>JAYKKO010000016.1:5082877-10082877 GCA_037074685.1 Glyphodes pyloalis
ACCTACTTACAAATAATATAAAAAAAATACTAGGCGCCAATACACACTCTTTTTTAAATTAAAAATGATTAGTAGTGCAGAAACACTGCGTAGGTATTGCTATCGGCAAAGCTAATAACGGAAAAAAGCGGAGTCAGCTAAGCGAAAACGCTTAGTTAAGCGGAGCGAGCGATAAATGAGGCGTTTGACCACCAATGGCGAATCTGAGGCGGTGCCATATTCGCCTTTATGGGAAAACCTCTAGCGAACCACTTTTTTTCGCCAGACAGGGTTGCCTACGCCTGGCTACACACTGCTATAAAGCGCTTTCTACATGGAGATAAAGTGTATATTACGACGACTTCCTTATTGTTATTTAGGAATAAAAAAATAAAAAAGTTATTTAAAGGTAGCTACGAGTTCATAGGTAGTTAAAAGCTCGATAAAAAAGCTTCAGTTTAAGAGAGGTAGGGTGCCCGAACTGAAGCAGCCCGAGTGGTGATATACCTTACAGAAGACCGCAGCCAAATAACAATCCCTTCTGTGTTGTTGTGTTCCTGCGTGTGAGTAAGGTTTCCAGAGCTCATGGGGGGTGCTACATTAGTAGCAGGGGTCAAGCCTTCAAGGTAAGGGAACGAGAAGTCCAGTAACAGCTTTATTATGCTGTAATTGTCACCCTTAAGCTATCATTACATTACAGACATCATTACCACTTAAAATCAGGTGGACTGAGGTCAATCACTTCAAGATTTAAAATTAAAAAAAGCTCGTTTAATACAATCGTATAAAAATAACATAAGGTTTACAGTTAAATTAATTAATTCTAATTTAAAAATTATGGCACACATGATAGCGCTAACCTTACATGATGATATGGTCTACTTTGAGACCTAAAGGCGTATTCAACGTTTATGAAAAGCTTGATACATCAACCCTATCGCATCGAACTATTTTTTCGCCCGCAATCTTTGCGAAATTGAACTCTATGTTTAATGCAGCAAGTACCTCGTAAATAAGTAAAAAACTCAGCAAACGTAATGATCGATCGGCCCCATTGATCTCTATTGCGTAATTGGCTTTAAAATTATAAATTCGAATTGCAGAATTAGATATCTAAGTAGTACTGGAGTGTGACTTAGTGAGTTTCCTGTGTTTTTTTTTCTAATGATGAATTGTTGGAGCGGAAATGATTTATTGACAGCTCGAAAAAAGGTTCCCATTTTACATAACATCGTGATGGTTAGTACTAAACAATTAATTAAGTTAACTTGCAACGAGGTTACCATAGCACACAACAGATAAGTATGGCAACTGCGACGACAACACATTTAAAAACGTGAACTTACATTTTAGATTTGTTTTCCTTAAATGGAGAGAATATTTAAACTTTTGATACAATAACCCCTTAAAGTAAAAAGAATATCAAGCCCAAGAATCAAGGAAATTTATCTAAAATTCCAGTTTTATTAAATTCCTTCTTTTTATTTTGCTATTTAGTTTCATAGTAGAAACTCAGCTTAAACGTTTTGACAGACATTATGACATATTGAAAATGCCATATAGAAAACTTGTCAGTACTTACTTAATTCAAATTTAAATTTTGGATAATGCGTTCTTTTAATCTACCACCAGTACTTTGACCTTTGTTGATCGCTATAATTAATACGTCTCGAAATACTCTATAGAGCCTTCAGTTGGGTTTAATGAGATTAAGTACTTTTACAAAGCCAGTTCTGAAAAGCAGATCGCGTAGAACTACAATACTTGTTTTGGTTTCATACACGGAACGAGTTTATTTTCTTACTTGTACTTTGGTCGCTGACAAGTTCTAATTTTAATTCTAAAAAAATATTTAAGTAAGGCAGAATTATTAAACGGTTGTCTGACACTTTTTACATTAATGTGATAGATGGCGTACTCGTATAAGGCGAGCATTACATGTTTTATTCAGTTCATCATCATGCGACATCCATTTTCTTTGCCAATATATTCTCGACTTTGCTCCCTTGACTTAGTGATGTTGGGTGATGCATTACTTGGAACTGTTAACTAGATACTTGAAGTGCAAGTACTTGTCACAACTGAACTGGACGAGTAACAAAATGTCTATTTCTAGTGTCTTAGTTACAACTAGTAACGAGTTTCATTAAGGTTCTATGCAAACTAGAACATGAAGGGACATTGCATTTATATAAGAACTAGCTACCAGGGTTTGCAAGGGTGCAAGTAAATTCAACTGAAGATTTCGGCTTTTCTGTAAGATTAATATGTATGTTACGGAAAATTCTACTTACGCGTTATTGCTCGCACATCGAGGATAAAGTTGTATTATTCCTGTTCTGATATGTTGTGGTACAACACTATACCACACCAGAGCAGTAATGATGGTCTTTCTTGGTAGTTAGTGTTGGAAACTCGGCTCCCGTTTCCCACGGCATCACCACAAAGGCGATGTTCGGGGGTTTTCTGGGTAGAAGAGTACTTTCACCTCCCTCAGATTCCAGTGCGGTGCGTCAGGCATTTCACCTCACCGACGAACCGTACCGACATCTGATCGAAGATAACGGCGTGTGTGGGACTCCTCTGTTTCGCAAAAGGCAGAGACTACCCACTTAAACCCCCCCTGTTGGACTTCATCGCCTTTTAATGATGTTGCTGAAACTCGGCTTAGCCAGAACCTCCAAAAAACCACCGGCAGAATGACTGCTATTACGCAGTCCCGTCTCTTCCCCCCGGGATGTTCGCGGGGGAGCAGGATGGCCAATCCAACGGAGCCATCCCTTTTTTTTTTTGAGCGGGGGGAAATGCATTGACGCACCGTACCCTCACCCGAGGGAGGTGACGGCGTGTGTGGGACTCCCTGCCCCTATACGGGCAAGACTTCCCACTAAAACCCCCCGGTGGACCTCATCGCCTTGATGATGATGCCATGGGAACAGAAGCATCACCGGCGGAAGGCTGTTAATTAAGCAGTCCCTTCATCTCCCCCTGGAATGTTTTGGGGGAGGAGCGAGGATGGTCGATCCACTAGACCATCTACGCCTCGCAGTGAAGACCGGGAGTGCAATGCCAACTGTGGTGCCCTCACACGCACAGCCAGCTGGTTTCCTTGCGGAAAATTAGTGCGCACGTAAAGTTTGTAAAACCCTTGCACTAGTCTAAAAGTGCACGCCAACAGTTAGTACGCAAACACGTCGCCATGTCGCCGCGAGCCGCGAACTTGTTTGTAATTAAATCATCGCCATTGTAAGTGCACTTAGCTGTGTAAACCGGCTGTTTATAATTTGAGCTTTGAGCTCGCGTGACGCTGTTTGTCTAGCTGCTAGTTTGAAGGTTGAACTTTGTCGAGATCTAGGCTATTTGATTCTACTTTTGATCCTCTATCAAGCGGATCATAAACGAATATCGATAATGAATTTTGTTTGCTTAAAAGCTTATTATTTTTGTTGGGTAGATTCCTTTTTGGCTGTCTGGCAATGTAGATACTAGTTAATACGAAATCTAAGTGCAGTCGGTTTAAGCTTGCTTTTACTTTTTTTGTTTAACAACCTCTTTAGGTGAAAGGCCCGTGCTGAACTTTGGCGACTCGCCTTCTCTGAGATCTCGGGTTCGATTCCCAGTCGGGAATAATTTTTTCTATGTTTTCTTGGGTCCCAGACCCAAGAGTAAGTAAGTAAATTGTTTAAGTAACTAAAGCACTTATAAATAGTGGGATTCACAAGTGCTTTAGCTACTTGCCACAGAATCGGAGCAATGTGTGTGATCGTCTATTATTTATCGTTTAATGTTGAATATTGGAGATATAAAGTATTTGATTTTAGAATGGAACATAGATACCTAGTGTTTGTGAATTCTAAAATAAGATGCTGTAAAGTAAATGAAAATGTTTTCAGCAGAAATAGGTTTACGATGGAAAAGTATCTAGCATTAAAGTGTCCTATCATTTTTACAGCCAATAAAACTGTTGTAAGATTAGTGGTTATGTCATCAAACCACACATAAGATGAATCAAACATTCCTATTTGATACGAAGCTTGTTCTACGCGTTAACGAGACTGTATGCTATTCAAGAAGTAGTAGTATGTTTTTATACCACATATATTTCATAGGGACCATAGGAAAACGTAAACTATGCTCATTTATACCGCCTGACGCAATCGACGGTGTGCTTTAAGTTTTACGTGTCTGTCTCTCTGTCTGTCTGACTGTGGCATCATAGCTCCCGAACGGAGGAACCAATTTCGATTGAAATATTGAGAAATAACAGACAAAGTTCATTCTTATGGCAAATGTTGCATACGCGGTATTGCACGCGCATCGACGATATGACACAACTTCCTTAATACAAGCTAAATAAAAAAGGCTTGAGTAGTACCATACTTTATGACCAATTTCAAATCCAACAAGATTTAATATCGACTGTAGGGTGATTTCAAAAAAATCGATCGTCCTACTATTTAAAGCATGAGCTTTCTTCAAACCAACAGCATCCTCGCCTCTAAAATCTTGGAAAAACCGAACATCAGACTCTTGACAAAAAACGCGTACAATATTTAAATTGTACTTCGAAACCGAGACAAGACAAGGAACACGTGTTGTTTTTTTTTTAATAAGAAACGTTTACACAGGCTTGCCTTCCGTGTCATATTACGAATTCGTCACATTCCTGCAACCTGGCAACTTTCCCGCGAGTCTCGACCTTATCGCGTTCGACTTAGGTGGTGCGTTTTACGATTGGTATTAGAGCCCTAATTTCGTAACTGGTAGCCGGTGTCATATTACAAGTTCAGGTCACGTTGGGTGATAAGCATTGTTCGAGGCGGTTGAAACATTTGGGGAACTAATTTGTGGAATAGATATCCGATAATGGGGAGTGTTTGTTTAGCTTTTTGGTTGGAGGAGAGGAAAAGTGGAGTACAACGAAACTATGAATTTTTATTGGTGCAACGGTAAAAGAACGTGGATTCGAAACTGAGGTCTGCGGGTTCGAATCCTGTGGGTGCAAATGTTTGTGTGAAAAACATTTCTTGTCAATGTGGAAAGATCGCTTGATTCAAGTCGCGTTTAAATGCAGTCCATTTTATAGATTATTTTATTGATCACTCGCTATATTCACAGATCCAAAGGACAAATTTTCAAAAATGAAACGACGCTGCATTTTCTTATCTTACTTTTTCTAAACTACTTTTGTGTTTTTAGCTAGTGAAGAAATAGATATCAGACAACATTAAAAACATTATCCTGATTGTTTATTAGTACCTAGCTAAAACATTTGTGTTACAGAAATAAGAAATAACGACGGTACCACAACACGCGGACGCAAAAAAATATAGAAGTTCGTTTTCCATATTGACCCGACCGGGGATCGAACACGGGACCTCAGAGATGACGCGACGATGAAGTCCGGCTCGCCTCTCGGCTTCGGAGGTCGTCAAATTGCAAACGAGTTCTATTTTTTAATCTAGGACGACAGGACGTCAAGTTAAACTGGTGCTTGTGCCAACGTTATAAGGCGATGCAAAGTCCAAACTGAGTCTGACATGCGATTGACTGTACCAGCGCCAAGTGTCACGACTCAAACACGTCTAAGGGCTTATCTCACATCGGGTCGTAAAACGCACATAAACCGATACCTACTCGAGATTCCATTACGCCCAGCATATCACCTCTCAGTTTTACAGTTTACTGCTCAAATTATGTCCCTGCAACGAAAACGAATTTTGTAATCTTTAAATTTGACGCGCGTCGCTTACGCCATTTTGAATTCAAATCTTTCACACTGAATCGAAATCTTTTGATGATTTCGTATCAAAGAAGGGTCTACAGTAGATTAACTTGCAGTTTAATATAGTGCTTATGACAGGCGTTACAAAATCCACAGTTTGCGTTCTTTTGACTCTACATCAATCTGTTTACCTACATGTTTTGTCATCTCCTGGGGAATTATCTACAGTAGCAATAATAGCAGGAAAATAATGTGTTTATAGCGACCTCTCTTTACTATATTGTTTGTTCAAAAACCTAGCCTACATGTCGACTGAGTTTTCTAGTGCCAAGTCTTTCATTCCAAACTTTATAAATCGTACTTAATGTTATAAATAAATAAATATAAATATTGGACAACATCACATACATTGCTATGATTCTGCGGTAAGTAGCTTAAGCATTTGTGATACAGAAATCAGAAACAACGACGGTACCACAACACCCAGACCCGAGACAATATAGAAAAGTTTGTTTCCCATATTGACCCGACCGGGGATCGAACCCCGTATCGTAATGTTAAATGTACCAGACTGATCTTGGTTTCTTAAGTAGACCTATTTTTATGTAGGACTTACCAGCGATAAGCCTCTACCTTTTTTTTCATATGCTATTGAAATACAATTACAATAGGTACTTGCTTCATTGCACTATCTGCCAAACTTAAAGATAAAGATAGTTTGCCGGCAATTACTCTCGTGGATCCTATACCTTTTGTAAGTACTTTTCTGCTAAATACTAAGTATGCATTTAATGCATATACTGAATAGTACTTTTCTACTAAATAAAATTGCTTACCATGAGGCTGGGAGGAGCGAATATACTGCGCTACTACATAAAAAAAAGGTTTCATTGCGGATTATTTGTACATACACTCAAACATCTCATTTGATATTAAGTGATGATGAGGCTAAGGGTGAAGCTATTAACAAACGTCTATTATATTCTGCGAATCTTTAAAACCTAACTTTTTTCCTTGCCTAACAATTAATACTAACAAGCATTGTGAAATTCTGACAATAGATCATCGGATATAACAATACGTATTATTTTACCTACCAGTCGGGTAATGAATGCCTTCAAACCTAGACATTCGGCAACGTTGGAGACTAGGCACAATGTATAGTGAAGACGTCATACTATATAATATACTAGCTGTGCCCGCGACTTCGTTCGTGTTGGTTATAGAGTGTTTCCAGTTTTTTCCCGCCAACTCCCGTTCCCGGAGGAATTTTGCAATATTCTGTTGCAACTAAGCTTTAAGTTTACTAAGGTACCTGCATGCCAAATTTCAAGCGTCTAACTTAAGCGGTTTATATTTTTCATAGAAAAGGATTTTCCCGCCAATTCCCATTCCCGTGGGAATTTCGGGAATTCCTTTCTTAGTGCACCTCTACAGTATCTAAGCTACGTCCCTTCCAAATTTCATGTGCCTACGTTTAGCCGTTTGGGCTGTGCGTTGATTCGTCAGTCAGTCAGTCAGACAGTCAGCCAGTTTCTCCTTTTATATATTTAGATAATATAAGTATATTACACCTTAGCCTTTGTACCTGTTTTATTGTGTGGACATAAGAACTATTGTCGAACTACAAGTGAGTACTGTGATGAGCTATTCACTGTACCTACTGTTAATTCATGTTCTTCAGGTAATTTAGGAAAAATTCACCGGACATCCTAATCCACTAAAATACAATGATACGATGAAGGATTCAATGACTGTTTCTGAAAATATGAAAATGTTAATTTTGTTGTTTTTTTTAGATGCGAATCAACAGTCTTTAAGTTGTCACTGAAACTTATGCTAAGACCATGGATGCATTTAATGAGGTTGGGCAAATAGTAGAAAATGAAATAAGCGTTTTGTTTATTTATTAGTAATATTTACTATATAACACAGTGCTGATTTCGAAAATGGAGTCACTAGAAATTGACCTTAAAATCAACGTAAATGAGCGTAAAATTAGTTAATTGAAGTCAACACTACGGTACTATTATTTGGTATCTAGATACATAGTACAGTGTTAGACTAGAAAGAAAGAAAGAAAGAAAAAAACATTTATTGACATCACAAAATTTACAAACAACGCAAGACAATTTTAACAGATACTTCGTGAGGCCAATTTGGGTTCCACCTCAGCAAATGCCGCTGCGACATTTTAACGCCGCAGCAGCGCTGGTATTCTGGTGGAACCCCCTGCTTGAAGAATAAGCAAGTGCCCTGGCTCTTGCTAGTTCCCCACGCAATCGAGTGGCGCTAATGATTTTATTCTTGATTATATTACATACTTTAAACTACAAAAACAAACATTGATAAAAACAGGCAAAGACAATAAAGTACTAAACAATCACGACGGAAGCAGACGATATATTTCAAACACAGTGTTTCATATTAGAACAAATAGAACAAAATCGTAAAAATTAATATAATAAAATTGAGCAGACATTCACATATGCACATACATACATACCTACATTCCAATAAATTTACAAATTGTCCGATGAACCCCCTATGTAGGGTTATCTATTGAAAAGCATAACGTTTTTCGCCATAAACTGACAAGTCATAATATCTATCTATCTTGGTCATAAGAATACTATGCTTAATCTCTATTAAGATAGTGCCATCCAAAAATAACTTTGAATAATTTCACAACAAGTTTAAAATGAACTTCGATTCATTCTATTCGTCGGGCGATTACGCTAACTTGACTTTATCAGATAAAATTTAAAGTTAACGAGAATAAATACTGTCTTTCCGAAGATCCATCTTATTTACACCGCTGGGAAAAAACAAATTAATTATGCACCAAATAATTTATTCAGTTCGTTAATTGCACCTGCCTAATGAGAGGTGAATGAGATTGTTGTTAAAATATCTCGACTTAATGCATTTAAGAGCTGTGATTACGAAAATGTTTCGGCTCCTCGGAACTCGCTCGTCTGATATTCATTGAACTGCAATAACATGTGTTAAACCAATCTGAACTATAAACACACAGCGATAAGGTCGCAGCACAACGGTCGTATCGATGTTATGTTCCTTCACAATGTTCACATATCAACAAACACGGGCCGTGGTACGCGTTTCAATTTCCGACCTTATGTAGATGATTATACGGATGTGTAAAGTTAATGGAGCATGTTTAAGTTTGTATGTTCGATGCAGTTCCGCGACTAATGTATTCGAGTTAGGTGTCGCCCGATAATCGTCTCGATACTATCGAGCTGGGAATCGATTAGAGATGGAAATGGTATTTAGGTTGGATTTTTTTTATTTAGAATTGTTTTTTGTTTTTTCTTTTAAGCTGTATTTTTATGCACACACAAGGACACTCTTATCTATAATTCACTAGTTGATGCCGACGACTTTGTCCGCGTTATTTCGAGATAAAAAGCAATCTTTATGGTAATCTAGTATCCCATCTATCTTTCAAACAAATATCATTAGAAAGTTTATGCGTGAAAGAGTAAAAACAAATATACAAACATTCGCATTTATATGTTAAAAGCCAATATCTATTTCTTGATTATTCAACCTTATATTTTTTATATACCTACTGTTAAACTCTGAACTGTTGTACTAACAGAGTTACAATAATATAGGGAAAAATAAATTAAACCACAAATAATGTAACTTGAACCGAGATGATGAGAGTTTTTTTTTACATTAAAGACATTAGATTGTTTCGTTTGTATGAATGACATGTAACAAAAAGGAGTTTAAATAAGTGAGGTTTTATCTATTAAAAGAGTATTTAACACCTACTCATGCAAATCTGTATAATAGTTTTTGCTTGAAAGGAAACAAACACAACTTGCAAACCCGTACTTGTACCGAAAAAAATAAACCGCGGACAAATCCAACATAAAATATAAATAATCCTGTTATTCCAAGATTGGTGATCGTATGCAAATAGTACAACAATCTATTAATACCGTGACAACATCTTTATCTCGAAGTAGTGTTATATCGTTAAACAAACACATACTTTGGCGACATCATCAAATCACAGTCTGAATAGAAATTCGTGGCAGGAAACGGGTCATTTCCTTTACCAATGATAACGTTATCTCACCATTCGTCTTGTTGCTATCACGGTTTACTGGAGCTTACTGGTCAATAAACCTTGTGGCTTGGTGTTAGACAACAATTTTGAACACAATCTTTCTTAGTTCAGTCTTAAAAAACTGTATAAGCAAGCTCTCCGTGAAAGAAATGTAACATAGGACATCTTCGGTCAAACAATTTTGATGTTCCAATTGATGGCTCGAATCCTCTCGGTTAACAGAGCTCAGATGAGAATACCTCTATTGTACAAAATCACGTCAGACTACATTTAGGACTTTGTAACGCTCTTTGGTATAAGAGCTAATATCAGACTGGAAGAGTGTACCTTCATGTTCAACCTTCGTACAGTCTGAAGCTTTAGTTCGTGAACAACTCTGTACCTTGTCACGTTAAGTCGCTGCCTATATGACTTGCTTAGTTACACGGAAATTTGGTATGACAAGGTACTGACGTGTATAAGAACTAATAATGCTGGCTGTGCTACAAGTGCACGCTTACACACTTTGGACTTTATCGACCTTAAATCGTCAGCATAAGATTTTATATCTAACTGGTATTGTTTTACCGTAATCAGTATAGAGCTATAATGATTAACTAAACATTGCCTATCATAGTCTAATGTAATATAAGCTCAACTTAACCCATTATTAAATTTTGACATATTTAATAACATTATACAAATAGGGTCTACTGGACCACCGAAACATGACAGTATCATCAATACTAGGATAAGGTTTCTGCGAATTGATTTTTTCTATCTCTTCATGAAATCATGACATCGTGAAAATAATGACCGCCTTGTGCAAACCTTTAAAAATATAATTATAGAAATATAAATATATTTATTGACACAACAACACGATGTAAAAACAAAAAACATACACGCAGAACATTATGTGGTCAATTAAGTTCCACCTCAGCAAATGCTGCTACGGCATTATTTCCAACAGCGCTACAGCGCTGGTATTCTGGTGGTATTATGAAGACAAAGCGTTGTTAAATTGAAAACCTCTGCCTTTTTTATTTGTATCGTATAATTGGCTACTTGACAGTGTTAACAATAAAATATGAAAAGTATTAGATATGTTAGCTTATTAGTTAAGTAATCATTTTACATTTTTACTTTTTAATTAAAAGCATAGTTAGTATTTTATTTTTGCAAAATAAATTTTAGTTTTTTTATCTGTGGAACAAAAGAACCGAAACGGAAACCACCATTGCAATTCGGAAATGACAGCTGTCGGCGAAAATTATTTATTTTAATGTGGCGAAACAATGATTATTTTACCGATTAAATTGAATTATTGTGTCTCTAATCGTATAAAGAATTGATTGAAACATTTTCCGTTTATCTTAATTAAGTCGTTCCTATGCGTATCGGTTCGTTGTCTAGGACGTTGACGTCATAATTGCAACAATGACGTGACTAGGCGTTTTCGCGCGCTTTTTAAATGTGTTACACAAAATCTTATTTTTCTCTGGTTATTTAGATTATTTCCAGATAAATCGAATTGCTTGGGATATAAAATGAACGGGCGCACATTTTACAATACTTTTTCAAAAACTGTCAAGTAGCCAATTATTGCTCAATAGCATTCTCCTCATCAACATATTCCACGCAGTCACCATGATTTACTTACATTATGCTATTTACTAAGCAACAGGAAAACCTAGACTTTAATTTCGCGATGCAAAGCCTGAGCAAATATTAATCTAGACCATTTATTTGGAATAGCTTTTCATACAATGTGGGAAAAATCCAGTTTTAGGAAATTTGATTAATGATAAAATGGCTCGTTATCAAAAAGATAAATAGAAGAATTTGCCAAGTTATCTTGTTAATTTACTGATACAGTGAAATTATTGTAACTTAACGTGTGCGAAATTCGAGTGGCAGAAATATAGGTTTGTGTCACAAGCTGATGATTAATAAATATGACACTTGAATACGATTTGGCAGTGATTTAGTTTAATTGACAATCCGTGAAAGTTATAATAAGATATGAAAAGTAATCCCAAAGTAACTATACTAGACTTGGTAATTCCCAAGTCAATAAAAAAAGATTTGATGTTATTGACATCTCTGCTTACTTTATATGATTTCGTTTATTAAAAATTAATGTCAGAATTGACAAATAGCCATGCTGCAATATTTGCTTCTTCTGCTATAAAAACATTTAAAATTGTAGAGGAACCGTTAGCCAATTCTGAATCTTCTTAAGCCCCCAATCATTGACATGCATAGCTCTCACCGGGCGTGTCGTGTCATTATTCATGCGATCGCACCTCTGTGACATACCTATGACAAATGCATTTTACATTGCGACAATGGAATGAAGATCAGTAAGGAATATCCGGCATCTCGGCACTAAACAGCCGACATTCAACTTTGCAGTGCTATACATCCGCAGACAATCAGATGCAGAATGTGCTGGTATAGATTTAACTTTTGTTCAATAAATTTGTTGATTAGCACATGCTAGTAGTGAAAAATCGGGAGAATCCAATGAAAATCAGACCAATTTGTAGCTAATTCGTTATTTTTTTACTGCTAACATGATAGACCTTCAAAATTGACTCGGACGTTGATAAGTATAAATAACAATCTCCTCTTCAATTCGCTTCGAATTCGTGAATACTTTTCTATTCCTCGATCACGAGTTCATTTCATATCAAATTCAGGGTAAAACATCAATAGATTCACTTTCCAGAAGGTTTTGCTCTCGTAATAAGTATAAGTAAGTTTGATTGATTCTTCACACTTCCTTTGTCCTGATTCTTTCTCCTCCAAGACACATTCTAAACAGCCTGTCTTGATGGTGAACGATATAAACAACGGATTAGAGACCGATGCCTATTTAAGCATCGCTTAAATAATCTTTTTTTGTGAGAAAACATGCTTAGCTGGCAAAGAATTCCACTTCTACTGGTCCTGATTACTTCACTGGCATTCTTCATCATATGACAATTCGCCTGCGCACTTTGTCGCTCGTATCCTGCCGGGTATGCTCCATTTGATTGAGGAATGATAATCGTAGCTTGCGTGAGGAGAATCACCAAGCTCGCATGCTTTAGCTGGTCTGCTCATAACCGAAGGTGTAACATTGAGCGTCAGGACTGATCAAGACTTAATGTTAGATCTCCGGTTTGTTGAATGAAAACCAAGCACTGAGGGCCATTGATGCTTGTAATGTCTTGTGATGTGAATGAAAACTAAAGTAGTAAGTAAGCTTTTATTATGCTGTACTTGTCGCCTTTTAAGCAAGGATCTCATTACCACTTAGCATCAGGTGGGATGGGGTCAATTTTGAAGTGCAATAAAAAAAAAAAACTAGATAGCAAATACATGCTTAGCTAGATGTTTTGATAGATGCGTCTCATTATATCGTAGTCTCAAGCCGTGTTCAGTCAAGCAAATAATTCAGAATCCTTTTGAATATTACGGAAATAGCTACTGGTTTTAAAATCCAGGTGTTAGGTAAGTGTGTGAATAGCGGACGTGTGCCGACACGTATTGCGTCGATAAAAATCATCCGATTTGCACATGTTCCTTTAGTAACTAGCCACGCGTGAGTAATTAACTAACAGAAGAATGACCTGAAGACAAAAAATACCCAAGTTTATTCCTAAAAAAATATGAACGTTGATTATAAAACATGAAACCTAAATACAGAAAACATTGCTTTTAACATTATAAAGGATCATTAATTCTTATCTCGTTTATTAATAAAATCCCTGCGTAAATAAAGAAAGGTGCGAATCGAGCCGTGTTTAAGTGGTCGCCTTTATAAATAACATAAATTAGCCTTTTCTCTTTTACGGAACTCCGTAAAATATATCTGACGATACTATATCTTGGCGTGCTGCCAAAAGTGGCTGTTGACGTGCTCTCAAAGGGGGCTTGACCTAAAATATTGTCGATCCACTTGGCGTCCGAATTTGACCTGTAACTCTTTAACAATACAGTTCAATTTACTTTTGTAGTTTTATACACCCTCTGTTATCCCACTGTTGGGCAAAGGCAGGGTGAACTCATTGAGCGCGGTGTTAAACCAGGGTGTATGCTAAATGCTTGACGACTTTCGTCTTTTCATCTAGCTGACGTCACGCACTGCCTTCCCTATCAATTTATCCTAATTAAGGTATTTCTACCCTTACGGTTTAAAATCACAAGCTATAATAGCGTCATGCATTTAATACAGGTCTGATCTCCTCTAGCTTACCCTAATGTAATTAAACTAAAAATCAATTAGTAATAATTTTTACTTGCTGAAGATATGAAGCAGAAGTGGTTCGGGCTCCAGTTTTATGTAACTTGCCTAACCAGCCATATAATTAACAGCCTAGCTTTTTTTATAAAAACAGCACTGTTTAACCATCAGCTTGAACCATGTATCAAGTATTTTGCTTAATAAAATGATCCTAAAATTTTCTTTGTCTTGTTACAGATACATCTCAACACAAAATCAAACGGAACACCTCAACATTAGCATTTTAAGTTCGACCTGACAAAAGTTATCTGTGATCTCAATAGTTTAGTAGACTTGCCTAAGTAGCGTTAAGTGTGACTCTGAACTGAAAACGTATGTTGATCCGGCTCGAAGGACCAGTGCGCGATGCGCTGCTGTCATGGATGACAGATAGTTTAGTTTAGGCATCGGAGGAGGGGATAATGGGAGTAGGGGTGTCAGGTTCATGAAGATGCCTCATGCGCACTCGGGCTCGGCGGCGAGCTCGGGCGGCGACGACCTGGGCTCCACTGATGAGGTCAAAGTGTTCAAGGACGAAGGCGACGGTGAGGACGAGAAGCGGAGCTCTGAGAACCTGTTGGAGGAGAAGTCGAGCCTGATCGATTGGACTGAGAGTGAGGTGAGTGGAACTAACGCTTTTACTTTTTACGCGCGTGAAAAAGTACCTGGACGTGAGGTTCTACTGCTGCGTGATTGGTTATTTAAATGTCATGGTGATATGCCTGTCAATGTCATGCCAAAAATAACCAATGGCGTAATAGTCCAAACGTACTTTTTACGTATTCTAGCGGATTTTTTATACGCCCCCTTGTACAAAATCACGTCAAATGGTACACTTTGGATTTTGTACCGGCTTTATGTCGTGAGCTCAAGGTCCAATCCAACAGAAACTGTTTAATTTGTTATATTAGAAACAGAAAAATTTTATCTCCCCTTGCGATGCGGGAATCGAACCCACGACCTTCACGTATCGCGCGTGCTGCTCTTACCAACTGAGCTAACCGCAAGTTATCGTAGGCGATGAAATTTTTCTGCTGTATCAACCGTTAGCCTCCGGTTTGTTTAATTTGTTGTTGACTAACTGTCAAAAATGCAAATTGCATGTCGATATTTAAGTAGAGTCGTTGGATGGTTATTAATTGTCCTTTGATTATAAGTAGTTTATGACGTCACCCATCATAACTGAAACATTTCATTGCAATTTTAGTATTCATTTGCGCCTTTGTTTGCATTTTTCAGTTTTTCTAGTCTATAGTTTATAAACTATCTATCTACATAGTTTTGTCATATTGGTACACACAATATTAAATGGCTTAACTTTGAATGGAGTTAACGAGTACAACAGTATCTATTATGTATTATTAAAAACCAGCTTAAAATTACGATGAAATTTTATTCAAAACGGATCTTTAGAATGATGAGTGATTAATTAAAATACCAAACTTAGTAAAAAATAATTAAGTGACGCTGTTTATGAATAAAACATAATTGATTAATTGCATTACTTGAAATATCCACTAAACAATTACCCTAACTTCGTTCATAATATTACGCAATTAATTTAAAATAACTTAAAGCTACACGCTCAACATATCAAAGCGGTTATTTGTAAATTATGGTTCCAATGTCGAAAGTAAGAAGATTCACATTTGTAAAACAAGTTTTAGTCATAATAGAGGTATCAGATGCCAATCTTATTAACAAAACTAATTAAAATTCTAGTGCGTTGTTACCTCGCGCTGACAATAATTATATCACTATTCACGACAAATGCGCGAAGATATATGATCTAGAAATCAGATCGCCATGGTAGATAGTCTTTGGTACTACTAAAGTTAGTTCTACTAAAGTTTGATACTACTAAAGTTAACCAAAAACAGCATGGCATTCTTCACTCGTTAAGTGGACGTTCTTCGGTTGAAATGATGGTAATACTCGTATTGATGATTGAGTAAAAAACAATGACTCTATGTAGTTCACCAGTTATATTTTCTAAATACAATTAAAACGTATTGTTTGGTACAACAAATAACTCCTTTAACGTAAGATACTTTTACTGAATGTAAATAAATAAATAAAATAAATAAATGCGCCAGACAACTACACCAATCATCTGGTCTCAAACTAAGGTTTTCTCTTGTACTATGAGGACCAGACGACGGATTCTAACTGGGGGCGTCATGCCAGCACACCCAGACCTAAGTCAATTTAGAAAAGTTCGTTTTCCAAATTGACCAGACCGGGAATCGAAACCGGGACCTTTCGCGCTTTGGCCGCCTACCTTAGCCACTGCACCACCGAGGTCGTCAATGTAATGTTAGTTACTCAATGTTTCGGCGCTTGTACATATATATTATTTTGGCGCTGCCAATTTGGTAAACTCAATTGTAAATTTAATACGATTTAACATTTAGGTATTTTATGCCCAGTTCCAATATTTGGAAAAGGATCCATTTTAGTTACGTATAGGTATAAATTATTAATCTTGGAGAGTTGGAGAAAAACGAATTGTAATTTTTTAACATATTCCGAATCGTAAAATATTGGAAACGGCAATTGGCTACTTGACAGTTTTTGAAAAAGTATTGTAAAATGTGCGCACGTTCATTTTATATCCCAAGCAATTCGATTTATCTGGAAAAAATGTAAATAACCAGAGAAAAATAAGCTTTTGTGTAACACATTTAAAAAGCGCGCGAAAACGCCAAGTCTCGTCACTGTTGGAATTATGACGTCAACGTCCTAGACAACGAACCGATACGCATAGGAACGACTTAATTTAGATAAACGGAAAATGTTTCAATAAATTCTTAATACGATTAGAGACGCAATAATTCAATTTAATCGGTAAAATAATAATTGTTTCGCCACATTAAAATAAATAATTTTCGCCGACAGCTGTCATTTCCGAATTGCAATGGTGGTTTCCGTTTCGGTTCTTTTGCTCCACAGATAAAAAAAGTAAAATTTATTTTGCAAAAACAAAATACTTGCTTAAGTAATATGCTTTTAAATAAAAAATAAAAAAGTAAAATTATTACTTAACTAATAAGCTAACGTATCTAACACTTTTCATATTTTATTGTTAACACTGTCAAGTAGCCAATTAGTCAGCAAGTTTATTTAGCCCCTAGTCGCCCAATAGGAACACAGCCTTTTCGCTACAAATACCGACTCTTGTAACTTCTCTTCTGACCCAAACAAATGTTTTTCCCACAAATATCTTACGTTCACTGTTACTTTAACGATGTAATGTTAAGTAAGACTTTAAACAACCTGTTTAATTTTACATTTATAAATTAAATACCCATAAATGTCTGTGTAAAGTTTTAATTTATTTTAGGTTGTAAATATTTCGTCCATTGTTAAGTTTGATGTACTTTGATAATTATTTCACGGTGTTTTAGTTCTAATTTAAGTACACATGAAGTATAGTTGTCATGATAGTTTTATAACTGGTGTTTTTCCGAGAAAAGCAGCGTTCTTTTACTCAGAACCTTGACAGGACCTCCCAATTATATTTTTGCTTAGAAACAGTAAAAAAGTTTTTGAAATTGGAATAAATAAAGTGACCACAGACAACGATCGGCCTACCAACCTACAAATGACTTCACGCGGCGCTCCGATTTATTCTCTACGCCCGACCATAGTGTAACAGCAGGTGTCAAACTCAGGTAGGTCTGTTCTAAATGGGCATTGAACATATTCCGTGTATTTGTACGTGAAAAGGCTCGATAAAGGCACAATAATATTGAATTGCAAAGTCTGACAAAACCATTACTGACTGCATTTGCGAAGCTATATTAATTTAGACTTTAATAGTTCGCAATACGGTCTCTTCTGTTTCGGATCTGTGAAAAAGTGTTTTGATGTTTGGTTTTGAAGTTGCATTTAGTGTATTACACGATTTCACACTCCCAAACATTGCAGAATTATAATAGAACGCCCCAATTTTCAAATTTTGTAGGGTTATTCTGTTACGAATAGGAAATCTTTTGATTTTTTATTCATAAGCTGTCAAATTTCTGTTCTTTTTTCAAAAGCATCCTTTTTCACCGGTAAAATCTACCTTCTCGTAAATGTAATGTAATGCAAACTGTGACGATAGAACTCAAAAATATTGGACCGATTTCAAAAATTATTTCGGCATTATAATGCTACATTATTGCTAGCACACATGAGATAGTATTTATCGATAAAATATCACGCGGGAAAAAGCTATTTTTAAAATAGTTCAATCATCGCATGCATATATATATTTTTTTTATGGACATAATCTCGCGTTATAAGACAAGGCGATGATTCCGCCAATGTCAAGTGTTTGAGAGACGTTATTTTAACGTAAAATGCGCAGTTGTGAGAGCTAATTAATTTCTGAGATGAGATATTCATTCCTTCACAAACCCTAAAGACAACTACAACACGTGAATATATAATAATATATGTTTAATCTAGTCTTACAATTCAGGATGAATATAATATTAAATACTATTCTTCAAAATTGCACTTAATGTGCAGTTACTGGTAACTGCATTAGAATTTACTAACAATCATAATAATCGAAAAGAAGGTTTAGGATTGAAACCTTAAACTGAACATCATATGTCGATCTACAATCAAACATCAGCCTTTCTCTTTCCAACATGACCAAGCACGTTTACATTTATTTATCGAAACATAAAAAAATAAAACGCCCGCTGCACGCCTCGTACCGAAATGATCCTTTTAACACGAATATTTGATAAGCGTCCAGTCCAATAAAAATATCATAAAACGGTTCAAATTTTTACACCACCGAATATGTGTCGGACTTTTTAAATATTCATGAGGCGCGGTAAATGACCTCATTATCTACAATCCGTAGATTACAATCCCACTTACGTAATGACCGGACCGCTCAATTAAGTTTGCCACAGATCAGAAGATAACATCTGTGACCATAGATGCGTCTTCATCGCAAATTGGCCGGAAAACAAACAAACAACCGAAACTAAATGGAACCCAAAACATCAATTGTCGAATTCCTTGGCGCCGTAAAAAGAAAAAGTTAAGTCCACACAGGTATATTTCCGAAAACGTCTTTTTTTTATTCTCAATGCGTTTCAACCCACATAAATTACGCATTCATTGTATTATTTCCGAAAATTCTATTATTCGATAGGGATGTGCAACAATGAGCGTCTACCTGCGTAAGGTATTTCTAATAAACAAACTCCCACATCTTTTGTCGACTTGAATTTACCTGTCGCGTCGGTGCAAGCAAACACCTAATTCCACTATCTCTTTCGCACATGCTAACAGTACAACAAGCGAATAAAAGACGGCGAGTAACAGTCCTCAGCATCAAAGTCACAGGGATAAATATTGGATTATATTTAGGCGCAATTCTCCCGTGTATGTCATAATAGCATCGATTATCGTACGTGATACCATTACAATACACATTGTACGTACAATTTACTGAGTTTCGATTTCTTTTCGATTACAGTTTCCGCTCGGTCGTGGATTGAATTCGATTCGTGTCGAAATTTCACGCGCGCGCGAGTTTTAAGTTATGTTCGACAGCCGAACGGTCTACAAGCACAAGTTTTATTGTAATACGTTTGTTTAGAACCTTTTTGTATCGTCCGGTTCAATTTTTTATTTCTTTGAAAATAGAATCCCTAACCTGCCAGTTCTATAAATCTTTACTAGACGCTAAAATCAGGAGGCAAAAACTAGTAATGCTTCTTATTATTATTGCATTAAAAAGGAGGTCTACATGGAATCATTTCTCGTTTAATCTGTAAAAAGAACAAAAAAGTTTCCGGATTCATTATTATAGAAAAGGGATGATGATGATATTGATGCTTCTTCGTACTTTACGAGGCTGAATATCAAGATTCCATTGACGCACAGAAAAAGTCAATGGCTAGCGATTTCCGTTGTGGTCAGAACATGTATGGCGAGTACCATAGACTACATGGCGGAGTTTCTACAGCTAGTTAGGTTTCCTCGTTGGCTATGGTAACTAATAAATTGGTTTAAAGTTTTTGCTTCGTCGGAGATGACTTATTATTTTGCTCATTCAGAAAATTGCTTTCCTTTAGTAGTTTCAAACAGGATTTCTATGTCCGTAGGAAGATTGTAAATTATTCTTCTGTGAATATTCAATTCCTGATATTATTTTTACTTTGTTTTCGTGTTGGCATTTGTTTGTTGAATTAAAGAATCATTGTTGTTGCCTTATGTCAACATAAACAAATTAATTGAAATAGTATGTGATAAAGAATAATACGCGATGATAGGAAATCCCCATTTATTATCCTTAAAATTCCTTATTTTGATCCTTTTAAAACCAATTATTTTATGTCGATCTTCCAGGGGGTTTTGTGGGTAGTAGTTCCACAAACATCGTACTATCAGATGCCATTACTGTGCGTAACGCATTTCACTACAAGAAAAAAATGGGGGTGCTACGAAATAACGGATTATCAAAGGGGACGATATAAGTTTAAAGACCTCTGGTATACTTAACGTGATTTTTTTTTGTCCGAGCGGGACATCCGCCGAATTTAATATAAAGTTTTTTTTAGTGTTTTACAAGTTCGTAATTATTATGGAAGAATAATCCAAAATAATCAAAGCAAATCAGTAGTGGCTTTAATTCTAGTTTGTATTTTTATATTTATCGGCTAAACAAATTTGTTTTAAAATGTTGTGTCTGGTTGTTCGCAAAAGCGGGTCAATTTCGGCATCGCGGGAGACACCGGGACAGACTGCATAAATGCGGGACTGTCCCACCCAAAGCAAGACGTATGGTCACGTTAGGTATACTCTAAGTCGCAAGCGGTAGTCCGTATTGACTTAGTATAAATCAAGCAATTCCACTTCGGTATTGTTACGGCAGTCGCCCGTTTCGCCCACCGTCGCCCATACTAGGCGGCGGTGATTGTGCCACGTCCACGGGACTGACGCACAATCGGCGATTCTCGTAGGATGGGTCGTTAGCATCGTTCTGTGATCCGTTTTGGGAGGACTGTTGCTCAGCCGTGATGTGGTAACCCAATTTTAACAAATCCGTATAAGATTAAAAATTAACGGTCCGTATAAAGATGGTTAAATTAAAGAGGCAAATCCGCAGATAGATCTGAATTCACATGATTATCATTGCTTTGACATAACGGTCAACAGAACAATGAAAATATTTTCGTTCTAAATGTTACTTACTTTTAATACAATTTTAAGTTAAAAGGCAATAAGTAAAAGGAACTTAAATTATTATTTCATAGTATCAATACGCGCATTTTACAATAGCGTCAATGCCAATAACAAGGAATAATTATTTTTTCTGATTTTCAGTAACAGGAAGGAAGGATTTTAATCATGCATAGAACATGCATAGTCCATGTTCTATGCATGATTAAAATCCTTTCTTTTGTTTTATTTATTTCAAAAAAAACACCAAAATCCGTTGCGTATTCTTGAAGATCTTAGCACGCGAATAGGAAGTCAGCGGGAGGAGACGTTTTTTAGAAGCTGGGACGTTTTCCAATGAACTTTTTGAGTGATTGTGTTAGATGGCTACAAAATTACGGACAACAGCACGTCCAGGTAACTTGCAGTTTTATATTATTACTTATGCCAACGACATAAGGGCGGTACAAAGTCCAAAGTGTACAGACAAACGAATCTTTAATGGGTAACTAAGGTACGTTCAGCAAACAATTGGCTACTTGACAGTTTTTGAAAAAGTATTGTAAAATGTGCGCCCGTTCATTTTATATCCCAAGCAATTCGATTTATCTGGAAATAATCTAAATAACCAGAGAAAAATAAGATTTTGTGTAACACATTTAAAAAGCGCGCGAAAACGCCAAGTCACGTCACTATTGCAAGTATGACGTCAACGTCCTAGACAACGAACCGATACGCATAGGAACGACTTAATTTAGATAAACGGAAAATGTTTCAATAAATTCTTAATACGATTAGAGACACAATAATTCAATTTAATCGGTAAAATAATCATTGTTTCGCCACAATTAAATAAATAATTTTCGCCGACAGCTGTCATTTCCGAATTGCAATGGTGGTTTCCGTTTCGGTTCTTTTGTTCCACAGATAAATAAAGTAAAATTTATTTTGCAAAAATAAAATACTAACTATGCTTTTAATTAAAAAGTAAAGATGTAAAATGATTACTTAACTAATAAGCTAACATATCTAACACTTTTCATATTTTATTGTTAACACTGTCAAGTAGCCAATTACAGTTGCATATTAGTTCTTATGTGCTCGGCATAAGGGCGGTGCAAGGTCATAGCGTACAGCCTGACGTGCTTTTGAGCGAACGAACGAATCTAGAATGGGTCTACTCGGATACCTTGCCAATGAAACGCTAATTTGGAGTTAGGTGACTTACGCGAAACGTTCAAAATCACGCCGACGGATCAGAGACAAGAGAGTGTTGTGCTCTAAATATAGACGGGATGGCAGATGCTGTGCCTCCCACTGCACACCGTGACGTGTACAGCCGAGCGTCCGAGTGTCAAATACTGTGACGTATGTATGTGGCGTTCTAGGTATAATTATAATGCCTTCGCCACAATAAGATAGAATAGAAAATACCTTTATTCATGTAAGCTTTACAAAGCACGTATGAATCGTCAGTACAAATTCAGTATTCTATCGCCGTTATGATGTCGAGAAAAATCGGCAAGATACTCGACACTTACTCTTTACAAATATAACAATGTTTCCTTATATTTAAAATACTCTTGAAATATACAAAGCTAGGTTTTCAAGAAATGAAGACATTCAACATCAATGCATTTTTGTTATTTAAATTCTATTTTGTAGTAGCCCTATTTTATTATTAATTTATATGTATAAAACTAACAATGAAAGCCTTGAAATGGCAAATAGTGTGATCTGTATGTGTGCCCTTTAATTATTATTGAGGTGTTTGAGCTTTGCGTATCGAATGAACAGTGTGTAGGTGCGTATAGTAATTGTGCTTATTTATTGTGATTGTTCTAATTTTTCTAAGCGTCAGCCTCTTACGAGTGAAGTACCACACGAACTACGATCTACTTAAACAAATACCAACTTCAAGAATCAACTTCGCCGCCTATCGTCTCGGCCACATGTAGCGAAATTAAAATTTATATCTCTATAAACTGTGCGACTCCAGACTTTTAACTCCAAATCCTTATTAATTCGGCCTTGCGCGTATATTTAGATAATTAGTGTTCATTAATAGCGTCACTTCGTCGTATAATTCTTGCCGCGTGGCCAGCATATACTATAATTGATTTTTTAAGTCTTCCAAATTGAGCGTGGTTGTGTAAATTAAGATTATGATGTGCATCCTTAACTCATAGGGGGTAAATGCCTTTCCTCCCCTAATCTCGGTAAAGATAATAAGGCTGATATGAAATAAAGAAAACTTTAAATTATTCCTTATACACGAAGTTAACTGCGCACTGAGAATTTGGGCTTAGACGTTTAGGAAGAACAAGCTGTAGGATTTCAAATCAGCTGCAAGCGCTGGTGAATAGGGCTATATAATTTGTACGCAAACGTGTCGCAACAAAAAATATATATGTATACGGTCGAATTGAGAACCTCCTCCTTTTTTTGAAGTCGGTTAAAAAACGCAAAAGATACGATATAGGGTCACTCAGACAGGTATATGTAGCAATATATTATTTTTAAATAAGGTAAATTCTAACACAACTGTTCTAAAAAAAGTTTCTTAATTTGACCGTATGTATCTATTTAAAAATGTGTGTTCAATTCAGTCGTTTAAGAACCAATTTCCTTCTTTTTTTGGAAGGGAAATATCTCGACGGTGGTACCATGATACGAAGACTAAGATCTGATAATAGCGTTCCGAGAAATCGAGAAGTCGATTGTTTTTTTTTTGCTAAAAATGATTATATTGTTATTTATTTACATTGATTGCAGTGTACATAGAGCTTGAGAAACCCTATCCTGGCTCAATCTTCCATTAAAATGAAACCACCCAACCATTACATGCAAATAGATTTTTCTCGGCCAACTTCGAACCTTGGACACTTATTTCCATATTCAATGTCACTAACGGAAACAACACTCGTAAACGACAAATGGCTGCACACAAATGCACTAAACTGCATAACTAATGCATTTGCGAAGGTGATACGGAGTCTTTTGTGGCTAGAAGTGTCGTTTGAATTGGTGGTTTAGTTTCTGTTGGTTGTATAATACTCGTATACCCTGCAACGATGATACGATAATCCCTTCGTTCAAGTGTTAGCCGGGTCTCAGTTTAAACATTTTCTTGCTAAGTTCTGGTAGTAAGTTATGGTATTCATCTTTTCTTTTAACATTATCTCAATTTATATTTTCCACAGCCGTACCTGTTTCTCGATATCTACTTTTTCCTCTACCTGAAGGTTGTCTGGAAGAGATTGCTCTCTAGCAATAAGACCGCCTATGTTGTACTTAAATGTGTCTGTAAAACCAATTTCTGTAAATTTTCTGTGCAATAAAGTGTATCTATCTATCTATCTATCTAAATTTCTGTAAATTTTCTGTTCCATGAAGTGTACCTATTAAGATAGCAATATATATAAGATATATTTTGTAAGCAAAACTCACGAAGTTTACCCGTCTAATTCCATGCATTAATTAATGATGTTAATACCAATGTCACATCTAGCATGCCGCGGTGACAACGCACAGAATGCAGGCCAATGCAACTGCCCACATGCAAAAACGCTATCGATCGCAATTAGGAAGTATGTATGTGGTGCGCCTACGCATCTCTCTGTATGGCGCGTGAAATTAATACCGCTAACACTACTGACTAGGGACTGACTGGACAAACTGGAAGTACTCCGGATATTTCTACGGCAAGCTTCATCTTCTTTGAAATGTGTTAAATTTAATCTATAATTAATATTATAAGCGTAGGAGAGGGCCCTTATAATATATTCTCTTATTTTATTGGTTATAGATTAACTTTATATTTACTTATTAAACGTTCTATGGTGTACGTCATTCGGTTGAAATATGAATAATGAACCAATTTTATTAACGGAAATACTGCAGTGAATATTTTCTTATAATCTCTTTTCAATAAGGAAAACTAGTATTTCTTTTCTAGGTTAGGTTAGAAGATTAAACAGCCATACATCCCTACTAATATTATAAATGCGAAAGTAACTCTGTCTGTCTGTCTGTCTGTCTATCTGTCTGTCTGTCTGTCTGTCTGTCTGTCTGTCTGTCTGTTACGCTTTCCCGCTTAAACCTCTCAACCGATTTTGATGAAATTTGGCATAGGTATACGTTGAACCTCAAGAATGCCACCTTTGAAAGTTTATATGGGAAAATGTTTATTTTTTAAGTTAGAGATATAAAAGTTGGCACAAATATAGCTCTATTAAAATATAGACTACTTTTTGTTTCGAATATTAGGGGAGTAGGGGTAAAACCGACCATGAAAGGATGTAGTCCACGCGAACGAAGTTGCGGGCACAGCTAGTATGCCATAATGCTACTCTGATAATCTAATAATTAAATGATAATATATTTTGACAAAATTAGTCTTGAAACGAGCTGGATTCAATGAAGTAGTCTAATTTGGCTATCCAAAACTTATCCACAAATAATAAAACCATGTCGAAACAAAAAAAGTTATAATAAACGTATTTAAAGATCATTCGGTTATAAAATGTGTATTTTTGGCAAACCAAGAGAATGGTAAGCCTTATTAAAGTCAATCTCGGGCGATTATTTGGATACACAATCCGGAGTATTTTTTTCCGGTTCATTAATCGTCTCTCAAAACCCTACTGCTTGCTTTATTGAATTGTAAATGACCTATCATGATCATAATATTGTGCAGAGTGTCTGTCTCGCTATCAATGCGATCTTACAAGTGCTTTACATAAGTATGAGATAATGGTTGCGATAATTTGTTTATGTGACAGTTGTAAAAATGGTGCGGAGGTGTTAATTTCATTCGTACTGCGTTTCGTTTGTGTTTCGAGAAGCGTGTTAGCATATTATATTGTAATTTATGTGTTACTGTTTTATTTGGCTTCTATCTCACCTGATGTTGAGTGATGATGAAGCCAAGTATGCAGTTCGCTAGGATAGTTATAGGACTATAATAATTCACTTTTGTATATTTTTATTTTAGGTAGAGTATATTATGTTCGCCGTCTAGAACGACTTTGTCACGTCCATCCATTTTAAATTATTTTGAAATAACTTTTTTTTTGTCTTTGCAATAATTTGTCTTTCCACTTGAAATTATTTTGATACATTTTTCAAATTTTTTTTACTAATTTTAGCGAGTGTGTAGCATGTCTCACTTTGTGAGGATTGGTTACTAACGCGTAACGTAACAGTTTGCAATTGGTTGCGTAGGTACTGTAGTTATTTACGTTCGGAAGTCTGATAGCTGCATCTGCATAGATATTGCATAAGTTGCTATTTCCCTTCAGAAACGTTTACAGTAGCGAAACTTTGTATAAACAATTTTTATAAGCGTCGTAAACGCGTCCACAAAACAGTGAAATAAAAATCTCTACCCAATGAAAGTGCGTTGTTATCAGCAAATCAATAATGTACCATCCAATATCGGAGATAGGCTATCAGGTACCGGACACGTGCCACAGAGCAGGCATATACGGTAGCTAAGTTTGGACAGCTGTGTGTTGCGCCTTCGTTGTGCTTACAAACATATTGCATGTGGCCGTTGGTGGGTTGTCGACATTATCTGTGACAGTATGTGGGTACTCTTTGGGGACAATGGCCACGATGTAACGTAGATACCAGGGCTTCATGTGCGGTGACAGTATTTGTAGTTCGATAGGATTTTTAAAACTCTTCTAAAGTATGGTTGAAAGCACGCAGGACTAGACAGTGTAGATCAAAACGCGACACCATTTTTAGTCACGTCAGTCAGGTTAGTCAGCTCGTGACCACGTCGGGCAGTAAGTAGTTCGCATTAACTACTAAAAATGGTGTCGTGTTCGACCCGTTAACTTATTTTAAATTTTTGAAATGGAACGCGAAAGTTAAATTCCATACGCAGTATAGACTTTGTATCGTCCTTATATTTAGGGCATAAGGTCTAAAATAGAATGTGCTGTTGCCCGTTGTTTTATCAAGCAGTGAAATTCTTCACGACATATATTTAAAAGTAATAGTATAAAAGATAGATAGATACACGTTATTGCACAGAAAATTTACAGTAATTGGTTTTAACGACATATTCAAGTACAATTTAGGCGGTCTTATTGCTAGAGAGCAATCTCTTCCAGACAACCTTTAGGTAGAGAAAATAGTAGATATCGAGAAACGGGTGCGGCCGTTAAAAGCTAATGGCCTACATATAAATTAAAAAATGAAGAAAAAAAAACCGTCCATTTGTCACAATAAACATGGAAATGGCTGTTGCCTTCACTAAACAACTATGTACATACATTATACGCGCGGCTTCTCACTAGGTCGATATAGTTATAAAATCGATCAATCGGTTTTTTATACTAAAATATAATAATTTTAATGAAGAATCGATTCTAGTATGTACGATTCGAATCGATTCAGAGATCGATTTTTTACAGTAAATCGACAGGCATACTGCTTCCGTTATACGATACCATCAACATTTTCTTCAATTTACTAGAAAAAAACACATTCAGTCCAGTCAACAGAACTAGTTATTTTGACAGGAGCACGCATCAATACTGATTTTAAACGGTAGTAATGTGTAATTCAGGTTTAATGATCTCCCATAGTCTTGTACCGAACTTTCATTAGACAGTATAAAGCTCCTTTAGAGAACAATAAAAATGTTTTTACACCGTCGGGTTTACGAGGGTAGTTTAAAAATAACATTTTTCTTGTTACTTGCGCATTGTTTTAACTGAACTAAAGTTTATGTTAGACTGTTTAGTATACTGCATAGTGCGGCTACGTAATGTTTGATAAAGCGTAAGGTTTCCAGAGCTCTTGGGGGGTGCTACATTAGTAGCAGGGGTCAAGCCTACAAGGTAAGGGCGACAAGTCTAGTAACAGTTTTACTATGCTATACTTTTCGCCCTTAAGCTAGGACCTCATTACCACTTAATATCAGGTGGGATGAGGTCAATTTTGAAGTGCGTTATAAAAAAATCAAAAAGAATAGTATAGGTTTATGATTCAATGTTCAATCACAATGTTTGGAAATATAACTCGCAATGAAGACTCTATGGAGAGACTGGATACAGGGGCATGTCGAAGGCCGGCGCACGCGCGAAAGATCACCAGCTCGATGGAAGGACCTCATCAAATGTACCACAAACATTTCTCGGAATGAGTGTTGCAGTAGTGTGAAAAATAGGAGTAGATGGAGGCAACTGGCAAAAGCTACACTAAAAAGCGATGCATTATGACCACGACCACTCTGTCAAGAGTGCATGACTAAGAAGAAGAAGATGATTCAATGCGGATATCCAATGTTTAAACCAACAACATCAAATTCCATTTAGTTTTCTTTTGCTTAAACGAGTAACAAACATACATATTTGTACACGTACAGAAAACATTTAAATAAATAAAAATAAATGTGAATAAGAACGTCCTTACGCCTGGACGTCCATTTCTTCTTTCGCATTTATAATGTTAGATTAGTAGGTTGTTTAATAATTTAAATAACTGTAAGTCGAACAAAATATTTACGTTAGAAAGACACCAAAGTTGTAATTAGAGATCCGATTCAGTGACACGTGTTGCTTCTAAAACTTGAATATTTACACAAAACGGCATTTAAACTACACATTTACTATTTCCTTCGGCCATCAAATGGTTTTAATTAAATAGAAACGACTTTTCGCAAAGATACACAAAAAAAAAGAAACAGCCGTCATAAAACGCGTGGAAAAACAAATCGTATCCGCTGCCGTCTCGATTAAGCCGTTAAATCGATTGAGTCTAATCGATTTTCTTTAAAAACATTCGGGTAAATAAACTGTTTCGGTTTAGTGATAGCTTGACGAAACGTTTTAAGTTGGTGATCGTTTCTGTACCAAGCGTTTATTTTTTTTATTTAAAAACTATATTGCACAAATAAGTACAGGTGGACTTAATGCTAGGGGCATTCTTTACCAGTAAACCCTTGGGTCATGCAGTTAGCAGATAGATAGAAGCGATGTCGTATCTAGATGTCTATGTAAAACTATAAATTAAATTAAACAGTTAATTATAAATTACTGTTTAGTATTTTACATAAATTTTGTACTATCTGCTGGTCCTTGGCGTTAGTCTTAAGTCTAGTTCAACTTCAGGCTATGAATGACATCCATACTAATATTATAAGTGCGAAAGTAACTCTGTCTGTCTGTTCGGCTCGGCTTTCACGCTTAAACCATTGAACCGACTTTAATGAAATTTGGTAAGTATAGGTTTACGTTGAACCTGTAGAACGGACATAGGCTACTTTTTGTTTGAAAATAAGAGGAGTTAGGGGTAATACCGCCCTTGAAAGTTTATAAGGGAAAATATTTATTTTAAAGTTCGAGATATGAAATTTGGCACAAATGCTCGGAACTTAGATTAAAATATGGACTACTTTTTGATACGAATATTAGGGGATACTTTCATGTTCGTGTTTACCCCTATCACTTCTAATATTCGTATCAAAAATTTGTAAAATCTTAGTACATGCGAACGAAGTCGCGGGCACAGCTAGCACTAGATAAGTCTACGTCGTGATACGACACGCGTCAATTCATTGACCCCTCGAACTGAATCCAAAGATAAGAAACAGCTGCGTTTAGTGATAATCAGTTTGTCTATGAAATTATCTATCTGCTCTATGGTTTACTAGGCACTAGTTTTTGAAACTGTTTCATAGACTATAAGCGGATATGAAATTTGTTGCCCGCGACTTTTATCGCGTGATAAAAAAGTATTCTGTATGTTGATCTAGTATTAATTCAGTTCATTTATTTCAGGCCTATTAATTTATCGCACTTTTGGTACAACAAGGGCACAATTGCAGTTTTTGCATTTTACCGGAGAGCCATATTAATATTTTTTGCATTGAATGTGGTCTAGCTCTGTTATCATTATTTTTTCATTTATATGTATGGGTCTGTCAACCATCCGTCCGCATCCATCTGTCAAGGAGCTGTGACTCCCATCGGTCAACAAAAAATGTTTCGTGTACAGATTTGCAATAATAGCTGTTACAATAATAAAAAATACTCATAAAACCGTCATTAAACTTTCCCAGTGAATTAGGTATAACAATTTTGGACTAGTCCAAAATTTACTCGGAGAATATAGTTTGGAAGTTTAATTGATTTTTTGTACCAAAATATTAACTTGCAAAATTAAATTAGCGCCATAGACAGCTCTTTTCAGTCGTTATCTTTTTTCGTGTTCCACGTAAAACGCATGACTACTTTTTCCCCAGCGGTCGGGGAGAACTCCTGCCGAGTCTGCGCTTGGGCACAGCAATTAAACATCCCAAAATAACTACAGCACGAGTAATTGACTAGGCCCGACGATTTATGTCCGAACATCACGACGTGGATTTTTTCTCATTCACGCTCCGTTTCTTTGACGATACGGAAATAGAATTCGGATGTACAACCCGGTCACAATATCTGTGCACCTGACCTCGTGACGTCATATCGGCGGTCTGGGTACGGTGTGAAAAAAAGTTTTTTCTAGAAATGTGGAGGTAAAAAAAAATTACTAACCTTTTCAATTCAATTTATTATTGATTGAAGGGTTTGTCATTAAAAAACAATAATTTTGATTACAAAAACATTTATTATTAAACTCAGTCACTATAAATTATTCACTCTATGCCTGACATTGTATCTTCCTCACTCTCACTTTCTGAACTCGCCGAACTGTCGTCCCCTAGTGATATTAAAAGTTGTGTGATGTTGTCATCTGCTAGATGATCCTTTTGTTGTAGAGTTGTAGAGTTTGTAATAATATTTTGCGTGGATCGTAGTGAAATTGAGCCGTTGATTGGAGTTTTGACGCAGTTTCATCGCAAATGTACGTGAGATTGACGACCATTTTGTTCTTGAAGAGGAGTTGTGGTTGATTATTTATAATAAAACAATAGAGAAGTTGATTATTATTTTAATAAAACACGAGATGAATTAGATTAGGTAAATGGATTTTGGCTAACGTTAACTTCCACATTTATGTATTTTTAAGCGACTTCACAAAAAAGCGGAGGTTCTTTATTTTTCTGTATGTATTTTTTTTGTTATGTATGTTCACCGATGTTTCTTTGTTAAATCATAAAGATAACGTTCTTTAAATTTAGTTGGTCAATATTGCTTTAATTAATAGCCTATATTTAAACGAGAAAAAATATTGAAAACAGTTTTCGTATGGAAACTGCTACAGCCAGTTAAAAAATGCAGTTACTTTGAAAGGCACGGCTTATTTCCGCACACATTTAACTTTTTTTATTCTAACCCACAAATCCGATTACGCATACCCACAACCTAAAACGTCAGTCGTCCCAAATTGGGAACAAAAATGTCCTCAGGCGTGTCGTAACTAAGTTTTTTATCTAAATACTCTCCATTTATCTGCAGTAAGCGTTGCAAGTTAAATTCTTCAAATATTAGCTTCCGTGAGTAATCTTCAAGCTTAAGCTAAGGTGTCGCTTGGAATAAGTAGCATTTTTATGTATCCCCGAATACCAGCCTTATCACTTGTTGCCCTCATTCCTTTCAACGCCATGTGATAAATTAACAGTGACTGATAACTGTGATTCTAATATTAAAATTAACAACCTCCCGATTGACCGGAGCGCGCGAATTCCAGTTCCATATTCAAATTTTGCCATTAGTTCAAAGTTCCAAATTTAGAAAGCCGAAAGATTGATCGATCCGAATTCCTATTACAAACTCGTCGGATAGACGTTTCGAAACTGTTCGAACGCTTTTAAAATTCGAATAAGGAATCACGATCATTTCCCCTCGCGAGCAAACAACCAACCCGTTGACTCATGTTCTCGAACAAATGTTATCTGTCTTCTTTTGTTTGTTTCTCGAATATCATATGGCGAAGGCACCAAATGTACTGACCAGTATGCTGGGCCTCCCCCGCCCCGCTCCTCCGGTATCCCAAAGGAACGGTATGCGGGACATTTCAATCTCCGAGAGGTCGGAGTTGACTGGTCACTTATTTCTGTGGTCCTCGTTACTTCTCGCCTTGGTTTAAAGCGAATTTTTCATTATGCTTGCCTTTTGTGGAATGCAATTACGGAGTAACGATAAAATGTTACGGATTACTCTGACATAAGGTTTACATTAAATTGATTTTGGGGCGTGTTGCCGTGTTTTGGCTGCATTAGTATTTGTGATATGGACGGACTTGGCAATTATACGAATTTTATGCAAGAGAAGAGTATTAAATAAGTAGTTTAGTGATATCTAAATACTTACTAAGTTTAGGGGAAAATAATGATAGTGATATCAATTTTACTTACCTATTATTTTACTATGAAGTCTTTTAAACTCTGCGGATATAAAGTCAAATTTAAAACATAGCAGCCTTTTGCAAGTATACCATACATGATAGATTGGTTTGTAATTTTTGTACGGAGTTAGTTGTTAAATCCGCCATTTGAATATGTATGCAATGACAAAAAAAGTATTGAGTTTTTTTTAACATTATGGCCTTACTATTAACATAGAGCAATCAATAATTTGCTTAAAACTTATTTCTAACCTAATTTTGGCCTTCACTTCACTTGTGTGGACCTATATCATCATAAACCGTTTCCAATTTAGTAATTAATTTATAACTAAATAAATAACTGACGTCACATATATTGCTCTGATTCTGTGGTAAGTAGCTCAAGCACTTGTGTTACAGACATTACACATTTATCATCATTATTACATTAATCACAAATAACATCCGATACAATAGAGAAAAAATCGTTTTCCATACTCCCGACCGGGAATCGAACCTGGAACCTCGTAGATTGCCCAACGCCTAAGTCTGGCCTGCTCGCCTCGGATAAGGATTTAATGACAACCTCACACGAAGATTCAATAAAAACAAATTATCTGAACCATTATTGCAATGACTATTTAGTAATTGGAACTCAAATATTTTGTGATGATTGATAAGAAATTAACGTCTGATATTGTTAAATTGAACCATTTAGCCGTACAGAAACCCGTTGTAAAAATATTACTACGGTCTATATTTAGAACAAAGATATAATTGTTTGTAAGAAAGGTTACTGATAAGCTATGGTAGTTCAATTTTATACATATAGGGTAATAGCCTAGGGAGTTATTCTTTATCGAAGGTTACTCACGAGATGACAAAATAAATCGACTTTTTTTCTAATTATTTACGATGGACGCAGATAGACTTTTCTTCTTTACGGAGCTTATAGGAAAGCGAAGATAGAAGGGATAGCGCACACATAAATTAAACAACACTATACATTTTCACAATCTTGTTTTATAAGCTGATGGTAACGTCTTAAGCCCGGTTCCAATATTTGAAATACGATTCTTGTTACGGATAGTAATAAATTATACGAGGCGTAAGCTAAAAATGACTGATTACAGCTGATACGGAAAGTTAATTTGAAATTAGAATAATAAGAAATTAAAATATTAGATAACGACTCGTAGAAAAACGGATAGTCATTTTTGACACATTACGAATCGTTAAATATTGGAACCAGGCATTATTAATTAGGAAATGACGTTTGTGAAAATTGTTAGTCAGGCTTAAGGCCATCTGTGGCTATCATCTATAAATAGTTAGGAAAATAAAAATAGCATTATTTTTTTTTTATTTTTATATTGCACTTCAAGATTGCCCTCATACCACCTGATGTTAAGTTGTAATGAGGTCCTCGCCTAAGGGCGACAAGTACAGCATAATAAATCTGTAACTGTATTTGTCGCCCTTACCTTGAAGGCTTGCCCTGCTACTAATGTAGCACCCCCCAGGAGCTCTGGAAACCTTACTAACACGCAGGAACACAACAACACAGAAGTGATTGTTATTTAGGCTGCGGTCTTCTGTATGGTGGAGGTATTTCACCAGTCGGGCTGCTGTTCGAGCGATAAATCGCTATGCCCTACCTCACTAAAACCTTATTTACTTACCCATACACACCAAAATGTCACTCTTGCCTATTACCTACTCAAAAGCGACTTGGAGTATTCATATTATTTTAATTCTATTTTTTTGTTTCATTTAGGCGAGGTAAGTGACTGAATATATTAGCATATCAAAATTCAGTTAAAACTTGTATCTCAAACACAACAGCAAGTCATAGTTACAAGAGTTCGAACAAGAAATGTATTGTATTAATCAATCTTCGTTTGTCAGACAAGATGTTAATGGTCATCAGACCTTTCACCAACAGACTGGTGCTAGGTGAAAAAAGAACGGGTTTCAGATTAAATAACGAATAAATAGTTAATAGTGTATTTAGGCTAAAACTTAGAGCTTTACAAATACAACGACAAAATGGCATATGCTACGGTAGCGAGAAAGATCAATGATAAGAACTAGAATTCCGTACCTACAAATAATATTTATATTTTTTGTTAGTAGTTTTTCTTAATAAACATTTTGCATTAACAATTAACATTTAATAACCCGTTTCTCGAAATCTACTATTTCCTCTACCTAAAGGTTGTCGGGAAGAGATTGCTCTCTAGCAATAAGACCGCCTATATTGTACTTGAACATTTCTAACGAATTGAATTGATATCTATCTAAAATAAATTAAATTATGTAGGTATTTAATGTAATATTTCGTGTATTCGTTGTGTGTGTATGTGTGTACTTGCGCAAGCGCACGTGCTTGTGAGTAACGTGTAGTTTTTTTACGCGGACCATGTGGTACCCGTTTCTCGTTATCTACCTTCTATATCTTCTACTTTAAGGTTGTCTGGAAGAGATTCCTTTCTAGCGACTGGCTAAATTGTATTTACTATAATGTGTGGGTATAACCGTTTTTTTTTGTGAATGTTCTGGGAAATTTATTTATTTATTTTGGATTGCCAGAGAAAATCACATTAAAAAACCTATATAAATATATAAAAATAAATATCTAACACAAATACAATTGGTAATTCCCAAAGTAATTTTTTCTAATATTTTTACTAAACATGAAAACAAAATAAAAACCACAACCCATTCTCTTAGCGGCAAAAAAATGTTGACACAGATTAAAAATCAGTAAAAAGCTTTTTATATAGATAATTTTATCTAAAACATATAAATCGTTTACAAACGATTTATGTCACGCGATATTAAATGGGATTTAAGCGAAAATTAAAGCAAGTTTTTGATAGTAGCGTATTAGAAATTAATCTCGAATATCTTGTCATGGCGATTTCTAATGAAGACATTAATTAGAATTAGATACATATTTTAATTAAATTAGTAATGCGTTATCCATTAATTTCTGTTAGTGTAAATTAGAACCATTAATAATCAACTTTTGGTGATTTTTCGCTTCCGATGTTTCGTAAATATACACGGCTTAAGAATTTCTTGAATCAAATATCTGTCAATAAAATGATCTAGTAAATTAAAAAATGAAACTATGACAGTAAATGGTTTTTGCATTTGAGTTTCTAAATAACACGTTTAATGCTGAGTTTGTGTTTCGCTGTCAAAGGGTTAAATGTTTTTAGACACATTCCTGATAGTCAATTAGGAATAAACGGGGTATTGTCTACCTTTCTGGCACGTCCTTGCTTATTTATAGTAAGTAAATTACATTTCCCCAGTTAAATATCCTATTAATATTATGACCATAACAGTGTTGATGTTTTTTTTCCTAACTGACTGTAGATGATGGCTGCAGATGTTTTTTTTATCTTCACCGAGCTTTCGAAGGAGCTGAAGGCTCTCACTACTAAACCAAGTGTTATTATTATTTATTATTTATTTAATAGGTACACCAACAGGACATATACATAGCATTTTAGGGTATGTGATAGGTACAGAGGTAAGTTCTAGTATATGCTCCAATAAGAGGAGTACACAGCATTCAAAATAGGAGTAACACAGAATTAGATAAATTTAATTTAGAAGAAATATAACAAATTTTGTCAGATGACATATTGTGCAAAGTGTTGATGTATTTACAGATATGTGACACTCTTTCACGCAAAAACTACGGTTTTGGATGATATTTGGTAGTTAGATAATGATATGTTATACTTATAATAACGGTTTTAGCATGAACAACATCTCGCGAAGAGAAAATAGGAAATTATCTACTTTGCAAGTCCTACCTTATAACTTTATAATTTAACTGATTTATATGAACATTCCAGTTTTTCATCGTATGTGTACAATTGTAATATCTTTTCTAAAAATATCTTTAATGACAGTGTTTAGGTTTGGAACAGAATGAGGAACAAAAGAGTTGAAGAAAATGCTTACCGGCTTGTGATAGGCAAGGCCTGTGTCCAGGAGTGGATTAACAGAAGCTCAAAATATAGATAGACATTATATACATATATGATGTTTTCTAAATATTTACTGGTATGAGAAGAATTCGAAGAGAACAAGTTTAACATCTACCATAAAGTATTTTTTCTCGTCAACTGTGCATGCAATTAAATGTTTTGTAATTGCAGCAACTATTAAGGTTAATTACTATAAAACTACTAATAACTAGATAATAAAAGCACTCAAGAAAATCCTATTTTCGAGCTTTGTTTAACGACTCTTATTCTTAGGCCGTTTATCTGTTCGATGCCATAAATTCAGCAATTAATGCGTTAAGTAGTCCATAAAAGCTTTTAATCCGAAACATCGGTGCCTAAACCACTGCGCATAATAACCAATTAAACGAAAAAGTAATTATGTCTACATGCCCACATAATCGAATTGAAATCCAAGATGTTATCGATACCTTTATCGATACCATAAAGCGATAGTCGATTCGGAAATTTGTCTTGGAATTCTAATTAACAAACTCCACAAGCGTAATCTCATAAAGTAAGGCGATACTCGGTTTTTGTAATATAACGAGATTTTATTATAAAAACTGAGAATAAACCGATATACACAACACCTGCTCTATCAAATACGAACGATGATCATTATGTTAATGCTTCTAAAATCCAGAACCTCTCACCGTACGATTTACAACCTTCTCTGTTACAATAAAAAGTCCATTTTCCTTTGGAGTACTAAGCGATCGGACTCTGAAAAAAGGCGAGACCGTGTCGAAACGAACGAGGTATCAGACAGGCGCCAATTAAGCAAAATGAACGCTTATTCCGTGTACCATAAATCGATATCACGCTACAAGTGAAGTAACAGTTACGCCCTTAAAGGATTCGTTTCGAGATACTCGCCGGGTCCTGTACACAAAACGAGACCTTGTTATGAAAGTCGAAAGTGTCATGATTGCGTAACGGAAGCAGCGTCAGTTACGCCCTGCTAGAACGCCCTTCGCGCTAACAAGATAGACAGAGATGAATCGATGGAGTTTTTGTTGGTAAGAGCGGGGTAGATGATAAACAGAACTCTTGAAAAACACTTGTGAGATAACAAAGGCTGGCTTCCACGAAGACGTCCAATAATTTGTCTTTTTAATTTTACGGCGGACTGCCATAGCTTTTAAATATAGTTTTTTTTTCTCTATAACCCGACTCTGGATCCATTAGGTTCCACTGTGGATATTGGGGAACTCATTACGCTCTGGAAATTCTTTTATGACCTTTTGTTCGAGTGGCCTTGCACGGGAATGAACTATAAGAACCATTTTTATTTTTTAAATTTCCATCTTAGAATCTAAAGCAGGCACTATTTTAATTGCATCGGCTAAATTAGCAGAACAGGTTTCGAAAATATCATATTGCTTAAGAACTTTCAACAAACGTGTCGCAATATAATAATATGAAATAAAAACCCGGACTAAGGCCAATAAAATGAAACGGCCAAAGGAATCAAAACCTGTTCTGCCCTTGCATCTCAGCTTAGTTGTAAAAAAAGCTCATTCCATATAATATTACCCATTACAACCCCGAGAATCACTGTTCGACCAATCGTCTGGGAGAATTTCAAAATGGAACGCGAGTTCGATTTTTAATTGTTTCGAATGAATTCTGTACCATTACGGCCAGTGTTTTGTTACGAATTATACACATTTTATTGTTCGATTTGCATTTGGAACTCTGTTGATTGTTCGTCTTTTTTTAAATCTACACCACGTTTTATTGCGTTTCGGTTCGGTAGGGATAACTTTTTTTTTTATGTAAAACGTTTTTTTTCAACCGCGAATTTGGTTACACGCGGTATTTTCGTAAATTAACACGCTTTATTGTTGCCCCATGCTCGACAAAGGGTTTGGAATGCCAATATCACCAAAATGCTATGCTAGGAATCTGGCATAACTGTTATTTTAATCTACATTCGCTTCAAAAGCTTGAGAATACAAATTGTATATAATAAGTAAGTTTAAAAAATACATACTTCAGTTATAATACATCTCAGTACAGTGAAAACCATTCAGACTATACCCTTTTTACAAGATTACACCGTGTTGCGCTAATGACCGTATCTTGTGACATTAATGCTCGGTTCCAATTTTTGAAAAACGAATCGTTATAGTTACGGTTAGTAATAAATTATACGGGGCGTAAGTTGAAAACGTCTGACAGACGACTAATGACAGCTGATATGGACTACGAGAAGGTAATATTCTAAACGAAGAACTAAATTAACATAGGTGTTTCTCGCGACTTCATTTGCGTTATTTCGTGATAAAAGTATCTTAAATACGAATATACGTATGTTCTAACATATTATCTGTCTTCTCATACAAATCCGAGTGGATTTATTAATTCTACTAACTACTGAATAGTAGTTGGAAAGCGTGTAATAACCAAATATTCAGACATTAATACACTCTTTCAAACTTTCCCGTTTAATATTCTCACCTGCTACACCGTACTACGAAGTAAGATGGGTTAGTTGTCGATTGGCACGAAATAAATACGCCCGAACGTGCGAATCGTCCACTTGAAAAAAAATGGTGGGCGGTTCGCACGAATGTCTTCCCTTTCAAGAACTAAATGCGTACTACTAATTCTTGATGGGGTCGATTTGCACGCGTTTAAAATACATTCGTGCGAAACGACTACCAAAAATTTTTTTTATTGAAAGGGGACGACTCGCACGTTCGGGCGAATTTATTTCGTGCCAATCGACTACTAACCCAGTACGATGGTCTAAGACCTAAAATAGCTAAAATAGGAATTCCTCACTGAAATTCCTTGCGTTGTGACAGCATTTTTTAAAATATTAACCGCAATGGTAATCGGTCGCTTACCAAATTCCCGATTCCCACAATTAAACGGGGTTGCCATAAGTGGAGTGTGGCCGGAACCTCCTAATGAGCGATTAGTGTTACCAGTCTCGGATAATGCCCCGCTAATAGTTGGGGTGTGGGGTAAGTTTGGAAGGGTAGTTTTTTTTTAGTTAACATTTTGACAATTGTGCGCGTAATTAGGATTGATGAAGTGGGTTTAGTAATCCTTGTGATAACCATTTTTATAGTGTGATGTACCTCAAATAAGAGAAATAATTTTTCGTTCTAAGGTCTTTTTTTTATATATTACACTTCAAGATTGATCTCATCCCACCTGATGTTAAGAGGTAATGAGGTCCTAGCTTAAAGGTGACAAGTACAGCATAAAAAAGTTACTGGACTTGTCGCCCTTACCTTGAAGGCTTGACCCTAGCTACTAACGTAGCACGGGTGCTACTAGCACCCCCCAGGAGCTCTGGTCTAAAATAAATCTTCTGGTAAGTAAGATACATGTTATTAATAGTTTAGACTGTATCTTAATGGTTGTAGGTCTTGAGCCTCACCATGTATCACCAAGGGGGAGAAGAGTTAAAAATGCCCAAAAAAAATCACATGGTTAAGGGGCAACCCCTTTTTGAATTTTAATACAAAAAAAAATATTAAATTTATTACAAGCAACAACGAAGTCGTCGAAATTAACACTATCACTAAACAAATCGACTAGACAATCAGAAAATTGAAGCGAATCGTGTTTCGAATGATTCAATAAACGTTTATTACATTTTCACGATTTGGGACTTTGTACCGTCGGAATGGAATCGAAAATCGCGCGGAAAGAAATTGGTGGCAAATCTGAACGCGAATAAACTAAACTTTTGTTCGATTCCGAACTTTGTTTTCTATGAAATAAAGTATGAATTGGATTGATTTGTTTCTCCGGCTTCATGGCAGGGGTCAGTATTACGTGGGTGGTCCCATAAAACTACGATTTTGTACCATTCAATAGGGGAAAGGTAGTTTAGGAGAAAAATAATGTCCTTATGAGGATTTTATTGGGCAGAATTTGTTTAAATGTTCGTGGAAAGGCAGTGCCTAGATGGACATTTGTTCTCTATTGTAATAAAAATAAAGACCATAAAATGTTTACTTTTTTAGACACTTATTAATTGATATTTAGATTTTTTTCCCTTGCAGGTTTAAAAATAAAAAGTTTTTATTTAGGTATCTGGCAAATAGTTTAACATCTTTGTCTTGAGTCAGCATTCGTTTATTTGATCAAACTTTATGATTATCTTGTAATTCACTTAAAAATAATATTGGTCTAAAATGTCTATTTAACATTAAAGGAGGACAAGTTATTTTATTTAATCGCGCTAAATTTTTATAAATCATTTCATATTTATAGAATTCTATACGATACTATAGCAGCAAATTTTCAATGTTCTTCAAATTCCTAATGGTCTGGTTAAGACGAGAGCATTAATATATCACAAAAAGAATTATCGAATTTGGTGCAGTATTTTTAAAGTTATCCGCGTACATACAATTTAGCGATGAATTTTTATTAAAATAGAAAACACACATATAAGAAGTCATATACCGATCCTTTACTAAATAATCTAATTCAAACGCCACGCACAAACCCAGTTTATAAAGAAAAACGTTTTTTCATCACATTCCATAGTTCGCTCCCAACTACAACACTTATAGCCCATAAACACGACGACTTATTTGTCCCCGAACGCACAAACAGTTAATCAGAACCAGCTACGGAACCCGCGACTAATAGGGGGGTCTACTAATAAGAACTTAGCGACGCACGGACAGACTAACAAGCCGGACGCTAACAGGGAAAATAAAAGCGGGATGCACACGAAAACCGCCGCGGGCGCACGCATGTAGCGACAGCAACGAAAGTGGAACACATTTTAATTTTTAACGAAAAATAGAGGGTAGGTAGATTTATTTAATATTTAATAATAAAATATTTATATTATTATTAGATAGATCCATAAACTACCTATCTGCACGACCTAATGGTTGAAAGGTAAAGAATGCTCCTAGCATTAAGTCTGATAATGTGATGCAATAAAGATTTTAAATAAATAAATAAATAGATAGATATACTTTATTGCACAAAACTTTACAGAATTTATTCTCACTTGTTCGAATCATTAGTTCGATCGTCGATAGTGAGAATTTTGTCATTTGTTCGATCGTGGAAGTAGTGAGAATATTCAAATGAGAACAAGTGAGAAAAAATATTCTCACTCATGTATTCGTATCAATAAAATGTAGAGAACAACAATATATAACAAGAAAACATAGATGTAGTAAGTAAATACTTCCAGTCGACATTCTAGTTCCAACATTTATGACATACTTTAATGATAATGATTATTCCTATAATTAGCGTCTAAAGGTCAGGTCGTAAAGCCAGCTAACTGAGAAATTGTTTATTACCGTTTTATAGAGCGGGCCCGGGGTTATGACTTATGTTTTTTTAATGAATACTTTTATTATTATCGTAAACTGTAACCTAGAATTTTAACTGATCTGATTTTACTGATTTGTGCATCTCATTATTTTAGTGTAATTAGTGTGGTGTTATTGATCTGTACTTTATATCACCTATTTAACAGTTTAACGAGAATTTGACTCTCTGAAAGTTATTTTAAAACTGCAAGATAATTTCACCATCATTTAATTATCTATCACTAGCTGTGCCCGCGACTTCGTTCGCGTGGACTACATCCTTTCATGGTCGTTATATCTCTAACTTAAAAAATAAACAATTTCCCATATAAACTTCCAAAGCTGGCATTAAGGGGGGTAATGTAAGTAAGGGGGTTTAAGTAAGGACTTTCTAACAAAAAGTAGCCTATGTCCGTTCTTGAGGTTCAACGTATACCTATGCCAAATTTCATCAAAATCGGTTGAGAGGTTTAAGCGGGAAAGCGAGACAGACAGACAGAGTCACTTTCGCATTTATAATATTAGTAGGGATTAGTTGGGATTATCAGCGGCGACTTTAAAACAAAAAAAAAAGTAAATTCTCTTACTTCCATCCCAACATTCCCTGCGTCAGGATTGTATATTACCTATTTATTAAAGCACTTACGAATACTTAGTAGAATATCTTTATTAGATGCAAGTTAATGTCTACGTTCGGTTAACTTTTTTATTTTAGGTTATATGGGGCCGCAAAACATAAATAACTTTGACAATGACCTCATCCAATTTCCGCCTTTATAATCCTGTGACTATGCGCCAGTCCATTTCTAATGAACACAGTAAAATATTCCTTAACATACGTCACGTTTGCAATAATTATGTCATAAGCTGGTACAATCGACAGCATGTCACGGTAACCACTTGTAGTTCGATATTGGTTCTTATGCCCAGAACATAAGTGCGATAGAAAGTCCAGACTGTGTAGTTTGACATGCTTCTGTCTGTTGTTGTCAATTCTGCGTACCCGAGCTAATACGAATATAATACCGCCGCTTGCGTCAGCGAGTATAACATCGTGAGTATTTATTTGTTTGATTGATTTGCTATTTTCTTTGTTATTACTTTGTACATGTAAACAAGGGTACAATTAGCAGTGGATTTCTTCGACTGAAATTATAATCACCATGTACTTTTTAGGTTTCAGTATGATTCAAATCTAGAATCGATTTTGAGGGAATATTTCCTTGAACTTTACGGCATCGCTAATGAGCTTGTAAAAAAATTATATGTTAAAAATTTCTACAAAGGCTATCACATCCTGTGAGCTATCAAGCATTGCCATTTCGGTATTTCTTTTGTTTGTATTCTTGCTCTCTCTCTCTCATTATACTAAACAATGAAACGAGTTCAATTAAAAATGAAGTTTTGTGTTTTAATACACACTCGACAAACATCGCTTTAAACATAATTGTTTGTCGTCACTACCAAAACCCGAACCCTTGAATAAATATTAACTTTTTATTTTTTTTATTAATATTTTTTAAACAAACTATACAAAATTGGGGTCTGTAGTTCCCATTAAAGTTGCACCGTGTTTTTCTTAGACTTATTTGCTGACCGTACCCCAAAAATCCAGAGAAAAGAATATTTGCTCTCACCACGCGAGTGGCAAACATGTGTGTGGCCAACACCGGTAGCAAACACGGTGTTGGCTGTACATTGTCGAAGAATTTCCACTGTTTGACGACCCGCCACCGGCCACGAAACCGGCTGTGGACCGATAGATACCTGTGATATGTAGCAGCGAGGAGCTGTGACTTTTTGGTGTTACAAATAACTGATAATAAGGCTGGATGTATCTGTTTACTTCTTAAAATGGAATATTCATTGGCGGATTGTTGATCGTCAAAAATACGTCAACACTTGCAATTAGATTTTAACTCCTATGCCCATGATATAAGACCGATATTCAGTCCAAAAGAGTCTAAAAGAATGTTTCCAAGGCCTTTGAGGCTTTTAGGCTTTTTTTAGGGCTAGCCCATAAATATTATATTTTTTTATTATTCATATTCATTTTAGGGCTTATTAGCTCTAAAAAAATATAGGCTAAAATCGTCTGGGTGCCAAAAATATAACACATTCAATGTCCTTATCATCATAGCTTTTTTGGAAATATTATATGACTTGCGTAAAAAGGAATACAATTTTGTTTTTTTTGTTAAGTGACACTTTGTTTATATTTTTTCACCTTGAAGTAAAACCTATTACGATTGTTATTTTAGTTTAAGAGCCGGAATTATGTTTCCAAACGTATTTCCCAACCGTTTTATTTAAGATTTTTTTTTAAATTACGATAACTTTTAAGTAGGTTTAATATGAGGCGTCGAAATCCGTTTAAATGCAATAAGTTAGGTCTTGAATACTTCAGTAAACCGTTTCGAATATCACAGGATATTCGTCTCAAATGTCTGATCTACGGGATGGATGTAAAAGTACGTTGGTTTAAGTTATTTTTTTACATTCATCTCATCAGTCAGTGTTAAGTTGACGTCCGAGCTGCGAAGCTTTGGATGTGGCATTTAATTTTTCATTCAATATTAAGTTTCGTCTTTTTAACGCACGAGTACTTTAATTTGAATGTGGTTTAGGATATTTGAAGAAACATAACCGGAATTTATAATTTCAATATCAAATTAAAAGTTAGGTTTTACATGTATAAATGAAAATAGAATAATGTAGTTAGTATTTTATTGTTTAATGTGAGAAGCAAATCCGTTCTTAAGTACGTACTTTGACAAAGATGTTAAAGGTTACTTTCAGATCAAGGTTTTTGGCTTTTATATTATCATAATGCAAAATATTTTCACATGCCTGTAATGTATAAAACAGAGTGAGATTAGTCAGAAATTGAGTTAAAAGTATTGACTTTTCATTGAAAATGAAAATGCTCTTTTGTTATTAGTTGTATTGTAGAAAAGAACTATGTAGCTACTGGTCCGATTTTGTTGGTGCCAAGTTATCAATTTACGTTATTTTTTAAAGAACTCGATTATTTAAGAAAACAAATTTAAACTGATTGATTATGATGAATTGTTAGTGTAAATTAGTGAATTTTGCTCGGTAAAGATTAAACAACATAGGAAATATGACAACGTAAGGTTATGTTCTAAAAGATATGACATCTGTCATGTAGTGTATCAAATTGTATGTTATTATAAGCACACTACTAAAAAGTATCCGAGTACTTAAAAGTATCTCAGTTGACCAGCCAGTCAACTTTCCAATTGTAGTGGGTATTCTTTATTTTAGTTAGCATTTATTGTTGCTTGTATTTACTTGGATGCTGCTGGCTCAAGATGCCGCCTCCAAACGCGTCCGGCTTATCATCGCACATCCTGGTGGCGATGTTATCCGATTGCCAGTCATGCCCCCTAACGAACATCAGCCGGGCGAGTTTTTATAACCATACGTACGCCTAGGGTTGCCAGGCCTGGAACTGGACTGGCCAATCAGGACACAATAAATAACTACCAGGCAAAATCATTAGGAGAGCCATCTGTGGTACCCTGAAAGCTCTGTGAAGATTTGACGGCCTCCGTAGCCGAGAGGCGAGTGAGCCAGACTTTGACTTTCACTTGGTTCCGGATTCGATCCTTGTCGGGTCATGGGAAACGAACTTTTCTATACTGTCTCGGGTCTGGGTGCTGTGCTACTGTCGTTGTTTTTTATTTCTGTAACACAAGTGCTTAAGCTACTTACCACAGAATCAGAGCAATGTATGTGTTATTGTCCAATGATGATAATGCTTCGGAGCCACCCTCAAAGACAGGTACGAAAAAAAAAAACATTGTAACAACAAGTATTTGAGAGTAAATTGCGTTGATTTACGTTTCTATATCAAAAGTGCTTCAGGTACAGTCATGTGCACTAATATGTATACAACTTCATTCTCAAGTGAACCCTGTGGTATCGTTATAAGTGCTCAAGTGTTTACATTTCATTGCTCATGACTTTACATACTGTGGGATCAAATCAATGTCTTTGATTTATCTCCCCGGTTTCAGGAAGAAGGTTTATTTGTTTAACACATACATATTTAAGCACAAAAGAACAGCTTTATTCAAAGATTGACCGAAGACCACTAGAATACTGAAAGAAGATCGCTTTGATCGCGAACTCTGGCATACCTTACGACCCAATGGTAGTATTTACCTTGCATCTGAAGGCTAAGCGTAGCTGCTTTTCTACACTAATATTATAAAGAGGAAAGATTTGTACCTATTTTTGTATGTTTGTAATGAATAGTCTCAAAAATACTGGGCCGATTTAAAAAATTCTTTCACCAATAGAATGCTTCATTCTTCCAATTTGACATAGGCTACAAAATTAGGGATCCTTGGTAAAATTTGAACAATGTAACCGAAGGTGTAGAAAAATGAGTCTTAAAATGTCTTTCGTCGTTGCGCGGGAAAATCCTCTAAGGCGAAACGAAGTTTGCCGGGACGTCTTTAATTTAATAAAGAGAATTTAAAATTTAAAAGTGCTGGGCATTTTCCCGCCTAGCAACCCTACACACCCACACATAAGCAACACTACATCGTACATACCATCGTGTTGTTTGTTTTCTGTGCCTTGTTTTGGGACTTCACTTGTTCTCTTTTATGTTTCTGGCTTCTTTAGGGCGCGGGTCGGGGTGCGAATTTTCGTGAACAATCACTATGCTGGTAAGGCACCAGCATAGTGATTGTTATATATATAGCATTAATACAGAGCACTCGTTCTGCAAGGACGGTGAACGAAAGAAGACTTTGGTCGCGACGAAATAGAACCCGATTTAGCTGGCTCATCTTGCTAAGTGCTTCGAGACCTATATAAAAGGAAAATTCAACAACATTACTCACATGCACTGATTTTGTGTAAGTAGCTAAAACACTTGTGCTACTGAAATCAGAAACAACGACGGTACTACAACTAGTGACCGACCGAAACATGTTATTTTGCCGAAACCGAAACCGAAACCGAATGTTCGGTTTCATTGTAGTTTCGGCCGAAACCGAAACCGAAACCGAAACCGAACCTTTTATAAAAAAAACCTTAAAAAGTCGAAAAAATTTTAGTATGCCCGTTTTTTTCTAAAATTAATATCTCGCCGACGTATAATTACAGATTTTTTCTTTCAAAGATTTATCACAATGAAATATCAGCACAGTTACAGAAATTCTGTTTGAAAATTTAACTACCCTATAAATAAAGTGAAAAAAAAAAACATTATTTGTAAGTTTCGGCGCGGCCGAAAGGTTCGGCCGTTTTTGGCCGAAACCGAAACTCGGGCCGAAACTTGATTTTTTGGCCGAAACTGGCCGAAACCGAAACCGAAACCGAAATTTCGGTCGGACACTAACTACAACACCCACGCCGGAGACAATACAGAAAAGTTCGTTTCCTTGAACCCGACTGGGAATCCAGGACCTCACAGGTGACGTGACGCGAAAGTCTATGATCATAATAAGAGTTCAGCCATTTATGTCATTGGGCACAAGTCTCACCTTAACTATCAAGAGGAATGGGCTGTACTCTGTCAGGGAAGTGACCAACCTTAATCTCAGATGTTATCAAGCCCTAAGTGACCTCAGACTTCGCTAAACGACTGATACCTGGCTACCAACTAGGAACAACTGCTTAAAGTGCTTTTCAAACCACGGAGATGCTCGTGGTGACATATCACTACTTAATCCGGTCGGTAACCCAACCAATACCGGACAGCGGTGTGCATAGCTTAACTTTTGGTAACGTTTCTGAATCAATGTATGTAGATATTGTCATACCCTCAGTATTTGAGTGTGAAAAAAGTATTTAGATAAAAGAGAACCTACCTCAAAATCTAACTGTAATATTGTCTTATAATTCGGCATTACGAAAACATACGTTACATTTTCTGAGATTTGTTTGAGGATTAAATATCGTATGTATGTTTTTCTACTCACACCACACCACACACCACATTGACCCATGTGTGCCCATGATAAACAATCAAAAGGAGGTTCATATAGTTATTATTAGAATGTGTAATGATAGGATTTTTTTTATTTAAGTGACTTAGTATACTTCTTTGTAAGCATTTAATTACACTAGTAATTGTTAGCCAACTTGAACCTTATTCTGCTTACGAATAAGGCAGATAGTTGCCCATACGCATAGTTTGATTAAACGTCTAGTACAAAAAGAACTTAGATACAAAAATAAATAAAATTGTATCGCAAATTAATAATACAGGACCTAATTCAAAACGACGTTAATACACTTTTTATTGCTTTTATTATGTCCTTCGCAGCTTTTCTTGCTGCCACTGTTATTAAAAATTTAATGTCTTTCAACTAATGTAATGGCAGCAGAAACAATTAAAATATTTTTTTCACTTTTAACTTTACGAGTTCCTCGCCACATGCCATTAAGTCAAAGTGCAGTTATTGAAAGCGAAATTACTGAAGCTTCCACTTGTAAGCAATTTAGGATACTGTAGACCCCACTTAAAGTGAGTAAGGGTTACCTACAATGGGGAAGGGACCCTTTTTGTATTACGTAAAATACAAGGTAACCAATTAAAAAAAGCCCACTTCCAAAAGGAGGAATGCATAAAAACACCAGTTTCGGCATTATTTCATCGCCATATTAAGTTTTTGTTATCGTCACGTAAATAATGATACTCGTGAAAAAGCTTACCTTAGCTTACATCTTCAGATAATGTGACAACAAGACTGTTAAGCATACATAAAATCCATCACCTGAGTTATAACGCGAATATACTAATGGCCACGAAGCGTTATTATGAGCAGTTGACTTTAGCCTTAGATAACTTCAATATCCCTACTAATTTAACATCAAAATCCTCTTCCATAAGGTCATCTCAAATGTATTCAGTCATTTTGATCTCTTACCTGTGTCAAAAACGCCAAGGAAGTAGGAGTAATTGCGTGATATGCAAATGCTTTAGCACTAAAACTTTTTTTCTTCCTCGACAATGACGATAGCTGCAGACAACCTTATTATTGTGACCGGGAATGAAGTGGAACGTGGGTTCAGACCACTAATATTCTAACCCTATAATTAGCAGATCTTCATGAGATTAACTATCTTGCTTACCAAGATTGCTGCCAGATTTGATCACGCAAAGGGATGTCAAGATTATTTCCTATCTGTAGTTCGTAGTCGCAAGTTTCCAAAAGAAACAACCCTCTTATCAACAGGTAAATAGAGGAACATATCACGCGATGTAAAAAATTGCCCGCAAACCTTACCGAATGATTGACTGAAATGTTTTGACTCAAACTAAAGTTAAGGGATTAAGATAAAGGAGCAGGCTTCGGCCCTTGGGACCGTCGTTATCTTTCTTGGGCATGTTTCAGATATCTTGAGTCACCAGGCGTCCTCAAAACGTAATATTTGGCGTCATCAACCGCTTGGCTTCGACACGATAAGACACTCAAGCTTTAGATGGCTTTTTTTGTGAAGTGGTTTTCGTTTGACGCAAATTTAAAAAAGTTCTCAAAAAGTCTACACACATGATAACATCCACTGTAAATCTTTAAAATAAGAAGATCATTGTACAAATTATATATCTGATTATCTGATAGAACAAAAATTAAGTGCGATGTGATTAAATGTCAGTTATTTGTACTTTAGAGAGCTAATATTTATTTCTTCTTTCATAATTCACTATCATTATTTCGACCGAAGGAGATCTTCTTACTTAATTCATCATTATCATTTCAATCCACTTCTTATCCCAAGACTTCCCCAACCTTTGGTTTTGCGCCAGTTGCGTTCTTCTCATCTCTTCTATTTTCCTTCCTTGATATAATTACAATTACATCAAACGTGTTTTAGCAATAAGTTGAAATATTTACATTTAATAAACACGCCCTAAGTAATATAAAGTAGTAAACTATCCTTGTCTATTAAATTCTGCCGATGTAAATATCAATCTTTCTAGAAGCAGAAGTCTTGTGTTTTTTTTATAGATGATTCACGTTCTTTTGTATGTAATCTGAAGTCAAAATGAATTGCGACCGTAAAATGATTAGCTCATTGAAGAAATCGAAACATTGAAGAAAAAATATCGGATAAGGCTTGTACAGACAGAAGCACGTCAGACTAAACACTTTGGACTTTGTACCGCCGTTAAGTCGTGGGAATAAGAACTTATATCGAACTGCAGTTGTCACCGTGATGTGTTGTCATCCGTACCAAGCATGTCCAATTTATCGTCCGTCCGTTAGGTAAGTGACCACAAGAATTAATTCCCTTGCATTCTGCCTTATCTCCGTATCGTCTGCCTGTTTTTGTCCAATATTTTTGGGCAAACAAAGGTAAACAAAGCGGAGTGGCCCCATCCGGCGGCTTTGTCATCTCCACGATTCCTTTTGAGATTATTTTTTCGGGCGAATCTTGAAATCTGGGCGATTAAAAAGCGTTTGGAGTATGGTTTTACTGGAACGATGAGTCATGGTGCATACTTATGTTATGCTAGCGTTAGTTTCGCACGGGTGTCGAAAATAGGCTTTATATAAACTCACCGTCCTTGAACACCTTTTTAGGAGGAGTTTGAAGATAGGAGTGCTCATGGCGCTAGTAAAAATGTTCATCCTGCGATATGGTGTTGAATGGGATTCCGACCATATTTAACATTTATCATGTCCGTCCTTCGGAAAGCACGTTAGGTTGGTGGTCCCGGATGGTGATATTATTAGTCGTTTGGTCATAGGTCATTTGGCGACGTCATCTGACAATAAAGTTAGTCACTTACCTTCCACACTCTTCCTTTCCCATCCGCACTGGGTCCACTTGGTGGAGGATGGCTGATTCTGTCTTAGTGTTGAAATTAGGCCTGTGCTCAACAATGGGATATAAATGACGTAATTATACAGCTCATTGACAAATACGGATATTGTTTTCGCATGTCGTGGCAGCCTGTAACTGATCCAAACTTAGTATAATTTAAAAAATTTAAGTTATTTACTGTCATTCGGTTTAAGATTTATTGACTGTCCTCAATAAATAAAAACAGTGTAAAAAAGGTTCATACTTACAATCACAATGTGACTGCCTTATTAGGCCTTCCAAAATCATTTTTCAGTAGAAACATGATCTTCTGGCAAATTTTTGCTTTTGGAAAAAGTTTCTTGGATGATGTTAAGTCAATCTAAACGTGTACCAAAATTTATAGAGGTCCTCATATTCAAACCGATAAAAAGTTAGGAAAGTTTCAAATGACAACCCGACGGTCAGTCAACCGCCTTCTTCGCCAGGGTATTGGTCTGGGCGGGGTCAATAAATCATCTCACAAACTGGCCTAAATTAATAAGTCTGGTTTCCTGTCCCCAATAAAAAAATGTGAAAATAAAAATAAAACGATGGTGACTAAGATAGGACTAACTGTTGTCATAGGTGAAGAAATATTTAGTTTAAGTTAGGCCATTTGATCGTGATTAAGGGGCTACCTCAGTATCCCGAAGAGTTTTGGTATTTATTTCGGAAATCTTCTCAGGTACCAAACTAAGTAATTCATATAAACTACCAAATGACTAGAGTAGCATTAAAAATACCAAAAGACTATGCCCATTATTATTATTATTTATTTATTAGATTTGTTAGGATCTAGATCTGATTATCTGATAGAACAAAAATTAAGTGCGAAGTGATTAAATGTCAGTTATTTGTACTTTAGAGAGTTAATATTTATTTCTTCTTTCATAATTCACTATCATAATTTCGACCGAAGGAAGTTTTCCTTCTTAATTCATCATTATCATTTCAATCCACTACTTATCCCAAGCCTTCCCCAACCTTTGGTTTTTGATCTACCAGTCAACCTTACGGTCATTGGGTGAGTATTTTATGGGTGCGGAAACAGTAAAAATGTGCGTATATATTTATAATTACAGATGATGGAACATTACAATGTTCATGCTTAAGTGCCATTGCAATGAAATGTATATTTTTTTTTTTAAATCAAATTTTATTACTTTATTTCAAGTTTGTATGTAATGTTATTTTTTAGTGTAAGATTTGTTGGTTGTCCTATATAAATAAAATAAATAAATAAAATAATAATATAATTTTTACTATCAACATTTGGGCTTTGGTTTCTAAATATCTTTAATCATTGTTTTTTATTTGTTTCAGGTAAAAATGTTTGAAATATTACATTGAAAAAGTGGCAATGGGCGTAGGTAATTGTATAAAGATTATTACTAACAATGGCCTAGGGGTCAATGGATGTAGCTAATGTTTGTCCAACTTCCTGTTGGACAACATTTAAATCAGCGGTATAAATTAATATGAACATTTACTTACAATTTCTATTTGACTGCCTTTGATAATTCTTTAGGATATGTAATTATTCTCGACAAGTATATACCTTTTTTTAAATATTTTTAATTTTATGTATGTATTCGCTATATATACATTTTCTGAGTACTAATTGTATGTTTTCGAGCAATTAAATAAATCAATAGCTATAATCCATTATCAAGATTTTGCCAGGAAAACATGTCTAAACGTTCTTGAACACAACTCAAAACTACTGTCACACTTCTTATCTCTATATTATCTTACTTATAAGAATTAAAAAGAAGAATATATTTTTTTTCACACGTTTTCCTATTCAAAATCATTGAAAGGCCAATTTTAAAAAAAATCCGATCCCCAAAAAGACTACGTATATTTTATGATTACTTCGTAACAATGTCAACCTAACAACGGAAGCATTTATAACGCAAAGGTAGAAATAAAAAAGATTTTTCCAAATTATAGTTGGTACGGATTTATATGGGCATAATCATGTAAAACCAAACAACCTAATGAGGGGAAACTAACAGTTATCCTAACAAGGATTTTAATACCGGTACCACGTGGTTTGGTACCGGGATGTAGTGCTTGCTGTAAGATAGTTGGGATTCCGGTTTTTGTTACCGGTTAACTGTTTTATTAGAAACAATGACGAAAGTTTGTTCTGCACCCTGAATAGAAAATTCTTAAAACGCCTGTGGACTTTGTATATAAGTTGTAATTTCATGAGACTTGTCAAATAATTGTGTATTTAAAAAGTTACATGAAATGGCGTCGTGGATTTATAAGCAAATTTAAATGAAACTAAATAAAGAGACAGGATAAAAGTCAATTTTTTTATTATTTTGATAGATTTTGTGGCTCAATCCTAACATTAAAAAATACTTATCCTTACGTAATAACTATTAAACTACGTATCAATTTATTTCTGTTTTTTGACTATAGTGAGAAATTCATAGATTTAAAATAACAAGCTGCATTAAAATTTTGTTGTTGAATTTTTTAACGTTACGATATCGTGACATTATCGTTCGGTCATACCAATTCTAGCTGAAGTCGGATCTTACGCATTTCTATTCTAGCGTAACAATCCCTTCAGAAACGTAAACAGCTTACGGAACCGGTTCAACATTACCGCATTACCGTTTGTACCGATTTCTGTACCTTTACACCACTAGGTGTATGGACGAGGCGCCATAAATACAGGGCTCCTCTGCGCGGGCGCAGGTACGCCCGCCAAACGAGATCATTCCTTTTTTAAAAAATGACATAACCACCCGCCATTTTGAACTTTAAACCGCAGAGCCACGATCGGAATTCAAACGTGTAACGGGTGACTGGACAGCCATAATTCACTTTGGGCTTTCTCGCTTCTGAAATAGAGCTCCTTTTTGGGATTTGTTTCTCTTAACCGTGCGGCGTTGTGGGTGAGCAATTCTCAACCCTGCTTTGGTGGGCTTTAAATTTGAATTTCCTTGTTAGCGTGAGGATTTTTTCTGGTCATACCAGATTTTGGTATTTTTTTAGTCGCTTTTTGTGACAGCGGCGGCGCAGGCGCTGCTCGGTGGTGTTTTGCGGGGTCACCGAGGATAATAACTGTAAATTATCGTCGTTCGCTTTATTGAAATTCGTTCAGACGCGGTCTAATGGGAAATTTTTAGTGTCCACTGCGGTTTTCGACATGCCCTGGTGTTAGCTGGCTCATTTTGAATAACTTTAAAGTAAAAAATATCCCATTTCCATCTTATCCTAAATACACAATCATTTTTATAAAAAAATACCTCAATCGTGAGTTGATTAAATAAGTACATTGAGAATAAAAAAAAAGCAAATTTTATATCAAGTATGTGGTTGTCCTATCTTATATAGAACTTGATAACTCTCAAAGCTCCACTACCATACCTACTCGTATACCTACCTGTAAAGCTTGATCTAGAAAGGGCTCATCCTACACTTTGCATATTCAATTCGCTGCATGCGGTCAGACATTCGATTCACTCGGCACGTAACGAATAGAACTCACACAAACATCTAAAGCAAACTTTAAACACCAATCGTTCGAATGCGAAATCAAACGGCAGCTAGACAATCGACATCCTCAATCAACTGGAGAAGCGAGACGGAAGATCCAGTTCCTCAGGTGAGAGGAGGACAAGTGTACCTCAGCCAGTTCCGTCTCGGCCGGCGTTAATGAGACAGGAGGGGTTCTAATTGCGTGCGAACAAACAAACGATGTGATAATACCTATATTCAGGTTTGAGGCTACTAATTTGTCGTAAGAGTTATAAATCGCGTCGTACCGAGTCACGTTTGTGACAGACGTGTTAACTGCGTGAACTTACGAAAGGAAATGAGGATGATACCAATTTTTTAATAAACAAATATTGAAGTAAGTCATAAAGTCTAAAATTGGAGTAGGCCGTAATAATACGTATTAGTTCAGATATTTCCTTTATTTAACTACTTTTTAGTAACTTAATCTTTATTCTGTAATTATCTTATTCAGATGCATTATTTATTTGGTTTCAAAACCAGAAATTACATTATTATTCTAAAAAGTTGATGGTACATTTTTATTAACAAACGATACTCAAGTTGGTTTTATTTTAATGGAATCATAGCAAAAAAGATCTACAAACATAAGGATTAATTTTAATGAAGTTTTTATCACTTGCGAAGATACAGACGATGTGATAAATAGTACTTGCTCACCACTTCGAGATGGAAGCCTCTAATTTTAGTTTATTAATCACAACTTTCAGCGAGAGATGTGCAGGACTGTCCGAAGTAACGACTTAATAACCGGTAGTTACCGATTTTTTACTGTCCTGATTTTGAGGATTACCTATTATTACTTTGGTATCGGATCATGAATTTTTGTGTAAAAAGTATTTGGAAAAAATATAAGTTCTCGCCGTAATTTTTTTACAAAGCAGTCGTAAATTGTGTCTAATTAGTCAACGTGTGATGTTGTTTGTTTCTAGTGCTGAAAAGCATTACTAACGCTTAAATGGATATGCGATCGTATCTGTTAAGATAAAAGAAAAGTGTGGGATACAATTTTTATATTAAAACTTTTACCTCACAAATACGCCTTAATGGTCTTATGGCTGAAATACTTAATAATGATCCTGAGTTTCATTTCCGAGTGAAGCAAAGTACGTAATGGATTTTTCGACCATAGCTAGAATTTCTAATCACCAACTCGTACTTGGCTATCATGGTTATCAAGCAATTCCCATTATAGTGGCGATGACTTTTCATTGATTTATTTATTAGGGCATTAGCCCTGCTACAATATACGCTGATACTTTATGTTCATAGATGAACACTCTGATTCGGTGGTAAGCAGCTAAAACACTTGTGGTATACAAAATCAGAAACAACGATGGTATTCCAACACCCACACAATATCGAAAAGTTCGTTTTCAAAATTGGGAAAATGGGGACCCGGGACCCCGAAAGATGGTTGGCTCGCCACTCGGGTACGAAGGTCGTCAAAGAAATGTTTTGGAGACAGAAACACTGTGTTGTAGAAACTGGTGACGTGGCGATCTCGTACCAATTAAATGTTCGCCCAAAGACGCCAGCAAATCTACTTCCACTATTTATCCCGAACCGATATTCGTGACCGAAAACGAGCCAGAGGAAAAAAGGAGGAGTCGGCCCCGTCCGTTCTGAGAAGTGGACTTGTTAGTATCACCATTTATTACACCCCGGGCAACCGGGTTAGGGTCACCACACCACTTCGGCCGAACCGGATATTGGTAAATTTTTTTCGTCTCCAAAGGCCGTGAATTGAAATCCTTTATTGCAACTTGCTTTGAATTTAAAATATAAGTTTTGAGTGACACGTGAAGTCTACTGCTTTCCGACATATTTAAGTTGGGTTAAATTACGGTTAACGTACTGACGTTACATCAATGTGACAGGAACTGTCCTGTCACATTGATTTAATCACAAATTACTAATATTATATTTAAGTGAATGTCATTAATTATCGAAGACTATGTGGAAAGTTAACCATAAGGAAAAAAGAAAAGATATAAATCTTTCATATTATTTTTATCTCAAATATGTATTTCTGTTAAAATTGGCAAGCCCAGCAATTGTAAAAATATGCATTGAATTTATTTAAAGCAAAAATACAACCATAAGTGGATAACGCAAGACTAATAAGTTTAATAACCTTAACGATTAGTCATTCAAGTTTGTGCTTAAATAAATAAGACTCAAAGTCAGATTTACAATTCGCGAGATAAAAAAGATCAACTGACACCTTTGACTCATTGTTTCGAGTGTCGGAAATGCTGGTTATTTTTTAAATAGTTTTCTAAACATTCCTTAAGTAACTTGAGAATTTAAGCAAAAACTAGTTAATGGATTAAAATTTAATCTGTCTCCAATGTTTTGTAAATGAGGATTGTTCTGATAGAGAAGGATCCAAACATTTTTAAAAGTATAGCTTTGTTAAGCGATGTCATAGTCGTAACGTACTCTTCAAGTTGGTCGGCTAAATTTATTCCAGGTTTAAACTACGTTTAATATTTTTATATTCGTAATAAGATAGTTATTAATTCGAAAATCATGGTGCAGTCTAACTGATGGCGACCCTACCTCGGAAGATATTAAACGCAACTAAATTGTGAAGATTATTCGGTTATCATTATAATTTTAAGTGCTTCTTTGAAGTATGAAAGCAATTTGAAAAAATGTTGACATTACATTCTTAGTGGATTATTCTTGTTAATGTTGATTTTAATACATTATTTATGTTACTTTGCGAAGTGAAACCATGAAATGCATCTTTAAAGTCGTTTTGTTTGGAATTTTCAAATTTCTACGCAATCATTTATTAATTAATACAATGTTACTCGGAGATGAATGTGCTTTGAATTACTCATATTAAATGTTTCATTCTATCGTCCCTCAGCGGTAAGTAGGACTTTGGCGTCGCGCCTTCACTGTGGTCCCGGGTTCGATTTCCGGTTTGCTCAATATGGACTATGAACTTTTCTATATTATCTCGGGTCCGGGTGTTATGGTACCATCGTTGTTTCTGATTTCTGGAACAGCTATTTACCACAGGATCAATACACTTGTTTATTGTATTGTTGTTGTCCGAGGTTTTGTTATATTTATTTATTTTACATTTATGTAGTTATATATTTTCAAGAACTAACTACATTAGTAACGCGAAATTAGTTTTGCCAGTATTAGGCAAAATTTTGAATGTGGTCAAATACAAGACCCTGTTTTGATATATTGTATTACTTACTAAACGATCACTACACTAAAAATCACTGCAACGGCTGATAAAATCAGCGTAATAAATTACATAACCACAGCAAAAAATTCCCACGTCTATTAAAATATTTATACAAGGTGTGCAATAAAATAAAGAGGCCGCCATTTTGAGTCCATTCACACATTTGGGTTTAAAAATAAAACGTGTCCATTATCAAATTATTTTTTTTGCCGAAATGTGATCTAAAAACTCCGGTAAACATTATCGCTATTAAATTTTGAATGAAACTTGGTATTAGGGTTGGTACACATCAATTTATCTTATTATAATACTCGCAATCATTTATTTTTCTTAATTTATTTGTTAATCATCAGAATCGAGGTTCTGAATTTAATTTTGGTGCTTGGAATAAAATATAGGATTTTTTCTAGCAACGTGTTTAATTTAATTAGGACATTTTACGCCTAAATCTCAATTAATTAGGGTGCAAAATCCGTCCATTACTATGAAAAGCATTAAATATCTTTCAAAAAGTTACTGTATTTATAAAGCCACAATTTCCATTATTTCATCTTTATTTCTCATATATTTCCTCTTTTTAATTTCCATTTCAAGGAGTTAAAGTTTCGTAATAAAAAGGCTCATTGCACGTTTATGCTTAGTAGTGGACATGTCTCGACTGAAAATAATGATGATAATTCCTTTGCTTTATACCAAAACATTTTTTATTTAAAAAGCCAGTGACAATCCTACGAGGCATCATTTAAACAACCATTGCCCGTCTCCGTTCCAGCAATTAGGTACCAATTTACTGATACCGATTTCGGTACCAATTAACATAAGAGATAAACACTGTATGCACAGCACTGTTAAATTTCATAACGAGGTTTTTATTGCGTTGATCGAGAAACCGGCATGGTAAACAGGCTTTTTAGTTGGCTGATGGAGAATGCCTTAGGATGTAAGTCATCTTTTTGTGTTAGTGATGTGTTTGGTTAATGGCGTATCTAATTGTGTCATGATGATAGACGTACTCAAAGGCATATCAAACTATAAACTTTGGACTTTAAACTGCTCTCTTTCCCTGGACCTAACTAAAAGGCACGGGTACTGGTCTACAAGTGTTCACCGTGTATCTCATCAATTTTTAAAACCTATCTTTACTCTAAAATGTCCTGAGTGTTAACATTTTTAGCTTTAACTAATGCATGGATATGTTTAAAGTGGTTTTTAGTTACTTTTTGTTTTGAAAATAAGGGGGGAAAGGGGCAATTCCGCCCCTGAAAGTTACATGGGAAAATGTTTATTTTTAAATCAGAGATACAAAATTTGGCTCAAATATAGCTCGAAACTTGCATGAAAATATGGACTTTTGTTTCGAATATATGTAATCCACGCGGACATATTCGCAAGCACAGCTAGTAATGTAATAGTGTAATAACTGTATACCCATGTTAGCAAATATAACGCGTTTATTTGAAAGCCCCTTACAACGACAACGTAATACGCAACTTATCTTATCAGCGCATTACGTGTATCAAGTTAAGTCGGTATAAATCGATATGTAAGCTGAACTATACACATGAAATCACAACCCTCTGTGTCGAAGTAAGGCTTATTGCCTTTTAAAATCCTACTTTTAATCTTGCTATTTTCCCAGGCAGTTGGTTTCCACCAGAATACCAGCGCTGCTGCGGTGTTATACATGCCGTAGCAGCATTTGCTGAGGTGGAACCCAAGTTGTCCTCACACGATACCTTATGTTTTATGTAGACTTTCTAATATTGTGTGTGTTTGGTAATTGTGTGATCGTCACTAAACGAATTTTCTTTCTTTCTTCTTTCTTTCTTTCTTTCTTACTAGTATTATTAACACGAATTTGTGAGAATGTAATTGATTAAGATTAAAAATAATTGATTGGAAGCATTTTGGTAAGAAGAGATATAACCGTAGACATATAAAATTGATCAGACCGATAAAAACTGTTTAAGATCGCCAAAAATAGTGATTTATCTAATCTGTGGAGTTCGCGTCATACAACATATTACAACAGCTACTGGCTCTATAAAACCATGAAAGATCATGCCACTAGTTTTAAGTAGGACATGCTTTAATAGATACATGGGTTGTCAATAAAATCAAAGGATTCTGATGAAGTTAAATATGAATATTGGACAACATTACATACACTGCTCTGATTGTGCAGTAAGTAGCTAAAGCACTTGTGTTACAGAAGTCAGAAACAATGACGGTACTTACCACAACACTCAGACGCGAGACAATTCATGTAAACTTTCATCCCATGTGACATGCAATAAAGAATTTGAATTTGAATTCATAAAACTTCGTTTCCCATATTGACCCGACCGGGGATCGAACCCGAAACCTCAGAGATGACGCTGCGCCAAAGTCCGGTACGCTCACCTCTCGGCTACGGAGGTCGTTAAACTAATGTCCCAAAGGTTTAAGGTCCCCATAGTTAAAGTCGAGTCATTGTTAATGGGTATTGGCTTAATCACCACGCTAGACGAAAAGTGTATTGGCTGCCGCAAACCCAGGCTATGCTCAACCCATAATGCTGAACCCAGGACCCCGGTATCGTGGCTCAGTTCTTAAACCACTACGCTGTTGAAGGATAAAGATAAATAAGCATTGTCCGTTTTTAACCGACTTCAAAAATAATAGGAGGTTCTCAAATCGACCGTATATGTGTGTTCGGGCATAACTCCTTGGTTTGGGAAACGATTTTAAAAATTGTTTTTTTTCCACCCAAAACAGGCAAAAAATTGTTGGCACCATTTCAGATATGTACCTACTATAATATAACAGCTTATGTAGGATGCTTAAATTGGAACTCGAAAGTCGTAAATTCTATACCGCACCTAAAGGCATCACATACGTTCGTGTTTACGTAAAATCTTTCCCCTGCTTTATGAATTATAAATTGAATCACTGAAGTGTTAAATCTAGGACAGTTATTTGAAGAAATCTGAACGATAGCCATTGATATGCTTTGCCGTGATAAGTGGTATCGGTGACAGCAGGACCGGGCAGTCGATGTATCATTCCTAACAGGGGCTTTAGATATCGATGTCGTATGAGGATTTGATAAAGAGTAGGCAAGTTTTAGGGTTCCCCACCAGATTCTGAAGTTTAATATTTCAATTGTAGTGACACAAATGTATTATGACTTTTTGATTGCATTCTAAACCACTCTACAACCGCTTTTGAGCTGTTTTAGCTTAACTAAATTACGAAAGCGATATTAAACTGACAGCTGCATAATATGCATTAAAATGCAAATATGTAATCCCTTAAAATATTAACCTATGGTACACTAATTGCATAAATCCCTTTTTGATACTGTGTACTCATGGCATTTATTTTTTAAAAATTAAACATTTATTTCAATGTTTGTTGGTGTTTTTTAAAATTAATCTTTATTATGAGTGTTAAAATATTGACTACGAGTGTTCTTATTTTCATACATGTTATTATTTAAAAGTTACGTACTTACTTTGTTAATGAAAGTTAACTCCTATCAATATGACAGGATAAAACAAATCCGTCGATTTGCGTACAAATATGAATTAGCGATTGAATACCGAAATTGAAAAGCTATTTTCACTCATGAGTACTTCTGTATAAAAAGCCCTAGTTCATTTTGCATATATTTGTACCATTAAGTCCAAACATGATTCTTATCATATATCCTGCTTGCTTAAACTCGCCAACTATTATTTACTAACTCAAAACTTAATACAGTCCAATGACAAGTCCCACAAACAAACATGCGTTGATTAAAGGTTAAACAAACAGTAAACTAGGGTCGTAACTAACGACCTGACTGAAAGACTCAGGCAATCATCATCAATAAGGCTGGCAAATGATTATAACGTTTATCTGTAAACGGAGTTTTAGCCTTTATTAGGACTCAAGTTGGAGGCTGCCACAGAGATAATACGTTATTATTTTAACCCTTAATGATGTATGCAGTATTGCAAATTAAAAGTATCCCTACTAATATTATAAATGCGAAAGTAACTCTGTCTGTCTGTCTGTTACGCTTTCCTGCTTAAACCTCTCAACCGATTTTGATGAAATTTGGTATAGGTATACGTTGAATCTCAAGAACGGACATAGGCTACTTTTTATAAGAAAATAAGGAGGGGGAGGGGGGAAATACCACCTTTGAAAGTTCATATCGAAAAATGATTATTTTTGAAGTTGAGATATGAAATTTGGCCCAAATAAAAGCTCAAAACTTGGATTAAAATATAGACTATTTTGTTCCGAATATTAGGGGAGAAAAGGGTAAAACCGACCATGAAAGGATGTAGTCCACGCGAACGAAGTCGCGGGCACAGCTAGTTTAAAATAATTTAACGGGTCAAAACGCGACACCATTTTTATTTAGCAGTTGATAGCCAGACGTTTCGGTTTGATTGCACTAACCGTGGTCATGAGCTCACTGGCGTTTTGAACCGTTAAGTTATTTTAAATACTTTAAAATCTTTAATAAAATAGAACGCTTTACGTCTTAAAGTTTATATTTAAAAGTACTATATCGGTATGGATATTGTATTAAAATTGCCATTCAAAACAGTCGTTACGTAATACTTAATGCGTGTATTATACATATAAACCTTTCTTTTAAATCTCGTTGATCAATAAACGCATTGAAATCCGTTGCGTTGTTTTAAAGACCTAAGCATATATGAGGACTTCTCCAAAAATCACGCTGATCGATAAAAAACGTATCAAAATCCTTTGTGTTGTTTTAAATTAAAGATCTTAGCATAGGGACAGACAGTGTAAGCGACTTTGTTAATACTATGGACTGGTACAATGGACACCACACCACGTTAAGTTAAACATTGGCAATGCTACATTAGTTCTTATGCCCACGGCATAAAGGGGGTGGTATAATGTGAGTAGTCTAACGTGCTCTTGTCTGTACATAACATCAGCTGTAGAAGACTTAAGATGCCTTACTAAGCTCGGATATACTCGAAAGAAATATCTCTTAACGTGTTTTAGCAACCTTCAAATATGTACAAACAACCAAACAGAACAAACACACATGTTCATGAATGATGAATGACTAACTCATTTGTATTGAATTATGATCACAACTAATTATCTGCCAATGACTAATTGACCATCTTTAACTCCCAAAAAGAACAAATAAAGATGTTTGCAAATTCCACATACATACATTATGAGGAGTTCCGCAAAAAGCTTGCATTACAAGTACAGTAGTGAAAATTTAACTTTTAAAATTTTTAATTAACATTGGTGGATGTTATCCCTTTCAATATTTAAAATACAAGTATATACGGTGTGTTAATAAGTATCAAAAACTACCCTGCATTTAATAAAGGTTAAACCAACCGCAGACAGGGGTATCTAATGATCTAGTTGAAAGACAAACAGGTAATCAACATTAATATGCTTGGCATAATGTTGTAGCATTTGTCTGCTGTGTAAACGGGGTTTTATTTGTTATTTCTTCTTAAGATTCATGCTCGCCAAAGCAATGATTGTACATTTTAGCTGCAAGCTATTTGTTCCAAAAAATATACGAGTGAGATGATTAGGACTAATCCGCTCCGGCTACGCACGACGATATTATATTTTTTACACCTTAGCTTACATTATTGAGGTTTTAGTAAGGAGCTTCTAATCAAAGCGTGTTATTGTTTATTTTGGCCGGACACGCAATAAAAAGCCTGATCAAGCCCGGCTTTTTCTGATCGCCTAGCATTGCTAGCCTAATAAAAGCCGGACATTGTTTATTTTGGCCGGACACGCAATCAAAAAGCCTGATCATGTCAAACTTTTTCTGATTGCCTAGCTTTGCTAGTCTATTAAAAGCCGGACATTGTTTATTTTGGCCAGACACTCAATAAAAGGCCTGATCGTGTCCGGGTTTTTCTGATCGCCTAGTCTAATAATAGCCGGACGTTGTTTATTTTGGCCGGACACGCAATAAAAAGCCTGATCAAGTCCGGCTTTTTAAACGCCCGGCATTTTAATCGCAACCTTGTGGCGCCCACTTTCTGCAAACATCGGCTACTTCAGTAGTCGGATGTCATTCCGTAGTACCCAGTCCATAATTAAATGTGACACTTAAAAGGCATTAGTCACTAATTATGCCAGGCCATACACGTGCTGTTTGATAAAAAATTGAACCTTTTAATGAAAGGCAGAAATGTCTTAGTTTCTAGTATTTAATTTCGTCTTTCCGTTCCGATGTGTTGGGACTTTGTAGGTTTCAATATTTATGGTATACTAGTGTTGCCTGCGATTTCGTTCGCGTTATTTCTAGTTTGATGTAAATTATAAATAAGGAACTCCAGAATATTTAAGTTTAAACAGATTTATTCGCCGGTAAGTAATGGCGTCGTACAACAGAGAGGTGATTCAGAATAAGAACATGAAGCAACACTAGCGCCACCAGTGACAGCTTATACAATTACATAAATTGATTTGAGGTTTTATTTCAACATCCTCCCTTAAACTCAAATCAAACCCATCCTGGATGAACAATACGCCAGTTTTGAGTATGTTGTTGCTTTGGTAAGTGCGTCAGCCACCATCATATCTGTCTGAATGTACCGCACTTCAATGGCTCCTTCAACAACCTTGTTACGTACAAAATGATGCCTCACATCTATATGCTTGGTCCTAGAATGATATCCATCAGACCCTGCAAGTTTAATAGAGCTCTGATTATCGCTGTATATAATCATTGCCTCGTTCTTCAGTAGCGGCCAAAATATTTCCTGAAGCTGCTTCAGCCACAGAGCCTCTTGTACACAAGATGACAACGACATATACTCCGCCTCAGTCGTCGATAAGGCCACAGTAGGCTGGCGTTTGGAACTCCAGCTGATAGCTCCTCCCTGAAACAAGAATGTATAACCAGTGCAGGAACGCCGGTCATCTTCTGAACTTGCCCAGTCTGCATCACAAAAGCCATGCGTCATATTTTCCTGTGTATTTTGTTTATAACTCAATCTGTAATCTTCAGTACCTTTCAGATAACGCATAACTCTCTTCACAGCTATCCAATGACACATTTCTGGTTTACTATTATATTTACTCAACATATTTATCACAAAACTTATGTCTGGCCTTGTAATTTGTGATATATACAATAAGCAACCAATAACCTCTTGATACGGTATTCCGGTCAAAACATTGGTGTCTCCAGATGTCTCTTTACACTTTCTATTAGCATCCATTGGAATCTTAACAGTTTTGCAATCAGACATACCATATTTACTTAGTACTTCTCTTATATATTTTTTCTGATCTAAATATATGACTCCTTTCCTTCTATCTCTTTCTACATGTATGCCAATACAATACTTTATATCGCCCAAATCCTTTATCTTAAACTGTTTCATAAGCTCTTCTTTAATATCCTTCTTTGATTCCATATTATTTGTAAATAAAATTATGTCATCAACATATGTAGCTAGAAAAACCATGTCATTATTGTCCACAATCTTGTAATAAATACAAGGATCTACCTTGTTCTGTAATAGTCCCATTCCTTTGAGTGTAGAACTAAGCTTCTTATTCCATTGCCGACTTGCCTGTTTTAGTCCGTATAGAGATTTCTTGAGTCGACATATTTGATTACCATTGCCATACATTGGCGGTTGTATCATGTAAATTTCCTCCTCTATGTCGCCTTGAAGAAATGCTGTCACAGCGTCCATCTGACAAATGTCCAAGTCAAACTTTACTGCCAGGGCAAATAGAAACCTTAAAGAAGCATACCTTATTACTGGTGAAAATACTTCAGTGTAATCCACCCCATGCCTTTGTGAACAGCCTTTAATTACAAGCCGAGCTTTATACTTCACTATTTCCCCATTTTCGTTTGTCTTCCTCTTAAAAACCCATTTGCATGGTATTGGCCGTTTATGCTCTGGCAAAGTAGTCAACTCCCAAGTAAAATGTGCCAGTAGAATAAATCTGTTTAAACTTAAATATTCTGGAGTTCCTTATTTATAATTTACATCAGGTTATGGGCCCAGATCCAGGAACCAGAAGATCCGAAGTTTAATATTTATTCAAATAAAGTATTGTGCAGCAGTATTTCGTGCCTACTTCATCGAATATCGGCTCGACAAAAATGGCTATGCATAACCTACAAATTGAGAAGTTAGCCGGACGGGAAAATTATTCGACATGGAAGTTTGCAGTTAAATCCTATCTACAGCATGAAGATTTATGGGAATGTGTCGAACCTGGCACCGATGTCGACAGCAAGAAAGATGTGAAAGCTAAGTCAAAAATCATTTTGTTGGTTGAACCGATAAATTACGTCCATATTGAAAATGCATTGTCATCCAAAGAAGTGTGGACAAATCTGCAAAATGCATTCGAGGACTCCGGGCTATCAAGAAAAGTCGGCTTATTGCGAGATTTAATCAACACAACCCTGGATAACTGCGCGAGCGTAGAAGAATACGTGAACAAAATCATGAGTACTGCATACAAGTTACGAAATATTGGGTTCGAAGTGGGTGACGAATGGTTGGGAACACTCATGCTGGCGGGTTTACCGGAAATTTATAAACCAATGATCATGGGTCTGGAAAGTTCCGGCATAAAAATTTCATCCGACTTTGTCAAGACAAAGCTTTTACAGGAGGTGAAAGTTTCAGAGTCTTCTGCATTATTCACAAAGCACAAACAAACCTCGAATAATAGTGCCAAACCAAAAGGCCCTCGTTGTTTCAACTGCAACAAATATGGACATTTCAAAAATCAGTGCACAGTAAAGAAATCTAACCATAACAGTTTTTCAGCAGTTTTTTCAGCTTACAGTGATGTGGATAAGGACAACTGGTACATTGACTCAGGTGCCACAATGCACATGACGCGACGTTCAGACTGGATGTATGACACACAAGCATCTCCGATTCAGAAAATAAAGGTGGCTAATAATGATGCTGTCTCCGTGCAAAATATGGGTAAAGTAAACATCCAAACCAGTTTTTGCAAAGATGAGTGCCCTATCCAGGTGAGAAATGTTCTGTATATTCCTGAGTTGAGTGTAAACTTATTGTCAGTTAGCCAATTAACTAAAAATGGCTGTAAAGTGGAATTCACTAATGTGGGCTGTAATATATACAATGCCAATAAGATTCTTATAGCAAATGCAGCTTTAGTTAATAACATGTATAAATTAAATACTGTTACTGTGACTGCTTATACTGCGTTGGGTGAAAGTAAGACAGATCTTATTACATGGCACAAGAGAATGGGGCACTTAAACTTGGCTGATGTTAAGAGGTTAGAATCATGTGCTGAGGGTATATCTATCACAAATAAAGTTGTTGATACTGTTTGTATACCATGTTGTGAAGCAAAGCAAACACGCTTACCGTTTCCACTTTCGGGTTCAAGAGCTGAGGCATTACTAGAGATAGTTCATACTGATTTGTGCGGTCCGATGGAGACACCATCTGCTGGTGGTGCGAAGTACTTCATAACCTTCATAGATGACTATTCCCGCAAAGTTTATGTCTATTTTCTCAAGAACAAATTGGATATTAAGTCAGTGTTTGAAAAGTTTCAAAAAGAAGTAGAGAATGAATTGGATATGAAAATAAAAATAGTAAGAAGCGATAACGGAAAAGAATATTGTAATAAAGCATTTTCTGATTTTCTAGCAACTTCAGGCATCAAACATCAGACCAGCACTCCATACACTCCGGAGCAGAATGGGCTAGCGGAGAGGATGAATCGGACACTGGTGGAACGTGCTAAATGCATGTTGTTTGAAGCAAAGCTGCAGAAACATTTATGGGCAGAGGCAGTCACCGCTGCAGCCTATGTTGTGAATCGATCACCATCTCGAGTTTTGGATGAGGTAACTCCCTATGAAAAGTGGACGGGTAAGAAACCAAACCTTTCTAATTTGAAGATTTTTGGTTCTAAGGCCATGGTACATATTCCAAAACAAAATCGCTTAAAGTGGGATCGTAAAGCAAGAGAATTAATTTTTGTGGGTTATTGCGATAACACGAAGGGTTACAGACTGTATGATCCTGTAAACAGAAAGATTATTATTAGTAGAGATGTAATATTTATTGAAAAAGCAATGAATAATAATCATAAAAATATAGTGGAACCTTTACCTGCAAAACAGTTCACTACTGTTCCTCTTAATACTGAAAGTGATGAGGTGATATCTGCTGAAGGTGGTACACCAAATGCGACACAAGATGAGACTATGTCAAACTCAGAGACTGGCACATCTTTTGATAGCTGTGTGGTCAATCGTATGAGTGATGATGATACATATTATCCTAGTTCAGATTATGATAGTAGCCCTGATGGTTCTACAAGGAACATAACGTTAAGGTCTCATCAAAGACAAAATAATTTTATGTGTGTGCAACAGATTTCAGATCCATTAACTGTGGAGGAAGCCTTGTCAGGCCCTGATGCTGAACACTGGAAAGCAGCAATGGATGAGGAGTATCAATCCTTGTTAGATAATAATACTTGGGAGTTGACTACTTTGCCAGAGCATAAACGGCCAATACCATGCAAATGGGTTTTTAAGAGGAAGACAAACGAAAATGGGGAAATAGTGAAGTATAAAGCTCGGCTTGTAATTAAAGGCTGTTCACAAAGGCATGGGGTGGATTACACTGAAGTATTTTCACCAGTAATAAGGTATGCTTCTTTAAGGTTTCTATTTGCCCTGGCAGTAAAGTTTGACTTGGACATTTGTCAGATGGACGCTGTGACAGCATTTCTTCAAGGCGACATAGAGGAGGAAATTTACATGATACAACCGCCAATGTATGGCAATGGTAATCAAATATGTCGACTCAAGAAATCTCTATACGGACTAAAACAGGCAAGTCGGCAATGGAATAAGAAGCTTAGTTCTACACTCAAAGGAATGGGACTATTACAGAACAAGGTAGATCCTTGTATTTATTACAAGATTGTGGACAATAATGACATGGTTTTTCTAGCTACATATGTTGATGACATAATTTTATTTACAAATAATATGGAATCAAAGAAGGATATTAAAGAAGAGCTTATGAAACAGTTTAAGATAAAGGATTTGGGCGATATAAAGTATTGTATTGGCATACATGTAGAAAGAGATAGAAGGAAAGGAGTCATATATTTAGATCAGAAAAAATATATAAGAGAAGTACTAAGTAAATATGGTATGTCTGATTGCAAAACTGTTAAGATTCCAATGGATGCTAATAGAAAGTGTAAAGAGACATCTGGAGACACCAATGTTTTGACCGGAATACCGTATCAAGAGGTTATTGGTTGCTTATTGTATATATCACAAATTACAAGGCCAGACATAAGTTTTGTGATAAATATGTTGAGTAAATATAATAGTAAACCAGAAATGTGTCATTGGATAGCTGTGAAGAGAGTTATGCGTTATCTGAAAGGTACTGAAGATTACAGATTGAGTTATAAACAAAATACACAGGAAAATATGACGCATGGCTTTTGTGATGCAGACTGGGCAAGTTCAGAAGATGACCGGCGTTCCTGCACTGGTTATACATTCTTGTTTCAGGGAGGAGCTATCAGCTGGAGTTCCAAACGCCAGCCTACTGTGGCCTTATCGACGACTGAGGCGGAGTATATGTCGTTGTCATCTTGTGTACAAGAGGCTCTGTGGCTGAAGCAGCTTCAGGAAATATTTTGGCCGCTACTGAAGAACGAGGCAATGATTATATACAGCGATAATCAGAGCTCTATTAAACTTGCAGGGTCTGATGGATATCATTCTAGGACCAAGCATATAGATGTGAGGCATCATTTTGTACGTAACAAGGTTGTTGAAGGAGCCATTGAAGTGCGGTACATTCAGACAGATATGATGGTGGCTGACGCACTTACCAAAGCAACAACATACTCAAAACTGGCGTATTGTTCATCCAGGATGGGTTTGATTTGAGTTTAAGGGAGGATGTTGAAATAAAACCTCAAATCAATTTATGTAATTGTATAAGCTGTCACTGGTTAGACTATTTTTCTACCGAATCTCATCCAAATATATTGTGAAAGAGTAAAAATGTAAATGAAAGAGCAAATATTATTGATATCACATTTAGCAAAATTTAGGGCTTACAATATTTGAAGGATAAGTCGTTGGCTTTCTTTCGGGATAAAAAGTATCCTAGTTTTTACACATATACGATACATTTTTGTTACACAAACAAACGCAGACCTCTACAGTCACGAACTAACATACAAACAGCCCCATTCCAAAGTGAATCTTAATTTGATGTCATAAGAGTTCAACTGTTAACATTTCGTTACTCGTGATTGTACGTTGTCCTAATTCCAAACTAAGTTTCTTACAAAAAAAAATGTGTTCATGTAAGAATCGAACACGCTACCCATCCTAAATTTGACCCTCTCCACTAAACGTAAATTGTAATACAATGAAGCTGTAAAATCCATTTCTGTAAAGTTTTTGTGCTATAAAGTGTATCTATCTATCTAAACGTGTCATCAAAATAAACGTACAGTCAGCATCATAAGTTTCTATACACCTCAGTACCTTGTCACACTAAACGTCCATGTGACTGAGTAAGTGAAATAGACAATAAGAGAGGCAGATAGATAAGAGAGGTAGGGCATAGTCAAGAGAGGTAGGGCATAGCGATTTATCGCTCGAAGCAGCCCGACTGGTGAAATACCTCCATACAGAAAACTGCAGTTAAATAACAATCACTTCTGTGTTGTTGTGTTCCTGCGTGTAAGTAAGGTTTCCAGAGCTCCTGGGGGAGGGGTCAAGCCTTTAAGGTAAGGGTGACAAGTCCAGTAACAGATTTATTATGCTGTACTTGTCACCCTTAAGCTAGGAACTCATTATCACTTAACATCAGGTGGGATGAGGTCAATCTTGAAGTGCAATATAAAAAAAAAAAGACAGATTAATGTGACAAGGTGAGTTGTATACAAACTAAAGACGATGACTGTACACATACATTAAACATGCATCTACGCTAAAGTCTAATTCAAAGCGCAAATAAATTAATTAACCATCACAATATCGCCCAACTCTATGTATTTTCAAACAAGCGTTTGCAAAACTTTTTTCATTCGCCCCGAACAGGCACCGAAACTACATCAATTACTGTTCTCGGCGCTTAATTACTCTTATCATGCCATCTAGATGAATGTCAAACGAAGCTTACTTAAGGCTTAAGCTGTTTTTATGTTGTATTCAACGGGTAAATTAAACTTGTGTCTCTTGAATTAACTCACATGTCAGCTGCGGTTCATTAGTATTTATGAATATTAACTTTGAGATGTCGTAATAAAGGAAATGTGTAAAGTGACAAAACTTGAAAGCCAACTGCTTATTTTGATGAAATAATGATAATACTTATGATATTACACAACAACACGTTTTTATTAGTTGTATATAGAGAGTAACATATATGTACATACATCCAGACATCCATATATATCAGGGGTAGCCAACTTGATAAGACCTAAGATGTATTGTTTACTATCGAAACCCTGTGCGATCTACCAAGTGTTCTTGTTCTCGAAATCTTAAATGAAACAGAAGAGTTTAGTACACAATCATGTATTTCTTATTAACCAGTCTTAGCACTTTCTTATGCCGTGACGAAACAGCGATTAAACAATGTATCAAACTCAAATATTTCTTTATTCAAGTAGGTTACATATAACACTTTTGAATCGTCATTGAATACAATGCAAAGTGATTCTACTTCCGGTTCGGAACCTATATCTACCGAGAAGACACCGGTAAGAAACTTAGCAGATCATTTACAGTATCAGTATCTAACTTATTGCTATGTGTAGCTCACTTTGGACCAAGTCATATAGTTTTGGTTTTGATGAGTGATGAAACAAATAAGTACTCAAGTAAGTTTTTACTTTCGAGAGGTAAGCTGGAGCAGACCAGTCCCCAAAGGTGGCACCTTTTCACAAGCATGACGTATGTGCCAGCCATCGCTTCACTCAACCATATTGTAGGGAATGTAACGACCCGCCACATAGCGCCACCACCCCAGTGACATTTTAGTGAGCATGACTACTCCATCTCCCCATAATTTGCAAGTATTTACTATCGAAATTAAATTCATCAAACAACTATAGGAGGTATATCATTGTTGATGTGTATGATGCTGCAGTGGTTTATAATTACGTTCCGCAGTCTAGTCTTTACTTTCAATTTATATTTTTAGCCTGTCCACGATCTACTGGGCTAACAGTCGCAATCGACCGGTTGGCCACCCCTGATATAAGTAAATATCCATAATTCTTACAAATTTTTGTTTTTATATTGGTATGATTCGTAACACCGTCGTCGTATTGTATTTATTTATTTTAAAGAAATATTGCAACACTTAATACAAGAGGTGGGCTTAATGCTAGTGGCATTCTCTACCAGTCAACCCATGGGTCATGCAGAGAGTTTGTTTATGGGTGCGATAATAGTGAAACTTTGATAGGTAATCTAAAAAAAACGTAATAAACAACATTAATATCAATTAAGCATAATAAAAAATATTGCGGTAACTATTAAATATACACATTAATTAAAAATAAAATATATTTAATATATGAAGGTTTATTGATATTATTAATTGTCAGCATCATTCGTGTATTTTTTTTTATTAGGCCAACCAACATCTGTTTACAATAAAACTATCACTTACAAGAAACAATATCAATAAACTTAAATAAAACTGAGTGCAACAGATAATTATAGGTTAGCTCCACATGCATTTAGGTAGTGTATTCGTTTGTATACAATTCAGTACCTTGTCACATCAAACCCCCGCGTAACTTAGTAACTCTGATGTATAATAAAGTTAAAGCGACAAGGTACTGAGTTATTTAAAAACTAAATTTGTGTCTTCATTCGATTAAATCAATAAATCATCAGAATTAATCATAATACATTTCGTCTAATTATGACTATTGAAATATTAGCTAGGCAAAAAATCAATACAAGTAACATTCGTTCTTTATTTCTAATTTGATGTACTAACTAGCTTATATCATAAACAAAAGAACTGCACCTCCTTCTAATTAACCGTAGCAAGCTGGCGTTACGACACATTAAATCATCTACCTCGATGAAAAGAGATTCTAAAGAATTTAATTGTAGTACAAAAAATATTCGATAGTGTCAGGGTTGGCACTGTTACTTCAAATTAAATGTTTCAATAAATACAATAAATTTTAAAAGTAACTTATTCATTTAACGTGATAATTAAACGTTATATTCAGTGCACTTGCATTAAATAAGTTGTACAGCAAGTTACTCTGATCTTTATGGGTTAAAGTAATCGAAAATGTTTTTTGAATTTTTTCAGATTCAGTTAGTCTAATGTGATGTGTGCTGCGTTAAAATAACACATTTCAGATTCTACAAAGGTTTTAAAGCTAAATCTTACACTACAATACAACTTTAAAAAAAATGCCAGCCAATGATTTTTGCAGTTCCTTGTAGGATGCGAGAAGTATAATAATGATAAATAAATACATGCTCATTAATGCATGTACATATTATCATACGAGTTTGCTTTTAAATTTAAGCTGTTAAAAGCTCGTTTTCCTCGGTAAAATCTACCAAAACTAATCCCCGGTTCTAATATTTTATTATTCGTAATGTGTCAAAAATGACTATCCGTTTCTCTCCAACCGACTACGAGTCGTTAATACCATTCCACAATTTACTTTCCATACCAGCTGTCATCAGTCGTCCGCCAGTCATTTTAGCTTACGCCTAGTATCGTTTATTACTATCCGTAACTACATAGAACGGATCGTTTTTCAAATATTGTAACCGGACATAAATCACTCTGCAAACACCTATTGGTTACCTGTCTTACAAAAAAGTCATTCGCAAAAACAGTCCAGGGCTGTCACCTGCTAAGCAGCGTAATTGATACGAATCAGGGTACTTCCACGAAGGGTCAACCTGTAATTGGTCGCCTCGGGCCCTGTCCGCTCCATTGACCGCTCACATGTTAAGGGATGCCGATTGTGTGCGCTACTGAACGTGCGCGGGGGTGAACAGTCGGCTTTTATTTAAGGTGAAGCATTTATAAGGTTCCGTAGCCAAGTGGCAAAAAACCCTTAGGGTTTCATCATGTCTGTCTGCCTGTCCGTTCGTATATCACCGCCACTTTTCCCCAAGCTATAAGACTTATACTGTCGTATACTGGGTATGTAGATGTATTCTGTGAACCGCATTAAGATTTGTTCACAAAAATAGAAAAAAAAAATTTAGGGGCCCATACTTAAAACTGAAACTCATTTTTTTTCTATGTATCAAAATACTTTACGATTGGGTTTTGTGGTACTGCCGTTGTTTCCGAGTCTTGTAGTATCAGAGCAATGTATATGATGTTTAGTGGTCCAATATTAGATAGATAGATAAATACACTTTATTGCAAATTGGTTTTACAGACATTCAAGTAAATTTATCTTTTACCATATTGTTTACAACATTTCAAAACGAAAAGCAGCCTATGTCCGTTCTAGAGTTCAATGTATATGTCGCAGTCATCTGGTTTAATCAGCTATTTGATTGGATCACTAGTGCGTTCATTGAATGACGACGTTTAATTGAATGACTAAAGGACAACTCGTCAAATTGTTTAATATAACGTTCAACTTCTTGACTGAACGTCATTTAGCATAGTCGTTGAATGGGATATAGCTGACTTTGTAATGTTTGATTAGAGTAAAAGATAACTAACTTTAGATAAAAAAAATGAGGACATGACATAACACGCCTTAATAAGAATTTTTATTATATTTTAACAATTTTAAGTCTTAAGACACTTAGGCTAAAAAATTTTTTTTTTACGAATAAGTCACTTTAAATCTCAATTTCACTCAAAAAAATATCAACACAGTGCTATTCGATTAGATCTGTACCAGCTGTTTGACGCCATCTTTGTTTTGATGAGCACTAACGCCGCAGTGGAAAAAAATAAACTAAATTACAATCACCTGACTGATTTTACGTCCGCTATGTTCAAAGGGCTATGTTACAATCCGCTAACTTGTTGGACGTTAAGTGAAGCTTGTTCATTCAACGTTAGGCCTAGTGATTCAATTAAACGTCGTCATTTAATAAACGCGCTAGTGATCCAATCAAATAGCTGATTCAACCAGATGACTGCGACATATACATATGCTTAAGTCTATCAAAATCGGTTCATTGGTTTAGGCGTGAAAGCCGGACAGACAGACAAACAAACAGACAGAGTTTCTTTCGCATTTATAACATTAGTATGGATTGAGTAGTTGTCAACCCTGCGCAGGCGCACCGTAGGCCATCATCAGTGGGAGTGACCAGCGTCTAGACACGCTTTTTTTCACACGTACTTCGCCCGACGTACTCTCGTAAAATATGTATTAAAATTGTTAAATTGATTCCCACCTTCCGTTACGCGCTCAGGACGCACGTATAACATTGCCTCTGGCACTCACTGTAATTGTGGTGTAATGCATTTATGATATCAGTGTTGGGCGAAATGGTCTGTTATATAGGACTTTCTATTTTAGGGTTTTTTGATGTTATCAGCGTTTAAAGATGTATGTCGTTTTGATCGTGTAGCCTTTTTTTGGAGGGCGGGAAAATAGGTTGATGCTCCGTACCGTTGTCCCTGATCTGGAGAGAGATTTGTTTGGGTCTTCGCCACTCCCCTGTCTCCAATAATCAATATTTTATTGCATCTAGTGTTTACAATGTCTTATATTAAAAGTAGATCACTAAAGACCCTGTAAGGCCAGAAGAGAGGATGCTCATTCATGAACAAAGCTAACACCCATCCCCATACCCATGGAAAAACATATTAACCATAACTGACGATGCCGAGCGATGGTTATACAACCTTGAGAAGGTCACAGCCAACATCCTAAATAAAATAATTTTTTTTACGACAAAAACCATTTTTATTTGCTATTCCTACAAAAAATATTCTCAGTACGCGAGGGTAGCTATAATATCCTTAACCCTAAAAATTTAGGACATCTATTGACTATTGACTTTGACTATTGACGTACTTATGGCCGTATAAGGAACCTTAGTTTTCAGCTATTAACATATGAAGGGTACAGGGAAAAAACTAGGAATGTCACAAATTAAAAAAACCGAGGAATGCGCATTTTAAAATACAAGTTGATCTGTTGCACTAAGGCGTGACTGCGTATGATTATTTAATGATTATAAATAAAAATAACCTTTACAAATTTCATAATTTATCGTTAATACACAAGTTGATGCAAATTTTGGTGTCGTTCATAACCTCATTTCCGAGTTTTATGTGACATTCCTTGTTTTTTTTCTGTACACTTCATATTATAGGAGCAAAACTCGGTTTATAAAACGTTACGCAAATAGCAAGCGGCCCTTTGGTACCTACAAAATCCGCGTCCAAAAATTTAATACGCACAAAAATGTAACGATCGGAATTTTATCGTCGGGCAACACAATAATGAAACCCTTTGTCCCGCATTCTTGTAATCGGCTGTAAAAAATTACCGACAATTGGAGAAATCCGTTACCCTTGATTTGGGGTAAACATGTCCGAGTGGGTAAACTGATTCGGACTCATCCAATTACGGCCCTCCTAGTAACAAGATAATGTTGGGGAATATTCTGGGCGAGTGTTCGAAGTCGATCGTCTTGAAAAGATATTTTCTTTTTTGAGTAATTTTATAGGATTAAATAAATTATTAGAAAAAGGTACCTATATGTAAAAAAGTATTACAAAAAAAATTTTGTACATTTTGATAAACTTGCAAGTTAGTATAGATGGATGGGTATTTGATACTTTTTTGCGCAAAAACGAATAAATGCATTAAGATATGCAATTGTATACTTATGTAACGTCAATTTCGGCGAGAGCATGATTAAATTAGGTATTTTTTTATTTGAAAAAAAAAAAAACTAAAACCAATTTTTTTTAAAACCATATTAGGTATATTGAGATGTTGGAGGAGATTTTATTTATTTTTTAAATGAAAGCAAACATTAAATCTTTAATGTTAGTCTACATATTATTATTATTTTAGATCTAAATCTGACTACAAATCGGACCTCTAAATCTAAACAGAGTCAACTCAAAAAAGTACTTTTTTCAGGAGAGGAATTTCCTGAATAGATTTATGGTGTACTAATGAAGCTAAAACAGAAATGTTATTGAAAATTTTTTGGTCGATAGCTACTGATTTAAGAAATTCGATAGTGTGCATAACTCAAAAACTGCAATTGTTGTGTTAGTATCCTTTAGATCTAGGTGTGCGAAATGTCCAGGGGGGGAGGTGATACCCCTACCTGGCGCGTCCCCCGGCCGGCGGATAGGGGAAGCCGTCGGCTGCCGCCCGGAGGGTATTCCCGCTTACAGGGATGCCCTGCGGACGGCAGTCGGCGGTCGGAGATTAGCTCCCGCGGACCAAACACACTGGGGGGGTGGGGTAGGCGGGTTGGGGATGGGGAATGGGGGGGTGGGGAATTTGGGGGGGTGGGGAATACCGTCCTCTCTGCTATTCTCGGTTTGAGAAGAGCAGTTGAGGGCGAGGCGTGTAGGCGTTAGGGCTCGGTGGGTCAAACTGGCCAAAGTGGCTGGGGAGACGCGGTCCTTTTCAGGACCACCACCGGCAAACCTGCTTCTCCTCCTTGTAGCCCAGGTAGGCCTGGGGAGGGGGGAGGGGTAGGGGGCTTGCCTTCATTGGCCGGCCCAAGAGGAAGGACACCTCCATAAAAAACCCCCTAAGCCCGACGTTGGGAGTGGCACGAGACGTCGGGGCCATCTCTCCCTCGGAGGGATGGTGAGGAGATGGGCAAAGCTCCTCCTATCGACCCCACCGCCCGGCACCGGCCGACACCGGGCGTGTAATAGGCTTCCCCGTACAACTGGCTCTGTACGGGGTGACCACTTAATCCCAGCATGTTTCGTGGGAATCAAAATGGAATCTCAAACAAACAAACCCAAGAAGACAGTGGAGATTGAGAGTGAGATAGACTCGGACGACGTGTCGGACGTGTCGGAGATGAGCGTGAGCTTGTCGGATGTAAGTGTGGTCCGGTCAGTGCGGCGATCACAGCGCGTCGGGGGCCTGAGCCGCGGGGTTAGCTGCTCGTCTGTTTCAGACGAGGGAGCGTTTATTGCTGGGCGTAAACGGCCCAACCAAGAAGAAACGGAGGGGGAAGTCATCCTCCGGAAGAAGACTGGGGCCAAAAGGGGGCGTGGCCGACCGCCAACCACGGGGGAATATGTGGGACTGGCGGCGGCCAAAGAACAACATCGTCGGGAGGAGCGGAAAGCCGCAGAGGCGCAAAGAAAACTGGAAAGAGAGAAGACCATCTCCAAAGCGGCCCAAGAGGTGGAGCAGCACGCGAGCGAGATAGAGTATGTCTCGCGCACTCTCTCGCCTCAAACGTACGCACGACAGGAGGCGTCGGAAAACCTGAGTGACCGGCCCTCCTTCCTCCTGGCAGCACAGGCGATGGCGACGGCGGACCTCGTCCGGAGGGTGGCGAGGGGATCGGGGAATCTCAAGGGCACCTACGTGAAGGCCCTGGTCATGGCAGCCAACGAGTGGGACAAGGTGGCTGCCATGATGTACAAGAGGACGTCCTCCGACGAGCACCGAATACTTGAAGAGGCGGTCAAGCGGGCCAAAGAGGACGGGGCCGCTGAAGTAAGGGCGGTCAAGCTGGAGAACGAGCGACTTCGCGAAGAGGTGGAGCGGCAGACCAAGCAATTGGCCGAAGTCCGCAAAGAAGTCGCTCTTCTCCAGCTTAGCGTAGAGAAGCAAGTGCCCCTCCCAGCTGCAAAAAGTAGGGAGAGTGAGGAAACGCTCCTCAATTACCTGGACTCCCGCTTCCAGGCGATAGAGAGGCGGCTGGAGTCGGCGGTAGGACGCCAGGAGAATGCGGCGAAGGTGGTGAGACCCAACACTGGAGCTAACAGAAGAGCAACCACGAGCAGCAATCCAGCGACGACGCAGAGGCCTGACGCCCCCGTGCCTCCTTCGAAAGGCACAAGAAGGAAAAAGCCGGTGACCCAGCCCACACCACAGTCCACGGCCCAGCAACTTGAGGAGTCCCAACTTATGCCTCCCCCACCCCCACCCCCTCCCACGACGTGGGCCACGGTGGTCCGAAAGGGGGGGAAAAAGAAGAAGGGTGCGCCGGCAACGACACCCCAGCTGCCTCAGCCTTCGGTAAAGGCGCCGCGGCAGCAGCGACGGCCCAACCTGCCAAACCTCCGCTCCCCCCAGTCGGCGGCAGTGATACTCACACTGCTGCCAGAGGCCGTCGAGCGGGGGATGACGCTGTTGGCGGCGCTGACAAAGGCCAGGGCCCAAATAAATGTGGGGGAATTGGGCATCACAAAGGTCCAATGCCGCCGGGCAATTACCGGCGGCCTCATCGTGATGGTGTCCGGCGGCTCGGAGGGGGAGAATCGGGAGAGGGCCGAAGTATTTGCGGGGAGGCTGAGAGAGGTTCTCGCGGCGGACGGAGTCCTGGTCTCCCGCCCGGAAAAGTGCGCGGAGCTGCGCCTGTCCGGGCTGGACGACTCCGTCACAGTCACAGAGGTCGTCGCCGCGATCGCGGCAATTGGAGAATGTCCAGCGTCGGCAATCAAGATCGGCGAGATCCGGCGAGCAGGACGCGGACTGGGGTCCTGCTGGGTGCGCTGCCCCACCGCAGTCGCGAAGAAGCTGGTGGTTGGCCAAACACTGAGAGTTGGCTGGTCTTCAGCGCAAGTCAAACTGCTGGAGACCAGAGACCTGCGCTGCTTCCGGTGCCTCGAGAAGGGGCACGTCAGGATGCAGTGCGGGTCGGAGACGGATAGGAGCACCACGTGCTACAGATGTGGTGCTCCTGGCCACCTTGCCCGTGCGTGCGAGGCAGCGCCGCACTGCACGGTCTGTGCCGCGGCCGGCAAGAAGGCCAACCATATAGGTGGGGGTCCAGCGTGCAAGGCCCCCAAGAGAGCCCAGAGGCGGGCCGCTGGAGCGACTCAGCAGTCGCAGCCGACCCGTCCCGCCCCTGACGTCGGAATGACGGGGGAATGAGGCCTTAGAGGCCCAAAAGGCCCAAGCGGCCGTGTATTCCGAAGGCGCCAGAACGGGGAATTCTGGCGTCGCTCGAGGAGACGGGGCATGCTGGGTGGTCCGGCATGCCCCGTGGTGCGGCAATTCCACCTGCCGCACCGAGACGCGCTGCGCCATGCGCGGCAATTTGCGCTTAGGGGGGGGATTGCGTAATGCTTTAATGGCGCTTCCCGGCCCCCCCCGCCACTGCGCTGAGTAGGACCACCCCAGGGGTTTTAGTCGGTTCGAGTCCGACACACCACTCTCTGTCTCCCCGTGGCAGAGAGTGACGGTGCGTGGGCATTTCCCCTGGGAAAGAAAAAAAAAAAAAAAAAAAAAAAAAAAAAAAAAAAAAAAAAAAGGTGTGCGAAATGTAATAAAACATTTGAACCGCCCAAGTTCTCGAGTGACTAGTGTCGAGAGCTCCACAATAGGGCCCCTAATATCGATAAGGTGTCGAGATTTCAAACGGGCCATTGGCTTCGTAATGGCGTTGATAGAGGATATTCCCCAAACTCCGTAACCCCTGTGTATCCCTGTAATTCAGTAACCGGTTACCATTGATGGCTTTAAACAGGTATTAGAAGGTTATTCTGAGGAAAAGCGTCCATGTTTTTATTGATATCAACAAAAGAACTGATGGCTCGACTTTAATTATATTTAATCAACTGGTCTTTGATTAACTTAAGAAATGGGACCTCGCTTAAACCAGTGTAAGTGTAAGTGGGAGTGGTTTTTATTAATTTTCTACAACAGAGTTTCTTTCCGGGATCTTCTCTGTAAGTTATTAGTTATAGTTATATTGTTCCGAACCGGGGTTAGAGTCAATTATATAGACGTTTCATAAATATTACTGATGTAATTTAAATAAATAAAATAATTTTGAATCGAATAAAAAATACTATGACATGTACGCACGCTGTTATAATTTTAAAACATGGTCTGGGAGAAGGATTTCAAGAGCGGTAGGGCACAGCGATTTATCGCTCAAACTGGAGCAGCCTGACTGGTGAAATACCTCCACCTTACAGAAGACAGCAGCCAAATAACAATCACTTCTGTGTTGTTGTGTTCCTGCGTGTGAGTAAGGTTTCCAGAGCTCCTGGGGGGTGCTACATTAGTAGCAGGGGTCAAGCCTTCAAGGTAAGGGTGACTAGTCCAGTAACCGATTTATTATGCTGTACTTGTCACCCTTAAGCTAGGACCTCATTACCACTTAACATCAGGTGGGATGAGGTCAATCTTGAAGTGCAATATAAAAAAAAAAAGGATACAATGCGTCAAAATGTTACTGGATCTAACAGGAGATCTTCTATCTCCAGAGGGCGCCAATTACGAAATTTTGTTATTTTCGCTCCAACAGGTAACGGTAGTGGTCGGTTTTCTCGCCCCCTTTCAAGTACCCCCCGGGACCATAACACCCAAAACATTTCTCCCCCTTGAAAGAAACATGAGATAAGTTCGTGTCACAGTATCTTAAATTCCTCAAAAACCAACGTTCTCGCCTTTATGATAACCGGTTATTACTGTCATAAAATATTAATTTACAGGTGTGCGTGACGTAATGAAACGATAATCTTATGTGCTTACTGTTATTAATTTGATACAAGTTTTTAGGGATTCAATTAGCGTTTTATTGCTTAGTTTGCGAGTAGTGGAACTCAGCTGCTGGACTGGTGATTGATTTTTTTTATAGTAGCGCAGTATATTGGCTCCTCCCAGCCTGATGGTAAGCAAGAGAGGAACCCACATCGCGATGACAACGGATTTGATATCGAAATATCCTACCCGTTAGCATCGCCATACTGGCCCGCAAGATGTTTGTTTCGTTAGATATTTTTATCATTAGTAACAAATAGAACTGTGTGTTTCGATGTCATGAATTTTTTATAGATTTTTTGTCACATATTACAGGATAGGTATGTGCTAAATGCCACCTGTATTTTAGTTTACCTATGCGAAACCTAGAAACATTTCGCTCAGAATTATTAATAGAACTGGTTGCAATAGTTTTGACACCATGTTATATTTTGACTATAAAATATTCAATGAGTTTCAGACAAAAGCATGTCAGACACTTTGGACTTTGCACCGACATTATATCGTGCGTATAAAGACTATTATTGAACTTCAATAATAATTCAAGTGTTGTACGGTTAAGAGCACGTGAAGGTAAACACTAGCAGTTCGATATTAGATCTTATGCGGACGACATAAGGGCGTTACGAACTCTAAAGTATGTCTAACGTACTGTTAACTGTCATTCCTCTGCAATATTAATTGACAGTTTTAACTGGAGCAGCCCTTTTTTATTTTTTTAAGAAGGAGAAAATGCATTTTCGCTCTGTATAGCTGCCTCTGGAATGGCAGCGGCGTGCCCAAAGAGGCGAAAACTACCCGAACTAAAAAACTTCCCAAACTCTCTCATCTTCTTTGGTGGGCGCCATGGGAAAACGGTACCAACCATAACAGCCACAGAAACTAGAGCAGCCCTGGAATAATGCATTCCCTCGGATTCCGAGGAGTACTCAATGCATATTTATCAGTCAGTATGCTAAACACAGTTACAAGTTTCTACGCCTGTTCAAACGAGCAGCTGTCACTAATACCACCTAATATGGGTATTGGGAATGTCAAATGCAAGTCAGTTAGGGATACCATGAGTTCGAGATTGGTCGGACATGTCCGTACTTCTTGCGTACCGTAGTAATGACTGCGTACTACTCAGAAAGCACATACGGAACACTAGCGTCGGGGTGTCACTCCTGTACCTCGACATATGCTGCTATTTGCCTTTTTAGTGACATAATTTTATTTTAAGATGCTGTTTTATAAATGCTATGTCATGTCACTAAATAAACCTTTCTTTCTTGTCACATAGTCTCTTTGATTAATTACTTAATCAAAGCTGATTTTATGTTATCTTCGATTACAGTTATTATTAAATAAAATTATTTAATTTACTGCATGACCTAAATAATAACCTGTAGAGGATGCACCTAAAATGAAGTTTAATAGTAATTAACAACAATAGTCGCACAACAAACGTACTTAATTTTAGTTGTTTTTACTAAACAAAAACACGTTCAAACATTCTAAAGTGTAAACTTTGAACCTTGGACCTAATCTTGCTGAGGCCAAGAAACAATATGTAAATACACGTAATATATATTCTACTGAAGACCGTTCTGGTACAATAAATTTCTCTCTTAACATCCCAACTTTTCCTTAGACATGTACTGTCCAGTTTTAATTCAGGACTTTTAAAATACAAAATGGTCACCCTACCTAGAGACAGCAAAACCTAACGCACGTACCCTTTAAGTAGAAGGGCGAATTAAATACCTTTTCATTACGTTATTAATTACTTATAATCTTGCTTTAGCTTTATTCACATCAACTCCTCATTTCTAAGGAGTATCATTATCACATTTTTTATGCACTAAGTATAAAAAAAGGTTGCAATTCCTCTTCTAGTGTAGATGTAATACCCTACCATAAAAAGGCTAGAAAAACTCAACTTGGAGACTTATAGATAAGCTGAAAGGTTAGTTAAGGTGTAAAACAGTACATTTTTAATTCTTCCAGCGATTATGTTGTGGGTGGCCTGTTAATAGCATTTTTTGTGATTAAACATTTAATTAATTACATGTTTTTATCTGTGGACATAATCCAGATAGTTTCCCTTGTTAGGGTTTAGAGGTCACCTTTGGAATACAGCTGCCTCCTTCTGTGAACACATCATATCGCCAAAGGAGGCGGAGGAAAGGGAGCGAGAGGATCCTCCACGCCTTTTCTTTCCTTGCGACCTCCTTCTCAGGTTCATTTCTAAGGTCCCGGGTTTGGTTTCCGGTAGGATCAATATGGAAAACGAAGATGTCTGCATTATCTCGGGTCTGGGTGTTGTGGTACCTTTGTTATTTACGACTTCTATAACATAAACTCTAGCTACTTACCATAGATTATGAGCAATGTATGTGTATGTTGTTCAATTACTTATTCGTGCCTTTGTTAATAACGTCGGAGACGTTTGACATTCCGAAAACCTTTGCTTTAAACCTTTCAGACTTAAATTATTTATTTTTACAATTTATAGCTTATTAAGGTTTCTGGTGCCCATAATGCTGGCAGTTAACACTGCCAATGCATTAACGCTATCCAAAGAGGTAACGTAGCTAGCATTCTAGGTACCTTCATACCGAAGCGAACTACCTTTTGGTAATATTCTGTACATATTCTATTGAATTTTATTGAATATCTACAGAATAAAATAGAACATGTATATAATATGTACAGAATACATATAATTTTATATAACGATAAAATATATCATTATATAAAATTATATTGTTTCGAAATCCGTATTCGATATTTTGTTAAAAAAATGGGACAGAGGGCAATCGCTCCAATGTAACCAGCCTCATCAAAGCAGGAGTCTAAAGAAACAGAAAAATTTCATCAGCCCTTGCGGTCTAACTCAGTTGGAAGAGCAACTCAGTTCCAAAATAAGCAAGCACGATACGTGTAGGTCGTGGGTTCGAATCCCACACCGCACTATATAAAAAAAAATAAACTCCTTCAGAGATGTTCGTATAAAATGTAATAAGTGTCCCATAGTATAAAAATATCGGCCCCCCACGGCCTCCTAAAGGTCATCGCCCTTAAACGTTTGCGTAAACGATAACGAATAAAAGTAATAAAAATCTGAACCACCATCGTATTAAACTATATTTTATTTGAACACTAAAACTAATTAATATTTTTTGTTTGTTACAGGAAAAATCCGGGGAGCCTTATTCCGGAAAACTATCTGTGAAATCGGACCTTAGTCCCGTTTTTGGTATGTTGAATATCCTACTTCTATTATACTATGTGAAAGTTTGTATATATGGACCTACTACCTACTTATATTCGTATTATTATGTGCAAGTTCGGATATAGGTATGGTTGTCTGGATGTTTGTTACTCTGTCATGATTGAACTTATGCATTTTGGTAGCCAGATAGATAGATAAGATACTAGAAAACATATATATACTTAGAATACTTGTTGTATACTTAGAATACTTAGAGTACTTTTGAATACAATGACGATATAAAAGTGGTATATATGTCACCGTAAGATTGTAAAAATCGTTAGATTACAATCTGTCTCGCGAGATTGTAAACTATCGACAGATTGTGAACCGTAACTTGGGATTACAATTTAACGGATTATTTTTCGCTTTATTGTAATCTATCGAAGTGAAACCGTTAAATTACAATCTGTCCGGCGTCAAACTGTCAACTGTCCGAAAGCTCTTCCTGATTGGTCGGTTTATTGTATGAGCGACCAATCACGACCAGCCAATTTCGATGTCCCCGTAAAGTTAGGAATGATATTCAATTCAAATCATTTCTTTTAATTAAAGAAATAGAGATGTCGTTCAAATAAAATAAATACACTTCAAAAAATCTTCAAGTATTTGTTTACTATTTACTAGGTAATCAATAATCCTGACATACGTTGAGAAATAATTGTACCAAAATATTTATTCTTCAAACACTCAAAATTTTAATTGAAAATTACAATAAAATGAAACAATTATTTTGTATTTTAACACAAATGAAAATTGGAAAATTTTAAGAAACTCTTATAAAAAAATATTTAGTCCTTTAAACATACCATAAATTAATAGTATAAAGACAACAAACGAAATAAGAAACAAATATGGCGAATGCCGGGGCGGCGGGGGCACATAACTCTCAACCAATCAGCGCGCGAGATGCATTTCGTTCTACGTCAGTTCACAATTTGACCGATTCCCTTCGATAGATTACAATATAGCGAAAAATAATGCGTTAAATTGCAATCATAATGTTACGGTTCACAATCTGTCGACAGTTTACAATCTCGCGAGTTAGATTGTTATCTAACGATTTTTACAATCTTACGGTGACATATATAACCTATAGCTGTGTACCTTAATAAGCCGGACCGATTTTGAAGTTAGATGTCGTCCGATTCGTATTTTTACTTCCTTCTCGTTTTGATTGGTGTGGCAGCCTTTAATGGGAATAATGACTGGCTAGTCAACTACTTTTAAATACCCGTCAAAACTCGATTCTTTCATAGATCTATTATATAAAAATGAATCGCAAAATGTGTTGGTAAGCGCATAACTCAACAACGCTTGGACCAATTTTGACAATTATTTTTTTAAAATGTTCGTTGAAGTCCAAGGATGGTTTTTACGGCGAGAAAAATTCGAATAATTGGCGGGGAAACTTTAAAAATAGCCCTCTTTTTCCCAGTACAAACGTTTTCGTCAAGCCACATTCCAAATCTTTTTGACAGGACGAAGTCTGTCGGGTTCGCTAGTTTTCTATAAAGAAAGCAATCTGTGACGTCACAATTTTACTAATGAACATACTCACTATTAAACGGTTTCTGAGCATTTAAAATATCGTTTAAAAGATTAAGTAAGTAATCTAAAAAACAATCCGACCAATGTATAAAATGCTCACTTTTACGGCAATGATTCACTAAGATTGATTGTAAATGGTGTCAATTTCTCCAATTAAGGAATAAGCTAATCTTTAAACGCACATACTGTAAGTTACACTATGGTAGAGTTGGCTGATTTAAATATACTAAACGAATCTGATGTTTGTCTGGCGATAAGAGATATACTGTACACATAATCTGTAAAAGTTCTGAGCAAAAATTAATGTCTATCAATAGTCACAACAGATTTTGGTGATTCTCGTCTTTGACCAAAAGATCACGAACCCAATCGATCACCGGTAAACAAACTAGTGATGTGAATTGATTTCGGCGCCGTACCCGAGCCGAGGTGGGAATTATCGCCCGGCCCATTACTGCGGAATTATGTGTGTTTTATCGCCAGCTTATAATCATCTGTCACTATGGTTACAATATTTTCGTATAATTTCATCTGGCTACGCCTCTCGTAGTGATGGGGTCGGTTGGGATGTATATCGATAAGCGTTAAATATTTTTTTGTTGTACGTTTTAAAGATACCTCATCAAATCTATTTTGGTATTGTTTTTAGTTCTGAATACTTTACTTGAGTAATGGTTATTTTGTTGTTTCACAATTTACTTGTACTTTTGTGATCAATATAAAAGATAATAAGAGTATTTTATTAACACGAAAGACATGCTATTAGATTTCCAAGTAAAGTATACCTTTGGGTATTTGTGGCTGTTTGCTTCTCAGGGTTTATGTATTACAAAAATAACCGATGCCGCTATGATAGTGCCATTACAATAAAAGTAGGTAGAACATCGCGCAAAATTCATTATGTTAATATATCTTAGTTAATTTTTGTTTACATGGTAAAAAAAAAGTGTTTTATATATTTTGGTAATACTATAGTATCAAACAGAAATTTTAATGAGTAATAATGTATTTTAGATAAAAAATATCTGTTTTCCGGTCTAGCACAATACTACACGCAACTTAACGATATTATAATACTATCGACAACAGTTCTCACGGTTCATCGACTCGCCCGCAGCCCTACTCGCGGGCGAACGCCTCGTTATTTGTTGTTATTAGCTGTCGTTTTTTGTTACTTTTTACCTCGGCATGTTTTCGAGAACCGGTCGGACTAATCTGATCACTCGGCCACGACCGCGGTAACCCGGCGTAATCCCGATGACGAGAGTATTTATTGGTGTGAGCTGACTATGTACCATTTGAGACTAGATAGTAGTAAAGGACATCGAAGTAGGCCTTCACCGTAAAAAAAATCGATCTCTGATTCGATTTGAATCGGACGTACAAGAATCGATTCCTCATTAAATCAGGGATTGAAAGATTGATTTCCGCATTAAGGTAAATGTAGTGTCGCTCTACAAGCCCAACGGCTTCTTTGATGACCTCGGAAGAACTGCTGACAGGCGCTGGAGCCAGAAGAAATGTGATGCGAATTAAAGGAGTCTACGTGCAGGTGTCTGCTGATTGATTGATAGGGCTACTACTTCAAGTTGTATGCAGGGTTAAAACCTTTACCATTGATATTAGGTCATCGTCCCAACAATAGGTACTGGATCATTAATCCGAGCAGTATTCATCAAATACTGAACATACTTTGCGCGACCTGGCAATGGAACCCAGGACCTTGAGATCATGATCCGATACTTTAACCAATAGAAATCGGGGGGAAACAGTTAAATTATATAAGGACAATTTTTTCGATTTTTTCATACGGTTGGCCGTAGAATATAGTAACTATTTCGAGTTTTTCGGTTGCGCTCATATTGCCTGCTATAATACAACTTAAATTATTATCATTTAATCGTTTTCATCTCATGTGAGAAAGTTGACTTCGTATTCTAGCAGGCCTAGCATACGCAACGCGACTATATTTTATCGCGGTCTTAACAAACGTCAAAATCATTTGAAGTCAGTGCATCAGCGGATGATTGGCTAAAAAAACGAGTGCGGTGTGCTATTAGCCAATCAACAGTATCGAAACTTTTGTCGTCTCATGCGATAAATTCGACATGTTGCGTATGCTAGGCCTGTAGGTCTACTGGTCGATGGCGATCAGTAGGTGCGGTGTAGGAAGAGAGGTGCTGGTTTGATGAGGTTTAGTGGTTAGTCCCCGCTTTGAAAAGAGGGGGGAGTCCCACACACGCCGTTGTACAGTGTGCAAATGCATTCCCCCCCCACCCTTAAAAACTCGACTGGTCTTATATATTTCCAGAATACGACATATGTACATTCATAATGCCTTGCTTATCATTTCTACAAATTTATTATTTTCATTCACGCGCAGAATTACCACGAACCCCGATCAAACAAAATCGTAATTCGTAATAAATATCGAATTGAATTTATCAACTTTAAAACAATTATTCACTACATTAACCGTATTTAGCATAAATTTAAACCGCATTCGGTTGTCAATAAATTATTTGGATCCCGTTTAACGAGTGCTAACTTCGGGATTATTTAAATTACACCAACTATCAAATAATAAATGAGTGATGCCGCATTGACAAATTAATTTCGACTGATATTAAAATTCCAGTTACGTGTGTTTGTTGGCCAAAAGCGGATTTTACATACCGTGAATCTCGCTTACAAAAGGACGGATTTTGCTTAGTAATTATCTTATTCTATCTTTGAGCTGTTTCTGTATGGTCTTATGTATGCTTAGATCTTTAAAACTACGCAACGGATTTTCATGCGGTTTTGTTTACTATATAGTGTGTTTCAATAAGAAGTTTTTATTTGCATTATAGAATAGAAAAGCTGACATTACTTAAGTATTTACATTGCATCCGTCCAAAGCTAGGGTGGGTCGCTTGTTAATATTAAAAACGCGAAAGTTTGTTAGAATGTACGGCCGTCTGGATGTATGTTTGTTACCCTATACAAACACTACTAAATGAATTTGGATGAAATTGGGCAGACAGATGAATGAGGTACTAAATTTACGTAGGTATAGGATACTTATTATCCCGAAAGTGTGAGCAAAGTTGCGGTCAACTGCTAGTATTTTTGAAAAGTGTATTGTCTGACTCCTTCAATCGTTTTGAAAGCTAGTTTTAGGCCTGTCGTTTGACCCAATTAAACTATTCATTATGTCTTATCAAAACCAACAGAACATATACTGCCTTTAACGTCCCACTGTTGGCTTTATATTCTAACTAGCTGTCCCGCGACTTCGTTCGCGTGGACTCCATCCTTTCATGGTCAGTTTTACCCCTATCTCCCCTAATATTCGAAACAAAAAGTAGTCTATATTTTAATCCAAGTTTCGAGCTATATTTGTGCCAAATTTCATATCTCTAACTTCAAAAATAAACATTTTTCCATATAAACTTCCAAAAATGGTATTACCCCCCTCCCCCCCTTATTTTCTAATAAAAAGTGGCCTATGTCCGTTCTTGAGATTCAACGTATACCTATACTAAATTTCATCAAAATCGGTTGAGAGGTTTAAGCAGGAAAGCGTAACAGACACACAGACAGACAGACAGACAGAGTTACTTTCGCATTTATTATATTAGTAGGGATAAAACTATTCAATAAATATTATTTTTGATTTGATATTCTCGCTAAAACAAATGGGTGGTGTGAAAAGCATAAAGTCCTTTGAAATAAAATAAATATTGTAACGGTATTGTAAATATACACAGAAGTTGCAGCATATTTTCAATTCGCACGTAGCCCGGAGAGCAAACCTGTGAACTTGTAACTACTACGAGTTAGGTTCCCCATTGGAAATACATTTTAAGGTCAAATTATTAGGGTTTAATTTTCAGTGAGATATTGATGCAAACAAATCCTTGTTTTGCGTTGACAACTAATAAATAATTGCATGTACTGTGGGAGTGCTTAGTCTTAGTCAGTATTAAATTATCTGAACTTTTTGCTCTTTTTAAAGTCAGTTAAAAATAAAAAATAATATATTGCGATCTGGTGGTCTTATATATTTGATATTATTATACTAGTATTGCCGAAACCCCTTTATTGTATTTAAAAAAAAAAAAAAAGGAGTTTTTTAAATTTGAATTTCGCTTCAGTGGGTTAACGTTCCAAACGTTGAATCAAAATGATAACCTTTTTTTAGCTGGATAACGAACTAGACAGACTTAAGGAAATCGTTATTTACGTAACAATAAGATTACTCTTCAATACTCTTAATTACTGGTCTGACAACCAAAGAAGGTCCCCATAATTTCTTCGGTGACGACCGCAACTTACATCTGAGTTACATACTTGCATTCCCTCTATATAATTTTAATGATACGCTTTGTACCTTCGTCCAATAATGATAATGAATTCATTTTTTTTCCCTTAATGCCGTCCGATTCACAGTTCCACTCCATCACTCACGTTTTTACCCCAAAACAATGCTTTGCATTCGAAATGTCGACTGCGTGGCATCACGTCGGAAACCTGTACTAAGTATACAATCAGCCTTCTTTATCACACCCACTATTTCCATCTCTTTCACGCTCACAATTTGCAAACCTTACTTGGAAGCTTAGTTCACCTGATCCGTGATCTCCTATCAGTGCATTTTGAACCTTACCTGTCCGCGAATACGATCGTCTATTTGGATGAATGGATTTCGCGTCGTTTACTCACCGGTGTCTAATTGGAACTTGATATGCGTTCACAATTAGAATCTGTAGATTAACGAGCTTTTTACACTTTCTGCTGACATCAGGACGTCTTGTGAATTGTTTTTTGATTAACTTCATTGAATTTATCTCATGTATTTTTTCTCTTACGATATTTTTATTGTACGGAAAATATTTTAAGGAAACAGAAAAATTTCATCTCTCATTGCAGTGTGGGATTCGAACCCACGACCTTCACGTATCACTCGTGCTACTCTTGCAGAAGAGGTAATCAGCCAATTAAGCACTTTATTATACCAGAACGTTTGCGGGATACACTGTAGGGATGCACTGAAATCCATTCCAATGTTCGGACCGAAATCGCAAGCGAATATGCTCCGTAAATAAATTATTAATAACAGCTTATCTGCCGTTAACTAATGAGCGAAATGATTGGTATTGGAACGTCAAATGTAAATCCGAAAAACTACAAGCCGCTATTTTTCTGAACAGTTTCAAAATTGGAGTGAACGTGCCTGAATTCGGATGCTCAATATCGTTTTACGCCCTCTGGCGCTGCGAACACCTAACTCATTGTTTAAAAGACGAAGTGACACTAATACGAGTGCAGGCATACGTGCGAATGCATGTGCAACACGTCCCCTCTCGATTCCAGTAGAATGCACAGCTGAATCGAATGGTGCACGTATCTGACTGATTCTTATAACTACCACCACATCGGTTTGCTAAAAACAATTCCTTAGCCATCTTCTACGAGCTTCTAACTATTTAGGTGTCAGGAATTGCATTTAGGGTGCCATCATGACGTCCGATCCGATACGAATGGGGTACATACAATGTGGCTGATTCTTTTAACTACGATCACATAACTTTGCTGAAAAGAATTCTTTAGCTATCTTCTACGACCCGCTGTGTGAGTTCTCTGGCGGTCCTAGGAATTGTATTTAGATTGACATCGTTCCGTGTTGTATTAACCTCAATTCGTTCGTGGTTCAAAGATATGTGCAAGGAAAATCGAACTATCCAGACTAAATTTTTGGCCAAGGCTTCCTTAACTTACGTCTTTTCTCTCACTAGTATCCATCTTCTCCTTAGTGTAACGTCGTCTGTCAATGTCAAAGTCAAAGTCAATCTTTTTTTTATTCACATAGATTACATTAGTAAGTAATATTTATGTATAGTCTCTATATAAAGCAAATGAAGCTACCTCCGGTTCGGAACCTATAACTAAAGAGAAGATACCGGCAAGAAACTCAGTAGTTTTTTTTATAAATGAAAGCTAAACTTATTTTGCTCTAAGACACACAGTTAGTTTGTCCATCCTTATGGGGGCCTCCTATACAACGTTTTCCAGTACGTATCGTGGTAAAGCCATTCCTAGAACCATTCTGATCCAACGGCCATCCGTTCTAAAATGCCACCTATACAGCCGTTACTACGCGCAATCATACTTTTAAGAACTGAGTTACAAGCAATAAAGACGATTCAAATCATAACATAATGTTACGCTGGCGTTTCAAACGCTAATTAAATAATAACATCCAAGATGATGCCTTTGTTGAAGACTTCCCAGAAACGTAGCCGCAACCGCCAAAACAAGCATGTTGATCCTCAACAAAATCTATTTGGTCATGATTCATTCCTTAAACAAGAGGAAATAGGTGGTCCACAAGCCTCGTTATTTAATATCCAATTGAAAAAAATAAACATTGCAAAAAATACACAAAAAGTTAATGATAACCGGCCATCTATAATTTTAACCTCAACGAGATGCTGATTCAACTTTAAGGAGTTCTTATGAAATCCTGTCATTGGAGATGTTTCTTTATTAATTTATTATTTTACACGTATTTCTTATCTGGCTCGAAGGACCAAATATCTTTTGAAGGTTTTTTATATTTAGGTTACTGCTTTCTTTTTTTTAAATAGCGACGATAAGATAATGGAAAAAGGTTTAGATTCTCAATTGTTTTTTGCTTTTAATCTTCTTGCTTTCACAGTTGAAATTGTAGTTAGTGTCAATGGTGTTCAAAATACTCAAAATGTTCATTAGTTATCGACATAACACGTCCACAATCGCTGGCAAATACACGCTTTCACACTTGAGAAAACTAAAAGGTCACCAGAGGTCAAAATGGGCGTCCTTAAAATACGTCGTACTCCTAGTAAGGCCCTGTTTAAACCTGTTTCAACGGAGATCGCGGTGGGCTCCATTCATGACCGCTATTTTTAAACCGGGACAATATAGGATGACTTGGTCACCCGAGATGTAATTAGCGAACTCAGTAGCTGGGATCCGTTTATTTTTATAGTCTCCTGGATAAATGGAAATGGGAATATTCTGGAAGCAGTAATGTGGAGTTGCTCGCTTAGTAATATTGAAACTTAGCAGTTACTTACTTAGTTTACTGAATACGACACTTTTATCAATTAGGTTACAAGTGTTTTTTTTTCTGCCCGACGCAAAAGAGGGACGTTTCACGTCAATGACTGCAGGTCTGTACGTGTGTGTATCTGTTTGTATCGTCGTAGCTCTAAAGCGGATGGATCGATTTCGATGTTATTTTTTTATTTAAAAGCCTTCTTACCTTGCGTTGGTTTTTAGATGGGTTTGGTTATTATCGGCCCTGCAGTGAAAATGATGTGTTATTTTTAGCGTATTATGATTGCGATTACTCGGTTATTCCCTAAAATACTGGTATTTCTAGCGTAGGGATCTCATAATCTGTATTTATTCTAGTTTGATACTTAAGCTAGTATAAGTAATAATAACGAGCCATTGCTATTAAAAGTTTTTTAAATTGAAGTTCATATGTTATTAAGATTTCGTATGAATTCTTATTTCTAACGATTCAGTCGTATTCGGGATTCCGTTTTTTGTTGATTGTATTAGGAATTTACATTTAAATAACAACTTAGTAATTTAAAAAAACGTTAAATTTATTTGATTAATCTACCAGGTAGAATAAAAAGCATAATACTTAATATTTTTATTGCATCTATAGTATTTACAAAGTGTTAACTTAAAATGAGATCACTAAAGAAGGGGTATAGGCACTGCAATTAGTAATTAATTGTAAATTTTTTGCTCGCCTAATAAAATAACACCTGTGAACAAAGGAAAACGCTTACATTTATAATAAATAGCTGTGCCCGCCACTTCGTTCGCGTGAACTACATCCTTTCATGGTCGGTTTTACCCCTGTCTCCCCTAATATTCGAAACAAAAAGTAGTCTATATTTTTATAGAGCTATATTTGTGCCAACTTTCATATCTGTAACTTAAAAAATAAACATTTTCCCATATAAACTTTCAAAGGTGGCATTATCCCTTTCTAACAAAAAGTAGCCTATGTCCGTTCTTGAGGTTCTACGTATACCTATGCCAAATTTCATCAAAATCGGTTGAGAGGTTTAAGCGGGAAAGCGTAACAGACAGACAGACAGACAGAGTTACTTTCGCATTAATAATATTACTAGGGATGGCCAAATGTAGAATTTGCAAAAACAATTTACAGTACCTGGCCTATAGCTCCCATAAACTATAATAACTATTAATATTCAAAATAATTATTAACTTCATGACTAAATGAATGATAATTCAAGTTAATCAAACTAGTTTCCAAAACCGCGATTCGTTATAATTTAACAATTATTCAGCATTGCGTTATAAAATTCAACAAACTCTACCAATTTAATTACACTGTTAATTGTAAAATCAGTAGCGGGAAGGCGTGTAAGTTTCACTCATACACGCCCCATACAAGTCTCGTACACACAAAACGTTTGTCTGAGCATACATTCGACTAATGTGAACATAGTTTTTTCTATAAAAGCGAGACTCTAATTATGTGTTAAGTAGCAAAACTGACAAAAAATAAAAGGTTGTCTCTGAACGATCGATTATTAAAAAAAAACATCGATTTTGTGGATTTTAAGAATCGAAGAATCGAATCGAATTCGATGAGAATCGAAGAGACATGTCTTGATGAAAAAAGTGACTGAAAACTGACTGCGTGCGTTAATATGAGCCTATACTAAGCGACTCAAAATTTCATTTAACATGATTATGATGTTTCAGTTATCATGACTTTTTCTGTTTATTCTGTTTTACATATGAAATTTTGCGTATATTATTAGTAAATGAATTTTAGATCACATCACACTACTAGCTTTACCTTAAACCGAATTAAGTAGCTAAAGTTAACAAGTAAATCTGTAACAACATAAATAGATGTTCCAAATGTTTGTCTTCGGATTCGAAACCACGACCTCCGGTGCAAAAGCCAGTCACTATCATAAAAGCCATCAAAACAGACATGATAAAACTTTTTCGAGTTCGTTCCTCTTCGTTCTTCACTTTGTTTGTATATCGCAATTTGTTGTGCTGTTGTAACATTTCTCATGTAAGTGAATATTGTAATTCTTTTGAGAAATAAATGTCTTAAACCAGATAATTATGTATCAAACCGAACAGTGGGACTGTCCCGTTCAAAGCGAAACGTGTGGTCCTCTCGTCGAACCCTGGCCTGTGTTGGGTCAATATTTGTGTAGGCCACTCAGGCCCACCAGGAAGGCATTCCCAGAAATGTATCTTGAGTTTTTAAGGAATTTCGTGGATGAATTTGGATTTTAACAGGAGTGCATCTTGAGGTAGCTGAGACTTCCCTCTCATTCTGGAGAGTGACGTCATGAATTTGATAACCTTCTTCCGCTACTACTATTTTATACCTACAAGTAACTTCAAACATATTGTTTTATTATAACTGAACGCCCCAAAATTTTATACCAAATTTTAGTACAAAACTCCAAATAGGTACGATCATATTCGATTATGTGATTAAAAATTACTTAATGAAATCAATGTACAGCGAAAAGACGCCAGACGTAACACTTTAAACTTTTTGATCAAGTACATAAGATACAATATCGAACTGGAAGTGTTTACCTGTGATGTGCTAATGAACGAATGCAGAGTAATACAATCATAATATCGTGTGAATGATGTTAAGCAGGCTTCTTTTAAAACAATACAAATAAAACGATGTAGGATAATATTATCCTTTCGCGTCATCGGCCGTTTCCACCGAAACCCAATCCCAGGGCCGCGTGATTAATTATCTCTGTAACAAAACAGAACCCGCCATTATTTTAGACGACTGTCAGGTTTAAAAAACTTAATTTTTACTCTTGATTGACATATTCGAAATTAAAAATCAGAAGGTGTCGGTTACTTCAATTTAACGTGAAATAATGACTCGGTTTGGCTTTAAAATTAATAGGATAGTGGTTTTAAGTTTAGTTTTTATGTTTTTTTTTTATATAATGCACTCCAAGATTGACCTCATCGCACCTGATGTTAAGTGGTAATAAGTTCCTAGCTTAAGGGCGAAAAGTATAGCATAGTAAAACTGAAACTAGACTTGTCGCCATTACCTTGAGGGCTTGACCCCTGCTACTAATGTAGCACCCCCCAAGAGCTCTGGAAACCTTACTCACACGCAGGAACACAACAACACCGGAGTGATTGTTATTTGGCTGCGGTCTTCTGTAAGGTGGAGGTATTTCACCAGCCGGGCTGCTCCAGTTCGAGCGATAAATCGCTTTTCCCTGCCTCTCTTAAATTTATTTAACACGAAAAAGAAATATAATTGACAATCGATACAGCGTTTGACAAAGCACAAAGGTAAATGCTGTCTTATGCATCGATACAAAAAATAATTAACATAATGTATTGTTCGTATTACATTCATTTACAAAACCTAAGCCCCACCTTTCCAACAGTGTTGAAAGTAAGCCCAAATCTAATCTTTAACCAGTTTATACAGACAAAACCACTTCAGACATAATATGCTTGTGTTTTTTAATAAATTTCGATTGAAATAATTCTTTTTTACTAGCTGTGCCCGCGACTTCGTTCGCGTGGACTACAGAGTTTGTTCGCAATAAAAGGTATGTATGATATAGGCTATGTCCTTTCTCAGGGTCTAAAGATTATTTATGCCAAATTTAAGCGGGAAAGCGTAACAGACAGACATAGTTACTTTCGCATTTGTAATATTAGTGGGGATATCCAATACATTTGAATTACTTAACACGAGCAATTGACATGCCATACAGAATTGGCTCTTTATCGTCTTCTATTTCAATATCAATCGAGATCCATATCCTAGCATTGACGCGCACTAGCGTAGTAATTTGTGCATTTTCAAATCTGATTAATTACTAATCTGATAAGGTCTAATTTTGCGAGATAATATTTTTAATAACGCCTCGATAAGACAAGTGGCTGGCTACTGGCTATCTGGCCATGGCTACTGGATTTGGGTGCTGATAAAATGCTCATATTGGTGAAATAATTTTAGGTGATACAGCGAAAAATGTACCTAATATCAAATCTGTAAATATATTAAATCAAACCACTAAAATAAGATTAAAGCCAAATTGCATTACAATTTTGGGCAGAAGTCAAAAATTGAAATCTAGATTATGGCGTTAGCGCCAATCTTACGTCACTTTTAGATCTATGACGCTGAAAATAAAGCTAAATAAAAAAATATATCGTCACGACAGTCATAATGCAGCCGTAATAGTTTCAAAGTGCAAACTCATTACGTCGCCATCAGAATAATTTCCCGGTACCAGCTAAATTGTCGGCAAATTGAAACTCCTGCCGCATTATGCGACCCTGGTAGTCTGGGTTACACTCGCTCATGACAATGGAAGAAATTTAACTTTAAGACAACTAAAGGTCGAAGACCATACAAACCTACAGCAATTTGTTACAACTAATACATAACAATAGAAAGTCAAGAAAAAAATCTATTTTTTTCCTTTTGGCATTTTTTTCCTTTTTATCATAGAGGTTGATGCCTTATGGTGGTCAAAATGGCAGCCAAATAGAGGAATTTAGAAAGAAAACGTTCGTAAAAGGCCCAACTCCGTCAGAGAGTTCGGGGAAAATTAAATAATTTTATGGTCACAAGGCGCTCGTTTTTTGCATAATAATAATAGTAATGTTTGAACTCAAACTACAAAATACCCAAACAATTCAAAAGTCTTATTAAGAAATTTCTTTTCTAAATTGTAAATATTGTGTTGCATTGTTTTCTAACACTATGTATTCAGATTCACAATATCAAAAAAAAAACTAAAATATTCTATAAATTATTTTATAATTTGTTGGTGTTGAGCTAAATGTTTCGAAAGATGTATCAGTGTTCGGTGTGCGAACTCCAAAATACTGTTGCAGGCGTTCAGAACATGACAGATATGGCAAAATTATCGTGTCTGCGAATATTTGAAGGTTTTATCGACTGTCATCCGTGTTTGCACGCGCCGTCAATATTAGGGTTACTACTTTATATCCTGCATATTCTACGCAGATATGTAATGTTTTATCTAAATTTGTTAAATACTAGAAAGAAGAAAGAATATTACGCATTTTTTTACGACTTCTTTTAGGTGTAGAATGTAGGCCAAGATGTTACGTGCTAAAAGTTTTTTTATAAACATTTGCCGAATATAATCTCCAGATTAATTAAAGGCAACCTTTGCTGGATGATATGTCTACACTCAATTCGAACCACTAAATGTATTATACCAACATTCGGAAACTAAATGACTGACATCCGCAAATACTGCAAGGAGGAAAAGGAAACACCCTTGCACCTCCTATGCTACTGTCGATCCTTGATCCACAAACGAAAAATCCACCTAGTGTGACACACCGCCTAAACGGAGGAAACCAGTATGTTACTTCCATACTTTATAGAAATAACCCGGCTAAAGGAGTCTTTAAATTGGAGGCAAGTTAAATATGTAGATCTAGCAGGTCGCAGCGACCACAGTTCACTAGAACTGCACAGCCCCAAGGCCCTAAACGAAGACAACCCTATCAAGTATCGTGATGGCTGCCAGATTACGAGTTGATGTCACAATCTCGTCTGTAGTGTCATAACATTGCAGTGCTTATCTCTGAACACCCAGCGTGTTACCTATCCCTTAACAACTATGCTCCATGCCAACATAACAAACGTTAGCTTTTTGCTCTAAATCTGTTGGTGAAACTGATTATGGAATACTGTCTTTGGTCAAATTTTCAAAGTAAATATTGATGCTAACGAAAAAATTAAGCATCTTCATACGCAAGTCTTTGTCTTGGTATGAGTTTATAGGGGTAAGAGTGTTCCGCAAAAGAGGGGTTAAGATAATGAGGCTTCGCAGCCATCATCGATAGTCAGGTACAAAAAAAATTCTCACGAGTCATAAAAGTCTTTATTGCAAGTCAACTAAGGCTGTTCTAGTTATATACCACGTTACGTTGGTATGAATAGGGCTCATATCATTTTACCGAATCTTTTTCAACCGACGCTATGCTTCACCGAACATAGTTTCGTCGAACCATACAGATTTCTATGATTCGGCGAAACGATTTTCGGTAAAACGTAGCGTCAATAGCCATCTCAATTTTCATACCAGAGGTTTCAGTAAGAACGTCTATCTCGAAGTACAGTCGACCAATTTGCCGATCATTTCAGGCCGCTGTACAGTCGTCGCAATTACGTCTGCAAATGACTTCGCGTTCACGGAGTAATTCGTCTCCCCCACCCTTTTCCCCCCAGTCTAGCCGACATCATTTCTGGATCGTACTCTGCTATCCAAGAATGGCGGGTTTTACAATTACTTTAACGAATACTGACTTTCGCCCGCGGTTTGGATCGTGTATATTAGGGTTTTTCGTCGACACGTGTTCCATTGTATTCCGTATAAAAACGGGTATAGTTTAAAAAAAGTGTTGAGGTGTCTATAGTTAGTGCTCATGTTTGTTGAGCCAAGGGTCATGGGTTTGATCGCCGTTCATGATATCCTATGCAAATCGAATAGAACGCCAATTCTAGTAGCGCTGGAGCGGAGAGTAGTTGAACTACTGAAATATTCATAATAATCGGTCACTACATAACACTATTTCATAATTTTCGGTACAGCTAGCGAGCCAATTAAATTATGATGCCCACAAACTCGTTCACGTTATTTTGAGAATTCTCTTTATATACTAATCTATCTATCTACCAAATTTCATCTAAAAGGCAGTGAATTTCCAATACCACGTAACTGTATATTTTTGAAGAAATAATTTAGGACCTTATTTTTAACCTGATAAATGTTACTTTCATTCATTTGGACACTGATAGGTGGTTTGGTACTTCACCATCGTAAAGCCATTCATTAATGTTTGCTTGAAAGGGTAACGAACAGACATTTTTAACAATACGTACAAACTTACGCATTTGTAATATTAGTAGATATGCTCTGTTATCTAAATGCTCGAAGCATGTGACATGTTGTACTTTGGACGAGGTGAATGCTAAACTAAAAAAACGACAAACTGAAGGCAAAAATTTGCATTTGTAATTTTAGAGACACGTTGTTTTTATAAAAAAAAAAAACTACATTGTATGTTCTAATATACAAAATTCAATAAAATAATCCCCAGGGCCGGCGGCCATTTTGATCAAAAACTGTCCATTATTGTACAGAGGGGCAATGCCGCCAGCGTACTGGGTACAATGCCACAAAGACGGTGATCTAGACGACGCCACGTGTTTATTTTATAAGTTTTTAGGCATTTTATATTTTAGAAGAACTGTAATTATTATGAGAAATCACCTGCCTGATCAAATAAATGTCATAGTAGCAGACCCCTTTTTTGTGTGGGGGGAAATGCATTAAAGCTCCGTACCGTCACCCGAGGGAGGTGACGGCGTGTGTGGGGTTCCCTGCCCTTATATGGGCAGGAATACCCCCGGTGGACCTCATCGCCTTAATGGTGATGCCATGGGAACATAAATCCTCCCACAGCGTCACCGGATAGTAGCAGACCCCATGCCTTCGTAATGTAAACACAATCGTTATACACGCTAAAAAAATATTGTCATCATTGGTAGTATAAATAATTTCATTCATCAATTAAGCAAGGATATTAGAATAACTTGCAGCCAAATTTAATAATTTTCGCACTTGCATCTTGCTTTTAACAAAATAACTGGAGCGACCAATCAAGGCAGGAAAGTTAAAAAACTACGGACCTAACATTATCAACTCAAAAACTATGTCGTCACATTTTATCTATGCGACATGAGACTAATTAGTGCCAATCTAATCAGGCTAACCATTAGATAGATGATACACAATGTAAATACTAATTCAGTACGGAAGGTAGGAAGAAATGGCTGGAACGCGCTGCACAAAATTCTGATAAAAGAGTCAAACAGAGGAATATTAGGTTTCCTTGAACGAGTCAGATTTGAATGGGGGATATCAATTTAACCCTTTAAATTACTCTATCCTAGACATTCACGAAAGGGCGCGCACAAGACGAAGAAAAAAATAGGACGAAGAAACGAAATGGTCGGATAAATTCAAAATTTCAAAACCGCCACGAGGTTAATTTCATACTATAACGATAGTAAAAATATCAAGCATTAAAAAAATATATATCTAATGTGTTGAGTTGTTAAAGTGCTTTTTATTCTAACTTCCGATAATATCCGATAACGGTAGGATTATGATGGTTTTTTCGTGTTTTACATAATTCTGTTCAATGAAATAGGTACTTTTAAGCTGTAGCTAAACCGCAATGTCTGACTGTCTTAAGAAGATTTCTGTCTTGTTCGCGGGCTGGTGTTACTTTTATATTGTGTACTTATGAAGGACGTCATTATCTGCTGATATGGAAACAGTGTGGGTCGATTGATAAGTTAATCCTTAATCTTCATGTGACCTTATCCTACTGTTTTAGTAACAGGTCAAATAAGTATATGATACGAGCTGTGCCCGTGCCGTCGTTCGCGTGGACTCCAAAGCAGTACAGGGATTTTTTCACAATAAAAGGTAGCCTTTCTCAGGGTCTAAAGATTGTCTGTGCCATATTTCATCAAAATCGGTTGAAAGGTTCAAGCGGGAAAGCGTAACAGACAGACAGATTTACTTTCGCATTTATAATATTAGTAGGTAGGGATTCGGGCAGCGAGTAGGAACGACATTTGAATACAGACCTTATATGTCCAGCTTTGGAACAGAGCCTAATTATGATGATGATGGTGGTGGTGGTGGTGATGATGACGATGATGATGATGATGATTATGATGATGATTGTTCTTTTGCAGGGAAATTTGAGCCGCATCCGGCCGCTAGTTTCAACATGGGCTACTTGATGGCTCCGTACCCTTACCCCAATGGTGGCGCGCATCCACTTCCCGTCTCAATGGTGAGTTATATTTATTGTATATACAATAGTATACTTATATCTTCATACAGTCAAATTAATATCATGGAGGCATGGTGCTAAGGTTGTGTTGTGACGGTTCTGGCTGCCGAGTTTTCCACAGCACCATCATTAAAATGCGATCTAGTCCAACCGGGCGGTTTCAGTGGGTAGTCTTCGCCTTTCGCGAAGTAGAGGAGTTCCATACACGCCGTCATCTTCCCTCAGCTGGCGGCACGGTTCGCCAAAGAATTTCCCCCCCAAAAAAGAAGGGGTCCTAAGTTTCAGTTATAACTTAATACATCATGAGACAGAGATAGTTCTTACTTTTGCTCATATTTTTGTGAAAGTCAAAACTATTGCAGTTATTGCAGAATGAGTTCATGATAATTATTATTATTGTTGTACAGTCCGTTTTCAATTAACGTTGGTTTTTAAAAGGAAAATGATAATGCAAACAAACCAAAATTTAAACAAAAACAAAATAGAAACAACGAAAAACAAAATTTAAGAACATAACTTTTTTCTTAAAATATGAAAATTATGGAATGAGGTATGAATACATCCAGCCTGTCGCCGCCAATTATAAAACTCGTGAGATATTCTTCGAACTGGCTGGAGGGCGGAGGGCGTGCTACGCTTCATTTGCCACTTATATGGATATAAATAATGATAAATAACAAACAACATAGTACATTGAACTGATCCCAATGTAAGTTGGTTGAGCAATATGGAAACCACTTTGGCGTCGCGTCATCTCTGAGGTTCCCCGGGTTGGATCTCCTGCCGGGTTAATGTGAGAAACAAACATTTCTAAATTGTCTCGGATCTGGGTGTTGTGGAACCGTCATTATTTCTTATTTCTGTAACACAAGTGTTTAAGCCACTTACCCATAGAATCAGAGCAATGTATGCGATGTTGTCCGATATTTATACATATCACACAAATGTTTGTCCTGGGTGGGGATCGAACCTACAACTCAACTCAACGATCAGGAACCCTAACCATTGTACCATCAGACCATTAAAAAAAATCCAGTTCAACCACCCTACACGTGTACCCAATAATAAAAGTTGTTTCAAAACCGTTTTTACGCAAACACACCAGTAGTAGTAACATTATATAACACGTTATCGCCTTGTCCGGCTATCTGTACAGATTGTGACAAGGAAAGATTACAAGCTTAATCTAAAGATATCTTCGCGATACCGGCTTATCGCCACAGTGTTTGATCGAGTTGTAATTTTTCATGTTCACACTCGGTTGTTGAGTCAAAATCTGTTTTAGTATATGGGTTATTGATATTAGAACGACTATTTGCTATCGTTGGCTCGTTATACTGTTTGTTGTAAATGGATCATCCTGATTGAAGAAAGAGTTTAATATAGTGAGGGCTATAGTGCATGAAGAATTCGCTAGATGGCGTCATGTCTGCTTAATATCCAAATTGCTGTATCGCACCTTTGGTAGAACAAGCACAATTGAAGTTGCAATTACACACACACACACGCGCATTCACGCAATCATTGACCCGCACGCATAGAATCACATTCATCCACATGAGACGGGGTTTTCTTTTTTAATTATTATTAGTGTAATAGTAGACATTTATTCATTTGATGCAACTGTCAGCCTTCAACAGTTACAGCATGCTCTCTTCTCACGAGGGTAGGGATAAGCTGAAAACCAGCGCCGCCCGGGATCCAATCTCAAGCTTTTTTCCCTTTGTCTCATAAACAATCCATTTATGTTTAGAACAGATTATGTTTTTTGTTTTGCTTGTAAGTTGAGTCAATAAATGTTTTATTTCTTTCTTTCTTTCAATTTTACAGGAGAGTAATTTTAAGACATTCTTTGCATTTAATGTGGTACAGCTCTGTTATCATTCCTCTAGAGTTGTCCTCCTTTGCAGGACATAAACTAAATATACTTACTATATTATTTTTAGACATGTGCTTTATAAGAATTAAGAACTTTCAGATTTTTTTTATTAATATTTCTTTTAAATCCAGTTGCCCTTGTCTACCAAAGGTGTCTATGATATTTCTTTTACTGTGATCAAAATTAAATTACCAATTGAAATAAATGAATTTGGTGAAACTCTGAAGTTATTGGCGACAAACAAATGTGTAACATGTGTAAATACCATAATAAAAATGAATGATGAACTTATTAACTCCACAATATTTCTTGGCATAACTTTAGACTCAAAATTACAGTGGTCACCCCACATATCGAACCTGGCTGGAAGACTGAGTTCGGCTGCTTATGCGGTCAGAAAGATAAGGTATTTAACAGATGTGGAAACAGCGAGATTGGTTTATTTTAGCTATTTTCACAGCGTCATGTCATATGGTTTGCTGTTATGGGGATCTGCGGCCGATATTCAAACTATATTTGTATTACAAAAGAGGGCCATCCGAGCCATTTACAAGCTAGGACCGCGTGACTCTGAACTTCAATTCTGAAGGTCGTGTCCCTGAAAGTTTCTTGTAGCTTCGTGCACCAGCTTTCTCCACTTGTTCCGGTTCTCGGCTGTCCTTAGGGCGGTTACAACGGGAAGTCAGTGATCGTCGTTACTTGGTCACACCAGCGACTAGGAGACCGGCCGCGGGGTATCTTCCCCTCTACTTTGCCCACCACAACTAGCTTGTCAAGGTTGTCCGGTTGTCGGCGAGCGATGTGACCAAAGTAGCTCAAGATTCTTTGGTAACAAATTGTTGATAGTCTAATATATAGGTATCTAGTACCTTGCATTACTGCGATATTGTGTGTTTGAGGTAGTCTCGTGCACTAATATGTTTACAAACTCATTCGAAAGCGAACCGTATGCTAACGTCATAAGGGCTCAAGTGTTTACCTTTTATTGCTCGTTACTGTACCTAGCCCCGATGAACATGTCATTGATAGGTGAAACTCAAAAAAAAAAATCAAAAATATCTTTATTAACTACAATAATGTTGTTGTTACAATGTGTGGGTCTCTTCTTTAAAGTTTGAAAAAACCTGTATTTGTAACTTACACTTAATAATGTTCAAAATAAAAGTTTCTTCGTTATTACAATCATATGATAATCATAATATAATACTTGCCACGTCATATTCAGCTCATGTGAAAAAAAAGCTCAAACCAAATGAATCTTGATCAACAAGACGAAATCAATTAAATACGAAAACAAGAATCAAGGAATCTTTCAGCGTCCCATTCACTCGAATGCAGGATGAAGACAGAAATAAAAAGTGTTTGTGTTACCGTTTCCGGTACGGGTTCGACTCCCGGCACGTGGTGCGGTTATTACGAGGAAATGTACCAATAAAAATAGTATCTTCATAGATTGAATTACGACTAAGTTCGTTTGGGCGTGTTCGGTTAAATTGTGCTGTCAGGTTAATAAGTGAAAGGACCTCGCTGGCGCAGTGGCTGAGGTAGGCGTCCAAAACGCAAAAGGGTTCTGCATTCGATTCTTGGTTTGACCGATTCTTCTAAATTACTATTAGCATTAAGTCCGCCTTTTGTACTTTTTATTTTGTGCAATTAAGTTTTTAAATAAATTAAAAAAAAAGTTGATTGGTAATTGCTGTGCTGCATTTATTTTTATTTATCTTGAGAGCCATACACGATATATTTACGATGCTATATTTAACGATGTTCATTAATTAGTACAGATAATTAAGTGAAAGCATATTGAATATTCTTACAATGTATTTTTATTATACATTGTCAAATATACTTTCACAAGGGAATTTCTAGTGACCATTTTTCTGTTTCAAATTATAAAAAAAAACTACCATATCACCTCGAAAGAAATTGAATGTGGGTACCGATTTAGTTATTTTTTATTCGGTAAATTAACCAATTATTCGGCCAAATATGAACATATAAAATATACACCGAATATACTGAATGTAAATATTCGGCGCATCTCTACTTTTAACCCTAGTTCACCCCTTGTCAGTGCGCTAGAACCAGAGACGTATTATCAAAATCGCGCAAATTGGCTGGGTGTTTATGACTAGGGGGCGAGCGCAGTAACGCTCAGTCGTACAGGGCACATCAAGGTAAACAGATGCAGTTTAATTTTAGTTCTTATGCCCGCGGAATAAAGACGTAACAAGTCCAAATGTAGTCGGCGTATTACGTACAAGAAAAGAAACTTAAATAATAAAAACAGCTTCTTAAAGTTGTACAGTTAGCATCTTTTTGTTTAAGGACAATAGTTAGCGCTCGGGTGAGACAGGTTGAACCGGGGGTCGTGGGTTCGAGCCCCACCAACGACCAACTTACGTGGAACGTTTGTGTTTTGTGTCTGGGTGTTTATGATTTTTTTTAAGTTTGTATGATACTACAGGTGGTTTTAGTTTCCGTACTTAAGCTTAACTTTAGAATCAGGTCTATGTATGTGAAGTTGTTTGATATTTATATAAATAAATATATTTGTAGTTTGTATATGCCTCAGTATATTGTCACATTTGTACCGTCTTTATGTCACGGTCATAAAATTTACTAGCGTTTACTTAGATATGCTCGTGACCGTATTCTGGAATGTTATAAGTCATCCTTTTTGTAAAAACTACTAATACATATATTTCATGTATTACATAATTACTTAGTTCTTGTACTGTTGAAGCTAAAAGTAAAGGTTGTTCACAAAACTGTTACATAAATCAGAAAATCCATTCTAATACCTAATGCCTTTATCTGGATCATTAAAAATATGAGTCCTCAATAAAAAAAAAAGTCTGTGAATTAAAACCGAGCATTTAAAATTCAAACTTGGAACGAGCTTTAAAATCGAACGTCGCCTTGCGCACGTCAATATCGTTCAATACCTAAGCCAGTACGCATGCACGGAGCGCGCCATTCAAATCCTTTGGAACGCGGTAAGAAACGAAAAAAGAATCGCCGCGAAAATATGGCACTATACGCAACAGGTGGACATACGACCGTCTCATTCTTTTCTACGAGGTTTTAAGTTTCGTCTCTGTTCTGCGGAAGCCGCCCCTACGTCGCCGCCCCCGCTTTAGGGCGGGAAATTTAAATGAAGGAGGGGATGCGATGGAAATGCTTTTCTTTTTGCTCGCGGGGTGTGTTTAGGGCTTTTGTCTGGGTGAATGCGGCCGGCAATTTCGGGGTCGCTTGCGTTCCGTCTCGGGATTTGAAAATCGAATGCTTTATTTCAAAATGGAACGCATCATAGACAATATTTTTGCTTTGCTTTTATTACTCAGGCAAAGGCGTTAGGCGCAATGCCTTGGGCCTAAGTAATAATAACTTACGGTTTGACTGTTAGGTACTCATTTTGAAATCGATTAGTTTAAGTTTCATTCACATTGGCACGCTTTTTTAAGTTTACAAAAGAAAACTGTTAATCAAAAGCTAGCTTTTTAATTGTAACATAATAATACTATTATTTAGTCATGTAATAATTATAGTTTATTCGTGTTTGAACGAAATATTTCACCAATTAATCTATTTTGTTGAAATATTATAAAGTTATGATTTTTGTATTAGCAAATGCTAATTGCTCAATGGTACTTTTCCATAGCCTGTATTAGTGATGTCACGAATAACTCTAAAACTAAACTAACGAGTATGCAAAGTAGCGGAAAATTTAGAAGTTTGTCTGAAGAACTAAATACAATTTTCTATCTGCCGTAATTTTACTACAAATTTGTCTCAAAAATATTTTCAACAGTAAGTTTCGAACAAATGCAAACCAAAATATATCTTTAAAATATCAATAATGTTAAAGTATTATATGAGGCTAAGGTATCTTTCATATATTTAAAATAATTTAACGGGTCAAAAAAGAGTCAGCTCGTGACCACGGTTGGTGCAACCTAACCGAAACGTCGGGCAGTAAGTAGTTCGTATTAACTACTAAATAAAAATGATGTCGCGTTTTGACCCGTTAAATTATTTTAAATGTTTCAAATGGAACGCGAAAGTCTTAAAATGTATATCTTTCATATAGTTATCAGATGAAGTAACTATTTTTTAAATGTGTTCGGATACTTCACCTACGCCTTATACGACCAATTAATTTATATTTATCCATCACCCATCCTCATCTGGGAATTGCCCACAAATTATAAATACCTCCTTCAGTAAGTCGAATAGCACAAGACGCGTTGAAAATATCCGTATTCGTACTCTTAAAATTAGTATTCGTTACATCACTAGCGAGTACGATAATGTCAATTAATTATACAATTGTTGTCAGGTCGGTTATCGGGCAATAAAACGTTTTCCTATTGGTACACAATAAGTTACAATGAATTGTGACAAAGTTATTTATAGTTGTATGCGTGAGGCGTTAATTTATCACCGTTTTATAACTTTCAAGTGTCGAGAGTTATATACTTCGTATACAGGGTTAACTTATGTATGTATAGCTATGGCTCGCGACTGCGTTCGCGTTATAGATAAATAAATGCACTCTAATGTACAGACAAAAATTACAGGAAGTGGTTGTACAGACATTTTCAAGTACAATTTAGGCGGTTTTATTGCTAGAAAGCAATCGCTTCCAGATTTTTGTTTTGGAAGCAAAAGTATCCTAAGGCTGACTGTCTTTTTAAAAGCTAGATACAATTTATTTTCTATTTTACCTTGTATTCTGTGTCCTACAACCATATGTTAATCAAATACCTTATCTTCTACCAAAACTTATTTGCGTGAAAGATTAACAAAATTATATTCATATTTTTTTACAAACTTTCGCGTTTACAAGACAACTGCGACTAGTGGTCGCATGCGACTTCGTTCACGTTATTTTAGGATTAATGCGACCAAAGCGCGAAAGGTCCCGGGTTCGATTCCCGGTCAAGTCCATTTGGCAAACGAACTTTTCTAAATTTACTTGGGTCTGGGTGTGATGACGCCCCCAGTTAGTATCCGTCGTCTGGTGCTCATAGTACAAGGGGAAACCTTAGTTTGAGACCAGGTGATTGGACCTGGCGCATTTATATGTCATTCTGGTATCTAACTAGGTACCAACTATCATCCAAAACCATTCAATTTTTTGTAAGTATTCGATGCATCCAGACATTCAAGTCACGTTAAAAAATCAATAGGAAAACGTTTTTCTTAATTTTACTTTTCGTTTTTACCTCGGCTAACGAATTCATCTACTGTTTTAGATCCAGTTCTCTCCTATTCCTTGAGGAAGTTTTCAACCGGCTGTAATTCTACAACTAAACAATCAGATTTTTTTTCGTATTGTCTTAACGTCCGTAATCAAACCACGCGAACTACAAAACGTACTCGTAGTTTATCTCAATGGCTGGTACCAGACGTATCTCCACGACGCATCTGGATCACGTACCAGTCACCCTGAGATGGCTGCATGTACCACTAACGGTTTTGGGTTGTTATCCATCCATAGAAACTGGGTAAAACCGCCATATTATACTGTTTCTAAGCTCCTATGCTTATATTATTTGACGACCTCCGCAGCCGAGAGGCAAGCGTGCCGGACTTTGGCTTCGCGCCATCTCTGAGGTCCCGGGTTCGATCCCCGGTCGGGTCAATATGGAACACGAACTTTTCTATATTGTCTCGGGTCTGGGTGTTGTGGTACCGGCGTTGTTATCCTGTATCACAAGTGACCACAGAATCAAGAGCATAAAACTTAGTATTCTTCTGTTTACCCCTCTCGAACACTATTCTGGACCAACCAAACAACTTAAATACACAATTTTATTCCTAATCATCTCGGACGGCACATTAACCTATTACATACATTAATCAGTCTAACCCAATCTCCTTAAACTACAATCACTATCGCCATCCGAACTACCAATCAACTAGAATCTCCCAAAGAGCATTCGCCAATAAAGAGCCAACACAATACCTCCAGACACAATACATCGCCTGTATTACAACGCAGATAAAAATATCCCCAAAAAACGCAACTGACGAAGTCACATCTCCCCATACAAAACTCCTTAAGCAGAAAACCCGTACGCATCAGCTCTTAACAATGGAAGTATCTCACAATCGCAATAATGCCCGCGCCCACATTAAAATCTTATCCTTTTCTTAAATAAAAAATTCACGAAAAAATATAAGGGGGAAAATCTACCCATTATTCAGTGAAACTCCCCCACCTATAGTCGGTAAAGATCACAATACTCCGAAGCCATCTACGGAACACTGTACAGAATGGAGCCTTAACTGCGACGGAATACCGTTTCTATTTGAAAATCAACTGGCGCTCTCCGTCGAGGGAAAGAAAGCCCTGTTCCCTCGCGTTAGATTTGCTTTTCGCGTGCGAATCTAATGGTCAGCGTTATGCGATAGGGAGCGTAGTCGTTAGAACATTTGAAAATGAGATGCAATGGGTGGTGGGGGGTAGGGGACTGGGTGGGGCACTCGAAATCCGAATTACCCAGCCGTGTGTAATGATTTTCCCGGGAATTATGGCTATTGGAGACGGATGCGATGGCCTTTTTAGCGAAATGATTGGATGGCAACTCCGCTCGCTTATCCGCGTAATGAGGCTGTGGTGGGAAATTCGGGGAACTGACGTCGGCTGCTATAATGATGAGAGAAAGGGTGGCATTACGGCTAGGCAGATCTAGACTGGGAAAAAATATTTTTCGAGGTAGCTATTTCGCGAATCCCTCATCTCTACAGAAATAACGAATATAAAGACAGATCTTAGTAATTTTACTTTATGATGGTAACAGAAACATAAAAAAACTTTCTAGAATAATTGTTTACATAGACGAGTGAGCGAAAGTCTAGGTGAGTTTAAGCTTACTCGTGTAAAAACAATAAGCTTTCGTTATGTTGAATTCTAAATTCATGCTTTGATATTGTTCTAAAAAGTCTCCACACTCGACAGATTCGCGTTTGGGGGTTGTGAGATTAACATATCGAAGATATATCACAGTTACCCTGTCTTTAATAGCAAGTTTTGCTCACTGAAACTCAGTCTGTGCACCATAAAGTAAATGATAAGGAACTAGTTAATAGTCGATGAATCCAAAATCTTAATTAACACTTAAGGAATAAGATCCAAATTCGCCCACCATTTCCCGGCTTGACGGGTAATCAGGAAGCATTCTCAATGAGTATTCAGATCATAAGTGCCGAATCCTGCGGAAGCTAGGCCACATTCCCTGCCGTGTCCTTGAACCGACTGACTCCTGACAATAGGTGTGAGTCGTAGTTTACAAGGTAGAAGCGGAAGCGGGAGTGTTTATGCACATACGTTGCTTTAGCGGTAAAGCACTGGGAATTCAGTTTTCCAAAAACAAAGCATTCTTCCTGGTCTATAAAGTGTTGGATCATTATATGCCTGCAGCAGGGCATTATTTTGCAGGAGCTTAAATAAAATAACTTAAAATAGTTGAATGAATTAAAATAAAATGAAACTCAGATCCAAGTAAATTTAAAACAGTTTTCGAAATGCACCTGAACGAGAATCGATCACGAGATCATTCGCGCTTTAGGCGCTTATCTAAGCCATCGTGGATTATCAGTAATAACGTTGCTAACATAAACAGTTCAACATGTTCCTTCGTTAAACACTAAATGCTTAAAACAGAATAAAGTTGGTTTACGGACGTTAGTTTGATGTAAAACGCTGAGCCGATCGCTCGAGCCGATCATGCCTCCCTTGTTCGTGCCCTGAGCGTAGCGGGACCAACATCATCTTCTTTTTCGTGCATGCAGCCCGTAGTATCGAGTTATTAAACGTTGCGACTTCAAAAAGTGCAATTATTAATGTGTTTCGATTTGAGAAACAGCAACTTCGAAAATTATTCTCGATAATCCGCTCCCGCGCCCTCCTATGCCTCGACGCCTCGGATCGGAAGTATGAATAACATTACCCTTCCTTTGTCGGCTCATTTCAGTTCGAACACGTAGTTCGGCTTCGCTCCGCTGCCGATCGCTATCAAGTTTATGTGTTTTTAATGGCGATTTACCATGGTTATAGATAAAATATTACTACAGAGTGATCATGTGAAATACTATCGCCACTGCGATGGACTTACCGGCTTTGAAAGTATGGCTGCATTGAATACGAGGACCATTATCGTTTCAAGCATTCGTCTTGGTGCCTATTAGTAAATAAGTAATTTGTTTTTCAATTTTTTTAAACTGCAATTGACTGCATGCCCCAAAGGTTGACTGGTAGAGAATGCTCCTAGCATTAAGTCCACCTTTTGTACTTAATTTTGTACAATAAAATTTATAAATAAATAAGGGGTGTGCTGCTGGTAATGCACTGCCCCAATTGATACTTTTTCTGTATACACTTCTACTATTTTCATGAAAATGTACACTAGAAAGTACTCACTCACACTGATAGGTCATATTAGTGCTACAAAGCTGGCTACTGACTTTTATATTCCTCCGCCAATCATCAAATAATTTGACTGAAATTAGGTTTAAAAACATTTTTAATTGTCATAGTCACTTTTTACAGTGCACCACGCCGCTCTAGCGAACTTTACATATCAAGGAGTTTCTCCGAAATATTTTAAGAAAGTCTCCTTTAAAACGCATTCATTCTCACTCTGTCACTCGCTCTAATATAAATTTATCGTAGGTCCTGTTTAACAATTATATTCATTAGTCATATGCTTAGTAAGTATGTTAGGTCTAAAGTAGTATTTTCGCTATGGTTAACGACTTCAAAGGCACTAACATAACGTAAGGATATAGACAATAGTGGGAGTGGCGTGCTCATTACCGTTAGAACTCGTAATTTTATGTTTCGTAACTCCTAATTGCGTTTGTTGTGAAACCAATAGAGCTTAACAGAAGCCATGATTTAAATTTAAACAATACTGTTCGCAAGAAATTGAAAGGCTTAAATTATAAATCAGTACTTTTCTTATATTCTACAAAACATTGTCACAGATATCACCAAACATTGACAAATCAATTTAAAAGAAAACTTCGTTTATTGCCACATTAACTAAATATTTTTTGTAAGTTAAACTCAAGTTTTTAAGCTTTAACAAAAAGTAACATAAAATACTTAGAATGTATATGTATGTTTGTTAGACTTTCTTCTATTTTAGCCTAAAGCTTCCTCGATAAGTAGACTATCCGACACAATAATATTTGTTCAATTAGAACCAGTTTAGAGATTAGCGCGTAAACATACTCTTCAGTTTTATAATATAAGTACAGATAAGTGTATTCATATCATTAAAAAGTATGTAACACAGAATGTATCTAACCTGAAAATCATAGTCTACGGGTTGGTTGCCACGGAGGGCCGGGGGTGGTCCGTAATACTTTTAAAAGCGTCGGCACCCTCCGACTGATCTCGTGCGTACAGGCGACGAGACAATTGCGTGAAAATTGTTTTTAGGACACTTTGTTTTAGTTTGTAGAGTTTCAATGTTAGTATAGGATTGTGTGTTAGCCCATAACTGGACTGTTTGGAAAAAGTTCCCATCTCAATTAGAACCTTACAACCTTGAATTTACGGCAAAACCAATGGAGACTTTTGATGCTTTTGATATATCCTGGCCGTTAAAGGGTTAATCGACTTCAAAAAGTAGTTGACTCTACCAGTGCGATGAAATTAAAAATGTATGTACTAGGTATTTAGAGTGGTTTTAGTGGTAGCTCAAAATATACTGTTATCATTTCTAGCGTGGTAATAGGTTCACATCCCTGCCACTCATGATGAAGAAATTATCAGATAGTAACCAGAAGGTTTGTGGTGGGAGTCATCATTGTTAGGAAATCTCCATAGTTAAACTAATAAATGAGTAGACCAGTCCAACCATGGCTACTAATATGTTGAATTTGAGAGTGTTTACATTTCGTTCACATGTGTTTTAATACGTGGAAAGAAAACATTTTGAAATGATTTGTTTTACAAAAAAACATTCCTATAACTTACTTAACTACTTTCATTGTCTCGTTAAATGATATTTGTGTAAAATACTTTTTTCTCCCTTGACTATTATGACAAGAAGAAAGCAAGAAAACATTTACTGTTTCAACTTACAAACAAAACACAAAATTATTGGAAGACTTACAATCATCACCCCTATGTTCAACAAAACTACCATTTCATAAGAAAATTTCGTTAACTTTTGCGTGTATCTTTCACCACGATCATCCTGAAATAAACAATGGGAAAATAGTTAACACATAAAATTGGACCTTATGACTTTGATTTACGGCAGAAAACCAATTAAAATTTTCGATACTCCAAACCTGATTAACAGTTAAGTAATCCCATTTAGATCATATTTAACGTAAAGACTGCCATAATACAGTCGCTCTAAAAGTCGACATAGCAAGTCCTAGTTAATAAATCCAATATCTAAAATTCTACGTCATCGGAGTCGTGAGATCTAGCACACCCCGTATTCACCCCTTTTACACACCGCCGGGAAATCCCTCCCCAACCCCCCAGCAGTACAGCGTCCGCATCCACGTCGCAACGGATGGTAATTGCCTAGAAAGTCCTATTTCGCTCCCCACCCCACACCTGGCACGGTTCACCCCACCCGGTCTAGATTCACTATGTTATTCGAGACCTAATCTCGTTCTGAAAGGTTATTGTGGGGATGTTAGATTCGTAATATGCTTATTTTGGTACTTGGAAGTTCGAAAAATATGTATGTTTTGAAACTAATTGTTACCCGCGAATTCGGTTTTAAAAAGTATCCCGTATGTCAATCTAGAATCTAATTTTTGTATTCATTAAATTTCATCCAAATATTTTTTGCGTAAAAGATTATTATGCATACAAACTTTCATGTTAACTTTTCACTTTTATAATACAAGTAGGCGATTGTAGTTAGAAACTTAAGTCCTATTAAATTCTATAGAAAATTAATCGATTGATAGGCTAACTTATGCTACTACTAACTTACATATTTTGCGAGCATACATTAGTATTAAGTAAAGGTAAACGTTTTAAATGCCGCCAAAACACTTCAGTCAATTATGTTAAAAAAATATGAATGTGGCAGAAGATAAATGACTAAAAATATTTTGAATAAAAATCAAATCCATTACCAGATTGCATAACCCCATTCAAAGATTCAATTTATAAAAACCAACACACTTAAAATTCTTTACCACAATCATGAAACGGGTACTTAAAAACAAATTGCATCCATTCATATCAATAAAAATAACCACCCCAAAACCGATACGGCCGGATTAACCCTATCCACAACCCTCAAGCGAGCGTTCAATTTCACACCGAGTGTTACCAAAAATGAAAATATTAAATCCAATTTACAAGCAACCGCCTTACCCCACATTCTGGCCCCTTGATTATCCTCTCGAAAAATAACACGAATTATGACTATTATAACCTCTCTCTACCATTGTCCGACGTTAATCGGCAATCGTTATAAATACGCACAGTGGCACACCCCGCCTATTTGCGCTGCCAGAAAAAATGAATATGATTTTATGGCAGGTTAAATCTATTATAAGCGGGGATTATGTTATGAGTAATATTTCTATTTGTTAGGGGCTTTTAACGAGCCATTTGACGCCTTTTCGTATCGCGTGCGGGATCGCACAATGCAAGATGTAACCTGCAATTATGAGCCATCTTCCCGCTATGGCGGCTTTTTTAATGTTTGCTCTCCTGACAGGTGTATAGCTATCGTAATGGCCGCCGATTAAATGGTGGCAAGTTTGATGCGGTTTTCGACGGAACGAAGCTTTAAGCTAATTGATTCATTTGTTTTGCTTTTTATAAACTCGTTAAACGAACGTCGTGTTTACGAGATGATTTATAAATATGGATGGCTGCGGGTCGTGTACTTGGCATTAAGTATGTACCCTTAGGGTAAATAGGTAGTGTATTAATTTCCATCGAATCCAAAATCAAAGGAGGCGAGTCCCTGAGGTCCCAGAGGTCGCTAATGTACCCATTGCCTGGACAAAAGCGGATTACTTCGATGTTGTCATATCAGAGTCTATTAACATAATGTGGTGACTAGATTCTCTTGTTTACGTTTTTTGTCCGGTATTTTTTTCACGCCCTTGACGCACTGTGTGGTCTAAGTATTTTGACGTTGGTTTTTTTTTTGTATTCGTCGAAGCGATGACTGATCCCACCTTATTAGTTCAGAATGATGTAACGTCAGAAAGGATTAAGCATTAAATCATTTTCCAAGTAATTCATGTCTAATATTTAACTCTAGGTATTCGGGTTGTCGTCAGTATCTGTTGTGGTTTAAATTTAAGCTGTGTTTCCTTAATTATATTATTACAATCAGATTTTACGAGACCTAATTGTATCTTGTTATTTGTAATGGCCGTCCATTATATCAGAAGTGATTTTAATTCTACGAACTTTTGCATACTGATATTGATCTGCAAGTGTAAGTGTGTTTTAAATTTAAAAATTTCAATTCCAATTTGATACACGGAATTAGTATAGCTCCACAAAATTTACTGAAGTCATTTACTGCAAAAGTATTCCAAGTCTATTAAAATAAATAAAAAACGCCAGACACACAAAACTTTGTTCTTTTTCCTAATGCTAGGAGTGCCTCACGACGGATACTAACTCACCACACCCAGCCACAATCTATTTTGGAAAAGTTGGTTTCTTTTATTGACTTGATTGAAAATCGAACTCAGCACATTTTTCTCCTACTTAGGTCACTTCGCCGTTGAGGTCAAACCAATATCGTGTTTCATTTAGATTTTTAGATTAGTAGGATTCTTACTGGAGTAGTCCTTACTCACACTAGAATATCGCCCTTATTTAAAATGCGTCAACATCGAAATGACATCGGCATAAAACAATATTTTTCCAGCAACATCTAAATTGCGAACGATTACCTTCTCCCTTCGTTTGCTCACAAAATACTCAATTACGTAAACAAGGAAAAGAAAATAAAAACGCGCTTCGAACATTGTAAATGTGGAAGGCAACACAACAATTACCCCAGCAGTTGCTAAACAAGGTAAGTTTTCCCACAAAAATGGGTGTTTGCGCGTTAATATTTTAAAGGTATTGTGTGGGTAATTGCTCGGATCGCGAAATTGCTTCACCACAATTGGACTGGTAGCAGTATAGAAAAAAAAGTATTTCTGAAATATGAACGGGAATTCAAGATATTGCACGAATACCATTTAATATTAGGTGTTTATATAATTATGAATAGATTTAAGGTAATGCTCATAAATAAAACAAGAGGCTATGGGTGTGCGAAAATAAACAAGCAAAATCACGTCAACCTTCTTCATACAAGTAAGAATATGCAACGCCTCTATGCCCAGGAAATTAGAACTAAAATCAAACTTCTAGTTGTTAGGTATGTGATGTACTTTAACAAATTACATAGGTTCTTTTTATAAACGATTGTTACTAACTATTTAATTAATACGTTGATCGTCTAATCAAGTTGCACTACAACAAAATTGACTAAATTTTATAAAAAATATTGCAAAGTCAAAATGGGATTAATTGTCCTGCCTTTCTGGTAAAACTTAACATTAAACCTTTTTATGTTGAAGTAATGATAAACAGCAAAAAAAAAATCGTTAGCCCCTCAAAAATACTAAGCATTCAATATCTAGCAGTGATTATAATCTCAAGTCGTTTTCTAGATTCATCCCGCATTTCCCCACTGCGACCTGGGGAAAAAATCGATTCACCCATATTTGTTGTTAATTATAGTCGGTTGAGCCGTCTTTCCGCCTCCACTGCTCCGAATACGATTTGAGTCCCTCCCTGGTCCAATTACAGTTCTCAAAAGTCCCCCTCCGGCCCTCTCATTTTTAGATCGAGCTTCGTTTTAATGACCTCTCCAACCGATGTTCATTTGTCGCAAGGGTTTTGCGTACGATTATTTCACTTTTTTATATTTTATGCGCATGTAACGATCCACGGTGCACTACGGAGGAATGCCCTTGATTTTTATGAAATGCTGGCTCGTATTGTGAATGTCCTCTTGGCTCGGAGTGAAGTCGTTTTGTATGTGCTTGACGTAAGTAAGAAATCCTGAATAGGGTAACAGTGGTGGTGTGTGGCTTGCTTGTATTAATGAATTTTGTGTGGTTGTAGAGGAATATAATCACGTGCAAATATAATTGTTTAATGATTATAATTGTTTATATTTTTTATTTGTGTTGTCATTGTATTGCATTGCATAAGAAAATTTGATTTTTATATATTTAATTGTTGCCTCAAAATGTATTCTAGTAGAAAAATAACTATATTGCTTAAAATAGAATAAAAGCTTGAAGAATCACTTGAAGTATATAGTATAAACAGTGCACTATGAACAGTTGTTGCTAAAAAAAAATAATAAAGGCAAAAACCCATTTGGTACACATTTTTTTTCTTAGAAACGTGTACGCATTTTAAAAAAGAGCTCGCCAACGTCACGTCAGCGCAAATATCGCTCAATCCACATCTAATTGTTAAAAACCAAACGCACCCCATATTAAAAATTTGTCCCCATTAGTTGCGCTATGGGCTTAGGAGAGGGGCCCCATTGTGCCAGCCTGGAATCCTGTAATTTCCTATGATTCTCCCGTTTGGCCCGTTTATAGTAATTGTGCGATATTAATTCTGGATTCCCTTTGTTGGCGATTTTTAATCTGTACTAATATGCTGTTGTTCATTGCTCAGATTTTGGAAGTTTATTTAAAGAATATTTGTTCTTGTGATTTTTCATGTTTTGTATGGATTTTATTACCCTTAGAAAGCAAACATGCGAACACTGGCCAATCGAATGCCTATTTTTAATTAATTTGCACAGTTTTTATGGTATTTTTTTTAATGTCAGCAATTCTCAGGCAACGGAATCTTAGTTCAAAAGTTTTTTTTGTCTGACCCGACAGATTTTGAACCACTGTGCCTAAGTTTTATTTCCCAAATGACATCGCCGAACAAATCGAACGTGAGAAACTGACGTCACGGAGATTAAAAAAAACAATTACAACATACGTCTGACAAAACAGATTCGCTCTTGACGAAGTTGTACAAATACAGATAAACAAATACACGCGATGAGTACAGCTCAAATACTGATCTTCATATCCAAACAACTTTGTACATTGTGAACTGGCCGTACTACGCCTTCCCAGAGGCTTTTAAGCTAAAAAAGTAAAATAAGCTCTATCCTAAACTGCATAGGGATAAAAGTGCACCGATGCAGGCGTGGACTTTTTAAAACGACATTTTAGAACACGGCGACATGTGTCATCACATCATGTCAATGCAGGGATTATGATAACCATCGTACGAATGCCATCTAGCTTGGGGAATCACCCTTTCCGATCTCTCGACAATTGGAATTGAGTCCTTATTTTCTAAGTGACACGGTTGTTTTTTTCGTGTGGCCGTGCGTGTATAGGGTGATTCTGAAAAGACAATTTAACCCTAAAAAATGGCACGGACATTAATCCGCATGTAATATCGCAAATTTGTCATCGGCCCGCTCCCATCTGTCGGACGCAATTCTATTTGGCTCTATTAGAGCGGGACAATGGAACAGTGCAGTGCCACTTGATTGGATGTTAAGACAAATGTTATTAGCAGTATGCTTCGGATTTTTAATTAATATCATGACGATGGAAATAATTTCTTTAAAAAATTTAGTTATGGATTAACTCTAGTTAGCTACCCGGTTAAGATCTTTTCGATGACATTTTTTAACCACAGACGCAAAATGATAACATGTCTATCTGACTGACAAAGCATGTCTGTATGTGGCATGGTTAGTTTCGAACGGATAAACCGATTCGGATTTTGATTATTTTGTTTTGAAAGGTAAAGTAGTCGGGAGTGTTTTTAATTATGTTTGACGGAAATCCGTCTAAGATGACCGCCACTACAACATTTTCGATTACATATTTTGACACAACTCGCTTCATATAGGTATAAAAAGGGCTTGAGTAGTAGGTACGGAATAGTACATCAAAGGAAACACTTGCAGTTCAATTTTAGTCCTTATGCCTTCGACATAAGGACGTCACAAAAGTCCAAAGTGTTGTCTGATGCATGTAATAAAGACATCGGTGCAGTAGTTTTATTCGACTGGTCCGATAGAACAAGGGTTAGCGCTCCTTGGTGTTGAACAGAAGGCCGTGAGTTCGATCCCTAACCAAAACAAATATTCGTGTGATGAACATTTGTGTTTCTGTGTCTGGGTGTTTATAAATACATTGTGGGACCAACTTTGGTCCTGGTTTCCATAACACGAGTGCTTGCTTAATTCTTTGGGATCAGGTAAATTTATGAAATGCTGTCAGAAATGTATTAATTTATTTTATTCCCGAAGCCGACCGGTTGGTAGCTGTAAGTGCTATTAATGAAAATGTCATTTATCATCGTAATGCGTTCCAAAATAATCTGTTAATCGGTCTGTATTAAGAGGGATAATATTAATCAACTTTTCCGGCGCTGATGTGCTCGATTTTATCAAAGTGAATTATTTTAAATTGATGATTTCATGATGGTATATGTTATTCGATAATGATTGTTGCATACTTACTTTATAGTATATGTATAGAAAGAAATTTACTTGATTAAAACTTTACTTTTTGAAGAAATTCAAACATTTCTTCAATAATATGGTATCAACTTTTACTTCGCGGTAAAAACTTGGAATTCGATATCTTTTGATTTGACTGGTTGACATAGAGTTTATATTTTATATTATATACTTATCTGATAGACAACCGAAGGCTTCAAGAAGATATGAAATCTTTTTGTTCCTTTTATATAATTAAGGTCGCTAGTGCGGCGTGATGTACCAAAAAAAATGGAAAGTCCTGTCAAAATTAAATATTTAATCTCCTCTTATTTATGTTATTTAAAAATTTTATTGCATAAGATAAAAAGTACAAAAGGCGGACTTAATGCTAGGATCATTCTCTACCAGTCAACCGTTGTGTCAACCTTGTGGTGCGGGTTTCGTTTTTGCGGCGTAAAGCACTATCTATCACTAGCAAAAATTATAAAATTTGTATGTCTGAGCATCCCTCATTGTCCCCTGACTTCTCAACTAAATGCTCATCACTATTATCTAATATTCACACGCAACCCTTCGGAATCAAAAGGGCCCCAAATATGAAACGCTTAATAAAACCCACCGTGTAACGTGGAGCGGAAGTAAATTGCCCTTTTTGACGTCTTATTCAGAAAACGCAGTGATTGTCAGTGGCAGGAGTGCGCAGTATAGCGAATTGCAGTGAAGAATCTTACCGTTGTTACAACAGATGCACTGCTTACCGTGTTAAACAAGCTCCCATCTTTATAATCACATTGAATAAAAAAAATGAAGACCCAGGAAATAATCAATATAAACAATTGTTCCTAAGTGGATTTGAAACCGCGCTTTTTGGTTTCGTTGCCAGGATCTCTGACCACGAGGCCATCGGACCTGTAAATCGAGATACTATTAGTAATCCCTAATTTTTAACAAAGAAGCCCCACAGCTTGTAAGCCGTCGGTCTATATTTATGCCCGTCTATATTAACATAGTTTCGCTCAATGGCTCACAATTTGATGTCGCAATACTTGACCAAAGATTGACAAACCACGAGGTACTGTTTGAAGTGATTTTGTCATTCATCCCACACTCTTTCAAAGTATTTACTGCATGGAGCTTAAAAATATTTCAAACTTCTCAAATTAAAAAAAATACGTACGTACGCACACTAGTATTTTTTGCCTATTTGGAGTTAATAAGAATTATATGGATTTGTAATTTGAAGATTATTTACTAAAATTAACATGCGCTCCACATCCTAACCTTATAGTAAATGATGACGATGATTTCGCTTAGCCAGTAAATTACCTTTTATTTTATGGAAATGTACTGACCTTCGTACTACTAAAACTGCAATCGCTAACCTATAGCAGATCCACAATGCTGCATTAAAATGTATATTTCCTTTTATGTTTTCATATTTTTAAATTTTGAAAAACTATCGAGTTTCTTGCCAGTTCTTTTCTATAGCGTCAACATTCCGAACACGGCGGAAGTTTAACTTATTCTGACGTTTCGTAAATGCTTTGGTAAAAGTTTACATGAATAAAGACATTTTCTATTCTATTAACTTCTTATTTGTCAATGCTAAACAAAAAGCTTCTTTACTGCTCTACTTATCACTGTATGGGGAAGCGGGTTCGATTCGGCTAATAAAAAATGTATACCTTCATCGGATAGGCACGCGCCAAACATCTTCAGGTGAATAGGGTGCACCACCCTAATTTAAGCTTGTGTGTGAGCTTTTAAAGCTTTGTATTTGCCAGAGCATAATTTTAAATATACAGTCAGTCTAGTATTGCAAAAAAACAAAAATATTAATTTTTACTGTCAATGACTTTTCGGTTGCTTTTTTTAACCGACTTCAAAAAAAGGAGGAGGTTCTCAATTCGAATATCGAATATATATTTATATGGAAATTGTGGTCTTCTCTATCTTTTACTGAATTTTCTGTATATTACTTCCAACCCGTTTTATGACATAGTTAAGAATTCTCATACAACTCTTGAACTATGGTGTAAAAAAAGTTTCGCGTCTATCTTGATTTTGAGGTATCTATCTATCAACTATGAGCCTGACGATTATTTTAAGCTTACCGTTTACTTTATGGCTCCTCCAAGTCCTTCCCCTATTAATGTGGGTAAATGACGATAAAAATGTATGTTTGGCCATCAGTTAGGCTACCAAGAAATATAAGACATATATTTTTCCTTTTATCGTGGAACCAACAATTTAAATTTTTGGGCGACCTTTAATTTTTTTTATGAGACGTACGACGTACTTACGGGAAACGTACGGTAAAGTATAGCATTGGTAAAAAAAATATTCATTAAAGTGATAAAATAAATAAATATTGGACAACATCACATACGTTGCTCTGATTCTGTGGCAAGTAGCACTTGTGTTACAGAAATAATAAACAACAACGGTAACACAACACCTTAACCCGCGACAGTATGGAAAATATGGTTTCTAATATTGACCCGACCGGGGATCGAACCCGGGAACTCAGAGATGGCGCCGCCAAAGTCCGGCCCGCTCGCCTCAGCTACGTAGGTCGTAAAGCGATTGGTAACCTCAGCCAGCTCACCTTGCAATATGCATAGGTCCAAATTACCAACGTGTCAATACGCCAAGCTCCTACAATATTAATCTCGCTCGCTGATTAGAACTGTCGATTGTGGCAGCGCTAATGAGATGTGACGTAGTTGTGGGTGAAGTATCTTGTGATTTACTTTGAAACAATACCACCTCACTTATGTTAATAAAACATTTAAAAATGGAAAATTATCTTTGTGCGAGAACTCAATAAAGATTATATTATTACTTTACAACTATTCCTGCGTTATTGTACGGATATATGGTTTATCTTGAAATCAAACTATTGCCACTTATTTTAATTACATAACCATTAAAATGTCTAATAAATTCTTCAATGACATTGACAATTCTACTAATATTATAAACACGAAAGTTTGTCTAGATGTATGTATGACTGGAAATGTGTTTTTTACTCTTTTCCGCAAAAACTACTGAACCTTTTAAGATTAAAAACGCGGCACCATTTTTTTAGTAGTGAATACGAACTACTGACTGCCCGACGTCTCGTTTAGCTACCTGTTAACTTATTTTAAATGTTGAAAATGAACCGCGAAATTCTTAAAGTTTGGATTAAGATTAAATTTGGTAGGAAATGAAATTATTTACCTACAAACTAGATACATAAATAGGATGGTTTTTATCTTAAAATAGCGCGAGCGAAGTCGCGGACAGCAGCTAGTCAAGAACAAAGCCAGACATTTCCTTATCCGTATTTGGAAAGACCAAAACTGTGTCTTTTCATCACGCTTGTCAGTTCTGGTTGCTGCGTGCCCTGCTTTGCTTATTTACCGAAATAACGAAGCCGCATTAAGCCGAAATTCCCACCACGTCAGAAAAGGATGACGCGTGTTGTAGGCAGGAGTGATTGGCGTGAACTCATCCCCTAAATGCGGCAACCACTGAGCCATAAGGACTTGCTTGCTATCGTATTGCTTCGTCCGTCGACATTGCCTACAAGTCGACACAAATACAGTGTCAGCAGAATTGGCATAGTAAACAACGCACCATAACCAATAAATACATCGATCCTACATCGCGATGTCAGAGTTCACGCCACAAACTATATATATATATATATAACAAACCAATTTTCCGAGTAGATAACACCTAGGTTGGTGGAAACACTTTCATTTACAGTAAATAACATATGTTCCTTACAGTAGGTATTGTTTATATCGTTTTAATCGCGGTTAACATTTGTTAATAACTGGTATCCTACGCTGATCTGATGGCCACTGAAATCCATTCTTAGAATTGCTACCGCACCCATAAACAAACTCTCTGCATAATCCAAAGGTCGACTGGTAAGGAATACTCCTGGCATTAAGTCTACCCTTTGTGCCTCTTTGTGCACAATAATATAGTTTCTTAGTAAAAGCTTGTAAAAAGTAATTTAGTCTCCTCTACTCAAATTCATACTCGTAAAAACACAATACATCAAGGAGTTAATTGAGATAAAGTGAATGAAGAATCACTCCAAAGCAGACTGTTTTTTTTTTTAAAAACTACAATATATTGGCTCCTCCCAGCCTGATGGTAAGTAAGACAGGAACCCACATCGCGATGACAACGGACTTGATACCGTAATATCCTATCTAAAGCTCTATGCTAAAGTTTAGATGAAATTATGTAATACGTGCTATTTGAGACCTAGAAAAGGATTTAATAAGTAAAGTGAAGTGTAAGCAAGGTGTAAGTTCCTTTAGAGTCACCTGTCCACCCACAAAAGAAGTTCCAAATGTGAGTTTCTTACCTCTTCCTTTTCCATCTCTGATTAACATATCGATAATGATCTAGCCGTATTGTGTCTAGACCTGCAAGCACTATCATAGTACTAACTTCCGTCTACCCAAAAGTAGGTGATGTGATACGAATACTGATCATTTCCGGTTGGAACGTTCAATGGCGTGTCGTCATAGGGTTAGGCTTAGTACTCATTACACGAATAAATCATCACTTAGACGTAAAGAAAAACGATTAGGTCCGAACGGGTGGTAGGCGGGTGGAACATTGGTATCCATTTTTGCATTGCATTCGTTTTATTTGAAACCTACATGAAGAAATGAATCGATTATGATTAATATACAAAAAAATACATTAATATAAATGTGGAAAAGGAATACGTCCCTTTTAAATTAACTTTGTGAAAGCAAAATGTATATTCTGAAACTTTGACTTAAAACACAAAAACAATATTTATATACACAGATGGTGCGAAACGTTTTCACTGAAATTAGGAGGGATGGTTTAGGTATAAAAGCATATTTGCGAGTATATTTAAATAGTTTTTGAAAAAAAAACGTTTTATTTTTACAGATAACTTCAGATGAATCACTTTATGAGAATACATATATCTACTATATAAAAATAAGTCGGGTTTTCCTTCCTGACGCTATAACTCCAGAACGCACGAACCGATTTCCACGGTTTTGCATTCGTTGGAAAGGCCTCGGGCTCCGTGAGGTTTATAGCAAAGAAAATTCAGGAAAAATTTCAACAGAAAAGCGGGGAAATCCTCTAAGGCGAAACGAAGTTCGCCGGGACCGCTAGTCTCTATAAATATGCTCAAGATTGTACCTTGATATAATATTTGTCACGTTATTTCGGGATAAAATACTAAATATACGAAAAGTTGCTAACAGAACAGTGAAAAGTTTAATTTTGTTAGACACATAAAGGACTGGGTGCAGCCTGAGGAATACTATATGTAGCAATATAATAGTTTAAATAATCAAAGCCTTTATTCGTTGCTTTAATAACATAGTTTGAATAATAAAATATTCATCTTAATTCGTTTATATTCGAGTAATTTTACATCTAATCAGCACTAAGCGTTACAATCATTACGGTAGACACTTTGTCGCCCATTGAATAATTTGAATGTCATTTGGAACGTCCGAAACACTGGCTATTTGCGTTTGATAGGAAATAACTGTTATGTATTGTCACTTAAGCTTCAATATACATTGTGGAAACGGAATAATAGATACGTCCCTTTTTAAGTAACTCTGTGAATGCAAAATGGAAAGAAAAAGTAATTATTAATTCATAAAAGGAGGATGAATCGAAAGGAAATTTACTTCTATTCGCTTAGTAAATTGTGCACTTATAAATATTGCGCTGCCACATGATCGCTCGCTTAGCAGCAAGCCTTATGATTTTAAACCAGTCGCAAGCGGTCCTCGGCGAAGCGACATAGAACTTTGATTTTTTAATTTGTATGGTAATGGGAGATAGACATAGTACAGTTAATAAACCATGACTTTAGTCTGTCTTTCTGTAAAACACATTAACCTCGCGAGACCGAATGTCCGTATCAAAGCCAGATACAATTGATTTTCTATTGTGTATGGTTCTGGGCCTTACGACTTTATTGCTTCAAGCTAATTTCTGGGTTAGTAGCAATCGATTGGAACGAAAAATATTTTTTGGTAGGCGTTTCGCACGACTGTATTTTAAACGCGTGTGTATCCACTCTTTCACCAACTAAACGCATACTACAAGTTCTTTAAAGAGTAGATTCGCACGGGTTTAAAATACATCCATGCGAAACGCCTACCAAAAAAATATTTATTGAAAGGGGACGATTCGCACGTTCGGGCGAATTAATTTCGTGCCAATCGACTACTAACCAGAATTTCTTGCCGGTTTAAAATAACAAACCACCAAAACTATTATCTTCAAGGGACTCGAGGCGTATTAACCTAACTTCTATAACTATTTCTCGTACAAGAGAGTCTTATTTGCATATCTAAACATTATTTATCGGTATTTTAACACAAAAGTTTCTACGAAACCACATTAACTCCTTGTTAACGCCATTCGGATTGCATTATTCAACAACTTTTGACATTTATGTCATCTATTTGTCAAACTAAATCGAGGCCATGACCTCAGAATAGAAAATAAAATATTTTTCTATTTATATAATCCTTTATATACAAAAATATAATTGCAAATTAAGTTTATTGTAATAGCCTACGATATGGCAATGTGTGGTCATTTTTGTTGATTTATAATGTATTTACCACCTGTGGTTTCGAATACATATTAAATGAGTTTAGACGCGTTCTAACTAAGGCTTTGACAACAGAGTTTATGTATGTGTTCATCGCTTTTGAAGGCATACGATCTTAGTCTACAAAAATGTTGGTAAAACATAAAATTACATTAATTAATAAAACTGTGTTTTGAGTAACCGTGATCAATGCGCGCGAAGATACTAATCTATAAGAATTATTAAGCTAAAGAGTGTATTTATTTGTTAGAACATACGAGGAACTATATTGGTTCGAATTGAGAATCTGTGTTGTGTTGGTTAGCCCATTTATGAAGAAAAATTTTGGGCTATTTAACATCACGCTGTAGAAGCGATGAATCAGTGGGAAAAGTAAGACAAAAGGGGACAGCACGCGTGCGAAGCTAGTTAAAAATAAAACACCAAATTAGGAATTACAAAAAAAAACATCGTTTCTTTGCTGTTGTTTTTTCTTCTATTTTGGGTCTGAGCGTTTTATTTTGCATTTCGTTTCGGAATCGCGTTTTCGAACACCGATTTTTTTAATAAGGCCGAAAGTCCTTTTAAAAGCCAGATACAATTTATTTTCATATTGTTACTGGTTTTCTGGGTCTGACATATTTATACGCCTTATTCTAAACAAACAGATACGTGTAATGCACAGCTGCTCCGTTTTTGGATTTCTCTACGTAACCTAACGTTTTAACCTACTGTCTGAAAGGGTTTCATCGTTCTAAGTAAGTAACGTCAGATCTGAAATTGCACTCACCAATATCACAGAAAACTACATAAGTGAAGTTAACTGATATACCGTTGGTTCTCAAATAGTCTCACAACTCTTTTTCTCGGCAGTAATTTGTGACGCAAATGTGGTCAAGAGAAACTTCTCTTATAACTATAAGAAAACGATTCCTGTCGGTCAAAATGATTAGCCTATAATACTAGTTGGATATTATCCTCTCCAATGGCATGGCACTGAGATCCTTCAGCTGTCCTAACCTTATATATGTAAACAAAGATATAATAATAATAAACTTTTTCTTATTACAAAAGCCCAAGTTTATGGCTAATAAACACATTATTATTATTACTGTTTAAGACTAAATAACATAACTTAAGCTCAAATAGTATATGTAAATAGTAAGCATTTCAACGGTTTAAAAGACAAATAAGTTTGAGAAACAGTACGACAGACAAAGAGTTTTATTATTAAAGTGGCAGCCGCCACACTTCGCCTCGCCTTTTAGTTTAAAAGCAGCGCGCATCAAAAATGTATGCCCGGCTGCTAGGGCTTAAACGTAAGTCTAGATCCAACTGCAGCGTTCGATTTTAAGAGATCTAGGTAAGTGGGTTTTTAAGTAACTGTTTTGTCTGTCTGGGAATAGCTTCCCGCGTTAATAAGTCAATCGAAGTTTCTTTGTTTAAGTTTTAGGAAAGACTTCGCTTCAAATTATAGACGCGGGTACACAAGTTAGGTCGAACGACAGATTAGCGTAGTGTTATAACAAGTTTTAGTAAAGTTACACAAATTTTGCGAAGATGTAGAAACTGGTGTAATTAAAAACATATTTTGTGTGTAACATAAATAATACATAAATGTGTGTATGAGCAAGTAATGTGTGTCTCTTAGGAAAATCTTCTGTAACCCATAAAATGAAATGAAAATATTAGCAGATCACACACACCAAGTCTAGATTGAAAATTGAAATAACGTACTTATTACTTATCCTGTATTTATTAAAATTTTAAAATCTTATAATCAATTAATTTATTCATAATGGTTACAAGTAACACTTATGCATTATCTTAATTAATACAAACCTAAATCGAAGCTGCAACCGGTTCAGAATCTAATCCTACCGAGAAGAATCTGGCAAGAAAGTTTTCTAACTTAAAGCATGCCTTTTTATTTTAAACACATTTATTTTGCATCATGAAAGTCCCATATATATCCAGTGGCTACGTCGCTTATTTCCGGTTTTCGGCCAACATCATCAGAAAAATATCTTCGCTTCACAAATGTTAACGATAGCGCGTGCTAACTTTAGTTAAAAAGAGTTAATTACGCGCTAAACGCAGGCGCCATATTAGCGTGTAGCGTGGGAGTGACCACGCCTGCATTCTTATTACAGTGAAATTATCGCAAACAGCGTCAACGCAGTACCTTTAATCAGTTTGTAAAATGTGAAGCCTGCATGTATCGTTGCTGTAAAAGAACAAAAAAAAACGTCAAGGGTGAGTCCGACTCACGTGCTGAATTTTAATTCCAATTAATTGTATTTCCGTGAAGAAATATCAACCATACAGATAACCATATGGGTATTCTTACAAATTTTCGCGTTTCATACCTACCTATTATATTATTATAATATTTAGAAGACATTTTAAAAACGACTAGTTTTTTAAAATTAATATGTGAAGCCGTTAGTCGTTCAATTTGTGTGTCTGTGTCTCAGTGGTAGAGAACAGATAACATCTTTATCTGTCCCATGATTTATACAAACCGTTTGTGGTGATCGTAATATTCGCGAAGTTTTTATGATCTGGCAGTAAAATAGACCGTATTTTAAATTCAAATTTAATGTGGGATAGAAAATAAAATCATGATTTGTGTATCGTTTTTTTGAGTTTTAATTTTTTAATCGCTGCGCTGCTTGATTTTTATTGCAATCTTGACATTCGAATCTGTCATAACGATATTGTGATTTTGTGGGTCGTTAAGTCTAGCTTGATAACATCTAGTGGTCGGACAAGAATAATTCTACCTCCACACTTTTTCAAATCTTAACTTTCTTGCACATCGGCTTAACTAAAAAAAAAAGTAATTAATGTAAAAGTTACAAAACAGTAAAAAAATTAGTAGCAGGGGTCAAGCCTTCAAGGTAAGGGCGACAAGTCCAGTAACAGATTTATTATGCTGTACTTGTCGCCTTTAAGCTAGGACCTCATTACCACATCAGGCGGGATGAGGTCAATCTTGAAGTGCAATATAAAAAAAAATCAGTTTTTATCTCTGTCAAATTCTAACGAGTTTATCCAAAAGTTGGGTGGTGGGAGAGAAACATATATATATTCTTTCGGGTACATTATAGCATTTATTTAACGATATGTACGCCATTATCTTATGGACAACACAAACGTCAATCAATAATACACAACAGTAATTCATATGACAAAAATGTCGATACTGCTGATTAGCGGTTTTCAAACCACACTCGTATGTTTATTTATAAAATACGGTACTTATTTTTTTAATAGAAATCTAGCTAATGTGGAAATAGAAAATTGTTTTTAAGGCGGTCTGCTTCTACACAAAAAAGCACCACGACAACTTCGCAACAATTATTCGTACTTTTTTATTATTTAGACCATTTAGTTCATTCATAATCATCATATTTCACGTTTTCAACAATTACTAGTATTGCTTCATATCATACGTATATACATAAACATATGGTATCGTGTAGGTATTAAAATAGTTTGAATTACCCATAACCCAATCATACAGATATTAAACTATGTATGATTATTCAAACCACGCAAATGTTAACACTGGTAATTTAAAAAAGTCAGATTTCCAAAAAAAAAAAGAAACAAAAATTTCGAACTATCCAATAAAATCCCAAATGACGTGTAGAAAAAAAACGTTTTAAATCCGCGCCGATTCGTCAACGTTCAAATAAAAAATGGCGAAACATTTGCAGTGTCATATTATTTTTGTTTTGTACAGTCGCGAACTAAATTGTGTGCGTAATCGTCAACATTATTACGTGGAGTTAAGCCGCCAAATAAAAAGCTCGCTATTGTATATTTTATTTTGAGCGTCGAAAATATTTTTATCTGTTACATTTTAAAGGTGCTAGCGAAAATCCAGTAAATCTCCTTATCAAGAGCTTTTGAAGCTTTAAGCTTAGTGACACAGGAGGAAAAACAGATTACCTTGGAGATAGCGCTTCATGATGAATATTACATTGTGTGCATTTCAACATGGCTAATATTATTTGAGATAATGCTTCATTTTGAATTACGTTACACAAACAGATTCTTTAATATTATGTCATTATACAGTAACATCACAAAGCGATAATTTAATATTTAAAAGTTTAGCTAAGTGAGTTAAGCAATTAAGTTTAATCCAGTACTATTTTTACAAAGTGAATATTGAATTTTATTGAGTAGAAAAATATTTTAACAGACACATTTTATAGAATTCTTGACACTTTTCCAATTTGACTTGACAGAATTAATGAACTAAAATAAATATCTGTGTATATATTTTGTTATAATTAAGTCCTCTTGGTCAGACAACGTAAATAAATTATGACAAACCTTACATAACCGTGCTTTTGCTAAGTTATATCAATCTATATCCGTATGGAGATCAAGTCTGTTATCATTATTTTGTTTAAGCCTAATTACTAATGATTGTATTCTTTTTTTGTTCCAGGTATGTATCATATTGAGTTCTTCGATCATTCGTAAGTAAGTCACATACACATCTGCAAATAATTTTGAATATGGTTACCACGCGATGCTAAAAGCTTGGGACTGTTAATTAAAAATATCTTCGTATATTCAAAATAGGCTACCGATACAAATGTTGGAAACATTTGAGTCAATAATCTGATTTTTAAATAGCAACAGGAAGTAGTTTTTTAATTTACGACAGTTTTAAACTTTATTAACGGTTCTTGCAGAAATATATTTAAAAATATAAAAAATCCTCTGAGGCTACGAACCTTATTTTTTAATACTGTATTTATTTTTATTTCTGTGGTTTATAAATGAGAGGAATTATTTAATAGAGCATAAAAAAAACATTAATAATAGGTTGGCCACAAATTTAATAAGTGAGCAACTTGAGCTTGGGTGACTGATGGGTCAATCAGTATTTCTGCCGCCCAAATTAGTAAAAACGTGCCTGTAAAAATAATTATCGTAAAAAAAATAGGATGGGTAATTTGTTTTTAAGTAAGATGAAAATAGAAACTAAGTCCGCTTGGCCATCTAAGGAGTCATTCATATGCATCTCAGCCAGTCTACGTGCCGCTCAGTTACTGTAGAGAAAAGCTAATCTCTCTCTTAATCTAATTGCTAATGCCGGGCGCAGTTTTCGTGGGAGGACGCTTTTTGTACAAGAATGTAGGCTTTTACCACGTGGAAACGGAATGGTAGGATTTCTTTGATACTCACCATGACAGAATTTGGGTTCTGATCAGAAACTGTAAGAGATTGTGTCAAGTGTTTGGTGAAAACTTGAGGTATTATTTATATTACGAAGTTTGTAGACAAGATTTAAATAATACACAGATAAAAGTTAAAACCTTAATAAGGAACAAGTATATAACAAGTATCTGCTAGTGTTGTGATTATAAATCAAATAGGTTGAATACAGCAACGATTAACGAATATGTCTTCCTAACACAATTTTTTTGCTGATACTTTAATGGAAGGAAATGCAAGTAAATTTTTAATCTACTGACATCCAATGTCTCAGTTACTAGTTGATGTTATTTAGAATTTATAAAAGTACTGAAGTGAATAAAATATTTTTTTTCACTAGCTGTGACTCACGACCTCGCCTGCGTTATTTCAAGCTGGAAAGAACCATATATTATGTTAATTTATCATCTCTTCTGTATTTCTACAAAATTTCATCCAAATCCGTTTAGTAGCTTTTGCCTGAAAGAGTTACGAACATTCTTACAACTTTTGCCGTTTGTGCTAAAAGTAGGATTATAAGCACAGAATAAACATGGTTTCTAAGTCAGAAAATTATTCTGTTGCACAACCCATTAGTTACTTTTCATAGAAATTTCTTTTTGAATACGTGATATTTTAGTTCCGCGCTAGACAGAATAGCCTTAGTAATGTTATGCATTACTTCCTTCTATAAATATTTTTACTTCGTTTCCTAGTACCCCACAAAGTGACATAGAATTTCCCCTTTAAAAAGGCAAACTAAGCAGAAAAGCTGGGGCCTTACGAAGAGCGGGAAAGTGAAAATTATAATTGTTTAAGGTTTGGATTGTGTTTGGAAAATGTTTTGGATAATATCTTGCATTATAACACGATGAAACGTATGTGTTTTGATAACGTGTTTCAATTTCACAGTTTATTATCAACAATTCGGATGAAAATCAATCGATAATTTATTAAATTATCTTCCCGTATAGTGTGTAAAGATGATTTGAGACGTTTAGCGCATGGCAAGTTAACATGATTGTGGACAAATACGTCATGCTTGATCTGAAGTGCTAGTTAGTAAAAATCACAATTTCAAGAAGGTTCAAACCTGACACATAACTGCAGACGTAATTATGTGTCAGGCAATTCAAATCGCTTTAAGTAAAACCCCAGCAATAGGCTTTAAGGTAAAATAAAAATATCAAAACAGGGTCAAAGGTTGATAGGCGTGTGTGGAGACATCAAAGAAACGCGATGTTTTGAATAGATTAGTCGAATGCAAATTGGTAGATAATGTTGTAATCTACCGGTGCTCATGCCGCCATGTTTTATTTACGACGCCGGGGGAGAATTAACGTAATGTGTGGGGTTGGTCTTATGCGTAGATATTTTTTAGATACGATTTAGATTTTTTTTTGTGTGAGTGCAGATATTTTTCAACGAGCATTAATCCAATATATGGCGCTTGAATCAGATTACTCCAAAACTTCAATGTACATCTGTTTTTGCGTTACCTTGTCGATTATAGGCATTGTCCCAGCTTAAAAAGTGCCTTCCAAGTATTGCAATAACTTTTATTAAAGTACATTTTTATTATCAAATATATGTTTACATGTATATGAACATATCCAGACCACGCAAATATCTAGTGAAAGTGAAAGTGAAAGTATTTATTCAGCACACCAAAAACGATATAAAAAAAGAAAAAAAAAACAATGTTACAAGGAATTGGCTACTTGACAGTGTTAACAATAAAATATGAAAAGTGTTAGATATGTTAGCTTATTACTTAAGTAATCATTTTACATTTTTACTTTTTAATTAAAAGCATAGTTAGTATTTTATTTTTGCAAAATAAATTTTAGTTTTTTTTATCTGTGGAACAAAAGAACCGAAACGGAAACCACCATTGCAATTCGGAAATGACAGCTGTCGGCGAAAATTATTTATTTTAATGTGGCGAAACAATGATTATTTTACCGATTTAATTAAATTATTGTGTCTCTAATCGTGTAAAGAATTTATTGAAACATTTTTCGTTTATCTTAATTAAGTCGTTCCTAAGCGTATCGGTTCGTTGTTTACGACATTGACGTCATAATTGCAACAGTGACGCGACTAGGCGTTTTCGCGCACTTTTTAAATGTGTTACAAAAAATCTTATTTTTCTCTGGTTATTTAGATTATTTCCAGATAAATCGAATTGCTTGGGATATAAAATGAACGGGCGCACATTTTGCAATACTTTTTCAAAAACTGTCAAGTAGCCAATTATTTTAGAGCTACAAATTAAACTAAACAGGTAACAGCTTACATCTAATTCTGCTTACCCTAATAGTGTGCTAAAAAGGCAAACATCTCAGCATTATGCCGTGATACCACTGCATGGCACCACGACGCTGGTTTTCAGTGGTCGCCTGATGATGACGGAGAGGTAGGCGCCATTAAAAGTCTACACGTGTATTGAGACAAATCACATCGGAGCTATCTTCAACCTATTCATCTATTCACTCAGATGAATCCCTGGTGTAATCAGATATACCTACTATAATATGACACGACATAAATACATATCAACTTTATTCTAGAACATTATTTTCACTTAAAATCGGCGTATGCATAAATACATTCGTGTAAAATCGCACTATTAATGGAAACTTTTTTTTAAAACTAGTTTATCTTGTTCTTGTAATATTAGGTGCAATAATTAGTTAGTTAGTAACCTTTAAAACAAATTATCAATTAAAAAAATTATCGTTTTATTTATTTTAAAGATGTTGAAAGCTACATTAAGTTTCTTAAAAAATGCCACATTTCATTTAAAAATGCTGCAACATTTCCTCTCCATTTCGTTCATGACCAATTCATAACCGAAATATAATCTCATCCGATTATGTTCGTGTTCGGAGCTCAGTTCGATTCGAGTCGCTTTTGTTAATGAAATTGAACGTTTGTTTCAATAGAAATGGGAATTTACTCTTGCTTTGGGATACCCTAGAGGAATCTAATTTCAGGCATCTATTCTTTGCGATTTAAATCTTGAAAATAAAAGATTTTCGGATAAAAAGGATTAAGAGCCTTGAAATCATTGAGACAAAGTAAAAGAAAAACCGGTCAAGGAAGATGGAATGTAGTATTCAAAAGGGATGTGTAAAGTATAATTGCCATTACGGATTTGAAAGTTCTTAATACTTTGTGTATACAATGGGTGAAATTAATTAATCTTACCGACCGCCGTAGCCGAGCAGTTAGTGGGGTCGCGACATCGGGTTCGATTCCCGGTTGGGTTAATGTTTCCACATTGACCAACTGGGAATCGAATGCGATCGAACGAATGAACTTTTCTAAATTGTCTCGGGTCTGGGTGTTATGGTACCTTCGTTGTTTCTTATTTTGTGTAACATAAGTGCTTTAGCACTACTACTAAATACAGCATCAGAATAATGTATGTGATGTTGTTCAAAATCTAATTCATTAATTATGTAATCTAAATAAATAAGCAAACTCAAACTCAAACTCAAATATTTCTTTATTCAAGTAGGTTACATATAGGTAACACTTTTGAATCGTCATTGAATACAATGCAAAGTGATTCTACTTCCGGTTCGGAACCTATATCTACCGAGAAGACACCGGTAAGAAACTCGGCAGATCATTTACAGTATCAGTATCTAACTTATTGCTATGTGTAGCTCACTTTGGACCAAGTCATATAGTTTTGGTTTTGATGAGTGATGAAACAAATAAGTACTCAAGTAAGTTTTTACTTTCGAGAGGTAAGCTGGAGCAGACCAGTCCCCAAAGGTGGCACCTGTTCACAAGCATGACGTATGTGCCAGCCATCGCTTCACTCAACCATATTGTAGGGAATGTAACGACCCGCCACATAGCGCCACCACCCCAGTGACATTTTAGTGAGCATGACTACTCCATCTCCCCATAATTTGTAAGTATTTATTATCTAAATTAAATTCATCAAACAACTATAGGACCTGGTGCACGAAGTAGTAACCTACATTTTGATTTAGATTAAAAAAAAAAAGAAATAAATCTATTATACCTAGTTCATAATTATACATAATTCACAAATATACATTTTATGTCCATAATAGATATTTTTAACAATATCAATGTCATTATGTAAAATAAAAGATTGCATTATCATGATGTCAAGGAAATTAAATTTTAAGAAAAGAAAAATAAATACATATTTAATAACACGTGCAGGCAAGTTAAATAGTGTTAGGCCATATATCTTTATCGTTAAGGAAATCATCTACTTTATAATAACCCTTCTTTATAAGTAATATTTTTATCTGTAACTTAAACTTGTGTATAGGTAAGTCAACAAGAATTTGCGGCAATTTATTAAACAATTTTATGCTTAATCCAATAAATGAATTACCAGTTTTGTGGAGTCTACGATTTGGAACAGCAAGCTTATGTTTGTTCCTGGTATTAAAGCTATGTACATCAGATTTTTTAGGAATGTTGTTCAAATTTTTGTGAACATGCATTACACAGTCGAGAATATATTGTGATGCGACTGTTAAGATGTTTATCTCCTTAAATCGCGTTCGCAGCGAGTCACGTGGTCCAAGCCTGTAGATAGATCTTATAGCCCTCTTCTGTAGGACAAAAATAGTCTCAATATCGGCTGCAGACCCCCATAAGAGCAGACCATAAGACATTACGCTGTGAAAATAGCTAAAATAAACCAATCTAGCTGTTTCCACATCAGTCAAATCCCTTATTTTCCTCACTGCATACGCGGCTGAGCTAAGTCTTGCCGCCAGAGTAACTATGTGAGGATACCATTGAAGCTTAGAGTCCAAAGTGATGCCAAGGAATACTGTCGAGTTGATAACCTCTATAGGCTCATCACTCATTTTAATCACAGCATTAACTTGTCTCACATTGGGCATTGAGAACTTTACACATTTGGTTTTCTTGGCATTAAGTGATAGATTGTTTGTTCCAAACCATTGTGTAACTTTAGAGAGGGCATTATTAACATCATCAAAATTAAGGAAAGCAAATGAGCTTAGTTCATAATTAAGTCTGTGATTGTCATTTAAGATCAGGCCCAAAAACCTTTCCATAACGAAAAAATCACACTCGCTCCCAAATTCACAACTTTCGCACCTAATTAAAAAAACTCCCAAAAAATATGCAAAAAAATCTCCCTACACACACGAACAGTGTCTAACTGTTCTTAGCGCTAAAAAAACAGGGGAAAATATTAGGCGGGCCAAATTACCATGTCAAAGGGTCGCAGAGGGACTGTCCGCGCGCCGCCGCACCGGTGGTCTCCCTACGCGATACAATATTCATAGCACTTTTGCTGGCGAAATTACTGGACGGTGTGGACACATTTTCATATTAACTCAAGTGGGTGAGTGACAAAGTGTTTCCAGCCACGTCAGTGGATTGGTCCATCAGATTTGTTACCTGGAAAAGTGTATTTAACGTGCATTTTATTCTAAAAAACCGCATAATACTGTGTAGTTCGCGAATTGTATGATATCTGGATTGGGGAGTCCCTTCCGTTCCCTGGGATGACATAGACACGACAGATCTAGTAAATGTGTTGCTATGCTCTATATATCGCGGTAGAAACAATATAGGTTTATCAATATAGATTTTTTTACATACTTTCATTACTTGTTTTGCCCTAATTAGGGATGAAATAACTATCTCAATTGCTAGATTTATTATACAATCCCAGTTTCACTTCGACAGTGTGATGTTTCCAAACGAAACTCAGTTATTAACAGTCTTTGTCTTGCCACTCAATAAAATAAACCTCTGTTTTGATAAATATTTTCTTTCCAATTAACAATTTAATTACAACCACCCGACAACTCAAATTGCACCTTCAAACGGTGAAGGAAAGTCAATTTCGGCCCAGCACGCTCCGGGCGGCCAATTTCCCCGTTCAGAAAACCGTATCCGGCTCGAAGGACCAGCGAACCGTCCAAAACAGTAGTAATTTCTAACCGTCTATCATTTAACTAGAAAACAAAGCTAAGCGTTGGTTACCCAGCTTTCTCTCGCAGACGCCAGCGGCGGCAACTTCAAAGGGATGGCAACCGCACCCCTCCCCACCCCAGGCGGAACGTTCGTTTATACATTGCGGTGCCATATATTTGGGGTAGGGATCAGCGGCTGTTTACCTTGAACTGGGTATCTGAAGGTGACAATCTTAGCGGTGATCCGGGTTAGGATAAAAATGGCCGCTTGCGGGTAGACAGAGAATTTTGGTGTTGATACGACTGATGTTTTTTTTGTATATCATATGAGGGTAGTATGATGATACTCTTGCCATTTTTTTATATTATAGAAATCAAAGTGAAACATATTCAAACACCCTTGCGGCTACTATAACTGTAATTTTAGTTGGAAGCTTGATCCACGTCTTTTTCGGTCAATGTTGTTAGGTAAAGTCCGGAGATGATCGACTTTAAATAGTGAGATTTCTCAGTGGAAAAAGTAAGTTGTAAAACACTGATTGGCCCATTAATAAAAACAAGATTTAATATATTTTTTTTTCTGTGGTAAGTAACTTAAGCACGTGTGATACAGAAATCAGAAACAACAACGATACCAAAACACCCAGACCCGAGACAATATGGAAAAGTTCGTTTCCCATATTGACCCGACCGGGGATCGAACACGGAACCTCAGAGATGGCGCTCGCCAAAGTCAGGCCCGCTCGCCTCTCGGCTACGGAGGTCGTCCATACACATTATTGAATTCGATACCCAAGGTAATTTACTCATTGTCGTCAATTTATTAATTAAAAGTCGTTAATTTGCCTACTTCCGTAGCTGAAAAACGAGCTGGCCCGACTGTGTGCGTCGCATTATCTCTGAGGTTCCGGGTTCGACTCCTTGTCGAATCAACATTGAAACACAAGTGCTTTAGCTACTGACCATAGAATCAATGCAATGTATGTGATGTCCTTTATTTAATTAAGTAACACAGTTGTTTATCTACCAAACCCGGTATAACTATTCTCTGAGGACACCGTAAGAAATAAAATTTCATTTTTATAATTTACTGTACTTCAACGTTTTTAAAAACATTATTCGTAGTTCGGACACATCTTCCACAGATTACAAGTGATGCCACCAGCGTTGCAATAAAAAAAGAAAAATAAAAAAAACGACAATATCCGTAGTGCGCGTCAAACAATAAACAGGAGAGAGCGTTCGAATTTTAAATGTGAACAGGACGCTGCCAACAAGATTGTCTCGAAATTAAAGTGTGTGCGAGCGAGACGCACCGCTCTCCCTATAGGTGCGTTCCTTTCCTTCCGGCACGTGTCTGTCTTGACTATGAATATTGATATATCTCGTTATAGGTCGCTGGTAGTCTATGGGTCGACAGACGAAAGTTATTCAGTCTGACGCGTTTCCTTTGTAGAATAGTCTTTGAATATTTTTATAGTTGTTTATGGTGGAATTATGCGTGTTTAATTTGATGTTGTAAAGTGACGATTGTATAACGTGTTACGTTTTCACTATTATATTAATATTCTAGTAGTGACGTCATAACTAAATACATTGGTTATTGGTTGTGGTTGGTCAGTATCGACAAACCGATGGGCTAAGGCAAGCAATGATCAATTATCGGATTACAAAGAAAAAAACTTATGGATTATGATTAAATAAAACTAATCACATTGACATTGATTAATATCATTAATAGACTTTAAACCGCAGATACTTACTTCATAAAAAGTCTTGGCCACCCTAACATGCTTTTTATTGTTGGTATTAAACTTAGATATATCGTTTTTGTGTTGGTACTACCACTTTTATAACGCCACAAAGAATGTATACGCAGTTTTATTCACCACTCCCTAAATTACAGTCTGCATTATTAACAGAGCAGAACAATAATGAGACTGGCCACATTAAGGTTCAAAATAAAAATACAAAAAGCCGATTCATCCATTCAGAAAAATAAACGCATCGACATCCGGCTAAACTTCTAATACACTGACATCTTACAAAAAAAAAAATATAAAAAAGGGAAAGTTTATTTAAATTAATCAGTGGAATTTTGTTATTCTTTCATAACTTTTTTTTTATATATTACACTTCAAGATTGACCTCATCCCACCTGATGTTAAGTGGTAATGAGGTCCTAGCTTAAGGTTGACAAGTCCAGCATAAATCTGTTACTAGACTTGTCGCCCTTACCTTGAAAGCGTGACCCTTGCTACTAATGTAGCACCCTCCAGGAGTTCTGGAAACCTTACTCACACGCAGAAACACAACAACACCGTAGCGATTGTCATTTGGCTGCGGTCTTCTGTAAGGTGGAGGTATTTCACCAGTCGGGCTGCTCCAGTTCGAGCGATAAATCGTTATGCCCTACCTCTCTTAAAATTTAATGTATTAGGATGAAATATGAGACTCAGGGCACTTTATATCCTAATAATATTACTAGCTGTTGTCCGCGATTTCTTTTTCTTTATTTCACTATATAAAGTATCCTAATTGGCTATTTGACAGTGTTAACAATAAAACATAAAAAGTCTTAGATACGTTAGCTTATTAGTTAAGTTATAATTTTACATTTTTATTTTTTAATTAAATGCATAGTTAGTATTTTATTTTTGCAAAATAAATTTTACTTTTTTTACCTGTGGAACAAAAGAATAGAAACGGAAACCACCATTGCAATTCGGAAATGACAGCTGTCGGAAATTATTTATTTAAATGTGGCGAAACAATGATTATTTTACCGATTAAATTGAATTATTGTGTCTCTAATCGTATTAAGAATTTATTGAAACATTTTCCGTTTATCTTAATTAAGTCGTTCCTATGCGTATCGGTTCGTTGTCTAGGATGTTGACGTCATAATTGCAACAGTGACGAGACTTGGCGTTTTCGCGCGCTTTTTAAATGTGTTACACAAAATCTTATTTTTCTCTGGTTATTTACATTTTTTCCAGATAAATCGAATCGAATCGAAGCTTAGGTTATAAAATGAATGGGCGCACATTTTACATTACTTTTTCAAAAACTGTCAAGTAGCCAATTGTAAACCTAGTATCTCACCTATCTTTCAACTAAATTTCATCGAAATCCATTCAGTAGTTACTGCGTTAGAGAGTAACAAACACTCCTCCATACATACATCCCTATATTCTTCCAAAGGTTGAATTCATAAAATTAGTAGAAGAAGTTTTGTATATGATGCCATATATCAGGCACAATTTTAATTAAACTATTCTCCTAAATAACCAATCCAATAAATCAACATTTTAAACTAAAAGCAAGCTTTCACTCAAAAATAACTATCGACAAATTAAAATTACCAATGGCTCTTTATCGCAATTGTAACCGATTGCGGCCGGCCGCAGTTAATGTAGTATATTAATTAGTGTAATACATTCCTGGTATTCGCCAGGCAGGTAACGTGAATGGTCAAATAGTCAATGTCATCCAGCTTTGGGAAATGGCAGTAAAGACACAATATCGGTGAGCCACACGTTGGGCGCCAAATATTTAAAAATTATATAGCTATAATAAGTTATTTTAATTAATAAATTACTTTAAGACGACCTCTGTAACCGATGGCGAGTTGGCCGGGCTTTGGCGTCGCGCCATCTCTAAGGTGCCGGGTTCGATCCCCGGTTGGGTCAATGTGGGGAACGAACTTTTCTATATGGTCTCGGGTCTGGGTATTGTGGTTCCGTCGTTGTTTCTGATTTCTGTAACAGTCCTAAAGCTACTTACCACAGAGTAAAATTAAATATGTGTGGTAAATATTTATGTATTTATTTAATTAAACGCAAAAGTTTGTAAGAGTACGAGGATTTATATTTGTTACTTTCAAATCTAAATTTGATACAAATCTCTTAATTATTGTCGAGTCCTAATTTGAAAAAAGTAATATTAACTTTATATTGTAAAGTTACTGATTGCGGTATTAACTTTAAGAAGTTGTGGCAAATAATTAGTGTAATATATTCTGTAGCACGCACCACGTTGGGTGCCAATCGTAATTGGGCCACGCTTAATGCCCGTGGCGACAATAGGTGGCGTTGTTTAGTAATAATGAGTTCGTCAACGGGTCGGACTTGAAATGACACGCGCCGCACTGTTGGAGATTCGTTGGAGCTTTTTAAAATGTAAAAAAAAAATGTGGCTTTATTCAGGGGCTCCTTTCATTTTAGTGAATTTACTCTCTATACTACTTGTAGGTTGCGTTAACTAAGTACCATTAATACATTACTTAGATACCTAAAATTCGCCCTTAGTCTTAATTTATTCTTCCTTCATGAAGACACCGACGTAAATAAAAATGTCTCAATAGTATTTTTATAGTAAACCATCTAGTATAATTTTCCTTTTAATAAATTATAACATCCTAGTTTCAGATTAAATTAGCGTAATACTTCAATTTAGATTGACGATCGCAGAAACCTTAAATTTTCATCAAGAAATTGCATTTATCTATTACCGCACACAACAGGGCTCTTGTATTTTATTTGGTAATTAATAAGACCAAATTCAAACAAATCCGGCTATTATTGATACACTCTAACTGAGAGTGTAGGGGAGATGTCAATAGGGCTGGCATACAAATGTTTATTTTCGTAGTGATTTAAATGATTTTGCAACAATTTTTGAGAAGTTATTTTAAGTTATAACAAGAAATACGTACAAAAAATATATATAAATAAATATGTATTTGTTCAGCTAGCTGGCACTATAGTAATACCTTTAGAAATGGTCGGCTAGTATTCTAGTATTTAGTCTAGGTTTAAACCAACACTAAATGTATTGTAATAAAGACTAGTTCAATGCTATTGATACAATATTCAAACCATATTGTAATTCAAAACTTCTTTATGTCAAGTTTGTCATAGAATTCAGTAAAATTGAACTTTAACTATTTCCGTCAAATACGTGTATGTATAAGACCGTTAAAAAACAATAGTACCTACCACTTGTAGTTTTCCATCTTCTGTTATACCAAAAACGTTTCCAGACAAAAATAACGACGACACACGTTTACTTAAACCCGCGTTTTTATATCAAGATATTTCAGACACATATTGAATACTAATCCTCTCGCTCACAAAACTGTCACGTGGTGAGTCAACAACCGAATTTGTTTAGTATGCCCGTCAGGCAGCCCTGCGTCGAGTGGCGAAGGGCCTCAGGTTCGATTCCATTGTGCCTACCCACTTGTTTTTTAATACGGGGGTAGTTTCTATTATTCGCATTGTGTGCGACCCGGTGTTTTCGTGCGTTGACATACACTCAGGGCTAGCTAGGCGGTGGGCATAGTGCAATTAGGGACAGAGAAGAAACTGACGGATCTTGGATTTATGTTTGTTTCCTGAGTCTGCCAAAGTTTGAGGGAACTTTGTAGGTCAACTCACTCTTTTGCTTTCTGTTAATACATTTTTTAAAATTTATTTTAAAAATAGAATTAATTTTATACATAAAAAATGTTGATAACTCTTTGACCTTTTTCACAAACGTTTACAGATGAAGCTTTTTGCCGCATTCTAATTCGTGTCTGACGTTTTCTTAATATGAAGGCGGGTACTACTTTAATAAAAATCAATAATTTTAAAGTGAAAAAAATATTTAAATATTTTCGGATCTACGTTTAAGTTTTTAAATTGTTATTTACAAAATTGAAGTAATTTTTAATAAAGATATAACCTTTTATGTAAATCACACAAACTTATTATTAATATTTATCCCAATCTTGTCTAATTTTTGTACATTTCATCATTTTCAATTCATGTAAACGTACAACAGACAATAAATTTACTGTGCTTGTGTTTACTGTGCCTCAATTTTTGTGCTCGGGTTTTCTATGGGGCACGACGATGGCTATGGGACATTTCGGTTTATTAATTATTTCGCATGTTAGGGCGGTCAAGTGATATGGTACTTGTGGGGATGGGATAGCACTAGTAAGGGTTGATAAATAGACATGGTTCAGCGGAATGATTTATTCAATGTCCATTTGAGTGTTGGAGGCAACCACGTGTTTTAAAAAAAAGTTTAGATTTTTAACCCTTTTTTATTGTAAACTTCTGTCTAATTTGTACAAATACCTGACCAGCTTAAAAACTAACAAACAATAAGTTATGTCATCCGTCTAACCTGTTGATTACACTTGTCAGATGGAACTGGCCTTATATATTTAACACCGCAGTTTGTTACTAACATTTTTGCAATCCCTGTTGAAATACTTTCTAATAATATATTGTTATTTTATATATATATTTACAAAAATATGTATTAAACTACCGCGTCCAAAGAGTTAGCAGAAGAAGTGTTAAACCTTAAACCAACAACTGATACTTTGTCGCTCCCAAGATTTACCCCTCCAAACTTGTTGTCCCAAAATTACTCTTACTATTCCGGTCTGTCGCCAACGCTCTTCCTTTGACAACCCTCCCGAAAGTTAAGCAGGCGACATTGAACGTTAACACGTCGGGATAAAGGTTGTGCCCTTGGCTTTGGGAGAGAGATGCCCATTTCCTCACTTCCGAAGGCTATTTGCGGAGGCAGGTACTTCGGGAAACTGACCGGGATCCGGGATCCCCTCATTATGGACCCTTATTTCCTGAGGACCGATATTCTGGCTTGAGCATTAAAATAGCCGTTGGCTTTTTGTCGAGACATGCTTGAACCGTGTCTGTAAGAGGCGTGATTAATTTCGCCAATTTGGTGTGAAAAGGTTTTGACTTATTTGTTCAACCAGACTAAGATATAACAAAACATTTTTCAAAGTGTAAAAAGTTTTTTGTATGCGGATACGTGATATTTCTCGCATGAGACAAAAATAGTTGTGATACTGTTGGTTGGCATATGGCAATCTTTAGTATTTTCAGCCAATCAGTAGCTGACGTACTGAATTTTAACGTATTTGGCATCCTAAGCGGCTATGTATATCTATTTAGACGCAAAAAATTAATCAGTCAACGGATTTTGATGTGAGTTTGCTTATTATCTACTTGGATAATGTTTCACGAAGATATACCTAAAATTAAAATATACTGAAGTCTGTGCGTAGCTGTAGCAGGACCTTAGGTAAATCGCATGAAAGACCCAGGTTTTTTTAAATTGAAATTCTATAATAATTAACTTGCTGCCATTCATTTCATTTCAGTGAAAAATTACCAGTTCCCACTACTATTTAAAACAAAAATCTAACTAAAATTCCCCCAATATTTTAAAGTCCTTTCGATAAGGATTTATCGGAACAACGCCCCACACGTCTATTCCCAACGCGTCCGAAACATCAAATAAGACGCATTTTTAATTAAAAGCCACCGGAAGTCGCCATGTTGGCTCGCATCCGCCGCCGCCATCTTGTGGCGGCCGTTTGACAAATTGGAATGGTGGAGTGACGCGCAATTTTCCCGCGTATTGTTCGCTTTGCCGAGCAACAAAATGAAAAGTCGTGTTCCATTTTTATTTTTCACTTTTTTTTTTCGGAAAATGTTATGCTCGAGTGTGGTGTGTTGCGAAGTTATTTAGTATTTTTGTTGGTGTTTCTCGCTATTAAGTTTTATTTGCATTTGTCCGTTGCGATAACACTGGAATTGTGTTGGGATTTTTCAGCGAGTCTTTGGTATGAAATGTGTTTGTTGTGCCTTTTGACATCATTGTTACAGTAATGTGACTGTTTTTCTGAAAGGAGCACTCCGCTATTGTCGGAATCATTATAAAAGAAAATGTAGAGAAACTTTTCCGAGCCAATTCTTATTGTGGTAACCAAAGTAAAATAACTAAATATGAATAAAGGTATCATCCGTGTCTACGTCCTTAATTATTTTTCATGTTTTTATGTTATTCTTTTTATTGATAAATCAATAAAAAACAATCAAAAAAACTTTTTGAATCCGACTGTACAAGCGAAACGCGTAAACCAAACCACGCCGTAACTTAAAATTCTACAAAAGCACGGCGCATAAAACTAACAAACAGTCCTCGTGGGGCAGTGGCACAGTAGAGTGACAACAGTGAGGCATATTTGCACCTTCCGTGAAAGAAAATTTCGAAATTCTTGTTTTTAAAGATAAATTCGGTGGTCAGCATTATTATTATTAATATACTTGGGGCTGTGCAGTTCCAGTGAATTATGGTCACTGCGATTTATCAAATCTATTGTGTATTGCCACTATTATATAGCTTCTGATGCTTCGTTTGTGGATCATTGATGGTCAGCATACTAGCAGATACATTGATAAATCTAATTAATGATAAATCACCTCGATAAGAGTCTTAATGTTAGGATGTGCCAATGTTCTACTGACTGATGTTATATTTTGAAGCCACTACGACCCATTGTAGTTAACTAGTTGGGAGTTGAGATTCCCCGCTTCCTAAATTGTATCGAAGCAAAACTTGTATCAGAAGCTAGACAAACTATTCAAAGGACGATGACCCGTGATATAGTTCTAGTGAACAGACATTAATAGCTTTGTTCTTATACGAATTCATGCTAACTCAGTATTTGGTAACTGTGTCGATGTATTTATTTAGTACGTAGTTATACACAATATCAGCGACATGCGAGCAAATTTTATCAACGTCTTTTCCAATGTCAAATCGATAAAATTACGATCAACTGCTGATAGGCAAAAATGAAATAAAAATATGAGTGTGGCATATGACAGCCGTGGCAGTGGCATTTATGTCATCTCGTGAATGAAATTGAACGTATCGTGCAAACTAGGCCTACTGGCAATCTTCAATAGGGTGAATCAATGAATCGTATATGCTTCATTCGTCCGATACAAATAAACATTTGGTTGCAGTTGTATGCAAAGCAAAACTGCTCTACTGATCTCTCTACACTGTGTTAGTGGGCAAGGCATTTTGAACTAGTCGCCGTCATGGCCCGCCTCATTAAAGCGCCGGCGAGATCAAACGAGTCCGAAATACGCATACAGTAGACTTAACAAACGATAGAATCGATTTGTTCGATACACCCTGCTTTTCGCAGGAAGAACACGGAATCGCGAAGGAAATTACTTCCAAGTAAGTTGCAGTTTTGAGGTATGCATAATCAGTATTCCTTTGACATCAGTGGGTTCTCTTTTACAAAACCGGTCGGATATTATCTCATGCTATCAGAAAATCAGTATCCTGACGTTACGCGTTTGGATATGAGTAAGTCCATTTGAGGAGGCCTGATTAATACCACTAAAACATGTGCCTAACTTGCTATAGTAAGTTGTATTCCTTTAGAAAACAGATGTAGTTCTTAAGGGCATTTATTAAAATTTCAAATCAATATTTTTTAAATCTAATTAGTCTGGCAAAAATGTGTTTTATTCTTCCTTACCACCCTCGTGCTATATTTTCTACCGAAGTAAAGTGTAATGAAAACTGAAGGCAGAATTTGTAGGTATATGTCATAATAATAACAAATAAGTGTAGGCGATTACCTAATTAGTGATTTCCTTTGGCATCCATCATCCATTACTTGTAGTCCATATCTTATCATTGTGATATACCAGGAATAATCAGTCATTTTGGTATAAAGCAAACAATAATTTCTGAGCAAAACTTGAGATTACTAAGGTACAATTTTCTCTTCTCATAGTCGGCATACATCAAAACTTTCGCTATGCGAATTTGAATAGGTGTGACACGAGCTATACTTTGAATACTAATTCCATACACTTCCTAGATCTAAGTATTGATTAGTATAATGTAGATGTGAACATTGTCGAGAACCACAGGGATCGCTTACATCCGTCAGCTCTTATTTTATTTCCTTTTCTATATAATAAGTTCGTCAGAGTCTCCCCTAACGCTCTAATATTCATATTATTTTTATAAGCCACTTCCCAAATAAGTGCCGTTTTCTGGTAGGTTTTATTTATTATCTCCGATTTTGTTAAAAATTGTTATTGTACTATATGTCATTGAATAAAATATCCTCTGTTTATTAGCATTTTTCCATGTTGAGTACATTTTTGGACCTCGACCTTTTAAAAAATCAGTACAACGTACTATCTTGTATTAAATAAATATTTAAAACAACGTTGTCAGAGACAACAATAAATAAATGTATTTCATTTTAAAGGAAAACTTAAAACGAAAATCTCAAGTGTTTCTGCCTCAATCTCAATTCTAATTATATTTAAAACAGTATAAATGTAAATTGGCGACAATGTGGTCATCATTATTATTGGTTTAAAAGTTTAAAATTCACGTAAGGGTCTTTTTTGTATTCAGTGATAGTAAAGATCTTTGTAACTATCAACTGCAATATTAAAGCTTATAAAAAAAGCAATTAAGAGAAGCATAAACAAATTCAATGTTGTGCTTTATTCTGAATTCATTCGCTATCATTAGGTTGAGCATTTTCAGAGTGTATCTTCTGGCAATATTAAGTATTCTGTGGCGGTCGTTAGCACAAAACAAAATGGTCTTGGAAGCGCAGATTTATGCGCGCGACGACGTGTGTGCGCACAGTTTTATTATCATACTCACATGTATCGATATCTCTTGACCGCTCGATAAATGTTCCATTCATGATCTCTTTGCGATAATTTTCATTCTCGCCAACGATTTGCTGATAAGATTATATTTTAATGTGATCGGTAGTTTTTAAGAAACTTTCATTGTATTAGAAATAAACAAAAAAATTTGGAATCTTTCCTGATGCAACGGTTTTCTTTTATAAAGCAATGAAATTGTTGTTATTTTTTGTAAAATATAATCACAATAAAATAAAACATGTAAAAACCAATATAGCTTCAGGCTATAGGCCTTTCAAATAATAACAGTTGCTTAAAAACAACATGTGAGTTATAGTATAGTATTATAAATATGCCTTGTAGCAACTCTTTCCAAACACATTATTATCGTGTAAGAATGAGTAATTATCAACGATATCAACGATTGGAAGAATTTAAATCGACCACCAATTAAAGATCGTAATCGATTGTCTGATCGTAATTGGAAATTAATTTGTTTCAAATTACATCAACAGGTTTGGGAATTTTCTAATACTTTCTGCTGGGTAAGATTTTGTTCATCCCATATTTAGTAATTAAACATTTCCTATTTTAACTAGTTGGAGCCATCAAATTTTCCTATATCCATTAAGTTTGGGCAATAAATTCCAACCTTCTGTCATATACTGTTAATATATTATGCACCCACGATGTTAATGCTGTATCAGGGATTGATTGGACCTAATTGGGTCGTTACTTGGAAGAATAATGACCAATTAGTAAATTAAATGACTAGTTCGACGTTGAAACAACGAAGTTATGGTAGTGTACGCTATTTCGATTTAAAGTGGAATAAAAGTGGACCCAATAATGATCCTTGTGGTATATATTTAATTAACAATAGGGTTCATAGTTTATTTTGAAACGATCTGCGAAAAACGAAACTGTGGTAGCACTGTTTTGTTTCTCTAAAGTAATTTTAAATAGACATCGTTAAGTAAATCATAAAAATAAAATTTCTTCGTAAGCAGACCCTATCAAAGGCTATGGTTATAACCAAATTGTTTTATACGTGATATTTTTGCATATTCATGTAGACGGTGGTTAAATCATTTGCTTAAAGATGCCTCATTGTGGCTCGGTCTGCCATAAAAGTGATCCCAGCAACTTATTCTAAAAACCGTCCAGTTCAGTTTTTTATATTCGCCCATAAAACGGAGAACTCGTAATCTCTCAAGAAGTCAAGACGAGAATCGGACTTTGTTCTCGAGTGACTTTAAACAGCTTTGTTTGTTTGAAACTTAACGGATTAACCCATTTGTGAGTTTTGAATATAAATCTTAGGCAATATGGGGGACATAACTCGTGTCTAAATTAGAATCGGGCTTGACCGATTTACTTTATATGTGAATTCTGATTATGGGATTATTTATGATGATATTATCGGCATGGAGTAGTCGGTTTGTATGTTCTTAAAGAAACTGACTCATTGATTTGTTCGATTGGTCGATTAAACTGGTATATCGCAAATATCTACTAGCTTAGTGTACACTCTCAAACACGTTCAGTTAAACTATCATTATTTTATTTCTATAAACCTTCTTATCTTGGATCAGAATTATTAGTTTTATGGACTAGCTTGTATAGTAAGCCTTACCTCAGGTCACAGGATTTCCCACTTCATTTTTTAATTATAATTTGTGCTTTTTACATGTTTATATTTTGTTTGTTGCTCATAATATGATGTTTTTAAAGGTGTTTGTCCCAAACTATATGACAGTTCTGTAAATAACTGCTCAGGTCCTGTCCCCACATTATATTATACAAATCGTCTGATCATAATTTATATAAAGTACATCGCTCGTTAAAACTAATTCTGGTCGCATCATATGGCCCCATTAATTAAATCTTTTGACATTTTTATTCATATTTAAAATTTTGCTTTGAAGAGCGTTGCCGTAGATTTATGGCGGTCATATCACATACGGACGTATAGTGTGTCTTGCAGAATTGATTGATAAATTGCTTCATTATGTAAACTTTAAAACTATTTTCTGGTAAAAATTGCATCTAGACGTAAAATGTATATTGTTGACACCAAAACAAATAGAATGATGCGAAAATGTCTCCGAAATTCGAGATGAACGAGAAAAACATTATGACTTTTTGTATTTCAGAGTCAATATTTTTATTTAAGAGAATGGCACATAACAGTATCCTTGAAATTAAATTAAATCGGACATCTTTTAGTATTAGTGGGCTTTCCTTTAAAAAAAAAACAATATATTTTACATTTACAAAACCATCATCAAATTTTCATATTGTTTGTAGCCTTGTTAACTATACGTTCGGCTAACTAAACTGTCTGTTTGTATGTCCCGAGTTCAATCCGATGTGTCTGATGATTTATCGAAACGCGACACAATTTGGCATTGCCGGCCGGGCCATTTTATATTTTCGTCTTTCTAATAATCTCATTTATATTAAAGCTATAGTGGGCGGAGTCAGAAAGTATGATTTATTCGCATTTGTTTTAGAAATAACTACACATTAAAACCGAGTGACGTACACCAAAGAGGTTGGGTATTTAAAACTCTTTGATATTTCGGAACTGGACATTTAGAATGATATTAAATGTTTGGATTACAACTATTATCGTAATTAACCATTTTAATGGAACACTTTGTGTTTAGACGAGAAGTTTTAATGTAAAATATGGTTGTTTTGTTTTTAAAATAGTCTCAGGACATATCTTCTGGCTAGGTAAACCTCAAAACCATCTTCAAAGAAATTAGTATGGATTGGTTTTTACAAGTATCTTTTAAGATAGACCAAAATTTTTATTTTATATTCTTATACTTCTTAAATTCAGCGCTACTCACTCTTGACCAGCCCCGTAGTAATATCGTTTGTTTAGGTTATTATATAAACACTAATTAGTATTTTTTAAAGCTTTTAATAATGTTTTGTATAACATTTTAAGGGCATCCGATTTAATTAGAGCGATGAATCATCTTCGGTTGAGTACTTTGTAATTAACTTCTAAATATTTGTGAGCATAACTACTATGTAGGACTAGTTTTTGCCCGTGACTTCGTTCACGTTATTTAGGAATAAAATTTTTTGTTTTGTTCTGAAATAATATTAAAAAAATGCGCCAGACAATCACACCGATCACCTGGTCTAACACTAAGGTTTTCCCTTGTAATATGAGTACCAGACGACGGATACTAACTGGGGGCGTCATCCCAGCAAACCCAGACCCAAGTCAATTTAAAAAGTTCATTTTCCAAATTGACCCGACCGGGAATCGAACCGGGACCTTTAGCGCTCTGGCCGCCTGCCTTCGCCACTGCCACCAAGGTCGTCAATATAATAAGATACTTATTTTATATGCGATTCTAATTTGTATTCACTTACCAACTTTCATTCAAATCTATTCAGTAGTTTTTGCGTAATAGAGGAACTAAAATTAGACTATCATTAATGTAATTAACAAACATTCGACAATAGATACGTCAATACATGGAATAATCCATATATACTTATTTTAAAGTATACTTGTATCTATTTTTATTAGATTGTTTCATGTCTTCATAGAGGAAATACAATGAACGCTAAATTAAACTTTTTGCTATTATATTTTTTAAATAGTTATTGTAGCTACTTTAATCTGTCGCACTCTTGTTTATAAATTGTATTGTGCCAACTATCAATCCATCATGTACAAATATTTGCTGAAAAATAAAGCATTTGTATTTGCTATTAATTAATCGTACCCTAGTTCGGTGTAAAGCCATAGTCACAATACCAAACGTATGAAAAATGTAAGCTACAGTCAGTCGTATACTAACGAATGCGCCGCACAAAAATATTATGTTCACGCCTCAGAATGCGAGTGTGACGCAATTTGTACCCCCACCAGGGAGAGGGGAGGAACTTCAAAGGGCCGCCGACAAAGCGCTAAATAAGATGAAAAAAAAATACAAACGACAATGGACAGGGAAATCGGGGCCTCGAATTTTCGAGTCGGCGGAAACGAGAAAAACGGCGGGAATATACAAATATACGGAGGTCGGTCTTCGCGAGACGAGATTTCACTACGCGGGGTGATGTTTCGCTTAATTTTGGACAGGGTTAGTAGATGTAGTTTTGTAACCCCCAACGCAAAAATGGCGGGGTGTTATATGTTTGACGTGTCAGTGTGTTTGTATCAGTCTATGGCATCGCAGTTCCCGAACAAATGAAGTGACTTTGATTTTGATGTTTTTGTTTGAAAGATAAATAAGTCGGGAGTGTTCTTAGTTTTGTTTGATAAAACTCAATCCAAGATGGCCGCTGTCACAAAATTATGGATTGCATGTTTGAACACAAGTCCCACAATATGGGTATCATATAAAAGGGCTTGATTAGCAGAATATATTCATTATGATATATTTGAAATCCAAGATAGCCGCCGCCAGAAAATGACGTATTCCCTTAAATTTTATCTCAATTAGTCAATTAGATCAAATAGAGACAAAATTAGTCAATATAGGTCAAATAAAATGGCTTGAGTAGTACTTTACACTATGAAATTTCAAATCCAAGATCCACCGAACGCTAATCTAATTGACCGGGGTTATTTCAATGTTATTTTTTTTCAAAGCCGGCATGGCCAACAGCTAACACTGCCTTCTGAAGCATTATATTAATGATAAATGAACGAACAACTTCATTTGTAATTAGTTTGTAAAAAAAACATTCCTCTGATGACATTCACCAAAGTGCCAACCCTGTTTATTTTCGATCTTTCGACGCACGATTTGATAAAACAAATACGGGACGCGAATGCGAAATTTTCACGTGCTCTTTTTATTTGCGACGAACAAGGAAAACAAATTGTTTATTTTGTTTATTTATTCCTTATTCCTTGGGGATTTCAAGGCGAGAGTAATGTTCTAAACGGATGAAGTTGTATTAGTGGAACAGCTATATTATTATCACGCCGCTTTTCTCATATTATCCACTGTTTCTTAGCTCCTTTAAGTCGTAGCGTGATGTTATATAGCTTAATGCCGTCCTCGATAAATGGACTGTCCAACTCGAGAAGAATATTAGTATAGATATACTCTGTCAATTCGTCATAAAAACGTGGTTAAACGTAAAAGCTCGGTCGAACCATCATCATAGTTTCGATATTAAAGCAACAGGCATAGTTCCAATCACATCAAAACATATAGTCTGGTTATAGATATTCGAAAGAAAAAGAAATATTATTTTATTACTATGAAAGAGTGCATCGAAACTTGGCGTCATTAGTTGAAAGCAAAAAGTTGAGTAAAACGGAATGAAACCACTAGTGGTGGACAAGTGGCGATAAAAGCGACATCACACCAGTGCACTTCAGTCGTGGATTAGTTGATAACAGAATGTGATAACAGGTTATCCAGATACACTCCTGCGCACAACACTAGTTATCAGAATTGTACTCTACCGATACACTATGTATGTGGAAATACTTCATTGAAACTTTCTTTTCCGACTTTAAAAACTAGTGCCCGCATCCGACTTCGTCTCCCCGTTGCATCTGTTTAAGTTAGGGGGTGAATTTTGTAAAATCCTTTCTTAGCGGAAGCGGAGGGCGGTCGAGCGGACGTTTACATATATAACTATCTGTTGACGGTAATCTCATGCGCATTATTTCGGAATGAAAGTATTATATATGTTAATCGAGTATCCCATTTGTCTATCTTCAAAATTTCATTTAAATCCATTGACTACTTTTTGGGTGAAACTAAATAGTAACATCAATAAATTCCTACAAACTTTCGCGTTTCTATTTCATAGGACATGCCATATTTCTTCGCTCATTTGCGGAATAAAAAATAACCTAAATGTTACAAAAATATTTGCATGAAAATACATGACGTTTTTTTTTTACTTCAAGATTGACCTCATCCCACCTGATGTTAAGTGGTAATGAGGTCCTAGCTTAAGGGTGACAAGTACAGCATAATAAACCTGTTACTGGACTTATCGCCCTCACCTTGAAGGCTTGACCCCTGCTACTAATGTAGCTGGAGCTCTGGAAACCTTACTCACACGCAGGAACACAACAACACAGAAGTGATTGTTATTTGGCTGCGGTCTTCTGTAAGGTTGAGGTATTTCACCAGTCGGGCTGCTCCTGTTCGAGCGATAAATCGCTATGCCCTACCTCTCTTGCGTTGATTTCGGGACAATGAAATTTTCAAATAAATACATCATATTTTGTATGTATTATAGCTGTTCTCTAGAGGTATATAAACATCGCCCAGATACCTAATATAAGACTATAAATATATACTCGCTATTAATTAGTAAGTGATATTGTTTAAATAATAATTAAGTGTTCGGTTGCGTGATACGATGATATAAGATGTGTATAATTACATATAATCGCTTCCTAGCTTGCGACTACAACGATAAATAAAATTATAACGTTAATGGCAAGAAATAGTTTATTGCAGAAATATGCTAATATACTTTCTTGTAAGCACTTCTGTGTGTCTGTAGCATGTGAAATTACTCTTGAAAGTAAAAATTATATCATGTAAATTAGTGCGCGAAGCTATATTACCACTTAAAAATGAAGGCAATTTCTTGAGTTTTACTACTAATTTAAAAAAGGGGTTATGTTTAATATCTGATCCGAGCTGCTTACTTACAATCTTAAGGAGAAATTAATATGATGTTCTATTTAATAAAATATATGAACCCCTATGAACATTTACTTAATTTTACAACTGAGTGTTAATATCTACTCATTTAATATTCTTAAAGCTTTTTTTGTAATCTATATGTTATTATGTAGCGATTAGTAAAAACCAAAACCAATCGTTCCCAGAAAAGAACGACTCTAGAGACAGCGATAGATATTAAATTAACGACTTCCTTCTGAGAGGCCATAGGTCAAGAAACGACGAAACACCAAATCCATTAATCCGTAATCCTAAACAAAATTAGTATCGGACTTGCGCCATACATAAATCTTTGCAATTATCAAATTCTCGGCGTCTCATCTACATACACTCACACATACGCAACGCGGCAAGATCAAAGAGTTCGCGACCCCTTTGTGCCCGCCGACGGTCGCGTGCCATCTTTTTCGTTTCTCTCCGTCCCTCCGTAAGAGGAGGCGTGTGGGATAGAGACGACAACAACCTGATTATGTAGCGCTTGCAACGTGAATATTTCACCTCGTTATCGAGTCTTGTTTGTGTTAGATGGTGATGGGACAGCCTAGTTTGCAATCGATATCGATTAGGAGTGATGCTGATTTTCTGAAACAGTGAGAATCTGTATAATAGTATGGAAAAACAAAATTGTTTGAAGTTTCACAATTGTCTTATCAAGTCCTCAAATAAGGGTTTTGCGATAAACTTAGCCACTTAAAAATAAAAACATAAAACTTTATATTCATACCCCTCACTGCTGTTTACAGGTCTCACCACAACTATAAAGTGGTACATGTAGTTACACTTGTGAAAGTGTGGCCAAACAGTCAAAAATTCCATGTAAATTTCATTTGTTAAAAAGCTAATAACAAACGTTTACGAAAAGTCCTCCAAAGTTGTATTAAGGCTTCCGAATTAAGTTTAAAAAGATAAAAAAAACTAAGATACACTAAGTTTAAATAACATAAAAAAGTTTAATGTAAATGGAAGTATTTTACATTCAAGAGCATTCGAAGGAACCTAAGTAAAAAATAATTAAAACACCTCTCAAGCTCGAACAGACAATGCCTTAGGAATGAAAAGAATTTCCACTAATCCATTAGCATGTATTTAATTAATTAAGCATTCGATGTTCTGTTATTCGATCCTAATGCAGACTCAGGAAGGTGAATTACTGGATAAAGCGTGCACACGTGCAAGATGAACCAAATGCTTATTCAAACGAGCTCGACAATAAATGAGTGTCCTACATTTCTTGATGAATATGTGCGCATAGATTTTGCGCGCTAATTACCACTCTTGTTATTCTGGATTGTTCGTTTTATGACTTGTTTCAAATCGAGTTTATTTTCTTTGCTCTGCCGTTCTAGTCATTGGTTTTACCACTTTAGTTTTGCAATTCTTAGTGAAACTCTTTGAGTCTTTAACCTAGAGCGAGACCCATTATTGGTGACAAAGAGTTTTGTCTGTTATATTTTTTTCTCATTTTTCATTTTAGTCACTAAATTAATGTTTAAGTAAAGTAGTAATTGTGGAATCTAAATACATCGACATGTATGAAACTAAGTTTTCTAACATAAAAAAAATTATATTCTTTTTTTTAAATCACACATTTCACAAGTCATACTTGACTCCGCTCTGTTGTCACTAAACAAAAAAAAAAAACTTAAGAATATTTAAAAAAAAAGTACAATTTAATTTATCGATTAATAACACCGATAAAACGCGGCGAGGTCTGCCTCTCCCTAGAGGTAGTAGAGCACAGCTCCCGAGTAGGCAAGACAGGAATCTGCCGATATCGATGCTAGTAATTAAAATAGACTTATTGCGTCTGTGAGAGTACGTGGGTACTGTATGGGACGCGTTTTTAGGGTTCCGTGGTTTCTGCAAAGGTGAAGAAAAACCCTTGTAGGGAAGTTAAGAAAACATTGTCTATTAGGTAGTTCCGAAAGCAATGGATGTCGTAATATTTTATAGGAATCGATTTAAAGGGGAAACCTTTGTTGAGAGTTTTGGATTTTTTTTTAAAAGAGTCAAGTAGAGAAGTTTTAACGAGGATAACTTAAAAATATAATTTAAAGGCTTACTAAAGTTAGCAACAATCTCAACAATATTACAAATGTATAAAAATCTAACATTAAATTGTTTGATGTGTACTTGGTCATTAACCATATTAGCTCATTAACGTATTATGCATTATTAGGCTCTAAAACTACACATGTATCATATTCAAAAGCCCAGATAAAGTTGATGGCCTGTCAAAGGGGCCTCAAGTAATATAATAGACAGCCAACAATTTTGACAGGACAACGTTTTTGCTGCGGTCACGTGGTATCGTTTACTGACCGTATCAATCAATCAATTTGTCCTAAATACATCAGACTAATGAAGTTTAATTTCCCAACATACGGAACCAAACCTCTCACGATTAACTGAGTTATTTTTTATTACAAAAAAGGTCTATGGGAAAATTTTCAAGATGTCCATGGCCACTTTATAGGGCAGAATTAAGTCCTAAAGGGTTTATACAACGTACGTTACGTTATGAAACTAGATATACTTGTCACGTAATATCAATTAAGTTACTAGTTAGGTTAATTAATTGGTGGGATTGATACATTCTTCAGGCGAAGGATTTATAGCTTAGTATTCATAGTACAAGGAATGTCCATACCTATTAGAAATGTCATTGATGTGTAATTATGGACCATTAATTGCATTTGTAGCTGAAGCTGCTTCAAATCTGTTATTGTATTATCAGTGTACGAAAATTATATAATATAGGAACGATTTTTGAACCGAAACCGTTTTGTAAGTGTTGGGTTTTTTAACTTTTTAGGGTTAAGATAGATTAGGATAATGTGATGTTCATCTGTCTGTACGAAGATGATTTTATCTCTTTAAACATCTGCTGCTACTTTTTATTGGTAGCTGGTATTTTCTTTTTGTTTTTTAAGTGTACAAACAAAAAAAGCTCAGTTGTAAATTATACTATATAATACGCATAATTGCGGGTTTAAAACAATAATATATGTTCATCTATCACTATTTTTCCGTAAAAGATAGAGTACCGTGTATACGTCCACACATCCATACATTCTGACAAACATTGGCGTTTATATAATATGACCTGTAGCCCGCGATTTTGTTCGCATTATTTTGGGATTAAAAATATTGTATATGTGAATTTTACTACTGGAAGGAGATACTTCATTTTCCCAAATTTCATCTAAATCCATTCAGTATTTTTTTGCGTGAAAATGTAACAAATATACATCCAGGCATCCAAACATCCTAGATTTTTTCACAAAATGTCGCGTTTTTAATATTAGAACGCTTTTTATTCTATTTGCAATTCTTTTTTTGCATTTGATATTCTCACAGAAACTCAAAAAAGCAAAAATACAAGAAAGTGCAAAGTCCCGTTGTTAACGGATAATGCCTCGCAATCGCCGGCAAGCATTAACTCGTATTAACCCTGCAATGACAGGGCGCGTCCCGGCGACCCCCGTTAATATTTTACGGGGAAATGACGTCTACCCGCGGCGGCCGCATTAGTTTTTCCTTTTGATGTCCGCTCATGTCTGAAGGCAATATAATTTTGTTTATTCCCATTTTAACGCGGGCACGGATCCGATTTTGCGAATTTCTCGCGTTGAGCGAGTGCTTAGGTACATTTTCTTCGTGTCTTTCGCTCGATATAAATTGTGTTAAATTTTACAAGACATTTTTTTTCTTGTTAGAACATTTTGTTCTGGAGGGCGTTGACTACAAGTGGTTGCGTTATTCTAACTGGTTTATCCATTTTTTTTTATCAAAATAGTTATTTAAAAAGTGTGATACTGTGCAATGTTAATCCAAAAGTATATTATCTAAAATTGTAACAAAGATCTTATTTTTACGTATACTAAATATGATGTTATAATTTTTAATGCAGAACATGATTTCTTCGAAACTTTTCAATCATTTCCGTTTCCTTGATTCCTTGATATAAACGTGTGAACCTTATCAGAAGCTAGCGCAAACAGTCTTTTGCATTTAATTCATAAAATTATCGTGCTTTTTTAATGTCCACTAATCATTTACCTTATGCATCTATTATTTTATAACTTGTCAGTAAAAAATAATACGTTTAAAACTTAACGTACGTTTTTCAGAATTGTTTTTTGCAAGTTCAATTTGAAATTAGTAGTTATTTTTTTAAATATGCAGTGCCGATTGAAAAGACATAATTAAATAAAGTTACGAATTTCCTTTGATTCTTCACTTTGATTTTAAATCAAACAAAACTAATCCTAGGTGTTAAGATTAAGAGATATAACAAGATAAGCCATGATTTGGAAATACGCCATGGATAAAACGTTTAGACAAAGGATTAACTTTTGATACATCGGGGATTATGTAAGGAAAGATTTTGTTAATTAGTCTTCGTTATTATTACCGATGATGTCGTTTCTCAATCTTTTTTTGGTTTAACCTAAAAAGACAATTTACTTATACTATTTTTTAAAAGTATCTTAACGTTTAAGTTTTTACAAAGGTTTAACATTGCACAATTTAAATTACTTATTATTACTATTTCAGTTGAAACGATCTAACTAGTTGAGTAAAAGTACGTAATAAATAAGTTATTAAGTAAATTTTTAACTTGACTAATAAACTCAAGGCTCTTATTCACAAACGTCACTAAATTCTTAATTATAATGAAATTCACGAAAAAAAAATTTCGTAAATGCGCATATTTTTTGTGTAGATTTGATTATGCTGTTTTTACTAATTTGGAAAGTAAATCCTATAGGCGAGTGGTGTGCCCCCAGCGCACAAGTTTGAGAACCAACACCTAAAAGAAAATGTATCGGAATTATTAAATGTTTAATAAATACTAAAGCAGTTACATAACCCCACCATGCGCATTCGGGTCGGAAGGACCCGTTCGCCGGCGGCGGATTTGTGCTAAACAATTCATACATTTATATTTCCTTTGAAGTCCCGCCTCGGGCATACGTCAACTGCAGGGCTACCCTCAACCTGTTTGTAACACGTGAAAAATTGACTGCGCGATATTCCAACCCGTAAAATGTGGACTAGCATTTTTTCGGTAAGTTTTTTACGCTTTTGTTTTTGACTAAAAAACGAGACTTTTACACGCCTCTTTCGATTTAAAATCCGAGATAAAGAGCTTATATTTAAACGTTATTTATTATTGATGTATCATCGGTGTATTTTTATATCAGGAGTTTGTTGTTGATATGGGTAGTTATGTAGTTGGCTTTAGTGGACAAATGTGTGCAGTGAATTGTGAGATGAGGAATAATTTGGTGTTTGGTTGCCGAACCACAAATGATTTTTGGATTGTAAGTCGAAGGAGCTTTGTTGTTTCACAGACAGATACAGATGTTTCTGGAATTATTTTTCGTGTATTTACTACAGTACACCGTTTCATTTTTGTTATGAGTATATTTTCCATAAAATAAAACAGAAGACCGTTGTTATTATATGGTTAGTGACTTTTAATTGTGCACATTCTCTTATTATTCGCATTGTTACGATTTCAGTGCCGTCTGCTTAAGAAGCAGTATTGTTATAGTTAATGTTACAATAAAATAAGCGAAAGTATTAAAAAATATCGTTTCTTGGAAAAAGATATCTTCTACAAAGATATGATATAAATTCATTGTCCTTAAATAGTTTATCGTAAATGACCTTGAACAACTAACCAAAGTTCAAACAAGACTTAAGCAGGCCATGCACTCCGCTCCTCAACTTCACATTAAAAATTAACCCGTCAATACCAATTACAAAGTCTTGAATCAATTTTCTAGAGTAGTTCTAGGGGGAGTACCTCCAGACCTCGACAACCCCCCATTAACCCTTTGACGTGTCGTGGCTTTAATTGCCCTGTTTAGCGGACGGGCGTCTTGGACACACGATTTGTCACGTTATCGTTTTCCCACAGGTGTATTCTGGACTTTTTTTATTTTTCTTTTGTATTCTTTTTATGAACATTTTTTAGAGTTACATTGTTACGTTTTTAGTAAATTCATCTAGGTTTTCATTTTTTTTGTTCGTTTCGTGAACAATATTTTTGAAAGCTCTGGAATATTGAGAGTTTTTATTTTTTTTAAAACATAGACCGTCTCTTGATAAAAAGTAAACAATGTATTTGTAAATATTCTTCAAAACATAACCTACAGAAAATCAGCTGATTATATTTAAAATAATCAAGTTCTGCTTTTGACACAAATCTTGTCACTGTTTTTTCATATCTCATAACTCCATAAATTTCCAAAAATAGGAATTCGTCTGTTTGTTTGTCAATTTCACGGCTAAAAGTTTAGCCGTGGCATGAACACAAATCTAATTTAAATATAGTAAATTAGTTCATTATATGTACTCATGTCACCATCCAAATAGTAAAAACAATTATCAACAGACGGAATAGGCAAACGTATGACAATTTACTATAATTCAACGACACTTCGGCAACCAGACACAGGACCATTAGATCGACTAATAGGTCGGTTAGTTCCATTGTAAATTAACCGTTCATACGATCCTCTGTCATTAATTCTAATAGCCCACTTTGTTCTAAGTATTCAATTGTTTGATAAAATTGTTCCGTCGCACATGATTTTATGATACACCCGATCACTTCAAAAGAAGTAGGTTATGAATTGATTGAGGCTACTTTTTGTTGCTTTGTGCATTTTGTAGTGACTCTTTCGCGTTATTCTATTAGATGTGATGATTGTCGAATAGGTAATGCAATGTTAAAAGCATGTCACGGAAACAATTGCAGTTCTTTATTGGCATTTATGGCCACGGCGGTGCAAAGACCAATGTGTGAAGTGCTTTTGACTCTACTTAATGGTTCGTCGACGTATCTGAAGAAGTACCAGCCAAAAGAAGGTCATATCTCAAAAACAAACGAACTACAATCATCAAAATCATCCAGACACACCCACATGAGCCCTCACAAAAACGTACATTAAGTACAGTCAACGCATTCGACACTGCGAAAATTCCCTCGCAATTTTGTCACACCCGCGCCGGAAATGCCCGGCGGTCAGAGCGAGACGGACACACGAATTGTTCAACCTCGCACACAAGTGCGAATGGGACGGCACGATTAATTTAAGAATTTCCTTTATGATACTGTTGCTTTCGTTTTTAGGGCGTTTTTCGGATCTTTTAGCGCCCAATTTAGCATGCCCCGGTTTAATTGATGAAAGAGTGACTGATAAGAATCCGGAGCTGACAACTTATTAATATTTTACAGCTTTTGCGTTGCCTTTTAAAGTTTCTCCACACGAAACAATTATAATCAGAATAATATTAGAATTCCTTCTACACTTTTACAGTTAAAGTTCCTTTAGGACTCAAGACCTAGAAACCAGGTACAATGAAAATCAATTGTGTATGGTTTTAGAAATGACACCGGGCCTTACTAGGGTAATCTCCAATGTGGTCACCATAATTGTAAATGACTGCAAGTGAGTCCAAAGCTAACATTGAAACTAAGAAATCGATGATGGGTCATTGCTGATTTCGGCAACGGACTCTGGTCCAAGTGTCAAGGTCACTTAAGTTCTCAAATTGATAGCTTCAGTAAGATCAAATATTAATTGTATTTTTTTAAGTTTACATTTTTTTTAATTTATTCACTGCATACAGAAACGAACTAGAGTATTCTCAATTTGCCTATAAAATTATTTTACACTAAATCACAACTAATGTCCATGATACATTTTTAATTAATTCTTCATATTTTTATTATTACATCTAAATTCCTTGCATTTGAATACAAATACAAATATTAAAAATGAAAAAGTACGTTTTGTTTCATATTATTATATTAGTAAAATATTGAACAGAAATTAAATTTGGCTTAAGATGGTAACCACAAACCAGCATACATGATACGATAATAGCTTACTAAATTTCAAATTGACCCGGACATGCACAAAAATTATAACAAAAATTCAAGCTTAAAATAAAGCCATACATAGCTATATACAGAAATGCGAATGGCATTCATACAATGGAATACGCGTATCAGTGAGTGCGACATATTTCAGTCGCCTCCTGCTAAAAGGACGAAGTGTAAGTAGGTTATTTGTCAGAGCGCAGGCGCACCAGCAAAAACAAAACGCGCGCATCAATCTCAATATACTCTGACTCATGTGGTACGGATAGCAGCGACACGCATAGTTCAACTTTATTAATAGTGTGATAGAGTTTTGATTTATTTGGCAGTTGTTCTATGAGATAATATTATTAAAACACAGAAAATCAGACACAAAAGAAAATCAGTTTTGTGTAGCTTTTGAAAGAACAGTGGGCCCTACGACGCGGCGACGTTACATTATGTAGGATAAACTACATTGTCATTTTGAAAAAGAAATAATGTTTTTGTAAACAGAGGTCATTCTTCGGAAATTCGAATATGTTAATTTAAATTTAGTTAGTGAAAACCCAATAAAAGGCCTATGAAAGACCTACTTAATGGCTTGATACATTTTAAGAATTTAAAATTGTATCGTATGTGTATAATAAAACACAGATTCCTATCCACAGTTTTAAAGCCTTTACTAATTAAAAAAAAACTTCCTAGGAAACATGCAAATTATCATTGTTATACATTGTAAGATTTTCCAGAATTTTTTTTTTTGATAAATACTACATTCTTCAATACAATTCATCACAATTCGAAACGCTTGACGCTTTTCTAAAATGTAAAACTAGAAGCGAACCGTTTTTGCTGTCCCTACTATCGCAATTTACATCGCCCGACGGAACTTATTTGACAAAAAGCCACATCGCGCAGGTCAGATGGCGCACTCGTCTCCTCTTATTGGCCAGCTTTCTCTGTTAACCGCGCGATGGCGCATTCGTCAAATATCCTTGCGGCAACGCGAGGATCGCGGTCGACATTCAGAAATACACACAGGACACAGCCGAATGAGCACAGTAAGAGATGTACTGGTAGATTCTGTGCCAGTCGTCTACGCGAATGCGGTCATTCACCCGGTAGCGACAGCGTTCACTCATTCACCCTAGTGGAAGGTTTGATACACCCCCTGTATGCATTTGGATTGAATAGTTTCTACTTTATCAGTTTTATCACACAGCATTACTACAAATGGTTAACTTAAAGCAATATCATATTTACAAGCAGTCAATTTTGATGCTCAAAACAATAGTAAAATAAATCGTATCCCATTCTTTATAGATTCATAATAAATTAGCGTGATTGTATTAAGTTTCATGAGTATTTTCATAAATAAAGGGAAATTGGTTAGAATAATCGATTTTTTCATATTCATTAAAATCCCTCATATGCATAATCTGTCAAATGTAGACTAACTAAACCAACGAAAATAGCGAAAATTTCGAAATAGCGATTCTGCTTCCATATCACAAAATTCAGGACTTTCAGTTTTTTATTGTTGCGAATGTGTTTTTAAATCACATTTTAAACAACATGGCATGTCCATACTACTCCTTTTTTACACTGTACCAAACCTCCCCAAACGAACTCAATCCAACTGTAAAACAAGCATCGCAAAGTCCTATTTAGTACAAATCTGTGACAGAATTAAAACCATCTCGGCAGGCGTACCGGGATCGTAAAATGATATATCGCCGCCACCACTCCATAACGGATGTTTTAATTTACACCTACCATTGACCGATTAATGTAAGTAAGTGACGGGACTAAATGGCATCGTTTGGTAACAGATAGTTAATAACTCGACTCGTGAAGATCGTAGTCGAAGCGTACCTGGGCTTAGTAATGGATGCACAAAGGAAAGGGCACTTAAAATTAGTTTTTTAATCCGTCTGTTAGATTATCCGGACACATTTTTGCATTTTCCACCTAAGCAAAAAATTACGGCGATACTATCCCGCTTAATATGCACCACGCGAGTTTTTATCGCGCTCTTAACAAATGTCAAAACCGATGCGTCAGCTGCTGATTGGCTGAAAATACGAGTCCGGTGTGCTATCAGCCAATCAATGGTGTCGAAACTTTTGTCGTCTCATGTGAGAAATTTGTTTGATTGCGCATGGTAGTAAGGACTGAATTAAATTGTCGTCATAACTGGGGTCACCGAACCCCCATTACACTATTTGGCATCGTTGTATCTTAAGCATTTTTTTGATTAATTTGGCAAATGAAAGATATAATATTTTATGATAACTTTTTAAAGTACTTCAAACAATCTTTTTGACCCAATACGTTTCAATATTGCACAAATGGGAGAAACTACGAGAAAAAAGTATCAATATGTTTCACATTTATCAGTAACTTATAAGCTTGAAAAAAAAAGGTGGATTTAAAGCTAGGAGCATTCAACCCTTGGATCATGCAGATAGTCAGTTTCTTATAATTAATTATTATTTATTTGTGATACATAATGCGGTACACAGGCGTGGTTTCTCATCTAGGTGAATATAATAGAATTTTCAAAGTAAAAACAGATCAATAACACAGTGACTATTAACTGATATGTCACAAGTGCTAGATTATAGTATTAAGGTGGAGGTTACGGGCCACTCCAAAACAAAATCAAAAACATAGCAATCTTTTGTGATTACCGATATCCACCTAAACCTACCTGTTACACTAATCGTTAATCGTTGCCAAAATCTGGTTTCACCCAGCGTCATTAGTCACATGGCATTATTATATGCTATGATTTCTATGATAAAAGTTTCAAGGCCTCATTCCGCAATTATCAATTAATTTTACCCAATGTGAACTTAACGAGTGTCGGAATAAGACCGCAAATCGGAGCCTATAATCCGAGATATCGTTGAGGATTACACGCGCTTAAAAGAATTAAAATTAATATTGCATTCAAAATAATCTATATCAAAGTCTGAAAGATACGCTCGAGGAATGTAGCTTTGTCAAAATTTTTAATACTGATAATGTTCAAATGAATTATGTTTTCGTTTTCGTAATATGATCGAGCGAGTTTTAAGATCTGGAATACGTGTGACTTTGATGTGATTTAATTCTCTTAGTCCGGTGGGATTACAATGACGGATTGCGTGTGATAACAGCAAATAGAGCAAGTATTATTAAAAAAATGCGGCAAATTAATAAGTTACGGGGAGATCCAAAGACCGTAAAGTTCTAATATTAATAAATCTTTCTAAATGTTTGTTTGTCTGTCATGCAAATATTACTAAACTAACAACCGTCTGCGATTTCGTACGCGTGGATTTCGTCTTTTCTACAAATAAATATACCCTATCTCAAGGCGAATATATAGCTTTCCAATGGTGAAATATTTTCTGAAATCGGTATAATATTTTTTGAGTTTATTCATTACAAACATACGCACACACACAAATATAAATCACGATTGATTGTTTGTAGATAATACAGATTAAGTGAATACCTAGAGAATAAATATGAGACACTCACCCTGCGAAATCCCTCAAAAGTCTCGCATGAGACGACAAAACGATACGGTTGATTGGCGGATAGCACACCGCACTCATATTTTTAGCCAATCACCAACTGACTTCTTTTGTTAAGAGGACGGTCAAAATTTACTCACGTGGCGTATCCTAAGCGAATAAGTTAATATAATAGTATAGGATCCTTCCTATCTTTCATCGACTACTTTTCATCGACCTATTAACTTCATTAAAAGAGTAGTCGCACCTTATATTTGTCACCAATCAATGACAAAATTTTCTACCTGACTTGGCGTTAGAAATCCAATAATAAATAAGATCAAGTATATTAAATACTACAAATTTTGACTTATTTGACTGTTTGTGTTAAGAGATGATTCACGATCAATAAGAGTGTTCTTTAAAATATAAGTCGTCGTATAAACATTAAAAAACACTAAATCACTGTTGTTATATTGTCAACTTTATTTCAATACTTAATATACCCTTTGGTTTTCTATTCATTAAATCTATTATAAACATTCGTTATAAACAGCCTGACTAGGTTTTCCCACAATTAGATGTATGTACATTCTCAGTAATGATTTGCGCTATGTTTTATCTAATGAGGTAATAAGGAAAAAGCGCAATCTCTCTCGACTAGTTTCTTAGTTTACTACCTTTTAGGGAAGACATTAAAAGTAAAACTATATTCTAGTATAACTTGCGAACTGTTGTTGTTGTTACCCAATGGACACCAGAAGACGGACGACGTCCAAGAGGAAGGCCGAATATGCGTTGGCGTGACGACCTGGACCGTTTTTCTCAAGGTTGGCAAGACCTGGCACCTGATAGAGAGCGCTGGAAGTGTATGGGGCAGGCCTTTGCCCAGCAGTGGGACAGTTTATAGGCTAAGTAAAAAAAAAACTTGCGAACTTGAAACTAGGATTTGCAATGAAGACAATTATCATGTAAAAAAAGTAGGTTTGACGCGACAACGCTGAGCCGATCGTGCCTCTCTTCTGGTTTGTGCCGCGCTCTCGCTTGCGGAACGCGACTATAGCCGTAATGGGACAATGAAGTCATCTTTTTCGTGCATGCAGCCCGTAGTATCGAGTTATTAGACGTTGTCACGTCAAAAATTCAATTTGACGTTGCGCTTTCATTTTGCGGGCCGTCACTTCGCAATTTTAACGAATTAGTTACGTAGACCCCCGCCTCTCTAAACTATCATCAATTTTTATTTACTGGGTGAAACAAAAAAATACGTTTTCATTGTATTTTGATAAAATAATAAATATAATCTTTGTGTTTTTTTTACCGAGTCATAATTCCTATTTGATCTCATCTAACTGAGAACATAGTAGTGGGAACCAGGAATGTAAGAGTAAAGTTCTTTGTTTTTCCTTAAGATGATTCATATGCCCTTAGTTTATAGTTTTCTTGTAACTAAGTAGGCCATCTAACGGTAAATATGTCAGGACACGCCTGTCTGATTCATCAACGGAAAATTTTCTAATAAACGTAACTATTTTCAAATGGAATATATCCAATAAAGTAAACATTAGTTAATTCAACTTTAATATTGAAAAAAAACAAAAAAATTGCTTAAATAAATGAATAAAACTAATTGTGTCTCATGGCATAAAATAATTCTGAACACTATTTTGCTAATATTTAATGCCAGCAGTAAATATTGTGATTAAACCCACACACGAGTGCATCAAAATATCCGCTTAAACGAAATTTTCCTCAAAAACTGCAGCGGGGGGGACTCGAAGAAAATCTAATCCTAACCGGAGAGGGTCGTTGGTATTCAGATTTGCAAATATCGGAGGGTGGCCGGGAGGGAGAGGTCACCGACCTCAGGGAAGAGGCTGTCGCGTATATGTATGTAGGAGATACGGATTCGAGTTTAATGGAAAAGGTCTCATTGTTAGTTTGATGGAAAATGTGCGGTATTTGTTTTGGGTTAGGATAAAAATTGTCTCGGCGCGCTCTGGTGTCCGAATGCTATGCTTTCTGATTGTTTCTCTCCATTTTTTCGTCGCGCTTAATCTCTATAAGCTATATAGTATTGTTCTATGCTAGAATTTGACCTGAGCTAATCACAAGTTACCAGACAAGCAAGCTCGCTAGATGTTATTCTACTCGACTGTGGCTCGGGCTCTGTAAATTTAAGAATTTACACATCTTTTTTACGAATTTAGTATATCATGACAGCACTTGATTTTGTCAAAACATTAGTGGATTATAGACTTTACGATAGTTATTGCCTTTTTAATGACAATTTTGAGGTAGGGCATAGCGATTTATCGCTCGAACTGGAGCAGCCCGACTGGTGAAATACCTCCACCTTACAGAAGACCGCAGCCAAATAACAATTACTTCTGTGTTGTTGTGTTCCTGCGTGTGAGTAAGGTTTCCAGAGCTCCTGGGGGGTGCTACATTAGTAGCAGGGGTCAAGCCTTCAAGGTAAGGGCGACAAGTCCAGTAACATATTTATTATGCTGTACTTGTCACCCTTAAGCTAGGACCTCATTACCACTTAACATCAGGTGGGATGAAGTCAATCTTGAAGTGCAATATCAAAAAAAAAAAAAGAACATGATTTTATTTACATATTGATGTTATATTAAATAAATGTATCTTTCTTTCTTTACTTTCTTTTTAAATGAGGATTAAGAAATTAACCCCTTGTATGATCCAAAATGTTTAGCTAGAAAGGTATGGAAATCGTAGTCGCGCCGCAGCGGTGGGTGGCGGAACTAATGAAAAGCCTTTACTAAACTTTGGCCACGTAAAGCTACTCTATTACCGTGTTAGTGTTAAGGGCTAAATTCTTCACAAAGGACGCGAAGTGAACTTCTCCATGTCGCTTCCAGGTTCCTTAGGGCAGGATCCGAGGGCTCGCCAATTATGTTTTTGACGGGCCCCGAACCTGCCTTCGTTACGATATTGGAATAGCCGCCAGTATTTAAGGGTTTTGTATGTGGATTATTTAATACATTGCGAGGTAATTGGAAGCTGAGGTTCGTATATAAGGCAGGCTGTATATTTTTGTTTAATAGAAGAGGGTAAGTTATAACACGATGGAAGTAAATAATTTAATGAGAGTACAGTACATCCAGTTTTCTAATTACTTTATTTTTATTTATAAATCTCTTGAAATAAACATTAAAATAATAAATTTAGATAATTTGTTAGTGATCATACGCAGAGTTTCAAATGTAATGAATGTGATCTCACGTTCCTTGTTACTTTCTGAGCTTTTTTTAGTGTTTTTTTGGATTTTTCGAACATAGCTTGCGGTTGTGTCCACCAATCTGCATTTCTAGAGTGTGTTGATGCTTATTATTAATTTATTTTTAAGTTACAATTATGAAAACAAGGAACAAAAATAACAAGTGTATATGCACCAAAATCAGTAATGTTTCCTCTGTAAAATGTTAATCTAAGCATACCTTCACTGACATGAAAATGACACCAAGATAGAAATAAACGAAGCTTTATTACGCACTCCATTCAAGAAAAGAATAATCTAAATCTCATTAAACACTTCAATAGTTAAGAATCAGGCGAAGGAAGAGTTGGATTTATTTTTTAAAAGAGACAATTGAGTCTTTAAACATATCTATAAATTGTACTATGATTTTTCTGTAAAACCTGTTTCTGTGGAGATTTTGTGCAATAAAGTATATCTATCTATCTATCTATCTATGTTGTGGGTGTTTTTTACATTATCTTTGTAAATATACATTCTATGGGTATTTAGTTTTACAGAATGGAACTTTAAACACACCTCGATTTCTAGTATTTAACGGGGATCTAGTTTTTCTAAACCATTATTATTCATAAAAAAATGCTTTTACGTAATTGTTTTAATAAATAAAGACAAATTGCCTCCTTAAGCAATTTGTCCAATGTAACCTTTTATATTAACACATGTTACATTACATTTTTAAACAACACAACGTAAGGTTATAAATAATGGTGAAGTAATCATTGCATATTATAATAATGATATCATATTTATTATTATTAAATATGTCTGATGTGATTAATAATGTGTAAGTCTAGTTAATCCGTATTAATTACAGACAAATTGTAACATGGTAAGGCTGCGTGATTGTATAATAGGCTTCCTGAACTATATTGAAATCGCAAAAGAAATATAGGCTGATTTGATTATCTAACAATGCCAAAATTTTACTATACATACCTTTTAGTAAACAAAACAAATAACTACACTAACAATAGAAACAAAGCACTTATCGTCTTGTTCAAATCGCATTGTTATTCGTTTAGGCGAGAAACGCGCCATTTCTGAGGTCCCGGGTTCGACCCCGATCGGGTCAATATGGGAAATGAATGTTTGTATATTGTCCTGGGGTTGGGTGTTGTGGTATCGTCGTTGTTTTTTTATTTCTGTAACACAAGTGCTAAAGCTACTTACCACAAAATCAGAGCAATGTATGTTTTCCAATATGTAATTATGTTTTCTGACTGATTATGAGTAATAAAAATCATTCGTCACTGATTTTCCGTTTGTTCGCCAACTTGGCTTACTCGTATATGTTACTTGGGTCTTCAAATGACATACAGAAAATCTGACCAAATGTAACTCCCCATTCCCAGCTTCATACGAGTGCTTTAAAATGCCGCTATTAGAGGTTGGCGCTTTCCATCCGTTTCCGGGATGGTCCTTCGCGCCGGATACGGACGGCGGAAGAGCCTAACGAGGGTCGGCGTTATGAACCATTACGTACACTCGGTGAAACTAGTTGTTGCCTGGGGGTACGCTTTGAATTTAACATTTTACGGTTTTGGGACGATTTTTTATAACCAACAGAATCATGTCGTCCTGGTTTTACAAGAACTTTCAGACTCTTATAGGTGACTATAATCTGCAAACTGAAATACGTGTAATATCCGGATTTACAATCACTAACTGTAAAATTTGAGTTTAATTCATTACTTGCGCCAAATATTAGAATAACTTTTAAAGCATTTATTTAACACACGATGACATTTAAATTCATTTAACACCAATGTTAAGTAATCGTTGTATAAGCCAGCCTAAATCTTGTCTAACAGAAAATAACAATATGGTATTATTAACAAAATGAATGAAAACCTTTACAAACGTCAAGTAGATAGCAAAGTACTCGTACTCAGCAGGAAAATACTACACAGAGTATGTAAATTAGCATCATCCAGCTCCCACGAGTGGAACTGAGAAAAAAAGAAAAGTGAAACTCTAAAACGGCGCGAGAAAAGATTTTAAGTTCAAAAGTCACGACTGTTCCATATTTAAAAGAAAGCTGGAACTAGACCAAAACTTCCAAGGTCGGAAAACGCAGTCGCACGGAGCCTCCCCCCCCCCTCTCACCCCACGCACACGTGCTCACTACGCTCACCCTACACATGGTCGCCATGGCAACGCAGCATCCCAACTTCCACGCCCCCTATCCGGGGGCGAACTCTCAAGATATTACGCCCTACTTCGTCCGCATTGGTGAACTAAAGGGGTGTAGACCCCGGCAGTGTGTGCGTGGGTTTTAGGCTACAACGGAATTCCAATTTAACGATATCGACTGTCAAAATTGCTCCGGAAAACTCGAAAAAAACTTAAAGCAGTTAGCAAATGCAAACCGGGCTCGAGTGCTCCCATTCGCAACATTCGCCCGGTCGTTAACAAACCTTTTCAATTCTGAAGTATTAGTCGATTGAGGCAGCGTTTCTCGCGTCCTATCGTCGCGAGATCCAATTAGAGACTGAGGGTTGTCGCTTGAGTGGCTGTGACGTCACGTGTTTTCATGCGGCCGCAATAACTACCCACTCAGCCGACTTCTCAATAGCCGCTCTCCACCTGGGCCTTCATTAGAGGTCTCCCCAATGTGAACCTGCTCTGAAAAGGCAAATCTACTAATTTGAAAAATGCAAGTTTTAACGAGTAAAGTTGTTTAGCTAATAACCCCTCTCCGCGCTTTTAATAGCGCGATCTAATTTCATTTTTAAATTATTACGAGCTGTCAGTTCGACAAAGAGAGCTGGGCTTTTGTTTTAGCGTCCATAGACAAATCTTATTATGGAAATATTTTCAAATTAAGACCCCGCTCCCGCATTATGCGTCTCGCAGCCATCATTGTCTAGGTCTTTTTGTTCGTCCTCGCATGTCGAGGTTTTCGACCACCGTTTTGGTTATTTTTTCTCTTATTGTCTTTTTTGAGCTGTCCCGAGCGTGAATGGAGGGCTTTGTTTGTGCGTGTTTTATTATTAATTAGTGGGCCGCTTTGTTCGTGGTAATTATTGTCTTAATAAGCAGTTCCTGCTCTTCGGAATATGGACGAGTGGCGAAGGAATTGTCAGCTCCTTTCGCTTTTGAATTGTTTGGAATGATGTGGAGTTTTGGAACTGGTTCTACTCGGTATGCCTATTGTTTGGTGTGGTTTTTCGAACTAGTGGTTTGTGTGCTCATACTCCAGTCGTTATGAATAGTAAAAGTTACATATAATGTATAATAATAATATTAAGTTTGATATTTTATTTTTTGTACAAATTTTATACTAGCTTACTTTGTAACATTATTTTTAAACCTATTAATAGTAATGATATGTAAAAATTGCATGAAAAATAAATTCAGATTCCATTGGCTTGACGTGCCAAATTATAATAATTAAAAAAAATATTAAACGACACGAACAGTACGCGATACTGGCGTTTATTTCGCATAATAAAGTGCTGAAAAGAAGTCCCATTTAATTAGAGGTGAGACACTCGGGTAGGAAGTGCGGCGCGCCTGAATGGCCCCTCGTTGGGCGCCATTTTGCATAATTGGCGACGAGGAGCGAGGAACAAAATTTATACGGCCCAGCCGCCAATTTACTTGCTAATGACGCGTTGTCTTCCCGCCGACTAGTTGGGCTTTCGGTCCCACTTTTTCGGCCTTTTTTCCCGCTAGTTTCGCTTGTTAGTGACTTTTGGCTTTGCGTGTTTGATGGGAAGTTACCCCAGTAATAGCACTATATCTGGTGAATATACTGTTTTTCGTTTGCGGTTACACATCAAAGTCAAAGTCAAAGTCAATATTTTTTTATTCACATAGATCACATTAGTAATACTTTTGAATAGTCTCTTTATAAAGCAAATGAAGCTACCTCCGGTTCGGAACCTATAACTAAAGAGAAGATACCGGCAAGAAACTCAGTAGTTTTTTTTTACAAATGAAAGCTACACTTATTACTAATTTTGCACTAAGACACACAGTTAGTTTGTCAATTGTAAAATACAAATTTAAAATCAATTATTTAAAAAAAATAAAAAATAAAACAAAGGTATTTGTAAATGAAATTAAATTAACTGTATGACTTACATGCGTCATCGAGGCCCAATTATGAAATTGATTGAGAAAATGCGTTACATATATATTTAAAAATAATATAAAACACGTAAGTACAGGCGAGCACACTAGTCACTTATCCACACGTTCATCAATCAAATAAGATAAGAAAAGGATGAATATTAATTAAAAAGTAGCTTTTAAGCTTTTATTTATGCCTGAATTTATTTTTATGTTTGATAGAAGTCTAATACGAACATTTATATTTTTAACGTTTATAAACCTATGTCCCCACGTTGAGCACTATTTTGACATTTATGACACGGGTATCGGATGAAACTACTTACATATGCTAGGCAGTACTGTTAGCAAAAGTTTACTTATTTTTATTGCCACTGACTTGCCCTTTGTCATTTTTGTACCATTATTAGTAACTATATGCGCTTTGTTACATGTTATAGTTAAATATATCTTCAGTTTGACTGTTGTCTGGTTTTAAACATGGAAGAAAGCGGAGAAATATGCTTAATTTTAAGTGTTATAATATGTATGATTTCTTGAATAGTTTAAATGTGGATGAAACTCCTTGCCGAAGAGTGCAGTTTGAGGTTTTTTAAGAGGACTTATTTTTTGAAGGACTGATAGACCAGATAATGTGTCATTCCAGTATTGTTGTAGGCTACAGCAATCGCTTACCATCAGGTACTTTTACTGGCTAAAGATTACTGAAACTAAACTTGAATTTCTGCTTGTTTCAGGCGGGGAAGATGGGTCTACCAGCTGGCGGTAGTTTATCGCTGTTCTGCCCTGGTGGTGACCTCGGGCAGCCGCCCCCAGCCCACATGGGCATCCCCCCGCCCTACCAGCTCGACTCCAAACTCGGTAAGTGAAGAAATATGTAGATCACATACTTCAATCAAAGATTTTATCCCCTGCGTTATGACGTACAAAGATATATCAACACAATAATTGTAAAAAGGCCTTAAGTGTCGTATAGCGTTGTCTAATTTAAACCTTATATGACTACGATAAGTATGGCAATAATTTTTTTTGACGTGATGGCACGCCCGCGTATGAGAGTGAAAGAAGGCTTAATGGTATTTGATGCCTTGTTTGTCGGTGCCATTTTTTAGACCGGAATCATAACATACATATCATAGCTTTGCAGTATAATAATGTCTAACATGAATGGTTATATATTGTGTACGTTAATACAGTTGTCTCTTGCTAGATATAACTGGGAGAAGCCATTGATATACAGGTAGTGCTTTGATAGGTATTTAAAAGTACCTCAATTGACTGACCAGTCATAATCCTAATCATTTAGTAAAAATGAAATAAGTCTACATTTCTATTATGGGAATAAAAACATAATTCAAATTTGCTACAATAGAAAAAGTTTAAACCCCTAATTTATAAAAAAATGGCCTATTAATTCGTTGCCTTTCAAACTGATATGGTTGATAGAACGCCGAAAATAATTACACCCTCCGAAGATCAAAGGGTGGGTGATTTTAATCAATTTCATACTCACATTTGTCTTTCTGTTTAGCTGCTGGCCTGGCACGAACGCCTATGTACCCCTTTCCTGGGGGTACGTACCCTTACCCCATGCTCAGTCCGGAGATGTCGCAAGTAGCAGCCTCGTGGTGAGTAGATGTTTATTTAATCGTTTAACTATCAATAAACCTCTTTCTAAATAAATGTTTTATCACACAAGATAACCCTGATCTTAAAGTGAGTAGTTTTGAAAGTAGTTATAGAAATTAGAACCAACTGTGGTACCACACAATGGTGATTTTTACTTTTGTGTCTGCTATCGGTCATTTTAAGTATAAAATAGTTTTGGAATTGCCCTCCAAGATAAAAATGTTACTTTTGCTTGAAAAGTGGTTGTGCAAAAATCTAAAAGTGGAAATCGATGGCATAATTGAAAATGTGTTATGGGAAATTGGTTTGTATTGTAAATTCCCGTAAGATAAGTGCCACTTTAGTGCTATAATAGGGAAAATTCGCTTCGCTAGGCGATTCATATAGTTTTTGCTTTTGCCACACAAAATTGCAACTTGTGTTTTCGGGGTCAATTCTGCAACCGGTCGATTTCTTTTAAAAATGTATTATTTGTATACAGGCATACTCCGAGCATGTACCCCATATCTTCGGCGGCTAGCGGCTTCCGGAGTCCGTACCCCACCTCGCTGCCAATCCCAAGTTCTAGTCTGTCGAGGTAAGAGACATACAGATATTTATTTAAGAGAGGTAGGGCATAGCGACTTATCGCTCGAACTGGAGCAGCCCGACGGGTGAAATACCTTCACCTTACAGATGACCGCAGTCAAATAACAATCACTTCTGTGTTGTTGTGTTCCTGCGTGTGAAGAAGGTTTCCAGAGCTCCTGGGGAGTGCTACATTAGTGGCAGGGGTCAAGCCTTCAAGGCAAGGGCGACAAGTCCAGTAATAGATTAATTATCCTGTACTTGTCGCTCTTAAGGTTGAAGAGTTATATAAAAAAAAGATATACAAGACTCTTTGAAACCGGAATTGTCACTGCTTAATTAATCCCGATCCCTTCGACAAGTAATCTGAGTATCCTGATGGATGAGCTTCGGTGTGTTAGTATCCGTTCGTGACAAACTATCTAGGGTGTAGCAATGGAAAGTGGTTTCTTTCTACCTCTGGAGAAAGTATAAATTTGAGTACATACAATTGTGGAAGAAGTTGAGCATGTATGTGATCTGGAAATTTAAATTTGGAGACTTGGTACAACGAAAAATAAAGAGGTAAATTAGTAATAACGACATTAATTCCAAATCGAAGTATTAAGCCTGAGTAGACAACAGCTAGCAACTTTGAGGCTTTTTTATTTTAAGTCTAGAAAGAAGTTAACGAGACGGGTTACCTGATCTTAAGTGACCGTCGGCTATTGAAATTCGAGCCACCTGAGGAGGTAGTTGCGTTGATAACTTTTAAAAAAGGAATTTGTTTGACCCTTAGTTGCTTCGTAATAGGAACATCACCTAAATAAGGTGATAATTAAATTGAATGAGAAAACAATTAGGTAACTATTACAAACAACAAAACAAACTAGGGCAAGAATAGTAAATATGTTTGCAATGAAACAGGCATTCGGAATATCTTGAGGACAAATTAAATCTACAAATCTATTTTTATTTATTTAAGTAGGATACATGAACCTAACACTTTTGAATCTTCATTTAACACAATGCAAGAAAACCACTACTGGTTCGAAACTTATATCTACCGAGAAGAAAAGTTTGAGTGGTGGGTTTAATTCAAGAATAAATGTTAATTGTGATGTTCTAATTGTTGTATTGTGTTTTAGTGAATTGTACCGGTTCTCACCGACCCTGGGCGGCGGCCTAGGCCTGGGCTTAGGCCCGGCGCTGGTCCCTCCCCCCTCTTCCAAGGCTGACGTCGATTCCTACCAGTCGCGGTATGCGAGGTACGTTCCTATATTATTTACACCGATATTTAGCCTGTTGAAGGTGCTCGTCAGCGAAAAACGTTATCGAAGTAAGCTACGTACACGAGTTTGGGTGGGTGTCCATGCTAATTTAGCAATTAATGAACATTAACCTAATTCCAAAATAAATATTACTAAGCACTTGTACGAAAATATATACTTCAACACCAAGTCACAGAACAAATGCAAATATTCAGTACAGGAATTGTCCTGCGTAGGAATCGAACCCAGGACAATTTTCTTTAAGTTATCTATCAAATCATATTGTGTGCACTAGTTAAAAAAGAACCCTTGTATTCCATTGCCAACACTCTTTCATGTCAGACTTTTAATACAAACGTGTCCAACAAATCACTTTGTCGCTTAAAAAATGCTAATAACAGTGTTACCGCCGAAGTGACGTTATAATAACAAGCCCGGTAAACGATTCAATCAGTGCTCCGATCCTACATCAAGTTACCGAAACTTTATAATATCAGTCGATATGGGACTCTATATGTGTGTAAAAATTAGGTCGAAAGTTGAGTGGGAGAATTTGTCAGATTTGGGTAGGTCGATAGGCACGCGCCCTGTACATTGTTGCGTTTCACCCTCGTGTGCTGGATCAGATCTTATCGCGAGCACTTAGTATTTACCCATTCGTGATAACATCTACCCTGATTCTTAGGGTTGCTAGTTGCAAACTGCTACTTTGGTCCGGCTCACTGACGGCGCGCGAAACTCGCGAGCGCGCGCGAATTTTCCCTTTTCGCTTTTAGCTTTTTTTTTTGTAATTACCTTAGCCGGGTGTCTTTTTAGCAATGTTTGGTGGATATCTATCCAAAATGGTGGCCATCCACAAAATGTCGGATTTCATAATTATAATATTAAAATGACGACCTTCGTTGCCGAGAGGCGAGCGGGCCTGATTTTCGGCCGGGTTAGAACCCCGGTCGGGTTAATATGGGAAACGAACTTTTAATGTTATTTGAACTTTAACCTGTTGAATTCATGTTTCATATCGTTAAATCATTTTACGTTGGCAGCCCGTTAGGTTTTATAACCAACGAATTAAGAGAAGTAGAGATTAATTTATTACGAACCCTAATCGTTACGAGTAGTTTGCTTAACTTTTGTATTAAAAACTTTGCCAAAAGTATTTTATCACAAAAACTAATGCATTAATTGTTGTGAGTAGTTATTTAACTTCAAAATTTTAGTTTCTGTATTTTTTACGCGGATGAACTACGCCTAAAATATGTATTTTCTAACGCTTTATGCGATTTTTTTTAACAACACTAGGAATACAACTTTTTTTGCCAAAAAGGTGGCAACCCATTCATTAGATCGTATCGCGTCAGTACAATGCTGGTTGTGTCCACCCCTACAATGCAGATCCCTGATAAGGGCGCATTGGACAGATGCGTCGAAATCGCGTTGGGGGCTATTATAGCCGCTTTAGCTATTTGTTTTAGCGTTTAGTTAGCGATACGGGGGCTAACTACTGTAGCAGCCAGTACTAAAAAACGAAATGTCAACTAGTTCAGTTTTTTTCAATATCGTTTCGCTCTTGTTATATAATAAATTATCTGGTATTCGATTATACAGGTGCATGTATGTATGTGTACTTTTAAATTGTGAACTTAGTCAGTTCAAACTTCGACGATCTCCGTAGCCGAGAGGCGAGCGTGCCGGACTTTGGCGTCGCGCCATCTCTGAGGTTCCGGGTTCGATCCCCGGTCGGGTCAATATGGGAAACGAACTGTATTGTCTCGGGTCTGGGTGTTGTGGTACCGTCGTTGTTTCTGATTTCTGTAACACAAGTGCTTTAGCGACTTACCACAGGATCAGAGCTATGTATGTGATGTTGTCCAATATTTAAACTAATGATGTACTGCTAATCTAGTCTGACCGAAGAAAATTAAAAAAAAAACTGATTTTATGCATACCTAATAATAGTAGTATTAGGCATACTATCTTACAAAAAAATAGACAGTTGCTTGAATGAAACAAGTTGCAAACAAATTAAACAAAACAATTGTATGATATTATCAACTTATTACTTTCCCAACGATCTTAATCACGCTCATGGTGTCATTATGTCGCTTGCCTCAGGGCAACAGACTACCTGACTTGTTGGAGACCTAATTGTGATGCGTCTTTTAATTAGGCATTCTGACTTTGGCTCTGATGTTGGCTTGAACAAATGACTGGGCTGAACCAGTGTAAAAATTATATACGGTCGATCTATTGTTGTCTATGTTAGTAATTTTGCTCATTCAAATTATTTTATATTGTTTTTAAACATAAAGGTAGTAAGGTGTTGAGGAAGAGTGGCCGCCTCTGGCACAGGTGCTTATTACACTTGATAGAGAAGGTCAACCCTTGCTTATTTCGTGTAGAAAATGATTTATGATGGAATAAATAATTCTTCATTTTTTTATTTTGATTTTGAATTCAGAACCTCCTCCTTTTTTTTGAAGTCGATTATAATTTTATTTGCATACTGTAATCAAAATATATTATGACAACCAAATTCTAGCATGTTATCCACCATTACTGTACTTAAAAATAATACAGGTAAATCAAAGTGCAGACGATAGCACAAGGTAAACACTTGCAGTTCGATAATAGTTTTTAAGCGCACGACATAAGGTCCAAAGTGTGTAGCGTGACGGTATTGTGACTGTACAACTAAACGGTTTATGATAAACATAAAAAAACAAAATAAAGTTTAATTTAGAATACGTATGTGATATAATATTATAAATGTACTTACTTTACAGCAACTTGCGGATAAAAACCATATTAAATTAATAAGTATTTCATTTAATACGCTCTTTCTTACGTCATTTCATATAGGAATGAAAATGACGTGATAAAAGCGATAAATTCAAAGATCACATTCGAACACCATTGTCGTTATAAAACCAACTTTATTAAGACATTTAAAAAAGAAGTCATGTCACGTTTATTGATAGTATAATTTAGCAAATTTATAGTTTCCGAAACAAAATAGCCAATATATTAAGTAAATAAAGACGAAAACAATAAAAACGCACAAAAATCTCGACAAAAGAACTAAGATAAACAGCTTCCTCCGCAGTCCGAAATAGAAAAACTATAAAATAAAATGTCACAGACATTATATGTTGAGTTAGTGTTGCTAACGCCGAGCCCTACACTAAATTAGTTCGAGGAACGCCGGGCGATGTTAAATATATGACTTCCTGCAGAGAGTAGGTTAAAAATGGGAAAAGATAAAAACGACCAAACGCGTGTCGGGGCACGCCTTTAGTGGAGTTCCGTACTATTAACTGAAATAGAATCGGTAACTTTCCCTTAATCGATTTTTTTATTGACTATGATTTATAATTAAAAAGAATTTAAACGCTTGAGGATTTTGAGTTTAGGCGTCAGTTTTTTTAGTGAGCTTGTGTTATTTCCTATTCCTTTCTTTATTTTAATCTCATCTCAATGTGTTGCACGTATTTCTTTCCAATAATTTTTTAGCATTTCATTTTTAAATTAATGAAATAATTTGCCTAAAATATCTAATATGTCATTACTTGGATAGTAAAAAACAAGTCAGTTACTCAATCAAAACTACAGCCTTCTCTTTTAAATTTAATGATGACAATTATTTATTCCAGTAGGTTTTTAAATCACATTTTGATGTAATTTTAATTTTTTTATTCGTAAAATAAATTAAAATTACATTATTAATTTATTTTACGAATAAAAAAATTAAAATTAAAACAAATAAAACAACAAATTTACAAAATTAAATAAAATAATTCAGGCCTAAAAACTTATAAAATAAACACACGATGACGATTAATTTTAACATATACGACCGGATTGATGCCGCAGCGCGTAATGTCCCTGCTTTGATTCTCGGTTATTTTTTTTCTAAACTGACTTGAGTCTGTGTGCTGGCATGACGCTTCCGGTTAGTATCCGTTATTTAAAACTCCTAGCACAAGAGAAAAACTTGGCTTGAGTTAATTTATCTGGCACATTTATTAAACTTTGCTCACCAAAATATGTGGCATACAAACTAACCTAACAGTAAAGGTAAATTATCCAAAAGAACCACATCCTAAAATGGGGACGATAAAAAGGAGCGAGTGAAAAAGAAAACTCCGGGCTCCGGGCACAATGCGCGCGCGCACCAAAAGGTATGCGCGGTGATTGCGCGGTACCGTCCGCAGCGGGCGCCGGCCTGCTACTGGTAATGTCCTGTAGATCATTATCTGTTTATATAACCTGGTCATATTTATAACTGATTTTTAACCATTACTTTGAGTATTTTTATAAAGGGTTACATTTGTAATCAGAAGTAATTTTGCGTAAACAGGATTTGGATATTGTTCAAAGTACACATACATTTTACCGTTACTACCGTACCGTAAAATCAGATCAAATCGTTGCGGTTTACTAGTAAACAATATTTGTATGCACTAATGTATATGTAACAATAAAGTGTATAATAGTAATGAAATCATCTTAATCTCACAAATAAAAACTTTGATGAAACTGATCCCAAATGAACTGTAAGTACTTAGGTTATGGAAACTATTATCAACTGTGGTGCTCAATTTGTCCATAAATACACATTAAATTTGGACAAATTCAATTAAATACACTTATGCATTCGGATCATTATTATTTTCCTGGATGAGGATCGAACCCGATCGAATGGTTGTGCCGCTAAACCATCAGCCAGACAATTAATTTAATGGTAAGGCAATGATATTAAGGTTATTAACTTTCCATCTACCCATACTTGGCATACGTCGAGCATATACTCTTCCATCTCACACCTGAGATGAGAGATACAAAAATCAACCAATCTACGGCTTGCTAAGTTTGATTCTGAAAGCACTTACACAGATAATCTCAAAAATAATGGACATATTTTTCGTAACTGTCAAACTTTTACTTAGGAATAGAACACTTGATTAAATCTGACGGTAACGTTGCCCTTATTTGGCAGTTTGAAAACATAAGACATGGATTAAATATTTTATGGCTGGTTTAATTTTTTATGTCTATTATAAAATAAACGTAAATGGTGCTCAAACTCGTTTAAAACATCTTTAATAAAGTATGCATTCAGAGTAGCTGTATATAAACCGCTGTTTATTTTCGTGATTCTTAAAAAATAATGACACGCCCATAACTCATTTGCTAAGTGGCCCTTTGACAGTTGAATACGTCAAATTTAACCCGAAAACAACTCGATAAATCGTCAATTCAAAACGCGAAACGTTGTCGCGAGGGACATTTGCATTTTAACAATTTCTCCCTTAACCGACTTGTCAGATGTCACATAAAAATGATTTTAATCTCGTAGTTTGTGTTGCCGTCTGTACCTCGGGCCCGTTAGCCTGCCTTCTCATATATCATCTTAATTAAATTTCACTGGCACAAACTTATTTACATGATTTTACCTGGAGTTTTATGTATGGAGTGCTGTGGGGTGCCACTTACAGCGTTAAGCGAGATTGGCTGTTAAGTCCTACTATCCTACTAATATTATAAACCCGAAAGTAAAGTATGTAAGAATGGATATCTGGAGGTATGTTTGTGACTCTTTCACGCAAAAACTACTGAACGGATTTGAATGAAACTTGGTAGGAAAAGAGATAAAACCCTAAAATACTTTTTATCCCGAAGTAACGCACGCGAAGTCCCAGGCAATGGCTAGTACCTATATAATGTTGTATTGAATCAACATCAACTTTTCGCCTCAAAACTTCGAGTGATGTCTATAATACTTTTATATATTATACTAATCATACATTTAACATTATTAGATTAAAGTAAAGATCGTTTATCATCGTTTATTTTAATTGTTTTACTTAAATTTAGATCAAGAATTATCAGGACTAATGTCAGAAGATATGGGTATGCCGATGTGCTGCTATTAATAGTAACCTGTGAAGCCGGGAACTTTTGTGCTTTAACTTAACCTGAATCACTAAGCTATGTTGTCGGCATCATTTATTGGTACAATATAAACCAGTCATATTTTGCTACATTGTCAGACGCATTAAAAAATCAATTGTCAAACGTTAACTTCTGTCCAGTATTGAATCCGTCATTAATCTAAAGATTAAAAAATATTGATCAAGTTTGTGGACACTTATTTTTACTTACAGTATGTAAAATGTATCCTAAATAAAATATGAAATCCCTGCGTTTGAAATTACTCATTATCAGCGCTTTTGTTACCAGGTGTTAATTAAGATAATTCCCGCTACCACTGGTGCCCCGCCCTCCTCGCAGTGATTATGTGTTTTTGAGTGACGCACGCACAGACGCGCTGAGTGTACGATTACACGTCCCTTAAAACCTATTTCTTGAGTAGCCGTTGGGGCCAACTGTACTTTTTAGTTTCAACCTTTTTTTGTCCTTTAAAGAATGTTCGTTGGATTAATGATGACTGGTTTCGGCGGAAAGTTTAGTACTATTAGTATAGTTATAGTTATTAAAATACTCACCTGCAATATAACAAAACAAATGTTTGTTACAACCAGTGTAATTGGGAGTATTTTTATTTTAATCGATTTTATTATTTTTACTATACGCCGTACTAGCGAACTTTAAATAACTATAAAAATAATAAAATCGATTAAGATGCCAAGGTGTCTTCGATTCCGTGGTTTTCAAACATTTCTGCAACGAATGTACCACGGGCCGATAAGTATGTAGCTCTAAACATATTAGATAGAGATAAAAATTTTCTGTTTCTAATATTTTTATTTTATTTTTAAGCGACCAAAAAGGCATTGAAATAGAACATAAAAATTTAAAACCAAAGTAGTCACGAAATTTATTTTTTATTATGTTAAAAATAAAAAAAAAATTCTGACAGCGAGGATCCATAGTTGTATGATAAAAGCTCATTTCATTAAATCAGAATTATAGTCAGTCGGTATTCGAATATTTAGTTGTATATTAATGTTTACTTACTAGTATAGAAGCCCATAGTTTTCTTAAGATTTAGTATATAGATATATCTAATCTTCTATAGCTAAGGCCTTAAACAGCTCACATTATCCTTCAGTAGCAAAACGTTACACTGAACATGTCGCCTAGTCAAACAAAAGCTCATTACGCTTAAACTTCAAACTAATCCATATTCTCTCCACGTTACGACATAAATAATATGTTGCATTCTACACAAATTCAAGCGAGCCACTGTCCTTCGTCTCGAACAAGCCATATCAAACTTTATTATCTCCGCAGTTAAATGTAAAATTTACTGCACGTTATTGTAGAACAACAATCATCACTTGTGAGCTTTAAATTCAACTGTAACAGATAAACTTCATACGTTATGGAATTGGTGTAGCTCGTGTGTGCATGTGTTAAGGTTGAAACTGGCGTGGCATGTTTTGCGGTCGTGACGTAGCCTGTGAGGTAATGATGTGACTGTTTGTATTTTGTCGATGCGATGTGTATGAGGTAGTTTACCTTTGTATCAGGAGTGCGATCAAGTTCAGTTTCTGATTAAAATAACAGTATCTTTATAGGAGGGTTGATCCCTCAGCTTTGATTTGATTTGTTGATTGAACACTTTAAGATCGTAAATTTAGACTTTTTAGGCTCAGGCCAGTCTTTCTGTAGAACTTTACAGAAAAAGCACTACAACATTTTTCAAAATCTCTTAAGATGCCAAGGTGTCTTCGAGTCCGTGGTTTTTAAGTCCACTACAATCGGTTAGATTGAATAATTTAATAAAAAACTGAATATATTTTTACACGCATAAACCCGGGTGTACCGGGACGAATCGCTTGTTAGAATTAATTCATTATAGAGTAAATTACATTAGATAATATTTCAAAATTAACTTATACAATAGTGACACATAAAAAACGTAAAAATCTTTTGAACACGCCACGCAGCTACATCGTGCTCCAAAAAATCTAACTAAATTCAGTTATTTATAAAGCAATACTAAACATCGATTCACCAGCACATCACTACTCGGACCGCATATGGAGTTTAGTAGAAACTGCGCCCGCGCAACGGAAACGACGCGTCTATATCCAACCGGACGCGCGTTGTTTACGTCTGTCTGTTTGTCGTTAACACCTAGCCTCGTTAACATATTGATCCCTGCGCATGCTAGATAAATCTGATGGATCGATATTAGGTGTGTAGTAAATGACACTTAAATAGTCCACAATCATACGACGAAGTTAAGAAGAAAAATTAGTATTTTGATGGTAAAACGCTTTGCTTTTTTTTCGGCGAAATTGCTCAATTTTTCCTACAGCATAAAATTTCTTATTTAAATATAAAAAAATATAGTCGAAACAATTATTGATTTTGATATGTCATTTGACGTTTTTCTATTAAAATAAAGGTATTATAACAAATAGATTTTTAAAGTTTCAAAATCGGTCTTTTTTAAAAATTAAATAAGATTTATAGAACGCAGGAGAAAAACGGATAGTAATTTTTAACACATTACGAATCGTTAAATATCGTTGTGGAACTGGGCATTAATCGTTTTTGTGTAAAATGATAGCAAACATCAACCCATCCATACATACTTTCGCGTTTAAATCGTTATGATTCGATTTAATTGCTATTTGAATACGGTAGCTTCATTTGCTTTATATAGAGACTATTCATAAGTATTACTAATGTAATCTATGTGAATAAAAAATATTGACTTTGACTTTGCTTCATCGATACGAGTACTACGAATGATAGAATAGAATAGAATAGAAAATGTCTTTATTCATGTAAAAGCATTTATGAATCGTCAAGTCAAGTAAACTACCACTGTGTTCGGAATGTTGATTCTATCGAGAAGAACCGGCAAATAAATAATGATTTATTAATGCCCGATTCCAATATTTGAAAAAACTAATCATTCTAGTTACGGAAAGTAATAAATTATACGAGGCGTAAGCTAAAAACGACTGACGGACGACTGATGACAGCTGATATGGAAAGTAAACTACGGAATGGCATTAACGGCTCGTAAAAAACAATTAGCCATTTTTGACACATTACGAATCGTAAAATATTGAAACGGGCACTAGAGTGCAAATGTTCACGACTATGTTATATGTTATCGTGACTGAGGTTAACAAATAAAGTAGAACGAATAATTAGAAGTAATAAAACTTAATTGGACGTGGAGTTTCAATCGGTTTGCTGAACCAAGAGCTTGGGTTAAGTAGACTTAACCCCAAGTACGGTTAGCAGAATAAACAGATTCGTTAATTCTGCTCCCTGAAAAAAAAAGGTTTCGAGTTTTTTACTTGCACGATTATTGTATACGTTTTTTGTTTTATTGGTATAAATATATTTCGTTTGATCGTCTCACTTGGCTCCATCTCATTTTACGTAAGATTATTTGCAAAGGTTTTAATAATTCTTTTATGCCATTTCTTCCCCGTTTTTTAAATAAATCGTGTAGATCCCGCTATTTAATGTTTACCACCTAAAAATTAAGGTAAACGAAAAAATATGGCACGTTTGGTTTTATTTCAAAGTTAATATTTACGAATTGAAATCTAAGCTTTACGCATTATGAGTAAAGTTAAGACTTCGTTAATACATTTCCGTCCTCCCCATAAGAAAACATAGGAGGTTATCGACTCTACTTCCGGTTACGTAATAAATGATTGTATTATCAATAAAAAAACAATTAAAAAAATAATAGTCCCAATTATGTAACGTCGTCGACAAGAATAACTACCAGTAAACTCCTACAATCACAAAAAATATCTTAAGGCCTAGGAAATAAAGTAGTCTATTACAAATTTCCAGATCTCTAGAAAAGGGTAGCAGCAGCTCGTCTAGCGACAAGCCGGCCGAGAGTACGGCCAGCACCAACAGCAAGGAGCAGAACAAGAAGCCGCACATAAAGAAACCCCTCAACGCGTTCATGCTCTACATGAAGGAGATGAGGGCGAAAGTGGTGGCAGAGTGTACGCTCAAGGAGTCGGCAGCCATCAACCAAATCCTTGGCAGACGGGTGAGTTTAAAAAAAATGGCGATCATTTATTGAAAAAAAAAAGAAAAGTTGTTGCCCTATCTAAATTTCAACTGTCATAACAAATTTTTAAAAAATGTCGACCTCACTTTTTAATTTTTTACAAAAAAAAATTTTTTTTGTTGGCCTTACTCCAAAAATTCTATTGTCATGTTCCCTAATGTCCGTCCGAAAGGTGGATTATGTTTACATTGTCACACATTGTTAATCTTGTTAGGAATGCGGCTAGTCATCAATAAACAAAGTATGGCGAACAATGCGCAACCATATCTGCTATCTGTACTAGTGCTGAATAACAAACGCGCTCCGCTACCGAGAATCGAACCAGCTACCGTTCTCGGAACAAATCTCATTCCAAACAAGAGTAACAATTGTTCACCCTTGAAAATACTGTGTTTAAGTTATTTTTTCTTCCCGTTTCGTGAATTCTCGATTGGTGCAAGTTTATCGAAAATGAATATACGTAGAGGCAATCGTGTCCCAATTTTGTTATCGATAAATAAACGATGAAACTAACACAATTTTATTATTATCGCACATGGTATCTTAGTTACATGAGTTTGTTGAACATAATGTCAATCTGACCATTGATTACACTTACATTTTGTCCATTACCGGGTGACTCATACTTAAACACATTTTAGACATTATTCTGTGCAAGCAGATTGAAAACCGATGTCCCTTTTTTTTGCACTTAATTTCTTACAGAAAATACTTGAAAGCGTCTACTTTTCAAGAGTGATAAAAGGACTGAATAAATTTTGTTAACCATTTTGTATCTTATTCACGCACTTACCTATAAAAGGCGTGGTGACGAAAACAAATATAGTGTTTGTAATTAATTAAGTTTGTAAGTAATTATGAATTTCGTTTTATATGTGCAAATATGGCGATGCTGTATGGGAGACTATTGTTCCTGATATTATTCGCATTGAAAATTTAAATTAACGTTTTTCTAATAAATTGAGATGTTTAGGTAAGATAAAGTATTAAGTTGAAATCGACAGCCATAATTTCTACAAAAGGTGTTAAATAGAAGAATTAAACCCTTTATGTTTTTGAAGTAAGTTCCAAACCAAATGAAATAATTAAAATACACTTATAAAGCCTGATAAAGGTAAAGTCAATGAAACAGGACTTAGTATATTTCGTGAGCAAAACTCCAACCAATCGAGAGCTCCCGAGACGGTCTCACGCCGGGCTTCCGCGGAGACTGACCAATTCGTAACGAGAATCCTGTCAAACAGTGGCATTCCTTGAGTCGCGAGGAGCAGGCAAAATACTATGAGAAAGCGAGGCAAGAACGACAGCTCCATATGCAGCTGTATCCAGGCTGGAGTGCAAGGGACAACTACGGTTACGGGTCCAAAAAGAAAAAGCGGAAAAAGGACCGCAGTCCAGCCGAGCTGGGAGGTATTGGACCTAGGGTTCCCACGCGAGGGCTGGGTCACGTCGACGCTTTTGTACACTCGCTTCACCCCCCCATCCCTTCCACGCCTGGATCGGCAAGACTCCCCGCACTAACACGCTCGCTCGCGGAGAATCTTGCCCTTTGCTCTTTATGGTCTGCTGAACCCTTGATGCTGGTATTAGGTGTAACTTCCGCGTTTACGTTAATGAGTACCATCAGACACTTCCTGAATGTACAAACAAATTATCGTTAACGCACACGTGGTAGTTAACGTTTAATACTGTCATCACGGGATCAGGTCTACTTAAATCCTCATTCTTTTGCCATCCGGTTCCATTTCAAAATACACGGAAAATGGTACACCAAAGATTTTTATCGTGTTATTCTCTATTATGTGGGAGCTTTGGAGACCTATAATGATTGTAGGATTGCAAAAGAACGAAAATTAAAGATCCAGTGATGGAGTCAACAAGAACTGAAAATATTTTGGGATCCATTGTAAATCACACCTCCGGCCACCAAAGGAAACTGACGGAACGTGTCATAAGTATACATCGACTTGATAGACGTAAAATCCTTTAGAACTTCAAGGTTTTGAGGAGATGACGTTGACGCAGCATGTTGTTGAGTATTCTTCATGACATTCTGTCTGTATTTTCTGTCCTCCTACATCTCATTTGAATTTTCTTTGATCCAATACTAGATGAAACCTACATCTTTTTTTTTGGTAAGAATGATCACTGATTAATTTCCCAGAAGCAGGTCTTTCCGGAAGACCAGAGTAAACATTTAATTGTCAAACTGAAAACTGAACCCACGACATATACAAAGAAGTTTACGAAATCAAAAGTACCAGGGTAGCAGAAACGTGTTGGATGAAAGAAATACACAAATGTGCTGTAGGACACCTGAACTTCCAATGGGTCCTAAAGAATTCCTCAATGCAGCTGGCTCCATTAACGGATCGAGCCGACCATAGAGCGCGGAGGGGAACCTCGTCCCGCCAGGACTAACCGAGGCTTGTCACTAACTGAGCATCCCCCCCTCCTGTATGTGAGTGTGCGTGTGTGGTGTTCGAATCTCGTACCTTCCGTACCGTTGCGTGAAAGCACGTGCTAGAAAAGCGGCAGAAACCTGCGCACGAGTCGGAGTAGCGGGCGCGGGGCGGCGACAGCTAGTGCGGACCAATGTTCGAGTCTTTACCAAAAGGACTCGTAATTTAGGACTCGACGCGTTATTTTAAAGATCAAAATTGTATTACATTGCGTTCTACATTGTAGTCAGTTGCTTTTTGACGTCCTATGGATAAGAGATAAAGAAGAGGTTTTCAGAAAATTTACAAATTGATTTCCTAAATAATATTTGCTAAGATTTTACTTTTTATTTTACTTGACGTATTGTTAATTCGAATACTTTATCGTGATTTATATCTTTTTTTTGACAATACATAAACTAGTAATTATTTCATTGGGTTGTTAAATTTTAATTAAAGTAATTGGATTAATAGAGTAGCAAAAAATACCTCTGCAGGGCATTTTGCCGCGAGGTCATAATTCAAACTGTCAATCTTCTCTAGACTCTCAAGTCCAGCAAACGGATCCTGGACTCAAAGGTTGCGCAAGACTAGTTTCGCCCCCGGCCCGCGCCGCCCCGCGCCCCCCTTATTACGTGTTTTGTGTACTTAGTCGTCGAGTGACCGTGCTGTAACCCTTCCCTTCGGAAACTATATTGGTTTGTTATATGTCTAGACCAGCGCGACTCGAAAGACCGCAGAATAGGTTCTGTGAGGAACTCCCTAATTGGCCATTCTCATTAATAGGTTCAAAATTTCTCAAGGGCTGCCCACGGGGCCGGTTTTCTAGCACCAACGTAGGGAACCTCGCGTGAAGTGCATTTCTCTTTTCTTTCCATATTGCGGCGGTTGTATAGTGGCATGCGCTTGGCCGCGAGGAACAAGCCAAGTATTACGAGCTGGCGCGCCGAGAACGGCAGCTCCACATGCAACTCTATCCCGATTGGTCGTCTAGGGCTAATACGCAAAGGGGCAAGAAGAGGAAGCGAAAACAGGAGACAACCGATGGAGGTACTGCCTTTTCTCCGTCGAAACTGCGTTCGCTTGAGAGCATCCAATAATCGGCCGACGGAACAACGGCCGTCTCCTCATTAAAACGAGGTCACTTAATTAAGGATTAGGAGACGTTCGTTGTTCCCCTCCCGCACCCATCCTTCCCGGCAGTTCAATTGCTTTGAACTCTGAACGAACGACAATATTGCCGAATGTCTTGGTTGGGGTACAGGCTGTAGACTTACCAGTATCTTTTTTTTTATTTAAATATTTATCGCATTTATTTATTTTCTTTCTGTTTTGTTATCAAACGCTATTTATCGAGACACCCTGACGTAAGTGGCACCCCTCGAAGGTTGTCCCGGTTTTTGGCTACCACTCTGCTCCGAGTCTGCGAAATGGGAGGCGTGCATGAATCAGTCAATTGAACAATTGAGTAATTGCTTTGCAGGGAGTTAGCACTGCGCTCCGTAAGGCTGGGACAGCCTTCCGTGGTTGAATGCATTGGAGTATGAGACAGAGTGCATGAGCAGAGTATAGCTGCGGCAGCGCGGCGCGTCAAATGATTCTGGCCAAACTTGATTTCTTTTGATTCCGGAGAACCTATTCTGCTTAAATTTTGCTTATAAGCGTCATCTATTATTTGTGGTTTTATTTTCCGATAGCAGTATACCGTAGTTAGATATTATTTTCGAAGATTATGCGTGTAGTATGTTATTTTAAAACCAATGTTTTTTCCGTTATTATCCTGTTCATTTCTCCTTCCTCCCTGCATGCTACTAACATGTGAAGGGGTTTTGTGCATGGCCTTTTCGTAGTGAGTAGTTGTATCTGTAATTATTTTAAGACGCTTCAAATATGATTTCCGGTAAATTTATTTCGCTGTAACGGCATTCGCAATATTATTTTACCGATTTTAAGACTTCGTGAGATGAGGTTTTTAATTTTACGGATTCTTTATTTTACCGCAAAATTTACTCGACATCATATTTTGTCTGTTTTCGACAGTCATAGTAAATTATGTACTTAAGTTTTGCAATTTAATTTCGATTATTCAAATTAACGATACACACAAGTCAAAAAGAATATAAACGATATCAATTGAGTGCGCAAAGAATGCAAGTGAATTACTGAAGAATTAGAGATGTTTTACTAACAAATTAAATATGAAACTTCCAGGAAATAATTTGAAGAAATGTCGAGCGAGGTATGGGCTCGACCAACAGAATCAATGGTGCAAGCCTTGCAGGTGGGTTTTCCATTCTATATTTTTATTTATTTTCGCTTTTAATTATTGCGCCATCGCGATGACAACCCAGCGGTTCTTGCCGCTGGTTATTGGGCTTTCAAATATTGTTTCTATGTGGAAAGACTTGGCTTACCTTTTAGTCTTTTTCTACGACATTTCCAAGAGGAGCCTGGTCGTAATCTTTACTTTAGCATTTATTTTTGTTTAATTCAAAACAAAATCTGTAGTAGATGTTGTGATTTTTATTATAACTTATTATTTGTTTTAATATACGCTCTGATGAGAGCTCTAGATTAAGAGTTACGTAAAAGAACGACGACGCAGTCGATTCAGAAAATGTGTCTTTTCACAAAGAAATAAAATTCCGATAATTTAGTACGAAACACGGAATAGATTTTTTTGAAAGTAGACCGAGTGTGGAGACGTAGTGTCTTAGGCATTAGACGAATATAGTTCAATAGCGGTCAGTCAGAGAAAGGGCAATCATTGTCGTCGAAAAAGCTTTCAAAAAAATCTTGACACATTTTCTGAATTGCACCTGCTTTGTTTTAAGGCTCTGGTTAGCGAACTTTTATGGTTTAAATGTAAAAGTATACGTGTACTTATCGACTTGTTTTTTCCACTCATGATTGCCGCTTCTCACGGATCGATGCTGCATTCCGACGGCACTATTGGTGATTTTGTAAATTCATTTCACTCCTTATTTCTAAACGACACCAAACGCTACGTGGTTCAAACCCCTGACATCAACATCATTTCCTTTATTTTATTTATCATAATTTTTATTTTAAATTACAAACACTGTTAATTCTTCATTATTTTGCTCTAAATAATTTAATTTCCTTTCATTGTTTACCAAACCTGTAATCGCTTTGGGTTTGCTCAAATTTTCATGACTCGTTTAATTACTAACGTGTTCCTAACTTCATATTCTTCATTATTTCTAAAATGTTCACTTCCTTCATCTGTTACACTATTCAAATGTTAATATAATGATACAATTAAATCATGCTTCTAAATTGTCACATCTTAAATTGGTACAATCTTGTCATCTTTATCAATTTCATTACTAAAAACCGGATTATGTAAATCTTCTCATTTCCACTGCCTACAATTTGCAATATCCCTGGTGATCAAATTAATAAACGCTGTCGATAATCCGCAACATCTGGAAACCTTTCCCTTCTGAACCCGAAGCCCCCTGCCTTACCTCCTGGGCTACAGCCCCGAATCAAGTAGCGTAATGGTGTCAGGGGGACTGGGGCTCCTGCGGCCAGAGCCGGCGACTCCCCTCTCGGCCGCCAGCCTGGTCGGGAGCCCCCCCCAGGAGCCGACGTATGTGAACCTCTAGTGCCGGCGAACCGCCGCCGAAGGACACGCCACGGTCAGTCTGTGATGGTGATGCGTGTGATGTGTGTCTGATGATGTTGGTGTTCATGATAAATAGTATTCTTCAAGTGATATATTAATAAATAATAACAGGAGATTAGAATGATGAATCTTTGCAATTGTACGACCATCTGACTTAATTGACAAATAATTATAAAGCTTATTTTTATGAAATCCTCCTTGTTCGATATTACCTCATTTTGGATTTCAAATATGCCATAATGTAGTACATATTTGCTCCAGCCATTTAATCGATTTAAAAAAAAAAGGTGCAGGTTTCTCAATTCGCCCGTATATATTTTTTTATTTGATACATAAATTAAGGGAGTTGTGATAAAATATGTAATCCGACATGTGATCTATCCTCCGATTCTGTCGTTTTTGCGTCGGGCGTTAAAAATAGTTTTAATAATAAGCCATTGCACTGCCGGGCTATGTCACATCTCAATTATGAGATGGATCAGGACATATTCCACCTCGAGGGCTCAGTGCGTATTGATGGAGGCGTGTGTAAGGCAAGTGACCAACCTTACTGCCAAATCTATCAAGGTTTTCTTGGAAAATCAATATCTGCTTACTATATATTTGATTTTCACATATGGCGACATACCATATGAGGTAAATGTCGATAGACAAACGATGCATCTAGTTAAAAATGTTTGTCTATACGGATTATGCATCAAGCAAATAGTTTTGGCCAAATTAATTTAAATTTTGGCAATTCTAGCTCTGATTAAATTGAATATATCCTACCATAGCAGTTACGAACATTTGAACAAATATGACGTAGTATTTGTGATCGTGTAAATTATGTTCAAAGGGTAACCATTGATCTAGAAAATTTGTCTAATTAAGAAAGTGGGAGTCGGAAGTGTAGTTTGTTTTAATAGCATTATTGTGATTTCACAACGTAAAATGAAATATAATTTCATCTTTGATTGCGATACGAGTTCAGTAAAGATGCAATTTACGAGTATACTTGTAAATTCTGAATATCAACATTTATTTAAAGAGACAAATAGACGAGATGCATTTTTTCACCTTATTGGATTAAAACTTAAGATGTTTCAAATATCATGAAACCAACATTGATTTGATGATGAATGATTGAATGAATGGAATTAATTGAGTTTCGATGTTGTCTTTAGGTAATGAATGTGTTTTTTGTTGTCGTAGGTAGATTGCAAGTCTTTGATTTAATTTGAGGTTATTTTGTTTTATTAAAAAGGTGCAAGTTATTTTACACTTGCCCATATTTTTGTTCTCAGTCTTCAAGTCATAATCTATTTAACCTTTTAGTAACTCAGCATGAGTTGACGTGCTGTTTTTTTAGTTTTAGTGTGTTTTATTTTAACAAGACTATTATAGCATGGCGTTTTTAACATGACCATTGTTTAGTTTGACATTTTATGCTCTGTTTTCGTTTGTAAGTAGGTTACTAGTTTTTTTTTTCTGTTATCTCATATTCGTTTTATTTTCTCATTGTTCTATTTTCACAGTTGATTGTTTTATTCTGTACTATGTGTAATTATTGTTTTATTTTTGTGCATGAAGAAAGAAGTTGGTCCAAAAACGGACCCTTGTATGACACCAGTCTTAAATTGCAAAATTAACGTTACAGGCGGAAGAAAAAGTGCGTAAGGTACATGGAAGCCCTAGCAGCGGTGGCGGGGAACGTCCCGCTGCCGATGGCGACCCCCCAATCTCCCTGTTCTGAGGAAGACGTCAAACTCGAAGAGTTGTCGGACGCCTCGAGTGACGGCGACGCGGATACACCCCTCAACTCGGCGTCGAGTCCGGGCGGGCTGAGCGCCCTGTCCTCCCTCGCCTCGCCCGCCTCCGACCCGCCCCCCAACCCCCCGCGGAACCCCGTTGGGACCAACCCGAGAGACGCAAACAATCCCCTTTCCGTCGGTCAGCTGACTTCCCAGTCATGGCCGCGAGCCGCGCAGGCGAGACCGGGACACGAGGTCATATCGGTCTCATAGTGACAGTGGTTAACGTGTGCCTGCCCCACGGACTCATTGCACGGACGCGCGTTACGCTCTGTGCCGATTTTAGCTTGAGAGACGTTTTTGTTTAAACCAAGATAGAATCCGGCAGATCGTAACTATATAGCTGACTACACTGAAAATTATCTACTCATTTTACGCACATTACGTGACGCGGCTTGATCTGAGCAGATAGCTCTCACTTGGACGCCTAGCGACATCTGTTGTCGCTGTAGAAAGTTAACAGCGCCATCTAGCGGCCGCGTCTGGAAGCAAGTCGTGTTGGTTGTGATATAAAGCAAGGTATCCCGTTTTCAGAAACTGCTAAAAACTATTTCAACGATTTCGTAGTGAATACTACCTCCTTGGCGCGATGTTTTTTATCGGGTGCTAGTGACGGGGTGACATGGAATACCGACATTTTTGTGAACTATATTTTAGTTTTATATTTTTGTTGCTCAATATTTTAACGATAGCTGCACACAGGTCTATTACACCTTCTGTAAAACAGACTTAAAGCATCTCATAAGTGGCCTAATAGTTTTTCTTGTTGAACTTTCCCACCAAATGTACGGTATTACATGCCATCACGCGTTTATAATAAGGGAATAGTTACATTTGTTTTACAAATTATACCATGGAATAAAGTCTAATGATAACTCCTATGGGATTCCCTTGTAATGAAGTGAAAACAGTCGCCTGTCACAATGATCTCAAAATTACGAGTCCAAATCAAGTCATTTTCTTTGCATTTTAATATAACCCATATTTTTGATATCCAATTTTTAATGACACTTCAATAATTTACATAAATTTATCTTCGAAAACATTTTACCTAACACATAGTCATCAATTATTAACGTCTTCACCGCACAAAGACTCAAATTCTAGGTTTAACTAATAGTGCCATAAAACTGTATAGAAAAAAACGGCCAAATTCTTTTACCATCTTTGATACTTAAAATTTGGATATTAAAATTATGGTTTCTACCACATTTCCAGTGGAGTTAGTCATGACTTCGTCTAGCCATCGATAAATAGGAAATTCAGTATTTATTTTAATTGTATTTCCAAAACGGAATTATAAGTTTTAATTTGTCAAACTGTGTTGATTCGTTTCAATAAACCAATCGTCTTAACACCAGTTTGTTCAAAATTAAAAGTTGTATCCGACTACTAACTTATATATCAGGCGATTTAGGCCTCTGTTGCTCTCTCAATATAGACTTTAATTTCATGCATTTTAATTTTCATATGTTGTACGAATAATTTCTTAATCACCATCAAAATAGAACGTCGATGTTTGTATGTTATATTAAAATGGAACAATGAAGTCCTTAATTTCTTAATGACCTGCACCAGATAAGTCCATGTAGCGTTAGAAAGTTTTAGTTTATAAAAATATTTTTCCCTTCGACATCAGCTCTGTATAAAGTTAATGTTAAGACGCGGCGAAGGGAAAATCGTTTTGTCCGTTGTACGGAACCGTTAGACTGTCGTAGGTTACAATAGGCGCGTCGTACGAATGACTTTATTATCTGGATGGTGTACCGATTTGCCCTTTTGCATTCGATGAACAATGTATTGTTACCGTATATCATTTCAGCGCCATCTATTGGTCAAGTTTTGAACTTTGTTCGGAGCCGTCTTTGTCTGTTAAATATTATGAAATTGCATGTTTATTTAATTTTTAAGACGTACTTTTTGGTTTTTACGTTACAGAAATGTGTTTTTATTGATTTTCACCATTTGGGTTACTATTTTTTTCTACAGAGAGGTCAGTAAAGGGCATTTTGGCACAGCGTCAGCCTTTGTATATGTGTAAGTACATACATAATGTAAATGTATAAAATATAGGCTTAATCTAACTGTGTCATATTAGAGTTTAAGTGTACTATGCTACTTACCTATACATTACTATATAAAAAGAAGTTTAAAGAAATATTAGTTGAATACTGACTCAAATTGAAATTGATCGTCATCTGGTGATGTAATAATATTATTTTGATCGGTTCAATGACCCCCAGAGTATATGGAACTGGAATATGTATGTAAATAAATTTGTAATTCATGAATGAATATTTAGAAAGTTTTGGTATAAAAATATTGCATTTATATTATTATAAAAAGTGATTAGCCCTTGGAATGTTCTCGGATGGTTTGTTTTATTCAACGCAACTTTTTGTTGATTACTTTTTATTGTTATTATTAAGAATTTTAACGTTGTTAATTGCAATATCGATGCCCATGACTTAACACGAAATTGTGACACGTTTTGATTGAAGTGTTTGAATTAATCGAATTTGTTAAACGATGAGTTTATTGCGTCGACAAAAGTGCATGTTAAAACTATCATTGATATTTTACAATCTGACTAAAAATGAAAATTTTAATAAAACAAATCTGTCGTATGATTTTGCATGAAATCTGACTTTGTGCAATAATGAACATTATGGGTACTGTATAGTCTTCTAAATATAAATTAGAATTTTTCTTAAAATTTATTTTTAAGGTCTATTTTCGAGAGGAAAATATTGGATTTAGATTTTTTCGCTAAAAGAAATGATTTTTAGTTTTTCATTTTTATTTTTATGTTTTCATTGACAGTAATGTAGGAAAACCCGTGCCAAAACCATCTAGAACTGTGAACAGGTCGCCAGGGATCTTAGAACCGTTCTACGTTGTATTCACAAGGAATGGAAATAACATGACGAATCATCTTCACGGTGATAAACTTACCATAGGAATGATATTTTTTTCATATTTACATACAAAATACTATTTTTAAATATTTTTGTGATTTTAATTGAGTTCTTATAGTGTTTATTAGAACTTCTACTGATTTGCAAATGAGATAAATCTTCTATATGTATTTTTCTAAAGGAAGTATGTAAATATATTCATTCGACTTAAGTATAAAATTTTGAAAATTTGATTGCGAAACACCATTGTTGACTTCTAAATTTATTTATCTTGTATGGTTAAGGTAATTTTCATACAATAATTCTCGAAATTTCCCTTCTTTGTGAATATTTACGCGAATTGAGTGGACAGTACTTTACTATAATGTCTGTGCCAAATTTAACTATACGAACAGTGCTGGACAGGTGTCCTCGGATGCCCGAAACCTCTAAAAGGTCTTTATGTTGATAGATTTTATAGGTTGTTTTTATTGTTAAGATGGTAAAGACATTCGGCTCTACCCGAGTCGGTTATTATTATTTTTTGTAGAAAAAATTGTCAAATTAGAGAGAACTCAATTATTAGGTCTGGTCCCATGTCTTGTGTTCAGTTGAACGAATATTATTTTAATAAACAACTTAAAAATTGTGATGATTGTTTTATTGCTTGTTTCAAACACACCGGCTGAGTGTGAACTGATATTTATCTATTTCATTTTATGATACTTATTATTATAGAATGAAATAAAAAATATTGGCGACGTGAATCGGCCGGTTAAAATTTAACTGTACATAAATATCATACCAATTGATGTAAACGAAGTCAAAATAATGATTATGGCGGACATCTACTTTCATAGTCGATCTGTTTCATTGGTTTTTATTTATAATTTATTGATCGCCAATATCTATATCGTAAACGAATCTAACTGAACAGTTTGGCATTTAACTAATGGCTTCAGTCATTTCATGACCAGGTCGTCACGCCAAGCCTAAATAATATTTTATTATGGTTGGTGTTTATTTGTGTCTGACATCATTGATATAAACATTGGTAGTATATACTCACTAGCTGTGGCCGCGACTTCGTTCGCGTGGACTACATCCTTTCATGGTCGGTTTTACCCCTATCTCCCCTAATATTCGAAACAAAAAGTAGTCTATATTTTAATAGAGCTATATTTGTGCCAACTTTCATATCTCTAACTTAAAAAAGGTGGCATTACCCCCCCCCCCCTACTTTCTAACAAAAAGTAGCCTATGTCCGTTCTTGAGGTTCAACGTATACCTATGCCAAATTTCATCAAAATCGGTTGAGAGGTTTAAGCGGGAAAGCGTAACAGACCGACAGACAGAGTTACTTTCGCATTTATAATATTGGTAGGGATGTTCCAAAACAACTTGACGTTGTATCAACTCACGCTACGTCGTCAGAAATTTCGCTCAAGAACGCTACGCAAAACGCAAGAACGCAAAAAAACAATCGGGAAATAGGTAATTTCATGCGCTGCTGTATATTTGGGTTACACAATAAAACACAGTATGAGATTACATTGTTTATTTTGTGACAATGCATAATAGAGAATACATTTAGAAAAAATGTAAAACGCTATAAAACAGTGACGCTAATGCAGACTAGTTATTCCGTAGGAAAAGTTAAAATGACGCGATAGAAATATTTGTACTGTGGTTTCTAATTGCTTAGGAATTATCGGGACTAAACTAAAAATTGACGGGTTAAAATGGAACTGTTTCAAAAATTCCATGTCGTTTTCTTATGACAAGATATTTGTAACAAATTAAAACTGTAGCCGTCAATATTTTGGTGATACTAAATAGTAAGAAGTGGACTTTAATTTGGCTTTAAGTGCTTATTATAAAAACAATAGAACTTACCTAAAACTAATTATCGTGATTAATGTAAATCGTTCTACTCGTGTACCCCTACTTATAACACGAATCCACCGGAAGATACAAGGGAAAAGATCATTTTAATTTTTCATACCGTAAGTAAAATTCGTCAATATGAATTGCGTCACCGTGTTATAAGAACGACCAGCTATTTTATATTTGCTGTAAACTTGTAAGTAATTAAAATACGTTAACAGTGCATTGCATTCACTAATTACAACTGTGGATACACGAGTAAGGATCTTGTAATCACAATTAACATTTTCACCGCACAATGCTGTCACCACACATTCAAACGAATAACATTTAAAAACAAAACATGATAATAAATTAAATGCGTGTGTTGGATATCAATTTTGACACATGGTAAGTAGGGAAAACCGTATGGAAGGAAATTTCTTTTCGTTGCTACTTTAAAATCGTAGAACACCATTAAAAATGTTAATTTTATTATCTTGGCATGCAATAGTAAACTAGAAAATCTAATAATATTGTTATTAATTGGTCAGTTCAAGAACCTACAAAATTAATTAAGGACTGGCCTTAAAATAACCTGGTATATCAATATTAAATTAAATATTATCTAAAATCAAAATTCAGTATAAACAAATTATACTAATTTGTTAGTATTATTTTTATTTAATTTAAACAGATCGTTGTTTCCTTAGATATTTTATATCTCCGTAAAGTTTTAGGGAGTTGTTACAATATCGGTCATATTATTAATTTTAAGGAAACAAGATCTATGTAAATTTAATGTAGGTAATTAAAATTAGTAAGTATTTTAAATACATTGTTTCTATTTCGTACATTGTCATATCATTGCAAACACATTCTTGACGTGAAAACATGTATTAAATACCTTTGGATGTCAATAAGGTTTTTGGCTGAAATTGTAATTAACATGTCAGTTGAATTAATAAATGTTGCCGAATCAAACACCATATAACACGGTATGTACTGTCAATAGCAAAAGTAGTGCTTCAACATGATTCCGAACTCTTTTTTTATCATAGAAGGTGGTTATGATTCCTGAGAATAGAGACTCAATGATATGCATATTTCGCTCGAATACTTTTATTTCTTAGCGACTGATGCTGACAATATTTTTTTACTACTACTCATATCCATATTAAGATATCGTCAAGTATGTATTAACAATGTCAAACCGGGGTCTAAATCAGTCTATGTGAACGGAAACCTAATAAATACTGCGATACATCCGTTATTCATTGTTATTATGTCATGTTGCTATAGTTAACAGTCTAACATATAACTATCGTAAGCTTTGGGTACAACAAACGAATACACTAAAATTGGTTCTCAGCTGCCCGAAGCTCATACGATGGAAAATTGCTTGTGGAAAACAATTAAAATGTAAATGTTTAATCAGTTTAACAAACCAACCGCTTTATTCAAAATTCGATTCTTTAGGCAAATCCAACTATTTGAACACATATTTAACTAAATATCCTAACTCCTTGAAATTGCGTATTGTATGTAAACCTGATTTAAATAATGACAAAAATATGTATGTTTAAGTAATTGTTTCGGTCAAATTGCAAAAAAAAATCCTTTTTTGTTATTTGGAACGTCACTAAAACATTATTAGCAATTGATAATAATGAATACAACACGTAATTTAAAGGAGTCGCTATAATTCGTACAAATAATAATTGGAAGATGCCCTGACGTCATTCTTTACCAAAACCGCTTAGTATCGCGCAAATAAAGTTGCCTGCGCATGCGCACCAGTACAGTCACCTACGAACAAGCGCCCACAAAAAGTGAGCCTAGAACAATACCTATACAATTAGTGGTGTAGTCTTAATTATTGGGAGGGTCCCTGTATGAAGGAGCCAACATTTGCTCCAATCTCTGGTTTTTATATAAAGGTTATCTATTTTCTTATGACCACCTAAGCAAGAACGGTCAGCGAGGTAACATCCAACGATAGAGGACCATACAATCTCCGTCTTTAGTGGATAGGGAGCTTCGAAATGGGACCTCACCAAGGACGAACGGTGAGGAAGAGGAGAAAGCGTGCCCACTTTTAATATTTCCCGAATAAAGGAACATCTCAAACGACTGCAATGGCATTATTTAAAATTGCCGGCGCCCAAAAGAAGACTTTAATATATGCACTCTAAAGTAGCGTTTGCTCTTCTGGACCGCGTACTTGGAATCGTAAAGTTCACCTTACGTTAATATCTCCACCATGATTCGTTGCTCATGCTACACATATGACCAATTTAACCCTGACTACGCCACTTCTAACTGAATGGAATAAAACCACCATTAGCAATCATTCCCACTTAGCCTTACACAAAAATTACAAAACTTCATACGTTACAATAAAGACTCATACAAAACAACCAACAAAATCTACCTAGCCTTCCACTTTTCCACAAGCAACATCCTGCCCATGCTGCGAAGCCTCCACGGACCCTTAGATGGACCCTACGGACATCTCGAGGGGGCCTTACCAGAGCCCTGAGGACTTGCCGCCGGGAGGGTTCCGTACGCGAACAGACGTCTTCGTGTCCAGACCCTCAACCTCTTCTGCAAAGGAAATTGAGGAGTATTTATAAATTTTTGTTTTACAATTGACTAACTAACTGCATACTTGTATCTTGGTGTTTATTAGTAATAAGTTTTGCTTTCTTGTGTAAAAAAAACGGTAGCTTCAGTGTAACTGATGTAATCTATATGAATAAAAATATTTGACTATTGTTGGATATTGGGTACGATTAGTTCATTGGGTTCTCTTGGGTTGGGTTCATCTTACTGTATAGTGACTATCCTGCTTTAATTATAAATGTGAAAATATGTTAGTATGGATGATTGGTCTGTTACTCACGCAAAAACTACAGAACGGATTTTGATGAAATTTACTAGGTAGAGAGATGACATACTAAATTAACATTTGGGATACTTTTTATCCCGAAATAACGCGGGCGAAGTCGCGACCAACAGCTAGTTATCAACGAAGGAGGTCGTGCACTCACTGCTGAGGCTGAAGGTGGAGTTCTGCAGGTCCCGCTGACCGGGCTCGCGCATCTTGCGGCCGGTGGGCGTGCTGCACCCCGACGACACAGACATCGCCTCCAGGTGCTTATTCACCAGGTTTAGCTCTGCAACCAGCACATAACACATTAGAACTTAATTCATTTCAATACTTACAAAGCTGGTCTAAATGTAAGATTAGTCACGAGTAAAAGAACTACACTACAAATATGTCTAATAATAAACACTTAGAGTCAAACTTTAACTGTCACATAACTGCTTAGCTATAAAATACCTGAGGATAAACAAAAAAGATGAAAAACATGGTAATGGGTCTGGTGAGCTGTCTGTAGTGGGTGTGGTGGGTACCGACCGTGCGTGGTGGTGGGGGTCCCGTTGGTGGTGGGGCCTAGGTGCGGGGAGCCGTGCCTGTGGTGGGTGTGGTGGGTACCGACCGTGCGTGGTGGTGGGGGTCCCGTTGGTGGTGGGGCCTAGGTGCGGGGAGCCGTGCCTGTGGTGGGTGTGGTGGGTTCTGACCGTACGTGGTGGTGGGGGTCCCGTTGGTGGTGGGGCCTAGGTGCGGGGAGCCGTGCCTGTGGTGGGTGTGGTGGGTTCTGACCGTACATGGTGGTGGGGTCCCGTTGGTGGTGGGGCCTAGGTGCGGGGAGCCGTGCCTGTAGTGGGTGTGGTGGGTACTGACCGTGCGTGGTGATGGGGGTCCCGTTGATGGTGGGGCCTAGGTGCGGGGAGCCGTGCCTGTGGTGGGTGTGGTGGGTACTGACCGTGCGTGGTGGTGGTGGTCCCGTTGGTGGTGGGGCCTAGGTGCGGGGAGCCGTGCCTGTGGTGGGTACTGACCGTGCGTGGTGATGGGGTCCCGTTGGTGGTGGGGCCTAGGTGCGGGGAGCCGTGCCTGTGGTGGGTACTGACCGTGCGTGGTGGTGGGGTCCCGTTGGTGGTGGGGCCTAGGTGCGGGGAGCCGTGCCTGTGGTGGGTACTGACCGTGCGTGGTGGTGGGGTCCCGTTGGTGGTGGGGCCTAGGTGCGGGGAGCCGTGCCTGTGGTGGGTGTGGTGGGTACTGACCGTGCGTGGTGGTGGGGGTCCCGTTGGTGGCGGGGCCGCGGTGCGGGGAGCCGTGCCTGTGGTGGGTACTGACCGTGCGTGGTGGTGGGGTCCCGTTGGTGATGGGGCCTAGGTGCGGGGAGCCGTGCCTGTGGTGGGTGTGGTGGGTACTGACCGTGCGTGGTGGTGGGGTCCCGTTGGTGGTGGGGCCTAGGTGCGGGGAGCCGTGCCTGTGGTGGGTGTGGTGGGTACTGACCGTGCGTGGTGGTGGGGTCCCGTTGGTGGTGGGGCCTAGGTGCGGGGAGCCGTGCCTGTGGTGGGTGTGGTGGGTACTGACCGTGCGTGGTGGTGGGGGTCCCGTTGGTGGCGGGGCCGCGGTGCGGGGAGCCGTGCCTGTGGTGGGTACTGACCGTGCGTGGTGGTGGGGTCCCGTTGGTGGTGGGGCCTAGGTGCGGGGAGCCGTGCCTGTGGTGGGTGTGGTGGGTACTGACCGTGCGTGGTGGTGGGGTCCCGTTGGTGGTGGGGCCTAGGTGCGGGGAGCCGTGCCTGTGGTGGGTGTGGTGGGTACTGACCGTGCGTGGTGGTGGGGTCCCGTTGGTGGTGGGGCCTAGGTGCGGGGAGCCGTGCCTGTGGTGGGTGTGGTGGGTACTGACCGTGCGTGGTGGTGGGGTCCCGTTGGTGGTGGGGCCTAGGTGCGGGGAGCCGTGCCTGTGGTGGGTGTGGTGGGTACTGACCGTGCGTGGTGGTGGGGTCCCGTTGGTGGTGGGGCCTAGGTGCGGGGAGCCGTGCCTGTGGTGGGTGTGGTGGGTACTGACCGTGCGTGGTGGTGGGGGTCCCGTTGGTGGCGGGGCCGCGGTGCGGGGAGCCGGGCACGGAGCGCGGCGTGGCTGGTGCTGGTTCTCCGTACACCAGCGGGCTGTTCACTGGGGTCTTCAGGAACTTGCCGAAACCTGACAAATACAACCACCTATTAGCACACAAAAATTAAATTTGGAGAAAAAGGGGGAAAAAGCAAACAAAAATTTTGGCGGACCTAGATTGAATTTTAACCACAGTTCTGCTAATAAAGTTTCATCGTAGTATCATACGATTGAAGCTATGCAGTAAATGGCATAGCTTCATAATCAAAACTATAATGGTAAAAACAAATATGGAAGAAGTCCTTTAACTATGTCAAATAAATAGAGGAATGTTAGTATGAACAGCACATTTACCTTCGACTACTCTTAGGTCTCCGTCATCGAAGCACACTCGCCCGTTCACGATTACGTACTGAGGGCTGCCGACCACGTGCTGACCCTGAAAATATAAATAAAAATAAGCAATGTCTTGTGAACGCCAATGATGACCGGAGCTATACGAGTGGGAGACTCGAGGGTACAAAAGTAGGCAACCACGCTACATTCGTGAATAGCACTAACCTCAAAGATGTTAAAGTCGACAGCGTGACGGTGGGCGGCGGCGGAGATGGTCCGCTCCAGCCGGGGGTCCCAGACCAGCACATCGGCGTCGCTGTTAACAGCGATGCGACCCTTCTGAGGCCACAGGTTGAAAATCTTGGCAGCGTTCGAGCTGGTCACGGCCACATAACGGCAGGGATCCATTATTCCTGAAGGATGAAGATAGTTTCCGATTAAAAGCGTCTGTAAAGAAGTGAAAGGACCTGACCTAGCTGGCGAAGACTTATCTGCACTGATCTGTTGGGGGAACGGATACCTCTCACCCCCTTTTTTTTCTTAACGAGGGGAAAAACATTGATGTACCTACCGTACCGTCACCCGAGGGAGGTGTCGGCGTGTGTGGAACTCTTGGCCTTGACAAGGGCAGGATTACCCACTAAAACCCCCCCTTGGAACAAAAATGTGTGAATGTATGGCTAAGTGGTGGTCTGCATGTATGTTTGTTACTATTTCGCGCAAAACTACCGAATGGATTTAGATGAAATTTGGTGATTACGCAAACTAGGTACTAAAAAAATATAATAGGATACTATTTATACAGAAATAACGCAGCCAAACTCGCGGGCAACAACAGCTAGTTTTCAATGAATGTCTTACCAGTGTTGACCCCCTTCTGCCACAAGATAGCCATGCGGTCCTCGACCCCATTAACCCCGTTGGGGATCTTGGAGAAGTTATCCTTGCCAATCTCCTTGTCTTTCTCGTGGAATGTGCAGTTGTCGCTGCCGATCAGCTGAAGGCGGTCGCTGAAACAGTCGGGACAGTGGTCAGCCGAAGAACGAAATCCGTACTAATATTTTTAATGCGAAATTAACTCTGTCTGTATGTCCGGCTTTCACGCCTAAACCGCTGAACCCAAGCTCGTTATCACTATACCAGGGGTACTTTGGGAATAATTCCTACTAATATTAAAACACTTTATTACACTTTCGCGCAAAAACTATGATTTTTATAAAAAGTTGTGGAAATATTTTTATCACGAAATAACGAGAACGCAGTCGATATATTACTTTGCAGCATTTGTGTGCTCAGGCACCCCAACAAAATTAAAACTAATTTATCATTTCATTTAGGAGTCTTAACTAATCTTTTAAACATTCCAACACAGAAAAATTCGCAGAAAAAGCTAGTTCATTTAAATTTCAGGCAACCCTCTTAAGAAACTCCAAACCAATTCGACTTAAATCCGATTAAAAGTATCACATTAAAATTCACATTTATCAGATGATAGGTGCAAAGTTATTATGAACCTTATTTCCGTGTAACGAAGACATGAAAAACATTGGCAAGGGATCCTTCTGTCACAATCACTATGTGTACCGCTTGTACTCACTCGGCGAGCGCCTCGAGCGCGGCGCGCGGGGTGTCGGGGGCGCGGCGCAGCGGGGGGGACAGCACGTGCGCCGCCGCGTGCCGGAAGCACGAGTTCCTGTAGTGGGTACCTGCACAATCAATTAATATATATTAAATTTATTGAATAGAACAATTTCATTTTCTTTATGCGGTCCCTGTACGGATTGGTCTGTACCTTTAGTAAAAGCCTAGATGAAACATTTAAATTTGTTTTTTTAATTGAATGTTTCGTATATGTATTTGGATGATCGTGTCGTTTCTTCACAGAATATTTTTAAAACATATTTTCTTGCTATATTACAATTTGAAAGATTACTGGAAATATTAAGCCAGATTATACCACATGTTTAAGGTCAAATATTTGAGCAATGGCTTCAGTTGCGTGACAATTCTGTCCCTTTTAATGTCGGAATGTTTGGTCCAGCAATGGTCTTTAGTAAAAATGACAATAATGGTCCAAGTAAGTGTGTGTTCAAAATCCCGAGCAAAGGCAGAAACGACGTGATGTTATAAATTCTAAGTATCTGTCTGTGTGTCCATCCGATGAACCGATTTATTATTGCTTACCCATGCATAGATTTCGTGTTGAATCATATTTAATTAATGAGTAAAGTCTACTAAAAGCTTGATGAATGTGTAAACAAATTTAAATGGACATTATCTCTAGTCCTAAATATTGTAAAAGCATAGACAGCTGAATTTCTTCTTGGCAGAATTAAATTCCGAACCGGCTTAAAATTTGGTTTAAACTGTTTTTGACAATGCATAACCAAAAAATTGATTATTATGATCAGGGTGTTAAGCGCAAGTATTCTTACCATCAGTGCCTATAGTGGCTGCAAGGGTTTCTCCGAAGAGAGGCTGCCGCTGCTGGAAACGAGCTCGGTCCATTGCCTGGATCGCGCTTTTGGACATCATGTGCACCACGTATAGCGGTGAGTTGGCCTGCAGACATACATCAATCCACACTAATTATTATAAATGCAAGACTAACACTGTTTGTCGACAGACAAAAGGGAAGGCGTGAAAAACGGACACGCCTTTCACGCCTAAATCACTAACCAGACTTAGATAAAATTTGGTATAGGATATGCTAAGTAATAGAACGGACAAAGGCTACTTTTTGTTTTAAAAATAAGGGGGGATGGGGGTAATGCTTCAAGAGTTAATGTTAACTTTTGGTGTCATTACCTCATTTTCGAGTTTTATGTGACATTGCTTGTTTTCCCCTGTACCTACTTTTTACATTCATTCGTAATGTGATTTCCGTCCGTTAGTAATGTGATTTTTTTTACATTTTTATCGTGAAATATTACTACACCCCGCCTCCCACCACCGCCTCGCCTTTTGTATGGACCCCTCCCCCCCTTTCATGACTCGCATGATTAATAGACGGTCCCACAAGAGCTTCTCACCTGGTTAGCAATAACGCAGGCGCGGTTCACCGCCTCGCCTTCCACTTCCTCATCCCTGGACAGCTCGTGACCCTCGGGACCCGTCACTCCGGCAGCCAGCAACTTCTCAGTGTTGCGGGCGATTATATTACCGTTTTCTGCGTGCACCTGCAACATACGAAAGCCATTGAAACTTTTTCTTTGCACTTAAGATTGACCTCATCCCACGTGATGTTAAGTGGTAATGAGGTTCTAGCTTATGGGCGACAAGTACACCTCCAAGACAAAATGTATTTCAAAGACAAGTCTAAGAAATACATTACTTATTTTTAACATCAGGTGGGATGACGTCAATCTTGATTGCAATTGCAATATAAAAAAAAATACAAAAAATCCTTTTTCTCAAATTAAAAGTAAGAAATCTAGCCGAGTTTTATTTATGATTCCTTATCTAGTTGATTGAATCAAGACAACACAGTTCTAGTATTTTTCATTCATGATTACAAATGTGCGAAAATGAACAATTTATTGAATTATGAATATATAAGGGTGCAACACTATTTATCGTTTTCCGTAATGTGATATCATTTTTAATTTCAGTTTAGTATACCTAACCGAAAATTAAAAATGAAATAGGTTAATTACGTAATAGGTTTCCACTATTTCAACTTACTAGAGGCAACGCCCTCAGCTCACTACAGGCCTCTATGGCGCAATAGAGATCATAATCGTCAAGCATCCATGCACCCTTGTACGCCATGAACATCTTGAACGAGTTGATTCCGTACTGCTCCGAGCACAGCTGTTCCATCTCCTTCCTCACCGATGGAGACCACCATGTCACTCCGACGTGCAGGGCATAGTCGCAGCATACCTGGAAGATCAAGGAAATTATGAACATATTCCAAATGGTCTTATAACATGGGAATACGGTACATGACTTAAAATTTCAGTTTGGTTACATTACCAAAAAACATAAGACACATATTTTTTCTTTTATCATGCAAATACAAATTTACCAAGATTAATTGCTTCAAAATCTAGCTCGACGTCATTTCTTCGCACCGTTGTTAAGAATTAGTGGGGTTTACGCGTTCACTAAACTTTGACACGCTGTATATATACATATTTCTAGCAATATATTTGATTTTTTTAAAGCAAAACATATGTTACTGTATTTTGAAGATCTAACTGACAGACGAATAAAATTATTGTTTTGTTTACCGAGTCCTCTTCTCTATTATTCAGCATTATTTCAAGCAGTAACATTATTTTATACTGTATGTCTGCAGATATTTTAAAGACCTGAGTACTCTTGTTAGTAATAAGACCAGAAACCAACAAAAAACTTTGCTCTACTTTCTGAGAAATCTCTGGATGCGATTTTTAAGTTTTATTTAATCCAAAAAACTCATAATCTCAAACGAGGAAATAATAGGTATTTCAAACCTACCTTTTGATAATATTTATTTTATTTTCCAGAATATTCGTTGACATTTGTAAGCAATGAGTTTACCTTGCCATCCGCCTTCTGTCTCCAGTTGTTGTAAGCGTCTATGAGTGACTGCCCCTTCTGCGGTAGAACGAAGTCAACTGAAAGGAACACACAGTCATGTCATTTAGGATGCTGTTAGAAAATTCAGTCTCTTACAAATCTATTGAAGAATATCTTTCGGTTTAATAAACGTTTGGAGGGCTACCAGCTGAAAGTAGAGATATGATGAAGCTTATGTCGATATTTTTTGCAAGAAGAACCCCAAATGACAAGTGTCCATCAAAATTAATAGATGGCAAATATATGGCGGAGACTAAGTTCTCATTCTAAGGTCTAAGAAATACTTTATTTATTCTTATTGAAAGCATGTAGTAAATGTTCACATAAGATAACATCACACTATATAATTTTGTAATAGTAGTATTCGTTTACTGTTGATATTGACGATGACGATGATATTGTCAATATCCAGATGTTATCAACAAGCAAAAAACGTTTTGTACAAATTATAAAAGAAACCGTATATTCCTTAGGAATGACAAGGACAAGAGCACCTACTATTTTAAGTAAAGAACACTTAATGTAATATGCCGCCATCAACAGTGTCTCTCGTGCCTTTATGGAAATCCCAGTAACACTTGCCTCACCAGGAAAAAAGAAAGGGTAATCAAGGAGGTAAGTACTTACTGACAGTAGTAGTTCCTCCAGCAACTGCTGCCCTGGTACCCTTGTAGAAGTCATCAGCCGCCTTGGCGCCCATCATCTCCAGCTCGAAGTGAGTGTGAGGGTCGATTCCTCCCGGCATCACGAGCTTGCCAGTGGCGTCGATGGTCCTCGTCCCACCAGGGATGATGAGGTTGCGCCCCACTTGCCTGAAAGGAGAACCGAGTTTAGGAATATTTATATATATGACGACCTCAGTAGCGAAATTCGAGCGGATATGACTTTGGCGTTGCACCATCTCTGAGGTCCCGGGTTCGATTTTGATTCGACAGGGGAAAGGGTCAATATGAGTATAGTAGTACCGTCGTTGTTTCTGATTTCTATAAAATAAGTGCATAAGCTAGTTACCACAGAATCAAATCAATGTATTTGATGTTTTCCACTATTTATTCAATAATTGCCAGGAAGACGGAGGTCAGAGTTTTGGAAGGTCACTTCATGGTGCAAGTGTGCTAGAAATATGTATGTGGGTTTAAGTTATGTATATCTACACCTGTTTTAAATCAACTTGTCAAGAGGTAAACCATAGTACGGTCAACAACACATCAAAGTAAACAATCGCAGTTCGATTTGAGTTTTTATGCTAAAGACTTAAGGGTGGTTCAAATCCGTTTGACGTGCGTTTCACTGTACACCTACAAAACTAACCGGACAGAGGTGTAAGTGGAAAATTGACCCTTACTTTTACTTTTCCTTTCTCTAAATTTGTCCCTACGATAAATCATAGAATATGAAGAAAAAAATAAAAATATTTTATTCAAGTAACACTTTTGAATCGTCATTGAATACAATGCAATATAACTGCCACCAGTTCGGAATTTGTTTTATTTATTTTAAGCCTATAATATTCACCATCTTCTGATTGAAAAACTATTTTATTCCAATAATATTTAAAGGTTCCACTGCAATAACTATTGACGTCCATTATTTTATGAGCTATTTTGGTTTTAGGTTTTTAAACGTTGTTCAAAAATCAGCCTTATTGCCGTAAATACCTAGGACATTGAGCGTTCTAGGCGTGTAGCCAAATATCAGATACGTTTTTATCTCAGGACTGGAAGCAATATTGATTAGTTTGTTGTTTACGACAAGACTACTAGCTGTTTGTATGAATGACGTTGATCACTTAGATTACAATATTTTGGACATTCATCATTATTGCAGTAGACCCTTCATTTGCCAACTCCATAAAAAATATCAATCAGACTGCCCGTTTCATTAATAGCTTCAAACCCACCAAAAACTCGAACAAAAGCTTCGACAAGACCAATTTAAACCTCATCAAATAGGGTCCAATAGGATTCACTGAGTCACCCCCTACCGTTTGGCGATTATTCCCACAAACGAGATTTAATTTAACCAATCGTTATTGCTTTAACGATACGCGTTATTATTGGGGTTAAGAATCTATTGACCTGATAAGTTGAATTAATGATGCGGGACTTTTCTAACGGAATGCGTCTAAGCGAAGCTTCACGCTTGTCGTTTATGATTTAACTAGCTTTTGTTCGTGACTTTGTTTGCCTATTGTGGAGACTAGCGGCCCGCCGCGGCTTCGCTCGCGTGCTCCCCGTTTTTTACACATATTCCACTGATTATTTGGCGTGATGTTATATAGCCTAAAGCTTTCGTCAAAAAATGGACTATCCAACACAATAATATTTTTTCAATACAAACAAGAAGTTTCTGAGATTAGCTGGTTCAAACAAACAAACTCTTTAGCTTTTTTATATTACACTTCAAGATTGGCCTCATCCTACCCGATGTTAAGTGGTAATGAGGTCCTAACTTAAGGGCGACAACAAACGTGAACGAAGTCGCGGGCACAGCTAGTTTTGGTATATGATTGAAACTACTGATATGACAATGTAGACTCAATTTTATAACAATTTATTCACAATGGAATATCATTAGGTCATTGTATTGGCAAAATAGCCCTTTGTTTATGTTAATGTTAAATTAAAATACATTTATATAATACAAAAAAAATACTTTTATTACTTTAGTTTCTCTCATTATATCGATTTTTCTTAGAAATATAGCTAGATTATTGTGCTCAGATTTTTGGCCGAATATACTACCTCAATTTATTTGCGTGGTCGAGTCGGCCAAATATCCAGTAGCATTGGCCGAAAAGCCTACACTGAAATTCGAAAAGGGGAAACTCGGACACAGATGAGTTTTATTGTGGCCGAGTAGCCTCCCAAGCCCCAGCGTCGTGGTGCCATGCAGTGGTATCATGGCATAATGCTGAGATGGTTGCCTTTTTAGCACACTATTAGGGTAAGCAGAATTAGATGTAAGCTGTTACCTGTTTAGTTTAATTTGTAGCTCTAAAATAATTCCTTGTAACATTGTTTTTTTTATATCGTTTTTTGAGCGCTGAATAAATACTTTCACTTTCACTTTTCAATGTATGGAGTTGCTAATTTCGTTCAAATCCATTCAAAACCATATTCATACAATCCAATTCTAATTAATAATAATAATAATAATTTATTGAAACCAAAAACACTTTACACAGATTATGGTTAGCGTTAACACATGCAGTAGTCTAGGACTGTGTCGCATATGTTAGCGCCCACCTCAGAATTGAACAGGCGTTTCAGACATAGTTAGATATAACTTAACTAATATATAGTATATGTTTACAGTGCAAAGAAATGGATAATCTAGATTTTTGTGCAATTATACACATAGTAAGCAATTCTTCACAAAGTGTGAGAATGAGTTTCAGAACAATACTTATACATGACATCGTGTTTGCATTACGTATCTACTAAAATAACACAATACCTACCAGTCTTGTAAATAACATAAAATAATGAATGCCTCGGGTCAAGGGAATGTTCTCATGTCAATGTACTGAGTTAAGTAAAACGTGAATTTAAACATTTAAAATGAGTTAACGGGTCAAAACTCGACACTATTTGACTGATGACTGCAGCAGTCGTGACCACGATTGGTGCATCCTAACTGAAACGTCGGGCAGTAAGTAGTTCGTATTAACTACAAAATTAATAAGGTGTCGCGTTTTGAGCCATTTAAATGTTTAAAATAGAACGTGAAAGTCTTAAATTGGAACGTGAAAATCTTAAAATGAAACGCGAAAGTCTTTAAATGGAACGTGAAAGTCTTAAAATGGAACGCGAAAGTCTTTAAATGGAACGAGAAAGTCTTTAAACGTAAATTTGCCTCTTGCTTACTTATTATACCGTAATAAAAACCGCCAAATGCGAGTCGGATTAGCGCACAAATGAACCCATACTTATATGGATTACGTATAAATATCACATTATCACATACATTGCTCTGATTCTATGATTAGTAGCTTAAGCACTTGTGTTACAGAAATCAGAAACAACGACGGTACCACAACACTCAGATTCGAGACAATATAGAAAAGTTCGTTTTCCATATTAACCCGACCGGATATCGAACCCGGGACGTCGCTATGCCCTACCTCTCTTATATCCCAGTGGTTCAAGTTTGGTCAGTTTAGGAATGTATTGGTCTGCCTTTTAGTGATTTAGTTAAGGCAATGGTATATGAACTCCTGACGGAAAAGCATCAATAGGAACCTATTATTGCGAAATTGCTGTAGCCGGCGACTTCAACCGCTTTATGTCGGGATAAAAAGTATACTATGTGCTAATCTGGTATCCCATCTCTCTTTCTACCAAATTTCATCCAAATCAGTTAAGTCGTTTTTGCGTAAAATAGTTACAATCATCCAGACATTCATACACCCAGATATCAATACAACCATACATTTTTACAAAGTTTCGCGTTAATAATATAAGGAGAATTGAAAATCTTTTACGGTAACACGTTGGGCGACACAAAAATTACGTATCCTGAGAGATATTGGTCTTTGATTTATTCTAACGTCACGTTAGTGTACCTCGTATTTTTAAAAATCATGGTCTAAGCTACGCAAAAATATAAAAGGTCCGATAAACGTTAAAACAAAAAACAACTGAACTGAACACCAATAGTACCAACCAAACCAATACGAGTGGCAAGCAACCAAATAAAATTAATGCATGCACAGAACTCCACGCGCCATTATTAAAAATAATGGCCGCAAAAAGAGACAAGTTATGAAGCCTCGTAGAAAAACATTGCCCAACATGGTGCGAGCGGTGACGTCGCTGCTTGCCGCTTCCGGCGCGCGGTAAGCATTCGAATTTCGAACGCACGCGCAGGAACGCGCGGAACGAATTTGAATTCGGAACTATTTCCGTGATGCGAGATGTTTTACGCCATTTTGGGGCGTTTCACTTTAAGTGGACAACCAAAAAAAGTTAGACCGTGTATTTTATCTCTGGCCAATTTAAGACTTGGAAGTGATTCACATGTTTAGTAGTTTTTTATATGATGCTTTATTCCCATGAGTTCTGAGATTTTAAACATTCATAAGGAATCAAGTTTTTTTTTGGATGTTTAAATTTGTCTCAAAGTATTACAACAATTTACCCTTAATCGGGCAAAAGGTAAATAGTGACGGCCACAATTTGAACCTTACAACCTGGAGTTACCGACGAACCAATGAAAATACTTCGATACTGCCTCATTAAGGGTTACCTACAAAGCATTGTTTTAATAGCTAAATGAAACTCGGAAGTTTTTATCGAATTCCAAATTAGATTTTTTTTTGGTATAGTTAATTGTGATGTAACGGAAACTATACGTTAAAAAATTCAAATATACCATTCACCATGTCAAGCATCAATTTTATTATCACAACAAACTATTATATCCCCATCTACCTCTATTAATGTTGCTAAAAAGCGAAATTAAAACGCCTTCATTGTATTCCGAATTGTACCTGCTTTGATGAATTAGTTTTGGCCGTAACAAATCCAAGCCCATACAAATTGGTTTGAGTATGTTTTGCCCTTGAATCCAATACTTATTCATTGTTGCTAAATAGATTTCGTTTTGCTGATATCAGGCCGTTTACCTTTTTATATTTTGGCCTTGATTTTCGTAGTGGGTTTTCGCAAATCATTCTTTCTAATGTTTTTGCAAGGATTAAGTCTCATAATTGTGTGGGGCCGTCCTTGTTTTTGATATTTGTAACATTTCGCTACTTACTACAAATTAAGAGCAATGTGATATTCAATATTCATATTAACAATATACTACCGGTTGCTTGCGACTTTGTCCAGGACTATTTTAGGATAAAAATATCATATTTGGTAATCTGGTATCTCATCTCTCATTGTACCAAATTTCATCCAAGTCAGTTTTTGCGTGAAAGAGTAACATTCAGACTGTACTGTTTCAGATTGTTCTGCATTTCTGTTATTTCTGGTCCAAATGTATAAGAATTCTTTATTTATTTTCATAATTTATTTCCCGCGTTTATAAATATTTCCTTTTTTTTCGTTAACATTTTAAAGACAACAATTTCAATGAGTGTGTCCTATCTGTTAAGATAAATGAAGCTTACACACTGACACTGTTAATTCAATTAGTCGCAGTGTTTATACACTAGTAAACCAACTATAACCATAAACGAACTGTCTCCCTTAGGTCGTCCCAAGGGTTGACTGGTTGAGTCTCTAATGCTCCTATCATTAAATTCCGAATGCGGCGGTAGAATACTTAATTTGTACTGATGATTCATGTGCTTTTGTAAAGCTTACATGAATTAAGATGTTTTCTAACAGGCCTAGCATACGCAACGCGACTAAATTTTATCGCGCTCATAACAAACGTCACGATCGATTAAATTTAGTGCGCCAGCTGTTGATTGGCTGAAAATACGAGTGCGGTGTGCTATTAGCCAATAAACAGTATCGAAACTATTGTCGTCTCATGCGATTAATTTGACGTATTGCGCATGCTAGGTCTGTAAGTCTACCTATTGTTCCTTTTCGTGCGACAAAGTTTTAAATAAAATAAAATAAATAAGTATTATTTTAAAACAAACTGCTTTATTGGTATAGGTGTTTCGAACCCCGGTCCCCGTGGCCAATTCTTGTTATTGTGTGAATAAGAACGAATATCGAACTGCGACTGTTTATCTTGATGTGCTGCTGACTGTACTACATTGAGATGGAAGAGCGATCGGTTACGAAACATGCGCCCGCGCATTTCGCGCGCACGCTTACGTCATAGCCGGCTTCGTGTTTGTAAACATGGAGTGTTCGCGTTATCTCGGCTCGCGTGCGCGCGCGCACCTAGAGAGATCTGACAGCGTTTGCTTTGGAATACACTATAGTTTTGACGACCTCCGTAGCCGAGAGGCGAGCGTGCCGGACTTTGGCGTCATGCCATCTCTGAGGTCCCGGGTTCGATCCCCGGCCGGGCCAATATGGGAAACGAACTTGTGACCATGATTTCTGTAACACAAGTGCTTTAGCTACATTATTTATTTATTGTTGTGAAACTTTTTTTTAGTAGGAATGTAGACCTCTTAACACACCTATTTGGTCATCACTTCGATTTACCAATAAGTAATATTTATTATCACGTAACGTCATTCTTAATGATAAGGAATGGAATCTGCTCCCTGTCTTAGTATTTCGGATAGTTGTAACTTGCTTGCTAGACTAGATTGAATGGACCATTAATGACATGTAGGCTAATTGATTGATCGGCTTTTATCTCACTTAATGATAACTGATCATCAGTTAGGTACTATCGGGTGAGATAGAGGTCAACCGCTGCTAGTACCTCGTACTACATGGTGACAACGCTTAATTTGAAAGTTGGCGAAAATGTTTTATATGCAAAAATAAATCCCAAATTTGTGTCGATTTTTTTATTTTTATAGTAGCGAACTTTAAATATTTCAAAGAAACATAAAAGTTTTTTTATTAATAATCAAAATTTTTATTTTCGTAAATGGATTCTAATAACGAGACTTGATGCTTAGAAAAAAATTGGATAGTGATAAAAATATCATGTTGTATTCGCTTGATGGGAACTATACACGGATGTGTTACATCACATATTTCAAGTGCCATAAAGAGTAAGTACTTACATACAAAGACAGTTTACATGCCCAAATTTATTTCTTGGACATGACGTAATCATATGTGAAAGGCTTACTTCCTTGAAGCCCACTTGAATACATTTCTTATATAAATGAAGTAAGTCGAAGAAGTCAATGTTATTGATTTGTTAGTTCCTATTTCTGGCATCAAAATGTTACAGTTTTGTCGATGAACGACGAATTTATTGAAGTCAATGAAAGCCATGTTATAGGGTAGGTCTACACGTCTAATAAATTATGTTTGGTATTTTAGTAAGGTCAAGATAAAATAAGGATTGGTTGCTGGCCTGTTATAACAATGCAGGGCTAAGGTTAAATAAAATAAAAATAAATAAATATTGGACAACATCATTTACATAGCTTTTTTTATTTTGCACTTCAAAAGTGACCTGGTGTTAAATGGTTATGATATCTTAAGGGCGACATGTACTGCATAATGAATCTGTTACTGGACCTGTGGCCCTTACCTTAAAGACTTGACCTTTGCTATTAATGTAGCAGCCCCAGGAGCTCCGAAAACCTTACTCACACGCAGGAACACAACAACACAGAAGTGATTGTTATTTGACTGCGATTTTCTGTACAGTAGTGGAGGTATTTCAGCAGTTGGGCTGCTCCAGTTTGAACGATAAATCGCTATGCCCTACCTTTATTTATTGCTCTGATTCTGTAATAAGCAGCTAAAGCACTTGTGATACAGAATTCAGAAATAACGACGGTACCACCCAAACCTGAGACAGCAAAGAAAAGTTCGATTTCCATATTGGCCCGTCCGGGAATCGAACCCGGGATCTCACAGATCGCCTCTCGGCTACGTATATCGTCAAAATAAAGTTCTCATTACAACAATGGACATAGTTCGTATGAAAGACAGACTCCGTCTATATTATCACCTGTACGTATTCCATGATGCTTCATAATAAGCAATTATTTTATAAATACTTTTCTATTCGCAATGGAGACATGCAAAACAGTGATTAACATCGCTAAGAAAATGTAAAAACTAATTGTGTCAGAGAAAAACCTATATTTTAAAGAAAACGAGCTGTTTATGTGGTTAAGATTTTATCTTTACAAACATTTTACCCTTCCATTCTATTAGGGCTGATTTCAAAATTGTCAAACAAAAATGAAAATTGCGATAAAGTAATCTGTTTAATTAAGAACGTCATTAAGTAATTTTGTTACGGAATGTTATGAAAACTTTTAAAATTTGTCGTATTGTACTTTATTCGACTGTTATATTTTATCAGACCATTGAAAATAGGACCTTACAGTAATCTTACCTTTGCTCAAATGTTTTTTTATTTTTTCGATTGGGGTGTTATTATGCATTGCCTTTTTCAATAGTTAAAAACCAAAAAAATGCCACACACAATATTGAGAATGAAGTAATGAACGTCCGTCAAAAGTTTTTGTACACTCAAAAATTATGTTGGTCTTTTCCATAGTTCCAAAACAAAAAAAATGGGCTGGTCTTTGGATCGAATTCGCCCAATTCTTTAAAAAAAAATTAAATACTCACCGTGACAAGTAGACAACACACAATATCCTTAAGAATAGTTTGTATTAATACTTGTAAGTAAGTAGTTTATATTACAATTTGAAAAACATCAAAGTAATATTCAACAGCTATATTTTAAAAATTTAATCAACTCTATGTCTTTGTACTACATCTGTTAAAAGCTTCCTTTGTGAACTACCAGGGTTCTTTCCGGATTCTTTTCTGTAGTTATAGGTTTCATACCGGTGGTAGCTTCACATTATGTCTGTACTTAGTATAATTTGATTAAATTTAAGAAAGGTTGGGCATAGCGGTTTATGGCTCGAACTGGTGAAATACCTCCACCTTACCGCAGCTAAATAACTACATATAACTTCTGTGTTGTTGTGTTTCTGCGTGTGAATAAGGTTTCCAGAGCTCCTGGGGGGTGCTACATTAGTAGCAGGGGTTAGGCCTTCAAGGTATGGGTGATAAATCTAGTAACAGATTTATTATGCTGTACTTGTTGCCCTTAAGTTAGGACCTCATTACCACTTAACATCAGGTGGGATGAGGTCAATCTTGAAGTGTAATATAAAAAAATACCTTAATCATTGTTTCCTCAAAAATAACTTTTCATATTTTTTTTGTAAAAAAACCTAACTTCGACGAAGGTCGGAAATAATATTTCAAACTAACTAGTTACATTCGGAATCGTTTCGTGATTCGAACATTCCACGCAATCGTTCGTCGTTATAAATCAAATAATTCATCCAGTCGCTTGTATATCACAATATATACAATGATGATAAACGTCAAAGTCATCCAATTAATCATTCGAGTCACGAAGTTACATGCCTTATTAGTAGCGACAGATGTATGTAGATTTATGAAGGATCCTTTTTGGATTGGCTTTTCAATGAAGGAGGCACCATTGGGTTCTATATTTATGCTTGTCATTAGGACATACAAGAACCCATACCAACCGCCTAAATTGTACTATAATTTTTCTGTAAAACCTATTTCTGTAAAGATTTTGTGCAATAAAGTATATCTATCTATCTATCTACCATTGAAAGCCAATGCCAGAGTTTGTAGAAGTCATATTTATATTACAGTTAAGTTTTTCTTTTTTTTTTCAATTAATTGATTTTAATTTTGTTTTACAATTGCCAAACTAACTGTGTGTCTTGGTGCAAAATTAGTAATAAGTTTAGCTTTCATTCGTAAGAAAATCTACTTTTCTTGCCAGTATCTTTTCTGTAGTTATAGGTTCCGAACCAGAGCTTCATTTGTTTTGTATAGAGACTAGCGGTCCCGGCGAACTTCGTTTCGCCTTAGAGGATATTCCCGCTTTTTTGTTGAAAATTTTCCTGAATTTTCTTTGCTTTAATCCTCACGGAGCCCAAGACCTTTCCAACGAATGTAAAATGTTGGTAATTGGTTCGTGCGTTCTGGAGTTATAGCGTCAGGAAGGAAAACCCGACATATTTTTATATAGTAGACTATTCCATAAGTATTACAAATGTAATCTATATGAATAAAAAAGATTAACTTTGACTTTATTCGCGAAGTTTGTAATAATGTAGGTGATGTCTGGAATCAATAATCAATAGTGTTTGCCTGAGAGAGTAACAAACATACGTCTAGATGTGTATATGTCGCAGTCATCTGGTTTAATCAGCTATTTGATTGGATCACTAGCGCGTTCATTGAATGACGACGTTTAATTGAATGACTAAAGGACAACTCGTCAAATTGTTTAATATAACGTTCAACTTCTTGACTGAACGTCATTTAGCAAAGTCATTGAATGGGATATAGCTGACTTTATGTAATGCTTGATTAGTATACCATACTTGATTAGTATGCTTGATTAGTGACCATAAGTTCGCCACTTAAAAGATAACTAAATTTAGATAAAAAAAATTAAGACATGACATAACACATCTTAATTAGATTTTTGAATATGTTTTAACAATTTTAAGTCTTAAGATAATTAGCCTAAAAAAATATTTTTTTACGAATAAGTCACTTTGTATCTCAATTTCACTCTAAAAATTATCAACACAGTGCTATTCGATTATATCTGTACCAGCTGTTTGACGCCATCTTTGTTTTGATGAGCACTAACGCCGCAGTGGAAAAAAAATGAACTAAATTACAATCACCTGACTGATTACGTCCGCTATGTTCAAAGGGCTATGTTACAATCCGCTAACTTGTTGGACGTTCAGCGAGTCTTATTCATTCAACGTTCAGCCTAGTCATTCAATTAAATGTCGTCATTTAATAAACACGCTAGTGATCCAATCAAATAGCTGTTTCAACCAGATGACTGCGACATATACAAATTTTCGAGTAAGTAGTCGATTGGCACGAAATTATTCGCCCGAACGTGCGAATCGCCCCTTCCAATAAAAAACTTTTTTTTGTTAGGCGTTTCACACGAATGTATTTTAAACGCGTGCGAATCGACTCTTTCAAGAACTAGTACCTAGTATGCGCGATGCTTTTCGCGTTTTTAATATAAGTAATATTATATCATGAGGATAATCTTAGCATCGTGGACTTCAGCCAAAAGCGTGATTACTTCGTTATTAGTTTACAACTAACAAAATACCTTATCAATAAGAGTTATTTTGGCTCAAACAACCAGATTTTCCTTCGATAAAAGTCACGAATGCGTGTACGCAATCTATAAGCGCAAATAACAGCGGTTATTACGTAGTTAGGAGTAACGAGGCGTGCACGACATTATGTCGATTGGGGTTACTGTGTAGTGATTGAGGTCTTGGGTTTGATGGTGGGATATTTAGGAATGCGTTGAACTGCCTATTGAGAAAACTTTTTGATTTACGCTCAGTATGGCAACTATTCTCAGTAGGTGTGTGTGTAAAACAAATAATCAATTGACTGATAATGATAAACTTTTAATTTCAAGATATCACCTGCGACACATAGCTTAACATGCATTCCGAAGCAAGGTGATGCTCGTGATGATTTTCTCCGAATTCTGACAGAACGGTCACCCATCCTATACAGCATCGTGGTGTGCATAGCTTATCTTTCGGTAAAATTTCCGAACATTATCCCTATCGCACCTTACAACTGTAATACTAAACAAGAATTTAATTTACTTTATTACGAGCTACTTTAAATAACAAAACTTGAAGAGAAAATACACATTGATTTAACAGTCATGTCATTTTTGACGACCTCGGTGGCGCAGTGGCTAAGGTAGGCGGCCAAAGCGCGAAGGTCTCGTGTTCGATTCCCGGTCGGGTCAAATTGAAAAACTAACTTTTCTAAATTGACTTGGGTCTGGGTGTGCTGGGATGACGCCCCCAGTTAGTACCCGTCGTCTGGTACTCATAGTACAAGGGAAAACCTTTGTTTGAGACCAGGTGATTGTCTAGCGCATTTTTTTTTTGTTTATTTACCTTTGACACTTTAGGCCTACACACCAAACATGCGCTACACACCAAATTTCTCGCATGAGACGACAAAAGTTACGACAACGTTGATTGGCTGACAGCGCACAGCACTCGCATTTTCAGCCAATCAGCAGCTGACGCACTGAATTTTATCGATTTTCACATTAGTTAAGAGCGCAATGAAATTGACCCGCACGGCGTATTCTAAGCGGGCAGAAGAACAAATCATTATAAGGATATATTCCCCCTAAATAAAGGTAAGGTGTTGGCTACAGAAGATGATAATGAATCATTAACATATAGAACGATAAACACACCTTTTTTTTTCTTTTTGAGCGGGGGGAAATGCATTGACGCACCGTACCGTCACCTGAGGGAGGTGACGGCGTGTGTGGGACTCCCTGCCCCTATTCGGGCAAGAATACCCACTAAAACCCCCCGGTGGACCTCATCGCCTTTATGGTGATGCCATGGGAACAGAAGAACGATAAACACACCTACGCAAGATAATAATTACTCTTTTTATTAGGACAGATGAGTAAAAAGAGTACCTCTTGTATTACTTAAGCTGATGTGTACTCAACCCACTATTATATGTCCATGGCCCCCTTAACTCGATTACGATAACGCAAGGTGAAGGCGTAACAGGTTGATTTACAGAGTACTTTTAGAAATATACCTTCCGGATAAGGAATAAAATTGATAAAATAAATCTCTGTCACAGAACTTTTACTGCTGGACTAGAGCCAAATTGAAAATCGTATTGGTATAATAATGATAGTATTGTATCACTTAGCCAATATTATGCATTGGGGTCCAGCAGAAGTTGTTAAAGATTAAGTTTTTTAGAGTTGCCAGCCATATAATATAGTATTATAGATTGTAGAAAGGACAAAAAGAAAAAAAAAATCCGTATTTTGTGTACACATCAGACTTTGGACACTTTGGACCGCCCTCATGGCGTTAATATATAAACTAAATTAGAACTGTTAACCTTTACTTGACGTGCTGTAGATCGTACTTACATACTTATACTGAATAGCCTATCTCTGGCATGCTTATTTTTTTTCAATATACTTCATAAAATATTAAATAGGTATCAAAATTATCTATCTGAAAATTATAAAAGTTAGCCCCATTTTGAGTCACTTGGCTAATTGTACCTGGAGTTCGCTCTCCCCCCTCCTTCCAAAATAATAGTTAACATAAACTAAATGATCCGTGACAAAAGAACTTAATGACGTTCCTAATTCAGACAGTATGTTTATACTTTATTGCCTTTTTAATTTTTATCTGACGTTGGAAAATTTAACCCAATGCCGTAATTTTTTGGTTTACACAATCTTAAGTCATTATTTCAGAGCGTGATAATTATCCTCCCTGCCATTTCAACTCATTGAGCCTGGTAATGATCAGTTAGTTACCATAGCTCTCTATTTTTAGATCCAATAGAGAAAAATGTAACATCCTCCATACGAATTTATGTAATTAGTATCCACCTAGGTTATTACCAAGCACCCAATTTTCTTCAAAGTAATCTAGCAGTTTCCGATTTTCTTTGTAGACCGCTATTTATCCCTAATAGTTTTATTTACGTGCAGGGCGAGTCTAGAATATACCCCAATGCGAAAGTCACGCGATTCGGTCACGAAATAAGATCGTTCGCCTTTCTTGGCATTGAAATTGTCGATGTTTTGGGGGTCTGTATGAAACAAATAAAAAGATTAATACGGTATTTTCATGATACCGTTTTCATTGAAACGGTAAATATTATTACGACGATAGAAATATTGCATTCAATATCTGTATGTTCGTTGCATGAAAAATAAATTGTAATAAGTACAATTATTTCATGTATGTTAGTGATTTTTATTTTTTTACGGTTGAAATATTAATGCCATTTAAAGAAACAAAAAAAATAATATAATTCAATCCACAGGAATTATAAGGCTTAAAGCTTAATAAAAGAAAAAAAGTGTGAGGGTATAACAGTTTTGACAGTTGTCATATGTTTCGTTACAGTTAAAGATGGGTGCAACTGAGCCTTGCACAGCTGATCCGCATCTCGGACCGGAGACGCCAGGCGTGGGGTAAGGCCTGGCGTCAGTTACCTTGGTCCCGAAAGGGTGGGGCGTGTCAGGTGGCCTGATACGTTCCTGCTGCATTTTGCGCGGCTGTGGGGGAGCCTGTGTAGAATCTACAAGGGATCCCGACTCCCCCACAACTGCGGAGCGTTGGCCACCGAGGGGGTTTTAGTCAGTGCAAGCCCGACACACTACTCTCTGTTCCCCGCAGAGAGTGACGGTGCGGTAGGCATTTCCTCCTCGACAAAAAAAACTGAGCCTTAAAATATTGTCTATGCGGAATTCTCTTTCGACATAGTCCGAGTCCCACTTGGCTACCTCGGAATGTCAGTAGCATTATGTAAGATTCAAACGTGTGTTCTGTGAAAATATCGAGCCGAGTAGCGTGGTAACTTGTGAGTTGAGCAATTAACCAATTAACTCCGATTTGGTAGTCAGCACGATAAGGAAAGTTTGCCCTTTTAGTTACATATTGGTTTCCGCCATAGTGTCCACTGGTATAGTGTCCAACAGTTCCAGTTATAACGCATGACCAGGGAGCAATAAAAGAGATGTAATGTCGCAAATTTGTTAAATAGATATAGTGATTCAAGAGTAAAGTTTATATCTATAATACATCCCATGAAAAAGTAATTCTTGTCACAAAACCCCAAGTCTCGCAACTCAGTCGTTCTACCGTAAAAAGTTCAGAGTCAAGTTAGTTATTATTAATTTATTCAGTCCCCACTTAAGGGACCTTTTTACGCAATTCTCTAACCAAGGAAAAACATTTTAAACAAATATATTGACTCTGCTATCGCATAAAATACAAAAATATTTCATAAGTAATACATATACCCATAAATAAGATTGTTTAGTGCGATTGCCAAGTCCATAGGTATCCATAGGTATTTGTACAGAACGTTTTTTCTTGATTAATTAATAAACACTTATTATGTTCTTAACTTGAAGCTTCTATTTCTCCTAGAAGTATCTTAAATTTTTGATGATCGGTCAGTGAGTGAGTGCCAAATTAAGAAACTCATTATAATTCTTAAGCTTCTGGTTCAAATTTAATGAAATTTGAAACATACCGTGTTTTATACAATTTTTGTTTGGTGAATGCCTGATTCCCGCTTCTAGCTTTATCCACAAAGAAGTTATAGGGGGTCGAAATTGCTTTGAGAAAAGGATGGTACGGCCGGGCCGCTTTTTTAATAGGACAAAATATTTAGTCCTACATTGCACCAGTGCCTAGGAGTGACGCTAGTTTTATATGAAAAGCTACTCAGAAATCTTGAGAGATTTCCCCTAAATACTGGTATTTAGGGGTAGACAAACGTAAAACACTATTTCTGTTATTGTTTTGCAATTAAGTATATCTATCAATTTAATAAGTAGGTAGAGCATAAACCATTTTTAACTATATTACATTTTTTTTTAAATTGCACTTCAAGATTGACCTCATCCCACCTGATGTTAAGTGGTAATGAGGTCCTAGCTTAAGGGTAACAAGTACAGCAAAATAATTCTGTTACTGGACTTGTCGCCCTTACCTTGAAGGTTTGACCCCTGCTACTAACGTAACAACCCCCAGGAGCTCTGGAAACCTTACTCACACGCAGGAACACAACAACACCGAAGTGATTGTTATTTGGCTGCGGTCTTCTGTAAGGTGGAGTTATTTCACCAGTCGGGCTGCTCCAGTTCGAGCGATAAATCGCTACGCCCTACCTCTCTTGATTAAATAATAAAACTGCATTATAAACATCACAATCCATCAAGGTACTTCTATTGTTAACTGTACCGGTCCCGTAGTGTACGGCAATGCGGCGTACAAAATGAGAGATAATGACGTCACTATATAGTAACCGTTCAACGATTTAAACGAGTGCTGGCTGACAGAGCAGATGATTGTGATTGGGTAATGCGGAAGCTATGCTGTGGCGAAGCGAAAATTATATGAAAGTACTTTGTAGAGAATTATGCTATTGCTTGTTTGATCATGTTTGAAATTGATGGATGGATGGAGATGGATGATTGGATTAGGATTTTGTTTCTATTAGTTGTAAGGAAGATCATTTAACATAATATTTTATGACCGACGCTTCGCTTCACCGAGCATTGCTTCGCCGAATCATAGAACTTTATATGTTTCGGCCGGAAAATATTTTGTAAAATGATACGAGCATGTGCCTATAAGTAAGTATTTTGAAGGAAGTTGAGTGAGATTCTGAAACCTCATCCCTCTAATATTTTGTTTTGCGCAAGTTTCTTCAGATGTCTGGTCTGGATGTACGTTTGTTACTTTTTTACATGCAAACTACTGATTGGATTTATATAATCTGGATATCTTTTAGACCAAAGGGAACAGACCTTCTAAGCAAACTTTTACTAATTTAAGCCTCATCTACGTCTTACATCGAGCGTGATTGAGGCCAAACGGGAGCCTATTTCATAAAAAATATCACACTTTGCAGTGGAAGTAAAGCTTCAAGTCATTACGCAGTATTATAGAGTTTAAAAATATACTGAAGCTATTGTACGTTATCTGAGGGATACCTCAGGGATGTACCATTTTGTTTTTATAGTTGATAGCATTTATCGCAATTTTTTCGACGACCTCCGAGCTCCGTAGCCAAGAGGCGAGCGGCCCAGATTTTGGTATTGCGCCATCTCCGAGGTCTTGGGTTCGATCCCCTGTCGAGCCAATATGGGAAATTAACTTTTCTATATTGGTACCGTCGTTGTTTATGTCTTCAGTAAAACAAGTGCTTAAGCTACTTACCACAAAATCAGAGCAATGTGTGTGATGTTGTCTAATATTTTTTTGTATACATTGTTTTTTTTTTTCTAAAAATTAAAAATCTTCAACGGGCCTAAAATGTACATCAATTACAGAAGCTGTAAACAGGGCATAAGATTTTTAAAATATAACTAAATAATGTTACGGTAATTACGAATATCTCTCGTTAATATAGCTGTTTATTGTGTACTTATAATTGTGTATCATACTTGCAATTGGCTACTTGACAGTTTTTGAAAAAGTATTGTAAAATGTGCGCCCGTTCATTTTATATCCCAAGCAATTCGATTTATCTGGAAACAATTTAAAATAACCAGAGAAAAATAAGATTTTGCGTAACACATTTAAAAAGCACGCGAAAACGCCAAGTCACGTCACTGTTGCAATTATGACGTCAACGTTCTAGACATCGAACCGATACGCATAGGAACGACTTAATTTAGATAAACGGAAAATGTTTAAATATATTCTTAATACGGTTAGCGACACAATAATTCAATTTAAAATAATCAATGTTTCACCACATTAAAATAAATAATTTAAGCCGACAACTGTCATTTCCGAATTGCAATGGTGGTTTCCGTTTAGGTTCTTTTGTTCCACAGATAAAGAAAGTAAATTTTATTTTGCAGATATAAAATACTAACTATGCTTTTAATTAAAAAAATAAAAATGTAAAATGATTACATAACTAATAAGCTAACATATCTAACACTTTTCATATTTTATTGTTAACACTGTCAAGTAGCCAATTGTTGTCATTATTAATGTAGGCGAATAACAATATTCGCCTACATTAATCTTACGATATGTATCAAAATGGTCTAACTGATAATGTCATATAGTCTTCTGTAAGTAATCATTGTCTAGACCAAAAAGACATCCTAATTTACATGAATTACCAACGAGTTATCAAATACAGTTACGATTTGTGTCATCATATTTTTGCTCAAATCTCTGGAACTTTTAGAGCTTTCGAAATTTTAATGAATTATGTACATTGTGCAATTCTCTACAAAAAGACGACAATACTATTAAAAAGCCTAGGATTTTTTATGCTTAGCAATTATTTAATTGAAAAAAATAATGATAGCTCAAAAACAAGATGGCAGCCCTATCTGTTGGCGGGCACAAAGAAGACGTCACTAATTAGAGCGAACAGGTGCTTGACCCGCATTGTGCAACGAGGGGCACAGAGAAACGCAGACGTGCGAACTTTTTTATGCTATAGACAATCCCGCGTAAAACGTGCCACAGATACTATTAAATCTGGCCAGAGACAATGAGCGAGAAAAGAAAAACCAAAGACTGCCACAGATGATTAAAGCAAGGGGCGAGCGCAAAAATTTGACAGATCTATTAGATCAAGAATGTAATTGATCGAAAGTTTGTATTGTTCTCGATATCGATTCATCGTCGATTGATCGATTATTGCAATTAAGAGGAGATGGCGGGTATTATGTGAGCGATAAGAGGTTTTTGTGGATGTTTTGATTGGTTTGCATGAAGGCACATCGAAACAATGAAGATCGAGTAAAAACGCTTTCGTTAGAAAGTTAGTAGCAAAGGACTTATGGTGGAATACAAAAGACTATACAAGATACTTATAGTTTAAACATCATATGCGTGGGTAATTCTGTATCGCAGGTTCAATAGGTTCCGAAATCTGTTCGCTTATACCCGGTTACAATATTTGAAAAACGATTATTTCTAGATACGAATAGTAATAAACAATTCGAGGCGTAAACTTTAATCGACTAACGGACGACTGATGACAGCTGCATGGAACGGTATTATTTAACGACTCGTAGTCGTTTGAAGAAAAAAGTATTGTCATTTTTGACACTTAATAATCGTAAATTACCATTAATTTCTTCAAACCTTCAAATCGGGCATTTAATGTTTTACTCCAGTTAACGGAATTTAATCCAGTTTCTAACAATAAAACATACATTTCGTAGTTTTTTCATCATAATATATTTTTCACTGCACCTATTTAAGGGCGAGTCGCTACCTTACGATACATAAAACATATCTAAGTCAACTTGCACTTAAGTTCTATGTTTGGTGCTAAACTAGTTTTAAATAGAGTTTCTGAACGTTTCAAAATATAAGGGTCAAATGTATTTTCCGGTAATTATCTTTACTGGCCAATCCTAGTTTGCTAAGTTTGACTTGCAGAGTAAGACAAAAGTTAGCTGTTGCACACGACGTCGTTTGTATAGTTTCAAGATTCCAAGTATCATACATGTATGTTAATCAATTTACTAATTTAGCTAACCAAATTCGTACAAACTTATTAACTAGATTTTGTGTAATATTTAATATACATAACATAACAAACATCACGGCATATGAAATTTCACTTTTAAACAGTCATAAATGTAAATATTTTACAGCTGAATAATTTAAGTGCTTCTCTTCATCCTTGACCTTTACACGATGCCATGTTGTTCTGTGCCAACTACGCCAATAGAAAGTTTGTACCGTCAACTGCACGTCCAGAAAAACATTTTCAGTTCGATATTAGTGCTTCTGCCAAGGAAATAAGGGCGGGCAAAGCTCTAAGGTATTCTTCAAAAATCTTTAAGAATTGTATTTGCACTAAATATGAAAATCTGTATCACCTTTGGGGACTGGTCTGCTCCAGCTTACCTCTCAAAGTAAATAGGTACTTTATGTATTATTCACTCATTAAAAGAAAACTATACGACTTGGTAAGAAGTGTACACATATTTTATTAGTTACATACTGCTACTGTAACTGATCTACTGAGTTTCTTACCGGGTGTCTTCTTGGTAAATAAAGGTTCCAAACCGGCAGTAGAATCACTTTATATTGTATTTAATGGCGATTCAAAAGTGTTACATGTAACCTACTTAAATAAAGAAATATTTGACTGTACCTATGTTATAGAAGCAACAAATTATACGAGTTGTGTATTGTTTTGTATTATCAAAGTATCTAACGTGCTTTAATCGTACCCGCGTTTGGTGAGTAAATTATTACTTGTTAAAACTTCTTAGTACTAAAGTTATTTATGTAAATTGGTGCACACGATCAATTCAACAATATAAATATTGCGTGAAGAACGCAATTATTCTGTCACGACCAAAAAATAATTAATTCGGTTTAGCAGAACACTTACATGTTTGATATTTTGCCAGCATTATTTTATTTTAAGTGAAAACTAATGCAAATGTAACTCCACCCTAAATAAATCACCACAGTATAGAAAACAAAGTGCTTACAGTTTAACGTACCCGTGTTTTTTTTATATTGCACTTCAAGATTGACCTCATCGCACCTGATGTTAAGTGGTAATGAGGTCCTAGCTTAAGGGTGACAAGAACACCATAATAAATCTATTACTGCACTTGTCGCCCTTAACTTGAAGGCTTGACCCCTGCTACTAACGTAGCACCCCCCAGGAGCTCTGGAAACCTTACTCACACGCAGGAACACAACAACACAGAAGTGATTGTTATTTGGCTGCGGTCTTCTGTAAGGTGGAGGTATTTCACCAGTCGGGCTGCTCCAGTTCGAGCGATAAATCGCTATGCCCCACCTCTCTTTATAATAATGTGTATAATAGTGTGTAATATAATTAACTACCTGCGACTATTTCCTCATTACTTCAGTACAGAAAGTATTATGTTAATCTAGAATTTCATATAACTTAAAACAATGAATGGGTTTGACTGAATACAGTAGACTTGCGTAAAACAGTAACAAACATACCTACATCGCGATATTCTGATTCTATAGATTCGCGCAAACTTTCGCGTTTACAATAATAGAAAGATAACTTAGTAATACAATCATTTCAGGATTTCAAATATACTGTACTGCAATTATTTGTAAACTTCTTCATTTATTTTGATAGTATTTAGATGCTAATTTAAAAAAACATTTGTTACCATTGTTTGCTTAAATCACTGTGAAACGAACTCATTGGTACGTAAAAATCAATTAATTTTGTGTACGGTATTCCAGGTCTAAAGCGGTTAATCAAAAATTTAAATTATAAAAATTACGTCATCAATCATGCTTTTTATTCTCCTAGCCGATTATCGGTGATGGAAGTGAAGCCAATCAAATAACTTGTGGGGGAGCCCAGAAGGCTCTTACTCCTGGGTATATCATACCATTTTTTGATAGACCCTTAAGGCCACTTCTTTAGTTTTTAGAATTGCTACATGATCTAGTCTAGAACGTTAAAAAACCTCGTATCTTTCGCGGCCAATACGTCATCCAGTCCAGATGTTTTTATTGTTCTTTAATTCCGGTTTCACATCCCTAAGATGTTATTTTAAATTTCTTTTTCAATCAAATTTTGGAATGATGTTGCCATACTGTTGTAAATTTTGTAGTGCGTTAAATTCGTGGTGGCATATTTTTCGAACTCTCCCCTAGCACAGATGATATCATCAGGGTGTGACTCACCATGAACAATTCGGATTATCGAATTTTAACTTGCTTGCCAACAGTTCATGGGGTGCATTTTAGTACGAGTACATACTTAAATAGGTAAAAATAATTTATCGTAATTTTTAAAGTGAAATACATAAAGTCTTAATATTGCGGTTTATGAGATATAGCCTGATGACAGATTGATGGACAGCGGAGTCTTAGTAATAGAGTCCCGTATGACTAACGTGACAATTTTTTGTCAGAGCGGGCCATCCGCGGAATTACGTAATAAAAAAAGTTTCAAGTTTTATAAGTTTTTTATTATGGAGGAATAGCCCAAAATAGTTAAAGCAAATCAGTAGTGGCGTGAATTCTAGTTTGTATTTTTATATTTATCGGCTAAAAAAAATTGTTTTAAAATATCTGGTCTGGTTTTTGGATAAGTGTGGAAAGAATAGAGTTTATATTATGGTCTGTTTGCAGAAGCGGGACAATTCCGGCCTCGTGGGGGACACCGGGACATAGGCCTGAATGCGGGACGTATGGTCACGTTACGTATGACCCTTTGGGTACGTAATTCGAATAAAAAGGGCCTGATGCCGACGCAAACCTTTTTGATATGCTTTGTAATCTTTTTTGTCATTTTTGATTACGTACCTTTTTGTCTAGTATTGTTGTCACTAGAAACGAATATCCATAGATTTATTAAACATATTACAAAAACTACTGAGTTCATTGCCGGTATTTTCTCTGTAGTTATAGGTTCTGAACTTGAGGTAGCTTATTTTGCTTTATATAGAGACTATTCATACGTATTACTAAGGTAATCTTTATAAATAAAAAAAGGTTGACTTTGACTTTGTACAAACATTACGCGAAATAGACTATTTGCGACCAGCGGACATTTTGAAAAGTAAAATAATGTAGATTTTATTATTTTTATAGTACTAAACGCCGTACTAGCGAACTTTAAATTAACTTTAAACTTTAAAACAGCAAAATTTTATCTCCCCTTGCGGTGCGGGAATCGAACCCACGACCTTCACGTATCGCGCGTGCTGCTCTTACCAACTGAGCTAACCGCAAGTTATCGTAGGCGATGAAATATTTCTGCTGTATCAACCGTTAGCCTTTCGGTAAGTGCCCTCTGCCGAATATGTTTATAACTACATACTTATCTATAAAAAAATGTGTCAGAGCCCTACTAGGCCCAGCCATTTAGTAATCGTCCATCAGAAAACGAATGCATAACCAACTTTCGGTAAAAACCTTTTGTTTCTTCAAGTGGACGGAAGCCTTTCACTCTCATTAGCACACACGATTCGTCTAAACTAAGTCGCAATCTGTATTCACACGAAGGGCCGGCTTCTTTCAACGACCGTTTATTAAACCGATCAGAAAGTGGTTTAATTGACAAATACAAGACGATGGCTCGCGGACGTGAGGGAGAATTCTGGTAGACCCTCATTTATGGTTCGTTCTTTTATTTAATTACGTGTTTGTAGAAAGACGTTTAGAAATGCTTCTTAAATCATTAACCTCTTACCTAGATACGATGAGTGTGGGGGTGTTTTTTTTTTATATATTGCACTTCAAGATTGACCTCATCCCAACCTGATGTTAAGTGGTAATGAGGTCCTAGCTTAAAGGTAACAAGTACAGCATAAAAAATCTGTAACTGGACTTGTCGCCCCTACCTTGAAGGCTACCCCTGCTACTAATGTAGCACCCCCCAGTAGCTCTGGAAACCTTACTCACACGCAGGAACACAACAACACAGAAGTGATTGTCATTTGGCTGCGGTCTTCTGTAAGGTGGAGGTATTTCACCAGTCGGGCTGCTCCAGTTCGAGCGATAAATCGCTATGCCCTGCCTCTCTTCGTATCTAGGTATCTAGGTACATCTCTCGTTTTTACTCGTCTACAGAATTAAAAATCAATAAAATTCGAAAATCCACGATGGGTTCATTGAGCGACGGATCTGGGGGTCTACTCCAAAAAAGGAATCGAACAAACGAGTTTACTTTTTGAAGATTTATCATAAGTTTGGGATATATTACGTGGTTTTTGATTGGCATTCATACTATATTGTTTTTATAAGACGATTATTCCGCATTCAAAGCGAATTGGGTACAATCAGGAGAATTTAAATTTGTTATTGGTCATCAGATCTGACATATTTCGTTTTTGGGTGGTCTCTCGACTACATTCTCGACTGTTTAATGCATGTATACAAAAACTTGCATACTTTTCCTAAAAAATCAGACAATCATAGCATTAACACCAGAAATAAAAACAAGCTTGCTGTTCCTAAGCGTAGACTACATAAAATAGGTAATTCATTTGTTGCTTTAAGCATAAAAATGTTTAATAAACTCCCTCAAGTTATTGTTGAGTTACCTTTATACAAATTTAAGTCATTTGTCAAACGTTGTCTTTTGAATAAAGGCTACTACAAAGTAGAAGATTATTTGAATGATAAGGACGTGTGGATCACTACCTAGTCTTCTCGCCTGTACTTGCGTGTTTTATATTATTTTAAAAATATAATATGACACATTTTCTCAATCAATGTCAGTATTGGGCCACGATGACGCATGTAAGTCCTACAGATAATTTCATTTATTTTACAAATAGATACTTTTGTTTTATTTTTATTTTTTTCAATAATTGATCTTTAATTTTTATTTTACAATTGACAAACTAACTGTGTGTCTTAGTGCAAAATTAGTAATAAGTTTAGCTTCCATTTGTAAAAAAAAACTACTGAGTTTCTTGCCGGTATCTTCTCTTTAGTTATAGGTTCCGAACCGGAGGTAGCTTCATTTGCTTTATATAGAGACTATTCATAAGTATTACTAATGTAATCTATGTGAATAAAAAATATTGACTTTGACTTTGACTTTGAACATGGTAGGTACCTAAAAGGTCCTTGCTCAGCATATATCGTGGTGTCATATACATACATAGGTGGTGACTAGGCTAAATGACTCATGACATATCTGCTAGAGATCTGCTTTTCGAAGCACGTAGATACAAAGAGAACACTCTTAATACAAATATTTTCACGTCTTTAGATTCGAACCCACAGCCTTTCAGTCGAAGTCGAGGTCTTTGACCTCATATTTCAACGAACAAAAAAAAATAATTTCCCTAGTGCGATAGTGCAACTTGAAGCACTATACAAAAATCCAGGCTAACCAATTTCAGAAGACCCTCATTCTCCAAACAGCTCGTAGAACAGTTGTTCTCAAAGTTATTATCCAGTTACAAATAAGGGTCACACAAGCTACAGCTAAGTAAGTAGTTCCGAGTGCATCCATCATGCAAAGTGGTCATCGCTATAGCTATGTATATATGTACGTATAAATCCGTCGCTTTGTACGGAGCGCTTATTGTGACTTCCTCTATAACTGCAACTGCGTATGCGTGTCGACGCATTAGTAGGGCTGCCGAAATCCAACTCAAATTATAAACGTGATATAAGTAACTAGCTTTTGCCCGCGACTTCGTCCGCGTGGCGTGTTATAAAAGAGAGATCTTTGTGTGTGTGGGAGAAACTTTATATTTACTAAGGTATGTGTTTATAGGGTCACGTCACAAAAGGAGACTGAGCGGTTATTTGAGCTATTTGTTTCTGAGGTCTTCATTAAAAACCTAAAACTCACGAACAACACATTAAAGAAAACACAACATTTATGGAAGGAGGGTAGAGGAAATTATAGTCTTATACCACACATACTTTTTTTTTATATTACACTTCAAGATTGACCTCATCCCGCCTGATTTTAAGTGGTAATGAGGTCCTAACTTAAGGGTGACAACTACAGCATAATAAATCTTTTACCGGATTTGTCGCCCTTACCTTGAAGGCTTGGACCCCTGCTACTAACGTAGCACCCCCCAGGAGCTCTGGAAACCTTACTCACACGCAGGAACACAACAACACAGAAGTGATTGTTATTTGGCTGCGGTCTTCTGTAAGGTGGAGGTATTTCACCAGTCAGGCTGCTCCAGTTCAAGCGATAAATCGCTATGCCCTACCTCTCTTAATAATACTAATATAGTTACATAAATATTTTATATACAAAATTTTAAATTTACAACCATATTCCAAATAATCTTAAACAAATAGAATCAATGCCAATATTTAAGGAGAAGTTAAAACAATTTTTAATAACAAAAAGTTACTATAAAATTTCAGACTTTTTTGAGGACAGAATATAATAATTTACCTACAGCCAGCGAGATTTTCCTTCTTAACCGTGCAATATAAAGTTAATAGTTTGTTGATATAAAGTTATTAGATTTATTTAATGTTATCTTAGAGTACCTCCCTAGTTTAAAAAGTGTTAACCTCTAATACATTTTATAAAAACATTATATAGAATCATTGCAACGCCCTCTACAGGGCTTCACATGTACTTAATCTTAAGAGAATCTGTCAACTTACTCCATGTGAAATGCAATAAAGATATTGAATATTGAATATTGAATAATATATTTAGAAGAAGAAAGAGTTAAGATATAGTTAAGGTTGAAAGGGCGGGGAATTAATATCTTGTAATTAGAATGATAACTGTCATCCCTAAAAAGTGTCATGGCGCGATGGCGGCGCGAAGAGCATAAAAAGGAAGGACTCTAATTAGGAAAACGGCAAAACAGTTAGCGACCATAAACAAACGAGGTGAAAGTTTGCTATCAATAGAGCAGTTACTGCTTGTTACCATAGACAGTGTAATATATTCCACGACTGTCATAGTTTTAACGTACGCTCGTTTGGAAGATAAGAGAAAACAGTATTGTATAGGGTGTCTCTATATAGCCTAAGATCCCACGGCTTGACTCTGCAGTGTTTTTTTAACCTGTGGCCCGCGGACCCTTAGAGTCCGTGACAAGGTGCTAGGGGGTCCACGGAAGGTTGTTGCTTCTCAAAGACCTATCGAGATATCCCGGGTTCGATTCCCGGTCGGGTCAATATAGAATACAAACTTCTCTATATTGTCTCGGGCCTGGGTATTGTCGTATGTTGTTTCTGATTTATATAACACAAGTGCTTTAGCTACTTTCGTAGAATTAGAACAATCTATTTATTATTAAATTGCAGTTTTATGTTGTTTAATGAAATTTACGTCAAATTAAAGATATTGATGGATATAATAGAAAATAAATGGCTGTCCATTCTCAGTTTGAAATAATAATATACATAGCAATTAAAATATACGGCGAAACATTTCATGAAATGCGATAATTTCATACAATTCTCGCTCATTTCATTAAACGAACAATCTACGATATGGCCTCGACATAGACATCAAAAACCGCGGAACAATGCATTTATCACTTTTACTGCACAATTACAAACTTCCTATGCAAATCAGTTTTGCACTTTGCACGCGAATTTTTTATATGTTTACTCCGATGCATTCATCATCATAACAATAATTATGTGCTTACATAATTAAGAATGATTAATGAACCGTACGGACGACAGTTCGTGAAGGTAGACATTCGATCTTCGTTCTTATCCCCGCGGCATAAGGGCGTTACAAATTCTAAAGTGTGCAGTCTGACGTGCTTCTCTCTGTACAAGTATGTGTACTGGGTTCCGTGTATTTTACGCGATATTTACCGACTTCAAAAAAGAGCTGAGTATTCACCGTCTTTCTTAAACGTTTTGTTCCCTTATGCTTAGTTCAAATGTTACGATTCGTAATGTGTCAAAAATGACGACGTTTTTCTACGAGTCGTTGATTCTAATTTCAAATTTACTTTCCCATATCAGCTGTCATCAGTCGTCTGTCGTTTTTTAGCTTACGCCTCGTATAATTTATTACTATCCGTAACTAGAGCGTTCCGTTTTTCAAATATTGGAAATTCATTAGATACCTACTGAATCTATTCCCTGAACTAAACACGAGACGGAACTCACAAATAGACATTTATTTATTTATTTTTGGTATTTATCTTTTCTGGTAATATTTTACCAATTTATATTTTGCACGGCTGTATCCGTTTCTCGATATCTACTATATCCCTTACTTAAAAGTTGTCTGGAAGAGATTCTTTTCTAGCAAAAATCATAATGTTGTTCAAAGAATACGTCTAAATATCAAATTTCGACGGTATAGATACTCGTTGGTCTTATAGTTTCGGAAAGAAGTTGCTGTGACATAGGGACTGACAGATAGACAGACATGTCGAATCCATAAGGGTTCCGTTTTTGGCCATTTGGCTACGGAACCCTAAAAAAGGAATGTTGCGACCCGCTGTTTTATTTTTGTAACCCGGTACAGTCAGTAGCTTTAGTTCGTGAACAACCCTGTACCTTGTCACATTAAGTCACTGTCTATCTGACTTGCTTAGTTAGGTGGAGATTTGGTATGACAAGGTACTAAGGTGTGTACGAACGAACTAATGATGCTGTCTATACCAGGTCGCGACCCAGCAAATGAGCAAACGTTTTCTACCATCACACAAAATTCTTCTCGTCTAGGCAAGCAGTTCTATTAAATTTTCATATCGGAAGCTTTCTTCAAAGAAACCAAAGACTCAAAGGAAATCGTACATAAATCTCGTATGCGTTAATCCCGACGTTTATTAATGGTTTCAATTTATTTCTGTATGGCATTTCTACAAATATGGCGCAGTAAATTATAATGACGGTCGCTTTGTCTTTTTAGATTGGTTTGGATAAAAATAGTCTTTAAAAGTTAAGAGCAGTTCAATCACACGATGCTTGGTTTTCGTGATCAAGATGGTCGATGGTGTAGTATAGGGTAGGCGAACCTTTATGCATCAACGTGCCATTTTTTCTAAAAAAAAGTTTAATGGGGTCATTCGCGTGCCATCGAATAATTTTGACTTTTTGATTATTTGGAAAATAATAATTATAAATACTATCAAAACTCTTTATTAAATAAAGTAAGCAAAAGAGGTACATTTTGGTATGTTTTTATTACACGCATAAATTAAATTTCAGGAACATTAGTGTGACTCCTGTTGCTGCAGGTTAGATGACCAATAATTTATGTTGTAAGATGTTACTTTTAGCAAAATGCATGCTGAACTAGATTCATCTGCCAAACGGTTTCTAACCGAGTTTTTAATGTTATTCATCTCTGAAAATAATGACTCGCAGGCATAGGTAGATGAAAACATGGTTAAAATAGCATGAGCCAGCTTCTTCAATCAGTTAAATGAGTCTGGGAACGCATGTTTCCAGAATTTTATTATTAGCATTTTTACTTAAATTACTTGTCAATGTTTCTGTTTCAATTAATTACAACTCTTTCCTTGTTTCAATAAATTTTTGAATCCATATTGAACTAGATTGGAAATCAATCAACGCGTTCGATCGTCATAAAATACCTAATTCTGCGACGTGCCCAAAATATTGTGTCGCGTGCCATCAATGGCACGCGTGCCATTGGTTCGCCTAACCTGGTGTAGTGGTTTAAGGGTAGAGTCAAATTCTCGGGGTCGTTGGTTCAATTCCCGGGCCGAGCTAAGTCATGCACAAATTTTATCCTGCACAAAATGACGAAGAGTTTTTTACTAATCCTAATATTATATACTAATATTAAAAACGCGAAAATTTTTGTATGTATGTATGGACGTCTAGATGTATGGATATCTCAACCAACATACATATATGTATGTTGGTTTGGAAATATGTTTGTTACTGTTTAACGCAAAAATGTAATATAATTGATGGGAAAAGAGATAACATACTAGATTAATATTTAAGATACTTTTTCAGCCGAAATAACGCGAGCAAATCCGCGGGAAATACCTAGTATAAGTTTTAAGTGAGGTAAGGCATAGCGATTTATCGCTCGAAGTTGAGCAGCCCGACTGTTGAAATACCTCCACCTTACAGAACACCGCAGCCAAATAACAATCACTCCGGTGTTGTTGTGTTCCTGCGTGTGAGTAAGGTTTCCAGAGCTCCTGGGGGGTGCTACATTAGGAGCAGGGGTCAAGCCTTCAAGGTAAGGGCGACAATTCCAGTAACAGATTTATTATCCTGTCCTTGTCGCCCTTTAGCTAGGACCTCATTACCACAGGTGGGATGAGGACAATCTTGAAGTGTAATATAAAAAAAAAGTATAGATATATATAGAATAGAAAAGTGTTTATTGACACACAAAAAATAAAAAATACAGAAATACACACACACACAGAACATAGTGTGGTCAATTAGGTTCCACCTCAGCAAATGCTGCTATATAAATTAGATTAACATATTGCCTTTTTAGCACACTCTTAGGGTAAGAATTAGATTAGATGTAAGCTGTTTAGTTTAATTTGTAGCTTTAAAATAATTCCTTGTAACATTGTATTTTTTTTTTATATCGTTTTTTGTGTGCTAAATAAATACTTTCACTTTCACTCACTTTCACTTTATATAGGATACTTTTTATTCCGAAAAAAGTGAACAAAGTCGCAGGCATTTATATATATACTAGCTTTTGCCCGCGACTTCGTCCGCGTGGCGTGTTATTGTGTCATTTCAGTATTTTTCTCGGTGTGTGTCGAATGTAAATAATAATGAATGTTGCATTCAAAAATTTTAAAAAGTTTTTTTTTTTTTTTTGAGAAAATACATTAAAAAACAACATAGCAATTATTCTGAATCTGGCGCTAGTGCAGTATTTTTTCATGAAAAAGATGTTTCCCATTCCCATGAAGCTGTACATTTGCTAAGATACCCATATACTAAAAAATTTCAAGCCTCTAACTCGCGGTACAAAAGTTTTTCTCGCTATTCCCGTTCCCATGGGAATTTTGGAAAATCCAATCATGACTTAACTTTGCATTTACTAAGGTATATGCATGTCAAATTTCAATCATCTAACTTACGCGGTTTAGATTTTTTCATACAAAAGTTTTTTCCCGCTAACTCCCGTTCCCGTGGGAATTTCTCAAAATACAGCCATAACTAAACTTTATATTTACTAAGGTACCTGCATGCCAAATTTCAAGCGTCTAACTTAAGCGGTTTAGATTTTTCATACAAAAGGATTTTCCCGCTAATTCCCGTTCCCGTGGGAATTTCGGGAATTCCTTTCTTAGTGCACCCCTACGGTACCTAAGCTACGTCCCTTCCAAATTTCAAGTGCCTACGTTTAGCCGTTTGGGCTGTGCGTTGATATGTCAGTCAGTCAGTCAGTTTCTCCTTTTATATATATAGATTTAGTATACGTTGTTAAAACGCACGCTGTTATATAGAACATTGTCACATTCCGAATGAAACAAACAATAGTACAGTAATTACTAAACAACATTGTTTTCTATCAATAGATTTAATCAACTTTGTTTACATCTGCAAAGTGACTATGAGTCTTTTGTTCAAGAACAAAGAACATATTTCAGTTATAGCACAGAACTAATTTCCCGTATCAAATCGTCAATGGTCAAAAAGAAAGATCTTATTATATCTACACTAATATTATAAAGAGGAAAGATTTGTACCTATTTTTGTATGTTTGTAATGAATAGGCTTAAAAAGTACTGGGCCGATTTGAAAAATTATTTCTCCAATAGAATGCTACATTCTTCCAATTTGACATAAGCTACAAAATTAGGGACCCTCGGTAAAATTTGAAAAATTTCAACAGAAAAGCGGGAAAAAATATCTAAGGCGAAACGAAGTTCGCCGGGACCGCTAGTAGTTAATAAACGCGAAAGATTGTAAGAATGTTGTAACTCTTTTACGAAAAAGCTATATTTTTATCCAGAAATAAAGCGGGCGAACTCGCGGGAAACAGCTGGTTAAGAAATAAATATCAGACAATATCATTTATCTGATCATAAGCTTAAGCGCTTGTGTTATGCAACAACTAACAGCACCCATATACAAACTATCTGCATGACCCAAGGGTTGACTGGTAGAGAATGTCCCTAGCATTAAGTCCACCTGTTGTACTTATTTGAAACACCCAGACACAAAAGATCATCGCTCGAATGTTTGTTGGTTGGGGATCGAACCCACTACTTTCGGTTTAATAGTCAGGAGTGCTAACCATAATAGCGTTAACAATTGTGCCACCGATCCAGCCAAAAACAAAGAAGATCATGCCCAATCGGGTCCAAAGCATTTAATCCGGGTGACAAGTCACTTGACATCCGTTGTGCGTGTGAATCGCGATCCTCCGTAAATATTATATCATTTTCTATTAAACCATGGTTCGTCTTAAGGAAATTCACTCCTTAAAATCCAAATTTACAACAAATAGACAACTCAAAAAAAAAAAAGAAACTGACTATGGCAAATTTATCTTTTGTCATAGTCAATCAGTTTCTGCTGAAGAATATTAAACAAATTTTCTTATTTTTCCATGTAACAATACATCCATTACAGAAACCTGTAATGGATGTATGTATGTATACCCGTTACGATATCTACTATTTCCTCTACCTAAAGGTTGTCTGGAAGAGATTGCTCTCTGGCAATAAGATCGCCTAAATTGTACTTGTAAATGTCTGTAATACCAATTTCTGTAAATTTTTTGTGCAATAAAGGGTATCTATTTAAACCTGGATCATTTACGTGTAATTTGCCATAATTAATAGTGCTGATTTGATTAGATTGAAAATAAAAAAAAGTGTTATAATTTTGGCTAGTCTAACAGATTAACTAAAAAGCAATTTTAGTCCGTTTCCCTATCCAATTAGTAAACCTAATTAAATATTGAAATGTTTCTGCTTCAGTCGCCTTTAGGCTTGCCCACTCAATTATTCTACGAGTTATTACGTAATTAATATTACTTGCGGTAAATAAAAGGACTCTTATTCGGGTGTCACGCAACTGTAGTTAGGCCCAATATTATTTTGTTGCCTTTATGTGTATGAAGTGTTGCTAGAATATTTTGCTACTACCGTAGAGCCTTGCTTTTAAAATTGCTATTGCGAATCTTTCTGATGTTTCTAAATGTGTTTCTTTCTATTGAGGAAGAACGAACATTTGTTTTTGTTTTATAAATATTTTAATCGATTAAATTACAAATAGAGATTTATTTATTTGTTTATCGACCTACATTTATTTAGGTAGAAATAGTGGACAGATTTTTTCGTTATGAATTTATGGTTAAAAAAAAGTTTAAAAAGACAAAATTACCCGCGAACACAATATGTGCGTTCGGATTCTTTTATTTATAAGTCGGCTAAAATAGGTGAGTTTTTACCTATTACCTTGTTGTTTTTACAAGTTCTAAACAAATCTAAAGTGATTTGTTTATTAAAGATCTTATATTTGTCTCTCTTTATACTTCATACACTTACTTGATAATTCCATCTTCGATGTACACATCTGCGTCTTCCATTCCGTCATCGTTGACCACCCTTCCATTTTTGATGAGGAGACGGTTTTGCGAACTCTGCAAAAAGAAAAAAAGTATTTTAGTAAAACTGCCCAAACGAAATTAAACATAAAAAAAATGGCTGTAAAAAGTTAGAAATCGAAATGATGAATAAACAATTCGAATTATCACCGATCAAATCTGCAATGCCTATCAAAATGGTCGCTAAAAATGCACTTAACTAATCAGTTACCAATCTAATCAAAGTCTTTTGTTTCCGCACAGTAAATATAGCATTGCATTCCTTTGCTCTTCACCTAACCATTTGAAAATAAACTCCTTATAAAGACAGAGCAGAATAACACCTCAAATTTGAATTCGGAACTCACTTTGATGTTTATTCCGGATATGGGCGTATTGTCGGCTGTCATTTTTTAAAATTGAAGTTTTTCAATTGAATTTAGAATTCGCGTTCCGTTCCACGGCAGTATGGCGGCCGCCGCGGCTCACACGGGACACTGACTGGAAATGCGTGGCCGAAAATAGAAGTAAACCGCCTTCCCCTCGCTAAGCCGTAATGTTTTCACGACAAATATAAAATGATTAGGCACGGCTCGATAAACGGGTGTGAACTTGCGGGTAGTTTGTCGTAAGTATTTTGTGAAAATTTTGTTTTTAATTGCGACAGTGTTGGCGCAGTAAGAATGTGGACTTGCCTACACCTATCGACTCATTATTTTATTGTTCTGAATGACTGCAAACAGGTATTCTGGACCTCTGGTACAGTAAATTCTTTGGTTACTAAACTTAAACTTTACACAGTTTACAGACATAAATCAATAAACTAATTACTTTCTCGGAATTCATTTTTCAACGCTGATACAATTTCCTAATTTATGTATTTTTAACTTCGATACAAAATTGGTGAGTGGAATGGGTTTTTGAGAATAGAAAAATATATCGTTTTGGGGTCCTTGGCAAAAAATCTAAAGAAACGTGTCGAGTGCCATAAAATAGTTAAAATTAAACTTTACCGTGTCTGTTAAAATATTACATAATTTACACAAATAACTTAACACGACAAATTAACGCAAAAGCTTCGTCTTCGAACACAAGTACAGCTTTATAAAGCTTTGAAAGCACAAGCCAAGAACCTTTATAAAGCTTTCGATATACACTGGGATTTTCCCAATCGTTTTCTCCACTCATACGGCGAAGCTGATATCAACATTCTGCACGAGACGGGTTCCGTACACAGCCTTTAGAAAAACTGATAAGAAAACCACGATAGTGAAATAGGCGGAAAAACTGGATAGAGGAAATTCTAAGGCAGTTAACTCGCTTTACCACAGTGCGTATACTTCACAGTATACTACTATAGAGTATAGTAATATATTATTTGTACTAAGCCAGTTCAATTTAGACTGTACTGTAGTTTAGTTAGCCCCGTTATCTCCCTCTGTAATGGTTTGGAGCCTCTTCCAAGTCCTGCTAACATTTTTACGATCAAAAGCACGTCGGATTATATGACTTTACACTGCATTTATGTCGTGCCCATAAGACCTAATATCGAAGTGATCAGTAAAATGTGCCATGTGCTTGCTGCTTGCCTGCTTTAATTTGTCGTAACTTCGTATTTTATTGAATGATGATTCAAAAGTTTAAATATTTTAGAGAGGGCTTAGCGATTTGTCGTCCGAACTGGAGCAGCCCGACTGGGGAAATACCTCCACCTTACAGAAGACCGCAGCCAAATAACAATCACTTTGGTGTTGTTGTGTTCGTGCGTCTGAGTAAGGTTTCTAGAGCTCTAAGAAGTTGCTACATTAGTAGAAGGAGTAAACAAGTCCAGTAACAGATTTATTATGGTGTACTTGTCGCCCTTAAGCTAGACCTTATTACCACTTAACATCAGATGAGGGCAATCTTGAAGTGCAATATAAAAAAAACAACTTTGACTTTGTAATGCCGACGAAAGCTACTGACTCCTCCAACCTACTGTGATTGTCCAATACACTAGATCTACTTTCTCGCTCGATAGTACGTTTCATTGAAAGCAAACATTGAACCACTGTTACGTCTATTACAACGATGCCGGCAAAAACCACGGCAATTACTGTAACTGGTTATGAGAAGTTTTACTTTTTACGCTTTTGTCTACTGTGGCTCTTATTGTCGGACTTTTTGTTACTTTTCCACAAGTTGTACTATGTATTCCGTTTTAATTGACGTGTATCGGATAAAATTTATAACGACAGAGTTATGCAGAGTGCCAAGTTAAATAAAAGACCGTTATCCCCACTAATATTGTAAATGCGAAAGTAACTCTGTCTGTCTGTTACGCTTTCCCGCTTAAACCTCTCAACCGATTTTGATGAAATTGGGCATAGGTATACGTTGCACCTCAAGAACGGACATAGGCTACAGAAAGTAAGGGGGGGGGGGGTATTGCCACCTTGGAAAGTTTATATGGGAAAATGTTAGGGGAGATAGGGGTAAAACCGACCATGAAAGGATGTAGTCCACGCGAACGAAGTCGCGGGCACAGCTAGTTTTGTCATAAATTAGCTTTTGCGACTTCATTCGCGTGGATGATTTGATTCAAAATATCTCATGTTACTAAGGAATGGATTGAATAGAAAATGTCTAAATTCATGTAAACTTTTACGAAATATATTTATGAATCGTCATACGTTATGTATGTTGATGCCGAATAACTAAGAAATAATACTGTGAGTTAAATCATTTCAAAAATCGGTTCAGTAATTCTTGAGCTGATTCGTTACAAAAAATTTGAAACGTTCTACTATTTCCTCTACGTTAAGGTTGTCTGGAAGAGATCGCTTCCTAGCGATGACACCGCCTAAATTATACTATAACTAACTAATCCGTAAAACCTATTTCTGTAAAGTTATTGAGCAATAAAATATATCTATCTATCTAAAAATACAAATCTTTCCGTCTTTTAAGTTATTTATTACGCACTGGCTAGAGAAAATGAATCGGTTAATTTCATAGTACAGATTTTTCATTGCTATTCATTACTATTCTCACAAATAGACTTACAAATCTCACGCTCATAAACCCGACTTATTTCGTAATACATAGTATGTTATACTTAGTACTTCAATACTTAAGATAACAGAAACACAAAACCACGGTACCTTTTAACAAGACAAATAAGTTCGATACACTTAAACAGGGTAAATATTGACGGAGAAATGAGAAACTGTGAAAAGTGTATTCGGGCTGGTGACATGAACACTTCATTACCCGAATACGGCGAAGCGAAAATGGAGGAATTTCGAATAATAATAACCGTTTAAAACGGAAAAGTAACGCGTTGAATCTTGAAGTGTTTTATCTCATTTTTACTGAATAGGATAAATAAAGAGAAATAATTTCACAGACACCCTTTTTTTAATTTGGGCGACAGAAATACTAACTGAGCCACAAGTCGTTCAAGCCCAATTTTACTGAATCTAATTAATAAAGCGAAATAATTTCACAGAAACCCTTTTATTAATTTTGGCGACAGAAATACTAACTGAACCACAAGTCGTTCAAGCGCAGTTTTACTGAATCTAATGAATAAAGCGCAATAATTTCACAGAAACCCTTTCATTAATTTGGGCGACAGAAATAGTAATTGAGCCACAAGCCTCAGTGGCTCACTTATTAAATTTGTGGCCAACCTATTTATTTGGTTTGGCAAGTATTTTTTGATACCCGAATTAATAGAACCCATTAATAAATAAATAAATAATTATTATTATATATTACAGACACATAGTAACGTAACACACCACATCGAGGCAAACACTTGCAATTCAATATTAGACCTTATGCCCCCCGATATAAAGTGCAAAGTCCAAACTGTGTAGTTTGACGTGTTTTTGTTTGTATAATTTAATATTACATTGTTGTTAGTATTGTTTTTGGCTTCTAAAGGGTTTGCTTAAATAGTTCAGTTTCCGATTAACATTCCTTTTATGTATATCCCTAGTTATGTTACAGTTTTATTATTAACACAGACAATTAATTGGGTCGTCCATTTAAAAAGACGAATAGGGACTTCCTTATTTTCTTAACAGAGTCCCGGAACTTTGGGAAACTTGCCAGCTCCTCAGTTTCATAACATCGTAAAATAATCCATTGAACCACAAAATTAATAGGTGTATTTATAAATTTATTTCTTAGTATTGAAGCTACAAGTTTCTAAGAAGATTATGTTTAATGCATTTGAGTAAAAAAAATAAGTCCCGACCCGAAAATAAATCAATTAAATATCGTGCTATAGAAATTATTCCCTATAATCAGGTGTATAAATGCATAGCAATGAGCGAATACTATCAATGTGTTTATTTCTAAAATTGAATATTAAGGGACAATAAGGCCTTATTTTTAATTAATGACTAGAAGGTACCATATTTAATTCTAGTATATATACGAAAATGACCCCCATTTTAAGATGAGACATCCAATTCAATAAAAATACATTTACCCATTTTCTTAAGATATCATTTAAATAACGGCAAATATAACATTTAAAGGTATATTTTATTTCTGTATATAGTAAGTATATACCAATATACGTATAGAAGGTGAACATACAAAAGTGGGGGAAAGTGGGATGGTATCATTCCTAAACAGGCCCAAACACTTTACACTGAGTAACTACGTAAAGAATCAGACCAATGTATGTAATGTTGTCCACCGTTGACCCTAAGTGTGAAAATGGCTTTAGACACAACATTTATCACTGTTCTTTAAACTGTCCTCTGTACTCTTAATTCCTAACATATGTACATACTCGACAATCCCTCACTAAGGGAATTTTTAAATTAAAAGTTCGTGAATTCTTTTATTCCTCCCCCTCTACATAAAATTTCGTTTGCTCAATTGTGTGCTTTATTTATTCACTTGTTTGCATATATTTATATATATATTATTTTGTTTTATATATATATACATATATTATATTGTTTAATTATTATATTTATTTATCATGAACCTATGTATGAATATTCTATTCTCGTGTGTAATTTTCTGCTATTTATGATTATTAATTTTGTTGTTATCCATACTCACATTTTTACTGTTACCGCACCCATAAACGTACTATCTGCATGACCCAACGGTTGACTGGTAGAGAATGCTCCTAGCATTAAGTCCACCTTTTGTACTTTTTTTGTGCAATAAAGTTTTTTAAATAAATAAATAAATACATTTTAGGTTTTCAGAATTGATAATGATTGGAATGATAAAAAATATTTGGCTAAATCTACAAAGCTAGAAGTAAGAAGCAAAAATTAGATTGCGTTTATTTACGAGCTTGATTCACAGCTTCAATTCATGGGATCATGATCATAGTATGGAGTTTTCAACTAGATTTACTGATAATCATCTAGTGTTACTAATGAGATTCTTCACACGTTTCTGTGCAAAAGGAGTTTGATAGACAGTCAGATAGAACAACAAATTAGTCCTATAAGTGTTTTAAAAACGATAATCTACCAACAAAAGGCAAGACGAGATTTCATAAATAGTTACTGACGATACATCGGCCGAATCATATCTAAAAATACTGATACCGCCATTCAGATGCATCGAGTTTACGTCAGAAAAGTGTATTTTCATTTACACACCCGATAGCTCGCATGTGAAATCTAGATTATCTAAGATTCGAGCTGAGAAATCTTATAGCTTGAAGTTAGAAAGTGATCGTGAGGATAGGTTGGTAAGATCTTCGACGGAAAATGGCTTCAAATGCTGTCCTTAGCTATCGTTTTTAAAGCTGTTTTTGTTTACAGATTTCGGAAAAGCTATAGATTAAGTACTAAACACTCTTTTTTTTTCCTAATCGACAATGATGATAGATCTGAGCCTTTGATGGGAGCGGAAAGCTCTCACCCGTAACACTAAACACCCATCTTCTATCGTAAAATTTAATAAATTCTTACTCGACACTGGCAGAAGTGGACTTCGCTCAAGTAAATGTTCGTTTAGTATTAATATCTATTTAATGTTTTGTATAATGTAATGTTTATTGTCTGGATTCAATAAAATAGTACAAGCAAAATGTGTTAGTAGCTAAATTCCTATGGTGTGTGAATTTTTACACAATATAAAAATGTTTAACTTCAAGCCAATTTAAAAGACAGTCAAATGAAGGTCAGACTACAATTTGATCTTTGTTCCGCCCTTATGTCGCTGGGATAAGAACGAATACTGGAGGCACTAGAGTTCACAATAATGTACTGTTGGCGGTACAACAGAGAAATTTCAGTTTAGACACGAAAACCGTGCATTTATATCAGTTATCATTTTTTCGATATTGCCTGATAATCGACACTCAAATCATAAAAGATAAGACTATTTAATAAAGTGAAGTATCCAGATGGTTCTTATTTTCGCAGTCCAAGGGCATAGTTCTCAAACAACAGAAATGCAATGCGTAAAGGTCAGTGGCGAAGGGCGCATTGTTAGTGCACAAAAACACAACTGCATTTACAAACGCCGGCATAAAACGGCAAAGTTTTGTTTACAAACTTACGGCTATGCTATCGCAACCTCTTATGATGATAAATATAGTTCGTTCGCGACTTATCTTAGACGAGAGTGGTAAATAGCCTCACCATTTTGTCTGACCGGCGTCCGTCCACTTTAGCACTTCGCACCACACTGCGATACTGGTTTATCGATAAAAGTTTACGACAAGGCACTTGCAATCTCGCTTTCGTCTCCACAGACTTTCCGACCGAATCCGCGGATTCAGTTTGTGGTCCGCACATTTTGATTATGATGATATGATTATTAAAAATAGCGGTCCCGGCGAACTTCCTACGTTTCACCTTAGAGAGTTTTTCCCGTTTTCTGTTGAAATTTTTCAAATTTAACCAAGGATCCCTAATTTTGTAGCCTATGTCAAATTGGAAGAATGTAGCATTCTATTGGTGAAAGATTTTTTTCAATAGGTCCAGTACTTTTTAAACCTATTCATTACAAACATACAAACATACAAAAATAGGTACAAATCTTTCCTCTTTATAATATTAGTATAGAAATAGCAGCCGCAGCTTTGCGCGTGTAGAAACAACCCTACAAACCCTATAAACAGATACACATTTTTGTACAATAAAAAAACAGAAATTGGTTTTACAGACATATTCAAGTACAATTTAGTCGGTCTTATAGCTAGTAAGCAATCTCTTACAGACAACCTTTAGGTAGAGGAAATAGTAGATATCGAGAAACGGGCCGTGCAAAATATTAATTGAGAAAATACTAACAGAAAACATAAATACCAAAAATAAATAATAATAAGTAATAGTTTACTTTGTGTTATTTTAAGTTTATTTGTTTTGTTTATGTAATAAATATAGAAATAATAATATTATTAATTTTGTTTATTTAAAATATTTATTTTTTATTTATTTTAGTTTAAATATTTTGTAAGTTAGTGTTATCTTATGTTTATTTGTTTTGTTTATTAATGTCTGTAAAATCTATCTAGGTATATATCTATAAAATTGTGAAATGTGTATGCAATTTGATAATAAATAATCCCTATTTGATAATAAATAAATAAATATTGGAAAAAGAAATTATTGATCTGAACTGAAGGAAACAAAAATTTACGCCTACGCACTATCCTACTTATACCTATTAGAAATGCAACCGTTTATAATATAATACAATAATGCAAACAAATAAATAAATAATAATATAACTAGTGATATAACCAGACGACGGACGACGTCCAAGAGGAAGGCCGAAAATGCGTTGCCGTGACGCCCTGGACCGTTTTTCTCAAGGTTGGCAAGACCTGGCACCTGACAAAGAGCGCTGGAAGTGTAAGGGGGAGGCCTTTGCCCAGCAGTGGGACAGTTTATAGGCTAAAAAAAAAAAAAATACTAGTGAACAAATCGTGAGTAAATGGATGTATGCTTGTTAATCTTTCACTCAAAAAACTATTAAATGTATATGGATGTAATTTTATTGGATGGAGTTTGTAAAACAATTTAGTCTACAGACTGTTCATATAACTAAATCAGTGGACGTTATCGGATCGTGTAAACGGGCTTTAAATCTGTAATACTGGTATTGTACACTTTAAGCAAGTCTCTTCGTCTGTGAAAAGCAGTTTGAGAAAACAGTACTTAAGTTGTGCTCAAAATAATGCTATCATTACTGTTACAGACTCTTGTTGTGATTTATAGACAACAGAATCCATAGTTAGGTGGCAGAGTGAGAAGATTGCATAGTTTGCTTTCTTCCTCTAAGCATGTATTCAAGTGCATTCATTACGGATCCCAGGGGCTGCTACTATTATCATCGCGATTTGACGAGGATGTGGGCCTATTGATTAAAAATCGACTAATCGATTTAATAAAATATTCGATTTTCTGGATCGATCTTTAACAGTTCACAGATTCTATTAATTGATCCATAACCCACCCGAATCGGGTTATTGTAAATTTGTCACAAAGTAAATTCGTCACGAAAAATAGTAGGTATGTGTAAATTCGTCACAGTTCTAATTTTCTAAAGCGGAGCTTTCATTATATTAATTTTAGCGAGCGCGTGATAGCGTACTCATATGAGTATGCAAGAGATCAGAAGACAAGAGAGTTGTAAGGTGTCGCCTGTTAATTCTTTTTATTTTTTGTAGTTTAAAATATAACCTGCACTTTCATAATTTAAGTTTCTTTCTTTCTTCCTTTTTTAGAACTGAAAATCTTTAAGTTTGCTTGCTATCGCTACTTTATGCAAAAAATATGTTAAATTTACAGTAACCCTTACCTACCTATGACAAATTAAAACATTTTTTTAATGCATGTGACGAATTTACTTTGAATGTATGGAGAGATCAAAAATGACGAATTTACAATAACCCCCCGAATCGGACCGATCAATTCAAACTTTTTAACTGACCATTATTTTTTGTTATTTTCTTTATTTTTAACCCCCGACGCAAAAACGACGGGGTGTTATGAGTTTGACGTGACTGTGTGTGTGACAGTGTGTAAAGGACACGTCGACACATTAACTTAGCGTTACTTTCGAACTGATGTTTGCCCATAGTATCTTAATGGGAGATAAACACAAAAAAAAATTTTTAGTTCGAAACGAAAAATTACATGCACTCTATATGATTAGAACCGGGATTAATAACTTATGTTTAGAGAGGATAAGTAACGAACGATCAATAGTGCGGACTTTTGTATATGAAATAATTATGTTTATGTATACGTATGCAACGGCATAAAGCAATAAATATACTGCGATATTTTTACGTATCTTATGGGTTGCCTGCCTATTTTTGATTTTATGACTGTAATTCATGCTTTTAAATTAAGTGAACGCAGAGTGTTTTATGAGTATTTGTTGCCAAGCCAACCTGCATCGCATCATAAAAGACACATAATATTCACGACGATTTCAAACGCTTGGGTTATTATTCTAGAAATGTCAATAGAAACGTGTATGTCAATATGACATTGACAGCTGGACCTCACGCTCACAGATTGCCCTCTAACGGATTTTTCATTCGCGATAGGCTCCATTACTCGTTAACGTTTTTTTTTATATTGCACTTCAAGATTGACCTCACCTGATGTTAAGTGGTAATGAGGTCCTAGCTTAAGGGTGACAAATACAGCACAATAAATCTGTTACTGGACTTGTCGCCCTTACCTTGAAGACTTGACTACTGCTACTAATGTAGCACCCCCCAGGAGCTCTGGAAACCTTACGTACACGCAGGAAGGAACACAACAACACAGAATTGATTGTTATTTGGCTGCGGTCTTCTGTAAGGTGGAGGTATTTCACCAGTCGGGCTGCTCTAGATAAATCGCTATGTCCTACCTCTCTAAGGTATGTTCGATACGGGCGATGTTGAACGACTAATAGGACAATATTTTAAAATTTTTAAGAGTTGTTATTTAACTACTTTTGGCGATGTCCACTAAATAATAAATAAAAACCATTGGTTTTAATACAGATGAAGGGTACTATATTAGATAAGATAGGTACTAGAATAGCATATAGGATAATTTATATCCTAAAACAACGCGAAAAAACGAGCTACAGTTTGTCATCGTTTAAGTTAAAACAAGGATTAGCCTAATTAACGTTCCAGTTAACTGCTGAATTCAAAACAAGTCAACGTAACAAAACTAGGTGCTGGTTTAATCACCACTCTTGCAGATACTTTTGTGAGCACATACTTTGGTGAAATCGGAGCTACATTGGGAAATTTCGTAACATATTTTGATCGACCCGAGATCCATCCATAGAGCGTTAGCAAAAACATTAACTACAATTGGAAACATTTACTGTAATGTTACTGGCGTCATTTGTCACAATACCACTGTCCAAAACAAAACATGTCATAACAGTTCCCGGTGATTATCTTATCTTAAGTGGACCTAGCAAATATTGTGAGAAGTGGGCTAACGTTTGGCGCAGCCATGACACACAAGGGCTGTCACTTCGTCATGACTTTAAAATAATTTTAACATTGTTGCTACTGTTATTTTTCTACTAGATTGTCGATGACGGGTACGATGCCTTATCATCTTCATTCAGCGCTAGGGGGTGCAGAAGGTTCCAAAGAATTTAAGCATTGACAGGCGGGCGCCCCCAACGGAATTCTTACTTCAACAGGGTCCGCTGCTGGGACTTTTTACCCTAAGGTAAGGTCTTTTTCCACAGCTTACTAAATAGAAAAAGCCCTTGGAGTGTCGTATTTGTAACGAAACTTATTTAGGCGTATGTAGGAAACACAAATTAAATATTAAGGGTCAGTCTAACAAGTTCAGTGGAATTTAAAATTGATTTTATTTATTTCAGTAACTACACAATCAACAAGTAAATAAGAGACATGCGAATAAATGGCATTCAATGTAAAATAACCAATGAGATGTTTTTTCGTAGAATGTAGGTACATAATTTTTTTACGAACCAAAAGCATACACGATAATTACATACAATAGAGGAAATTGAAGTTATTATGCGTCCCTAAGAATTTGTCCAATAGTGCATAATATTTTCATGAAATACTTCTAATTCTGTTTACATGACCTACCCATAATATGTAACTAGCAGTGTGCCATGGCTTCTCACAAGCCAATGCAGATAATATATAATCAAATAAATATCACTTTTGACGACCTCCGTAGCCGAGAGGAGAGCGGGCCGGACTTTGGAGTCGCGCCATCTCTGAGGTTCCGGGTTCGATCCCCGGTCGGGTCAGTATTGGAAACGAACTTTCCTATATTGTCTCGGGTCTGGGTGTTGTGGTGCCGTCGTTGTTTCTGATTTCTGTAACACAAGTGCTTTAGCTTCTTTAGTGAATTAATGAATTTTTGTACTGACCAGAGTTGGATCTGCGCGGACGTAGAAAAACTAGGAATACATTCTAACACGTACACATATGTAAGTGCGGCTCATGGCTGCAGACGGTGGCTTGACCACTGCATTGTTTCTCATTCAGCCTGGAAAACTGTTGTCGACGTTGAGGTGGTGGAGGATGTGTTCGTGTCCGACCATCTACCTTTAACTCTTAAATGTAATCTTAATATTGTTAGACCAAAGTTGACGACGCGCGACCTGCTTGGAAGCAATATGATATGGGGCGAAAGAGATGAAATTCAAAGGGAAGAGTACCGACACCACTGTCATAGAATGTTGCGCGAAATTGATTTTCCCCAAGAGTTCATTCAATGCGGTCGCGGGTTGTGCAATCTTGAGGACCATAGGATAGTGCTTGATAGGCTTTATAACAATATTGTAAATGCTCTCTGTGAAGCCGCTAGTAAAACCAAGAAACGGCCGTGTAAAAAGTCTAGCAAAAATAGGAATCTCTGTGGATGGAATGATCATGTTCATGAGGCTCATAGGGTGGCCAGGCTTAATTTTAAAATCTGGATATTATACAATCGTCCCTCATCTGGAAAAATCTATGATGACATGAATGCATCAAGAAAAGTCTTCAAAAGTCGTTTGAAATGGTGTCAACGAAACCAAGACCAGCTTAAAATGGACGTTCTAGCAAAACACCGATCAACGAAAAATTTTAGAAGTTTTTGGAAAGCCACGAAGAAGTGCGATGTTAGGCCTGGCCTCCCTGTGAGTGTGGAAGGGGAAAGTGACCCTGTACAGATTGCTAATGCTTTTAAGGATCATTTTTCGGTAGGTTCTCCTCTGGGTCCTTCGCTATCCGCCTATAGTTTTCAGTCCGCTAAGCAAGGAGATAAATCGCCGTTATGCAACATAACGGCATCTCAAATAAGGAAAGTGCTCAAAAACATGAGCGGCGGCAAGTCTCCCGGTCATGATGGGATTAGTGTGGAACACTTGAGGTATGCTGGGGTGCACCTGCCGCGGGTATTGGCTATGTTCTTGACAATGTGTATGAGTCACTCTTATTTACCGCAGGAGTTAATGAAAACCACCGTCGTACCAATTGTCAAGGATAAGACAGGTGACGTTTCGGATAGGAGGAACTATCGGCCTATATCATTGGCAACAACAATTGCCAAAGTGTTGGATAGTGTGCTTAATTCTGAACTGGACAAATACTCAAACATACATGATGCGCAGTTCGGGTTTCGACCCGGACTTTCAACTGAAAGCGCCATAGTAAGTCTTAAGCATACTGTCCAATACTATACTGATAGAGGGACGCCGGTGTATGCCTGCTTCCTGGATCTCTCCAGGGCATTTGACTTGGTGTCTTATGACGTCCTTTGGATGAAGCTGGGGAGCAGGGGTGTACCGGAGGTGGTATTGAATATTTTGAAATTTTGGTATGCAAACCAAACAAACCAGGTGAGATGGGCCGATTCTGTGTCGGATCCATATGTGCTGGAGTGTGGGGTGAGGCAGGGCGGGTTGTCCTCACCCAGGCTCTTTAATATATATGTAAATGATCTCATCGTGGAGCTGTGCAGCATGCGGGTCGGCTGTCGTTTGGATGGCATTAGCGTGAATAATTTAAGCTACGCGGACGACATGGTGCTGCTCAGCCCCACGGTGGGTGGTCTGCAAGACATGTTAAAAGTCTGTGAGTTGTATGCTGCCAGGCACGGGCTAATGTACAACGTAAAGAAAACAGAATACATGGTCTTTGGGGCTGCTGCTAAATGCTCAGATAACAGTACAAATATTACCCTTAATGGCTTGAACATAAAACGTGTAATGAGTTTTAAATATCTAGGGCATATCTTAACGAGTAGCCTCAAAGACGATGATGATATTGAACGGGAGCGAAGGGCTCTAGTGGTCAGAGGTAACATGTTGGCGCGCAGATTCTCTCGTTGCACTGATGATGTCAAAGTGATGCTGTTTAAAGCCTACTGTCAAAGCATATACACGGGAAATCTGTGGGTCAGGCATACCAAAAAATCGCTGGAGACCCTAAAAATCCAATACAATAATGTCTTTAGGATGATGTTGGGTCTGCCTCGTTTTTGTAGTGCTTCAGGGATGTTTGCGGAATACCAAACTGATGGATTCGAGGCCATTATCCGCAAAAAAACTACGTCCCTGATCAATAGAGTGAGAAACAGTCCCAACGGCATCCTGAGGACATTGGCGGATAGGTTCACTTCGCCCCTGTGGAGATGTATTTTGCAAAGGGTGACGACTACGGGGATTTATCCTCTCACGTGATGGTCACCCATTGTAATATTGTAATATTAAAATTTAATTTTTTCTTAATAATTATGCATGAATGTTATATGGGCGTAACTTGTCTGAAATAAACTCTTTTTATTTTATTTTATTTATTTTATTTTATTTTAGCTACTTACCACAGAATCAGAGCAATGTATGTGATGTTGTCCAATATTTATTTATTTATCACTCTTTCTATTTTACTAAAACTGCATCAAAAATCCCTTGCGTAATTTGAAGATCTAACCATACATAGGATCAGACAGGGAGAAGCGATTTTGTTTCATACACTTTGTAGTTAATGAAAAAAGTGCATTTTCTCAAAGAGACAACCCTGCTTCGTGATGACACAACCAGCATTTGTTTTTGCGCTTACGTGTCAAATACAGGCCAAAGCACGTCAGACACACTTTGAACTTTGCAGCGCACTTATGTCGTGCCCATAAGGTGCAATATTGAACTGCAATTGTTGCACCTTGACATGGTATTGACTGTACTTGTAGTTGGGTTGTGCAATGTGGTCTAATGACTGCAGACGCGATATATTATGACGTTACTGTTTGCGTATCTAATCTGTGGATCAGTATTTTGCACTTATCAGGCAATGGTTTTAGCTTGTAACGTAGAGGTCGTGGGTTCGATTTGCTTGAACAAAATGATTTAGCTTGTCTGTATTGGTATATATTTTAAATCATAACGTTTTTGTCAATCCGCAAGTGCTCTTTTTTACAAGCTTTTTTGATTTATTATGCTTCCCATACTAATACCTAGATAGTCTTTGAATTTAATTACAGGTATAAATATATGAGAAATAATTTGCATTCATTTGGGCGACAGAAAAACTGACTGAGCTGCTAGTGGCCCAAACCCAAGTGGCTCATTTATTAAATTTGTCTCCAACTTATTATTTTAGTTACTTTAACATTTTATTATGCTCAATTCAATATTAAGAACCCTAAACAGGCGAGTTAAAAAAAACTTAAAAATAAAAATTAAAGTGAAGACTTGTTCATTGAAATAAAAATCGTCTGTAGTTTAGGTCATCCCTGAGACAGAGGTCTTAGGTTCGATTTCTGTGGAGCAAATGTTTTGTTTCCACCGTGCAATGATTACGATCCAAATAAATATGCTAATAAATTTATCCATATATCCTCGTAAGGATGAATGTCCTTTTAAAAGCCACAATTGATTTTCTATTCTGTTTTCCGGTCATTATGACCATATTTCCACTTTATTTAAATGATTCTATTAATTAATTTATTTATAGTCTGAATGCCCTTATTATACCTTAAACTGTTAGCATGCCGAAAATATCCTACCGCACTGTAACACCACATAACTTCAATATATAAACTCGACATACTGTCTCTTCTGTATATTACCAATGCTACAATGTCTTTGCATAAACGGTAACTGATAGAAAGTGCAATAAACTACTCTATATATACAGATAACTGTCAACGGTATCTGTCAATGTGACGTGTTTGTCACCGGCCACTTTGGCCTGTCAGCTGTGAAATTGTTTAATCTATGCCAGGGTGACCACGAAATACGTTTCCTAAGGACATCACGTGCATTCACATATGGTGAAACAAACTCAACATAGTATTAACTGCAACAAAATAAGGATATTAATTTATTTTCATCGCAGGTTTTCCCTTCACTGGTAGTTTGTTGCTTAGGCTTTCAAAATCGTACGTGATATAAAAAGTTTCCCCACAACCATACGGGAGTTGTATAGCGCCTGGGAGTTCTGGTGTTGATTATTTACCTAAATAGTATTAAATTTAATTTAAAAAATCAAAATAAAATATAAAAAAATCGAAATAATTTAATACTTATCCAATTTTGAAAGTTTTTTCCGCTAGAACGATTTAAGTCTAAGGAGGTGATATCTAAACGGACATCATGTTCACATCAAATAAACATATACACTACACTGCCTCTGGCCTACGTCTGTCGGGTACTCTAGGCAGTGTTGAAATTTGTATGAAGGGTTTCGTGTATTTATTTACATTAATTCTGCATTCAGGATTTGGATAATGAAATAACAAAATATGCTTTTATTTGCAAGTAAATTTGAAAAATAGTGATAAATATAATACTGTCATAATCTATCTCTAATATATAACCTTGACCTTCATCTGTTCATTAATCCCCAAGCTTATTGACTCGCAGCAATTACTTATTTATTTATTTTTATTTAAAAACTTTATTGCACATAAAAAGCACAAAAGGTGGACTTAATGCTAGGAGCATTCTCTACCAGTCAACCGTTGGGTCATGCAGATAGTACGTTTATGGGTGCGGTAACAGTAAAAATGTGAATATGGATAACAACAAAATTAATAATCATAAATAGCAGAAAATTACACACGAGAATAGAAACTTACGAAACGGAAACTGTCCTGCCCGACCACGTCTCATGGTAACCCCAACCTACGCCATGGTGTCTGACTAGCCACTCATAGCATTAAGCTGCCAATCCAAAATCATCCTTATCTCAAAGAGGTAAGAGCTAACTGCCGTAACTAGTGTACCCCCACGCGATATTAAATAGGCCGACGACGTGCTAAATAGGCCATTGGATGACTAAGACGAGAACTAGTTACATAGTATGTGCATGTTGTGTGGAAAGAAAGATTTGGTTCATGCCCGGGTCCAATATTTGAAAACGATGCGTTTTACTAACGGATAGTAATATCTTATACGAGGCGTAAGCTAAAAACGAGGGACGACTGATGACAGCTGATATGGAAAGTAAATTTGAAATTTGAAATTAGAATAACTGACTCGTACAGACCTAGCATACGCAACGCGACTTAATTTTATCGCGCTCTTAACAAACGCAAAAATCGACTGAAGTCAGTGCGTCAGCTGTTGATTGGCTGAAAATAAGAGTGCGGTGTGCTATTAGCCAATCAACAGTATCGAAACTTTTGTCGCCTCATGCGATACATTTGACATATTGCGTATGCTAGGCCTGGTAGTCGGTTGGAGAAAAACGGATAGTCATTTTCGATACATTACGAATCGTAAAATATTGGAACCGGGTTTAAGATGAGAACTAGATACATACGTTACATAGTATGTGAAAGATTAAGTTTAGAGTTTTTTGTTTAGGTTGCAGTATTCAAGTAGCAATCGCTCCAACCAAAGTTATAAAGGGGGGGTGGGGTCTATTTTCTTGTGATGCTGTGACAGGTCTTCTGTTCTTATTTACGGCATCTCCTGATGGTGAATGCGATTTGGTCCACCAGGGCTTTTAGTGGGCATTCCTGCTATTACAAGGGCAGCGAGTCCCACATACGCCGTCGCTTTCCTCGGGTGACCATACGGTGCGTCAATAATGCATTCCCCCCGGAAAAAGGGGGTCTACTCCCAAAAGTCCCAAAAACTAAATATATCTGATCCGATGAGGGCATCCTTTAATTTTTTTATATTGCACTTCAAGATTGACCTCATCCCACCTGATGTTAAGTGGTAATGAGGTCCTAGATTAAGGGTGACAAGTACAGCATAATAAATCTGTTACTGGACTTGTCGCCCTTACCTTGAAGGCTTGACCCCTGCTACTAATGTAGCACCCCCGAGGAGCTCTGGAAACCTTACTCACACGCAGGAACACAACAACACAGAAGTGATTGTTATTTGGCTGCGGTCTTCTGTAAGGTGGAGGTGTTTCACCAGTCGGGCTGCTCCAGTTCGAGCGATAAATCGCTATGCCCTACCTCTCTTAGTTCTCGTAATCGTAACCAACTCACTTCGAACGCGTTTAAAGCGTTTAAAAAAAGGATTTATGCAAATCGTAACCACGTTTTAACTCCCAAATGTAAGAATATTCTCCGAAAACTAAATCTCTTGTTTGTTTGTTTCGTTTTTGGGAATTGACACTCAGTAGACCAAAAACGAAACGTAATAACGGATAGTGTTTTTTGAAGATTATAATAACGTGGTTTTAAATTTGCAGTAGTAGGCACTATTTAAAAAAAAACCGCTTTAGTCTCATTCGAAATAAGTTTGCTACGATTATGAAAATGTATTATTGCTATCCGTCATCGGATCCGACATATTTTGTCTTTGGCAATAGACCCCCAGCCTCGTCAAATCAAGATCATAGTCGACCCTGAGCTTGGCTTGTCAGCAACAAATTTAAAACAATTTTTATTCAAGAAATAATCGGATTCAAGGCAACGTAAACAGGAAAAATAGTAAAAATCGGTCGATCGGTACTGATTATTTTGTTGCTGTTCCTTTGGGTGTGTTTGAGTACCTACTGTTTCCATGCGCAACAAATTCAAAGCTCTTTCATTTCGAAGTAAAACCGTGTTCAAGATAGCATGGTCTGAAAAATTTGAATAAAAACTTTTTTTTAATATAAAAATAAAATAAAAAATATTTTAAAATTTTTGGCGTGTTCAACTTATAGCAACAAATTAGCAACAAAATCATTCGACATAGTCACAGTAAAATATGTAATTTAATGCGTTACCCTGCTATCCTTATATCAAGGTATGCAATTGGAGATTTGTATGGCAAAGCTGGATCGCGACGCGAACATAATTTAGTTCTCCCTTCGGCTCGTCGAACTCTCTACAAAAATGGACCGCTGTACATGGCAATCAAAACATATAACCATTTGCCAACCTCCATCAAAATACTCCAAGCAAAGGTTTTCAATCTAGACTAGTAGAAATATTATTAAGTAAGGCATATTACTGTATGAAAGAGTTTTTTGATGATAAGTTATATTAATGTTTTTATTTATTATGTAATTTGAGCTAATTTATTTTTTATTTGTTTTGATTTATTGTGATTTTTAATTTGTTGTTTGTGTATAGTATAATATTGTTTAAGACCATTTTATTTTTTCACCCACACCATTTTCACAATGCCTTATGAAGGTAAATTTGTACCTAGTATAAATTATTAGTGAATAAATGAATATGAATATGAATATATCCTGATCGGCTTGAGCAACAAAATCAGTTAGTAGTTTTGGTAACTAATTGTCTACAAATTTAGATATTATTTTAATTCAATCCTGCTGAATTGACCATGCTATCCTGATAGAGCTATGCACAACCGAAGTTTAATGAAATAAAATATTTTAACGTAATGTTCTCCAAGACTTTTGCTGCATATTATTTTGGAAACTTATTTTTCAATTCATGGTACACGGCAAATCCTTTTCACATGAAACGCCATAAAATTTCTCAAGCCAGTAACTCAAGTGTCCTCGTTGCTTTCACTAGAAGCCGTTGTAACGAAACGCGTAGCCAAGGCCTAAGTTTAACGCATGCATAAATCATTGTTTACGACCCTTTGTACCGAGGGGAAGAAGTCCCCCATGTCCGTCAATGCGAGAATAGATTGGCCTTACTTGTGGGAAGCCACAGTATATTAAGAAATACAGTAACTCTAATCAATTGAAAACAAAATTTAAAATTAATGTTTAATCAAATTTTTTTTTGTTCAAAATAGTTACTTTAGAGTTGGTTGATATTAAGTAACATTTATACTAATATTAGAAAACAGAAGAGTTTGTTTGTTAGGACGCGTCAATCTTAGGAAATACTGGTTCGATTTGAAAAATTCCCCGAGAAAACCTTTAAGTTGCGGCATGTTATCAGCTAATCAACAGATAGACAATTTTGTCACTGTCACGAAGTGTCACGTATTCCGCATTGCTAATCAAGATCCAAAGATGGAAAAATAAAAAGCATCCCGCTTGACAAAATGTTAATCTTAGCTACAGAAAAGGTTAAAAAATATTTGTTTAATTATTTAAGTAAAATAAACTTTGTGTTCCTGACTAACATAACATACTATGGCATATCACTGAGGCCCAGTACCCCGATCCAGTAAAAAAATAACTGACACATGAGTATCTTTGCGTCCAACGCATTTCCTTTAAGCTAAAAATGTCGTTTAACTTGACACCTAACTCAAAGTTAGTTAAAGGGTTGTTATTTCTTACCACTGTACTTTTCGACCGCGAAAAAAAATTATATTAAGTATATATTATTATTATTATTTATAAATACAACTTCAGAAAGTTCATATTCTACATTAGAAAAAAAAATATATAACTGTATTCGCTGTTCATAGGGTTAATATGTCTGTATTTTTCGCGGCGTACAAACATTGGACACTGACTGAACTATTCGAACCCGGATCCTTTTGCGTTTAGGTCGTCTACCTTAGCCACCGAGTCATCGGGGTGGTCATTACGTGAGCTTCTTATTCAGGGATAAAGATAAATGGTCGGGTTGATATGCAAAAAAGACTTTTCTATAATGGTCTCGGGTCTAGGTTTTGTGGTCGTTATAAAAAAAGGTCGGGTTCATATGGAAAAACGAGTTTTCTATATGGTTTTAGGTTAAGGTGTTGTAGTACCGTCGTTATTTGTGATTACAAAACAGAATTGCTTTAGCTTCTTACCACCATATCGGAGCAATATAGGTAATATCAATATGTCGGGTTTCTTTAGTAGGTATGTATAATCTAGCGGACCGCTTCAGTTACGAACGGGTGGAAGATAAGATATTTTAATTTATTGGCTTTTCTGTACGTTTGTTTGAATAATACACCTTCCTTTTGACTCAGTCTATCTATTAATAAAAAATAAAAATACCTAATAAAAATCAGTAACGTTGTTTCAAAGATCTAAGCATAGATACAGAGGAAAACAACTTTGCTTTACACTAAGTATGTAGTGATGAAGCGATTCTGATTTGACTCTATTGATATGGCCTACCTTCCTACGGATTACACTTATAATAAACGTGATATTGGGGTCAAATGTACACTCGTTGCAAAATAAACATTATACGCAGCACTGATTACGAAAGAATAATATTATTATTGTACGAAATGGCTTGATTTTGCATTACAGGAATAAAAATTTCTGCACGCTAAGTCAAGATGTAATTGTGTCAAAGGTTATTAAAGGTTGTGTTTATAAAGAGGACGGAAATTTTTTAATTCAAAAGCAATTAGGAAAGTAAATCTTATGTGTTTTTCATTCGCAAACATATATAAATAAGTATATCTTTGTGTTTGAGAGTTCCTGTTTTTAGAAATGATAGAGAGACGTTTTGGATTAAAACAAGAAATAAATAAATACAAATATTGGACAATATCACACACATTGTTCTGATTACCGGTAGCGAAAGCACTTGTGTAACAGAAATAAGAAATAACAACGGTACCACAACACCCAGACCTGAGATTAAATAGAAAAGTTTGTTTTTCACATTGACCCGACTGGGAATCGAATCTATACAGATGAAACATGCGGTTCGTCCGTATATTTTTATTTTATTCATAGGTTTTCACAAATCCTTTTTCATTTTCTGAATCATTTTACAAATCAAGTACCCAGGATATACAGAGTTGCCTTTAATTTTTTTTTTGTATAATATTACATTTAACTAGAATAGCATATAATGACATAATACATGTAACTATACTACTTAGATATTGGCTACTGGATTAAAATATTCGAGGGTATCGGTGTTGTCACTTTAAAAAGTTCGTCTTTTTTTAACCGCCTTAAAAAAAAGGAAGAGGTTCTCAATTCGAGCGCATAAATATTTTTTAATACTGTTAACGCTCATAGATGAAAAAAAAGGGGGCTGAATCTACTACAATTTTTTTCTTTTAATTTTACAAATCAAATATGTCTTTGTGCCTTTTAGATTTTTTTTTATATTTAAATTGCGTGTCTGTTTGATACGTGTTCAACCACAGTCCTCTCATGAGGAAGTGTCACAGGAAACATTAGGCGTTAACACGTTCGTTGACGCTTCTCACAACTAATCAATGGGCTGACGCTTGGTAACATTGTAGTAACTTCCCATTGTTTTTGGAACTAATACATAGTTAAATCACGCGCATCATGGACAAAAATATGTAAATAAAGTGATGATGTTTAGTATAGTTTTTTTCTGGTCTGAATGTACATACGTTGAACGCACATGAGTGTAAACACTTGCAGTTCGATTATAGTTCTTATGCCTGCGATATAAGGGCCAAAGTAAGTAGTTTGACTTTCGACCTTACTATCATTCATATAAAAGATAAAGCATGTATCTACAACTCTCCCAAATCTATAAAAACCTATAGATTTTGAAAGTACCGTGCGTAAATTGATACGATAATCAACTGTGAAAGTATTTCAAAAGGTGCCTAAGTAAATTCGTGTACACATAAAATACTCATTTTAAATCCTTGACTTCCGAAAGGTTTTCTAAACTTAATTGTGTTGAAAATATTGCAAATACCTATTTCAATGGCAACTGTACCCAGACAGTTTATAACTCCCTTATAAAATTAACTGTGAACTACCATATTGTGTTTTATTATTAAATTGAGATTGACCACCCTGTAAAATAAAAGCCTTTACAAATATCTAGCTTTTCGTTTTGTATGAGACCACAGTACATGGAGGTTAACAGTATACCTAGTTCGTATAAGACAAACATATAAGTTAAATTCGAACTAGGTAATGACTCACTTTTGGACGTGAGACATTTAACGACCTTCTATTGAAATAACAAAAGGGATAAGTTTGTATCACATTTATATTTATATAATGTATGTATGTATATGTATTAATTATCTCCAAGAACAAAAGCATTGGTTTTTGCTTGCAGTTTGGAAAAGCTGGGTTATTAGTCCCAAATAAAAAAGTTTAATGCAGAATTTATGGTAATTACATCGAAGGAACTATGCTGTTGCAGTAGTCATTAATTAATGTGCACCTTGTTTTAATGAAAGGGTGGGAAGGAACATTTTTCCTTTTTATTTCTCTAGTAAAACGGTAGGTTTGGAGCTTAGTGTATAATAACGCGTTAAAACATTTTATAGCTTGCACCTGTCATAAAGGGCGAATGAGATTACAACATATGTAGTAAAAGTCTAAGTTCATTTTTCAAATGCATATCTGACTTTCTCTTTTGCTTTCTCAAATATAAAAAATAACTCCTAATAATAACAAATCTACGAATAAACTGTTAACACAAACAATATGACTTGTGTTATTTTTACGATTAATTTAATTGCAGTGCTTTTTATAGCCAACGTTCAAAATAGGCAATTACAAATATGTTGGCTTTGTTTAAAACTTCAAAATATTAGAGCTGCAGTAAAGTTTACTGTAACACCGTAATACTAATTACTTTAACAAAACCGAAGATTAAACTTACACAAAACAGCACAATTTTTTAATTACTAATTTCCGCTTGTTAAAAAGCCCCTATTTTATAGCAATTAAGTCTGCTCGGAACCATAAAACGCCTCTTTAACTTTTTTGTACTAGCAATAAAATTCGCATTCTTAGTGTTCTAAAGTAATGTAGTAGTGGGCTTGAGCATAACTATAAATATTATCAAATTTCATGACTGAACCATCGATTCGATAAAAATAAACCCATGCTCCACAGGATAGAATATATGGAATATTCTGAGTATCGAGAGAGATCTACAAAAATTGCACTCGGATCAATCTCTTTTTAAAATGAATGCGTCTCAAAGCAACCTTGAATTTATTTACTAGAAATTCAATCACTAACACTTAAGAAAACAACTAATTACAGCTGTAAGTTAATTTTAAACCATAGACCAAATACGAAAAGGGTAACTAAAGTGTGGAACTAAACGAAAAAACCAAACAATATCAATATATCACAATATCACATACATTGCTCTGATTCTATGGTAAGTAGCTAAAGCACTTGTGTTACAGTTTTTGATATTTAACAATCTAAAATGCCACAAGAATAAAAAATCTAATGTTATACAATTTTGTAATTGTTACGCCCAACGCAACGCTAGACAATTTACAGCAGATGTGATGCTCACTACAATTAACAATTCCGTAACAAAATTAACCTTGAATTAAAATTAGTAATTCTTACGTAAGCGCACTGAATTTTGAACCTAGACACATAAACCGGACTCCAGACTAAACGATAAGAAACTCGCGAATTAACTGTTGAAGAAAGAGTCGTATTAATTAATGTAATTACTTTTTAGCAGGTCACATTATTCGTGGGAACGAATTCAGTGGAGAATACTTACTTTGTAGACTACAAACGCTAGTTTATAGTGCACACAGACGAATGGATATCAGTTACTCTTCCGTGCAAAAGTTACTAAATCGATTTGAATTTAAGTTAGTTGATAAATAGATGAGATACTAGAAGAATAATTGATTTGAACTCAAGTTAGTTGATGGATAGACGAGTTAGTAGAAGAACATACAGTATGCTTTATACTAGTACGGGGAAACAGCTAATATAGTGAAAAAGTTTAAACTATTTAACCCTTGAAAAAAGTTTAAACTTCAACAAAAAGGAGGGGGTTCTCAATTCGACTATATATAAATATATATATATATATATATATATTGTTGTTTTAGAAATACGTGTGTTTTCCATATGATCGATATAGCCTAAAAGGCATCTTATGATTAAAAACAAAATTATAATAACTTTTATAAATTAGAATTGATACAAGTTGCAAGTGTATCGTAAAATTTCCGATTTGAATAATTAACATAATGAAAACATAATGTACGTAAATGTTAAGTGTGACGTTCATAAAGAAATTCTATAAAGACTAAATCCAAAAACACTTCGTTACTGTTTCAAATAATATGCATTCGAATGGATTGTCGTAATAATTGAACTTGAAAGCCTTAATGGGATAGTTTTGAAATTGAAACGACATATATGAAGCCATTTTGTCAATAAGAGACTTAAACTACGTGTACAACAATAGCAGAGTCGACCTTGCCCGTTTTAACTATTATTATGGTACCTCGTGGGAATCACTTGTTGTTCAGTCCATGAAGAAAATTGTTGTGACTAATTTATTTAGACTGGACAAAGTTTGAAGAATAATAATTTTCTCAACGAAAGTTATACTTATAAATTTTAAGACTTTCGCGTTCCATTTTAAACATTTAAAATAATTTAACGGGTCAAAACGCGACACCATTTTTATTTAGTAGTTAATACGAACTACTTACTGCCCGGCGTTTCGGTTAGGTTGCACCAACCGTGGTCACTAAATAAAAATGGTGTCGCGTTTTGACCCGTTAAATTATTTTGAAAGTTATACTTTACTTGCTTTGATTTCGTTGGAATTATATCGGGTCAGACAGTATTCCATGTGTTGTATACTGACTCATCTATATTTCTACTAAATGTTATTCAAATATATATTCAGTGGTTTTTTTTGAATGAGTACCAAATATACACTTATACATGGATGTATTGACATCTAAGCATCAAGACCTCCATACATATTTACACACTTTCGCGTTCTAAGTATTAGGACTGGCTGTTGCCCGTAATTTAGTGTTATTTCGCGATAAAACTCTGTCCAACTACCTACCAAATTTCATACAAATTCAGCCAAAAATAATCGTACGTTTCAAATAATAAAAGGATTTGGTACATGCGCTTTTCAGCGCTAGTAAGCTAAGCATAGCTATCACTTTTGATTCATCATAAAACTGTCAAAATGAACAAATGAATGATGAAATAAAACATTTACTAAACTAAATTATACATTTCTTTTTAAATCACTTTACGTTCTGTTCCATCATTACGCATTGCGTTTTTATTCATACTTTAATGGGAACCGTTAAAAAGATCGAGATAAACACAATTAGTTCTGATTTTTGCTTTAACAACCTACATTTCTAGAAAAAAACGGGTACAATAGAAAAAAATCCAAATGCCGGCCTACGATGAGTAAGCAATTCCTGGCCGGAATTCCCCCAATCAAACTCCATTATAACAAAATTAAAACTCCGCAGTCCTTTACAAACCTTAGGACAGGACAATAAAAGGCTGCAAAATTCGATTACTTTCCGAGTTAATAGAAAAAAGAAAAGGAGCTATAGGTTATGTAAAATTCAAGGTTAACTCACCATTGCTAACGTGGGCGATCCAGACATAATGGAATAAGGATTGAACCTCGATCCCGGAAACTACTGCGCATGTCAGGCTGTGTTACCAGTTGCCAAGCAAAGGCGGACTCCCACAGATATACAAAAAAATCGCAGTGGAGCGTGAAATTACGTAAAATAATTGCTTTTGGAGCTACACTTACACTAGATTGGTATAGTTTTGATAAGACATTGAAATCATTTAGACAAGTTTAATGCTTAATTCCTCTATTGAATCCTACTTGTAATATAATGATGACTGGGTAAAAACAACTATTCTTATTAATCCGCAATTTCATTTAAGAAATACTTTGAAAAATCAAATTTGAAGATGAATCAGATTCAACAAAAAAATGATGACGAAACAGCTGAAAAAAGTTCAGTTGAGGGTATGTTTACGTCACTAATTCGTAAAAACTGTACGAAGAAGCTAAAATTTAACGCAATGTATCTAAGTAAATTTACATATCAAAAGAAATATAGGTAATTATGTGTCTTATATTTTTTTGTAATATAACTGTAGGTAAGAACTGACTTTTTAGTTATCTATCCTATTAGAACTACCTACCTTTAATATTTATAACTTTCATACGCTAGTATATAGTATACTCTGTGCTTTCATTAACATTTGTTTGTGAAAAAATTAATGTTGTCACAAAATATTCGTAAATCATCGCGATAAAACATCAGCTTTTTAAAAATCAAGACGTTTTTAGTTATTTTGACTAGCAAAGTTCTGTTACAAAGTAAAAAGTGTAAAAGTCTGTCGTGCTTTTCACCGTACCTTCATGTTGCCTCATTACATTCAAATTATTCAATTTATTAAAAACGATGACCATACCGAATTCGGAATGAAATTGCACTTTCCTTACTGACGAATATTTATACATATTATTGGACTTATGACTCAAGTATATTTTTACCAAGTGGTAAAGTTTGGTAACGTATGATTTGTACAGGTATTCCCACGATTATTATAACATAACTAAGGGATATGACTGTAGCCAGATTCGTTAAAGCTTGGAGGAAAGGCAATAAAGGCAATATATTTAGCAGTGGACGTCCTTCTAAGCCAGAGATGAAAGCTACTTATATTATGAATGTAAATGAACCTATATATGGATATGAGCTTTCCTTAATCTGTCACACAAAAACTACCGATGTATTTTGATTGACATTTAGTGAGACAGATTGAATATTAGATAAATAAACAAATATAAAGTTGTATGCAACAGCTAATTAACAATAATCCTCATGAGTAAATATAAAGATAAGTCCTAGCTTAAGGGTGACAAGTACAGCATAATAAATCTGTTACTGAACTTGTCACCCTTACCTTGAAGGCTTGATCCCTGCTACTAATGTAGCACCCTCCAGGAGCTCTGGAAACCTTACTCACACGCAGGAACACAACAACACAGAAGTGATTGTTATTTGGCTTAGGCCTTCTGTAAGGTGTAGGTATTTCACCAGTCGGGCAACTCCAGTTCGAGCGATAAATCGCTCTGCCCTACCTCTATTTATATTATTTGCCTAAGTAACTACGTCTTCGATCTTAATGTTTTTAAGAGAAACCGTTCCGACATAAATTTCATAGACCTTGCGCAACAAATGGGAAAACCTCTTTTAATTAATGGGTGTATATTACACTAATATCACGACCATATACCATATACATTGGATATTTTCAGATATCACATCGGCTACAATAATTAGTTTTTCAATCATCTCTAGTTGAAAGTTCCTTACAGTTTATATGTATTTTGAAGTAAACTACGGCTTTGCATCGTTGTCGGAACTTCGGTTTGCTAGCAGGATTGGAATATCATTGCCATTTTATTTTGAATCTACATTAGTCGTTTTTTGCAGTTTCGTTATGGTGTTACCAGATACTATAAAGATTAGATCATTCTTATCGGAAACAATTGCACTGGCTGTAATAAAAGTCCGATTGATAAGGATTTGTCCTTGGTCCATTGATGTGAGTCAGCTATTGTATACCTATTCATTTCATTCTTGTATTGATGACCTTGGTTACCGGTTAGTCTGAAATCAATCAGTATGAAAATCGTTACTTAAATCGTTATGCTTACTTACTTTAATCGTTAACTAAAAGTAAATATTACGGGAAAAAATATTTAAGCTTAATTTCATTTTCCTTGCGATTAATTTACTTAATCAATTTGAGACCACCTCTGTTTGTTCATGCGTTACTAAGGACAAACAATATTAACGGTTTTTATATTGCTGGTCTTTTGCACAAATTAATAAAAGCAGACATTTTTATCGCAATGTCAAAACTAGTGGCACACTGTTTTTGCAGTAGAATTTAAACAGCGTTATCGCTAAAATATTACGGGTTCAAATTTAAATCATAGTTTTACGATCGTTCCAATGCGCTTTGGAGAAATAAAAATTTCTGATCAGAAAAAAATGTTGTTTAGTCTGACCTGTAAAGAACGTAAATCATAATCGATTCTCCCGTTTAGGAGCTAAGATGCCTTGGGCAGACTCACACAAACAGATAAGACAGACAGACAGACACATCAAACTTATAAAACTACGTCGTTTTTGCGTTGAGGGGTAAAAATAACGAAAATATAATAAGGAAACGTGACCTTTGACCGTACGGTTTCAAACTGGGGCAAAGTTATGCCCACATCGGGCCAGCAGCCCCCGTGGACATTAGGGGCGTTGCAAATAGATATACATGTATGATACGGGGTTCATTGACCTAGATGTAGCGGGATGAAATGAGCCGACTAACTCGGTTATTCGACGATAAATTGGCATTGACATCAACGTGGAGGAGAATATTGTACCTATGGTAGAGAGGGGCAAAAACTGTAATGTGACCACAGGAAGAGGGACCCAATTTTATCCATGCGACTGACACATTTTTTGATTGGCGATCACCAAAGTGACAATCTTGACTGATACAATTTTTATCAGTTAGAAGCATAAAAAGAAGTGGAATATTTTTGACAGGTACATATTTGTGTATGTTCATAATATTCTAATTGATATTTCATTCATATTTCTTACTTCCATATCAATACTTCTCATTGCCACATACCTACCTACATACTATACTCAAAATAATATGTACATATCTTTTAACGTTTTCTTTCTTCACAGGACAGCCTTAGCCTAGTGTAGAGGTCGGGTAATGTCTTTTTTATTATGTGTATAAATAAACTCAAAAACTACCATGCCGAATTCAAAAATTCACCATTGGAAAGCTGCATTCATCCTGAGTAATATAAGCTATATTTATTGCTACAAAAGACTAAATCCACGCGTACAAAGTCCGCTAGTCATGTATAATCCAAGTCCTGCCATATTAGTTGGTGAAAACCCTGAAGTCATGACCTATTAAAACATTAAGAATTTAGTGTTTGATGGTAACAAAAGAGCCTTAGTTGATTAATTAGTAGGTAGGTACCTATATTTTTAGTATTCGCTTACGAATTTGCTTTTATTTTTTATTTTAGTTGATGATTTTTAGTAATGGGTATTTTTTAAAGGGTAGTCTTAATTTTAGTTATAATCTCCATCGTTATTTGTACTATAAAAACCCAAATTTACATAAAAATAAACTACATTTATCATCTCATGCAAGTAACGCAAGGCGTACCCATAAAACGTATGGCGTAACGGCAGTCTAGTTAGATAACAGTTAATAAGTTACACTTCAAGCATATTAATTAATTTATTATGTTAACTATAAAAGTAAATGAAATTCTCCTTACAAAATGTTTGATGAAAATCAAACAAGTTACTGGATCATTAAGACACACTGTGGCAGGATTTCGTAAACTTGTTATAATCATTTTGTAAGTAGGTACTACGTTCGTATTTAAGTTTTTAATTATTTTAAATTCTATTAGTATGTTAAAGGTATTACTTCTCATTGGATATAAAAATATGTAAATAATTTTAATATTCTAAGTTTCAATTACACAAATTTAAAAATACGAATAAAAAATATAAAAAAATCTACTGGCGATTTAAATCACAAAAAGGCAAATTAACGGACACTAAAAAGTAAATTTCGACTTGTAAGAAAATCAAAGAATAATCTATGTTGTGGATAAAAAGAGAATTCACACAGTCGACCAGAGAACCTCCACCTTTTTTATGTCGGTTTAAAACAATTTTCGTTTTTTTACTTACAATGAATAACGAAACAATTTTAACAGAGGGTAGGTAGGTACCTAGGTAGGTATTATTTACACAACGTACATTTTTATCCAAGCTCGGTAGATAACTCCAAACTGTTATTTGTTTAATTTTTAATCAACAAGCTTTATAACGATAACAATCGACACGTTATCCTGTTACCACAACAAAAAAGAAATGAAAAAACACTAAAATTTGGCAATACTTTAACGAAATCCACCGAATCCGTTGCTGCAGATCTATTTTCTCTGCCAATTTTCGCAAGTCCCGGCAACCTATTTCAATTCGAATTAGGTCGTTCTTACCTACGCGTTTTACTGACCTTTTAAAAGAAAATAGTGGCGATAACGACTTTCCACTGCTAACAAACAGCAGATATTAAAAACTAAGATAATAAGAACGCAATTTTTCGCGCAATGTAACAGGTGTATGAAATGTAAATGTTACCTGTAAATGTATGGGGACCTTTTTCACCGGTGCGTTCGCCATTATCACTTATTAAAACCACAAATTCACAACACACCACGTTTAATATTGAATGGGAGTTACCGTAATCGGTAAATTTGTAGATTACTCTCAGGCGCTGTTTAGTTAGCCCGCCACGCGCCGTTTATCGACAAATGTCTACTGATTATTTCCATTGAGTTTACAACTAACGCTCCCCTCCGTGCGCATGCGTACAACCATGCCCTTCGCCTTGGTGCTCATAGCAAAACAGCCTGTTTCGCTGTTTTAGTTGTAAGCATATTTCAACAGATGGCGGTAGCATCGACCACCAGTTTCGATACTCTTTTTAAAGTTTGAGCTGGATTTTTATCTTATTCAAAACACATTGATTATTTTTAAAAAATTAAGCATTTTTAAAATTGTATTACAGGTATGACAGTAAAGTAAAAAATAAAAACAAAAGTCATTACAGAGATAGTTCCAGATAGGAGAGATAGATGGCGTTTTAATACAATTTGTGAGGTCGATCATTACATTGGGACGAAACGTACCTACTCGACCAAAACATTTCAATCGAAACATGCGTTGGGCGCTGATGAATTCGCGCCCGATTCCGTCGCGGTAAAAGTAAAATAAAAAAATCCTTAAAAAAATCTGTTGTTTAAGCCTTCTACCCATGTGAAGTGAAGTTATAGTGCTGTGAACACACATGCCCACTCTACATTTGAAGCCTGGGATCACGGTAAGAATTCGGCGAATATTTTCCGGATATTTTTAAGTTTCCCATTATAAATAGAAGGGTGTTCATGTTTAGATAGTTTTCACGAATGCTAAAAATATACTTTAACGTAGGTTAGAAATCCGAATGAAGGCGGAATGCGGATTTTTATAGATTTTTATGGAGAGACGGGAAAGCAAGATGAACCTTGAAACTGAAAGCTTTTCGCAGCCTGACATTACAGCGGAACATTCAGAGATTTTATCACCTCTTCGTTAATTCTATCTTTCAATCACATTAAAATATCACCATTAAAATGTTTACGTTCAATTATTTAAACGTCAGTTCTGTTTCAGTAATGTTTTATCCTCGCGTCCAGTTTGAAGTGAAGATAGAAAACGAAATATGTATTTTAAACGAATTATAAGTACCTACTTTATCAAAAATATTAAAAACAATGGCGCCCAACGTGTGAATATTTATTATAAACCGGTCATGCATCCATTAAAGAGTTCGGGGTCCGCTGCGGCATGATCCTGATTTGACGAACCTGTGTATTTTTTTTATAATTTATTTTCAGACACTTTTGGGGATTATTACACAGGAAGTCACATTTATTAATCTGTTCCTTATTATTTTTATATCCTGCAAATGGATACAGAAAGATACACTTATACTTAAATAAAAGATATCTAAATATGTGAATTATTTAAGTATTGTTTATATTCTTCAGTTTGGACACTTTAAGAATTGCCATTTTAACAAATGCTTCAATGGCCTCTTCATTTGTTAAAATGGCAATTCTTATATTGGAGCAATTACCGCCTAATATCCGCATCCCTTGCGTGGGTACCGAGACTTTGGACCAAAACCAGGACCAACGGCTTAACGTGCCTACCGAAGCATGTACCATCATTTTTATCAAACAATCAGGATATTCAAGCCTGTAATACCCTAATCTAACTGGAAAAAGTTCACCGCGGGATTTGAACCCATGACCTCCAGAATTTTCAGCCTAACGCTCAAACCGCAAAACCATGAGGGCAGTTATATTGAAATTGTTGTCAGGTTATGAATTTCAGTTAATTATAAAAATAATAAGAAAGACGATTACGTACGCCAATCAAAATTTAAGAGATGATACAATTGGGTAATATATACTTAATGCTTAAACCTATTTATGACTGACTATGAAATTCACACAATCATCAGTTTCAGTCAGAACGTTATTTATCAAACCTATTATATCATAGATCATAGAACGAAAAACTTTATTCATATTTTTATACCCCAACTCCTTGCCTACCGCCATTTTTTGTCATTAGAAAAAAAAAGTTAAATAAGTACAACAAGAAAGATGAAGAAAATGCTATACTAATAAGGTATCTTCCTCAGAGTGAGTTACTTTATTGAGCCCAATGCCGCATCAGCACTTGTTTTCCGCTGATTTAATTGATACCTACTTGCTGGAATGATTGATATCTACTCATAGAGAATTGCTTCTAAAATAGATACCAATACGTTTCGGTCAAATTCTAACCTCAAACAATAACTACTTACCATAACATACAAAACCAACAATCCTTTGCCTAATTCGTAAGCATTGTTCTCCCCGTCTTCATCTATAAGCTTGCCGTAAAATTTACGATGCCGATAAATCTGTGACCGCACCATTATAATGTTATAATAATGTATATTGTAAGCTGGGATACATGTGAAGGTCGTCAGATATTGTTTTACACAGCTACAAGTAGTTTTCGTCGCTTTTGTTGCTGCGACAAAAGGAGAATGCCTACGTAATTTACGCTTACCAATGTTTGTTATGGTGACAGAGTATAAAACCTGTTTGTTTGGAGATTCTAGGATCTTGAACTGTCTGCTTTATCTTGTCAAGAGCTTAGTGTGAAAAACCTTCTACTGATGATCGCATCTTTTTCCTACCTGACTCTGACTGCTATAGTTGATAGCTGCCAAGTTGTATCGTCTTCACCAAGCTTTCGGGGGGGAATGCATAAGATACTCACCACATTTTTGACGGAGGGAAATGCATTGATGCACCGTACCGTCACCCGAGGGAGATGACAGCGTGTGTGGGACTCCCTGCCCTTAAATGGATCTCAACGCCGTTTGGTAGTTTGGTAGTGGTATAAGCAACCAGAACTAGGCACTCAGCCCTAAGTGAGATAAGCAACAACTAAATCAATAAATCTAGAATTTTTAGACGAACGTTGGTGCTAATGCGTAATGTGCTTAACAATAATATTAGGTACCAACTTGCGTGTATGGGACATTATAAAGAAATAGGACCTATTCTAGAATTTGAACAAAGCAAATCTAAGTAGAATTTTACATAAAGAAGAAACAAAAATTTTTATATCCCCTTGCGGTGCGGGAATCGAACCCACGACCTTCACGTATCGCGCGTGCTGCTCTTACCAGCTAAGCTAACCGCAAGTTATCTTAGGCGATGAAATTTTTCTGCTGTATCAACCGTTAGCCTCCGGTAAGTGCCCTCTGCCGAATATGTTTAGAACTACATACTTATTCTAATATTTAAAGTTCGCTAGTACGGCGTAAAGTACTATAAAAATTATAAAATCGATTAAGTAGAATTTAATGTGAACGCGAACAGACTAGTCATCAATAGTCCACACGTCTGTGTCATTTCTAAAGCCTTCCACTTTGTAGTCTTCTTTTTTCAAAAGACCACTCATAATATGTGTCTTAAATTTGTGCAGAGGTAAATCGAGTTCATTAAAAAACGTTAGTGAGTAATCCGAGTCGAAAATTCACCGCAATTCCACTTAAAAATAACATAACTCCTGAGGATTCGGCAGCCGATTAAATTTTAACGCGCTCTTTTAAAATGTCAATCTCGTTGCGTCAGTTACTGATTGGCGGAAACGACAAGTACGGCACACTATCAGCCAATCAGTATCAGAAATTTTGTCGTCTTACGAGAAACTTGAAATTTTGTGCATGCTATTAGGAATGGCTCCATGTGATTCGCCAGCCGATTAAATTTTATCGCGCTCATAAGAAATGTCAAAATCTATCAAATTTAGCGCAAATTCTGCTGATTGGCTGAAAATACTGCACTCGTGTTTTTAGCCAATCAGCAGAATATGTAGTAATAGCCAAGCAACAATATTGATAACGGAGCTAAATATGGGTATGTCTTCAAAGTTTCAAACGTACAATTTATAGAAAAGGCTCACAATAAAATTTAAAAATAAACAGTTTTCAATGACGAATAAACTTATGCCCGGTTTCAATATTTTACGATTCGTAATCTGTCAAAAATTACTATCCGTTTTCCACGTGTCGTTAATTCTAATTTCAAATTTACTTTCCTTCATCAGTCGTCGTCGGTCGTTTTTAGCTTACGCCTAGTATCTCTACTAATATTATAAATGCGAAAGTAACTCTGTCTGTCCGTCTGTCTGCCTGTCTGTCTGTCTGTCTGTCTGTGTGTCTGTTACGCTTTCCTGCTTAAACCTCTCAACCGATTTTGATGAAATTTGGAATAGGTATACGTTGAATCTCAAGAACGGACATAGGCTACTTTTTATTAGAAAATAAGGGGGGAGAGGGGTGTAATACCACCTTTGGAAGTTTATATGGAAAAAAAATATTTTAGAAGTTAGAGATATGAAATTTGTCACAAATATCTCGAAACTTGGATTAAAAATATAGACTACTTTTTGTTTCGAATATTAGGGGAGAAAGGGGTAAAACCGACCATAAAAGGATGTAGTCCACGCGAACGAAGTCGCGGGCACAGCTAGTAATTTATATAACTATCCGTAATTAGAACGGATCGTTTTCATTAATTTCCTTACTTATGTAATGAATACATCTGCTAACAATGAAGTTACCTTCTACAAGTAGTTTTATACTGAAGGTTAGTTTTAATAGATAGATATAGTTCTTAGGTTTCCCAAGATCATTATCTTGTGGTCGACAATAAGCAAGACAGGCAGCTATCATTTGCAGTAATTAACTGATAAGTTATGTACTGTCTTAAGGCGATTTACCGTGTTTTCATAGTCGTCATGTGTCTTTGGTGACGCTTCATATTTTTCCGAATAATAGTGTACCTGTTTCAAGCAACAACAATAAATGAACAGGTTGTTTTTTGTATTTTGTTGTTATATAACTAAAATCATGAGATGAAAATCAATATGTTGTATAACTAATACTCATTTTCATTAATTCCAGAAGACTACAATTTCTCTTCTTTAAAATAAAAATAAAGTTATCGAAAGCGCATATTCTTTGCGTACTTAGTTATTTGTTCTTACAGTGGCGCATTTACACTTTTGACGCCAGTAGGCTAGAACCCCCCCCCCCCCCTACCCTCAAGACAACAAGAAAGAAAATATTTTTGAATTAAAAGACCAAAAAATTATTATATTTAGAACTGTATGGAGTTGGGATTATATATTGAATAAAGCAAAAAATAATTCGTTAAATTTCAATCATAATGTTACGGTTCACAATCTGTCGACAGTTTACAATCTCGCGAGATATATTGTAATCTAACGATTTTTACAATCTTACGGTGACATATACAAACGTGCTGAAAGCGCGTGAGCATAAAACGAATACCTACATTCCTAAGATTTAAGTATTCTTTTTTTTTATTTCTGTAAGACAAAAAAAAATTTGGGGCACATTTGCCGCCCCCTAAAATCTGCCGCCATAGGCTCCAGCCTACTCAGCCTTCTGATAAATCCGCCACTGGATTCTTAGCTATGTTTCAATCAATCAATAAATATATAAATCAATCTAATATTTTTCTACTCAAGTAGGTTACATGTTACAATTTTGAATCGTCATTGAATACAATGCAAAGTGATTTGACTGCCGGTTCGGAACTTATATCTAGAAGACACCGCTAAGAAACTCAGCAGATTAGTTACAGTCAGTATCTAACTTATAGCTATGATGTGTCATAACGTATACTAATTTGGACCAAGTTATATAATTTTGTTTTGATGAGTGAAGAAACCTTATGTATTTACTTTTGAGAGGTAAGCCGGAGCAGTCCAGCCCCCAAAGGTGGCACCTGTTCACAAGCATGGCGTATGTGCCAGTCATCGCTTCATTCAGCGTCGTTTGGCTTGCATCAGTCCAGAAGTGTAAGAATATCAGTTCTTTTCCAAAATGGTGGATGGCATTTTTGGCATATAACTCGATTAAATGATCACAAGTAGTTTTTTCCTCAAGGTATTAGCAATTAGACGTAGGGTTTTTTTGAAATTGTATAATTATATTTTTATCTGCAATAAAAGCCTGACCACTCTGCGATGAATTATTTACATCAACCAATTTAATAATTTTAACATGATCACGTTATTAATTTCGCGTGAACTATTACGTTGATTTTTTTTGGAATATTTGTATAAATCGATTGTAAACGTAAGAAATGTAAATCTTTTATGTGAAAAGTCGATTATTATAAGAAAAACAATCAGTCATCTCATGCAGATAACATTATTGATTTTCTATTTGATTTAATATATCGTTGCCTTGCGTAATCTGTGATCGACAAAGACATTTGTATTTACTAATATTATAAAGCTGAAGAGTTTGTTTGTTTGTTTGAACAAGCTAATCTCAGGAACTACTGGTTTTTACTGAAAAATTGTATCTGTGTTGGATAGTTAATTAACCGAGTAAGGTTTTAGACATGACATTTTATACAACATCATGTTGCAACCCCAAAGGAGCGATCAGAGGAAAATCTGAAAAAAAACGGAGACAGTGCGAAAGCCGGGCCGCTAGTAGGTATACCTAAGTACAATTTCAGTCCTATCATACCTTATCCCTATATACAATTTATTACATAAACAAAACAAATAAACATAAGATAACACTAACTTACAAAATATTTAAACTAAAATAAATAAAAAATAAATATTTTAAATAAACAAAGATGGTCCCTGTGGTAAGGTACCCAAAATGCTGGCTGCATTACCTCGCTGAATGGCGATTGGAATACGCTGGGCGAGATAGCAGCCAGCCTTTGGGTCTCCTGTAGCGTTGATAAGTCTTTTTGAAATATCTTTAAAAAAAGACAAAGCGTCAGGACCCCACGGACCCAGAGTTTCCACTCCAAAAGCGACAAAATTATAATTTTCTTTAATATCTTTATATTTTGTGCTTTTCAGTTTTTCAGCCGCCTCTGCTGCTGCGCCCGCACTCCTAATAGTCCCTGGGAGATGTGACGGTGCCAGTGTGTCTACACATGTCGCATCCCACACTAAGGCACGTCCCATCTTCCAGGGAATATATCCCTTATATCTTGATTCGATTTTATCTCAAATCCGAGCATTCTTATCTTCCTCTCCTAGTAACAAAACAACCTATCTCCAAAATCTCAGCCTCGCAACTCCAGCAGAATCCGTTGAACTGTTTCAAACACTTGCCCTCGGTTTTTTCCGCGTCGAGTGTCAATACAGATTCGCTCGTCAAAATCGTCCTCTGTCTCCCTGATAGCTATCTGCCTATTTGTACAGTCTCGCCGTCTGTACGTACTTGTAAGTATGTAGGGAGCATCGCCATGGCAACGCCGATCATTACTTATTTCTATGCGTTGTTTTTGTAGGACCATATTTCCAGGGAGACGAATCCTCACTCAGATATCAATGATGTGGGTTTCTTCAAAGCGTTTTGCGGGGGGTGAATGCCCTGAACTGACTAACCATATGGTAACCTATTAGTAAGTAATGTGACTTATGTGGCGCAGTGGCTAAGGTAGCCCGGAACGAGAAAGGTTCCGGGTTTGAGTCTCGGTTAGGCAAGTTTTGGTGGGTAATCGACTTGGTTCATTGGGATATTGTCTTGGGTCTGCTAATAAAATTGCTATTTTCATTGAAAATCTATAAAGGAATCGTCTATGGAATTTTGACAGTAAAACTCACAGTTTCTCAGTTAACGAGCCAGTGTACACCATCATTTGCCGCCGTCATGACAACACATCTACGGCTACACTAATATTATAAAGAGGAAAGATTTGTACCTATTTTTGTATGTTTGTAATGAATAGGCTCAAAAAGTACCTACTGGGCCGAATTAAAAATTTTTTCACCAATAGAATGCTACATTCTTTCAATTTGACATAGGATACAAAATAAGGGATCCTTGGTAAAATTTGAAAAATTTCAACAGAAAAGTGGACAAAAAATATCTAAGGCGAAACGATGTTCGCCGGGACCGCTAGTCATTCATAAGAATCTAAATACCTAGCAAAGGAAAAATATCATTCATATTATCAAAGCGTCTCTTTTACTTGGCTGCTAAATGAAAGACCCAACCAGTCGTGGTTTTACACATCAATGTCTACTGATATTTTAGTATCCGTACCAGGGCGAGTATTCATCGATTTTTCTCAGTCTGCATCCACTCTCGAGACCAAGGTCAAACTATTATAAATTAGGTAAGTATCTCATTCCATAATGGAAGTGTCATGCCTACCAGGCTATGCACAATGTTTCGCAAAGATATCACTTTTGTCCTGTCTATATTGCGTTGCACTTGTCTGTTTTACGTGTTGTGAGAGAATGAAGATGTCATCAGAAATTAATTAGCTCTCACCACCGAGCATTTTACGCAAAATAACGTGTCTCTTTAAACACTTGACATTGGCGGAATCATCGCGTTTTTTAAAAACAGTCCAAGGGAAAAAAGTTATCACCTGGCATCAGGAAAGTTTCGTCCGTGATTTATTAGATCTGAATAAAAACAAACGTCAAATTTATCCTAAGAGCTGACGTGAACAGCTTTTATTGGTTTGCGTTCGAGAAGTTGTAGAATCCGAATATATTTCTTTTTGAATACAGCTGTGAAAGCTATGTTATCTTGTGCTTACAATACCAGGGAAAACGTAAGCTTAACATTTGTTTTATATAATTATCTTACTAAACATAGTAGATAGAGTTTTTGCGAAACCGGAAACTACATAAATATGATTGCGAGAACACTCGTTACTGACATGCAATAAGAAATCGATATTATCGATAATTCGAATTAAGGACTGTATGCTGGTATAAATAAAAAGATTTTTATAAACAGACCAACTTTACATGAAAATATACAAAAAAACACAAGCCGTATTTAAAAGCAACGGCCATTACAATCATAAAGAAAATATTTTTATATAAAAGAAAGTTGTGTTAGTTACACTATTTATAACTCAAAAAACGGCTGAACAGGTTTTTGTGAAAATTGGTAGGATGATAGTTTAGAACCTGGAGCCTTCTCCAGGTTCTAAACTATCATCAATCAATAAAATAGAATAATAAAAAAGTATCGTATGTCCTTACATACGATACTTTTTTATTATTCTATTTTATTTTATTTTTCAGTTTGGTCATTTATTACCTCTAAGGCGGAACAAAGTTCGCCGGGTCAGTTAGTAAGTAATAAATAAACTTAAAAGAGGTGCATTGTGCACAGATTTATCAATCTTTACACGACCTATGCCTGATAGTTCAATGTAACACGGATGCGTTTACATTAACCAGACATGCAATTAAGAGTTAGTTTCTAACATTCTACCTCAGGTCACGAAACTACGTCTGTTCAAAGATAGCGGAACGTAGAGTATTTTAGTCGCTTTATCAGCAGTTAATCTACATTCAAACATTGTTTATGTACATATGTGTTATCAGGACAAGACCAATAACATCCCTGTTTTAATAGAAACAAGGCGATATGTGCGAGTGGAAATAAGTACCTACTCAAAGGAACTTCGTCCGTCAGAAATCTTTTTAAAGTACTCACCAACCTTTAGAACAGATCTACGCCTCGAAGCCCGATGTCCACTCAAATTATGATCCTTTAAAATTTAAATGGGGAGGCGGGGGTGGGGGGGGGGGATGCATTGGCGCAACGTACGGCCACAGTACGGCTGTGTCGAGGAAGGTAGTCCCGCTGAGAAGAGCGGAGACTACCCACTAAAACCCTCTCGCATCTCAAACACGTACATAAAAACTTAGTTTCACGTGCGGTTTATTCAAGACTTAGGTCAAAAGGTTCCGGTTACATTATGGTTAATGATTAGACGATTTCATACACTTTAACAGAGTAGGGCCTAGCGAGTTACGCTCGTACTGGAGCAGCCGGGCAACGGCAGAAGTATCTCCACCTTACAGAAGACCGCAGCCAAGTAATAATCACGTTGGTGTTGTTGTGTTCCTGCGTGTGAGTAAAGTTTCCAGAGCTCCTAGGGGGTACCACATTAGTAGCAGGGGTCAAGCCTTCAAGATAAGGGCGACAAGTTCGGTACCAGCTTCTTTATGCTGTACTTGTCGCCCTTAAGCTAGAACTTCCTTAGTTACCTATCACTTAACATGAGGTGGGATGAGGTCAATCATGAAGTGCATTATAAAAAAAAAACTTTTTTGCGAGATTTCCATGGGTGGCCGCTGCCCTCCCCTGCCCCACCTAAGTACACCCATGATCGTAAAGGTATTTCCAGTTGGATTTGATAAATAAAATGCTCAGCTTGATTTACGCCAGAACGCTGTATCATTATCATTTGGCGATTGATCGATAAATCATGGAGTGGTTTATCAGATCGACTCCGTATTGATTGGTGCTCGTTCGTGCAATCAACTAACGTGTTCTTCCCTTATCTCGAATGTTGGTAAAAGCTTTCGTTCGAATTGATATTTGCAGCGAATTGAAAAGCTGCAAAATGGATTGGTTTTTCACGAGCTTTATGTTTGACTAGCTCATTAACCGACTTCAAAAAAAGAAGCAGGTTCTTAATTCGTCGGGATCTTGGGGCGATGTAGAATTTTTTTATATACAGATGGGTATGGTTCCCAGCTCGGGATCCAACTTCGCTTCGTCTTGGATTTTTACGTACCTACTCTTAACTGTACCTTTTTTTTTTTTTTTTCTCGTCCGGAATGCATTGACGCATCATCTCAAACCGCCCTGGGTGGGGGCGGCGAGGTATGTCGGGCTCGGATTCCGCTGGGAAAGACGGAATCCCCTACCGACTAAACCCGACGGTGGTCCTTCTCGCACGCTGTGTCTGGAGGTGCCGGGATGACCCTATCGGGATGCTACTCGACATCTCCAGAAGCGCACTTGGCCGAACTCGGCCCCACCTCGGGGAGGCGAAATCTCCCCCCGTCACGACGGCACAGACCACAGCGTCGCGCAGGACGCGTGTCGTCGTCTTCTCTGGGGTCGCTTCACGGACACACACAGGCCCCCCCGTATGCACCCACGAACTCTTAACTGTACCTAATCTAACAAATATTATGAGCGCGAAAGTTTATTAGAATGTATGTCTATCAGAGATAAGAGCAACAAACATACAGCTCTAGCTGTATGTTTGTTGCTCTTTCATACTTAAACTACTAATAGTTTTCGATGTAATTTGATAAAAATATAGATGATATATGTACTAAGTTAAGTAGCATAAGTATATAACCTTTTCCTAAAATAACACGAACGAAATTGCAGTACTTAAACTTAAAACGGATCGGCAATGCCTTTCCCTCCAGTGCCAGTGTCCCCCTCCAGAATCTCACAAGATTAAAATCTTGACACTTTGTCATGACGAACTGAGTGACGTCTCATGGGATTAATATCTCTTTGTTATTGTTTTTGGGACGAAAAGAAGAAACGAAGATTAATGGCGGAACATTAATTTAGTGCTACAAAAGCTAGAGCTCGTTTCGATTCGTCGTTCAAGATTTTTCGTTCACTGATCTTATGAAATGTGACTGGATTTGAGACAGTCATCTTTGTCCATCTTTGCTAGTGTAAGGAACGTATGTTCTTTACTAAAAGTGAAAGTACTTCCGCCGAGCTAGGTGTTATCTGCTCGGGGACCAATATATTAATTGACTAATCTTGCGTATGGAGCGTTGTCTACTATGCCAATTCTGCTGACGCCGTATTTGTGTAGACTTGTAAATCATGTCTTAGGTCGGCACATTACAAATTTTAGTCGTTGACCTCAATTTTACGTATGAAATGTTAATTGTACCACTTACATTACCGTCAAAGGTTGCTTGTACAGATCAATGCTTATCACTTTTTTGAGCAAAAATTATTTATGGATATGGATGGTCTTTGGTAGGTTGATAAATAAGAAACTAAATTCACATTCTGGGATACATAATATGGGATCACTTATACCCAAATAACGGGGTTTAAGTACCTAGTCCTGCCCTTTTCAGGTAGGAATTCCTACACACTCCATCAGGTGCGCGGTATGTCATAGCAAATGGTCGTTGGAACTAAATTTTTTGATGAATTTCACAAACATTTATATTTAACAAATACTTTTAACGATAACACTTTTGTTTAATGCGGACACATCAGGTCATTGAACTTATTAGTTTCAAAATATTAAAAATAATCATTAAAACTGTTTAAAAGGAAAACCAAACATATACAACCGCTCAGACAAAGATTTTCGCATTTTAGATCAATAGCACGTCCGGGTACCTACACTTGCAATTGGATTTCAGATCTTATGCGGACGACATAAGACAAGTAGTTTGATGTGCTTCTTCTCTGTACTTACATATAATATAAAAATGCAATTGTTCAGGAGAAGCATTCAAACTATAACATCTCTAAAAAATATGGTATTTCAAGACTTACAAATAATTTGTAGGTAGGGAAATGATCCTATATGTATGTATAAAAATTATTGGATCCTGATAAAAAAACCGTGTCAATAGGAATTTGCAGTCCTCTCGTTAAGTTAACCTGTCAGTACCAAGAGAGTTCAACAGATACAGAAACGGTCATTACGTCTTAATTAACCATGACAAATGAGTACACGGTTCATTAGGTTTCTTTCGGTGAGCTCGTGCGGTGGTACCTAAGTAGGTATTGAGTTTTGTGAACTCAGTTCTCTTCAAATGAGCCAAAACTGTTTTGTCGTCAGTACCTAATTCTTCAGCTACGTCATAACCACACCATAATAATATGCTGATTTTGTTCCATTATTTTAAAAATGGAATCCATTATATTCGTAACAGGTTTTTATGTAATTTTAGCAATAACATGGATGTCGGTGATTCATATTTATTTATTTAGTAAGACACATCCGCACGAAACAAATAACTTCAACAACGTCAAACAACACGATACTCTTATTAAAAAAGCTCTTTTCACATGGGAATCTAAGAAAATCAAGATAAATTGAACACGCACCCGCAAAAAGGCAGGAACCTTTGCAAGGGCAACGAAAATGAGGAATGCCCAAAATAAGGAATATAGCCCATTACAACCAAAGATTTTGAAAGATCTGCTGGTCTTCTATAAACTACAATCCCTACTAATATTAGGTATAAATGCAAAAGTAACTCCATGGTAAAATCATTGAGTACGATACACAAATATATTGTTTTAAACAGCAATTAGTAATTTAAAGCTACATTCAAAATAAAATTACACTTTACAAACATTTGCTAGAACGTTTTCGTTTTACTGTGTCTGCCTGTCTGTTACGCTGTCTCGCTTTAATCTTTCAACCGATTTTGATGAAATTTGGTATAGGTATACTTTGAACCTCAAGAACGGACATAGGCTACTTTTTGTAAGAAAATAAGGGAGGGATGGGGGTAAAACCGACCATGAAAGGATGAAGACCACGCGAACGAAGTCGCGGGCACAGCTATAAACTATAAAAGAATTTACGAAAAGCCAGGGAGGCCGGCAACGGATCACTGATCTAATCATCCACGATACACCTAAGCAGATCTACTCCTGAAAAACGAAAGGTTTCGTTTTTAAAGATTAATCAGAAGTTTGAGAGTTAACACGTGGCTTTTGATTTGTATAAATCATGTTTAGTTTTTAAAAAACGCCTTACAGGCCTAGCATATGCAATATGTCAAATTTATCGCATGAGACGACAAAAGTTTCGATGCTGCTGATTGGCTAATAGCACACCGCACTCGTATTTTCAGCCAATCAGCAGCTGCGGCGCTGACTTCAATCGATTTTGACGTTTGTTAAGAGCGCGATAAAATTTAGTCGCGTGGCGCATGCTAGGCCTGTTAGTCGAATTCATAGTGAATTGGTTACGATAATTAGAATTAAAAATTGCTATCCGTAGTCGGATCCGACATATTTTGTGTTTGGGAGTAGTTCCCCCTTTTTTTTTTGAGGTGGGGAAAATACTTTTCGTTGCATACTGGACAGCGACGTGTGTGGGACTCCCCCGCTTGTACGAGCGAGGACTACCCTAACTAAAAACCCACCCACCTTCTCATCGCCCAGTGACAGCGCTATGGGAAACTGAAGACCCATAACGGCCATAGTGAGAGTAGTTCCCCTGGTCTTGCAGCCAGGATCCTTCTTTGCAGGGAGGCAAGTCCAGCCTCAATGCACTGGACCACAGGGTAACTGAGCCCTACTAAATACGAAACCCAGCGGGGGGACCATTATGTACTGTATCTTTAGCGTAGTGCGGATTTTTCGTGAAAACTACAATCAATCACATGATTATTAAATTATATATGTATAGCATGACCTTCTTTGCCGAGAGGGGAACTGGCCGGACTTTGTCGTCGCGTTATCTCTAAGGTAACGGATTCGATTCCTGCTCGAATCAATATGGCAAATAAACTTTGTATCAATACATTCATAAATTATTGTTTTCAGATGGCGCGTTACAAGAAGACTGGTTTTATGGACGACGATGCAGGGAGTGTCAGCTCCATACAGCTGAATGAGGGAGTCAGGTCTGGTGGCACCCACATACGATACCATATGGTAAGCTAACCTTTCACATAGCTACTTATATTGCACTGAACTACAATCTAACTTAAAGGGAATCCGTGAACCGCGTCGGATGGATTTCATGATCAGGAATAAATATTGCACCAAGTTTGAGTTGACCCCTGTGGTGGAGATGGCGGCTGTACTAGGCAGGTATGGCATGTTCCATCTCATATTGAGATAAGGCCTGTACTTAGAAGAAAGATGTAAATAGGTAGTTGGTGTATTAATTATATCCTGATAAAAAAAATATGTTATGTCGAGATATTCATATTGCTTGCACTGTGAAATATATCGGGCGTTTTGGGATGCCCGGCATGAAGCATGACCCAAAGGTTGACAGGTAGAGAATGCCCCTAGCATTAAGTCAACCTGCTGTACTTTTTTGTGTAATACATTTTTTAAATAAATAAATAAATAGCAATATCAAAGTTTTACTATCCATACTATTTATCACTTTGTCTCTAAGGTTATAAACGCATAGCAATACGCCGTTTACAAAAGCACAAACTTCCAACCTACTTGTGTGATAACGTGAAGTAATCTTTATTTTATCTGCAAAGAGCTTGAAACAAAAATTTAATTGGAAAAGGTATAAAACAAAGCTATTGTCTCGGACATAATGAAGGCACACGGGGCCATTATTTAATATTTAGCGAACCGACAAACTCAGCGCCATTACAGCGCCTGAACAGAATTGATAGGCAATGTGGCGCGCCGGCGTCAATGTGTGCGACTTATGTAGGGCGCTTTATTTTTCTTCATTGAACCAATTCATTGAACTGAATAGACCCATTTTTTACAAAATATATACTTGATTTTATTTTATGTGTCCTGTACCATATTGCTATTTCAACAGGAACCTCTGTTTTTGTACTTAAAGCTTGAAAAATCTATTAATTAGCATCGAAACCGCCAATCAAAACGATGAGTTAGTAGTATTACATAGTATCGTCGTTTTTGTACGTGCTAAGCTAACGAAACACATACGATACCAAAAATCTACCCCCTAATCCACAACTATATATCATTAATATGCTCAGTTTAATAACCACATAATTTTGTTTTCAATATATAAATAAATACCACATTGACATACTCAAAACTATTATAAAGGATAAATATAAGTAGGTTCACCAATTTAAGCGGTTTATGTTCGTAACGAATTTAATCTCAAATCGATATCTTTGTTGATTTAATTAATAATGTTAAACGGATTCCTTACAATAAGTACCTACGTTAATAATAATCTATATTAATATTATAAAGAGGAAAGATTTGTACCTATTTTTGTATGTTTGTAATGAATAGGCTACAAAATTAGGGATCCTTGGTAAAATTTGAAAAATTTCAACAGAAAAGCGGGAAAAATTCTCTAAGGCGAAAAGAAGTTCGCCGGGGCCGCTATCTTTACTAAACTCGGTTGAGCGTTGAACGGTCATATCCCAAGTACCTATATTGGACACAATTAGTGGTCTTAAGGAGCCCACAAAACTCGTATAATATTTAATAATCCTAAAATTCCTTACAAATTGCCTATTTTGAAACTTTCTTCATTAGCTTAGCAATACGAGATGAAATGTACCTACCTGCCAGAATTTTATTTCTGACCTTCAAATAAATGTTCCAATAGGTTCACGCTAATACAGTAATCCTAATCGTATTACTTTTCTTTTAAAACTTATTTCAGGTCTAATAATCACTTATTAAAATGAATTAACACTTGTATTTGATTAGCTGTAGAATTGTCTTATTTACATTAACTTTGACTAAGTGTGCCTACTAATTACGAATGTAACATAATCTTCAAAGTACAAAACCGGATGGTAAATAATAGTATAATGAGTAGAATGCTGTTATTATGGACCACGCTAACCACTTTAAACAACTTCATCCGCACGTAAATTAACTTTTTACCATTGGTTTTCAAAGTTTGGTAATAGAAACCACTGGGCTGCTCATCGCCTATGCTATGGCAGCATGAACTAAGGCATAAATCGAGCGGTTTTACGTAATGGTAGTTTTTTGTGGCAATTTCAGGATTTCCGCTACTCAACACTGCAAGAAAATATATATATTGTAGCGCCTACTACATACAAACTCTCAGTGCGAACTAAACCAGCTTTTCTATTGGATTACAATACAATCCCATTGGATTGTCAATTTTGTTGGTACTGAGGATTCACAGGTCTCATTTTAAATCCATTTAACCATTTTTCCCTTTAGCCACGATTATACCGTTACCATGATCAATATCTACTATATTGATTGTATATTTTGGCTATTACTCAATAGTGAAAAATTGTTCTGGCTTCTATTATATACAGTACAGGTGGAAATCGTTAAATCAGACGTTAGAAACTCCGTAAGGATACTGCAATGTGAAAAATATTGCTTGTTTTACATTTTATTTTTACTTAAAACATTGTTCGACTTTTCAAAATACCAACCAAACAATTAATTGAATAAGTAATTGAGAAACAATATGTGTTCAATTAAATATTTACAATTAAAAATAAATATACATTTAACTCTTCTATTATAACCAGCTCAGCAGCCGCCCGGCTGAACAAGCTAGATGTAAGTGATCAAAATATCAAAATATGACATATTTTGTAGCCTGCACTGCAGGTCCCGTGGTCTTAGACTATAAAATAGAGAGGGGGCGTTTCAAAAATGTTTGAGAACCACCGCCTCGGGTAATCCGTTGCTAGCTCGTCCAACAAAGTTGGTTATTAAACGCGGTTCTTTCGCGAACTCCGACCAACTCGGAGACAGTTCCAATTTATTGGAATTTTTAAACAAGTTTCGTCGGGGGAAACATTTTCGACATTTTGGGAATGTTTTGTGTCTCCATTTAAATGAGGCGGGCGAACTTGGTCGCTCTCAAATTTCGAGTTTCCTCGTGATTGCAGTTCACAAAGTGTTTTACCTTACTTTATTTGTTTGAATGAACAGACATAAATTAAAAAATCGGCTAATGCCCGGTACCAATATTTTACGATTCGTAATCGTCGACGCACGTGCAATACCGCGTATCTAGTTGCAATAAAGACTAATTTTGTGTGTTATTTCATATTATTTCAATCTTAATCAGAACTTACTGAAAAATCTACTTATCTACCCAGTATTGCGTGCGCTTCGACGAAATGACTATCCATTTTTCTACAAGTCGTTAATTCTAATTTTAAATGTACGTTCCATATCAGCTGTCATCAGTTGTCTGTAGGACGTTTTTAGCTTACGCCTCGTATTATTTATTAGATATTAGAACGATTCGTTTTTCAAATATTCGAACCGGGAATAAGTGCGAGCCAGACAGACATTTTCCTCTCCTTCCATTTTAAGGTACCGTATTATTATTATTAGGGTACTTGGGGCTGTGCAGTTCTAGTGAACTGTGGTCACTGCGACCTGTCAGATCTATTGTGACTCGCCACCAGTTTAAAGTAACTGACATGAGTTACATAAAGCTAAGTGCAACCCTAAAGCTACTTGGAAAGTTATCAAATCTATCACCAACATGCAAACAAAATCGCACCCTTCCGAGGAGCTGTTGAAACTCTCTGATGAACCCATGTCTTCCTTAAATCGTATAAATGACTATTTTATTAGCGTAGGAACTGATCTTGCTACCAAATTTATATCTGATCAACATGTACCTAGCAATTCGCTCTTTCGATCTCGCCCAATGGGTGACCCTATGGGAAAGTCCATGGCATTATTTAAAACCGACGAAGAAGAAGTTTCCCGCATTATTATGGGTCTCCGTTCTGACAGCTCTGTAGGTTATGATGGTATTTCATCTACCATTCTTAAATCTGCTAGTAAAGTAATTGTCCCTCTAATGACGCATATTTGCAATCTCAGTTTTTCCACTGGGGTTTTTCCTCACGCTTTTAAAAAGGCGCTGGTAAGTCCTATTCACAAAGGTGGACACAAACATGAACTCAGCAACTACAGACCCATATCCGTTCTAACAGCTATGTCGAAGGTTCTAGAGAAAATATTAAGTAAAAGATTACTAAGATATCTAGATAAGTTTGATATAATAGCACCTAATCAGTTCGGGTTTAGGGGTGGCATGTCTACAGAGGATGGGGTTTTGGAACTGACGGAGTTTGTTGTCAAAAATATTGACAACAAAGCCAAAGTGATTGGAACGTTCCTAGACCTATCAAAAGCCTTTGACACGGTCTCAGTACCTAAACTGATTGAAAAGATGGAGGAAATTGGTATACGGGGCGCAGCTTTGGACATTTTTCGAGACTATCTAACTGGGCGTGAACAGTGTGTCAAGCTAGGTAATCTCACTAGCGAATACAGACCACTGAGCTACGGAGTCCCTCAGGGTAGTATCCTCGGACCTACCCTGTTTCTAATTTACATCAATGGCCTGTGTCAAACAACACTACCTAACTGCAAAATCATCACATATGCAGATGACACGGTTCTGTTGGTTAATGGAAATACATGGGAACATGCTCGTACCCTGACTGAAGATGCGCTTCGAGTCGTTGCCAAATGGCTTAACACCAACTTACTCACCTTAAATGTGGGTAAAACTACGTACATTACTTTCTCCGCCTCGGCAATCTCACAGCCAAAGGAACCATTCGATGTGAAAATTCACATATGTGATGAAGGTGAGCGATCCTGTCACTGCTTGCCGTTGTCACGCTCCAATACAACAAAATATCTTGGCGTTCACCTCGACAGTACCCTCAGCTGGACAACCCATATTAATGGCTTGACTTCACGACTGCGTAAAGTCATGCCCATTATGAGAAAGCTGAGAAATTCCGCAGACATCAGCACCCTCAGGCTGGTTTACTATGCATTGGCGCAGTCAATTGTGACATATTGCATCCCTGCTTGGGGCGGTGCTGGTGTCACACACTTTCTTAGACTTGAGAGGGCCCAGAGGGCGCTTTTGAAGGTCATGACAAGAAAACCTATTTATTTTCCCACTACTCAACTGTATGCCAACTGCCAAGTCCTCTCAATAAGACAGTTATATGTATTGCAACTAATCCTATCCAAACATTCCTCACTTCCCCTGGATATAACTCTGCTACATAAGCGCACGAAATACAGAGTGTGCCAGAGTGTATCTCATAGAACGTCTTTTGCGAGTAGACAATATTACATTCGTAGTTCATACCTCTATAACAAAATAAATAAAAATCTGGACATTTATACACATCCTAGAAATAAAGTCAAGCAGATCCTAAAATCTTGGTTACAGAACCTTACCTACATTGAAACTGAAGATCTTCTGAAGACAAGTTAAATACAATAATGTGTCACTTTTATACACATATTGCACATACGCACACACACGCACACTCACACACACACACCTCTCACACACACACACCTCACACTCTCACACACACACACACACACACACACACACTCACACACACGAACGCACACACACAATACACATACACCTCACACACGCACGCACACATAAAATTGTAAAAAAAAAAATCTTTAATATTTTTTTGTTATATTTAGAGAACATTAATTTGTATAACATAAGTATATACATAAGTATAAACTGGAGACTATCGGTATTAGGGGGATAACTCTGAAACTTTTTAAGGACTATTTGTCTAATAGGCGTCAGAGAGTGAAGCTAGGCTCTTACACTAGTAGGGACACAGAGATATCATACGGCGTACCTCAGGGAAGTGTGTTAGGGCCTACGCTATTTCTCATTTATATAAATGACCTTTGTGCCATGAAAATCAAACATGCAAGCCTTTTCTCATACGCCGATGACACTGCCATAGTCTTCACGTCCCAATCTTGGGAATCTGTCAGAGAGATTGCTGAATCTGGGTTGAATGAAATAGGCAAATGGCTAGGTAACAACTTGCTGACACTAAAAACAGCAAAAACTAAATACATTTGTTTCAGTATTTATAACAACAACCAGCCAAGTAACAATTTTGGCATAAAAATACATCATTGTGATTCAATGCCACAAAATAGCTTTAATTGTGACTGTCCAACAATTCAAAAAGTTGAACAGGTAAAGTATCTGGGAGTCATCGTAGATCAGCGCTTGTCTTGGTATCCGCATTTAGAATACGTCGCGTCAAGGCTTAGGAAAATGACTTGGATATTCAAGACGTTGAGACATGTTATACCAAAAAGTTTTAAAAGCACACGAAACCCAAATAGAAACCGAGATCTCCTTGCTGAAATATATATTTCCTTAGTTCAATCTGTCTTGGTATATTGTATAACAGTCTGGGGTGGGGCCACCAAAACGCACTTTATCGATGTCGAGCGCGCACAACGTTGCCTAATAAAAGTAATGTACTTCAAGAAAATACGATTCCCAACCGAAATGCTTTACCAAGTCAGTAGCCTCTTATCAGTTCGAAAGCTTTATGTGTTACATACAGTTTTAAAGAAACATAAAACTTTACCTTTTGATGCCAACAACAATAATAGGAGAAGGAAAGACATTGTAGCACAAGCTCCTAAAACAAGTACTGCATTTGGGCAAAGACAGTACGCTAGAAGATCCGTACATCTATACAACAAAATTAATAAAGACTTAGATATATACAATAAACTTTATATTGAATGCAAGAAATCGGTGAGGATGTGGTTACAACTAAAAAAATATGATGATGTTGAAAAACTTATGGAAATAGTATAATATAAATAGAGCATAATATGCATTTACCTAAAATATAAAACTAATACACGCACACGCGCACAATCGCGCGCACACGCACACACATGCGCGCACACACACACACACACACACACACACACACACACACACACACACACACACACACACACACACTCACGCACACACGTTTATTTCCTTTTTGCTTACGTTTTATGTCTTATATTATCAAATTTTGTGTAAATATGTACTTACTATCTGTAAACTACCTATTCTAAGGAAGAGCGGTGTCTCCTGACACAGGCTAATTTAAGCTTAAAAGGGGACATCGGTCGCTCATAGTTTAAGATAACTTTATGTTTAAGTAAATAAAAAAAAATAAATTATTATTATATAATAAGTAATAAATATAATAAGTGTTTGGCTCTGTTAAATTACAACATGTGTAACTCTGGAAGAATAATTGGCGTCTGTCACACAGTTTCTATGTAAACTAGCGCAGACGTTAATGTTTCCTTCTTACTTAATGGCTCCTTTAATTGTAATTTACGTAAGCTAAAATATGTACCTTTATTTGCATCAATAAAGATTATTATTATTATTATATTATTATATTATTAACTCCTTCAGCCGGGTCAATTCTAGAAAGTCTAGTATTTTCCTGGCTTTCAGAGTTTTTAATTCATCCGGTTGGGCTATATGTCGTCCCAAGTGGATGCTTCGTCTGTGGATCAGAGATTTACAGTTACACAGGAGGTGAAGAGGTGTTTCCTTTTCCTCCTTGCAAAATCTGCATTCATCAGAGTCACTCAGATTCATATGAAACAGGTGTCTTTTTAGTTTGCAGTGTCCAGTCAGGCTCTAACTAGCGCACTGACCAGGCCTGCTAAGGTATCGTATGTATAAAGGCAAAAGATAACTATTGCAACGTTGTTAAACCTTCCCAAATGTATTCAAACGCAAAATCAAATTGATCAAGACCCCTTCCATCCCTCCAGTGAGATCGGGTGAGTTTCGGTTAGACCCCTCCCTCCTCCACCTTCATTTTTCTAGGTGGAAAATCCACCCTCGCTTTCTGTGGGGAACAGAGAGTGGTGTGGGGTTCGCAACGACTAAAAACCCTTCAATGGCCAAACTCTGCGTAGTTGAGGGTAGTGTTGTCGTCGATTCGATTGTATATCGACTATCCAAAAGGGGCCCCAATAATCTAACAAGTTTTCAAGCGATACTATTTTTATAAGGATATTATTTTATTATTTATAAGGATACTAGCTGTGCCCGCGGCGTCGTTCGCGTGGACTACATCCTTTCAAATAACAATTATTACATTATAATTGTTTAGATTAGACAATACTGTCGATTATATCGATTGTTAGATTATTTGGGGGGGGGGGGGGGTTAACGATTATCAGGCTGTTGCCGTGTTCTAGTTGAGGGGGAGTTGGAATCCCTTGCGGATTCTACGCAGATTCCCCCACCACGCCTGCCGCTAAGACACTCACCTCCCCCCTAAGTCGACTTCCTTCTCCAAAATCCGCCAAACACGATAAGTAACACCAAAATCGATACTAACTTGTGGGCATTACCAATAATAATGCAATTATTTACATACAAAATAACAAATTCACACCGCACTTATTTGCTTTACTGATTTGATGACGGACGGACAGACGGCGTTGCCTTATTAGCGGGTTGTGTTTGAGTTAAGTGTTGTCGTGAGTTATTGTTTTTCTTCTTGGTACATTTCCATAGGATTTAATGAGAATATGAACCATTACTTTCTATGTCCATATACATATACGAATTGCTTACGTAATTTTTGTAATGCGTTACATATTGACGATGAAGTTAGCGGTGGCATAATTATAATGAGTGTAGGCTGTAAATGGACCGCGTTATTTGTTTATCTCGGAAAAAGTCGCTGGAGTGGAGAGCTTGTTTTCAAATAAAAAGCCAATTTTTTCAGGCAGTATTTTGATAGGTAAATGCTTTTTTGTGAAACGTACATTTCCACATTATTTACTTAATTAACATCGTACATATATAGTAAACGCGAAATTTTAAGAACATACCGTTGTCTAGATATCTTTATGCACGTTTGTTAGGTACTCTCCCACGCAAAAACTACTGAATGAATTTAGATGAATTTTGGTTGAAAGTTAGACGAAACCTAGTCCTATATGTTGATTGATATAAGATTTTTATCCCAATATAACGTAAATGAAGCCGCGGCCAATTGCTAGTTTTAAAAACTATGGTCAAAAACATTATCAGGAACCAATCAAAAAGTAAACAAGAAAATACGTCGAAGAAAAAGTTATTTACCAATTTAAAGTTGATTTTTATTTCGAAAACTATTTTGACTCTTGAGGAGGCCCCGGTTGCCCCTAAATCCGGCCCTTAGTTGTTCTAGTAGACCGCTACTGTAACTACTCAGGGCCGGATTTGTGATTTAGTGGCCCAGTACATTTGAATATAATAGCAGGGCCGGTGCAAGGTCGATTGCAGCTTTGTCTACGGATGCATTGAACCAGTTAGCCTATCAGGCATCTGTCGTGTGCATTAGATACATCGCTATGCAATCCTCGTCGGTTGCACAGCTATCCTCATTTCCTTTTATCCGTAGGTAGACTTGCTTCCTATTATCATTTAGATGAGGCTGATAATGAATATCTCTTCTTCCTGATGTAAAACTCACACATAATTAATAAAATTAATATGTGTAATTAATTAGATTAACTTTTATTGATATGGATTCTCATTTAATTTTTCTAATATTATATGGATGTATGGATTAAATGTACCTATCTCCGGCTGTAGGTATGTTTGTTACTATTTAATGCAAAATCTACAGAACGGAATTTAATGAAATTAATGATAAAAAATGACGTACTAACGGTATCTCTTAACCTACCAACAAAAAGTATCCTATAATATTATGGTAATCACTAGATTACCATAATATTATATAGGATAATATAATAATATTATAGGATACTTTTTATCCCGATATAACCCTGGTGAAGTCGCAGGTAACAAATAGTATGTAATATATAAAATAGTAAAGCTATATTCTCTCGATATAATCATTTATATTACAGAAATTACCTTGAATAATATAGAGAAATATTTTAAGAGAGGTACCTACTTAGGGAATAGCGATTTATCGCTCGAACTGGAGCAGCCCGACTGGTGAAATACCTCCACCTTACAGAAGACCGCAGCCAAATAACAATCACTTCTGTGCTGTTGTGTTCCTGCGTGTGAGTAAGGTTTCCAGAGCTCTTGGGGGGTGCTACGTTAGAAGCAGGGGTCAAGCCTTCAAGGTAAGGGCGACAAGTTCAGTAACAGATTTATTATGCTGTACTTGTCACCTTTAAGCTAGGACCTCATTACCACGGTCAATCTTGAAGTGCAATATAAAAAAAAAAAAAAGAATAGTTAGTTTTCCATATTGATCCGACCGAGAACAAAACCCAGTACCGCTTAGTAGACCATATTTCACTCCAATACATTCAGTAGTTTTGGGTAAGAATAACGTATAATACCAAAAATCTATACTTCAATAAATCTGAGTGTAGTAGGTAGTGTATATGTTACACGGCCGTACCCATTTCTCGCCATCTACTACTTTCTCTACATACCATAAAGGTTATCTAAATAAATCGATTACTACCAAATTTACATACATATACAACGTGTAACGGAAAGGGTATAACAATATCAAAAATACCAAAGCAGTTAACGGCTACAAACTGTATGGGACCATTTGTAGCTGTGTACACGCATTTATTGATTCAATATTTTTTTTTAAATATCAGTCAAATACAAGTCAAAATTTTGACTAAGTCACGCTTGCACAACACTATCACAGTATTCACGGTGTAACAGCTGTGGGGTCAACAACAACAATCAGCTCACATTGCACTCCTGGTATTCAATTAAATAATCTTAAATGGGTTCCAGATATTTATTTTCATACATTGTTCAATTTCTTCTGATTGGGGATATAACTTTACTATAACTTTACTACAATTTCTCTGAAAAACCAATTTCTGTAAGGTTTTGTGCAATAAAGCATATCTGTCTGTCTATACAAACTCCACAGTTATAAAAAATTATTCATTTCTACTAAAAAGTAGAAATGAAAAATACTGCTTACAGACTTTGATTATGACATCAACGACGAATCTACACAGATGTACAAAAATAAACACAAGCATTATACTTAGTAAAAGTACTGTTGAATGCTTGCATGCGTGATGCGATGCAATCATCTTCCCATTGTTACCAATGATACTAAAGTGTGCTGTTCTTACATTGTGACATAATAGGAATCGATTCCGTCATAATACAATGATAGATAGGTGGGTAAATTAAAAAATATAAAAATATGTCTTCTTCTTATTTAATTGAAAGGCAACTAAACTAATAGACATATGTACCATATGTACAAATAAATAATTTTTTTTTTGTTAAGTTTTATGTAGATAGATTTTATGAAGATATATACTTTATTGCACAAAATTTTACAAAAATGCGTTTGACAGATTAATTATAGTACAATTTTGGCGGTCTTATCGGTAAGGAGCGATCTCTTCAAGACAACCTCAAGGTAGAGGAAATAGTAGATGTCGAGAAATGGGTACGGCTGAGCAACATAAATTGAGTTTTTATTTTAAAATTATATCCATATTATTTTTTTCGTTTGTAAATATAAGTAGATAGCTTTAGTATATCTACAGATAATAAAACATTCAAGGCACATAAAGAAATCCTGTTTTAAATATATCTACACATATTTTTCGTCATAATAGATTTCATCATAATACAAAGAAAGATTTTAAGACTTTCGCGTTCCATTTTAAACATTTAAAATAATTTAACGGGTCAAAACGCGACACCATTTTTATTTAGTAGTTAATACGAACTACTTACTGCCCGACGTTTCGGTTAGGTTGCACCAACCGTGACCACGGTGTTATTTTTTCGTCTATCTTTCTTTGTAAACACGTTTCGGTTTACAAAGAAAGATAGACGAATAAATTAAAAAATAGAGAAAGATGTGATCTGCTTCTTTTTGAATTGAATAGCAACTATATTTGGGAATGTGCGTGTGGTACCCAGGTGTTGCAAGGACCTTTGGGCTACGGCTATTTATAAATATTCTCCTTCGTTCGTTGTTCTTGAAAAAAATATCAATTAGAACAATGCAAAATTTTGATAGGCAACCTTATTAGGTTATTTTCAGTTACTGCCCATGAATATTTTACGTAAAAATGCTGGTTTTGGTTAAGAAATAATACTAGCTAAATGCATTCATTGTGCATACGAATCTTAGAATGAAACGTTTCGGCTAAAAATAAAGTTGATTTTAAAAATCTTACTATTCAAAACAGTGAAATGGGGTTAGAGTGAGCACGTTGGTGGTAGTATTTCTTTTGAGGCAACGCCATAGTAACTTTCTGATTTCATTAATTTAGTTTAGAGACGTCGTTATGAAAATATAAATAATTTTTTCATTCGCCCAATTAATAACGTAAAATACTGAGATAAAACGATGCCTAGTAACGGGATTGGGGCTCGGTACGTCACTGGTGGGTACAAACTGTACTTACTATCCTTCCAAAGGGGGCAACGATATTTGCAAAGGGGGGGTGAGTCACTAATATGGTTAAGTACTTATATTTTGTTTACAATTGACAAACTAACTATGTCTTGGTGCAAAATTAGTAATAAGTTTAAAATGATGTATTTGTAAAACAATTTACGGATTTTCTTGGCGGTATCTTCTCGGTGGTTATAGGTTTCGAAAGGAGGTAGCATCATTTGGTTTAGAGACTTATCATAAGTGTTACAAATGTAATCTACATGAATAAAAATATTAGATTTTGGCTTACACATTACCTGCGTTTACGCACTATGACATTTTGTTTACGCACATGAACTAGAGGGAATCTCTGGTAAACTAAAGAGGACGACTTTTTAAAAAAAAATTGAACCGCCTTAAAAAAAAACACAAACGACAAAAACTTTAACCAGACAAAAGCAGTACCTACATAACTAAAAATAACCTAATTTATCTACTTAATACATATTCTATATCAACAATTATTTAAATATTTACAACTTAACAAAGTCATCTTTAACTATTGGAGTCCTCGGAAGTGAACTCTATCTAACAAAAAAAATCTATAATTGACGAAAATATCGGTGAACATACATAAAAAAAAATATTATACATACAGACGAATTGAGAACCTCCTCCTTTTTTGAAGTCGGTTAATAAAAACTTCGATGTTTTTGATTGTTTGTTTGCGTAATCGCATTATCTCCTAGGTACAGAGACTATATTACTTTTTTAAAAGAGTTAGGGATCCATATTAAAACTCCGATTGTAACCCAAAGGGTGAAAAAATTACCAAAACAGTTTCATACAACGTGTGCGCTGGGAAAACTACTGATTATACAACAAAATAATATACTACATCTTCGCAGATTATAATAATCTGTACAGAGTCATAGATAACTATGTTTTGTGGGAATCTGCCTATTTTTATACACTTACTTGTTTTGTTAAGTACCTAAATATATAAATATTGGACGACATCACTTAACTTCAATGCTCTGATTCTATGGTAAGTTGCTAAATGACTTGTGTTACAGAAATTAGAAACAACGACGGTACCACAACACCCAGACCCGAGACAATGTAGAAAAGTTACTTTCTCATCGAACCCCAGACCTCAGAGATGACGCGACGCTTAAGTCCGGCCTGCTCGCCTCTAAGAAGGTAGTCATTAAACAATAAATGTAATATTAATATATATAATACTTGTCTAATATACGTGTAACTAGCGGCTGCCCGCGACTTCGTACGCGTGGATATGGTCTTTCCTAGCAATAAATATAGATGGTCGGTTTTACCCCTATCTCCCCTGATATGGTCTTTCCTAGCAATAAATATAGATGGTCGGTTTTACCCCTATCTCCCCTGATATTCGAAAAAAAGTAGTCCATATTTTAAACCAGTTTCGACCTATATCTGTGACAAATTTCACATCTCTAACTTAAAAAATGAACATTTTCCCATACAAACTTTCGAGGGTGGTATTACGAGAACGAAATCAGCCTAATTAATAAATCTTGAATATAAACTTTCGATGTACCCATCATATTTGGTAATTTTATATGCTATACATAGGTACGTATTAATTTACTGATTGAAAACAGGTTAGGCACAGTAAGTGAATAAGACGTCATTTCTTACCACACGTTACTACTAGTAAGTAGTAAGTACTGATATAATTGGAACAACGTGTGATCCACAGATTACACTTTGTATATTTCTCCACTACTTATTTATATAGTACCTAGGTTGATGATACTGATGAATGATGACAACCAAATGATTTTCAGCTCCTTTTGCAGAGTGGGATGTATAGTTCGCTAGGGGGCGGTGTGATGCACAGTATAAAAATAATAAAAAAACCGTCATTCCGATGAGTTTGAACAACATACCTTTTTTTTTAATCAGTGTTACGTTTATTATATTATTTTTTAGAGATATACGCCGCACTAGTTAACTTTAAAATTACAGTCTGATTACATTACAAGGAAAAGAAAACAGGAAAAAGATAAACAAAATTATAAAAAAACATTCGCATAGTTTGTTGATCTTCAAAAGCTGATCTAACTACGATCTGCGCGTAACTATCGCAAGTATTTGTGCGCCGGCGCAGACGAGACGCGCGCACTCATTGCCAACGACAGATATCAGTCTAGCGTCGCGCACACTGGCGCCTACACGCGCTGCTGTTAAAATACTCCCGTCAATGAAAATAAAATTCAAAACAATAGAACTATGCCGACAAAATCAGCTGTTAAAATGTGTAAATAATAAGTTACTTTGAAAAGGCAGATAACTCGACAGTGTAGAGTGAAGTGACAATTCCGAAAAATGTTGCATAGAAAATAGTTTTGTATAATCATTATGATTCTACGCAATTAGATTAAAAATTGTCTGTATCAAAATTTAGTCTGACCCCAATCAGTAACTGCACATCGAAATATTGCAAAGTAAAAACGATAATCTCCCTCCTGGTTATGTGAAGAATCTGGATCCAGAAGATCCAAGTCTAGACAACGTAGAAACGTCAAGAATACAAGCTTACCTCCTGTTTTGAAAAGCAAAATGGCAACTCCACCGCCAGAGACCCCCACTCCATCAGAAACACCTGAAGACACTCCGTCCCCTTCACCAGGTCCAGAAACCTTGAACAAATTCAATTGGCTCCAAGCCAGGGCTGCTCATAACAGAAGAGCGAACCCATTCGTAAAACCGAGACCTTCGTTGACCAGAGAGAGTTCCACGGCAGAGCTGTTCTCTAGGGAGAATTCCAGCAGTGACTTCTTCCAGAACTCTAGATTAAACCTATTCGATTCCACTCCGAAACCTGAATCTGAGACTCGGGGATTCGCAAAGGTATTTTTTTTTTGCTTATTTTATCCATTTCTCTTCACCGAGGTTCAAAAACGTTATTAACGCAGGAATATTGATCTCGTATAAGCCATTGCTCGTCACTTACTGACCAGCTCAATGACTGAAATTCGAGGCGCGATTTCATTTTGCGTCGTTTGATAAAAACTGTAAAATAATATCTAACTAAGCAAGGGCATGAATAGATTGACAGAAGTACCTATCCGCCCCCAAATCATGTTATCACAATGGTAAATAAATACCCTTGTCTTGTTATTTAACTGTAGTTCTATTGTTGTCTGCAATTTCGTCACTCCTCTAGGCGTTAGCATGTGCAACATTTTCGGAGCTTTCACAAGTCAAGGCATTACCAAAAAAACCGACTTCTCAATTTTTCTGGGATGCCATCATCAGATTTCTTTATCATGATACGGTCAACAGCATGTCGAGATAAACACTAGCAGTTCGATATTAGATCTTATGCGTACGAGATAAGGTCGGTGCAAAGTCCAAAGTGTGTCTAACTTGGTTTTGTAGGCTAAACTAGGCTGTGGCCCTTTGGCACACAAGATTTTGAGGCCCTTTAGGAAAGTAATACAAGCTAACATTACTAACCATCATCCTTCGGGACCCTCTGAGAATAGGAGCCCTGGACATGGGCCCCCAAATGCCTTTACGGTGAAGACAGTTGTGAGTCTGGACTTCTCTTTTACACCCAAAAAACAGAAGGATCAAACGTCCGAATTCAGCACACAAACCAAATATGATATGAAACGGTTGAGAAACCGTTGAAAGGACAACGAGACTTTCTTTCGGATTGATATTTGAAGTTAAAGGACAATAGATATCGTTCAATAATGAATTAAGGTAAAACTTTGATTTTAGGTGGATTTATTACACTGTAATTTCGGTCCACACTTGGTTTGCCTTTTTATTCTTCGTGCAGCTAGGGCCACTTTTCGTATTTCCCGCGCCCTCGGCGTCCTCTTTGCATGCAAGATTCTAGTTTAGGGGTCTCCTTCTAAGGCACGGGCACCGGCACCCCTTCATGCCTCGTGCCCTTGGCGGCGGAGCTACCACGTCCTACCGCCGGCCCTGTGCAGCCCCTTTGATGCTGACACAAGTAGCTAGCAAACTAATTTCTGAATCTGCCGGAGCTGACATCGAAACTGGGTCAATGATATCAGTCCAAACAGCTGGAGCTCACTCTCAGGGTTCCCAACTTAGGGGATTTTGCCCGAAATTTACAATTAAATGATTGATTACTTGAAGTTTTCGACAATCTGTCATATCTTTTATATATGTATACAAAAGTGAATCCCTATTTCCCTTGGTCACGCCGTCACGCGTGAACGGCTGGACTAATGTCACTTTTTTTCTTTTTGAGGTGTTTGTTATAATCAGGAGAAGGAAACTACAATTCAAGCCAAGCATTTATCAAGAAAATAATATAATAAAATAGAAAATATCTTTAATCATTTAACCTTTACAAAAGCACTAATGAATCGTCAGTACAAGTTCAGTAGTCTACCGCTGTATTCGGCATGTTGATGATGTCGAGAAGAACTGGCAAGAAACTCGACACTACTCTTTTTAAAATAACAATCATTATACTAGGAACTAGAATAAACAATAATATATACATGAACATTGAAATTAGATATTTAAGGTCCATACATTATTGTCATTCAAGTAATCATCTATTTTGTGGTAGCCCTTTGTTAATTTTTTTTATATGAGACTTAAATCTATGCAATGGCAACTGTATAATATTTTCAGGCAGCTTCTTAAATAATTTCAGACTTCGGAATGTCTTCTTATCGTATACAGTCTTAGATATGAAACCAGCAAGCTTAATTAAGAAAGAAAGAAAGAAAGAAAGAAAAACATTTATTGGCACACACATTAAAGCAAAATTACAAACACATGGGAAACATACCATTCCATACCCAGCCTCAGCATGAGCTGCTGCGACAATGGAATCAATGCGGCAGCTGCGCTGGTATTCTGGTGGAACCTTAAATTGAGTGGCGTGAACTTAAATAAACTTAAAAAAAAGGCGTGTTAATAAATAACGAGAGTTAAGACACTTGACTCTCGTATTTATTAGCACTAAATTAATTAATGGGAATTTTGATACGGTGATCCATAATTGCAATAACATAGTTGGATAATAAATTATTTGTGTGACAAATTTACCTATTTAGCTAATCCGTTTTAGCTGATCGGCCTTTTAGAAACTCATTTAATAATGACTTTAATTCTTAATAGTGACGCTCGATCATTGGATTAAATCTATTAATGCCCAATACCAATATTTTACGATTCGTAATGTGTCAAAAATTACTAACCGTTTTTCTACGAGTCGTTAATTCTAATTTCAAATTTACTTTTCTTATCAGCTGTCATCAGTCGTCCATCGGACGTTTTTAGCTTACGTATGATTTATGTAACTAGAACGATTCGTTTTTCAAATATTGGGACCGGGTATTAAGCGATCCGGTGGAATAATGGTTTGCCCGTTGCAGGCCGTGGCGTGGGTTCGATCCTCTAACATTTATGTGATGCACATTTCTAATTGTTTTGTGTCTGGGTGTTTTTATAAATAGATTAAGCATAAATTGTGGTCCTGGTTTCCATAACACACGTGCTTGCTACTTACTTCGAGGTTAGGTTTGTTTATCTGAATATCCCTATTAATATTATAAACGCGAAATTAAGAATGTTTGGTGCCAAGATGTATTAATGTTGTTTTTTACTCTTGCATCCTCTTTTTCTGAATAGATTTTAATCCAATTTTGTAGAAATACAATGGATAGGTATACTTTAAGAGTATAGCAGATAGGAGACTAACACATAAAGGTATGTTTTTTATCCTAAAATAACGCGAACGTAATCGCGGGATGAAAAAGGGCACGTTTCTGTGTGTATATTTGTTCCCTTTTCACGTAAAAAGTACTAAATGGTTTGGCATACAATTTGATGGCTAGGTAGATTACATACTGGAATAACATATAGGACATATTTTATCCAGTAATATCGCAAGCAAAGGCGTTAGCTACAGCTAGTTTATTATATTTAACTAGCGGTCTCGGCGAAATTCGTTTCGCCTTAGAGGATTTTCCCGCTTTTCTGTTGCAAAATTTCCTGAATTTTCTTTGCTATAAACCTCACTGAGACTTTTTCAACGAATGCAAAACCGTGGAAATCGGTTTGTGCGTTCTGGAGTTATAGCGTCAGGAAGGAAAACCCGACTTATTTTTATATAGTAGAAAAAGATTAAAATTTATATCCCAAATTTTGCAAGTATATGTAAGCTAAGAGAACCTTTATTTATTCCAGCTAGTGGTTTATATGATCCCCTTAGAAATCGTTTGGACAGTAACAAAGCTGTAAAACAGTTATTTTTTCGTTTTATTTATGTTTTTTTACTAGTTTCTTTTCAATAGAAGTCATACTATGTACTAATCTATTTTTAAATTTCAATCGACCATCAATTGCAATTTTTCCACATCCAGACTCACCTCTACCTCCAGCAGCATCCGCGAAACGGAAACTCTGTACCCGTTTCCATTTCCGTTAAGAAACCTCCGATTTAACACTAGTGGAAAGCGTTGTTCAACATTTTTAGGGGTGTAAGCCCTCCGCTCCCCCGCAAGCTCGGTGAAGATCTGTGGTAAAGTCAATTAGGAAAAAAAACTATTGTCAAGCTATCAGCCAATCAACAGTCTCGACATATTTGATATCTCATGTGAGAATTCGATAAATTTCGCCTGCTAGGCCTAATAGACAAACAAGATACCGTTCCTAATTCAGTACAGACAACTAATAGTATAAAATAGTAGAATCAAAACCAATAGCAAACTAATGATCTACATCCACGACGGATTGTAGCAATCAATACGAAGATTACTTTAATTATACATCTTCGGTTCACTAGACATGGTAACTCAACGGGATATTTTGCGCTAACTCACAATTGCGCCATGGCGTAGCAATGGAATGTGCCGACGCGTGAGCAATGAGTTACAAACGTTAATGGTAAATTAAACATTAATATAAACTAATAAGATTCGCTTTTGTTTCAACAACTCTCCTCGGATTCGAGTATAGTTCATTCGCTTTGATTTCCGAATGTAAATGTGTTCTGTCATTTAATAATCGACATAATAAGTCATCTTGGTACTAAAGTCACTGTAAGTTGGAAAAAAAAGGAGGCAGGACGTGTGCAAAGCCCGATAGTGATTAATAAAACCCAGTACATAAGATTGACTGTGCCTTTCCTTTTAATATCCTCCATCATAATATCTCCAATCACCATTGGCCCAGTGAAGTTTTTTTTCCTACCTGACTAACAATGAAGGCTGCGAAGCCTTATCTTCTATTTTTTTAATGTTGCACTTTAAGATTGACCTCATCCCACTTGATGTTAAGTGGTAATGAGGTCCTAGCTTAACGGCGTCAAGTACAACATAATATTAGCAGCATGAGAAGGCTTGACCCCTGCCACTAATGTAGCACACAGGAACACAACAATACCAAAATGATTGTTATTAGGCAGCGGTCTTCTGTAAGGTGCAGTTATATCACCAGTCTTCAACAAGCTTTTGGTGGAGCGCAGATGGCTTTCACCTCTACATGCGCAGTGTAGTGAGTTAGCGCAATTGCGTGCCGCAGCGCAGTGTTACACATGCCTACAGTTCACTAGTTCCGACGTCAGTACTATAAATAAATCGATACACTTCGATCGGTTGACCTTTAGTAAGTACCTACTTACTTTAGTAATCTTACAACATTTTAACTCCATTTCGTATTTAAGGTATACGTCAGAGTATTCATTATGACTGTGCACTGCCCTTATGCCGTCACTTCTTTATAAAAGCCCCTGTTTATAAAGAATAAAAAAAGGTATTTCACAATATTCTTGTTTTTAAGGGTCTTCAAAAAAGGAAGACCTTCTCAATTCGAAGTTTCAATTTTTTAATCATAAATGCCATAACTAATCCAATTATCATAATATCATCTACGTAAACGTATGAGTCATAGTATTTTAGGGACATTAGTAAACAATCTGCATCGTTTACGATATATGTATAAATTGTATAACTTTACGACGTCACAAATGACGTTAGCCAGTGTTGTTGAATACGCAAATAGAGCACAGTACTTTGGGAACAGACGAATCTGAATTCAATGTGAATCCGTGTACGGTACAAATTATGTATCTTGACTAGTTGTGTCTGCGATTTCGTTACATACATAATTTCATGGTCGGTTTTCCCCTAACTCCCCTTGTTGGCGACCAGCAAAGCCTCCTTCAATACCTTTTTATAAAGATTTTTATTGTAAACAATAATTTAAAATTGATCTGTCAATATATTTTCATTTGACACAAGACCTTTTATCATTTTACATCTCGTACACACCCCTAATATTCGAAACAAAAAGTAGTCCATATTTGAATCCAACATTCGAGCTATATTTGAGCCAAATTTCATAACGTAATGCTGTCGCTCTGAACCGCGACTTTTGAGAGTTTAATAGTATTTTTTAACAAATATCGACTTTCTTTGATTAATCTGAGATGTCGTCATCAGGTCATGGTATAACTGTCGAGATATCTCTTTTTCAATAAAAAAAATATAAAAATCGGTTTATAAACACACACATCCTGGCCTAGCAAGCGCCACGCGAGTAAATTTTGTCGCGCTGTTAAGAAAAGTCAAAATCAATGCGTCAAATGCTGATTGGCTGAAAATACGAGTACGGTGTAGGTACTATCACCCAATCGACGGTATAGAAACTTTTGTTGTCTCGTGCGAGTAATTTGACGTATTGCACATGCTAGGCCTAATCGACGTCAATCTTAAAAAATTACAAGTACAAAATTTTCATTTCCCATCTACTACAAATTTGCCGCTTACTTCTTACCGCGCAGGCGACTATCAGTCGCGCTGTGTATAGTTATACTATCTGTACCGAATAGCCCAACCTATATCAATTGTCATAGCGCTATTGTCACTTTGAACCGGGTCGTTTACGAGTGCTAATTTTAGATTACTACGTTACGAGTACTCGCTAATGTGTTGTAAGGCAATTATAAAGTGTAAACATATGTACTCTGCAGCCAAAAGCGCGTAAATGACCTCTTCGTTCGGTAAATAGGTGGGTACGCAATCACTCGTTACATTTTACCGGAAGAGTGACGATTGTTACTTACAATACATACTTAAATACATCTGTTAAGTATGTATTTGTTTCAAAGTTCACAATGCTTTTGTTTTCAAATTTATTCCACTGAAAAAAACTTTTTTTTACCTATTTACCTCGAGTATTCCTTTGTTTATATTTTATAAAATATATAAAAATTAATTCAAATTCCATAGCCGAGAGCCGAGTGGGCTGGAATATGCCGTTGCGCGATATCTCTGAGGTCGAGAGTCCGCTACCCGGTTGAGTCAATATGGAAAACGATTTTTTATTTGTCTCTGTTCTGGTTGTTTCTGTAACACAAGTAAGTGATCTAGCTACTTATGAAATTAAAACCAGATCAATATCTATATGTGATGTTGTCCAATATGCGTGTCTTATCATAAAACAGGTAAATTACTGTCAATTTTATTATTTTTTCTCAAGGGAAACTGATTGAGAATTGATCCAAAAAATTATCAAAAAGTAAGTATGTCAAACTGTTGTTTAAGGCATAAGGTATATTCTTTTCACAGAAAATATATATTTGTCAATATATCAATAAATATTGGACAACATACATCAATACACAAGAACATACAATGTACGTACATTCTGTGGTAAGTAGCTTAAGCACTTGTGTTACAGAAACCCGAGATAACGAGGGTACCACAACATCCAGACCCAGATTTTTTTACGAAAGGTGTACCTACCTATGGCGTTCGTGTAAACTGACTTTACATTTACAAGTCTGATCTCTGTCGAACCCACAACTTTGATTTATTAAAACTTTGGCAATCATTAAAAACATTCGTTAACCTGTGTTGTAAAATAATGCTTCTAATATTATAAACTGGACGGATTTTAATAAAATTTGGTAGGAAGAAAGATGCATACCACATTAACATATAGGATATTTTTTATCCCGAAATAACGACGTGTAGTTGCAAGCAACAACTACATAGCTATAAATAAAATAATCGTACAAATTCACCATTGTTGAAGCTATTTCATGCACCTTACCCTGAGAGGCAGTACTTTACGTACAATTATAAAAAAATGCTATTTTCTACATAAAATGTACATTTCTTAAATCTTTGCGTAATGATAGATCTTTGTCTAGTAAAAACCATTGCGTGTTTAGATAATTGTTTGTAGTTTTAGCCTATTTCCTGGTAATGAGAACGTTGCTTCCGGACTGACTCAGATAACAGTTGTATGAATAAATAAATAATAATAAATAAATATTGGACAACATCACATACATTGCTCTGATTCTGTGGTAAGTAGCTTAAGCACTTGTGTTACAGAAATCAGAAACAACGACGGTATGTACCACAACACCCAGACCCGAGACAATATGGAAAAGTTCGTATCCCATATTGACCCGACCGGGGATCGAACCCGGAACCTCAGAGATGGCGCTCGCCAAAGTCAGGCCCGCTCGCCTCTCTGCTACGGAGGGCGTTAAACATAGTATAGTTTATATTATTTGATCCAAATTAAAGTACACAGTCCTTTTGACATACCTACTAATATTATAAATGCGAAAGTAACTCTGTCTGTCTGTTAGGCTTTCCCGCTTAAACCTCTAAACCGATTTCGATGAAATTCGGTATACGTTGAACCTCAAGAACAGACATAAGCTACTTTTTGTTAGAATTAGGGGGGGGGGGGGCGGGTAATACTTACAGATATGAAATTTGGCACAAATATTAGACTATATTATATAGACTAATTTTTGTTTCGTATATTAAGGGAGATAGGGGTAAAACCGACCATGAAAGGATGTAGTCCACGCGAACGAAGTCGCGGGCACAGCTAGTACTATATATATCTCTATACCTCATACTGTTTATATCCCACTTCTGAGGTCGGTCGTAAAATGCATTTTATGACGTTACGTCAACAGACTGGCATACGGTTCGGAGCGAGCTCTTCCCGATTAAGTTCTGAAAACAGCAGGCGATAAAAACGGTAATGTTTAGCAGATTCCGCTGTAGGCAAAAATTTTGGAATGTGTTTTAGCTGAGGAATTCAACCAGTATTTAAAGCTCTTTCTTTTGTCATCGTTCATTCGCGTTGTCCCCTTACGCGCTGTCCCCGTGGATGGTGACAGCGGTACTTTAATTAAATCTTTAAAAATAATTCCCGCTGTCCCCGTCCAAGTCACTGCTCCTGTTGCCCACAGTCCCCGTATTTTTTTATTGCTGTAGTATTGTGTGAGCCGGCATCTTTTACCCAAAAAACAAAGTGTATTCAATATTGGTAGATTAGTCTTGGTACCCGGTAGATTAGTATAGATACAACTAGAATAAATATTCGTCCATTATTTCAAAGGATTTCCACTGCTGGACGTGAGAGTCACCGTCTCCAAAGAAGTTGTTCTATAATTGACACGCTTGACATGCGGTTTGGCGATTAGCTTATCTTGTCAAAAAACAAGCTAACACATTCGTTCTATAAACATTTAGTCAAGAAATGTTTCTTTGTAGCAAATCTCAACCAAATCTATTCGGTAGTCTGTGCCTGAAAGAAAAACCATCTTTCCGTACAAATTTTCGCCGTTTATAACATCTATAGCTCAGATCAAAGAAAGATTGTTTAATGTTCTGTGATCTATAGGTTTCAGTTTTCTCTTATAAGGCGATGAATGGTCGACGCAGAATGACGTTAAATACTGCAGCATCGTATTGAATGCATCATTGCTTGCACCTGAGTATGAATGTCCATTGTGCATGTCTATTCTGGACTCAATGCGATGTTAATACAAGAAACGTGCCGCACGAGTATAGGTACTAGGGCTGACGAGTATGTTCCAGTATTTATACAGAATCAGAATCATTTCACTTACTTATTTATGTTTAGAGAGGTAGGGTATAGCGATATAACGTTTGACCTGGAGCAGCCCGACTAGTGCAATACCAGGGCCGCCGTAAGCGGGCGTGCAAAGCGTGCACCGCACACGGGCGGCACGCTCGGGGGGCGGCAAATTGAGCGACTCATCACGTATCTAATTGAAGTAATTGTCATAATACCTACCCCTGGGGTAAAACCAGTCCAATGATGCACAACCCCTATTGCAATATATTTTTACCAATGACTTATGTAATTTCAAAATTTCCGAACACAGTAATAGCGCTAAGAATATTATTTACTTACATTACCAGTTTCAGTCACATCTAGTGAAAGATCCTTTTCAAAATTAAATATTATCACAAACTATTTATGATCAACAATGTTTCAACAAAGACTAAGTTATTTTTGCTACAGTTTCAATTGAACACGAATTTTATCTTCGTTAAGTTGTTTTTATTTTACCCCACCGCAATGAGAAAACATTAAACATATTTTTTTTGACAAAACGTAGTGTAAGTAGTCGTAGGGCGGCATAATCGGTATTGCACGCGGGCGCGAAAATAGCTAGCGGTGGGCCTGTGCAATACCTCCACCTTCCAGAAGACCACAGCGAAATAACAATCACTTCTGTGTTGTTGTGTTCCTGCTTGTAAGTAAGGTTTCTAGACCTCTTGGGGGGTGCTACATTAGTAGCAGGGGTCAATCCTTCAAGATAAGGGCGACAAGTCCAGTAAAAGTATAAATACAATGCGTTAAAATTTACCGCGACGTCACTTCTTCCAAATTTTTTACAAAATATTGACGTAAACATACTCCACTGCAAAGTTCAGTAGAGTATGTTGTACGCTGTAACATTATCATTTTTTTATTTATTTGTTGAAGCAATAAATACTTTTATATTGTATTTTTTGATATCGAAATAGACGACTAATTAGAATCATTTGTTTCGAGTCTTCATCCCTAGTGTGGGAAGACAAATTTTATATAAAGATTTTTTAAGACTATGTAAACTGCAACGCTTTTCTTTAGTTCCTCAGAGCTCTTGTTCTGCAAAATCGTTGAACCGTGAGTACGGAGCATCTGTTTCCACTTCAAAACATATGAATGCGGGTTCTGTCTTCCAAGGCTATTCTAAATGTAATAACAGTCTAGCTTGAGAATCAGCATACATACACCTCAGTACCTTGTTACATTAAGTTAACTATCTAACTGACGTACTTACTTACGCGGAGGTTTAGTAAGAACGGCTAGGCAAAAGCCTTTCTTTTTGTATTTTTTCGAACGTACCTCGGGTTTATGATCTCCTACCCGCATTTCACGAGAATGGTGATTAAGCTAATACCCATTGTTGTAACGATAACAACATTTAAATGGAGAACGCGTAGGGCCAACCCTACAGTGGGATATAACATATAAATAAATAAATAAATAAACGCGCCAGACAATCACACCAATCACCTGGTCTCAAACTAAGGTTTTCCCTTGTACTATGAGTAGCAGACTACGGATACTAACTGGGGGCGTCATCCCAGCCATATAGCGTCATATAGGTATTCAGCTCCAGCTTACCTCTCGAAAGTAAAAACTTACTTGAGTACTTATTTGTCTCATCACTCATCAAAACCAAAACTATATGACTTGGTCCAAAGTGAGCTACACATAGCAATAAGTTAGATACCTACTGATACTGTAAATGATCTGCTGAGTTTCTTACCGGTGTCTTCTCGGTAGATATAGGTTCCGAACCGGAAGTAGAATCACTTTGCATTGTATTCAATGACGATTCAAAAGTGTTATATGTAACCTACTTGAATAAAGAAATATTTGAGTTTGAGTTTGAGTTAGGCTAATACTTCGCTTTATAACCAGCTGTTGCACGCGACTTCGCCTTTATATCTTTCGGGAGAAATAGTACCATAAACGAGTATTTCAACCAAATAGTTTTTACGTGAAAAAGTAGCAAATATACGTCTAGACACCCAAACATAACAACGACGTTTTGAGAACAAGGGGACCGACGTAACCGAATCCTGTTAAGATTTGAAAAAAAAATCACCGAATCCTGTTAAGATTTTATCCTGTTAAAAAAATCATAAAAATTTGTTTAGTTTCTTACTAAAATGCCCCAAAACATTTATCTACTGTACGAGAAATGGATGGGCTTATTATTTGATCATGTTCTTATCTAATTAAAAGTTCGCATGTAGTCATTTGAGTTATTTTACCCAATACCAAAGAGTGGCGCTAGCTCTGCGCTGTTGAAAGCATACAATCCGCTGTTGCTCTTCGGAAAAAAAATATTATCAGTAGAAATATAGTCCAAACAGTGCAAGTTTCGCAAATAAATTAGACTCCTATTACGTGCTGAGTGTTTAGGTACAAAACATAATTTGTAACTTATCAACACTAACTAAAAACTGTGATAAAATTATAAGTCCTCTGTGCTAAAAAACAGTGAATAAAACAGTGTACGGTAGTTCATAATAATAAAAATAGCCGTAACCAACCACTAAATAAAATCTTCGGTTGGCTAACTTTAATGGTGGTGTCGATTTCAAGCTTTTGCATTAGGTAGCCACAGACTAGTGGCTTTCAGTGCGTGCTTAGTGACAATCGGGTGAACGCATTTTCGGATCCGGGTTGAACCACTACGCCTTTTTGTTATTTTTTTATTATTTTTTTTTTTTTTTTGTTATTCTCATTTATCATTTATCATTTTCCTCGCCGTTTTACGTCAATCATTTATTTATGCAATTATTTTTTTTTGTCATCCTACACTCGCTGTTATAAAAGTTGACAATCATGCCGAACATTCAGCGCTCACCTCTATCTAGTCAACAGTGCTTATCGGATACCGACATACCATCTGGCTCCCATGATGTCGCTGCTTGTGAATATGTCGGAAGAAGGCAAAAGCGACGTATGATGGTCTCCCCACTTGCCGCCACTGATGATGTTGCTTTGTCGGAGTTTCGACAAGAGTTCGCAAGCTTTATCTCGGAGATGCGTGCGTTCCGGAAGGAAATGGCTCAACTCCGAGAGTCGTTTGCGGCAGTGGGGTCTCGTCTGGACTCCGTCGAGCAGAGGCTCGATGTGCTTGAGCAGCGTCAGCCGGGGTGCGAGTCTGGCGGTACAGCTGATCTGGAGCGAACTATCTCGCAACTCAGGGCTGAGCTAAATGACCGCGACCAAGAGGCCCTTCTCGCGGATCTCGAATTGGGCCAGCTACCGGAGGAGAAGGGGGAAAGTATCATTCACACTGTTACTGTGCTGGCCGCGCGCCTGGGCGTAGCGCTGGAGGATCGGGACGTGGTGTTCGCGGAGCGCGTGGGCGCGCCCCCGAGCGAGGCCGGCGGCCGACCGCGCCGGGTCGTGGTGCGCCTGGCGCGTCGCCACCTGCGCGACGAGCTGCTACGTGCCGCGCGCGTGCGCCGCCCCGTCGCCGCTTGCGCCGCTGGAGGTCGGGTCTACGTGAACGAGCGTCTCACCCGCCCGAATCGCCAGCTATTTCACCGAGCACGCGAGGAGGGTCGCAAGCATCAATGGCGGTATACCTGGACCAGGCGGGGACGCATTTTCGTCCGTCAAGCGGATGGAAAACCCGCATTCCAACTTCGCTCGGATGATGATTTCATCCGGGTGTTTGGATCGCCGGCGATCTGACTGCCAGCCTTTAAACAATCCTGTAATATGTCGGAATTTATAATCTTTATTTATATTCACATTATTAAAATGTTTAATGTTTTAGCTATATTTATTTATTTATTTCTTATTATTCTTGCGTCCAACAACATTTATAACAATGAGCTTTTTCATGTGGATAGATATTTAGGTTCTCATTTTTCAATTAGCCGCGCCGAACATAAATGCTTAGACTTAAAATACAAACTCATGATTCATGATCTTTTTATTTTATATACTCTTAACACACTCATAAACACACAGAAATACTATGACTTCACACATTCATTAAATACAGTATCGTACCTAAAAAAACCTTATATTATGAAAATTATGTCACTACTCCATATTTACAAATGTATACATCAATCTCTTTCGTGTTACATATTTCTAAAGAGAGCACTGTGTAGGTTTTTTATGGAATTCTATCTGACACGGTTCCGCGCACGGGCATGGTTTGTTGCATTTACTCATCGTCTACATTTAACTCAGGTATGGCAAAATGATCTTAATTAAAAATCTCAAATTAGGCTTTTTCAACGCGGGGTCACTGGGCACTAGGCATGAGGAGTTCATTGTGGCTGTTGAGGATCTGAAACCTGACATCTTGTCCATAAATGAGACGTGGTTGAAGGATTGTGAGGACGACAGGGCACCTAAGCTAAAGGATTATAGACTTCGTCACTGTCCTAGACCAAGCCACATTAAAGGGGGACGGGGGGGAGGAGTTGGCTTTTATGTGCGCAGGGGTATTAATGCCCGCACTTGTCAGCACCCTACAGCATCATGTGTAGAACAAATGTGGATAAAGGTGCGACTAAATAACTTAGTGATTGTGATAGGAACAGCCTACAGACCACCAAAACAAGACCTGACTGTGTTCCTGGACGCTGTAGGTAACTCTGTGGCATCGTTTACTGGACATGATGGGCTAATTTTGACCGGTGATTTCAACGTTAATCTTTTAGATATAAACAATAGCAAATCGCAGCAACTTACTCAATTTTTGCGTAGCGCCAACCTAACGCAGACCGTCAGCGAGCCTACTCACTTTACCGAGCATAGTCAAAGTTTAATAGATATTATCTGCACAGACTTGCACGTTCTGCGAGTTTTATCTAAGCACACACCTGACCTGGGAGGACATGCTATGCTACAAGCAGAAGTAAAAATAAAAATCGAGAAACAACGTCCACATTGGGTAACTTATAGGCCGTTACGAGACATTATTTTGGAGCAATTTAGTAGTGACCTTAATTCGATAACTTGGCAAGACTTCTACAACATAGACAATGTTAACAAGTTAACCAAAGAATTTACAGCTTGGATTGTCGCTTTCTTCAACTTACATGCACCGGTAAAAACGCAAAAGTTTAAACATTCACCTCATCCATGGATTACAGATACCATTAGGTCAATGATGCACGTAAGGAATGGCCTACATAAAAAATATAAGTTTCAAGGAACGCACCTTTCTAAGGACAGCTACAAAAACATGAAAAAGTTGGTGCTGGAGGCAATCGAAAGTGAAAAAAGGTGTTTTTTTGAAAAAAATATTTATAGTAATTTGGGAAATTCCAGGAAACTATGGCAGAATTTTAAATCCTCTGTGGTGCCCAGTAAAATAAATGATTCGGAATTACCACCACACTATGATGATCCAGATCTCATTAATAATCATTTCCTTAATACTCCTGGCGAAGATCGAGTGACAGTATCACAGCTGACCTACTTTGAGCACCACAGACATGGAACAGCCACTTTTTCTATACAACCAGTAACGGCAGACGAGGTGCTAAAAATTATACTAAGCCTCAAAAGCAATGCACAGGGTAGTGACTGTGTGTCCCTGGACATGTTAAAGTTAACTCTGCCCCAGACTCTTAATGCTATCTGCAACATAATCAACCGTTCCATCAATGAAAGTACTTTTCCTGATAGCTGGAAAGTCGCAGTAGTAAGACCAATCCCAAAGGTTTCTAACCCGTCTACCCTAGGTGACCTTCGACCCATAAGCCTTTTGCCGTGCATGTCAAAAATCTTGGAGAAAGTAGTGTGTAACCAACTCACTAAATACCTGGAGGATAATCATGTACTTCCTGACCGCCAGTCAGGCTTTCGTAAGGGCTGTGGAACAGCTACTGCTCTGGCGGATGTAGTCGACAATTTATTGCTTGCTCGGGATCGTGGTCAGCTGAGTATGCTGTTGCTTTTGGATTTCTCCCGTGCTTTTGATTCCATAAATATTTCTTTACTGCTCTCTAAAATGGCTTACTATGGTATCACCACAAAATCCATTAAGTGGTTTCAAAGCTACTTACAAAATAGGCAACAGTATGTTGAGCTGATCGGTCCAGATGGAACTAAACGGTGTTCAGACATGAAATCTGTCACTCGAGGGGTACCACAGGGTTCAATCTTAGGGCCCATACTTTATGTTCTATATAGTGCTGACATAGTTAATAACATCAGAAATTGCCAATATCATCTTTATGCTGACGATTTACAACTGTACTTTTCTTACACACCAGATGAATACACTGATGCAGTAGCCAAAGTCAATAGTGATTTAAACCGGATCTCTGAATGGTGTCAACACAACTGTCTAGTATTAAACCCTAAGAAATCTAAACTGCTGCTTCTTGGCTCAAAGGGAAAATTAGCCAAACAACAATCAACATCTCACAATGTACATATAAAGGGCGATTCTGTAGTACAGGTTGACAAAGCAAAGAACCTGGGTCTGGTCTTTGACAGTCAGTTGAACTTTGAATGCCATATAGCCGAGTGTTCCCGAATTTGCTTTTACAAATTGAAAATAATGTATAAAATGCGCCCATACCTGAGTGAAAAACTGCGAATAATGCTTTGCGAATCTTTAATACTTTCAAAACTGAATTATTGTGATACTGTATATGGGCCATGCTTATTAGCAAGGACGGCCAAACTTATTCAGCGCGTACAAAATGCCTGTGCACGTTTCTGTTTTAAGGTTCCTTCTCGGTCTCACATCACGCCATACTTAAACGCTTCCAACCAACTTAAAATGGAGGCGCGTAGGAGGTTGCATTTGGCCACTCTTATGTTTGGAGTTATTAAGACAGCGAAACCACAATATCTATTTGAAAAGCTTACATGGGCCTTTTCCACAAGTAAATACACAAAACGGAGTTGTACCAACATTTTTGCGGCTGTGAAGCACCGCACCATGGCTTTTAGAGGTTCCTTCAGGTTTGCGGCCTCGCGATGTTGGAATGACCTTCCCCCACCTGTGCGTGATCTAAAAACAAGAACAAATTTTAAGAATAAGTTCAAAAGGTATCTCTTAATAAGTCAAACAGAGGCTGCAGCACTAACCTTCTGAATTTTCACGCAAAGTGTGGGGTTTGTCATGTTCCGGGGTCGCGGCGACGCAGCCGGGGTGAGCTGTAATTGCGATCCTCACTGTAAGGCACCTTTGCCGGTGGCGTGGTCTGTCCAAGCCGAAACACGTCATTGATAGCACCATCATGAAGGTAGATGTTGTATTGTTTGCTAATGCATCAATGTGTCACATTTTGCGAGCAATGAACATGTAGTTTGGTTGAAACATACGATTAGACTTTGAACACGTTGTTTTTATTCCAAGGTACCTAATGTTTGGATTGATGGGTTTTCTTTTTTTTTTTATTTAGAACACAACATTAATTAATTTTTGTATAGTACCTACATAACCTAACTTATCTGACATTCTTGTAATGTACCAATGTCTTTTTTTTTTTTTTATCCTTTACGAATGTTCGGAAACGCACAAGGAACACTTATCTTAATAGTGCATCCGTTTGGAAGAGTTCATGTGATATTAACGTTTTATTTGTGCTAATATTGAACTTGATACTACAAAATAAGTACAAAAAGTTAAAATATTTAGAGATATACTTGTTTGTCATCAATATTGTTAATGCTTTCTTCATTGCATGTATTGTATAATAATAATTGTTAACATTCTAACGCCACTCTTATGCGTGGGGAACTAGCAGGAGCCAGGGCTATTGCTATTTTCCCGGGCATTTGGTTTCCACCAGAATACCAGCGCTGCTGCGGTGTTATATATGCCGTAGCAGCATTTGCTGAGGTGGAACCCAAGTTGGCCTCACACGATACTCTTATTTTTTTTTTTTGTGTTGTATCTGTATTTATGGTCAATAAATGTCTTTCTTTCTTCTTCTTCAATTAAAATTGAAAAATCGAATGAAAACCAATATTGTAACTACGTTGAATTTAAACTTTTATGCTACTTTAAGTCAAAAATAAAACGAATTATTTTATTTCCGAATTAACTAAAGTAGGTACACTTAGTAACAGTTCAAATATATATATATATATATTTTCTAAACATAAAACATAAAAACCTTTATTTACTTTATACGTAAATCTAGGAAATGCCAAACCTCAATATACGCGTGTTCAATACCAAATAACCGCAGATGAAATCATCTAATCGATAACTCCCGGTCGTTCCGCCAAAAACGCCACCACGAGGTGTTTGATTCCAGTGCTATATCGAGATTGAGACCCACTTGCGTAATTAGGCGAACTCAATTTGCTAGATTAGTTCGTAAACGATATATGTACAGTCGCCGTCAGATATATCGGAGCAGACAAGTGACGAAATACTTCTGAACAGTTAATATGTCAAAAAGTTCCATACACCACAAGTTACCATTAATATTTGAACATTATTTACTTCAATAATATCTATATTTGATATATATATTGATTTTATATATATATATCAAATATTAAATCAAGTAAAGTATTCTCGTTTTTGTACAGTAACCAAATTTCGGGAATTAGAATGTAGTTTTTGATTTGCAAATCAAATCAAATGGCTTTTGCGGTTATTACAATTAAAAATTGCTATGCATCATCCGATCCGACATATTTCGTTTTTGGTAGACCTACAGATTCGTTGACCTTACTTAATTATGACCGAATGATAAACACATCTCCAATCTTGTAAACAGAGCAATCAATCATAATTTCTTTGTAATTACGTATTTACACACCGTTGAATATCAATCCTTGTAATTCCAACATTTCTATGAATCCATCATGTATTTCACGTTACATTGTCAGTAACTGATAGTAATTAGTAGAAGTTTTGTTTTTCCCACGGCAAACATTCCTTTGTTTACTATATGTAGGATTGTAGGTACTATCTTTTGCCTGCGACTTCGCATGTTCATTATTTCGAGATAAAAATCCTTGATTTTATTCTAGTACTCATCTGTGTTACTACTAAAATTCACCCAAATCTAATCAGTTTTTAGTACCTCCAATCTTTCACGTTGATAATAATGGCGCGGTTAGAATCCCTACTAATCCCTACTTATATTATAAATGCGAAAGTAAAAGCACAAATATAGCTCGAAACTTGGATTAAAATATAGACTACTTTTTGTTTCGAATATTAGGGGAGAAAGGGGTGAAACCGACCATGAAAGGATGTAGTCCACGCGAACCAAGTCGCGGGCACAGCTAGTATTTTTTTATAATTCTTCTGTACCTATATTTATCTCTAAATGAAATGTAGCTAATGATTACTGTAACACACTATTATGCTATAATTAAATAAATAAATGCGTCAGTCAACCACACCAATCACCTGGTCTCAAACTACAAGTACTATGAGCACCAGACGACGGATACTAACTGGAGGCGTCATCCCAGCACACCCAGACCCAAGTCAATTTAGAATAGTTCGTTTTCCAACTGTGGCGGTTTGGCCACTGCGCCACCGAGGTCGTCAACATTTGTAGGCACATCACTAGATGTGCACAGATTGGTAGGTACACATTGTTAAGGTCCGATTATAAAGTTCAATAAGTACGAACATTTTTAAATGCTATCATTAAATTCTGTAACAAAATTACTTAACTACGCCCTTAATTCAACAGCTTATACCTACTTTATCTGCTTGTTCTTTTTAATCTGACGATTGAAAAGTCAATCCTAAGTTTGGTTTTCAAAACACAAATACTTGAGCGTCATACTTTAGGATCATATCGTATTACGTCTTTACTTTTGCTAGGCAATGTTCAGTCCGTTCATCATCGTCATTTCGTTCTATTTATAAAGGTTTATCACAAAAGACTCCAAGCAAAGTGGAAGAACCATTAGGTACTTATCTAGAAAGAAGTTCCGTTATCGACAATCCATTTCCACTACTTCTAGACCAAGAGCACGTGAACATCTGACGCTGACTATAATGATAAAGTTGTAGCTATGTAATACAAATGTCACTTATTTGTGTTGTAAAAGGGCCCAACTAAATAGTTCATTAATACTGTAAATGTAATTTAGACACCGTTTCTAATCCGGTGATAATAATAACATTTTTTTTAATTTATTTGATTAAAATGTGGTACAGTAAGGATCTTACAAGTAAAATTGTTTCACACATTTCACCAGAATTCGGCATGCAAATGTAATTTGTAGGTACAATATTTAAACACACATGCATTTATATATGAAATGAACAATTACTCACGTCCATAAATTGCGAAAATTGTTTACATGGTCCTCTGAAATTTGAAATAGATGGAAATATATTTAGCAATAAGATCGAATGATGGAGTTTTAAAGTCTAGATAAAATCAAATAACGTGTTAATAACCATGATAAATAAAATATAAAATATATAATAATAGATAAAATAAATTAACATGTGTTGTAGATACTAAACGTGAAAGTTACAATTTGGAGGGGTGTTTGTGTATCTTTCGCACAAAAACTACTGAAGGGATTTCGATAAAACTGAGCAAAATAAATAAAAGAAAATAGTATGACAAATGATACTTTTTATCTTGAATCAAGGCGAACACAGTCGCAAGAGTCAACTAAGTAGGTTCTAATATAACATTATCTATAAATGTTGATACTTTAACGTATTTTTTTTAACTGCTTGACGGCGCCCCATAGCGGGGCTCGAACCTCGGCTGGGCCGTTGTTGGCAGAGGGTAATCTAATATATGTTTGGGGATAAAATCGCCCCACCACGTGCCGGTATCTTGAAAAAGAGATACTATAACGTAGCTCTGGCGTTAGCGATCTCTTAGCCTATTAATATTACTTCTCCCAGGCCGAACGTACGGATATTACTCGTACTTTAATACATTTCCAACAAGGTAGAAACTCTTCTCATTTTGTTCGATGAATTATAAATTCTTACAGGTTAGGTAGCTTCGGAGTGAATTGATAGCCTGCGTACAGGTAGGATTAGTTCGACAGAAGCTTGCGATATAATATCAATATAATATCCATTATCGAAATACGTTATAGTAGTTAGAGAGTTTTGTACATGTTTTAATTTTCTTGTCCAATTTCGGTTTTTAAACAAAACAGCCTATACCTATGTCTCTTTTGTTTGTTTTCGAAAATAACACTTCATGTTTCGCCTTCAAACGAGCGCTGATACTCTTATGGGATTGAGTTCAATGCTTCAGCAGCTTATCTTAAGCCTTGGACCTTATTGGCTTTATCTTTCAATTGACCTGACCAAGAATCGAACTAGAAACCTTTCGCGCGCTTTTGGCGTCTACTTTGCAACAGCGCCACCGAGATCATCAATATGTTCCTAACCATTTTTAACCGATTTCAAAAAGAAGAGGTTTCTCAATTCGTCTGTATAAACATTTGTTTATGTGCATGTGGACCGAGGGCCCTTTGTTAAAACTCTTTGTATATCTCTATGTAGGTACTCAGGATTTTGTGAACATTCCCAAAGAATTGTGAAAGTTAGAATCAGAATTTGTAAAGTCAAATAAATAATAATAAATGCGCCAGACAATCACACCAATCACCTGATCTCAAACAAAGGTTTTCCCTTGTACTATGAGTACCAGATGACGGATACCAACTGGGGGCGTCATCGCAGCACACCCAGACTCAAGTCAATTTAGAAAAGTTCGTTTTCCAAATTGACCCGACCGGGAATCGAACCCGGGACCTTTCGCGCTTTGGCCGCCTACCTTAGCCACTGCGCCACCGAGGTCGCCCGGAAATAATCGAGTTATAGACCAATATGTAAGGCCCTCAGTTCTCACAGAGTATTGAGGGCCCACCTGTGGCAGATAAACTATGAGCACAACAGAAAGAGCACAACGCCAAAATCAGAAGTTTTAGCAAAAGGTCCCTCTATCCACACGCACATATTTGTTTCCATTCTTTCTAAGTACTTACCTACCTAAGAGTGAATTTTCCACTCCATTATAGTTACCTACATGAAACGTTTTCCATGAACACGTGAAGCTGTAGCAAATTGTAAACACATTCAGTTATTTCTGTAACGTTTAAATTTGCTATGGTGCATTTCTGTTTACTTTGGAGCGAATTTTAAATAATGACTTAAGGTTATGATTTAAGACACACTCAGCAAATAAACAAGCAAGCTTATACACTATTTTTATTATACGAGGATCTAAACTAGAGGTACGCATTTACGCAATGAAGTACCTACGTAATAAAGTACGTTCGGTGTGTAGAAGAATACTCATAGTATTCCGTAGTATTGCTTTCATCTTCTGGTTTTGAGCTATCAACACTATAACTAGTCCTATCAATAGGAACATCCTTACATATGAAAACTATGGTTTGAAAAGGTAGAATAAATTACAATTTACTACCGGAAACCGCCTTCGCAAGCGTATTGTCCCCTTTTTTCAACATTTTTCACAGATTTTTCTCCTACCGCGTGATGCTTTATAGCCTCTCGATAAATGGTCTATCCAATATAAAAATATTGTTTAAACTCGAAACAGTAATTTCTGTGTTTAGCGCGTTCAAACGAACAAACAGACTTTTCAGATTTATAATATTAATATAGATGTGGTTCGTAGTATGTATTTTTCAACCTTCCTCCTTTTGGAGACACTTCAGGCTTCCTCAAAAGGTATATATACTTAGGATATGTTAATGCATCATATAACTTCTGTAACATGGGCCTGCCTTTCACTATGCTACACATTGTTTCATGGTCGTAAGACCCAGACTACCAGACTGGCTTTTAAAAGAACATTCGGTTTTACGAGTTCAAACCGTATTCAAACTATTTACTGTATCAGAGCACCATGCCATTAAACCAACTGAATGGATTCATGAATTGAACATTATTTATGTAAATTAGGTAAGGACCTGCACCAATTCACTGTTTCCTGGGCATCTTGATTGATGCGGGTAACACGTTTGTGTTATGGCGCAATTCTAGCAACGGCTGGTTATACCAGTGTACTCAAACTGTAGCTACTTATGCACGGAATTTCTTCTTCTTTTTATTATAGTGCTAAGCTTCTTTAACAAAGTCTACTTGCCTCTTCTGCCAGCAGCACGGGAGAGTTGATACGCTATCCTAAATTTGTATCAATTCCCGCGTGCAAGACGGATGTTCGGTGCTTTATAGCTATCCGGATTCAGAGGCCAATATCCAGTTCAAGCTCCTATCAAGACAGGAACGTTTCGCGCAACTTGTTCACAAGAGTGGTAAATGGCTTGACCCTCAACAGATTTGAATGAAGACTACTTTTTAGATTAATTTAGCACTCGCTATTGAACTGAACTATACAATTGAACTTTTTCGCAGACTAAAGCTCAAGAACCCATAAAAAAGACAATAAATCGAAGATGCTTTTCTTTCCATTGCTCTCCACGGACTCTCACTGTAATTATAACTCTGGGTAGTCCATCATGGCAGTAATTTAAAACCGTTGTCTTTGGTAGCTAAAGATATTCAACATACAGTACTGTGTTAACCAAAGCAATTCCTTTGTTTCAGGGCGTCTCTTTTGTAGGATGGCACCAACGGACGAAACTGGAGCGCGTTCTGCTGGTGACCACAGCGATTCTGTTCTTGGGGATCCTGCTGACTGCAACCCTGCTCTTGGCGACGAGGGGTCCTTCGTACTTACCGGTACCGCCTTGCTATCAGCCAGAGCCCAAAGGTAAGCAGTTACCTACATGAATTTATACTTCACAAGCGTCTAACTTAAGCGGTTTAGATTTTTCATACAAAGGATTTTCCCGCTAATTCCCGTTCCCGTGGGAATTTCGACAATTCCTTTCTTAGTGCACCTCTACGATACCTAAGCTACGTACCTTCCAAATTTCAAGTGCCTACGTTTCGCCGTTTAGGCTATGCATTGATATGTCAGTCAGTCAGTCAGTCAGTTTCTCTTTTTATACGATTTTTGTCTTAGGCAGGTCACTTGCTAGCAATGATATTTAGCAATGATCTTATCCATAAATTGTCATGCCAGGAAGTTTAAAAGTGTTTAGCACAATGGCAGCCCATATCAACAACATATTTTCCTGAATAGACACTTCTTTGGGTTTTGTCGTGTCAATCCATAATTTTTAATAAAAAGTCGAACGCCGCTGACAGGCACAGACTTCATCTTAAACAACAGAGGAAACGGTTTATCCTGCAATAAGCAGGTCCAGTGTCAATCCACACTAAGGAGGGTGTAACAATAGCTTACACCTTGATAAAACCTTGTCGAGAATCTATGATACCTTAATCATTTACTTCAGATTTGCATCCAAATGATAAGGATAGAAACATATTTAGCTCCATCCAGAGTCGCTTGCATTTGATTGGCATATTTACCTAACAATCGACATTTGTTTTGCACATTCGATCCCAAATTGCTGCGAAAGCAAGGTATACCAAACCTAAAAAGTAAATTATCAGGAAAAATCCCTTACAAAGCTCACGTTCTGAAATCGTTGTCAGTATAGAACATTTGCATTCGGCTTGCCTTTAGAGAATACCTTTCCCTTTTAGATGCCAGTATATTTCAGTGTAGCCTTGAGAGAATGCTCGTAAATTCCGTGTATCGATTGTTCATTGCTACTCCTTGGGTGTGTTCTTGGCAACCACATTAACTTCAGTTATGGACAATAACTTTCATAGCTTGTAAAAGTTTCATAAGCGTTTTATTTGCTTCACTTTGATATCATTATTTTTGAAGATAAAGAAGGCCAATATATTCTCGATGGAAGACATAAAAATAATACCTAGCATATGAGTTTTTATTTTATAAAACGTAGGTATTATTATTTACTGTACAGGGACGTAAAACATGATAAAATAAAATTGAAGATACTTTAGTCCTCAGTCTCTTCATTAATCATAATTTGTTTGATGACTAAACTAACAGTGGCGGGTTTCATTAAGTTTACTCTTTCCATGACAAAAATGGAAGAGACGTGTCATATAAGGAACATGATGAGTGTAACGAGATGCCGGAAGATAGTTTACAATATCGCAAACACGTGCTCTGAAGACCTATAATGACAATGGGAATTAATCATTGGTATATTAAAACAACTCATACCACAAATCTTTCTAAACTGCTTTGCTATAACACTTTAAACAAAAGAAAAGCATGTTACCCCAAATGATAAATCGGAAAATTTAAAACGAAACTAGAGCAAAACTCCACTTCAGTTTACCTGCAATTCCAACCTGTTACGTCTAATATTCATCATTCATTCATCATTTTTTCTCCAGAAAAACCAGTGTGCCTGTCCAGCTCCTGTATATACACTGCCAGTGAAGTAATAAGGGCTCTGGACACTAGCCAGGATCCCTGCGAAGACTTCTACGAGTTCGCCTGTGGAGGATGGATCAGAAACAACCCGATTCCGGAGGGCAAGTCCAATTGGGGTATCTTCAGCAAGATAGAACTGCAAAACCAGCTCATAATACGGTATGCGCTTGGTGAGTATTGGTTTTGGTCATAATTCATCAAGATGAGAGAGTGACGGATAGCAGAAAATTATTTGCACGCTGAAATCGAAAGATTTTATTTTCTATTCATGTAGATCTTTAGGAAAGAACGAAATCAAATCGATCGAATGTGCTGTATGGTCCTCGAATATAAAATGACAATCCGAATGCACTGTAAGGTGCCGGTCTAGTTTAGTGATCTGTTTCATATCTTCAATTTCAGACATAAATGGTTTTGTTGTAGTCCCTTAGGTCACTTTTTTAATGTTGGAAGTCTGACACAACATTTACATACAGTAATGAGAAGAGCTGATGCTAGAAATAAGTTTACAGTGCCCGGGTTCCGCTAATGATCCTGATTTGACAAGTCAATGGCTCTCTTACCTCCGCAACCCTTACACGGGGAATCAGACCTTTTTGGACCATAATCTTTACCAAAGGCGTAACTTGCCTTCTGAAGCATAGAATCAACATTCTTGTTGACGAGAAACTACATGTAAACAGAATGATGATACATCGTTGTATGCCAAACAACGAATTAGTACTAAACCAGCAATTAAGCCCATTTACTGTCTTAACAGTAGACACAAGGGTTGATTACAATGGCCGTGAATCAAATGTGATTCATGGGACATACACCAAACCAGCAATTTTAGATCTCTTATTTTGGTGATAGAGCCACATCCTACCTACTCGCCCTTCAGTTTTTAGATATTGGGTGACCACTGAAAACCAGCGTCGTTACATTTGGGCCTCCTATCCAAATGTAGGTACGACATAATGCTGAGTGGATTACCTTTTGGGCACATTATAGACCTAAAACTATGTATCTATTTATGTAATTTCTGTTGAACGTTTTTTGCCTATCTTTCTAGATAAAGGTTTTGACGTTATGATAACTGCTTCTGGACGAATGTAACTGAAAACTTGATGTTTTTGAGCTAGATACAAGCTTCCATTGATTCATGCTAACAAACTATCACGTTTATACTATTAGTAGGGTTATTATGAGCATCATGTTACCTACCACTCAATAATTAAAGGTTAAGGTTAATTAGTTACTTGTAATGACAAATATATAACATAAATAAACTACGTCCCAGCCGTAAATAGTTCAAGTTTAATTGTCGCATCTATTTTGCATTCAAGACCAATCTATTATTGCACTGTTAAATCTATTTTGGGGACTGATCCAATTTGATCAGGGTTGAGCAATAGCAGGTTCGTGCAGACAAATGTGGTGCCAATAAGACAACCCTGATTGTCCAGGATTTCCTCATAGTTACTCGTCGTAGGTAGAAAACTTCCTTAATAACGCTTGTCACGAAGACTGTACCTACTTAGCAGATAGCATCAGTAATTGCAGCTTGCTGATCATCTTGTAAACATCAGCAAGGTCAAGTTCAGATTGTACCCTTGAACTGGCGACATGTTTTATCATTTGAGTTCATCAAGGTACAACGTCGTTACTTACGTCATTTTTCTAGATTTTTATACTTAATATTAGAATCGGCGAACTGTTTTTTCTAAAAAAAACTGCATGTTTTTTTTCTTTTTATATTACACTTCAAGCTTGACCTCATCCCACCTGATGTAAAGTGGTAACGAGGTCCTAGCCTAAAGGCGACAAGTACAGGATAACAAATCTGTTACTGGACTGGTCGCCCTTACCTTGAAGGCTTGACCCCTGCTACTTATGTAGCACCCCCCAAGAGCTCTGGAAACCTTACTCACACGCAGGAACAGAACAACACAGAAGTGATTGTTATTTGGCTGCGGTCTTCTGTAAGGTGGAGGTATTTCACCAGTCGGGCTGCACCAGTTCGAGCGATAAATCGCTATGCCCTACCTCTCTTATAGGTATTCTGGTTGTTTCGTGTTATGGCGAGCAAACTAATTGGTAATATACCTACACCATTGTAATTGCTTATATGCAATAGGAGATTACCCGACCTTTGCATTAGGGATTGCTGGTGTCTCAGTATAAGAATACACGTGTTTTACCGTCTCATAAAAAACACATTTGCTCCTTTCAAGATGAATACCAACCATTTGTAATTCTAGCTGATAAAAGGTACATCTACGCATGGTTCAATGAACCAGTGTGAGAATAAATAGGATTACATAAAACAAACGGAAACAAATTTGACTTCTGAGGACTACGTTTAAGGAAGTTAAAAAAGTTTGTATTCTTTGAATTTTTCGCTCGCGATTTCGTCCCAGACTTTGTAATGGACTTTATTGTTTTACCTTTTCCCAGTTTTACCTAGATTTTAATGCGCCATTGAGATACAATCACCTTCACTAATGACATGCTAAACTCAAACTTATGGTAATGTCATGATGCATTATCAATGTTTTATTATATTTATGCAGAATGTTTATAAGATCTACAATAAATCCTTTAATTAAAAACCACTATACTTAGCAAATTAAAATCTATACTAATAATATACCTAAATGAGAAAGTAACTCTGTATGTTTGTCTGTCCGGTTTTCACGCCTAAACCACTGAATTTTGATGAAGTTTGGTATGGGTACTTATTGTTTTGAAAATGAGAAGAAGCTGCTTTATTTTTATTCTAACCTAAGAATAATAACTTACGAATATTCTAGACTTTACGTTACGTTTGACAGACTTTTGCGTATCGCCATCTGTGAGGTTGCGGGTTAGATTCCTGGTCTGGTACACTAAATTTGTTAAACGAATGTATTTGTCTCGGGTCTGCGTGTTATGGTAGGTACCGTCGATCTGTCTGAATTCTGTAACGCAAGTGCTTTTTACAGAACCAGAGCAATGAACGTGAAATTGTCCAATACTTATTAATTTATCAGTTTCGGGCACAATCATTAGTAAAACAATTTAAACACATACAAAGTGTATATAATAGTCGTTCTTATTTCCTAAAACATGAATTTTCAGACGCCATTATCCTAAAAGGAACACATTGCAAAAATTATCGCCCCACAAAAATGTTGAGTAAACAAAACATGCGCAAATGCCTATAGATCATGCCTTATAAAGATCTCAAGTATTTACTTGTTCCTTTATAACTATTACTGTTCCGTGAGATCTCTGTACGGTTTGCAAAACAATATTGTTTGAAAAAGTCTTGAGCAACTTTGTATGGACCTGTGACGTCTTTTTTGTTTTTATTGCGGTCATGGACAATTTTATTACTATCATAAATCACCTTAATAAATGTTCTAAGTAGTAAACATTGTTCCAAGTAATGTTTTTGTGGCTGTAAGGCAAGCATCATTTATATCAGCTACGACATAATACGATGCTTGCCTTAGGTTCGTCAAAATTGCCAGTAGACTGTTGAGGATAAATTGGCATACGCCTCTTTCTCAGGAAATCAAGGAGGTCCTATTAGCTGCGTCACCGGTTGCCCCCATATTTACAAAGTACCGGAAATGGACTCGGATACTATGTTTTGTCTCTTTCACGACCTTAACGATTAGACAGGGACAAAAAAAATACTTTCCTCGGAATCGATACTGACGTTTGTGAATAAAGGAGACCCATAGGTACTACTTAGCGCTTCCCGTACGACAAATCGAGATACCTAGAAGGAGGTTGAGTAATCCAAATGTTTGACATTATATGGGAATAGCACCAAAGTCCATTACCAATAACCACATTAGGGGTTTGTTCTCTTGATATGATCTGATCTTTTAGAAAAAAAAAGGTGAGTCGTCGAAAAAATTACACCATTACAAGTAGAGTTCAAATAAAAGTTACTCAATAGAAGAGACGTTGCCGGTGGCAGGCACTCACATAGTCAGGACTCAAAAGTGAAGCACACGCCAAAGAAGAATGTTTTCAACATTATTTTGATAGCGTTATTTCGGTAAGCAGTACAACAGGCACCAACAAGTACATATACATCAAAGGCTGAATTACCCACTGTTTTTATTGCACCTCCACCTACTAGTGCGTATCTTCTATGTCAACTTACTAAACTCCTCCGAATACGCATACTTAAAGGGTGTGGCGCACGTTAGGAACCAGTTGCTTGCATTCATAGCCGTTACATATCTTTACGTTTTTCTGTAACCAGGAAAAATAAAGTCTGATTTCTATCAAAACATATCTTAAAATGTATCATATTTTTTGCTAACTGTACACTAACCATTCTCGTCTACAGACCTAATATCCTTTACACACATAAATCTTGTTCACTAATATATCGAATTAGATGGGCATTGTGAATTCAATCTTATCGTTTTCCGAGTATATATGCGGAGCTTGTTAGACAATCTCTATAAAGAATTATTGTTTGTACACATTTCGTGATTATTTTGAATACACCCGTCTGAAAACGAGTTGGTTTTTACCTAGCTACGTCAGACTCGGTCAGATTGTGTCGATAACATTGTTCACGTTTAAATGATCTAGTCCTGCAGGCCAGCATTTCCATAAAAAAGAGATAAAGTTGTGATTCCCGTTATTTGGTAGGTAGGAAATTCAAATAAATAGGTACTGTTTTGTAATAATTTCCTATTATAAGTAGTATCTGGCTCAAGGGAGTCATTATCAAGGTCACAAGACTCACAACGGCCTTGCTTCGACCGTCCTTTAAATCGATAACATAGCGAGGTCAAGTTTCTATCTACATCCCTGTCGCTTCCTATATTGGTTATCCCTTTAAATAATTAGTAACGTCTGTAAAGGTTTCAAGATGTTACACCGAATTTATTAAAAACAACTGAGAATGTCAAGGTTATTTGTATTTGTATTTGATGTCATGACTATTGAATTGAATTGAAGTTATAACGCTAATCTGTAAGCTCTTGATAGTTACAACGTCATACTGGTAAGGCAATAGTTCCTGAGATTAACCCGATAAAAAATGTAAAGCATTCTTGGATGATGAACCCAGGACACGCATTGTCTGAGTATTCATAAATGTATTTACTTGTTACTATTATTGTTCTGGTTGGCATAACACAAGTCTTTGAACTACTTTCTTTAGGACCAGGTCAACGTTTATGCTGTTGTCTTACATTTCTTCATTTATTGTCTGAAATATCTGCAATTGATATCATTTAATTTCCAGAAAAGGTGAACGTCACAGACGGAGGTGCGGAATCCAAGGCTCGAGTCTACTACGACGCGTGCATAGACACTAACGAGACCATAGAAAAGCTGGGGCCGAAGCCGTTGCTGAGCGTGATCGAGAAGTTGGGGGGCTGGCACATCCTACCCAACACCACCACAAAGCCGCACAAGTGGAACCTGCAGACGTTGCTCCAGGATGTGCAGAACGCGTAGGTTTTGCTCTATACCTATATATTAAATATCTTCGGGGGCCTCGCCATCAGCACATATAGCACGACGTAGTCATCCAGAAAGTTATACGCAAACCATGCTCCAGGATGAGCAGAACGCGTAGGTTTTGCTCTGTACCTATATATTTGGCATCATCGGGGGCCTTGCCATCAGCTCATATACCACGACGTAGTCCATCGAGGAAGTCAGACATCGCTTTGTATAAAGTAGGGCGACCTCCGTAGCCGAGAGTTGAGCGGGCCGGACTTGGCGACGCGTCATCTCAGAGGATCCGGGTTCGATCCCCGATCGGGTCAACATTGAATATGTTTCTCATTTCTGTAACACAAGTGCTTAAGCTACTTACCACAGAATCAGAGCAATGTATGTGATGTTGCACAATATTTATGTAGGTACATAGTGCTCTCACTTACTTCATGGAATAAGTCTAGTTTTAAAAGCTCTTGGTAAGCCTCCTAAACGTTAATTTTGAAATTTCTAATTTATCACAATAACGAATTTGCTGTAAATTTGCACCCTTCTAAACTCAAAACCAAGAGTACAAATAAAACCTACAGGCGCTGCTACAGAATATGGTGACGCTCTTTCGTATCATTCTGAAATATTCATAACAGTTACTCCGATTTAGCGAGTCTTTTATTTACCGAACACCACCACCATCAAGGTACAAATGGGACCTGCAGACATTAATTAGGGCAAGATGTGCAAAATTCAACGGCAAATAGAAAACCCTACATTGTATAGGTAAATCGTCAAAAATTCAATAAAATTTTCCTCAGTCTGAAACAACCTTATTCCCATCTGCCGTCCCATCTTCATAATACAGGCCCTATTCGCATGTCGTGTCATTATGATTAGGAAATTGAAAAAAAAATCTGACTGGATATAAGGTTTCATGGGCAATTAAAATTTATATGTATTATTTAACAAAAAAAAAACTTTTATTCTAATTACTATACCATAAGGAAACTGAAATAAGCAATAAAAACAAGTAAAACAATGGCGCGCCTCGTATTAGTGCCAACTACCACCCGAGTGGCGATTTGAAGGTGGCAGATGGAAATAACGGGAAGAAAATATCTCATGTGTCATCTTGGTGACTCTTGCAATAAAGATAGAAGTTTTACGAATTTCATAGGTACCTAGTTACAACTTTCTCTGTAAATAACATTGCATCTTTGTTTTTTTTTATTTTATTTTTTTTATTACAGGTACAATTTGGGAGGACTTTTCAATTGGGCTGTGACAGAAGACGACAGAAATTCATCAAAACACGTCATTGTTGTATGTTCCCTTACACTTTGGTATTAGATCTTGATATTTTACTGATCTGATAGAACTTAGCGATCCTAGCTGTTGAACCAAAGGATGTGGGTTCGATCCCCACCCAGGACAAACATTCGTGTGATGAACATTTGTGTTTGTTCTGTGTCTGGGTGTCAAAAATGTATTTAAGTGTGTATTACTGTACCACTATTGTTTTTGGTTTCCAATGGAATCTTATATTTATTATGTCAAACGCAATTTCAATTACATAAATGATGGTTAATCCTTTTATTTTTATTACCTGCAGATGCTGTCGAAATTTTAATTTAGTTTAACCCACTGACATCTAATAATATAGTATATGTCTGTGGTTTAACCTCACATGGATTTATTAAATATTTTTTTCTAATTCTTCCAGTTGGACCAAGGAGGCCTGAATCTCCCCACGCGCGACAACTACCTCAACAGAACGGCGCATAAAAAAGTCTTGGATGCTTATCTCGATTACATGACGCGAATATGCATACTTTTAGGAGCCAACAAAACTGAGGCTAGAATCCAAATGAACAGAGTCATCCAGTTCGAGACGGACCTAGCGAATATAACGACGCCTTCTGAGGATCGAAGAGATGAGGAGGGCCTATACAATCCTTATACGATCAAGCAGTGGCAGAAGGAAGCGCCCTTCCTGAACTGGACCATGTTCTTCAATGACGCGTTCAAGTTGGTCAACAGAAGTGTAAGTTGGTGATAATTTACCGTTAATAAGTTTTGGGTACACCCTGGGTGCGTCCACGAAATAACCTAGAATTGCATACGACGACACTAAATGATAATGAATGCATACACGATTATTAAATGACCTTCAACTTTCATAATTAAACCGTTTTTGTAGTTTATCACACCAGTTCGTTATGTAATATTATTTTATGTGTAAAACCTTTAAACTTTATTGGTACACAATGAACCCACCTTCTAAAATCTAATTTTGTAAATTGCAGATATCAGAAAATGAAAGAATAGTGGTTTACGCGCCTGACTACTTCAAAAACCTCACCAAAGTTCTAGGAAAATATACGCAGAATGACCAAGATCGAAAGTAAGTCAAGACAAGTTAAGAAATCGCTATTAATAACGAAATAAACTGAAAAAATACAGTCAATTTCTTTAGTTAAAAAACCGTATTATTTTTATCATTTCAGAACCTTGACAAGTTACATGATGTGGCAAGTATCAAGATCACTTTCAACTTACCTGTCGAAGTCATTCAGAGATGCGACAAAGATTCTTCGGAAAGCTCTCTTCGGGTCTGAAGGAACGGAAGAGTCATGGAGATATTGCGTTACGGATACCAACAATGCCATAGGTAGGTATGGTAGACACTACGTGGTATATTGGCTCACACTTTGTGAGCTCCAGAACTTCCCGAGCTATATCTATGTGATGGTCATGGGTTCGAACCCCGAGGGTACACTTTCAGAGTATGAGATACTAGCGGCTACCTATTATTCACATTTTCCACTATTTCCTCGTTCCAGTTGATCGCAGCGTGATATGATGTAGCCTAGCTTTCATTCCAATTTTGTTAATACAAAATGTGACGAATGATTAAAGAACTGTGAGAAAAAAAGATGATTCGTATAAATTGTAAGACATTCGCGTTCTATTTTAAACATTTAAAATAATTTAACGGGTCAAAACGCGACACCATTTTTTATTTTGTAGTTAATACGAACTACTTACTGCCCGACGTTTCGGTTAGGTTGCACCAACCTGACTCAAGTAAGTAGTTCGTATTAACTACAAAATAAAATGGTGTCGCGTTTTGACCCGTTAAATAATTTTAAATGTTTAAGATGATTCGTACTCCGGAAGGCATCTTAAGCTGTTGGACCCAACTGTGATCCAAACAGATTTAGGTTTCCCTTGAAAGGGTTGCGGAAGCCAATAATAAAGACAATAGTTTAAGTATAATAATATCATAATGCATGCAGCATCATGATTTTAGAGGACCCAAGTTTTCGTTATTGATGCACAACCGAGATAAACGGTAGTAGAAAGAAGATATACCTAGTACTTCTGTACTACCTATATCTTCTTTCCTCATTTATAATTCATTATAGCTACTATTATATTATTATGCGATATGCTGCAATTTATCAATTAACTTCATCGAGCAAGTTCCTCGATGATTAACTTCTAACAAACCTTCTATCTTTCTATAAGTGACCAGGATTCTGCACCAAGTGTTTGGTGACAATAAATTGGTCTCAATCCGACGTCCTTAACCAGAAAAAGAACTAGACAGAATGAAATATAAGTACGTATAGTATGTAATAGTTAAACTAGCAGAGCTGATATTAGGTCACTGTAGGTAGGTAATGTTATCTGCATGTTTGAAAATCGCGTGACCAAACTTTTTTTTAAGTAACACTGGACTGTTGGGATCTGTATGCCGTGTTTGGTCATAAAAGGCCAAGTTTGAGGACACTACAACATTATTTGCAATGTAGTGCGGCGTGTCTACTAGCACTTAGGTACACACACTAACTTAACACTTTTTATTTGGTTATCTTCCTGTAATGGGGCCGTATTCAGAAAAGATCAGGAACATTTCAGATCGGAAGTCTATGTTTAGGCACAGTCCAATCGTTTATCATTGCTCAATAGGAGGTAGATATCTAAAAAAATATGTTAGACCCAACGAATAAAGACACATATTTTTAAAGTGACGTCCCTTCTAATCACAGTTTTTAAGAGATAGTGACGTAAATACACCGAAGTATTATACGCTGTATCTTCATTTATTTGTTAAAACATAATGCCAACCTTACTAAAGGAGTAATTAGATTTTTTTGTCAAATCATCAACTTCGACTCAACAATTTGACTTTAAATAGAATCCCATATAAATAACACTGCAGCATATCGGCCGGTAGCACTGCAGCAGTATGTTTATAATGAACACCACAGGTATAATCCAAATCAGCCCTACTGCCAAATACACCTCACCGCTGGATACAGGCAAACCAACTATGTAATGAAGTGGACTGTTGTCCACCATTCAGGCTTGATGCAAATACCACAAACACCAGTCAAATTAAAAACAAGTTCTCTCAAAGGTGTCTCTTATCTTTTCAGGGTTTGCAGTAGGAGCAATGTTCGTCCGTGAAGTGTTTCACGGGGAAGCAAAGACACAAGGAGAGATCATGATAGACAACATACGGTCAGCTTTCAAACAGAATCTGAAGAACTTGGACTGGATGGATGCGGAGACCAGAGAAGCAGCAGAGACGAAGGCAGACGCTATCACTGATATGATTGGTATGCTACCACACTAGTAAGGTATTTCCAAAATACGATACATCAACGAACTGTGTAAGGAAATAAATTAAAAGCAATTGAATCAGTTGTTATTGGTGACTTGCTGATATGACAATAGGAAATTAATGGTAATTTATTAATAAATCAGTAATTAATGTGGACAGTGTGGTCACTGCACGAGCTCGCAGACCAATGTTGTTGTTGTGGTTCAGCTACATTTTTCATTTCCATGTCTTGATTGTTTGAATTAGGTACCAGATATATCAATTACCTACTTGCCAAACTGGTATATCCTTGGTACAACTATCTAATTCAAACGTACCCCACATTAGTACATCTAGCCCATTCCAGTCTTACACAACTTAGACCAAAAATTAGGAAACTAATAGAAAATAAGAAACTTTTTTTATTATCCACCTTAACAACTGCAGCCAAGTAACAATCACTTCTGTGTTGTTGTGTTCCTTTGTGTGAGTAAGGTTTTCAGAGCTCCTAGGGGGTGCTACGTAAGTAGCAGGGGCCAAGCCTTTAAAGTAAGGGTGACGAGGCCAGTAACAGCTTTATTATGCTGTACTTGTGGCCCTTAACCTAGGACCTTATAACCACTTAATATCAGGTGGGATGAAGTCAATCTTGAAATGTAATATAAAAGAAATATATTTTGACTAAAATTATGAGAAACCTTTTCCTGTTCTTGGACAAATGTTTTTTAACTTACTAATTGACGTCAGCAATAAGATATTTTTTTTTGAACAGGTTTCCCAGACTACATCCTCTCTAAACATGAGCTTGATAAGCAGTATGAAGAACTAGAGGTAACACCAAATGAGTACTTTGAAAACAACATTGCGTTCAATGTATACAGCTTGAAGAACGACCTAAAGAAACTCGACCAACCTGTCAATAAAACTAAATGGGGTGAGTAAATTTCAATTTCAAGCTACAATTAATTTAAGTCCCATGCCACTGGTAGAGAAGCATTCCAAAAATCATAACTTTCTTTTTTCGAATGTTTTTTAATAAATATGTACGGGTCTACTGACTTTTTACTTACCTAGGAACTGAGTTTTATCGTTAAGTACGTATGTACTTAAACAAATACTAAATACCCGCTGTTTATTTTTATATCCATTAACTAAAGTTGTCATATAACAATGACAGGACAGAACGTCAAATTGACAATTAACTTTTTACTTGATTCAATTAAAAAAAATTGTAAACGAAAACACACTTAATCAAAATCAATGTACAGTTGGCAACAAAAAGCTGAATTAACTTTAAATAATTTTAATACATTGTCATTTTTTAGATGCTGTTTTACTTTACATTTATTAAAATAGCAAATTTATCGAAATATAATAAACTTCTTCAGTTTAAAAACCAGTTACACAGCTCTATCCAAATGTACCTTTTTAAATCATAACTACTTTAATTATCTAAATATTTTGTACTTATAGGTATGACACCATCCACCGTGAATGCATACTACACGCCTACCAAAAATCAGATTGTATTTCCTGCTGGCATTCTCCAACTACCTTTTTATGATGGAGACAACCCTAAGAGTGTCAACTATGGGGCTATGGGAGTGGTTATGGGTCATGAATTGACGCACGCTTTTGATGATCAAGGCAGAGAATATGATAGGTATTATTTTAATATTTTTATTACATTTTTACCTTCTAATCAGCCAACAATTTCTCAATTTTTTATTTGGAAATCAGAAAGAAAAATATATAATGAAAGTGTTTTTGTTCCTTTACAGGTTTGGAAATTTAAATCAATGGTGGAATAACGCCACAATAGCACGGTTTAAAAAACGGGCGGAATGTATTAAAAAACAGTATACTGATTACAAAATGGACGGTCAACATCTCAATGGAAAACAAACTTTAGGTAGGTAACATTAAAATATTTTTTTACAAATATTGTTTGTATTTGCAAGCAATCCAACAAACAAAACATAAAAATATAAAATTAAAGCTTCTCTGTGCACATTCGAATAAATAATTGAGGCTACATTTTAAAAGCATGTTCGGTTGATTTTTTTTTTAGGCTTAGATTGTATAAATAGAACTAGAAGAAAACGGTGACAATAGATTCCAAAAATAAAAAATCTCAAACGGAAGTTTTATCCGGGAATTCGTATATTACTTAATTGTTTCTTGTAATTAAAAGCCCTTGACTAACAATTGAAATACAGCAAGCCTCTTACTAACTACTGACATCCCCGCTTTAGGGTCTCGACCCATAGTTTAAGAAACACTGCCTTAGGTAAATTGTATTCTACATCGATTGATAAAAGTGAATAAAATATAAATTGGTTTTAGGAGAAAATATTGCTGACAATGGCGGTTTAAAGGCTTCTTTCCACGCTTATTTGGATTATAGCAAGTCGGCCAAGGAAAACCTGACGCTGCCAGGGCTGGATTATAATCATCGACAGTTGTTTTTCATATCATTCGCTCAGGTAACATTTTAATATTTACCATTATAAGCAATTAATTATAAAAATAAGCAATTAATCATAATTTTACTTACACTACTCTTGCGAGCAAAAACGTCAAATCACCCTCATGTATATGATTCCAAACGATTTTTAAAAGTATAAAATATAAATTCACGACGTAAGATCGGTCAAAGTCTGAATTTCAACGTTATCTGTACCTATAATATTATTATTTCGTCATTTTGTGCCAATTCAAAATTTATCAAGCCCTTTTACCTAATAATTATAATGAGGGTGTAGTATCTACCAATTTCCATCACACATAGCTAAGACATTTCCGACTAATTCACCTTGGAATCAAGGTCGAATCGGTTTATTAGTTTGGGAGCTACGATGCTAGAGGTAGGCATAAACGTCAAACATGCAACCACATGTTCTTGCATTGGATGTAAATAAATAATGAAGATTAAAAACATTATTTAAATGGTTACATTTCAGACTTTAAATTGATACTAGCCTAATTTCATTCGCACCTACGCTACAGGAACTATGATGTTTAGATAAATATTAGATTTTTTACTCACAAGAGTTAATTCTACTATAAATTGTTTTTAGGTTTGGTGTTCAGCAATGACAAAAGAATCAACGAAGATGCAAATAGAAAAAGATGACCACACTGTTGCCAAATACAGAGTAATCGGCCCAATATCTAATCTGAGAGAGTTTTCTCAAGAGTTTCACTGTAAACCTGGTTCAAAAATGAACCCGATTCATAAATGTGAGGTTTGGTAAGCCTATATGGCTTAAAAAAGGTGGAAAAAGAATATTAATATACTGTTGCTATGAGCTTAGGCTGTGCTACGTATTTATTTGGTGCAGCTACTATAACGCAAACGTGTACTGCGTATCTAATAAGCATAGCTGGGCATTAACTCGTTAATCGTAAACGAAGATAAAAATCGGGTATACGGATTACATTTATGTTAACTTTAAATTCTGTTACACAATGAACCGTTACATTATTCAAAATCCGTCAATCGTTAATTCAGCACCTTATATTTATCTTACTTGAACATTTTTTTTAAAACGATTTTTAAAGTGGACCATGGCCATTTAATCAAAGTTAATGATGGGATCCTAAAGACATTTATAGTACCAAGATTAGTAATATGTAGATATGAAAAAATGCCTTAACGGAAAAACTATCAACGTTAAGTTGCGTCAAACCTTTAATAATCTAACGCTTTAGTGTTTAACGAAGATAACTTAGTAACGGATAAACGATTAACGAAGTTAACAATCTACTAAACGGTGCCCTAATAAAATGAGTACATTAAAGTGGAGCTTTGATAATGGAAGATGTAACGTAGTACTAACATGGATCAAACAAAGAATTTATGCATTTAATAAACCAGACTCTATTTATTATTTTCTAAAAATTTTTTTTTATGATTTTATATGAATAAATTTCAAATAGAGCAGCAGTGGCTACACTAGAAAACGGGTATTTATTTATTTAGATTTCCAATGTGGGGAAAGAATACGAAATCGCTTTTAAAATGTTTCATTCAGTTGAGACGTAACTTTGGTTGATACTTTTGGAATTCTAGTTGTTATAAAAATACTAAGCTTTATATAACTTGCGTGGTGTACTCCTGTGGATACATTAAAAGTAGATATTTAGAAAATATTTAAATACAACTTACCTACATGCGATTATAGTATTTGGATATTGTTTATTTATTGAAAACAGTATGGGTATATTTAAGAAAATGATTTATATTTATAATTCTAATTATCGATTCGGATGCAAGACGTGGATGGAACGATGATTTTGAATTAAGGTTTCGTTTATTTTGTAATCATAGGTGTACTACCATATTAGAGAAATACATAATCTATGATCTAAATTCCATATCGAGGTCAGAAGAATTAAATTATTTTTAGATTTTATCACGAATCGGCCGATGTTATAGGAAACCATATCCTTAGGAGTACAAAAAATCGATTAATAGATAGATAGTGCTTTTTCTGTGAGTAAAGGGTATGTACAATTATTAAGCTATGTAAATGTTCAAATTACGTATAAAAGTACCTAATTTATTATTATAATTAAATGTGTTACCAGTAGAAATAATGTATATTTTTATTCTTAGAATAATTTCAAATTTAATTAACTACTGTTATAAATAGTGGATGTTTGCTTCTTTAAAGACCCTTAGAGTTTTCGGTTGGTCATCAAAAAACATTTTATTAAAACAATTTCCACACCACCATTACCATTGAAGAGCCATATCTAAATCAAGAAGTTAAATTTAAAATTTCATTCACTAGCTTTTGTTGAAGCAAATGTCAGACCGAGAAATTCCAAAACATTATAGTACTAATTAAAATGTATGTTCATTGTTTATTGATTGGCAGCTGTTGCTAATAATATGAATTTTTAAAATTAATAACACATAAACGTTTATTTTCAATGTTTGTTTCTGAGCTATAGCAATATAAGACCATTTCATTATTTAATCAAAGATTATTTTGTGTAATTATTGATATTTGAAATATAGCTTGCTAATAGGATATTGTATTAGCCTTTCGAGCACAGCGTTTTCATTGATTGAATAGCCAATGGATAAAATAGCTCGTTGGTCATTATGGTTCTTTATTGAAATGGCGGTCCAAGAGTGGGTCTTGATAAATGTTATTTGGTAATCAGTCCGAAACCCTTTTTATATGTACTTAATTTTAAGTAAACTAATCAGAAATGTATTTTGAATAAAGTGCCAATTTTATGTCCTCGTTTTAAAATGTTACAATTTCCAAAAATGCTGGTCATTATTACATAATTATAATAATTCGTAATTTATATAAAATACGCAGTGCTTTTCATATTATTTATGTTTTATTAGTTATGTAATATCAATGTTTTTAATATTATTATAATAATTGTGCGATATGTTAAAGTGTTTGTGTTATATTTTTATTCCATGTTTAAATGTTAAAAATTAGGTAAATAATGTAATCAGATGTAATGTAAGTAGTCAGTGATTCAGTGCTTTTTACAAGAATTAGTAAAATATGGTATGGTAAAATAAGCAAAAAAAAGCTGTGAACTTTTACCGATAAACGTTTTCGTGAACAAGTATTTCTATAAATCCTAATTAAATTTACGTATCCCACTTAAGATTTACTTCAATTACTATTTATAATCTATTCATTGTCTACAAGGTTGAATCGGATCTGTTACTTACAATTTTAATAGTCAATAGAGAATAAATAAGTAAAATGTAAATGATGTTGTTGAAAAAGTATTTTTGAGTTACTTTTTTTCCAGTAAAAAAATCAACTTGTGAAATGGAAAAAACCCACGAAAATATGGTGTAATGTTTTAGCAAAGATTTTCAACCCCATTATTATCTAACAAATTGATTTCAATATGTGATATAAATGAATCTTAGTGATTACATGATGAAAATGACAATAAAATTTTGTCTCTTGATGTACCCCTATCCTGGTATGAGATCAATCACTTTTTACCATTTTGTCATAATAATACAAATTTACAAGTAAATATTGGAATGGATACAAATTGCCACAAAATATGACTTAGGAATTATCTTAATAGAAATTTTTATTTTGAAATACCATTTGGCTTCGAAATTAAGTTATAATTATGACATTTATGACTAATGTGCTTTATCTATTTCATCAATATATACAATAGTTTGAAGAGATTTGCCTTATATTTGAATTTTCAGGTATTCCTTGCCCTTGTAAATATCATTAATAAAAAATGGATTTTTATAGAATAAAACAAAGTCCTCTTTTAGATTTCTAAATACACGTATTCTTTAACTAGGATTGGCATTGGCTTTATTCACAAATTGCTCTTTATTGTAATGCAAACATAGAGTAAGATTCTAATTACTATCTACTCAAATCATTAAGAAATGTCTTTTTTTGGAATTCTTTAATGAATTGCGATTTATTTAGACACCAATAAAGTTAATATTTTACCAATTTTAATAATGACACCACATTGGTTAAACAAAATTGGTATTAGCAATAGCCATTTTGATAATTGTAAAATTTAATATTTTTGTAGTAACACAAGTCAGAAAAATGTTTCATAGGATATGCATAAGAAAAATCACCAGTATTAATAATATATAACCCATCTGATCACTTTACTTTGAAGTAATAATGGAGCTATAAAAATAAAATAAATGTTAAAAACCAATTTGAATAGTTACAGGATGTAGTTCAAGAACTTTATAATTAGTAAAATATAAATCGAGGGTTCCCTGGTCAAACCCGATAAGTGACAAAAATTGAGAATTTTAGTTATAAATGCAGTTAAGATGTACTTTTTTTGCTCTTTCTAATGGTATATTCCAATAAGCCGAGTTTTAATTTATCACAAAGATACGCTTCACTAAGAACCCAATAAGTGCTACTTTTTTCTTTTTGACCAATACATAAACAATATAAGTATATTTAAAGGAAACTTTTTTAAATTTAATTAGATGAAGAACCCAATAATGTATATTTATTGGGTTTTAAGAAAAATATATTTTAGGAAATCAAACTAAGTGAGTTAGGGTAAGACAAGTTATTTGCACTTATTGGGTTTTTATACCAGGGAAATTCTGAATTAACGAGGTTTTACTTAAAACTAAAATCCATCAACACAATTTGTTGGGTTTTACTATTATAATATTAAGTATGCAAACAAATTAAATCATTAAGCTAAAACCCATTAAGTACTACTTATAGTGTTTTACTTCAAGCTAATATTAGAAATGACATATGAAAAGCATACTTATCGGATACTCGCACGAGCAGATATCAACATTGGACTGTAATTTTATTTGGTGAAGAACCCGTTAAGTAGATATGACAGTAGACATAACATCAGACAGGTGGCGACAGGATCGCGAGGGTCGACCTTCGTTTGATTGCATTGCACGTAATATTGACAAAATAATTATACTTTCCGTTTATTGAAACGAAATAGCATCATCTAGACTCCGGAATAGGGAACTTATTGGGTTTTACCTCTAACAAATTTAGGTTACAATATTTACGTACTTAGAAATATTTTTAATGGAAGGATAGTTATTGGGTTTCACGTCTTACTTTTTATTTTTGTTTTACGTACTCATAATTACAGGGTTTTGAAATAATTTTACACTTTTTACGTATGAATAAGAGGATGCTAACTCCGGTTTTCCTGTCCTCAGCTTAGTGTTCCCTTGGAAATAAAAATAGCAGCATTTATGCGCAGATTCATATCAATGGTACTATTGGTGGCATGGTTTAAATTTAAATCGAATATTTTTTGAAAGTATCTATTGACACTATTATGCATTTTTTTTATTTATTCAGCAAGATCAGATGGTTATTTTTCTCACGTGCCATGACCCTGTGCTTTTTGGGGGCGTGATCTGTTACAAAGCTCTAAATACGTTTTTAATCGGAATTTGGTCAATTTTACTGTACCTATGTTCGTGGAATATTGTTCTGCTCTCTCCTCTGCTCTTTGGAGCAAATACAAATTACTCGTCAGAACTTGATAAGTCACAAAAAGATATTGCCACGCAGATGAATAGTATCGTCAAGCATTTTTTTTTTGGTGACAGACACATGTATTTTTTTAAAATCATGTTATTTACATATAATATGATGTTTATTGGTAACTTTACCTTTTTTCCAAGATTCAGGTGTCAATATTTTTTTTATATAAAATCGCGGTATATTGTCTCCTTCCAACTGGTAAGCAAGAGAAGAACCCACATCACGATGACAACGGATTTGATTTCGTAATATCCTATCCGTTACCATTGCCATACTGGCCTGCATTATGCTTCTTCACGCACCTTTTGAAGGAATTCATTGGACGGAGGAAACACATGAGCCGGTAACGAGGCCCATTTTTTAATGGTACGTCAAAGATTAGAGTTATCAAACTTTTTGGTTCGCGATGGAATATTTTCCACGGTGAAGCGATAACATCGTTGGCCGGCTCTTGTAGTTTTGTAAAGGCAAAGGGAAGGCGGGATAAGAGAAAACAGTTCCTCGGAACACTCACCGAGATAAAAACGATAATAGACAGTCAATAAACCAATGTCTCTACGAAGTTGAAGAGGATCAAGGTTCTCAGTAACCTCTTTAACATTGATAATGCGCACAGCCCTTTGCTGTAACCAATCAAGACCATCCATAAGGTATTTGGCGGAACCGTCCCAGAGATACAAGCAGTAGTCCAGAGAGGACTTGACTTGAGTCTTGTACAAAGCTGGTCCGGCGTGAGAAAACAACGCACTCTTTTCAGGATCCCCTGTTTTTTGGATGCTAATCAGATGAAACTCTCGATGTACTGATCTTGATTAAGGTTGCAGCCATGCCAAGCATGCTTACTAACTTTTACGCAGGCAGAGGGGAGTACCCTGATGAATGAGGAGCGTAAGGAATTGGGATTTTTTTGTCGAAAATGCGCACTCTTGGGTTTTCTCGGCATTGAACTGGACCTGGTTATTTGAAATCCATTGGCTCATGAGGTTCAACACCCGATCCAGTTTAGCGACAAAATTCTCCCGTACCTTCTCCATTACTGCGTTGCCAGCCAAAGGCCAGCCAAGGTTTCTTCCATTGACCGCACTGTGATCAGCATAGCAATGTATGTTTCCAAGCAGTGGCATATCATTTATATGAAGAAGGAAGAGGGTGGGCGATAAATACGCATAAACTGCGATACGCATCCGTCAGACACGATGTGAATTCTACGTCACGCAGAAAGCCGGAAATCCAGTCACAAAGCCGTGTGGGTAGTCCATATGCCGTAAGCTTGGAAAAAAGAGCTTTGTGCCAGATCCGATCAAATGCCTCGGCAATGGTCTCTCCCCTGAGATGCGTTACATACGCTAGAAGATCAACCGCTGATCGTTTCGGCCTAAAGCCGTGTTGGAGATCATTAATTAAGGAGTGATACTCTAGGTAGCAGACCAACTGGTTATAGATAATCCGTTCCATGACTTTGAACAGCACTGAGGTCTTGGTAATGAGGCGGTAGTTTGATGGGCCTAATCGGTCAAAAACTATGTACACGAAACGAATCATTCCCGAAGAAAATCATATCTGGATAGAACATTAAATGAAAATTACCCTCAAAATTTAAACAATGACTAAGTATATAAAAAGAGTATAAAAGTAAGTAATAACCTAATGCAAACATTATTACAATTGTTTTTTGCTTGGAATTAATAAAAATTTAAGTGATTAAATCGTTTTTTTCTCTCAGGTGAAACCCAATAAGTCGGCACCCTTTACCAAAAAAAAATTTTTTACAGCAAAACTGTAAGCATTAGAAGTAAAATAAATATGAAAACTAAATCTTAATGAAATATCATTACTAATAAAACTCAAAATTGTGGACATTTACTTATTAAAATGCACTTTTACTGTTTACAAACCTTTAACATCGATTATCTCAGAAGTATGTTTTTGGCACTTATCGGGTTTGACCAGGGAACCCTCGAAATACAAAATACTGTGGCAAAAATTAATGTTGCCATTTATGTAATTAGTATCCATTTCAATTTGATTACAATTCATCATTCTACTTGCCAAAAACATTTTAATTTCAATTTTGTTTATAAAATGCATTACAAAAATTTGAACGCGAATTTACATAAAACGCACATTACGATTCTCTTTTTTTAATGTGACAATATAAATAATAAAACTTTATATTTTGATAATATTATTATCTGAAATACATATTGTATAACATGCTGTATCTGCTCACTTTGGGTTTTTTGCATACTCTTTTGATACTTATTATTGTTTTTGTGTTTTAAAATATTGTTTGTTAAATAATAAACTGTTTCTTTGGAATATAAGCACAAAGTTACGCTACGCTCAATATACGCTAATAAATTCCTTAAAATGTTGAAGTTTGTTCGAGAAACTCTACAGTAAGATAAAAATCAATGGTTCCAATATTTACCTAAAAAGAAATTATTTGTTTTATTTTGCTAATTAAATGAACGAATGAATAAAACTGACTCACTTATTTTTGTTTTAGGGCAAGTTTTCAACTGTCGAAATGTTTTATTATCTTAGCTTTCACGCTAAATCTACAATATATAAAGCAAAATAACCAATAAAAGAGCCATGTTATGTTATGTTATATTGTATCTTAAATAATCAAGTTTATAGGTATATAACAAAGTTTATACCAATTAATTGACACATAGATAGTATGGCATTCCAATTCCTTTTAAATAGTAATTATATTTCAAGTTTTAAACGTTTTTTTTAACATGACATTAATTGATTTTAGTGGAAAAAAGTTTTCAACATACAAGTAATACATGATAAATACATAGTATTAGACTCAATTTATCAAAAGCGATCATAAAATACTATGTATAACATAAAAAAAAACAGTAATTAAAGCCTATCTTATAATGGAAAAACTTTATGTCATCTCTCTGTTAATTAATATTTTCTTTCGGTGGATTAAAACGAACCCAATCAATATTTCACTAGACAGGAACATACTTGAATAATATTAATTGTGTATTGGCAATGTTTATCTGATTTCGACTGATTTGTTTGACATTATGACATTACAATTTTGTGTCTAAACTTGATGTTTTATTTATAATTCATACACATTGATCCTTGCTTTCTTGCCCTGTGCCGCCGCCATGGTTCAAATTTAATGATGGGTAATCATCATACAATTTGAAAATTGTGTTACGCTATACTCTACGCGCCTGGCTAGATATGGTGTTGAAAGTTCTAAAAAATAATTTAGAATCTTAACTTACTTTACATCTAACTTAATTACATTGGGTTTTCTGGAGCATATTGGTTTCTGGGATTCATAAAGCAGGACGTATTCGATCGAGTAACTTCCTTTGGATATTTTAGACGATTCATAAAAAATACTGATGTAATTCATTATCAACCTGGCAGTATGTATGGTCATATATTTTTTAAAATTCCATAATCTTAGAGCGGAACAACACACGGATGCGGCAGAATATATATTTTGTGGTAGTGATTTGAAAATACTTCAAGAACAAATCACAATCATCACCAGCGACACCTATTGTATTGTTTTCAGAAAGAAAGATGAAAACGCACTGATTATGAATTCAAATTTGACAGCTGGACATCAATGACAGACAATCCAAGTCAAATTAAAATGGCGGATCGAAACGCTGAAGCGTGATGCTAACCGCATTGCTGCGCTATATTTGAAGTTTTTGTTGAGATTTCGGACCGAAGTATAATTTATTTTCGCCGCCAATATCAAAATTATTTAGAATCTGTAAAAAAATATTTCATTTTGAATGAAACTGTTATGATAAACACGCTTAATTTATTATCAGTGACATAGTTTGGAAATAATTAATCAAGGTAAGTTTCATACGGTTGTTTGCTGTAATACCATGATTTATCAAATACATTACAGGTTTTCTAGTAGTGTGAACTCAATTGAAAACTTATAAATTCTTTTTGTCTAGAATTAATTTGAATTTTCTGACTTCGATGCGTGTTTATCGTTCATTTACGGAAAACAGTCCATCTTCGAAATGTGATTCTGGAAGAATGCTACTAATTGTAATTAATTACTATATGTATAGCCCTTCATGGTTGAAATCAAGTTATGTTAAATGATGGGAAATGGCTATAGCACCAAACAGGTGATAAGAAACTTGAGCTGTGTTAAAAAAATGTAATACCTCAACCAGAGGACCTATCAAACTATTTTTTTTTTAATTTAATTTTGTAATACTGCAATCTGTCTCCTCATGGACATTCAGCAATATTATGATTATTATTGCAAATCTTTATGTGGTCTAAGTCCAGCGACATAGCCACTTCAATGTAGAGGACAGTAGTACATTCAATGTCCCAATCTTATCTGCTGTGTTATTGACACAAATCCAAAGGTGTTTTCCCTTTGAGTCTTGAGAATATGATTCTCGGCTTCATCAACTCTGCAGCATCACTTCACACCTTCAAACTCATGATGCAATTACACATTATAATTAATATTTCATTGTAATTTTCAGATTAAATAATATACCATCATGGAGCAAATAGTAGTGAAGACAGAGATGCAGTCAAATGGAGAGATTTTGCTGTTCTATGTCGATGGTTAGTAAGTCTTATCTAAGATACCCTTAAATACTATAAACATGCAGTCCAGCAGCAGATTTTTTTTAATAGATAGAGTGATTCAAGAGGAAGGATTTTATTTCCAAAAAAGAATAAGAAAACCAAAATTTCGAAGTATTTATATTACATCCGTGTGAAGCCAGGGCGGGTTGCTAGTTATTAAAATACAAGTTTTTATGTATTGAATCTGTATGCATTTTCCTTTAGCAAGGAAATAAATTATACATTATTAATTTTACTATTCCAGAATCAAATCATTCAGCACTCAATATTGAAAATCAAATACTTATGCAAGATGGGAACAGCTACGAGGTTCGAGAGCTAGAAGAAGCTTCCATCAGCACTGAATGGGAATCTGTCCAGGATCCTACTATTGACCAATTAGCAAAGGACAAGTGGACTGATGAAGAAATAAAGCGACTTCTTGTATTTTTCATTGACAACAAGGATACATTTGTCAGTGGCATCACTCAAAAGAAACATCTTTGGGCTATAGCGTGCAAGACAATGCTTGTTGGTAAAAGTCCAAATTTTTGTGAAATCAAACTGCGTAACTTGAAGAGAAAGTACTCAATGTTGCTACTAGAACATCATAAAGGTGTAGCAATCACATGGCCTCTATTTGAGCTTTGCCATCAAGCGTTTCACAATGATACATACATTCAACATATGCTTCATGAACAAAGTGAACACGAACAGAAATTAGTTAAAGTTCCAATAGAAAAACCTGAAGATCCAAATGGGGGTGTTATAGTGGTTAAGAATGTTAATACTAAGTCAGTGGGAGATGCGAATGTAGAATTGATGTTGAAACTTTATTTGAAGCATAAAAAGAACTTCCAAAAAGACTACTGGCGTAAAGGTTTGTGGGAAACAATTGCAACAGAGTTAAGATCGGAGGACGGAGAGTACTGGCATAAGCGGTTTCTGAATTTCAAACAGCATTACCTGCGGATGGTTGCAAAAAGAGAAGCGGAGGGTGCATCAAGCGTGAATTGGCCTTACATGGGCCTTTTTGATCAGATATTCGAGAATGATCCTGAATTTCAAAGAAAATATGTTATCAGTGAGAACGTACAAACAGTGTCGCAGGTAGCAAACGCAGAAACTGCTAGCAACGTCTGGAATCAAACTGAAATTATGATTTTGGTCAAGTATTGCTTTGATTGCTTTGATGAATTCAGAGACTCGACTATACCTGATAATTTTCTATGGAATGAAGTTGGTAGATTGTTAGATAAGAAACCGGATATGTGTAGTGAAAAATATAAAGAGTTGAAAGAAGCTCATTTGGCTGAATACATTCAAGGTGGTTATGATTTGCGCAATAGGAAGCCTTTGTCGATATTGTTCGACAACATAATATCGAAAGAGACCGAACTAGAATTGACTGAGGAGAGAGCAGAGAAATCTAACTGCAGAATGGATGCATGGGAAACTGAGGAAACGGATGAGTTAGTAAAATTTTTGTATGACAACATAGATATGTTCAAAGACCCGGTTTGCTACTACGTTTGTTGGGCAGCCATTGCTAGTAAATTAGATAAGAGTATGTTAATATGTAAAATGCAGTGGGAAGATTTGAGAAAGCTGTATAAGTCGATACTGGACGATAAGAAAGAAAACCCGGACATGCAAATTGATTGGAGGTACATTGAGTTGTTTGATAGAATATTTGACTATGGCATGGATACAAATCTGTTTAATGACTTTAAGCAGTTAAAAGAGAAGAATACTAAATCTGGTCCGCAGAAGATTGGAGGTAAGTTTATAAATAAACTATTTATACTTCGCATCTCTAAATCTAAACAGTCAACTCAAAAAAGTACTTTTTTCAGGAAAAAAAGAGAAATGTTATTGAAATTTTTGACTTAGCTCCCTTTAGATCTAGGTGTGCGACTTATAGTTTCTAACATTTGTGGCAACCTATCCACAGCACCATAAATACACACACTCTCTCTCAGATAACAACACAACACATCTCTCTCAGTGTGTCTGCATTAAGAAACAATTGTCATGATGATAGTTCTGAAAAGAACTGTGTATAAATCAGCAAGACCGTCGTGTGCTTCACCAGGAATCACCACCACACGCTGCCGCTGAATATTACGACCGACGCAACGCGAAGTGCCGCAATCGCAACGCCCCGCGCAACGTCGACCACGAAGTTCACCGGACGTCCGCGTACGCCGCTGCTCTTGGTCAAAATGGACGAGCGTCTCTAGCGGTCACTCGATCTTGCACATGTGTTGCTAACCGCCCGCGCGCACTGTGCAAGCGACCCCCTGTAGAGGCACATTTCCCAGAACACGCGCGCACGCGCGCGCCAAGACTACCTCGACAAGTGCGGGCGCGCGCCCTTTTAGCATCGGCCAATCAGAGACGAGAAAAAGCAAGCGACAGTTTGCTAACCGCCCGCGCGCACCGCGCCAGCGCCCTCTGGTGAGGCAGTTTCGTTGAGCGCGGGCGCGCGCGCCAAAACTTTTTCTTAACAATTTTACCATCTGCCAATCAGAAGGATCAGTCATTCTATTGGTCAGAAGCTGTCCTCATACGACACATTTTTGTATATAAGCTGAACATATTTTACAATTAATGACATTCATTTCTACACCTTCTACGGAGTTTTACTAAGAAGAATACCTCGACCTTCCCTCACCAAAGTGGTGACCCCGACGTGATCTGCGAAGCCAACGGGAAACCGACGTGATCTGCGAAGCAAACGGGAAACCGACGCGATCTGGGAAACCGACGTGATCTGGGAAACCGACGTGATCTGGGAAGCCAACGGGAAACCGACGTGATCCAGGAAGCAAACGCGGAACTCTGCCCAGCCTGGGATTGAACAATCCACCCTGGAGGTTCTGCCGCTCAAGAAAAATTCAAGCCGAAATCCCTGCTCGAAATTCTGCGACAACGCGTCCATCTACCATGTCGTCCGACGAAGGAACCTCTACACAGAAACAACAAGACCAGCCTACAGAATCCGCCACAATTTCGCTTCCACTGCGAATTCCACCGTTTTGGCGCGACCGACCACGGCTTTGGTTTTTTAGTTTCGAGGCCGCCACACACGCCTACAGCAAGAGCGACCAACAGCTTGCCCAAATGGTCATCGCACAGCTGGAAAGGCAAGACGTCGAGCAAATCAGCGACCTGCTGTACAACCAACCGAAAAGCGATGTCTACAAATCAATCAAGGAGCGTCTAATCACAGCCTACGAAGAATCAGACACGCGGCAATTTCAAAAGCTGCTGTCAGAGATGAAGCTAGGCGACCAAAAGCCTACTCAACTACTTCGTCGCATGCGAGATCTTGCTCGCGATAGAATACCTGACACTACGCTAAGGCTTATGTGGACCAATCACCTACCTCCACACGTCCGCTCCGTACTCGCCGTCAGCGAATCATTCAGCACAGAGACGAAATTAGAAGAATTGGCTCTTCTCGCTGATAAAATGATGGAGCAGACCCACGAGATTGCAGCCGTTACATCCACATCAACTACGCCACCGCTGTCAACATCTCAAGCCGACACACAATTTCTTGTCAACGAAATTCGCAAGTTGTCACTCGAGATCGCGGAACTAAAAGCGAAACCGCCAAATTACACTAATCATAGTTACCGCAGAAATCGCTACCCGTCTCGCAGCCGCAACAGCCAGTCCCGATCTCGCACAAGAGAAGACTCACTGTCAACGGTTTGCTACTACCACCGAAGGTTTGGCGCACAGGCAAGAAAATGTACCACGCCGTGCTCATTCAACAAAGAAAAGTCGGAAAACTAGACAGAACGTTGGCAGCGGCGGAAACCAGCGTTCAAGAATTTTCGTACCGCCTATTCGTCACGGACAAGAAAACCGGACTCTCATTTTTGGTAGACACGGGCGCAAACATATCCGTCCTACCAAAAACAAAAGGCCACACATCAACAGCGCTGCCATTTAAATTGTACGCCGCCAATAATACTGAAATACCGACCTACGGAGAGAGAACTTTGGAACTCGATCTAAACCTTCGCCGTCCATACAAATGGAGATTCATCGTAGCTGACGTTTCAAAACCGATTCTTGGCGCCGATTTTCTTGAACATCACCAACTCGTCGTGGACCTAAAGAACCGAAAGTTAGTAGATAGCGTCACTAATCTAAAGATAACCGCACCGGTACGAGCCACGGACATCCCTACAGTAAGGAGCATCGATATCGCAAACTCCTATCACGATATCTTAGCCGAATTCCCTGGAACTACAAGACTAACCGCCATGAACCTAAATAGCAAAATCAGCGTACAACACTTCATTGAAACCGAAGGACAACCCGTTCACTGCCGAGCTCGTCCTATACCACCGCATCGGTATGAAAAAGTAAAAAAAGAATTCGAAAATATGGTTGAACAAGGCCTATGCCGACCTAGCAAGAGTCCATGGTCTTCACCGCTACATGTGGTACCAAAGAAGAATGGGGATATTCGAGTCTGTGGGGACTATCGCCGCCTAAACGCGATCACTAAACCCGACCGATATCCTGTCCCACGCGTCAAAGATTTCACATACCAGCTCAGTGGAAAAAATATATTCTCGACCCTAGATCTTAACCGCGCTTACCAACAACTCAGCGTGAGGGAGGAAGACATCGAGAAGACAGCTATTATCACACCTATGGGACTTTTCGAGTTTCCACGTATGTGTCCAGGACTCAAGAACGCGGGACAAACATTCCAACGGTACATCCATCAAGTACTCAGCGGACTAAGCTATGTATTCCCATTTATCGACGACGTACTAATCGCAAGTAGTAGCGAAGAACAACATCGCGAACACCTGCGAACAGTACTGCGTAGACTCGAAGAACACGGCATAACCATTAACCCAGCCAAATGTCAATTCGGTCAAACCGAAGTCAAGTTCCTCGGGTACATAGTGTCTCAAGACGGTATCATACCACCAGCTGAAAAAGTCAAAATCATCAGTGACTACCCGAAGCCCAAAACCATCGAGGAGCTACGACGATTTTTGGGTATGATAAACTTCTACCGCGACCATATACTGGCAACCTATCCACAGCACCATAAATACACACACTCTCTCTCAGATAACAACACAACACATCTCTCTCAGTGTGTCTGCATTAAGAAACAATTGTCATGATGATAGTTCTGAAAAGAACTGTGTATAAATCAGCAAGACCGTCGTGTGCTTCACCAGGAATCACCACCACACGCTGCCGCTGAATATTACGACCGACGCAACGCGAAGTGCCGCAATCGCAACGCCCCGCGCAACGTCGACCACGAAGTTCACCGGACGTCCGCGTACGCCGCTGCTCTTGGTCAAAATGGACGAGCGTCTCTAGCGGTCACTCGATCTTGCACATGTGTTGCTAACCGCCCGCGCGCACTGTGCAAGCGACCCCCTGTAGAGGCACATTTCCCAGAACACGCGCGCACGCGCGCGCCAAGACTACCTCGACAAGTGCGGGCGCGCGCCCTTTTAGCATCGGCCAATCAGAGACGAGAAAAAGCAAGCGACAGTTTGCTAACCGCCCGCGCGCACCGCGCCAGCGCCCTCTGGTGACGCAGTTTCGTTGAGCGCGGGCGCGCGCGCCAAAACTTTTTCTTAACAATTTTACCATCTGCCAATCAGAAGGATCAGTCATTCTATTGGTCAGAAGCTGTCCTCATACGACACATTTTTGTATATAAGCTGAACATATTTTACAATTAATGACATTCATTTCTACACCTTCTACGGAGTTTTACTAAGAAGAATACCTCGACCTTCCCTCACCAAACATTTTATCTGTGATAAGAACTTGCTTTTAATGAAATCTATTTCATCCCATTAATATTACAAACATAAATGTTTATTTACACACATTAATAAAATATTTATCTTTTGTATAAATATGTCCGTATATCATTTAATGGTATTTTGAGTAGAGTTTTCAAATAATACAATCTCAATATAAATGTGTTTGTGTGGCTGTATCTATTTCTCATCATCTACCTACTATTACCTCTACCTAAATGTTGTCTAGGATTGATAGCTTTGTAGCGATAAGACAGTCTAAATTGCACTCTTTAAAATCAATTTCTGTTAATGTGTTGTGCTAGTGTAGTGCAAGTCGATCTATTAAAACCAATTTAAGGTATTGTTATCGAGATATTGTTTTGACACTGCATTGTAGATAGATTGTTAGAAAGACAGGAAAATTAACAGAAATTGGTTTAACAGACATATTCAAGTAAAATTTAGGAGGTCTTATTTCTAGAAAGCAATCTCCCAGACAACCTATAGGTAGAGGAAATAGTAATGTTTGATTTTTTTTTCAGTAAAAAAAGTGACTATCAGAACAGAGAGTGATCCGGGTGATATGATCTCAGATGACGAAGAATTCGACGAAAGAGGTTTCACAAAGCGCACCAAACGAGGCGTGGGAGATTCTAAAGCGTTTAAAATACTGGAATTCTACCAAAAACATAAAGAAAAGTTTGCCACTTCACAAAGGAAGAAACAAGTGCTATGGGAAACTTTAGCTCAGCAAATTGGTATAACCGGAGAGCAATGTGCACATAGGTTTAGGAACCTCAAGCAAGTATACACATCTTATGTACAAAGAGAGATTAGTAAACCTGAAATGCCAATTCTATGGCCTTACTATGCTCTGTGCAAAAAAGTATTTGGTTACCGTGCTATAAAGTCCAAGTTGAAAAGCAGTAAAGTTGACTTGGAGGACAATGAGGAATGGGCTGCAAAAGAAATAAAGCAGATTATTAATTACTTTGCTGCAAACTTTGCTGAGATTTCGAGCACTGTTGACAGTGACACCAGTAAATGGGCTGGCCTGGCTCCGTCGATGGGGAAGTCTGAAATATCATTGAACGATAAGTTCTTGGAACTAAGGAGGTCGTATAGGAAGCTGAAGGCAATGAAGACGAATAATCCTGAATGTAAGGTGTCGTGGAAGTATTACAATTTGTTTGATGAAATCTACAACCAGGGTGGATCGGAGATGGATGTGGAAGAATTGGAGTATGAGGAGTTGGGGTATGAGGAGCAGTTGGATGAAGACAATGAAAAGGCTGAGTCTCAAGATGGTATGTACTATGTGAAGAGTACAGGGAAAAAACAAGGAATGTAAGCATACAACTCGAAAATGAGGTTATGTCACGAATGGTTGCATAAACTCCTGTATTTTCACCTTGCATCAGTGATAAAACTTGTGATGATTATTTCTTTTTAAAACTTTTATTAAATCTTGCGCAGTCATTGCACTGGGGAATGCCTTAGTGTAACAGATCAAGTTGTATTTTCCAATGGTCATTTCTCGATTTTTTAAATTTGTGACATTCCTTGTTCTTTCCCTGTATTCTTCATGTCTTATATAGGTTTTTTTTGTGAATTGGGATGTTGAGCGTGTCACAAATAATTTTAATGTGTTAATGACATAAGGTAAAGGTATTAATGATTGGCCATGTTGAATAATGGTTATGGCTCCTAGCGATTATTCATCAAGGTTTGTGGGTTCAATACCCACTCAGATCAAATATTCCTGTGATGAAGATATATGTGTCTGGTTGTTCAAATGTATTCTATGTTGTGAAAGAAAACTGTCTTAATAAAAAACAAATTGTCAGCAATTTATAGCCTAAATTTTGTATTGAGATAGACAAACGATCAGTAACTACCTCCATAGCCGAAAGGCGAGTTGACTGGACTATGGTGTGGCGCCGTTTCTGAGGTACCGGGTTCGATTCCCGGTTGGGTCAATATGGAAAACGAACTTTTTCAATTATCTCAGTAGTGCTGTGTCTGGATGTTGTGGTACCGTCGTTGTTTAGGATTTCTGTAACTCATGTATATTTTATTAACTACTCCATAGAATCGGAACAATATACGTAATCGATTTTTATAATTTTTATAGTGCTTTACGCCGCATTTGCGAACTTTGAATAGTTTAAAGAAACAGAAAAAGGGGAGATGTTTTTTTTGAGTTTCTTTAAAATATACGTAATGTTGTCCAATATAAAAATATCTATTTATATTTTTTTTCCTTTTTCACAGACGACGATTACCAATGCATAATCGTTATACCAGAAGGGCAGGACATATCAGACATCAGCAATGCTAAAATAATAGTACAACACGATGGCGACTATAATCAAATAGCAAACGATAATCTAGAAATCGTAAAGGAAGATAGTCAAAGCCAAGATAGTCAGATGCAAGAAGAAGACCAAGGAATAGAGATGCAAGAGGATAGTCAAGAAATACCGATGCAAGAGGGTAGTCAAGAAATACCGATGCAAGAGGATAGTCAAGAAATACCGATGCAGCAAGTAAATCAAGAATTTCACATAGAAGAACAGAAAAATATTCAAGCCCTAGTAGAAAATCAAGAACTTCAAAGGAATGTTAACATTGAAGCTAAGTCAGTGCCTACAAAATGGACGAAAAGAACAAAGAAGAAACTGCTGATTCTTTACTTTAAATACGTTAAAGTCAGGAAGGGTAAAGAGATAAATCCGACAGAAATGTGGGCAGAGATATCATCGAAGCTTCAGGACAAATCGCCATTGTCGTGCAGAAAAATGTTTGCAAAATTAAAGAGTAATCATGCAAAGAATGCAGATGATGACAATAAGAAAAAATCTCCATATTACACTTTGCTGCAAAAAATAAAGAGCGTCAAACCTAAGTTTGCAAAGAAAAGTAAAATTAATTCCAAAGAGAGTAAAGTTTATAAAGACATGCTTCTACCATCAGAGAAAGTGGAACTAGCATTGCAATACTATTTACAACATGTAGAGGAATTTAGCAGTCCTAAGTTTGAGAAGAAATATCTATGGACAGAAATGGCTACTTTTGTAGAGGAACCTGTTAATAAGCTGTTTAATAAGATAAATTACTTGAAGCAGTTTTACAATGCTGAAACTGATGAAGTTAACGGTGAGAAAACTATGTTCGGAGAATTGTTGAAGGAGATAATTAATAAAGAATGTTCTGTTGTTGCTGATACGGAACCTTCACTTTTAGAAGAAAATGAGAACGTACTTTGGTCTGATGAAGAAACCGAGCTATTACTAGTATGGTATTTAGCTAATTTAGAGAAATTTAAAAATCCGAAATTCGTGCGTAAGTATCTCTGGATCGAGGCCTCGTCGATATTGGAGAAGAGTCCGTTGGCTTGCTCGAAGAAAATGAGTGAAATAAGAACTCAATATAAGACAATGATTAAGGAGAGTCCCGGAGAGTTGAGCAGTTGGAGGTTTTATGAGTTGTGCCAAAAGATTTATGGGACGGGAAAGAAGAGCGAGGTTGCTTTTACAGCCATTTGATATACAGGTCTGGATGGTCAGGATATAGATTTAAGTACATTCTTGTGCAACGATATGTGAACAAGGTGGGCAGATGGTATTTTTTTTTTATATTACACTTCAAGATTGACCTCATCCCACCTGATGTTAAGTGGTAATGAGGTCCTAGCTTAAGATCGACAAGTATAAGATAATAAATCTGTTACTGGACTTGTCGCCCTTACCTTGACTTGACGCCTGCTACTAATGTAGCACCCCCCAAGAGCTCTGGAAACCTTACTCACACGCAGGAACAGAACAACAAAGAAGTAATTATTGTTTGACTGTAGTCTTCTGTAAGGTGGACATTGGTACCTAATAGCGAGGTGATGTATCAAGTAGTGATGAGCCAAGAGTTGTGGAAGCATTTTGGAGATGTTCTGATGTGGATATTCGACTGAGAAGATGATGAGATGTAAATAATTAGCTCTTATATGATTGAGATATTAAGATTGAACATTTCGATGTTCCTAATCAAAATATATAGTCATATATATAATAAATAAATGAATTCTATTCTAGATACAGATAATATTTTAGGTACTGATATCTAGCGAATCAAAGTGATTTCAATGAAAAATATTGTGTGAGTTTAAAAATAAAATTGTTTTATATAGTAAGAACAAAATGGCTGTAGGTATGTGCAACAAAGTTATAAAAATATATATTTGCATACTTCCAGATGTTTTATGGTTCCTTACTTCAATAGGTATAAAACAGAGCCCTAAGATCACTATTATATCTATAAAGAAATATGTGGTCTGTGTAACGACGGCAAAGATTCGTCTTTATCCAATCCGTGTCTTTTTATCCTTTCAATAAATAGCGCTGTACATAAATAAATGAAATTATGGTTTTAGTCTACGAAGATTTACGAGGTGTAAGTTTTGCTTTAAAAAAAATAATTGTATTTTAATAAATATGAAAATAAAACCAATTGACTTTTCTTTATGCTTTTCCTTTCTATACAAAAATGTTGGGTCAGCTGACTGTTTAACAAAAACTTCTTTTTAGTCGGTACAGTCGACAGCACGTTATGGTTAATACTTGTAGTTCGATGTTAGCTCTTAAGTGAACGACATAAATGCGATACAAAGTCCAAAGTGCGTACTCTGACGTGCTTTTGTCTGTACAGTCACGAGCAATAAAATGTAAACACTTGAGCTCTTATGACGTTACTGTAAGGTTCGTTTTAGAATGACTTTGTAAACATGTTTGTGCACGTGACTGTTCAGTCTTTGCTAATGGTTGTGGTCGTCCTAAATAACGACGGTTGGTAACTCGAGTAGTATAAAAGCGAAAGTAGGTATGTATATATGTTTTCAGGTTTACTCCAGTCCTTCATAAAATAATTGATGGTAGGTATTATTAGATGAAGTCGGGTAGAGATGTTTTTTTTTCATTTATCTATTCAAAAATTTTCATTACTTCATTGCACTATCTGCCAAACTGCAAGACGGTTTGTCGGCAGTCGCTCTCGTGGATGCTATATACCTATTATATAAATAATGTATAGCCGGTAGCTATCGGATAAAAAGCGTCATATTTATTATATTGACGACCTCCGTAGCCGAGAGGCGAGCGGGCCTGACTTTGGCGAGCGCCATCTCTAAAGGTTCCGGGTTCGATCCCCGGTCGGGTCAATATGGGAAACGAACTTTTCCATATTGTCTCGGGTCTGGGTGTTGTGGTACCTTCGTTGTTTCTGATTTCTGTAACACAAATGCTTAAGCTACTTACCACAGAATCAGAGCAATTTATGTGATGTTGTCCAATATTTATTTATTTATTTTATTATCTAACCTTATAAAATACCACCAGCCGCGTCTTCTCCATACCTACAACCCCCATTCCTGCCACATTCTCCTCTGATTCTTCCCTCCTCTCAGTTTCAGCGTGATGTAAGGTATCTATATAGGAAGCCTAAAACTGTCTTCGATAAATGGCCTATCCAACAAAAAAATATTTTTTCAATTCAAAAGTCGTTTCTGGGATTAACGCGTTCAAACCAACAAGCAAACAACCTCTTCGGCTTTACAATTTATTAAGAGAGGTAGGACAAAGCGATTGATCGCTCGAACTGGAGCAGCCCGACTGGTGAAATACCTCCACCTTACAGAAGACCGCAGCCAAATAACAATCACTTCGTTGTGGTGTTCCTGCGTCTGAGTAAGGTTTCCATAGCTCCTGTGGGGTGCTATTGCATTAGTAGCAGGGGTCAAGCCTTCAAGGTAAGGGCGAAAAGTCAAAGTAATAGCTTTATTGTGCTGTACTTATCGCCCTTAATCTCATCAGGTGGCATGGGGTCAATCTTGAAGTGTAATATAAAAAAAAAATACAATATTAGTATAGACGTGGACGAAGTTGCCAGATGTTAGGTATACAAATTTCTGTATAGTTACTAGTTACGTACCGTTTTATAAAATAAGTTTGCTACTTACCTATGAATCATGATTCATGAACCTATTTAATGGAAGAAGACCACAGACGGCGTTGGCAACGAGTGAAGACCAAGGGCACTTCGCTTGACACGACCACACCCCTCTAGTTAATCCCTTTAGGTTGACACAGAATTAGCTAAACTGTAGAAGAGATACTGTTCTAGGCTGAATAAATGCACTAGACAATCACTAATTAACTGATTTTATTATTTTTATAGTATTATACGTCGTACTAGCGAACTTTAAATATTAGAAACAAACTTCTCAAAATCGGCAATCGGTTGGTAAGAGCAGCACGCGCGATACGTGAAGGTCGTGGGTTCAATTCCCGCACCGCAAGGGGTGATAATTTTTTTCTGTTTCTAACACTAATTAACTGGTCTCAAACCAACATTCCCTTGTACCTACTGTAAGTACCAGACGGCGTATGTATTTTAGGCATACTCCAGTACACCCAGCCCCAAGCCGATTTTGAAAAGTTTGTTTTCTAAATTAGGTAACCTGATCGAAAATCGAACATTGAACCTGGGGGTCTACTCTCATAAACGAAATATGTCGGATCCGACAACGGATGGCAATTTTTAATCCTCATAACCATAAAGAAATCACTTGGAATGCAAATTAAGCGTTTTCAAAAAACAAAATATTTATGCAAATCAAAAACCACGTCTTCATTTGAATAATCTTCCACTTTTGAATAATCTTCAAAAACGAAACCTTTCGTTTGTTCGCTTCGTTTTCGAGAGTACCCCCCCTGTTTCGGACTTTTAAGTAGCGAGAGTTATTTACTAGATTAGCCAAGATTTTATTATCATTTACATATTTAACAATCAAACTAGTGTATAAAAATATGCTGAGTCTCGCAAAACTGTTTGTCTACGGGCTCAGCAATCTCATAAACTTAATGTTTAAAAATTCATCTCTATTAACTGAAAAGATTTCCCGATAGTCAAGTATACCTTTTACGCCAAATTTCTTGCTATTATAACAAAAAAAAAAATAAAACATTTAAAATAATTTAACGGGTCAAAACCCGACACCATTTTTATTTAGTAGTTAATACGAACTACTTATAACCCGTTTTTTACCCGTTAAATTATTTTAAATGTTTAAAATGGAACGCGAAAGTCTTAAAATTTATAAAAAAATATTTGTATTTTCGCCTTCGAGTTTCAGTTTGGAAGCCTGTATTGCTCGATGATTTGCAGCCGAGCAAACGAGAGCTTTCGCTATTGAATATTAAACATAACATTTAAATTAACTATTTCAATTACGAATGCTTTAAGATCCAATTTACATACCTATTTGTCGATTACCGTAGCGATTGTTTTTATTATTTATTTAAAAACTTTATTGCACAAAAAAAAAGTACAACAGGTGGACCTAATTCTCTACCAGTCAACCTTTGGGTCATGCGGAGAGTTAGTTTATGGGTGCGGTAATAGTGACAAAGTGCATAAGTAATCTAAAAAATAAAATAAAAACATAACACACGAGAATAGTAACTATCAAGCGTTACAAAATTCATTTCGGAAACAATTAAATATACATATAGACATACATTAATAAATATAATATATATAAAAAATAAGACGCTATTCTTATATTTACATAATGAGCTTATATATACTTATATATACATTAGTAATTAATACCACATAAAAATATAAAATAAATAATAACTATATATTTATGAATAATGTCGTTTCTAGTTCTACACAAATCATTGATTTCCGACTGAAAATATCGGACATAACTGTGGTGTGAGAAACAGCGGTTCCGTGGCATTCTACCTTAGCATAAGTACATAAACATTAGTTCCAACATATTTTCAAGAGAAGACGCAACTACAAAAAAGTAAAATTTATAATTTGAAAACTATAGTACGATTCTGTTAATTTAATTCTGGAAAAAAAATAGAAAACGCAATATTACCTACAAAAAAAAGGTTTAGTGCCTGTGGAATTGTCACTAAAATAATGTGGCTGATCCACTAGCTTACAAAGTAGGTAGTGTTTTTATGCAACTGGTAGGTAAATATACGAAAATGTACGTATGCCACCCTGCTAATGAGATGGCAAAGGAGATTGATAAAGCTTTTAATTTTCTGAATATAATTTTGTATTAGGTATATCTATCTCCTTGTATTCATTAAAACCTCAATTGATAGGTTCGTTAGTCTTACTAAAATACGTGAACGGTCAGACCGGTTTAGCTGATTTTGGTTGTGATATAATTGTAGAGGTAGGTAGGAGTTTAAAACATAAGAAATTTTGAAAAATAAGGCGGGATAACGTTCGCCACGGCAGCTGGTTTCATAATAAATAAATGTTTGCGGCAGATTGATAAAAACACCATCAAGTCAATTGCGCTTAACCTAAAAAGATTTCCCCTGCCTACAAGACGTCAGACTCTAACTGGGAGCAGCAAGCAAGCACACCCAGACACCAATTTAATTTAGAAAAGTTCGTTTATCAAATTTACTTGACTGAGACTCGAACCTGGGGTCTTCTGCGGATCGGTTACTTCTTCAGCCACTGCATCACCGTGGTCATATTATGAAAACATACGTTGTGCGTGTGTTTTTATTCGCTTTAGGTATCATAATAGCTACATTACAAACTCGCTGTCGACCACGCCCCAGCCTTACAGTTTACTCTGCGTGTCTAAAGTAATTCCAACCGTAACTCGAGACGGTCGCTCTCACCAATCAATTAGGCCAAATAATTATGTCACCCAAATACAGGGGATTCCCATTGTTTACACAAGTCAATATGTTGTGACAGTGAGTTTAGCAAAAAAGGGTTTTGAGAAAATTCAGTGTAAATTGTGTGTGCTCAAAAATAGTGTTTATGTGTTTGATAACTTAGGGTAAATATTGGTGCCCAACGTGTAGCTGTAGAGCATTTGTAAAAACAAAAAGCTGTTACTTGGTAACATTTTTTTAATACTCGAAGAAAGAAAAAATGATATGTTGTTTGTAGCTTTCTGTTTTGTTAATTTCCTCCTTAACATTTTATTTGTAAATTACATTATGTGCATTCTTTCTTTATCTTTCAGTTTGAAAGTCCTATAACATGACACAAAACACAAAACTATTCTTATCTTAACTTTCTTTTTTTCTTCAGCCATAATATGTCAAATTAACTAATCGTATTTAGGTGCTATCATCAAGCCAGTTCTACTTGAATAAAAATAAAATGCCGTGCTATAAAATACGATAAAAGTAGCAATCGCACCATATTGAATTGTTAGGTAATGAAGCCATACTGTGTTAGGGACATATCCGTTTAAGAAATATATGTATAGCTACTGCGCTTACCTTCCATTGGTTAGATTATACTATTCTTACAATGTACATACAACATCTACATTCCTCTGGTCCCATACCATATATTTAACGGTCAAAAAGGTCTACATAAACGTACCTTGATAGATGCTTGCAAACTTAGGTTCTATAATAAGAAAACGATCGATAATTTAAAGCTACATAACCAATAGGTACTACAGAATATCTATTCTTGGTGTGAACCCCTTAACCGGATTAAACTTGTAACATAAGTAAGACTTCAAACTTAATAAAAGTCTTGTAAAGTTGATATAGGCATAGTTAAGTATTTCTATTAACAGTACAGAATTGAGGGGAAATATTTTCGACCTCTACGTAGGAGAAAGTTAAGACTATTCAGGCAAAAGGACGTCAGATTTGGACTTTGAATCACCTTTATGGTGTGGGAGGGAATAAGAACTAATATATATACGTAGGCCTACTCATGGCACTGTGGTTCAAGGATTGACCATAATAGATCCGAATCCAAATATATAAGTAGGGGTTAAATCTCTATGTCCATTGTTTTCAGTCTATTTTACCCTCTAGTCTAGGTACTAGGAATAAAATTGGCCACTTACAAATGCACCAGAGGATTGTTAGTTTTACCAACTTAGAATACTCTTTGGGTCCAAATTAATTGAAAACACAGGCAATTTACAGTAAATGAAAACAACAAAGAAATGTCGCTCAAAAACTAAAAAAAGACGCAAAGCAAAGTGGAACATCTGTGACTGAAGTGAAGTGATAAGATGGACTCCAAAACGGTAACCATGACGTTGTTACTACGACTGCTCATGCTGCTCAGCAAGAGTTCCGAAGCTGGGAGGGTGCAGGCTGCTGTAAGTTTCCTGTAAGTATTCTTTTCGCCCAATCATTACCACTTAACATCAGGTGGGATGCGGTCAATCTTGAAGTGTAGTATAAAAAAAATTTAAGGCTAGATCTTAATAATGTGTTTGGGCATTTTTCAGGACAAACGCATCGTACCAAGAAATAGAGCTCAAATCGGAGTCCAGCCTGTCCCTCCGTGATATCCTGCCAGTGAAAGCGAAGTACTACGACAAGAACCGCGCGCCAAAGCTGCTGGGACAACCCACTGTGGTCTATTTCCACGTCACGGTGCTGTCGCTGGACTCCATCAACGAGGAGAGCATGGTAAGTCCTAGATACTAGTTTTAGTTGAATTATAGTGGTTTTTATATTGCACTTCAAGATTGATCTCATCCCACTTAGTGTTAAGTGGTAATGAGATGGTATACCTAGTATACTGGTAATTTTGTATAATGGCGAAAATTCTGCTCCAGCATTGTGGGAATAAAATAGTTCTTGTGATGTTCATAGTTAAGATAGGTCATCGTAAGATTTTTATATAGCTGCTTGATGAAATCTTTGTTTTATATCTGCCTTCATGAAGTTAAAAAACGGGTTCCAATGCCTGGAAGTCGCAGGTTCGAATTCCGCGAAGAAAACACATGACATGATGATGAAACTTCGCACTATGGCGAAGTCTTCTCAGCCAGAAAACTACAGGCTAGAATTACCTAATTGTCCGATTAGAATGTATCCACGCAGCATGTTAAGCCGATGGTCCTGACTATGATCTAGATAGGTCTATCGTCTTTTGTATGGGTCGCGAAGGTCCGATGGTCCAATACCAGACTCGTCAAAAATAATTAGGTACGGTATAGGAACGGATTTCAGGTTCCATAATAATGATGGAATTGAGAGCAGGCTGCTGGTTGAGAAATGGAGAAGGTGATGAAAATCAAGTGAACTTTTTCAGCTAGCTTCCAATAAACTTTAGAGACCTCATAATGTCTTCTTTCAGACCTATGTAGCCGACATTTTCTTAGCCCAGTCCTGGCGAGACCCTCGGCTCCGTCTCCCAGAGAACATGCATGAGGAGTACCGGATCTTGGATGTGGAGTGGCTGAACAGCATCTGGCGGCCAGACTGCTTCTTCAAGAACGCCAAGAAGGTTACCTTCCACGAGATGAGCATACCGAACCATTACCTTTGGCTGTACCATGACAAGACTTTGCTGTATATGTCTAAGTAAGTTGCTCAAAAAGAAGATAAGTTTTCAGTAGAATAGTAAGGTATGGTATGCCAAGTAAGCGGTCTGCCGAATTTAGCAAAACTTCCTATCATGAAATTAATGTAAGGTTATGGCATATTATAGGCCAAAATGTAATTGTATTCGAATACTGCACATCCTATTGTAAGTCCTACAGGTAATTTAATTAACATTGTTTTTATTAAATTGATAACAGATATTTTATTACAATTGACAAGCTATTTGTAGGTATGTCTTGTTGCAAAATTAGAATGTAAGTTTAGCTTTTTTTGTCATTTTCTTCTCGGTTTATAGGTTCGGAAACGGAGGTAGCATCATTATTTGATTCATATAGAAACGATTCATTTATAAGTGTTACTAATGTAATCTTTATGAATAAAAAATTGACTTTTGACTAATAATATCACCTAATTTTCAGATTAACATTGGTGTTATCTTGTGCCATGAAGTTCGAGTCATATCCACACGACACTCAAAGCTGCTCCATGATGATTGAAAGTTGTGAGTACCATGCTGTTTTTAGCTTTTGATCGTCTGGTTGATCCTTTCCTAAAACAAAAATTTCGTCTGCACTCGCAGTTTGAAACTGAGCTAATTATGCTATTTTAACCTCCAAACCTTTAACAATTTAGCAGTTAGCTCAGTTGGAAGTACATCACTTACTACCTATCTATGAGGGTCCTGAGCTCTGACTTGTATTGTACCACTAATAAGAACATTACATACCAACTCGTAGATGCAAAAGGCTCGACCATTATGCTCTAGTGTATTTTTTTTTTTTTATATTGCACTTCAAGATTGACCTCATCCCACCTGATGTTAAGTGGTAATGAGGTCCTAGCTTAAGGGTGACAAGTACAGCATGATAAATCTGTTACTGGACTTGTCGCCCTTACCTTGAAGGCTTGACCCCTGCTACTGATGTAGCACCCCCCAGGAGCTCTGGAAACCTTACTCACACGCAGGAACACAACAACACAGAAGTGATTGTTATTTGGCTGCGATCTTCTGTAAGGCGGAGGTATTTCACCAGTCAGGCTGCTCCAGTTCGAGCGATAAATCGCTATGCCCTACGTCTCTTAAATCTGATGGTTTCAGATTATCTCCTGATCTCCTTGTATGAAATATGCACTTTTTTGTTTCCAGTATCTCATACTGTCCACGACCTGGTATTCATCTGGAACTTGACAGACCCGCTCGTAGTGAATCCTGATATCGAGTTGCCGCAGTTGGACATCTCCAATAACTATACATCAGATTGCACTATTGAGTATTCTACAGGTAATATCTGCCCTCTTGTTTAAAGTTAGGACAATCTGGTTATCCAATTGCAACGTTTCGAAATCGTTTTTTGTGTTATAAGGAACCAATCTGAATTTTAGTTATAAACATTGTCTATGGTATTGTTACGCGCCACGATCGATGGTGTTCTAGTAAACAGCGCCATCTAGTTTGGAATGGCGCAACTGCAGAGAGTCGAGACGTCGATGCCAGAACTTACTAGAACTATGGCCGTACGGTCGGTCGGGGCCAGACTGCGCGCGAATATTCTAGATGTTTCTGCGTCGGAAGGTTCGGGAACAACCTGCGGCACTATAAAAGTTCGGAATTGGCCGCGACCGGGACAGTATTGAATTAGCGATACAAGTGATTACTTCGAAAGCGATCTTGAAGTGCGACTTGGGAGCGATTGTGGTTTTAATTAGTGCGTTTTAAAGTTGTAATTAGTGGCGTTCAATTAAAGTTTAACTTTTGGTAATTGTTATCGGCAGTTTTCATTGTCACGAACCCGAAGCTCGTAACAGTGTGTAAAAAAGTTAAGTACATTGTTTCTGTCTTTTTTTCTGGACGTGGTAGGAATAATAGAATTAGAGGGTACCAATTCCATTATTAGAGAGTGGGAAAGTTAACTATTGTACCTATTATGATCAACTACTCCTTCTACCTGGCGTTATACCTGTTATAGTTCTTAAATTTGTCCACAACACCAACAATATGCGATTAAACGTGTAAAGGAGGAGAGAATGGAATTCACTCTCTCTCACTCCCTCGCACTTTTTAGAGCGGAGGAGTGCCACACACGCCGCGATCTGGATCTGGATCTGGATCGTCTGGTCTCTTTATTACTGAACTCTTTGATACTGTTATCTTTGATACTGGTCCCTTTGATAATGGTCTCTTTGATACTGGTATCTTTGATACTTACCCTGTTTGATAGTGATCTCTTTGATATTGACCATTGTCTTGCTTTTTTCAGGAAACTTCACCTGCCTAGCCGTGGTGTTTAACCTGCGTCGGCGACTGGGCTATCACCTGTTCCACACATACATCCCCTCCGCGCTAATCGTGGTCATGTCCTGGATCTCCTTCTGGATTAAGCCCGAGGCTATACCGGCCCGCGTCACGTTGGGAGTCACGTCTTTGCTGACTTTAGGTAGGTACAGATAATGCAAAATACAGCGCGTGACACCATAAACTCATTCGAGCAGAACCGGCCCTAAACCTTGTGTGGAGACTTGCTTATAAAAACTTGTCATTTTCTCCTGGCAGTAAGTGGCGCTCTTACCACTTGAACAGAGCAGAGGCAGCGACTGTTACTCAAGCTCGTACGGGTAATTATGAAACATAAAGACTTCATAGTACAAGAAGAATCACTCAAATTTCTGAAGCCAAAGCGGTCATTAGGCCCTTCTGGTTAGGGGTCGTGGCTGGATTTTTATGGATAGACCATATTACAGTTTGAAGGAAGAAATGTTCCCAACCCATACCATAAGAGTGATTTCTGTTTTTAAGGGTCGAGGGTAGAAATCAGTGGATATAATCAACCAATAATCATCTTCAGGTCTTCTGAATAAAATCACATCTCACGCGTAGACTCACGACGAATAACACAACAGAAACACATTGCAGTTTTTGGGCAATTTTTTTATCGTTATTATTTTCCCTCTTCCAGCGACACAGAACACCCAGTCTCAACAAAGTCTCCCGCCGGTCTCCTACGTAAAGGCCATAGACGTGTGGATGTCCTCTTGTTCAGTCTTCGTCTTCTTGTCGCTCTTTGAGTTCGCCGTGGTGAACAACTACATGGGCCCAGTAGCTACCAAGGCCATGAAGGGGTACTCCGACGAGGACCTGTCAAGGGACTTAGACGCTTTCAAGGTGAGGGATTTTCATTACGATGTTAGCGTACTTGTAGGTAAGTAGTTTTTTTTACAGTTTTGGGAGTTTTCTTTTGGTGAATTTGGTTTTATTACTGACTTTGATAGGGGTTTTTTTTGGTTTAAGTGTAGTAGTTTATTTTGGGCAACTTCTCTGCCATAAGCATAGTAATACAGGCGGGGGATATTTTGGATTTGGGAGTGGGTCAGGAATAATGATTTGATGTTTTGGGCATTTTGGGAATTTGGATTTGGGGATTTTAATGTTACTTTGTGTTTTATTTACATGTTTTACTATCTTTCTATTTATTACTTTCTTTTATACTTTTGCTATTTTTACTATTCTGTTTTACTACATATTTCACTGTTAATTGATTTTTAAAGTCTTTGGAAGTTTTGTAAATATTGTAGTTGGTAAGCTCAGCTTCTAATATTTTATTCTTATGTACATCTAAAAAAAAATGTTTATTTGCTGGGTAACGGGGGGAGGGGGTCACTAAAATGCCTCTCCTATTTCCGTAATGATATAAAACCCTTATTAAACATTTTTGTAACCCTCTCTCCACCTTAGGTTTGGGGATGGAGCTGACGCCCGAAAGTTTGAGAAATAAATAAATTTGTCTAACTCTTCCTTAAACTATTATACTTGGCACTAAGTCAAACGATTTATCATACCTTAAATTTCACAGAGACACGTCAAAAAGACAAGGGTTTCTTCCTTCTTCCTTTTTGTGTCTCTCTAAACACTTAATATTGGCATAGTCACTGTTATGTTTCTAAATGCGGGATAAAATTCATTTATTTAAAAAAAGCAAGCTTAAACTGGAACTATGGCCTCCACGGAATTCTATTAAGGTATAAATCCGTGTTCTATCGTGAAATGTGTCAATTTAAGACATTGGCAGAATATAAGAACTTCATAGTAGCCATTTAACGTAAAATAATGATGTTCCGTGCTTATTCTTTCAGCATATCTTCCCCAATACTGTGGACCCTCGCGCCAGCACCTCGGCTTCTATACCGCAGTACGACACCTTCTGCAACGGGAGGGAGACGGCTGTCTACATCGATAGGTTTTCTCGTTTCTTCTTCCCTTTCTCCTTCTTCATACTCAACGTCGTATACTGGTCTACGTTTTTGTAGATTCCGTGTCGGTATGTTTTGTTGCTGTTGAAATTAGGCGAATTAGTAGGTTAGTTTTACTTTTAGTAACCTTGTGATAATGAGGATTGCCAGATGTAGTGTACTTTGGAAATAGACTTTTCCTATATTTTATTTATGTAGGTGCAGTCGCCGTCTGATATATCGGAGCAGACAAAGTGACCAAATACTTCTGAACAGTTAAAATGTCAAAAAGTTCCATACACCACAAGTTACCATTAATATCTGAACATTAATTACTTCAATAATATCTGAGCAGATGCCAATAACATCTGAACACTCATAACGTCAATATGTGTCACGCATGTCATGTGTCTCATTTAGCTACCTGTATAGATAAGTGTTCAGATATTATTGGTAAGTTGTGTGTATAGAATTATTGACTAGCATCTGCTCAGATATTATTGAAGTAATGAATGTTCAGATATTAATGGTAACTTGTTGTGTATGGAACTTTTTGACATTTTAACTGTTCAGAAGTATTTGGTCACTTTGTCTGCTCCGATATATCTGACGGCGCCTGTAGGTACTTGTTTTTTCTTGAATAAAATATTTTTAAATATATATTCATCATATTAATATAAGTAATCTATACATTTTTATTTATTTTATTTAATCATGTATGCTTACCGTATTGTTATTTTTGGTGTTAATTGTTGTTTTTATTATGATTTTTAAGTTAAAGCTGACATGATCGAATGAATGACCAAAGTTTCTAAAACTTTTAGAATAAAAAAACAAACCGTTTGACTGATTCTTTTTGAGGGTCAAATTTAAGAAAAGTGCTACTAAAGGCATTAAAGGAGTTTTCTTTGCAGTTAGTCAAACTTAAAGTCTATCATAAGTCACCTACTGGTGCAATGTTTGGTATTTTTTTTTCTAATAGTAAAAAGTAGGCAATATGTATGAGACTTGAAAAAGAAATCACGACTTCTGTAACCAAAAGGCGAGCGGGCCGGGTTCCGGAATTGCGCTCTGAGGTCCGGGTTCGATTCCCGGTTAAGTCAATATGGAAAACGGTTTTTTGTGTATGGGATCTGTTTCTTATTTACATAAAACAAATGCTTTAGCTACTTATCAAAGAACCATAGTAATGAATGCTATGTTATCTAATTTTTATTATGTTATGTATAGTTTGTAGCCCCCTGAAAGTGGATCATGTGACCCTCAGAAGCCTGCGCCCCGAAGTACGGTCCTAGTTTGCCTTAAGGATAATCCACCACAAATTGATTTTAAAATCTTTATAGGCCACTCGCCTGTAGTTTCATAACAGTTATTTTGCTGCCGCTTTCATTTCTGACGACCTCCGTAGCCGAGAGGCGAGCGTGCCGGACTTTGGCGTCGCGTCACCTATGAGGTTCCAGGTTCGATCCCTGGTCGGGTCAATATGGGAGACGAACTTTTCTGTATTGTCTCGGGTCTGGGTGTTGTGGTACCGTCGTTGTTTCTGATTTTTGTAACACAAGTGCTTTAGCTACATACCATAGAATCAGAGCAATGTATGTGATGTTGTCCGATATTTATTTATTTTATTGAAATCCTTATCTAGAAAGGTAATTGTTCGATAACAGCAAATAAAATCAGCAAATTCCAAGCAGTTGCTTCTTCATGTTTAGTAGATATTAAATTCAAATTAATTCAAAGTATTGTTACTAGGAGAATTAAAAGGGGTCCGTTGTTTCCAATCTTGGTTTTTTTGTTGCATCGTCAAGTTTATAATTTCACGATTCTGTCTTAAAACTAAAATGTTGTGTTTCTGCAGTAAAAGTAGTCTGCTTACTTATTCGTACCTTTAATGTATTTGTGAACCGATTTAGTGCTTAAACAATTGTAATGCGTAGCTTGAAATTTATTTTTTTGTTATGAACTCTAGTTTTGACCATTTAATTAAGATTTTAGTAAGCAAAATATATTGTTAAGTTTGTCTTGGTAATTTAGAATGTTAGTTCATTAAACTGTATTTAAAAAAGGTAACTGTATTATTTTTTTCAATCTAACCCTTAATAGTAGGTATGTTACTTTTAAACATATATCCACGGTTTTAGTAAATACTATATCTAGAGGTTATCTACTTGACTAAACTAATATTATGAAGATACTTGATTGTTTGAATAAAATAGGGTCCAAAACTGCTGTATCGATTTAAAAAAAATATTTCAGTGTTAGGAAACTACATCAAAAGATCGACAGGAAAACTTCGACAAATAAACTAAACAGATTATTATTACGCAAGTAAGTTACATCACAACAAATATAATCGTCATCCAGCTGCCACTGATTCGTAACCCATGTCTATCGAGAAGATATCGGTAAGAAACCCAGGTAGGTGAGAAAACAGAAGTCTTATCTCACTTTTCTTTTATTTGAGTACCTACTAGTTAATATATCTAAGGACTAGTTATTTATGCACTTTCTTCATTATTACCGCACCCATATACAAATTATCTACATGACCAAAGGGTTGACTGGTAGATAATGGCTCTAGCATTAAGTCCACCTGTTGTACTTATTTGCACAATAAAGTTTTTAAATAAAAATAAATAAATAAATCTTTAAATATGCTTAAATTAGTTTGGACTAAGCTTAGGTTTGATGACTGTACCATTAGTTGGTATATAATTTTGGAGTGAGCAGACCAGTCAAGGTTTCACCTGTTCACTAATAATGTATGTGTCAGACATCGACGCCGGCGGCGCTGTGGAAGTAAAGGCTGGGCCGATTTCCCACAGCGCCGCCATTTAGGCGATGAGGGTTCAACCGGGGGTTTTAGTGGGTACACCGGGTTGGTTGGTTGGAAGGGAGTCCCACACACGCCGCCACCCTCCCTCAGGGTGGCGGTACGGTGCATCAAGCATTTGCCACCGTCAAAAAAAAAAATGTGGCAGACATCGACATATATAGACACATATAGACACCTGACACTGAACCAAATATTAAAAATACATACGGAACCCTTTATTCCGTGGTTTAAAAGGCGCTCGCCAAGTTTTTTGACACCTACTTAAAGCTAGACAGCGTAGTCTAGACACAACAAAGAATGGCCAAATTAGCTGCAGTCTGCATGACGATCAGTCCAAGGTCCGATGACGGACAGACAGACTGCTAAAAAGGTTGCCCAGTTTAGTCCCACCTGAAATTAGGCATGCCGTTGAATGCCTCATTGTTTAAGCCTAGACTATTTGTTAAGGCCAAGCCTACATTATCATTGTAACCAATCAACAAGATAGGTGCTTTTCCTGGATTTCATTTACCTTCGTCTGCGAGGAGTTATTAATTGAATTAAAGAAAAACTGAAATAATACCCATTTAGTTACTTCTTTATGCCAAAGTAAGTTCTGTAAAAATTGGTCCAGCCGTTTCAGAGTTCTGTATGCGTATGTATGTATTTATGTACGTGCGTGAAGATATACATATTCATATTATTTATTGCAATCCATAAGTTCCGAAGTTACATGTGGTTAAATGTAGTTTAGTAGAGAGGGCAGGATTTTTTTTATGTTGGTAAGCAATTTGCGAAAAATAAAATGTATGGCCATTCTAATTGCAGATACAAACTAGATAATTTTCGCGTCCGATTGTGTCATTATAATTTTAGTTTAAAATAAAAAGAAAATTAGTTGTTAGCTGTTAACTTGCAGCTTTAAGATTTGTAACAGATTCTAAGAGCTCTGGATTTTTGTGTAAAATAAAATTATTTTTTTAAAATTAACAATTAGCCCTTAGATAATTAATAACCGGGAAAGTAGTTGATTTACTCTTAACATAGCTTCCACTTAAACCAACCGCCGTTGCATACAAAGTGGGTTGCCGAAAATCGCAACACAATCGCGAATTTGCATACAACATGCTGCTTGTCTAGACTGAACGTGAGAGGAATGCTTTCTGTCCGTCGCACACGTTGACATGCAATGAGATGCAGCCCCGATGAATTGATAAAACTTTTTGTAAAATATTCTTTGCGGAATAAACTGTTTGGGCGCTCTTCATCTTAACCGCGCCGGATAGCAGGGCAAAATAGGTCATTCACCTTTTGACTTACAAATAGGAGTTTAGGAGCTTTTGTGTGTCGGCTTGTTCATAAGTTTTGATAGAGGATAAATTGATTTTCAGAGTTTAAAACATCTTATTTCGTTTCCAAACTACCTTACACCAGTTACTACCTTTGTAATAATCTTATCGTAAATAATTGATTGACAGTATTCATTTTGCACTTTTCTACAATGCAAAATATTTTCCAGCATTCTTTATTATTTATTAACATAGCTATTTTCAACATATTATGTTTTCCAGTCATTTCTGGAGCCCTACTCCCAAAATCGAAGTATTTCGAAACCAAAGACGAATAGCAATATATACTTCTAACAGTCTTACCGATACATTCGGTTCGTGCAGATACTACATACTCACTTTGAACGTAGATTAAGCGTCATCAAAAAACAAAACATTATCTATGCACTTTTTAATTCTCAAATGTTTGACAAATTTTTGATTTTCAAAAACGAACCCTTTCGTTTGTTCGTCACGTTGTCAGTAGTTTCATTAAAAAAAACTTAACTCAAAATAGCGTCTCCCAAAAAAAACTCTGATTGTACTCTTATCATTCATACTGTTCATAATGTTTATGCAAAAGTCGTTTGAGTAATTCCGAGAATAACGACAAAATTTAATGTGCGGCAAATCATTAATAAATGTCAACATTTTATTGCTTCCCGCGATATTTTTAGTGCAAGCAAGTAACTTACATGTTTATTGCTAAATCTTGAACCGACTTGTATCTACTTAAATAAGAAATGGTAGGTATTTGTAACTTGCCCCCTGAATAAATTTATATACCTACATCCTATTTTAACTTATTTTTTTAAGATAAAGAGGTGGATTTATGCCTAGTGGCATTCGCTGCCAGCCAACCTCACAATTGGAGCAGAAAATATTTAAGGGGCCTAGATGGCAACTGTTGGACATCCATCATAGATTTATTATCTTTCCTATTCTAAGACATCGATATTGTTTTGACAAGTTGACAATCTTTTGACATTTCAAGGTCTCGTGATTTAAAGTGGAATGACAATTCTACACAAATGTTAAACTTGCTGATATGATAATGAAGTCCGATAACTGCTACTTCGAAGTGCATGAAATGTGCGTTAATACTTATTATACATTATAATATCAAAAAATAATCAGCTTTAGCAAAAATAAACCAACTACCCTTTATTTATCTGGGATGCCAGCATCAGACACTGATCTCCTTATTATGGCACCACAGTCGGCGTTGTCCTTTCCTACAAAAAATAATCAAAATCGGTTTTACAAAATTAAGAAGTTTTCAGAGAGCACACATAAAAATAAATTATGTATGATTAAATTGAGAAATCTCCTTGTTTTGAAGTCGGTTATTAAAAAGAAACCATCAACCCTTAATTACTGTCATAGCCATCGGTGCTGCGCATGCGCGGTTGTTGTCAGATGTGACGTTTACTGCGCCGCCATATTTGTCACGCCATTAAAGTAATAAACTCAGTTCAGTTACAGGAAAAGGGTTTTATTATTGTCTTCAGACGTATTTTCATCTCACGTCCCTTGATGAGGAACAAAACAATTTTCGGGTTGACCTCGCATGTTTCAAAACCATACCATTTTAATATAGTATTTTTTTATTCAAGTAAGTTACTTAGAGCACTTTTGAATCGTCATTGAATACGATGCAAAGTGATTCTACTGCCGGTTCGGAACATAATATTTAGGTACCGAGAAGACATCGGTAGATTAGTTATAGTAGCAGTATCTAACTTATAGCTATGTGTGACCACTTTGGACCAAGTCATATAGTTTTGTTTTGATGAGTGAAGAAACATTAAGTATTTAGTTTTGAGGTAAGCTGGAACAGATCAGTTTCCAAAGGCACCTGTTCACAAGCATGACATATGTGCCAGCCATCGCTTCACTCATCCATATTGATGGGAATGTAACGACATAACCGTCTATTGAAAACAGTGTTGTTAAAAAATTCAATTTCAGATAATTCCGATGATCGTCTAGTATCTTATTGCTGGAAGATTTAAAATTCCAATTAACTTGTCACACACTTTTTGAACAATCTTGGATGCTTCCCAGGTCTGTTTCCATTTAACACCAAGGATAGTTCTCTTACCTAGGATCATGGATTTTTGCTTCTTCTGATAGTGTAGGGATAACCCAACTCACCACCACTAAGGTAATGGGGTACAACCGGAGGTTTTTAATTCGGGTAGTCCCCGCTCCTATAGCATAGAGGAATACCACACTTACCATTTTCTTCCCTGAGGCAGCGGCAAGGTTAAGGAAGGAAAATGTATAAAAAATGGCGTTTTGCTTCTGCCTCTTGGAAAAAGATACCTAACAGGAAGAAACTACAGAATCTTCTAGCGTTTGTGAGTACAAACCCGAAATGTACATATGAAAATTAAAGACAGCCTGACAATAAAGTAACGATTGGCCTTGCATCGATCCGTGACCTACTTGTCTGGTGCATTATTGCATTAAATGGTACTCTGACGTCACAGGCTGCCCAATTGCGCATCACGGCTCAGACAAACAGTTTGATTCGTTTTTGGGAAGTCTACTGCTTAATAGTATTACTTAGAATAGGACAACATACATTGCTCTGGTTCAGTGGTAAGTAGCTTTAGCACTTGTGTTACAGAAACTAGAAACAACGACGATACCTACCACAACACTTAGAACTGAGATAATATAGAAAAGTTCGTTTCTCATACTGACCCGACCATGGATCGAACCCGGGACCTTAGAGATGGCGTGATGGCAGCAACAGAGGTCGTCAAAAAATTAAATATGTTCATTAACGCGGATAAAGTCGCCGGCCACAGCTAGTAATAAAAATAAAACATTGACAGCTGTCCTTCAAACATCATAATAGGTTACTTATTAATAAACTTAATGTTTTCTCATTATAAACTAATCAATAAATGCTGCAACAACGCGAGATGTTTCAATTAATTACTGTTATCAGCCCGTCTGTCTGTACGTCTGTGCATAATGTGAAATTTACACGCATCTGTCTGTCCAGACAATGATTTATGAGGCAATAATAATAGAATGCGCTTAGATAAGGGTTTATTTGTACGATGATTATAATTAAATTGTGAAATCGAAAATACATTGTTCTCAAAACTAATGCTATCTCTACCAAGGGAACAAATTATTTGATTTCGATATCCCAATTCGTTAAAAATACAATAGTTGTTTCGTTTGTTATTTCTGGGTTAAAGTAGCCTATATTAATGTATCTTTGAAAGGAAGAAAGAAATGTTTATTTATGTCAGGTTAAAATATTTTACGATTTGTAATGTGTCAAAAATGACTATTCGATTTCTCCAACCGACTACGAGCGTTAATTCTAATTTAAAATTTACTTTCCATAACAGCTGTCATCAGTCGTTCGTCAGTCGTAAGCAGGTAACGCCTCGTATTCAAAAAAAAATTCAAAATTCAAAATTATTTTATTTCAGTAAAAAGGTGTTTACATTAGCTCAGAGTGTGATTGGAGCCTCCTTTTAAGCATAAAGATGCCTGTGCCAGGAGAATCCGCTCTTCCATAACTAAATACATTATACATGACTATGGTAACCATATTAAAGTAATTTTTTATAATAAAAAGAGTACCCAATGAAAATTAAAACTACCATGGGATCTATACTTATAATAATGTGTATAACTAAAAACCTGCATGCTGTAAAGTGTACGTTTGCAAGTGGAAGTATTTTATATTAAACGTCTGTGTAAATTATATGGTATGTAGCATAGGGAAGAATCAAAGTGTGGAGTTTTAAGATATACTGAGTAAATCCTTGTGTAACTGTATATGGTTACACTTTAACCTAATAATACATTTTCTCATGCAATATACTGTAGTATTGTCTCTGTTTCCTCGTAAGTTAAATATCTCAACCAATCAGTCAGGGCTTTTTTACAATCTTTATATAACATCGGATATATATATAATTTTCTATTTATACTATTATATAAATATGATGATCGTTTATTATATTGAACACTAGCAAATTTTGTTTTCGTTTTTGGGACCACTGCTACTATATCATTCCTTCTTTTTTTTTCTATGTTTGAGTCATAGGGTAAGGCTGTATGTTTTTTTAAAATAGTTTGTAATATGTACAGTTTTCTGACGGTGAGTAGATTGCTTATTTCATAAAGTTTGGCGGTAGATAAGGGTTTATTTGTGCGACGATTATAATTAAATTGTGAAATCGAAAATACATTGTTCTCAAAACTAATGCTATCTTTACCAACGAAACAAATTATTTGATTTCGATATCCCAATTCGTTAATAATACAAGACTAGTTGTTGATCGCGACTTCGTTTGTTATTTCAGGGTTAAAGTAGTCTATATATCTTTGAAAGAAAGATAGAAATGTTTATTTATGTCAGGTTCCAATATTTTTCGATTCGTAATGTGTCAAAAATTACTATTCGTTTTTCTCCAACCGACTACGAGTCGTTAATTCAAATTTAAAATTTACTTTCCATAACAGCTGTCATCAGTCGTTCGTCAGTCGTAAGCAGGTAACGCCTCGTATAATTTATCATATATATATATATATATATATATATTATTTTTCATATATAGGGTGACATGACGTGACATAGCATTTATATAGTAGCAACATATTAAATAGAATTATGTTACTAAAAAGGCAAATACTCAGTATCTCATCATTATTTCCTCCAAATTTCAATTTTATTCCATTTCAGGAGTAAAAACAAAAGCTTGAAAGAATAGCAGACATAGATCCAAACATACAGACATCCATATATTTTTAAAAAATATACGCGTTTATGATGTTATTAGTTGTTTCCTCTTCATCCGCGATTTTTCGGGACATAAAATATCTTTAAATTTTCTGCCAAATTTCAAGCCTTCAAGGTAAGGGCGACAAGTCCAGTAACAGCTTTATTATGGTGTACTTATCGCCTTTAAGTTAGACCTTTAAGTAGAGAATTACCACTTAACATCAGGTGGGATGAGGTCAATCTTCAAATGCAATAAAAAAATAGGTTTTGCTTCAAAGAGTAACAATCATCTCGCCATTCATACATCTACAGACTTACAAACTTTGGCGTTTATATTGTGTCATGTAAGTTTTTTGTTATAATTTTGGTAAACAACTTAAAGTGAACTTAAATTTTATTTTTTTAATAATAATAAGAGGTAATGATGATGTTATATCAGTTCAGGATCCACCAGTAACACCAGGGGGGGTACTCTCGAAAACGAAACGAACAAACGAAAGGTTTCGTTTTTGAAGATTATTCAAAAGTTTGGGTATGAAGACGTGGTTTTTGATTTGCATATAATATTTTGTTTTTTGAAAACGCTTAATTTTCATTCGAAGTCATTTCTTTATGGTTATGAGGATTAAAAATTGCCATCCGTTGTCGGATCCGACATATTTCGTTTATGAGAGTAGACCCCCAGATAGAAATTCGGATACGGATTTTTCTTCTTCCCTGATGTCCGCGGATACGGACACGAATACAGATTTAGACACAACTTTAGATACAATGAAGCCAATTAGTTATGCGCACTTATCTTTCGAGCAGATCTAGTTATTATATGCAAATCGTGATGCGGTGCGCATATGAAATTTAGACTATAATAAATTATAATGTAATGTGTCATTAAAATGAATTTGCTAATTACAAGGTTATTGTTCTTTTGAAATTACACTCTTGGCAGTGGTCGTGTTCATCATCATCATGACAGGGGTGGTGGTAAGCTCCGAAACGGCTTGCCGATTTTTGTGAAATTTTATATGCATATTCTGTAGGTCTGAGAATCGGTTGCTATCAATTTTTTATACCCTAAAGTGTATAAGAATTATCGACCCCTAACATTTATTTTTATTTTATGGACAAAGCCATTTCGTAGGAGTATAGTACCTACCTAACACTGTAACACGAGGATTTTGTATGTTAGACTAGAAATTCCCTAGAAATAATTAATATGGCAAAACAACGTTTGCGGTTCGGCTAGTAAATAAATATATTTTCCTTTTTTTTTATTACCATCTACATATTATTATTTCTATATTTATTACATAAACAAAACAAATAAACTTAAAATAACACAAAGTAAACTATCACTAACTTACAAAATAATAAAACTAAAATAAATAAAAAATATATTTTCCTTACACTGGTTCACGCAACTCAAAATCCACCAAGAATATAGCAGTGCCGAGTTTTTTTGTTTCTTTAGCTATCAGGTAATGCCCAGTTCCAATATTTTAAAAACTAATCTTTCTAGTTACTGATGGTAATAAATTATACGAGGCGTAAGCTAAAACCGACCGGCCGACGACTGATGACAGCTGGTATGGAAAGTAAATTTGAAATTAGAATTAACGACTCGTACAAAAACGTAGTCATTTTTGACACATTACGAATCGTAAAATATTGGAAACGGTCATTATTCTACCAATTTTAAATCCAAGATGGCCGCTGTTAAGATTAAAATCATTTAATTGATATACAGGCCTAGCATACGCAATATGTCAAATTTATCGCATGAGACGACAAAAGTTTCGATACTGTTCATTGGCTAATAGCACACCATACTTGTATTTTAAGCCAATGAGCAGCTGACGCACTGACTTCAATCGATTTTGACGTTTGTTAAGAGCGCGATAAAATTTAGTCGCGTTGCGTATGCTAGGCCTGATAGTCGACACCATATCAGACATGAGACTTTGACAGCTCTCGTGACATGAGCGTAAGGGCGAATATTGACTGAGGGAGGTTTTTCATTTTTTTTTTGGTTTTGCACTTATTTCCGGGAGCAGACGCTGCGCAGACGCCGATGACGCATTGCGGCGTCTATTTGCGGCTTTGACTTATGCGCGCTGTCAATCTTTACCGCTTTGTTCGTATTTAGGTGTTAGAAACTATTAATGTATAAATAGCTTTATAAATTTAATGCTCGCACATATCAAGTGTATACTAATCTTTTATTAATTTCTTCAGGGTCTGCACTCCTCCCAAATGTAAAAATGGCTAGTCAAACTGCAATGTAATGGTTTTGATCCATTGAAAAGTTATTATTGAAGACTTGTTTTACCTGCGACCTTATCGGCATGAAATTTTTATTATAAATTAATTTCCATGAGAAATTAAAAAAATAAATAATATTTCTAAAATAAACGTAGATTTAGTTACTACATGTTACATATATACATAAACATCATGTTTATAACATTAGTAAAAGTGGTGTTCGTAAATGTAAAAAACTCTTAACTCACTTCCAAAGCGAATGAATAGTTTTCAAAAAACAAAATGTTATTCAGGCAAATCAAAAACCACGTTTAAATTCACAAATATTCGATTAATCTTAAAAAAAAATACCTTTATCACTTTTAATTTAATTTTATTTTATTCAATTCAAATCTTTGTAGCATGTTACATACGAGTACTTACTAGATCTACAGAACACAGAATAAACACGAAAATTCGTCACAAGCATGTTTGTCCTGATCAAGAATCGAATCCACGAGCATTAACTTCGTGGATTAATTATATTTTGAAATGTGTCATCCCTATCGATTCAAAAAGAAGCCTGCGTGTGGTCACCCGCATCTCGGGGGTTGGGACTGCAGACCCCACATGGTGCCTCCACCCTACAGGCATGGTACACAAACAATTGTAGGACAAAAGACAGGAAATATCGTTAATTATGTAGACTGAGTGTTATTTGCCGTGTATTTATGATGTAAACTAGCTGTGCCCGCGACTTCTTTCGCGTGGATTACATACTTTCATGGTCGGTTTTACCCCTATCTCCCTTAACTAAAAGTAATCCATATTTAAATCAAAGTTTGGAGCTATATTTGTGCCAAATTTCATCTCTTACTTAAAAAAATAAACATTTTCCTATGTTAACTTTCAAGGGCTGTATTACCCTCATTCCCCCTTATTTTCAAAACAAAAAGTAGCCTACTTCCGTTCTACTGGTACAACGTATGTCTATACCAAATTTCATCAAAATCAGTTCAGCGGCTTAGGCGTGAAAGCTGGACAGACAAACAGATAGAGTTACTTTCGAATTTAAATAATTAGTTTGGATAATATCGACCCGACTGACTATTTTTATAATATGTAGCTGAAGACTTTATTTGTTTGTTACAGAATAGAATAGAATAGAATAGAAAATGTCTTTATTCATGTAAACTTTTACAAAAGCATTTATGAATTGTCAACTATCGCCGTGTTTGGAATGTTGATTCTATCGAGAAGAACCGGCAAGAAAGTCGATAGTTACTCTTTTCAAAACTGACACGTATGGTACAAATCATGCAAAAAAAAAGATTTTTATTTAAAGTTTGTTTTAATTGCTTATATTAGGAACTACCGGTTCAAATTAGAGATAATTAAGTAGAGAAGAAAATGTAAAAAACAGAGATAGTGCGCGCGCGAAGCCGGGGCGGGTCACTAGTGGTGAATAATAGTGATGCTGACCTATCGATGTTAAAAGTATCGATAATTTTCATCCGGAAAAGGGCATACTATAAAGAGCTCAATAGGTCTCAATACAATCGACTAATTATATACAAATATTAATGTAATTGTAATTAAACTGTTGCAGTATCAATACTTTCAATAAGACTTTTGGATAGTTTAACATACGCTATAATTTTTTTTCCAAAAGTGCTTTACGTTTCTGGTCATTGTCCATACAAGACAATAATTTTAATGTCCTGTCTGATCATAATATGTATGTTTCTTCTTCTAATATTTTGTTTTTGAAAACAATTTTTACCAGTTTAGATTTCTTCTGTTTAATAGCTCTATTGACAAATTTTGTAAAATGCTGATTGGCTGAAAACACTAGATTGGTCTTGGTCGTCTCATTTGAAAATATGTTAATTATAATGCTTGCTTTAATGTCTATAGATGTCTATAGAAAATAGCAACAGCCAATTTATCGTTATAAAATTAAAGTTCGTATTTTGTATGGCATTGTGGAGCTTCGATTGCTTCGAAGCTTCTAATATACATACAACGCGTTTGTTGCAGTAATTGTGAGTTTATAAGGCTCTGTCGATCATATGACCACCATAATTTAAACCTTACTTCCTAGAATTAAGATCCAAAACCAATGAAAAAATTAAACATGCTCTGCCAACAGTGTTGTTGTACTAAACAAAGCAGCGTTTACTGTTTAATTGAATAAAAATTACGATAACCATCACCCTAACACCGAACATATCCCACAGATCGGTCCCCGGATAAGGCGTTTGCAGTTTCCTCCTACTATCACTAATTTCATCGATAAATAGATATTGAAGTTGGAGCGCGCACATCTCTTTATTTGGCTAAATTTGTAACAATTTTTTTAAGTGAATATCATTAATGTGTATGTTGCATGCGAATAAATAAAACACAATGGAGACCACGTTTGAACTTGACTTTGCTTTTGTCTGTATTTTATCTCATATTTCGCAGTGATTTTCTGTAACGTTGTCCACTATTGCTGCTGTGTCTAAAATACTGCAATAGGCGCTGTTCTGCTACTCCCAACTACAATCAATAGCCAACTTTTTTTCGTTATGTTTTTAATAACTTATATGTGGACATCCTCATGTACCTACCACATCCATTTAATTTAGTTACTCCATGTGAATGAATCAATTTTTACGGTTTACTATCTTAAAATTGTGTATTTTAAAAACTTGCGGAAAACATGTTGCAGATTATAAAACATTGTTTATAAGTGGAAACTTAATTGGTTTAAGATTTGTTTGTTTGTATTACCTACTGTTAAAAGTACTTTATGTTTCCTTATAACAAATAAATAAATAAATAAAAACTATTATTTTAACCTAAGGAGTTATTCTGTGAATTTATTAAATCTTTCTTGGTTTCTGAACCACGTTATCTATTTAATATATATCCATTTGAGTTATTTACTGACGTCATTTACGTCAAAGTATTAAATAATACCTTTCGGCATTTATAACTAATACGAATATTCATACAACATCGACGACCTCCGTAGCCCAGAGGCGAGCGTGCCGGACTTTGGCGAACGCCATCTCTGAGGTCCCGGGTTTGATCCCCGGTCGGGTCAATATGGGAAACGAACTTTTCTGTATTGTCTCGGGTCTGGGTGTTGTGGTACCGTCGTTGTTTCTGATTTCTGTAACACAAGTGCTTTAGCTACTTACCACAGAATCTGAGCAAATATGTGATGTTGTCCAATATTTATTTATTTATTTATAATATTATTTGCCCCTCAATTTGGACTTTGATGACTTCATTAATTTCGCTAAACAGAAAGACCGAAGAAAGTAATTTCAATATCTATAATTGTGTGCAGTTAAGAATTCCAATACGTTTCAGATATTGCGTGAATATGGGGGCTGTGTTATCATCGCACCGCATCTTCCGTGTCTCTCGATCCAACTCACAACGGACGGAATTATCGAACAATAAATTTCAATGGCGTATGGCAAAAGAATACGCCCGCATGCGGAGCTGTTGTCGAGAGAAAGGTGAAGGACGCGGGTCCGGAGGGTTATTATTAAAGTGCTCGATATGCCCATTCCCTTCATAAGTGCTGGTTTTAGCATTACTTGGGGAAATGCCAGCTCCTTCATCCACCGCCTCCTTTAGTGACGGAACAACGTATTGGCTAGGGGGCTCCGCAAAGATTTTGTATATCACACAGTTCCAAGCAAAATAAAAACAAATTATAGGCTCTCGCAAAATGGCGTACAAAGGCGTCAAGTGTCATACAGTCTAATCTAATTTAAACCTTATGTGACTCAGAAATAAGTCATTTTCGATATAATGGCACACGCGTTGCCAGAGTTAAAGAAGGCTTAAAGCCTTGTTTTGACAGACATTTTTTAGGTGGCAAATGTACATATAAACAATAATTGTGGGTTTCACTAGTTAGAGTCAATTTCCAGCGTCCCTTCATGTCTTGGATCAACTGCAAGGAGAGCTAATCTTTGAGGCATTCAAAAGAAAAATTATGTACATACACAAGACTACACACTTTGGACTTTACACCGACCTTATGTCGTCCGGATAAGATCTAATATAGAACTGATAGAGTTAACCTTGACGTGCTGTTCACCGTTTTTCCAATTAAAGAGTCAGTTAGGAAAAAAAAGATTAATGAAATTCGGCGGCAGCTGTTTTCTTTTTCATCTTCACCGAGCTTTCAGGGGAGCGCAGGTCTCACACCCCTGATTATCTTTTACGCTGCAAATTCGCTCAAGACGTCAGTAAAACTTCATGACTATTCTAGCAGCTCTAATAAAGGTGTGGCGTCTATCCGCTACACAATGCACACTTGGACCCTATAAAGTAAAAGTCGATACAACATCAAATATTAATAATGCCTTCAAAGGTATATCTGAGTACCATCGTGCTGCTGACCGTATTCCAATAATCTTCTACGCAGCAAATTCGCTCACGACATCAGTAAGACTTTGTAAATTTATTGTAGCAGTTTTGATAATAAGGGTTCAACTGAGTACCACCGCGAGGGTCGAAGGAAGGAAGCCATTTGAGCTCATAGCGGATGCTGGGGAAATTAGAGGTTAATAGCTTCTGTAAGTGCTGAGCTGTGGGTGTCAAGCGGTCTTTATCAAAAGTGGGACAGTCCGTTGCATGTAGGGTTACCATCAACGTCTGTGCATGTTTAGGATGCACAAGTAGACAGGTACAGTCGCCGTCAGATATATCGGAGCAGACAAAGTGACCAAATACTTCTGAACATTTAAAATGTCAAAAAGTTCCATTATCCACAAGTTACAATTAATATCTGAACATTCATTACTTCAATAATATCTGAGCAGGTGCTACAATCTTAATGAATATTTCAATGATAAACATTTATGGGCATGATTGCCTGTTCGCTCGCACACCATATTTTTAAGTTCTCTAGCCCCAAATATTGTAAAGATTAGGATAACTACTGAGTTTCTTGCCGGATTCTTCTCGGTAGGATTAGGTTCTGAACCGGCTGTAGCTTCAATTTTGCTTTAAACATTAATTTTGACGATGCATAAGTGTTACTTGTAACCAACATGAATAAATGACTTAATTGTGATTATGATTATGATCATATTATAAAGATAAAGAGTTTGTTTGTTTGAAGGCGCTAATCTCAAGACCTACTATTATGAATTCAAAAATTATTTTTGTGCTGGATAGAAAGCCTATAAAACATAGTTAAGACTATAAAAAATCCCGCTATGACCAATAGGAACAAAAAATCTGTAAAAAATGGTGATAGTATGCGAGTGGCGTGACGCTAGGTTCAGGATAAAACGTATCCAGTATGTTAATCCAGTATCTCATCTCATCATATATCTTTGGAAATAATTAATTCTACAGTATTTCTCGGCATCACATTAGACTCTAAATTGCAATGGGGACCCCATATTGTTGCCCTGGCAGGAAGGCTTAGTTCAGCTGCATACGCTGTAAGAAAAATTCGAAATTTGACTGATATTGAGACGGCAAGACTGGTTTATTTCAGTTACTTTCATAGTGTCATGTCATATGGTCTCCTTTTGTGGGGAACAGCTGCTGACATTCAAAATATTTTTATTTTACAGAAGAGGGCTATCCGCGTCTTAAATCACGGGATTCTCTCAGAGACTTATTTAAAGAAATTAACATACTTACCGTAGCATCTCAATACATTTTTGATTGTATTATGTATGAACGCAATAATTATAATATACTTTTAAAAAAATCTGACTTCCACAACTTTAACACTAGAAATAGACACAAACTTGCTGTTCCATATCTAAGACTACATAAGATAAGTAATTCCTTTGTGGGTTTAGCTTAAATTGTTTAACAAGTTACCTGAAAATGTTATCCAGTTGCCCATGCATAGATTTAAGTCTCATGTTAAGAATTGTTTAATAAAAAAGGGCTACTACAAAATGGATGATTATTTAAATGACAAAAATGTATGGGTCTAGAATAACTTTAATTCTCGGAAATGTTTTATATAAGCTTTGTATGTTTTATTTAAGTACCTAGCGTAAGGGAACATTGTTACATTGAAAAGAGTAAGTGTCGAGTTTCTTGCCGGTTCTTCTCGATATGATCAACATTCCGAACACGGCGGTAGAGTACTTAATTTGTACTGACTATTCATAAGTGCTTTTGTAAAGTTTACATGAATAAAGATGATTTCTATTCTATTCTATTTGTATCAATTTTCATCGAAATCCATTTAGTAGTTTTTGTGTTATAGAATAGCAAACATACTTCAATACATCCATACATTAATACAACTCACGCGCTTAAAATATTACTAACTACCGACCCGCCCCGGCTTCGCTCGGGTGCAATGCTGATCTAAATACACTACAGAAAAACTATAAACGATGGATCTTAGTATACTTAAAAACCTCCCTTTTGAATCACTCCGTCTATTAAAAAAATCACATTAAAATCCGTTGCGTAGTTCTAAACATTTAAGCGTACATAGGGATATAAAATAAATAAATGCGCCAGACAATCACACCAATCACCTGGTCTCAAACTAAGGTTTTCCCTTGTACTATGAATACCAGACGACGGATACTAACTGGGGGCGTCTTCCCAGCACACCCCGACCCAAGTCAATTTAGAAAAGTTCGTTTTCCAAATTGACCCGACCGGGAATCGAACCCGGGACCTTTCACGCTTTGGTCGCCTACCTTAGCCACTGCGCCACCGAGGTCGTCAAAATGTAGGGACAGAAAAAGATACTTTGTTTTATACTATGGCGTGATATCTAGTAGGATTGATTTTGCATCGCTATAACACACATACTCGTTTAAATGAATAAATATTAATTTGTAGACCTTCCATGTCCAGTGTGCAATAAATAAATATTGGACAACATCACTGCACTTATTCTGTGGTAAGAACCTAAATCACTTGTGTTACAGAAATATGAAACAACGGAAAGCTTAGACCCGAGACAATATAGAGAAGTGCGTTGGTATTTCTAAAGTAATTTCTGAAATAAATCTAAAATAATGCGTAAACCATACCACCTACACTCGAGACAATATAGAAAAGTACGTTTCCTCAATAACCCAACCGCGAATTGAACCCGAGACCTCACAGAAGACGCAACGCCTCCGGCTCGCTCGCCTCTCGGCTACGGAGGTCGTCAAATTATATTTTAACTAGAATTATTGTACCAAAATTTGTGTGTGTGATTTTAAAACATGCTAATTAATGGTTTACCTTTCTTTACATACATATCTCTTAGGAGTAAAATTATAATTTGACGGCGTTAGATTATAAACTAAAGAAGTTTACAATTTGACGGTGGTATAAAATGATCAATCATGGAGCAAGTTATGTTTATCAGTAAATCTGTTGTACATTAATCTAATTCCCAGAACGCCTGTTACTGAAGTAAAAAACATTGTCGCAATAGTTGATAAGCCTAATAAATAAATAAATAAAGGATATAGTTGTCGGTACGTAACGCGAATCACGAAAGCAGATCATCAATATGAATAAATTCGGCAAATTTCATCTTGATTCTTGACCCAAATTTCGGTGACGACTGACGGCCATATCCTGACCCATTTATTAACAGAACTCATCCGTGGTACAATCAGCCTAATAAATATAGGTAGTTTTGGTTGCCTACTTGTAAAAACAATGTACTTTGTACCAAACTATGGACAACGACAATCTCGTAGGCATATTATGCAGGCCTAGCATACGCAACGCGACAAAATCGCGCTCTAAACAAACATCAAAATCGATTGAAGTCAGTGCGTCAGCTGCTGATTGGCTGAAAATACGAGTGCGGTCAACAGTATCGGAACTTTTGTCGTCTAATGCGATAAATTTGACATATTGCATATGATGGTCGTATTTATGGTAATTTATTAATTTTAGTACTTTAGCGTTATTATGGGATAAGAAGTATATCTCTTTTTTATCCAAATCCGTTTTTTTGGTTTTTCACGCAAGGGTAACAAATATATACCCAGATATCCATATCAACTTTCGCGTGTTTAATATCAGTAACAAAATGAATTAAACGTGATCATTGCTTCTAGTACAAGTACCTAACAAAGAAAAATGACAACTGTTTAATTAATATTATTTCATGAATATGTCTCCTATTTTCATAATATCGTTTCTTAATTAAATGTATGTATCATAAAATGTGAGGAAATACTGAAAGTTCACCAGAAATTATTACACAAAAATGTCAGTTGACGTCGGCTGATTAACAAACATCAGAGACGATGCTGAATAGAAAAGTCTATATTTTGTCTCTGTCGAATCGTTTAAAGAAAGAAAGAGATAAAACACAGTTGACAACCTCCGTAGCCAAGAGGCGAGCGGGCCTGACTTTGGCGAACGCCATCTCTGAGGTCCCGGGTTCGATCCCCAGTCGGGTCAATACGGGAAACGAACTTTTCTATATTGTCTCGGGTATGGGTGTTGTCGGACCGTCGTTGTTTCTGATTTTTATAACACAAGTGCTTTAGCTACTCACCATAGAATCAGAGCAATGTATGTGATGTTGTCCAATATTTATTTATTTAGTTTCTGTATTCGAATCCGAATTTGACGTTTCCTGAACAAATATGCCCTTTTAATCGTTAAATTGCATTTAGAATTAAAAATGCAAAGTGATCTACCGGTCCTATATATTTTCCCGGTACCAATAATGTTATGTAGACGATGAATGCAATCGCTCTTTCTCCAACCTAAGCCAACTGTACTTCATCCAAAAAGAAAAAGGGTCATTGACCAATGCACGCCCCTCAACAACCCATATCGCGGTCCTCAATAAAAAGATTGGCGAATAGTCATACAATTAAAAATGATTTGTTGAGAGGGCGAATGACCTTATTCTTCGCTAGTGATGTGGGGATGTCGATAAGATTGGAGATAGAAAAGTAGGCCAATACCCTTCATGTAAGGAAAAACAAGAAATATCATATAAAGTTCAAGCAGGTGCTTACAAGCTCATGTATTTTAACGTTTGGATCGACAAAAAGTTATGAAACCCACGATAGTCAATTAAAAATAATGATTGCGTATCACATACATCGCTTTATTATGTGGTAAGTAGCTATAGCTACTATAGAACTATATGCTATAGTTCTATAGAACTTGTGTAACAGTAATCAAAAACATAAGAAATAATAAGACTGGGCACACGTGTGTCTAGTTGTTGAAACTTACAATTAATGTAACTTATTATTTCATCATCTGGATACGCTAAGATTTTTACGTGTGCCACTTGGAAATTGGAACATTCATTAGTAACTACTAGTGAATGTACCAATTTAAAAAAAACTAAGTGTGTCCAGTTAGTGAACACATAAAAGTGATTTAATTAACTTTCACTATGTGGACACACGTAAAAATCTAAGTGTGTCTAGATGACGAAATAATAAGTTATATTAATTTTGAGTTTCACCAACTAGACAAACGTGTGCCAATCTTTCGTGTCGAGTTGGCGATAAACCCGTAAAAGGGGTGTTAAGGGGTTTTTAGTTACCATTAAATTAAAAAGAATAATATTTTTTAGGTGTGTTGAGATATAGACGTTTGTTACTTTAAAAAAAACGCCGAATGTAATTGTAAGAGGTTGTTAGGATAGGGTAGGTATAGGATATTTTTTATCCCTAAATAATGCGATCGAAACCAGGCTACAGCTAGTCCACTATAACCCCAGACAGCTGGGCGTCATACTGAATCATTTGTCCCTGACAACAGTATCAAGATTGTATCGGCATCATTAATATTCAACTCGACTGCGATTTTAATCCGAATGCCATAGTTTTGAGAATATGCTAATTCAAGACGATTGTGTATATGTAATTGGAAATTAGTTCTTATTCCAACGCCTTAAGTACAAAGTTTGAAGTAGCTTACTTTTGACTGTACATTCAAATTAGAAATATACATCCTGTAAAAGTTATCGCACTTTGCTTTGAAAGAGTATCCCATATTAGCGGTGTGATGTCATACATGGATACGGGTGGCTACTTAAATATGTAAAAAGTATGATATTACTGTGTCTTCCCATACATTAATACGTCATAACTCAAAAATTTTTTCAATTCGCATGTCATACTAATTCTGTAGGCGATATTAAATTTAAAAACGTTTAATCAACGCTCTAATAAAAATTACGAATCTAAGCATTTATTGTATTTCATTTTGAAAATACCTATTGAAATTAATTATAGTGCTTGTTACTCTTTAATTAACGCGATAATGCTAAGTACGCTAAAGAAACCAACTTAACTTTTACCTAATAAATTACTCTCATTTTTTTCTCGTCTTTGTTTTATTTTATTTATAAGGTTTGCTAACAGTTTACTCATACATTCTTGCCAACAACATAACAATGGTTCTAAGTCTAATGAGTATTCTAATTAAAAGCAAACACAACATGCGACATAATAATTGTAACACCAGTGACTAATAACTATATAATACGTAATATTCTAAAGTATAATATTACATATACATACAAAAAAAAACATATACCAAAATATTTATAACTTCTCTAATAAAATTCTTGCTCGCTCTACAGTACACCATAGATGGCACAGAACATAAACGGAAAACACACAGGCCTGGGTTCGGATCTCGCTGGAAACTCTTTCTATTTCCCAGTTTGGTTAGTACAACACAGTACATACAGTTGTGTGATCAAATTTTTCGATATTAATGATGATCCGCACGTTCGTTTAAATCTCGACTAATCTAAACGGGCTTGCAAGTCAAATAGCAACGCGCCAATTTAATATGCAGCTTCCAGCTTCGTCAAATCAGGGCCAGTTCCAGCTCCCGGACCTTTGCGCACCGTACCACGGCCGTGAGGACGACAGCGGCGTGTGTGGGGCGGGGACTAGCCGAACTAAACCCCCCCCACGCTCTCATCACCTTTGGTCGGCGCCATGGGAAAAACGGTGGAAACCAGAACAACCACGCCGCAATAATACCCCAGCTCCCGGACCTGGGCGTTGCAATGGTTGGACAAATGGGATACGCACTATGAGAAAGAACAGTTCTTTAAGCTAACGCAAACATAGCAACTCAGTTACCGAGTTTCGGCAAAAAGCCAGCACAAGCCCAAGTTCGAACCCCATTAGGGGGCGCCTTCCGGTTGTTGCTTAATTACATAGCAGTGTAAGTCCCTTCTGCGCCAACCGAAACTTTGGTGAGGATAGAATAGAATAGAAAATGTCTTTGTAAACTTTTACAAAAGCTTTTAAGAATCGTCAGGTTAAACTACCACCGTGTTCGGAATGTTGGTCCTATCGAGAAGAACCGGCAAGAAAATCGATGATAGGGCTCGAAGATATGAAAAGGCTTCGCTACCATCATCCACAGATGAGTATTTACCTTACAAGTTCATCAATGTATCGATATCGATATCTGGTAGGCTACTCCCGTCCCTACCGTTCCCTGATACGCTGGTAGTGACCGCATCCGGGCGCCCGTGGGAATGGCCCCTTTCGCTAACTCCTCGCGACCAACCTTGGAATTGAACCGAGAAGTAAGCGCATGCACTGTGTATTCTTCGCGACTCAATGAAATTGAGTGAGTACTTACATTCAGTAAGCACATAAGACAGCACTTGTCTTCAGCTCTTCCTTCACACGTTGCCAATCTTTTGGCGTATCGCCACTCCACCTTTATTATCAGCCTCCAATGTCCCACTGCTGTTCCTCGTCACAAATGGATGAAACAGGCCTTACTCCACCACGGTGGCCCAGTTCGGTTTGGTGGAGGGCGGAGTGATAATCTTATTGCGAGGTGTTGACTATGTTCGAGGTATTAGCCGCTTTCGAATCACGGAATTGTAACCAATCCCATACCGTTCAGCAGAGTGCAAAGCTTTCCTTTTGGCATAGTTTCCGACCTTACTATCGCGAAAACGGATCTCTGAAGGATGATAAAGTAAAGTAAAGTATTGTAAAATGAAATGAAGTCAAGATTGTTTATTATATATGATGAAAATCGGTCCAAGATGGCTACCGCCATTCAAAATCAAAAATCGAATTACCCACATATTTTGACACAGCTCCCTTAAATATAGCCCATTTATTTAGTACTAACTACAAAATTGCCAATTACAAAGCCAATATGCGCTAAAATCGATCCTTATGATTGTGAAGCGAGCAAACACAACTATGCAAATCTATTGATCCTCAACTAATCATTCGGCAGTCTCATTTACGTTACAAAATATTACCCAGCAAATCAATGAAGTGGCCGATCCGTCAAAAGAGACACGATGTTTGCGAGCGGGTACGTTGTACCTTGTTGTGTCACTTGACCATTTGGGAAGGTTCGTGACCTTTCCGAAGACCCGTGATCCTTGGAATCGTGGCTGCAATTGGACATCACAGTCAATGGCTCATCAAAACATTTGATTTAGATTCTTAAGGAGAGATGCGAACTTCTAAAACTGAGATAGTTCTACATATCTAGTAATTAAACGTAAATATTGAATAACATCACATACATTGCTCCGATTGTGTGGTAAGTACCTGAGCATTTGCATTGTAGACTGAATGCTCAGAATTCTGATGAATAGATGGCACTAAAACACTCTAGACAATATAGAAAAGTTAGTTTTCCATAATGACCCGACCAGAAATCGAACCCGAGATGGCGCGATGCTAAAGTCCGGTCCGCTCACATCTTAGCTACGCAGGTCGCCAAAACATAATTCCTTCATAGATTTTTTATGAAAATAGCAATTTATGACGTCATAATTTCCCACACCATTTGAACACGCTCTCTATAAAATATATTAGAAGAAGAAGTAGCAAAAAAAAAACTCTCTTTTATTAAATTAGATACGCAGTGAAAGGAGAAAAACAGAGAAGAAACAGTATTTATATATTTTTTACAACAAACTTATGCCCGGTTTCAATATTAAACGATTCGTAATGTGTCAAAAATTACTATCCGTTTTTCTACGAGTCATTAATTCTAATTTCAAATTTACTTTCCATATCAGCTGTCATCAGTCGTCTGTCGGTCGTATTTAGCTTACGCCTCGTATATTTTTTTACTATCCGTAACTCTAGTTACGGATCATATTTCGAATATTAGAACCGATCATAAGTAGTAGTATAGTACCTAAACCTAAACGTTTTATGAAAGAACAAGTGTTTTATCCAATCCTGGTGCTCTGATGACAAAACGGAAATTAACCTACATCCATCTCATGAATGAATGAGTTTATTCGCAAGATCAAAATGTACTGGATTATATCAGTTTTGTCCGAAAAGAGGGCCTCTCGTTCGAAACCGGAGTACTCCGAATGACGCAGTGGATCTCAAATCATCCAATACTATCTACCAGCGGTGACTTTGAACACATCTTTCATCTTCAGGCCCATCAATGTTAACCGACCAGCACTAAAGAGTTTGCAGACGAAATTCCTTCCAACATACCTTCGGAAAGGGAATATAAGGTTCAATTTGTCGCAGCTGAAGTTTTTTAACTGCATTTGGTAGTTGGTCCGTGTATCCATATGTGCAGATGGCAATATTGGATGTAATTATTTAATGTAGCCGACATTTTGGCATTTGGTGACGGTTTACTGTATAGCTTGGTATAAGTTTGGTGACAGAAATAGCTTTTCCAATTTAATAATTTCATTGACGGAGTTCGTTGTTCGGATGCTCACGAGGATAGTTTTGCTTTTGGTGAAAACGGCAACTGTAAACCAAAACTTTTATGAGCAAAAGAAATTACAACCAACAACTTTATTTGTTCAAACTAGGTATGAGATTTTTATTTGAAGCTATGTGGACAGTCGATCAAGACATTAATTTACCAGTTTATGTGATTGAAATGACGGTGAAGTCTCCCAAACAATAAGAATACTGAAGGGAAATTAAAATAATTATTTTATAAAGTGTAAGGAATTAAATTAAAGTGTAAAGAATTAAAGGCTGTGGTACATCATAATTAAACGAACATACCTTTGTTAAGCTTTCATTTGAAGAAACCTTTTTGTACCCTTTTCTTTAATTGTTGATCAATACTTAATCATTTTCTTTTCAAGAATGTTGTTATGTAATTTAGGCCTTGATTAAGTAAAGTTTTTTTTTATTTGGGTAATGGTTTGAATCAATCGAAAAACTAGATTTACCAAGTGCCATATTTGGTTTCAGAGTTTTCCTCTGCTTACATTAAAGTAGTGTGTAATTATTTTGATTTTACGTATACATTTAACTGCATTTTGCGGGCACAGGACTTTTATATCATAGGGTTTACCGTTAATATCAAATGAATGATTAATAAAACAAAATAAGATTAAAAAGTAGGAAACAGAACTATCTTTGTCAACATTTCACTGGTTTGCGTTTACCTAGACTAGCGATTTCAGAGTTCTCTGAAATGGTCGTCGATGAGTTAAATGTTGCTGTTGAAGATTTCACACATTCTTTGATTTGTAAATTTAATTAGGGTCCTATGAAATAACAAAGCTTGTTGTAGGTTTTAAAATCAAAATTGGTAAACTCCTCTCCTTTTATTTTAGGGGTGTGAGCCTCCCCCGCATGCTCGATGAAGATGAAAACGTCATCTGCGGCCTTTATCTATAGTCAATTAGGTAAAAAATATTTTTGATTGTGGGATACCTTGTTGCTTGATACCACTGCCTGGGTAGACCAGCATCCTGTGTGGAACTCCTCTTCACTAAAAAAAAAGGAGACTAACCAGAAAAACTCTCCCACATCTCTGACTACCTAAACGATGGCATTGGAATATATAACTGATAAACTATAACCACAACCACGGCAGAAAATGGAAAACTCCTGTCATAGACGATGAAATAGATTCCCCCGATCCCTATTCCGGCACTATTTATAACAGATACGCAGTTGCAAAAGGAAAACTCTAATTTGTTCGAGCACTCTAGTGCACCTGACCCCAAACGGACTTTGTGGCCACTTCACACCGACATCAAAACAAGAGCTTGTATGACGGATGACAGAATCTATGCAGTTAGATGCTTGTTAGGGTTGACGAGACGCACTAAGATCCAAAAGCCACATAAATCTTCAGTTCAGGAGTACTATAAAACAAATCACAATCAGCAATTTCTATCTTGCCGCTGGGCAAAAGACTCACTACAGCTATAACACATTATAAAATACCAATCAAACATCGATTAAATTGACCCGTCACTAAAATATGTAACCTAAGCACTTGTGTAATGGAAATCAGAACCAACAGTAGTAACTCATTTAAAAAGTTAGGCTCAAAACGAACACAAATGTTCATGACACGCATTGTAATAGAATAGTGTACTATAGTACTATCTATATATATATAAAATTATCGCTGAATGTGTCGCGAAGCGCAAATCTTGACCGATTTCGCTAATTCCATTATCAATAGAATATTCCTTGAAGTTCGAAGATACTTCCTACGTAGAGAAAAAAAGGTTGAATTTACCGCGATCTTACGCATGCGAAGCAGCTGTTGGTCTCTGGTGACTATCAAATTATGCTCAGAAATGGTATCATCTTTCAGGAACACTGATACTGATTATACACACTGACATAAGCAAAGAGGAAACGAAGACTAAAACATACCTAAACATATATAACTCAAAGGTGACTGACTGACATAGTTATCTATCAACGCACAGGCCAAACCACTAGACGGATCGGGCTGAAATTTGGCATACAGGTAGATGTTACGTAGTACGTATGTTACGTAGGCATCCGCTAAAAAAGGATATTGATCAATTCTACCCCCAAGGTGATAAAATAGGGGATGAAAGTTATAAATAACTCGGCGCGTACGAAAATCACAGCAAAAAGGCTATGGTAGGTCGGATCACTCGCCGAGACGAATGGTTGTCCTGTTAGGGGATTGAACCCATGAACTTTGGTTCAACAAAAACGACCGCGAACTATTGGTCCATTAGGTCAGTCACTTGTATGGCCTGTAGTAATTTTAAGTAGACAGTTCCTTACAGAGGAATAATCAATCAACTGTGGTGTACCGTCTGTGTCGTGTCTCGCTCAATAGGTACCTATGTCTGTCTGTCGTTTGTCTCGAGCTAGAATTGCGTGGGTCGCGACGGTAGTGTCAGACTCACGCATAATAATTTTCTGTATAGATGACATCATAACGCCACGTGTACATAGTTTCGTTAATGCCCCCGAAATTCAATATTACACGTTCCTCATCAACTTAGTCAAGTTTTACTTTATGATGTGGTAATTTTGTATCTGTATCCTGAGTTCATTTAAATCTTCAGTTAAGTAATCGGCTTTTACTTAAATCAGACAATATCACAAACCCCTTGATTTAACGGCTAGAACCACTTACCATTATTCCAACAAGACAGTTTAACTATATATTCTCACAAAGGAAATATCTTCTCATAAGATTTCATAATTTCAGTAAAGACTCTTAATTTATTCCCCTTCCATCCACCCTCAATTCAACTCATCCTGCTTCATGGCACTCACATCTTGTTAAAAAAAAGCACACTAAAGTTTCTACAATTTTAACTTGTTATTTTAATGAAAAATTATTTTCCCAAGTCTACGTATTCAGGATTATAGCCTGTCTTTAATTGGTCAGATTTGTGTAAGCTTAACAAATATATAAATTCCTCATTTAGCGGGGTTCCAAGCCAATCCAAATATTGACCAAATTAAAAGGAAGAAAGCCTTCTAAAACCTGGATGGTTTACTGGCTTAGTCAACGGTCGTCTCGGAGACCTGGTCTTCACGGGTTGAGCAAAGTAAGTTTCAGATTCTCCGAACATAACTTGGGTTTGTGGTCACCGATCCACATAATGTCTAGCGTGGTGATTAAATCTGATAATTTTAAAGGCAGAGGCCTTAGCCCTACAGTAGGGCTTTCGATAGGCTGATGCTATTACATATACCTTCCTTCTTGGTACTAGTTTTAGTCTTATGACTAGGGTTATTTTGTTTTCGACCAACCCTAACGTAATTGCGAAACAAGACAATTCCGATAGTAAATATACCCTTTAGTGACATTGGTGATATAGTATCAGCATGTTTGAGTTCCTCTGATCATTTCCCATCCACACTGTCCAAGGAAGGTCAGTAATGACGTTGACGATGATTCGCCAAGTGTTTTGTGTACAGATTTTTGTTACCTAGCGTGGGAGAGTGGGTGGGTTTGATGTTTTGGTAAGAATTGAGGAATCGATAGCATTCACAATGATCATACAGATATTATGTATCTTGGCATACATTTTCGTAGAAGACGTAGGTAACTGTAATTAAAACCTATTTTGAATACTTGAAATTTGCTGAGCTTGGAATCTAGTAATCACTGGCAAGGTGATTAGCTATTCCGTATTTTGAGTTTAAACTTTTATACTGTATTTTTGGCAACATCCTGCCAATGCTCAAAATTTTGTTGTCATAATTCTGCCTTCTCTACCTCTTAAAATAAATACCTCAAGTTTGCACAGGCCTATCAATAAATTTTAATATACCAAAAATTTAAATTACCATTTTTAATATGAGCCCTGCCACCATAAATGTTAGAATCGTTGCCAATCCTGAAACTTTATTCATTGACAATGTTGAATAATTTAGGTTTTCAAAGAAACACTGCAATGTTTCCGAATCCGTTTCGGATATTTTCCAATTGCAATTATCAGGGTTATGCTTAGTAATGCACGATTTCGTCTGAATTTGTTTATTTGCCAAATTTAACGCAGCCATTCGTTTCAAGATCTTTACCACCTGCGGTAATACCTATACTAAGATAACTTCCTGTCCTATTGACCTCATCTTTGCTTAAGCAATCATATAGGTTATCTTCCAATACACATTACTCAAGCCCCGGTCATGATCATTTTTGGTAATTTAGTGGGTCACGGAGTTTTTTTGCGCTATCTCTCAAAAATTTTAGGTAATTAACAATTGTAAAACATTTAGTGATGAAATTCTTTTAAGAGAGGTAGGGCATAGCGACAGCAGCAAAATAACAATCACTTTTGTGTTGTTGTGTTCTTGCGTGGGAGGAAGGTTTGCAAAGCTCTTGGGGGGTGCTACATTAGTAGCAGGGATCAAGCCTTCAAGGTAAGGTCGACGAGTCCAGTAACAGCTTTATTATAGTGTACTTGTCGCCCTTAATCTACGACCTCATTACCACTTAACATCAGGTGGGATGAGGTCAATCTTGAAGAATAATATAAAATAAACATCTTATTTTCCTGGATCAGCGAAGATGCTGACATCTCAAACTAAGAAGGTAGGTACACCGAATTTTCAAAGTGAAACACATACGAGTACAAGGTAAAATTTAGGCTGTTGGGAGCGTTCAAGTATTACGTAACGCAATTTATGAAGATTTTAGGACCCCCCCCCCCCCATTTAACGCACCGTAACGTTTTTCTGTACTTCCTCTTCCCTTTTGTTGAATATTGAAGATCACACTTACCTACAATCGAGGCATTCCCCGGAAACCGTAGGGAAACCAATTTGGAGATCCATTTCTTTACTTTTTTATTGTAACGCATCCGTTATATAATTTTCTTTTTTTTTGCTATGGGGCCAAAATTTAAATAATATAAACCTGTTAAGTGCGGGTATAACTCTTGGAGACTCTTCTTTTATTTCCTTTTATTAAGATCAATTCACGCAAAGACTTAGTTTATACACAGTACTCGAACGTATTTGCAACACACAATTGCAGTGTCACTTCCTTCAATCGTTACAATTCGTTAACATATGGCCTACAGGCGTCAGTTTGGCTCTAATATATAGAAACATATATACGAAAATAACTAAACAGAGTCAGGGGGTACTTCAACTCGAATCCATCATAATCCATTGCCGTGAGGGTCATTTGATTGCATGCTTTCCGCGAGGTCATTCCCGCATTGGCAGGAACCGGCAAGCGACAATGACCTTTCGGAAGCACACGAAGATATCTGAAGATGATCACTAATTCCTTGGATTCAATAGTCAAAGACAACGTCGAGTCAATATTTTTTAATTATAAAGATTACATAAGTAAATACTTAGAATAGTCTCTATATAAGTATTTAATCTTTTCTGTTGTTATAGGTTCCGAACTGGAGGTAGCTTCATTCGTTTTCTAAAGACGTTTCATAAATACTACTGCAGTCATTTATTAGAATAGCTCCAGCTTATTTATCGAAAGTAAACAATTACTTGAGTACTTAATTGGCTACGTGACAGTCTTTGAAAAAGTATTGTAAAATGTGCGCTCGTTCATTTTACATCCCAAGTAATTCGATTTATCTGGAAAAAATGTAAATAACCAGAGAAAAATAAGAGTTTGTGTAACACATTTGAAAAGCGCGCGAAAACGCCAAGTCACGTGACTGTTAAAGTTGTGGCGTCAACGTTCTATACATCAAACCGATACGGGTCGGAACGACTTAATTTTACGAAAACACCGAATTTTTTATTGTATAGAAAATGTTTCAATAAATCTTTAATACGGTTAGCGACACAATAATTCAATTTAATCGGTATCAATTTAATCATCGTTTCACCACAGTAAAATAAATAATTTTCGCCGACGGCTGTCATTTGTTTCGGTTCTTTTGTTCTACAGGTAAAAAAAGTAAAAATTATTTTGCAAAAATTAAAAACGAACTATGCTTTTAATTAAAAAATAAAAATGTATATTTATAAGTAAAAATATATAATAACATATCTAATAAGCTAACAAGTCCAACACTTTTCATATTTTGTTGTTAACACTGTCAAGTAGCCAATTGTTTAATCACTCATCAAAACAAAACTATAGGATTTGATCCAACTTATATAACTTATTGGTATGAGCAACACATACCAATAAGTTATATACTGCTACTGCTTAACTCAAATATGATATTCCACCATGACATACAGGGTAATACGTCTATTCTAAAACTATTATTAATCCAATCGAATTATGAAAATTATAATCTAAGAGTGGAGTGTAAGTTTTCTTTTAAGAATAATGTTTAAATGGGTGAGAAAATTTAAAATTCCGAATTTACTCAAAAACTATGTCACACCTTCAATAATATCCGAATAGAGGTGCGCGGGCCGGACTTGTTGCGTCATCTCTAAGGCCCCGGGTTCGATTCGCGGTCGAGTCATTATGGAAAACGATCCTTAGTATACTGTCTTGGGTTTGAGTGTTGTGGTACAGTCGTTGTTTATGATTTCTAAACAGTGCTTTACCTACAGGTGAACTTGTCCAACATATATTTATTCACGGGTACGAAGCAAGCAAGAGCTAGCAAATTAATAAATGCGCCAGACATTATGTAATAATATTAATTAATAACATAAATTAGTGCCAAACAAAGGTACTAACTTAAGAAAACTTCATTTCCCATATTGACCTGACCAACACTCGAACCTCTGAGCCACTGCACTGTAACCTCTACAGTCAGTCAGTCATAGTCAGTATAGAAGGAGTACTTAAATGTAGCTATTCAGCTATTTGAGGGAAAGGCTTGGTGTCACTAAGAAAGAGGAGGAATTTCTACCTCTACAAGATCCGAACCCCAGACCATTCATATGCACAGCATGCCTGTAGTCCTATCGATTTGCCTTTAAATTCATCAATTTTGTTGTTATAGCCATCTTACTTTATCTTGTGTTCTTGTATCTGGCTTTGTGGAGCGGGAAAATATACTCTAGACATCAAGTAAAGCTACAAAATATAATTCGGGGTCATTATAAAGATAAATAAATATTTATCTTTATTAAATTTAGAAAATTAGCAAAATAGTAGGTCAATTTTTATGAAAATTCTGTGTTTGATCGTTCATAAATAGCAAAATAATTCGTCCATTTCTTGTTCAACCCTGTATTTCAATGTTCATATTGTACTTTTACCACTAATTTGTAAATTTATGTGAAATAGTTCAGTTGGTAAGAGCAGCACGCGCGATACGTGAAGGTCGTGGGTTCAATTCCCGCACCGCAAGGGGAGATAAAAAATTTCTGTTTCTAATATTTATGTGAAATATTTGAATATTAGTAAAGGTTAAATTAAAACTAAATTGTCAGAATAACCATTTTGTTTTTAATTTTCATATACATAATTTACAAAGCAGCATGTAACTAAATTATTTTTTTTTATAAAAGATTAACGTAAAAATACCCAAAAACAGAAAAAAAAGTACTGGCCAATGCACGATACGTGTAACAATTAAACGAATTGGCAAAATTAAAAAGGTAAACGCACAGATAAGAGCGGGCGGCCGCGAATTTGTTCCCTAACGCAACGAGCGAAAGTTGCTTTTTGGTTAAACTGCCAACTGCGAGTACATGATTCAATCTGCTTGTGAGCTAAACGTGAACCCACGCGGTTTATTTCACCACAGACTCGGTCCATCTCCACCAGTTTCGTTCTGGGTGTAAAGGGGCGCGCGCGTACGAATTTCAAATATGGAATTCGCGGATTCGAAATTCGAAAATTTTTATTCGCCGTCGCGCGGGAAGCGGAGATGCATAATTACGTTCCGTTTTCGGTGATATTGTGCTAATTTATTTTGTAAGTTGGGTTTTCTTTGTTTCGGCGCGCTCGGTTTGCGGTTTGTATTTTTTTTTTCATTTTGTTATTTCTTTATTGGAAAATTTTGTGTTTTTCTTTTAACACTGTATAAAGTGCAGATGTATTTTGATTAAATTTGTATTAAGACTAACTGAAAAAAATGTGATAATTGTATTTTTTGGAAAGGGAGATTAAAAAATTAATGATAGAGACTCTTAGTCTTAAAATGCGTTCCCATTAAAGTCAATAATTAATCTACGTAAATAATGTTTAAAATTGTTTCGTCCGCTGGCAACGCAAAATAACCTCAATTTTATGCCGTTTTGAATAAACTATACTGTCTGACGGTACATACTTTCTGTTACTGTATTAGCCTTTAGTAAAATCTTTAGTTAAAATACACCAAAATGTTTATATGGTCGATAGTAAAAAATTAAAGATTTAAAATCTAATATTCTGTACTTATTTGTTGTTTTCTAAAAAATATAATATTATTTTTAATAATACAAATCTTTAAACTTAGTCAATACAACGAATACCTCGGTGGCCAAAGACAAAGTTAACTTCTACAGTGCATGATGTCCTGAATTTGATTCTCGATTCGGTCATTCTCATTGTGGAAATGAACTGTTCTTAATTGCCTTGGGTCTGGGTGTGCTGAATGCAAGTTACCAGTGAGGACTTTTAATCAGAACCACGGTTCCGGCTTCGGATTTTTACATTTTATTTTTTTTATTAAGGGACCGGGATCACCTATATTAAAGTAAAAAAAGAGCAAATACTAGAGTATAACAATACAGTCAAATTAATTAAGGTTTAGAATATATTAGTAACGGTTAATTATGCATTTTAAAAATAAATTATCAGTTACCATTATTTTAATATTTGCAAATAGTAGCTTTAATGATTGATTATAATAAAATTTTAATGTAAAGATTTATTTTAATCAATCATTTACATTTATTATTAAGGAAAAAGGTCTTTGATTGTTAAAAGTCATTTACTTTTGAACTTTAATACTTCTTTTTTGATCAAGTAAATGACTCACAACGTTTGCATTATGTGAAAAAGAAATAGCATTATCATGTCTAGGATAGACGTGTCATACAAGAAAATCTTGATTAAAAAAAATAAAGAGTTTCTAGAAGATATGCATGCACCTTACTTTTGTGTTCTTTTCTCCTTTGAATCTTTTTTGAGCACCGTAGAAGTGATTTGTCCATTTTGGAAACTATTTCTAACTAAATGAGACCAGTAAGAAAACGAAATTATTTCAAAGCGCATCAATTTTGGGGCGCACCTAACCCAATCCTCGAAGAGCATCTTTTTGTTGCAACATACGATAGCAAATAAAATTACTAATGCGCATCATATGCTTATCGAAACAATTTCGAGGTGCATCTAAACCATTTCTCAAGCGCATCTTTAATTAGCGCGTTAACATTAAAACGTGCGCTTCGAGGAATGGTTTAGGAACGCGTTCACAAAAAGCGCAAGCAATGGCTGCACTTATCAAATAAAGCGCATCTTTTTGTAGCGCTCATGATAGCTATTATAACTAAAATGTGCGCATCGTGGTATAGTTTCGGTGCTCCTTGAAATACATGGAATGTGTGAAACATGTCATGAATGGAAAGGGTGAAGAACAGTTCTGAGACAGCCAATAGGGGTAAATGGAAAAGCCAACCATATTGTGCCACCCGCAAATAACTTGAAAATAGGGCAGGATAATTGAAATATATCATTACCATCATCTGATGATGCGGAGAATAATGATAATAATATATTATTTATCCTCAGGAACCTCGACCGATTTTGCATAAAATAGCAGATGTAGAAATGTCGTAACACTTTTTCCTAGTTTGTGAAACAAATCCTTGAAGCGCATCTTGTAGTTACGGTCTGGATAATTTATAACTAAAAGCTGCGCTTGGAAGAACAGTTTTGGTGCGCCTCAATGGTTGAGCTTCGACTACCTCAAGAAAACATTCTTATCGCGTATCGCACTAATTCCTTAATGACACTTAGATTTCTTATTCTCTTTGTACCGGGTCGAGTCTGGGTGTACTGGGCTGACAGCCCCAGTTTAATCATCATTGTACAGTCGAAGTCCCTAGTTTGAGATCAGTGGGTCGATGTGATTGGTTGCAGTAATCATTTATTTAAGAAGAAATACATTTATTAATTTCCTTTATATACTAAACTACACCCTTTCTCGAACTTACCTAAATTGTGACGTCTATGGGTATTTCTAGGTTTTAGCAACCCATCTATTAGTATTCTTTATTGAATCCTACTAATATAAGAAACGGGAGAGTCTCTTAGAAGTATGCATGTATACATTTCTGTATGTATGTTTGTTACGTACTCTTTTAAAAAAGATTGAGTGGATTTGGCTTCATAACTTCTTTATCTTATAACCCATCTCGAAGCAGACAAAGCGGCAAACTTCTAGTTACAATATTAATGCTAATTGTATTGAGAGATGGTTGTGCTTTTGTTATGCTTTCACGCATAAACTATTAGATAGAAATTGATGAATTTTGGTATAGGTATAAACCTATCCTTATGGATGAGATTTATGGTAGACTATTTTTGCATTCTATTTCCTACTCATTTTATAAACGCGCTAAATATATAGGTAACTAGCTGTGCCCGCGACTTCGTTCGCGTGGACAACATCCTTTCATGGTCGGTTTTACCCCTTTCTCCCCTGATATTCGAAACAAAAAGTAGTATATATTTTAATCCAAGTTTCGAGCTATTTTTGTGCCAAATTCCATATCTCTAACTTCAAAAATAAACATTTTTCCATATAAACTTTCAAAGGTGGTATTACCCCCATCCCCCCCTTATTTTCTAATAAAAAGTAGCCTATGTCCGTTCTTGAGGTTCAACGTATACCTATACCAAATTTCATCAAAATACGTTCAGCCGTTTAGACGTGAAAGAGTAACAGACGGACAGACAGACAGACAGACAGACAGAGTTACTTTCGCATTTATAATATTAGTATGGATATTTGTCACACTTTCACGTTAAAATCTGGATGAAATAGTTACAAATATGTAAATTCGTACGTACATATAGGTATCCATGTAATCTTTTAAACTTTTGCGTTTATAATATAGGAGTGAGAGCCACCTGCGCTCCTCCGAAAGCTCGGTGAAGAAAGGCTTCGCAGCCATCATCGGTAGTCAGGTGGGAAAAAAATAAAGTTAATCTAATCTTCAGTAGTTTTTGCGTAAAATATAACAAATAAACATTTATAAAACGAAATTTTAATAAGTTTAAAATCAGTAGAATATGTACACGGAAGGTAAAATCAAATTTAAATTTGACATTTTGTGCATTTGAAAATCGAGCGAAGTGGCGAACATTTGGAGAGGCCTATGTCCAGCAGTGGACTGCAACAGGCTGATGATGATGATGATGATGATGTGCATTTGGGTCCAAACGAATCCTTCCTTTAAATGAAGATTCAACTCAAGCTTAGATCAAATCATGTTCGACATTCACTTATGACCAGTTCCAATATTTGAAAAACGATCCGTTTAGTTACGGATAGTAATAAATTATACGAGGCGTAAGTTAAAAACGACCGACAGACGACTGATGACAGCTGATATGGAAAGTAAATTTAAAATTAGAATTAACGACTCGTAGAAACGTACGAAACGTAAAATATTGGAACGAGGGATTAAATACCTGTTGTGAAACTCACTTCAGATCCAGTTTAAACAAAAACTGCAAGTCGGCTTTACAAACCTATAAAATATATACTAAAAAGCTGAGGAGTTGTTTTGTTTGTTTATTTGTCCGCGCTCAGGTATCTTAGGTATTACTGGTTCGCAATATCCAATACGATAATACTTTTTCAATTCGAATCAGGAGTTCCTGTGTTAAGCGCGATCAAACAAAGACACAAACAAAGAAACAAACAAAGAAACAAATAAAGAAACAAACAAAGAAACAAACAAAGAAACAAATAAAGAAACAAACAAAGAAACAAACAAAGAAACAAACAAAGAAATAAACAAAGAAACAAACAAAGAAACAAACTCTCATCTCAGGAACTACTGGTTAAAATTGAAAAAGTATTTTTGTGCTACACAGTCCAGTTATATCACATAACGCTGCTACCAATAGGAGTCAAAAAGCAGTGAATGTAGAAAAAACGGTGACAATACGCGTTCAAAGCCGCGGTTTGCCGCTAGTTTAGTATAATCAAGAGAAAAAAAGACAGCTAAAACAAACTTATTATCACTTCACTGAAATAGAAATATATTTATTTGCATAAAATATGGTACAAAAGATGTTAAAATAAAATAAAAGCACAAACATATTTTACCAACATTGGCATGTAAATCCCTTGGTGATATAACTTTACATCACCTACTATCATTGCCCTGGACATCGTACGCGCGGACTTAATCTTTTTTAGCAATAAATATAGATGGTCGGTTTTACCCCCGTCCTCCCTCATTTTAAAAAAAAGCAACCTTTGCCCGTTCTAGAGGTCCACCGTATACCAAATTTCATCACAATCGGTTCAGTGGTTTAGGCGTGAGCCAAACAGCCAAACAGTCATACAGACAGAGTTACTTTCGCAGTTATAATATTAGTATAAATCTACATCGGGTCGCTAGTATAAAAATATAAACCTACTTTTCTTTTTTGATTGTATGACTCACATAAGTGTAATCCTGAAGGTGTTCGGTCAAAAGCAGATCGCGGGTAACATGCGCCATTCGAGATAAGATCTCATTCTTGCGATTTAGGATTGGTGTATGTTCCACCCAAATTACAGTCTGACGTGTTTTTGAATGTGTATTTTACAGAGTTGACAAAGCCGCTTAGGATGCCACGTGAGTAAATTTTATCGCGCTTTTTTTTATACATTGCACTTCAAGATTGACCTCACTCCACCTGATGTTAAGTGGTAATTAGGTCCTAGCTTAAGGGCGCCAAGTACAGCATAAAATAGCTGTTACTGGCATTGTCGTCCTTACCTTGAAGGCTTTACCCCTGCTACTAATGTAGCACCCCCAGGAGCTCTGGAAACCTTACTCACACGCAGGAACACAACAACACATAGCTGATTGTTATTTGGCTGCGGTCTTCTGTAAGGTGGAGACAATTCACCTGTCGGACTGCTGCAGTTCAAATCGCTATGCCCTACTTCTCTTAAACCGCTCTTAAGAAATTCCGTGCATCAACTGTTGATTGGCTGAAAATGCGAGTGCAGTGTACTATCAGCCAATCAACAGTATCAATACCTTTGTCGGGTTATGCGAGAAATTTGACGTTTGCACATTCTAGTAGAGCATGTCGATTAATTTATTTCCACTTATTACTTATTTGACGACCTCCGTGGCCGAGAGGCGAGCGTGCCGGACTTTGGCGTCGCGTCATCTCAGAGGTTCCGGGTTCGATCCCCGGTCGGGTCAATATGGGAAACGAACTTTTCTATATTGTCTCGGGTCTGGGTGTTGTGGTACCGTCGTTGTTTCTGATTTCTGTAACACAAGTGCTTCAGCTACTTACCACAGAATCAGAGCAATGTATGTGATGTTGTCCAATATTTATTATTTATTTATTATTATGTATTATTTACTTATGCCCGGTTCCAATATTTTACAATCTGTAATGTGTCAAAAATTACTATCCTATATTTGAGAGTATTTAAGAGAGGTAGAACATAGCGATTTATCGCTCGAACTGGAGCAGCCCGACTGGTGAAATACCTCCACCTTACAGAAGACCGCAGCCAAATAACAATCACTTCTGTGTTGTTGTGTTCCTGCGTGTGAGTTAGGTTTCCATAGCTCCTGGGGGGTGCTACATTAGTAGCAGAGGTCAAGCCTTCAAGGTAAGGGCGACAAGTCCAGTAACAGATTTATTATGCTGTACTTGTCACCCTTAAGCTAGGACCTCATTACCACTTAACATCAGGTGGGATGAGGTCAATCTTGAAGTGTAATATATAAAAATAATCCGGTTTTCCTTTAACCGACTTTGAGTCGTTAATATCGTTCCATAATGTACTTGTATACCTGCTGTCATCAGTTGACTGTCGGTCGTTTTTTACTTACGCTTCGTAAAATAATTTATTACTATCCTTAACAAGAATGGTTCGTTTTTCAAATATTGGGAATTTCAAAATATTAAATTAATATTAATTTTATATATATTTCTCAATAGAAACTTGTCATTAAACTTATGATGCGTATGTGTATTACAAAAATCATGAATAATATCAAAATAATATGAATCTAATTGTAAAAAATAACTAGAATCTTTGAATAGGCACACGTTTCCCGTATCGAGTGTCAAATCACTTGTCGCAAGAAAAACATACTCTAGACCCCTATAAAACATTCATCTACTTCTTAAGGCCTAAACTGAATAAAAAGTTACAGATCACCTAATAGCATGATATCAATTTCTACGTGATATTACCAGAAACTTAGCTGAAAAGTCGCAATTAAGGTAACATAAAGAAGTCGGCACACCCAGTCTTTGATAAGTCAGACGTTAAGCCGCACAAAAGATAACTAATCTCTTATTTGCAGAATCAAAGAACAGCGAAATCTCTGCGCAAGATAAAAACGTGCCAAATTTTTATCAGCCTCTACGCAAGACGTACAGTCACGTGCGCGTTCTAAAGCGAACCTTATGTTCACGTCATAAGAGCTAAATTGTTTACATTTCATTGCTCGACTGTACGTTATCTTAAACGCACTAGGAAACGCTGGATGAACGCCGTGTCAGGGTCAAGTGGGCGGTTGAGTCTAAAATTGATTGGTGACTTGAGTTTACTTCTGTAAAGGAAATTCTTTAGAAGAACGTTCGTCTTATAAATTATCTAAACAGTAGCAGCTACCCGGAATTCGTACGAGTGAGATTTTTTTTACATTGCTCTTCAAGATTGACCTCATTCCACCTGATGATAGTCGTAATGAGTCCTAGCTTAAGGGCGCCAAGTACAGCATAATAAAGCTATTACTGGATTTGTCGCCCTAACCTTTAAGGCTTGAGCTCCTGCTACTAATGTAGCACCCCCACAGAAGCAGAAGAATTAGATATTTACACTAAAAAAGATAAAAATAATCATAATTTAGATATTTTTTTAGAATTTATGAAGCTAAATTGAATATTTTATTGAAATCAGGAAATAATAAGTGATCCAAGGGATTATTTTCGAAATAAAATTTCACACGTGTTTTAATATATACTTTCAATAAAGAAGATGCATGCAAAATTAATTGGAATAACTTTGAAAACTAAAGAACTTTCAAAAAAACTTCCAATAACTGTTTTACTTACTTAGGAAATGATTTTCAAAACAATATTTTTACCTAAGTTTCATAATTTTCGATGAAGAACTTTCATACTGAATGTGATTGCTGTGATCCGACCTCCACAGCCCTTTTGGTTATGCTTTTATATGACAATATGTTTAACTTTTTTGATACTACCCTTTTGTGATTGTGTGTTAGATTGCGTAAGTGAGAGTGTCGCTATGGTTGTCCAATCCCTACTATCCCTACTTGTCCCTACTATCCCTACTAATATTATAAATGCGAAAGTAACTCTGTCTGTCTGTCTGCCTGTTACGCTTTCCCGCTTAAACCTCTCAACCGATTTTGATGAAATTTGGTATAGGTATACGTTGAACCTCAAGAACGGACATAGGGTACTTTTTGTTAGAAAGCTTAAGATAAATTATGAGTAGTGATATTTTATAGTAATAATAATAATTAGCCCGATGCTAACAGCACGCCACATAAGGGAGGGGGGTAATGCCTCCTTTGAAAGTTTATATGGGAAAATGTTTATTTTTTAAGTTAGAGATATGAAAGTTGGCACAAATATAGCGCTATTAAAATATAGACTACTTTTTGTTTCGAATATTAGGGGAGATAGGGGTAAAACCGACCATGAATGGATGTAGTCCACGCGAACGAAGTCGCGGGCACAGCTAGTATATTTATATGAGCATAGAATTTCATTCGAATAACTTTTTAAAAAGGCAAGTTTTTTCCGGAATATGGATCTTAAGTCATGGATGAATCCCACTTATAATTATACTTTAACGTAAAAGTATAAATGTATGATTTTTTGGCTTTATGATTGCGAGCATTAATCGATACCTAATAGATGTTCGTAATTAGGTATTTTGCACAAAACATGCAAACATGCATTTACCCATGTCACATAACTTGATTTTGGTTATATTTTTTTATTTTTTAAAAAAGGGCCACCAACAGCTTACACACTAATACATGTTTGATAATAATATGGTTTGAAAGATTAACTAAATGTAAAGCCACTTAAAGGCGAACACATCATGCACTTACAACTAGTACAGAAATAGGAAGGCTTAAGAAATAATGCTTTAAGAAATTATACAGTTTATTTTTTAAAATTAAAATATAATGTAGGATAAAAATTCAGTAAGTGTATCTGTAAAAGAGCAATAATTTTGAAATATATTTACCAGTAAAAGGGGCTCGGATATAGCGAGGAAAATGGTTCCTCCACACCACTGCTGTAGAAGATTTGACTCTCTTGGGGAGTCCGTTTCTGGGGAGTCCGTTTCTACACAGTGGGTCAGTGGTTGCGGTAGAGCTGTCCTAATTCTACCGCACAGTGGTTCCCAACCTCGCTCTACGGAATGGCGGGTTGATTGAAATTCTGCTTACATTAGTATGTATTAACATACTAATTTTACGCAATGACATGGAAAAGATATCAATATCTGTGGATCAATTGTATTTATTGTATAGCCTTAGTACTCTCGGAATCGGTGAGTTTGCACGCAAAACAGTTCTAAGAAACGGAATAACAAATGTGTCTATTGTAAGACGTGGCAAGCAAAGGAACACGAAGTGAAATTCTTTCCACAAGTTTCGAGCAACACAACTTGTTATTTAAGATCTTGTACAATAATACTAAATCAGAGAAGTCCCTACGCTTATCTAGGCTATTCATATATTTCTTCATGAACTGTAACATAATGCACTCCGAAAAAAAGATTATTTTTAAGACATTCACTACGTTTACACTTATAAAATGTTTTTCAGCACTCCTACATACCTTTCTACGGCAGAAGAAAACTTTTTAAACTTTTTACAAATTCGCTAATCAAGACAACATCCCAATTACTGCCCATTAATTTCACCAACCCTAGTACTTTCGCTCAAGTCGAAGACCAAGGACCTATATTTTGTGGAACACCATCAACCATCGGATAGCAACAATCTCTCCAAAAATAACAACCAAAATTTGAAACGACCGTTATTTAACGTCTTTCCAAAGAGAAATGTTAGAAGAACATGTTAACAATATCCTGATGCGAGCAGAACCAGCTGTTTCGTATCAACAAACATTGTTTTATTGTAAACAGTCGATGACAGCTAACATATAAACACAGTGTCCAGTAGATGTACTGGATATTTTCTTGTGGGCGGCTCTCGAACTTCAAATTGGATTAACGAACCCGGTATTTTTAGACATTTCTTTTGCACTTGGATGGTTCGCTGCGTGTATCTGATCCGCGATGTGGCCTACGAATGCCTTTGTTAACCTTCCTAACTATAGGCGTGGCCAGTTGTCGGATTCCGATGACAAGGGGGAAATCGAAGATGGGAAGGAATACTTGGTCGTTAGGTTTAAAAGTTTTGTGAGTCAGTTAGTTATCATCATACACATATAATTTTAAGGTCTTAGCCGTAAAAGAGGTGTACGAAACATCAATCATAATGATTTTTTGCAAACTATGTTTAAGATGCTTTAAAAATAATAGTCACTGTGTTGATAAATAAAATTTTGACGGCATAGGTGGCTATCTGCATAGAAAATCTACGTGGAAATCGTATTTTGATAGGTAGGATTTTCGTCTTTATTGTTTTCATAGATATTAAAAAAGAGAAAACGAATTCACTGGATTAAATGGAGAACTGAGTTTAAGAAATTTAAGAAAGGGCATAGGCCCTAGCCCTTTAACTGAATCTGAAATGAATCTGAAACTGATTTATCCCTCTAACTGAAGCAGCCTGACTGGTGGAATAGCTCCACCTTACAGTAGACCGCAGCCAAATAACAATCACTTCGGTGTTCTTTTGTTCCGGCGTCTGAGTAAGGTTTCCAGGGTTTCTTTACATTAGTAGCAAAGGTCAAGCGTCCAACGTAAGGGCGACAAGTCCAGTAACATTTTTATTATGCTGTACTTGGCGCCATTTAGCTAGGACCTTAACATCAGGTGGGATGAGGTCAATCTTGAAGTGCAATTAAACCAAAAAGAGTAAAAAAAAACAATTACTTAATTGACGCCACCTGTAAATAATTATGGTAGTTAGAAGTTTGGTTCTTTTGAAAGTTAAATAAATATATATTAATTACATAAACAACGCTGAAAATGTCTACAAAATATCGTTGGGAATATATTACTACTGAAAAGATGCCAGCAAGAAGCTTAACAGTTTTCTTTACAAGACAGCTAGGCTTATTCCTATTTTTGCACCAGGACACACTTAGTTTGTGAATGGTAAAAGAAATACAACAAAGTCAAAAGGAATAAACATGATCATTAAATAAACTGTAGGTCCTTGTTCAAATAAACGAGTATCATTTTGAACTATTGGCCTACTTGCATCAATGTGTAAAAGTAGGTAAATGTTATGCAATCAATTCAGAAATAAAAAATTATACTCAATACTCAATATTTTTATTGCATCTATAATGTTAAACTAAACGAATTATCACAACAAAAGTGCATATTCGTGTCATTAAAACAGTCATGCTACTCTGTTGCGCATTCAAATACATCTTTTGCATTTCTATTCAACGATAACTTATTGCTTAATATCTTGTTTAAGATCGACAATTTTATGAATTCTACGTTCAGGAACAGCAAGCTTGTGTTTATCTTTGGTTTTTATGCTATGTAAGCTTTAAGACTTTTGCGTTACATTTTAAACATTTCAAATAAGTTAACACGACACTATTTTTATTTAGTAGTTAATACGAAGTACTTACTGCCCGACGTTTCGGTTAGGTTGCACCAACCATGCTCACGAGCTGAATCTTTATTTTTTTTTCTTTTTCTTTCTTCTTTTTTTTGTTTTGACCCGTAAACTTATTTTAAATGTTTATGCTATGTGTTTTATTTCTGCTCTAAATATCTGACTTTTAGGAAAAGTACCAGTTCTTATATGTACCTACCTATACAATAACGGTCCGTCGCTGTTCATGCTATCCCCGAGTCGCATCTTAATTCATTCTCAACTGTTTAGTAATCTATACTAATAATAAAAAACTGAAGAATTTGCTAATATCAAGAACTACTGGTAAAAATTTAAAAAGCTATTTTTGTGTTAGATAATAAGGCTTTAGGCTATATTACATCACACTTTTTTTCTTTTTATGTTGCACTTCAGGATTGACCTCAACCCACCTGACATTAAGTGGTAATGAGGTCCTAGCTTAAGGGCGACAAGAACAGCATAATGAAAAGTTGTTACTGGCCTCGTCGCCCTAACCTTGAAGGCTTGACCCCTGCTACTAATGTAGCACCCACCAAGAACTCTGAAAACCTTACTCACACGCAGGAACACAACAACACCGAAGTGATTGTTATTTGGCTGCGGTCTTCTCTAAAGTGGAGGTATTTCACCCGTTGGGCTGCTCCAATTCGAGTGTTAAATCTCTATCTGTCATAAAACTTTTACGCTGCAACCAATATAAGCGTAGAATCAATGAAAAATTTGTAAATAAATGGGGACAGTACGCGTGCAAAGCCGCAGGGCATCTATATCGCTCAAACTAAGCTCTACTCTCTTACTTTGAGTACCAGATAACGGAACAAAGTGTGTCAACTTAGGACAAATAAGCTAATTAATAAAAGTTTGTTTCCTATGTTATTCCGACTCGAAGACGAACAAGAATCGAAGGCGGGTTCTCTTAGGCCTCAAGGCTTGGTTTCACTCTTCGAGATTTAGCCACTGCGATGTCGTCGCAATCATGCAGTATTTTTTGATATAAATAAAATAATAAAAAACATAAAAAAACAGGAACAGAATACCTATATATTTACTTATATTTAATATTATTATTATCTACTTATTTATTAAACAAAACAAGTAAGTTTATAAAATAGGCACAAAAGCGACCCAAAAAGCTTTTTACGGTTTGTCTGCGGGATCAGGGTTTCAAATAAAAGTGTGCACTTTTTATTATGTACTATCTTCTGGCAATTTAAAAGTTTTTTTTATTATGTAATTGTGCATTTGAGAAAATAACTTTTCTAATTAATGCATTTCTTTTGTTGCAGGTATTATAAACCGTTTGGTGAAGAGCTGCGAATTAATTTTCATAATATTTTAGTTTTTTTTTGTTATTATAATTAATGTTATTACAATACAAACAAATATGTACCCATAAAACACTATAAAACATTGAAAATCATAATAAACTGTATTACGAACGAAAAATGTTAAAGTTTGGAAAATGCTGGTGTTAACCTTTTGATTGCGCGTGTTCTCAAAATCCTAAAACATTTTCAAAAAGTTTGAAAGGCGATGTTTGAGTGAGAAATGTATGGTCTATGGTCTCTTGAGTGGCGGCTCTTGAGTTCCATATTACCATAGATTATGTGTTAGAATGTACGTTTGTGTTTTGTAAATGTCAAAAGAATTTGGGAACACACGTCAAACGAAAATTGTATTCATTAGTGAAATTTGCATATGAATAAGATTCACATTTAGATTACATGATTTACATGTTATAAGAAACGTTGTGCGACTTTGAACTTAGTTTTAACATTATTGATAAAAATTTCACTAGCATCAACTGTGTTTATAAATATAAATTTCGCTGGCTGTGTAATGACCCCAGTAAAAGCATTGATTACATTTGTACTTACGTATGAAAACAATTCGTTATCATATTAACACTCTAATTCATTATTCAGAGGTCCATTTTATTTAAGTAGGTATTAGGTATGTTTTATTCAATCAAAGTTGAGATAGACAAAGCTAAATGTTAAATTTGATAATGGAATACCGAATAAGTTAATGGGACGTGTAGATAATAGCAAAACAGCTGATAGATATTAACATTTATATTTAGTTACGGAAATATTGTGTAAAATATAAATGTACATAATTTTATGATTAAACTTTAACGGTTTTCATCATGTTACCCAATTTTCGTATGTAATTGTAAAAAGTAAGCAAGTACCTAGTTATGTAAGTTACCAAATAGTTAAGCCAACTGATCTAATTGTTTTAAAATGATTCTAGTCAAACACGACACGTATGAGAAGCGTATGAGTGCTACATTTAAGTCCTGTCAATGTCAAAAACAAGTCATAGACTATTGTGTTTTTTTTTAACCAAGGAATAAAAGTAAATGTCCGTAATTTTTTTTTTACTAATTGTTTTTTTCCGAATCCACAGACACACGCCGCCACAGCCACTTCAAAGGGCTGAGCATCATAAACTTCCGCTTCACCAGCAAAGTCCTCCAGAATGAAGTTCACGAGGCTGTCCTCAACATTTTCATCCAAGAGTTGGAGCCAAAACAAAACACCACCAGCTTCGAGAGCGATGAGCATTTTACCATAAACCTCCAAGTGAGCAGAGTCACCAGAAACAGTCAGGGCAGCAAAGCCTCTGTGCCGTACACTGACAATTCAGTGAAGATGAGCAGGAAAGAACTGAAGATGGGGAAGTGGCTGAAGGTGAACGTGACCACGATGGTGGCGGAGTTCTTCAGATTGCCAAGAGAGTATTTAGCCGTAATAGTGAGAGCACAAGACTCGAGGAGCAACTTGAGCCTGGTTGTGCCGCATCCGAGATCAGAAACAAATAATGCGTTGGTGAGTACTCTTTTTATATATTACACTTCAAGATTGACCTCACCCCAACTGATGTTAAGTGGTATTGAGGTCCTTTTTTTTGACGGGGAGAAATGCGTGACGCACCGTACCTTTACGCGAGGGAGAATGGCGGCATGTGTGGGACTCCCTTACCTGTCTCCTACCCACCCACTAACACTCTCGGGTTGGACCTCATCGCCTTAGTGGCAGTATTATGGGAAATCGGCTAAGCCTTACCTACCACGACATCGCCGGCGGCTGCTCCCCCCATGGTGGTCGTGGGGAGAATGAGGTTGGCCGATCCAACTGGACCCTGCCCCCACCTCGCTGCAGAGACCATGAGTGCAATGCCGCCTGAGGTGCCCTCACAGCATCAGTAGGCCGGTCTCCGCGCGGAAATTCAGCGCTGGCGTATTGCCACCGCGCTTTTAGCCGCCTCCGTTTGCAACATGCAGGGGTAGACATGTCGTCTTCCCTAACCCTCTCGTCTGCGTAACTGAAGTTACGTGTTGGCGTGACAATCAAACCTTTTCAAAATAATATAAAAAGCGTTAGTTATCCACACAATCTTGTCATTCATATACTCTTCTAATTCGTAAGTAGATACCCTTTTAATTAACCGACTTAAAAAAAGGAGGAGGATCTCAATTCAACCGAGTGTAATTTTTTTTCAAAAGAGATGTTTTGATTTACGTCTTTAATTTATACAACTCAACACTAACTTGAGGAAAAGTCTATTAAACATTTTTATGCTTAAAGCAACTAATAAATAACTATTTTCTGAAGTTTACGTTTATGGTTGATGGTTGCGGATAGTTAAACAACATTCCTATTGTTGTTAATTTTCATAAAAGCAATATTCCATGTTTCTGGCCGCCTAAAAATCAATTAAATATTTGTTCTTTAAATTTCATTGATTAATTCTACACCCATTGAGTAAATTTACTCATTTGAAGCTGCTCTGACCCCCAAGTTATCAACATTTGGTAGACAATGTCGTAATTCCAAACTTACATTTTGTAAGAATTAATTTTATCAGGCACCACAATGCCTAATTATTTCATTAACGACACCGGAATTATTTTTTAAACACATTCATAAATATATCTCTGCCTAATCATATCACGAGTAAAACAATGATAAATTGACTGTTAATTGTGCCTGCGCATATTTAAATTCGAGCTACGAAATGTATAATGTCTTTAAACTTTCTGCATAAATAGAAGTACAAAAGGTGGACTGAATGCTAGGAGCATTCTCTACCAGTCAACCATCGGGTCATGCAGATAGTTAGTTTATGGGAGCGGTAACAGTAAAAATTTGTGTATGGATTGCAATAAATAAAAATAAATAGCAGGGAAGTAAACACCATAATAGAATATTCATACGTACATGTTAAATTAATATAATAAAATAAAATATATACTAAATATACACATAAATGTATAAATATAAATATAAGCAGACAAGTAAATAAATAAAGCAAATTAAATTCTATGTAGAATGAGAAGAACAGAAGAATTCGCGAACTGTCACTTTAAAAGTTCCTTACTACTTCAAATGTGTCTGTTTTTTTAATTGTTATTCAATCTTGAACCTAAGCTTAAGCACTTAAGCACTTTTTTATTAAATTAGCGACTGACTGAGCTACAAGCCTTAGTGGCTCACTTATTAAGTTTGTGGCCAACTTATTATTTAGGTCAGATTAGGATGCTCGATTCTGTACTGAAAGGGTGGATTATTATATTGTCTATTCAGTCTAACAGTTTATTTACAAAAACATATAAGACAACTAATACTTTCTTCATGTCAATCTTTACTCATGTTAACAAAAAAATATTAAGATAAATTGCGTTAAAATTTAGCGCAGTCACATCACATCTTTACATCATTTGAACAAAACTGTGTGGTAAAAACATCTCCCCACTGAATTCTGATGCGTTGTATCATCATTAATATTTATTTGTAGAACCAAAAATACGTCCCTTTGTATTTTGAAAATGTCACTAATTATTGTTTTTTATTCACACATCATTTCTATTGGTATTCAAGACAATAATATTCTAGCAAAGCTAACTGCTATCACGATTACGATTGAGTTAAAAGATTGACGAGACAAAAAATTGACTTTTCATTACGAATCAGTCTCCAGCACATCTAATCGCAAAACGTCGGGCTTTTTTTATTTGAATCCGATATTTATTTAGCTTTTGTTTGATATGAACTATTGGACAGAGACGAATCGTTAACTTTTCGAATCGGCATAATTTCTGACGTTTGTGAATCACATTTTTTTTAACGGGGGGAAATGCATTGACGCACTGTACCGCTGCGTTGGAGAAAGTAGCGGCGTGTGTGGGCCTCCCCCTCTCTGAAAAGAGTTGGGACTACTCACTAACACCTCCTCACACCTCTCATTGCCTAGTGACGGCGTCATGGGAATATAGATTATCTATAGCAGCCACGGCGCCGTCGTTTAAATTGCACTTCAAGATTGACCTCATCCCACCTGATATTATGTGGTAACGAGGTCCTAGCTTAAGGGTGACTAGTACAGCATAATAAATCTGTTACTGGACTTGTCGTCCTTACCTTGAAGGCCTGACCCCTGCTACTAACGTAGCACCCCCCAGGAGCTCTGGAAACCGTACTCACACGCAGGAACACAACACAAAAGTGATTGTTATTCGGCTGCGGTCTTCTGTAAGGTGGAGGTATTTCACCAGTCGGGCTGCTACAGTTCAAGCGATAAATCGCTATGCCCTACATCTGTTAACTGATTTGCTAACTACACCTCCCTTCTTTCCAGATGCCATACGTAGAAGTAAGTCTTAAGGATAATTCCCATAAGAGAACGCGCCGCACCATCGGCATGGACTGCACCGAAAGCACGAAAGAAGTCCGCTGCTGCCGCTACCCCCTCGTGGTGAACTTTGAAGAGTTCGGCTGGGACTGGATAATCGCCCCTAAACTGTACGACGCGAACTACTGCAGCGGGGAGTGCCCTTATAGCTTCCTCCAGAAGTACCCCCACACGCATTTAGTGCATCTAGCGGCCCCTCAAGGGAGCGGCGGCCCTTGCTGCGCCCCCAGAAGGATGAGCAGCATCTCCATGCTGTACTTCGATCATGATCTGAACATCATATATGGAACGATACCGGGGATGGTTGTGGATAGTTGTGGATGTTCATAGCACGGCTTAGGCGGGGCTCCAAGGTTGATAAGGCTGCTTAGAGTTCTGTGTCTGTTCGTAATGTTCACCCTTACCGATCAGTGAATTAATAAATGCGAATTTCTCTCCTTTTCAAAACCTGCCTACATTCTAATGTCAAATCTCATCAAAGGCAACTTTAAATTACTCGATTTTTATGTCTGTGTAAAACTTAACTTGGCGGTGCATTTCCGTGCGCACATTTGCCGACTTGGAGCCTCTTTTTAAGTGTAGTGTCTTTCGCTATGTGATAATTTGGTTGAAGACTGCGAACCTCAGTGTTGTGTCATGTGTGCGATGTGTGGCAATGTAAAGCTTCCTTCCATTAAAATTTATCGAAAGCAAAAACTTGAAAGCCCTATACAATTTAGTTTAAATAGAAAATCCATACAAGCAATAAAATTTATAAAGCAACTAAATATGGTTTTTGTGACAATTACCTATGTAAATCAAAGTTTATTTTAACGGTTAAAAATTAAAACACTTTTATACTTTAATTTACGCTTTAGATAATTTTTTCTGGAAGACTGTATACATTTATTTACATTTGTACCTACAGATAGATTAAATTTGATTCTATTTTTAAGGCTTATCTACGCCTAGATAAATCTAGATACCTATAGATATGGAAGTTGTTTTACAAACAAAGTAAGTACAAAGGATTTTTTTGATTTAACTCTAGTACCATCGAAATATTACAAGCAGCATTGAAATATTAAAACATGAAAGGTTTTTTACTTTTATACAAAACTTGGCCAATTAGAAAAATACCTACCTACACTGATAAAATGAAACTGAAATACTTATTGATTTACTTACTTCGTTCCATTCAAGGCTATCTAGAAAGTTCTAGAAAACGTGTTTTAATTAAGTTTCTGACTTATAAAAAAATCGTATTTGTCTTTTATCTTTTCTCCTCACGGTTTTTTTCATTACTATGTCATCAGGATATATTTTATTAATCTGTTTAGCTGAATGTAATTATTTTATTAAATCAATAATCTTGAATTTTTATAGCTACTCCACCTTTTGACATTTTTATTAACGGACTTCTGATAATACTGTAATATTCTTACTTATACTTCTGATAATAGAGTTCAAAATGATAGTGCATTATCACTATTTTTATGCATTATGATATGAATTTATCAAGCAACGCCTTGTGGTGAGCGTTCACATCTCAAAATGGCATTTATTTTTTCAATATTAAGTCTCAACTTCTTATTCTAGATGCCCATTATCATTTCATTACCAATACATTATTGTAAATTGTAACATCGTTTCAACGGCACACTTCATCAACTTGGATTTATTTATAGAAATATTTATAATGTTGATGACAGTCCCAGCACTGACGGAAGGATTTAATAAACCAGTTTACCTTATTTTGAAACACTTTTTTTTAGGACACAATAACATTATTATCCAAATACAATAATACTTAAGCAAATTTACCTACATGTGCCTTCATCACCATCTTTCGTCTTTTCATTTTAGTTAGGTACCTACATAATGTCATTTTACCATCTAATTTAATTTTAAGTAGGTTCTATGTAATTTGTGTTTCTATAATACGTACTCGTGAATTTTCGTTTGAATTTATTTTCGAAATTGTTTTTTTGAAAATATATAGCGGGTGGTGCTTAAATATATTCTTTTATTGTATAAATTACGATTGTAACAGTGCCTACCCAAATTTTATTAGAAACGTAATGTGTCGTATTATTTTGGCGTGATTAAAACTAATAATATTTTTTGGATATTTTTATTGTGTAGGGTTTAGAAAAAAATTGTCGGAAGTTAGAATTTCAAAAATTAGATCTCATTCTGAGGCCGCGATTTGTGCCTTAACAAGGATCTCTCATTACTTTTGGATAACATGCAAAAAAAATATATAAATGTTTCTTTTACAAACATTTTAGTTTTAAGCCTGTCGTAACAACTTTATGATTTTATTATTGTCAAAATTAACTAACATTTTTCGTGTTATAAGGTTTACGAAATAAATTTTCAATCAACTCATATCTTACGATTTGTATTATTTTGTGGGTGTAGTCTTTTTATATGGAAATATATCTATCGAATTATTTGGTATATTTATTAAACTCCCATATGTTTTATGTAGATTTCAAATTACCTACCTCCTCACACTAGCAAACTAGTTACATGTAAAACATTGCGCACGGGATCAAAAGAAAAGCTTAAATTAATTTGTGGCCATTCTCTCAGAATACCCACTCTTTATTTATATAAACTTTAAATTATTTACACATTTTGTTTTTCCTACTTTACATTAATATACTTATCAACGTTGTTAAAATACAATCAAAACAAAAATATATATAACAGAAATACACAGGACACAATGTACATTTACTATATTTAGACAGTGGGAAAAATAGATGGACTAGTATACCCAATTACAAAAAATAAGATTTTCCCACAATTTTATCAGTTTTTCCCATTAAAAAAGTATTTTATAAATTTCGGCAGCACTAAAATTAATATCTTTAAAAATTACCTTATTCGAACGCCAGAAATTTATTAAATACTTCAGTCTAATATATTGCTTAATCGATCCAAAATATACATGAAAAAGAATGATTTTGTTACATTGTACTGTACTTGTATCAATTCTCGATAAACAATTCCTTATCCGTACGGCAAAACAACAGTTTATTCATGGCATTAATAAAATTAAACTTATTAAACATGTGGTGGAAATAATATATTTTTTGTTATTTTTTTAAGTTAGTAAGTAAGTTTTTAAACTCTAAGTTTCTAATATACAGGAAGTGCACAACATCAAGTGGTGTCAGTCTATAATAGGTTGGATGGATTTTTTCCGAAACTTTAAAAAACAACGTTCGTAATGATATAAAAAGCTGCATTATAAAACTTAAATTAGCTGTAAATATTGCCACAGTTAAAATACGCGTAAAAAGACTTCATAGTACAAAATTGTGGTTTGAACATGGCAACACATCACATAGGTCTTACTAAAATGCAAAATGCTATTAAAAAGTTAAGGATAATTTGACGGTGATCATCAAAAGTACATTTTTACTTATTCTTATGAATAACAATATCCGTATAAAGATGTTCTCAATATGATAATGTGATTTCTAGGTATCCAAATAATAATTTAATATTTTCGAATACAAATCTAATATTTCAGTGTTGTCATGTTCATTCCACAAAAGTTAATATGGCAGTGAATGTTTTATTTAAAAAAATCTAAGCGAACTTAATTTAAAGCATAAAATGAAACATCACAGATTTTTATATCTACAATAAGAGAAATGCAAGTAATGAGGAAATGCCATGATCATAAAGGAAAGGACAATAGAGAGTAGTAAGGTCACATTGGAAGTACTAAAAGTCTAGTACTAATCGCTATTTATTTACAATTCGCCGTTTTGCTAGTCCAAACAATCATGGTACTCAACGCATTTTAAAGTTAAAATATTTATTGACATGTCTTTTTACTAAATTAGTAAGTTTTAACAGGCAGTTTGAAAATATTTTATTTATAAACTATTTCAGTACCGCAAGCTCTTGGACTAGCAAAAGGTGCTTACATACATGGTGTCAAATGGATTTCACGAGCTACATTATGATTACAAGTGGCATCCCTATGCATATACCTAGGATCCGCCATGGTTACCTGGTCATCCGAACACCGCCAATTAACGAATCGCCTAGCCATTCAGTGAAATGGCTGAAAAGACTTGACTATGACAAAGTTATACATGGCGGCCATTTCAACGAGATACTCCTTTCCAAATAATTTTCAAACAAATATTTGTAAAATTTGTATGAAAAGCTCCAGCATTTGAAGTCTTAAAACAAATTAGTTAAGAACAATGAGTTGAATACCAGGCTAAAAAGTGACTCGTTAAATTCGACCCTAACAACATTCGAAATCACTACGTAGCTCTACTAAAACCCAGCATGTCTGTAAGGACCATCACCTCAAAACGAAAATGGGCGCAACACTGAAACTTGAGCGTTTATATTTAAGTAGGATCACAGTGGAAAAGTGATGTAAATTACGTTATTACTATGCTATAAATATAATATGTTATTTAAAGTCCATATTATGGCAAGTTTCTACATAACCGCTATCACTTATCGTGTCGCTATGACATCTATGACTACGTCCATAGAAAAAATTCATTCGCTATACTGTACACCGTCTGTCACTAACACTGAAAAATAATATAAAACTGGAGCTACGCAGCTCTTAATCACATCTCGATTCACTGATTCAAAAACTGGGCTGTGATACAGTTCTAGGGTTCCCGCTTTGAGGTTGGTACACATCGTAGGAGCTGTGAGGCTCCAGGTGGCATACCACGTTGTTTTCTCCATTCAGGACAGCTGCCAACGCCCTCATATTGCTCTCTTGGGGCTGGTGGTATGGGTGCATCAGTCTACCGCTCTCATAATGCCTCGGGTCGTAGCGTTCGAGGGTGTCCCACTTCCCGTACTTCCCGTAATGCTCGTCATGATGATGCCGCTCTCCAGGACTGTACGAGATGAGGGGGCGGTGGTCCCCGAAGAACTTGGAGCTGGACGACCCGTGGTGCTGGTTCTGCCTGCAGTTGTCTGGTCCCGAGTTGTCATCAGACATATCCGACATTAGTGTCTCGTTTCTTTCTATTTCTTCGTAGACAGGGTCGTCTTGGATGACGCGAAACTCCTGCTCAGATCCCCGCCGGTACATGCGACCTTGCTGGGAGCCGATTTCGGAGTAAGTGTGGTTGATATTCTGACTCCCGTGGTGATGGTGGTGCTTGCGCCTGTTTTCATCCTTGTAGTGCTTCCGGAAGATCATCTCCTGGCTGCCGGGGGAGTGTTGGGACATGTAGACGTGGGGGTTTCGAAAGTCGTGGTTGTAGCTTCGGGTGGTTTGGTACCCCTGGTGGTGGAGGGGACTTTCCTCGTCCTTTATTGCGTGGCGGGGGGAGCCGGGGGCGAGGGGTAAGTCGCACTCGTTGTAGGGGCTGTGGATGTGGTTCTGTTGCGCCATCTGGCGGGAGAGCGTGTCGTGGTGGGGCAGGGTCGCCGCATTGCCCGGGTGGTGCTTAGAAGAAGTGTTCTGTGGACATTTTGGTTGATTAAATTTTGGAAAACTCTTGGAGTTGGTTCAATAAAAAGTTTGACAGCAGCAAAATTATGAAATCAAGAAATTTACTTGTTTTAACTGACGTATTCGTTTTAAAAAGGTCAAAATGTTTATTTGAACAGACGCCAGTAAAAAATGGCAAAATTTAATAAACAATTCCTAGATTTACTTTGATTAATCTTGATGAAAATAAAATTGTTTCAGAAAATTCCTGATATTAGTTATAGCTGCGTCAAATTGTTTTGAACAATAAATGGAAAAAAAACAGCTCAATCCTTTTGTGCTCAGTCTTGAAAGTATTAAAATAAAACATCGCTGAAATGATAAAAGCGTTACGAGACTCATCAAAAATTCTAATAACTTTTCAAGCAAATTATATAGATTCTAATGTTAGCGCTCGATAGCTCAGAGTTTAATTTTTGAGGCTTTCCTGAAATTCACTCTATATATAGGTACACAACCACACAGTAAAATACCGTATTCGGAGTGAACCAGGCAAAGCAACTTTAAATTTACTGTTAATTTACCTTTGAAAGGAAAAAAACATAGGTAATTAGTTCAAACAACAATACGATCGCAAGTTATAGGTACGCGTGATCGACTATTAGGCATTGCAGAGTTCTATAAAAGTTTAGACTTGCTTTTTAATCACAGAATTAAGGCTTTTGTACATGATCTCATGAAAGGCTAAGGTGCTAGTACTAGACGACTAATTCAGTGGAATCGCAAAGTGCTCGTATCACTCGGAGAATGCAATATGGTATCCTTTTAGAGCATTGTTTAATTTAGGTAATTCTAGAAATATCTACTAGAAGAAATATCTAAAGTTAAGTAGTCATAATTCCACTGATAATTGAGTCCATTTTGACATAACATTGATGTAAGAAAGTTTGTCAATCTTATGTCAACTTACTATTGGCGATCGTGGTAGGCAGTCCAATTTAAAATTGGGGTCGATCAATCTTTCTTCACAAATATCTACACGCAGACTTCAGATTTGAAGGAGGCCCCATTATATTAAATACAATACTGTATAACATTATTCTGATCCATTTGATTTTTACTGTCCATCAGTATGAGATGCGTTTATACAGAGAAAATGATATATGACTAAAAATTTCTGTCTAGATAACCAAAAAATATAAGACATTTTTTATTTTATCATATAAACAATAATTAACTCAGATACATTCCCTTTAAATTAAGGGCAACGTCACATCTTAGCACAGCTTTTACGAAATAGTGACGTAAACACACCTCCGCTAAAGTGTGATGCGCCATATCATTATCACTTTTTTAGAAATTGAAGAAAAAATGCGCTTTTAATGTGTTTTGAAAATCTTATTAAATATATTGTTTTTTACATAGTCATAATCCCTATTACTAAAGTATGCTCTAAATAATTTATGTTAAAGCAGTAAAAATCCTCTCACATAATGCATCTAGAGCATTTTTTTGGCTACCATACTTACGTACGGTCAACAGCAACGTAAACACTTGTTTGATATTAGATCTTATGCGTACGAAATAAGGGCGATACAAAATCCAACGTGTGTAGTCTAACGTGCTTTTATACAAAAAGATACATTGGACTAGACACTCTAATTAAGTCTAATGAGTGGCTAGATTTTTTTTATATTGCACTTCAAGATTAACCTCATCTCTCCTGATGTTAAGTGGTAATGACGTCCTAGCTTAAGGGCGAGGGGTCAAGCCTTCAAGGTAAGGGCGACAAGTACAGCATAACAATACTGGACTTGTCGCCCTTACCTTGAAGGCTTGACCCCTGCTACTAATGTAGCAACCCCAGGAGCTCTGCAAACCTTACTCACTCGCAGGAACACAACAACACCGAAGTGGTTGTTATTTGGCTGCGGTCTTTTGTAAGGTAGAGGTATATCACCAGTCGGGCTGCTCCAGTTCAAGCGATAAATCGTTATGCCCTACCTCTCTTAAAAGTAAATCTTACATTAACGATTAGCTAATAGAAGGTTGATGAAAAAGTGCATTAATACGTGCTTTTAGTTTAAACTAGTTTCCTATGGAGTGTTATGGAAGGAGCTGGGTAGGTCGTGTATGTATGTACAGTTTTGTGAACTTGGATGATGTCATGCAATAATCTAATGGTTAGGTATCATGCGGACTGAAATTGGATAGCGTTTTGGTAAGATCTCTCGAATTCTAGAATTCTAGTTAAATATGTGTATTAGGTACGTAGTTCGGACACTAATTGTTTACTTTCATACATACTTAACATCAATTCTACAAAACTGATTTAGATTTAAGGAACATTACAGCCTATTCAATATATCACTACAGGCCTAAGGCCTTCATCATTGAAATGAAGTATCGTTACAACACTGGGCTTTATCATTACACTCTTCTAATACAGGTTGGTAATCAAAAAACCCAAAATATGTTAAAAAAACGGACTCAGGAAACGAACCCAAGTCTAACTAAAATTAAAACGGATTTCGTATATGTATTTAATAAAGCATAAATAAATAATATTAATAAATATTTACAAGGTTTAATTTTAAATATTTTTTTTTCAAAACACTGTTATTTTGGATAATAATTAGTAAAATTGTGTTTAGATAATAAAAGTTCTTAACAAATACAGGTGTCCATATAATCGATTCATGATTCCACTTTACGATTGTAACAGTTAACTTTTTGTTTTCAACCTTCTCAAGGTTTTACCAAAGTGAATCAATGAATATGATATTTTTTATTGAAATGATATGTTAGAAATGAATGAAAACTTTGCATTTTTTGTAGGCTAAGCAGGCGACATATATAAGTAAAATTTAGGGTTGAGCATCATCTAACACAATATTATGATCTTACCAAAGCGCAAACTAAAACCGTGATCTAGCACACTAATAACAGCCCACCCCTCACCTTCCAAATACCGCCACCATTCGCCACAAGCGTCCAGTCGTTCCCGCCAATCGACGCCGCCATTTTGTTAGAGAAACAAGATGGCGACCGCGAGCGCAGATTTTGGTAATCGTTGGGCACTTCTATATTGTTTCTGTAGCTGTGCATTGACGCAATGCTTTGCGTGTGCGACGCGCTGTGTGGTATGTTTTGCGGGGTAGGCACACGTGCGTTTCTTTCGTCGTTCGGTACGTATATGGGGGCAGTTGGGCGGACATTCCATCTCGCCGCCTCTGGGTGGATGTTGTAGCTCTGCGTATATTATAATATTATGTACACTTACATATATAAATATAAGGGTCTTAAGATATAATTCTGATCTAGAAGATATAAAATACACATTACTATTAAATAGAGTATGTTATTTTGACATATTGAGAAAATGAAGTGAGCCTAACAAATATAAGATTGTATAAAACCCCCATTTTTGTGTCACACTTGAGGTAACACCGCATTTATTAATAAATTTGTAAATGGCAAAAGATAATACGCAAATATTTTCACCTTCAGCACATTTTGGTGTAATTTTCAATATTTCGACTACTTACAATGATAGCTTAGAAATACAATTTGAAGTTCATACACCAAAACCCATTTGGAATCTTGATAAACCATATTCATGCAATTTTTGTAGCAAATACAAGACCTTGTACGACGTATGTAAATAAGTAAGAGCATCTGAAAATTCAACAACCTGAAACTACAGGAATCTAAACGAGAGTGGATTCACTAAAAGTAGGTACTTTATAGAAGAATCTACGAAGTTGGTAGACTATCAATTCAATTTATACACATTCATTTTATTCCGAATTCATATTTCAGCTCATTTCTGTATGTTACGTGGAATGAACCAGAAATATAAACAGTTTTAAAAGAATGTGCATTATATTGGCAAGAGTATACATACGCATTACACAGAGATAGGATTTATATTTATACTTTCATACTAAAATTGAGAAGTTATACTTATACTAGAAGCATCGTTAGAAGTATTCTATACCGTTTGGATGCTATCTAGAACCACCACACCACTAGAAATGTGTTAGTAAGAGAAAAGGCAAGAAGAAATTTAGTAAACAAGCGTTAGTATTTAGTAACAAAAAAAAACAAAAAAATACTTACTTACCGTTTAAGTATTTCAAGGTGAATAAAAACGGTACTTTTAATGTCATTTTTGACATTCGAATACCTGACGTTTGCGGAGCAAAATAAAAAAAAGTGCGTTTTTTACGCTGTGCTTATTTCAGTACAATGTTAGTGACACAAAAACGTACACAAAAATATGTTAAAAAACGGAACACAAAAACAATTGAGCTGCTTTAATAACATTGAAAGCCAAAGTGGTGTTTATGGTGGTTGTTTTTTTCTACTTCGAATTAGTCAGATTTTTTTTTTGGACTGTGAATTTTGATTATCCTATCTCTGTAATGCGTACGCACCTTGCTGCCCATTCTGCCTGTATCCTTGGGGATATCTGCCACTCCCAGCGTTCATTGGATTCCTAAGATGGGACATTGGAGCTGCTTCCCTCTCCGGTATGTTGTGGGGGAAACTAGCCGCTGTCGCATTGAGGGTAGGCCCAAAATTGCTTGGCGGGCCGAAGCTCTGATTATCCTGGGAGTTCCTACGGTTTCTATGGGAATGGTAGCTGTGGGCCGCCGCAGCAGCAGCTAGGGAGGCGACAGCGGCGTTGTTTATAACGTTGTTGTTGTTATGATTGTTGTTGTTGACGACAACGTTTAAGTTGTTTATAACGAGGTTGTTGGTTGTTGACGCCGATACTGATGTGCTTGCAGTACTCTGTTGCAAAAATACTTATTTACATATTTCATACACATGTAAACAATTTAATAGTATTTTTTACCCTTCACCAGCTATATAAAGGCAAACCAGCAAATATTTTATGATATTATAAATGTGTAGTTTTAGGCAGCTCTTTGATTATGAAGTACAGTTTTGTTACCGTAATTGGAAAAAAATCCTAGAGATATACTATAAAAATGCGTCTGTAGAAATGAGTTTATTTATTTATTTATTGCATCATGTTGTGAGTTTTATACGCTTCGGATAATTCGACGCGCTAATGTTACCTGAATTAAATAAAGTAACACTAGGTAGGTACTATATTTCTATTATATCAAACTCTTAAAATACTGAAGTAGTAAATAGTATAAAGTCCGGCTACAAAGGTCGACATACCATTGACTTAATTTACTCTATTTCATTTATACGGTCATTACAGATATACAGTTATACAATTGGATAATCAAGAATTTAAATCTCCAGACCTATTTGGATCATACTCGAGACCAATAGGTTAATTAACTTTAATCCATTTCTACTTGTTAATCACGGCTATTTGAGAATCAGGAAACGAAAAAACCATAGAAGAATTCCCGTCACTACCTTCAATACTAACTTCAATAAAATTTCGGCACCGAAACGCACAAAAATGTAAAGCACACAAGCAATAGATACGCAATATAGTAACGACACTTGAAATAAAACTTTAAGGCTACTGCGTTTAAGTTCATAATTAGACAGGGTTCGTTAGTTACGTCATTTCATAGAAAGGGATGGAACACGCGCTGTGATTGATCCGCGCCTATGATTCGCTGCGTCCTAGGAAACGGTATGTGTGCCATCGCTAGCTCACTTTTTGAAGCCACGCCCACCATGCCTTACTTTAAGTAGCGCCATTTTCAAGCATTAGAAGTGCTTCTATGTTTTTTTCGTTCACTGTTGACTATCAAGAGCTTTACTTAGCTTTGTAACTCATCTAAAAATAACCCAAAGACGTCACACAGAAATAATAAATGCACCAGACAACTACACCAATCACCTGGTCTCAAACTAAGGTTTCCCCTTGTACTATGAAGTCAGCATCATTAGTCCGTAGCTTCTCAGTACCTTGTCATATCAAATCTCCGAGTAACTAAGCAAGTCAGATAGACAGTGACTTAATGTGACAAGGTACAGAGTTGATCACGAACTTAAGCTACTGACCAGAAGACGGATACTAACTGGGGGCGTCATCCCAGCACACCCAGACACAAGTTAATTTAGAATAGTTCGTTTTTGAAATTGACCTGACTGCTATCCTTTTTTTTGGCGGGGGAAGTGCTTGTCGCACCGTACCGTCTCCCGAGGGAGGTGACAGCGTGTGTGGGACTCTCCTGCCCTAAGAAAGGCAGGCCTACCCACTAAAACCCCCCGGGGACCTCATCGCCTTAATGGTAATGCTGTGGGAACCTGACCGCTATCCTAAATGCTATCCCGTGACGTCACGGAACTGCACGTACCGTCACATCTCTCGGGTCGACGACATCTTCAGCGTCAGCGGTCGCGTTCTGGTGGTACCGGCGGCTCTTGACGCTGCCCTGGCGCGTGTCGAGGTGGTTGGAGGAGGAGGCGGTGGGCGCGTGGGGGGGCGGGGGCGGCGTGAGGCGGAGGCAGCACGACAGCCACGGGTGACGGTGCCCGAGGCGGGCGCACTCCTTCTGGAACTGAGGAAGAACAATTTAGTGTGGCGACGTCTACCGAAGCCCGAAGATATTTTTAAATAAATATTTTACAATAGTACATAGATAGCTCTGATTTTATAGTAAGTAGCTAAATTACTTGTGTTACAGAAATCAGATACAACGACGGTACCACAACACCCAGACGCGAGATAATACAGAAACGTTCGTTTCCCAAATTAACACGACCGGAAACGAACCCGTGACCTCAGAGATGGCGCGAAACCAAAATTCTTGTCGACTACGGAAGTCGGATACTCTCGGGTAAGGATTTATGTTTGGAGTGGTTGTTATATCATCTGTACTAGGGATTTTCAAACCTTTTATTTCCCTGTCTTCCCTAATATTCAAAACAAAAAGTAAGTCCATATTTTACTCCAAGTTACGAGCTAAATTTCTGCCAAATTTCATATCACTAATTTAAAAAATAAACATTTTCCCATATGAACTTTGAAGGGTGGTATTACCCCCATACCTTCTTACTGACAAAAAGTAGCCTATATCCGTTCTAGAGATTCACCGTTTACCTATACCAAAGTTCATCAAAATCGGTTCAGTGGCTTAGGCGTGAAAGCCGGACAGACAAACAGACACACAGACAGAGTTACTTCACATTTATAATATTAGTATGGATTATGACACATTTCAAATACAAGATGCACTTATATCAAATTATTTCTTTAAAAGCTATAATCACTTCATATTAAAGATACTTACTATTTCATTCTGCAAACAGTGAAAAATGAATATGAAGAGTCCTTGCAACGAGTTCAGTATGGTGAAGGCGTATGCCACGCCCACGGTCTGCTCGTTCAAGTACAGCAGTCCGAAGGTCCACGTCAGGCCGAGGAGGAACGCCAGCACGAGGGAACTATTCAACCAGACTCTGGAATGAAAGGATAGCTTAGAAATTAATTCCTCTAGGGGTTTCCTTAAATCATGTGAGGAATTACCATTCAATGTCCACGATGATAAGTTTATCGCTAATAATTTAATTACTTAAAGTGTTGTTATCAAAAATTATGTATAAATCTTGATGTCAATTAATGGCTATTTAGAACCTTAAGATGTAAATTCAAAAGTATGGAATGTTTTGTTTTTTTTAATTTCGCTTGTCGCATATAACGTGTGTGTGTTTTTTTTTTTATATTACATTTCAAGATTGACCTCATCCCTCATCGTGGTAACGAGGTCCTAGCTTAAGAGCGACAAGTACAGCATAATAAATCTGTTACTGAACTTGTCGCCCTTACCTTGAAGGCTTGACCCCTGCTACTAATGTAGCACCCCCCAGGAGCTCTGGAAACCTTACTCACACGCAGGAACACAACAATACAGAAGTGATTGTTATTTGGCTGCAGTCTTCTGTAAGGTGAAGGTGTTTCACCAGTCGGGCTGCTCCAGTTCGAGCGATAAATAGCTATGCCCTACCTCTCTCAAAATAAACGTGTATTAAAAACTGCTGCTGATAGGTAGGTAAAAATCTAAATTAACCGTCTGGAATATTCCGGCATATATATATTATATACATGAGAGGTGGTGGGTCAACGAAAAATAATCTATCGCTTAAACTAACTTAAACATAATATAATTACTAACCTTATTTTATAAAGCTTCGAGTTCTCTTTCGCCTTGATAGATACAGTCGAATGATGGCACATCATGTATATCACCATACTTAGACAAATCCAGTTGGCCTGAAAAATAATTTAAAAATAATTTAAATGTTTTGAATTTACTTAACTGACGGACGATTAATTCCAACACGCCCTCTGCTGTGTTTATTGAAAACTAAGGTCATTTGTCTTTATTGTAACGATAACTAGCGGTTAGTTCAGTTGGAAGAGCAGCATGCGCTAAACGTGAAGGTCATTGGTTCTAGCCCCACACCGCAAGGGAAGATTAAATTTTCTGTTGCTTTGAAGTTTTCTGTCTTACCATTGACCACCAAGTCGGTTAGTTTGTTTGCAGGTAATACAGGTCCCACATATATAAAATTAATATTCCATAAAGTCGTAAAACCTAGACAACCTGTGGCCTGGTGCTAAAAGGGCCAAATTACGTTTTTGTATGAAATGAGATTGTAATGCCAGTTCATTGTAAAAGTATGATATTTTATGTGTATTAACAATCTTTCAAAAGTTACTATGAAAAAAAGACCAATGTACTGTGCGGTTTCATACAGTAAAAAAAATAAATGTTATAAGGGCTACAGTATACTTAAGATACCGATGAGATATTGATATTGGCCCCAGGCCACAGAATTGTATCTGGCCATTGGACGAGGTTATGATGGTAACTCACCAATAAGACCAAAGCAACAGGCCCCACGAAGCTCATGACGAACATCCTGTCCGTGGACAGCCAGCAGTGGTGGGGGGTCCCGTACCCCCCAGGGAAGGCTGCGGCAGACGCGAAGACCACCAGCGCGGGCGCAAGGTAAGCGCAGATGCAGTACCAACGAGCGCGCGGTCGTTCAGGTTCGAAGACTTCCACTAACATGGCGTAGAGATGAAAACCTGAGGATAGCAATTGGGGTGTTGGTACTGAAGCGTCTAGTTAGCAACAGGAAGTCATTAAATCCTTTCAATTATAGTTTTACAATTGGCTACTTGACAGTGTTAACAATAAAATATGAAAAGTGTTAGATATGTTAGCTTATTAGTTAAGTAATCATTTTACATTATTACTTTTTAATTAAAAGCATAGTTAGTATTTTATTTTTGCAAAATAAATTTTAGTTTTTTTATCTGTGGAACAAAAGAACCGAAACGGAAACCACCATTGCAATTCGTAAATGACAGCTGTCGGCGAAAATTATTTATTTTAATGTGGCGAAACAATTATTATTTTACCGATTCAATTGAATTATTGTGTCTCTAATCGTATAAAGCATTTATTGAAACATTTTCCGTTTATCTTAATTAAGTCTTTCCTAAGCGTATCGGTTCGTTGTCTAGAACGTTGACGTCATAATTGGCTACTTGACAGTTTTTGAAAAAGTATTGCAAAATGTGCGCCCCTTCATTTTATATCCCAAGCAATTCGATTTATCTGGAAAAAATGTAAATAACCAGAGAAAAATAAGATTTTGTGTAACACATTTAAAAAGCGCGCAAAAACGCCAAGTCATGTCACTGTTGAAATTATGACGTCAACGTTGTAGACAACGAACCGATACGCATAGGAACGACTTCATTTAGATAAACGGAAAATGTTTCAATAAATTCTTAATACGATTAAAGACACAATAATTCAATTTAATCGGTAAAATAATCATTATTTCGCCACATTAAAATAAATTATTTTCGCCGACAGCTGTCATTTCCGAATTGCAATGGTGGTTTCCGTTTCGGTTCTTTTGTTCCACAGATAAAAAAAGTAAAATTTATTTTGCAAAATTAAAATACTAACTATGCTTTTAATTATAAAATAAAAATGTAAAATTATTACTTTACTAATAAGCTAACATATCTAACACTTTTCATATTTTATTGTTAACACTGTCAAGTAGCCAATTGCAACAGTGACGCGACTAAGCGTTTTCGCGCGCTTTTTAAATGTGTTACACAAAATCTTATTTTTCTCTGGTTATTTAGATTATTTCCAGATAAATCAAATTGCTTGGGATATGAAATGAACGGGCGCACATTTTACAATACTTTTTCAAAAACTGTCAAGTAGCCAATTGGCCATCTGAGGGTAGTATGCCTTTTATATATGTATAGTATGTCTTTGTTAAAAATTAGTTAAATATCTCACTATGCTCCCCACGCTAAGCCTGTCTTAGCCTATTGTGAGGATCAGTAATATTTGTTGACGCATATGTATTTATTTAGTTCTTCTTTTTTTGTAATAATAACTGCAGAGTTTCTTGCCGGTATCTTCTCTGCGGCTATAGGGTCCGAAACGGAGGTAGCTACATTTGTTTTATATAGACAATTGATAAATATTGATAAATGTTACTGATGTAATTTACATAAATAAAATTATTTTTAACCTCATTCTCATCCTCTCATTCTCGTCCTCTGATTCTCATTTTTTCGCCTCAGATATCGCTCTTCATTACAAATACTTTGTTTTAGGATAAACCAGTCTTACCTTCTAGAAACATCCACGCGAAGGCGGCAAGAAAGAAGTAATGGAGTAGACCAGCGATGATGCCGCACACGACGCGATTGTCCGTCTGGTCGATGCCCCACATGAACACCACCTCCGCGATGAGCAGGCAGGCGCACAAGTTCTTGTGGATGAGTACTCGGTCAGACTGTACGAAGAAAGACGTGACGTTATTAAAAACCGGTCAAGTGCGAGCCGGACTAGGGAAACAAAGATGACGACCTCCTTAGCCGAGAGGCGAGCGGGCCGGATTTTGGCGTCGCGCCATTTCTGAGGTCCCGGGTTCGATTCCCGATATGGAAAAGGGATTTTTTGATATTGTCTCGGGTCTGGATGTTGTGGTACAGTTGTTGTTTCTGATTTCTGTAACACTAGCGTATTAGGTGCTTACCACTAAATCCGAGTTATAATTTCACCCGAGGGAGGTGAGGGGGCTTTACTGGGTCTGCCCTTATTAGGGCAGACCCAGTAAAGCCCCCAGGGCGCCTCCGTGGGAAAAACACGGACTTAAAGCCAACTGGCATTCTCTATCAACCAACCCCACAAATTTGATATCAACAAAATGGTACGTCATGATATTAATAGGATTACCTTCATATTCCTGAAGCAGTGGAAGACCACAATAGCAGCGGCGAGAGCGACAGCGGATATGGCGCAGCCGATGAAGGTGAGCAGACGCAGCGCCATCTCGTGGTGGGCGCCGAGACTTACTCCGTGGACGTCCATGAGAATGGCGAAATTAGTGAGGTGGGAGCAAGCGCAGCCGGTGTGGGAGGCGTTAGACCACTCCACTGTACAGCCTTCGGAAGACCAGCCGCTGTGAAAGAAAAGCATTAAGTCTATAATCATCTGACATCTCATACATTGCCGTGATCCACGTAGGAAATCATATTTTATGTCAATCGGTCAACAGGTTAAGCCACGTTTTGGACAGATGTTCTTTAGAGCGCGCTGCTAAAGGGGGCTACAAGGAAAAAATTAAGAAAAAAATGTTGTATGATACTTTTTGCTATAGTTGTAAGCGGTGCAGCGTGCGCGTGTTTCTCTGTCTGTCTCTCTCTCTTACTCTCTCACTCTAATAGAAAGCAAGCTAGTTATTTTCGTGCAGATGTTATAGTGTCAGAAAACTCCACTAGATGGCTGTAAATGGGAAAACGAAGTCTCTTAACATTTTTCATTTGTTAATGTAAAAGGGACTCTGTGAGCGTATTTTAAAAATACTTTAACAACGACTTACTGCAACGTGTAATCCCAAAAGACACAAGCTGGGTTAGACACATTCTCAGTCTTCAAATGCTTCATAGTCAAATGCACCATTTGTGACAGTTGGATGTGACGGCCGTTGCCCAGGCTGGCTGATATGACCTGTAACAAAACAAATTTGAAAATTAATAAATTGCCTTATTCACACGTTGTTTTAAACATAGCTATGCTTCCGACTGCCATTGGTTTGTTTTGAAGAGGATTGCCTCTTCGGTGAACTTTTTAATCAACTTGAAAAAAAGGAGGAGGTTCCCAATTCGACCGTACATTTTTTTGAATAGTTTTTTACTAAAATACGTTAAGTAATGAGAAGAACCGAATTGTTTAGCAGGTCTTGGGATCGATTCTCGGTTTGAACACAGGATGTTTCGATTTTTGACCCGTACTCTTGTTTGTGATCATATGATTCACATCTAGCAACCGTGATGATAAGCCTATATACATTCTTGTAACGATGAAGACTGCCCTGAGACATTAGAGTTCAAAATACAATACCTTAGAGTTCAAAACCCTGGTGAGGTTCCGTTTCTCGGAGTTGATGCTGGTGGAAGACGAGAGTGCAGAGTCTGAGGCGAAGGCGGCGTATTGAGGGTTCTTGATAAAGGTTGGTGGGAGAATCTGCTCAAGCCGGTCGAACGCGAAGAAGACGATGCGGACGAGATCATTCTGACGGTTGTCTGAAAGAAGACGGATTTTCGTGAGAAGGACCTTTAAAAATAATTAATAATCCTGTTTCATAATTAATAATCCTGTTTCATAATTCTTCACAAAATTATACAGCGGATATGGAATACAACAAATTTAACTTTTGAGTAAAACTGTATATGTCGCAGTCATCTGGTTTAATCAGCTATTTGATTGGATCACTAGCGCGTTCATTGAATGACGACGTTTAATTGAATGACTAAAGGACAACTCGTCAAATAGTTTAATATAACGTTCAACTTCTTGACTGAACGTCATTTAGCATAGTCGTTGAATGGGATATAGCTGACAGACATGACATAACACACCTTAATAAGATTTTTTAATATGTTTTAACAATTTTAAGTCTTAAGACAATTAGGCTAAAAAAATATTTTTTTACGAATAAGTCACTTTATATCTCAATTTCACTCTAAAAATTATCAACACAGTGCTATTCGATTATATCTGTACCAGCTGTTTGACGCCATCTTTGTTTTGATGAGCACTAACGCCGCAGTGGAAAAATAATGAACTAAATTACAATCACCTGACTGATTACGTCCGCTATGTTCAAAGGGCTATGTTACAATCCGCTAACTTGTTGGACGTTCAGTGAGTCTTATTCATTCAACGTTCGGCCTAGTCATTCAATTAAACGTCGTCATTTAATAAACACGTTAGTGATTCAATCAAATAGCTGTTTCAACCAGATGACTGCGACATATATACATCACCAGACCCAAATAGAGACGATGGTAATCAACTAACATACATTTGAAAGTCTGTCAAAACAGTATTCGTCCCTAGGTTCCTTAATATGACGGCACACGTAACGTGACGTCACTACTTTTTAATGTTAATTTAATATTCAATAATTTGTGATCATTCTAAAATAGAATTTTTAAATAAAATTTGCAAATAAAAAGTGTCCGATAGCAAAAAGTCCTCTTTAACAGCATTGATACTTTAAAATCAATTGTGAAAGGTGACAACATTCCAATTGCAATGATTGCAAGTCGTAAAACATACGTGTAACGATCGTTTTTATTTGTTCGGTTTAAAAATGTATTTTAGTATGTATTTTGATACCACTGTTGGTTCTAGTTTGTATAACACAAATGCTTCAACTGCTTCAATCAGTTATATAAATATGATGTTATCTCATATTTCTTCATTTATTATTAATTAATATTTGATGACTTGTATACTAACCAAGCAACGCAGCCTTTGGTATTGTGATGGTATCCTCGGAAGCCTTCCACTGGTCTTGTGTGATCGGTGATGGAAACGTTTCGTCGTCCACGTTCTTGACTTCCAAAACCCTAACCGAGAGGCCTGTTGACAGAAACATGACAGATGAGTTACAATTAATGAAAAAGAAAACAACTAACTTAGTATTTTAGGAAAATAATAATAGTACCAAAAATTATGAATTTCAAACCAGTAAACTAAAACTGTTTCTATTAATAAAACTTAAATCAAGTACTATATAGAACAATGTAAGTGGTTTACTTACAGATATTCTTGACAACTTGCAGAATGGTCTTCTCCTTTGTAACAGCATCAGCTAAGAGAAAGGCGTTTTCTTCAAGTTGGGTTAAAAGGGCACTAGCAGCTCGGTTCTGGGCATCGGGGCTAAGGTCAGCCCATGAGGCACGTTGGCTTTCTTCTAAAAGGTTCGAACCTGAAAAGTTACACTACAATTTAGCAAATGCAAATATATCATCTAAGTAAATGTTGACGTTACTACATCTTAGCTGTCTATATTATTTATTTACAAAAAGGGGTTTAGAAAACCCTAAATACATGCCACGTTTAATTAAAAACTGTATTTTTATGGATGCATAAGCATAGTATTTTACAGAATTATAATTTTTTAAACCTGATAGTTCCCAGTCTTTAAATCCAAGACATTATAGTGACACTTTTGCACTGGAGGTTAAACGAATACAGTAATACCTTTTTTGGTTTGCTGTTATGGTTTCGCAAAACGCACAATATGACTAAATTTACGTAGCAAATGTACAAAATTTTGTAAAAAGTTTCTTACTTCTACAAATAGTGTGTTATTTTTTAATTTACGCATCGCAGAATGCCACTTACCAGTCTTGATGACTCCAAGCAGCATGTCCGTGACGAAAGCTTCTCTTTGCCGAGGGTCGGGAAACGTCTGCACGTTGTGCGACATCCTCTGTGCTAGTTTCTTCATAATCATTGTCGTTGTCATCATGTCTCCACCGTATAATGTCTTTGACGAAGTCACCTGTTCCAAAAAAAATAAATAATTAATTTACTTATAAGAGATCTTACAAATATTTAAATACAACTTAGCAGATCGATAAAGTATCAAAACTACTAAGACTAAAGCAACATTCAAAGATGTTTCTTAAAATCATAAGTACAATATTATGTGATACCAAAGTATACACTACACATTTTTTGACAATTTTGTATTGAAATTTTGTTGGAAAAAAATTATTAGTTAAATATTATGGAAATTGGTTTTTCATAAAATTATAATAATAGTACGGCAAGAAAGCCACAAGCCGATTCCCCCATATATTTCCAAGTATTAGAAGCCATTTGTATCCAGGTGTTCACAAGAAAGGTTTATGTATCAAAATAAACAAGAAAAAAATTACAATGATTTTGAATATACTCTACCTGTGCCAAGTCATTACTGATGCTGAGCAGGGACTCTCCCTCTCTGACCCTGGCTTCCAAGCTATTAAGCCACACAGACCGGCACTCGCTGAGATCTGGAGTGGAGCCAAACCATTCAGGCATTGCGTCCGCTGAAACAAATTTAAATAAATACATTAATAAAACTGCATTTTAATTACAATGAGGATCTTTTTGAATTAAGTATATTATAGTTAGTAATAAATGCTACAGTCATTTCCGATATGAATTTTTTAATTCTAGTTTTGGAGTAATTTTACTTACGATAAGCATACTCAGCGCTGGTGGTAGGGTTTTGACTAGAAGCTTGGGCGTCAGGAAGGCTAGATCCACCTCGGTAATCTATTAGATGTTCGGCAGAATCACCTTCTCGTCCTACGCAATTTAGAAAATCTTTAATTTTTTTTCAGTCCTTGCTACCTTTATTTTTATGCGTTACTGAATAAATGAATCGATGCTTAGTGCGTTTTTATATATATAATAATAAAAAATAATATAATCATCGAATTTCATGTTTCGTGGCGTTACTAAATAAACAACCCAACTTAAAATAAAATAAAATTTACTTGCTTCCATTTATATTAAGAGTTTTGATTGGAAAACGGTATTAGAAATAGAAAAATAATAATTTGTATCAATTTTTATATGTGCATAAATATTTAAATTTACCTTTGAGTAATGCTTCTGAGCCCAATCTTCTAATCAGCTGCAACTGCCTATCGTTAGGCTGGTCCAACCCAAGGTCGTGGAAGTTCTCTCCTGACTGCAGCCCAGAACCTCGTCTCCTAGGACTCCGCCGGTCTTCTTCGGTGAAGTGATGAGAAGCTAAAGTACATCTGAAAGTAAGAGTTGACTTTAGTTTTTGAAAGCATAAAACCGGCAACTGGAAGCTGTTGTATCAATGTCTTGGTTTCAATGTTGGAGGCCTTAGAAAAAAGGAATATTAAATATATTAATATTTTTTGTACATACTCATTTACTCTTTCAATCTTTCAAAGGGTTTTGTAGTGGTCTTATAGTGGCATTGTTGATTGCACAATTGGAGATCTTGTATTGGTTTATTTGTTCAGACTCCATCATAATTATATCGCGCCCGTAAGTATTGTTTTATACTGGCTTTTATATATATAATATATTCTTTGTTTACCCTCTATTGATGATAAAATGTTAAGAAATTGCATCAATAGGTAGTCAACTTGAAGTGATGAAGAGTGTTAGTCATATTGAAGGTATTGACAACAACATGAATACAGCATAAGTGCTCAAATGTTCACATTTTATTGATCGTGACTGTGCCTTTCTGGAACACATACTTTATGACGACAAATCATATAGCGAGGAAGTTGAAGGTACCTTCACTAAGCCACACAACACATAATATACTTACTTCCACCTTGCAAGACCAGTGGCGCCCCCTGGGCACGGCTGGAGGGCGTACGATCCAGCTAAAGTCCAATTCCAGTCCAAACCCCGAGCTGTCACTTGCGGACAGTATGCCCTCCTTCCAAGGGGAGTTGCATTGGTAGCTGGAAGAGAAATTGAAATCATATATATTTTATAGCAACAAAACCGCTTAAATTGCCTCGTATTGACTTAGGTAGTCGCTCGAAAATGATAGTTGCCAGATTCGATTTGGTCAGGTCAGTTTGAGAAACCAACTTTTCTGGATTACTTTACAAAAGTGTGTGCTGGGTTTTTGCCTCTAGTTAGCATCCGTTGTCTGGTACTCATAGAACAAGGAAAACCCTTAGTTTAAAAGCAGGTGCTCTTATAATTGTCTGGTGTATTTATTTTGTTTGTGCCATTAGAGACCCTATGTTTGGTGCAATGAGTATCATTTATGAAACAATCTATTTGTATGACGTTTTGTTTTGATTCCTTGCAGATTCATCTTAAGAGGCATTCCTTGTGTTTTAATCGGGATGTTGCCTTGCTACCTCCCTCGATCCTAACATTAATCCACATGTATGACTTCACAATCATGAACATCTTCACCAAAACTTGAGCTAATGAACGTAAGTAAAAACTTATCAATCATTAATTACTTACAAAATGCCTTATCATATTCATCATCAGTCTCTTCAGGTCTTATTTCTTTTGGTGGTTCTTGTACAGGTGGTGAAGAATCAGAGTCTTCATCCTTCACGGGCCATTGCATTGATTCTTCTGTCACTGCTGAGAAAATTTATAGTAAACGTGATAAACAGTTGAAATATAAAAGAAATAAGCAGTCTAAAGCGTATCGGGGGCGTCTTTTAAAATGTTGTATGAAGACATACAGTTGAAATATACAACCATACTCAGTTTAATTCTTCTATTGTACAAATAAAAATATCATTCACATAAATTAATTTTGATTTTTGTTTACTCTCTGATTGATTTATTCAAGAATTGGTATCCAAGATAAAGTGTACTCATTTTTTGTTTATAAGTGTCGCAGATGGAGCAAAATCCCATTTTACTTTTATAACTAACTGATAAATATACTTACCACTTTCTTCTTCTTTATTTGGCTTGTCATTCCTTGGGCTGTGGTCTTCTTCTACCGCCTTAGGCGATTCTTCTTTAGCCTCGGACACAGTTTCTCGAGGAGTTTGTGGTGAGTCCCTTTCTGAAGAGGACTCAGGCTGTCTGGTAGTAGTCTTCTGGAAGCAATTTTTCAAGTTAGTTTTCTGTATTAATTCTATTTGCGTAATAATTTGCAGATATCTGAAGAAAATTACTGCAGGTTTAGAAACCATGGGATACATTTTAATAGTTATAAATGAAACAGGTAGTATAGATCACACTCTAATTATTATCACAATTATTATATGAATTGATTGATCCAACGTAACGTATAACTAAACCAAAACCTTCTGTGATTTTTTTATTGGCATGAATGAAAAAGATTTGAATCTAACAAAGATATGAGTTTAATGGAATTTGCATATGTCTCGTATAAATTTCATTCCACAGCAGTACAGCCACCTTTGCCACCTTTTTCTTACAAATCAACAAACAGTCTTTGAAGAACCTTTTTTTAAATGACATGACATTTTTATACCTTAGTCCCAATATCCCCCAGCTTCACCTCCGGTGGTAGCGTGATGTGCGGCCTGAAGGTCGGCGGCGTGATCACTGTCGGCTTCTTCCTCTCCCCCTGCTGGACCTGCACTGGGTTCTTCGGGGTTGGGACTGCTGTCGACCGCCATACTGACGGCTGCGGCGTGGTAAGCCATGGTGGGGATGGCCTGTTCGTCGTGCTTGTTGTTGACGCTGGAAGTATTAAGAAAAAAGAATAATATCAATCAATATTGTAACATTAATTAGTAGAGTATTATTTTACTGTATTGAATTGTTATTGTACAAAACTAAACGTTATTATATTTAGGCTTTAACCCTTTATTTAGAACCCTTTTATCGAATTGAACCTGCAAGAAACATGGCAGGCATGGAAATATCGAGAACAATCAATATTTCAATAATTTCTAAAATGTATTTATATGTAGAGTCACATTTACTGTATTGAATGTCCATAGAATAAAGTAAAAATAAACTCTAAAGCAACTGAAAATATAGGACCCAACCATAAATCAGTGATTCATAATTTGCACGCACAATTTTTTGGGACTCATAAGAGCAATTTGCCTTCTTACTTCCCCCTTTGGCGAAATGCTTAATTAACCCTGTAACTAGTCGATACACTCAATAACAAAGCAGCTGATGCATATTTGTACATTGCCATCGCCTGTGGCTGTCACACAAATGACATTAAAGACAGGCATCAAACAGAATTAGCCCAAAATTTGTAAGCGCACTGCCATTGTTTTAATAAGTGGTCTTGCGCACGATCATATCACAAACACGTGCTTAAATGAATACCTTAGCATCCAAATTATATATTGGAATCGAATTCAGGTGCATCGTTCAACCCACCGAAACCGAACAGGAAATGCAAATTGAAACTCGAGTGCCTTAATAACTTCACTAGAGTTTGATGTGGGTGCGGAAATCAGTGTAACCGTAACTAAAGTTTGGGAAGAATATCATATGCCGAATCTTGGGTTTCCCAAACTATTGTCTTTGCAAAGGAATCTGGCCTGATAATTCCTTTATCAAGGATATTGTTAGAGGAAATGTAAGGTAGGTGGGCAAAAGATAGATCCATCATCTCATTAAACAGTGGCTGGGAGTAACCAAGGGATTTTAGCTTATTCATTTATTGGAGACATGTGGGATTTGTTTCACCTTCACTTTCGCCGATATGCTACAGAAGATTTTTATTCCTTTTGTGAAGTCCCGGTTTAACTTGATTTTAAAGACAGGACAACTATTTGGCTGAACGTTAAGATATTTGATGGTCAGATGACAGTTAGAAAACTTGGCAATTATAAGAGTGCCGTAAAGGGAATTAGCAACAATAACTTATTTCGGGCAATAAAATATAGCAGGGTTAGTATTTTACATGAACTGCAGATCTACGAAATATATTTGATGGTCAGATGACAGCTAGAAAATTTTGGTCACTAGAAGAACTGGCAATCATAAGATTTGCCTTAACCTAAAAGGGAATTAGAACAACAATAGCTTATTTAAAAGAGTTTGTATTTAACATGTAAGGGGCGATCCATTAATCACGTAAGGCTTGATTTGGGGGGGAGGGAGATGTAGCAAGATATCACGAGTATTTAATTTTTTTCATTATTTTTTTAAATGCACGATTTTTAAATCGAAGACCTCAGTTGCTAGTTTCGAAGAATGTCTTGTTAATCCGTGTTCCAAGGACAATGTACAATGGACAATAATCTGCAATTCAAAATAAAATAAGATTATACTTTATACCTGCAGTTAAGATAATATTCTAAAAAAATTAAGTGTTTTGTAGAACTAAAAATACACGTGATATTATGTGGGGGATGGGGGGGGGGGTAGTCTTAAACCTCACCATGTATCACCACGGGGGTTAAAAAATGATCACGTGATTAATGGACCTAACTGTAGATGTACAAAATATATGAGCGAAGGGTTTTTTTATATTACACTTCTAGATTGAGCTCATCCCACCTGATGTTAAGTGGTAATGAGGTCCTAGCTTTAGGGCGACAAGTACAGGATAATAAATCTGTTACTGGACTTGTCGCCCTTACCTTGAAGGCTTGACCCCTGCTACTAATGTAGCACCCCCCAAGAGCTCTGCAAACCTTACTCACACGTAGGAACACAACAGCACAGAAGTGATTGTTATTTGGTTGCGGTCTTCTGTAAGGTGGAGGTATTTCACCAGTCCGGCTGCTCAAGTTCGAACGATAAATCGCTATGCCCTACCTCTCTTTAAGAAAGTACAGGTAGGAAGGTAGAGGTGCAATATTATAATAAGGACGACATAGTACGACTATCACGTCGGTTTTTTGTATGTGGTAGAATGGCAGAGGTGATGCAATTAAAGGACATAGTATATTGAATCGGTTCTTGTTCTTACCTGGTACACACTGGTAATGCGCTTCTAGGTATTTAAGCGTATTCGGACACGGGTCTCCAAAGACGTTCGTACTCGCCAGTATACTGCAGTTCTGGTGCATACTACACCTGTGAACAAGAAGAGTGTAAAATTAAAATCCTAGACATGAAACGTACCTTTATCAGATTTAAATCAGATCAGATACAGTAGGTAGATTATACTGTTAAGAGCAGAAGCTGCAAAACTGTGTGCCGCAAGACCTTGACGTGGAGACAGGGGCGCTGCGAGGCAATGGCCAGTCTTTAAAATATGTTTTTTTATATTGGGAAAGTATTAAAAATATCTCATTGGTCTAAAGATGGCAACAAAATTATATGTTTGTCATGGTGCTTTAAAGCTAGTAGACCTTTATTGTAGCAATTTGCCTGCTGTTAATGAATCTTTACTAAGATGCGTTGCACTGTGCGACGTCACTTCTTCGCATCGTTTTTATATGTGTGACGTAAACAAACTGTATGATCAATGTTTATTTATATGTTGGAGCAAAAAATATGTTTTCGTTGTATTTTGAAACTCTAACTGACGACTAATGACCACTAAGAATACCATTCCAAACAGCTGTCATCAATCGTCCGTCAGTCACTTTTAGCTTACGCCTCGTATAATTTATTACGATCCGTAAAGGAAACGAATCGTTTTTTCAATATTGGAACTGGGCATAAGTAGAATCATTGTTCTTATAAATAGTCCATTAAATACCTTAACCATGACACGATTTTATTTATAAGTTGATGTTTTATAAATGCCACTAAATAATGGCTTTTTCTTTATTTTACAAAGTTTGAGCCTTTTTTTCTGAAGCTTCACCTTACTTATCGTCCTCTCTATGAACCATTACCGTGAACATGTAATCGTCGAGTGTCGGGACTGGCGAAAATTGGCGAAAATTAAATATTCGCTACAGCGGAGTTTATCGTGTTAGCCGCGCGAGATTGCCAATAAACTGTACCTACGGAGGTCGGACGGCTAACACACGGACGGACAAATTGATCCGAAATTACGCGTCACGCCGTTTACAAACGTATTTCTGATAGCATTTAGGTTTAGTACAGTCAGCATCATTCGCTTCTATAAGCCACACAGTTTAATGTGATAAGGTATTTTAAGCGTGGGGAATTACCGAAATCAACGTTTTCGCGAATCATAATTGGAATGTTGACTGAGTATTCAACGGAGATACTTTTGAATATCTGTTAAAACACGATACCTTCATAGATTTCCTATGAATATAGAAAAGTATGACGTCACAATTTAACTCATCAACAACACTGGCTATAAAATTGTATCGGTGCATTTTAAAAATAATTTGCCTAAAATCAATACAGCCGATGTAAGAAGTCGTCTTATGCTCGGTTTCAATATTTTACGATTCGTGATGTGTCAAAAATGATTTTCCGTTTTTCTCCAACTAATTACGAGTCGTTTATTCCGTTCCATAATTTACTTCCCACATCAGCGGTCTTCCCGTCGATTTTAGCTTACACCTCGCATAATTAAAAAAAATGAATACGCGTGGCAAGTCGTGGCGGGTATAGTTGATTTTAAAACGAAGTGATACAAAACTTCAATTCCATTGAAACAGCAAGTGAAATCATTTCTGTTTTATTCAAAATATTAAAAAGCGAAGATCCAGTTGCGTTGACGTTTTCGGAAATTGATATCGGATTCGATTCTGTCAATTGCAACGTCTTCATGTCTCAATAAGTTTACATCAACTTAAATTACACCAACATTTTAGCAATATTTTTGCGGAACGTAAAAGATTGAGAGAGTTGATTTAATTTCTAATTACAGAAGCCGTTTGATCCTTTACATTTTTTATTTTGATAGATCTTACTCCTACGTATATTGAGGTAATTACGGCGAAGTTACTACTTTGAGGTTAAAGCCATCAAATTAGCATAATGCCTCCTCCACACTACTCGCGAAGTTGAACGAAGTTGAACGAAGTTAGACGAATACGATAGTGTAGAGAACACTTCGGCTCGCCTCGTGTTCGCCGCGTCAAACTTTGCCTCGCCTCGGGCGAACTTCACCGAGTAACTTCGGGAGTAGTGTGGAGCAGGCATAAAAACTGAATTTGAGACGTTTGTTCGACGTTACGCAACTCCTACAAATGGTTACTCCGACAAATGTTACACAAACATAACCTAACTAAACTGAATCTGACTGACATGTGTCGGAATTCAGTTTTTGAGCCTATCAATTTTTTTTATAATGCCACTTTAGTACCGTTAAATGGCAACTAGACTTTCTTTAGCAAATCTTTTTCTGCCAATGTCGCATGAGACAGAAACACGGGTGTCTGATGTATTTACGTACAGCCTCCGAGGATTCCGGGGAGGACAATGAACCTGTATGCTCGTCTCAAGACTAAATCGAACCGTAAGTAATTAAAAATATTAAACGTGTATAAGTTGATTAGCACCCGATAAAAATATGAATGTAAGTGTGCCACTTAATAGATTCTAATACTGAACCTTTCGTCCAAAAAGGTTGGTATTAGCAGAAGTTCCAAATTAAACTTCAGCAATACTTATATTTTAAAAGTGAAGAGTTTTTTATTTAAACGCGATATTCTTTAAAACTTTTTTGTTGTGAAACTATTTTTGTGTTGGATAGCCGAATTATATTTTTTTATATATATAGAATTTAATTTATTAAGAAAACTTTAGGATATAAGACATCACTCTTGCAACCGATAGAAGCGAAGAATCAAATAAAATGTGAGAAAAACGTTATTAGTACGGATTAAACCAATCAACTGTGCTTTTTATTCACTCCTCACTAAATAATTAAACATTTAAGAGTAGTTTCAAGTAACGTGAGAATATAAAACTACGCTTATCACGTATTTTATCGATTAGAGAACAATATTTTTTTAAAAGCACCCATCCGTTCCTCTACGATCGCATCAGTAGTTCCGACTTTATCTCGAATCGACTAATTAATTGAGACACAAAACAAGTTTTTAATTACAAATAATATACATAGACATCGCGGTTAATCGCTAAGCATAACAATTTCGATCGGCCATTTTGTATTTTATTTTTTCGTTGGGAACATTCGTATTATAATTAATTGGTTGTAGATAATTATGTAATATGATATCCCCGTCTAATTGGTGACGTGATACCGATAAACGATTACAATAATAATGTTTTTCCTAAAAGAAAAAAAGATGGCTGATCGTTTAGGAAAGTAACAAGCGAATAAAATATTTTAACAAGAATATTTATAACGGTCAACGAATTCTGTGTTTTGATTTTTACGAAGTAAAGAAATTTCTATTCAATTTGCAGGTAAACGATTTAGAAGATGATTGACGTATTTTTTTTAAATATTTTTGACGTTTTTGATTTTAATATTTAGTTTAAGTTATGAAATAAGATGTTGTATTTGTGATACCACCATTGTTTATGATTTCCTTACCAATGTATTTTATTCTGTCTGATGTAAATTTATTAGAAACGGGTTCTTTTGTTTACAATTAAAAACATCATAATTATGTGGTGTCAAAAATATATTCTTATTTATAAAGTATACCCATATCAAATCGCTTACCTCTTTTTAGTTTTCTCATAATTATTGAAAAAGATATTGATTGATACGTTTTTGCTTTGTTTTTCTCGTCAATATACGTTTATGACAACAGCCACCTATTTCATGCCTTTTTTAATAATTAGATCGATTAATTAAAAGTATCGTAACACCCGTTTATTTATATCATTTTATATCATCGGCCAGAATTAGACACCTAAAACTACAACTATACCTTAAACTAATTCATATTCTATTCCATTCTATATTTACAATTATTATTTAAACAAATGAAAACCACAAATAAAACTGTTGTTTCAGCAATATCAAATAACAAGAGATAATCCACAGATTTAGGCATATCCCACTTTCGTTCCTAATCCACAGATAAATTATTACTAGTGCGCGCGTTTCCGATGAGAAAATAGGTTTTGTTATAGGCGGACAAATTGTTATCAAATTAATAACGTTTGTTTTGTTTGTAAATAGTAACGTATAACGGTCAGAACTTTTTATTTAATAGACTGCTATTAATAAAAGAGGAATAATTTCACAGGTACCGTTTAGAAATACTGACTGTGGCACAAGTAGCCCAAGCCCAAGTGGCTCACTTATTAAATTTGTGGCCAACTTTAGGTTAAGTTAGTATTTTTGATGCTCGATTAAATATAATCCTTTATATACTGCGGTCTTCTGCAAGGTAAAGGTATTTCACCTGTCGGGCTGCTCCAGTTTGAGCGATTTATCGCTATGCCTACCTCTCTTAAAGTTAGTTTAAAAATAGAAAAAAGAACTAACCTGCTATGTAAAACTCTTAAACTCCTAGTCGACATGCAGTTGACGCTCCAGTCGATGTTGCCGTGGTCGTTGCAGATTGTGATCGAGAACCTTCCATAGTTAGCCCTGATCAGGTGAATGACCGACCCTTCGGAACAGCCGATCTTCAGGGTTTTCCCTTCGCACGCGTACGCAGTTTCGTATCTTGGTTCTGGAAGAAAAAGAAACAAATGTTAGCCTTAATAGCATACCTTTTTTTAAATTGCACTTCAAGATTGACCTCATCCCTCCTGATGTTAAGTGGTAATGAGGTTCTAGCTTAAGGGCGACAAGTACAGCATAACAAAGCTGTTACTGGATTTGTCGGCCTTATCATGAAGGCTTGACCCCTGCTACTAATGTAGCACCCCCCAGGAGCTCTGGAAACCTTACTCACACGCAGGAACACAACAACACGAAGTGCTTGTTATTTGGCTGCGGTCTTCTATAAGGTGGAGGTATTTCACCAGTCGGGCTCCAGTTCGAGCGATAAATCGTTATGCCCTACATCTATTAAGACTTGCAGTTCCAAATTAGATCTTATGCGCACGATTTAAGGATGGTACAAAGTACAAAGTGTGTATTAGGTACTTTTGTCTGTACATATGCTACCCACATCACCGTAAAAACATCAGCGCAGTATGACGTCACTGACGGGTGGCCACAGCCGCTTAACTTTGACCAACGTTTAAAGGTTAAATTTATTGCGAGGACAAGAGGCTTATCGTTAATCTGTTGCTACGTTAAATTGCTCCAACTTTTTGATTAATAGTACGCCGGGCATACGATTATTGCGGGCGAGAGTGAAAAACGACGGATCTGATTTTTTTAAAGCGATAATTTACTTTTAGGTGTGAATTTCGAGAGAAATTTGCGGTTTTGTTTGATACCATAACAATTAAATTATAGCGACTAATATTGATGTTTTTTTATTTCTTTTATCTACTATATTAAAATAAGTCGGGTTTTCCTCCCTGACGCTATAACTCCAGAAAGCACGAACCGATTTCCACGGTTTTGCATTCGTTGGAAAGGTCTCGGGCTCCGTGAGGTTTATAGCAAAAATAATTCAGGAAAATTTTCAACAGAAAAGCGGGAAAATCCTCTAAGGCTAAACGAAGTTAGCCGGGACCGCTAGTTAGGTATATTTGAGACGGTTTCGCACGCGTATTGTTCCCGTCTTTTCCAAATTTTCCACTAAGCCTTCACTCAAATTGGTCGCAGCATGTTGTTATTCAAATTCAAATTCAATATTTGTTTATTCAAGTAGGTTACATATAATAACACTTTCGAATCGTCATTGTATATAATGCAAAGTGATTCTACTTCCGGTTCGGAACCTATATCTACCGAGAAGACACCGGTAAGAAACTCAGCAGATCAGTTACAGTGCCAGTATCTAACTTATAGCTATATGTAGAACACTTTGGACCAAGTCATATAGTTTAATTTAATAAAGCCTATATAGCCTTCCTTGATAAATGGACTACGAAAAATAAAAATATATTTTAAATTCTAACCAGTAGTTCAGTTTTGGAGATTAACAAACAAAATCAGCTTTATAATATTAGCTCAAATCCATTTAGTTAATCAATTTAGATTGATTACTGTTTAGGTAATTAGATTTTCATAGGTAAATATCTTAATAAATATTAAGATGCTTCTTTGATTCCAGTTCATAAAGCTGTTGGACTTTATTTTTTAAGTTGCTCCATAGTCCATTTCACGGAATCCATTTTCTTTAAAAACTACCAGGATTTTTTTGATTTTACCAGTGATTTTCATTTCTGTACTGCATTGTCATTAAACCATTGTAATCTTAAGCATTTTGCAATAACATCCACTGTGAATGTTCCGTTATCATAAGAATGTTATTAATACGTCTGTATCATTACGGCTTCTTGAACTTAAGTGTTAAAGACAGTCCTGTCTGCGTCGAGGCGTTCTTAAGTAAAAAAGAGTCCGCTTCAGTCGTCAGCACATACAGTATTCTTCCATTTCATCACGACACCATTAGCGTTGCAGCATCAGAAACAAGACGAAACTCGTTATAAACTAGCTCATTCTTTGGTATGACTCGCACGAACGTAAACGATCTGTCAGAGCTACTATTAATTTGGCCAGATTTATTATCGCCCTTACAATATGCACTGGGCAAGGGCTGCCAAAAGTTTGTTGGGTAAAACATGATATGGCTTGGTTAATAAGGGAAGTACCTACATTTAAGTTTCCTAAAAGGTTATCTTGATATTCATAATTTATTTACATTGTGTGACTTGAAAGTAGTTGATAGTAAGATTGGGTCATGCCTGACACCCAATCCATTGGGTCTGCGTGATGTAACTAGTTCCATCTCATTGTTGGGTAAGGCCTGTACCCAGCAGTGAAACATAAATAGCTGAAGTTTTTTTTTTATATTACACTTCAAAATTGACCTCATCCCACCTGATGTTAAGTGATAATGCGGTCCTAGCTTTAGGGTGACAAGTACAGCATGTTAAATCTGTAACTGGACTTGTCGCCCTTACCTTGAATGCTAGACCTTTGCTAATGTAGCACCCCCCAGGAGCTCTGCAAACCTTACGCGGGAACACAACCACACAGAAGTGATTGTTATTTGGCTGCGGTGTTCTGTAAGGTGGAGGTATTTCACCAGTCAAGCTGCTTCAGTTCCAGTGATAAATCGCTATGCCCTACCTCTCTTAAAATTACGATTCTCAAACTTTAAAATTATCACCAGGTCATCTCTTATAAACAATCTTGATCATAACACCCTAATAATAACCTGGACCGGTGTGTTCCGCCAGCAAATTGATTATGGAACGTTGAGTCGACAGTTTTTCGTTTTGTCCCCCCCTTGTTCCCTTTCCCGACAAATGGTTCCGAACGTAACGAGGGAATAGTGGAACAAATGGCAGTGAGCCATCTCCTGAGCCGGTTAAAAATTTTTTGGGCTGTTGGAATCGGAAAGACATTTACTGCTGCATGTGGTCTTTTTCTAAATCATTCACACAATCAATCAACGATGTAGGTTACATTATTTAAATTGAATGGTTAGCGCTACTGATTGTTGAACCAAGGGTTGTTGGTTCGATTACCAACCAGGACAAATAATCGTGCGATGAGTTTGTATCTGTTCTATATCTGGGTTGTCTGGTGTCACGCCATCTCTGAGGCACCGGGTACGATTCCTGGTCGGGTCAGTGTGGAAAATTTACTTTTCTTTAAAGTCTTGGGTAAAGTGGTTTATGATTAAGCTACTTACACTTAATTATAACAATTTTTGTTATGTTTTTTTTTTGTATTAATGGCTTAGTTATGTTTGATAATGAACGTTATTTAAGTTTATTTATTGCAGTACGACCGATGGTTTGGATTTATGGTTCTGGTTTCCATAATAGAAATATTAAAGCTGCTCGATATTTAATATTATTTTATTACTTTGGGATCGTCATATAACAAAGGTGTATCTAACCCAGACTATGCGTACACTCGTTTACTTTGGATCAAGCCACTTTGTTTTGATGTGTGAAATGACAATGTAAGTAAGGATGCAGTTTGAGGGTAAGCTGGAGTCAACGCGGCCCAGTTGAGGATCGAACCACAACCCTTGCTTCTAAAGCCAGTAGCACTAATATATCCTTACACCGGGCCCAGTCATAGTGTCCATATAACACAGAATGTTGGCATTTCTAAAGCCTCTCTCAGAGCTAAGTAGTTTCTTCACGGTTCTTCTCTTGACTGTGCCGAAAGCGTTTAATTGGATTTATTTGCGGTGAGCGGCGAATGTTGTTTTCCGGTTGTTTTGAGAGCAGCCGTGTCTCCCGGGTGTTTGGGGATGCGGTCTTCGGAAGTAACGATTTTTTGGAAGCGATTTTAAACAGCCCTGTTTGATGTAAATGGCGAATGCCCGCGCTTTTGGCCGCGTAAACTTTGTAAGTCCGTTTTTTTGGTTAAGGCATTTGCATAGTTTGCCAAAAATCCGTTCTTAGCGAAGGCCAACGTTGGAATAACTATTCGTTAGAGATTTAAGCTGTTTTACAATACATCAGTCAGTGTAAGATCCCCGATAGAAGCTTACTTCTAGATTAGTTTAGCTTCAGTTTAATTAGGTGAACAATTTTATACAGCTAAGTAATAAAGAAATCCCGATTTCTTTTTTGCAAGTATTTCAAGGAAATCTACGATATAATATGTATTTAATCATATTTTTTTTCCTCTACTAAATTACTTCTAACCTAGTTCCAATATTTTTTTTTCACTCTTCATTTAATTGTTTTTTTCGATCCCATGCCTAGAATTAAATTGTTATGTGAAACCATATTTTCAATGTAAAATTGGTAAACAAATTTAATTCACACTTCCATTCGCAGCAATAATTGTAAACCATTTAAATGGGTATTTGATTCCAATTGAGTTATGGAAATCACCAAGTATCAAAAGCCACGCATTACGTTGCGTAATAACCGTATAAATAGCTTTAACCGCCGCTTATAAACCAGGAATGTAGGTATTACACAATTTATTTAAATAAATGAGGGTACTTGCAATTTTCCGTGCAACTCATTAATGTTTCGAAATACAAAATGCGTTTCTAAATACCAAATGCTGCTTTCTTTTCTGTTTACTTGTATTATACGTGTACATTGTTATCCCAATCAATTAATTTCATTTCCCCTTAGAAGTTGTGACGCAAGTGACGTCATCAACTTTGGTGGTCACACACAAAATTTCAATTGATTTTATTACGGTCAATAGCACATCAAAAACACTTTCAGTTCGATATTAGTTCTTATGCCCATGACATAAAGGCGATATAAAGACAGTGTATAATATAGTCTGATATTTTTTGACAGCCAGAGGCAAGCGGGCCGGACTTATTTTCATCAATTTAAAATACAATGTATTTTATTATAACTTTTTATTGCGTTTACCTAGAATCCTTATCTTTTATATTATATATTATATTATATATTGGACAACATCACATTCATTGCTCTGATTATATGTTCTATCGTTCTATACTGTCCAGGGCCTGGGTGTTGTGGTCGTTGTTTTTGATTACTGTAATACAAGTGCTTTAGCTGCTTACCACAAAATTAAAACAATGTTTGTAATGTTTTCCAAAATTTTAGTTTTCCATTTTAACCAGGAACGTTAACGTGATACAGTCTAAACTAATAATTTAATACTTGTATAAAGCTAAGAATTTGTTTGTTCGACCGCGCTAAAATCATAAAATACTGGTTTGAATTGATAAAATATTGTCGTGTTGGATAATCAATTTATCGAGGAAGGCTTTAGGATATATAACATCATGCTACAAATAATAGGAGTCAATAATCAGTGAATAATGTGAAAAAACGGAATGTGTTTTAATAATTTAAAAATAATGGTATCTATTTTCCACCCTGACCGTTCGAACCACCCTATATACCCTATATAAGATGTGCCTGCGATACCCTTTCGCCAGCGACACACCCCTAGCCGGTTTTTAAGATACAATCGATGTTTATCGATGCAAACTGCAGTTTCGCGTGTTAGGTAATAGTGTTGCGCGTCGGAATATCGATGTTGTCGATAATAATCGTGCTTTAGGCGATATTGCCTCGAAATCAGGGCTTCCATCGATATTAATAGTTTTTTAGAGAAAGAAAACGTAAAACTGAAATCAAGTGCATTAGCAAAATTGGTTTTTGTATACTAGTGTGCTTTGTATATGCGGCTTACTAAGAACACATTGTTTTTTTTTTACTGGATCGTGACAACATACTACAAAACAAGATTAGATCGATTGCACAGGCACAGTTGGATGTGATGAGTATTCCGTTAGTTCCGTGTCTGGGTGTTTAGGTATTTTTATCAGTATGAACTTTGGTCCGGAAAATGCTTCATAATATATTTTAAAATTTTGAGTGTATTCTCAAACACCATCTGAGATGTTTTTTATTAATTATTCGCAACTTAGTAGCCATTTAAAGATTTTACAACTTAATTTAGCAATTGATCCAATACAAGTATGTACTGATACTTAGTAGAGTAATTAGGCTAGCTATTATTTAGGAATAAACTACTTAGTTATGTTTTATACTAATGTTGGTCTTTGTATTATTTAAGCTAAATAGTTTTTTAAATCAATTCAAACAATCTCTAACACATGCAGATTTTTTATCTAAATATGTACGGTAGAAACAGTCAATCCAGTCAAAAATAAAATGTAGCAACAAAGCTATAAAAACACGAACCGAAAACATTTCTAATTGGTGCCCATACAAAATATACACTTTAGCAGCCAACCCAATCAGCTCCCGCGTCATTGTAAGGCGGTTCATTGCAACCCTTTGGGATCAAACCCTAAAAATATGACCGCTGGGAAAAAAAACTATTCGAAATCACCAGTAATACTTGACGGCAGAAACGCCAGTCACCCCCCTAATTCAAGGTGTGAGGGTGAAAGGAGGATCATAAAAATGATTTATACGTGAAGTCCAGTACCCTCTTATATGAAGGGTGGAAAACAATTTACAAGAAAAACCTCTGAAAAGGGGATAAGGTAATTATTATAGAAAGAATATGTAAAATAAACAGACAAGGGAATTTATGGGCCAATTTTCAATAGTTAAGTGTGTTTTCTTTGGGAAAATTTGATGTGTAGGGGAAGTTTGAAATAGCCCTTTCTATCTATCAGTCATCAAATATTAATAGTAATAATATATTTGATTTATTTATTTATAAGCATACAAACATAATCGTTACAGGCTTACCCTAATACAATTATTTCGTTTTCGATGCTATATTAATAGCCAATCTTCATTTGGCCTACTATAAAATAAATCAGAATGCTCTGCCATGGCATTCAGTCAGTAATCAAAGCGCTCGCACTCGCGGCGCCCGCTGCAGCAGCGCGGTGCGCGCGCGCGGCACTTGCAGCAGCGGGGGCCGCCGCCGGCGCATAGTGTACTGGTCCGGCACACACACACTCATGCACTCTAACAACCGAGGGTGGTGTATAATACCTCTCAACACTTTCACTAAGTAGACAGCTAGAGCGACCTCTCTTCTAACTTCTAACTTGTAGTATCCCACCATGCCCAGCAAGAACAAAGTGGGATACAATATATATTTTACACTTCATCGCACAAAAAAAATGTACACATATATTGGTATTATAGACAAATTAAAGTACAATATAGGCAAAACTGGCGCCCCTCGTGCTTGAAATCAAGGTCATGGAGACGGTTTTCTTCAATTGAATTAATTTTGCTATTGATGGTAAAACGTCAAGATAGTCTGTATTTGGGAAGCTCCTCAAGCAAGCAACGGAGGAAGAAGAGTACTCGATTGATTGATTAATATATTGATTGGGACACACCAGGGGGCATACATTTTTGTATGGAGATACTCTAGGATGCGATAGAACGATCGTTTAACGCAACCGGCCGACCACAACCAACCTAGTATTCATCGTTACAATCAATATAGGATATTGGGTAAAGCAGGTAAATTTAAAGGAATGAGCGTTGATGAGGTGGGCTGTCCAGACCTTGTATTTAAATCTTGTTTAAACCAATTTAAATTAAATGCTCACCATATCTAAAGATTAGGTTAAGTACAAAATGATACAAATGGAACTTGCTTACGCTGTTTCTTCGCTTAGATATTTTGAACTACTCAAAGGATGTTAATACCTTTTCCAGTAAAAATGAAATCATGCAACAGTAAATGGTCATGCAATTGTCACTTTTATGGCGTATGACAATATGTTACTTATTACCTTACCATAAACTACCATGATGTACAAAACTTCGGATCAAAAGGCTAAGAATGTCTTTAGATATAAGACCCTTTGATTCAACCGGTTTATACGAACCAGTGTCCATTATCACGGATCTTATGTAATTAAAAATCGTATATGAGAAAGAAACAGATATCAAATTCCATATTGCCAAAACGAAAGCTAACTCATAAATTGTCTTCTTTATTTATTGAAATCGCGTATCATGTTATAAAATGAGCTCATAAAATACATAGCTGATGTAGCTTCGCGATTTTGTTTCTGACATATATCTGTTTAAATTATTTCTACGGTAGCGCAAAAGAATCAAGAATTGGAGTAGAAGCTACCTAATAGAACTTGGCTACAAGTTTCGAATATAAATTTAAGTCTTTCGACTTTTATTGCGTCTCATCAAAACGGGACGTTAACTTTTATTCGTCGAAATGTATATTTTCGTCCGAATTAACAGAACAGGTATAAAACAATTTTACTGCACTGGAGTATGCGTCGTGCGTTTCCCAATCAAAGTTTTGAGGTTACGACCGATTTTGAGAATATCAAACGCACAAGTTACAGTTGAAAATCCTTTCGTCAACCCCAAAATCGTAACTATAACCGCAATAAAATGTCTGCTAATAAAATTCGGCATAATCCCTTAGACCACTACTGCCATCCTCAATTAACGACAGACAAAATTAAATTCGGCGGGAAACCAATATTGTTACATCTGTGGCTGCAATAAAACACTAGCAGGCGGATATAGACCTTGCGCTGTTTACCCTTGTGTTTATTTTGGCAAAATCCTGTTAGACACGTAAGCACGGCATCATTCGGCAACGGGATATCAAATGACAGTCACATGTATCGCTAACGAGGTTCCATAATACGCGCGCATTTCGCGTGTTCAGCCGTGCTTTGGAATTTTAAACCTTAATCCTTTGGAATACGGCTTTGGTAGCGGGATGGTGGCTCGTTTAAAACATTTGGAGATAGGTACCGGGTAATTACGGTATTTGAAAAAGCAAAATGTAGGAGCGAATCGTTTGGGCGCGGTTGTTTTGAGGAGTTTGGAATACCACGGTAAAATATAAGTTACTAGCTGTTCCCGCGACTTAGTTCGTGTGGACAACATTCTTTCATAGTCGGTTTTACCCCTATCTCCCCTAATATTCGAAACAAAAAGTAGTATATATTTTAATAGCTATATTTGTGCCAACTTTCATACCTCTAACTTAAAAAATAAACATTTTCCCATATAAACTTTCCCCCCTTACTTTCTAACAAAAAGTAGCCTATGTCCGTTCTTGAGTTTCAACGTATACCTATGCCAAATTTCATCAAAATCGGTTGAGAGGTTAAAGCGGAAAACGTAACAGACAGACAGAGTTACTTTCGCATTTATAATATTAGTAGGGAAGTAGGGATGAAAAATGAAGCCAAGTGGTTTTAAAACAGATATTTATCTAAAAGACGCTCAGTACTAAGTAACATTGAGTTTTTGAAATCTACTTCAACGAATGACCTTACGTAATTGAACAAATACACGAAGCTATTGAACTTCGTCTTTCTAGTTTGCCTTCGTAATATTATTCAAGCGAATAACGTAATTTCTTTTGTTCTTTTACGTTAATATGAGGCTTCAGATTGATGTATTTATTTTCACAAAGATAAGTCAGTTTAAGTAAGTAGGGATCTTTGACAATAGGCCTAGCATTCGTAATACATAAAGTTGATCACATGACATGACAAAAATGTCGATAGTGTTGATTGGCTGATAACATATACTTTCTTTTTTTTTTAGACAAACAGAAATTGACAAAGGTTTTGACTTTAGTATTGAGCTAGATAAAACTTATTCGCGTGACACAACCTAAGATTATAGAAATAAAAAAAGGGCAGATGATAGCCCTTGCGGTGCGGGGCTTGAACCCACGATCTTCACGAAACGGGCGTGCTGCTCTTCCAACTGAGCTACTCGCAAAACGTAGGCGATGAATTTTTCTGTCGTATCAACAACCTCTTAGCGTCCGGTAAGCGCCCTCTGCTGAAACTACATACTCGTAGATTCTTCTGTTTCTTTAAAATAGCTAGTGCATCGTAAAGCTCTATAAAAATTGTAAACATCGACTAAGATTATGGAATAAAAAATCAATATAAATTAAGAAACGGCTAAATGTTTTCGGACAAACTTTTTTTAGGCTTATCAAGTAAAACTCAAAGGACTTTTTACCCGGGTTATGGTTTCCGCGAAGTAATTCTCCTTTAATTCAAAACCGTGTGGAAAGCCAGCCGTTTCGTATTTTTCTCACCCTTCGAGCGTAAGCCTCCTAAAATATCCATAGACGGGCGACTCAGCGCGGAAAATATTTAATTAGGCGGGAAATTAAGCTGGATTAGAGTTTATTTTGAGAGGAACCCTAGCCTCCCTAATGGGGGTATGACGCAAGACGATATTATTGTCTTTGGTCGTTTTGCCCGATATGTCTACGGGTGATTAGGAAATTGGTTTTTAAGCATACAAAAAGGTTGCGCAGATTAAATGTCCGTTAAATTATGTTCACGCGCAAAACATTTGATATCTACTGATATGTTTTCTTTTACAAGTGTAATATTTAATATATAAGTACAGTTTAAACTATCTTATTACTGGGCAACAGTATCCTCCAAATATCTCCATTGTTTTTTATTTTTAGCTGCCCTCTTACAGTCGCAGCAAAAATTTTTCAATACATCTTGGCATAAGCTCTCTAGTAAAAAACACCCTAGTGACACTTTTTTAAAAAACAAGCACATTTAAATAGGTATCAGTAGAACTATCAAGTTTCATTTCATTGTAGATTTCGTTTAAATTATTATACATATCACAGTTTTAATGAATGACTGATATAAATACCCACTACCAATTAACTTTGATACAATCTAACATCATCAATTTACAGTTGTTTGTATGTATATATATTTATATTATTTGGAATATTCCATCCATCCATCAGCCTCTTTTCGTCCACTGCTGGACATAGGCCTCCCCTGCAGAACGCCACAACGCGCGGTCCTGCGCTTTCTGCATCCAGCGGCTCCCCGCACATCTGACGATGTCGTCAGTCCATCGTGTTGGGGGCCGCCCCACGCTGCGTCGTCCGGTACGTGGTCGCCACTCGAGGACCCTCTTTACCCAACGGTCGTCGGTCCTACGAGCGATGTGGCCTGCCCATTGCCACTTCAGCGTGCTAAATCTTCGGGCTATGTCGAATACACCGGTCCTTCTACGGATCTCCGTATTACGGATCCGATCACGTAGGGAAACGCCGAGCATAGCCCTCTCCATAGCACGCTGCGCAACTTCGAGCTTCGTTATGAGGCCAACATTCAGAGACCACGTCTCAGTTCCGTAAGTCATCACTGGTAACACACATTGGTCATAGATCTTTCTCTTCAGGCACTGGGGAATTTTGGACGTGAGGATATGCCTAAGCTTCCCGAACGCTGCCCAGCCGAGTTGGATTCGTCGGTTGACCTCTTTCTCGAAGTTGGATTTGCCTAACTGGATAGTTTGTCCCAGATAGACGTAATGATCGACAACTTCGAGAATCGCATTCCCAACAGATACTGGTGCCGGAGTCACATGGACATTGAACATTACCTTGGTTTTATCCATGTTCATCCGTAAACCAACCCGTTGGGAAACACTGCTGAGGTCATTGAGCATTGTGCCAAGGTCCTCCAGGGATTCTGCCATGACCACGATATCGTCTGCGAATCGAAGGTGAGTGATGTATTCGCCATTGATGTTGATGCCGAGTCCGGTCCAATCGAGAAGCTTGAAGACGTCCTCCAATGCAGCGGTGAACAGTTTCGGGGACTTCGACTCTCGCGCAGGTTCGACGACTTCCAGCCTCCCGAACAAGCCGGTTTCCGAAAAGGCTTTAGCACCATAGACCACATACATACGCTGCGTCAGATTATACAGAAGGCCGAGGAGTATAATCGGCCTCTGTGTCTAGCGTATGTGGACTATGAGAAGGCCTTCGATTCAGTCGAGACTTGGGCGGTGCTGCAGTCCCTCCAGCGGTGCCAAATTGACTATCGGTACATCGAAGCGTTGAAGTGTTTATATAGAAACGCCACCATGTCAGTTCGAATCCAAGATAGAGGCACGAGACCGATCCCACTGCAGAAAGGTGTCAGACAGGGGGACGTAATTTGGAATATTACTCTCACTTAAATATCGAAATACTCGAAAAATTTATGATTTTAAGTACAAATCTAAGATAGCCTGTTTATATGTAATACAAGTACATAATATGTCTAAAATTAAGAAGAAATTTCCAACTCACCGGATTCCAGAAAATATAACCCACAAAAGTCCATTCAAACTTGAAACCACTCTTTAATCGCTCGTATATCTTACGGAACTGGTCGTTAAAACTCTTAATTTTTTTTTCAAAAGGAAGACTTCAGCATTTCGCGTAAAAAAAATCGTAAAACGCGTGCTGAATATCCCTAATTATGAATCTGGGTCACATGACACGTCGGATTTAAAACTAAGTAAAAAGCGGGATGCGAAAGTTGAAACTTTTTACTCGGAAATAAAACTGTTAACGAATAAATTTGGTACGGAAATAGGGTCTGCGGATTTAATTATGCGAATTTGCATACTTCCCCGTGTCGAACTCTGGCGTGGACCGCAAACATACAGTAGTTATGAAGACAGTGAGGTGACTCCGCAGTCCGCAGTTTTTTCACCAAACAGCTGTTCAATTTAGCAGTGTAGTCACTGAAGTAGGACTTTGTGCCGCCCTTACATCTTTGGCATAGGAACTAACCAATCCACAAGGGTTTATTATGATGTGATGTTGACCGTACATTATTTTCATTACTTTAAAAAAATAGTTTAAAAATAAAAAATACTAATCAAACATTTATTGAACTAATTTGCTCGAAAACATTGTGAATCAAATAATAGCCTTAAAATAATAATCGACTTCTTATCACGGTCTTCTTAAAATATATTTTCACGCTTATCGAATTTTCTACAAGTTCTACAAAAATCTATTGTTTCGTCAATGTTTAGATCCGAAATGTGGGGTTTTATGCTTTTCGGCCGGTTCAAGCCAAACTTTTAACCCCTATGCATACGTACTAATTAAATTTTTGTTAATAAATAAATCTGTTTTACAACTGTTTCAGAAATATAAATTTTAATACAACATACTGTACCTAGTTTGTTTTAGGGTACCGTATTTTTGTTTTTTATTATTATTCCTGACTGCCAACCCATCAACCTTGTTGAAAACTATTCAAAATTGAAAAAAGCTGTTAGTGCTTTACGGGAATTGATTTGATTGTGGCTACAGACGTTTACTTTTGACGATAATGACAATTTTCAGAGTTGGGTTGTAAATCGTCACTTCCAACAATATCTTGCACAAAAAAAAAATTGGTACTACCACATTGTAGAGTAATTTAGGAGGTCTAATCGTTTGATTAGACCGCCTAAATTCTTTTTTTAATGAAACAAGTTTTTGTTTAATGAATATTTATTAACACTTACTAGACTGATAGTCGAAGATACTTATTTTTTACAACATTCATCATTTATTTTTCACTTAAAAGAGACAGCATACCTCTATAACTATTTTTGATATAAACCCTTTCGTCTTGCATGCCTCATGAGGAAAAAATAATCAGATAGGTACCAACTTTTAGCCGGATAAGTGTTTTTTTTTTCAAAAGTATAAGATTTACCTACTGGCGTAATTCTATCGATTCGATTATAATATAATCAGATGTAGGTAGCAATACATTGAATTATCTACAAAATTAATAGAATCTTAAACTTCAGCAGTCAATCGAATTCCCACGATGAAAGCGTTAAGACGTAGCCATACTGTTAATCACAACTCTACTGCATCAAGATCACACGACCTTTAGAATGTAAAAATGTACACACTTACTTTAAGGGGCCACCTCACTTCAAACTTTCGAGTACAAAACCATGCAACCCCAAAATGTCGTACTTAACCAAAGTGTGCAATTCGGCAGAGAAATCTCGTGGGGGTAAATTTTTATCAGCGCCCCCGGCCGACGAGCGAACTGCGCGATTCTACGATCGTAAAACAAGCTGTAAACCTTCGCATTCGATTCAAAGATCGATTCGGGCCGGTGTAGGGTTGGACGGCTGTTTTAAGCTATTGCTTTGGTGTTTGGTTGAGCCTTTGGGATTAGGTATACAAACTTTCGGTTGTAACGTTAAATCGGTTATAGGGTCAATAGCAAATCATATTAGCGGCCAAGCGCGTCTTCGTACACGTGGACTCGATCGATCGATCGATTGAAATGATAATACGTTGTATGTGACTGTAAGATATTGATATCCGCATATTTTTTTTTAAATAAATACATAAGGTATCGTAGGTATTCTTTTTGATACCGGTTTATGAATTGATTTTCATCGACTTTTTTAAAAATGTTGATAAAATACACCAGTATTTTTTACCCGTTAATAGAATACCAATTTTGTTAAAAGGGAATTTACCGACACAAAAACCATGACCCAACGGTTGACTGGTAGAGAATGCTGTACTTTTTTTGTGCAATAAAGTTTTTAAATAAAATAAATAAAAATAAGATTGACGTGTCGTTCTGTCTGTATGGCATCGTAGCTCACGAGCGAATAAATCGATTTCATTTTTTTTTTTCAAAACGAGTATTAGTCAGGACTATGTTTGAATGGATTTGGTCCAAGATGGCCGCTGTCACAAAATATCGCATCATACCTTTATATTTTGATTACTGCTCCCTTAATATAGCTATAAAAAACTTGAGTTATACTATATGACAAATTTTGGTACGATGCGCTAATATTGAACTACCGGTGTTTCAAAAAAATTACATTTTAGTATCTGCATTTCGTTTTTACTCTTTTAAAAAATATATACTAAAACAAAATGGCGTACCTCTGGCAACCCCAGAGCGGACGTCACTCGGGCTTAGAGAAGGAACTTGGCCGACAATATACTGCCCCGTGTTTTAAATTTAGAACGGCACGATACGTTCGGTACCTTACCTGATTTCGGTTTCCCGTTTACGTTACGTGTACAACGCGCTTAAGTTTGGAATACAACGTGTGGGATTAAGTTTGAGGATATGCGCTTTCGTTTATCTTCTGTTTTACGTTATTCTGAATCTTAATCTACATGAGATAGGTACTATTTTTAAACGCCCCAATGACTAGTCGTTTGAGTACCGTTACAATTTTTTACAATCGTGTTAAGCAAAGTATTTTTGATTTTCGAACATAGTTCGGGTTTGCGAGGGTGGTGATTAAGGGCCATTATTGTACATATGACTTTATTTCAACGAAAGAAGCCTTGAAACTAAAATGAGATGATAAGTACGCTGGTACTTCACTTTATTTACCCTGCAACTTATCGATATGACAGAGGGTAGGACTTTAGAGTGAAAATCTTTAGACCCCATTGAAATCCGTTACATTTGATATCTCATTTTAAATTGAGAAAAAAAAAATGGGAATCTTCGATAAAAGAATTCGTCTTGACGTACTTTATATCAACATAAGTATTGCCAAGAAAAGCAACAGTGGCAAATAGTCTAATCAAATATTAACCCTATTTGATTGAGATACGTATGGAAATAGCCATGAAGCAAACGATAGTGAAACAAGGCTTAATACTGTTTGAAGCCTGCCTAAAAATAATAATTTTTGATCAAAGTTAATAAGTATTTCAAAACGTATGCTTTTATTGTCACAAAAATCTATTTTAAAAAGTTATTCAGAGTCTCAAATAGTTTAAAATTTTGATATTTATCATATATCAAACGCACATAAACAAAAAAACCGTAAAAAATTCTTGTTATATCATATTTCATTATATCATGCAATTCTGACAATAGTCAACACTAGCACGAAATAATAAAAAAAAACATAATCCTGTGACAAAAAATATCAAGTGACGCGCGAATTATGTCATAGCTCGAACAACGATGTCATAACTAGTGGACATGACACTTAATTGAGACATAGTCTCTTATGTTTCAATAACCTGAGCCATGACCACGGGAATATAAACTCTATTACACAGGCAATATGTTTTAAATCGTTATCTTTTGATATTTTTAGAGATTTACAAAATCGTTCGCATGCTATGGATGCAACGTGGGGAGGGGTACAGTCAACTGGAAAATTGGTTTTACTGGAATAATCTGTTTAAAAATGAAGCGTAGGAGGATTTTAAATACACTTGAGTACGTTATTTAAGTCACGTCTTCTGTCTTTTGGAATAATGTTTATGTCGTCGGAAAATTGTTCATGTAGGTATGTATACCTATTTTACTTATACGAAAGATAGTTCTACGTTTATTTATATTTCACAAGTCAAGGACAGTTTTTTAAGTTATCAGTTAATTTTGGAGTATTGTTACAAGTAAAATGATTTTTAATAAGTAAGCGCACCAGAGAACTGGTATCCCGGTTTTAACAGAACATCGCAAAATTAAAAAACAACTTTTTTCTGAGTAAGGTGAAACGATATTAAATATTTCTTTATAGAATTAATTACAATGCAAAGTACAGACATACACTATAGAATATCAGTAGGTTTGTTACAGTATTCAGCGTATTGCCATGTGAAGATAGATCACTTTGAAACGATTCATGTCGTTTTGCTTTGATGAGTGATCAACGAAATATTTTGAGAGTTAAACTGGACCAGACCAGTCCCCAAAGGTGGCACCTGTTCACAAGAATGACGTCACTTCCATCTTTTTGAGTTTTATTTATTTATTTCATCTTTATTGCACGTATTAAACAGGTGGACTTCATACGAGGGCTTTCTTTACTTTTCAACCCTTGGGTCATGTAGAGAGTTTGTATATCGGTGAGTGAATAGTGAAAAAGTGTGTGAGTAAGATAAAAATTCATAATGAACACATTATAAATAACATGACGGAAAAATACTTATATAGATTTTATACTTGCACTAGAACAATCCATACCGTTAAATTTCTCACAATGTTCCCCAAATGAATGTATTTTTTTTTTACTATAATAAATAATAAATAAATGCGCCAGACAATCACACCAATCACCTGGTCTCAAACTAAGGTTTTCCCTTGTACTATGAGTACCAGACGACGGATACTAACTGGGGGCGTCATCCCAGCACACCCAGACCCAAGTCGATTGAGAAAAGTTCGTTTTCCAAATTGGCCTGACCGGGAATCGAACCCGGGACCTTACTAACTAACAGCAATGTCATCGAAAACGATGGACTGTCAGTTAGTTACGACTGCGAAAATCCGTCGTCCATAAATTTTCACCTCTCGTCATCCCAACGCCCTGTGCATTTGTGCATCCGAGTGTACAGGAAAGGGCCCTTAGGGCGTTTTAACAGTTTGCGATATATGCACCCCCGGTCACGTATCGTATGAAGTAGCTTCCTGCATAGAGCGTTCTCATTTTTCTTTTTGGTTTTCGAGAGGGTGGAAACGGATATTGTCTTGGCTTTTTTTAAATCTGACGAAAACGGAAGAGGATTTTGATGTCAATTTTTTTAAATGATAACTGTTACGATAACACTTAGTAATGACTCGTATTTGAAAACTCAAGATAAAACAAACTAAAAGTTTTAATATTGCATAAAAAAAAATACGTTTCTCTACACACACAGCACAGACCTTATGGCATAGGCATAATAATTAATATCGTACTTCAAATGTGTACTTAATGGATTAGTGGATTAGATTAAAAACTTTGGATTGGGAGGAAACTAAATTAACTTATTTCAAAAGCCAAAATCGCATTTATAAAGTTTTAACGCGATAGTGTTTTCTTCCCGAATAGCCTATTAATATATTTCATCCAGAATGTATTGACATTCTGGATGAAATTTGGTTTGTAATTAGTTCCTTATAGCTCCTTAGCGAATAACATTTTTAGAAAGAAAGAAAAGAAAGAAAGAAAAATATTTATTAGGTACACACTGTTTATACAAAGTTAACTTATATAATGTGCAGGAACTAACATAGAAGGTACCTAAAAGGTCTCCGCTGAACAGCATATGTCGTGGTGACGCTGTTTTAATGACAGCTCCAAATATTTGTCACCTTTCTCTTCTAAAAACAGTAGATTTAACAATTTTTTTGACTCTAGGTACAAGAACAGACTAGCGTCATGAATGCTCTTTATCGATAAAATATCAACGCGAGCCAATCCGCCCATCAAAGCTTTTATCTTAATAAATTACTAGAAAATTGCAAGAGAGGTCCGTTAAAAGTGTGGAGTGGCCACACTATCCTATCCGAAAAACTGCACACAACTCAAGCAAAAAGCGTGAAGAACTAAACGTGAGGGGAGGTGCGAACGCGGGGGTTGTCAAATAAGATTCTTTCCTCAATCGGGGTCCCTCAGACCCCGGGGGACCGGGATCCCTGCTTACACAATTTGCGAGGGCTGGGTGCCGCATCCGACGCCTTGATTGGGCAGACGATAATGATTGCTTCTTGTAGTGACGGTGTTAACACGCCATTGACACATTGTTTTAATGGGAGGAACCGATTGTGGAATACAAGGTAGATAAGATATACTTTATTGTAGAGAAATTCTGCAAAACGTGGTTTGAAGACTTATAGGTACTAATAAACAACCAAATAATTTAATAGATAGGGCATAGCGATTTATCGCTCGAACTGGAGCAGCCCGACTGGAAACACCTCCACCTTACAGAAGACCGCAGCCAAATAACAATCACTTCGGTGTTGTTGTGTTCCTGTGAGTGAGTAAGGTTTCCAGAGTTCCTGGGGGTGCTACATTAGTAGCAGGGGTCAAGCCTTTAAGGTAAGCTTTACAAGTCCAGTAACAGCTTTATTATGCTGCACTTGTCCCCCTAAGCTAGGACCTCATTACCACTTAACATCAGGTGGGATGAGGTCAATCTTTGAAGTGCAATATAAAGAAAAATAATAAAGTCGCCACAGTTGGCTTGAAACCATATCACGAGGCCTGTGCTCAGCGGTGGGACGTAAAAGGCTATTTTTTATTGTTTAGGAATGAACATGTGATGTGACAGTTCTTCTTCAGACAGACTTCGACCACTCCACTACGATGCCACAGATAGACACACAAAGACAGACAGACATGTTATAACACACGTATTATATTTTGTGTCGAGGGTTAATAAAACGTATAGAAGACAATTAATCAATTATGACGACCTCGGTGGTGCAGTGGCTAAGGTAGGCGGCCAAAGCGTGAAAGGTCCCGGGTCAGGTCAATTTGGTAAACGATTTTTTCTAAATTGACTTGGGTCTGGATATACTGGGATGACGCCCCCAGTTAGTATCTGTCAGCTGGTGCTCATAGTACAAGGGAAAAACCTTAGTTTGAGACCAGGTGATTTGTGTGGTTGTATGGCGCATTTATTTATTTATTATCAAATCTTTTAATTCATATAGATTACATGAGTAACACTTATGAATCATCTCTATACAAATCAAATAAAGCTACCTCCGGTTCTGTACCTATACCTACCTACAAATGTTACATTTCTCTTAGAAAAGTCACGTGATCTAAAATGTCAATAATAAATTTCTAACTCGTCCAATCGATATTAATGTTAAATAACTGTCACTAGGTAAAATAATAAATCGGATTTTCGATTGTAACAATAAGAATAATCTTTATCAAGGTATTTTAAATAAAGCATTTGTTGGTATTTAATCTGATTTCATATATTATTTTCTATATGTATTTATTTATCATGTTATTATTTTTTATGTATATTTTTTTGTATTAATCATGTTATGGTATTTATGTTTCCTGTTAATATTTTCTCAATAAAACTTTTGCACGACCGCACCCGTTTCTCGATATCTACAATTGCCTTTACCTAAAGGTTATCTGGAAGAGATTGCTTTCCAGCAATAAGACCGCCTAAATTGTACTTGATTATATCGGTAAAACCAATTTCTGTAAAATTTTCTGTGCAATAAAGTGTATATATCTATCTATCTATAATTATGCATCTCACATAGGTATGGTAAAGGAGACACAGCCAACACTTCCATTTCGATATTAGCTCTTATACCTATGAGCATAAGAGTGCTAAGTCTGAATAGGTCCTGACGTGCTTTGGACTATTCAACAACTATTACCGTGCACCCGCACCCCACTATTCAGTACGTGGCTGAATTATTTTTTAAGTGTTAAAGGTTCCCCCACAGCAATAAATAACTTCAGTTTATTCTGTTGTTGATGTACATTGGGCCCTAAATTTTAGTCGGAAGGCCCTTTCTTGCTACCGACCCTTTGGTGCAGGTGAAAAGCCCTTTGTCAGCTGTTCCGTGTTTCTTCCTGCACTTTGTGGGGTTATTTAGTTTTATTGTGACCTTTTGAAGGGATTCCTGGATGCCCTTTGGTGCTGAGGTCAATTCTAAGTTTAGTTCGCAGTTTCTGAACTGTTTTTGCAACTGCTCTTTAAAATATAAATTTTGCCTAAACTAAGTTATTTTGTACTAGCTGCTGACCCGTGGCAAGTTTAGCTTTAATCGCCCTTTAAATGAAAAAGCTAAAATAATATTTATAGTAATTTAATTTTGTAATACCTATTTAAAATTAAACAACATCACATACACCTCTGATTCATTGGTATGTGGCTAAATCACTTGTGTTACAGAAAATCAGAAACAACGACGGTACAACACCCAGACCCAAGACAAAATAGAAAAGTTCGTTTCCTATAATGACCCAACCGGGGATCGAACCCGCGACCTCAGATATGGCGTGACGCCAAAGTCCGGTCCGCTTGCCTCTCGGCTACGGAGGTCGCGTATATAATGTCCATTAAACGTCCCCTGCATAGAAAAGGTATGGAATGACTATATTTATCAAAATGTTTTAATGCAAAACGAAATTCTTTACCAAGTATTTTATGGTTATTTTATAATGAATCTGCTCAGTGCTCAGTTCATCAATATCGTGATCAAACAAAGTTTATTCATAGATTCTAAGTGCTGGTTGTATGGAAATCGGTGTTAAATATAACCTTTTTACTAGGGTTGCCATATACATTTAGGTGTAAGATATAAGTCGTTGAATAAATTGATTTCGAACATGTTTTAATAGATAAAATAAATACTTACTTGAGAACTTAATTCACTCATCAAAACAAAACCAGATGACTTGGTCCAAAGTAAGCTACATAAAGCAATAAGTTAGATACTGATACCGTAATTATCTACTGAGTTTCTTACCGATGTCTTCTCGTTAGATATAAGTTCCGAAACAGCAGTAGAATAACTTGGCATTGTATTCAATGATGAATCAATAGTGTTACATGTAAAATACTTGATTAAAGAAGTGTTAGAATTTGACTATTTGACTTTGACTTTTTCTATTTGACTTTGACTATTTAACTTTGCATGTTTGAGTTTTACTATTTGACCTTGACTGTTTGGCTCTGCCTACTTTTTTATAGAAGCACAGTATTTATTTTTTTATTAAAAAACTGTTTACACAAATAAGTGGACATGTGGACTTAATGCTAGAGATATTCTCTACCAGTCAACCCTTGGGTCATGCAGATAGTTTGTATATATTGGCTCCTCCCATGCTGAAGTCTAACTTTGATTTTAATAGTCGATTTAAAAACCTTTGAAAAACTACATTACTGCGTTTGTTAACCCTTTTTTTCTGACGAGGGGAAATGCTTTGACGCACCGTACCGTCACCTGAGGGAGGTGATGGCGTGTGTGGGACTCCCTGCCCTTACAACGGCAGGACTACCCACTAAAACCCCCCGGTTGGACCTCATCACCTAAGTGGTGGTGCTGTGGGAAATCGGGCGTTTGCCAACCCTAAGTTGAGAGTTACAACAACAAATTCCAGCAAAGTTTTGATTACAAACCTGGTTTATCACGCTCCGTCGTGTCCCAGAGCTGGGATCGTGACCACTATTCGATAGGACAGTGACACCCAAAGTTGCATTAATTCGTATAAAGTGATTCCTTTGAAACGAGCGCTAATCAAATTGATGGTTGTTCGGTTGTGCAAACAGTACTTGTTTAGATCGAAATTATGAATAGGATACATTCTTAACTTATCAGATTAGTATTTGTACTTTTATCTAAAAGTCGTTCTGCGAAACAACACACATTAAAGATATAAGACGATAATATTGACTTTCCATGTCAGCTGTCATCAGTCGACCGTCTGTCGTTTTTAGCTTACGCCTCGTATAATTTATTACTATCCGTAAAAATAACGAATCGTTTTTTAAATATTGGAACAGGACATAAAACGCTCAGTGCCCCAGGTATTCATAGCAATAAGGCTGACTTTTGTGCAAGGGATATAAACTTCAAACCCAAACATCTCCAAAAAAAAGACGTTCATTATTGCACCTTTAATACGTATAAAATAAATAAATAAATATTGGACAACATCACATACATTACTCTGATTCTGTGGTAAGTAGCTTTTAAGCACTTGTTTTACAGAAATCAGAAACAACGACGGTACCATAACATCCAGAACCAAGACAACTTAGAAAAGTTCGTTTCCCATATTGACCCGACCGGGGATCGAACCCGGGACGGGACCTCAGAGATAGCGCCATGCCAAAATCCGGCCTGCTCGCCTCTCTACGGATCAAATATCTGTGTACAGTCAGCATCATTAGTTTGTATATTATTATGTCACCGTAATATTGTAAAAATCGTTAGTTTACAATCTATATCGCGAGATTGTAAACTGTCGACAGATTCTGAACCGTAACCTGAGATTGCAATTTAACGTATTATTTTCCGCTTTATTGTAATCTATTGAAGTGAAACCGTTAAATTACAATCTGTCCGGCGTCAAACTGTCAACTGTCCGAAAGCTCTTCCTGATTGGTCAGTTTATTGTATGAGCGACCAATCACGACCAGCATTTGTATCTCCGCGTAAAGTTAGGAATGAAATTTCAAATCATTTCTTTTATTTAAAGAAAAAGAGATGTCGTTTAAATAAAATAAATGCACTTCAAAAAATCTTTAAGTATTTATTTACTATTAATCAATAATCCTGACATACGTTGAGAAATAATTGTACCGAAATATTTATTCTTCAAACACTCAAAATTATAATTGAAAATTACAATAAAATGAAACAATTATTTTGTCTTTTAACACAAATTAAAATTGAAAAATTTTAAGAAACTTTTATAAAAAAATATTTAGTCCTTTAAACATACCATAAATTTATTGTATAAAGACAACAAACGAAATAACAAACTTATATGGCGAATGACGGGGCGGCGGGGGGCACATAGCCCTCAACCAATCAGCGCGCGAGATGCATTTCGTTCTACGTCAGTTCACAATTTAACCGATTCCCTTCGATAGATTACAATATAGCGAAAAATAATGCGTTAAATTGCAATCATAATGTTACGGTTCACAATCTGTCGACAGTTTACAATCTCGCGAGATAGACTGTAATCTAACAATTTTTACAATCTTACGGTGACATATACACCTCAGTACCTTGTCATATAAGCGTCCATGTGACTGAGTAAGTGACATAGACAGTTAGATTAATGTGACAAGGTACTGAGTTGTATACAAACTAAAGACGCTCACTGTACTATTGGTACTGTATCAATATCTAGTTGGGTAACTCCACTGTCGCCAAATACTACCAACGTTCTCATGTGACAATGCGAAGGCATTCGTAGAAGCCTTGCAAGTCGCGATGACCACAAGTGGCCGGTTTCATGTTTTCGCAAGGTATTTTGTAGCACGACAAAAGAAAAAAGTGCTGCTAGAATTCCCTTACGCTTATGCGAACATAATACCTACCTGTTTTTTACGAAGTACGGTAGGGTTGATGTATTTTTTTAGTTTAAAAAAATGTAGGTACTACAAATATTAAGGCAAAAGCATTAACTACAAAAATGAATACCTAGCTACTGATTTAGAATTGGCAAAAAATTTTTACTGAAAATCAAGCAAAGCCGTAAACAAATTGGTAGTGTAATTAATCTTACCTAATTTTTTAGATGAAAAGTTTGATTGTTTGTTTGTTTGAACTCGCTAATATCAGGAACCACTGGGTCAAATTAAAATTGAAAAAAAATGTGTTCGATAGTCCATTCGTTAGCCCCCTGGTCTCCTGAAGCATCTTTTAAGACGTATGGATGTTTTTTAAACATTTTTATAGTCGTGGGACCTTCAAACATTATTTTACAAAAAAAAATCGGTTTTTTCGTCATCGACTTCCAATATCCTATTTTTTATCTACATATTCAACCCTAGCTATGCGTAGGACGCTTCCGGCACAAATTAAGTAAAAATTAAATAAACATAACCCTTAACCGCTCGAAGTAATACTTTCACGTTATTAAGTGACAATAGCAGTATCAGGTATCGTGGTCGTCACGTGATACCGGCGGTCGCAACCGATCCGAACCGGAATTATGCGGTTGAGGTCCTTTTGGCTTCGATGGCCTCCTGTGAATACAATAGATATTCTTGGGTAAGTGGTAATTTATAGACGTAGTATATTTAAAGTCTTACGCTACTGTAGTATAGTATACACAAAAACGTTACTTTGACTTACTCCAGTGACGATCCAACATGGTTGTGTATTTGGTATTTTTACTGATACTAGCTGTGCCCGCGACTTCGTTCGCGTGGACTCCAGGGTTTTTTTCCCAATAAGCCAATAAAGGTAGCCTATGTCCTTTCTCAGGGTCTAAAGATTGTCCGTGCCAAATTTCATCAAAATCGGTTGAGAGTTTTAAGCGGGAAAGCGTAACAGAAAGACAGAGTTACTTTCGCATTCATAATATTAGCAAGGATTATGACGTTTGTTTGTTTGAAACCGTTATTCTGAAGAACTACTGATTGACATTGAATCTATATTTGTGTGTGAAAAAAATATCCATACAGTCGATACACCTGCATTTTAGTATAAAAAGGCGACGAATTTAGGAATTACTAACTTTCAACTCATACTAATCTAATTTATAGATATCCTAGTATCTAATGCAGAATTTTCGTAAAAATGTTTAGGTGTTCAGGATAATGCTTTTCCCAAAATTTAAATAAATTAAAAAAGTGAATGTGTGTTGACTGCAAGTAGGTTACTGTTTTTGATTAAGTCAGAGATCTAGTAGGATTATATTTTTGGCAAATAATATATAATACGTTCAAATTAAACAGTCCCAGAAGTGTGTAGTATATTAAGAAACCGCAATCACAAAATGGCGGGTGACAGACAGCTACAAAATGGCAGCTGAAGCTCTGGAATGAGCATTACGAGTCATTTAGATGCTTTCAAAGAATGCCGGTGGCAAAGCATATGTCGTTACTGTCTGGAATAACGTTATTATCGTTGTGTTTGGGTTATTATAACGACGGCTTTCAACCTCGATTTACTTGAGTGGTTTTAGTTGAATACGATAGCCTATAATTACATTGAAACGTGTTATTTATTTAAATAACATAGGTCTTCAATCATTTATGAAGTAAAGAAAACACCACTACTAACATATAAAGCTTTTGCTCACAAATGCTTTTGGGGATCAAACTTGGAAGACAACCAAGAATATAAAGAAATGTATAAAACTATTGTGCATGAATAAAAATAGTTTCTGTTAAATGGACACTCTTTCGCAGTGTATTTTTTGTCCATTATCTTCCTATTACGACTTGATTCTGTTGAATTTGCATGACGTCATTTTCCTTTATGTGATTTTTTTTAAAACTTGCTGCGCCAGGCTATCTGATCTAAATGAAGTTGAATAAAAAGTCTCTAGGTTATCGCCAAAGCATTGTAGCCTAGTTTCTATTAAAAGTCCAAGTAAAAAAGCATTAAAAGTAGCAAATCAAATGCAATGCGTAACTGAACAATAAATAAGAACTAGTATTTTATTACAGCAAGCCGTACAGCGGTTACGCCCACCGCGTAATATAGTGGTCACCATTAAAAAAGTAACGAGTTCTTTCATAATAAATAACTCCCGGCCATTATAATTATGGCAAACGAAATTCCTCTTATCACGCTCATATTTCACCAAACAGTCTAACATTAGGCATAAATAGAAAATATCATGGCCACACGGCCAGAAAAGAGAATTTAAAAAAATACCTCTCACAAAATTGCTTTCTTTCTCCTCGATTAAGTGATCATTACAGGAGCAAATACCATTTATAACGACAAGGACAGGCTGGCGAAAAATAAAAAACTCAGGAAATTGCGTGTGCGGTAAAAAAAATAACGCGGGCGGGGAGAAGTGGCGGGAAAGTGTCGCTTTTGACGTGTCGCCATCTTGGAGTGTGACGGGCGTCGATCGAGTCACGTATTTCGGTTTTCTCAAACAAATCGCGATTCGCGAACGGGAATAAGTTTTTTCCTTTATGATTCCCCCTTTTCAACGTTAGTTACAAATAGAATGCGGTGTTTATTCTGCTTCGTGAATAGAATTTGGGTCAAGGAATTAGGAGGCAGATTATATCTTTTTTGGGGACAACTGTTCGAAGTATTTTGGCGGAACTCGTTGCAGGGCGGGATGTTCTTATCAAAAAGCACAGTCCAGTGACTACGACATCTCTTACAAATAAAAAGACCCGTTTTCTAACTACCATCATTAATAAATTATTGCGGCACTCTTTATTCCACTCGCTGGAATCTTTGTTTTTATTTAAAACAAGCTTTTTCGTGATGCTTCGCTCGCGTGGTAATCAAGTAGAGCTTGCATTTATTTTAATAGTTTGTCTACTATTCGGGCTGTAGTTGAATCTAATAAATCAAAATCAAGATCTGATCAACCGTTCTTGAGTTTGGAATAATACATCTCAACCGACTTTTGATTATTTACCTATATAGATGTTGCAAATAACAAGACAAAAACAAAGAATCATTACATAGGTGTGTGGTTATAATAATTATTATTTCCTGAATAATTAAAGACAAGAAAATAACAGCGAATACACCTAAAGAAATTTGTAAAATGATAATTAACACTTCATATTTGCTCTAAGAATAACTGTAAAGCTAAGTATATTTAATAAAAACAGTGCAAAAACACAAGAGTTCCACTAGAAAGCCATTAAAGAGATTGTACTTTTAAAATTTTTAATAACTGCATTACGCTGTGATCCATCACACGCTAACTATCATTATTCCCATCAATATTGATGGATTGGTTCATTTCCAATTCTCATTTTTCTAATAGATCAAAATACATTTTCGAATGAGTAAATATTGGTGTTTCGCTGGGAACATCCCCGGGGATCGTTCGTGAAATAAGGACAACAGAAAATCATTTCCACTTGTCATTGGTGGGTACTAGGATGTCACCGCGTACTAATGTGTGAAATAATATTTTCCCCGTAACACCCTTTCGCCTAAGGCGACCGAATCTGTCGATGTATCGTAGTGATGTCGTGTCGCTGATGAAATGACAATATCGATATTCTATTGGGTAGTACATTAAGAGTTTGATTGTTACTGTCAGAAATCAAGGTAACTTGTCTACTTTAGAAGGAAAATATGACGCTTTTTTACTGCTATCACGTAGATCTATTTTTTTTTCAACAAACAAAAAACAAATCATAGAGGAAATATATGATTTGATTCATCATCATCATTTCAGCCTGTTACTGTCCACTGCTGAACATAAGCCTCTCCAACCGATTTCCAGCGCGACCGGTCCATTGCCACCTGCATCCAATCCATCTTTTTTTCCATCGTCGTCGGTCCATCTGGTAGGTGGCCGTCCCACACTGCGCTTGGTGGTACGTGGACTCCACTCAAGAACCTTTTTGCCCCATCGACCGTCCGATCTTCGTGCTATGTGGCCAGCCCATTGCCACTTCAGCTTACTACGGGCTATGTTAGCAACTTTAGTTCGTCTACGGATTTCCTCATTTATGATTATGATTTGATTATTTTCTACAAATTAAAAGTTACAGCGATTAAAACGATTTACATGATATAATCTACAACATGTATCGATGCAAGCGTCCTGAGATAATTTCTGTTGTTAACTAATAAAAGAGTTCGTCTATAAGTTACATTACATATACACTTCACACTATAATACCGATTTCGAGATAAACACTAAATACAAGATTGGAAATAAAGATCATTTGTTAAACTAAGTAAAGTTGACTTTGAACTCATCTTACTTACTACTCGGTAGGATTCCGTTATAAACCTTATTTGTTAGTTAGTATTATCATCTTAGCGTGTATCCCCGTTGTGTGGCGGTATGCTTTGTCTATGATCCTGTTTTGAACCTGGATATTACATTAGAGCGATTGTAATCAGACCTCTACAACCCTCGGGCAAACAAGACCTATCTGGTTTAGATTCATCCTTCTAATCGGACTATCAGGTGACCAAGTATCCCAAACAAACTGAAAAAACTTCACTAAGTGAAAGTGTTGTGCTGGATCCGGATCTACTGTAGCGCGAATACAGTTTCCACACGTATTACTTTTATCGATATATTTCTCGATAACCAGCACCTCACTAGCATCGATTCGCATAATCCAATCCACATACGTACGCCCGGGGCGCGTCGAAAGTGAGGTAACCCCTGATAATAAAGCAATGTATTTATCACTTTCGGCGTATTACGGTAGGGGGTGGAGGGGAGGATATACCGGATGTTACGTACCTACGAGTATAGTGCTAAATATTATTGAGGTTATGAGCATCCGGATACAACGTAATAAAATAACAGTGATAACAATATCATTGGGACTGAACTACGTAGGCTCATTTTAGGAACGGTTAGAAACTGTATTTTTGAACTCTGGCTAGACTAGGAAATGGGAAGACAGACATCCACATATCACTATCTTAATCAGGAGTAATCACCTCTTGAACAAAGGAAATGTACACCGCAAAAAACGTTCCACAGTTTCGCGTACAACGTTCCAAACTGAATTAAAGAGTACGGAACGTAAGCCCGGTGTTCCACGGAACACGTGGGTGCACGGAATTTCATTAAAACCGTCTGCAGCGTGAGGTAAACACGTTAATGACGATTCAATTTTTATTTCCACAAGGTTCATTGGACTCTGACGTGTTTTTGTTTTCATTGTTTATATTTTTGATTAATAAGACGGCTTTGTTACGTGCAATATTAATCATACCGAACTAGGTACTACTTTTTAATTAATTTGTCAAATTCGTTTGTTTTTTTTTAAACTGCCAGATGTAAACATCTCTCATTGTCTACGCTAAGGTGAGTTGGGACAACATGAAACGAAACTTTTCTGTATTGTATCGGGTCTGGGTGTTGTGTTACCGTCATTGTTGAGCTTACTATAACGTAATTGCATTAGCTACTTATAATAGAATCAGAGACATTGTCCACTTTCATATTAATAAAGCCAGAAAATCAAATTACGAGTAACGTTCTCAGAATAACTGATTTCTCTACAGATCTTTACATCACCCACAAATAGTATGAAATAAGATTACCAATTAAGTTAATAGCACTAAATGAAATCTTAGTAGATGCCCGTTCACTTTTGCTTGAAGGACTTCAAGTTAAGAGCATCGTGAAACGAATTTATAGTAGCTCAATATTATAGCGAATTCGTGATGATGAACTATCGTAATTCAATATTACTGTTCTGTTAACGATTTCGCAGACAGAATTGGCAGTTAAATCCAGCTTACGGTGTCGATTGTACAATTGAATAACTTGTGTGCAAAATGTTTTCGATGAAATGATGTCGAGATCTGCTCGAAAAAAAAACGTGTCGAGTTACTGCGGTTTTAAGGGTCAGTTGCACCAAATAAACCTTTATTGTAAATGACGAGTTGACGATAGTCAAATTCCAATTAAAAAATGGGTTATGCCAGTTTTGACAGCTGTCAAACCGTAAGATACTATAAGTTAAAATTGGTGCAACTGAGCCTAAATCTTACTGCAGTTTTCAAAAATAGATGATATGGGTACATATTGTAGTGTTATATCTATTCAGGTATTGAACACGGCTCAACTTTATGTGATATCATAATCATAATCAAAAATGTCGGATAAAATCCAGTAGATTGACAGCTTTAGTCGTCATCAAGACATGATTTTAATCACTCTTTTAATATCAAATAGACCGGATTTCATACCTACAGTTGCGTTTATTTCGAATAATTTTTGACTAACTACCATTAGTCTGGAGATTAAAATCGATAAACGAATTCCAGCAATCGTCGACGAAATAGCGCCTACACCCATTTTATCATTCGCATTAGGTCCAATATAAAACGAGAATCGCTCGATTGACACGTCCCTAAGCGTTCGATTTTCAAACGTTTGGCGGGAGCCGGTGTCAAGATGGCGCGCTGACAGATAGCGCGCCAATACTTTTGTGCCAGTTCAGCGGATGTGACGTCGGGATCCACGTTCCGATTATAAGCGACGAGCTAATCTCACGATCGCTCTTCGATTGGACGGTACATTTTAAAGTTGGATATTCTGTGGTTGGTATTGATAAAGTCCTTTATTTAGGCTTTTGTTTTAACTTAGCAATATATTTTAAATCGTTTTAAAAATATAGTTTTCGCATATCGTTTGATTTTTGAAGAAGTTCCTATTATAATTGTAACATAATTTTATACGAACATTTAGAAAAGCTTGACCTTTTTTCGGTTCCTTTAAAGAGTAAAGACAAGTCTGTTTTGATGCATTAATTTAATACTTTTTTCGTTAAAATTAAACTGGACATTTCAACGCAATTAAAAAGAAGCACTTTCAAATACAAGATATTTATTCATGCCAGCAGTGGAAAAAAGATCATGCGCCATTCTTACAAAATTCATATTAATTAGTCTCAAGAGTACAATTTAAGTAGAAACTGTGAAGATGCTAGAGAAAAATAGGCTATAATATGTCTGGATGTATATGTTCCTCTTTCACGCCAAAATACATACTAATTTAACATAAAGGATACTTTTTATCCCAAAATAACTTAGGCAAAGACAAAAAACTAGTGAAAATAATATTACAACCAGCCATTTTGCCCACATTCAACCATTCCAATCGATTCCACGCCTCCGTCACTTATCCTTCATCTTATCACCATAAACACTCCTAAATAACGATATTCTAGACATTAAATAACCCAATAAACCGTTATTGAATATTTAATAACACTACTGACATCAAAAAATAATAATAACGTATTTACGTTGGCTATTACATTAATGACTCCTAAAATGGCGGTATCTTACGTCAAAGTACTACAGTCGGACCCTCCCCCGTTTAACGTATTAAAAATGTACGAAGCCTTTGATATCGTGTTCCGTTATTTAACACTAATATTTACAATAGGGTTAAGTTTGATCACGTTACAATATCAGGCATTTATCCAACAAATTTGCTTTGGTAATGCGGTTGAGAACCAATTTTAGGTGTGATAAGTTAAATTGAACTCTTGGTGTGACAAAATAAAGTTGTTTTGTGGGAATCTGTTCATTAGTAGTTTAAATGCGAAGGCTTTTATGACGTCATCAATTTAGTTCGTTTAGGCACGATTTTTTTAGATGAGATATAACAGTTAAATAGAGTAAAATACGAAATTAATATGTTTACAAAATTTTCTGTAACAAAATTACATGTTGCTTACAATGCTTGTTAAATTTATCTGACGATTGAAACATCAGCCTTAGTTAACCAGCAATAAGGTAAGATTTACGTCACTTACATCTGTAACACTTATTGCCTGTTCATAGCCATTGGAAATATAAGCAGTAAACTTAATATTTTTCTTTCCAAATGAATCTATATATTTGTTTGTTAAATCTGTGAAACTGCGACTACCATTTCATATTCAAATATCAATAATTAGCACTGAGAGTAATAACATAAGTTACTTAACTTATTTCTTGTAAAAAAAATTCAGTCTTCTTACCTGGATGCATTACCAACCAACAAACTACACTTAACTAGCGTCAGAAAGTATATAAGTATAAGAGAGGTAGGGCATAGCGATTTATCGCTCGAACTGGAGCAGCCCGACTGGTGAAATACCTCCACCTTACAGAAAACCGCAGCCAAATAACAATCACTTCTGTGTTGTTGTGTTCCTGCGTGTGAGTAAGGTTTCCAGAGCTCCTGGGGGGTGCTACGTTAGTAGCAGGTCCAGTAACAACTGCTTTATTATGCTGTACTTGTACCCTTAAGCTAGGACCTCATTACCACTTAACATCAGGTGGGATGAGGTCAATCTTGAAGTGCAATATAAAAAAGAAGTGTCTTATTACTAAAATAATTTAAGAAATCCGAACATTACCATCTCGGTGCCGGAAATCGTATCCGTAATCTTGTTAGAAATTAGTCGTCTTTGTTTATTGCCCGATTTAAATGCAGATATTACGAGTTAAGTACGCACTGTGTCATATTCGCCCGAGCTTTTTTTTATTTGAGCCTGTCACGCGATAGTTCACAGTACACGACTGCGGAATGTTGTAGCTACCGGATTGGATTAAATATTGTACTTGTTTTCCAGACTTTGGCTTGCTTTATTTAGGCTTGAATACACTGTAGTCGCATAGATTGTCGCGATCATCTCAGTGCTTCAGAAGAATGGTAAGCAGTTTGTCCATGTTTGTTTTTTAATTACACTTCAAGATTGACCTCATCTTACCTGATGTTAAGTGGTAGTGAGGACCTTTTTTTTTTTTTTACGGGGGGAAATGCTTGATGCACCGTACCGCCACCCTGAGGGAGGGTGACGGCGTGTGTGGGACTCCCACCTGCCTACCCTCCTCGGACTACCCACTAAAACCCCCCGGTTGGACCTCCATTGCCTTAGTGGCGGTGCTGTGGGGGATCGGCTAAGCCTTTTTGGTAGTGAGGACCTAGCTTAAGGGCCACAAGTACAGCACAATGAAGCTATTACTAGACTTGTCTCCCGCACTTTGAAGGCTTGACTCCTGCTACTAATGTAGCCCCCAGGAGCTCTGGAAACCTTACTCACACTTATATCTTGATATGAATAGTTAAGCCGAAGCCATTCTGCAACATCAGAGTTGATTAAAGAGCGCAACTATTTATAATAGACTCAATCTGGCGTTTCTAGACAACGCGATGATTCCGCCATTGCCTTGGTCATCGCAAAATTTCACCCAAACTGTTTCTTGCTTGACGATGTACCGACCTACGACATGACCTACAAGTCGACACAAATACAGCGTCAGCAGAATTGGCGTAGTAAACAACGCTCCATACGTAATGCGTGACATCGATATCCTACATCGCAATATCAGAGTTTTCGTCGCCACTAAGTATATATACAACAAACCAAGAATGGTAGTTGGGCCTTGGTCCCCGAGCAGATAACACCTAGCTCGGCGGAAGTACTTCCACTTTTAGTAAAGAACATACGTTCCTTACAACGACATTTACCGAATTTTACGCAAATTTGCGTCCGGCCATTTACGGGATTACCTCGATTTCGTAAACTGGCCATCGCCGGTGAACCCAATTTTGACCCCATGCGTGTCCAAAGCCATTGTTCACGATATTTTTGAATAATATCTTCATTAAGGCAACGCGAGTACAAATTACGTTCAGGAATTGAACGACGCCCCTTCCCTATGGATTTCATAAATTGCCGTTTTCTTGATCGTTGCTTTTTATCGGTTCGGAAATCTTGGGAATTCCCTTTTTTGTTACATAATTTTGGGGGATTTCTATGATTTAATGTACTGGATAACTATTTTGAAAATACATTTCACAGAGGCGAAATGATTTTGTTTGTAGTGTGAATTTAAAAATCAGTAAATTATAAGGGCCTTCTACCAATATTTTCATTTAAATTACCATTTTTTTAAAAGTCTGATAAAAGGAGAAAAATAAATTCATTCCCACTTAATCAGGAGCTAACTGCGGCTTCGTGTGCGTTTCTTTCAAAATATCTCGCTTTTTCCACATTTTCCCATTAATATTGGTGATTTTATAAAGCCTAAAGCCTTCCTTAAATGGACCGTCCAACACAAATATATTTTAACCAGTATGTAGTTCCCGAGATTAGCGTTGCGAGTTTCTTTGCAAACACACGCCTCAGCTTTTTACTAGAAAGCAGTGGAAATATCTTATTCCAAATTTATTTAATAAAATCATGATTGTGTTTTATTTGTTAAGGTTACGCTTATGAAGACCGTATTTATTTTTATGAAAATTCAGTGCAAAAATACTAGCGTACATTGCATCACTACATAGTATCAACGAAAGTAGTTTTTTGTGTATGGCCCTATAATGCTTAGATCTTTAAAACTACGGATTTTTATGCGATTATTTTTGGTAGATAGATATAGTTATGAATAAGGAGGGCTTACACGTATAATCCGTACATATTAATGTATAGAAAAACCGGAAACTTCATTAGTATTTACTTGCACCCGTTCGAAGCTAGTTGAATACAAAATACTTCACACTAGCCAGATAAAGCTGATATACAGTCTTCCTACTAGAGATACCAAACGAAGCCGTGACTCCCTACATTTGTCTTTGGTCACGAACGATCATAAGCCTTAAGCCTTGCACACACGCCAGTCTCCTTCGGTGTGAAAATGGGATATAATTTTGGGGGAAATAATCAAAAAAGCTCGCGTGCCCACGGGGCATTAGGTCGAACCCCACCCGCCATGTTAATGTTGCCAGTACATATAACGCGGTATGTATGTAATGAGCCGACGAAAATTGTGTTGCCATAAAAATAATTGTGTTCCCTACCCCATGGTTCTTGGACGTCACTCGATTAGCCTCAGGCCGGCACTATTAGTCACTTTTGGAATTAACGACTCATTTAATGATCTCATATATCCCATGTGCCACAATTGTTTTGTGGGCTACTGGCTTAGTTCGGGGTTCTTAATCGCGTGTACTGTGGAACGGGTCAGTTCCGTGAACTACTTTTGCTCAGCCCTAAGGATTTAAATCAAATCAGCAGTTTTTTTATATCAATTAAATAAATAAACCAGAATACAGAGAATGGGTTTAGCAAAGCAAGTAGCAAGCAAGGCAATTAATTAACGGTTCAAAACTTGATTCTACCATAAAGTTTAGGTATGTGTTTACGAAGCGTTGACGTCACAAATTTTGGTTGTCTTACAAAACAGTAATTGGTTTTGGGAAATCTATGATTATGCAAAGTATTCAGCTTAATCGTTTTTTAACATCTCTAGATGGCAATAGAATCATGTCAAAAGCGTGTCTTTCTAACAAGCATTTACTTTGGACTTTAAACCAAGGGACGTGGGTTCGATTCTCAACCAGGACAAGCATTCGTGTGATAAACATTTGTGTTTGTTCTGTGTTTGGGTGTTTATCCATACTATTATTATAAATGCGAAAGTAACTCTGTCTGTCTGTCTGTCTGTCCGTCTGTTACTCTTTCATGCCTAAACGGCTGAACGTATTTTGGTGAAATTTGGTATAGGTATACGTTGAATCTCAAGAACAGATATAGGCTACTTTTTATTAGAATGTAAGGGGGGGATGGGGGTAATACCACCTTTGAAAGTTTATATGGAAAAATGTTTATTTTTGAAGTTAGAGATATGAATTTTGTCACAAATATAGCTCGAAACTTGGATTAAAACATAGACTACTTTTTGTTTCGAATATTAGGGGAGAAAGGGGTAAAACCGACCATGAAAGGATGTAGTCCACGCGAACGAAGTCGCGGGCACAGCTAGTAGTAGTATATATTGTGGTTCCACCATTGGTTCTGGTTTCGATAACCCAAATACTTGAACTTCCTACGCGATTAGGTCAGTATATGTTATTGTTGTATATAGTTTGTTCCATTAACAAATCAACTTAAGAATTATTAAACATTTTAACATTATATCAACATTTTCCAATTTCACCTTAATCTCTCCTTTACGCTATAACGTACGAGACTTTACTTCATTAAAGATTAAACGAAGCTATTCTGTACTTGAAAATAAGTCTCGTATAAAGGAGGTAATACGTTGTGCTGTCTTTATTAAAATCAGGTTTACAAAGAGCCTAAGGCAACATATTGAATGGAAGCTTTTGACATTTAAGTCAAAAGATAATGTACCATTATCATACTGTCAACTAAGTATAGTTATCTGTTAATTTTGTATATTTTATAAGTTCATTGCCAGACTTTAATGATACAGGTATTTCAATATCATGGCGGACAGTATATTATAACACGTGTTTTCGTTTATAAAAAAATCAAAATCTTGATATCAATACATAAACTAATTATTTCGACGACCTCCGTAGCCGAGAGGCGAGCGTGCCGGAATTTGGCGTCTCGCCATCTCTGAGGTTCCGGGTTCGATCCCCGGTCGGGTCAATATAGGAAACGAACTTTTCTTTATAGTCTCGGGTCTGGGTGTTGTGGTACTTTCGTTGTTTCTGATTTCTGTAACACAAGTGCTTAAGCTACTTACCACAGAATCAGAGCAATGCATGTGATGTTGTCCAATATATATATATATATATATATATATATATTTATATTTACGACCTAAGTAGCGCAGTGGCTAATATAGGTGCCCGAAGCGTGAAAGGTCCCAGGTTCGATTCTAATATATCTTTCGTATTTGGTGCTCAAGGAGTAAAGGCAGAACAAAGTAAAAAAAGTTAAGTCGGACGAGCTTTTGTCGGTACAATCGCGAGTTTCCATGACTCTGCAATAATAGTGTGTAATTTCGTATACGCTTCTTTTACGATCAGTTACGAAATCGAAACTCCGTACCAGAGTTTAAACACTAGATAATAATGCTCGTACCTTCGATCAAACATTTAGTAGATCAACAGTTCCAGATCGTCAGATCAGATTAAAAATCAATAAATCGACAAATCGATTGATAGGAGTAAAAATAAAACGGTTTTTCTAGATCGATTTTGAACACCACTATAGTAGGTAATGACATTTTTTTTTATATTGCACTTCAAGATTGACCTCATCCCACCTGATGTTAAGTGGTGTTGAGGTCCTAGCTTAAGGGCGACAAGTACGGCATAATAAATCTGTTACTAGACTTGTCGTCCTTACCTTTAAGGCTTGACCCCTGCTCCTAATGTAGCACCCCCAGGAGCTCTGGAAACCTTACTCACACGCAGGAACACAACAACACAGAAGTGATTGTTATTTGACTTCTGGTCTTCTGTAAAGTGGAGGTATTTCACCATGTTTGAAAGTGCCGCGATTAATCGGAAATCAAACTATCAATGCTCTTTTTTTAACTGTAAACAGCTACTGAACTGTAGCAGTGTATTGACTCCTCCTGGCCGTAATTGATGGTAACCAAGAGAGGAACCCACATCGAATTCTCGATTTAATCAAGAATCGGTTTTAATGTGTTCTATTTGAATAGATTTTTTAAAAGTGATTTCCATACTTTTTTTGGTACATCTACAAATTCTTTGATCTAAGACTCGTACCAAAAACGGCGCCCTTTACATTTTCGGATGTTTAAACAGTTAACAGTTCGTAAGCTTCTGTTTTGTATCCTACGGCTGTGGTAGTAAAACATTTCGACAGTGGGCCATTTGCGAGACCATTCTCTGGCTGTTTATTTTGTTTTCTTTGTGTTTAGAAGGCGAGTAATTGAGTGCTTCCTACGATGTGTAGGTTAAGGAATTTTTATTGCAAACTATCTTAAGAATTAAGGTTTATAATGAAATCGTTGTAAATCTGCTTGTTTTGCTCTTTGTTGCCAAGCTGTTGTGAGTGTAGGGTTTGTTTGGACTGGCCTTTTTTTGCATGGTTATTCGTTTGATAAAAAGTATTACTTAAGACAGGAATGAAGTAGCTTCCTAATGGTGCAATAAGTTTTAAAATCGGTCTGGTACTGAGTTTATTCTTTACCTAAACCATCGTGACTCACGCTTTCGTAATATAGGTATTTAAATATGTATCGATTTTGTACTATGAAAAAAAAATCTAATCTAATTTGGAATAAGCTTTTTTTAATTTTAAGTTTCAATAAACCGAACCCAGCCTTATAAAAATAGTAGTCAAATAGGTTAACAATATATACTAAATACTAAAAGACATTTCCCCGAACTAACATATGAAACTTTCTTGCACAAATAACAAACTAATTATCATAGTTATAATTTTTTTAAGGACCTCGTCTAAAGTTAAGGCATAATTAAGTAGTTTTTCAATCTTGAATACTTGTTCTATTTTATTGAAATATTGTAGTTATTTAATATTTATATTTCCAGTATCTCACGTTTATAATCCTTTATTTAAAATAGTTTTAATAAAAGGTCCAACCTTTGAACAGTCAAACATTTGTTATCATTAAATAAATCACATCCACTGAATACCTAATACCTACGAAACGAGTTACTTTTAACTTGAAAAGCGAAAACAATTTCGTATCCCAGTTGTTAGTAAAATATATTTGTGAATTATTAAATTTTGCAGCATTCCTTATTTATGAATTCAAAGTTCAGCTCAGACAAATATCTTACAATATATGGTTCCATTATACTGCAAAGCCTGCGATGCTATTACCGTAAAAATAATTGCTTCAGATGTTACAGAAATAGGGTACCTTTACATAGATAGATCCCTAGGCAGTAAAACCTCTTGAATTTACCCACAATTTTCCCAACTGAGTTAGAATTTATACCTTAGCTTGGAAACTTGTAAATTCCACTCTCTCCGTACCCATTTAGAGTTTAATTCTGAATGAGTTATTCTGAGCGTTTCTTCTGCAATTATTTAATATCCGAAAACGGATTTGCTTCTAAGGAAATAATGCCTTAAGGTGGTTTATTTAAGGATCGTTCTTAGATGCACTGGTGTATTTTTAGCCTTGTAATTATTTATTAGCGATTTCCAAAGTTATATTACGGGGTGAATTTTCTAATTGATGGTATGAAGGAAAGTTTATTAGTTCAAAATGAAGGGACAGAAATAATACCCTAATTTAGAAGCAAGTTAAGAATAAAACAGTTTACCTCGTGTACAATTTGTGCATTTAACCCTTTAATACTCCAGCGAGCTATTAAATGAGATTTGTATAATTATTTTTCAGAAAATGTTAAGCAATAATAAAATGTCTACAATTTCCTCTATCTAAAGGTTGTCTGGAAGATATTGCTTTGTAGCAATAAGACCGCCTAAATTGTACTTGAATATGTCTGTAAAACCAATATCTGTAAATTTTTCGGTGCAAAGTGTATCTACCTGTCTACGAGGGTTCCCTGGTCAAACCCGATAAGTGCCAAAAACATACTTCTGAGATAATCGATGTTAAAGGTTTGTAAACAGTTAAAGTGCATTTTAATAAGTAAATGTCCACAATTTTGAGTTTTATTAGTAATGATATTTCATAAAGATTTAGTTTTCATATTTATTTTACTTCTAATGCTTACAGTTTTTCTGTAAAAAATTTTTTTTTGGTAAAGGGTGCCGACTTATTGGGTTTCACCTGAGAGAAAAAAACGATTTAATCACTTAAGTTTTTATTAATTCCAGGCCAAAACCAATTGTAATTATGTTTGCATTAGGTTACTGATTACTTTTTTACCTTTTTTTATGTACTTATTCGTTGTTTAAATTTTGAGGATAATTTTCATTTAATGTTCTATCCAGCTATGATTTTTTTCGGGAATGATTTGTTTCGTGTACATAATTTTTTGACCGATGAGACCCATCAAACTACCGCCGTATTGCCATGACCTCAGTGCTGTTCAAAGTCATGGAACGGATTATCTATAACCGGTTGGTCTGCTACCTAGAGGATCACTCCTTAATTAATGATCTCCAACATGGCTTTAAGCCGAAACGATCGACGGTTGATCTTCTAGCGTATGTGACGCATCTCAGAGAGGAGACAATTGCCGAGGCATTTGATCGTGTCTTGCACAAAGCTCTTTTTTCCAAGCTTACGGCAAATGGACTACCCACACGGCTTCGTGACTGGATTTCTGGCTTTCTGCGTGACGTAGAAGTCACATCGTGTCTGACGGATTCGTATCGCAGTTTATGCGTATTTATCGCCCACCCTCTTCCTCCTTCATATAAATGATATGCCACTGCTTGGAAACATACATTACTATGCTGATCACAGTACGGTCAATGAAAGAAACCTTGGCTGGCCTTCGGCTGGTAACGCAGTAATGGAGAAGGTACGGGAGAATTTTGTCGCTAAACTGGATCGGGTGTAGCCTCATGAGCCAATGGGTTTCAAATAACCAGGTCCAGTTCAACGCCGAGAAAACCCAAGAGTGCGCATTTTCGACAAAAATATCCCAATTCCTTCCGCTCCTCATTCATCAGGGTAATCCCCTTTGCCTGCGTAACAGCCTAAAAAGTAAGTAAGCCTGCTTGGCATGGATATCCGCTGCAACCTTAATCAAGATCAGTACATCGAGAGTTTCATCTGATTAGCATCCAAAAAACAGGGGATCTTGATTAGAGTGCATTGTTTTCTCACGCCGGACCAGCTTTGTCTTTTATACGAGACTCAAGTCAAGTCCCGTCTGGACTACTGCTTGTATCTCTGGGACGGTTCCGCCAAATACCTTATGGATGGTCTTGATTGATGATTTAAAAAAATTACATGTGTCTGTCACCAAAAAAAAAATGCTTGACGATACTATTCATCTGCGTGGCAATATCTTTTTGTGACTTATCAAGTTCTGACGAGTAATTTGTATTTGCTCCAAAGATAACTTAGCGAGGAGAAAGCAGAACAATATTCCACGAACATAGGTTCAGTAAAATTTACCAAATTCCGATTAAATACGTATTTAGAGCTTTGTAATAGATCATGCCCCCAAAAAGCACAGGGTCATGGCACGTGAGAAAAATAACCACCCTCTGATCTTGCTGAATAAATAAAAAAATTGCATAATCAGTGTCAATAAATACTTTAAAAAAATATTAGATTTAAATTTAAACCATGCAACCAATAGTACCATTGATATGAATCTGCACATAAATGCTGCTATTTTTATTTTCCAAGGGAACATTAAGCTGAGGACAGGAAAACCGGAAATAGCATCCTCTTATCCATATGTAAAAAGTGTAAAATTATTTCAAAACCTTGTAATTATAAGTACGTAAAACAAAAATAAAAAGTAAGACGTGAAACCCAATAACTATCCTTGCGTTAAAAATATTTCTCAGTACGTAAATATTGTAACCTAAATTGGTTAGAGGTAAAACCCAATAAGTTCCCTACTCCGGAGTCTAGATGATGCTATTTCGTTTCAATAAACGGAAAGTATAATTATTTTGTCAAAATTACGTGCAATGCAATCAAACGAAGGTCAACGCTCGCGATCCTGTCGCCACCTGTCTAATGTTATGTCTACTGTCATATCTACTTATTGGGTTCTTCCCCAAATAAAGTTACAGTCCAATGTTGATATCTGCTCGTGCGAGTATCCGATAAGTATGCTTTTCATATGTCATTTCTAATATTTGCTTAAAGTAAAACACTATAAGTAGTACTTATTGGGTTTTAGTTTAATGATTAGATTTGTTTGCATACTTAATATTATAATAGTAAAACCCAACAAAATGTGTTGATGGATTTTAGTTTTAAGTAAAACCTCGTTAATTTAGAATTTCCCTAGTATAAAAACCCAATAAGTGCAAATAACTTGTCTTACCTTAGCTCACTTAGTTTAATTTCCTAAAATATATTTGTCTTAAAACCCAATAAATATACATTATTGGGTTCTTTATCTAATTAAATTAAAAAAAGTTTCCTTTAAATATACTTATATTGTTTATGTATTAGTCAAAAAGTCTCTCTCTTCGCCCATACAGACTTAGGCGTTTATATGATTAGTTGAATTCTTGTGTGACCCTTTGATTTGAAATGTTCCATTGAACAGTTCAGATAACAGATTTCATAATCAAATCGTAACTGCCTATTGATGAATCAAACTATAAGTACTATTAAATTTGGTATCAGACGTAACAATATGAAATACAAGCAATTGTTATTTTCTGTAAGTAAATCGTCTTAGTTTCGAACGAGCTTTTGTCACAGTACTCTAACGACGAAACCACAGACTTGCGGTGATATTTGTAAGTATATCTGTGATAACTAAATCGATGTAAGTACGATATGTCACATTGAGACAACCTCTGAACTAACGAAATTAAGCTTAAGTGTAACAGACTCAATTAATTTAATGATTATCTTATATTAGTGATGTGAATGCGTTCCTAAAATCGGGATGCGAAGAAAGGTTGTTTTTAAAACGGTACCAGTTTTTTGAAATGATACCAATTTTTAACGTACTTAAATAATTAAACCGGTTACGACCGGAAATATCCATCGACGAAGGGAGAAAGGTAGAGAAATACCACTATAATGTAGTGGATTGTGTTCTTGTAATATTATACATAGTTAAAATATACGGATCAAAAGAATTCATTTTAAGACTAATCTTTGACAATGGCAATAAACTTTATGCACTTGATTTATAATTAATGTGATTATTCTTGGTCCAATTGCATTATGTGTGTTACATTTTTTTATTTTTTAGGCTTTTTAACTATTTTTGAAGAGTTTGGTTAGCATTACATAGGTTTCAAAGAACGATTTTAGGGGAGACCGGGGTTGGTTGACTATAGGGGTAGGTAGACTAACTATCAAAAATTCGCTCGACGTAATAACCTTGAGCCAACCAGTGAGGCATGCGAGTTCGTCACCTCCCCCCGCTCAGTCACCGGCAGCGCGGCGTAGCGCACGCATGTTGTTTGAGAGAAGGAGCGTAAAATCGAAAAATACCACACGTAAGTAATTTTTTTTGTCGTCATGTAAATTGTAATAATGCCTATTTATTCTTGGTATTGATTGTCAAAGTATTTGTAACGAATGTTTGATTCATGTTCTTACTTTTTTATATCATTCGACTTGATTTCCTCGCAGTTTTAAGGTTATGGCACGTGTTTAAAATTATAAGGTAACTCGGGGCTGGTAGACTAATGTATAACAGGGCTGGTTGACTAGCTGGTCAACCAGCCCCATAATATTTTGGATGTTTTACATGTAAAATGAAGTCGGTATTTTCGATATTTTATCCAAAAATTGTTGTTTCAGAACCATGCGAACATATAAAAGAAAGACTAATAGAGGGAGTACACCCAAAGATGTAATAGATAGAGCGTGTCAACAAGTTATCTTTGACAATAAAAGTATAAATTCTACGGCAGAAGAATATTCTATACCGTATAAAACACTCCAACGCCACGTTGTAAATATGAAGAAAAAAATAGAAAGCAATCCCGAATTATCGAAAGCCGAATCAATTTTGGACAGCGTTGGCTACAAAAAATATTAACATATATAATAATTTAACTATATAAATATTTAAATACTTAAGTAAAATATTTTAATACTTAACAAGAATACTTACCAAATGATAAAAATAATTATAATAGCTAGATGACATTATTTGTTACCAAATGAGTAAAGTTTATAAAAAGTTGTTTCGTTTTGTTTTAAATAGTTATAAGAAAATACGCTTGGTTTATTTTTAGGTATACAAATTGCCAAAAATGTTTAAACATTGATTGTTTATTCTTATTTGATTTTCATTGTGTTTAATTGAAGTGGCGGAACATCGCCTATTGATTTCAATAAAAAGAATTAGTAATACACCGGTGTTTTGTGCCTTTTATCCTATTTCCTAGCAGATTTTTGCCCTTACAACTTCATTGGTCAACTTACCCCAGACAAATAGTCAACCTACCCCATTCCTGGGGTAGGTTGACCAGTTTTTCCTATTATACAAAAACTGGTCTGTACTCAATATTATAATGAATAACACGCTTGTTGCCACTTTTTTTTAAAGCTTAATAGTAAAACTATTAACTGAACCCATTTTTAAATTAATATGCTTTATAGAAATAAAAATAAAAATATTTAAGCTGAAAATTGGTCAACCAACCCCGGTCTCCCCTACTGCGTATTACTAGTTTTATAATGAATTAAATTACTTACTTCTTTTTTTACATTTTTACAGCTGTTTAAAAACTAAAATACAAACATTTTTTATTCACGTAATATATAAGAATAATTTATATAAATTAAATAAATCTACCACGGATTCGGAACCTATAACTAGATAGAAACTCGGTTGTTTCAGTAAATATGGTTTCGAAGTTTAACAACGCACTTCGAAGAAGTACCGTTTCACATCACTAGCGCGGTGGACCAATGAAATCCTCTCCAGGCGTCTTATTAGACCAACTTGGATTGGATAGTAATTTATTAGGGTTATTGCAAGTTTTGGCCGACGGGTCGTTAATGCCTCCGGCGGTTTAGGGTTGACCAAGTAGGTTTGTATAGAACAGTTATTGCTAGTTTTGTTCAGTTACATTTGGCAGTTTGACATACTTCCATAATCTTGTTTTAGTTTAACTAAGTGATATAGAACAGAATACGAGAGCTAAATCTTATAAAAATATTCTGAATTTCAATTCTGAAGTTCTAAATTTAGTTTCGTTTTTGTAAATAATACATATTCCTTTACTATTTGAGTAATTTGAATAATCTTCCAGGCTCATATAACTGGTTAAACCTTATGATTTTTACAAGCATAAAATGTAGTCAGTCTGTCTGTATTTTTGTTGTACAATTTTCAAGAGAGGAGTGTAATCTGACAAGTGAAGTGACGTGCAGCGACATACTGCATCATCATCCACAATTACCTTGATTACCATACTCAAGTAATCTTCATACTCAAGTACTCAAGTACCATATTTACAATTGAAGCAAAAAAAATAATAACTGGAATTTATTTAATGTTTTATTAGGCGATAAGTACAACAGCACGTTAGACTATACTATTTGGACTTTGTATCACTCTTATGTCTCTGGCATAAAAGAACTGATAGCATGTGTTTTATTATGTAACATTCTTTTTATCATTCTAAGACGAGCACTTTTTTAATAGAGTAATTTACATAACTTCTAAGAGAGGTAGCATAGAGATTTATCGCTCTAACTGGAGCAGCCCGACTGGTGAAATACCTCCACCTTACAGATGACCGCAGCCAAATAACAATCACTTCTGTGTTGTTGTGTTCCTGCGTGTGAGTAAGGTTTCCAGAGCTCCCGGGGGGTGCTACATTAGTAGCAAGCCTTCAAGGTAAGGGCGACAAGTCCAGTATCAGATTTATTATGCTGTACTTGTCACCCTTAAGCTAAGACCTCATTACCACTTAACATCAGGTGGGATGAGGTCAATCTTGAAGTGTAATATAAAAAAAACTTTACTTTGTACTTATATTTTCCCCATAGAAAAAATTGTTTTGTCAAAATTAAAATATACGAATTCATAATATATTATATTGGTAATGATGATATATTGTACTAGTATTATACAATTATCGATCAGGGATACTTAGTACAATTATTAGATGAAATTAGATGCTAGAGCGGCGTAAAACACTAAAAAACTTATAAAAACCAAATATTTTTGAATGCTCAAAGACATAGCGTATTTTTTAAATTATTTTTTTATATTTTTTTTGTATAACAGCATTAGTACATCAAGGTAAACAGTTGCATTTCTATACATGCGCACGAAAGTAGTCTAACATGCATTTAATCGGACCTAGAAAAACGATTAAAAGATCATTGAACCCTGGTTAACACTGGATACAAAAATAAAGATGGATGCTAACTTCTCTGATACATTTAAAAAGCGCCCCCGCCCGCCATTTGTATTTCCTGAACCTATTTGCCGGGTCCCCTATAAATCAATTAGGAGCATTTGTCAATATAACTCTAAAATACCTAAGACCACCTGTGAATGTCGTCTGGAGTTAAGCTGATAATTATAGGATTATATCCCCCGTCTGGGATCCCCCCTACTTCCAACCCCCCACTTCACATCGCTTCAATGCCGCAGTATGTGCCGTAATGGTTTTTAGGGACATAATTTTTCGTCTGATGGTTTTTTGAGCGTAATTGTAGGGCCGCGGGAGTGTTTCGTGTTTTTTAATTGTTTCAAACACAAAGGCTGGCTTTTAAAATTTTGCGAGCGCGAAATGTGCTTTGGTTGGGAGATGTACAATGTGTTTTTAGTTCGTTTTTAGTACTAAAATCTCTTAGTTTCGTTGAAATTCTAAATATAATTTTACGCCTTATAAAACGTACGTACTATATTTAGGTCAAATAGGTTTGATTTTATCTTCAACGTAGTTTTTCCCGATTAAAAAATAGTTCATTTGCATTAGTTCAGCCATGTTCAAGTTTTGCTCTTATCAACACATTTTCTAGATAAAATTGGGTTTTTTTCCTCCTTTTATTACGAATGTCGTGGTTTTAGAACGTTTTTGCATATTTTGTGCGAAATTTTAATTTTCACTTCAATCAATTCGTAATCCGATCTAGGTAGATAAATACCTACAAGATACAAGTACTATGTGCCTTAATAATTTCTGCTCAAAGAAAACGATTACAACTTTGAACAGGTATATAGACTATTTCTTTCTCCATTACGATGTTTGACGACTTTTTAACAATTACTACTTCAAGAATTCGTTTTTAGGTTAACTTTAAAAAAATAACGAATTATTTATATTTTACATAATAACCTTACCAAAACATAAATTAATAAGGAACGTCATCGAATATTTTTAACTAAGATAGGTTTGTGCCACCAGAGGGAGATGACCGCTTGTGTGGGACTTTCCTGCCCTAAGAAGGGCAGGCCTACCCACTAAAACCCCCCAGGGGACCCCATCGCCTTAATGGTAATGCTGTGAGAAAATTTTTAAAACCACCACAAAATCACCGGCGGGTTGAGCACCTGGTCTAGTCCACTTTCAGCATCTATTGATATTTTTGGCAGGCACTATGCATTTTTAGCACCTGCCAAAAAGATCAAATAGATATTATGGCTATCCAAACTGGAAGAGTCACACTGAAATGTTGCAGCTTTGGGAATCGAGCCCACGACCTCTAGATTACACGCCTAAACTCATTACCACCACAGAGTATACCTATGGCTATACTTTAATTATGCCAAACTAGTTAGTAGTAGCTAGCCTGAAAATAATCAGTACCTCCCCATCAGATAAAACGCAGGCTAACTTGCCAAAGGGGTGTTTATGTTTCATAACTGAAAGCTGTGATTTCAGCCTTCGGCTTTCGGCAACTTTAAATTATACCTTGTTTTGTTGCCTCAAATTGGGTGAGATGGGGTCAATAGTTTCATTTGGAGGTTTGCGCGATTTTCGGCCTTATGCTTTTACAATTAAAGTAAGTACAAAAGATAGTTCTAGCTGGACTATCCTTTACGGAACTTAAAAGAAAACAGTTTCAGACCAAAAGGAAATTTAAATGTCGAATGTCTCTTGGTAAAGCATTAGTCACTGGTGTGGCTGTCTGTCTGTATTTTAACTACTTTTATGATATCAATCATCATCAATTTTATTATTGATTTATCGAAAACCAAATGAAATAAATAGATATAGCAACAGCATAATTTACATTGCTCTGATTCTGTGGTAAGTAGCTGAAGCTCTTGAGTTACAGATATCAGAAGCAACATCGGATGCACAATACCTAGACCCGAGACAATATAAGTTCGTTTTACATATGGAATCGAACCCGAGATCTCAGAGATGGAGCAACGCCAAGTCTAGCCTAATCAACTCTCAGCTAAACGGAGGTCGTAAAAAAAGACAAGAAGCGCTTTTATTACTCTTAAAATTATACATTATTGCTGAGAGGTAGGGCATAGCGATTTGCCGCTCAAACTGGAGTAGCCCGACTGGTGAAATACCTCCACCTTACAGAAGACCGCAGCCAAATAACAATCACTTCTGTGTTGTTGTGTTCCTGCGTGTGAGTAAGGTTTCCAGAGCTCTTGGGGGGTGCTACATTAATAGCAGGGGTCAAGCCTTCAAGGTAAGGGCGACAAGTCCAGTAACAGATTTATTATGCTGTACTTGTCGCCCTTAAGCTGCCGTCCCCACGACAGCGATATGGTGCGGAAATGCATTTTCTCCCCCTTAAAAAAAAAAAAAAAAAAGGACCTCATTACCACTTAACATCAGGTGGTATGAGGTCAATTGCAATATATAAAAAAAAAACGTTCGAATACAAGTCTGAAGAAGACGACGTCACTTTAGACTTTGTATCACGCTTATGACGCGAACATAAGACCGAACATCGAACAGCAATTGTTTACCTTGATATGCCGTTCACCGTACATGCATTTACATGTCAGCAATCGCCCACAGATTTGCTTGCGTTTTGAACTTATAATCTTATTAGAACATATATAAATTTAAATTGTAACAACGCTATAAATTCATAAGATCCTAATATCGTGTGGCATTTAAAACTAATAGCAAAAAATCGTCTCCGGACTTCCTACGTAAATACAAAGGGGAGCTTCGCAAAAGCTCGTCTTTTCAAGCGAGTTTAATGGATTTATGGCTTAAGCCGCTTAAGACTAACCTGTCCCTCCCCTCTCCCCCCTTTTGAGTCATGAAGAAAAATCAGAGAGCCCGAGGACACGACTTTCTTTAAACATTGGTATAGAAGGTAACGTCCGAATACCTTACAACTTTTTTAAAACAAATGGTTGGTGGGCTCGTTCAGTGATTCGTCAGTGCAGTGGGACAAAACACCGAATTAAAAATATTTTTTACTTTCTGAATTCATCCCATGTTCACATTTAAAAGTAAAATTTTGGCAAAGTAATGTCAGCAAAAATATCGAATAAAAAATTACAATATTATTATCTATGTATAATTACAATAGTATATCTATCTATCTATTTACAAATTCAAATTGTATTTTATTAAATTGTACTAATTATTGTTATGTCATCAGCATAAATTCAGTGGGACGAATCGCAGAACAAAATATAATATATGTATATATTTTTTAATTCGGTATTTCGTCACATTGGGACGAAAGTCTTCTGGGACAAACACTGAACAAGCCAGTTGGCGCACCATACCGTCACACGAGGAAGGTGACTGCGTGTATGGGACTCCCTACCCTAAGAAGGGCAGGCCTACCCACTAAAATTCCTAGCGGGACTTCATTATCTCATTGATAATGCTGTGTGAAAACTCTAAACCCACCACAAATATCTAACTACGAGTACAATCTAACAAATAGTTTTTCCTACTACTCTATCTTCTTACTAAAGTGTTACTTTCCTTGTTATATTTTTGCATGTCTTTAGCCCTTTGGACAAAAAAGGAAACATTGTTACATTGAAAATAGTAAGTGTCGAGTTTCTTGCCGGTTCTTCTCGACATGATCAACATTCCGAACACGGCAGTAGAATACTTAATTTGTACTGACGATTCATAAGTGCTTTTGTAAAGCTTACATGAATAAAGATGTTTTCTATTCTATTCTATTCTTTTCCGTTACCTACTATTTCCTCTGAAGATTGTCTGACAGAAATCACTTCTAAGCTCTCACTATGTATTGTCTTTGTTTTAAGCAATGAGATAGTTTAAACTAAATAAATAGTATGTCTGCCATCCGCATTCATTTTATCAGTCACTACCGACCTGCCCCAGCTATTTGCTCTAACCGCATCAGTATAAGCTTTTGTTTCAAAACTCAAAGTAACCATTTCTAATAAGCTCAACATTAAACCAGTTCCGAACGCGAAACGGACTGCAACTGAATTGAAACGTAACTCGGACCGTTGAAATTCAATCCTCCTGCAACCCTGCGAAATCCTAGGCATTCCACCAGCCTGTCCGACTGGCTATGAACTTGTTCCGTTCTAGGGCTGGGAGTTGTAATCTACTAATCCTACAGGTAATAAAAAGGAGAAAGCTTTAGCAATGTATGGAAGTCTGGATGCATGGCTTTCACGATGTATTAATTGTAATTATTCCACGCAAAAACTAATGAACTGATTGGAATAAAAATTGGTAGAAAGAGACATTCCTCTTGCCGCATTCAAACAAACAATTACACTAATCCCAAGAAATATCAGTCGACTATTCAGTTGACGTATAAAAGCCACAAGGGCTGATGCTGAGGTCGGATCACAGCTGTAGCTAACAATTAGTGTAGATTTCGGGAGACCAGAAGGCTAGCATTTTCCTTGGCTAAAGAATAAACCTGGCTATACAAAGAGGGAACACAGCCAGCCTTTTTGCCACCATGCCACTTGGGAGAGATTTGGGGCAAATTTTATTTGTAAGTTTTGTATAATTATTAACATATATTTTTTTAAGTCCAAATACTTTACTTGATTTTATATTTGATAAGCATGTTTATTATATTATATTATGTTATAATATATATGAGTTTATGTATGTTTATCATTCTATACTATGAATTTAATTCTAAAATAAAACTGTATTTATGTTGCACGACCGTACCCATTTCTCGCCATTTGCTATTTCCTCTACCTTAAGGTTGTCTGGAAGAAGTCGCTTTCTAGCGATAAGACCGCCTAAATTGTACTATAATCAATCTGTAAAACCTATTTCTGTAAAGTTTTTGTGCAATTAAGTATATCTATCTATCTATCTAATTCTATTTTTATTTAATTAGTCAGTCAGATATCTATTTTAGTAAAACCAAGAATAAACACCATAGCTACATATAAATAAGTGTAGATAATTAAATTGCGAACAAATCTTCAAACAGAACATACCAGCCCTGCGTTAGGTGGAAAATTATTTTGCCAAGTGAGCAATCGTGTGTTTTGTCCCCCACAACTAGGGTTATCCGAAGTTTCTAGACAGATGGTTTACGGGTTATGTTTTATTGGTCTGCCTCTGTACAACTAGCTCTCCCCTGGCTTCGCTTGCAGGATACATTTGTCATTGCCAAGTCTTAACACTTTAAGTACATGTCCATTTTTGTTTAAACTGTTCGATAGAGATGTTGAATGTAATCAACTGAACTGAATACCTGCCCAAACACGTTTTTTTCGTAGATTTTCTATAAAGATAGCAAATTTCCCTTAAAATATCGGGTCTAGGTGTTGTGGAACAGTTTTAGTTTATGATAGCTGTAACATAACTAATTTAGCTACTTACCGAATACTACTGACTAAGTTTCAATGAGCAAACTCATTTATTAGTACATTTTTAGAAAGATATTCTTAATGGTATTGGCAGAAATTGACTTCACTTAAGAAATCTAGTTGATATTTAATATAAATAAGATTCACAGAAAGTTATATTTATCTTCGCCACGTTTCGTAATTTCTAAGTAAAAGCAGTGAAATTGTTCACACACTTAGCATACAATAATGGTACTTCTCTAAGAAATAGTAATATTATCTGATTCGATCTCCCATCTCGCGAACGCCTACAACAACGCATTACATGAAATGCACATCTCAAACGAAAACTGTTCAAAAGCACACCATCCCGCAATCAATATAGGACTTAAAATCGGTTGATTTAATTCTCCAATTCATATTACACAGAGTAGGTAAATCCGGTATTAAAATTCGATCGGCCATACGTTATCCCATTTCGAAACACGGGAATCGTTTTAGCTGCCTCATGCTAGATTTGATTTCGAATTCTGCGGATATTACTGGGTAACTAGAGGGAACGGGACCCTTGAGGCTGAATGGTAATATCAACTATAAATAAAAAGGTTTACATGAAAAATCTGATGAAAGGTTGACACAGCAGAAAAATTTCATCACCTATGATAACGGCAAGTTTGCCGTTAGCTCAGTTGGAAGAGAAGCACGCGCGATACCTACGTGAAGGTCGTAGGTTTGACTCCCTCCCGCACCGCAAGGGAAGATAAAAAAAATCCGTTTCTTTTACCTTAGCTTGAAAACATGTTTAAATACGTAACGTATGTTTTTTTCCTTTTTATTACGAGACAGGGTCTGAGTGTTGGATACTTAGCAGGCCAGCTTGTTTCTGTTCTCCGCCTCTTTCTCTTTACATACCTGTAACAAAATAAAGACATAATTAGAACAAAGTTCAATACCTACTTGTACACAGTGTAGGAACATTTTACTGAAATACCTCCCTGTTATACTGTGACATAAATATAACGGGTTGTACGGTCGACAAATGTGATAAAAAATAGAATAAGATGTTAATATGTCATATTTGCTTTGGAATTACTAATTAAAAAATAAATAAAATAAAAAAGCCTTATATTTCTTGCTTTTCATATTACAATAATAATAACAGTGTAATTACTAATTATTGAATTATAATTCAAGAGTCAACTGTACTAAACATGTTCTTAAAGATCGCGGAGGATTAAATTGTTTAACGTGATCAAACACATTCCAAAATTGTCAGTAAAGATTAAGTGGATGCTAATTATAATCACTAAAGTGTATCAAACTTCATTACTTATTTAAATTATGAAATAAATAATAATAATAAATATATATTGGACAACATCACATACATTGCTCTGATTCTGTGGTAAGTAGCTTCCATATTGTCTCGGGTCTGGGTGTTCAGCACTTGTGTTACAGAAAACAGAAACAACGACGGTACCACAACACCCAGACCCGAGACAATATGGAAAAGTTCGGTTCCTATATTGACCCGACCTGGGATCGAACCCGGAACCTCAGAGATGGCGCTCACCAAAGTCAGGCCCGCCCGCCTCTCGGCTACGGAGGTCGTCAAGCAATAATGCAGGCGTTAATTTTTTTTTCCAAATGATCATTACACACGACTTTTAATTGTAACACATCTGTGCTAAAATTTTCTTTTATGACATATGACAATGAAATGCATAGACCAGACTAATGTAATTAGTCGTGATTTGCACGAAATATTTTTTTATTCACGTTATTTACTACAAAAATCCTCTATTGTATTTATACTAAACCGCTTCACAAGATATAATCTAACATATATTAGTCTTCAATATAAGAAGTTTTAGCTGCCAATAAAAATGGTTTATTAAAGTCGTAAACGTTGGAGACATACATCCAATGTAGATTATTTATATTTATTATTTATTTATTTATTTAAAATTGGTACACGAACAGATCACTGCCATAAAAATCACACAACTTTGAAAAAAAAAATAATGACACAAAAAAATCTTATCACGATTAATCTAGACAGAGGTCCATAATTAGCGTACACAACATGAGTTAACTGTATTTACTTACAATTAGCATTAACTATTCCACACATAAAGAATATTGTTTATTGTAAAAAGAGGCTATTTATAAAGTGCGCTGTTTCAGTTTTGTACTACGTTTTCATTATCCCGCTTTTTGCAATGCCCATCAGTGTATCATACTCTCTACAGGAAGGCGGCACCGAAAAACATTAATTCTCATTCCACGACAGGGCTAATTAAAAACCTGTTCCCCGAATCTTCATTTGTCATAAATGCACTCGGAATAAATTGAAGTAATCCATATTAATGTTACCATGCGACATTAATTAAAATTGTACATGACTTTTTTTGGCAACTGTACACTGTATAAGAGAGGTGGTTCTTTATCATAATGATGCATGGAGTCTCTACAGCTTTCATACATTATTAATTACAAAACGAGTGAGGGAGATAGCTTGAGTTTCTTGTGGGTGGGAGTGAAATAGGCGATGATAGGGCTTGACCAGGGAGGTTTCTGAGTTAGGATAAGGGTTCGCAGCAAGATGTTACGTTTGACAACGTACGTTTCGACTTTGGGAACTTATTATTGACGACCTCCGTAGCCGAGAGGCGAGCGGGCCGGACTTTGGCGCCATCTCTGAGGTCCCGGGTTCGATCCCCGGTCGGGCCAATGTGGGAAACGAACTTTTCTATACTGTCTCGGGTCTGGGTGTTGTGGTACCGTCCTTATTTCTGATTTCTGTAACACAAGTGCTTTAGCTACTTACCACATAATCGGAGCAATGTATGTGATGTTGTCCAATATTTATTTATTTATTATGTATTGGTGATATGCTGTAGTTCGGTGCAACTTGATGCATTTGTAACAGATGAATAAATTAAAGGAGATTTTTTGCATGTGACATTCCAGTTTTATAACGTAAGTAGGGGGTCTTCGACTTTTCCACGTGAAATGTAGACCCCCTTTTAACCCCGTCAGGGGGCGAATTGAGAAGAATATTTCTCAACGGGTGCACACGTCATTATAATTGCGTGTCAAATTAGTGCGATCCGTTAATTGGTTTGAGCTGTGATAAAAAAAATATGGAATGGTTGTGTGCCGACCTACGACATGACCTACAAGTCGACACAAATACAGCGTCAGCAGAATTGGCGTAGTAAACAACGCTGCATACGTAATGCGTGACATCGATATCCTTCATCGCGATATCAGAGTTTTCGTCGCCACTAAGTATATATACAACAAACCAAGAATGGTAGTTGGGCCTTGGTCCCCGAGCAGATAACACCTAGCTCGGCGGAAGTACTTCCACTTTTAGTAAAGAACATACGTTCCTTACAGTTGCCTTTTGTATATTTGACTAGAGTAGAATACATCAAAAAAGAGTAGAGTGCAATTTTGAAATCCGATTCGAAATCGCAGCATTATCTCATTTACCTATCTAGAGGCGAACAGATAAGACTTTGACGTCGCGCCATCGCTGAGGTCCCGGATTCGATGTCCGGTCGGAAATTGGAAATGTATGTGATGTTACCCAATATATATGTCTACCAAAATAAGATAACATTATCTTAATTAAATTTCCACGAAATTTTCTACGTACATGAAAGCCGTTGGAGTATTTCGACCAATTTAGGTAAGACGATGGGGCTTTATATCAATGGCTCTTTAAAGTACTAAATATATTATCAAATTCCAGCAACAGTGTGGGCGATTTCTTACTTAGATTTCCCCACTTTTCAGGTTTATTCCATGAACCAGGTTGCGTCCTCAATATAGTTGCCAGGCAACATGAGTCTACTTCACAAATATAAATTATGGAAAATAATTTGGATGGCAAACAATTTTCTCGATCTAGAATTTATTTTAGAGTTTGTTGGCTTTAAACATAATTTAGCAGAATTGACACTGGGGTCGATGTATCAATCTAAAATATTAATTAACTTTTAATCAGAAATGTCTTTTCGATTTAAAATTTCTAGCGACAAGACCGCCTATATTGTACTAAAATCGATCTGTAAAACCTATTTCTGTAAAGTTTTGTGCAATAAAGTATAATATCTATCTATCTATCTAAAATTATGTTTTTATTGTTCAAAAAAGAATTTTAAATTTGGTTACATTTAAGTGTTTTGTTTTATACATGCTAAGTACAGTATTCAAAATCTCGACATACTTAACTTAATTATTTTTGGTAATGAAATTAACTTCTATAATTTAAGACTTTAGCGTTCCATTTTGGCTAACCTAACCGAAAAGGCAGTAAGTAGTTCGTACTAACTACTAAAAATTTTTGTCGCGTTTTGACATGTTACTTATATAAAATGAAATTAAACTCAAACATTTCTTTATTTAAGTAGGTTACACAGGTTAACCTATATATACCGGGAAGAGATCGGTAAAAAACTCAATAGATTAGTTACAGATTAGTTATTGCTATGTGCAGCTCACTTTGGTCCAAGCCATATTTTGTTTTGATGACTGATAAAACAATTAAGTACTTAAATAAGCATTTTATTTCTAGAGAGGTAAGCTGGAGCAGACCAGTCCCCAAAGGTGGCACCTGTTAACTTTATAGAAAACTAGCTGTGTCCGCGACTTCGTTCGCGTGCACTACAAGGCTTTTCCTGTTTTTTCCCGCTAACACCCGTTCCCGTGGGAATTTTGCAATATCCTGTTGCAAACAAGCTTTAATTTTACTAAGGTACCCACCCGCATGCCAAATTTCAAACGTCATTTTTGATACAAAAGGATTTTCCCGATATTTCCCGTTCCCGTGGGAATTTCGGGAATTCCTTTCTTAGTGCGGTACCTAAGCTACGTCACTTCTCAATTTTAAGTGCCTACGTTTAGCTACTTAGGCTGTACGTTGATGTTCTCAGATCAGTTTCTCCTTTTATATATTTAGAAGATAAGACTTGTCCTACGATCAGCGTACATATGGCCGCCCCGTCTCTACACGACACGTATAAAGAAATATGTACCATTAATGAACCCTGTAATAAATAAGGCATCCACCCTCACGCCGTCTTGAATTTTGTGATATTAATAAGAGTTATGGGATAGTTATTTGGTAATGTTCTCGGGAAAATATTTATTGGCCATGTTTAATAATACGTAATGTAATACTCGTTTGGCAATGAAGTAATTTTCTTTGGTATTCATGCGCCTTGTGTACTCATATCAGTGTAATTATGAGTTAGGCTTTGAGGAATGATAGACGATCGTAGAGATCAGTGAATTTCTAGGTAACGATAGCATTCTAAGGAAACTAGGATGTGACGATGGCATCGATGAACCTTAAGAGAAGTCGTTTTTTTTTTTGCTAAAAATTATTATTGAGCTTTTTTAAGCTAGTTTATTTCGATTTAATATTATAACTCTGAATCTAATCTGAGTTCATTTTCATCACCTCCCCGTAACATTTGATCGTAATGATAATCATCAATTTATTTATTTATGTAGGTTATACATCGCCAATTTAAATCAATTCAAATTGAAGCTACCACCGATCCGGCTCGAAGGACCAGCCAAAATAGACCAATCAAAGAGCAGCGACTGCCGTCTGTAGATATTGGAGAACCATTCCGGAGCACCTCCTCAAAATGTGCACTACCCAACCATGTGATAGCATAGAGTTCACATTGTAATGCCTCAGTCGAGCTGTCACGTGAGCTGGAGCGATGCGAGGCGAGGCAAATCGTGAAATCCCGCGCGAGACAATTTGTGACGTGGGGATACGTCAAAACGTCTTGTTCAATTCTGATGCTCTCGTGTGGGGATTGTGTCGTAAAAAGAAGGAGAGAGCGGGTCAGAACTTCTTTCTCTTCCTTTTTTGGTGCTTCGAATTGGTATACAGTGTTTTTGTCTAGGGGTCCGGCAAAGCCATAAAATTTAGAGCATGCTTTTAAGACCATAAACTAGTAAAATCAGAATGTTGTGATTGGCGTTTTTGGTGACTACGAAAGACTGACGAAAAATATATTCAATAAATCTCATAAAGTTAATGCCCAGAAAAATCATTATACCAATGTTTAGAGAAAATATCATGATAAAATTTCTTAAACCTCAATAAAAGAAATATTTATTTATTCAAGTACATTACGTACGAAACTTTTGAATCGTCATTTAATGCAATTCAAAGTGACTCTACTTCTGGTTCTATATCTACCGAGAAGACACCGGAAAAAAATCTCAGTAGATTTATTACAGTAGCAGTGTCTAACTTATTGCCATGAGAATATCACCTTGGTCAAAACCAACGGATATAGTTCTGTTTTGATGAGTGTGCCATGGTCTAATTTGGATTTTTTTTTAAAAAAAAGGGTGAGGGGGAGGGGGGAGGAATATTGAGCTATACTCTCACGTTAATAAATTAGACACATGTATAAGATATCTACCGACTATCGTTTCATTTCACCATACCCCATTTCCATTACAATGAGTGATGAAACAATTAAGGACTCAAGTAAATATTTATTTTCGAGAGGTAAGCTGGAGCAGACCAGTCCCCAAAGGTGGCTCCTGTTCACAAGCACGATGTATGTGCCAGCCATCGCTACGTTCGCCTCTTGGACCACACTCGCGAATCGCAAACTTTGACACAGCCAAACGTCATTATTAAGCATCGGATTAAGATTCCGCCGCGGAGCATTCCTCTTGTCTCTTCCTTAATATTGTGTATTGTTTATTCACATACATGAGTACGTAACAATTTAGAAAGGAAAAATTTGATTTTGTTTTGTTAATGGTAGCACGAATTGTTTCAAGACTATTGTTGTTCTCGCGGTAATTTGGGAAAAAGATCCTACAGATCATTCAAGTATCTAACCTGTGACACTAAATATAGTCTTAATCTATTCATTAATTTTTGCCTGAAAAAGTAACTAAAAATTATCAAGAACACCAAACATTCTGACATTCATACATTAAGACACCCAAAATTTCATGTTTAAACTATAAACCGAAGCTTCTAGACCGCAGCCAAATAACAATCACTTCTGTGTTGTGGTGTGAGAAAGGTTTCCAGAGCTCCTGGGGGCCTTCAAAGTAATGGTGACAAGTCTAGTAACAGCTACTTTATTATGCTGTACTTGTCACCCTTAAGCTAGGACCTCATAACCTTGGGTCGGTGGACCCTTGATGCGCTCGGGCCAGCAATAATTCGCTGGCTCGAGCGCAAATCGGGATTTCTGACATTCCGTTTGGTGCAGGTGCTGCCCGGCCACGGCTGTTTTGGGCAGTACCTGCACCGCATCGGGCGTGAGGAGACTCCGTCGTGCTCCAATTGTGGCGCGGCAGAGGATTCGGCGGAGCACACAATGTTAGTGTGCCCCGCCTGGGATGCCCAGCGCGCAGCGTTACGCGCTCTGGTGGGGCCGAACCTCTCACTCCCCAGCATAGTCGAGGCTATGCTCGGGAGTGAGACGGCATGGGACGGGATGGCCTCCTTCTGCGAGGACGTCATGTCGCAGAAGGAGGCCGCAGAGAGAGAGCGGGAGGATGACCCTTCCGCTCCCACCTGCCGCAAAAGACGGCGGTTGAGGGCGCGGCGTCAGTATGACCGCGCCCAGTTACCGCGTGGGGGCTGGCCGGTTGATGGTGTGAGGGCACCTTCAGCTGGCATTGCACCAGTCTCCACTGCGAGGTGAGGATGGTCCCGTTGGACCGGCCATCCCCAGGCTCTTCTCGAACACAATGGGGGGAGTAGACGGAGCCACGTAAGTGGCTATTCCGCCGGCGGCGCTGTCGAAGTAAAGGCTGAGCCGATTTCCCATAGCGCCGCCACTTAGGCGATGAGGGTCCAACCGGGGGGTTTTAGTGGGTAGTCCAAGGATGGTAGGAAGGTGGGAGTCCCACACACGCCGTCACCCTCCCTCGGGGTGGCGGTCGGTGTATTAAGCAATTCACCCCGAAAAAAAAAAAATGGACCTCATAACCACTTAACATCAGGTGGGATGAGGTCAATCTTGTAGTGAAATATTAAAAAAAAATAGTACGTATACTCTCCCCATTCTTTCTACATTTTCGACGGATTTTTGGACAACATCACATACATTGCTCTGATTCTGTGGTTAGTAGCTTGAGCACTTGTATTACAGAAATCAGAAACAACGACGGTACCACAACACCCAGACCCAAGACAATATAGAAAAGTTCGTTTCCCATATTGACCCGACCGGGGATCGAACCCGGGACCTCAGAGATAACGCGGCGCCAAAGTCCGGCCCGCTTGCCTCTCGGCTACGGAGGTCGTCAATTTAATAGGCTAAAGCCTTCCTTGATAAATGGACCAACTAACATACAAATATATTTTCAAACCGAACCAGTAGTTTCTGAGACAAGGACGTTCAAACTAACTCTTCAGATTTATAATTTCCGCAGATAACACGTAAATTTTATTGGATAACAAAGGTTTGTCCACAAATAGACCGCTAGTATGCAGGCTGACGTCACAAAATGCATATTTCTACATTAACGGCTGGCTATTTTGTGAAAATGGCGCGAAAAAGCACGTAAAAGCGATGGTTCTACGTAAAGTAAGTGGGTTAAGCACTAAACATAATGAAAAGTAATGAGTTCACCGTAACGTTGAATTACAAAGTTATACTTTGCTACATTGATTCAGCTGTGCAAAGGAAACCTTTTGAATTGGCTACTTGACAGCTTTTGAAAAAGTATTGTAAAATGTGCGCCCGTTCATTTTATATCCCACGCAATTCGATTTATCTGGAAAAAATGTAAATAACCAGAGAAAAATAAGATTTTGTGTAACACAATTATAAAGCACGCAAAAACGCCAAGTCACGTCACTGTTGCAATTATGACGTCAACGTTCTAGACAACGGACCGATACGTATAGGAATGATTTAATTTAGATAAACGGAAAATGTTTAAATAAATTCTTAATACGGTTAGAGACACAATAATTCAATTTAATCGGTAAAATAATTTTGTTTCGCCACATTAAAATAAATAATTTTCGCCGACAGCTGTCATTTCCGAATTGCAATGGTGGTTTCCGTTTCGGTTCTCTTGTTCCACAGATGAAAAAAGTCAAATTTATTTTGCAAAAATAAAATACTAACTATGCTTTTAATAAAAAAAGAAAAACGTCAAATTATAACTTAACTAAAAAGCTAACATATCTAACTCTTTTCATATTTTATTGTTAACAGTGTCAAGTAGACAATTGTATTTAACTAGCTGCAGCCCACGATTTCACTCGCAATTATGTTCATCTAGTATGTCATCTATCAATCCACCAAGTTTCATCAAAATTTATTTATTTATTGATTTTGCGTGGCAGACTAACAAACAGATATATAAGTTGATTTCGAAAAGAAAAGGGCATTAACAGAAATAAAACATTCCTGATTAGAATGATACTTAGACTAAGTTATATATGTACGCCACGAACACTAAAAAATAAACCCAGTTGAAATCGTTGGACTGATTGTATGAACACACTAAATCCTGCAATAGAAAAGATTACTCGAGAAACATCTCGTTAAAATTTTTACTCAACGATAATCCAATGCCAATTGATATCCAAATATACTTTTGCATTTTTTAAAATTCAAATACGAGTAAATATAAGCAAGCATACTTCAATAAATAATGCTTTGACTAAAAGTTGATTTTAAATTGAAACCGTCGCAAAGCGAAACTTGTTATTTGTCAAAACAGTTGAAGTCTATTTTCGTTCCAATTCATCTGGGACTGGATGTTTTAAACGTAGGCAAGAATTAATGTAAATTATATGCAAACTGACCCTTGTTAAAGCAATCATGTGGGCCGCGTGAGTGACGTACCTACCGTTTGGGTCCAAAATACCTGGGGCTTCGGGACCTTACCTGCTCGTTCAGAGACGGCCGTGTTTAAAGGAGCAGACAAAAGTAACAGGAGATTAGAAGTTGCGTGGAACTGTTTTTATTTTTGTAACGCGTTGAAGTATTTCCTACCACACAAATAGAGCGCAAAGCAGAATTTAATTCGGCCAAGTTATGCGTCCTTCCACGATATATGCAGATTTATTTGGAACATAAAATAACCTTAAGGAACACAAACGATTTTTAACAGTCATTACAAAGATTAAGGATCGGAAAATATTGTTGATATCCATATACATATTCTATCTTATGTACATTTTACGGTCGGTATTTATAGTTAGTTACATATGATTTTTATTTCGTGTGTAAATAAATAAGTCAATCAAAGCTTGAAACATACTTGAACAAACCATTATTTTAGTCATAACTTTAAGTTGTTTTTTGTTACTTCTACTACGTAAATTAGGTCGTAATACAGTTCTGCTACATGCAGCGAAAAATTAAAATTTGGAACCAGATCTAGGAACTGTTATTGTATTAGACCAGTAACGGTTGGATTAGGTGCTTTTAAACACCCTTACTGCCCACTTTGCACTGTATTTACGTAACAAAACATGTGACATTTTCCTACGAAAATGACACGTCTTTCCCTGAGCGACTCAAAGGAGATTTGCAATGTGTGGAGTTTTGTTTCAAGGCAATAAGATATTTTTGTATATACATATATACTGTACAAGCAATATTGGTCCCTCTTTAGGTAGATTTTCATAAGCTGTTTCTTATCACGCATGTATAAACCACGCAACGGATTTTGATTCGGTTCGCCTGCATATAGACATTTTAGCAAGAGAACTGGATCTAGTCTCTATTATTGAAAGGTAAGCAAAAGACTAGACTTTCTGGGGTGCAGCTAATATCAACCTTTGGGTCTATCAGCTAATTGGGGGTTACTTCGAAATACCACGCTTCACAATGACATGGGATATACTTAGGATCTGGACCATGCAATTAATATGATAATAGAAGGAAGCAAAAGAAATAGTTAATTTGCTGAGATCATACGGACACAGCGGTTAAGTATGTAATAATATTAACTTGCTATTTATACTTATAAACGAATTCTGTAAAGCAATGTGTAGGCGTGCCATTCCCGTTTCTACAATAAAAGAAATATAGAAAAAAATATTACTTAAAAACATCACAACACAACCATACAAGTTAACATTATGATTTAAGCCTGTTTTTGTAAGGGAGAAATGCATTGGCGTACCTTACCGCTGCGTTGGGGAGTGCAGCGGCGTGTGTGGAACTCCTACGCTCCAGAGCGGGGATTACCCACTAAAACCTGCACCTCTAGTGTAGTGACCGCGCAATGGCAACCTAGATCATCTATAGTCGCCACAGCAATAATAAAGGACTTGAGAACAGACAGAATCATAAAGGTTGAACATTCTCCTCGTCAACCGAGGATTTGAGAACAGACAGAATCATAAAGGTTAAACATTCTCCTCGTCAACCGAGCGATTCAGACAGCATCAAGTCGTGTTGCATAAAATAAAAGAACCTTCACTTAACATAAGTCAAAGCTGATATTAATTATCTCAATCCAACATTATGCCATCAACACAACACGAACACCACACCAACACATCGGAAGCCAGCACAGCTCCGGCAGATAGCAAACCGAACGCTTCAATTTTGCTAATAGCTAAAACATCAAAATATCCGATACAAAGAACTAGAAAAGCGGGAATCGTCAAATTATACACTCGAAAATCAATGTTTGTTTCATGTTTTACCATTACTAGTTAAGATTAAAAAAAAAAGAAATAAAAAGAAGATGAATGAGAAGTATTTCTTATGATTACAGTAAGCCAAGCCAATTCTGAGTATTTGTAATGAGCCAAATACAGAATCGGAATAACGTTACAATTGAACTAAAGGTACCTATTTAGTATTCCCTCGTTTTCAATGATTTCGTGGAAATTATTTTATAATTAACCAGCGATTGGTATTACAAGGAAATTTCAAGGGAAATTTTTTCAAATGCCACTTGCATCTCAAATAACAATCAAAGTTAATTTGTTTCAATGAATCCAACAGAGTGATTTAAAACAATTTTCATGTTAGAAAATACATTGTTTGCGTTAAACTTCCTCATTTGAAGGTTGCATATTTTAACGACATATACGAAAACGAGAAAGCAATATGAATAATACAATATTATTATGAACATAATCTTTATGACATTCTATATCCTACTTCAATGTTTCCACGCCAATTATGAATACTATTTATTTATTTAAAAACTTTATTTCGCAAAAAAATACAAAAGGTGGACTTCATGCTAGGGTAATGACCCTAGCTGAATGCAGCTTATTGAGTTAAGGGCATTCTTTACCACTGAATATTCAGCTTATCGAAAGCATAGTGAAGATGTTAAGCGTTGGCAGCCATCATGGGTAATCAGGACGGAAAATTACCAATTATATGGATGATGACTCGTTAAAAAAAATATTGAATCTATTAAGTCTGTTAGTTAGATTTTAAAAAAATATCATGGGAACATTTTTTTGTTTTAAAAAAATGTATGAACATCGCATTAAGGTACCTACAGTAGTTGTGTTTACGTCACTAATTCGTAAAAACTGCGCAAATATTTGACGTCGCGTACAATTTTAGCGCTATGTATCTTGGTAAATTTTTGCTTACATGATAGAAGAAAAATGAGTATCTCATATATTTGTCTTATTTCTAGCTTTGTGATCAACTTTTATACACCCTATTGTGAGCACGATCAAGAATAAGACGTAACCTAGCGAACAAATGGATTACATTGCTTCAAGCGGCATCTAGAGTCGGTCTATATCGTGTAACCTGGTTTCCTAGCTAATTGAATGGCACAGAGCTGCACGGGTGGCCAATATTCCAGATGCTATTATTTCGCTTTGTTTCACTGCCGAGGTTTCTATGTCCTGTCATTACGTTTGTCGATGCAGTATTATAAACTTAAATGACATTGTAGAAACGTCAGGTCTTTATTACATCCCATTTATCGGTTTAATTACTGTGATATTCTGATTCATGCACGCTGTGTTCTAGAATATGAACGCAACTTCGTCTAAGTGAAATTTGAGGTCCTGATTCGATGCAGTTTCAAAGTCTCATCCCTACTAATATCATAAATGCGAAAGTAACTCTGTCTGTCTGTCTGTTATGCTTTCCCGCTTAAACCTCTCAACCGATTTTGATGAAATTTGGTATAGGTATACGCTGAACCTCAAGAACGGACATAGGCTACTTTTTGTTAGAAAATCAGGGGGGTGGGGGTAAAACCATATTTGAAAGTTTATATGAGAAAATGTTTATTTTTTAAGTTAGAGATATGAAATTTGGCACAAATATAGCTCGAAACTAGGATTAAAATATAGACTACTTTTTGTTTCGAATATTAGGGAAGAAAGGGGTAAAACCGACCATGAAAGGATGTAGTCCACGCGAACGAAGTCGCGGGCACAGCCAGTCTTTTATAAATTATGTTGGACCCTGACTATGTGTAAATTTTTACATGAAGAAATACTAATGAATAAGTATTAAACTTACATTCAACGCTAAACACGCTCTTGTATATTGCGGGTTCAAAGCTAAGAAAGATATTCATCAAAAAGCAAACTCTAACTGAGTTTTTGTTACATATTTAAATTTGGCGCCTTTAATATGTACCATAGATTGACGTATTACCTGTCATACATCGTTCTGTCATTATCTGTAGAAAATCTCTTCTGTTGCTCTGTCTGAGATAAGTGTCACTTTTATCATTGTAAAATCCTCATGATTAATTAAATCTAAAATATCTTTCCGAATCCTCGTTTAATTTATCAGGTTATGGGCCTAGGATGCCTTAACAGTAAAAGGATTAAAAGATTCAGTGAATAGTTTTGAAATTGCATAATATAACCTAACTTTGCTTACCGGCGGCACATCGATTTTTCAAGAAAATCATGGGATCGAACAACAATATGACCCTGATCGAAAGATTGACCGGCCGTGACAATTTTGCAAGCTGGAAGTTTGCAGTGAAGACGTATTTAGAGCATGAGGATTTGTGGGAATGCGTATCAGGCACCGGTGAGGTCGATCCGAAGAAAGACGTCAAGGCAAAGTCAAAAATAATACTTTTAGTGGATCCCATCAATTACGTTCACGTTCAGGATGCCAGTAGTGCTAAGGAAGTATGGGAAAAGCTCTGTAAAGCATTTGATGACTCCGGCTTAACACGTCGAGTTGGACTACTACGAGATCTCATAACGACAACGCTTGAAAATTGTCAAAGTATCGAAGAATACGTAAATAAAATTATGACCACAGCGCACAAGCTTCGAAACATTGGGTTCAAGGTCGACGACGAGTGGCTAGGCACGTTGTTACTTGCGGGACTCCCAGATGAATATAAGCCAATGATTATGGCTATAGAAAGCTCCGGTGTCGCTATAACAGCAGACTCAATCAAAACTAAACTGTTACAGGAAGTCAAAAATCGTGATCCAAGTGTATTCTTTGTAAACAAGAGCAAGAATAATAAGCAACTGTTCAAACATAATAAACAAACAAAAGGACCAAGATGTTATTCATGTAACAACTATGGACATATAGCCAAACACTGTAAAGTGAAGAACAACAAGAAACAAACTGATAACTCTTTTGTAGCCGTTTTTTCAGCCACAAACAACAGCAACAACAATTCCGGGTGGTATGTGGATTCAGGTGCGGCAATGCATATGACAATGAATAAGGATTGGATCTATGATGAAATTCCACCACCAATCAAAACAATCCGAGTAGCCAACAACAAAGAATTGCGAATTGAGTCCTGTGGTAAGGTGAACATTCATGTCAAAAGCAAGAATGGATCTACAAACAGTATACAGGTAACAAATGTCCTTTATGTACCTGAGTTATCCACCAATCTTCTCTCCGTCAGTAACATCATCAATAATACAGGATATATAAAGTTTGACAGTAAAGGTTGTTATCTGTATAACAAAGATAATGTTGAAGTAGCAATGGCAACACTTGTTAATAATATGTACAAGCTGAATGTTGTCTCCGTCCAAGCATTTTTGTTAACCACTAATGATGACTTTTATCTTTGGCATCAGAGACTAGGTCATCTGAACTACAATGACATGAAGAAGCTGAAAGACCACACTGAAGGTGTAATAATGCCTCAGAACAGTGAATTAACCTGCGTGCCATGCATTAAAGGGAAACAAGCAAGGTCACCATTTCCAAGTGAGGGTTCCAGAGCAAATCAACTGCTAGAAATCATTCACTCCGACATATGTGGACCTATGGAGGTAAATTCTCTCGGAAATGCAAGGTATTTTCTCACTTTTACAGATGATTTCTCCAGAAAAGTGTGTGTTTTTACTATTAAATCAAAGTCTGAATGTCTAGATAAATTTAAGGAATATAAGTCCTATGTTGAGAATAAACTTGATACAAAAATTAAGACAATCCGAACTGATAAAGGAACTGAGTACTTAAATAAGAACTTTACTGATTATTTAAAGTTACATGGAATTAATCACCAGACATCAACACCTTATACTCCTCAACAAAATGGTCTTTCTGAAAGAATGAATAGGACATTGCTCGAAAAAGCAAAATGTATGTTAATAAATGCTAATTTGCAGAAATCCTTGTGGGCTGAGGCAATCAGAACTGCTGCATACATTACCAACCGTACACCAACGCGAGCACTGAACTATAAGACACCAGAAGAAGTATGGAGTGGCCGTAAACCTGACTTGAGTCATATGAGGATATTTGGTTGCGAAGCTATGATGCATATACCTAAGGAAAAATTGAAAAAATGGGACTCCAAGTCATGTAAGATGATTTTTGTTGGATACTGTGAAGAAAGTAAAGGGTACAGACTACTTGACCCTAAAATGAAGACAGTAACCAAAAGCAGAGATGTAGTGTTTTTAGAAAATTCTATCAAAACAGATACAGTACCAGTTACATTATCTGACACTAAAAACCAACAACAAGTAAGTAGAAATAGCCTATCTGAAAGCAGTGATTGTAGTACAGATATATCTACTCACACCGTAGTGGAAAGTGATGATGGTGATGAGGAATATGTGCCTGAGCAGTCAATTGGAACGCCCCCGACGTCAAACATCACTCTTCGTCCACGTAACAGACCAAACCCAAAGGCGGAACCTAAGTCCTATCTATGTATGGCCAATGTACCACAGACATATGAAGATGCACTTTCCTCTGAAGACTCTGAATTGTGGATTAAGTCAATTAAGGAAGAATTGAAGGCACATGAGGACAATGGTACTTGGGAGCTAGTGAAGAAACCAGATAATGTGAGGCTATTAGACTGTAAGTGGGTGTTTCGTGTAAAAAATGAAGAAAGTAGTCCTAGGTACAAAGCCAGACTGTGTGCCAAAGGCTTCGCCCAGAAAAGTGGCATCGATTATACTGAAACATTCTCTCCGACGGTCAGGTATGACTCCATTCGCTTACTATTGTCTATAGCAGCCGAGAAACGCATGACTATAATGCAATTTGATATTAAGACTGCTTTCCTTTATGGTAAATTAGAAGAGGAAATATATATGAAACCTCCTGAAGGGCTAGATGTTGAAAACAGCATGGCTTGCAAGCTTATTAAATCCTTGTATGGACTGAAACAAGCACCACGCTGCTGGAATGCTAAGTTCAATTCAGTTTTGAACAAATATGGCTTCTTCAACAGTCATGCTGATAAATGTGTGTATGTAAGTTCCAACAGAGAAGCTCAAGTATATCTTCTACTTTATGTGGATGACGGACTCTTATGTTCTACAAGTCCAACTTTATTAACTGAAGTCTTGAATCATCTACAGAAAGAATTTAATGTCAAGATTTGCAAAACTTCAAATTTTATTGGAATACAGATAGAACAATGCAAGGATTATATATTCATACACCAAAGAAAATATATTGAAGAATTGCTTTCAAAATTTGACTTGGATAATGCTAACCCTAATAGTATACCAGCTGATCCGCATGTTACATTACAGAAAAGTACAGTGCTTGAGAATATAAAATTTTTCCCTTACAGAGAAGCAGTGGGATCGCTTATGTTTGCTGCCATAGTCACCAGACCCGACATAATGTTTGCAGTGAGCACTGTCAGCCGCTTTCTCAACAGCCATGATCAAAGTCACTGGAATGCTGTCAAGAAAATATTCAAATATTTAAAAGGAACACTAAGCTTTGGACTCTGTTTCAGGTCAAATGAAAATAACACTTTGGAATCCTATTCTGATGCAGATTATGCCAATGATCCTGTGACAAGGCGGTCTACCACGGGATACGTCTTCATGAAAAATGGAGCAGCCGTGACATGGAGCAGTCAACGACAAACAACCGTTGCGCTGTCTACCACCGAGGCGGAGTTCATGGCGTCCTGCTCTGCCACAAAAGAAGCTCTCTGGATTAGACAATTACTGTTAGATATTGGTCAATATAAACAAAATTGTATAACACTTAATATTGATAATCAGAGTGCTATATGTTTAATTAAAAATTCAGAATATCACAAAAGATGTAAACACATTGACATCAAATATAATTTTGTAAAAGAAAAGTACGCTCAGAAGATAATTGATCTTAAGTATATTGATACTAATAATCAGTTAGCTGATATTTTTACAAAATCTTTATCTAAAGTTAAATTTGAGTTCTTTAGAAATAAATTAGGTTTAATTGAAAATCCAAAAGAAAGTACAAACTAAGAATTCTTATATTTTGTTAATTTTGATTTCAAACTGTATAAGATTTTACGAGTGTTTGTTAATATGTACTAGATTAATGTTATACTGTAATTATATCAGAATAGTAACATGTTTAATTTTTGTCAATGTTTGTAAAATAAGGCTTAAATTTAGAGGAGGTGTAACATATTTAAATTTGGCGCCTTTAATATGTACCATAGATTGACGTATTACCTGTCATACATCGTTCTGTCATTATCTGTAGAAAATCTCTTCTGTTGCTCTGTCTGAGATAAGTGTCACTTTTATCATTGTAAAATCCTCATGATTAATTAAATCTAAAATATCTTTCCGAATCCTCGTTTAATTTATCAGTTTTATATATTTAGCATATTGCAAGAGCGTATGTCAGGTTCAAATTCTGTTAAGTAGTAAACTGCAAAAATTCTGCCAGAATTTGAAGGAAAAGCGAAAATGTGATTCATCTAACACACAAATGTTTAATCGATGATAAAAGCTCCCGTGCCCCATATTTCTAAAAGTCTATAATAACCCTTACTCTCTAGCGCAAAAATAACCCATACGTACCACCCTACGGGGATCGAGACATTTCACAGGCGACCGGCCTTGGGTTCAATGCCCGTGCAAAGTAGAGCGGCAAATCCGCTGCTACGTTGTCTGACGATTATATTACCCCATACGTCGAGGGTAGGTGCGAAAATGAAGGTGTGCCCTTTTAATACTGATATAATGTAAGCTACAGAGCGTTTCTGTTTTCCTAGTAGATTGAAGGATGGATGTTTGAATTTGTAGCATCAATTTAGGGTTTGAAGACACTCTAATTTGGTGATGCCATAATTCTAAAATAAGTTTCCCTTTCTATGTCCTGTGTTCACCCTCATATTAATTTTATTGGAAAATCTTTGAATCTCAATTGTCGATTCATCAAATAAGGTTCAACTATACAGAACATTTCAATAACGTTATTTAACTGTAAGTTGCACCACTCTGAAAACCAGGTATATAGAATTCCAAGCGTCATTTGGAATAAGACAATGTAATGCAAACTTAAGGAGCAGGTCCGGTGCTTTTGTATGACAAGGAGGTCAAAATATGAAATCTGGGGACTTGTTGCGAGCCTTTAAAACTATTACATTTTGTTTTTATTTCTACATATAAGAAGTACAAAGAAATGTATGACATGTGCATTCAGCCATAATTAAAACTCACGAACCCACTACCTCAATTTGAATTCTTAATTTATTTCAAGAAAATGAACAACCCATAACATAATTTCATAAAATTCCTGCAATTGCTTAAAGTTTTGGTTTGTCACTAAACTTAATCAAAAATTTCGGGAATCAAATGATGAACAGAAATTTCATCGTCGTCATTATCTATGCCGTAGGACGTTCACTGCGGGAGTAAGGCATCCTCCAAAGACTTCCACATTTCTCGGCGCTGTGTCACTTGCATCCATTGCTTCCCTGCCACCATCACAAGGTGTTCTGCCGTTTTCTAGTCCGCGGCCACCAGAAGCTGCAGTTAATTCCTTAACCAACTGCAATTGAACAGTTAATTCAGCAATGATATCTAATCCTGCCGCAAATTAATCGCCTAAATTACATTGTCTAGCCTTCAAGAGGTACAGAGAATCTAACTCACTACAATGCACACATTGTCTTGATTTACGAATGTGAGTAGCGTGACTTCAAGTTACGCGAAGATTTCAGGACATTGCACCATGAATTCAGGCCAAATTATAATAACGACTTTTTACCATTCCTTATTTGAAACAATGCCTAGATGAAGGTCTGATTTAAGGGCAGCAAGTAGAATTGGATCAGGACAGATAAAGACGCTCAGTAGCGTGCCATCAGGGAGGCTTGTGGCCAGCAGTGGACTTAATTGGCTTTGATTCTTATTTTTTCTAATTAAATAGCCTTCGAAGTGTAATGGTTCAGGCAATGAGCTTCAAAACAAGATCGTGAGTCAGAATCACTTCGCAGAATTATCCCAATTCCTTTTGAATTACGAGAATGAGTCTCCCGTGATTCGGATGACATAAGCTGGTGTCCTGAGTATAATTGAAATAGGTCTGGAGTTCAATAAGCAATTGCTGCAATGTAACCAATTGGAATCATGTCTCTCATATCAAAGTTGTAGTGAACCCGGGCTATTAGAGTGCTTTGACTCCTTACAATCAGGAAATATGCAAGGAGAAAGATCATATTTTTTATTAGTGCAGTATTTCATGAATATGACTTTTTAGTATAAAATAGGTTTAAACAGTTGCAGGATCTAACTCGTATTTCTAGCATTTCACTCTTTCATCGCATGCGTGCATCATAAATCTGTACCAAAACTTATATCACGCTAATCTCCAAAAAACATTGGGCAGCCGTGTGCAGTAAGGGGCAGCAAGTTTAAAACTGAGCGCTTGGATGAGCAATTTTTGAGGGGGTGACCGGTGACCCGGGTCTAAACCCTTCTTCGTGTGACCGGGATATGAGTTACATCAGGTGTTCAGAGAAGCCAGTTATTTTTCAGCTTGCAAATTAGCAACTAGAAACGTTTTCTGTTTCCTCAATTTATTAAGTAACTTTTGTTGTATGTAAAAAGTATCAACATCACAAGGGAAAACCCTTAATTAATTTAAATCATCCTTACTGACGTGGGTAGGTTTGGTCTTACTCTTCGCATTTAATTACTTAGATAGCCCCGTGTGTCAAGTACCAGATTATGATCTCGAGGATCTGGGTGCGATTTCCAGTTCGAGCAAAATAATGTTTCGAATTTTCGAGTTTATTATCAGCAAACTGCATTTGGCACGAGTTGTTGCAACGATTACTTTATTTCTATGATGGGAGTCCTCAGTCCTGCAGTAGGAAATCAAATAGGCTACTACTACTGGTTTAATCATGTCACGGAAAATTCAAAAATATACTCAGAGACGTTTGTTAATTTAATTACCTTTATCTTCGACAATTGTAATTTGATGTAGGTAGAACAAACAAAAAATCAGTCGCTATCCCAAAATAAATACATCATCAACATTTTAGTTGAAGGCTGAATATCTTCTGCTGAAGACTTCCACAACTACTGGCTTTGGCTCCATGACAAGGTTGTATTCCAACCATCAAATTAGACCCGTTTTACATGACAGGTGTGCCAAAAGCAAGCATTTACCTCTGCCCTTGCCAAGGACCCGATCCCAATACCTCCAGCATAATTGGTGAGCGCTTCACGCGAAGCTGTAAATCTCCCGCACCTGAACACGCGCCATGCATCACCCGCTGTCCCGCCTTCACTTCGACCCTGATAGCGAAATAACATCCAGCTCTCGCTGGTAACACTGGAGATTTTAAATAATGATTCCTTTTAAGCGAATTTTCAAACGTAGGATTCTACCAGACTCACATAAGATTCAGCTTTCGGAAGAGCGGGCTCGAATCTCACAGCAAGGGGAGTTGATTTTTTTCTGTTTTTTTTTATAACGATTATAAGATTCAACCCTTTTGCGTCCTTTTTTCTGATATATTACTATGGCAACTAGACATCTTTCTGGAAGTTTATTTCTGCCAACGTCACGTAAGAATAGACATAATTTCATGACAGAACTGTTTCCGATATTTTAAAGATTCTCGTGGATTCTGTGGAAGAGATCCAGTTTGAGGTCGTTAGTTCTAGAAAACCAGACAAATTGTTTTTTATTTAGATTATTAGAGGACTTTCGACCTTATGACCTTGTTACAAGCAATTATCTTGGTTTTGTATGCTCTACATTGATCAAGTTAAATTTCGATGCGTATCAATGCAGTTCACTCTATAGATTATTACTGATGCCCACGACTTTGTTCATGTTCGAGATAATAAGTATTATATATGTTAATCTAGTATCTCATCTATTTTTCTACTAAATTTCCTCCAAATCCATGCAATGGTTTTGGATTGAAATAGAAACAAACATACATCTTAACACTCTTACAAAAATACTCTTATCCTATTCAATCACGTTTAAAAAAGTGGATATCGACAGCAAAGATATAAGTAACAAAATAACCCTTATCAAAAGCATGTGTAAAACGAAACTCGTACACGATTTACGTATTCCACTCACAAACAGCTATCAATATCAACAGTATCCACTTTTGCTCTCAAATTTTTAATTCGCCCAAAAAAATAAAAGTGAGCGCCATCAAGAACGCTTGTTTGTAAGCCGAGCTTTCGGGTCCCTTAATAGGGTTGCCATCTAGAAACATCAAAAAAGGATATAACTAATCTGTGACAGTTCCGTGCTTATGTACCAAAGGTCGTTGGTTTGATCCCACTCGGGACAAACGTTCGAATGATGAGCGTTTGAATCTGTTCTTTGCTGAGTTTTTATAGATGTATCCAGGCATACATTGTGGTACACACAGTTGGTTTAGGTTTTCATAACACAAGTGCTAATGCTACTTCCTCAGGATCAAGTTAATGTATTTTATGTCATTTTGTCCCATGTGTATTGTTTTATCAATATTTCTTCCAGGAGATTTACCTGACACAATTAATTGTAGCACATGGAAAATCCACTAGACAACTTTGTGATTGGTGTTTTTGAAATTACATTGACAGACATTTTAAAAATTACCTAGCAGTTGTTTGAGGTCCAACTGCCCTCGTATTGCTATCAAGCGGATTTTTCATGCGTGATACCTCCCATTGCCATGATTTGAGCTAATCTGAGACCATTGAGAACACACACACATATTACATTAGAATAAATATGAAACCACGTCGGTTAGTTGGAAACAACCACTGTTTGACCAGGTTTGTATAAAAAATCTTGCTTCATTAATGTTTTTTGATAACCCTACCGTCGCAGATAGAAACCACTCAGCCATCAACAAACCTTACATTAATTAATGAAACGAAAACACTAAAAGAGCAATCCACCCGGAAAATGTTTTGACAAATATTGAGAAGAAAACTCTGACAATCAATCAAGGGGTAGGTTTGTAAAGCAATCTATGAATGCATGTTATCGATTGTATCTGCGAGTTGAAGTGTGAAATACCTACTAAGGGAACAGGGATTTAATGTTTGTATGTAAGTTCTCTTTAGAGTATGAGACATTAAATGTATGCTCATAGATGGTGTGGATGGAGTTACAGGTGTAAAATTATTTTATAATTTCATTAGGTGTTTAGATTTTTCTAAATCGCTAACTTCACGTATACGATTTTGCGGGTGGCAGCTAGTCTAATATAAATCACACACTCATCCTTCTGATCCCAAATAAGTATTTTAAGCACTAGTGTGCCTAAAACTAAAATTCACATAGACCAAACTAAATTGTGAGTCTACGATGGGAATTCAAACATGACGTAATAAAAAAGACCCTAAAATACTGTTTTTTGAAGCCGGCGTTTGAGATGAGTATAATTCATAATGCTTTCATCTTGTGCATAATTAAATAAGCTAGTTTGAGTATGAAGTTTTTGCAATCCTTAATTCTTCTCGTTCTTATATGGAGTTTTAACTATTTATAAACACGTCTAATAAAATTTTTCTCGGCTTAGAAGCTTATCGATATCGATTTTAAAAACATCGATACTCAACGAATGTCACATGACATCCCTAAAAGGGACCCTCAAATGAGGCCGTTAACCCCAAGACTTGTTGGTGGCGCAGATTTTGGATTAATTACAGATGGATGCAATTCGTTATCCCCCCTAATGAGGGAGGGGAGGTCGTGAAAAATATTTGATTGATCACGCTGTCTGTTCGCGTTTCAAATGATCTTTAATCTTTTCGAACACTCGGGAACGGCTATTTATCAATTCCTTCCTATAATGGTGTTATAGAGGCATTATGACTCATCTGTTGAGTACAATAGAACTGGCCGTTTTAGAAACAACTTTAAAACGACTATTAAATCATTAAAAAAAGGTTACGGAGTGTTTTATACTTTTTTAGAACATTGTGAAATTCCGTACGGACCTTAAAAGATCTGTGGGACAAAATTGTACAAAGCTTTTGTGGTAATGCCATTTATAGTTGTGACTTCAAAAGAGTGCAGTCCGCTCTTGGTTATTATTTCCGTGAATTCCAATGACAGTTATTTAGTGATGATACCATGAAACTGACTTTAGATCACGTTTTATAGGACAAGAAATTAAAAAATCTAAACATGACGAGTGATCAACAAAATAGTGAAAAACCCGTTCTATAAACATTTAAGGGGCTTTTTGTTCATTGCGATGTCAAGTATGCAAAGCAATCGACAGTAACCTTCCTAAAATTTACAAAAAACAATTAACAGAAGATAAATTTGAATTAGTTAGACTTGCGTTCATTTTTTTTTCAGAGGTCCAGAATTTTTAAAAAGAGGTTTTACTAATTTCTGGCTCCTATATTCAGTGACTACTAAAGATAAGCCTTGTTGTTCCAAATAACTAATTGATATTCCATCTTTTAAAACCAACTGAGCCGTAACAACCTCTAATACTGCGAGTTATTAGCAAATCGTCCAGGGTTTATCTTTTAAACTTGTAACCATTGACGGAAAAATTCTAAAGCTACATACGCAGACAAATTATCAGGTAAGTCTCAACTTGGAATTAAAAGAAGCGGCCACAAATTGAATCTGAACAATTGCACTGTTGAGAAAATAAGAGTTCTAACTGGAAACCTAGAGGAAATTTAATTACAGGATTTATACCAGCGGGTTGGTTCTGAAGTAAGAACGGAGATAATGAAACTGGAAGATGTAATAAGTACGTGCAGCGGTAAGTAACTGCACATTGTTGCAGTTCTTGGATGAAGACGAGTGGAGTCGGATGTGGTCTTATTTTCCAATCGACAGATTCGTTTGATGAAGTTAAAAATATCTGGAAGATTGAAAGTAAAGAAATTAATGACGTAGGAAGATGGCAAGCACTTATGTTATGTAAACCAGAAATAACAGAGGTAACACAATGTAAGAGTAGAAACAAATACGATGCATCTTAATATTTTAACGTCAAATAACTAATTTGCCCTGTTACTGCTTCATAAGTTCTAGAGTTTGTACTTGTTCCAATTATCAATCAGAAGAGTGAATCAAATCAAAATTGATCTTCAATAGCGAAATTTTCATTCACTTTTACACACGATATAATAAGGTTTATATTTCTTTGAAATTGTTGTCATGTCACTCCGTATTCCACCCGTTGTCTGATAAGACTTGACTGCCACTTCTTCCTCATCCACACAATTGTGACACATACAGTGCCATCTATCTATTCAACAATGTACCATAATTCATCACAAGATCACATGAAGAATGGAATATGTGTCACCGTACGAGTCTTGAAAACTATTAACTTTATCCTGACTTAGTGGAATTGAATAGATCCAGTATAAAACGTGACTTAAAGAAATGAACTTTAACAAAAATGGAAAACAGAAAAACAGCACATAAAATACAGAAGAAGTTATTCTTACCTTTTATTTTGTTTTTTATAACGCACTTCAAGATTGACCTCATCCCACCTGATGTGAAGTGGTAATGAGTTCTTAGCTTAAGGACGAAAAGTATAGCATAGTAAAACTGTTACTAGATTTGTCGCCCTTACCTTGAAGGCTTGACCTCTGCTACTAATGTAGCACCCCCAGGAGCTCTGGAAACCTTACTCACATGCAGGAACACAACAACACCGGAGTGATTGTTAATTGGCTGCGGTCTTGTGTAAGATTCTAGTATGAATGCTACCCTAGTAGATGTTAGTTTTAATTGTTCACAGTCATTGGCGCTTACTATTTAGTAAGTCGTCTTGATTTAATAGCAAAAATAAACGCTTGTTACTCCCACGATCAATGTAAGCCTCAAAAAAATACATCTTTTACCTCAATTTCAAGGCGCACTTTCTTCAAAACTTCCCCATTCGGCACAACATCAGAACCACAAAAGGTGTGTTTAATCAAAGCGTTTTCACGTTTAACGTTCCACGTACTAATAACGTCGTTAAACACAATCAGAACACGAACAATGGTGGCAATAAAAAGCAGACTTTTATCCATTGCGTTCATTTTCTTGGATGTCAAAGAGAATGCGAGATAGCGCCATCCTAGAAGTGGATTCCGCTTGCGAACTGAACGTTGGCACCTATTTTAGGACACATGGTTTTTTTAAGCTAGGAAACTTAGGACTTAGGAAAATAACGTTTCTTTTAAGATAAGTCTTCTCAGCACTTGCTATACAGACTATGTCTAGTATTGGTGCCACAAGTCTTCCTCTTCCGGCATTAATTGCAATAAACTGTATACTCACTAAGTAGTTTAGACAGCAAATTTTATATGTATAATATATACTGTACATGTTTATTGAATAAAAAAGCACTTTAAATTTTCATTTAATTTTGCACAACATGTATATTTATTATATTAGATGTTTTTGCAACACGAAAAGACAAACACACAAATTTGATAAATTATCTAATGACAACAGTGCAAAAAAGCCCCTAGCACCAAATACGAGATTCTGAAAAAGGGGAACTATAATACTATTGGGATTAAATAAGACTACAATAAATTTTATATCTTGCACGGCCATACCCGTTTCTTGATATCTACTGTTTCTTCTACTGTATTTTTTCCTGTGCAATAAAGTGTATCTATCTACTGCAAGTAATGCATCGCTGTCGTTCTTTTAGCGACAAACCCTCTATTTTCAACAGTTGCTTAACATAACTAGGAGTCAGCAGCCGAACCTCTCTTTCCCTCTGGTGCCCAACCATCAGTGCCCTAATTCAAAGGAGCCATAGCGAGTGGAACACCCCGTCTCCACCACTAACAGTGTCCAAAACAAATCTTCGTCCGCGCCAACGACAGTGCGAATGTTGCAGGAAATTAAGGCATTCAATGAAACGTCGGGGGCAGGGAGCGAGGAAGACGCCCGGTAATTTGGATAAGTAACCGAATGCGATTTATCAACACCTCTTGCTTGGAGTACGAAGAAGTAAAGAAATCTAATGAGAGACTCACGTTAGTCTTATAAATTATAATAAAGTTTTCATTTAATAGCATGGCTGATTGCTGTGTTAAATATTATATTCTCGCCTCTGATTAGTGTTCCCGTAAGAGGTATGAAGAGTTTTAAAATCGCACAAAAGTTTAGTTAAAATAGATTGGAACTGCACTGTCTATGTAGGTACTACAAGTATTTTATGTGTTATTGTAAAATATATGAGGGTACCCTAACGTTTTTAAATTTTGTAGAACTCTCATTATTAATAAGGCCTGTGCAAACATGCGAATTCGTTTCTGGAAGAAACTTTGTAGGTATTGCCTATTTTTGAACTTATTGAAGTTGAATTCCTTGACAGAAATAACATTTTGCAAGAGCAAAGCTTCAAAATGAACAGTTTCAAGAACTGCAATGTTCTGCTTACATTCGTTCCTACTTACAAATGCCACATCCCTTCTTCAGCCATCCTTGGGAGGGGCGTACAATCCATGCTTTTGTTCAGTCCGCGAACGCCCATAAATTCTTCGTTGCCACCAACACACCTCGAAGCTTTGTGAACTTTCGCTTCTTCAACGTCCTTGGATCAGGTAATTAATAGGGGTGGCATTGTCCCATAATTAATTTGTTCATTAGTGTCTTTAGCACCTCACTGATCGAGATAGGTTCGAGTTATGGCTCCGTGGTGGCGTAAATAGGCTTCCAGCCCATTTAGTTAGGACAATAGGTGTTTTCAACTGTCTCATTGGGCGACGTAATGTGTCCCTTATATTGCGTAATAGTTAATGGTCTCGTTCTGAATATAAAGAGTTAAGCATTATTGTTGAAAGACTAACGAAATTTCATCGCAAATGTAAATTGTTCGACGAAAAACAACTGTAAGTCAAGGTCATGAAGTAACTTTTGCCATCACGTCTTACTGATTTATATGTTTGGCTGAATCATTGACATTCTTTCTTATTTAACTGCCATTGGTTCAGATTTTAGCTACGTATTACGGATCCTATACATCTTTTATTTTTATTTATCTTAGATTGCGTGGTTAAGTATAATATGCTACCATTTGTATGGTACTTATTTCCTCTCTTACAACTTCTGGTTTATTGCTTAGTGCTTACTTGAGCAAAGTGTTGTGATCCATGGGGGTCACGGGTTCGATTTCCACGAGGACAACATACATATGTATAGTTTGATTAGAAATTCAGATAGATCATTCAAAACGTCGGGTGAGAAAAATCTTTTTTTTTTATTACCGCGCCACTCAGCTTAAGGTTCCGCCAGAATACCAGCGCTACTGCGGCATCCAATGTCGTAGCAGCTTATGCTGAGGCTGGGACCTTATTAGCTGCGCAATCACTATGTTTTTTTTCTTTTATTTTTATGTTAGTTTACTTCTACTGTACCTATTAATTGTTTGTGTCACTTTTATGTCTGTGTACTGTGTATTGATTGTGTGCTAATAAATAAATTCTTATTCTTATTCTTATGCTAAGTGCATTCTCTTATCCTGCACGCTTAAACGACTGAGGGATGAGAGAATGCACTCCCGTATTGCGCAAAGGTTCTAACACTATAAACTAAGTCCTGCGTAATTGGTTGGTCCCAGTCATAAGCCTTGGTCGAAACGATATTACATACTTTTACATAACATTACATTCCAAGAAAGACGGTACGTCTTCAAAATTGTTTCATCTATCAATTATGTTCTTAACCTAACTATGCCACACGAAACTCGCTGGATGTTCCGAAACGATGACGAATGTCCCACCGCTGGTATTCGTAATGTGAACACAGTAAACGCATTTGCCAATGCGTGGACACCATTAACATAATCCAGTAGGCACTGTCCAAGTTTACACACAATAGCTTAGCTTAGGCCAGCGGTGTTAAACATTTTCCTATTATATTTTTTTATGTGAGACTAACAAGTGCTTGGCACTTGGTTAACATTTGAACTCTATTTCAGCACACTTAAGGGTAAATTGTCGAAAAACCATTTGTAGTCGTAGTAGTAGTTGCCAAAGTTGTTTTTTTAAACTTTGCATAAATAATACAAATATGTAACTGGCTTGCAGACTGGGGAATATTATTAATCATACACTATAAAGAGCTTTAGATGTATATAAAAAAATAATTCAACGCTACCTGTACAGTAATTTGACATCTATGTACTTTGTCAGTGTAGTCAGTAATCATTTTACTAAATTACACAAAGAGTCCTAGTTATTTATTGTTATAACACGCAATCCTAGGAAAATCATTCACAAACGTAAATGCACCCAACCAACTGTAATGAGGTAGCAAGCGCAACATACACGTACACAATCCCAATATGCACTTCTATGGAATGGAAATTGCTACCACAGTTTACTCAAGATAAACACTTGCCGGTCGATATTAGTTCTTATGCGGACGACATAAAGGCCGTACAAAGTCTAAAGTATGTACCTGACGTACTTTTGTCTGTACTATTTATAAAACATAAAAATTATTTGGGTATTTTCAAGACTAGGGCTAATATTATTTTTAATAACCCAGTTTTCAAAAAAATCATTAAAACCGCAATTGAGTGGCATTACAGATACAGATCCGTCTCCGGAATATGTTTTTGCATAAAATCTTCGTTTTGTTATTGATCCAGCGCAAAACTTGTTAAAATACAATGAAATAATTATAATAGAGAATACGTTTTTGCATAAAACCTTTGTTTTGTTATTGATCTAGCGCAAAACTAAAATCCAATAAAACAATTGTATCACTATACGGATACTCTTGAAACATGTCTATTTCACGCCCGTATAGTTGTCAAACGGCAGCCATTTTCGTTTCCGCCATGACACTAGAGCCATAGGTTCGTCACCAATGGCTCAGACAGTGATCCCCAATACCTTACAAGCCCATGGCAGGTCGTTACCCCGGCTTATGCGACACACGGCTCTTTCAACTGACCAACCAATTGAATTGAGGATTACGAGGATAGAGTACTTATTTGAAAACGAATATTGCCTATCATTTTAACAGCCCCGATGTTTTGACGTTGTTTTTTTAATTGCATGATTCAAGCCAAAAAAAGAATCGTCTGAAAGCAGTGATAATTTTACATTGCATCCGTACGAAGCCAGGCCGGGTCGCAAGTCATGTATAAATTGAAAATATTCACTTCTAAACAGCAGGTAAAAGTTAGTCTTGTAATAAATTTAATATTACACGTTAAAGTAATCTCGTAGTCTAACTCTCGCCATTCATTATAAACCATAAGTCGACTCGGTAAGTTTCAAAGTCGAATACATGTCAACCTACGTGACTGTATCATTAGTGAGTTTGAGAAGTTTTATAGCGCCTGCCGATTAAGTACCGAACTTTAGTTTTAATTAATTAACTTTCTTGTTGGTTTTAAGTTTCAATGAAACGATAATATTAGCATCTATTCAGGTTTATTGGATTTTTATTGGAAACATTGTTGCTTTGTCATTTGATAGTCCAGTTATATTGGCTTCCGAAATCGGCTACTGGATAAAAATACATTAGCGATAATTAAACGTCGACTATTTTTATCAATCAGCTATTGATTTTTTTTATCAGAGCATTTAAAATACTTGTAGATGGATGGATTTGAGTTATTTTTAGATTTTTTGCGAGGAATATTTATTCCTCACGTATCAGAAAACATCGACCTTCCTAAAGATTCCATGGCGGTAAAAACTGTACGTTTCAGCTCGTTTCAAGGCAAAACCGGTTTTAACGTGAGTTGTGCACGAGGACAAATGTGAATGCAGTTAGTGAACTGCATGCAGTGGCTAAGGTAGGCGGCCAAAGCGTGAAAAGTCCCGGGTTCGATTCCCGAATAAATTTGGAAAAATAACTTTTCTAAATTGACTTGGGTCTGGGTATGCTGGGATGACGCCCCCTGTTAGTATCCCTCGTCTGGTGCTCATAGTACAAGGCAAAAAACTTTAGTTTGAAACCAGATGGTTGGTGTGATTGTCTGGCGCATTTATTTATTATTTACTAGCTTTTGCCCGCGACTTTGTTCGCGTGGACTTCAGGTTCGTCCCGTCTTGTCTAGTAATAAGTAAGAAATACGGTAACTAAGCACTATTTATTTAATTTACATGCTGTAAAAAGTCATATTGATCTTTATTAAATGCACAATGTATTTAAGATACTTAATTGGATAAGGATTAATACTGTATTGCTTAAAATCGCTTCGTAAATAAACCATTATTTCTCGTACAAAGTAAAGGATAAAAAATGGTTATTGTGGGTTATTCCTAAGAGATAAACATATACCATCACGGACTTTTTTGTAGACATTTTTAAGTTGTACAATACTGTAGTACATTGTTTTGATCTATCTTGTAGGATTCAGTCAGCGTTTGCAATGTAAGCGCAAAAAATGTGTTTTTTTACGACCTCACATTAGAAACCTCAAAAATTGTAGCCTATGTGTTATTCTGATGTATAAGCTATATTGTGGTAAAGTTTCATTCAAATCCATTCAGTAGTTTTTACGTGAAAGAGTAACAAATATCCATACATCCATACTTACAAACTTTCGCCTTTATAATAGTAGTAGGATTTATTTTTTTCTAGTTTATGCTTGCTCTGTTATAAATTGCTTGACATACAAACTAACCGTATCACTGCAGACAGTTAAGTTAACTACGGCACACCAGTGTCCAATCATCTGTCATCTGGATCGGGGTTTAGGTATCTGGGTGGCCGTGGGAACACTCAAATTGTACATCAGACTATACATTATGACCTTGGTACCGTTCTTATGCCGAATGCATAAGACCTTAAATTGAACTTAAATATATCTTGACGTGTTGTTGACCGTACCTACCTGTAACGCAAAGTAAGCGAATGTGTTTTGGATTCGACTTTTGACTTTGGATACTTCGTGTATTGTAAACATTTAATATTAGGTTAGGTAAGGTTTACTTTTAACTACTAAATAAAACTGGCTTGGCGTTTTGACCCGTTAACTTATCTTAAACTAACGGACGGAAACTTGGCTCCTTTCAGCCTGATGGTAAGCAAGAGAGGAACCCACATCGCGATGATAACGGATTTGATATCAAAATAAAATATCAAAATATCAATTGTCTTGGGTCTGGGTGTTGTGGTACCTTTGTTGTTTCGGATTTCTGTAACACAAGTGCTTAGCTACTTACCACAGAATCAGAGCAATGTATGTGATGTTGTCCAATATTTATTTATTTATTTATATAGGATCTAATTTGCCTTTAACCAAACAACTGTTAATTTATAACAAATCTTTGTTTTTTTTGCCAGTAGGGAGGGGATTATCTAACCACACTCATCCCATAAATCTCTTCTAAGTTGTAGTTGTAGTTTCGTGAAATGATGGCTGATACAGATCTCAGGCTTGTGAACAGGAACCATCTTTAGTATCTGATCCCTTTTGTCACTAGACTCATCCAATTTAAGCTGTACAATTCGATTCAAAGTAATTATCGCATAATGATATGTTAGATGTCATTTTTTTTATATATCAACTCAGGTTCTTGCCGGTGTCATCTAAGCAGAAATAGATTCCAGACCGGATTTCACTTTAATTTTACTCATGCTGATTCAGTGTAATGTAAGCTACCTCAACAAAAGTATTTAGAATTAGAATTTTATTTAAGTCATTACAAACTTGATCACACCGTCCTTGTGGTAAACGAGAAGCTTCCCGAAATCCAAACAAATTGTAATACATACGTTGATTCAAATAGCAACACATCAATACAGAGATTTGACTCCCGAATTGACATCTCCGGAATAGAGAATTTAGCAAAAGGCTCATATGCTGATGCAAAACCTTTCTTACTGCCCGGGAATAAAGTTGCCCCGTCAAATTAGAGGGTAAGTTAGCTAACCACTAAGTCTGGAGCAGGGTACGGAGCCGCTGTCAGCTCAGATAGTCCCGCTTGACTAATTAGGAGTCCTATTCGCCACCTTATCCGCAATCAGTTGTAGGTTTCCAACTAGAACTACTGTAACGTCTGCTTAGATATGACATGAGGCATGGGCTGAAGCGGGAGCGTCAGCGATAGCGATTTCAAAAATATATATTTTTTTTAATTTTGCCCGTTTTATGAAGTCAACTTAGGACTTAACCTTTGCCACATGTATGTCATAAGTCTCGCATTTTTTTGTAAATGAAAAAAGGGCTTTAATATAACAATTCAATCTTACACATGCAATGGAAACCAATCAGCAATGCTTAATCGGCACTATCGTCGCAAAAAATGCGGAAAAATTGCATTTATCATGTGACCATCTATTCGAAATCTCCGTTTTAACCAGGATAAATCCTCTGAATCATTTTTTACAAATTTTTATACTGCTTTACGCCGTACTAGCGAAGTTTCAATATTTTAAAGAAACAGCAAAATTCCATCTCCCCTAGCGGTGTGGGGCTTGAACCCATCACCTTTACGTATCGTGGGCGATGAATTTTTCTGTTGTTTCAACATCTTAGCCTTCGGTAAGTGCTCAGAGGGCACTAGTCGTAGAATATGCTATATAATCCTAGCATGCGCAATACATCAAATTTATCGCATGAGACGACAAAAGTTTCGGTACTGTTGATTGGCTAATAGCACACCGCATTCGTATTTTCGGCCGACGCACTAACTTCAATCGATTTTGACGTTTGTTAAGAGCGCGATAAAATTTAGTCGCATGGCGCATGCTAGCATTGCTAGCCCCGTTAGTTAAGTAAGTACTTATCGAGCCCCACATCGCAAAGGGACATTAAATTTTTCAATTTCTTTAATATGAATCCTCTAAAGCCTAGAAATAACTGCAAAAGTCCAAAACTTGCACCTCACCCCTATTCCATCTCCCTAACAGACGACGACACGGAAATATGGCTGTCCAAACAGACAAGATCTCCGTCGACACATTCATCTTACCCGTCGCCGCCCACAATGCGAACGTCCCGGGAGACAGGAGAGCTCCCCTTACAGTGGTCGCGAGGTATCTTTGATTATCGACATGAATTCAAATCGGGACGGTTCCGAAACCCACCTCGTTACTTTGTGTGCTATATCAATTAAATTATGTAATGCGAGCTTAACGCAAGCTTAGTCGAAATAATTATGTACGCGTTCATATGAAATTTTGGGCTGTGTTCGAGATATTCTCACGTCTGTGCGGTTCGGTAGATAATAAACGGTGTTATTGATATGGTGGGATATAATTAAAGTGTACAGATGCCATTATCTTGATTGGAATATGTGTTGTTTGATATCTTGAAGTTTACCGATAATTCGGATGGAACTACAATACTGGATCCTACAATAACAAATCTTAGACATTATTGTGTACTGGCTGTGTCCGCGACTTCATTCGCGTGCAATGCAAGTTTTCAAAACAAAAAGTAGCCTATATCCGTTCTAGAGGTTCAACGTATACCTAAACCAAATTTCATCAGAATCGGATGAGAGGTTTAAGCGGGAAAGCGTAACAGACAGACAGAGTTGCTTTCGCATTTATAATATTAGTAGGCATGACTTAAAGTGATAAGCAAATAAAATAGAACTACGAAAAAAACGAAACCGAAGAAAAGATTTACAAATCTTCAATTAAATACACAGACAAAAGCACAAGAGAATTACTTTGTACCAATCTGATGACCTATATTAAGATCTTTTGTATTAAATAAATTCATACCTACTACTATGGTAGCAAAAACCAGCACCAAATCTTGATCTGGGAGTTAACTGGTTACCGAAAACCATGAAAACATGAAAGGGTACCGCGCATTACTCTAATTAGGACAGACAAATACCAAAATTCTATTCATGTCATATCATACATTTTGAAGGAACCGGTATCAGATAACCCTGGAGCAGTTACCATGACCCAATTATCTGGTCCCCATGTCCACTCTAAGGAGGTCAGATGGTAATCGCTTACTAAGTTGGCCTGTTCAAACCACCACGATTAGAAATAGAAGATAGAATTCTGAATTCTAAGCATTTGCCTTCAAGGTTCGCTTTTGGATGTTACTTTTAAATGGTGATATTTTATGACATGCCAGAGACTAATATTGTTCATACAAATAAGTTTGGTTAACACATTAAATCCTTGTTAAATATGAAGTCTACTAATCCACAACCGGTTCAAAACCCATATTTACCGAGAAGATACCGAAAAGAAACTCAGCAGGAATGTTATATATTCAGTATAGAAGTCATTGCTATATGTAGGTAACTTTAGACTAAGTCGAACCAGTGGATTTTCGATCCAAAGGCTGTATCTAAGTAATTGCCATGTACACATGTAGAACCTTTTGACTAAGTCATACAATGGTGTTTTGATAAAAAGAGAAACAATTTAGCACCTAAATAAAAATTTAATTTTGAGAGCTAAACTGGAGCAGACCGGTGCCCAAAGGTGGCACCGGTTCACAAGCATGAAGTAAGTGCCATCGCTTCACTAAACCAATTAAAACTAGTTACATATAATTCATGAATATAAGAAGGCTACCTCCGTTTAGGAACCTAATTCTACCAAGAAGAATCCGGCAAGAAGCTCAGTAGTTTATCCTATCTTTACAAATACAGAACTACGGAGAACTAACAAAAACAATGCCTACCTATATATTTTTTACATTTAAATAATCATAAAACTTGTGTACTTCATTAATATTTCATAAAGCATGATTTAATATGGACCTTAAATCTCTGCACGGGTAAGTAAATAATCCAATAACATGATCAGTATCTTCGCAACCCAGCAAACGCATTACTACTTATAACCTATTTAATACGAATTCCATTTTCCGATATGAATATGCAGCATTTAAGTGCACGTGTACTTGAATCACTCATGTGTGCGTTAAACCTATGTACACATTTACTCCTCTGATCTCCTCTAAATAAACTTCGTATAAAGCAACTTACATTATATAAATGAAATAAAAAGCCTTTAAGGTGAACTTTGGCCACTACATACAGTTGTTATTTTAGGATAATGGTTCGCATCGCAACCTTTGTCAAATGTCGGAATCATATATGTTGCTGAAATGCCGTGATATTTTCTTAGTGAATGGGCCTCGTGTTGTGCGAATGTAAGCTTTGGGTTGGTGGGTTTAAGGTGTTACATTGGGGGTGGGAGTTGGGTTTATAAGGCTGGTTACGCACGATAATCCAGACCGTATTAGGGCTCTGGGGCAGCGACAAGTCTGTAGCTGTCATCCCTTAGTTACTAAGCTTTGTTTAATATAGTTTTTGTTTGTTTCGACTTCCATTAAGCACACAATCATTTATTTTGTTGCGGTCATGCTACGATTGCTTTGCGAAGTATGAGCAGAGACAATAATAGTGAAAAACCATCGTTAAAAAAGGTTATATATACAAAATATTGTTTAAAAGATTTTTCTATTCTGTGCCCCTAGTCATCAAAAAAACTTAATATGGAAAATACAATTTAAGAACAAACTTTCGAATTTCGAATGTGAGCGAAAACAAATTAAAAAACTTTTAAAACACTATTCAGCGGTCTAAAAAGTTAAGCGACTTCTATATGAACCTAAAACTGCTTACAGATAATATATAAACTGCAACAGATAATATTTCGCAACAAAATATATCTCTGGGCGAGAAAACACGACTTTCACGTACGATACCGAAACTTTGTTGTTGTACAGACATTTTTTTCTCTCGCTATCATCAAACTATAATAATTGGAAAAGTTTGCTCATTATATTTTCGGCGTACTTTTTTCTCATTTCTGTATGTAAGATACTTTTTTATCTGCGTCCCTTGTACATTTTATACGTATACTTTTTCTACCTGACTTTTTAATAATGTTTGCGTCAGAGATGAGTATTTCAGTTTTCTTAGTATTAAATATAGACTTCATAATATTCTTATGCCTCATGTTAAAAAGAAATTAAAAAAAAATGCGGCTAGCATCAGCCATTTTAATTCCAAATGGACGCGTTTGCTTGTTCTTAATTTAAAAGATCTCACGGTAAATTCAATCACACTGCATTTCTAATGAGCGCAACTCACCAGAGTGCAATAAATAGTTCCATAGAGCATTTGCCTAACAAATGTGCAATGCATTCCTTAAACAAAAGATTAATTTAAACATTTCTATTGTAGGGTTAGGCCCACCACAATATTCGTTTCGCGCTTTTTAAATTGAATTAAGAACGCGAAAATTTTGATGACAAACTTATTTGGCCTATTTCATGCGCCTTATTTCTTGAGAATTATGGTTGGCAATTCAATGAACAAATCGCATTACTGGTAAAGAATTTGACAAGTGTGAAAGAGATGGATGCTAATGCAACCAAATTCACTTCGGCACTCGACAAAAGAGGCTTGCGTCGTTATTTCTTAGACGTTAGAGTTTTAAATGCTCCGTTGTTTTATTATTAGTTGTTCAGATTAATGGGTGCTCGGCTGATTGTAAAGAAAAACACATGGGGTAGTGTAGTCCGGGGCTTGTAACACAATTAATATCAATTTAGTATAGCGAGGGGCTCTTATTTTATTATGGTGGCCAATTCGGTGAATTTTTTATGTGTGAATTCGTTTTTTAAAACACTTTAGCAAGTGGCGAGTTTTTTTTACTTTTTGATCTTGTAAACATTAAAATCTCAGAAGTTTTTGCGGTCGCAAATGAATCGTTGTCACATTTCTGGTAATAAAATTTGAAATAAGTAACAACATTTATCTTAATTGTGACAAGATTAGGTAACGTTATTTGTCATTTTTGCATATAAAGTAAATGATCAACTCTAAATTAATGCTTTCTGGCAGTAATATTTGCAAAAATAAATATATTTTCGTCAGTATTTAAAATAGAAAAAAAAATCCTGTTGGACTATCGATGACGACTGAGAGACTTTTTCATCTTCACAGAACTTTCGGGAAAGCAGAAGGCTCTCACCCTTGGTGAGCAAAATGAGATTTCACACTTTGAACATTATTCACACAATTTCAAGCCTTATTTCCAAAACAAAAAGGATTTGTAAATTTCAAATTAGCCTACGCGGGCACAGAGACTCTCCCGTTTTTAAAAGGCTTTTCGCCTCTTATTCCAGGCAATCCCACCAGGAGCCAACAGGATAAGTCTCGGCACATCAGCGGTGAAATAATTAACAAAACATACAGAAATGAACCGGGGAAAGAAGCCAAATCTAATTATTTCGACGCCATGACATCGTTTTTCGCGCGCTTTCGTCGCGCCAAAATGGCGGCTTTAGGGTTGTCAGATAAACAAAATGCCGGATCAATTCAAGACTTGACGTTTGTACTTAATAGGCACAAATGCGATGAAATTATTTTTGGCTTTTGTTTTCAGCGTAGGGTAAATATAAGTACTTCATTTGATTTATTTAAAGAAAAAACAAAGTTTGTTCGTAAAAAGCTGAAGACCGGAATTAAAAAGAAGTAGAATCACTTTGCATTATATACAATGACGATTCGAAAGTGTTATTATATGTAACCTACTTAAATAAACAAATATTGAATTTGAATTTGAGATATAGTGATCTAGCTTTTGACTCGAAAATCACTATTAGATGTGATAATTAATTTGCATAAAAATTGGTATAAACGGATGACAAATAACATAGAACATTTTAATCTCGAAAAAAAAACCACAAAGGCAGCGGATAAAATAAATCAAGGCTAAATAAATATCAATCAACATCACAAACATTGACCTGATCCCAAAGTAAGTAACTTAAGAGCCCTTAACTTAAGTAATAAGTTACTTACGACTTTAATTTGTTTGTAAAGTAATTTTATTAAAAAATTACCAGCAGGCATAAAACAATAGCACTTATTTTTATATATAGAAAAGTAAATAGTCTTATGAAAACCTTACCAATGGCGGAACCACAATATATCTATACTATAAACCAGAAGAGTTTGTTTGAACGCGGTATTCTCAGGGATTATTCGAATTGAAAAATATGTTTATGTTGAATAGATAGTATATTTATAAAGGAAGGCTTTAAGGCTATATAACATCACACTGCTGTCAGTGTGATGTTGACAGGTGCGAAGAATCAGTGGAAATGTGAAATATCGGGGATAGTTTTTAAATAAATTTAACAGATAAAACCACCAACGTTTAGATGTATTCGTTTTGAATGGGATCGAATGAACCCTTGGACAAAAGGTCGAGAGTACCAAATCACCTGATTGTCACTTCCTCTACCACCTAGCCAAACAATTGTCAGCCCTAAAAACAGCGACGAAGAAACTCGCATTATTAAGGACACGTCGGACGACAACCTAAGCCTTGGAGCCCTTATTTATATTTGAGAAGAGAAATATGGCGTCGGAAAAAATAATTTTCATTTTTCAACGGAATCACGTTAGTTGTTTTTTTTTAATTGAAATAAACAGTGGTATTTAAACAGCGCGGCCTAGATTCAGCGCTGGCTGTTTAAATGCATTTTGTGAGAGCTAATATTTGTTAATGTAGGATGGAACATATTTCAAGATGGCGGCCGGAGGTGGTGGTATATTCTTTGAGATAGACCGACCTATTTCAGTTGTGGAAATAAAGGAGTGTAATGGGTAGTATGTAGAAACAGTGGAAGATTCCGCTAGCTCAGTTTTCCGGCTAAACACCAATTTCACAAGGGATTTCTATTTTAATTCCCAAGGTAACAACTTTATGGAAAAAAAATACTTTTTAACCCATATATGTGTCAGTTACTTCAAAAATATATTCTGATTAGTTTCTAATCGCAATTGATGTTCAATATTGTGTTTTTATAGATGTACAGTAGGGACCATATATATACATTTTCATACGTCTGAATGGTATTACAATATATTTATAGTTATTTTTATAGGGTACATAAATAAAATCAACCAACTAATGAGAATCATTTCTATTACATAAAACGTAGTCACGAACCGAATTAATATCATGTAACAGGATATTCTATCGATTCCCATAATATGAGTGAAATAAATAAAGTACTTTCCTCCTATTTTCCCATAGAGCTGGTATTCACGGGAAGTCGGGAATGGCGTTTGTCCCCCTAATGGCACATTTGGTCTTAATATGTGACACTAATTACCTCCACGGGTGTCTTTTGTGGTACTTTTCTTTTAATAATGTATTTGAAGTAGGACGGCAATAATATGGTCCGAAACGGGAGCATTGTACGACCGACAGAACGTAAAAGTAAACATACGCAGATAGATAGATAGATAGATAGTTAAATAGATACACTTAGTTGCACAGAAAAATTACAGAAATAGATTTTGCAGACATATTCAAGTACAATTTAGGCGGCTTTATTGATAGAAAGCAATCTCTGCCAGAGAAACTTTAGGTAGAGGAAATAGTAGGTTTCGAGAAACGGTCAATTCGATATTAGTTCTTATGGACACGACATAAGGGTGGTCCAAAGTGTGCCAACTAATCGAACGTCATTTTGTATAGAATAGAAAATGTCTTTATTCATGTAAACTTATACAAAAGCATTTATGAATCGTCAAGTCAAGTATGTACGTGAGCAATATCTACACACTAATATTATAAAGAGGAAAAATGTGTACCTGTTTTTGTATGTTTGTAATGAATAGGCTCAAAAAGTACTGGGCCGATTTAAAAAAATATTCCACCAATAGAATGATACATTCTTCCAATTTGACATAGGCTACAAAACTAAGGATCCTTGGTAAAATTTGAAAAATTTCAACAGAAAAGCGGGAAAAATTCTCTAAGGCGAAACGAAGTTCGCCGGGACCGCTAGTAATACATATAATACTTTAGCTCTTTTGAGGTTAACATAGAGCTTACTTTAGGTTGAATGAGGTTATATATGAAAAAACTAATAAATCGACGGTTTTCTAAGAATTAACCCTAGTTGCATCGGTTTTTCGCCCCCGAAACCCCCACATCTTTAATTTCATAAAGTCGTTGCTCCGCTTTCAATATTGAGATTATACAAGCGCAATGCTTGAGGGATAATTTCTTAATCGTCAGCTAAAAATTCTCAAGATGATAGTCTTTGATTGAGAATCTCATTAAGTAATTCTGGAGTATGATGATAACGTTGAAAATGTATGATAATAACATTTTAAATTCGTATTGTACTTTCTTAGCCTGTTATTTTTATCGGAAAATCAGGCCTAATGTATATATTATTATTGGATTCGAGGACCTGCTAGCCGATATTGTCTGATTTTGGCATCGCACTATCAAGCAAGAGGTCCCGGGTTCGATTCCCGGTCAGGTCGATGTAAAACTAACTTTTCTGTATCGCTTCGGGTCTGGGTGTTGTGATACTGTCGTTAATTATGATTATAGTAATACACATGCTTTAGCTACTTATCACAGAACCAGAGCAAAACGATTGACGTAATTTTGCAAAAAAAAAATAGATTCAATACGTTAAGCACATGAATGAGATTCAAAATCAGTTTAGCAGTCCCAGAGATAATTTCTTACCAGTAAAACTCAAGTTAATTGGCTCTTAAGTCATCATGGCTAACAATACATGTTTTAATGGAAAAACTTTTACAAAAAAAGAATAAAATATGAATTGAAAATACGTCGGCAAGAATGATTTTCTGCAGAAGAAAACAATTAAACCCATTGAATGCCGATTCGAGGAACTGAAGTTATGACCGATGGTACGGCAACTAATTAAAAGTAAGTACAACTGTTAATTACACGTCATAAAGGGAGCCACGGTGGGCGGTTTTAAACTCCATAATGTAATGATCGTATGCACTCAGTCATGGTAGGACGCCGTGGGTAGGGCTGCCAACACCGAAAGCGATACGAATTGTAATAATTTTACAAGATTTTGCATTTACTTTATTTATGTACTTGGGGTTTTACGTATAATAATAAAATCGATATTTTATTCATTTATAAATTTATTTAAAAAAAAAAACAAATAAGTTCATAAAATAGGCAGAGCCCCATAAAACTGTACACACGTTTTGTCTGCGGGTTCAGGGTTTAACATAAATATTAGCATAATTGTGCCAGGAGGTACCTGTGCACTTTATTTTTATAAATAAATGTATTTGTCTCTTGTCGGATGTCAATGTATGTCTATGTATATTTAATAGTTCCTCTCATGAAATTTATAGTGTTAAGTTTATTGTTATTTTTATTTTTTCCATACGTACATTTTTACTATTACTGCACCCAAAAACCAACTCTCTGCTTGACCTAACGGTAGACTGGTAGAGGTCTTAGCATAAGTCCACCTGTTGTACTTTTTTGTGCTATTAAGTTTTTTAAATAAATATTTAAACGATAAATAATTTGATATTTTGAACAAGATTAAACATTTAATATAAACTGATAGCTCCGATGATATGATGGTTATGAAAACCATCATATCATATATCTTTTGGTTTTTGGGGTTTCGGTTCCCATCCAGGACAAATAATCAGTTGACGCAATATTTATATTTGTTCCGTGTCTGGGTGCTTATTAAATTTAACCACTTAATGAGGTTCTATCGTTAGTTCTGCTTTCCAAAACATAAGTGCTTAAACTCCTCACTTTAGGATAAGGTAAAATTATGTAATGTACAGATGTTTTTTTTAAACATCAAAATATAGGTAAGTGATTTTTGAACGTTGCCTAATGTGATACTTTTTTACATTTATTTTACTTAAATTAAGATTAGCCGATACTTAGGCACAGGCAGCCCTGGACACAAATCGTCCATTAGTACCCGAATGCATTTATACCTACCCGGTAATGAGGGGGACGAGATGGGGGCAAATTCGGGAGGTCTGAGCAGCCGTGACGATTCTTTGTTAGCATCGAGTTATTGAAAGGTTGGAGGGCGCGGTGAATGGGTTAATGGAATCGTACCTTAATGTGTGTTTTGAAGGAAAAAAAACTGAAATTGTATAGCGAAATAAATACTTAGTTCCTTTCTTTTCAAAGGTGGTCAGGCGAGACGCCCTTTATTTCGTTTTTAATTAAAATATTTTACGGACTTATGAAAGGTATCATTTGTTAATTAAAGTATTTTAATGGGTGACAGTTTGAATAAAGGATGTCTCTTAACCACACGCTATTTTGAATAATTTATTGTAGGCCTCTGAAAAATATATATGTTTAAATTAAAGTTCCAACTTTTAAAAGTCGTCCATATTATTGACATAATGAATACAATACTGGTTATTACCACAACGAACTATAATATTTGATTAACTCTGCAAAATTAAGATACCAATAGTGTAACTTGATTTTTTTCTGAAGTGCTCAATGTCTTGATTTTACATAAAACATTGACTAGAAAAACTACTCTTAAAAAACCGACGATACAGTCATGCGTACCCAGTAGCAAATATATACCACCCTTCTAGCGTTGGGTTAAAAAAATAACTAATTCATACAAGAAGAAAGTTGCAGATCATTAGTTAAAGTTGACAAAGAAAAATTCTCAAAGGTACCATGTATCGCGTAATATCAATATTCATAATAGAAGCCTCAGACGAGATATTACTAACCGTAATGAAAAACAAACAATATCTCTCAAAGTGGCAAACAAAGATTAGGGCAACCACACGTCGGTCCTTGTCAGGACTAAACTAGGCCATTCAAACTAATGTTTAAAAATTTAAGCTCTTGCAGAGCAGCACGCGCGATACGTGAAGGTCGTGGGTTCAATTCCCGCACCGCTAGGGGAGATCAAATTTTTCTGTTTCTAATATTCGCTAATATAAAGTTCGCTAGTACGGTGTATAGTACTATAAAAACAATAAAATAAATTTAATTCAGTTCAAGACTTTAAAAGATCTATTGGTCTTACTAGTTTTATGCATTGAAAGTCTTTAATCATCGGATTTATGCCCGAATATTAAAAATAAAAAAAATGGTCTTGAGATTAATATAAAGCTTACAACAATAATCTGAAATCACCCTTATTTTTAATTACTTGTGTATAAATAATATTTAAAACGGAAACAAACTGTTAAAAAACAAACTTTGCATCAAAAGCTATCCATTTCGAAACCTAGTAATATTAAAACGCATGTGAACCTTAAAGCTAAATTTCCTTTTAAAAAGCAGCCATTTTTTTTCTATAATTCACGGCACGGCTCTTATTACCGAAATTATAATAAGAGCTGTGCCTTATTACAGAATGATTTCATTATTATTACATCAACAGTTGGCCGCTTGTCATTTCGTACTTAGCTTAGGCGAAACTCCCACACAATGCGTTACGCTAACACGAAAAAGTCCCACCACACATTTAACGCTTGTTCATCATACCACGTTCGCAAAACAGCTCAGGTTGAAACAGTATATTATTGTAGGTCGAACATGTGGCGTGCACGATCTGTCACTCCGTTGATTAATGTACATACTTTCGGGGCGGACGGGGGAGGGGTGCCCCGGCCGTTTTCAAATTTCCTTAATTATAAGGCGAGAATCGTTTTGACACCCCCCACTTCGGATCGGGTTTAATAATGTTAATACAGATGAGCGATCGCGTTTGGCTCGTCATTCATCTCGGATACCAACAGTTTCTGTACGACCGGCATAAATTAAACATTTAACTGTGATTCCGAGGTTTTAATGATGGACGGGAGTTGCGTAATGAAGCATGGTGTCACTATTGTTATGGAAATTAGGGATTTGTGTGTTATGTGGAGAACTTGTGTTGGTTTATGAGAAGAAGAAAGCGGTGAAAGCACGTTAGACTACAGACTTTGGACTTTGTAAAATCTTATGTTGTGTGTATAAGATCTAAAATCAAACTGCAACTGTTTACCATTGTTGTGCTGTTAACTGTACTTAGCCGGAAAAAAGGTTAAGTAACACCTATGGTTTATAATTATTTTACACTTATAGGATTCGGATAATCTATCAGCAACGTATATTCAATAGTAAAGTATTTAGCAGCTATTTTGTTGTGGGTAGATATTTATTTTTAAACTGACATATGAGAGCACCTAGGTTCTTTTCACAGCCCTTATAGGGCGAGAATATGAATTAAAATCGAACTGCAAGTGTTTACCTTGATCAAAAAAATAATTGTTTCTTAAGTCATTACGAAAGTGCGTGCAAAAAAAGAGTTCCATGGTCTTCCACTTGCCAATTCCTGATCAATTCCCAAAGTCCAACAGCAACCCTTTACGTAAATCACAGTTAATCCATCGCAAAATTCGATCAAGAATCGAACCTGTCACACGAATAGTGCAATCAACAGCTAATCCACTAACACCACTCGTCTTATCTCCCCGACGGGAGCAAAACGAAATTCCCACACCCCCAGAAACGGCGGGCACCCCACGCGCAGTTAACTAGTATCCCAATCAGTGTTGCCATCGCCGAAAATTTCCACTGATTTATGTGTCTGCGCTGCTGGCCATTATGAACGATTTGCCCGCTAACGCAGTTACTGCCCAAGGTTGGCAGCTGCTGCTTACAAATGTCTATAGATGTACACAGAGGTATTATGACTAACTACTGCCCGCGAATCCGCCCGCGTTGTTTGGGATAAAACGTATCCTGTATTAATCTAGTATCTCATGTTTCTCTCTCTAACAAATTTCTTCTTAATCCGTTCTGTAGAAATTGCGTGAAGCCATATACTTTTACATACTTTCACGTTTATAACACTTCTAGGATAAGCCTGATAGTAGTTTGAATCTGTTCAGCAAAATATCAACTTAATTTATTTTAAAGGAAAATCATTATTTGTCAATGTAAAGCCATTTCTTGCCGGAATCTTCTGGGATTCTTATTATGCATAAGTGTTACTTGCAATCAATACGAATAAGTGAATTGATTATGATTCAAGGTGTAGTTGTATTTTACTTCACAATTGAGTCAGTATTGAAATGAACAATTATCAAAATTGTTGTGGCGCCCGTCAAATCCTCGTTCCTTATGTTATGTTCAATCTGTCACATGTCAAAATCAAGTATCATCTATTTATCTACGATATTGTATCAAACTATTCAGTAGTATTTGACGGTCTTCGGTAAACATGGTCTGCAGTTGAGGTCTTTTATATAAAATGATGACAAGTGTGTTTTAGTGGTACTGTTAGAACTGGTACACCAAATAAAACCTTAAACAATGTTTGGATCAGTACAGTGATGTTTTTAGGATTTATGAGATAAAAATAAATGGGAAACTGTTGAATCCTTGTCGGCAACCCTGATTCACACAGTTTGCTAACGACCTTCTTTGTCTAAGCGCATTTTTATTTGTCCCAAGACTGGTTCCTTGCGACCATGTACTCCAAGTTACAAAGACTAAGTTTGCACCAATTTTAAATTCGTAAAAATATCCTCCTAGGGCAAGTAAGACAGTCTTAATCCAATTGATAAACAACAACAATAAAATTTAGAGGTTTTTATTACTCCAACACATTCAAATTTAATAATATTTTTACACGACTGTAAAATCGATAATGTGCTAGTCTTTACTAGTAACATGAAATAATAATTATTATAATAGCATTATTTATTATGTTATATGATGAATCTTCCATAATTGTTAAAAGTAATAAACTTAAGATAACACAAACTAAACTAAAACTATAATTATTATTCATTTTTTAAGAGGAAATATCCGGAAAATGCGATAAGCCTACCTAAATGTTCAGTTTCAACATTTTGCGTAGGATAAGACGCTATGGAAAGTTATTTTACACATTGTATATTTTCTGGCATTTTACTTTTTCCACATACATCTGCAGGGCCCTGCCCGAACTCATTATTTACTATAACCTCCATTCAAAGGTTGATGGAAAGATTTGGTTTTTAGGGATCTCTATAATCAACTTTACGAACACAGCCTTAGAATACTCTATTTGTACTGATGATTCATAACTTCAATGGTTAAGCTTACATGAATAACGTTTTTTTTTTCAATAAGACCAAAATATGAGCTCTAGAAGTCAATTTCAAATTCAAATTCAATATTTGTTTATTCAAGTAGGTTACATATAATAACACTTTCGAATCGTCATTGTATATAATGCAAAGTGATTCTACTTCCGGTTCGGAACCTATATATACCGAGAAGACACCGGTAAAAAACTCAGCAGATTAGTTACAGTGGCGATATCTAACTTATTGCTATGTGTAGAACACTTTGGACCTAGTCATATAGTTTTATTTTGATGAGTGAAAAAAAGCATTAAGTAAGCATTAAGTATTATGTTATTTTAAGAGGTAAACTGGAGCAGACCAGTCTTCAAAGTATTGACTGTAAATAACCTATGCAACAAAGAATTTCTATAACTATCACTAAACCATCCACCTGCAAAACCAATTACCGCAAGAATCTACCAGATGAGTAATTACTCTTCGCCAAATTCCTGATTGGAGGATTAATTTAATTAAACCCACTGTTTATTTAGGCTAAGGCAAGGTCATCGGCCCTCAAAGGTCGAATTTAAGTTTCATTCCATTAACATCACAATCCGTTTGATTGGATTTGGGGGTGCAAAAGTGAACGCTAGATCCGGTTCGGTACCTTTGATGTAAAGGGATGAACGTACCTGGAACAATAAATTAGAAACATTAGAGTATAAAACAATTAAAATTAAAAAAATATTACAATTAGGTTTATCTCCTACTGGTTACCGAGATTTCATTAGTGGAATCGTTTTAATTGAAATAAAACAAGAAAAAATTTATTTATCACTTTCAAGTTAAATGTATATAAAGCAACTTAACTTAATTTGAAAATTTCACAAAGAATTACTATATGCACTAAAATGAAAACGAATATTTACTGCAAATAACTCACGCATACAGATTATATGCTTAAAAGCTTAACTGAAGTGTACAAGGACCTCTTACTTTAAATTGTTGTTTTCAAACTATTTCGTTTAAATTTTTTTAATACAAAATACTAGTAAAAAATAACCTGAATATACAAATATTTGTATTAATACATCAAATATGCAACAATTTTAATAGAAACATCTAAATTTAACTATTATCAGTCAATTCTAACGTCTTCCGAAACTACGGAACTGCCTGCAACTTACATTTCAGTCCGTCGAGCAACACAAGTAATAAGTTAGGCATTTACAATCCCACCGTCATTTAATATCATAACAAAACATCTTAAAAAGTAAAACCGCAATATGGAAGCTCCACAACTACATGCCCTCATGTTGCGGTCACTGCGACCGCTAAGACGCGCGACTGAATGCCCGCATGAAGCCTCGAGCCAGACGTCTGAGTTGCGGTCACTCGATATTTTCATGTAAGATTAGATCTGGCTAGTTTTAACTAAATCCCCAACGACGACAAAGAACATTTTATATCTTGGCAATCTCAATTTTTGCATAAGTAGGAAAACCTCTTTCTTTTTCTTTTGCCTTTATGATGCAGACACAAAAATGAACAGATCGCACTACAAGTCATAATTGTGATGTGTTATTAAACGTCCATAAAAATAATAATATTAAAAATATGGAAAGAAACACCTAGAAAAAATAAAAATATACAAAATCAGCTAATAAAAAGGCACATTTTAAACTTTACAGACGCTTTATTTATAACCGTTTTTTTTTAATTATCAGTTACTAGCAGCCCGTCCCGGCTTTGCACGGGGTAGACAAATCCTTAATTTTGTAGCCTATGTCAAATTGGAAGAATGTAGCATTCTATTGGTGAAATATTTTTTTAAATCAACCCAGTAAGTACTTTTGAGCCTATTCATTACAAAAATACAAACATACAAAAATAGGTACAAATCTTTCCTCTTTATAATATTAGTATGATAGAGATAGCACAGATGTAAAATGAATCAACTTCGTGTACTTACATTAAGTCAAAGTTTTTTTGGTGTCGAATATAGATTTTTTCAAAAGCATGATTGAGTTATTTTTTTTATTGTATGAGATAAACTAATTTAGCAGGCGCTGATTAATGAAACACTATAAGCCAACAATTCTGTTTCAATTCGCATTTGTCAATTTTCAATAAACGTTATCAGTCCATAACAAAACTGGCAGGACTCCATGAATTTGCCACATTCGAAAAAAACAAGTGAAACAAGAACATAACTGAAAATGGCGTCGCTTCCGCCCGCCACCGGATATTGGAGAGAGGCATCGAATATTCTATTTTATATCTACCTTAATTATCTCTGGCAAGTTTCGCACCATTGCGCGGGAATTTCATTTTTTTTATTTTTTTTCTGTTTTTTTTTACGTTCGTTGCGTCTATGTGCTGTTTCACCACAGAGTACACACGTACGCGAAATTTTCGGGTTGAGAATAAAATTGTTGGCAATTTTTACTAGAAATACTATATTATTTATTTATGGTAATCTTTATTTAATTACTTTTGTTGGATGATTAGTATTTTTTCTGGGTTATCGGTAAATTAAAATGAAATGCATGCAATGCATAGTTTAAATGCGTGATATTTTTATTTGAACAAAGAAACCATTCGTTTATTTTTATAAATCCTGTTAAATATGAACTGGCTCGCTTATTTTTAACGTCCTGTTAATTAATCAAATCGAATACGAAAAATATTTCAATTTTACCGTAATGCTTTATTTTACGCCAAACAAAGCAAAGTAAAAATCTGTGAAAGGAGACGAAGACCATGATCAAAATCATCAAATTTTCAAAAGTGTTGTTAATTTAATAATAATAAATAAATAATAATTTTCGTTTCACGCATTTCAAAATTCTCAAAAAGTATTATGATCTTACTTAGCTATTAGCTTTCGTTAAAACATACAAAATTCTAAATAGACAATACAAATAATGAATCTCTAAGTTAGTAAGTTAATTTACGTTAAATATTTAATTAAAACAAAAGTAAAACCCACGGTACAGGTATTATTACTTAAAGGTAAACAATAGCCAAGTTTGAAATGAAAACAATAAATGCAAACGATACTTCGAAATCCTACGACTACAACCCAATACGCTCGACACACGACCTGGTGGGAGAGAAGATGTAAAAATGCAGCCAAGTTTTAAATTAAACCACCAATTTAAATATCATCGTGCCTTTTCGCGAAACCATTTTAATTATGCCCGCATTCGTAAAATATCCTTTACAGAATTGTACAACAAATTCATGATTAATTATTTCTGGAGACTATCATTTACGGACCTGCACCTGAAATATTAAATTATGTTCGCTAATAATAAAATTGAATTGTAATTATTATTTTTAACAAGCAAATGCGGTTTTAAGGAAGTTAATACTTAATTATATGATACATAAATCAAGCTATGTTGAAGAAAAACATATTCACAAATCAGTTCAGGGTCAAAAATTTAGTTAATCCTACGGATATTATAAAACTGACTATTTCAAAGAACGTAACGTTTTCTGACGTATATTTAAGTCTCTTTCCTTTTTTAATTGTCAATACAAGATTATTATGAAAACGACCATTACAACAGATCGCAATATCGAATCCTTTAGAATTTTACAACATATTTAATATCTAGAAATATTTGAGTCGTTGTTTATGTAGATAAAAGGCTTACTCGTAGGTACTTTCATCTGTGTCAATAATCGAGACACTTAAAAAGCTCATTTTAGCTGAATGCAACTCCTGGGACATACGAAGAAAAAGAAAAGATTGCTATCGATACCAAAACTACCACATCCTTGTGGCCCGCCTGATAATATGTGGTAAGAATGGTCAATACAAATTTTAGTTACTCCTATGGAGCATTTTCAATATGTTGAAGATTTTAATCGAAAGTATTACCAAGCTTTGTCCTTTAATTTTAAAAGCTATATTTAAAATCGTTCTCTAAAAACGGATATGCGAAACAAACCGTGCTACGCCATTAGTTGAACCCAGTAAATCGGCGATTATAAGCGCTATTCCGGTAATAGCACCAAATGTTTCACTGCATATATCGCTTTTAATATGTAATTATTCCCCCCTACCCACCCCAATTTAAACCGAACCGTTTACATTGCTAAATAGAGACTACTTTCCGCTGGCAGCATTTGTAATTATATTCAGATGGAAGTCAGATGTTAGATTTCGACACATGTGGCCCGAATTTTTGGATTATACGGTACAAAAGGTTATTGTAGTGTAACTTGTTTTGTATTAAGAAATAAACAGAAGCCGTTTCTGTGACATGAGAAATGTAAACAGTATTATGGATAAAGGAAAGGGCGACTAGGGAAAGGGTATTACTGGTAGATTGCAGAATGTTTGTCAAAATATGGCATTTATGTAAACAAACACTTAGACTGTGAAGTATCATTCCAATTTATTGAAGTCAAGTCATCATTACAAGATTGGGTATGGCTTAATCACCACGCTTGTGTGCATAAAAGTAGACTTATTGTCTGTTTGAAACCGAACTAAGTTAAATCAATACTTAACAAACTTGGCTCGACTCGGAAATCGAATTCAAGGACCCAAGATTATGATTCAGTGCTTAAACTACTAGTACATTGGGGTGACATTTTACTCATAGACAACATTATTTTTGGAAAAGGTACTTTATTCTTTTATGTTATATACAGGTAAAAAAATTATTCTATTAGCTCCTACTAAAACTCAAGCATTTCTGAGTAAAATGGTATTTGCAAATTTTCATTTATTCGCAGATGCAGGTTGTGTTCCGGATCATTAATAATTTATATCCGCGGGTAAAATCGAACAGCAGCAATACCTTAAAAAGGGACTTTATGTGACGTCGATTTAATTAAGTTTTTGCAAGTTATTTTTCTTAATGCTCCGACACTATAAACATGATAGTCAGTGTATACTTAAAATTATGACTTCATAGTACTGCTATCTCTCAAGAAAATCTATTTAGTTATAGTGCTTTGACATGTATTTAAAAGTATTTTAGTTGACTAGCCAGTCCATATCCCAAAGGCTGATAAACCTTTGACATCATTTTTTTTTTCTAAACTAAGATTGATGTAGATGTCAATTAATACATTAATCATGTGAGTCTTGGTATAAATTGCATCAATGGTTGATGGAATATGAATGAAACAGCTGCGTGTAATCGCTAGTAATTGCAATCCAGCCCCACGGAACGATTTTATGGAAATCACATATTAAAATAGGGATGGGCTTATACCGATAACACACGACGTAATATTAATTGGGGTTTACAAATACTAATTGAATTCTAAATAAGTGGTTATTTAAAAAAAAAAAGGTTTTAATAAGTGCTGTGAGGAGGGATTTTTTTCTTTCGCTACCAAGACTATTAGAAATTTACTGAAAAATGATTTTTTTTCAAACATGTAGTTCAATGTACTACAATAAGTGTTAACTTCAATCAGAACACTTATACAATGATTTTTATGCCTCCCTAGAAATAATAGGCACAGTTTTTAGTATTGCAGATTAAAATGGAAGAATTTGACAGATAAGGTCCAAGTAGTTCAATGCACACATTGTAAAAGTTCTTTACTAATTAAATTTTATCATTTTGTCGTCTTTTAAATCGTCTTTAACATACGTATGAAAAACAATAGGATCACACTGGAGATGTTTCTGATTAGATTGAACCGTAGTTACGAGCTGACTTACATTATAAGTAGATATTGTACTACAAGCTAAAACTGAAAGTATCAATATCAGTTTGTTCCAGCGTTGTATAAGTGCTGAGTTTTTATCCCTAAATATAAAAGTTTAAAAAGCATCGATAGTCGATACTTAGCGAGACATCACTACGCTCGTCGCCATCATAAGCCAGGCATTATACATTTTATCACGAAGTCGACCGGCGCCTTACTCAACTATGCCAATGGCATTTTGATTTTTGTTTATAATAAAATCCGACCACTTCGAAGCTTTGGACATTAAATCAAGCTTTAGGGAGTAATGCTTTTAACAGGAGCAGTTCCTCAATATAGCTATATGGAGACTTGCTGTTGACCTCGAAACGGGAGGTCGTTGGTTCGAATCCCTTCACTCTTTCTTTGAGAAGTTTTCCCAGTTTGGTTAGGACATAACAGGCTTCAATCGCCTGATTGTCCTTTCTGAATGACGATGCTATGTTTTGGAAGGAAATATATCGTAAATGTACAGGACCCTTCTAAAGTAAATTCGATACGACGTATTGTTGTTTCCTAGATCATCTCTGAAACTAGCCTTAATATTTAGTAATTTTTTTGAGAAATAATTACACACGTGTCTTTTCTTTAGTTTGGGCGACAGAAATACTGATTGAGCCACATGTCGCCCAGCCCATGTTGAAATCTTTTGTCAACCTATATTAAGGTTAGGTTAGTATTTTTTGATGTTTTAATACAGACTTCCCCATTACTAGGAATGTAGTTAATTTAGAAGGACTCAATATAAATTACGGTATAAATGAAAACAGCTAATAGAACAGAAAATCTCGGTGAGTCCCAAAAGTAAGCTCACGCACAAAAGTACAAATCTGTCAATGTGACAAAATCTGTCAATATGACAAACGTCAAACGCCATAAACGCAAGTGATTAAGCAGCACAAAGTCGGCTTGAAAGCGATCCGCTAAAAATCGTCGCAACCGCACTTCAAAGTTACGTTTGTTTGTTAATTTCCTGTAAGCGGCTTATTTTCCAGTTCCTCCGTTTAGGGATGGTGGAGCTATATTATTTGGACACTTTTTTCTTATTTGTTGACGTAGTAAATACTTTTAGGTAATTTAGGATATATTTTCAAGTTTGCCCATTAAAAAAAACCGAGTATTTTTTGTTTGTCAAAAGCACTTTAAACGGTAATTGTCGTAAATTAACGTGTTTATAGGTTGTGCTATGTTAAAATAAATATGGATTCTTACTACAACTCTTCTTATGTAGTCCAAGGTGTACCTAGTATTCATAATAATCCTGGCTAGTATGAACTAATTTTGTTAAAAACAAACGCAGATGAAGCAATGAATAAAAGCTTATATGACGACAATAATCGGCTTGTGTTTATTTCAGCTACCTCGTCCCTTTCCTAGACTATTAAAGATTCACAGAGTTCTCTCAAGTGTATTGATTCGAAAGCTACAGAAATAGCACTGCATCTTAAGATACAATGGCTACACTGCCTCGTCTACCACTCTAATCAGTCTCCATTTTTCCTCGACACTGCCAACCCTATAGTAGAAAACGGTGTAATGACAGGCTGTACAACGTTATATTTCTGGATGTGACACGATTCTTCTCTCGGAAATTGGACGTCGAAACGCCTCGCATTATAAAACGTACAACTAAATTAAGAGTGCCCGATGACATTTTTCTTCGCGCCTGTACTCTTTGGCCTGATTTGAAATGTCTCTTTATTTATAGGGTACAATCGCTGTTCGTAAAGCGAGAAAAATGTAGGAAATTTCTGGAAAAAAGCGATGACGAGATATTTCTGAAATATTTAATAAGTGCTATTTTTAAGTATTAATCTTGACACGATGACACATTCGTTTGTTTCGAAAGAATAATTACAATAAACAATGTCATAGGTCCCAATGCATCCTTTGAAGTTCTGCTACATGGAGCAAAACGACCCAATGCACCGACACATATTATAACTATGTCAAGTTATAAAATTCCTTTAAAGTGTCAGACAGATTTTAACTATTTATAATTATAATGGATTATTTTTAATTATTTCATTATTTTTTGAGTGCAGTAAAGTTTACTAGTTTTATTCCCACGTTAAGCGTGGACATTAACTAGCAAATTTTATTTGGAATAAACCTGCTTAAAAATTGCTTCAATCTTTTAATATTTTTGAATATTTGTATACATATAAAGGTAACATAGAAATACATGTTTACATTTTAGTTATTTAATGTTACCTTCCTACGTTTGACGAATAAAATACATTATGTTCTGTTAATTTATATTCTCTTAAAACTAAGTACATTATTTACAATTGATCCATCAAAAAGAAACGTTTTGTGTCCCACTGCAGTCTAAATAGAACCATTTAAAATCTTAGGACAAGAATTATCCATTTACAAGTCGATCCGCGCGTCCGGAGCTGCTCGTTATACGTGCGCTCACTAACACAGATAAAACACAACTAATAAGAAATCGTTAGATATCAAAGTGGCCATACAAAAGGGAGGAAATACGCAGACCGGCCGACCAATTACACACAGAACCAAGATGGAGTTCCGTCGTTATTTTAAATTTTCAACGTTCCAGACGGAAAAAAGGTTCACTGCCAAATTAGCTGACTACTATAATCCCGAATGCAAATTGTACGAAAGGAAAGAATGGGCATAATGTGGATCGAGGGTACGAAGCAAGCATTTTAGACAAAAGGGATTTTTATAAGAACACTGGGCTTATAGATGTTACATATTTAAATGCTCTAAGCATTAAGAAAAGACAAGACTGGTTTGAAACCTTATTTCGTCTTTGTGCTAAAACTGTTGGTACTGTCAGTATCATTACTTTGTATACACTTCAGTACCTTGTCACATTAAGCACTCGCGTAACGAAGTAGGTCAGATGGACATTTAAGTTAATGTGACAAAGTTCGGAGTTGTTCACAAACTTAAGCAGCTGACCGTGTGTGGGGTTCGCATTCCATGGTGTGTAATCTCTCTTTATGAGCATTGCCCATTTTGTTTCGTAAATTGCAGGCTTGGTCACCTGATGAGCTGTTAAGAATGAATCCAAGATTCAGAAGGCACAATTCCATTGAACCTGTCTATATAAGTACAAGTCTAATTTTGCTTGTATAGGTTGCACATATCATATGCTAATAGCTTCAATGTAACAGCCATGGCTCTCAAAACGGGATCATACTCGTAACTAATGCCGGGTTCCTTAATGGAAGCTAAAATAAAGAAATAACCAACGACCATCATAACACGTTTGTAATACCGAAGATAGTAAAAAAAACACTATTAACTAAGGATATTATAAAAAGACCAACCGCTCAAAGGTCGTCAACTCTCTAAAGGAATATGCAAAATTCTCAGGTCCTAAGACGCATTATAATTTCTGCACACAACTCGCGACTAGAGTTACGAGCAAGGCGCGTGCAAGCACGACCGCCTTAACAATGCACCTGCAGTGTGCTAGTACATCATACATCATAACTGGATGTAGGTTAATGCTGAGAAAACCTTTATAGAAACTGTCTACCACGTAGTTTATTATAGTGTGTTTAAATCTGTAATGATTTTGTACCAAGTGAGGACTAAGTAATCACGTTAAGATTTGAAAAAAAAATGATTCTTATAACCATTAACACATCAATTTAATATTCACATTTTAAAAAAGTAACTAATATTTGTAATGGTTGTAATTTATTAGTTTTTATTAGCCTTAACTCATAAATTACATACATCTATCAGTGAAATAGCAAGAAATCAAATCCGAAACTATGCAGTATTAAAAAAAGATACAAAAGGCATAGAAAAATCGGATTAATGCTACTATTTGCACTATTCAAAAGCAAGTCAATAAATAGCTCGTTGGACAGTTGAAACTTTTACCTGTTCTATTCTTGTTCTAATTTGGTATTTTAAACAGACTATTTCTGCTGTTGTCAATACTGTTTATGCATTTGCAAATCCGGGGCACGATGTTGTCCGGGCCAAGATGGCGAAGCGATGCGAACGGACACTAAAAATTAATTAGGAAGAAACAAAATTCTCCCAATATCAAGAATATATCAATAACTTATAACACAAATTAAGTTCCAATTACGTAGCTTTGCTTATAAAATAATGGATTTATTAGTTATAACATCGTTATCCGATTGATCATTGTTGCAAATTTGTAAGTTAAATTTTATTTTTGTTACTTATTTATAATAATAACTTGACATTGGCGGATTCATCACACTGTCTAGACGAAAGAGTGAGTCCAAAAGAAAAAAAATAATACTAAAAATGGAATTTAAAACTTCATTCTTTAGCAACTATTAAAGATGTTTGTATATGTCGGTTGTAAGGCTCTTTTCTGTCAGATCCAACGATACAATTGCTGTATATGTCTTGGGCATAAGAACTACTTATAAAATAATTTAACGGGTTAAAAACGCGACACCTTTTTTATTTAATAGTTAATCCGAACTACTTACTTACGCGCTTTGTCACGTTAAATTATTTTAAATGTTTAAAATGGAACGCGAAAGTCTTAAAATTTATATAAGAACTACTATTGAACTGCTAGTGTTTAATTTGACGTGCTATGTTGACTGTACTTAATTTTAATTGACCTATACGTTAGTCCCTAATATCTACATGATAAATGAAAACTCCCCGTGACCACGCCAGCAGACAATACAGCAGGGATTAAATATTTTTACGGCCCCAATCATTTTATCGTACTTGCAATTTAGAACAATCCAAAGCAAACAATAAAACTGAATCATTTATGTGGGGCTTGCCGTTCTGTTAAGGGGCAAAAAACGTAGGATTAATCGTTTTAAGCTGGTTCATAACTGATCAAGTAACAGATCTTGACTGACGTAACCAGGAATGTTAAGACGTTCACTATTAACATGTCTGATGGTATAAGAGGGAGAATATTTAAAAGTCGTTTATTTCGTACAAATATACAAAACATTGGCTGTCTGCAAAGTCGGTTTACGGACGGTATTTTGATGTCACAATGCTGAGCCGATCATGCCTCTCTGTTGTTCGTGCCGTGCTTCGCGACAACGGGACAATGACGTCATCTTTTTCGTGCATGCAGCCTGTATCGAGTTATTAGACGTTGTAACGTCAAAAAACCTATAATTTATAAATTTTAGCAATCAAGGTAAGATTAAGGTAAGACTCATGCTATGTATTGTTTTTTGAAACCGTACTGAAATTTGTAGAGTTAGCTGGTATAGAATACCACAAGACATTTAGTCATTTTAGAAATATGTAGGATAAAGATAAATTAAATAAATTAAAAATTTTATTTAAATAACAGACCTTAAGATATAAAAATATGTATCTATATTAAAAATTGTTCCGTAAGTCTTTCCATTTGAAATTTTAAATATAGTTTTAATGTTTGTTTCAATTCTCGTTTTAAACACTAAAAAGACACATTTAAAAAGCTAAAACTTATCTTTCCATTATAGCTAATTTATATACCGAACTTGACGAAAATGTTCAAGATTCAGCATTTTATAAAAGGTAAGCGCTGTTTTGACAAAAGATTTGCATAAACGCTTGTTTACACGGTCCTAAAACGTGGTGTAAACTTAGTCAGCGTTAGGTCTGCCCCTTAATATGTAGTCGGAAAAACGAAACATCGGAATCCCAAATTGAACTCTGGTCTGCGACAGTGCGGTTGCGTTGCAAAAGCGTTGCTCGGCTTTCGGCCATCAATCAAATTCGTCTGCGATGCAGGCCACTGCCTTAACTTTGCAAAGCGAATACTGCGAATGTGCTCATTTTGACTAGCTTTAGACCGCGATTTCACCTTTGTAGATTGGGAATTTAGAGTCAGATATCCGCATATTAATGTAGTATTGCTGGGCAAGGGCTTTATCATTGCTGCACTAGTTTAATCGCCACGTTTGTTTGCCACATACGGATTGATATCACAAAGACAACTTATAACCGAGTCGAGAATAAAACCCAAACCATCTACATCGTAATCTAGTATGTTAACTATTGGAATGTTAAATATTGGTTCCAATATTTGAAAAACGAATCGTTCCTCTACGATCGGATAGTAAAATATATACGACGCGTAAGCTAAAAACGACAGATGTACGACTGATGACAGCTGATATGGAAAGTAAATTTGAAATTAGAATTAACGACTCGTACAAAAACGGATAGTCAATTTAGATACATTACGAATCGTAAAATATTGGAACTGGGCCTAACCATCAAGGTTTTAGAGGATAAAGAATAGGTTAGAAACACATCCAGTAGTGGGCACCAGCTTTGAGGTTTTAATGACAGAAAAATGTATCACCTACTACAACTTGTGATTAGCTCATTTCGAAGTAAATAAAGGTTCACTTATACTGCGAAAGAAAACTAATATTTCTGTCTTTTTTTAATGCTTCTTGCTTGCTTCACATATTTCGTTAAAACCAAAGACGATAACTGAACATGTCAATTCAATTTGGGGCTAAACTTGGCCAACCAACTGCCACTCTTATACAGCCCCTCTCGAATGCGAATAATCCCGACTTCATCTCCTAAGGCATAACTAACACCTTAATATATGTAACTGGGTTACTCCAACTTAGAAACAATTCGTCGTAACGGTGTCATATCCAGCTCTATGCATACAGAAACCATTGCACCACTCTCAATGCAGCCGGCATATGTAATAGGATAGCGTGCATTTATTGCACGTACCTTTACCTCTAAACGGCAGACAGCGAATGGGTTTACAGCTTAATAATGTGAATATTTTATTAGCAGCCTGATTTGGTAGGTAGATCGTGGACTGTTTAATGTCGTTAGTGAGCTGTAGTGTTGGGCAGACGAGATTTGAAAGAGTTGCAGTTAGTACAATATCCCTATATAAGTACTTTTAATAAGGTAATTTTTCAGTTACTGGTTGAGCAGGACTTGCGGTACATATACTATTGATGACGCTAAAATGTAATAGCAGGTTACTTATTATTGTCTTGATCATACCTTCCACATATGAATAGAAACGAATCGGCAAAACGTATAAGAGGGTACCTTCAAAACGACTGCACTATATTGGATTAATTATCCAATATAGTGCAGTCGTTTTTTTCGTTATAGTCGGGTTAGGTTTGTAAATTTTTTTTTATTCATCTCGATAGTAACCGAGCGAAGACGCAGTGAACGAAGCCCTCTAGTCCCATTAATATAATAAGCTCGAAAGTTTGAAAAATGTATGTTCTATTTAAAAAAAACTACTGAACTTATTATGATTTTGGTAGAAAAAGAGGTGACATTCAAGATTAACACATACGACTTTTAATAATTTTAAATTAACCATCACAACCTATGCCTGATGTAAAAACATTGCGTTAACTTATTTAACAATTTTATACTTAACCCAACCAAAGTGACGATGTTTTTAATTTGTAATAGTGAGTTTACATTTATTTCTTGTACTATAAGTATGTCGTATTCCTCAAATGTCTTTAAATTCAAGGTCATTGTCTACCCTTAAGTACTGCCGCGGTCAAACGACTGAGGTATCAAGCGACGGCTCAAAAAGTATTTCTGGCAAATCCACACGAATGAAGGTAATGCAATATTTATTATAAACCACTGTGCGACCCGCTTTATTTTTAGGGTCCGACATCGAAATGAATAAGCGTTAGTAACGTTAGTTTTGTTCAGAGTAAAACTTTGAATAGGTATCGGTTGGTTACGAATTTTTTAATGGAAAAGTTTCGTAGTGAATTTCGGAGGATTTATTCATGCCGTGTAAAATGGGAATGGTTGAAAGCCTTTTCCGAGGCTGTGGGACTAAAATAGATGCAATAAAATACTGAGTTCCTTCTCCTTTTATATCAATAGCTTTGAGTTAGATATTTAAATGCTCGTTTATGAGCAAAATCAGTGCTTCTAAGTGTAGTAATATAGGGCAGTAAGGAACAAATGTTTAGGACAAAAACACCAGATTATGTTTAATTTGTTCAAAAGTAATTAAAAATATGTATAAGACAAGTATTTTTTCTTTTATCATGAAAACTTTGATTTGCTAAGACGAATAGCGTTAAAATTAATCGCGAATTTGTCGAATAAATGCTGTAAACAGAAATTTTAGAAAAAAAACTTGGTAATCTTACTACCAAATAAATGATGGAAGGAGGGTAGACCCTATTTTTCAGACTTTTATCCTAAGTTTATTTTGAAAGTGTGGGAGGGGGGGGGGCTGCTTTAATTAACCGTACCACTGCCTGCATAAGACAGCTGCGTGGGTGGGATTCCTCTAGAAGAGCGGAGACTACCCTCTAAAACCCCTTCACACCTCTTACCCCCTAAATAGTGACACGATGGAAACGTAGATAAACTTATAAAGAGCCACGACTACGGAACCCTATCTCCAAGCTATTTTCTGCGCCATAGTTACATGAATAATTCCAATAGCCAGGATTTTTTCCCGTGTATTCCCGTTTTCCCTTTAATACCGGGAAGATGAATGGTGGGAGACATTGGATGTGATTGATCGTCGGGTCGTTTCGTTTAAATTCGACCGGAGCATCGGAATACGCCATTTTCTTTTTGTTTGTTGCGGATTGAAGTCTGGATGCTTTTTGGCCTTCCTGTTCAGTTGATGAGAACATCAAACAGTATTGGGGAGTCGCAAGTAGACATTTTGTTTTTATGATTACTTTCTTCACGACTTCCGTAACGAAGACACGAGCAGGCCGGATTAACGTCGCGCCATTTCTGCGGTCATGTTCGGTTCCCCGTCGCGTCAATATGGAAAAAAACTTTTTTTTATAACGTACTTCAAGACTGACCTCATCCCACCTGATTTAAGTGGTAATGAGTTCCTAGCTTAAGGACGAAAAGTATAGCATAGTAAAACTGTTACTAGACTTGTCGCCGTTACCTTGAAGGCTTGACCCTGCTACTAATGTAGCACTCCCCAAGAGCTCTGGAAACCTTACTCACATGCAGGAACACAACAACACCGGAGTGATTGTTATTTGGCTGCGGTCTTCTGTAAGGTGGAGGTATTGCACCAGTCGGGCTGCTCCAGTTCGAGCGATAAATCGCTTTGCCCTGCCTCTCTTAAAGATCGTCAGTTTATACATCGTCTCTGGTCTGGGAGTTATTTATAGCCGCAAACTAACGGTGTTAAAAGGGTTCTTCTCTAGACCTCCATCCTATGGTACCCAGAACCCAACAAAAAGAGTGCTCATATAATTTCCCGAACCAAAACTAAGGTCATATATCCTCAGCGCAGACGATTCATTTTTCAAACGGCGGACTAGCAAACTCCGCGACTTCGGAACTTAGTTGTTCGCGAACTTTTGAAATTCGTCCGTTCGACTCCCAGTCCGGTTAAATTTCATAATTCGACCGCGTGAACTTCGTGCAAGTTGGTGCATGGCTGCGTTGGGGGTTTTTGATTTTGATGCACAAGTTTGGGCATTATGCAACTTTGAATAGAGACAGAGCTCTGTTTTCTTGAAATGACAAAAGTTACAAAGGGAAAAGATTGCGACGCGGTAGGTGGTGGGTACAACTAGCGGCTAGTTACGCAAGTTAAAAAAAGAGTCCTATCATTGTAACAAGTTAGCTACTGAGATTTTTGCTGGTTCTCAGTAGAATTAGATTCGTAGCTTCCAGCAGGTTATTGAAATTTGTTTTTTGAATGCATGTATTGTAATTGATTGAGTATTGAATAGTGCTTACATTATAATAATGATTATGATATGAAACGGTATCGGAACTTTTGAACTATAATGAGACATCATTCAGTCTTTGTAGACTCCTATTATGAATAAAGCGCAGGTATAAAGTTTCTTACTGGACGCTTCTCAATACGATAAGGTTTCAAAGTAGTATTAGATTTAGATTTGCTGTATTTACCTAAGTAGAGAAGGCGATATAAATATTAGTTTTGTAATAAATGTGTTGATTTGTATTTTGTTACAAACTATATAAATATTACAACTACTAGATTTTTTAAGGCTAAATTGTATTCAAATTAAAAAATAGAGGCCATCTTATTTCACTAAAAACATCTGGGACTGTTTTACACAGAAGTTATAAACCTTTTGAAACATTTTGTAGCACGAAAATATGTTTACATTTTGCTATATGTTGAGAATGTTATATTATGTTATAATAAGCCCACACTGGTTCAACTTGTTGTATAACATTCTGTTACCATGCAAAGGCAGTCCGTGAGCAATATCGGATGATGATAATAATTATACAGCTCATTATGTTCTAATTAGTTGCAAAAATGAACATGAGGCTTGTTGGCGACAGATCTGGCAACCCAGCTAGTAGGCACACGTTACCTGTTGCTAAGGGTTTTGTTACTAGAATTGCTTAGCAACAGGTTTGGTGTGCCTCGATTTTTCCTTATATTTATTATTGTATTTTAAGCTTATTATATCTTTTGTCCCTTTAAATTGGGTTTTACTTTCGTCCCTAACAAGGCTATTAGGTCCATTGTCAAAATAGTTATTCAAATTCCTTAAATTTAATATGGTTATATTTTCAGAATAACTATGTACGGAACCGTTAATGTGACAGCCCAAATCACAACTCACCGGTTCTTTTCCGACTCGCCGGTTTCACAAGGGTAGGTAATGAACTGAAAGAAAAGTTTCGAAGTCTTTCGATCATCGGATTGATGAGTATTTAAAAGTCGAGGTTTTCAGTTCTATGAGGAAAAAAATCTTAAAAGCACACCACACTTTGGTTTTTACATAGCCCTTATGTTGTGCTCCTAAGATCGAATATCGAACGACAAACGTTTACCTTGACGTGTGATATTTTAACTTGACATTAGTTAATTACTGACTAGCATCTGCTCAGATATTATTGAAGTAATGAATGTTCAGATATTAATGGTAACTTGTGGTGTATGGAACTTATTGACATTTTTAACTGTTCAGAAGTATTTGGTCACTTTGCTCCGATATATCTGACGGCGACTGTACAATGTTCACCAAATTCCAATTGGTGGTGGGATGTTTATAAAACAATGATTATTGTAAGATGTTCACAAGAATAACCTCAAAAGTAACCAAGATTGCAGTCAGCTATAACAATGAACAGCACTTACATGGAGGTAAAATTTAGCGCGACCACACAAATGTGCACAGTTTTTACGGATTAGCGGTTTATTTGTACTTTCATATAATTTCATACATTGATTCTATCTATTCTTTTAATCATAAATACCATATCTAAATTGATATATTTATGTATGAATTTAAATATGTCTTTTTGTATTCATCAAAAAAAATCATCACATTATGGTATCTATGGTTTCTGTCATATTTTGTACGGTCGATATCTACTCGTACTATTTCCTGTACCTAGTTCTCTAGAATTTATTGCTTCCTAGCAATAAGACCGCCTAAATCGTACTTGAATGTCTGTAAAACTAATTTCTGTAATTTGTTTTCTGTACCATAAAGTGTATCTGTCTACCTCTTTAACTAAAAAAAGGTCTCATCCCCCTGCTTGCCCCATAAACCTCCTTCGTAACTCTTAACACAAACCCACATAACACGATGCAAAACAAAAATGTACCTTACGCCAAAACAATAACTTCAATTCCCATAAGAATAAATCAAATACCTGACACCGCGAAAACACCATAGTTCGACTTTGAGATCAAAACATGTTCGCTCGCTCGTGAAATCTAGCCCTGGCGAAGCGCCAGGGAACTTTCATTCGCTGATAGCTTTTGTGTCGAGCTTTCGTCTACAATTTGATAATCTACATAGCTTGCGAGAGAATTAGAGATAGCAATAAAGAGTCTGAAAGCTCTTAGTTACGCCACTGAATAATGGTGGCATTACTTTTGATAAGTGAAAAGAAAGAGAGTTTCAATGTAGGAGTACACTTATTCGTTCCATAAATTATATTGAAAAACATCACATACAGTGCTTTGATTTTGTGGTAAGAAGAAAAAGCACCTGTATTACATAATATAATCAGATACAACAATTTAAAATATTTAAAGTTCGCAAGTGGGACGTTATTCATTGTAAAAATTATAAAAATCAATCAGATTATACGACAGCACCATGAGGAACAGGCCCGAAATTACTTAAAAAAGCTCGTTTTCCATATTGTCCGACCGGGACTTGAACCCGGGACCTCAGAGATGAAGCGCTCTCGGTAACTGAGGTCCTCGTGATATATAAAAATTGGATGTCTTTTATAATGTTACAAACTCACAATTACATTTTCATTTCAGACTCTTGAACTTTTGTAAGAACCAACGTATAGCATAGACGAAGTGTTTTTTTTAAGTTATATACAATTAGAATAAGTTCAACTATTTAAACTTGCAACGTATTAAATATACATACCGAATATTCAGCTCTGTTTTAGCACAAATTGCACCCAAACAAAACAAATCACTCTATTCTACATCTAAGTTTCCAATTAATCCCCAACCCTCCTGAACTATTTATTAATCTCTCATAAACAACCAATAACAGAGTCCATTTCTGGCGAAACAGCAAATGGACGTTCCAAAACACCTTATTTACAAACTTCACCGTAAACAGCGTGTAATATATCACGAGAAGTGTAAAGTAACAAACTAGTAAATTCAACCGCAGGGATACGCAACTTACGAATCAACCAACTGCAAATTATTACGTTAAAGCCCTTAATCATCAAAGGATATGTGTTTTGTGTGGAAATCGTGATGGAGATGTGTTGAGACGGTTTAAATTTAAACATAGCTGTATGTAGAGGGTATGTTTCAAGGAGGGTAACACGCAATGCCCCCTTTAGCAGCTCTGTTTATTTATTTAAAAACTTTATTGTACAAAAAAAGTACAAAAGGTGGACTTAATGCTAGGAGCATTCTCTACCAGTCAACCGTTGGGTCATGCAGATAGTTCGTTTATGGGTGCGGTAACAGTTAAATGTTAGTATGGATTACAACAAAATTAATAATAATAAGTAACAGAATATTCATACATAGGTTTATGATAAATAAATATAATAATTAAACAAAATGAATAAATAAAGTAAATCAATTGGGCAAATTTTATGAGAACCATCTCTAGGTTTTTTATTTTATTTTCATACAAAACCAACAGCTTTCTAAATCTACATTACACTAAGAAAATGATTAAATGTATGACCAATAACAGGTTTTCCTTAATAAGTGTTGTTCTTATGCTAATACAAAAGTTTAGTGATGTTCAAATAAAAGTATGTATTATTATGTACAGTGCAGTACTTTGAAGGATTTGACAGAAAAATAACTAAAACTTACTACTAAGGAACATCCGAGCATTATCTAAACACAGCATTATAAATAGGTTATGAATGTTTTTGAATGTTTAATTTAAAAAAAATACTTGAAAATCTAGCACTCAATCTTTTTGACTTAAAGCGGGAGATTATAAAAGACAAGTTATAAAAAAATATTACATCATGTTATGCGTATGATTGCGATGTGAAATGTGTGTAGGTAAGGTTAATTAATTAAAACCATTGCCTTTTTACGTTTTATTTGACAATCTAAATTTATTCTTATAAAGTAAACGTCACGTATTTGTCTTTTGTGCATTGCAATGAAGCGGCAAGGAGGCCGCTTAACAACTGTTGTATTTGGCCTCCTTGGTCTCGTAAAGTGTCAAAAATTACTATCCGTTTTTCTCCAACCGACTACGAGTCGTTAATACCGTTCAATGTATCACACTGTATTTTTTGCAAATAAATAAATGTTATTCTGTTATTCAATCATTTACTTTCCATATGGAAATGATTGAATAATTACTATACGTATCTACAACGGATCGTTTTTCAAATATTGAAACCGTGCATTCAAGTTTCAAGCGTTTCAACTTGAAGATAAAGCTATCCAAGTTAATACGTCTTGCAAAGACCACAGTTCAGAACCACATAACTCGAGTCATCTTAACTTGGTATCCACTAATTCGAGTAAGATACAGTTAGGGGCGAAATTTTAATTGTTCCAATTACGTTTTGAGATGTTTATTTCAAATGCGTGGAGTTTCGGACTAATTAACACGCTCGGGTTTTGAGTTGGTGTGATTTAAAAGGCTTAAATGCGGTAAAATATACTTTGAGACGGCATTTAATAAGGATGCCTGTACATTTATTAAACAAAAATACTAAAATAATTGTTATGAAGACACGAATGGTCCTAGGTTCGATTCTCGGTTTGGTCAATTTAGGAAACTAAATTAGCTTGGGTCTAGGTGTTCTGGGTTGATGACCATACATAACATTTACCCCTTAAGATTAAACGGGATTCCAAATTCTAAACAATATATTCGTAGTAGTATATTAGTTATATCATATTAATTGCTTACTCAAGTTATGTAAAACTGACTTATGTAATATAAATTCTATTAGTTTTACCATTACCACAACCAAACACTTCGCCTTTTTTGTTTTCCTTTTTAATGATTAATCTGAGAACATATATATTATACCTCGGATCATTCAGTATAATATGTATCCTTATCCCAAGACAAAGATATCATTAAAATCCAATCATTCCTCCAACCAAGAATACTGAATGTCACAAGGTATGTTTGATAAAAAACGAAATTACTCTACCCGGTAATAGACCTAGGTCTCCAGTGTTTAAACCATTAGACCATCAAAAACCACTGGACCAAACCAATGGTAATAATTATCTGAAATACTAATCAAATGCTGTATGTGATATTTAACATACCAATATTTACAAAGAGTTCCAAGACAAAAGTCGTTGTCATACAAGATATATACGTTCGACTATACTAGAATTATGTTCTAGAATATCTTGAGCTAAGAACCAGACTAGGAGATAACCCAGCTATCTCGAAGCCACGATTTCGACGGAATACTTGGAATTTCAAGGAATAATATTTGACTTGGTTTGAGATTTGAAGACTGTTTTTATTTGCAAAAGTTAAAGTTAGTCCAGCCACGTCTGAAAAGTAATGGCACTCTTGTAACTATGTTCCTAGAGTATGTGAATAAAATTTAATATAGTCAAAAGCAAGTCTGACTGTATGTATATACATTGTATTTTCTACGCTTTTATGTCGAGGGGTTATGGAGTAATATCAATTGTTATTGTTTTGTCTTTATACATATTAACAGCTCATCATGGCTTCGCACGGGTAAGTACTTAATTTTCGACAGATTTTTTACTAACCTAGCCAAGACAATAACAATTATAACAGAAGAGAAAAAAATAGCCAGTGTGGTGCAATATATATGAAGTTAAATTAAATGCCGCATTTAGCATTGGTTAGAATAAAGTACACAATCTCATTCTGTAATATGAGGTACAAGTATATTATTTTTTCTTTTTCAGATTTTTTATTTTTTTAAACCTCTATTTTTAAATTTTACCTATATACTTGAAATACTTCTGAAAATTGTGAATTGCCAAATTATTTCGGTTCAGGAATTTCAACGAACACTGATTTAAGAAATCTTTCATACAAAAAATGAAAGAAAAGTTTATATTAACATGAAAAATTCCTATTATTTTAAATTCTATCTTTATAAAATCTTTATCGAGTATTTCACCGTTACAACTACCAGTAAATACAACCGGATAATGATACTATTTCCACCTAATTCGACTTAGTTGGCTTTTTGTATAGTAATTTAAAAGTGTATTAAAAAAAAGTAATGACTTAAACGGTGCACCTATTACATTTATGACGAACATTTGTTTGAAATTAAATTTTGTTGTTTGATCCCAGTCTACCCCAAAATCAATAATTTCCAATTTCCAACATCCAAACCGCATTCGACAATCCGATTTTTGCAGCTCCAAAGTAACCACAGCAGTAGGCTCTCAAACTACTCTTATCCTAAATTAGTTTGACTGAAATCGATCCCAAGTCGGATCCTGGACAGCCGAAGAAACAAACAAGAACAAGTTCCCAAATCAGCGTGACCATGCGCTCAAGTTTACCGGACTAATCCGGTTTCTGCGCGGATTACGACCGGATCAGAACTGGGACCCGGTTATATCTGATTTGAAATTATAAACGGCTAGAGGAGGGACGCCCATGGAGCATTTAAATCTGTTTTAAATTTGACACCAAATTTTTAGTCAGTTAGATTATTAAAACGTAATAAAAACTTGTGTTTTGCTTTCGATGTTGATAACTGATACAGCTCATCAAACTCCAGTAAAAGCTTATGGATTAAAAAAAACAAAGATGTGACGTCACGCTAAATTTTACCACAATTAAAATTTTGTTTACATGATAAAAGAAAAAAATTGTGAATTATACTGGTTAACTAAATTATTTTTTTCATCTACCTTCTTGATAGATAATATATTTCCGAGTAAAACATACATACAAAAAACGCTTGATATTCAGGTGTCATTGTCATAAATATGGTATATATATGTTTGTCACTTAACTCTTATTTTTTTTATTACAGTTAATTATCAATTGAATTCTGAACATAATTTCAAATTGACAGTTTGGACTAGTAACATATATTAGAAATTTAATTATCCTTTTCATCATTTCACAAACAGATTTAACGATCAAGTTAACACTTTTGAATCGACAGTTCTAATCCGTATCGATACTATCGATATATAATCGATACTCGACAATTGATTCGCAGCACTACTTGGGGCGGGTAATTCGTCAACGCGAAATTTAACGTGGGCGACGGTGACGGACACCTGACGTAACTAACTTGCCTAATGATCTTTGTGGGGTAAGGGGAGTAACAGTTGTTTGTTGAAGGATTGGTAATACGCTTTTTATGATTTAGGGCAATGTACGTCATTAAGGCAAAGGCCTCATTGTAGGTAGTCTTTGTGCAAACATATTATGCTAGTTGTTGCATGTGACTTCGTTCATTTTAAAATGAAGAAATTTCCAAAATAACCCAATAGGGATGTCAAAAACCTATATCAACTTTCAAGTTTATAATTTTAACAGAAATTAAAATGATGTGATAAAACAATATTTAAAATACAAAAAAAAAGGGTTTAGGGGTAACTACCCCAATAGGTTGTAGTTATATCATAATACTAACTTTGCTACTTCGGCTTTATCCGTATGATTAATTCCACACACAACCAAACTTCATTCTGATTCGTTAAACCATTTTGGCGTGATTATTTTAAAATGTCCATTTGTCTTTCGTATTTCTATCTAGTTGTGATAGATTCAAAGGCATTCAACTATTTTTACAGTGTAAATCCACTCCATTATACACCTAGAGCTGCATAATACCCCTTTTCGCTCTCCATACACATATATTTCACCTCACAATTCAATATTCATTCACCAGAATGCACAAGTCATTAAATCGAGCCATTACGCAGGCTATAATCTCATCCAGGCAAGCCGAGGACTAATTGGTCAGGCCGAGTAATTTACACTTTCTGACGCCTCTGATGCTTTATAATCTATGGCAGATAAAGCCGCTTATAATCTATGGGGGTTTTTATCCTGCGGCGCTAAGGTATAAGGGAGATGTGGGACTGGTTTTCAACTGTTTTGTGTCTTAGCTCTGGCTTCTGGCTTTAAGATGCTTAAACCAGTATTTACGAACGTTACTGTGAGTGAAGTGACAGGACTAGTTCCGAGGTGGTTGGAGCATTGATACGGAGGTAGTGGGTTCGAATACCGCGGGAAACGCTTTCACTCTGTCGTGTTCCCAGTTTGGTTAGGTTATGTAGTCTTGATTTGCCCAATGGGGTAGATAAATATAAATTTGTATTTGTTTCAGTAAGATTACAAAAAATATAAGACACAAATATGTTTTGTCGTGTAACAAACATTTATTAAGATATTGCGTCAAAATTTAGTACGACATCACATTTAGGTACAGTTTTATGGAATAGTGACGTAAATAAACCCTTTTACTGAACTTTGGTGTGGTGTATCTAAATTCAATTAAAGAATACAATTGAATCAAATCAACAACCATAAATCTTAGAGCATTCAGATATGTTCTCGTCATCAAAACTTGAAGATAGTATAGGCTACATCAGTATACGATTTAACCTATAAACTATAATTATTTAGTTGCAAAACAGCTCATAATATTGTGTCTCTTTTAATGAATGCTTAAACACAGTTAGGCTATTATGTCGGCGACAGATGAAAACTTTTGATCTATCGTGGAGTGAAAAGTTTACACCGAGTCTATTTTGAGAGTGTTCAACGGTGATTGATTCGCTTCTATTTTGAATTTGATTTATTCGTTCTTCTGGAGTTAAGTAAGATACGTACCTAGTTCTAAGGTTTATTTTGGTCCACTATTTAAAAGTGGTGGCTGTTTGTACAGCAGCATATGAAAGGTATGACGTTGATCACTTAGATTTAAAAAAACTTAGACATTCACATTACAAAACTTAGAAAATGTAGACATTCTTCATTAATGAATACTTCATTATTGAATGAATAATGTCAACGTCATTCTGTCACTTGAAAAATGCAGCTAGTAATCTCATTTACAAACTAGACTATAGCGCTTCTCCAGCCCTGAGATTAAAATGTTTCTGATATTTGACTACACATCTAGAACACTCCTAGGTATTCACGGCAATAAGGCTGAGTTTTATACCACGTTACAAACTTAAAACCTAAATATCTCAACACAAAAAAGCAAAAGACGTTAATTTTATTCCATGATTATTGAAAAATTTACAATTTCAAAACTTGTACGTCATTGTATGGTTGTAGTTGTGTTTCACTTTAAACGACATTAGCCTTATTTGAAATATGTGCCATAGAAATAATAATATGTTACATTATCTGTATTAAGTAAGAATAACAATCTTGCTATTTTAGGTAAACACTTGTTTTTGGAAATTCGATCTTATGATCACATCAATTTGCAAAGTGAATAGTCTGGCATGATTTTGACTATATTTATTTATTTAGGTTCTCCAGCGTTTGTTTACACTAAATCAATTATTATAAATCGTATTATAACTATAAAACTACTTAAATGTAACATATATATATACACTATTATATATGCTTCTTTAGTCTGCTTTATTCGAAATCTGCGCGAACAAATATATTAACCTATAAAACATCGTTCCTATTGGCCAATCTTTTGTTCAATACCACGACTGAGGTGTGCCTCAAGGCATCAAATGATTCCGTGCTGATTGTATGATATTTACCAATTACGGTAGTAAGTACAGTTCGCCAAATACACACGGGTATGGAACGGACTGATCTTTTGTGGGCCGACCTATAAGAATTTCCCTAGGGCGATGCATTCGGAGACATAATTGCCTGGAAGTGGCGATTGCTGCTGAATGGCGAAATAGCAGAAATACGAAGTTAAATTATGATTTGCACGCGAATTTCGACATTATTGGTATGTAGCATTACTTTGTAAATGCCAAGGTTCAAAATATGATTACGTAAACTATCGATCTACTTTAGACTCTAAAGCGTTATTTCTTTTAAGAGTAATTAAAACAAAAGAATGCTCAGAAAATTTATTCTTATTAACCGTCATCATTATCATTGCCATAGTTATTATATTTTTGTAACGATAGGAAATGCCTTGGCACACCTTTTCGTAGACGAAGGAACTGAGGCGTGTGTGGGACTCCCAGGAAGTGATCTTACCCCCGGGACAGTCTTAAGAAGGGTGGACACTACCCACTATGAGGTGTCGGTGGACCAATTTCTATCAAAGTTGGTCTACCACAGAACTATCGCCAGCTGACTTTCACATCGTTTACAAGTAAAACCATACTAAGAGTACTAACTACTTGGATCATAGTCGCATAAACTGTACTAGAACTACCTAATTGGCTACTTGACAGTGTTAACAATAAAATATGAAAAGTGTTAGATATGTTAGCATATTAGTTAAGTAATCATTTACATTTTTACTTTTTAATTAAAAGCATAGGTAGTATTTTATTTTTGCAAAATAAATTTTAGTTTTTTTATCTGTGGAACAAAAGAACCGAAACGGAAACCACCATTGCAATTCGGAAATGACAGCTGTCGGCGAAAATTATTTATTTTAATGTGGCGAAACAATGATTATTTTACCGATTAAATTGAATTATTGTGTCTCTAATCGTATAAAGAATTTATTTAAACATTTTCCGTTTATCTTAATTAAGTCGTTCCTATGCGTATCGGTTCGTTGTATATGACGTTGACGTCATAATTGCTACAATGACGCGACTAGGCGTTTTCGCGCGCTTTTTAAATGTGTTACACAAAATCTTATTTTTCTCTGGTTATTTAGATTATTTCCAGATAAATCGATATAAAATGAACGGGCGCACATTTTACAATACTTTTTCAAAAACTGTCAAGTAGCCAATTGTACTAAGTAAAATAAAAAGTAAACTTTTACTTATTTTTTTATACGTACTTTATCTCGCATCTCTACATGACACAATGATACCTCTAATTTCTGATGATATAAGTACAGTCGACAGCGCGTCACGGTAAACACGTGTTACTCAATATTAGTCCTTAAGCCCATGACTAAAGAGGGGTGTCAATTCAAAAGTAGCTATATAGTTTGACGTGATGAAAGAAAAAAAAAAAAAAAAAAAATCGTCTCGTAGTCAAAGATACGCTACTCCCTAATCTAGGGTGTGTACAAAGTAACGAAATTTATTTCGACTGAAGGTGGCATTATACATCGCTGAATGGCTCTGCGAAAATTCGTGTTAACTATTCACCGTATAAAATAAAAAATAAATAAACGTTTTCATTTTTCGAACAGTCAAATTGAGAACCTCCGCCTTGTTCTTGAAGTCGGTTATTAAATGACAGGCACATCTAGTTACAAGTATCCTTGGTACAATAATCTAATTCGGGTGAAGCAAAGCTTACTCCAGGGTGATGGAATGCGGGTAGACTGCCCTCATCGTAGCTTACATTGAGGGCGGATGTCTGCCCTACTGGCTTAAGAAGAAACAAGAGCTTATACAACCGATCCAATTGAATTTAGTGGTAGACCTGATTAACACTTATTCGGAACAAACTTCCTATTATAAAAAAACGACTGAACGGATTTCTATGAAAGTTGGTAGGAAGAGAGCTGATATACCTACCTACTAGATTAATATATAGCATATTTTTCGTCCCGGAATAAGAACATCTAGAAGGCAACATCTAGTCGCACATACATTCAAAGTTGCAAACTGAATCTATGTTCTAGTCAACTACTGCAGCGAAATTATGACCAAAGAATGTATAAAACTTAACAGCGATTTAAATACTTTTAAAGAAACACAAAAAAATAATTTTTTATCTCCCCTTGCGGTGCTAAATGAACCCCCAAATGAACCTACGACCTTCACGTATCGCGCGTGCTGCTCTTCCAACTGAGCTAACCGCAAGTTATCGTAGGCGATTACATTTTTCTGCTACCTACCCGTTAGCCTTCGGTAAGTGCACTCTGCCGAATATGTTTAGAACTACATACTACACACATCTTATTTCTTTAAGTGCTTAAGCTACTTACCACAGAATCAGAGCAATGTATGTGATGTTGTCCAATATTTATTATTATAAGATAAACGATTGTAGAACACTGCACGTCTCGTACGCGTTACGTCGTAACGATACGCTTACGATACGATTACGTTTACGACCCTTGCGAGAAGGGCTTTAGATTCTTAAGCGCGCGAATAGTATTGCACTCATGGTACGCACGTATAACGATACGCTTTTTTTTATATCGCACTTCAAGATTGACCTCATCCCACCTGATGTTAAATGGTAATGAGGTCCTAGCTTAAAGGCGACAAGTACAGCATAATAAAACTTTTACTGGCCTTGTCGCACTTACCTTGAAGGCTTGACCCCTGCTACTAATGTAGCACCCCCTAGGAGCTTTGGAAACCTTACTCACATGTAGGAACACAACTACACCGAAGTGATTATTTGGCTGCGGTCTTCTGTAAGGTGGTGGTATTTCACCAGTCGGGCTGCTCCGGTTCGAGCGATAAACCGCTATGCCCTACCTCTCTAACGCTACGTGTGCGATGGGACTTACTCTTTAAAACAACTACATTGAAATTAATACGAATATGAAATGACGTAAAAGCAACGTAAGATTCATATTTAATAATTCTGCTTTCAGGACAATTAAATGCGACCTAAATACAATGTAGCAATGCATAATGCATACCGTTCTAAGAAGCGAGCTATTAAAGTTGTACAGTAAAAGACGTCAGATGTGCTTTGGCTTTGTATCGCTCCTGTACCGTGGGTATAAGAACGAATTTCGAACTGCAAATGTTTATGATGCGCTTCTGACGGAACAATGCATTTCGATAAAATTATTTTGTACTAGGTACAACAATTCCGGTATCTTGTTATGATATTGTTCAGCTCTAGTAAACTTTAATATTATATAATGGATTAGTGAACTATATTTACAATCAAACACGTTCTATGCTCTTACGGTATATTGGAATGCAACCTGAATTTTAGGTATATTGGAATGCAACATTAACCTGTCTATTTAACTTACTCAGTCACATGGGCGTTTAGTATGACAAGGTACTGAGGTGTATACGAACTAATGATGCTGACTGTAAACACACTAACAATTAATTAATAAAACACATCTAACAAACAAAATTTGAAACACGGACCACAGACCATGCGACCATAGACTGCCGGTGACATTTTTTATTTTATTTTATTTTTCTATGTTTTCTTCCTCTGTTGTCTTCTTTTTCTTTTTGTAACTTTTCATGTACTGTTAATTGTAAATTATTTTGTTAATGTTGTGATGTTTTTTTTATGTATAGTGTAGTTCTTAGACTTTTGTACCTTGATTATTTTTTATTATTTTTTTGTTTTTCACGCCACTCAATTTAAGGTCCCACCAGAATACCAGCGCCGCTGCCGCATTGATTCCATTGTCGCAGCAGCTCATGCTGAGGCTGGGACCTTATTGGCTGAGTGCAGCCAACATTGAACAGGGACAGTGGTCCCTGTTCAATGTTTCTCATGTGTTTGTAATTGTACTTTAATGTGTGTCAATAAATGTTTTTCTTTCTTTCTTTCTAAATATATAAAACGACAAACTGACTGACTGACATATCAACGCACAGCCTAAACGACTAAACGTAGGCACATGAAATTTGAAAGGAACTTAGCTTAGGTACCGTAGAGGTGCACTAAGAAAGGAATTGTCGAAATTTCCACGGGAACGGGAATTATCGGGAAAATCCTTTTGTATAAGAAATCTAAACCGCTTAAGTTTGGCATGCAGGTACCTTAGTAAACTTAAAGCTGAAACAAAATATTCCCACGGGAATGGGAGTTAGCTGGAAAAAACGGGAAAAACCCTGTAGTCCACGCAAACGAAGTCGCGGGCATAGCTAGTTGACATATCGTCGACGCGCGTGCAATACCGCGTAAGTACATTTTTCCTTAAGTTCCAATTTGGATTGAAATAATATGAAATAGCAGACAAAATTAATCTTTATGGCAAACGGTAGGTACGCGGTATTGCACGCGCATCGACGATATAAAAACCATAGCTAAAAGGGTTGTGGAGGTCGGATCACAGCAGTCGCTAACATATTGTTTTAACTCAAAAATAGCGGACAAGAGGGGATCAGGTTTTTACAGTATTTATGATAATAAGGTCTTTTTTGCTCTGCTATTACCTATACTACTATTCCCATTGTATCCCCATTTGTAACTAGGAATTGCAATTCGCTGCTATTGGGCGCAGCGAGATGTTATATTAGTAAGCCCAAAGCCTTCCTGGATAAATGAATTATCCCCCACAAGAAGAATCTTTAAATTCGAACCAATTGTTCCTTAGCGCGTTCAGACAAACAAACAAACTCTTCGAATTTTTATTTTAAGTATAGATTTTTAAATATTTAATATAAAACATATAAGAAGCACATTTTGTTTTAACTTATAAAAACAAAATGTGCTTTTTGGGGTGGGTGTCATTAAACAAAATAGGAATAACAACAAATTTAATCTATAAATAATTCCTTGATTCGAAACTAAAAATACCTCCTCCAAAATTTTTTTATTCTGACAATCTCAAAGCTCAAAATAAGACTCGATACGCCAAAAGTTTTCACATCGGCAGCAGCTTGCCATAAACCGGGAGACCAAACCTAAATGTATAATATCATTATATCCCCGACAGGATCTAAGTCGGGAAATTCAAGTCTATATTTGCCAGTATTGGATTTACTTGCAGTAGACGGCGGTTGTATGGAGCTACTAAGACAAGGAAGCGCGGGTTGTGGATGCGGTATTGTGTATACCGCAGAGCTGTTCTATCCGTAGAGTTAGCCTAATAAATGAATTCGTGAGCAACGATATTAATTTTATGAATTATTTAGAACTAGCTGTGCCCGCGACTTCGTTCGCGTGGACTACATCCTTTCATGGTCGGTTTTACCCCTATCGCCCCTAATATTCGACACAAAAAGTAGTCTATATTTTAATTTTCATATCTCTAACTTAAAAAATAAACATTTTCCCATATAAACTTTCAAAGGTGGCATTACCCCCCCCCCCCCTTACTTTCTAACAAAAAGTAGCCTATGTCCGTTATTGAGGTTCAACGTATAACTATGACAAATTTCATCAAAAGCGTAACAGACAGACAGACAGACAGACAGACAGACAGACAGACAGACAGACAGAGTTACTTTCGCATTTATAATATTAGTAAGGATGGAGTTCGATTTTGTGTTTACGCATTGGCTTTCGAATAGTTGGAGTTGATGTCGTTTTGATGATAGGCTTTCATGGTTGAGGAGTGAGTGTACTGGTTAAAAAAATAAGTATTTTGTAAATGCTAATTTGTTGCCCAATTCGGAGCATATTATGCTAATAAAAACGCTACGGAATGGCGAAGAAACCCAGTTACGAGGAATTAAGTACTTATTTTTATAGATTAAGCTAACTTCTTCCTTCGACTTCTTATGGGATTTATAATCAAATTTTAACCCGTTTTTCTTAACAATAATGCTGAATTAGTCGAGAAATTTATGAATTTTGTATTCAACAACATATTTGGCGGTTCGTTCTCATTTAGTTATATAAATAAGACATAGAATCAAGATTAATTTATAACAACTATTTACAAAGCTTAGCATAAAAAAGCGCGAAGTTTAGAAAGAAATTTTCATAATCACAATATCATAAAGGTGTCACTGAATGACATGTCGTCAACTAAGTAGTATAGTCACGTGCACTTATATATGTCCAACTTAATTACAAAATATACCTTATGATAACGCTATAAGAGCTCAATAGTTTACATTTGATTGCGCGTGAGTGTATTTTTATCAATAAATGGGGTAAAAAAATCGAAATGTAACTGTAAGGAACGTATGTTCTTTACTAAAAGTGGAAGTACTTCCGCCGAGCTAGGTGTTATCTGCTCGGGGACCAAGGCCCAACTACCAATCTTGGTTTGTTGTATATATACTTAGTGGCGACGAAAACTCTGATATCGCGATGTAGGATATTGATGTCACGCATTACGTATGGAGCGTTGTTTTACTACGCCAATTCTGCTGACGCTGTATTTGTGTCGACTTGTAGGTCATGTCGTAGGTCGGCACATAACTAACCTTATTTCAAATAGAAGAAACAGAAATAAATTATCTCCCCTTGCGTGGTAATCGAACCCACGACCTTCACGTATCGCGCGTGCTGCTCTTCCAACTTAGCTAACCGCAAGTTATCGTAGGCGATGAATTTTCTGCTGTACCAACCCGTTCGCCTCCGGTACGTGCCCTCTGCCGAATATGTTTAGAACTACATATTTATCGGTCCGTGATACATTCGTTGCAGAAATATTTGAAAACCACGGAATCGAAGACACCTTGGTATTTTAATCGATTATCCTTACCTTATTTCATACACAATACATTATGGTTAAAGAACTTTATTAATTTCCCATTAGAATAACAATAGGTATTCACTTATTGAGAAACAAATTTCACTTATTGGACTAAAATCACAATAATTTAGAAATTAAGACAACGAGTGTACATAGTCAAATTATTTTACAAAACACGGTGGTGTTAAAAAAAAAAGTAATATTGGTGTACCGTCCTAAACGACGAACAAATCTCTCATTAGAAACGAAACATAACACGGAGCCATAAAGAATTTACTTACTTACTTACTAAATGTTTCCCTAAAAATATATCTAAAGACAATGCTTGATACCTCATCCACACAATCGTTTCCCGGGGTAAGTCAAATGCCTTCCTATTGATTTTGCGGGAATACCGTCACGCTCGGCCACGATTCACGGACCATTCCCGGGGGAATGTTTCCCGGGACGCGCGATTTGCGGGAACGTCTTTTTAACTTGTCAATCCTTGGTTCGTAGAGAGGATTTGAGACTCGTGTGATAAGACTGGAAGTTGTCTTTGGTCTTACTGGGAACGTGATTAAGCTTTTGGGCTATAGAAACGAATGCACAGAAACGTCATCTGTCATCTGCGTAAGTAGAGTTAAATATGTTTTTACTGCAGAGTTATTTTAAAAGAAATACACTGGCCATTTAATGCATTTACCGACTTGGGTTGTAAGCAATATGTGTAAATTTTCTGAAATACAACATTGTTTTATTTCGTAGCTATTAAAATATACGCCACGTACGTTTAATCTCATTAAAATTATAAATGCCAAAATTTGTAAGTATTTATGAATGTTTGTTACTCTTTCACGCTAAAACTACTAAATAAATAATAAATAAATATTGAACAACATCACATACATTGCACTGATTCTGTGGTGAGTAGCTAAAGCACTTGTGTTACAGAAACGAGAAACAATGACGGTACCACAACACCCAGACCCGAGACGATACAGAAAAGTTCATTTACCATATTGACCCGACCGGGGATCGAACCCGGAACCCCAGAGATGGCGCGATGCCAAAGTCCGGCACGCTCGCCTCTCGGCTACGGAGGTCGTCAATATATAAATTAAAATCGTAAATGGATGCCAGAAATTTGGTAGAAAGATTGATGATTACTAAATAAACATTATTTATCCCTAAATAGTGCTAATGAAGTCATGGGCAAGAGCTCGTATCATACATTCCATTTAATGATATGTACTTTACGTTATTTTTTTATTAATGTAAGAATTAATGACTATTGAAATCAAGTATCACCGCCTCTATATTTTTCGTTTAAGTTTGTGTGGATGACAGAGAGGGGGTGGCAGAGAATGCCACGGGCATTAAGTCCGCCTCTTGTACTATTTATAAATGTATTGTTTTTATGTGTGGTCGCGTATAAGTTCGTCATTTATGATTTTAATGTTAGAAGTGAGATGTTTTGGCGATGGTACCGTGATTAGGAATCAAGGATCTCACGATGTTATCCCAGAGGGAAAAGATTGGAATATTTAAAATGGAATACTCTCTTAATTTCCATTCTATGTCCATGGGTTGAGTAATTAATATGATATGATTTACCGTATGGATAAAATAGGATATTGGACATTTTATATTATACCTATTAAGATATAAGGAGAAAATGTTACAAATTTCATTACGTTATACGCATGACCTAATTTTTCCAAACACACCTTTCTAGTACTTAAGATAGATTTATGCTATGAATAAGTCTAAACCTTAGATGGCCTTACTCGGGCTAGACTAGACATTTATAGTACGCTTGGGCCCTGAAGATATGAGTTTTGCTGAATAAGTAAGAGGTAGTTCTGTCCTTTTATCTTAGGACAAAATAATGTACTTAGTGAGTTAAGGATACTGCTCTCAAGAGAGTTTACTGCAAGGCTGAGTCACTCATCGTTATGAGACCTACTTTCAATCTTATTAATAGCACCAGACGACACAAATTAGTATGAAAGCGGATTGGTAAGTTATAGATTTTGACGACCTCCGTAGCCGAGTGGCGAGCGAGCCGGCCTTTGCCGTCGTGCCATCTCTGAAGTCCCAGGTTCGAACTCCGGTCGGGTAAATATGGGAAATTAACTTTTCTATATCGTCTCGGGTGTGGGTGTTGTGGTACCGTCGTTGTTTCTGATTTCTGTAACACAAGTGCTCAAGCTACTTACCACAGAATCAGAGCAATGTATGTGATGTTGTCTAACATTTATTTATTGTATTTGTAGATAAAAGCAGCGACATAAGAACTAAAATCGAATTGGAAGTGTTTATCTTGACGTGCTGTCGACCGTGGCCTGGTAGAGCAATGCTTAGCGCTTCTAGCTTAACCAAGAATCGTGAGTTCGATTCTCAATCAGGGCAAACATTATTTGTGTTGATTCTGTGTATGGGTGTTTATATTTATATTTAAGCATTACCACCTCTGGTTCTAGTTTCCATAATACAACTAATGTAGGGACCAAGTAAATGTGATTTTGTCTGTCTGTACAATGATCAATGATTCTGTAGATGCAGTTCCATGCAAAATAGAAACAAATCATTGTCCCCCGAGTCATTAATAACATACATTCGTAGATGTATATATATTAATAGAAGCATTGAAAACTTAAGCCTTAAGTGTCATCTATAAATTTTCTTATAAAAGGTTTAAAAAGCCGTTGCGTACGTAAAGATCTAAGCACTGTTACTGTCAACGTGAAGCGACTTTGTTGGTGTATCCCACGACTCCGTTCACGCTATTCTGGAATAAAAAGTATCCAAAACAGTATTTTAGTGTTAACACAGTCCAGCAGTCAAATTTCATCAGCTTCCTTTCAGTAGTTATTTCGTTAAAGAGTGACAAAAATCCGTACATTAACAAAGATATCTTTCAAGGTCGTAATATTAGTGGGACATTCAAAAGGCAAATCGAAACATTTTACATATCATTTCTCAACCGCGTATACTGAATTTTACATAGTAGTGAGCGAGCGAGGTAGCTGCTACTATTCCCCCCTTTATTCCCCCATTTCCCTATATACGAGGTGCCCAGAATACTGTTGTGGAGTGGCAATAATTTACATTGTTGTGCGAGCGAGACAGTTATATATGACCTTAATAAAAATGGCGCTGAGATTGTGTTTTTTGAATGTAGTATTCTGGTTTGAGTTTCTGTTGGAAATATTATTGGCTAATCTATTAAAGGCAATCAACGCCAATAAATTGATTAATTTAAATCGTGGCGTAATGGAAAGCGCAAAAACGGTTCGATTCCCGGTCACATGAATATGGTAAAGAATTTCCAGATTGAATTAGGTCTAGAAATGTTGCTGAACACCATTTGATCAAAATCCGTTATACGCTGGAACTTATTAGGACATTACAAGTCTGGTTTTTGGACTTCCATTTTTTTTTTATATTACACTTTAAGATTGACCTCATTCCATCTGATGTCAAGTGGTAATGACGTCCTAGCTTAAGGGCGACAAGTACAGTATAATAATCTGTTGCTGGACTTGTCGCCCTGACCTTGAAGGCTTGACCCCTGTTACTAATGTAGCACCCCCCAAGAACTCTGCAATCAAACTCTGCTCTCATACAAACTAACTACCTCTGTTTTACCCTTTTAGAGGGAGTTTTCGTAAAATCCATTTTTAGCGTTGTCTATACCTTATCAGGAACGTATCTTACTTCAAAAACATAATAAATACTTCCAACCCCCGTTTTACCCCCTAAGGGCTAGTTTTGATCCGTTTTTATCTATACTGTTTAAAGAATGTACTGTCAAATTTCAAGTTTGACGTTTGTTTTCGTTTTTGACATTTCGCGATTAATCAGTCGGTCAGTAATTAACATCGTTACATTTAAATGTAAATGTATGTTACTGACCGACTGAATGCTTAAGCATTGTCTCTAAAACTTTTTGAAATTCAAACAACGCAACGATATTTAACAATATATGGAAAGCAAACATTAAAATTATGATTAATAGCCGTCATCAAAAACTTTGACGCTGTACACAATTCATTCGCCAGCAACTATTTGGTTTCCACGATAGGAAAATAAAAATGGCAATGAGCGGACTGATTTCACAATTTCGCAATTTAAACTGCAATCCGAACTCATATTTTATTGTCAAATATTGATACGAATGTTTGACTATGTGTCAAATGTAGCGTTGCGGAACGTAAATAACTTTTTTCGATTGTGAACCGTTAACGTCGCAATACGATTAATGTATTGTTAATGTTTCGTTTGCACAACATTTTTTTACTTTAAAGGAATAGGAAGCATTTCGTGGCACTATATTTAAGAATGTCCTACGATAACTCGGCTTACCTTATTAATACTTATTTATAAATAAATAAATAAATATTGGAACATCACATACATTGCTCTGATTCTGTGGTAAGTAGCTTAAGCACTTGTGTTACAGAAATCAGAAACAACGAAGGCATTACAACACACAGACCCGAGACAATATAGAAAAGTTCGTTTCTCATATTGACCCGACGGGGGTCCGAACTCGGAACTTAGAGATGGCGTTTCAAAGTACTGTGGACTGTGGAGGTCGAATCACAGCAGTCGCTAACAGTAAATAAAAAAACAATTAAAGATCTGGTTGGCTGGTTCATCCGAACATAGTCCCTACCAACAGGATGGGCGACGCCAAAGTCCGACCCGTTCGCCTCTCGGCTACTGAGGCCGTCAAAATCGTCGCCGTTGTTTGAAAACCAAGATTAAAAACAAAAACGACTCATTTATACATATGTTAGACAAATAAAGATAGTGATTAAAAATAGGCACAGTCCCACAAAACTGTTAACACTGTTTAATGCAAAATAGTCTCTTTACTAAAGCCCTCAAATAATTCTCCTCAAAAGTGCTTCTTCATAAGACCTATGAAACATTATCCATACTAATATTATAAATGCGAAAGTAACTATGTCTGTCTGTCTGTCTGTTACTCTTTCACGCCTAAACGGGTGAACGGATCTTGATGAAATTTGGTATGGTGATATATGATAACCTGGAAATGGTCTTAGGCTATAAATAATTCCACGCGGGCGAAGCCGCGGGCGGAAAGCTAGTTAACTATAAAATGTTGTTAGAAGTAATTATAATCCATTTTGCGAATATTAAATGAGACAGTAGTGCATGTGTGAGATGATTGTTTATTTTTCACGCAATACCTACTTAATTTTTCTGACAATTTGCCCAATTTGTCAGCTAGACATATTACATACTGGAGACTATACTTAAATAATACTTTCAATCCCCAATTAAAGCGAACAAAGGGTATCAGCTACTGACATGGAAAAAACGTACTTTTTTCATACAACTCAACTGACTAAAAAACTCAAATAACACAAATATTTCTTTATTCAAGTAGGTTACATAACACTTTTGAATCGTCATTGAATACAATTCAAAGCGATTCTACTGCTGGTCCGGAACCTATATCTACCGAGGAGACACCGGTAAGAAACTCGGCATGCAATACAAAGTACCTACACATTTTTAGTTTTGGCATGAAAGGCGGACAAACAGTTATTTCGCATGTATAATATTATTAGTGAATAAGTGTGGATAACTCAGGTTACTTCCAGCGACTTTAGCTCATCCTCCTACTGTTTGCATGTTTTCATAGCAAATTAGGCAGACGAAACCGGGGCAGACTAAGTCCATACTAAATAGCTAATGTATTTTGTTAGGCGCCGGCAAAAGGTCTGAATTTGAAACGCGAGATCCTTTGCGCGGTCGGAAATTTGTTTATTATTTAACCGTTAGATGCGCAATTACGCTAAGCGCTAAGCGACAATCTCTAGGCACAAATATAAAATACTAGCTATGCCCGCGACTTCGTTCGCGTGAACTACATCCTTTCATGGTCGGTTTTACCCCTTTCTCCCCTAATATTCGAAACAAAAAGTAGTCTATATTTTAATCCAAGTTTCGAGCTATATTTGTGCCAAATTTCATTTCTCTAACTTCAAAAATAGACATTTTTCCATATAAACTTTCAAAGGTGGTATTACCCCCATCCCCCCCTTATTTTCTAATAAAAAGTAGCCTATGTCCGTTCTTGAGGTTCAACGTATACCTATACCAAATTTCATCAAAATCGGTTGAGAGGTTTAAGCAGGAAAGCGTAACCGACAGACAGACAGACAGACAGAGTTACTTCCGCATTTATAATATTAGTAGGGATTAAAACTAGCAGCCGGCCGCGAGTTTGTACGCGGTGTTAATTATTTACACATAAAAAAAAAATCTACTAACAAGATTTTATAGTTAATAACTTTTCATAGGTCTTATGAAGAATCACTTTTTGAGGAGAATTGTTATTGTATATAGTGATGTGTACCTAATCAAAATAGTTTGTAATGCTTTGGACAATTGATTAATATTAAATAAAATATCTACTCGAAGACTAATTTCGAAAAAAAATATTGAAATAATTTTGTAAGTCAAAAGAACTTTTATTCAAAGTTCAAACCGCCGTTTAACTCCTTTAAATGATTTTCAAAAAAAATATTTTACATGTGACTTTCGATGGAAAATTACGTAGCGCAGAGACGACTGGACCGGGCTTTAACGTCGCGAAATCTTTGAGTCCCCGTTCGATTCTCGGTTGAGTCATGGAAAAATATTGTCTCGGGTCTGGGTTTTGTGACCTTCGTCGTTTCTGTAGTGCTTTAGCTACGTACCACACACTCCGAGATTTTGTCTAACATTTTATTTGATTTAATAACACACCGACCTAACCAATAAGTAAACAGGCTATGAAATAACCTTTACAGATTAACAATCAAGCTTGATGAGAACAGCGAAATTGCGACCAAACGTGTTATAATTACGCTAATACAAAATGGTTTGGAGTTTAACCCCATTCTATTATTAAACTTTTCCTATAATAAATAGGAGGGAGTTATATGTTATATTTAGCTTAGTTGCGCTTAATCTCTGTTTAACGTGCACGCTAAATGAACATTAATATTAGAACTTAGCGAAGTGTGGGAGGTGATGGTTTGGTGACGAGAGGAGCGGGAGCGATTTCATAAGTTTAAGCGTTTTTTATAATAGTATTTGGGAAATGCAAGTTTTATTTATCTGCAATTTGAGAGGTTATTTTAAGTAAGTTTCGGACTTTCAATCAATCAATCATTTATTTGACAAAAATAATAAAGAAAAGGAACTACAGTAAATAAATACATTAAAATTAATAATAATTGAAGTTAAAGAATAAAAAGACTTTATTAGGTTCCGAGCCGGCTGTAGCTTTAATGTTGGTTTACCTTCATTTCGACGTTGCATAAGTGTTATTGTAACCTAAACGAATGAAAAATTGATCATGATTAATGAAAAGTGCCATAGTTGTTTTTAATTGAAAATCAAATCTTGATCAGATGTTGCTTGCAAAACGTATTTTGGTAAATTATTTATTTCTAAATTAACTATTATTCGTATTGTCATATTGAAAATTGGCCAAACTCAAACGCCAGGTATAATACAGCTACGCATAAACTAAAAATATTTTTAACTTAAGACTCCCGAACTCTACAAATTCAGAGAAAAGGTAACGGTAATTATTTTCATTAGTTTGAGGTTCAGTTTCCATTGCCACTTTCTATTTACGCTAAACCTAAAAAAACGATTACAGCGTTAAGCTACAGATTCCGCTAATCGCCCATCACTGAATAGCTTTCTAAATCTAAAACACATTACAATTATGTGAAAAACGAATCGATTAGCAGCCCGTCCGGATTTAGCGGAACATGCGAAAATGTAATAGAAGCCTTTAATGGGTCCGGTATTAGCGGAAGTTTATCTGAAATAGCGGCCGTATGGGCCTTCATGTGAACTAAAGTGGAACTAATTGTTGTGACTACTGCCTGCCGGCGACTCCGCCTACGAATTAAGTAAAAGAGGAATACTTATTGACCATTAAAGTCACATTTGTTTTTTTTTTACATTGCACTTCAAGATTGACCTCATCCCACCCGATGTTTAGTGGTAATGAGGTCCTAGCTTAAGGGTGACAAGTACAGCATAATAAATATGTACTGGACTTGTCGCCCTTACCTTATTTAGAAAACAAAAATATGAACACAAAGTACCTTGTAACGCCAATTATGAATTTTGTAGTTAGTGCAATTTTTTGAGTACCCCTATTTACTATGTTTGAACTATAAAAATCTGATCTTAAGTTTCCTACAAAATGTATTAAAGTATAAAACGGAAAAGAAATATATCTATGTAAGTTTCCTTTTTTTATGAACTCACGTTGTTCATTTAGTTTGAACTTCTTGAATGTGTAATTTGTATTAAATACTTAAGTATCATAGGTAGTGACGTCACCAATAACAAATATGGCTCGCGAAAACTGACGTTTATATTTTTTATTAAGAGAGGTAGGGCATAGCGATTTATGTCTGTGTATGGAGCAGCCCGACTGGTGAAATACCTCCACCTTACAGAAGACCGCAGCCAAATAAAAATCACTTTTGTATTGTTGTGTTCCGGTGTGTGAGTAAGATTGCCAGAGCTGCTGTGGGGCTGCTACATTAGTAGCAGGGGTTAGGCCTTCAAGGTAAGGGCGACAAGTCCAGAATCAGATTTATTATGCTACACTTGCCGCCCTTAAGCAAGGACCTCATTACCACTTAATATCAGGTAGGATGAGGTCAATCTTGAAGTGTAATATAAAAAAAATGTGGTTATTTTGGTTTGAACAAATATTTCGAGCTTAAGAAACTTTAATAGATACACATTATTGTAACAATGACTCAATTTCAATGATTAAGCCTACACTCAAATAAGATTTAATTTTAAGACTTTCGCGTTCCATTTTAAACATTTAAAATAATTTAACGGGTCAAAACGCGACACCATTTTTATTTAGTAGTTAATACGAACTACTTACTGCCCGACGTTTCGGTTAGGTTGCACCAACCGTGGTCACGAGCTGACCGAAACGTCGGGCAGTAAGTAGTTCGTATTAACTACTAAATAAAAATGGTGTCGCGTTTTGACCCGTTAAATTATTTTAAATACTCAAATAAGATGTTACTTAGGTTTACATTTTTATATTATATTGTTGTCATTGCAGGCACCCATTTAGCAGAGTTACATAAAATAGGCTTAATCAACTTCTCAACCCCATTGTCATTACTGGAATACAAAATCCTGTTCGTAAATCCCTCTCGAATCGTAATTTAAATTAATTATTTGGACCAATCGCACCTACAATAATATCAGCCGCGGGGGATGAGCCAAAACGAATTTTAATTACATCCCTCTTACCCCCTCCCCTAAATAATGGTGATGTCTTGTTCTCTATAGGTTATGAAAGCTGTTTGTCAATGCGTTTCAAAGGGTTTTAATTAAAATTGTGTTCACTTTGATAGCGACGTTTGAACGTATATTTGAGTTTTAATATGCAAAGACAATTGAAGTTATATCAGGAGTGCGCTTGTAACCAGCGAACTGGAAAATAATCACCTGTAATTAAGGTTTTAATAACTAACTGTGGAAATCAACCCGGCCACCAAAAACCAAGCCAATTTGAATTAAAAGTTTGTCTCCCAAATTGACTTGACCAAGAATCAAACCTAGGCTTTTTTTAAGTAAGCTACCAAAAGCGCGTAGAAAATATAGATACATAATATAGTTTTTTACAAACTAAAATCCATAGAAATGACAATCCCTTAATGAAAGGCATGTATGTATAGCTCTGTTTCTGTAGTAAGTAGCTGAAGCACTAGCGTTACATCAATCAGGATACACGACTGTACCACAACACCAAGATACGAGAAAATACGGACAAGTAATCAACAATAAATGCATTTTTAAATGTTAAGTAACCGTTGATGACCATGCCGTTCTACGTGTTTTTTACTCATCTACATAATATGTTGAACTGTCCTTTAATGAAAGTCTGTTTTAAAACCATCAGTTACAGTATTTACACCGAGTAACATTTGAACAATGATGTCTGTACCTGAGTCCTAAGTAAATTGTAATATCGTGTCGTGAAGCTATACCAATTTGTATCTAAATATACATATGTAGGTTCCAATAAAGGAACACGGAATCAGCCTTTACCAAAACTTTTTGTACTATAATGGTAAATACACTTACGTCACACAGAATCTTACCAAATACGCCCAAGTCTTATTCTTCATGAGAATAAGAAAACGTTGCAAGAATTCATAAGGAAAAACGCTTACATTTATCACGCAATATGAAACCATAAAATTCATTATTACGCCCACAGATCAAATATTCCCGTACTATTCGTACGCAATATGTGGAAGTATTGTGTTTATGGTAACTAGACATTCCTTGTCTATGATGATGGTCTATGACTGATAGTTCTAGACTATATATCTAGATACTCAGATGCCACGGCCGTTGAATGTTCACATTAGCTAATAAAAAGTATCCATTCTTATGTTGTTATAGTATACTTCTAGTCTACCTAACTACTCTATATCTTCGACGAACTACGTAGCCAAAAGGCGAGCGGGTTGGACTTTAGCGTCGCCCCACTTCTGAGGTCCCGGGTTCGATCCCCGGCCGGGTCAGTAAAGGAAACGAACTTTTCCATATTGTCTCGGGTCTGAGTGTTGTGGTACCGTCGTTGTTTCTGATTTCTGTAACACAAGTGCTTAAGCTTAATTAACCACGAAATTAGAGCCATATATGTGATGTTATCCCATATATTATTCTTTATATATCTAGCAAATCAGATACCAATATATTTAGAAGGTTTTGCCCGAAAGAATAACAAACATTATATGGAAACCTTTTCGTGAAACGTCAAATCGGAGATCAAAATCTTAACGTACTAAAACTACTAAAGCACAAAGATGCTAGAGTAAATTTTAACTAATGACAGTTCCAATTTCCCGTTTGAAGACGGAGTAAATTTAGTCGCGGATTCGTCGCTTGCTCAAACACAACTACGCGAAGTACTCCTCAAAAATAACGCCAAAAGGCATCCCCCAACCGAACTACAAGAGGCACTCACAAAAGAAAACAGAATCTCCACAAAGCTCAACAAAACATTAATTAAATGACTTGCGTGTCCGACAAAAAATATCTCCGAGCGAATTAAAATAAAAACAATACTACAGCCAGCAGAGGTACCTTTAATAAATCATGAACAGCGATGTCAAAGGTAGACGACGTAGTGCCACGTAATCAGGATGAAAAATGCAGGCTTAGATTACGTGTACACGGGAATACAGAGAGCTGAAAAATACATGAACAGTAAAAAACATGAAATATACAGGGATAATTTAAATATAAACATTAATCTGGCTCGGTCGCCGGTGTCACGCGGACCGTCGACAAAACAATTGGATCGAGGGGAAAAGTGTCACTCGGCGCTTATCTGGCGTTTAGTTTCGGATTTTTCGTATTTTCGGAAAACGTTTGACGTTTGTTAACGATTCGCTGTGGGGACTTTCGACGGTGCTTAGAATTTTGTCCTAAAGTTTTATTAACTAAGCTAGATGCAGTTGTTATGGGATTGTAGGTAATATTTTTTTATTTATTTTGCCTATGAAATGTTTCACATCGAACCTTTACATCAAACCTTGGATTGATCTTTGGATTGGGAACTTCGACGGGTGTTCATTTGAGAGTAGGTGTTATTAAAACGTTTTTTTTTTCTTTTAAAGGTGATAATAGGAAGTATCAATTTAAATCCTCATAATTTTCATCATGACGACAAACCAAACTAAGGTACCACAATTAAAAATTTTGCACCAATCAATTATAGGACGCCTAAATTTCGAAGACAAAAAATGTCTTTACCTCATCATATTATCTCTCAAATGAATTATCTTTCCTAAGGCGATCATAATCTAGCTTTAATTTTACTCCGCATCCCTCAATGAAACGTAACAAGATCTAAACACAGCAGAATTGTTCAAGGTCCATTACTGTTATTGCTATGCCCAAACTACTTCAAGCAACTTCGAAGGTTACTAGCAATAATACAGGGTTAAAATCTCCCTAACTGCTGACCCTACTGCGCTTCCAAATTAAACTGCCTTATTAATAGATCGGAGATACGTTGCTTTTGTCTTTCTGTACTCGTCTCGTGGACTTAATGGGAAATTTAAACAAGACTAGTGAGGAGGTATGGTCGAGTAAGTTCTTTCATGTTTCTTTTTAAATTTGGATAAGATTTCTACAATATGAATGTCTACAACAATAATCCAATTAGTTATATTGTCTACCAGGGGCCTCTCACAGTTTCACACGCGTAGTATTCCCGTTTTTCCCACATTTTCCACAGATACTTGGCTCCTACTGCTAGCAACATGATGTGTGTGTGTGTGTGTGTGATCGCTTTCTTCAATTCTGAAGGTCGTGTCCCTGAAAGCTTCTCGTGGCTTCGTGCACCAGCTTTCTCCACTTGTTCCGGTTCTCGGCTGTCCTTAGGGCGGTTACAACAGCGGTTACACACACACACTGTTAGCAACATGATGTAACATAGCCTAAAGCCTTCCTCGATAAATATACTATCCAAAACGAAAAGGATGCTTCAATTCGAACCAATAGTTCCTGAGCTAAGCGCGTTCAAACAAACAAACACTGTTTGACTGTTTGTCTGTCCGGCTTTCAGCACCACTGAACTCATTTTGATGAAATTTGGTATAGGCATAAGTTGAACTTCTAGAACAGATATAGGCTATTTGTTGTTTTGAATATAAGGGGCGATGGGGGTAATATCGTCCTTGAAAGTTTATATGGGAGAATTTTTATTTTTTAAGTTAGAGATATGGAAGATAAGGGTAAAACAGACCATGAAAGTATGTAATCTACACGAATGTAGTCTAACATAAACCTCGTGACAGACTAAGTATGGAAATAAATCGCATTTGACGTAACGTCACGCGTGAACGAAGCTGCGAAAGAAGAAAAGGAGCGTGAAGAAACATCTTGCGATGCTAACGGATAGGATATTACGGTATAAAATCCATTGTCATCGAGATCCTCTCTTGCTTACCTACCAGCCTGATGTGGTAGGTATATACTGTGGTTCTATAAAAAAAAACAAAAAGGCATAATACTGTTTGATGCCTTGTTTCGCCTGTGTCATTTTAAGATAGCAACAATGTATCTACAAAATCTTTATTAAAACGATCCTAACTTACTTCAGCCATTACATGAAATAATTCAGCGAATTTATCACATCCCTAAAGGCAGCTCTTTCTACTCTGATTAAAACGAGTACCCGACAGTGGCAAATTAAAATCTAAGACGGGCGGTTAACGTAGACGTATCGCGCGAACCACCAGCGAGATTATTTACGCGACACATTTTCATTTTAGGAAGAAAGGGTTACGACCAAATTTTGATTTACTTGATAAAGGAGGTCGGTTAATCCTACTACTATTATAAAGGCGAAAGTTTGTAAGTATGGATGTATGGATGTTTGTTACTCTTTCACGCAAAAACTACAGAACGGATTTGGATACAATTTGGTAGGAAGACAGATAACACACTAGATTAACATATAGGATACTTTTTATCCCGAAATAACGCGGGCGAAGTCGCGGGCAACAGCTAGTTATCGATAATTTAATTATAATACACTATGAGGGGGAGGAATTCGAATGTGAGAGAGAACAGGTAGATGATAAAAGTGTATGATCAGTCCAACAGTAAGTTAACAAAAAAATACAAGACACATATTTTTCACTTTTGTCATGTAAGCAGTAATTTACTATATTGCGTTAAAATTTTACGACATCACCACTTCGCTGATTTTTTACGCATCATATTTTATTTAATGATTGAAGCAAATAATACATTTTCATTGTATTTTGGAAATCTAACGAATTAAATAGAATCATTATTTTTTCTGTGTCATCACCCCATTTGAGCCATTTAAATATAACAATCCATGAGTAGTATGAGAAAAGGTAGTAAGAGACTTAATAAAATTGTAAATAATGAAATGTAGATTTATAAAATTTATTGCACAAAAAAAAATAAAAACGTTAACCTAACGCTAGGAGCATTCTCTAACAGTCAACCCTTGGGGTATGCAGAAAGTTTATAGATTATGATTATGTATTTGTTTTTCAAACCTCTCTATAATATAACAAAGGGAACTGCACAGGCCCATGCGAATATGCGAATGCGAATTTCAGGAGTGGTATGTCTCAGAAAGACACCAATGTTAGATGTTCTCAAGCCTGAAAGGAACCCTCACCCCGAATAATTCCCTAATTTTCAAAATTCGCCAAACGTTCCAACTACCAAGTTTATTGCAACAACACTTAGGTCGTTAGCCTCATCAGTGTAAGCAAGACGCAATAAATTAGACTCGTAACTAAAACTGTTTGGGCGTCCACGTTTCTGTTTAATTCGTTAAGTTATGCACTTACTAGCTGTACATCACGTGACTGAGACGTGGGACGCTAGTGGAATAGTTTAGGATGCAAAACATTCGGAAAAGAGGGAGAGAGATGGAAGACTTGAGAACAAAGACGACCCGTTTAACGCTAAGATGAAAACAGCTTATAACCATACCTTGGAAAAGTCAGATGGTGAAACAGAATAAAATATACTTGACACTGTAGTACCTTACTTAGTTGTAGTGAATAACTATGAAACAATATCCAGGCAATTATTAATTTCAGTGGTGTTAAAGATGGAAGATTTGGGAACAAAGACGATATGTTTAACGCTAAGATGAAAACAGCTTATAACCATGCCTTGGGATAATCAGATGGTGAAACAGAATAAAATATACTTGAAACTGTAGTAGCTTACTTAGTTGTAGTGAATAACTATGAAACAATATCCAGGCAATTATTAATTTCTGTGGTGTTAAAGATGGAAGATTTGGGAACAGAGACGATCTGTTTAACGCTAAGATGAAAACAGCTTATAACCATGCCTTGGGAAATTCAGATGGTGAAACAGAATAAAATATACTTGAAACTGTAGTAGCTTACTTAGTTGTAGTGAATAACTATGAAACAATATCCAGGCAATTATTAATTTCTGTGGTGTTAAAGATGGAAGATTTGGGAACAAAGACGGTCTGTTTAACGCTAAGATGAAAACAGCTTATAACCATGCCTTGGGAAATTCAGATGGTGAAACAGAATAAAATATACTTGAAACTGTAGTAGCTTACTGTTTTAGTAGTGAATAACTATGAAACGATATCCAGACAATTCATTTCTAACACCACGATGGTTGATTTTAACTTACAAACGATCTCATCAAAACTAATAGTAATATCTTAAATACTGCTTAACGATATTAATTATCTAACAAAACAAAAATAATGTTAATACTCAATTATTTAAAAATGTCCAATGAAACTTAAGAAGTCAGGTCGATTTTAGCCACAAATTTCAACATTCTAGTTAGTCAACACAAAATATACTCTTAAAACTCTTAAGTAACATACTTAAGCAAAAATTCATTAGAGAGTACTAAAAGTAGATGGATGAATGGCTTCTATAGAAAGCTACTAAAGGTTTTTAAAAAGCAAATTTCACTTGGCTTTGGAACAAACATTTCACTGAATAACTTAGCAACTGTAGCCGAGTTACTGTCAACAATTTTAAAAATATATTATTTAAAAGAAAAATTACAATTTCATCTCCCCTTGCCGTGTGACATTTGAACCCAAGTGCGGCGTGAAGCACTATAAAAAATGTACAAAATCTATTAGCAATCACCAAAACGATACTTAATTCAAAATTAACCTTGTCAGCTATAACGACAAGTTCAAATTCAATCTCGCCACTCTCATCGGTATGCACAAAACGAAACAAAATTACTAATCCCCTGAAAATATCTATTCCGACACAGTGGCGTAGCGTGCATTGGCGGGGCCCCGTATAAAAAGATGCTTAGGGGCCCTTTGTGGGGGGGGGGGGGGGGAAAGATTTCTCACAAAGGAAAGAACAATATTATTTGTACTGAATTAAAATGTAATGCAAGATATCGATTTTATTCTTGAGGGATTTCCCGTCGAATTTAAGATGAAGTAAATAAAACTTTGATTTACCGCCATAACTATGTACATTGTTGCCAGCTTTTGAACGCACGCTTAAAGCGGGAAAAAAAATAATTGCTTTATAACAATTATGTCATTTGTAAAATAAAATGAATTAGGAAGTTTTCATTTTTTTTCCATAACACTTTGGGGGCTTTAACCGTATAATTGATACGGCAGATACGGCGGTAGCTACGCCCCTGTTCCGACATCTCATCTAACTTTCCGCTTCGAATCAGTCGGGCCATCATCTGTGACTTTGTTCGTCAGAATTTCATCATTGTCAATTACGCAACTCCAGTAAGTAATAACTTTTGATTAATCTAATTGTGTTTAAGTTCCCGGCTTGGGACAGGACAAATTTGGAATAGTTACCCCTGTTAGATGTAGTTGAATTGGAAGCAAAGCTTAATGGGGTTGTGAGGTAGAAACTCGCTTACCTGGAACAAAAAACAATACATTTTAGAACAACATGAACAATTAACATTTAACGTTTTGAGATTGAACGTGGCAGTAAAGGCATTTAAGTTGTATGAAGTTATGGGATTGAAGTTAGATGATTTCTATGAAAAGAAAAACAAAATGGTAGATAACTCAAATGTTCCATTTGGTCAGATATATTAACAATAAGCTTGCGCTTAAATTGAACACGACGAAATTAATATTACTATACATATAATATAATAAATAAAATAAATACATATTGGACAACATCACATACATTGCTCTGATTCTGTGGTAAGTAGCTAAAGCACTTGTGTTACAGAAATTAGAAACAACGACGGTACCACAACACCCAGACCCGAGACAATACAGAAAAGTTAGTTTCCCATATTGACCCGACCGGGGATCGAAGCCAAAGTCCGGCACGCTCGCCTTTCGGCTACGGAGGTCGTCATATATACATATAAATAGATAGATACACTTCATTGCACAGAAAAAATTACAGACATTGGTTTTACAGACATATATGTATGTATATATTATTTCAAATTCGACCTCGCCTAGTGTGACAATCACTGTTTCATTGAAATTGTAAAGCTTAGGTTTCTGGCAAATAAACACATGGTATTTTTTGTTTTATTTATGTCGAAGGCATTATTGCAAAATGTTGATTTCGAAATGTACCAAACTTAAATGGAATGGCGGGCTGTATGAGTCTATAATTACAATTAAAACTTGTTTTACTCGTATGCTCGTACCGATATAATAGGTAAGCAATTCAAAACTGATATACAAAACAAAAGTACTAGAAGAAATAAAACATTCTCGTGTAAAAACACAAAGGACAATATCTCATACATTGGTCTGATTCTGTGGTAAATAGCTTAAGCACTAGTGTTACAACGACGGTACCAAAACACCCAGACCTGAGACAGAACAGTCAGAAAAAGTTCGTTTCGGGGATCGAACTCGGTACTCAGAAATGGCGTTTAAAAGTGCCGTGGTCGAATCACAGCAGTAACTAAAATAACATTTAAATATCTGGTTGGCTGATTCATCCGAACATAGTCCCTACCTACAGAATACAAGGCGGTTAGGGAATTCTCTTGTATGAAGAAGATTGGCTTGCAACGGCAATCCAAGACCAGTTATATTTATAAGGACCTTCCACTATTTCCTTTTTACAGCAAACTTTCTGAAGGCATAGGAAAATCGATTTTACGCCCAAGGGATGTAGGCGACATATTATCTTCTGATATCGGTCGCGGCCAAGTAGCTGATGTGTACGAATAATAGTCGTGTTACTGTAATAAAAATACATTCCACACATGCGTTAAAGGCATCTTATGGCTAAGACTGAAGGTTCAAAGTCGTTGGATATTTAGTGGAAGCTTGCATTCTAGTCACGTCGGGATCTGTCTGTCCTCAGAACGTTTATTAATCGTCGGTCCTTAACCGGCCTTGATTTAAATTATTTTAATATGGTAAGGTCACAGATGTGGGGCGGTATACGGTTATAATAATGGCTTCAATATACATTGAAATTCCTTGAACATCTATTTGCACATACAAACAGTGCACACCGCACCATTTTGCATTTGTCTTTGGTTTGTTCTTTTATCCATTACTAGCTAACCGCCGCGGCTTTACACGCGTACTATTCTTGCTTTTTTCTACATTTTCCACTGATGCTTTCGTCCCATTTTTCGCAGAGTGATGTTATACAGCCTATAGCCTTCCGCAATAAATTGACTATCCCAAACAAAAAAACTGGATAGTCCACTATTATTTAACTGACTATATCCAACACCTTTTGTTTTGTGCTCGTGCAATAGTCCATGGTAGTTATGTTTCACACAGATGCATACGAAAAATATTAAAAAGATTTGCGAGGCATGAAAAAGGCATCTGAAATAATGGATTAACATATAGGGTACTTTTTTATCAATAAATATTGCGAACGAAGTCAGGGGCACCAACTAGTATTGGATGCAACCAACGATCTTTTAAGTTTTAGGATTAAGACACATTCCCAGTTATACATAAAAGAAATAAAGCTTTAACAATTCGTAAGAAATTAGGATGCCAATAGTTTATAAAAACAATAATTAACAAAGCTTTCCAAAATAATTCCTTAAACTTAAGAGTATCTTCATGACACCTACAAACAAACACACAGAAAAAACTACTTTGTACGTGTAGCTTTTTCAAAAGCGCACCGACATTCTGGAGACAATCAGCATCACACCTTTTGTTCTTAACCAGTAAAAATCTTGTTAACAAAGGATTTTGCCACCCTATTTAAAGTCTGTATTTAAATAGCCACCGTCACAACACTGTTAGCTCAGCATTTTATTTGCGTGAACTGTTTTATAAAACAATGTTGCTCCAGTCGACATACATTTCAAAGTAAGTAAATCTTTAAAGCATTCTTCCACGACAACCCACAATATCCTGCCTTTTCATTATTGCAACTTTAATGCACCGCTAGTGCATAGTCGCGTCATAATGACATAGGGATAGATAACACTTTCCCGTATTGAATAATGATGAAAATACAGATTTACTTGGAGTAAAATGGTCAGTTTAATAACAGTGGACGGGCCAGTAAGAAATAGACACGCGGTTGTTCTATGAATACGTTATGAAGTGTTTGAGTGATAAGGTTGGAGCGATTTTTGAAGGCTTTAAATATACCTCTAGTAATGTAACTGAATAAGCACTCTGAGCAATTATCCTGTACATACAGACATCTGCCGAACTGGATAGCACTTTTTTGGCAGTGGTTTCTAATATTTGGTAACAAAATTATTCTTACATAATCCAAGAGAAAACGTTGGAAGGTTAACAATACTCAAGAAGTGTTTAAAACTTCCTATACAACGTCTCATGACGTTGATGTAGTATCAGCATAATAACCTTTTAACATAAATCATACTTCTCAAAAAAAACTGTTAGTAAGTTATTTTACTTATATTTATTAATACAGAATCCAGAAAAAATCGTCTCCATGAAACTCTATATAAAAATTTAATTATTTTTTTATTGTTACAATATTTTTAGCGTTACCTTCCTGGTTGTAAATTCCGAATGGTTCTCGCGAAAAAGGACTGACATTTCATTTAAAAATTGTACTCATGTACACGAAAAAAAAAATTACTTAAACTAAAGTGTTAAAGTGGAGGTCAGTTGTATGTTTGAAAGCAAGAAATATTTACTCCTAATTTAAAGTTCAAATTTGAGGAAGCCAAGAGAAAAACGTTCAGAATCTTAGAAAAACGCTGATCGCTCATAACTCAAAATATATCTAGTTAAATATTTATCCGCCCTCCTGGAAGGAAAGGGTGCATTTGACAGCGATTGTTGTAAAAATAAAAGTTTTTCCTCGATCCGGACACAACACCACGTTCAGATGTCAAAAACACTAGTAGCGGTGCAATGACTGACGCATGTCTTTTATTTTATGCGACTTAACATAATTTTAATAATATTCTAAAATATCCAGATTTAATAGACCTTTGAATGCTGAAGACCGACCTCAGTAAAAAGTCAACTCTTGAAATGGACTCTGAACTTTTTCATATTGTCTTAGGGTGTTGTGGCAACGTCATAGTTTCTGATTTCTGTTCCACAAGTGCTACTAGCTACTTACCACAGAATCAGAGCAATGTATGTGATGTTGTCCAATATTTATTATTTTTGAAACTTGACAATGCATAAAGGAGCATGGCGTCCACTACGAATATGATTCTAATTTTAACAAGCCTGGAGCGATTGCCATATGACTTCTGCAAGGCTCAAGGAAAAACACACTTATGCATCACAATCGTGACCATGGGCTGAGCGTGCCTTCTAAACCACGGAATCATTAAACCTTGAACCGCACATACATAGAGTAATAATTTAATTTCCTCATGTAGGTTACAAGTAACAAGCAGAAGAAAAATAAATACGAAAGCTACGAAAGGTAAAAGAGAATCAAATAAAAACATGAAAACAAAGCTCTATTAACGTTTAATATTTAAGGCAACGCGTATTTAAGATTAGTACTTAAGGCTTAATTTAAGAGAGGTAATTAAGAAAGTACGTACCTTTGATATTTAAAATCTGAACGTTGATTTGCACTTTTATTTTGTTGACCGTACATTTTATCAAAATGGCTTTATCTGTATCCACTCACGTGTTACAGGATAATAACATCGTTAAAAGCTTTTTAATTGAACCGAACTGATGCCCCACTTTAAATTCACTTCGTGCAATATTCTGTTCCATAACCAGTTTATTAGTCAGTACACACAAAAAATGCATTTCCATCGTTCCTGGGACAATTTTAATCGTCCCTCATTAAGCACATAGCTACGCGTCCATCGGCCATTTTGAATTAATTTCGCGCCAAACAAAATGGCGGGCCGGCGACGCGGGAACAATAAAAATTTTATTAATCTCGAATGGGATCTGCGGAATAGCGTTACGGCTCAATTATTTTATTAATTTAATTTTTTCGTCACATTTTAACAATGTTTTCTGTGTATTATATTCACATACTTAGATGTTAGAACTCGGAAATTATAAATGGCATAGAGAACGATTATTTTCTTATCGTGGAAATTATACCAATATGGCAATACCTACTCAAATTTTATCATTTTTTTGAACAATTTATATCGGGAGAAATTTTGTACACCCACAAGGCAAGGTGTTGTGTGGTAGTGTGGTGTGTTAACTTAACTTTTGCTGAAAGTTTTATTTCTAGAAATATTTTGTACTTAAGCATTAAAGTCCGTTGCAAATTTACTAGACCAGGGACAGCGAACCTTTTAAGACCAACAAGAAACTTACACACTAAAATTAAAAGGTCTTAACCATCAACTCGAAAAGCACGTTAGTTTTTTCTATGTCGACATACTAAAATATGATTGATACGTCCAGAATTTTTTATTTTGCTTTCGTGCCAATGGTTGGCAACCGCTTAACTATTAAATCGTCTCAATCTCCAGTTACCGTTGACAACCAAATATAAGAAGATTATTTTTTACTAATTGTGAACTTTCTACCCAGCTTAATATCTAAAGGGCAGCCAGACACCCACAAGATCGGATTAGAAAACCTAAGCAGCGAAGCGTGAACTAATCAATGAAAATTAAAGTTTAATAACAAAATAAACTCATCAAGTGTAGTATTAGGATTTGAATAAAAATGAGACGGCGATAGCAGAGTGTACAGCGTGCGTGGGCGCATGCATGATTGATCACTTCGTATGAATTATGTACGCTCGTAGCCACGTGGAGGTTAGAAAACGTACTCGGGTGATTTCGGATGCGGCATTCATTTTGAATTTGTGGGAGCAAATAAAGTGGCACAACATAACAACAGATAGAAAATTTTATCTTTTACCAGCTGTTATCTCATTAAAAACTAAATATTTATTTTGAAGTAGCAGTTTAGCTCGTTGTTAACATAGAATTTCAGTAAATATGGTTGTTGTTTTGTTACGTTTTCTTGTAATTTATAAAAGACATTTCGTTTTTTTTTTCTAACGGACCACAATGAAAATGAAATGGAGGTGTACACAATACTTTTTGATTGGGGTTCAGGTTTTATAAGAATCTCTTAATTTTAGGTTTTATAATCCAAAGTGTATAATAATAATACTTGCCGAATTGTGCGAAAGTTCCTTTCTTTAGGTTAATAAATCTTCATTTTCGTTTTGGCCAAAAGCCTGCGAATGTGAATAGGCCCCAGAAATGGGAGAATATATACGCATATAAATATAAATAATAATAATAATAATTCTTTATTGACGTAATCGTAAGTACAAATTCCTATGAAACTCTGACACTCGAACTAGGCTTAAGTGCCTGTATCTCAAGAGTCAGTGGCTTCTCCCAATTTTTGCAACAAAATATTTTGTATATAAGTGTTATCTATTATTGTGAACAGGTGTTGGATAATCAAGAAAAATGACTTGACGAAAAATATATACCTAGGTGCTGCACTATATTTGGCTAAACGACATTGGCCATAACACTTAACTATATAACAAAAATATATCTAAGGAACTTTTACTTATCTATCTATACTTCGGTATGTATTTTAGTACATTGTTGATTTTAACCGTTATTTACACATTCGCAATCACAAAAATGGCTACCCAGTCTAGGAAATTGTAATGAAAGCCATGTGGAAACTTGAGGTAATATAATAGAAGTAGCACGTATACAGAGTTATAGAAAGATAATGACAAGAGTGTTGTAAAGACAATAGCTATTAAAAAAGTTCAAACTTAAACATATAATTAATAACTATCTTGCTAGTGTTGTAATTATTAAAAATAGGTTTTATTTACACCCAGTGTGTTCATTTTCAAACCCAAAAAAGAAAAAAAAACGTAATCTAGAAGCAAAATTAAAAAAAAACTCACGGGCATAACAACTTAGATGGCCATTAAAAATGAGAATTGCAAACTGCAAACCTAATTACCAAAAAAAGCACAAAAACCTCATTAGTAGCCACGCTAGAGGTCTCGAATGCTCCCATGACTTACCGCATCCTCCCGAGTGATTTAATCCTCCGCGCTCCCTAAACTGTCGCACTGTCGCACATAAATTAAACCCCACACTAATGAGCTAGGTATGACGTGCTTTTAAGAGTATATTAATTTGGACAGCCGGGTGGTCTTAATATATCGACATAATAACCTTTTAATAACATATTCTTACAAGAAAAAGAAATGTCGTTGTCTTCATATACATTTTTGATGCATGGGGTTTGTTAATTGAGATGAAATTTAACTTCAAAGATGTATGGAGATATTTGATTCATGGCTGCATTTAATGAAACTTAAATCTAATTATGTTAATCGATTATTTAAATTGAACGTTATTGTTTTTTACTTCTACATGGATGGTAGGAATATTACTGATTTTTAAGTAGATTTAATCCTTAAGATTAATAGTGTTGTTTTAATTAAATAAAATAAAATAAAGTTTCGAGTTGCGTGTGTCTGTGTATAGACATGTGTGTATGTGTGTGTATGTTAGTCGAATGTCCGTCTAAATCTCAAGACTTAGTAAAACCGTCTTATGAGTTACGACTGGACTGAATAACTAACACTGAATCCATACTAATATTATAAATGCGAAAGTAACTCTGTCTGTCTGTCTGTCTGTCTGTCACCCTTTCACGCCTAAACGGCTGAACGGATTTTGATGAAATTTGGTAAAGGTATACGTTGAATCTCAAGAACGGACATAGGCTACTTTTTATTAGAAAATAAGGGGAGGGGTGGGGGTAATACCACCTTTGAAAGTTCATATGGAAAAATGTTTATTTTTGAAGTTAGAGATATAAAATTTGGCACAAATATAGCTCGAAACTTGGATTAAAATATAGACTACTTTTTGTTTCAAATATTAGGGGAGAAAGGGGTAAAACCGACCATGAAAGGATGTAGTCCACGCGAACGAAGTCGCGGGCACAGCTAGTTATATCTATATCTTAAGTTTATCATTCTAAAGCACGGAGATGCAAGTGATAAATATTACTAAATATATACAAATATGATTAAGCTAAAGAGCTAGATTCTTCGAATGAGATAATCTAAAGAACTGCTGGTTCAAATTGAAAACAAAAATGTATTTGAGCATCCATTTACCTAGGAATGTTATAGGTTTTACAACATTACCCTGTGCGCAACAGGAGCTAAGAATCGGTGAAATATGAGAAAGAAACGGGGACAATACGCGTATAGTCAGCATAGTTTGTGAACAACTCAGTACCTTGTCACATTACGTTAACTGACGCGATGACGTACTATTTGCTTACGAGCTTTAATGTGAAAAGGTACTGAGGTGTATACAAACGAATGATGCTGACTGTACAAAGATACGTTGGGCTAGTAACGTATTTACTATAGTGTATCACGCTGCTTTAACTTGACATATTTGAAAGAGACAGAAAAATTTATTTTACTCTTACTGTGCGGGATTTGAACCCACGACCTTCGCGTACCGCGCGTGCTGCGCTCCTAACTGAGATCTCTGTTAGCGCAGTACGTGAAGGTCGCGGCACAGAATAATATGTGCCCGAATCCCTCACTGCAATGAGAGATGAAATGTATGTATCTGTTTATTTTATATATCCATAAACTAGCTACCCGCCCCGGCTTCGCACGGGTGCAAATAAATACAAATGAAGTGTTTCAGCTTTTCTGTACAATCGTATGTATTGTGGTACCGTACCCCACAGGTGTTGTGGTACCGGCGTTGTTTCTGATTTCTGTAACACAAGTGCTTTAGCTACTTAACACAGAATCAGAGCAATGTATGTGATGTTGTCCAATATGTTTATATGTATGGATTATACATATAAACCTTCCTCATTCATCACTCTTTCTATCAAAAAGATCGTTTAAATCCGTTGCGTAGTTTTAATGATCTAAGTATATATAAGGCATACAGACAACAGCGACTTTGTTTTATACTATGTAGTGATTACATCGAACACTACATTCTAAAGTAACTTAACTTTGGGAATCGATTCCGCACCATTATCCCTAAGGCTTTTTAATGATAGTTTTTTATAGACTTACTCATACAAAAAACCTGACACTAATTTCAGTAGTTTTAAAAGCAGTCTAGGAACACAGTTCGCTTCCATTTAAAATCACAAAGCACTACAAATCAGCACAAAATAGTTCTTTTGACGCGTGCCTGATAGATTGAGATCTAATGAAGTTGGGCACACCAATCTTTTTTTTTTATATTACTCTTCAAGATTGACCTTATCCCACCTGATGTTAAGTGGTAATGAGGCCCTAGCTTAAGGGCGACAAGGACAGCATAGTGAATCTGTTACTGGACTTGTCGACCTTACCTTGAAGGCTTGGCCCCTGCTACTAATGTAGCACCCCCCAGGAACTCTGGAAACTTTACTTACACGCAGGAACACAACAACACAGAAGTGATTGTTATTTGGCTGCGGTGTAAAAATCGAATCATGATTGAAATTTCAGACTTTTACATCTACTGATGCCGATCTGTGCCAATGGGTGGAGGATCAGTATAATAAATGTCATCAAAGTTATTACAGATGTTCTCGAGTCGCCAAATTACCTTTGACTAACTGCTTATATGCAGATATCTGACCACCAGCTTTACATGTTTTACAATCAAACGTTATCGTGCGTGTGAGCTCGTAAATAAATAGCTATTAAAACTCTTAATTGTTTTATCACTCGTCAAAACTAAACTATATGACTTGGTCCAAAGTAAGCCACACGTAGCAATAAGTTAGATACTTCTACTGTTACTAATCCACTGAGTTTCTTACCGTGTCTTCTCGGTAGATATAGGTTGCAAATCGATAGGAGAATAACTGCATTGTATTCAATGACGATTCAAAAGTGTTATATGTAGTCTAAATAAATAAAGAAGTATTTGAGTTTGAGTTTATCTATTCAAAAAGGCACCCAATTTGGCGATTTTTCCAGCCATCTGTGCATCAACTTCGTTTGCTCCAATTCAATAAGTTTGGCCAAGCAAAATTCAGTATTGTGTACACGACCATAGACAGGGTAATGTCGATTTTCGAAGCAATCATAATAAACAAAATGGCTTGCTTTGTAGAAGTTTACTCGGGTGGAGATAGTCCATTACTTTCGTACCAACACGTTCTAGCTACGCAATAGTTTCTTGGCACAGAGTAATGTGCGGTTAGAGGGAACGCGAAAAATGAGTTTTTGAACACAAATTTATTTGCGAAATCATTGCTTTAAGTTCGGGCATAGAATAAGTTAACAGTTTCTAAGTAAGGTATGGAAGGTTAAGACGAGCGCCCCAAAGAAATTAAGTTCCCTATCTATTAACGAAGCATCGTTTACGTACTGGATTATTACCATCAATATCAACAGAACAGAGATACAATATAGAAAATATTGTTTAGGAATATAAATATAAAACATCTCTTATGAATCGTCAGTAAAAGTTAAGTATTCTACCGCTGTGTTCGGAATGTTGAAGATGTCAGGAAGAACCGGCAAGAACCTCGACTTTCATTCGACTCGTCTTCCATATAGACCCGACCAGGAACCGATCCCGCGACCTCATATATGGCGATACCAAAGTCCCGCCCGCCGTAGTCGAGGGGCGACATGGGCCGTCAAATGAACATCTTTAAACACGTGTGTAACTCTGCCTCGCATTACTCTTCGCGGAACAAAATGAAATGTTCAAACGCTGATGGTCATAATAAATGCGTGTGAATCGACACTCGGCGATGAGTAGACACAAAACAAATTAGATCTCACACAATGAGCGTATGACTGATAGATCAAGCCTTAGACAATTAAAAGAAAACGAATTCATGTAAATATGAAGTTTTGGGAAACTAAACTTATCAAGGAAACGAAAGATCAGTAAAGAGCAAAACTTAGAAGAGGCGTTACATTAGTCCAGTACATTAATTTTACGTCAAAATATATGAATACCGACCGTATTTAAAAGTACCTATTACTTCAAATTTGATATCTGTGTGATAGACTGACATAACATCCTTATACTGTATTTGTCGAAGAAACTAATATGACGCTTAGGACATAAGAAACAAGCCCTATGATTTTAAACCAGTCGCAATCAGTAATAATGTCATATTAAGATGAAAAGAAAAAGCTTTGTTTGGTAAAACTTGTTATTAATCATAAGGGACATTATTTAATAATTAATGTATAGGTATGCGCTTATAAGGTTCCAAAGACCTTCAGTAACTAACTACTATGTTTTATAGTATAACGAATGTAATACACAATACAAGAATAAAAATAACGACGTCAGTCTTACACCAAGGTGTAAGGTATAAGGGTTTCGAATGGTCTTTAAATCGTGAGCATAAGGATGAAGATCGAACGATTCGAAATATTTGACGTGATGTACGACCTAATGCACTCAGTTTAGACTTTGCTTCGTCCTTAAGACGTTGGAATAAGAACTATTGTCGATCTGATAGTGTTTAACTTGTGTATACAAGTTTAAGACTTTATGAACAAACAAATATATTATTCCATTTGAGTTTTTAGTTCAACCAAACACCGCATATAACAGATATAGTGTTGTAGAAACATACAGAGCTGCCAAACACCCTTCATTTAGCGTCGAAGATTAATCATAGATAACAAATAACTCGAATTCAACTTAGCTCTAATATGGAGTACATGTAATGCTAATCAAAATCCTATACCATTATCCGTGAAAACAATTTCCAAAGAAACCACATCATTCACTTTTTGCACCCGAATACGAATGTCGCTCCCCAGAGCGTAATACGCGTCGAACCGTTGTATCAGAATATACCACATCCGAAATATCGACACGATTCAGTACCTTATTACAAGGACTTAAGGAACTTGAATTTATAGATCTTGGACTGGAGTGAGAGCTCCATTGATAGTATGGAGTAACTTTTATTTTATGATTATAGCCCAAGTGTCGAAGGCGCCGCAAAGCAAATCATTTTAATTGGCTAATGCTTTCGTTTCTAAGCTGAATTGTTTCAAATTCTATGTCCGTAAATAAACAATGTCTTTTAGACCATTATGTTAAGAATTTTGTGGCACTGTAGTAAACGATTTATAATTGGTAGGTTGTCGTCAAATAAACGGTAGTGAAGAACAAAATCGTTGACGTAGTAAATGATGTTTATTTTTGTGTTTTCCGACCAATGACGTCAACAATATAAGAGAGGTAGGGCATAGCGATTTATCGCTTGAACTGGAGCAGCCCGACTGGTGAAATACCTCCACTTTACATACGCAGCTAAATAACAATCACTTCGGTGTTGTTGTGTTCCTGCGTGAGATAGGTTTCCATAGCTCCTGGTGGGTGCTACATTAGAAGCAGGGGTGAAGCCTTCAAGATAAGGGCGACTAGTCCAGTAACAGATTTATTATGCTGTACTTGTCGCCTTTAAGCTAGGACCTCATTACCACTTAACATCAGGTGGGATGAGGTCAATCTTGAAGTGCAATATAAAAAAATACTTATACATTACATTACATATTTAAAGTTCGCTAATGAAAAAAATCAGACCAATAAATTGTCTGATCTTTACTGTACAAGACACCGTTTACGCCTAACCGAGTCCTAACGCTTTTGCGTGAAGCTAATTACTGAAAGTTAATTAACATATTAACCGTGTTTAGACTAGACTTGATACGAGCGTGTTTCGCTTAAATGTTCCCCAAAATCCTGAGCTGACACAGAACAAAGGTCTTGATATATTGCCTGAAACGGTAACTCGACCCTTGTAATTAATTCTGGCTAGATTTGAACTTAAAATGTTAGAAATACTTACTATTTATTAATTGTATATTGCACCATAGGGAAGTGGACTGGATTGCGTTAAATAGTTATTACAATTATATTTTCAGTTGCCAAATTAATATATATAAATATTGGACAACATCACATACATTGCTCTGATTCTATTGTAAGTAGCTTTAGCACTTGTGTTACAGAAATCATAAATAACTACGGTACCACAAAACCCAGGTCCTAAACTATTCTACATATATAGTTCGTTTCTTCGTTTAAGTTCAAGTTTGTTTTCTTATTGACCCGACCGGGAATCGAATACGGGACCTCAGAGATAGAGCGACGCCAAAGCTGTTAAACTTAGGGCCTCGGGTTCAATCCCCGACCAAGACAAACATTCTTTCGATGAACATTTATTATATCTGGGTGTCATATTGTACTCATAGTAAGTAAAGTAAAATAGCTAATTACTGAAACGAAATTCACTTGATTTAGGAACGAACGTTAAAAGCTAAAACGCTTTTTGGCAAAATGTCTAACAGAGAAAAATGGCCGCCGTTAATTTTATAATACTCTGGAGATTCGATATATTATTATCATTTTCTTCCTTAATTCAAGTTAGTTTTATATGATAGATTAGATGCTAACTAGACGAAAGTGACTTATGACATAAAAACCACTTTTTAATGAGACAAATTTACAGATGAATTTAATTTAAGGCTCATAATAAGGGTTTCTTCGTTGCGGAATAAATTTGAATTATCGGCTTTTTTTTATTCCATAACTATATTTAAACCAATCAATTCATATTTGCACGGCTGTGGGTACCCATTTTTCGTCATCTACTATTTCCTCTAACTAAAACCTTTAGTTTACCTTTTGGAAGCGACAGCTTTCTTGCAATGAGACCGCCTAAATCGTACTACCATTTGTCTGTAAACTAGTTTCTGCAAATGTGTGAGTAATAATTTTATTGCACACACATTTTCAGATTGATATACTTATCTATATATTTGGTCATAACCTAAAAAGGATGGAAACGTAACCTTAAATCTTTTCTCGTGTTAAATTCAACAATACTGAGCGTGTGATGTTGTTAACGTATAAAACCTCTCTGCGAGTGACCACTCCCGGGGGGGCTATAACGGAGGGGGGTGAAGTGACGTAGTGGTCGCGGGGGGCGTACAAATAGTGAAAGCGGGTGGGGTACTTTTTTTTTAAATGGGGGATTCGGGTGATAGTTTCTGGTGTTCCTTAGCCAAATGGCAAAAATAGGAACCCATATGGATTCGTCATGTCTGTCTGTCTGTCCCGTATGTCACAGCCACTTTCCGCAACTTTAAGAAAGATTCCGTTGCAACTTGGTGAATAAATGTATTTCGTAAACCGCATTATGATTTTCACACAAAAACAGAAAAAGAAAACAATTAATTTGGGGGGTTTCCAATGCTTACACCAGAAAAGCAATTTTTTTATCAAACCCATGTCTGGTAACTATGGATAGATCTTCAAAAATTAAATTAAGGTATCTAATATATATTTTTTTTCGAAACGGAATAGTTTGCGTGATAGCCACTTCCAAAGTGGTACAATGTCCCCCATCCCTGTGACTTCCAAAATAAGATTAAAGACAAAACTAAAAACAATATGATGTGAAAAGTAAACTATATAAAATAAATAAATAATCAACTCAATTAATTAATTAGTTCTTAAGATTTGTTTATACTTAGCTTAGATTTTTTTTTTAATATTGCACTTAAGATTGACCTCATCCCACCTGATGTTAAGTGGTAATGAGGTCCTAGCTTAAGGGTGACAAGTACAGCATAATAAATATGTTACTGGACTTGTCGCCCTTACCTTGAAGGCTTGACCCCTGCTACTAATGTAGCACCCGCCAGGAGCCCTAGAAACCTTACTCACACGCAGGAACACAACAACACAGAAGTGATTGTTATTTGGCTGCGGTCTTCTGTAAGGTGGAGGCATTTCACCAGTCGGGCTGCTCCAGTTCGAGCGATAAATCGCTATGCCCTACCTCTCTTAAAAATTAGATAATCAAATTCTACATTACTTCATATTGTATGAGTACCTACGTACATGCGTGAGCTGGTATGTTGCTCGCGCATGTACTTTTCATTTATTTTCGTCTTTAGTTTTAAGTAGTGTGCTTGCTCCCAACATGTGTAAAATTAATTTGAGGTAAACGGTGTTGGTGTCAAAAGTACACAACTATTTGCAACACTGTATTTGTATCAACATGTTATTTTGTCACTGTTTATTTACCCTAATAAATAAAAAAAAAAACTCAAATACAGCTTAACATCGGGAATAGTGCAATACTGCGTAAGACGATTTTATCCTTAAGTTCTAATTTGGATTGAAAAAATATGAAATAACAGTCAAAATTAATCTTTACGGCAAATGCTAATTACACTATCCCCGACGATAAACCGTTTATAATTAGCCTAGCAAGTTGACAACTGCACCAGTTGTGTTTGACCTCACAAATTGAGATTAAAAATATCTAAACCAGTATAATCTTGACTAAACCAAGCTACATTTTATTTAAAACCTCGCCCACCTGACTACCCGTCACCGAAGAATAATGAAAGATAATAAACGTCTCTCCTCAAATACAATCACGCAAAGAACTGACACGCGACTCTCAAATCTTGCAACAAAGAAAAAAGCACCATTTTCCCTTGAAACGTAATGACAATTTGGCAAAGTCTTTTGTAGGCTAGAACGTAAATTTTTAAGAAACCTCGTTGGACATTCATTTTGATAACATTCAATTATGAAATCGCAAATTAGGAGCTGGAGGTACAATGTCCGTGGACGTTTGTCTTAATGGCGATAAATTAATTTGGTGTGTCGTAAATTTCTAATATTATAAAGATTTAAAAATTTTGTCACCGTTGTTAAGCTACACTGTAATTATAGGCTATATTATGTTCTTCCATTTTTTATTTTTATAGTACTTTACGCCGTACTAGCGAACTTTAAATATTAGAAACAGAATTTTTATATCTCCCCTTGCGGTGCGGGAATCGAACCCACGACCTTCACGTATCGCGCGTGCTGCTCTTCCAACTGAGCTTACCGCAAGTTTACATAACACAAGCAAATTCTAAAACATTTAGACGCTCAATTATCCACAATTTTTGGTCTAAACTTATTACTATTTTTTGTCTGATATTGCAAATCAAATGTTAAACTTGAAAACATACAACTTCAATATATTGGCCTAATTTTTAATGGTCAGATAAAAAAAACTGTCAAATAAACTAATACGACTAATTTTAGATGCTATCATAATAATCTGTAACGAAATTGCGTATTGACGTTCTTAAATTGAACAGATTGTACTTTATTATCTTTTTAATTTTATCTGGCAATTGGGACCACCGCGCGTGAAAAATTCGCTAGATGACACTACGGGGGCGTGAGGTCCAACCGCTTCGTGATTGGTGATTAACATGTCATGGTGACACATCTGTCAATGTCATGTCAAAAGTAACCAATCGTGTAGCAGTTGGACCTCACACACACCTAGTGACATCTAGCGGATTTTTCACGCGCGGTGGTCCCCATTGAATAATGTGGCCTTGGATTAATGCATTTGTTTATCATTTTTTATAACTTCTTCTTCTGTTCTTTTTTATTGTTTAAAGCAGTTACTTGCCAGTATCAATAAAACGGCTTGACATCTTATTAAAGAGGGTAAAATCTAAAATGGCTCGCAATTGTCTTTCTCTTAACAAACCCGAAACTCATTGGATATTCTCTCTCGCTACATTGGCTACGATTGGACGGAATAATTTATTTTCAACACTTCACTGCATTTAAATGAATTAGCAGATATTAAAAATCCATTGAAGTGTAGTGATTTTTAAACCGATATTTTAAGATACCTACTTGTCCGTTGATAGGAATAGGGATGTAGGTATCCCTATTCTTAGTTTTACCTAAGAAATTATATTTCCAGAAAGTATGGCTCGATGTGGCGGTGGAAATTGAAATACATGATCAAAGATCTGGGTGTTTATACATAAAAGTGTATTTAAGTGTATGTAGTAGCGCTTTCGCTTATTCTGGTTTTATTTTACTACTAGTTGTGCCCGTAACTTCGTTCGCATACTTCCATGGTCGGTTTTACCCCTATCTCCCCTATTATTCATAACAAAAAGTAGTCCATATTTTAATCCAAATTTCGAGCTATATTTGTGCCAAATTTCTATCTCTAACTTAACAAATAAACATTTTCTCATATAAACTTATGGCAAATGGCAGTATTACCCTAATCCTCCCTTATTTAAAAAAAAAGTAGCCTATGTCCGTTCTAGAGGTGCACGTTTACACCACGTTTAATTAAAATCGGTTTAGTGGTTTAGGGATGAAGGCGGCATAGACAAACAGACAGACAAAGTTTCGCATTTATAATATTACTATAAGTTATTGGACGGCAAGTTTAGCTTAATGGGCTTTTGACCGTAAGAATATATCCATAATGCCTATGGCAGGACCGATGTCTCAATTAAGTTTATTAGTGATAAAGTACCTAACTCAAAGAAGCTTCACTGCAAAATAACTTCAAACTAAAAGTCTCTTAAAACTAAAATGGCCACTCAACAATATATATCTGCCTCCATTGTCGAGGCGACATTTCTTCCTGTCCATACATTTCTTAGGCGAAAAGCCCGAAGATAATTCATATTTGACAATAATATTGTGCCTACAAGTTATAAATCGAGAAGGGGCGATAATGACCTAACTCTGCAACGATTTGAAGCCGTATTATAGAGCGCTAAGCTTGAAATTTCATTGTTAATAGAATCGCTAAGGTATTGGATATAAATTATATGACGTGCAGGACAATAGCAGTATTTATAAAGGTTCTAAGATTAAAGTAAAGACAATGAGGTATAAGACGAATGAATTGGACGGCTGTCAAATAACCTTGTCTTGTTTTAAACTGAATGGCTTATTTCGCTTCGCCAGATAATGTTGACAATATTTTCTTATTTAACACGTAATAAAGCATTTCTTGTTGACTGGCTTTATGAAATCTTGCGTTTCAAATGTCATATCGTCAAATAGGGTAGATTATTAAATTTTATAGTCCAGCAGTTAGATTAAAAGACAATGAAGACACATTTTTTTTCTTTCATCATGAAAACACAATGTTACTAAGATAAATTGCGTTAAAATTTAGTCACTTATACGCATGGTTTTTATGAATTAGATACGTAAACACACCCCAATCGAACTTTGATGCGCTGAAGTTAAAATCTGTTCGTTGCAGCAAAAAAGAAATGTTTTTGATGTATTTATCTATCATAATTATTTAACTGACAGACTAGAATATTTTTTTTATTGAGTCATCCATCGGCCCTAGTTATCATTTTTAATTAGATACTTTTTCTCGTAGGGTTTCCTCAGGGTTGTGCATCGATTACGAAGCAGAAGGGACGCTTGACCATGATTCTGATTTGACAGTCGAAAAAGGTGCAATATGGCTTATTTTAAATGATATCAAACAAACTAGCATGCGCGAAACGTCAAATTTATCGCATGAGACGACAAAACTTTCGATATTGTTGATTGGCTAATAGCACACCGCACTCGTATTTTCAGCCAATCAACAGCTGACGCACTGACTTCAATAGATTTTAACGTTTGTTAAGAGTAGTACAAAATTTAGTCGCATGGCGCCTGCTAGGCCTGTTAGTGGCGTTCTAAATTCAAATAAGTAATACCTTACCAACTTGCTAAAGAATAATGAGTTCAATACGAGTTACCTTATTAAAGCATACAAAACTGTGGGTAAGTTTATTTGCTATGACCATCTCAATATTACTTTAATACGCTTAAAACTTATAATTATACAAATTAACATGTAATCTCTACATCTAATACATTAAAACAACCACCGTCCTTATATCCGAGACAATTACAACAATTATGAAATTGCCATTATTTGTCACACCACACGCTCCAATTGCCCATCAACAATTAGCACAAAACCAGAATTACCCAACGACATAGTAAATTCACACAGTAAACAAAGACAGAAATCTCTCCATCGACCCATTGACACAGCATTTCACAACATCCCGGTGTCCTACAAACTGTCGAATCCTATTGTAGTGGGACAAAACCCATCGTGCATTGGAACAAAGAACGGCGTAGCGGACGTAAACCCTGCCCAGTGCCATATGACACCTGCTACATAAGGTCATAGAGCAATAGAGCGAAGTAAGACCACTGATGCAATTGTATGAGCGGCTTGAACTTCGAAAAAAATAGTCCCTCATAAAGAAAGAAAACAAAGATCAAATTCCTTTTTGCCCATGTAAATGAAATTTAAAAAAAAAATTAACATGAATTTCTAAATCAACAAAAAAATTGTAAATACATACATTAAAATAATTATTTTAATTCTCAAATAAATGAATGGATCCTGGTAAAATTATAAGAATAAATTTTAAAGTTGTAATGAATTCAAAATCAGATATAATGCAGTGTCTAAACCATAAATAAAACATGACAAAACATATCAAGTACAAATTCCAAATAAAGAATACTGACGGCAATTCTCACTGTAAGAATGTGTCACTATGATGACAACGAATAAGAATAATATTTATGTTAAACCGTTTGCAATAATAACTTTTAAATCAACCGTGACCGGATTGGAATCCAGATTTACAGGTCTGTGGTTAAACAACAAACTTCAATATGCTAATCACGTCAACAAACTAAAACAGTGACAGATGTCGACAGCTGGACATTTAAACTTTGTCCACCACGACTAAGTATTGAAATGTCCAAGAAATTCTAGTTGAAAAGTAATTTATAAAGTTATAAATAGGGGCTAAGACAATCTAATTCTTGACTTTCAGCTGGCTTGACTTTGAAACTAATATATTAGATATAATAAGACAATTATATTACAGACAGTATATTTTGTCTGATAAGACAACAATATATAAATCTATCTGATTCCAAAGTAAGTAGATTAGGTATTTTTGTTATGAAAGTAAAATCAATGGCGGTAGCACAATAAATATGTACTTAAGTAATTATTAAACACAAAATTACACATACAAGTGTTTTGCACACGTATGCTTTCCCAGGGTTCGAACCACCATCCCTTGGTCCAATTGCGTCAACCATTATTCCATCGGACCAGTCAAGTAAGTAGTTACTAAGTCAACTTAACTCACAAAAACGTTACTTGGTACTACATATTCAAGCATTTGAGATAACGACAACGAATAACCATTTCCAAGCGAAAACACGACTTTAGACGAAAAATATGCAAAAGATACGTCCGATATTATCTCCATAACTTTGCGTTGACCTACTGCACGGCACTTTACTATGTCGGGCTTGAAAAATGAATTTAGGACAACGGATGCGATGCCAGCAAAAATCGCACAGGATCTACCCGAAACACTGTTAACATTTTCAAGTACGACGTGAAAAATGCATAAAAATATGTATTTTGTACCGAATTTACATACTGTGACGATGCTATTTAGACGGTCTGCGAGAATGGGACAGTGTTCTCTTCAGGATATGATGTATGTAACTAGCTGAGTATGAGAAATGGTTGAAAGCTTTGGGACTTTATTGCGCAGACTTTGTATGAAGGGGACACAGTTTACACATTGAGTTGCAACTACGTAAGCTGTAATAAGTTTACGGGCCTTCTTACTTAATGAACGGGTTTTAAAATCTTCCTGATATTATTACCGCGAAAGTTTCGATAGAATTTGGAGACGACCGTAGCCGAGAGGCAAGCGGGCCGGGCTTTGGCGTTGCGCCATCTTCGAGGTCCCGGGTTCGAATCTCTTTCGGTTCAATATGGAAAATACCTTTTTTAAACTGACCCGGGTTTGGGTGCTGTTGCTAGGGGCAACACAAGATAGTGATGGAAATTGGTGAAGCAGGAGGATCCACCTTGAACTACCTTAACTGTAGTATAGTGATAAGCATCGATGGGATGCGTAGCGTGCCCAGCGGCGGGGCAACCCACGCGGTGCACGTTTACCATTTTATGTCAGATTTTGTGAGAAGACTTTGTATTACCATATCTAAATATTTTAATATAGAGTGGTATCAAAAGCACAAAGACGCTATAAAATAAGCAGTTGTAGGGCATGCGCGGGAATTTAACAACACCTACCCACATACTGCTGTATATTTTACACTATTGATACTACCCACTTTTATCTTTATTTTTGTGTAGCTATGTTGTGTATTATAAATAAATAAATGAATAAATGCGCCAGACAATCACACCAATCACCTGGTCTCAAACTAAGGTTTTCCCTTGTACTATGAGCGTCAGACGACGGATACTAACTGGGGGCGTCATCCCAGCACACCCAGACCCAAGTCAATTTAGAAAAGTTTGTTTTCCAAATTGACCCGACCGGGAATCGAACCCGGGACCTTTTGCGCTTTGGTCGCCTACCTTAGCCACTGCGCCACCGAGGTCGTCGTATTATGTATGTTCTTTTTTATTTTTTCTGAATCAAAACAGGTTTCTATAAGTTTGTCACTATGCAACGTCGCTGGCGTCCGTGGGAGATCACTCGGCAGAGTCTTCTGAAAACCAGCGTCATGGTCCGCGACGTGGGCCATGACTTATGTTGAGTGAGGCCCTTTTATTTAAGACAACAAGATTTGTCATCGTCTGCATCGCCTGGTTGACGAGGAGAATGCTGATTTTGACATGGTATTATACATTTCTAACTTGTTTTCTTTTTCCGTCGCCATTTTAGTTATGTGTACTTATATGACAATTTCGTGTTGTCTTTAAGTAATAAATGTTTCTTGCTTTCTTTCTAATCCATAAATAAAGATTTTCGCAACAGATTGGAAGCAAGATGGCCTAACTTTTTGGCTCGGAAGCATAGTTACATGAAACGAGTCAAATATTATTGGCAGAAACTAGTTTTTTTTCTTATTAGCATTTTTTAGCCGAATTTTCTGAAATTTGACTTTTTTAGCATATCAAAATTTGGATAGTGTTAAAAAATTCATGCTGTATGTGTGGTAGTTTCTTGTAGCTTAATCAATTTCCGCGAACCGAACAAGGCGTAATGTTAACCATAAAAAGTCACTCTCTAATCAGAAAGCGTGACATCCACGCTTCCATTCTCGAGCTAATCCGCTGATGACAGACGGACACCCCCATTCATTAGCCCTGATTGCAATTTTACATTTGATGGGACTCGAAAGAACTTTTTTATCTTTTACCCGAGCCGACGGGGAGTTTGTTTTATTTACTTTTTGGATGTCTCGGGGATTTTTAATTTTCATTCTTTGGTACTCTTAACAGGGCAGTTTGGGAATGAGAGCTATGAAGAATTTTGAAGACTACTTTCAGGATTATATGGGGAGTAGTGGAAAAAAATCATGGCGTTTGGTAACTTAATAGTATGTAAAGGTAATTTTAAATGGTGAGAGAGACCAATGATATTACCTAAGCGTGAAATTTTTACTGGTTTTAAGAATACATAGATTTATTTTTGTTACTATTTAACGCAAAAAATAACAACAGATTTGGATGAAAATTAGTATACATATAGATGAAATATTAGATTGCCATAAAGGATACTTTTTATGTTTAAAAAGGCGAAAAAAGGGCTATAGCTAGTAATATATACCTAAGTATATGTAGTTACTTGAACGCCCAGACCGAAACTAATTTAGAAAAATTGTTACTAAAATGCCCGACAGAGAATCGAATTCGGAGCCTATCGCGCTTTGGACGCCTACTGTAGCCATAGAACATCGGGGTAATAAAAATACAAATATAATTATTTATATGGATAAAAAACGCATATTTCGTTCTCCAATAGCGCTGATACTTGTTTTGAAAATGGCTGCTATTTATTCAAATTGCCCAACTTGGCCGGAATCTGTTGGGAGGTTATTATGATTATGCCCTAATTCGTCAAATTGGCAGAGTTACGATAGAGATTACCAGGTGACCCAGCAATGGGAAAGGAAGCCAGATAATTGGGTCATGGGTACCACTGAATACGCATGTTTACACCGGCCACAGAATGAATGCTAATAATTTCAGAATAGATCATCAGCCTGAATCCCAAAAATATTGGACTCATTTGTTTAACATATAAACAAAAAATTACTAATTTTTTTTTACAGATGGGCATTCAAGGCAGTTACACTTACAAAGGACTCCAATTGCTTCTAACACACAAGTCAACTTCTCAATCTCGATGTCAAGAAACTATTAGGCAAAGACAGTTTCCGTAGTCCAAACAAAGTATATTCTGCAAAACATTAGAAAGTTCTAATCACATTTGCTAATTCGTGAACAACCTACACCTTATGCCCATAGGAATATGAGTCAAAGATCCTAGCAAACACCACCGGCAGCTAATCTTGTTACCATGCACTTACCAAATGAATTTCCCCTTTACCCTACATCCAAATAGAAAAAGAGGTAGCGATATTGGAGTGCCACGGTCGCATCACGGCTAGAAAAGCTACCGAAGATATTTCTTTGTCTTCAAAGCGTGTCTCCTAGTTGAGCATCTATTAGGAAGCCTGGGGTCAGTTACCACTTTAATTTTTATTTCACCAGTCTGGTTATTATATTGGAGCGACTGTCATCTACTGATCGTAGTAATCAGCAGAAGCCTTACGAGGGAAATCATAAAAGTATTTTAATCATTATCATCCATGTGCAGTTACTAGCAATGAAATGTACATACTTGAGCTCTTTTGACGTTACCATAAGGTTTGCTTTAAAAGGAGCTCGTATACATAATAATGCATGTGATACATTCTCAGTAATATGAAATTTCATGAACGACAAGCAACAATGTTTCCTTACAATCAAACTTATCCAATACACACAGATAGACGCCTATTTTTAACCGACTTCAAAAAAAGGAGGAGGTTCTCAATTCGACGGTATATTTTTTTTTCGTGATCTACTATAGCGTTATATTTTTTTACATCGGTTACTAATAATGGTACTATGTAAAAAAAATGTTTTCCTTTATTTTTGTATCTCTTGTAAATGATTTGTATTACATGTCTTTCATTGGCATGTTTATAAGAAATTTTCTTTTCCTTGAACATTTGTTCAAGTGTCTGTATTCATATTGTCAGTGTACAATGATTATAAATAAATTGTGTCTATGTTGTTTCCAGCCAAGATGTCCATTCCGCCTAACTTCACAAGCGCTTAATCTAAAAGGCATGCCTCAAAGATAAAGAAGAAAAATTGAGCTCAAAATGAAAACAAAGAGAAATACACATGCGAAAAATAGCGAGAGAACAGAGTAAAATGCTATTTGACAAGTATACCACTTTGCTAGAAGGCTAGTGAATAGTGTGGATAAATAAATACGGTCAAGAGTGAGTCAGATTTGAGCACATGGGTTTACCTTTCGTTTTCTAAAGGTCATGTACCTACTCTTTCTCATCTTAAAATATCTAAATCTTTCCAGCCCTTAAATGGTATTTCTTAGAGTAGGTTCCGAGAAAATTTTGCGAAGCTTTCCCGAAATTAAATTATGCTATTAAACTTTGATAAATCAGATAGTGTTGGTCAATGTTTTTGATGTGTCAAAATCTGGGATTTAATTATGTGTTATATTAAAATTTGAAACAATCATGTAAATGGTTTCATACCCTGAAAAGTTTGGAACCCACAGCCTTACACCATTAAAACACTATCCAGCATCGTCCATGTTTTTATAGCATAAGCAAACCAACTCTTTAGGCAGGAGTTCAAACGACACTACAAATAAGGCAAAAAATTTCACGTTCACAACCAAATACAAAAACCTCTCAAGACAAGTGTAAACAGCAGTCCTTCGACCTACATCACAACTTATGTTAAACTACTTAAACACCGCGAAAACCTCGGCAAATACTTCAAAACACATTTCCATATGAATCCTCCGACGGGACGTCCGCCCCGGGCGGCGTCCAAAAGCTAAATGACTGTAAGGATCTATCCCAGTTTCAATTTATCACCGAGAGATGGCGCTGAATGTATGAATGAATTGAAAGTTAGATTACACAATTTAAATTCCCCCTTCATGCAAAATAGGGACGGAAAGATGAGGTTTGAGGGGGTGGTGTAGAATACATTATACTAGGGTAAGGGGGGTGAAATATTTACCTCGCGGGAGTTTGGAAGTGTGCTCAGCGAGGCTGAGAGAAATCTTAATGGATTATAGTATGATTGGACCATTCGGTTTACCTGCGGATATTTTCGCGTTTTTCAATGCGATGTAGATTGGTTTCTGTAAAGTATCGGCGTGGACCTTTTTGGTCCCTTTGAGGGAGCAATTAGGAGGAATAACAGTTTAATTTTTTCGCAGGCAACTGCTAATCCGATTGGGTCTTGTGTTTCGTTGTCGAATCGATTAGGGATCGACGGGCCGTTTTCGAATGGGATTTTCGTTGTGTCTTCGGCACGTGTTGATTTGGGAGAGCAGTGACTTGTTTTTTAAACGTGTGCTGAAAGGAAATAGAAAGGCACAAACGAGGTTTTGCCTAATGAAAACCAGTTGTTGTGGTATGTCAAGCTAGCAATTTTAAGTAGTTCGTTAATCTATAAACCCCTTAATATAAAACTAGCTAGGCTAGGCTCTAGCGATTACATATTTTCACCAATAAATTAAGAAGTTTCGCTATAGATTATACTCGTAAATAATTTAAAGTGATCATTGCATCAAGAGTTAAGCTCCTCGATACATTTCCAACTTTCTTAAGACCTAATCGTGTCTTGATACCAGTATTATTAGGATTAATTTCATCCACGGAATCTTTGGAAGCATTTTTGAAGAACACCGAACACCTATTTTTAAATGTTTTTTAACTGTTATTAAATGATAGAAGAATCATTACTAGAAATGAACATCGATGAAAATCGATGATCTAGTGGCCATTTCTTAAAAAACAATAACATACAATTTTCTCTTTATTTACCCAACCGTTCTGTTAATTTAATTTGCTATGAATAGATTTGATGACTTTGGATAACACTGTCTTTGCGATTATCTGCTTTAGAACAGCGGCGATAAGGTCGACTGTCTGCTATATCACTCGAAACAAAGATTACAAGTACGAGACGTCTAAACTTAGTTACAATAACACTTTATTGTAGACAAAGACTTAGTTGGAACTTCGGTCGTCAGCTCAGTTTATTTGTATCTCCTTAGTTGGGCTAATGTAACTAGTTACGTTACAAAGTTGAACTTAAACGTATGCGTTTCGAATAATGCGCCGGTGTGTTCTACTTAGAAATCGTATTACTCAAATAATGAGTATGCAATGAATATATACCAACACATACGGGTATATTATGATATTTTTGGATTCTTTTGTTTTTCCTGTCAAAACGAACTTTTGTGGTAGTCCACTTTTTTTTTATTGGTTTTGCTTTATTCGGCGTTATCCTCTTTTGTGCATTTTATAACAAAAAAAGGTAAGTAGTTGAAATATATTTAATTAATGACTTTGGCGTTGCAGTGGCTAAGCTAGAAGTACGAAAGGTAAAGGATTCAATTCTCGGTCAGGTCAATTTGGGGAAATTGCTCTTCTAAATTAGCTTAACGTTAGATTAACGCCTCTAGCTCCTGTCCATCGTCAATTAGTTGATCGGTGTTAATAATCTATAGTAATCATATAAACCTGAAGAGTATGTTTGTTTGAATGCTTTAATCTCAAAAACTACTGGTTCGAATTGAACAATTATTTTATTATTGGTTGGTTTATATATCGAGAAAGGATATAGGCTATATAAAATTACGCTGCCATCAGTAGGACCGAAGAATCAGAGGAAAATGTGGAAAAAGCGGGGATAGTATCTTTTTTTTTATATTACACTTCAATATTGACCTCATCCCACCTGATGTTAAGTGGTGATAAGGTCCTAGCTTAAGGGCGACAAGTACAGCATAATAAATCTGTTACTGGACTTGTCGCCCTTACCTTGAAGGCTTGACCCCTGCTAATAATTTAGCACCCCCCAGGAGCTCTGGAAACGTTACTCACACACAGGAACACAACAACACAGAAGTGATTGTTGTTTGGCTGCCGTCTTCTGTAAGGTGGAGGTATTTCGCCAGTCGGGCTGCTCCAGTTCGAGCGCTAAATCGCTATGCCCTACCTCTCTTAAAATAACCGTCTACTAAGCAGCGACGGGGCTCTAGTCATGTTAAAATCATATCTTCTAATTCTCACTTATTGATAAGCTACACTATGTAGTGGCTTGATCAGTTTTTGACAAACACTGCATCATAAATTGGACTTTAAATGTTCCTATTTTGGTTGATTTCATAACGTCACACTAATTCTTTGAAGCGCAAATTTACCTGCTATTCAGAATTCTTTGAAGTCAGCCTTTTGTATTCATACACGGGCGGTAAACTGCTAACACTACACGGGTTTAGAAGATTACTCATCGATAAACAATAGACTTCATCGTTACTCATAGACAACGAAATTAGGTAAATTGCAAATTAACGCGAATCCCACAAAGGATGAGCTAATCGTGCGGCAGTAAAATCCGTTTTTTTCTGTTTTGTTTACCGTAAAGGGTGAGTGTACGGTAAACGTTTGCTGTGGCAATTAGCAAATATTGCGGTGAGCCTTTCTAAAAACACTGGTCATGTGCGAAATGGATATTATTGGGCTCCCAATTTGAGGGTTTAACTTTCGAAATATTCCTTACAGTTATGTGCCGACATTGTGGGGTCGACTGATAGATAATGACAATAGGCTAATGCCTAATAAATAATTTTAAGTCAGCTTTAAAGTTGGCTTCTTGTATTTTTTAGTACGTGTTGTGTTGTGTGTGTTTAATAAAGTTTAACAGATAAATATATATGTAGGTATATGTCAATTGAAACTTTCTATGATAATATACTAAACTGAAAATATCTGCACATTTTTGCAATTTTACAATTAGCCAATATTGGATTAAAATTACTATTCGGGCAATTAATTATACTGACGTCATCGATGACGCAGTGGATGACCCAAAGTGTGGAAAGCCCCAGGTTCGATTTTCGGTCAGTTAAATCTAGGAAACGATGTTTTCTATATCAACTGGGTTGACGTTCCGTCCGAGAATATAAAGAAGAAGTTAAATGTAACGCAAGTTTTGATACAAAATAAGATTTTAAAAAAGGTTATATTTAATCCGGTATTTTGATACTAACCTAACATAAATAATAAGTGAGCTACTTGGACTAGGGCGAGTTGTAGTATTTCAATCGCCCAATTGAATAAAAAAGTAACTGAAAATTATTAAACTTAAAAAAAAAACATACTAAAATGGAATAATTTAAAAAAAAGCTCACCTGAACTTCTCGCTTCCGCTGACAATAGGGTGTCCACAAAAACGCTCACACATAACAAAGCCACTATTGTTTTTAACCTAAAGCACCATCGTCGGCTATACCTCCAACTGCTATTACTAATCTTATTATTAACACCATAACGACTATTATTGCTACAATCACTCCTAGTTGTTCCTCCTCGATCTTCTAATAAGGATTTGAGATCTTGGAGGGCCCTCCTCTGGTCTGTTATTGTTTTTTCTAATGGTTCCCCCCCTATCGCGCCCATTTTGGTGGGTGGTTTTGTTAGAGTTGGTTTCTCTTGTGGTCAAATCGCCGCGTCATCTTCTGTCCGCATCTGTAACAAAGGATAATACGTTTTACTGATGTAACAATAAATATCATTTTGAAATTGCGAAAAGATGAGGCAGCCCTAATTTTTTAAATAATATTTTTTACTTTATACTTTTGTAGAACACGTAAGTCCATTATCAATTGGCAAATGTAGACGTATCAGAGTAGGTTGATGTGTGAGATACCTTCGAAAAATTTAAGTTTATTTTTTGTATTTAAAGTTATTCTACACGAAAAAACTACATACTAAAAAAATCTGTTTAGTCCAATATTCAGATTTCCAAAAACCATAAAATACATTTTTATTACCGCGTAAACAAAAAATGACTAACATATATTGCGTTTAAATTCATTTCGACGTCACTTTTTCGTACAGTTTTTAAGAAATAGTGACGTAAACACACCTCACACATCGACTTAACTTTGAAGGGCTATTTTATCATCAATTTTTATTTGTTTCTTAATGCCAAAAATACTATTTTAGTATTTTGAAAATCTAACCAAGTAGAATCATAATAAATACAATTATAAAAATTTTACTTATTGATACAAACTAAACCATATAATTACAAAACATTGTTTTATTACCGAGTCTCCACTCATCACCCATATTAACGACATCGATGGCGCAGTGGCTAAAGTAGGTACCCAAAGCAAGGCAAGTCCCGGTTTCAATTCTGTCTATTCAATTTGGACGAACGAAATTTACAAAGCAGGTAGTTTGTACCCAGGCCATGCTCCCAGTTAATACCCATCGTACGGTGAAGACTCACCCTTAGTTTGAAGTCAAATGGTTATAGTTTCATCATCATATAGGACACTATTGTAATAAAATATATATTTATAAGGTATATTGGTAAATAATTCAACCAAATTCACATTATATACCACATACACGAGTTACAAATAATATTCGCATACTAAAATTATTCCAGTCCAAAGTTTTCAGAGAATCCATGTTTTCGATATGTCCCGTTACCCCGAAAATTGATAATTTTATTACAAAAATTATTTATTTAATTCACACAGAAATAACAATTTTTCGCAGTATTAAGTGTGGTTTTCGTCATGAATGTTATTTCAATTATTGAGCGTGTTTTATTGTAATGTTGACGAAACTCATTATTCGTTCAATTCAACTTTTTAGGCTCCATTCGTTTTGAGCAGAATTCCATCGTCAAAGCTTAATTCGATAGCTATGTGTCAGTTTAGGTAACCTAGTTTAAGGAAACATTGTTACATTGAAAGGAGTAAGTGTCGAGTTTCTTGCCGGTTCTTCTCGACATGATCAACATTCCGAACACGGCGGTAGAATACTTTATTTGTACTGACTATTCATAAGCTTACACGATTAAAGATATTTTCTATTCTATTCTAAGTATACCAGAAAAAGGAAAATATCGAAATCGGTACAGGCGTCTTCGAGGAATCAGATAAAAAAATATGAATCCGAAAAATTTACCGAAACAGTTTTTAAGGCGGTTTTAAATGAATACACTTCCGTATTAAGAATACTAGCTATTGCCTGCGACTTTGCTTGCATTATTTCGAGATAAAAACAATGCTATAAGTTAATCTAGTATATCCTCTCTCTTGCTAGTAAATATCATCCAAATCATTCAGTCATGCATACATTATTACAAAACTTCGCGTTTTGAATATAAGTAGGATTTACTTAAAAATACACCACGTGGAGTGGCGAATAAGACAGCTACATTTTAGGGTCAGGTAAGCGTTGTTATTCGATAAGAGAACAAAAAACCGACCTAAAATGGAAGAACGATCATTATTTACTCATACAACCCAAATAATTAATTTTGTAAGTTAAACTAATTCATTTCAATAACAAGCGATGGAATCTATGCGTTTATGAGAATAAACTTGATTTTATTACCCTATGAATATTAAGGCAATTAAATTTGACAAGAATATTTTGAATTCGAATTATTTGTTAATTTTCCGAATATCCTTTTCAAGTTTAGGATTTAAGATATGTGCGTTCTGGAAATCCAAAAAATATAATTATAATTAATAATTTCAAATCAAAAAGCTAACTTTGCTAAGATGCATCTAGCTATAAATGCATGGTTTAGTTCAATCTAAAGAATGAGTGATTATATTTAATTCCCAGAGATACAACGATTGACACATTTAAGGTTAATTTTTTAAGTACCAAACTACACAACAAATATGTTCCTCTTATAAAAAATCACTCGTAAGCCTGTTGAACACATGTAGAAAATATGTACCTGCACATTCCTGTACTTCCTGTACATCGACACATGTCACTACACACAACAACACAAATTTCACAAACACATCACCAAAAACAAAACCAATAATTAAACGACACAAGTAAACAGCACTAAAACAATTTACGCGCCATTCCGACGACACAACTCTCCCCGCCGAACGCACTTTCAACACTACTCACTCAACAAAGCTTGGACAAATTTCGCAAAAACGCACCAACTAAATAGGGTAACTGTCCCTATACCCGTCTCCATAAATTGGCCCACAAAAAAAGAGTCAGCCATATTGAGGTGGCAACAAGTACAAAACAGCCGACAATCTAATAAGCAATTCATCAAGAGATGTGACAGTATGTGTTATCGTGCGATGTTGAGGCCGAAGGAGAGGGGGGGGGGGGGCTGCATTCAAGACACCTGCGCCCCACTGACGGAGATAAAGAGGTCCCGGGATGAACTTGTTTCAAGAACTCGGATTAACGACTAGTCTAGACCTGCACTAATGAGCCAGTCGACGAGTCGGTCTCGTTTTTTATCGATACTTTTTATCGATAATGACGGGGAATTATAGGGGATTGACGGCAGCGCCACCTAAGGGCTTTAATTTTAAATGCGCCTCGTAAATGGAAGCGAGATTGTGTTGTATTTTATTAATTTTGACACATTTGCGCGTCGTTGTATTTCCTTTTAATTTTTTTATAATATGGATTATTAAAAAAATTAAAATAATGAATAATAAAATTATTTTCGTGGTTTGCAGCGCAAGTAAATTAAATGGTGATATCATTATAACACAAAAATTATTTGCATTTTTTCCCATTAGTTACGTTTTGAGTGAACGTAAAGTAAAATTTGTCGACATCCTTTTGTAATTGAAATAACAAGAATGAAGGATACGTACACTGAATGAAACTTCGAATCGACGGTTTTCAATGTTGATATTCGTTCACATTGAATAAAGTTGGCTCCCTTATTGTTGCTCGTAATAAAATACGGATTTACCTGTAGTAAAAGCAATGAAAGCTTTGCGAAGCCTTCGGAACTTCAGAGGACCTAATATTGCGAACTGAATGCGTCGACATCTCACCCAGACCGCAGCCTTTGCGATATTACTCTTCGGATATTTGAGCTAATCTCTTAAAATATCCGGAAAGGACGTAATAACGTTCCGAGTACGGATAAAGCGGTTATTCACGACCAATAAAACCGGTGCACTGCTACAATAATTCATGACACCTGCGAAAGATCTCAGGGACAAGATCCCCCCACCAACTTTAAGATATCCCTCGGGGCCGAAACAATTTTCAGTTACGATCTTTCACCGGACCCCCCACTTTGTCCCTTGACAAGCGAACAAATATCGGATAGTCGTTACGCGCAAAAATATTGGTCGTACGTGGGTTTCATCTGATGTCTGTGTCACTTTGGAGTGTCAATTATTGGTGAAGTCACCTAATGAGATGACTAACAATTACCAATTTACAAACTTTTCTAAGTAGTTTATCGATACTTTTTATCGATAATGAAAATAATAACTCCGATTAATGATTAAAAATGAACAGTTGCGACCTAAAAACGGCAAAACAAACAGTATTAAGCTTTTTTTATCAGATCGAATATTAATACAGGTTAACGACTAATGCCAGATTCTAATATTTGAAAAACGAACTGTTCCAGTTACAGATGGTTATAAATTATACGAGGCGTAAGCTAAAATCGACTGACGGTCAACTGATAACACCTGTTATTGATAGTAATTTATGGAACGGCGTTAACGACTCGTAGTCGGTTGAAGAAAAACGGATAGTCATTATTGACACATATTTGAACTGGGCATAAATCACACATTACCTGCATAAACACTAACCACAATTGAAATAATTAGAACGGCCTGGAAGCAAGCAAAAAAATAATAAAAATGTATTCAGAAAGCAACGTGCTCATTTTCTACAACGTTTGATTAAAATAAGGCTACACACCTGTGTAGAACTGGAATTTGGATAAAAAGACCAATCACATTGCTTAAAATCTGCTCCGCTTTATGCAACAAAAACGCTAGAAATAGCGGATTTCACACAAAATATGAGCTCGCAAACCCAAACGGGATCAAACAAAGACGAGTGTAAGCCAACAAGTCTAAGATCCTCTCATCCTCTCCGCTCCAGTGTAATGATTCAACTGAACCGGAGCGGGGACTGTATAATTTTTTCCGCACTTTTATTTGATCTCTCTTAACGTCTAATCTTTAATCTAATACAGGCAGCTTATACTGATGCATATGATGCTGTATAAGACGATTTTCATGTCGTACGGTCGACAGCACATTAAGGTAAAAACTTGCGGTTCGAAATTCGTTCTTATTCGTACGACATAAGGACTGTCCAAAGTTCAAACACTTGCACTTCAAGATCCCCCTCATCCCCCAGATGTTAAAGGGTAGGTAATGTGGTCCTAGCTTAATGGCGACCAGTACAGCATAATGAAGCTGTTATTGGACTTGTCGCTTTAACCTTGAAGGCTTGACCCCAACCTTGAAGGCTTGACCCCTACTACTAATGTAGCACCCCCCAGGAGCACTGGAAACCTTACTCACACGCAGGAACTCAACAACACCGAAGTGATTGTTATTTTGCTGCGGGTTTCTGTAAGGTGGAGGATTTCACCAGTCGGGCTGCTCCAGTTCGAGAAATAAATCGCTATGCCCTACCTCTCTTAACATGTCATTGTACGTACAAGGTACTGTGACCATGTCACATCAAAGATGTAGTAAATATAATGTGACAAGATACTGAGCTGTTTACGAACAAAATGCTGCATGTACACTGCAGATTATGCATTAACTGAAATTGTGTATGCTCACAGCTTAATATACAGGGTGTCTACACTAATCCAGGATAAGGATTTTCCGAACGGCCAGAGTGCACAAATGCAAGCGCAGGTGGCCAGCCTCGCTCGAAGCTCGCTCATTAATCTTCCAGCCTCACCCTGTATACCTCCGGGATAGAGCAGTTTTTCAATAGGAAACTTACGTTGTAAAAACTTAATGAGGGCCCTTGCCTTAGTATGCGTTTGTATGGATCTGCTAACAAAACTAATTTGAATTTTATTAAATATATTTCTTACTTTGACTACCACTGATTATGATACAGAGATATAATAGATAGTAGTTCTGTTATCAACTAGAAGGTAATTTCAATCGTTCAGACCTATCGAATACTGATTTTATTTCTCTATTTGATACAAAATTAAAATAATTTATACATAAGGGTGCAAAAATTCTAATTGCGCATTATCTACAATAGAAATCTAAATACACAGGCAAATTCCTTAATTCTGACGTAATATATTGTCATACTTAGGTGTTCGGAAACGACATGAAAGTTGCACAGCGCGGTCCGATATGAATAGGTGACAATTCCACCCTTTAGTTCCATTTAACACGAGCAACTCCGTGCTTGGGTACGTTATGTGATTTGTGCTGGCTGATATCTTGATTTTGAACTCGCCTTGAGAGCATCTGATATTAAGGATCAACTTGCCTTGCCTTACAATCATCCACCAATCTGCACTGGGCCTCTATGTTGTATGGCCCATTTCATATTATAAGTTGGCCTTAAGTATATCCGTGAATAGGACCTAAGCAAAATGATAACTTTTATCCAATGAGCATAAAAAAACTTACTGAACAACCTTATTACGGTGGCAAGCCGAGAGTTGTGCAAATCTTAGGCAAGGCCTATACAGGGTGTAACAAAAAGGCGAAATAATATTTTAGGGTATGTATCTATAGCAGGTGTACATTCAGTTGTATTAATATCAGCTAATTACAAACAAGTTTTTTCTTCCATACTAACTAAATAAATTGTTTTTTTACTGAAAATGTTGACAACCCTGATTGAGGTCATTCGCGCGCAACCACAGACGCGCCGCGCGATCAGCTGATGCGCGGCCGCCGATACGCGCCCGCGCAGCCCGCCCGCCTACTAGAAACTACTATTACTTAATTTTACTTGGAATAGGACTGAATAATCAAACCATAATTACCGAAATGCATTTATTAAAATACTATTTAGAAACAGTACATATAAATAATCTGTTAGGTACATTTCGTTTTTATTACTACATATGTAGGTACACGTAAAAGTTAATGTCTGGTTTTTAGGACAATACCCCAAATATGACTTTACCCACTGAACTACATGACTTTACAATCTCTCATTAATTGTCAGCACCCCGTAATTTGAGTCAGTAAATAATTAATACATAATAGGGACAACTTACAATGTAATCAACATGTAGGTATCAAATAATTATCGGAAATGGCAGTCATTTACTAACCTTATTTTTTTGATATGCTTAACTGACGCGATTTGCCAATTACTAATTTTTTGTGTAATAAACAAATTAGTTTCTTGGAAAATGTTAATTTATGTATGTGTTACCTGTTAAGTTTCTTATTACCAACACTTATGCGCACAAGGATACACTAAAAACCAAAGAACATTTTCACTGACACTGTTTTCTTCTTTCATTCGGCTTCGATACCACTCACAAAAGGTGACCCTTGGACCAAAGTCCGTAGGAATCAATTCTTGAACTCGCGTACTTGAACTCGCGTAAACTGATCTGGATCGGGGTCTCGAGCTCTGGATGCTCCCGTGTGCTAGGACGACCTTCACTTGTGGGCGGTCGGAAAGAGCCAGTGCTCTGCAGTCGGAGACACAGGTTCCTGAAGCAGGTGTACGACCTTAAAAGCCGCTGCTCCGCAAAGGGTCTGCCATCGATGAATCGCTGGCGATACAGATCACGAGCACCATTGATGCTCCCGGATGAAGCACCCCGACTTAAAATCGTTTCATACTATTCACTATTTGAATACAAAGAATGATCTTCGCGAGACATAGTGACGAAGAATGAGATTTTGAAAGTTTAGATAGCGACTGCCCAACGAGAACGAATACGAGCAACTAAAAACACTATTCTCGTAGGTACGTAGGGATGCTCGATTTCGATTTGATTAATCGATCGATCGCAATTGAGATTTGTGTAACTTAATCGATTAATCGAAAATGGAAAAAATCGAGAAAGTCAATTATCTTAAGTTTATGTTTAAAGTCAATATTTACAACAATTTAAAATGTTGGCCCGACAGTCACACGCAGTGATAAAAAAAATGTTGAGGTTTTGTTTCTGATAACAACAATTGGATAATAACAGTCTTTGAAAAAGTATTGTAAAATGTGTGTTTTATATCCCAAGCAACGTGATTTATGATTTTCGAAAAAAAAAATTACCAGTGATAGTAAGATTTTGTGTAACAGATTATAAAAGCGCGCGTAAACGTCAAGTCACGTCACTTTACACCAAAACGATACTGGTCAGAACGCCTTAATTCTATGCAAATATCAAATTTTAAATGAATCGAAATTGTTCAAATAAATCCTTAATATGGTTAGCGACACAATAATTCAATTTACTCGGTAAAAATCATCGTTTCGTCACATTAAAATCCGCCAACAGCTGTCATTTGCGAATTGTAGTGTTTAATGACGTCACACAAAAGGTGCTTTGTGTTTCGGTTCTTTTGTTCCACAGACAAAAAAAGTAAAATTTAATTTTTAGAAATAAAATACTTTAAAATAAAAAAATAAAAATGTAAAGATATTACTTAACTAATAAGCTAACATAGCTAAAGTTTTAGTAATCTCAAACTTTCACTTTTTTATACTTAATAAATATTTTTATTTGTAGATTTTTTCATTTTACCGAGAATTCTGTGTTTCATTTTTAACATGTTTAGCAGGATCTCAACGAAAAAGTTTAGAAGAAACCGTTCTAATGTAACGGCATTTCTAAGATTAATCGATTAATTAATATCGGTGCTACGCAAATAATCAATTACCAAAATATCGATTATTTCACAATCGATTAGCATCCCTAGATCCCTACCCGGAAAGCGGTCCGAAGGTGACAGTCACACAGGCGACAGGATAATATTATTGGCTAAGCGCATTGTTGCAATGTTTGCGAAATGATCGCTGATTGGTGCGGGCGCTTAGACTTTTGACGTAAAGGTGCCGCAGTCCACGTGGACTCCCGTTGTCGTGATCTTTGTGTGCGTGATTAGTCATTGATAAAATAAGCGCAGAAGGTCACCAAGTTGAAATGATTGGTAGGTAGGAGTATTTAATTTTACTGCTTTTGTGATCTAATAATATTCCTTAGGTAATATTTAAAAGTATGAATGGATAGTACAAATAATAAATATCATGTTTTCGATTACAAAACTGTGCTTGCTGATATTGACTATTTCTGTTAGGTTATGTTATGTACCAAACATCTCATATTTAAAAACCGGCCAAGTGGGAGTCGGACTCGCCCATGAAGGGTTCCATAGAAGCAAGTGTGATAATATTTGTATTACTAAAGGTAAATTGTGGTTTACGATTTATGACGTATTAAAAAATTACTTACTAGATCTTGTTCAAACTACTACATTCTGTAGAAGTTTGCATACATTTTTCTACTTTAAACACCACACGTAGGAACCCTAAAAAGTAGTGTTAAATAAGTACTTAACGATCACGATCACTGCACACTCAACTGAAATTTGTCAAAGTTGCACATCTGTATTCTACTTAATCTTTTGCTTCATTTTGATTTATGATTTGTTTACATCTAATAGGGTTATCAACGATAAGTTTTAGTAAAAACTTTGACATCGATTTACTCCCTAATTAATAGCTGTACGAGGTTGTGGTTTTGCATTGGAACTACACACTACCTACCCTACACGCCCTTAAAATTTTATTTCACCTTTTTGTTACACACTGTATATTTAACAGTTAAAATTACTAGCTACTTTGGAATCCCCTTTTAATAAAGCCATTAGTTCCAGAATGTTTCAAAACGTTACTCAGCTTGAGTCGAGTTAGATCACAGATTATTGTCCTACAGCTTTTCCCTGAATCAATAAACCCATTCTTGGCCGGCAAAATGAACGACGAAACACCCCTGGTGCAACTGCAAATTCCCTGGTAAAACAACCGAAACCGGGAATGGCAAAACAAACAATCAGTCAAGGGGAGAACACCTGCGCCCTCCCGGGCTAGAGGAAGGATCCCTGGGCCACAGTGCAAAGGTTCACAGCCTGGAAGTTATAAAGAAACGATCGGTAACTATCAAACAATGGGTTATGGTTTTCAGCTGTACTAGTTGAGAAAGAGACAAAGCTCAGATTCCGAATTTGAATCCGTTTTCGAAAAGACTGGCAGCAAGAATATGTTTTGTTTTATACTTTTCAATGCCTCAGAAGCATCATGTATTACTGAGAGTTAGAGAACAAGTTTTACAGTGCAATACCCGCTGCTAAATGAAGCCCAATATTTTACATCCAGTCGGGGATTAACAACTCTTACATTTATTAAAATATTAGAAACTGATCAGTATACTATGTTTATGACTTTATAATTGACCAGTGTTGTAAGTTTCTCAAATGTTACCTTTCGCTCTATATTTTTTTGTTGTTAAAAGACAACTAGCCCACCTGAGCAAAGTCCAATTGTAAGCCGATAAGTATGTAGTTCTAAACATATTCGGCAGAGGGCACTTATCGGAGGCTAACGGTTGATACAGCAGAAAAAATTCATCGCCTACAATAACTTGCGGTTAGCTTAGTTAGAAGGTGATACGTGAAGGTCGTGGGTTCGATTCCCGCACCGCAAGGGGAGATACAAATTTTCTGTTTCTAATATTTAAAGTTCGCCAGTACGGCGTAAAGTACTATAAAAATAAAAAGCAAGTTGTCAATGCCATAGGTGGCGAATATTTAATGCGCTATTAAACACTAAATGGATATTTACTGCTTATGAGCCAGGTTCCAGACTGCATTAATATTTATATTGTACCCCAGTTCCTGGGATAAATGACTGTTTATGTTCCTACCACCCTGTTCGCGCGCACTTATTCAAATTTAATACGATTGAGCGATGACAGTGTTAGGTTTTTAGAGGGACCCCACACTAGCGTCTTTCGAGCGTCAGCGTCTTGCCGGCGACCTCCCCATACTAGCGTTGGTTGGGCGTTGCGTCGACGCGGCGCCGGCTCAGCGTCGACGCGGCGCCCGCAGAACGTCGGCGCGGCGTTTGAGCAGCGCTTGCGCTGGGCGTCCTCTTCACATCGCGTTCAAGCGTCGCGCCGCGCTGATGTCATGTACAGTTGTTTCGAAAATGGAAATGTAAGATTTGAATAACGCACAATATAATGTTTTATATTGCAGTGATAAATTAATGCTTTCAAGTTGTAAAGGAAAAAATATATTTTACCTATTTGACACATGGTCCGAATAGGCAACTTTAGCATTTATTTTCTGGAAAACTAAAAGTACTTAATTGAAAATGGGTTTCTTCGGCAATATGAGTTAGTATTTTAAGCTACATCCATATTTGCTATCAGCTAAAAGTCTTCTACCTACTGATTCTAAAACACGGGCGGGCCGAAACAATTGTGTTGATCATTGTACTGGTGACAAAATAAACGCTGCGCAGGCGTCGGGCCGGCGCGGCGCCTGTGGAGCGCAGTCCTGGCGTTCGTTATTTCGATCGCGCCGCTGCGCAAGCGTTGCGTCGGCGTTGCGTCGACGTTGCGTCGAAGTTGCGTCGACGTCGCGTCGGCGTCGCGTCGGCGTTGCGTGGGCGTCGACGTCACGTCGGCGTCGCGTCGGCGTTGCGTGGGCGTCGACGCTCAAAGAACGCTAGTGTGGGGTTACGCTTACCCTAAAATTAATAGCGTGAAAGCCAAAACGCATTTGTCAATGTATGTTACCACTACATAGTGTAAAACAAACCCCTGTCTGTTTGTCCTTCGCTTGCTTTGTATGCATTTGAAACTACGCTACTATGGAGAATGTTGAGTTAATCAGTAAATCTGTTGTATATTAACCTAAGTTCCACAACGCACGTTTCAAAAGTAAGAAACATTGTTGCAATAGCTGTTAACCCTAATAAAGAAATACATACGCAAGGTCTAACTCATCGAAATAATCCACAATAACTAATTTTAACTTTTACAATTAACGAAAAAAATTAAGCAACACAACATTTTTGCTTATCCTTTATGATTATGCCTTTTTCTGAAATTAAATTAAACAGCAAATACATACGTAAAAGTTTAAATGCATTGATGTGCGTTATTTGTCACGCAAAAACTACTTAATGGATTTGAATGAAATTTGGTAGCTAGTGAGGCAGATATACATAAAGGATAATTTACTTTTTTTTTTGTCTATCTAGTTTACATTTAGTTTTAATTTATTTACTTCGATTGTATATATTTGTACCTTCGTTGTAAACAAAACACTTTTCAATCCAAAAAACGCGAACACATCGTAGGTAATGTAGTTGTAGTGGTTCTAGAGTTTATTAAGGCGATACCCCCCCCCCCCCCCTGAGGAATATAGTGGGTAGGTCTGCCCTTCTTAGAGCAGAAGAATCCTACTCACACCGTCACCTTTCTCGGATAACGGTCATACATTTCCCACCGCCACTAAAACGCAACGTTCAATCCAATTGGTTTTAATAGTTTTTACTACGAGGAACCATACAAATAAAGTCCAGATTTACCTGAACATCCACAGACCAGGGTAAACCGTTACTAAAATAGACCTAGCGCCACATTCAGGCATTGTGGTTTACAGATTAGATTATCCGGTTTGCTTCGCAGAAATAGGTCAAACGTATTTATGTCATCTGATATTACTGTTTACGGAGACGCGCCCGCCTACGCTTCGTTAAGCCGTTTTGTGGAAGAGTCAACAAATTAGAAGTAAGCTGATTGGTAATATACCTTCGGTTTCCCTGGCCCGAAAACATACTTTGGGGTATTCCCCTAACACGTTAAATAACGTATGGAGACACGCAAGACACGTTGTAATTTCGCAAAGACTAATTTTAAAAAATCCAAATCTACTTTCCTTAAGGCTCTGATGTGATTAGCCAGGTGAATGCCTTGATAGTTTGAGTACAGGGCTAGAATCTCGCGGTCCCAGGTTCGACTCCCAAGTTGAATAGGTTTCGGATTTGCCGAACGAAGCTCGAGTTTGTGATCTGTATTTAGCAAGTGGGTGATTCAGTTAATACCCATGGTAAAGATGACTTGATTTAAATCACGGCGGGCTTTGCCTTTCAGTGGGATAATGATGGGTTACTTTGTTGGCACAATCCCACGGCAACGGTGTTAAATCTATCGTGGATATGCTTTAAAATAAACCCCCTTCGATTTGTGTGGGATGCCATAATCAGATACTGGTCTCCACAAACTGTACTACCGCCAAAAATCTCATTTTTACAAATAAATATCAACAAATTCGATTCATTAGCAACGAGCACATACAAAAAAATGTGATTTTAAGACTTTCGCGTTCCATTTTAAACATTTAAAATAATTTAACGGGTCAAAACGCGACACCATTTTTATTTAGTAGTTAATACGAACTACTTACTGCCCGACGTTTCGGTTAGGTTGCACCAACCGTGGTCACAGTCAGCTCGTGTTAAATGTTTAAAAAAATGTGATATACAGTCGAATTGAGAAAATCCTTTATTAACCAAGTATATTGTCTGATTTGTTGATTATATTGGCGTATGTGACGTGAAACTTCTTTTTGTGTTTTACACCACACGAATGAACGTACTTTTTTTAAGAATCACAAAAATCTCATCTCACTATAAAGAACTTGATCAATGGTCAATATTACCACCAATGCTCTTCCAAAAAAAAAATGCATTTTTGTAGATGTGAGAAATATTTTTGTAACATAGCCTCTAAGGCTTCTGTTAGCCCTTTCGCCTGATGAGAGGATTTCGATGTTTTGTGTTTACAAAAAAGGATGCGACGTAAACGATATTCATTAAACAAGAACACAGTCAATCTAGAGTTACGTGATCTTAAACGATGGCCGTCAGAAAAAAAAACACAAACTCAACTAAACAGTAGTAAATAATAATTTCATCGGTTTCATTAACCGGTATTACCAGTCGGAATGGCCAATGCGTTGCTCTTTAAAAGGGAACGGTAGTTATGTCCAATCTAAATTTAGAAATGGCTGAGCGGAATGGTTGGCGCATTCCTAGTAAGTCCTCAGGCCCAATCGTAGAACCGGAGCGTTTGAAAGCCTGTTTAAATGAACCAATAAAGAAGTAGTCCGGATGTTAAGTTATCACTACTAAGTATAAAACAAAGCGTTATTACTACATATTACAAGGTAAACACTTACAGTTTGAAATTAGATCTTATGCTCATGGTATTAGGGCGGTGCAACGTCCAAAGCTTGACATACTTTTCTCTGTACAGTCAGCGACTTTAGTTTGTATACTACTCAGTACTTTGTCACATTAATCTAACTGTCTATTTCACTTACTCAATCACATGGATGTTTAGTGTGACAAGGTACTGAGGTGTATACGAACGAATGATGCTGACTGTACATACAATACGCTACGCTAGAAAATTCCTTGGTTAGAGTTTTACTCAATTTTGTACGAGTAATCGTCACATTGAACACGTGACCCCGGCGTTTAAGAAACTTTGCTACAAAAATCTTAAAGTTTTTACACTTGTGATTTAAGTTTTTTATTCTAATCCTCGTTACTCTCTCGTGGCTTAGACCACAGTCGATAGGCAATCCTAGCATCGTCGGGAGCAGGGTTAAAATTTCATAGCCTTAAACGGCGGTGGCTTGTCGCAGCCCTAACCAGGATCGCGATACTACACTTCAAGTATAGCGTAGAAGATAACAGAGAAGTAGCAATGTATACTGGGAGTTTAAAAAGAACAAGTGATATCTGACACTATCACATTAATCTGATCCCAAAGCATGAAAGGACTAGTGTTAAGGTAATCAGAAACAACGGTATATTCATACGTTCTATTTTTATTAATACTTGGGCCTCTCTTGGGTCAACCGCCAGGAGTGATCATCAATAATTAGTAACATGAACGAATGAAATAGTACGAACGTGAGGGAGGAGTCATATTTTTTGGTGTCATATATTCAATCAGATAGGTCCGATTTGAGGGAGATTAACCAAATACTGGAATTGTACCTAATTCCTTAATTATTTTACCTCACACGATAGTGCATGGCTCTTACGTCATTGAGGTCCCCTAAAAATCAAGTAGGTTACTTACAACATTTTTGAATCGTCATTGAATACAATGCAAATGATTCTTCACTGATTCGGAACCTATTCCTACCTAATAATGTATCTTTAGAAATCAATACCCCTTTAGAGTTAAGACAATCTTACTCCACGCGTACCTACGCTTAGACTAGCCCGTTAGTCGACTATAGAGGACGGTAGTCAACATGTCCAGGCATCATAAAAACAAAAATGCACCAAGCAATCAAGTGTCGACACCCAGAGTCAGTGCCAAGTCTCCTCACTGCATATCTTCTACATGCCTCAAGCTTACCAGTTTTTGTCACTAATGCCTGCACTTAACCTGAAGAGTTGTCAGGAAATTGTTGAGTCCAGAGAAAGATGGCCGCCGGAGTAATGGCGGTGTTAAAGCAATTACGTTAAATCTTATGTCCCGGTGAGATATTCCGGAGTTTTTTTTTAATTTACCGTACAAATAGGGTTTGTGCGCAGCTCCGTAGTTCTTCATTGCAGCTCTTAGGTTTACCATGCCTTTATGTAATACTAGCTGTGCCCGCGACTTCGTTCACGTGGACTACATCCTTTCATGGTCGGTTTTACCCCTTTCACCCCTAATATTCGAAACAAAAAGTAGTCTGTATTTTAATCCTAGTTTCGAGCTATATTTGTGCCAAATTTCATATCTCTAACTTCAAAAATAATCATTTTTCCATATAAACTTTCAAAGGTGGTATTACCCGCCTCCCCCCCTTATTTTCTAATAAAAAGTAGCCTATGTCCGTTCTTGAGATTCACGTATGCCTATACCAAATTTCATCAAAATCGGTTGAGAGGTTTAAGCAGGACAGCGTAACAGACAGACAGACAGACAGACAGAGTTACTTTCGCATTTATAATATTAGTAGGGATTCCACTTCGGTGGAGTAGTAGCTTAGGTATTCGCTCGCAGCCAAAAAGGTTCTGGGTTTGATTCTCGGTTAGGTCAATTTGGAGACACGGTTTTCGAAATTTGTTTGGATCTGGGTATGCGGGAGTGACGCGTCTACTTAGTGTTTCGTCTGATGTTGATAATTCAAGGGAAACCCTTAGTTAGAGACCAGTTAATGAATTATGATTGTATTTCGTTATCCCAGGAAGTTTTTGTAAATACATTTTGTTTATTTTTTGCATTTTCTGATTATTATCAGATTAACCATAACATAATTATTGCGTATATAGTTTTGACTACGCGTTACTGGAGCCAATATTACGATTGGGAATTTTGTTTATTTGCTTGCTTTTAAAAGCATATTTGTCTAAATAGGAATCCTTTTTTGCTGTATATTTTATTTTCATAGTAAATACTGGTTTCGCTGCATGTAACGTATTTTTTTATCGCTACAACATATTTGATTGCTAATATTTAGAAACGGTCCACTTTCCCGTAGCAAGTGGACGTACTCTTTACTGTGTGTTAGGTATAGGATGTCTGTTACCCAAATCCCTCTCAGCTCACATTGATCAGCATGACCAGTCCATGCCAACCTAGAATCTGGTATGCCTCCATGTAAATCAAAATCGTATCAAGTGGTGTTCACATTCGACCTTAAATAGACAGTATATCAAGATAACGGTAGTATACAAACGAGAATAGACAATTTGTCAGGGCTGCCAAGCGATTCTGTTCTTTGTGGTGCAATACATAGCGGGCCGTTTCTGTCTGCAATCAAAGCTTTAGCGGGGAACTATCACACTGAGTTGTGAATGAAATGTTGAGAATAAACATGTTTGAAAATGGTCTGCATCGCACAATCGCTAATTTTTCTAGGGAATCCATAATTTTAAAGACAATAGTCGAGCTAAATATTTGCTCAAACAATTATCACCAAGGAGTTTTCCAACTAATACATTTGAGGTATTACCTCAAACGTTCCTCGAATCCCAACCATTTAGTGGCGCACCTCATGAGCTCCTAAACTATTCTTCGAAGCGTTTAATTAATGGTGCACAACTGACCTGATACCTTTTGATGAATGAGCAAATACTACTGAGTAAGATATAACATGTAGTTGGGATACTTTCCAGTCAAGTTTTTACTTTTTAAGGTTTTTATATGAAGAAAAAATTAACTCATAATAGTATCTACTAATAAAAGTATCCAATTAAATTGTAAACATGGTAATGAAAAGTGCACGATTATTTTGCACCATAAGGGAACGAAAACTATTGAGCACTACCTATAGATAGATAGATTTTTTATTTCCTTTATTACACAGAAAAATTACAGAAATGGGTTTTACAGAAATATTCAAGTACACTTTAGGTAGTCTTATTCCTAGAAAGAAATCTCTCCCAGACAACGATCAGGAAGAAAAAACAGTAGTACGGCCGTGCAAAATATAAAAAGAGAAAATATAAACAGGAAAAAATATCTAAACGTGATTAATACATAAAAATTTAACGCACCATGCTATTTACATGCTTTGTAGTTTTTCTATCAACTTTTTAAATCATATGAGCAACTTTGCTAATGTGAGGTCAAAGACCTGCTAATCGCCAACCCTAAACGCGGTCGGTGGCACCCACCTACCTGATTTCCCTAACCCGATAAGTATCTAGATTCTAGACCATTTCCAGTCGAATATGTACCCCGCTCTCGTAAGTTACGAACAAATGGACTCGACAACGAGGTCGGGGCAGATATTTTAAAAAGAAAATTGCAAATGCCCGCCATGGTCTCCGCGTTTATTTTTATGGGCCCGATAGAGGATATCAACACGGTTGCCGTTTTATTTGCCCTAGATTTAGTCCCGTGATGAAATCTTGTTACGAGTCAACAAAGCTTTTATGTAATTGTCTATATTTATTCGACGCACGCGGTATAAAAAATATTTTTTCTTACTTAAACATGATAGTTAATACCGCAGCCAAATAACAATCACTTCTGTGATTGTTATTGTGGGGGGGGGGGGGGGTTGCTACATTAGTAATGGCGACAAGTCCAGTAACAGATTTATTATGCTGTACGTGTCACCCTTAATCTTAAGCTAGAACTTCATTACCACTTAACATCAGGTGGGATAAGGTCAATCTTGAAGTGCAAAATAAAAAAAAATATGGAAAGCAATCTTAATTTTTGACTTTTTCCTCATTAGAGACTTAATCACAAATGTGATAAGACGCCAATGGCTTTGGTATTACCTAAGCACAGTATAAAGAATTCCAGACCATACATTCCATCTTAATGTCGAGGGCAAAAGGACTAATATTGAAATGTAAGTGTTTACCATTACATCATGTCATTGCAAGTCTTGCATGGCTAGTAACCGTACAATGAAGAAATAAAAAATGCACTACAGCATATAGAAGTCATGCAACGGAGACTTGATTTATTTGCTGTAGCAGACAAAATCTGTAGTTTTAAATAATGCATAAGAAAGGAAAATAAAGTCATGTATCATATGTTGATATTGCAAATTATTTTTTCACATACTAACCGACATTCTTCATTCAAATCCTATTATCATCGATGACAATTTTTGCATGCAATGTATCTACATAGTAGAAAACAAAGTCGCTTTCTCTGTATGTCCCTCTGTATGCTTAGATCTTTAAAACTACGCAACAGATTTTGATGCGGTTTTGTTTAATATATAGCGTGATTCAAGAGAATGGTTTTTACTTGCAATATAGAATAGAAACGCCAACATTTCTAAGTATTTACATTGCATCCGTGCGAAGCTGGGGCGGGTCGCAAATACTTAAACAAAACAAGGTTGGCTTTTATCAAAGGAGTGGTATATCGTACCTTTTAATCGTTGTATACTATAACTATATAATTAACAATTACCCAAAACTAAAAAAAAAACAATTTAAAATACAAGCATTTATGCGTTAAGCTTAAAACAACAGTATTTCAGAATGTCTCAGTAGGAGCGGCTATTTTAAGAGCAAACACCATAGAACACAAAGTTGGTTGCAACGCTATTTTGTTCTTCAATCCAATCCTGGGCAAGGCTCACGACAATTGCCTATCGTAACTCCTTGTCCAAACAATTTGGCGAGTGCATTCGCTAAATCGCCGCAACTATTGAATGTGCCGTGAAATTTTCATACACTAAGTGCCTCGTCTTTTAAGGCATGCCCCGCTCTGCCCTGGAAACTCAAAGCCAGTAAAGGCCATAAGTGACTAGAGGCGTTTTTTGTTATGAAGTGTTGTTCGAATTGTGTTGATGTCTGTCGATACTAATATTTCCCAACTATCGATAGTTACTATCAAGATAATAGATTTTTTTTTCAAACTATTATTTATATATGTACTATAATTGTAAAAGTTTGTAGTAATGCATCTGTGTATGTATACTATACTATGTATAGTTTATACTAGTCCATGGGGGCATTACATTAACTTGCAAACAAAGTGCGAATACTATTAGTAGCAATCGTAAATTTGCAATTTCTTTTCCCGTTATTCTGACCACATAAAATACCCCTTAGTGCAGGACAAAATGCATTGACGCACCATACCTCGAAAAAGGTGATAGCCTGTGTAGGAACCTGCACTAAATAGGACAGGAATACCCCCTAAAACTCCCCGGTGCATCCCACCGCCTTGATGGTGATACTATTGAAACAGAAGACCTACCACAGCATCACTGGCGAAATAACCGCTAACTATACATCCCCGTCATTTTCACCCGGAATGGTTTAAGGAAGAAGGGAAGATGACCGATCCAACTGAGAGTATCCCTATGCCAAAATGCATACTTTTTTTAAATATTTTACTTCAAGATTGACCTCATCCCACCTGATGTTAAGTGGTAATGAGGTCCTAGCTTAAGAGCAACAAGTACAGCATAATAAATCTGTTACTGGACGTGACGTCCTAACCTTGAAGGCTTGACCCCTGCTACTAATGTCGCACCCCCCAAGAGCTCTGGAAACCTTACTCACACGCAGGAACACATTATTATTGTATTAAAGATATGTTTCCTTCGTAAATTTATCGATAGTTTTGCAACACTATTACACGATCATATATCGAGACATAAAGCAAGCAGAACGAATCAACATTTATCGACCCTCGTCTACCTTTAGACGATCGCTAGTGAAACTCTCATATAGTAAATTTTACGGGTGTTTTATAAAGGTAAGACCACTTTCGATATCCCTACTAATATTATAAATGCGAAAGTAACTCTGTCTGTCTGTTACGCTTTTCCCGCTTAAACCTCTCAACCAATTTTGATGAAATTTGGTATAGGGATACGTTGGACCTCAACAACGGACATAGGCTACTTTTTGTTTCGAATTTAAGGGCAGATATGGGTAAAACCGAACATTAAAGTATGTGGTCCACTCGAACGAAGTCGCGGGCACAGCTAGTAGTTTTATAAGCAAGAACCTTTCTAAAATTAACTTTATTTGTGACCATACTTTTTTTTTGTTGAACTTTAAGAGATTGTATTTTTAAATACGAATTTGTATTCAACTTCAGATTTCAAGTATTTTTAGGCTGAGTTTTAGAGTGCCCGAATGCTTAAGTCAATTTACAAAAGAAAACTTTTCAGATTACGGCCTTATTCAGAGATTTGAAGAATCAAGGGACACTATTTATTTTTATTTTACTTATAAAACTTTATTTTATCAAGAAAACAGCCTTAAGTAAGAGTCTTTATTTTTTAAATAAAGTTTTGTAAATTTTTTTACATAAAATATACTATTGTAAATATTTCAAGTTTTTATTATCTTTAACCAAATTTAGGTTTAGATTTTTTTTTGTATATTTTTATAAACTGAGAAAAAGTGCAACAAGTAAATAAAATAATAAGTACATTAAAATCAAAATTCACCAGGGACAACGCACAGTCAACCGTAAATTACAAACTACCTTCGTTTTTTACACAAAAAACTAATTTCAGAGGGTCGTTATCGAGATTAAAAAACCTGGATAAGCGTATGTCTGAGTCATACACACGGTTCATTATATTTTTTTTATTTTTCAGTTTTTTTGCTTTTACTACTAAAGGTAGTCTAGATGATAAAAATAAATAGATGTACTTGTTTTCTCACTATACATAGGTAATATTTGATCATAAAAATATTCTTAACTTAAATCTTTGCTTACAAATCATAAACATAGGCATTTTATTGGCACTTACACTATGATATATTACGTTCACTTAAAAATCTGTGGTTCTGGTAAAATAATCGTACGTAAAAAAAATAACACGTCCTAACACAAACTTTGGACTTAATACCGCCCTTATGTGAAAAGCACATAAGCACTAATTTCGAACTGCAATTGCTTACCGTGACTTGCCTGCTGACCGTACTATGTCAATTGTTTACTAGAAAAACCAGCATGATAAATTATCAAATGTATTTTTCTGCATAACAAACAAAAGGTGTAAAAATATTACGTGTTACTACTTCTTACAGATTACATAGGTTTTTTAAACACTGTTTTATTTCCTTTTGCAAATCGTAATACAAGTGAGAACTACGGTGTACTATATCTCAATATTGCAAAGTGCGAATTTAGAAAGACAACGAAATAGTCCGCCATTTTTCCGTGCCCGATACACGGAACCCTAAAACTGAATTAATTCACCTTTCGTACGAGACGATTAATGACAGTCGAAGTGTAACCTGAGAAGATAAGCGTGACAAGCAGTTATGACCTTTACGGCCTAAAATATTGCGTCTGGAATTGAGTAACGGTCCGATCCGTAAGTCAGGCGGTGCAACTGAAATGTTTGCCACGATGGATTATTTCTAAGAACCGGGTGTTTTGATGAACTTAAATCTTGATTAACGTTCGAATTCGCAAGAGAGCTTGCATTTTCTATAGATTACACGTAAGCGTGTCAGCGAAGACCGAGCCTCTTCTGTTCCGTATGTGCATACAAATTTTGGCTGGGCAAATTTGGTTTGTAAACCTCGCTGTTGAACTAAGAGTCGTGAGTTCAGTTCCCACCAGCGTCAACACGCGCAATACGTCAAATTTATTGCATTATACCCGGTTCAATATTATACGATTCGTAATGTGTCAAAAATGACTATCCGTTTTTCTCCAACCGACTACGAGTCGTTAATACCGTTCCATAATTTACTTTCCAACAGCTGTCATCAGTCGTCTGTCGGTCGTTTTTAGTTTACGCCTGGTATAATTTATTACCCTCCGTAATCAGAACGTATCGTTTTTCAAATATTGAAACCGGCATAAGACGACAAAAGTGTTAATACCGTTCGATTTTATTATTTTTATAGTACTATACGCCGTACTAGCGAACTTTAAATATTAGAAACAGACAATTTTTATCTCCCCTTGCGGTTGCGGGAATCGAACGCACGACCTTCACGTATCGTACGTACGTAAGGGGAGATAAAATTTTTCTGTTTTTAATATGTTAATACCGTTGATTGGCCGATGGCACACCGCACTCGTATTTTCAGCCAATCAGCAACTGACGCCATAAAATTTACTCGTGTGAGTGAGTGATGAGTATTTGTGTTCTGTGTCTGGGTGTTTGTGAATATTGAACCAACATGCCTTCAAAAAGCTATCATATAACATGCTTACAAACGATATAAATGTGATCACGTACTTCGATGATTTATTTAGATTGTCGAAAAACTAAGCCAAATAGCACGTTATGCATGACCATCTAAACATAAATTATGACCTTTTGAGCGTAACAAATACGTTACGTACGCACTAAAAATTATCTAAAAGTTACGATAAATCAACTCGTAACATGGTCTGATACTAAATTCGCATCGCTACACCACGCGAATCACGTACTTAATATAAGTACGAAATGATGTATTTACGCGTGCCACGACCTCAGTGGAGCAGTGGCTAAAGTAGACGCCAGAAACGTGACAGGCCTTAGGTTCGATTCTCAGTTATGACATTTTTTTCAATTGAAATAACGACAGTACTACAACACTCAGACCTGAAAATTTCGTTTACGATATCGATCTGACCGGGAATTGAACCGCAACAGCCAAAGTCCAGTCCTCATGCCTGTCGATCGTTAAACAGTACAATAACAATGCACATACAACTACTCTATGCCCTTAAATATGTAAGTCAGAAAAAATGCCTGACTGGTTTCTCAAATTATTAACCTCTTAATCGGCGATGAACACTTAATTTTACTCCAAACCCGCAGGACACAATAACGATAAGCATTTAAAATTATCAAAGCAATGATCAAACGTCTCGCACGCCTAATTTATTGGACGTCCATGCAATTTATGCCTACACACAATTTTAATAGCAGCGAACATTGTTAATAAATGCAAATTCCACGGCAACATCTATTTAGCATTGTTGATATTCATTAAAATTTACGCCCTCTAGCGTAAGAGGCGTACCCCGATATTAATGTTCGTAATGATACACCCATTAACACCTTGGAATAAATTAATTGGCTTAAACGAAGCGAAAAACTATGGAGGAATGGATGATACTCCATACTGGGTTACTAATGGGATTTGATGGGTGGTACAATATGAGTAATCTGGCCTGTTGGGACAGTGGTTAGTGCCCCTAACTATTGAGGCAGAGGTCGTGAAAACTATATCTACCCGTAACATATATCGGACGTTAAGCATTTGTGTTTATTCTGTGGTTGGCTGTTTAGAAATAGTTTGGAGTTCATCAATCAGGTTAGAATATCGATAATTTCGTTACATTTAATTTTAGGGGGTGAAAGAAAGTCGTACCTCATTAATATGTATTCAGTATATTTATTTGAAAAGGTGCTAACAGTGTTTAAAAGAGAAGTACAATATTTTGAATGTTAAAGCGTGGAATTATGTGGTACAAACATAGGTTACATTATCCTACTTACGATTCATCAAATACTAATCGGTTGCCGAGGCGGGCGGGCCTTTGGAGTCACGCTATTTCCGAGGTCCCAGTTCGATTCCTGGTCAGGTCAATATTGAAAACCAACTATATTTTACTGTTGCTAGTCTAGGCGTTATGATACTATGGTTATTTACATAATCAGACCACTGTATGTGATGTGGTCGATTTTTTTTATTGATCCATTATCTAAGCACGTTTAGTATCAAAGTCTAATATTTTCAAGGAACGTTTTGTTTAAAATCTATCAAAGCATCCATTGACGCTACCAAGTCACAAAAGTACACAATTCCCTCTAACCCAAATCCGCATGCTTCAAGTCCTAAGCAATTTGTATCAAAACAAAGCAAGCCCAACCTCACCTGTCCAAATATAGCGCAATTTGTTTAAAAAGCATGCATTAGGGATTTCTTAGCGCTAGGGTAACGTAGCCATTGTTAGGACCCAGGTGCTGCCCCGGCATTTTTCCGCGTCAGAATGCAATCTGTTTTTTACTGCACAAACAATGTGTTTCTAACATTTCTTACGTGCGCGAAGTTTTCTGCAACCGCTGTTCTGATGCAGAAATATAAATTTTGCTTTTTATCATCATAATATAACAATGTACGGTTTACGCCGGTTAAGAATGGGGTTTCTGCCTTTTATTGTTAAAAGTTTTTGCTGAGTTTTCTTGATTTTCTTTGGGGTTTAGGATCGTGGTCAGTGCTTGTGTAAAAAGTTGAGGTTACAGTTTTAAAGGTGGTTTTTGGAGGTGACATAGTGCTAAATTGTAACTACAATGTATGGGGCAAGACAAAATGTGCGACAAACAGCCAGGTTTTCAAACTTCTATTAAAAATTAAATTTCATCAAATAACAAAAAGGACAGCATACATAAGAAACTTTTATGATATGAACTTATCTCAAGCAAGCATTTAAATAAACACATTAGCAAATCTTTTAAAAATATCCAACATAGGTAGAACAGGTTCATCATTTCAAATTTAATTAGATTTATAGTGTTACTAAGTGTCCCGAACTCATTTTCATCACCACAACGACGCGAACATAAGAAAAACTCCTAAAATCCGGCAGTCATTAGACACATCAGCAAAAAATAAAGTAATAACCGCGAACCGTCGGATCGGATACGGGTATAAGGAGCTTGGACCCTCCAAAATCGGTTTTGCCGCCGTAAATATATCAGCATACCTCTAATATGCCAATGCTGCCAGTGCAAAAAACGACCCCGAAGATTAAACATGATATCGGACCAGGGCTGGCAATGGAAGAGTTAACAAATTTCAACTGTGAAATGTCATGTTTTTTATTGCGTATGTTTATTTCGTCTCTTCAAACCCACTTCATAACTAAGGACAGCCTTAGATTTGACTCGGTACTACGGTATTTTAAGTTGACGTGTCTGTCGATGCGATTTATTGTCTATAGAAATATTTTACAAAACGGAATAACTTCCTTATTAACAAACGTCAAAAAAGCTTCGATTCTTATTTATTTATACTCTGTAATCATGTAAGCCCGATTCTCACCTAAAAGAAGACAAACTGATTGAGCAGTTTTGTAGGACTCTGTCTATTTTATACACTTACTTGTTTTGTTTAATAAATAAATTAAATAAATAAGATGAGACAACAGAAGATGTGACGCAAAACTGGCACATAATATCCACCGAAGTGAAGTATAAATGCGTAGCAGAGAGTGAATATAAGCACTTGCGTAATGAGTGACCGACCTTATTGTCCGTTTTTATTATTACACTTCAAGATTGACCTCATCCCACCTGATGTTAAGTGGTAATGAGGTCCTAGCTTAAAGGCGACAGGTACAGCATAATAAGTCTGGTACTAGACTTGTCGCCCTTACCTTGAAGGCTTGACCCCTGGCTACTAATGTAGCACCAGGAGCTCTGGAAACCTCACACGCACGAAAACAAAAACACAGAAGTGATTGTTATTTGGCTGCGGTCTTCTGTAAGATCTTTCACCAGACGGGCTGCTCCAGTTCGAGCGATAAATTGCTATGCCCTACCTGTCTTAAAAGTCAGTCTCTCTCAGTTGTCCCCGTGCCATGAAAATTTAAGAATTAAATGATTCAACCCATAGCCAACCCTGTGTTCTTACGCAGCTTTTTACATACATATTTGAAACAGATCCGATTTCTCGTCAATGCAAGACATATTTTGTTTTCCTTCCTCCATGTTTTATGAGTACCTAAGTCTGTGGTAAGAGGATTAGGCCCTCCCGCCCTCTATTGTAATAGTTTTCTAGTGGTTTTCGATTGAATCAATTAGCATTATTGCTTTGACAATATTTGCTTTTATCTCTCATCTCACTGAAAGGCTTCTAGCAAAAAATATGCCGCTGAAAAAGAATCGCCATTTTGTAATTCCCCTGTGTCAATTTGTTGATGTGTCTAACAATATTTGGTGTTCTTTTATGAAATATAGTATTTTATGACTTCATATTATGGCTGAAACGTTAAAAACATTTTGTATTCAAAGTGGCCACAGAAACAAAGAATCTTCTACTCAATTCATACCCGAGAGGCGAGCGTGCCGGACTTTGGCGTCGCGTCATCTCTTAGGTTCCGGGTTCGATCCCCGGTCGGGTCAATATGGGAAAACGAACTTTTCTGTATTGTCTCGGGTCTGGGTGTTGTGGTACCGTCGTTGTTTCTGATTTCTGTAACACAAGTGCTTTAGCTACTTACCACAGAATCAGAGCAATGTATGTGCTGTTGTGCAATATATATATATATATATATATTAACAAAATGTTATTATCAACAAAATGTATTATTTTAGTGTTTGTGTTTAAGGTTTTTAATTCTTGTGTTACGATTAATACAGGTATTTTACACTGTTGAAGCACTTCCAGATACTCGAAAGGCTAGTCAAATTTCATATTCAGTCCTATAGTTGCAATTGAATATTATTTGTGGACGACCAGACATTTGTCATAAGTTCATAAGTACTGTTCATATTATATATTTATTAGCATACATATGTACAAATATACATAGCTATGTACGGCCGTTAGTAAAATCATTTATGTTTCAGATACATCGGTATCTGAAACACATCTGTATCTGGAACATCGGTTCAAGCATTTGAAACATGAAATACAATATTTAAAAAAATCTTCTAATATATAAAACTTTGAATGCAGAAACAGATATTTGTTACTGTTTCTCGCAAAATCTACTCAAGAATATTTTTATAATAATCTTACACACAGGATAATCTTTGTTAAGAAAAAGTGTCAGAAAAAACATGCGCATAGACCTAAATAAACATTAACAATAAGTTAGTAACGGAACAAAACGCAATACTACAAGAAACTATCAGAAACGTCTGGCTTTAAGTAGATCGCAACTAACTTCTGAAACACACGTTTCTAATGGAACGCGAGTCTTAAATCTTAAATGAACACCTAAACGTTCCCCAAAACCAATTTTCAGGCTAGATTTATTTAAGACAGCACATATACAAACTGTCTGCCCACCTCACGAACGCCCTCCATACACCAAGCGACCTCCACGCGTGACGTGATGAAACTTGCAAGAATTCGGCTTAATCCAAACTTAAATTTGTTTTTCGAAACCTATTCAACGACTCGGTTTTCCAAACATCTAAATTATTTTAGAAGACACCTTTATCTAGAACAAATCGAAGAAATAACGTACACATCTTAAGCGTTGACGTTTAAAATAGTTTGTCTAAAGTACTGGCTAGTTACAAAGGATTCTTGAAAATAAAAAGGAGTAAATATGTGTCAAGAGTTTTGAATGCAACGTTTAATTTTTTTTAAATGTATTCGTTGCAAATTTTGAACTTCAGAGAAAAAAAAACCACCAAGCAAATTAAGTCAAAGTCAAAGTCAATCTTTTTTATTCACATAGAAAACATTAGTAATACTTATGAATAGTCTTTATGGCAGAATAAATGGACAACATTAAAAATAAACGTTGGTCAACATAAGAAATACATGTTGAACAACATAATAAATATATGTTGGACAACATCACGATAAAACAATTCTGCGGTAAATAGCTAAAGCACTTGTGTTACATACATCAGAAACAACGACAATATTACAACACCCAGACCTAAGACAATAGAAAAGATCGTTTTCCAAATTTCCCGACCGGGAATCGAACCCGGGACCTCAGAGGTTGCGCCGCGACAATTCCGGCCCACCACTCGGCTACGAAGGTTGTGAATAGAAATCTTCAAGTAAATACAAATCTTCACATGAACATGGTTTATGTAAATATCTAATGTTATTGTGTAGGTTCTCGTATAAATAGAAATCTAGTAGGTACACTTAGCTACCACCCCAATCAAACTCATTTGCCCGATACATTGCATTAAATTGTGAACTAAACCATATATTCTCAATCACATTCGCATAAACTCTCAATACGAGTTTCGGATTACAAATAAATTGGGCGAAAGAGCCTCATTTTTTTTTTGCGGGCGAACGCAGAAAAACTAATTTACTAAATTAAATTCGGCATGCGACAGAATTCTAAGAGAATATCGAATCGGTCTCGAGTTATCGATTCGGTATTGGCAACTTATATTCGTTTGACTTGACTCTAAATTAACTTTCTTTCATTTTGGAGGTCCTTTTATCGCGTGACGTTTTAAATAGTGAAGTGCGAGTCGTATTTTATGGAGAATTAAATTTGGCATTGGATTTTTTTCGTACTTAATTTGAGCTATGTATGTGAGCCGTTTATCATTTCAGCCGAAGAATGTTCACTGCAGCACATATCGACCTCCGTAGCCGAGAGGCGAGCGTGCTGGAATTTGACGTGGCGCCATCTCTCAGGTCCCGGGTTCGATCCCCGGTCGGGTCAATATGGGAAACGAAGTTTGGGTGTTGTGGTACCGTCCTTGCTTCTGATTTCTGTTACACAAGTGCTTTAGCAACTTACCACAGAATCAGAGCAATGTATGTGATGTTATCCAATATATTATAAATATGCTATTTGGTACTAAACATAGGCCAATCCCACAAGATTTTTACAATTCTAGGTTTTGCGCTACTTGTATACAACGCCACGTAACGTGTCACGGTCCCTCTAGTGGAGGGCCGTCCTACAATGAGCTTTCCGATAGTCTATTATATAACTTCCCTGCCCCGTCAGCCATTTTGGTTTACTTACGGCTTTCGGATCGAACCCAATTTTTGGTTAGGCATATTACTCTAGTATATAATATATAAAATAAATACTCCACCCTCGAAGACTGATACCGTTTCGCCCCGATTGGTGTCGAGACTTTGGGGCCTTGGGGTCCGGAAGCTCGAATTTTGTATCAAGAATTGTCAGCTCGGTTTATTGAGCCATCAAAAGCTGGAATTTACCTTGGGCAACCCCTTAGTGTAGCAATTCAAAGAAATTTTCTGTTTCTTTAAAATATTCAATGCATTTTAATGGCAGCTTAAATCATATTTAGCTTTGTTTACACTTATCAATCAGTCACACATTTCCGTCAAAGTCCGTCCTCTCCGCCTAAATATTCATTCGCCTACTTGCATACGTTTGAACTTCACAGTACAATTAATTGCCATCACTAAATCAATCTCAAGAAATTAAAGTTTCCCACAGCCAACGGCGATCCATTATTCATGTATTTGAACTCAAGTTGTGCATCGATAAATCTCAACTACTGTTTTGAGTTTGTTAACACTTCCAGACGAATAATTGAGGGCGTACACAATTCTTATCACTTTAACGTTAAAGCTCAAATTCAGTCATCATCTTTATAGTCTGGTCACCGTGCACGACTTACGCTTTGTGGAATAAAGCCGGCATTTTAGTGTGTTTAGGGTTCCGTACGCAAAAAGTAAAACGGGGCCCTATTACCAAGACTGTATCTCTGTCCATATGTCACCAGGATGTTTCTGATGAACACTGACAGTTAGACTTTAATATAACACTTAATAGTCATTGAATACAATGCAAAGTGATTCTACTACTGGTTAAGAATCTATATCTACCGAGAAGACACCGGACAAAAGCTCAGTAGATTAGTTACAGTAGTGTAAAACTTTTAACCAAGTCATATACTTTTGTTTTGATGAGTAATGAAATAGTTAAGTATTTACTCAAGTAGTATTTATTTTTGAGAGGTTAGCTGGAGCAGACCAGTTCCCAAAGGTGGCACCTGTTCACAAGCATGCCATGTGTACCAGCCATCGCTTCACTCAACCAGATATATTTCTGTTACAGTTAAAGTAACAAATATCTTCTAAAATGAGCATTTAAATGGTAACCATTCAAATAATTTGATTTTTGCTCGCTAATGATTTTGGCCACTATATTAAGTTACACATTCGCTTAAAAAAATAATTAAATAAATTTAATATTTATGTTACATGGGAATACCGAAGAAACCAGAGATAGCTTCACTTGGTAAATATACAGACATAAATATTACCAATGCATTTTATTCGAATAAGATCTCTCGTCCACATTAAAACGAACGTGTTTTTTGTCGTTTTTTAGATAATATTAACTGACAAACTAACTGTATGTCTTAGTGCAAATTTATTTTGAAAGTTTAGCTTTTTATATTTGTAAAAAAACGAGAACTACTGACGATGAGTGTTACTCATGTAATTTTTTATGAATACAAAGATTTGATAGATTAATTGAACCCTTCGCCCACGATTCCGTCTCGCACTTAACTGGTTTTATTCACAGTTAAAACGGCCTTTCTACAGACAAACATCGTCATATCTACATTCAATTTCGCTTGTTTGTCGTCGGGAGGACAAACAGTTTTTTCAATATTGATTAAACTGGCCAAATGTTTGCCTTTCGCGGCGCGGCGGAAATATTGCAGAGGTACGCAAATACTTCGGGTTGACGCGATGGGGTTAGAAAAACATCGTCAGATGTGGATCGGCATGTAAGAAGCAGAATGGGAGATTTTTGGCTTATAGTATCTCAGCTCGGTTGAGCAGTGGCTAAGGCAGGCGGCCAAAGTTCGACCTCGGGTTGGATTCCCGGTCAGGTCAATTTGGAAAACTTTTCTAAATCGATGCGTGTCTGGGTGAGCTGGGATGATGCCCCCAGTTAGTATCTGGTGCTCATAGTACAAGGGGACACCTTACTTTGAGACCAGGTGATTGGTGTGGTTGTCTATCAGTTAGGTTCGATTCCGGGCCGGTCAATGTAGAAAATGATTTTTGCGAAATTAGCTAGGATGTCGATATGTGAAGCGCCCTGTGATACTCATAACATAAAAAAACCTTAGTTTGCGACTACACTGGTGTAATCCTTAGGCACAATTTGTAATGGCTTTTATTTAATCTAGCATTAAAAAATACAAACCTAACCTAAATAAAAGGTTGGCCACAAATTAAATAAGTGAGCCTCTTGGGCGTGGGCGATTTGTGGCTCAGTCAGTATTTCTGTCGCCCAAAGTGATAGAAATGTACCTGTGAAATTATTTCTCATTAATAATGCATTTATTTATTTTATTATAAAACTGTACAACATCTTTCACGTTTGGAAAGAAACAAATATTAGAAGTCGAAGTTTTCTTATCTTTGTTGTCACTTCATAACTTTGTAAATAAAAAGAAGTAAATTATTACACGGATAAAATTTCAAGCAGAAAACCCCAAAAATTAGTTTACCGCAAATCACATCACCGATGCCATTTTCACATGTATTTTCCGCTATATTTTTTATATAAGTTTCTGAATCTTGAAAATAATCTTATGGAGCTTTTAAGGGATGGAAAGGAAAATAATATCTTTATTCCCTTAGAAGGGAAAGGTATCCCGTCAGAAATGTTGTCCCAACAAACCTTTGATGGTGCAACGCAGTATCCATGTACAGTCGCCGTCAGATATATCGGAGCAGACAAAGTGACCAAATACTTCTGAACAGTTAAAAATGTCAATAAGTTCCATACACTACAAGTTACCATTAATATCTGAACACTCACTACTTCAATAATATCCGAGCAGATGCTAGTCAATAACTTCTATACACACAACTAACCAATAATATCTGAACACTCATCTACACAGCTAGCTAAATGAGACCTTGACGTGCGTAACACATATTGACGTTATGAGTGTTAAGATATTAGTGGCATCTGCTCAGATATTATTTAAGTAATTAATGTTCAGATATTATTGGTAACTTATGGTGTATGGAACTTTTTGACATTTTTAACTGTTCAGAAGTATTTGGTCACTTTGTGTGCTCCGATATATCTGACGGCGACTGTACCGTTATCGCGTATTGGATGTGGAATGCGTGAAATTCCGCTTTCAGAGAACTGTTCAAGGATTTTATAACAAAAAAAGGGAAGCTTCAAAAAGGTCGAATAATCTTCTTTTTGAAATTCACAAACGATTTTATATTGTCCCGAATCATATTTCATCAATTAATTACATTTATTGTGACTAACTTAAGCATTGTTTTTTAAATAGCATTTTAAAGTAACCTATTTCATTATTATGCATACCACGTCACTAACCGTTAGTAGAAAAAATCCATTGTTTCTTTATTATCATATCGTTAATAAACATCAATAATTCAGTAACGTACTGTAATATTAATTAAGTAATTAAGCAAGACAAAGGCAATTATGACACGAATGCTACCAATGACACGATTCACTCAATGAATACAAATTAGTAGAAATTACACTCGTATCATTTATAAAGCTGATGTTTCACGAGAAAGTATTTTTATATGCATATATAATTTATGACCGATTTTTTTTGTATTATTGTTTAGTTGCAACTGTCTCTTTAGATGACATAGTGGCTTATGCCCGGTTCCAATATTTAAAAAACGATACGTTCCAGATACGTGTTAGTATATTATACGAAGCGTAAGCAAAAACGACCGACTGACGACTGATGACAGTTGATATGGAAAGTAAACTATGGAACGGTATCAACGGCTCGTAGTCGGTTGGAGTAAAACGGATAGTTATTTTTGACACATAACGAATCGTAAAATATTGCATATGTTGTCGTTCAAAGAACGAAAGGTCCCGTTTTCTATTCTAAAATATTGGAATAAATATTGGACAACATCACATACATTTCTCTGATTCTGTGGTAAGTAGCTTAAGCACTTGTGTTACAGAAATCAGAAACAACGAAGGTACCACAACACCATTCTGAGTAAAGTTAAGTTGGGAAACTGAACTCTTACATAAATAGCTTAGGAATCCGTCTATTGGTTGATGGCCCAGATATTATAAAGATATAGAGGATAACGCCTGGAGGTCTACTAGCAAAAACGAAATATGTCCGATCGAACGAATCTTAAGAGAGGTAGGGCATAGCGATTTATCGCTTGAACTGGAGCAGCCCGAATGTTGAAATACATCCACCTTATAGAAGACCGCAGTGAAATCACAACCACTTCGGTGTTGTTGTGTTTCTGCAAGGTTTCCAGAGCTCCGTGGGGGTGCTGCATTAGTAGCAGGGGTTGCCTTCCAGCTAAAGGCGACAAGTCTAGCTTTATTATGGTGTACTGGTTGCCCTTAAGCTAGGACATTATTACCACTTAACATCGGATGGGATGAGGTGGGATGCAATGGGATATTTTTTGTCGGATAGCCCATTTATCGAGGAAGGCTTTAGGCTATATAACATCATTCTTAGACCAATATGAGCGAAGATGCTGTGGAAAATGTGGTAAAAACGAGAAAAGTACACGCGCAAAGCCGAGGCGACTCTCTTGTCGATAATATCATGGACCACTGATACGGAACACCACTTCACTACCTCTGTTAATTCCAAGCACGGTTTATTCAGATAGATCCAATGCAATCTGATATACCCGACCTCTACGTATTAGGATTTCTCATATTAGGAAGGGTCATGGAGTTCTATGCTGAGAAAACTATTGTATGCGGCGCTAGTCTTGTTAATGGTAATTCTATAATCTATGGCATCGATGGGATCTGTGTACTTGGGAGCGAGCATTGGTTTCTATTTTCTGTGGAGCAAAGTATGTGGGATACAGTATAAAATGGAGCACGAAATTCATTTGTTTTTCATTGGAAGCATTTCTTTTTAAGCGATTTTGTTTATTACGTCATCAAATTCAAGTAGCTATCAAATTTCATGCAAATCAGTTCAGTATTTTATGCGCCAAATCGAAACTAACATCAATACATACAAATGTAATCTATTTATAAAAAATGGAGTCTCTTTTAATATTATATCGTTTGAATAACGCATGCGGACGTAGGTATACACACAGTACATACTCGTACCTAAACAAAAAATATTTTTGCATTTTTGTGTCTGTTCCAAGTAATCTTCAATTTTGGTTTATATACATTTTGACGATGCCTAAGTGTTACCTAACCAACATGAATAAATGAATTGATTATGATTATGATTAATCTCCGAAACAGCTGGACCGATTTTGACAGGACTTTGACTGGTAGATAGCAGATTTTATCAGAAAGTACCTTAGAGTACTTTTAATTTACAAATTTGGTTTATTTTTGTTAATACGCATAATAAAAAACCATATCGCGCGAACGGAATTCCTAGCACAGTTAGTTTTATTTATGATCAATACTGTAAAAGCGGTAACTTGGCTCCCTCCACGAATACAGTACTAAGCAAAACCTAAATCACAATTTGGTTCAGTGCAACAATTCCTCACAGTACATTTTAGTTACTTACGCGCACTCCAAGACCCTCCAAGATACAAAATTAATAGTTTAAACTAAGACACTCCAGACCATTCTACGGTAGCGACTGGCGCAGTGAAATATATTGCCCTAGCGCTTTTAAAAATCGTTCCTGCATCTAGATTCTTAGCGCTAAACATTTCCCACCGACTGCTACGGAATAAGTAAAGAAGAAGAGCTTAATGAAGTTGGGGTGCAAAGGACGCAACTGGCTGGGAATGTAACGGAATATACGCCTATTGGCGTACTTACGATCTTTAAAGTGTGTGTTTACTTATTCATTGATTTGACTACGTCTAATAACCCGACACTACGGGCTGCATGCACGAAAAATATGACGTTGTCGCTTAACGTTGTTGTTCGTGTCATTGTCGCGTTCCGCAAGCGAGAGAGCGGCACGATCGGCTCAACGTTGTCACACCCAATTTGCTATAAACATTTTTGCACAAAACGAGTTTTGAAAAATGTGTTTTAATTTATTCAAAAACAGTTTTGCACAAAAAAAAGCTACATTAGCGTTCAGAGCGAGAGGTCCTGTATCAGCTTTATTATGCTGTATCTGTCGACCTTAAGCTAGGATCTCATTACCGCTTAATATCAATCTTGAAGTGCAAGTATAAAAAAAAAAACAATAACAGGCCCGTACCGTGTTTCTTACAACCCGGATGCAATACCCGCACACCAACCTCAGCAACGCTTGCTCCACTCACCGACTGCTACAGAATACGTACAAAGTAGCTTGTTATCTTTAACTTGGTAACCAATAAATAAGAGTTACGTACGAACATCGATTTAGCTGTTCTTCGACTTGATAACGGGATTGTGGGAATAGCGGTCTTATTAAAGTTTGTATTTATGGCGATTTGGAAAAGTAGGAAGTACATGGATGTAAGTGAACTGCAGTACTAGCAAAAAATGCATTAAGGTCATTTTTCGGTTGCTGTAGTGGTTTAAGTTTGCCACAGTATTACCATGGGGTCTCCTGCGGATTTTAGTGGGTAGGAGAGGCCCATTCCCGATGTTACCTCCGTCGGATATCGGTACAGTAGCGTCAGGTATTTTCCTCCAAAAAAGGGGATTTTTAGCTTGAAGTGTGGCTTTATTTTATTGAACTCACCAACAATTGAGATACTACCTAACCTGATGTTATATCAAAATGAAGCAGAAGATTAAGGGCTAATGAAGTTCAACATATCTTGGAAATGTCCCAGTTATAATTACCCAGAAATAAAATCTTTTCGATCGAATCCTACTCCTAAGCTCGTCAAAAACATAACATTTTAATTTTAACAGAAAATCTTCTTCTCATGATCAGATATGCAAATACTCTTAGTTGCTATAATAAAACATTTTGTTTACTTATTCTATTTATCACTTACTCATTTACTTATAAAGCTCAGATATGTATGGTCTTCACCAATCAGAGCACTGGGTCTATGCATAATCATAATGATGTCAATACCTGTAACAAAAACAAAGTTGTCAGCATAAAATAAATATTAAAAGGTTAAGGCGAGCAAATTTACTTAGTAATAGAGATCATACATTTGTATCAGGAACTGAGTCTCTATGAGAAAATAAAAATCCAGTAAGAGGCATTTTCGAAAATTAAAAGAACATCTAGGATATAATACACACTTATAACCGTCATACAATCAATATTTTGCAACCAACCTCTGAGCTGTGATCAAGAATTATTATAACATTTACGTTTATGCAAATAATTTACAAAACAATTACGGGTTAAATTTTTATCTTTATATTTTGATCAGTCATATTCATATATCTTACTTGTTTATTTCTTAAAAAATATTCAACCAATTTCAAAAGCGACGATTTCAACGATTCTTCCTTACAAAAATGAAACAATATGGAAAATCAAACATTGTCTGGTGATACATCCCTATTCGACAAAATATCATCTAACATTCCTTTTTGTAGTACACCGTAAAATGGTAAAGCAAACCAATTCTTAATAACTTAAAATAAAGTCTGTATTTAATGTGTAGATTTTCACTTAGAGCGGAGGAAGTACAAACGATTTGTAACCCGCAGGCGTCTGCGGGAATTTACGCGAAAAAAAGTCGACTTTTTTTGTGTAAGGGAGAATTTGAGTTGTAAATAGGCTTTTTAAATGCAAACTCGATTCATGCTACTCCGGTAGCATTCTGCGATACCTGGGGCGATTTTAGAGGTATTTACCGAAATAGTAAGATCGAGGTGTGAGGATTTGAGTCGACTTTCAAGTACAAAATCTATACTAATATTATTAAGCTGAAAAGTTTGTTTCTTTGAACGCGTTAATCTCCGCAACTACTGGTACAAATTGAAACAATTTTTCTATTGGATAGTCCATATAGACTATAAAATATTATACTTCTACCGATAAAAGAAGAACAAATGGAAAATGGGAAATAAACTTAAAAACACTCCCGATGAATTCTCCTTTAAAAAAAAAACAACTTCTAAGTCGGTTCTTCCGTTCGGGAGCTCCGGTGCCACAGACAGACAGACGCACAAACAAGCAGACAGACATGTCAAACTTGCAATACACCGTCGTTTTCGCGTCAGAGCTTAAAAAGAACACATTGAATTAAAATTTTGAGCTTCAGCTTACCTCTCGAAAGTAAAAACTTACTTGAGTACTTATTTGTTTCATCACTCATCAAAACCAAAACTATATGACTTGGTCCAAAGTGAGCTACACATAGCAATAAGTTAGATACTGATACTGTAAATGATCTGCTGAGTTTCTTACCGGTGTCTTCTCGGTAGATATAGGTTCCGAACCGGAAGTAGAATCACTTTGCATTGTATTCAATGACGATTCAAAAGTGTTATATGTAACCTACTTGAATAAAGAAATATTTGAGTTTGAGTTTGAGTTTGAGTTTTGTATTAATTTCGCAATTAACTGAAAATGTCACATCCGGCACACCTCAGCCAATGAACTTCTTTAATTTTATTGGCTGTTTCGTAAATATCTTTGCAAATATCCTTTAGTGCCAGCAGGAAAGGTAAAAACTCTTTATTACTTCATTTAGAAGTCTAAAATATACCTTTCAGTCGTTATTTAATCGCAGTAAGTTACCTTACTGCGTCTTAGATATGTATCTATTTTATTGCCTGGGCCATTAGGTTGATGTCCTAGTACATCTATTTCTTCTTAATGCTGCTTACAGACCAGTAGATTAGCTGTTTAGTAAATCTAAGTAAACGTTTAACAATGTCCACCGGGTTCTAAACTCGTACAGCAGAGGGTTAACACAAGAAAAAAAAATCATCACTTGCGTTATCTTGCGGTCAGCTCAGTTGGAAGAGTAGCACGCGCGATACGTGAAGGTCGTAGATTCGAATTCCACACCGCAAGGGGAGATTAAAGTTTTTAATTTCTTTAAAACATAAACATTTCCACTTTCCAGGTATCAATTACAGGATAGCTCTCCGAAAATATACTTTTACTGCTGGCGGCCGCTCACGACTTCGTATGCGTCTAAATTAGGATCCCCTCCTCTTTTAACCCAAAAGGGGGTTGATTTCTAAAGATAAAATATTATAAGTACAAATACACCCCTTTGTAGAGCACACATTTTAAATTTCAAGGCTGTGTCTACACCCTATTATGTACCTACCTGCCAACTTGAAGTTTGTAGATATTTTAGTTTTTGAAATTTCGTGATTAATCAGTCCATTAGCCTGTTAATATTTCCATATTATGTATCTTTTAGATTACCAACGTGTATTAAGAATATTTAGGTACTCAGCGATTTGACCCAAGTGAAGGTCGCGAAAAATCTGAATTTCACAAAGGCTGTCTATAGCGAATTCAAATGCAAAAATAACAAACCTCATCGCGTCTCCAGCGGAATAACATAATGACAGGCCTTACACGACATTTCCATTCGCACAGGCTGTCATCATTAGCATATGTACATAAAGCGCGCCTGTCATTGGCCGAGACCGTGTTTGAGTTGCCGCCATTTTGCGACGCCATTTTGTTAATTAAAGCGCGCTTTTTTCCCTGCCGCAATTGTTGTGAGAGTTATCTTAATGTTGGGTTAGGCGGCCTGACAATTAGTTCTTAGATTATTTTTTGTGCTGAAGTCTGAGATGAGGCTTTTAACGCATATAAAAAATTAAATAAGCTTTGCAGATCATATTGTAAAATCAACCTTTTCATTGTGAGTTATCCAGAGATTAAAATGAAGGTTTTCTAACTAAGGTAGACACGCGTAAATTGACTCGGGTTCGTTTCTCGGTCAGGTCGATACGACAAAAGAACTGTTCTGTATTGACGCTTCTCAATTAGTTTCCATGGTCTAGTTCTTATAGTACAAGCAAAAGCCTTAGTTTAATAAGTGTGAATTGACTAGGGAATCATTTTTATTCATACATCCATAATCACGATTTTATAGTTGACGACCATTCCACCTTTCACTTAATGGACGTCATAAATGACCACAACAATTGCTTAGCAATTTTATGCTTAATTAACACGTCTGATAGGATTGTCAATTAATATGATGTCTCCTAAACATTCACTTTTTTATTTTTAATTAAGAATAAATGTTTTTACACTCCAAGATAAACAATAAAATTTTATTTCAAATTCCATTAAAAAAAAGCAAAAAATTATCACACGTGTTTGTTGGTTGTATAATATGGCGGCAATTTTTCGGCGCCATTTTGTTAATTGAAACTTTTCAGCTTTTCCCTACGCAATTGTTTTGAAGATTATCTCGTTGTTTGGTATGCAGATTTGATGGGCTGACAATTTCGCCGGTAGATTATTTTTCGGGGTCAAATGCCGGGTAAGCAAAAAAATGGTCCAATGTGAATAGCAGGTACCAAAGTGTTTTACATACCTGTAACGGATATGGAACAAAGAAACAAAAATACACAAAATGTCTAAGAGAAGTTTTAAAAAAAGCAGCAATTTAACAGAGACTGATGTCACTTACATGAATAAAAAAAATATACATAATTTCACTTTTATTTATATCTCACTAAATTGCACTAAAAGCTCATACATAAACATAACAATACTTAAAGTACAAAATGATAAAATAAATATATATTAATGCAATGAGAGCAATTGTATAGTTATATCAAAATATATTTACAAAATCACTTCATTAAACCAATTTATTATAAAATACACCATGGTCTTTTACGTCGTACGTCGTCTGGCAAAATGCACCGTCTTCTCACTCACACCGTTCGGATATTCGTACACACATTCAACACGCTCGGATACGTCCATATCCCACATTAATATGGAACATAGAGACCATAATTCAGAAAGCATATTTATGTAAACTTATTTGTTTTGTTTAATAAATAAATAATAGCCTACAACCCAAGCGCGCAAGTGCATTTAATGGCCGGTTAAATTATATTAAAACAATCCCGCAATGTTTTTTTAAAAAAATGGATATCCACAAATGCTAAACAGAATTTTACAAGTATATTAATTGTTCTACATCATCAAAAACATGTTCTGAACATGTCTTGTTTTCACCAACTAGAATCACAATTAATACACTAAATTTTATCGTTCAAACTATTTACTTATCTATCCAATATAACTTTACGATGATTGAATTAAACAGACCACTTAAAAGTTTATTACATGTCATACTTGTTAAACACGTCAATAAAAACATATATATATATTCCTATCATTGTCTTATCAGTTCTCCTATTAAATTCTGATTTATATTTCCGTCAAAGACCGACGAGATTTTAATAACGACTTTGAGATGTAAACAGGAATCGCGTATATTTTTGATGTGCCAGTAATCCTTCGAAAGGTTGAATCTTATCGGCTTAGGGATAAAGTTCAAAATGGTGTTTAGGGCTGTACCTGGGTCGTGGGCCTTGTATCGTAAGCTCACATTATCATAAGTTTGGGTGTTTTGAGCAGTTGAGTTCCATCCGGGTCCCCTTAAGCCAGGATCAGTGGAACTGAGCCCTGACGGATATTTGGGAGCGCGATCGATAAGGGCGTTTTTAATTACGAGAGAATCCTGTTTGGGCATTCTAAGTTGATATTAAGGGCAACGTTGGAGTTTGTTTAAACTTGAAAGGTGTTAACTAGCAGAGTAAAAACTTTCTTTCTTTCTCTTAACTAAATCCGAACTTGTATCCTTTATCAAAGTATTTAAATAATGCTAAGCTTTGTTGGTAATTAATTTAATTTCATATATTTATTTATATTTGTTTATATCATAAATACTTTATGGAAATTTATATATTTATTTATTATAGTTTTATTTATCTTTACGTATTTTTTTTTTATATTTTTATCTTGTTAAGGTATTTGTATTGATATTTTCTGTTAGTATTTTTCTCAAACATTTTGCACGGCTGTACCCGTTTCTCGATCTCTACTATTTCCTCTACCTAAAGGTTGTCTGGAAGAGATTGCTCTCTAGCAATAAGACCGCCTATATTGTACTTAAATATGTCTGTAAAACCAATTTCTGTGAATTTTCTGCGCAATAAAGTGTATCTATCTATCTAGCAGCAGCAACTGCAAAAGTTCGTTTCAGATAATCCTTAACAATTTTATTTGCACGCGTAAATTGTTATCAAAAATAAACCAAATTCTATACATATTTACAGTGTTCTGCTATTACAAATTTGGGCTTTAAAAGTATCTAATCTAGTATCTTATTTTCCTTTTGGTAGTAGCCACCTTATTGAACCACTAATACAGTATTTTTACGTGAAAGATGTTATACAAGACATTGTGGTACCAAATACCAACATTGGTACGGATTTCCATAATACTTGATTAATCTCTCTACTTTGATTTAAACATTAAGTAATTAAGTAAGACTTATAACATTTCAAAGTGTGAGCTTCCTAACGATATGTTATTTGTTTTAATATCTTTTTTGTAACCGAAAATATTCGATGGTTTCTGCCAAAACGGATTATTTCGACGGAAATCTACTTAAGTTCGTTAGCATCCACACTTAAATGTTTTGCAAAACTTATCTAAAATGAGTTATTATTCATAGACATCAACATTATGAAGTTCATAATATAAATATAGAAAACAAATAGCCAATTTTCAGCATCCGAAACAAACTGGGAAAAGCCGACGCGCATACATTTTTATTCTCTGGCCAATAATACAGACGTAAGTGAGTTTCAATCTTGACACGAATCGCAAGGGTTAAAAATCTGAATCCAAAATGAAAAAATCAACCATCAAAGTCAAGAATACCGGCATTGTCAGAATGTCAGAAACCGAATCTACTTACCTCGGGCGCCGCGGCCAATGCAATCATTCCTCCGCCACGCCGAAGGGGTGTGCATTAGCATTTTTATCGATATAAAATCGCGGTGGGAAATTGGCGGTCGATTATCGATTTTTCAAGCGTCTAGTGGCAGCCCTAGGGAAATATTTTAGATTTACTGCAGAGATTGGTTATAAAGGGTTTCGTTGGTTGGTAAGTTTTGATCCGAAGAGGATACGGTTGTACTTGGCTGAAGTGTCCTCGTGAAAAAGGTAAGTTTTAGTAATTTTACTGAGAAGGTTTTAAAATATTTGCTTCATAACAATTTTGAGTCTAACTGAACTTAAATTTAGAGACCCAAAAAATATGACGGTTTTTTTTACACAGATTCAAGTAAAAATTGTTTTTTGCCGTTTTTAATTTACTTATTTCTATGTTTTTATTGAAAATCACTCATTTCAAGGTTGAGTAGCCAACCTTTTGGCGGTTTCAGAATATCTGATAAGATTCTTGGTTTTGACCACGTTTGGTCCTATCTAAACCGAGTTACTCAGCTATATGTCATGTGAGCTAAATCCAGTAGAACCTCCTCCTCCTCTTTGGCAAACTCGCTATGGTAAGCGTAGACGTGCGAAAGGTTCCGGATACGGGCAGGTCCTACCATGCACTCATTGATTAAGCACGGAAATTACTTTACCCCCTAAGGGATAAAACGGTAGTTGGTACTGTATAAAAGTCCTATGTTTTTTTAAGTAAGGGACTTGAAATTTAAATGTGTGCTCTATAGATGGTATGGTGTATAAATAAAGTATGTTTAGAAATCCCCTTTTGAAGTCAAAATAGTGCAAATAACTAACTCTACACGAAGCCGCGAGCAACCAATGGTAAATTAATATAAATTAATATACCATTGGTTGCTTGGCGTATAGCCATATTCCTAAAAAAACTTATCTGCATAAACATTAAAATTAAAAGCGTCATTAAAAGCTTTTAGAAATTTAGTGAGCACGACATTTTAAATTACACCGTCCAAAGAATTCAATCACACTTTCCGAACTCTAACACTAAATTAAAGTAGAATCAATATTGTAACTAAATGTTCGTCTAAGTCAACTCAGACAATCCAGAATAAACGAGACGATTTCTAGTAAAATTTGAATATCAACCAGCCCCGAATCTTGCACCAATCATTTGAACTATGTTTGATTTTTATATTTACTTTTCACCTTTTAAAAGTTCTAGGGCCGACTTACGATTGGCTTAAATAAATACAAGGGAATATCTAAGTGAAGCTAAGTTATACACATGCAACAAACTTAGTATGCACTCTCGAAGTTGGGTTTGCAAAATAGGAAATCATTTAAAAATAGTCAAATGAACTAGAGAGAAACTCAAAAGTACAACGACAAATAAAGGGCATTAGTAGCAAAAAATATTTATAGTCCAATATTATTAAGTTAGCAAAAACATATGCATTTTGTACGTTTGTAACGGCAGGCAGAACTTGAAAAGTTCAGATGCGATACAAACAACAATTTACCAATTGTTTTACAATATTACTTCATGTTTGAGTTACATTAGGGAACTTTTGCTATTAAGATGAGAATGTAATACGATACAGATGTAATAAGACATCATCACGGATCTAAATCTCGAATTTAAATCTTGTAGTTGGCTGGCAAACAATGCCACTAGGCATGAAGCGCTTGTGCAACCTACTAATAATAGAAATTTTACACAAAAAAAAAAAAAATGACCCAAACACCAGATGACATTAAAAATACTTCATGACTCATATAATAGGGACAGAGATAAATTATAACTTGTGGTTTTTAACTCAGGCTCTGAAAATTTTTGTCTAAAATATTCCAACATTTTCAGGGAGCATTTCATTCAGACTTCACATCACAACTCTCTCATCCGTCGCCCTCTTTCAGATTTTGCCACTTTTTATTATTTATTTTTTTGTTAAAAATATCGACGTCGACTCACCCCCGGGCCCACGCACCCGTCGCGCCATTTCCATAGGTACACAGCACAGAAAATCCGAGCTGAGTTATTGGCCATCCCTCGGGTATCCGATATATTCCACTATTTTTATTTACTTGAAAAGATACCGATGACTACGAGTCTTAGATCCAGGACGGTTCAGGAATACGTTATTTCGAGGAGTGTGTTGGGTACTTTTGCTTTTATTAGGTACCGTAATGTCCACGCGGACGATGACCTTCATTACATAAATAATTGCCAAACGTCTTTATTCAAAAGGGTATGTAAAGGATCTATTGTGTTGAGACATCTTCTAAGTGACTAGTCTTAGATGTAAAGTCCAACTGCTACGAAATTGGTTATTTTTGACATGACACTGACATAAATGTTATTATGACATTTTAATACCCAATCACGTAGCACATTGGACCTCACGCCCACATATTACCAACCTAGCATACTTTACAAGGGCGATAGATAGTCTCCATCGATCAATCATTTGACATTTATGTATGACCATTAAAGCACTTACTAAGTTGAACTCGAGAAACTACAAAAGTAGTATTGGGTTCCTGCCCATCTGTATCGCAAAATCAACAGCCCTGCGAACATCCTAAATGAAAGCTGAATACAAATCACTACCTACAAAAAAACAATTTAAAAGAATATTCAAATACGAACAATACTCCCTGTATCCGACATCACAATTCATCAATTCTCCTAACTAGGTCATTACTGCCCCGAATTCAAATTAAAGAGCTCTCAATAAAAAATATCAGAGCAATAAAAACACCATCCCAAATTCATATTTAGACTTACAACCGTAATTCCAACACATTTCCCGGGCGACTCCTAATTTTCTTCTTTGATTCCTCCGTCTACGTTCACCCTTGACCCATCATTTGTTATTATTAGCTATTCCATTCCCATTATATTCAAGATCATATCTCACATCGCGTTTTCATTGTAAATTGAACTTTCCATCCTTCAGCTAAGCTTTATTTTCCCTCGTTGCATCACCACGTTTCTGATGTTACAGACCGAAGCTTCGCGTTTCCAGCCTTATATAAATGCTAACAAAATGTCGGTTTCGCGTGATATCGTATACTTATCGTACTTTTACTATTTTGCATACATTACCTATTGGTATGCATATTCTTTAGTCAGTGACTTACCTATTTTATGTGTTGAATTACATGTTTCCTTAAATATACTTAATGTTTACTTGTCTTGCCTTTGTGGAATGAAATTTGTACTTTATGCTTTTGGCCTACTTTAGCGCCTTAGTTACATCTTTAGTTTAACAGTTATTACAAAGGTTATAAAGTAAGGTTATACCGATAACAAAATTTGAATATTTTGCTAATAGCAGTTTTTTTCACGAGGAACTGTTTACCATATTACCTAAGTAAATATTTGTAAATAACATGACGTATATTTATGCGCGTTTAATGATCTATCTGATTATTTTAATTGATATTTTTTATAACTTCATTTTACGGTTCACGTCCCATCAACTTATTACAATTCGTTTGTTAATTCAAGTTGCAAGCAATAATTTAAATAAACACTTAACTTCTTTATCCCATTTAATTTTCTGACAAAGTTCTTCGTAAGAAGCTTACATAATTCGAAAGTTCAAAAACTTCCGTGATAAATCATTTTCTTTGGGAGCAAAAAACTAAGTACAAAAAATAATACTTACTGCAAACTCTTGCCTTTATTATTAAACATCTTTAACGTCTCAGATTCCCCCTCCCGCATCACTTCATCAAGAAGTATGAATTAAGTGAAACTCATCGATGTGAAATAAACTTTCTATTTTATAAAACACAGTTTCCACTTTCAAATTGAAACGTGGCCCGATGAAATTTTCAAATTATTCCTCTCAAAGGTCTTCAAACAAACAGTTACTCGACGAACCAGTAATTCAATATAATGGGTAATTAATGGTGTCTAAAGTAAGTTAAAGTGGCAAGTTAAAATTTAAGCCTGGTGTTAATTTATCTGAGGTTGTTATTGACAAAAGTTGAAGCTAAGGTGAAGCCGTGAAACATAAATTTGTTTTGAATTTTGATTGATTTGAATTTGAAAAGGCGTTCAGTTTTGTATACTAGACCGTTTTAGCTGTATTTTTTGTTTGTTTTGTCGGCAAAAGACAGTCTAAAGCTTTAATTTGTTTAAGTTTCCTTCTATCTAAAACTTTTTCTTCCTAATTAACCTCAGTCAACAGTTAGGGACGAAGAGAAGCTTGGGGTTTTACAGGGCTGTCTACTGGGACCAGTTTTAATTAAATTACTTTTTTCAAAGAAGCATGGATACATTAAACCCGCGTGAGGTGACTTCTTAAAATTTTTAGTTGGTATGTATACCGCTACATACTAACATTATTAAAGGTAACAGTTGAGAATACATAGAGCGATAGTTTTGACCTACTAGGAAATGGTTTTGTTTGCGTTAAACGCTTAGTCGCACCTCCACTAACATTTATGGCACTGTACATTGCAGTAAACGCTTAGTCGCACCTCCACTAAAAACACCTCAGTTCAAAACTTGGCCACACTCAGCGACTAATATGCATAATCGTCGGGCGCGGGTCTGCTCGGGTGCGTCCGTTGGTACAATACACAAGTTGTGGAGTTCCAAAATCGGTAATGACGTAAATATACGTATTGAAGTTTTGTTATCAACAGACAGTGAGGGGCTGTAATAAACATAGTAATTACAGGGTACTCAAACTTCGTGACGTAAATAGGACTTGTTAGAATAATTACTCGAGTTCTGACGTAACTCATAATATTTGGACACAAATTTTACTTTTTTCACACTGTAGTTATTTCGATATTTTATTTTACTACGATAACTCGTGATGTATTTTCAGATTATCTCGACGACTTTTGGATCACGAGCCATATCTCGTAACTGCTAAATAACAGAGGTAGAATCCAACAATTATAGCAATATTAAACATCAATTGACCCAGGGCGCTTGGGATCCACCATGCAAGTTAGTTTTGTCGCGCTCTTAACAAATGACAAAATCGATGCTTCAGCTGCTGATTGGCTGAAAATATGAGTGCAGTGTGCTATCAGCCAATCAACGACATCGAAATTGTCGTCTCATGCGAGAAAGTTGACGTATAGCGTATTCTAGAGCAGGAGTTGCTTCTATATCTTGGACCACAAAGCAAAATTGTCGAATTTACATACAAGATTTACTTAGCCTACCGGCTGATAGTCAGTTTAAGTTTATATCTCGATATTACAGACTATTTGAGTTGAGATTAACTAACTTCCAAGGTATTGTTGTTCGTTAAGACAATTGTGACACCGAGGTGGGTTTACTTTGGTAATTTATTCGTAAATATTAACATTGATTACGATACAAACGGAATGCTAAATTTAAACACATTCCTCCTGAATTTTACTATAATTTGTCTGGAAAACCAATTTCTGCAACTGTTATGTGCAATGTAGAATATGTATCTACCTATTTCCAATGTCTGAAAAGACACAAAAGGAAATTTATCCCTTAAAGTTAACTGTAGAGTAATTTGATATGGTGCTTAAGTTACACTTGTATTTTTTTTGGTTTTCTGTATTGATCAACTTTAAACATACGTTAACGGCGTAATTTGTAGATGTCAATGATGGAACTTCATTTAATCACGAATATTGTTCATCGCAGTCATTGTACCTAATCATAACATTCCTTAAGCAATGGAATCCAAATGAATCCAAAGAAAACGGTGACAGAACAATTGGCCCAATGATATACTTAGTAATAAATTCATTTAACAGACGGCATGGCGGCATGAATAATTGATACGTCCCCGAGATGTAGTAGCCTAACGATGGCTGGCTGATAGATTTGATGTTAATTTTAAATTAACCCTGATGATTGCTCAATGAGGAAAGATATTGATGGTATTTTTATTGGAAAGAATTTGGGTAGGCAATGGGGACGTATGGTGGTTTAAGACGACCTAGTGTACTAATGAACAGAATAAGCTACATGTCTTTTTAAACTCATTGATATAAAATGTCCTACATTTTAATGAGGTTCTGTGGTATCTATATAAGTGAGTTTGCACGCCCGTACCCATTTCTCGTTATCTTCTACCTTAAGGTAGTCAGAAAGGTATTGCTTTCTAGCGATAAGACCATTTAAATTGTTTTTTTTGCACAAAACATCAATGCTCTAGAGGTTATATTCCATCATCAATGCTACTACTGTTCCTACAATCTATACACAAAAGTCCTACAGTAAACACTCAAGGTGTGAAAGTGATTTACATAAATTTCACATTTAAATTTCGGATACTCCCTCCTATTCAGTGCTACGGCCTCTGGGCTTATTCGGGGGAAATCGGGAAGATTGACGGAAAATGTACAGACAACAGCACGTCAGACACTTTGGCCTTTATACCGCCCTTGTGTCGTACGCATAAGATCGAATATCGCACTGTAAGTGTACAGTCCACACCAGGTTAAGGTAACCTGCTGTGGACTGTACTCGGAACGTGTTAGCATTTATCGTGAGATGTTTCGCCTCGGAGCTGACAAGATGCCATGAAGTCGTAAATATACGAAAACTCAACATAAACCGGTTAAAATTAGGTGGTAGACTGAAGTTTTAAGAAAATCTTGAAAAGTAGTAAAAATTTTTTATTTATATTACACTTCAAGATTGACCTCATCCCACCTGATGTTAAGTGGAAATGAGGTCCTAGCTTAAGAGTGAAAAATACAGCATAATAAAGTTGTTACTAGACTTGTCGCCCTTACCTTGAAGGCTTGACCCCTGCTACTAATGTAGCACCCCCCAGGAGCTCTGGAAACCTTACTCACACGCAGGAACGCAACAACACAGAAGTGATTGTTATTTGGTTGCTATTATTATTATTGTTATTACACTTCTTTTTGACGGTCAGACAGTTGTACAAATATGCTGGGACATTAGAGAGCCTCCTATAAACAAACGTGATTTTTTGTTCGTTTTGATGATCTTGAAACAGTAAAATGCGCTTGATTTATTTGCCTATTTTTAGTGTAAAATAAATATTTGATCTAAAAGCAAAATAATTTTTACAAGTCGGTTTCCCCTCGATTTTTTGCGACGCCATCATGACATACTGGATTCTTATTCATAGTATTACCGTCAGGATGTTTCCGTACCAACAAAATAAAACCGGCCAAGTGCGAGTCGGACTCGCGCACCGAGGGTTCCGTACAAAACTGCAAGGTTTACAAAGTTCGTTCATTACGACAATCGAGTCATAACTATGGTATTTTTATTGCAAAATGAAATTCATAACATTACAATGGGGAAAGATGGAGGAGCATAAATATTTTGTAATGTAACTAAAAATTTAAGGTTTTCGGAATTTTTCCTTTATGTGTGCTATAAAACGTTGCTTCATGCCAAATTTCAAGATTCTAGGTCGACTGGAAGTACCCTTTAGGTTTTGATTCCCTTGCGAATACTTGCGAGTTTCAAAATATGTACTCAATACTCAATACTCAATATTTTTATTGCATCTTTAGTGTTTACAAGGTGGTAACTTAAAATTAGATCACTAAATACCCTGTAAGGGCACTGCAATTAGAGAGAGGACGCTCACTCTTTAACAAAGCTAACACGATCCTTGATAGAAACATAATTAACAGAAAGAAAACGAAAAGAATTTATACATTGGAAGTTATTATAGCTTTAATTATTAATTATTACATTATTAATTATATTTATGTGTTAATGCTACTCTAGTTTAAATAATATCATGCAGCTTAAATTGCTGTTTCTTTTGATTGCGTTGACATAGAAGTTTGATTTTGTTACAGCTTAAAGGTATTATAGACCTGAGTATTTGGTATGAATTTCAATTTAATACCTCTACGCGTTTATGAGGAAATGGGTAGTAAGTTTAAAATTATTAAAAAAAATATATATTATGTGATGTAACTAAAAATTTATGGTTTTCGTAATTTTTCCTTTATATATGCTATAAGACGTTGCTTCGTACCAAATTTCAAGATTCTGAGTTCACGGGAAGCATCCTGTAGGTTTTGATTCCCTTGCAAGTGTCGAAAATTTGCGGCATAAACGGCTGTATCTTTTGATTGCGTTGGCTTAGAAGTTTGATTTTTTCACAGCTTCAAGGGACAGTAGACCTGAGTAATTGATATAAATTTCAGCTTCATACCTCCACGCGTTCTTGAGAAAAAGGGTCTTGACAGACGGACGGACAGACGGACAACAAAGTGATCCTATAAGGGTTCCGTTTTTTCTTTTTGAGGTACGGAACCCTAAAAAAATTGAAATCGGTTCATATGTATACTAGTGATGTAACGAATATCAATTTTTAGGCATTCGCGAATGCGAATGCGAATGCGAATATCTGCCGTTGATATTCGCGAATGCGAATGCGAATATTAACTTTTGAATATAGCGCCACCAATTTCGGGTGTAGTTAATTAGAAAAACCGGCCAAGTGCGAGTCGGACTCGCGCACCGAGGGTTCCGTACAAACCTGCAAGGTTTACAAAGTTCGTTTATTACGACAATCGAGTCATAACTATGGTATTTTTATTGCAAAATGAAATTCATAACATTACAATGGGGAAAGATGGAGGAGCATAAATATTTTGTAATGTAACTAAAAATTTAAGGTTTTCGGAATTTTTCCTTTATGTGTGCTATAAAACGTTGCTTCATGCCAAATTTCAAGATTCTAGGTCGACTGGAAGTACCCTTTAGGTTTTGATTCCCTTGCGAGTACTTGCGAGTTTCAAAATATGCAGCTTAAATTGCTGTTTCTTTTGATTGCGTTGACATAGAAGTTTGATTTTGTTACAGCTTAAAGGTATTATAGACCTGAGTATTTGGTATGAATTTCAATTTAATACCTCTACGCGTTTATGAGGAAATAGGTAGTAAGTTTAAAATTATTAAAAAAATATATATTATGTGATGTAACTAAAAATTTATGGTTTTCGTAATTTTTCCTTTATTTATGCTATCAGACGTTGCTTCGTACCAAATTTCAAGATTCTGAGTTCACGGGAAGCACCCTGTAGGTTTTGATTCCCTTGCAAGCGTCGAAAATTTGCGGCATAAACGGCTGTATCTTTTGATTGCGTTGGCTTAGAAGTTTGATTTTTTCACAGCTTCAAGGGACAGTAGACCTGAGTAATTGATATAAATTTCAGCTTCATACCTCCACGCGTTCCTGAGAAAAAGGGTCTTGACAGACGGACGGACAGACGGACAACAAAGTGATCCTATAAGGGTTCCGTTTTTTCTTTTTGAGGTACGGAACCCTAAAAATGCCAAAAAGAAAAACAGTGAGCATTCAGTAGAATTACAACATCTTTCCAGAAATGTATTACATCAGAGGTTAAAAAGATGTCGCTTCAAGAGTTGTTTATTAATCGAAACAGTGGGATAATAAATCTATGAAGTCCTTGGCAGTTGATAAATCAATAGGTGAAATGATTGCGTTCCCACCGTTGAGGTCCGCATGTTGTCGCGATGGGGAGGATCAGTAACCCTGTGGTCCGGGACATTGAGGCTGGCCTTGTCACCCGATTGTTGTCCGATACCTCACAGGGTGAAACGAAGACGGATCCCGAGCTGGGTCGCGGAGAGCATGTGGCTCTCTGCGGCAAGTCCGCAAGGGCAGAGGTGGATCGCGGAGGCAAAGGAGGACCTCGGTGTGTCGTTGCCGCCATCCCTGTCCTCTGTGACCCGGCAGTGGCGCGCTGCCGCGAGGGGCGCTAATCCCGAGGGGTGGCAAAGGAAGAGGAGGATACGGTATTACGTTTTCCGGCTTCCCTATCCTCCGCGGCCGGTGGGTCTCGGGACTCCATTTGGCTCTCGGAGGAAGAGCTGGATTGAGAGTCTCGGGCGTCCGCAGAGGCGATAGGCAGCGGAGCCGCTGCTAAGACCGGAGACGCTAGGCATGGGGTAAACCTGACGTCCGTTACCTCTCGAGGGGTTTAGGCAACCTGACACCCCCCAGCTGCGTTTTGCGGCGAGGTGGGTCGCTTGGCGGTAGGCATTGTGGGGAGCCTGTGTGGAATCTGCAAAGAATCCCGACTCCCCTACATTTGCGCAGCGTTGGCCACCGAGGGAGTTTTAGTCGGTGCGAGCCCGACACACCACTCTCTGATCCCCGCTGAGAGAGACGGTGCGGTTGGCATTTTACCCTCGACAAAAAAAATTAGTGAAATGATTGCGTTTGAAGACCTTCCGTTTAGTTTCGTTGATAGTGATTACAATTAATATAATTAATATTAATAATTATATTAGCAATTCCATTCAAATTAGAAGGCCTGAGGTTTTGTGATTAATATTATAAGAAATTTGTATTCCTTTTTAATTTATCTTTTTGTTATTGACGTCTTATCTATTTTTTTCGGATGTACATTCGCAAAATATTCGCATATTTTTTGCGAATGCGAATGCGAATACGAATGTCAAGAAATACGCGAATATTCGCGAATGCGAATGCGAATGCGAATATTCGTTACATCACTAATGTATACGGTTCAGTTTTTATGTAATATATCCACATACGGTCGAACCGAAAAAATGTTATATGAAGGCGGTTAAAAAAAAAATTGAGGGGTCGACCATACAACACACGGTTTTATCGACGTTTTTATAGATAATGATACGATACTCTTACTCCACGAATCCAACTCTTCCTTTACTCTTCCGTGTTGGTTGGAGCCTGATGACCTGTATTACAGGTATGCTACTCATACCTATCACAGGCGTCAGTCTCTCACAAACTTTCACTGTGTCATACATTCATTGTGTATTAACAAGAAAAAATTGTAACTTGTATTGTAACCTTTGTTTGTGTTGAGAAAATAAAGATTATTATTATTGTTATTATATTAACTCCGCTTGGCCAGGTTTCGTCTTTTAACGCAGCGTAATACAAGACAACACCGCGCTTAAGGCTCATTATCCAGTGATTATCTTAAACAAGTACCTTTAAAATAAACTTCACAAGTTCATTCTCAAAGTCCTTTTTCGCTCGTACCTGCAACAAAAAAACATCGTTATTAATAATTTGCCAGCAAGCGACGCGTCGCGCAAATATTGGAGTAACTACGCGACGAACGTAAACATTTAATAGGTTCACTGTTGTAATAAAGCAATTCACGGTTTAATAGCGAAACAGCCGATTAAATTCCGATGCGATACGTCAAGCCATACGGTCTATCTGACGCAGCTTTATTCTTTAGCGCCTAACTTCGCACGCGTGAGTACAATATTTAGAATTGATTATTTCTAAAACAAAACCTTTTTTCTAAAATAAAAGTAGCCTAAGTTACTCCTTATTTTATCTGCTACCTACCAGTAAACGTCCCGTCAAAATCGGTCCAGCCGTTTGAGAGATTAGTCGGAACAAACAGGCAGACAGAAAAAAATAAAAAAAATGTTATTTCGCATTATGTACACTACCTATTTATATTAAAATGCATATACTAAAAAGCGGTCATTTTAATATTAACAAAAAACACTCCAATTTTATTTATATGTATGCATATATGTATATGGCAAAGCTCGTTTCCTGCCAATGTCAAGATACAGTTTCCAATGTTATTGGAATTTTATTTCAGTTACAACATAAAACCCAAGTGCAAGTTTCAAGGCATTATCGGGTCCAAATCATGATGTTTCTGTGGAAAGTTACATCTCAGTAACGCTCGATGAGTAATTAAAGCGTGATTTTATTTTTGTCACTTATTGACATTTTAAAAATAGTTTAAACTTGAGTTAAAGTGATGATGTTCAGTGTGACGTATTATTTACCCGTTGTACTACTCAATCCAGACTAAAAAGTAATGGAGATACAACTTATTCACATACAGATCTTCAAAGCCATAATAGCATTAACATACATATTAATAAATCATGTTTTAATTTTGCATAATTATTGAAGTTAAACTGTGTGGAGATGAAAGAAATACTTATTATAGAAGAGAACGCTTATTACGTGGCACGCGACAAAATCTTAGTCGTAATAACCCCAAATACATTATCATTAAATTCATGGGGCCTTTAATCCAAAAAGAAATCCACCAGAATCGCAAATCGGGGGTCTTTTGAACAACTTCAAAGTTAAATAACCCTAGCTACTAGACACAGCAACGAACTAACCTCGCACTTCAGCCTTTCGCAATAAAAGCTATTTTAGAACAAAGACCTAGAGAACAAATGCTCAGACCTGCAATTTAGACTGTATTTCCGTTAACATGAGTTACATTTTAAGTTAACAAATATTTAAATTTATTCAACAACAGCGCCGTTCTATTTTGGACTTTAGAGTTAAGTTTTAGGGTGGGTAATGGTTGGTTTCGGCTCCAGAATCAGGGGTGGCACAGTGCGATTTTTCACAGTGGCAAGCAGAATGACGTCTGTATATTTTACTAGTTAAGTGACAGATGGGTGAGGGCTGCAAACTATTTATTGTGCCATTACAGTTTGGTTGCCAAATGCCAGTTCGCCGGTTTGGGACTGACAGTTCAAAATGGCGCTCTCAGCGAAACGACCCGTTTTGTAGTGAACAGATTAAACAATGTATCTGTTTGGATGGTAATCGAAACTGCTTGTTTTTTTTTCTAGCGTGAAAATCGATGGCAATTAATAAACCTCACAGCTGGGTCGAGAAGTAAACAACAGTAGTAAACGCCATCATCCCAGGGATACTTATTAAGAATTAGTCCCACATTCAAATCGCCAGTACCACTCATTTTTTACGAATTTCGCCCTGGTTTCAGGTTATCAGAACAAAATTTGGTTTTCATACAGATTTCTTACTATTTCAAATCTCATAAGGTCCTATAGCCAAGCGTAGTGATTGGCAGATTTCTTCGTAAAAAAATAATTTTAACTCGTAAAAACAGGAATGGTATGTGTGCAAGGCCGCAGCTGCTTGTCGCTAGTTTATTTACAAAAATAAATATTACTTTGTGGCGTTACTATATCATTAGTATCTTATTGGAACGATACAGCATCATTTGGTTCATAAGCGTTAAGAATGTAATTTAAATAATTAACAATTATAGGACAACATCAAATACATTGCTCTGATTCTGTGGTAAGTAGCTGAAGCACTTGTGTTACAGAAATCAGAAACAGCGACGGTACCACAACACCCAGACCCAAGACAATACAGAAAAGTTCGTTTCCCATATTGTTCGTTACCCTACCGGGGATCGAACCCGGAACCTCAGAGATGGTGCGACGCCAAATTCCGGTACGCTCGCCGCTCGGCTAGAGGTCGTCAGTTAAATGAATAAAAAGATTTTGAATTTGCCCTTACGTATGAAATGTTGTCCTATGCACCTCGAATTTAGTACAGAAGCTGCTTCGTAGACAGATTATACGATCTCATACCAGTGTGGAAGGTTATCGCGAACTGTTATTGCCATTTTATTTGTTGCGTATTGACGGATAATAAAACGGACGGAGGCAATTTATTTTTATTGTCTCAGCCCTGACATAAAATTCAATCTATTTATGATGCCTGTAAACATAAACGGCAGGTTTCTAGGTTAGAACCAGGATATGTCTAACGATAAAGTTTAAAACACACGTTACGGAAGCTTATTTGTTCCATGTGTAGCTTGAATCTTTATTAAATTAACTTTTCTTACTTGCTATCTAGTTCTTATGTTTGTACAATTTTGTAACTGAAATGCGTATGTATTTTATAGAATATTTACTTTAATTTTAAAGATTACGTTTACATAATTATTTTAAGATAATATGATTAATAACGTTTGCGAATGCACCCTCTCTATTAGTACATGTTTGTCATTTCTTTCAAAAGAAAAATGTATCATGACTAAATGTAATTCATATGTAAAGTATGTTAACGTGATATACTAATAATATATAATACTTAATATTTCCGAAATACATAATATATTGCTCTTGTTTTGTAGCGTGAGATTCGTACTCGCAGACAACCACTTTTGGTTTGCGAGGCCTTGTGTTTAATTTATTTATTTAAAAACTTTATTGCACAAAAAAAGTACAACAGGTGGACTTAATGCTATGGGCATTCTCTACCAGTCAACCTTTGGGTCAAGGTTTAATTTTAAAAAGTGTTTTTTATTTAACAATAATAAATAATTGACAGTTGATTATTTCATTCGTTCCTAAATATAACGCTATGAATATAAACAGATAACGCCACATTATTTCTAATCAATAGACAGAAATCAAATAAAAGCCATCTGCGCTTTTGGCATACAATTGAACTGTTTCTCTGAGGGTAGTAACAACTAGACAAAAAAAACGGTCAAGTGCGAGCACGGATTAGTACACTCACTGTTACCTTTTTTATTTCCCTACCTTCAATTTTTATCTTCCAGTTCTCTTTAATAAGAAAAAAGGACCCGTTCCTTAGCAAAATAAAAACATATTTTTTCATGAATAACAAGTTTAGCTTTTTTACAAACCTAAATGATATTCTATCTTTCCTGTCTTTTCTCATATTTTTTAACTTAAAACACTAGAGAGTCATATCAGCAGGACGGGAGGCGCGAAGAAAGCGCTCAAGGAACTCAGGGAACAAGGAAAAGAATGGATACCAAAGTTAAAAGACAAAGAAATAACAACTACTTCCCGCAGTAAAATCCAAAATATAGCAACAAACTATTATCGCTTACTTTACCAAGAAGATGGCTTAAATCAACCAGAAGCACAATTGCCCGAAAGAGAAATCATTAATTTACAAAAACGGGGGAACAAAGACGAAGAGGTTATACCAGAAATACTAGTATCAGAAGTAGAAAAATCCATCGAAAGTCAAAAGATGGAAAAAGCCACTGGCCCTGATCGAATAACAAACGAACTTATGAGGGGGACAATAAAAGAACTAAGCCCAATATTAACAAAGATCTTCAATCAAATCCTATATACCGGCAGAATTCCAAGCCAATGGGCAGAATCACATATAATACTCATACACAAGAAAGGTCCAAAAGACAACATAGGGAATTATAGACCAATTTCTCTCATTTCAAACATATATAAGGTGTTCTCCAAAGTCATTCTGAAGAGAATATCCCCAACACTGGATGAAAATCAACCTGTGGAACAAGCAGGCTTCAGGAAAGACTTTAGCACAATCGACCACATACACACAGTCAAACAGCTCATACAAAAATACAACGAGTACAACAAAACTCTTTACCTGGCCTTCATAGATTATTCCAAGGCTTTTGATAGTCTTAAACACGATTCTGTTTGGCAGAGTTTAAAAGAGCAAGGAATCCAAAATGCATATATAAATATCATCAAAAATATTTACACGGAAAGCAGAGCTAGAATAAGACTAGAATCAACGGGAGATGTTTTTCCTATCGAAAGGGGCGTCAGGCAAGGTGATCCACTCTCACCAAGGCTGTTTACAGCAGTGCTCGAACATATGTTCAGAAAATTGGAATGGAGAAACCTGGGGTTAAACATAAACGGAGCACGACTGAGTCACCTTAGATTCGCAGACGACCTTATAATACTGGAGGAGGATCCAGGAATACTGAAATCCATGATACAAACCCTAGTAGACAGAAGCAGAGAAGTAGGTCTAGAAATAAATACGATAAAAACTAAAATGATGACCAACTCAATACCCACTGACATAACCATCAACGGACAGAACCTAGAATATGTGGAGGAATATGTGTATCTAGGCCAGATAATATCGCCAAAAGACCAAATGTCCAAAGAAATAGACAAAAGAATTGCAACTGGATGGAAGAGGTATTGGGCCATGAAAGAAATCATGAAAAGCAAGGAACTGAGTATGAAGATCAAAAAGAAGACCTTCGACACCTGTGTCCTACCGTGCATCACTTATGGTTGTGAAACCTGGGCACTGACGAAAATCCATAGAGACAAACTCCTCAGATGCCAGAGAAGTATGGAAAGAAGCATGCTGGGTTTAAAATTAATGGACAAAGTTAGAAGTACAGACATCAGACGCAAAACGAAAATTAAGGATATATTGTCCTGCATCGACCAACTTAAGTGGCGATGGACTGGACATATGCTTCGCTGCAAAAAGGAAAAGTGGAGCAAACTAGTTACAGTCTGGTACCCTAGAGATGGCACTAGGAGCAGAGGTCGCAATGCTAGAAGATGGGAGGACGAACTGAAACTTACCTTAGGACCCTTTTGGATGAGAGTAGCAGCAGACAGACAGCAATGGAAAAAGTTGGAGGAGGCCTTTGCCGTAAGGCACACCGAAATAAGAGACATAATATAAGTGTAGTTTAAAAAAAAAAAAAAAAAAACTGTAATTTTCGGAAAATAAAGGCTATATTATTATTATTATTATAAATGATATTCAGTGTCAAATTTAATTTGGGTTCTGCACTGGGACAAGTTCCTAGGTAAAAACATAAATAGTTTATTAAATACTTCAATCACAACAATATACCAAATATTTTCTATTGTACACTCATTCTCAAGCTAATTAAAAAATATAGTTTCCGAAATTAACCAGACAGAGAATCTAACCCGGTATCATTCGCACTTAAGCCTTCATATCGATAAAAATGTCCGTATTTTATATTAAACTAGCTGACCCGTTAGAATTTGTTCTGTCTTAACTTAATTTAATTCGAATTGGTTTTCACCTACGACAACAGTATTCTTAAATTGTCTAATTTTCCGCGTCATTTTTAAAAATGTTTCTTCCACAATAACCTTCTCTTAACAATAACAAAAAAAAAATGAAATTAGTCCAGCCGTTCACGCGTAATGGCGTGACCAAGGGAAATAGGGATTCATTGTTATATATACATACTACTGATCTCCAAAAATTATATTCTATAAATGTCTCCTACATACTCAAACTCAAACTCAAATATTTCTTTATTCAAGTAGGTTACATATAACACTTTTGAATCGTCATTGAATACAATGCAAAGTGATTCTACTTCCGGTTCGGAACCTATATCTACCGAGAAGACACCGGTAAGAAACTCAGCAGATCATTTACAGTATCAGTATCTAACTTATTGCTATGTGTAGCTCACTTTGGACCAAGTCATATAGTTTTGGTTTTGATGAGTGATGAAACATATAATTAAAGTCAATAACTAAAGTCATCATTAGTCCAGAACACTTAATTACAACGAATGTCATTACTTCCGTTCATCATTCAGATTCACCAATCCCGTCCGCTCGTCTATAAAACTGTCACGTCACCCTCATTACCATGCATTAACCGTCATTCCCTCACTCATTACACTTTAACGTGTGAATGATATCCCAATCAATTTTAAATCACTTAATAAACATACTCAAAACGATACGGGTAGCGTAAAATCGATTTTCGTAAAATAATTTCCTAATTGTGACCGAGTGACCAATTATTAGTGCTCATAAAACGTTAATGTGACGAAATTTCCGTCTGCTGTGTCGAATTTAAACGACTAGTGTGATCATTTTACGTTAATATTAAAATCTTCATCGGCAGTAATTTGAGTTCGTCTTCTTTACGATATTGCTGTGGGTATTAATAGGTAATACTGATCGCATCGGTGAAAGATCAAAAGTGGGATGTCTGTCTCCGGTTAATTTGGGTTTTTGGGTAGTTGATTAAAAATTACCTTGTGGTTAAATTACATCAGAGAGTTGGAAGCGTTTCGTAACTTTTCTAAACATTATGAACGGATAAGGTATAAAAGTACTCATACTGTCCTTCATACTGTCGACATAAGATGAGTATAAGAACTCTCGACGTACTATATGCATTAGTGATTTTTTTAAACTATAATACACTAAACCAAATAAGTAGCAAAAGCAATATAAATTACTAAATGCTTTAATTAAGCAAGCCCCTGAAATGTTTTTGTACGTTTTACCCTTTATGAAACATCGTGTATTCTACTTTTATTTCTAAAGTGCTAGTTTGGAAATAAAAAAATTTGCTTATAAAAGCAGGTCAAAGTCATTACACTATAGATTTTATTACGACACATTTTTAAATTTTATTTAATTAGTGTAGAAAAATAATTTCGTTTATCCATGAAGAACCTTGAAAAATAAATGATTTTATTCATTTTAAGACTTAAATTTAAAGGCGATTTATTGCAATACACGCGGTTGAACGTTGCATTCATTAAATATAGTCATCAAAAGGTCTGTGCCTGATCAAATTACACGTGCCCATAAGTTACAAGTCAGCCGGCTTTACCAAGTTTCCATACATTTAGTTGCAAGCAAATTTTCCCAGATGCGCTGTTCCATCTCACCAAAGTGTACAGAACAAAGCAACAAAATTCCCCTTCCGTACACACTCAAGTAAATGCAAATACAGTGAAAAGGAACGTATTCGAAAGGAATCAGCCGGAGAGATTGCCTTTGGCCAAATCAATTGGGAAGACTGTAAACTATCCGATCCTAGCTCAAACAAAAGCCGACCCTCTGTTCCGGGAATAAGGCTGGTAATGAGCCGAGGAGAGGGCCTATTTCGTACTATCATTTCCACTTCACCGGCCAGTAAAGTCATTACCCTCGATGCTATATTGACTGTCATTAGTTTGACAGACTTTGACATTCGCAGATACGATTGTCGCTCCCAGTATTAATGCTCACAATGCAATTATTTCTGCGCCATTTACTAGACATGAAAATATAAGGCAAAACAAAGTGGGGGGATAAATTGTTTTTGAATGGGAGAATGGTTTTCGTCGTGATTCGGGGACAATGGATACGACCATTGTGTCATCCCTCAATAAACGAACGCCAGGTGTATAGGAAACTTTAATGTCTTGTTCTTTCAAACGAAAATCATGTCGTGTGAACACCGAATCAAACAATGGCCGACAATGTTCAACCTAGATTAATTAGCAGTTTTGTTATGACTACCATTTTGCTTCGGAGATTTATACGACTTCGGTAATAGCGTCGTGAAAAAGTCGATGGTTCGATTCTCAGTCAGGTCAATTTCGGAAACAAACTTTTCTAAGCTGTTTCGAGCTGCAGCAAATTAAAATAACATTTTCATGTGTTATGGTTTGAAATAAAAGGTTAGATAGGCTATCTGCTTGTTACTGAGTATTAATAAGTTTAGGACTTTAAAAAAGTTTAAAGAAGACTTAAATACAAACTTCAGTCACATTAAAAGGATTATTTTACCTGAGACACAGCTGTTTTAATAAAAACAGCCTTACAGCGAAGTTTTTCGCTTTTAAAACGTCAAAAAGTCAATTATTTCAAACTGAAATTCAAAGGCTCGCTGGAATATTATGAAAATTCCATCAAAATATTCGAGATTTTCGACGAGATGATACAAAAATTGATGCCGAGTTGTCAACGTGTCAGTGAAACAAATTCAAAGGTAAATTACATGAAAATATTCGCTTCAAAAATGAACATGTCGGAGCGTGGAGGCGAGTGGCGCCATTTTCCTTTGAGCCTGTCACATAGTTTGACGTTTCTAGTTGTCAGAATGAATTGACAGATGGTGTCACTCGGCTTGACGTTTCGATTTGACGTCTCTAGCTGTCAGATTGATTGATGATCGATTAATCGATAGTCACTATGTTGTTTGACGTTTTACCATAGACTAGAGAGAATGATCAGAAACGTCAAGCGGGTAGCTTGAGTGGGGTCGCGGCTGGGCTGGCGAAGACAGTCTTGATCGAGCAGCGGTAGAGTAAACTTGGTTAGCCAGCCCAGTAACGAACTCACTGCGTTTCAAAGTGTAATCTGTGTACATCAGTGTAATTGGACAAGTTAATATTCAGTTTTGTGATTTGAGTTGATTAAATTATCCTGTACGAGCTAGCAGTGGTTTTATTTTTGAAGTTCGAGGATGGAAGACCCCAAGGATGACGATTTTACATCTGCCCCTTCGTTATCAGAAGTGAGATTAGAAACTACCACGCCACGAGTGAATTCAAATCACGATGCTAATGACGAAAAATGGCAGCGTCTGTTCGAGCAACAAAATCGGAATTTCCTGACACTTGTTCAAGCCATGAAGACGTCGTCTTTTTCGAGGGAGTTGTGCCTACCCCACTTTGATCCTGATAAATCGGATGTAGACGCACGAGCATGGATTTCAACCGCGGATTTATGCATCAACGCCGAACACTACCAAGGATCTCAGCTAATGGTAGCTTTGAGTCGTGCATTGAAAGGGCAAGCTTCCACGTGGTTGTCAACTGTATCTTTTCCTGGAATGACGTGGAGTGACTTTAAGGAGCTGTTTGTACAAAGGTATGAATGCCCAGAAACTACTGCTTCCTTTTTAATCCATTTACACGAAAGCAAGCCTAAGGAGAATGAATGCCTTGCTACTTACGCTGCGTCATTAATGACATCAATCATGTCAAGGTGGAAGGATTTAACGACTGAACAGCTCGCCATTGCCACAGTTTTGGCACACGTTTCTCGGTTCGATCCGCGTGTTCAACGACTATCCTTTACAACCGAAGTGACTTCTCGCAGCCAACTTCAACAAGAGCTTAGAGCCGTATCGTTTCTCAAACGACTACGGCGGATCAGATCCAAAGAGGAGACATATAGTTGGCACTTCGAATACTATAAAGTGCTTCTACTGTGGAAAGATGGGCCATAAGTCTACGGTGTGCCTAGCAAGAAGACGCGAAACAAAAAGATCTGAAGAGCGACCAAGCTTCCAGAAAGACAACAATTTCAAGAAGCCTGCACCATCTGGGATGAAGCCTGGCGTCACCTGCTTTTATTGCCAGGGTCAAGGCCACTACGCATCCAGCTGTCCAAGGCGGCGCAGCCAAGAGGATAGCAGCGTCGGAGCAGGTTCCAGTCAGGAGAAGCGAGTTGAAGTTTGTGCCGTGAGTGCGCCTAGCGGAACATTATGCCATAATAGTAAGCAGTTTTCATTTTGTTATGACTCGGGAGCCGAATGTTCTTTGGTTAAAGAATCAGTCGTTGCTAGATTTAGTGGTAGGAGATTTAATGAGGTAGTGACAATGACAGGCATAGGACAAACTTCTATAAACTCAGTCGTTCAAATACTGTCAGTCGTTGCCATCGATGATATTAACTTAGAAATCCTTTTTCACGTCTTACCCGACTCTTGCCTGCGTTACGATGTTATGGTGGGCCGCGAAGTTCTAAAACAGGGCGTAACCGTTCATATGACTTCTGAAAAACTGTCTTTCGCGAAGGTTAATGTTGTCCAATCATGTGAGGTATTGCCCAGGAAAGAAATCGATCTTAGTGAGCTGGACACAGACGTCCCGTTGCAGCTCAAACGTCGGTTGATTAGTGTTTTGAGATCTTTCAAGAATTCTTTCGCGGAAGGCGTCCCAAGGAGGCGTGCTGATGCTGACCCGATGGAGATACGTCTTAAGGATCCCCACAGGACTGTCAACCGACGTCCTTATCGGCTCAGCCCTCAGGAGCGAGAGGTTGTTCGAGGTAAGGTAAAGGAGCTACTCGACGCAGACATCATTCGTCCCAGTTCATCACCATTTTCTAGTCCCATTCTCTTGGTGAAGAAAAAGGACAATTCCGATAGGATGTGTGTGGACTTCCGGGAATTAAATGATAATACTGTTCCCGATAGGTTCCCTTTGCCGCTAATATCGGACCAAATCGCAAGGCTACATGGAGGTCAGTACTTTTCAGTCTTAGATATGGCATCAGGTTTCCACCAGATTCCTATTGCAGAGGAATCAATTGAGCGGACGGCCTTCGTAACACCTGATGGCCAATACGAATATCTAGCCATGCCGTTTGGCCTCAGGAATGCTCCGTCCGTTTTTCAGCGTGCAATCATCAAAGCTCTGGGGACTCTGGTGAACACCTATGTCGTCGTTTACATGGATGACCTTTTAATAGTCTCAAGTAATGGTGACGAAGGTCTCTCGCGTCTTGAGGTGGTGCTGAGGGTACTTTCCGACAAAGGGTTTACGCTGAACTTCAAAAAGTGTAAATTTTTGAAGGAACAGGTAGAGTTTCTTGGATATGAGGTCTACAACGGTCGGGTACGTCCTAATCCACGAAAAATAGAAGCACTTACCATGCTACCTCCGCCAGAGACAAGCACTCAGTTGAGACAATTTATAGGACTGGCATCGTATTTCCGGCAGTTCGTGCCTAAGTTTTCGCAGATTATGGCTCCCTTGTACGCCCTTACGACTGGGAATGGTAAGTTGGAATGGAAGCCTGATCACGAAGTTATTCGACAAAAGATCATATCGGTATTAACACACGAACCAGTTTTGGTAATTTATGACCCCGATCTGAATACAGAGCTACACACCGATGCAAGTGCGATTGGCTACGGCGCAGTCCTTATGCAAAAGAAACAAGGTAAGTTGCATGCAGTTGCTTACTTCAGCAAGCGTACAACAGCCGCAGAGTCCAGATACCACTCATACGAGTTGGAGACTCTGGCGGTCGTTAACGCAGTGAAGCATTTTAGGCACTACCTGCATGGCCGCAAATTTCTTGTGGTGACAGACTGTAGCTCACTCCAAATGTCTCGTAAAAAGCTGGATCTGACACCACGTGTCCATCGATGGTGGGCATTTCTTCAGAGCTACGACTTCGATATTGTACATCGTGGAGGAAAGCTCATGTCTCATGCAGATTTCTTTTCGAGAAATCCTTTGACATCCCCTGCTAAAAATAAAGGTAATTTCCAGAAAACTGAGACAAAGCGAGTTGATATGACTGAGTTGACCGACAACTGGCTCCTGGCAGAACAACAAAAAGACTCTGAGATTTCTAAACTAGTGAGCGATCTGAACGAGGACAATATCTCAAGGGATGTTGCCAAGTCATATGAATTACGATCCGGGATACTATACCGGAAAATACAGCGAAAAGGTAAAACTCGTTGCCTTCCTATGGTACCTCGTTCCCTACGCTGGTCTATAATTAACAATGTGCATGAAGGATTGATGCACGTTGGATGGGAGAAGACTCTGGAAAAAGTTTACGAGTTGTACTGGTTCGAGAACATGTCCAAATACGTAAGGCGTTTTACTGAAAATTGCGTGACATGCAAGGTCTCTAAGTCTCGCTCAGGTAAAGTTCAGGCTGAATTGCATCCTATTCCAAAGGTTGCCATCCCGTGGCACACTGTACATATAGACGCAACTGGAAAGCTAAGTGGGAAAAATGATCAGAAGGAGTACGTATTTGTTCTCATCGATGCATTTACCAAGTATGTATTGCTTCGACATACTTTACACATTGACTCCTCTTCTAGCATCAAGGCTGTAAAAGACAGTGTATCACTGTTTGGTGCACCTACGAGGGTTATCGCGGACCAAGGACGTTGCTTTGCCAGTCGAGATTTCAAAGAGTATTGCGAGTCGGTAAATATAAAGCTCCATTTAGTTGCAACAGGTAGCTCACGTGCTAATGGTCAGGTTGAGCGTGTTATGAGCACCCTCAAGAACCTACTTACAGCAGCAGAGACTAGCAACCGTTCTTGGCAGGATGCTCTACCTGAAGTACAACTTGCACTCAACTGCACTCAGAATCGCGTGACGCAAGCTAGTCCTTTGGAGTTATTAATCGGTAAGGTTGCTCGTCCTTTAGACATTATGTTGGCTGATGACGTAGAGCCCCAGGTCGACATTAACCAGGCTAGGTCTGAAGCAGTTCAAAATATGGAACGGGCTGCTGAATACGACAAAATTCGTTTCGACAGTACTAAGGCGAAGTTGAAACCTTTTGCGACTGGTGATTTCGTTCTTCTGCAAAACGAGGAACGAAATCAAACTAAGCTTGACCCGAAGTATAAGGGTCCATATAAAGTAATTGAAGTCCTAGAAGGTAATAGGTACGTTCTAAAAGCTTTAAATTCTAATCGCACGTACAAATACGCGCATGACCGGTTACGTAAAGTACCAGAGAGGAGTTCTATCATCGATGACAGCGGCTCTGATTCTGGGCCTGAGATTGTACCATGACTGCCGATCACTTAGTTTCTTTTTTTACCGTGCTTGTTAGATATTGAGCATTGTCCTTGTATTAGATGTAACGAGGGGATGCCTGTCAGACGCCGGGTAGAAGTTGTCTTGAAGGGTACCTATTATACTTCAAAAAGGGGTTGTCTTGAGTTACTATCAGACGCCGGACACGGGTTGTCTTGAGTAACTATCAGACGCCGGATAGAGGTTGTTTTGTGTTTTTATCAGACGCCGGATAGAGGTTGTCTTGAGCTACTATCAGACGCCGGATAGAGGTTGTCTTGAGTAACTATCAGACGCCGGATAGAGGTTGTCTAGAGTAACTATCAGACGCCGGATAGAGGTTGTCTTGAGTAACTATCAGACGCCGGATAGAGGTTGTCTAGAGCTACTATCAGACGCCGGATAGAGGTTGTCTTGAATAACAATAAGACGCCTAACACAATCTGTTCTTATCGGACGCCGCCCCGTTTTCTCCATTGATTAATTGTGGAATTAGTGATGCAATATGATTAACGTTGTCAGATTATCACTCTTGGTCAGGCTGACCGAGCGTGTGAGAAATTTCACTTTGTAAACGTCTTTTTGGTATTTCCAGGCAACTCCCACGAGGACGTGTGAGAAGTCAGGACGGCCGTGTCGGAGCGTGGAGGCGAGTGGCGCCATTTTCCTTTGAGCCTGTCACATAGTTTGACGTTTCTAGTTGTCAGAATGAATTGACAGATGGTGTCACTCGGCTTGACGTTTCGATTTGACGTCTCTAGCTGTCAGATTGATTGATGATCGATTAATCGATAGTCACTATGTTGTTTGACGTTTTACCATAGACTAGAGAGAATGATCAGAAACGTCAAGCGGGTAGCTTGAGTGGGGTCGCGGCTGGGCTGGCGAAGACAGTCTTGATCGAGCAGCGGTAGAGTAAACTTGGTTAGCCAGCCCAGTAACGAACTCACTGCGTTTTAAAGTGTAATCTGTGTACATCAGTGTAATTGGACAAGTTAATATTCAGTTTTGTGATTTGAGTTGATTAAATTATCCTGTACGAGCTAGCAGTGGTTTTATTTTTGAAGTTCGAGGATGGAAGACCCCAAGGATGACGATTTTACATCTGCCCCTTCGTTAAACATATTTCGTAATGTATTTTAGCTAGGACACAATTAATAAAAATCTGACAGCTTTACATGCCTGGATGGTTTGTACAATCGTCACATGAACCTATCCTTGTTTGTGAATTTTTGCAAACAAATTCCAACCTTAGGATGAACTTAAAAGTAGAATATTTTTCACTAGATGCTTGTCGCGGTATCACACGCGTACCATACCGGTGGATTTCCAATGATTTTTTTTCTTCCTTCCTTTTTCTAACAATGAGGAACATATCAAAACCGAATTATCTTATTTGGTGCAGTGGTTTTTAAGTTAAGCGCGTACATACATTTTGGAGATTAATTTACTGGTAGTTTTATTTATATCAATTACACTCATTATTATGATAAATATCACTGAATTCAATAATAAATGTTCGATCAAAAGCACGTCAGTCAGACTATACTATGGCACTTTGGCGTTTGCACCGCCCTTATGTTACTTTGCATAAGACAGCCTTTGACGATATAATCAAAGAGAGTATGATATCTTTATGATATCAGAATTTTGCTGGTTTTTAAATGTCTGTCCCTCGCGGGGCCCTGGGCACGGGTTCTGTGTGTCCTTATGCTAAAGACGGTTACGACCATCTCACCCTGGCCTTTCTGTCTTCCAACAGCCATAGCCTTGCAGAACACCCATAAAACGACCCACACGGTTTGCTTTCATTCTGGCAATTTCATGATCAATCCATTAAGACTTACATAAAAAATCAACCCACGCGCAAAATACAGAATTTTACGCAGCCAAAGTCAGCCATAAATAATCCCATTGTCCGTTATAAGTGAGGGTTAAATAGCCAATGGAAATATGCATTTAGGAGTCGGAAGACCGGGCTGAAGGTCCACTATTTAAAGTTGAAAGTAGCTTCAGTCCCTTTTAGGCAGGGGCTTGACTTAGAGCTTAGAGGATTACCGATTCATAGCCCCTTTGAGAAAGTGCTGGAAAATAAGAAGCGGGCAGAGATTTGTAAACATCAAAGTGCATCGAAGAAGATTATTTATCAAAACATGTTTTATGGTTTCCGCTAGTGCAATATATGATTACGAACAATAGTAGTGTATTGCACCTTGTGGAGTTATTGAGGATTTGAGATTGGCTACTGTAGTCTCCAGAAATAGGCACACTTTATGGCTTATAGTTAGGTAGTCATGTGGTTTAAGAATTGGAACAAGGACTTTAAAAACTACTTTTATGCTATTCAATGTAAACTGCTCATAGCAGAAAATCAAAAACGAACAAAACTATCAAACAGATTGTTGTCTTACTCATACGAAAGCACTTCATTTTGTATTTGAACAGACTTTATTAAAATATTTATCGCAAATTTTTCTTTAAGCGAAGACTGCCTCTAAATTACATTTGCGGACGTCTGTAGGACGATTTTTATTAAGTGGATAGTAAACATTAGGATGCCATTGCAAACTTATAAAACAATTGAAAAATAATATGATCTGAAACGGTTTAAAGAATGGAAAACGGAGTGAAGAATTTATCGTGGTATAGAGTTTGCTTCGGCTAACTTGGTGATGATAATTATCTTCCATTTCATTTGTCTCCGCTGCTATTAAAGCCCCGTCTTTACCACTTCCCGCCCTCGGTGGTTATTTTGATTAATCACCGCCACTAATTTGAATAGGACAGTAGTTGTTTTGATTTCGTATGAATGGAAGCACGGCACGTTGACGTACTTGATTGAATATTACGGTTTCACCAGACCCTTGCTCCATTGATCATGATGAATCCATGGGTTTTGGTGAAAAATATGCTTTTCCATTGAGAAGGCTTAACATAAAAACTGTTTTTCAACGGAGTCCCGTTTTAAAAGCACAGCAATCAAAAGGAAAACAAATATAATAAACACCCCGTATGTTTGTACTTCCACTGGTTAACGACCTCCGTAGCCGAGAGGCGAGCGTGCCAGACTTTGGCGTCGCGCCATCTCTGAGGTCCCGGGTTCGATCCCCGGTCGGGTCAATATGGGAAACGAACTTTTCTGTATTGTCTCGGGTCTGGGTGTTGTGGTACCGTCGTTGTTTCTGATTTCTGTAACACAAATGCTTTAGCTACTTAGCACAGAATCAGAGCAATGTATGTGATGTTGTCCAATATTTATTTATTATTTATGTTTACTGTGACAATTGTAGACCGAAGAATATGAAAAAGAATAACGAAATAAGAACAAAATATATCAAAAAGGTTTTGCGTCGGCAACAACAGTAATTAACTTACATTCTCTATAAAACCGATTTAATATTTTCTTATAGTGCTTTACGTCGTACTGGCGACCTTTAAACATTTTAAAGAAACGGATTTTTTTTATCTCCCCTTGTTTAATTCAATTACGTATTTCTTTAAAATATTATCTACTAGCTGTGCCCGCGACTTCGTTCGCGTGGACTACATCCTTTCATGGTCGGTTTTACCCCTATCTCCCCTAATATTCGAAACAAAAAGTAGTCTATATTATATTAGAGCTATATTTGTGCCAACTTTTATAGTCTAACTTAAAAAAATAAACATTTTCCCATATAAACTTTCAAAGGCGGCGTTACCTATAATTAAGCAAAAAGTAGCCTATGTCCGTTCTTGAGGTTCAACGTATACCTATGCCAAATTTTATCAAAATCGGTTGAGAGGTTTAAGCGGGAAAGCGTAACATACAGACAGACAGAGTTACTTTCGCATTTATAATATTAGTAGGGAAGTAGGGATAGTAGGGATATAAGATATGGAGATATGTGAATTTGTTTTATTTCGCTTTTACCATTATAACGACTATATTAGTTTTATATGTCATCTGTACAGCTTAAAGATAGGAACGAATGAACATTCTGGATACATTTAATAAGCTTTACACTTCTCTTCATTCTCTCCTTTAACGAGGGTCCTTTAAATCAATTAGAACTGACATAATTCGATAATTCGTCACGGGGAACCGTTATTGTTTAATTTAGCCCTCGTAAGCCCTTCAGTACTTAGCCGGTTATAATTGAAACCATGACGTATCCTGTAAAGTGAAATAATTTCAAGACATCACGTAATAATTAGTGCACGTTATAAAATTGATTGTTTTTTTTTTATATTGCACTCCAAGATTGACCTGATGTTAAACGGTAATGAGGTCCTAGCTTAAGGGTGACAAGTACAGCATAATAAATCTGTTACTGGACTTGTCACCCTTACCTTGAAGGCTTGACCCCTGCTACTAATGTAGCACCCCCCAGGAGCTCTGGAAACCTTACTCACACGCAGGAAACACAACAACACAGAAGTGATTGTTATTTGGCTGCGGTCTTCTGTAAGGTGGAGGTATTTCTCCAGTCGGGCTGCTCCAGTTCGAGCGACAAATCGCTATGCCATACCTCTTTTAAAAGTCGCATGGTTGCTTTTATGCAACCATGCGACTGCGGTGCACATCACTGGTGAGCAGGGTGAGAGCCAGTGACAATAGCTTACTGAAGGCATTTGCAGACCTATTACTACATTGCTATTCATGTACTGACTGCAGTCACAATTTTATTTTAATTACGTATCTTTTATTGTAAGTATACAATTTAATTATTATTGTGATAAAAATGTAATGACCCTAGTTGGTTGAAATAAATTACATTATTAATATTATTTTATCTGTTTTTCCAATATCTCGGGACTACAACATTTGGTAGGCGTGCATGGGGCCGAAGTCAACACGTAGAGGCCCTTTAAAAAACAAGTATGATCTAAATGTATTATGACACTAACCGGCGTTATTATAAAACGAATAAAATAGAACCGTGATTGTTCTTAGAAGTGCAGCACGCGCGATATGTAAGGGTCGTAGGTTCAAACCACACCGCAAGGGGAGATAATTTTTTCTGTTTCTTTAAAACATTTCGCTAGTGTGGCGTGATATACTATAAAAAGTTGTAAAAAACGATTCTAATTACTTCAAAATAGTGATGAAAGGGACTTAGTTCTTAAAGGCGTATTTAAAAGACACTAGTTTTTAAAGCCTTGCGACTAAATTAGACCCTTTAGTCTTTAGTCATAAGACTGCAAACTGACGACTAATTTTAGTCGTAGTCTTTAACCTTATAACGTAAAAGGCTAAAATGACTAACTCGCCTTATCTAGCGTGTCATATAGGAAATCGAACGTTTTTGATAATTTATGAGTAAAATAAAAATGGGAAACAACATCATTCACGTTTTTTTTTTCCAATGAAAAACACATTCAATGTAGGGTATGAGTCATGTTCATGTATAATACTCAGGTGTAAGTCCTTTTAAAAACAACTTTAGGCGTTTTAGGCTTTTAGTTTTTGAAAACAAATGTAGTCGTTTAACTTGCTTAGTCTTTTAATACAACGACTAAGTCTTATTAATAACAATTCGAACTTTTAGTTTCATCTTAGAGTCGAGTCCTGGAAGACGGAGGCTAGAAGTTTTGATTGACTTTAAAAAAAAAATGCGCCAGACAATCACACCAATCATCTGGTCTCAAACTAAGGATTTCCCTTGTACTATGAGTACCAGACGACGAATACTAACTGGGGGCGTCATCCCAGAACACCCAGACTCAAATCAATTTAGAAAAGTTCGTTTTCCAAATTGACCCGACCGGGAGTCGAACCCGGGACCTTTCGCGCTTTGGCCGCCTACCTTAGCCACTGCGCCACCGAGGTCGTCAAAAGACTAAGTCTCTTTCATCGCTACTTCAAAAGGCATTTATGTAGCGAATAACTATTAATCGACATGTTAAAACATTTCAAAACTTAATTCGAGCCAACCATCCGCATATAACTATAGAGTACGAATCTTAACTCGCGTCCCACAATGAACGTTCCACCAATCAGACGGCGAGGACCAACTCTGCATACTGATGCCCTTCAGATTGTGCCTACACCCTCGGAGACTTTAAGGCGAGAGGCTTAGGAGATAAATTAGAACACCTTCCCTGGCCTGGATGGTGCGTCAAAGATTAATATTTGAGGCGCTTCGGTCTTTTGATTTTTGAGTCGAGTTAGTTGTTTTTGATGAACGGATTTAGATGAGAAGGATCCTTTATTATTTGGGATTTGAAGCCAGTGTCTTAGCTGAGGCAGTCGTCTCTCTACTAATAAAAATAGGTATCTGTTCGTTAGTATTCTTAATAGACTCCGGAACAACTAAACCGCTCACATAAATTCTTTTACTGTTAGGATCCCTGATTGACATAGGCTATATTACATTTTTTAATGTTAAGAAAACAATAATAACTTGAGATGGAAAAAACTATTTATTCAAGCGTAGATGTCGGCAAATCGGTACCTAATGTATTATTTTCAAGAAAGTGGTGACTTTCTTCAAAAATATACTAGGTACCATTCCCTCACTTAACAAACTCATCATAATCAACCAAAGAATTTTCTCCATCAAATTGTTACTCGATTCGTCACAACATACCGATGTATCGATTACGTTGGTAGCATGAGATATCGATTAAGTTCTCGGCCAGGCGATACATATTGTTTTACCACTTAACTGAAGTAGGTTAGTCTTGCGTTGCATTATTTATTCCCATATCGATTAGCCGGCGAGGAGCAACTGATATGACGATAGTGATTTACTCTTCTGATATTATTATTACCTGGATCATGATTTTTAGTTTCTGAGAACATGTATTTAACATACTTCCAAGTTATCATAGGATATCAACCTGTTCAATGCCTAATGTAAAAGTATTAAGGTCACATCGCCAAACCTTTGTGAAGCCTTTAATTTTACAGTTTAAAAGTACATCCCAATCAAATACAAATGCTAAAACTAAAATGTACACATCTACTTGCAATACCTCCCTATAATTGCTTAATGGACAGAATTGTTTGCAGAAAATACACGTTAAAAATATGATTCATTACGAAAGCGTAGTTTTAAATTGACTTCTCAAGGAAAAGCCAGTTATAATTATGAAAAATCTGCGACCATTTGTTTACATAGCTAAAGCCTAAAATGGGAAAATGATTATTTTTTTAATAAGAGATATGAAATTTGGCACAAACATTAAAATATGGATAAACTTGGATTAAAATATGGATTACTTTTTGTTTCGAACATTAAGGGAGATAGAGGTAAGACCGACCATGAAAGTATGTAGCCCACGCGAACAAAGTCGCGGGTAAAGCTAGAACTGTAATGAATACAAGCTAAAACCAAAAGTTGCATTGAAGAAGAATAAATATTCGTTGTAATCTTCCCCGCAAACAAAGAATACCAGATCAATGAAATCCTTATTTACCTATCTGGCTTTGTGGTCCCCTGTTTTCGTCTAATCTTTGTCTCCCTAGAGGTTCTGTAGGGCGAAGGGTGCTTACTTATGAGCAATTCGAAATCGTTAACTATAGCTGTGTTTTAGCAGTTGTGAGTCATTTTAAACCCTATTCCTTTGACTGACAGAATGAAGTGCAATCTTTTGAAGCCGAATTTTCTTATTGTTATTGATTTCATATGACTTTGTATGTTTTCTTTATGAGATGCAGTTAGATGTGGAGTACGATCACCCTCGATATGTGTCAAGAGAAATTATCTTTGACATATGACGTAAAACTATGTACATATATATGTATCTCTGATTGAAATCCTCTATTGTGTCTCTGAGTTCAAAGTTAGTTCTTTGAGTGTTCTACTCTATGTACCGGTGAGGGCGAAACACAGGGCATTTTATTTGCGCTAAGAGTATAATTTGGGTAAAACTTGTAACACCGTCATTTGTAATAAAGCGAGCTAAGGATGCGTTTATTGTATTTTTCTACTGGTCATGTCAAGAAGGCAGCTTTTTAATGGTCAAAATTAAAACTGTGATGATAAATTTCAGATAGGTAGAAATACTTTATTGCACAAACCATTTACAGAAATTCGTTAGATAGATACATTTATAGTACATTTTAGGTGGCGTCATCGCTAAAAAGCAATCTCTTCCAGACAACCTACAAGTAAGTGAATTTTGACATTTTAAGGTACGAAAAGACACAGAATCTTTTTGCAGTATAAAAATACGAAATAATTTAGAAAACTTCCCGTCCCCAGTAGGTAACAATTAGACCCAAAACCTGAATTTCTCTGACATTTTTGAATTTAACATACAAACGAAACTCCTTAAAAGCCTACAAAGCGGGGGTTAACATTCGCCGGGTCGTAACGGCCCCTTCCGGCGGCCATGTTTAGTCGTTAACGGCACACGTGAATTCACCCAGATCCGTTTCCGGTGCGTTTGTATCGTATAAATCGTTCTGGTAAATTCTGTCGCTTTGAATGTGAAATATTTGCATAGGTACTGAGTACGTCAAAATGTTTATTTTTGGGGTGTCGGGGCACCTTCTGAATGTAACGAATGTGTTTTAAATGACAATGTGGCAATCAATCGACCACAGTGTTTTGATCTTTTCGACATCATTCAGTATGACTAAACTGCTTACTAAATATACTATTTTACAAACTTACTAATCCAATTCCTACGAGATAAGAACTGATATCGAACTGTAAGTGTTTATCGTGATGTAATATGGTCTGTACAGTCGGAAAAAAATCACGGTAATTGACATTCCATTTCATCAGATATGTTATCATTGGTTTCGTTTCTAGACTATGTGATTTATTATATCAGCTATTTGGTTAGCATGTCTGAAAAAAAAACATTCCACCGTTTAAAATTATAGTGTATTTCCTTACTTACTATAGTAGTTCAAATAGTAGTAATAATTCACATAAGCTTTAGCAAAAAAACCTACTCAAGCTGTTAGCTAACGCTCCACCATTATACAATTGAACTAAAACAAAACCATCAATTGAGCCAAACAGATTTGCTACTTTATTAAGCAATGTAAGAATTAAAATATAACACAACTTGTTAACATGACTTCATCAGTCCATTTAGATTACACAATACAAAGACTAACGCGCTCAATCCGAACGAGGCGCGTTACACTCGTATAAATAAGAGGTGTTATATTTTTATTGGCTCCAAGGCGTCCGATTTACTCCTCTTTATGCGGGATACGAGCTTCAGGAGGCTTAAGTGTACTCCTTCGAGCGGTTATGACGTACTTCCGGAGGTGAGCAGTGAATAAACAAAGCGACGTCATCGCCTGTTTGGAAATGTTTCTGTGAATAAGTAATATCAAACTACAGTTTAAGCTTCTATCGCTTTTGTAAGTTGGCCTATAAACTGTTCTAGTGATGGCCGAAAGTCCTTAATATCCTTTTATGGGTTGTTATAACTAGTCAAATGAAGCTGGTATCAGGCTCAAGCTTGCCAAGTGTTCGGTGTTTTACCACTGGTCGGTATGGCGAATGTGTCAAAGTATTTTTAGCAGTACCTTGACTAATACAAGTTTATTTGGTTTTGTTGCATATGAACAATTTTGGGCGGACAGCCGCAATAAGTTATAATATAAGTAGAGGCTAAAAATACACAAAAACTTGTCCTAAACCCAATATCAGATTAGCAATGCAAAGTCAAATCAACCTTAGATTTCATGACAAATTAAATTATAAGTAGAAGAATCTTCAATTTTAATAGTTGGTTGGATTTTGCATTGTTATTATTATAATACTTTATAATAATAACAATGCAAAATCCAACCAACTATAGATTTCATGACAAATGCGCAATTTCTAACTGATCCTTCGGACCAAACAAAAACAATTCTTACCAAAACAAGGCGAGCTAGACAATAACAATTACACAGATAGAACTGTTTGATTAACTACTAAATATAATAGAGTCGTTTCAAAGAATCTACCGTTTAAAATGATAAACGACGTCATAACAGAGACACGAAGAAAATGTTAATCCGCAAAAATAAATGGAGCGAAAGTGTGAAGCCAGCACTGTACTGCGCTATCGCTAATGATATGCTAATGCCAGGATCAATCTCCTAGATTCCTGGAAACGTCTAGACGTAGATTCTGACTGTGACAAATAGAAGCTAGTTCAGGAATTGATGCAGCGATGTGGAGTATTAGTATTTTACTCTAGTTTCAAGTAGTGTTGCCGGATAATCGATTATCGATTAATCGATTATCGATTAATCGATTATCTAATAAAAATAGGTATCGATATTATCGATTATATCGATACTATCGATTGTCATATCGATTATTAGATTATTTATGCCTCTTTTGGAATAATCGATTATAATCGATATACAATCGAATCGACGGCAACACAAGTTTCAAGGCAGTCCAAGTCCTTTGGGGTTAGGAAGTCCAAGGGTAGGGGCAGTGGTATTACTGGATCCCGCAGAAAGCAATTGTGTTCATGCTGCAGCGTCCGGTTTTATCACATTTTCTTGCGGTACTGGTTATTGGATCCTGCTCTCCAGAAAAACTGTACTCAGATTGCTGCTACGGGGAAGACATTAATGGATGTCAACAGTATTTGAACTTGGAACAGTACTTGAAATCAAACGAGATCCTGTTTTTATTGGTCCAGTCTAGTGATTACACCGCATCATAATTTCGAACAGTTATTCGTATAATTTTGGCAAGAATGGTGATTAAGTACTCCTTGTCATAACGATGACTTGATGTCAATTTAAGAGGCCTTAGCTCTGCATAGGGCTTTAAGTAGAAAATAAGGAAGTTCAGTAAATTGCAGCTCTACTCTCCTTTTAAAACAAATATAATTTAAGAGAGGTAGGGCATAGCGATTTATCGCTTGAACTGGAGCAGCCCGACTGGTGAAATACCTCCACCTTACAGAAGACCGCAGCCAAAATAACAATCACTATTGTGTTGTTGTGTTCCTGCGTGTGAGTAGGGTTTCCAGAGCTGCTGGGGGGGTGCTACATTAGTAGCAGGGGTCAAGCCTTCAAGGTAAGGGCGATAAGTCCAGTAACAGATTTATTATGCTGTACTTGTCACCCTTAAGCTAGGACCTCATTACTACTTAACATCAGGTGGGACGAGGTCAATCTTGAAGTGCAATATAAAAAAAAACCTAATATATATATTACAACGAAGATTTTGCTGTAGTGGTTGTTGTTTATTTAATGTAAGGGTTTCCAACAAAAATGCCACCGTTTAAGATGACAAAAGGCGCCAAGGAAAGTGTTCATCTGCAAAAATAAATGGCCTAAAAGTGAAGCCAGGGTTGTGCTCCGCTAACGCTAATGTTATGCTAATGCCAGGATCAATCTCCTAGATTCCTGGAAACGTCTAGACTTAGATTCTGTGACAAATAGAAGCTGGTGTGAGGAATTTATGCGGCGGGCATTCGTCTTTGCTCTTATTGTTTGCGAAACGAAGTTGCGGAGATATTTCGTATGTACGGTCAACCGTACGTCAAAGTAATTACATGAACTTCGATATTAGTCTTTGCGAGTACAACATAAGAGTGATACAAAGTTTAAAGTTTACTGTGTGGCGCGCTTTTGACTAACTGTACGCAATGTAACTTAAAATTTGTATTTTAAATTGAAGTAAAAATACAACTTAATATTCTGTGGACATTTCAAGCGTCTAACAACAGTTTTTAATAATATCCAGCAAAAAAGAAGATAAAAAACATGTTTGTATGTGAACTCCTTAAATAACATGTTTATTTTGTTTTTAGTGTTTGTCGTTGTAGCGGCAACTGAAATACATAATATGTGAACAATTCTACTTTCTAGCTATCACTGTTCTTGAGATACAGCCTGGTGACAGACGGACGGACGGAGAGTTTTAGTAATAGGGTCCCATTTTACAATTTGGGTACGAATCTCTAAAAACATGAACCCAGTTTTCTGATCTCAATGTTATCTTCGTAATAAATTGATAAAAACTCAACAATATAGTCCGAGAGCTATTATCGTAACGTTTTATAATTTTACTTTATTCAAAACACTAAAAAAGTTAAAAGTTATTCACGGCAGACATCCAAATTGATATCAATTTACTTAAAGTGCTTTGCACCGTTCCATTTCGTACGCTACATTAATTTCAGTTTTTAAAACTGCATTGCATTTCGTATTGTCTATTTCTAAATAACATCCATTAGGGTTATCTAAATCGGCACAATAACACCTCCATTTTAACAAAATTACCACGTCACTTTGTCCGAGGTGTCTAATCTACGGAACAATAGACAAGCTACTCGATATAAAACTTAACAATGTACCAATATAGTGGGGACAAACAATAGCTAACACCCTTATTATAATAACTGGGGTTAGGGAGTTCAATGAACTTTTGAACGGGACCTTGCCAAACCAATTTAAACTTAATCCCAATTGTCGTTAAGTCCCTTTGATAGAACTGGACTTTCCTATATTTTTGACGCAGTAGTCTAGTGAATTCTCAAGTATACATTACGGTGGAAACGATCAAAGGAAACAGTTTAATCTGTTGGAGACATATTTTAAAATAACAGTTACAAAGCTCAAATATTAAATGTGTTAAGGTGTCATTTCGCTAAGCAAATATGATTTGATTTTGCACAATACTATAATGAACGTTGTTGGCCAAAGCGCCAAAAGCATAATAATTGATAGCATCTAATTCCATTTAACAGACGGAATTATGTCCCAGTAAAACGAGTAGAATTTCTAGTATTTAAAGTGCACAATAATAGCTGTTGTCATTAACAGATATCGACTACATGAATTAAAACTGTCGGATTTTAAAAGTGTTTTCAAAGAGAATACCTACATTCATCAAAAAGTTGTCAAAGTATCTACTTGAGCCTACGACTTTGTGTTGTTTAAGAATAAACTCTTATAATATTTAATCAATCGCCTGAGGTACTCATTTAATGCAAATCAATTGGGTAGTATTTGCGTAAAAAATTTACAAACATATAACATATATGGAACATTCACTGTCATGATATTACAAGGATTGAAATATTGTTAAAAGATTTTGGCAAGCACCCATGAACCCACGTTCGTATGACAACCTTAATTTTATTTAAGTTCTATGTTTTTAAGTAATAGACTTATTCACAGAGTTAGACAGTATTCTCCATAGATGGTGTGCTTTAAGCCCCTTTAGAGGTCCAAACAGGGGGTGTATAAGAGTCTAATGTCATTGAATTGGCTACTTGACAGTTTTTGAAAAAGTATTGTAAAATGTGGGCCCGTTTATTTTATATCCCAAGCAATTAGATTTATCTGGAAAAAATGTAAATAACCAGAGAAAAATTAAATTTTGTGTATTACATTTAAAAAGCGCGCGAAAACGCCAAGTTCGTCACTGTTGCAATTATGACGTCAACGTCCTAGACAACGAACCGATACGCATAGGAACGACTTAATTAAGATAAACGGAAAATATTTCATAAAATTCTTTATACGATTAGAGACACAATAATTCAATTTAATCGGTAAAATAATCATTGTTTCGCCGCATTAAAATAAATAATTTTCGCCGACAGCTGTCATTTCCGAATTGCAATGGTGGTTTCCGTTTCGGTTCTTTTGTTCCACAGATAAAAAAAGTAAAATTTATTTTGCAAAAATAAAATACTAACAATGCTTTTAATTAAAAAATAAAAATGTAAAATTATCATTTAACTAATAAGCTAACATATCTAACACTTTTCATATTTTATTGTTAATACTGTCAAGTAGCCAATTTAAGTGCATGTGGAAATAATTTACATCACGCGTTAAAAGTCGCAAATGCCAGTAAACAGTAATTTTGATTAGTGAACGTAGAATCACTGCTAACTTTCTTCCATATCGTCACACAATCTACCAGAAAAGCAGCCTAACGCCAGCGGCAAAATATTAGATCCCACACGACACAAAGGGGAAGTCAGCCACATTAAAATGACAACATGAATAGCAAGTCAAACGCGAGTGGGTGCGTGACAATTTGCATACATTTGAAATCAGAACTTATTCAGACGGCTAAGTTTCAAACGCATTACTAAGTTAAAGACCGCAATCGGGGCGAGAAACTTGTTCAGTATTTTGTAGAGAAATCAAAAATTATCATAAGCAAGTAGGGAAAGATGCTGCAGGCAATACGAAATAATTTTCGACAATAGCATAAAGCGCACACGTAGATATTGCATTTAATCCAATTACTTTTTACCTATCCACCAATGTAACGCATTTTAAAATTGGTTTAGTACCAACGGCAAAAAGGCCCATGTCAAGCCAATACCGGTATTCCCTTTTAAACCAAACAGGGACCTCGACAATAACAATGAATATGTACCTAATATATGACTATCATAATATAAACAACACATATTTTTATAACAATTTTTTTTTAATTTTCAAATATTCTTTTCATTTCAGTTTTCTTCTTAAAGCAATATTTTTACAACGAAAAACATGCTCAAACCATTCCTGCATTTTTTTATGCATTTCAGAAGTAAAGATTCACGTGTATACTTTCAAAGCTACCATAGTAATTAAATCACATCATCAATTCGAATAATTGAATCTAATACACCACTAAAACAGAGGAACATACATTAACATCCAGTAATGAATAGCCATCTGAAACGTTTCAATATCAAAACACGTCCTAACTAACAACCAAATCGCATTTCACGAACGCATACGAAATTAATTTTATAATTAATTTTCCAATCCGCAAAATGGACAGGGAACGTTTATTAAACTACTAATTATGGATTCGACAATCGACGGTATGTACAGTCGCGGAAACACGTGTTCGAGTGGGCTAGCCGTTTTGGCGTAAGCGCCAAATGAGCAAATGTTTTCGCGCCCGACTGTCCGGCTCATGCGTTTGCCACAAATATTTCCGTGAATTCCTGAATCCGATGGTACGCTATGCTGCCATATTCAATCGAATGAGTGACCATTGAGTCGGAAAAATAGTTGATATGACGTTTCTAATTAAATTAATTAGTACTATATATGCTAGACATGATTGTCAGATTTGAAAGGTCACTTGTATTGATCATTTCGTAGATTAGGAGTGTTAATTAGGATTAAACATCTTGCTTATATTTAAAACGTTTAGATATACAATCAAAAGCATGTCATACTTAGACGACCTCGGTGGCGCAGTGGCTAAGATAGCCAGCCAAAGCGCGAAAGGTCCCGGGTTCGATTCCCGGTCAGGTCAATTTGGAAAACGAAGTTTTTCCCAATTGACTTGGGTCTGGGTGTGCTGGGATGACGCCCCCAGTTAGTATCCGTCGTCTGGTACTCATAGTACAAGGGAAAACCTTAGTTTGAGACCAGGTGATTGGTGTGATTGTCTGGCGCATTTATTTATTTATTTATTTATTTATTTATTTATTTATTATACTAAATTTTGCAGCGTCCTTGTGTCGTAGGCATAAGCACTAATCTCGTACTGCATGTGGCTTCCTTGGCGTGCTATTTATTGACAGTAAATAAATAAAGATTTTTAATTGTTTATGCTAAAATACTATGGATTTTGTGTGAAACTTGGTAGTTATACAAATTAGGTACTAGAATAACATATAACATGGACATAGTCGCCGATATAACTTTTTTATACATTTTTGGTGGGAAGTCCGGCTTGTTGATTCTTAGAAATTAGGTTTACGCATCCAATTGAGGGGGGATGAGTCTGGTAGGGTTACAGGGTATGATGGACTAAATTGGCTTTCGGAAGCAATTTCAATGCTCGCTAGGTATTTGTGTTGGAATAGGGGACTCAGATCATAGGGGCATTCAAGATCAAACGAAAAGTAGACATTCTTTTTTTTCTGTTAACTTTTTCAACAATAAATCAAATACAAAGATAAGAAAAAAAACCTTTTAATGCACATTATCTATTCAATTTCGAAATCTAGTAATAGACATATAATTTTATTGTGATTTGAAAATATTAATATTTCACAAAAGTGTACAAATAGACTTGAATAATTGAGCTGACACTAAAATGCATGAAAACTTATCTTTTCATTTGATTAAAAATACATTTTTCACTCGTTTAATTCAAAGTCAAAGTCAAAGTCAATATTTTTTATTCACATAGATTACATTAGTAATACTTATGAATAGTCTCTATATAAAGCAAATGAAGCTACCTCCGGTTCGGAACCTATAACTAAAGAGAAGATACCGGCAAGAACCTCAGTAGTTTTTTTTTTACAAATGGAAGCTAAACTTATTACTAATTAAACTTAACAAGCTGATAAAGTGTAAGCTTATTTAATTAAGAACGTCGTTAAGTAAATTTCTAACGGAATATTATGATACCATTTAAAATAAGTTGTATTGTAAGGAGCACATCAAGGTATGCCCTTGCAGTTCAATACTAGTTCTTATGCCCCCGACAAACGGATGCGATAAAGTTCAAAAAGTGTAGTCTAACACCCTCACGATCGTATATAAAATGTATATTGTACTGTCTATATTGTGACATTTTTTTTTGTCGTAGGAGAAGTCATAGTATGAAGAAATCATTTCAGAAACGACGTAGCTCTCAGCACCGAGCATTTAGGAAAATAACGTGTCTCTCTAAACACTTGGCATTGGTGGAATCAAGAATAGAATTCAGAACAGAATAGAATAGAATAGAATAGAATAGAATACTCCTGTATTCATGTAAACTTTTACAAAAGTATTTAATTTATGAATCGTCAGATTACACTACCAATGTGTTCGGAATGTTGATTCATTCAAGAAGAACCGGCAAGAAATTTGAAAGTTGCTCTTTTCTTTAAGATGGTTACAATGTCAATGTATGTGTTTGCGGTTGCCACCTCCAAATCAGACGTTTCGCTGATCCACGAGTCGGGTCAGTGTTAGAGGAAATTTGCCTTCGATACACGTAATTGTGGCCGCTTGCATCGAACCGGCTACCGTATATCATTACTGCGAATAAAGAGACCGTCTGCACCTGAAACCCTCGCAGAACTAAATTGAGCTGATTGAACGAATATGACGTGCATACGCGTATTCATAGTTCGGACGTAATATGAGTGTAAATAGAGAGTAGAAGAGATATTCGGTACATAATGCCCAAGTTAAGCTATGCATGCCTCAGTCCAAGACTAGATGGGTGACCATTCCAATCGAAGTGCCACCTTTGGGGACTAGTCCTGCTTACCTTGGGTACTTAATTGTTTCATTACTCATCAAAACAAAAGCATGACTTGGTCCAAGGTGAGCTACACATAGCAATTAGATAGATAGGTACTGATACTGTAACTAATCTACTGAGTTTCTTACCGGTATCTTCTCGATATATATAGGTTTAGAACTGGCAGTAGAATCACTATGCATTTTTCAACGACGATTCAAAAGTGTTTTTAACCTGTTTTAATAAAGAAGTTACGGCAAGCTAGAGGTTTAAGCTTATCAAGAGTTTTTAAAGAAGATCTTAGCCCAGATCTCGAAGTGTCAGAGTGTGGCAATAAATCGTGTGACAATTGGAACTAAGGACGTACCCTGGGCTCGCCTATTTTCTTTTAAAGTTAACTGGTTCCTGCAAATTGAATGTCAACTTGAATAACGGCCGAATGGCTGGCGATATAGGTAAATACTTGGGTTTTTTTTAGTTGCAGTGTAACTAAAATTTTGGTACTTAAAAATGGGTGACAATCATACAGAATCTAATATCTTAACCTTTACGAGCATATTATTATTGGATTTTTTGTTGCACTTATAATTGGTTGGGTTCCCGGTCGGGTCAATTTGGAAAACGAACTTTTCTATATTATCTCGTGGTTTTGCGATACTGCCGTTGTTACTCCTGCCTCTAATACGAGTAATTTAGCTTTGTAATAAGAGCATGTAATAAATATAATAGTACTTACAGCGGCATCGACATATTTCACGAAAAAATGGCGCGTTTTCGCCGCCTGCTTAAAGAACATTCATCTGTACACACGAAATAACAAGTAGTAATGTTATTTTAGCTTGTTTAAACACACATGTATTATTTCTGCTTAACATGATATAATTAGGAGTCTGAATCACAACAGTTTTTTTATATATAGTATTTTTGTTTTATATTTTGGATTCCTATAGTTTCTCAATCAACATTTTAATTGTATATGCTATTAGTGGAAACTAATTAGGCTAGTGAGTTAGTTCTTAACATAAATGTATATCTTTTAAGTATTAACTTATGCTGTTTGTTTCCTTAATAAAGAAAATAAAATAAAATAAAATTTATCAGTCAATCTTAGAGATGTGGAGAAGATTTTTTTTTGTATTTTGTTTCGAGGTAACCAAAATTTCGCCTCGATACAGAAATTTTAGTAAAATTTCGTGTTTTTATTTATTACATCACTGAGTATATGTTCGACTCACACTCGACCCTTTTTCTTACCTCCAGCGACATCGTCACCACTCGCATTTTTAAAAGCAGCAATAATTTCAAAACGATAAATATTGGACGGGCCATTCTTCGCAGCCAATATAAATTATTTACGACTGTCCTTTATTTCTGCCGACGATAACCAGTACATGACATCCTGTCAACAATAACCGAAGTCAGTCCTTTGGGAAACGGTTGAGGGCCAAGGGATTTGACCTTACAATGAGTAAGTTAAATACTGAGAGGTAAGTTTGACGACCTCCGTTACCGAGAGGCGAGCAGGACTTTGACGTCGCGCCATCTCTAAGGTCGCCAGATCGATCCCGGTCGGTTCTATATGGGAAACTAACTTTACTTTTTTGTCTTGGCTCTGGGTGTCGTGGTAACGTCGTTGTTTCTGAATTCTGTAACACAAGTACTTAAGCTGCTTACCATAGAATCGGTGCGATGCATATGATGTTGTCCAATATTTATTATTCATTTATTAAGTTAGCACGATGAAATAATAGAAAATAGTTGTAAGGTATCAATGCCATAAAAGAGGACTCCATGTGACATCTGCTTTTTTTATTTTTGGCAAATTATCATTAAAAATAAAATAAATTGTGACGTCACAGATCGCTATCTTCATAAAAATGTATGAAGGAATCCCATTTCCAGGCATTCATACAGACAGACAACATTTTTATTTAAAAACAAGTCCAGAACCACGCTTCAAAAGATTCAGCCATTGATAGATTTTTTATATATTTAATGTTGTGTATGCCTGTAATAGGGATATATATGTCGCAGTCATCTGGTTGAAACAGCTATTTGATTGAATCACTAGCGTGTTTATTAAATGACGACGTTTAATTGAATGACTAGGCCGAACGTTGAATGAATAAGACTCACTGAACGTCCAACAAGTTAGCGGATTGTAACATAGCCCATTGAACATATCGGACGTAATCAGTCAGGTGATTGTAATTTAGTTCATTTTTTTTCCACTGCGGCGTTAGTGCTCATCAAAACAAAGATGGCGTCAAACAGCTGGTACAGATATAATCGAATAGCACTGTGTTGATAATTTTTAGAGTGAAATTGAGATATAAAGTGACTTCTTCGTAAAAAAATATTTTTTTAGCCTAATTGTCTTAAGACTTAAAATTGTTAAAACATATTAAAAAATCTTATTAAGGTGTGTTATGTCATGTCTTAATTTTTTTTATCTAAATTTAGTTATCTTTTAAGTGGCGAACTTATGGTTACCCTAATCAAACATTACAAAGTCAGCTATATCCCATTCAACGACTATGCTAAATGACGTTCAGTCAAGAAGTTGAACGTTATATTAAACAATTTGACTAGTTGTCCTTTAGTCATTCAATTAAACGTCGTCATTGAATGAACGCGCTAGTGATCCAATCATATAGCTGATTAAACCAGATGACTGCGACATATATAAGAATTTAACTACCATACCCAATTTGTATGAATGTTTTACATATTATACTGTTCGTGTACTTATTTATATAAATATAGATGAAACATGTTTCGATTGCAAAGACAACCGTGTACGGTTCATTTATAAATGGCATTAAAATAAAAATAAACTGTCGAATATCAAATAAGTGCGAATCTGAATCGAAAAAAAATATATGTTAATAACTTTCTCTTTTAAAATTAAAACCGCGTTGCTTAGCCCTTGCAGTAAGTACATTCGTTAGTCGATATTTCCTTTTGCATCGACAGCTCAACACAGCTTTCAGCCTTTGATGTTCGCCGCCAAATTTCCCGCCAAATTGATACCTAGGGCTGCCTGCGTTAGTTGGTATCTCATTAGTTGATTGAGGGGTTTTTCTTGTTTTTTCTTTATTAAAATAGCAAATAGGTACCTACATTTACTGGGTGTCGCTAGTTTTTTTTTATTTTGGATTGCTAAGAGGATTTAAAGTTTTCCCTTAGCTTAAACCTTTAAAGGACACTACTCTTTTTTAATTTAGTCGATTAATTAGAATGCGATGACGTGGAATTAGCCGTTATAGTTATTTACCCTTAAACAAACTCTTTCTATAGTCCAAGGATTGTCTGGTAAAGATGCTCCCAGCATTAAGTCAACCTGTTGTACTAATTTTGTGAATTAAAGTTTTAAACAGTTTAAGAGCCACTCTTTTAAGAGCGGGGGTGTCCCACATACACCGCTTTTCTCTAGGCAGCACTAAAGTTTATCAATGCATATCCCCTTAGCAAAAATATTTAAGTAAACTAGTCGACTCTCTCAACTGTGTATGTATATGCTTTTCTAAAAACGTCCGTTCAAAAACTTTCAGCATTTTATCTCTCCTAAAAAATCTTTTATTTTCTGATGCATACTAAACTTAGCAGAGAACCCATTACAAATGCTACTAACTCATTTTCTTTAACCGAAATAAACAAGGTAGACGAACAAAAAAGCATAGAGATGCTTTATTGCACAGAATATAAAAAGATTTTACCAGAAAAACGAATAGAACGCTCATAAACGCATAAAAAATTCTACTCCACACAACCGCTGTTTTCTCTGATGAGGGTTGTCCAAACTTTGTTTAAAGAAAATAGATTTAAACTCTTTGACTGAAAACAATACACAGGACTTTTGGACATTATTTTTTTGCGACGAACATAATTTCAAAAATATTTTCTTGGTGTAGTTTTGCTAACTACGCTTAGTTTGGAAATACTTGGTATCGCAAATGGATCTTCTTTTTTGAAGATGCAACTATATTTGAGAACAAACATAGTAATTCGATTTCAAATACATTTAAATAAAATTTTGATCTCAATTAAAAACAAACAGAGTTGCATTTTATCATCAAAAATTGTGACAATGGCTGCTTAAACTAGGCATGTGATCATTTGTCTGGATATGGATGACCAAAATAAATAGTTGGTGCAATGTCCAGCTAATCCCTTACATTAGCAACCCTATATCAGACGGCGTTTTGGTTGAAATTGTTTAAGATACAACGTCTGCTCTCGTCCATTAACCCTTGAGTTGGCTCGCATAGCGCATTTGGATCAACTGACAGATAAAATGACAGTTTAAAAACAATTGGCGGTTTACTCTTTCGGGCGGAACGAACTATCTTGGCAATATCTGGGGATTTCTTAAATGCGTAAAAACGTATTAACAATAGATTTAACAACTAGGTATAGAATACTTTTTGATTAATGCTAAATTCAAAATAATAATGCTTTATTTATCTTGATCGCGCAGCTTGCAAATCCTTAAAACTGTGGTCAGCCATTGTTGTGCATTATGTATGTAAAATTTTATTGAGACATTTGCTATACATACATGAATAATTCATCGTAATTTACATGTTTGGAACCAATCAGAACGAGATGTTAAAATTATTTTAACGCAAACGAATTATACCATATTTGACAAAACGGATTTGTCCTAAATATATATTGGGAAAGTGCCTATTTAAATAGATATTGGGAAAGTACCTGACTTAAATAGTATTAGATCAACAAAAAATTATGCAATTTATTACCTAAACCGATACAAAATCTGACGGGAATCAAATCCAATAACTATTTCCTGCATACGAAGAAAAATAATTATGCTTCAACTATATCTATTACCGACGCATTCAAAATCTGAAGAACAGTGCAGTGTAAGAGCGAACTTGTCCTATTTTTAGTTTAATCGTAGATCCTACATGCGTCTGTCTGTCTGTCTCTCTTAAATTGGCCGAGTCATTTGTAATGGGGCGTATCATGCGCCATTTTGTCAATTAACGAGCAATTGTCAACCCTAACCGGAAGGCTTAAGGCTGAAACGTTCCCAGTCGTTGTAACATATATTTTGGTCCGTTTTTAAGGACAAAAAGATTGACATATGGTTGTTTTTTTTTTTACGTAAGTCAATCTCGAGAGCGGAGTGTATATTTTGCCGGCGTAATGAGGGACGAACGTTTAAAGACAGATTGTACCGTTTTGAATACAATAAAGGCATAATTAAGTCGCTATGTGACGGTGGGTTACTATGGGGCTTTTTATTATGAGCCCTTTTTGTTTTTTATTGGCCTTGGTCTGAAGAATGAATAAAATTATTGTTTTTTACTTTTTCGGAATTAATTCCATAAAGGTTAAAACTTACTATATTTTTATAGGATACTTAAAGGTTCAGAGAGTTTGGAAAACATAGAAAGTTAAAGTTTGTTAGACAGAATGTAATTGATATTTTTAAAGTTATAAATTTTCATTTTAAGTAAACCTTGCTAAAGTTCTTATGAGAAATAAACGTTCTTTAAACCTATATTTGTTTAAAATCTATTTAAAATGCAACCTTAGAGCGTTAATTGTAAGATCTCAAATAAAATTACCTACACGTACTATTAAGAACTTACTTATTTAGCTGTATCCATAATTTTATGTGTTATGAAATATTAACACGAACAATTTATCTAAATATTGTACTCGTATGTATTTTGTTATGTAGAAAGATCAAAAACAGAAGCCTACCGACGTTGAATCAGAGGAGGAAATACCATAAAATCATTGTACTGTGTTAATCATTAAACATGCTTGACTCACACGACTAAAACAATATAAAAATAAAAACAGTCCTGAAGACACTGCCGGAACAATAAATGTAAACCGATCAAGCAGTATTAGTAGGTAAAACATATTGCTATAAAAAAAAACCTTATATATTAGACTATAAAGTCTTCACTCTCTATAACCACCTATACTCCATAAGCCATCGGCTCCATGAGCTTTAATTTTGCAGTTGTTAAAGCTATGTTAGTAACTTTATCCAGATAATTGGATAAAGTCACTAATATAGAAGAAAAATCTATATGTTCAGCAGTTGACGGCCTTTTGCGGAATGATAATAAAGATGATTATAATAATAAAATGCAAATATGAACTAAATTATTTCCTGCTTCATTTGAGAAACAGGCAACATCGCATTGTATCGATTTTATCGACAGCTTGTACTAATGGATGGCAAAAGATTAGAGTATCCAGGAGATGATAAAAGAAGTTGAAGACGACAACAAATGCGCTTGGATGAGGCCTTGGCCAACAGGTACACTGAACTGAGATATTTCATAGAGCCAGGAACCAAAATTGAAACTATTATATCCTTTCAGCCTCAGTCCCCTGGGCTATAAAATTATAAAAATAAACCAAGGTTAAAAATATATTTTTTTCATGAATCAGCTGATTGGACAATATAAGTGAGTCATCACTGCGGGATACCGTAACTTTCGTACTGCATTTATACAGGTTGTGCCCCTACCGACCAAATGACCGAGACAAATCGCAACGACCGTACCTAACTACGAATTAAGTTTTCACACGGAGCACTAACGATCGCATGAAATCTACTAAAAGTAGAACTAATGATTGGATGACTCTGTCATAGTCGGGAAGCTAGCGCACACAACCAAAATAGAATGAAGTAATGAAGGTTTAGTATGAAATTTTGCGTTGTCACTCTTACACTACTATTGCGGCTCATCACCTCAAATTGTTTGAATATTATTTTCGTAGCAACTTCATTATACATAAAAATGCCTATTCTTGTAGCTTTTAAAAAAAAATATTTCCGTCATATGGACATTTTAAGTCACTTAGTGAATGAAAATGATTCCCGCTTATTATCTCATGTTTGTTATTTTCTGTGTACAGTTTCATATTTCTCTTTCTCTCCTTATTTGTAAATATTATTTCTATTCTAATGTTGTTAGGTGTGAATGTGATGTGTAAATAAACTCTGTACATTATTTGTGAGTCATTATTCATTCACATACACATGACTCTTGAATCACACTATATAATAAGCAAAACTTGCATCAAAATCCGTTGCGTAGTTTTAATGATCATAGCATACATAGGGACATACAGAGAAAGCGACTTTGTTTCATACTATGTAGTGATTATTTCTTAAATTCCTCAGTCACTAGTACGATAGTATGGGTATGATAAATATTAATTATCTTAGAGTAGTAATGTAAATTCTGTTTGAAAGCTTCGAAATTCCCAAGAAATAGTGTAAAAGGAAGTGACAGCTGTCACTTAGATCACGAGTTATCAAGAAGTTTGTATCAATTCAGTCTTTTTTTTTTATATAACACTTCAAGATTGACCTCATCCCACCTGATGTTAAGTGGTAATGAGGTCCTAACTTAAGGGCGACAAGTACAGTATAATAAATCTGTTACTGGACTTGTCGCCCTTACCTTGAAGGCTTGACCCCTCCTACTAATGTAGCACCCCCAGGAGCTCTGGAAACCTTACTCACGCGCAGGAACACAACAACACAGAAGTGATTGCTATTTGGCTGCGGTCTTCTGTAAGGCGGAGGTATTTCACCAGTCGGGCTGCTCCAGTTCAAGCGATAAATCGCTATGCCCTACCTCTTTTAATTATCATCTTTAAATATTTTATAGACCTAACTTGTTTTATCGGACATCCAATTTCGTACTACGCCGTAAAATAACTTAAAGCAATGATTATTCTATTTAATAGATTCATTAGTATTACGCACACAAACTAAATTTAAAAGTAATTTCTGTTCAAGCATAAATGTGTAGTAAATTAGTAGTTTAATTACAAAAGCGCAATTTAAACGTCATAACATTTTTACCCGACTACGGCGAAGTGAAAAGGAGGGTTATGATTTTGACCGGTATGTATGTATGTATGCATGTTTAGATGATCCATCGTAGCTTCAAAACCACTCTACAGAAATTGACAAATGAGGTATCATTAGAAGCGTCTCAATCATCCGCTGGTTATAGGATATGTGACCTCACGATAAACTGAATGTGGCGCCCTCTAGAGGACTAAAAGTCATGACGTCAAAAATACATATTTTTTAACGATATCGTGTTTGGTACCAAATAAAATGGCTTGATTAGCTAGCTGGCTCGACCACGGCTTTCCTGAGAATTCTGGATGTATTAAACACACCAAAAACTACGTGCAAAATTAGTTTTAATTAACGAAAGATAAAGTATAGTTTGTAAGTAAGTAGGTACCCACATAACCATTTTTGACCAGAATATTTTCTAGTTTCATACTTTTTAGATCGCGGTGTTTTAGTAGTCGGGTTTTAGTGTCTAAACTTATATTCTTTTGACGATCTCCGTGGCAGAGGTATGCGGGCCAGAGTTTAGCGTCTTTAAGGTATCGTGTTTATCTTCTTTCAAAATCTTATCATGACTGATACTTGTTCACCAAAGGCGTTAATTAAATTCCACTAATAAAGCCAAAGTCAGAACGCCACGTAGTTGACCTATTTACCTCTACCGGCAAAATTAATTAAATTCATTTATTTAACACAGAATTAATTAAAATGTAGTAGCGCTTCCATAGACAACTATATCGCGAGCTATTCAAGCAGAAGCTCCTACCTCTATTGTCTCTGGCCCAGTGACGCTAAAAATTAATAAAGCGTCCCGCAATCAAGTCCCAGCTATCAAATTAATAACATAATAAAGTTTAATTTTGCACCTGTCAATCTGTCTTGCCCCTTGACATTGTTGAAATGTTCCCGTTTCCGACATTTTGTATTGTAGGCAAGATGGCCGAAATTAATTACACGAGGATAGGTATTCGTTTGCGGTATGTATATTTTTTTAGGAGTTTCTGCGTTTTAAGGAAGTAAACGTTCTTTGTTTGGTTTGATTGTTAAAGATTCTATTTATTTTTTCCGCTTTTTTTCCGTATTTAAGTACCACAATCTGTTTATGGCCAAGCTTGGCCAATTGCTAGCGAAACGATCTAGATCATCACGCCTACGCATTTTTGGTCTTCCTCTTAGACTGATTTCATCTATACAGGACGAAGTTTATTTGTTTCTAGCTGTTGCTCGGGACTATGTTTGGGATAAAATGTATCCTATATGTTAATCTAGTATCTAATCAGTCTGGCTACTAAATTTCATCCAAACCCATGCACCTGTAATTGAGTGAAGAGTAATAAAAATCTATACCTATAAAACATAAATATTATGTTAGGATAAACATTTTCATGATTCACATGGTGTCAATATTACTATTTATTCTGCCTTGCCTCAGTAAGTACCTAAGTTGAAACTTGAAACTAGTAATATTTTAAAAAAATAGAAAAATTTAATATCCCTCATCTAGCAGTGTGGGATACGAACCCACGACCTTCACATTTTTCTGTTTCTTTAAAATATTTAAAGTTCGTGAGTGCGGGGTGAAGCATATGAAATATAAAAAACCATTAAACTCAAGAATGAAATTAATTTTAATATCCAAAAAATAAAAATATGCTCGGAAAATGTTGTTATATTTATTTATTTATTTAATCTTTTTCTGTCCAATTGTTCGTGGATAATTAAAGATTTTCCGAGTTACAGCAATGATGAATTCGTGAATGTAATGCGTTGCGATTGTCAGCCATTTTATTTTCAAAATGGCGCGTGATAACACAGGACTGCTCAAATACGGTTTTAACTTACGTATACTTTTGTCACACTCCTTCCAAGCTATTTCGTCATAAAAATTACCTGTGAAAAGAAATAATTCAAATTAGACACACCTTTGATGCATTTCTTATGCAGGGCTAAATGCATTCATAGAACGTACAATTAAGCCATTAAACGGATTCGTTACAGCCTTCAAGCCGATGAATGTTATGAAGACGATTTTATTATCATACGAATGGTCGGATTATGTGGTGTTGTTTGGTTATTTTTAGGCTTTGAATATATTTAAAAGCACTCTATAAGCAGGCGTCTAATGAAATATAATGTGATCTATATGAAATATATCAGTCTGTATTATTTCAAGCATTAAAAGTAATATTTGTTTAATCGAAAAGCACTTAGGCTTAAGCAAAAATGGGTTTCTGAAATAACGATACGATATGAATTTTATAGAAAAAGCTTGTAACAGACAAAATACAACATCATATTGGCCTCTGTTATTTTACTATGTGGTATCTCTGGAACGGGTTAAATCACAATATACATAATTTCATATGAGCAGCATAGTGATGCAAATATGAACCATTAGCGAAAACAAGATTTTATCAAAATATATATTTTGAAGGACATGTGTTGAATATCCCTATGCCTGCTAATATTATAAATGCGAAACTAACTCTGTCTGTCTGTTACGGCCCGCTCGCCTCTCGGCTAAGAAGTTCATCATTGCTTATTAACTATTAAAACTTGATCGTCTTCAAAACAACTGCATCAGATTTGTCTTTGGGCTCCGTAAGTATGATCACATTTCTAATTTTCGCAACCAACTTAAATGGCTTCCGTTACGTCAACGTAGAAATACCAGGATACTCTGCCTGCGCTTCAATATTCTTCACAATCCATTGTCCCCATCCTATCTAACAAAACAATTTCAATATCTCTGTCAATCTCATGACCGATCTCTTCGCTCCTCAGACAACCTAAGCTTAAACATTCCTCGACATCAAAGTGACTTCTTCTCTAAGTCTTTCACTGTGCAAGCCGCTCGGCTTTGGAACGCTCTGCCCGCTGATATCCGACAATCCCTGACTAAGGGAATTTTTAAAAATAAAGTTCGTGAATACTTCTTCTCTCTCGCTAACAAGTAGGTAGTGATAGTCATGAATTTGTCAATTGCTGAACCAATTTATTTATTTTCTGAATTTATAGTTATGTAGATATTTGTTTTTATATATAAATTATTAATATTATGTAAATCTAAGTATACCTTCATATTTTATATATTATATTCTAATTAATTTATATAGTATGTGTATTATTATCGTATATTTAAAAGATACCGTAATGTTATTTTTAATGCTTAATTTATTGTTGTTTAAAATGATTTCTTTTTTTTTTCCCCATGTTACCGCACCCATATACAAACTATCTGCATGACCCAAGGGTTGACTGGTAGAGAATGACCCTAGCATTAAGTCCACCTGTTGTACCTATTTGTGCAATAAAGTTTTTAAATAAATAAACTTGTTAAAATAGTACACGTCCACTTTTTTTTTGTTTTTTTTTTTTATAAATCCACTGGCCACTTCCACCACATTTACAGGTTGCCGTTAAGCAATAGTTAAAGTTTTCCCGCAGATGTTGACTAACGGCATGATCCTCTTACACTGGGCCGAGTCACACCGCCCCGTTTACTTTAACTTGAGTTAAATCGCCAACTTGATCGTTACTTGCGTCATTTAGGGTTGTCATGTCTTTAAGATTGAAAATCGAATTCAGCCGGACATTTGCACCGGAAAATTGTCAGGACAATTCTTAATTTTTAAATTTAGATTGTTGCAGGGCGTCACATGTATACCTTTTAAATGTACCTACCATCTTCAAATGTTGAAATGTGATAAAGTGCAATAAAGATAATTAGAATTTGAATATTTCGACAAGTCAACAAAAATAAAAAGCATGCGCTATCATCATAGGAATACATTTATTTTATTACTAACTATGAGTACGTATTTGAAAATGTTTGAACATGAATTAACAGAATTTCAAAACATTGCAAATCAATGAGCCTCAATCTCAAAACATATTCAACATTCTTAATTGAGAGTTCGTCGATTTCTGATCATAATTTTATGCAATTGAATATTACGTCGATTTTATGATTGTAATAAGATTATTCAATGCATTTCTATTATTAAGCAAACGAAATTGATCAGACTATACAACGTTGCTAACATAATTCTATACAAAATATCTTAAGCCCTTACGTTATAGAAGCTAAAACTAACGGTGATTTCACAATATATACTTAAATACACCCAGAACAGAACAAAACTAATCATTACACGATTGTTTGTAATGAATGGGAATTGCAACCATTACCCTTGGTTCAACGGCCAAGAGCGCTAACCTTTATTCCTAAAAGATATTTAGTATCGTAACTGCGGCACCTAGATTCTGAATCACCCTAACTCGTGTCCGGCTCTTGTTTAATATTTTGTCAGCCCTAACAGCGGCTTAGGGCCGCCTCAATGTTTTATTCAGTCGAAACTTAGCCCCGAATTGAAAACGATATTCAGATATCAATGTCGCTGCGGTTCGGAACTCAGTTAAAATTTTGTTTTGCGCACTGCAAGCCGTTTTTGACGCGTAATACAATTTTTAATAAAAATCTATCAATTTTTATGTTATTTCGATTCGAAATACTTTTGTTTTCCATAATTAATTTCAGTTTATTTTTGTCAGAGTATAGCAGCAGAACTACTCGTTTGAAGCTCTGTGTAAGAGGGTAAGAATTTAATGTCTGTTTTAACATGTTCATTTGATTGTGATAATAATAGTACAGAAGATATTTGATTCTGATTAAATTATGGGTACTACCTGGCGGTTTTCTGGAAGAGATTGGTTTCTAGCAAGAAGACCGCCTCAATTTTATTATAATATGTCTATAAAACCAATTTCTGTAAATTGTCTGTGTAACAAAGGGATTATCTATATAATGGGTACTGGCTTAATCAATACGACGCGACGGGTAAACACAAATCTGAGCTATAGCAAATTTTTAACATACTTTGTTCGGTCCAGGAATTTTACCCAAGATCATAGTCAAGTACTAAACTACTCCGTAGAGCGAAAAAACTCTAGGCTCTTATAGTAATGATGATTTAACGATGAAATTCATTGATGCACCGTACCATCGCCCGAGGGAAGTGACGGCGTGTCTGGGACTCCTTGCCCTGAAAAGGGCAGGAGTGCCCATTAAAACACCGGGTAGACCTCATAGCCTTGATGGTGATGCTGTTGGAACAAAAGACTACCTTCACCGGCAAGCAAAAAGGGTCCTAGTATCTAATTTGTAATCTAATAAAGTGCAATATTTCATCCTATTATTTGCAGTTGTAAACGCATGAAAAAGTTTTAAATATCTATACGTTAAAGTTAAGTAACGTATACAATGTAATTAGAATTGATCTTTGTAATCCAGGTTCCACAAAATAAACAGCCGAAAGTGACGCAGCCATTTTGTTAAATAAACCCATCGCGAGATGCCGTTGATTACCAAATCCGACACAGACAGAAATACAAATATCTGCGCCCATAACATTATGCAAATACAACCACGGATTATACTCTGTGCCGGCACCATCAATCATTGTGTCTCCGGTGACCATTCCAGTAGTTTCCCCTGCCTCGATTCTCAACTTTAAGTCTTCACCAGAAAGTGGAGTTTCAGTTGAGCGTTCAAATACAGTCAGCTCAATCATCTTCCGGTCAAACAAAGGCTGGATTGCATGTTAATTAAATGCCATTTCGCGGATGCTTACAACATAAATCTTCGGAACGAGCGATGCGTTTTTGCTAAATACATTAATGTTTGGTGGTTTAGCACGGATGTTCTGTAATGATGTATGCTAAAAATATCAAGATCATTACAACTTCACACTGAAATTTATCAGGTTTTAATTTTTCAAATTTTCAATAAATGCTTTATTCGTGGGGATTAACTAAGGAACACTTATGACTTTTCTACATCTATCAGCTATAATTTTCTTGTAACTTATGACAAATTATGCCAAAAAAAAATCTAACTTTTATCAACGTCTCCATGCTGTATAGTTTTGGTCAAGTTAACTAACATCTTAAATATATCATCTATACATAGTATAATTGAGGAAATGTATTGACGACATCATTATGTATATGTTGAAGGCAATAATATACAATATGAAACTAAATCAAATGCTTAAAATAGGCGGAAGCGATTTTGCGAATTTCGAGATTCCCCGACGGAACTTGGAATTCCGTAGGTTATGTGTAACGTGACCAGACATCCTGTTTTGTACGGGACTGTCCCTTTTTACAATTACGAGTCCCGGTGTCCCCGACACAAATAGTGGGACGCAATATTGTCCCGTTTTCAGAAACCGAGCGAAAATTTGAGTATCTGACGGACGGATACAGCCCGCCCACCGGCGCGATTTGAGTTTCACTCTCAAGTAAAATCGTCACCACCTTTAATTAAAATATGAAATACAATGAAATATTTTGGGTACCTACATACAAACTGTTGTCCCGTTTTGATTCAAAGAACAAATGGTAACGTTAGTTATGGGGTACCTAGTTATATATTATACAGATTTTATATTATTCGTTAGACATATTTCTCCCAGTTTTGGCATTTAATTACATAATTGTACGTACACAAATAACATAAAGGAAATCGATTCCTTCTTAATGTCATAACATTATGCTTTGATAGAATTAACGGTGCTCCCACAGGAAACCAATGTTGTATGAATACTGTTATTATTCCCAACATAAACAAGTAGATTTACAATGTCGAGTAACAAAATGGGATACCAAATGTTTTATTTGCTGCAAAATCAGGTGTTACCTTTTTGGATTAGCGCCATAAACAGAAGGCACCAAATCTAACAAACTTCTAAACGAAGCCACTAATGAAGAAAGGTTTTTTTTTAATCCCTTCGAAAATGCACACGATCAGAGTTGATCAATATTACATGGATAGCCTGAACTTATCTGAAACAATGGCATGGAAAATTCTTGGCAATATCATTGAAGGCCAAATAAAAACTAGCCCTATAATTTTAAACCAGCCGCAGCCCAGGACGGCTGCGGCTGGTTTAAAATTATAGAGCCTGACAGTTGTTGATCCATCAAACTTGTACAAAATTATGATCAAATAGATTCTTTGTTTGGTACTCCGTGTATACTGGTATAGTCATAGCAGGTACCAAACGAAAGCTCTTCAAACCCCAAACGGAAACGGTTTTGTTATTTCGCTTCCAAAATGTACACGATCTAATACGTCTCTGATACACAAACGTCAGAAACGTTTTGTCTCTGTCTACGCGATTATGAAGAAAGAGTTTCCGAATTCCGAACAATTTCCGAATTCGAAACTAATTCCGACGGTTTGTGAATAGGTGCGCTGGGATTCCCCCTACTCTCCACGTCCAGGAGCCGCGCCTCATGATGGATAGCCGGAACTTACCGGCGGCAACGGTTGCCGTTGTATGTTATATATCTGGACCAAGCGTGCGAATGCTCCTTGCAATTGTAATTTAAAATAATGTGTGATCGGGAGCTGTAGCAGAATATGATAAATTTTATTCCGTTTGCATGGTAGACTGGGTTTTGGGGTTTTGCCTTTGATTCTGAACTATAATTGTAGCATGGCTCAATGGGATGTAAGACATCATTTGTGAATAAATAAATATAATATTTGTATATAAATATGTTGTATTATTAAAGTGGATACCTTTCAAACCCTAATCAAGTTTGATGAGACTTGTCTATGTGGGCAACTTACTTACGACCCGATGGTGACTTGAACTGTGCTTAGAATGAAATAAAGTAAGAAAGAACTGTTTAGTAACATGACATAGCATTTATAGAACAGCAACTTATGAACAAAATGGTATCACTAAAAAAGTCAAATACTCAGCATATATATACTATATCATATCAGCCTTGGGAAGCTATAGAATACTGAACACCCGTGGTAGAATAATACTTCCGCTGAAGAACTCTGGTTTTCAATAAGTCAAATCAATATTACTACAACTGCGTCTGTATGTTTGGTTTTAAAGTACTTCCTTCTCTCTTTATGAGGTTAGTGTTAAATCCAAAACAGTTATGCAATTCCTAAATATATTCATTTCATTTGTTTGTACTGAAAAATGCCACAAGTGCTGAAGTGACTAAAAAATATGGTTTTGCACCAATATTTTAAGTTACTTCAATAGAAAATATTGGTGCATACGAATTTGTTGATGATGATAAGAACCTGGTCTTAATTGATCTCCGATTGTATGAGTTTTTTATTTCTTCATAAACAAATTTTGACTTTCTCCAGTTCTAACTAACTCGACTTGGCCCCCCTTTTTCGAAACGCCCACCAGAGATACATATAAGGTAATAAGTGGCGGGTAGAGTGTTCGTCGGCTAAGTGCGGTCGCAGGACACCTGGGACCTGCTTACACAGGGTTGCCAATTAGGAAAGGGTGAAAAATAATTCAATTTACGTTTCAGACGCCGAATAAGTGAGCATGGGTAATGTTTGCGAAACACGGTTAGGGGAATGAAACAAGTCTGGTTACTTTGGAGTTAGCAAAAGAATTAACCGAAAAGCAAGCGTACATTACTGAGAAATAAATAAATATTGAATAACATCACATACATTGCTCTGATACTGTGGTAAGTAGCTTAAACACTTGAGTTACAATCAGAAACAACAACGGTACCACAACACGCAGACTCGAGACAATATAGAAAAGGTCGTTTCCCATACTGCTCCGACCGGGGATCGAACCCGGAACCCCAGAGATGGAGTGACATCAAATGATGCTGTTTAATTAAAAGTTATAATGAGAGGTAAGCTGATGTAACCCAGTATTCAACGACGTACCATCAGTTGTAATCAATATTCACTAGGTATAATTTAGAGGGAACCCATGCCCCAATCATTAAAATCGATTCAAGAATCACCACGGTAGCCAAATACATATAGTAAACACTACACAAACCCAAGTTACATATGTTAAAAATCGGAAACACTGCGCTCAACCTGAGAATTGACCCCAGGATGGTTTGACGACTTAAGCCACTGGAACATCAAGTTTTTACTAATATTATAAGATGAAACTATGTTCTAATATTTTCATTCATACCTATTTACAAAGCTTAAATGTTAGACAATTTAACCCTTTCAAAAATATTTTCATCCCTAGAGCCGGCCTTTGTTTAAAATGGACCGAAATATTTTTAGCCCAACAATATTGTCATAAGAAAATACCAGCGCCATTACCCTCATTATCATTAAATGCGATGTCCCTAACATGTCCTTGGAACTGACAACCCTGTACGAGCCAAGAGCTCACACGTGTATGTTGGAGTTAAGCGACATAGGTGGGTAAACTGGATGGGTGACCAAGGTACTTTAGCGTGTATTGATGAAGAAATATAGAAATATGTTAATGTGGCATACATTCTAATCAAATTAAAACCTAATGTGACGAGATAAGTACGGAATTTAATCGTTTTAAAAATCACCTACTAGCATGTGCAATACATCAAATGTCTCGCATGAGACGACAAAAGTTTCAATACCGTTGATTGGCTGATACCACAACATGCTATTTTCAGCCAATCAGCAGCTAACGCATCGGTTTTTATATTTATTAAGAGCGCGATAAAATTTACTCGCATGAAGCATTATAAGCGGAGTAATTTCTCGCAAACGGCCAAGAAATAAATGAAAAAGTGCTTTCTTTATACTGTTTTAAGCCTTCTTTTGCTGGTATAATTTTTAGGTCACAACTTAAACAACAATTTCTTTTTAAATAAATATTAGACAACATCGCTCTGATGAATCAATATGGAAAAGTTCGTTTTACATATTAGCACAAGGGATCGAACCCGGGACCTCAGAAAAGACGCGACGCCAAAGTCCGGCCCGCACGCCTCTCGCCTACGGTTAATTTCTTCAAATTCTTTAATTTAAGATTCAATCTCATTAATCAACTGAAGCAAGATGTCGTCAACCCTACGTTTGTCATTACCAAATGACACATACGAAGGTGTAAGTGTATTCAACAGAGTAGTGACATGTTCGTCTGAATATTGAATGGCGGCCATCGTTCGGCTCGGCCACTCAATGGCTCGGTAAACCGGAGCTGTTTACGGGTTATGGCATGTCACAATGTTTCGGGATAGTCTGAGCATTCGATAGAACGGAATGGAGCATAACTTATTTATGTAGATGACAATTTTACCCTTCTCCTACATTTAAGCAGAGTTGTCTTAAATTCATATTTATTTTATTGAGATAACTATAAAGCTGTTGTTTCCTAATGTGTTCTAAATTACCCAGTCAATGATTTTTATTAGTGCTATATTTGCTTAATACAGAATCAGAGCAATGTATGTGATTATGTCCTTTACATCCATAATGTTTTAACTTACGAAAGAGTTTTTATGGTTTTTAATTTAGAAGTACAGTTAAGAAAACAGCTATTTACGCTGCTAAAATAAAACATGGAAATATGCACCAATTCCAATAAAACTAAGGCCACCTGATTTCAAACTAAGGTTTCCCCTTGTACCATTATGACTACCTACTAAAATATTGGTACTAAGTAGGAGTATTAACCCAGCACCCAATCTAGTTTAGAAAAGTTAGCGTACCCAATGTGCCTGACTGAGAATCGAATCCAGGACCTCTAACGCTTTAAAAATCTTAGCAACTACGCCATCAGCAAACCTTATCTTATTAACCTATCTCAAATGTACTGTACATACAAATGATGCGATTGGTTTAAAATCAAAGGGATTGTTCCTATTGGCCACAGAATCTTGTCTTTGGAAGCACATTAAGTCAGTGCTTGGATCACTTCGTTAAAGCATTGAGTTATTTTTTTATATATTACACTTCAAGATTGATCTCATCCCACCTGATGTTAAGTGGCAATGAGGTTCTAGCTTAAGGTCGACAAGTACAGCATAAATTTGTTACTGGACTTGTCACCCTTACCTTGAAGGCTTGACCCCTGCTACTAATGCAGCACCCCCCAGGAGCTCTGGAAACCTTTCTCACACGCAGGAACACAACAACACCGTAGCGATTGTCATTTGGCTGCGGTCTTCTGTAAGTTAAGGTGTTTCACCAGTCGGGCTGCTCCAGTTCGAGCGATTCGATTTAAGCCAAGTACATCACATATATACATACGCCCAATTTGTATAAGGAGCCCATAGCGATATGTGACGTTATTCAAAGAGACTCACATTCGGGCATCAAAGGATATCGTTCATTAAGTCGATGTATCTCATTGTACGTAACACATCGCTAGTCATTAAAGACTGCTGAGACGTGGGTAGGGTTACCATAGAGAAGTTGGAAATGTCCTGAAAAAAAGTAGGATCATTTAGTAAAAATGTTCAAAGAAGTAAGAATTGGGATTTCGACTTTAATTCGGGTTATGTGTTATAATATGTTTGTTTTACGTGGAGATTAAAGTTTGATTATATGGACTCACAATGAAACATTTGTCACGAAATGAAAAGCTATTTACCAATGGTCACGGATTTGATTTTCGAAATGTACAAAAACATTTCCAAAAAAAAAACATTTTAATTTGTTCGAGTATCCAAGATAAAAGCTCTGTGTATTTTAGGATACGAGTTCACAGAAACTGTAGATATTATAGATATATGGTAACCACTTATAAAATGTATGTAAATATTGTATTTACAAACATTTTAGTAATTGTCTCTACATAATTCCATCATTCAATGGGACCTATATCACCAGTGACCATATGTTTACTACATAACTACCACTACTGTGTATTTGCAGATGAATATTTGTAAGAAAAATTATATTATATTGTTTTACGTTGCACTTTACCGTTAGAATATATAAAAATATTACATTAATTTCATTTTAAAATTGTCTTGAAAATGGAATGATTTCAAAGAAACCCTTTTACCCTTTTATCATCAACAAAATGCCCTGAGCCGAAAAACCAACTATATTAAAAGTCCGACGTATCAGAATGTATGGTAACCCTAGTCGTGAGAATATCCGAGGCGGCATTGTATGATAGGACAATGACGCGTTACCTTGCACATTTGTTTAATAGTACGGATTGTAGATGTTAAGGGGAGATGAGAAATGAGTGCATCCGTGATTTTGCTTGTACCAAACAAGAATAATAAACACGAAAATGTACACCGTCCTTATGTAGCGGACATAGGAACTGGAGCAGCCCGACTGGTGAAACCGCTCCACATTACAGAAGACCTGAGCTTCACACACACAATCACTTCAGTGTTGTTGAGTACCTGCGTGTGAGTAAGGTTTCCAGAGCTCCTGGGGGGTGCTACATCAGTAGCAGGGGCCAAGCCTTCAAGATAAGGGCAACAAGTGCTGTAACAGATTTATTATACTCGTTACTATTTATCATCAGGTCGGATGACGGCAATCTAGAAGTGTAATATATAAAAAAAATCGCTTGTACCAAACAAGAATAATCGATTTTATTATTTTTATAGTACTATACGTCGTACTAGCGAACTTTAAATATTAGAAACAGAAAATTTTTATCTCCCCTTGTGGTGCGGGAATTGAACCCACGACCTTCACACAAGAGCAGCACGCGCGATACGTGAAGGTCGTGGGTTCAATTCCCGCACCGCAAGGGGAGATAAAAATTTTCTGTTTCTAATATTACAAACAATAAGCCCGAAAACTGTACACGTCCCTTATGTAGTGGATATAAGAACTGAAGCAGCCCGACTGGTGAAATATCTCCACCTTCCTGCGTGTGAGTAAGGTTGCCAGAGCTCCTGGGCGGTGCTACATTGGTTGCAGGGTTCAAGCCTTAAGCTAACGGTGACAAGTCCAGTTACAGCTTTATTATGCTGTTCTTGTCATCCTTAAAGCAAGGACTTTATTATCACATAAAATAAGGTAGGATGAGGCCAATCTTGAAGGGCAATAAAAAAAAACAAAAATTAAATTTTTAACTTTACGTTAATTCAGTACAGTGAATGGATCCGCTTAATTGTCGTGTACGTAGTAATAAAAATAGAAAACCGTTCAACATTTTATCGACTTCTCCATTTAATTGATAAATTGTACTGGCAAGTCTAATATGTACATTTAACAACCGCACGCTATAATTTCTTGTACAAATACTTCACGTACTGCATTCCCCTTAACAAATTACATATAAGGATGATTTGCAGCAATTACTATCAAAAGTTGTTACTTTGAATATCGGGTAATTTTCACATTATAACCTGTCCTGATATCATGGTATTACAAAAGCTACTGAGTACTAACATTAGTTAGACAAAAAATATGCTACTGGTAGCATGATATTTATTTCCTATGAATGGATTAATTTTTTCAATTAAAATAAATGGTATAATTATTCTAATAGTATTCAAATTAAACTCATTACAAGCTTCTTTGAATACAGATCAATTTGTGATTACTATTAACTAGTTTTTGCTTACGGTATCCGCCCACACGAGTTCGAGAATTCTACCATTATAGTCAGCCTAAAGGGAACCACTGTTGGTAATAGGCCTCTCCTAATAAGACACATACTTCTCTAATAAAGGGAAATAAAATAAATAAATAAATATTGGACTACATCACATACATTGCTCTGATTCTGTGGTAAGTAGCTAAAGCACTTGTGTTACAGAAATCAGAAACAACGAAGGTACCACAACATCCAAACCCGAGACAATATAGAAAAGTACGTTTCCCACATTGACCCGACCGGGGATCGAACCCAGATCCCCAGAGATGGCGCGACGCCAAAGTCCGGCACGCTTGCCTCTCGGCTACGGTGGTCGTCAAGCCATAATTAAGGAGAAAAGGAAAATTTATCATCTGCTATTCATTCAATGACAGACCTCAAGTGTGACCTCCCTGCCCTTATACAGGCAAGAATACCCACTAAAACCCCCCGGTGGACCTCATTGCCTTGATGGTGGTGCCATGGGAACAGAAGACCTACCACACCATCACCGGCGGAATATCAGACGACATATTTCGAAAATAAGTAGCTTAAACACATGAGTTATGAAAACCAGAACCCCGCGACTTCGTTCGCGTTATGTCGGGATAAAAAGTATCCAATAAGTTGATCCAGTACGTCATCTGTCTTCGTACCAAATTTTATTCAAATCCGGACAGTAGTTTTTGCGTGAAAGAGTAACAAACATCTATACTCACAAACTTACACATTTATAATATTAATTGGATAAACACCCAGACACAGCTTTTTTTTTTTTTTTTTTTTCCTACCTGACTTTCGATGATGGCTGCGAAGCCTTATCATCTTTACCGAGCTGTCGGGGGAGCGCTGATGGCTCTCACCCCTTTAATTTAAGTAACGACCGGAGGGCGCCCCCTAGCGGGGCTCGAACCTCGGCTCGGGCTGTTACTGGGACTTTGTACCCTAATGTACGTTTGGGGAGAAAAACGACCCGGCACGTGCCGGTAGCGTGAGAAGGACCCTACTGCTAAGGGAGGGCGCGGCGCTGGCCCCCGCCGGCGGGGGCGGAAAAGCGGACGGCGTGTTGTGTTTGATTGTGACGCGAGTTGTTCGGCCGTTGTCATGGCGACAGTGATTGGGTCGTCGGGGTCTAGGGGTACATGCCTAGGTCGACGTTTCCTACGGGGGACTACGAAAGGGAAGTAATTGCTAGCCGAAACCACAAGAGGATTCGGATGATGCGTAGCAGAGTCGAAATAACGCGTGCTACATTGCTTGAAGTACTGCGCTATAGTTGGCAGTCCCAAGTCAATGTGTAAATTGACGTTCCGCAGGTACCACGGGGCACCTGTGGCTTTGCGAATAAACTTATTCTGTACTGTTTGCAATCGCTTTATGTGCGTACGAGCCGCGTGCGCGAACACGACGCTAGCGTACGACATAATCGGGCGGATACAAGTTACGTAAATTCTCACCTTATTTCTAAGGGACAATTTACTTTTCTTGTTTAAGAGGCAGTGTAGTCTGCCTAGAGCGAACGCCGCTCGGTCCCTGACTGTTTTGATGTGACACTGAAATGTCAAACCTTTATCTAATGTTACCCCGAGATAGCGAACTTTCCGTTTCCAAGGGATCGGTCGTTCGAACATGGTGATCGGGGGATGAGGGGGTGGGAAGGGCGCGTGTCGGCTGAAAATGACGGCCGCGCTCTTGTCGGGATTTACTTCGATGCGCCATTTCCTAAACCACTCGCCCAGCGCGTCGGCGCACTTTTGGAGCGTACGGAGAATGGGCTCGATTTTATGTGACGTACAGTACATAGCTGTATCGTCCGCGAAAAGCGCGATATGCGCTCGTAGCGGAGAAGCTGTAAATGTAGGGATATCGCTAATGTATAGCGTAAACAGGATTGGGGAGAGCACAGAGCCTTGAGGGACTCCGGCGGTGAGGGGGTGGGGGGAGGATAGTACTCCCTCCATTCGATAGCGGAAAACGCGATTCGACAAAAAGTCTCGTATGATGAGCACGAGACGGTCCGGCACGTTTAGTTTGTACAGCTTAAATATTAAGCCGTCGTGCCAGACCTTGTCGAATGCTTTCGCCACATCGAAGAAAACTGCGCCCGTTTTGCGGGGGCGGCGACGGTTTAGGTTTTCAAGTACATGCTCGACAATGCGATGTACTTGTTGAACACAAGAGTGTTTGGCTCGAAAGCCGAATTGGGTATCGGGAATGAGCTTATGCTCATCTGAAAAATCTCTGAGCCTCGTATAAACGATACGCTCATAGAGTTTGCCTAATGTACATAGTAGGCTAATCGGTCTATAGCTGGAGGGCTCAGTTTTAGGTTTCCCGGGCTTGGGAATACCTATCACTATCGCCTCTTTCCACGATTGTGGGAAAATATTATTATCGAGTGCCGCATTGAAAATAGCGACAAGTAATGAAATGAGATGGGGCGGGAAGCGCTTGAGGACTTTATTAGTGATCCCATCACAGCCAGGGGCCTTGCGGGGATGGAGGTCCCTAATAATGGACTGAATTTCGTCGTTTGTGACCCGCTCAAGCGCGGGCGCGGTTGGCTGAAGGCCCACCCTGCGTTCGACCTCCGCCTCGACTGTTGCGAGGTGGTTTAGATCTACTGGCAGGGTGCTTGGTGAGCATTGAGACTCCAGGCTGTCGGCCAGACACTCTGACTTCTCCTCGTCATCGAAGGCGGGAGGGCCGTTTGGTCGGTTCAGTGGCGGGGTGGCCGCACTGTTGTCGGTTTTAAGCTTTCTAGCTAGTTGCCAGAAGGCGAGATGGTTGGGGTCCAGTTCGCCCAACAACTTATCCCACTGAGCTTCACGCAACTCTTGCATACGGCGCTTCACAGCACGCTGTAAAGTCCGCAGCCGAGCCCGATTCGTCTCAGTGGGGTAAGAGTCGTACGCCCTGACCGCGGCGTTTTTCTCCCTCAATAAGGCACGCGCATCCGCAGGCAGGTTCCAGCGGCGGTGAGCCGTCACTGGGACCCGCCGCGAACAGTCGCTAACGACTTTTTGCACGTGCCCCGTGAGAGAGTCGATCGCCGACAGTGTGTCCCCAACCGTAACTATTTGGTCCGGGATTTCGTCTAGGCGGGGAGCTGTGACAGACTTAAGGCTTTCGCCTAGCCTGACCCAGTCCACCTTGACTATGGGGGGGGGTGGAATCCCCCCTTCCGGAGTACCCAATCTCGGAGCGAGCTCCATGATTACGGGTCTATGGTCTGAATCTAATTCATGAAACACTTCTATCGAACTCAACCTAAGGTTAACGTTCTTTAGAAGCGCTATGTCTAGGATATCGGGCCTACAGCCGACTCTAGCGGGGTAATGGGTGGGAGACATAGGTGCGACTATGTCGAAGTGTAATGATTGGGATAGCGCCTCAAGGCGTCTGCCTCGAGTGTTCGTAGTATGGCTACACCATGCGGAACTTTTTGCGTTTAGGTCGCCCGCAACTAAGACAGAGCTACCCAAACCCAAAAGCGCCTCCAAGTCGCTCTGAAGGAGCGTCTTGGGGTGTGCCCCTGAGTTGGTCGGCGAAAGATAAGCCGAGACCAAGAAGATCGGTTGATGGCCAGTCAGGCCCAGCCGACAGACCGAAGCCTCCATGTGAGTTAGGTTCGGTGTATCTATGGGCATACAGTACAGATATCGTTTATAATAAATGAGTGTGCCGCCTAGGGCAGAAGTCGTCCTATCGTTTCTAACTACGTTGTAGTTAGCAACTTTAGGATCACGGGTACCAGGCTTAAGGAACGTCTCCTGGACTAGAAGTACGTCCAGCTGGCGATCGACGAGAAAGGTGGCTATCTCAGCTTTTTGGGATGAAATCCCGTTAGCGTTAAAATAACCTAACCTTAGGCTCGTCGGCTTGACTCTGCTATTTTGGGGTGTATTATTCATATTTTGAATTTAAGTAATTTGTTGCCTAATTTCTGGCACTCAAAGGCTGCGCACACTAGGGCAGTGGGATCGCCCTGTGCACGTCTGAGAGAGTCAGCCGCGCGGGTGACTTCGTCGTAGTTCATGTAGGCGATGAATCGCGAGACTAACTCGTGATCATCGCCGGAAGATGTCTGAGACGGCTGAGGAGGGGGGGGCGGTAAGCGCCGCGGGGAAACCGCTGGGGGCGGGGGCTGACTTTCAGCCTGTTTGACCTGGGCTTTTTGTGTTAGCCACTGAGGGGCTAGAAGCGTAGGCGGTGGGCTTGCCTTAGCGGCAGCCTTCGCCAGAGGCGGGAAATCGGCCGGGGCCGGGGGGGGAGGGCGCGCGGTGCGCTTGGACGGGGCCTGCGGCCCAGACACAGCAAACACAAATATTCATCACGCAAATGTCCTAGTTGGGAATTGAACCCACTACCCTTAGTTTTACAGACACGAGTGCTAATTATTGTCTAAGTCTGTTTTAACTCGCAACTACGTCACGTACTTAAATGTACAATTCGGTCACCAGCAAGTTTAAAACCCGGGTCACAAGCGCTAATCTTGGCTCAGAGCTAACTAATTACTTACCTAATTTGTTTACTAAACTAATGCCCACTTAGTAAATTAGTTCTAGACCGTTGGCACACATTCGTTCACTAACTTTTGGAGTTAAAGCATTTTTGAGGGCTGCGCAAATCTAGCTAATTCATGGAATTCTCAGTAAAAAACTTATTGAACGTACAATAATTTCCTCAACAAACGAGAATGCGGAAACTGTTAGAAATTATCAAGAAATTGAATAATCATTTTTATTTATTGAATAATATTACGACTGTAATTCTTTCTTTTCAATTATATAAATTATTTGTTTGTAAATGTTTACATTTAATTCTGAAACTTTAAAACGATGAATGTTGGTATTTCTGGGTTTGAAGTAAATTTTAAAATCAAATGTTTTAGTCAATTCAATTCTCATATTAGCAATAAGACCGCCTACATTGTACTTGAATGTTTGTAAAATCAATTTCTGGAAATTTTCTGTGCAATAAAGGGTATCTATTTATCTATCTATCTATCATATATGTCAATAATTTACGTTTTTGTTTCTTAATGAGCTATCACCAAAAATCATTAGGTAGGACAGTTTAAGGAGGACTTATCGCTAGAAAGCGACCTTAGCCAAACATAATTCAGGTACAGCAAATACTTGATAATTAATAATGGATACGGCCGTGAAAACCAATATAATTAAAATAATATTTAAACAAACTATAGAAGAAATAATACTTTATTAACTTTACACTCAGAATAATTTATTTGCATGGTTGTAAGACCCAGATAACCAGACACAAAAGAAAATCATTATTTCTTTCTTTTAAAACAACATTCGATCTAAGGCATAAGTAAAACCTATGCAAATTAAACACATACCTATCCAGATAATTACTTAAAAATAATACAATCCCTACTAATATTATAAATGCGAAAGTAACTCTGTCTGTCTGTCTGTCTGTCTGTTACGCTTTCCTGCTTAAACCTCTCAACCGATTTGGATGAAATTTGGTATACGTTGAATCTCAAGAACGGACATAGGCTACTTTTTATTAGAAAATAAGGGGGGGAGGGGGTAATACCACCTTTGAAAGTTTATATGGAAAAATGTTTATTTTTGAAGTTAGAGATATGAAATTTGGCACAAATATAGCTCGAAACTTGGAATAAAATATAGACTACTTTTTGTTTCGCATATTAGGGGAGAACGGGGTAAAACCGACCATGAAAGGATGTAGTCCACGCGAACGAAGTCGCGGTCACAGCTAGTATATAATAAAATGAAACAAATTTATCTATACACATACAAACAATATCATTTGTTAAATATTCCAAATGTTAGTTTCCCCGAGAAGTCTGTTTTAGTATTCTTTCTAGACCTATTTGGCTGGACGTAAACCATTGTTTAAGCGACGCTATAACAAAGCTTATTTATAGTTAATTTTCTAAGCCACAGTAACAATAGCCAGACTAATCTAGCCGCGCCCTAAAAGCTTCCTAAAACGAAGACCTAAGAAAGCTCTCGCAAACAAAAATAACTGGACAGACTATTTATCAACTGGAGAGACTGGATTAATGGTGGTGCCGACGATTATGAATCTTAAAGGCGGTCGCTTGCTTCGCATCGTTAAGGTAAAGATATACATGTTTATGATTAGCGTGCTTACAAAATTATACATTAACAACTATTACTTATATTGGACAACATCACATACATTGCTCTGATTCTATGGTAAGTAGCTTATGCACTTGTGTTACAGAAATCACGGTACGCTATTGCGACCCAACCAAGGATCGAACCAGGGACCTCAGAGATAACGCGACGCTTAAGTTCGGCCCTGCCGCTTCTCGGCCACGGAGGTTATCAAAACGCAAAGCTATGATTGTATGGTTTTCGCATTTGTGTTACAGAAATCGGAAACGACAATCATACCACAATAACCCGACGGTGATACCACAATAAAAAAGTTCGTTTTCTATATTGACCTGCCTGGGAATCGAACCCGGAAACTAAGAGATGGCGTGTCACCAAAGTCCGGAACATTCGCCACTCGGCTACTTGTCTTAGTAGGGGAGACCGGGTACAAAAGTAACGGCGGGTCGAAAGTAACAAAGGCTCCATAAGTCGAACCCATGGGCGAACACCGCTTTGCCGCCGTAAGGCGATAGTGGGAACCACCCCCCTTAACTGCATTCAGTTGCCACGTACATCGCGCGCTGTTCGGCTTTGTCACAGGACAAAACGTGTATTCACTAATGAAAAGTAAGTTTTTTGGCGTTTTCTTATTAAATATTCACATAGTCATAAAAAGACGACAATAATCTGAATGTTTGCATATGTCTTCTTCATTTTAGTGATTATACAATGCCTTATTTCATTTTTGTGTAGCACGTTCCGATTTAAGGTTATATCACTTGTTTTCGTAAAAATATGGACGAGTACAAAAGTACCATAACCCTATGGGTACAAAAGTAACAAGTTACTGTAGTGATAATAATAAATCTATCATATTTTATATGTGTTTATATCAACAGAATGCCGTGACTACGCATAAAAAGGACTGCCGACACGGAAGTTTAATTAAACCGGCTGAAAATAATTTTAAGGATGGTGCAAAAATTAGAGGGATTGCAATAAAATAAAATGTTTGTATAAAGATTTATTAAAAATTTAAAACGGAAAGGAAAAAGGAAAACGATACCAAAAGAAAATGAATTATAATTTGACGACGAAAATGACTTCTGTCGTGTCCGTTTAGAAACTTATAGTCGACCAAATGAAGAATGGGCAAAATGTGGTCCCATATTGATTGCGTAAATAATGATAGGAATTATGTGTGCCATCATTGCGAATCTGATTAAGGTTATAATGCCTGGTTTATAAAAGTCTGATTATAAAAACTATCGTGATCTCATTGCCTAACTAAACCAAGAAAACTTTTTCATAATTTTGTTTTCTTAATAAGTACCTATATTTTTAATCAATTTATTTTTGTTAGATTTATTAATACAAAGTCGTTAAATAAATTATTGGTTGATTTACAATGGATTATTTTGTTTCATTACAAACCTTTTGCTGTGTCACTTTCGACCCACAACGTGTTACTTTCGACCTGCCTATGTGGTCGAAAGTAACAACTTGCGATTTTTTTTTAAATATTTTTTTTTCATATAAAACGCAACACAATTTAATAAAACAAGTTACTAAAGTAAAGAACATAAATTGAATTTATACATAGATAAATTGATTTTATGATAACAGTAACACACATCCAGAAATCAAGGTAAAAGTACAAAATGTTACTTTTGTACCCGGTCTCCCCTATGTTATTAATGATAAACTAAAATTATCATTAACTTTTATATCAAACATTTGTTTGTACAATAAACCAGTGAAATTGACTTGACCGAGAATCGAACCCAGCTCCTTTCGCATTTCAAACTACTTAGCCACTGTCTCACAAGGGTACACAAGTAAATAGAAAAATGGTTTTGATCTAAAAATACATTCAATCATTAAACGAATTAGGTTCAGATTATATCTCCAATTTCAGACATTTCATTCTGACTTTTAAATTGTCACTGATGTATACGAACAATTTATTAAGTTTCTTGTTTCTTCAACGTTTTGTAATAATTAGAGATGGTCTAGAAATAGGTTTAAGCTGCTTACGAGTTTTAAGCGATTACTTTGACAAACTATGGAAAAGACAAATTAACCTACAGTTTAAAGATATTTGATTTTTTGAAATGTTTTGTAGGCATAATAACACACTGTACGTACAATTATTTTATATTATTTGTCGCCCGCTACTTCGATCATGTTATTTTGGGATAAAAAGTATCTCTTATGTCGATCTAGTATATAATATATATGTATTTCAAACAAATTTCATACGAGTTATTTTGGTAGCTTTTGCTTGATATAGTAACTACGTACATCTGTACATTCATATGTATATAATTCTATACTTTCTTTTTATAATATTATTGCTTGTGAACTCTCTAATATTAATTCATGCACCACCACTATGTTCTTTGCTCAATGCTTAAATCTATGGGTTGACTGGTAGAGTGTGCCACTAGGGATCAATTCAACCTTTTTTTAGTCCAACTTAGTTTGACCTATGTAAAAAGATTAAGAACAGAAAATATGTCGTATTGGTCGACTTAAATTTGGTGCTTGAAAAATCCTTACAGATTAGACTTACAGCTTAATGATGCCAGGATAAGTCACAATTAGTATAAAATTATAATTTAATTGTAAACATCATCAATCCCTGCAAAGGAGTCTCAATATTTTTCCCATAAAACTCCCCATAGAAACATGGTAATCTCTCAATTACGGCTACTCAGTACATAATCGGCGTTCCTATCTCGGAACAACCCATATCTGATAAAATATCGCCCGTCTGTCTGTCCCTTGTACAGTAACGGTATAGTGTAGGTGATCACAGTGAAGCGAATAACGTTTGCCATAAGACTTTTGAACATAGATTCTACTTGGAATCAATTACAAGACTACTCCGTGAGTCCATACAAGAATATGATGCTATGTAAACGACTACTTCTGTAAATAAAGGGAGATTAGCGCAGAAGTTAATTAGAATGCTACAAGTCAATGACCTTTATTGCGCAGTCGATTGCCAGGGTCACAGAGAGGTAGGGTAGGTAGGAGGTAGGTATTTATCGCTCGAATTGAAGCAGCCCGACTGGTGAAATACCTCCATCTTACAAAAGACCGTAGCCAAATAACAACACTTCTGTTTTGTTGTGTTCCTGCGTGTGCGTAAGGTTTTAAACTCCTGGGTGCTACATTAGTAGCAGGGGTTAAGCCTTCAAGGTAAGGGCGACAAGTTCAGTAACAGCTTTATTATGCTGTACGTTGTCCTTGGGCTAGGACCTGATTGCCACTTAACATCAGGTGGGATGAGGTCAATCTTGAAGTGTAATACAAAAAAATGGACAGAACTTTCATGCTTGTGCGAAGATTCTATACTGGAATTCCTCGAGTATGCTAACGGTGCCGCACTGACCTCGGACACAGAGTGAATAAATGCAGTACATTCAGTGCACGCGGCAAACGAGATACCGTTTGCATATATAAGCTTGGACAGCAAGATGTACGCGATAGGGCGGGGCTATGTTCAACAATAAACATACCGGATAACATATGGAATGTTTTGAAAGAATGGAGCTTCTTGAAATTGGCTCGCGTTCGAGTGGTATGCTTTCTACGGGGAAAGGATTGCCAAACGTTTAACAGATTTAGCTTGGATCTGACTGAACATTATTTTGACGAACTAGCCGAGAGGCGAGTACGCCGGACACAAGTCCCGGATTCGATCCCCGGTCGGGTCAATATGGGAAACGATCTACCATAATTGTTTCGTATTTCTGTAACACAAGTGCTTAAGCTACTTACCAGAGTCCGAGGAATGTATGTGATTTTGTCCAATATTGATGATACAACTATATTATGATGATTTTTTCGTTTTTTACGCGAAGAAAAAACATTGGAAATTTCAGTTTTTTCCAATTCTATAAAAATAACAAGAATTTTACACAAAAGTCAAATCAGCAAAAGGGCTGGACTTTGACGTCGAGCCATATCTAGCGTCCCAGGTTCTATCCCCAGTCGGGTCAATATGGAAAACGAGCTTTCCTATTTTGTCTTGGATCTGGGTGTTGTACCCTCGTTGTTTCTACAAAAAGCCTGTTTGAACATTTTTGAACCGGATTTGTGATTACTAACCAGTATTGAGCTTGTGTGGAGATAAATCCAGTATACATTGTTTAACCATTGGCTTCTCTGATAAAGACCTTACCGCTGAAGCAGGGCATTCAATATACAATAATACTCACTTTACACACTCCAGAAAAGCTTCATACACATTAACCTCACGTATACAGCCATTAATCAAACGCACGAACAAAAACTGCCACTAATTCATTCAAAGTTTTAAATTACACGAATTCACCAGCAAGCGCCAAAAACATCGTTGGACGTAACTCACAAACTTCTTCTATTCTAGACATCTGCCGTCTCGCTCTGACTATACACTGAATTAATATTTCAAAAGTTTTAAAGCACCTAAGAACTAGAGTCGGTAATCATGTTTGAAGGGTGTGTTGAGGTTAGAGGTTTGGAGGTATTGTGTTCCAAGTAGATTGATTATATTATTTGGAGTTATAATTATGCGAACTGCAGCGGTAATGTCAGTGAAATCCGATTGCTGTACAGTGTTTAAAACGTCACTGGGATGGTGGTGCTATGTGGCGGGGTACGTCCATACTAATATTAAAATTGCGAAATCAACTCTGTCTGTCTATCTGTCCGGCTTCCACGCCTAAACTACTGAACTGATTTTGATGAAATTTGGTAAAGGTATACGATGAACCTCTAGAACGGACATAGACTACTTTTTGTTTCTATGTCCGTTCTAGAGGAATGATGAATTTGAATGTTTATATGGAAAATGTTTATTTTGTAAGTTAGGGATATGAAATTTCGCACCAATTTAGCTTGAAATTTGGATTTAAATTTGGACTACCACTAATATATATAAGTTACAACATATTTTGTATTATACATTAGGACCTTACTCTTGAATGTACTTAAATATTAGTAAATACAAGCGGCTTTGAACGCGGTATTCTGAGATATAAAATATACTATATTTCAGGATCTAATCTGCCCAGCTTTTAAATTGCATACAAATCTATTCAGTATTTTACATGATGTATAACAAAACATGTGTACATACTCACATCTATACGTTTAAGCTAATATACCTAATAGGCTACATATTATAAATTAACACGTCCTTATCTTGCTTGAGAGAGAAGAGGAATTTTCCTTCTCAAAATACCCCAAACAAGCGGTAAAGAAACACAATTACAGAACCAAAACATTGTATGAAGTCCTTAAACTTCCATTGCGTTGTAAAATCTTTAAACCGCGTTTGGTTTCCACACCGTTTTTACCGTGAATGTATTTGTTTCTGTCTACAACTTGCAAACGACGCGGTTTGCGAGCAAAATAAAACGCACAGATATGTACTCGTTCGTCTGAAATACGTGACGGGGCCCAGTAGAATTGGTTAATCTTTGCGTGTCCCCGAAAGAATATAATCCCACTGCCAATGAAGTAAGGTTTAACTAGCTTCTTCTGGGGAATCTTCTCCCATGGTTGACGGTATTTTGACTTTGCGTCCAGATTGATTTCTATTAAAGATACCCCATCAAATTTATAAAAAATATTCGGCATGCCTTATGCCAAGTACATTTAAATAAAAAATTAAACTACTTTTATATGGTATGAAACAGTATTTTATTGTAGGATTTAGTGCATCATTATACAATTAATCTTTATCGTTCTTTTGATTAAAATAAGATTACAATAAATTTTAAAAAGCAACAAATAAAAGTTGATAATTTTATTTAAAGTATGCAAAAACAGTTTTTACGACTGAAAACGATTTGTTGTATTATCTTTGTTGTACACTTAGTATGTAAGTCATATCAAAAGCAAATGCAACAGTTAACCCTCATGCGACTTAGTTTAAAAATAAAATTATCCGGGGCCCTTAAGGCCCTTAATCCAGCCCCTCGCCTCACGAAGGCATTACTCGGCCAGTTCGATGGGAGTGCACTTTTGGCTCGACGCAGGTGACAATAGCACAAAACGTGATTTCTTTAGTTTAAACTTTGTCCGTCCGTTTGTGCCCCCAGCTCGGCGTATTCCTTTTACCATTCCGGAATATTTTGCGGGTTCTAAATTTAGGATTTGTAAAGTAGTGCGGTTAACGGTTTTTGGTTATGGATGCGAATTTTTGAAGTTGTATTATTGGTGATCGTTGCGGTTGTAAAATTGTTCCGGATTATGTCGATTTTTATTACGGATTTTATATCTAATTGAGTTCATTTATTTTGATTATTTCTTCACAAACCTTCAAAATAACTTTTGCGTTCCGTTTTAAACATTTCAAATAAGTTAACGGGATAAAAAGCGATAACATTTTTTAGTTAACTTGTTAAATACTATTTTCATTTCAGAGTTATCTTTATAATCGTGGCCAATTATAATTACTGTTTACTTGCTAATTAATCAATAAGGCATAAAATATAAAAGGACGTTTGAAAGTTCCATCCGATTAGCGTGAGTAATAAACTTGACAGGTTTGTCAGCAGAATTTAATATATTTCCACCAGCAGTTTCGCTCTTTTTTTTTATGGTGCTCTTAAATAATTTAATATTTTAATTCTTTCAGAATTGTTCCATTCGTTTTTTTTTTATAAGTAGAAATGTTTGTATAAACTTTGAACAATACAAATAAATCAAATTACAAGTAATGTTGTGAGACATTTAACATTACTTATATCCGATAACGGTATGTTACTTAATATCCGTTTTTTTTTAAAGCAGTTTCGGATAGATTATTTCCGGAAATCCTTAACTTCCAGTTACGGTCCCGTAGCCCATAACATCACTAGTGTAAAGGCACGATTTGTGCTTGGTGAGCATAAAATAAAAATCCACAAATGCCGAACAAAGAAACTGTTAATGGTCAGCTTGCAACATAGTAGCTGTACAGTGAAAAGCACGCCAGACTACACATTTTGGACTTTCTAGCGGCCTTATGTCTTGGGCATAAGAACTTATATTGTACTGCAAGTTCCGTTTTACTTGCTGTTGATTGTTTAAAGACGTTTGTTATTTTTCTTACTAACGTGAGTTGTAAAAAAACTCTTTCTTTTTAAACAAGTAAAATGTGCAGTAATGAACATAAAATGGTAAACGAATGTTTCACAAGTAAGCAGGGTGTTAGTAAGTAACGTCATAAAAAGGATTCCATTCTAGTGGGCCGGCATTTAGCTACAACAAAATCAGAGTAATGTATGTGTTGTCCAATGTTTATATCTTTTAAAAGTGTACATACAAAAGCACGTCATATTATACACTTAGGACTCAGCATCGCCCTTAAGCCGATATATATAAGATCTCATATCGACCTGCAATTGTTTATCTGTTGACCGTCATTCACTGTGTTTCTATCGTCATGTGAACAATGGTTAGTGCTAAGCTGAACCAAGTTGAGCCAAGGGTAGTAGGTTCGATTCCCACTTAAGACTAATTTGTGAGATGTTGCTTGTTTGTGTTTGATTTGTGTCTGGGCGTTTATATATGTATCTATACTACAGCAGTTTCAGCTACTTACTTTGGGGTCAGATCAATGTTTTGTTATAATTTGTTACAGTTTGTTATATTTTGTTTTACTTTGTTACATTCTTTTTTTTTATTTCATACAGACACGATGACGGTGGAGTGAATAATATTTTGACACGTTTTGAAGTTCGGTGCGCTAAATAAATAGCCAAAATAAACAAAATCGTGCCGAATCGTAACAACTCAGTTTGCCAATTTAATTTCTGCAGACCAAATAATTTATTTTAGTTCAAATCCAGTCATCTGTGAGGTCGTCAGCGCTCCTGATATTTAACGTTTCAATAAATTGGCGTATCTTTGCATTCTGAATGGATGTTGTGGTGCCACTCGGTGTGAAAAGATATGTAAAAAATATATTAAATTTGTGTTTTTGGCCCAGAAAACACTTGAGCAACTTTATTTTGTATTTACTGTTAACATAAGTCATATTTTGACTATACAGGTCGCTCCTTGAATACGAAAATCGTTTTATTGCAACATTGGTACCAAAGATGCAAGCAAGGTATAATTTTCGTTTTTTTTATTTGTGTCCCTTTTGTATCCAAGGAGCGACATCTAATTATAAACAACCTATTTGTTTAGTCACAAAATTAAAACAGTAGTTCCTGGACTTCCTAGTAAAATTCGTCAAATTTACGTGGCATTATCAATGGTTTAAGAAAGCACAGACGACAATGAAGAATTTCCTTAAGAATATCTATGACAATTAACATAATAGGAGCGTCAGTGTAATATTAAAATAATCGTCCGTTTTTAGACGCATATGGCTAAATACACGGTAATTATACAAAATGTACAATTTTTGTCCGTCTGTTTGTTTTTAATTTCACTGGTAGATGGCTTATGTAATAAGGAGTCCCTAGCTTTTTTTAGAAACCTGTTTTATCCCTACTAATACCTACTAATATTATAAATGTGAAAGTAACTCTGTCTGTCTGTTACACTTTCCTGCTTAAACCTCTCAACCTATTTTGATGAAATTTGGTATAGGTATACGTTGAATCTCAAGAACAGACATAGGCAACTTTTAATTAGAAAATAAGGGGGGGATGGGGGTAATACCACCTTTGAAAGTTTATATGGAAAAATGTTTATTTTTGAAGTTAGAGATATGAAATTTGGCACAAATATAGCTCGAAACTTGGATTAAAATATAGACTACTTTTTGTTTGGAATATTAGGGGGAAAAGGGTTACCCCTTTGAAACCAACCATGAAAGGATGTAGTCCACGCGAACGAAGTCGCGGGCACAGCTAGTTTTTAATAATTCGAATAATGATAAAAAACTATTTCACTCAGACGTAGTTCGCGGCAATCCCCTTTTTAATGGTTGTCAGATAGAAAGTAGGTGAATACTACACAATTATATGTTTATGTTCATAAAATCGAGTTGTTCATTATCATCGCAGGCCACTCTTCTTATTGGATGGGTGACCTATGCTATGAGGAATAAATTCAAAGATATTTTGTTCATGATTCTTACGTTAGTTACTAAATAAAACTATTTGTTATAGCAGTTAAGTTACCTGTATAAAACTACCCAAGTTTTATTCCAGCCAAAAGAGTAAAGCAAGTCTAGAATATGAAGTTTATTCTGTCTGTTATACAATATACTCCTTCCAACCGATCACGACCATTGATATACGGAAGCGGAAATACATAGGGGGAAGTGGGGAAAATTCTCCCACAGCCATTACCGAGAATTGTTGTTTAAATTCGCAATAAAAGTTTCCCGGCGCTCTTTGCGCATTGTGTTTGATATTTTGACAGTGGCCCCGATTTCTGGGAACTTCGGACTAGTGATGGAAAGGGAGTCTTTAAGTTTTCGAAGAAAATACTTACATTTTTATTTAGTCTTTTAAAATTAATAAATATTACATATTGGACAGCATCACATTATGCTCTGATTTATATGGCAAGTAGCTATTGAACATGTGTCACAAAAATCATAAACAACGATGGCAGAGCAACACCAAGACCCGTGACAATATAAAAAAAACGTTTTTCATACTGACTCGACCCCGAATCGACCACAGATACGAGTATAGCGCGTCAATAAAGTCCGAACCACAAAAGTACAAAAAAAATCCCAATTTAGCCTAGTATTTTTGTGTCATTCGCGCACATATATTTCGGCGAACAATTTCTTTTTTTATTTATAAATTACTGAAAACCGTAATATTATTTTGTAAGAAAAATTTAAGAATTACTATTTGTGTTGGTGTCGTTCAAGTGTTTGAAAAGTAAGTTTAAACATTTTTGCTAGCCTATAACATATATTTGTCAGATACGTGAAACATAGTTTAAAACCCAAGTTACACTCAAGTCTTTTTATAGTCCTTAAAAGACTAAGTCTTGCATCACTTCGAGCCTTGTAATAAACGTCCTCAATAGCTTGGGGTATATAGGGATTTGGAGGTGCGTTTATTTACTGGGAAACTTTGGTCGAACTCCCGCAAGATTACTTTTATTTATTCTTAGGTTAAGTTTTTTAATTAGTTGTTTTAAGGATTCGTTTTGTCGTTAGGATCTTTCGTAATCATTTTTATAAGACGGCAATTACAAACTACCTGTTTTTTTATGATCGATGAAGACTATTATTCGGAATACGAGCAACTGTGATGGCGTATTTGTTTTTAAGGTCTTCGGTTCGGTTTATCACTTCATTTATATAAATGAATATCAGTAAGCATCACATACATCCAGTAGCTCTGAAGGCTTTTGTGTTATGGAAAACCAGAATCACCAATGTGCATATTACTATCAGTAATCACACATAATAAGCTTATATTGGCAGCGTCAACAATCGAACTCCGGACTCAACGCGCTTCGGGCGCCTACTTTGCACCACCCTCAAGTAAACAGAAGGAACCCTGTTGACAAAAGAAACTTAAAAGGCTACCTCAAATGCCGGTCATAGGCAAAAACTAAGTCCCGAAACACCCCAGCCGCCTCTGCGCACTACAACTCTATGGCAGCTGTCCACAAACTATCGCAGCTTCGTTACAGCGCGATTAATATTTCGTCGCAGTAAATATGTTATGCGCCGGACACCGGGCGAACTTGTCCGGCTAAATTGTCGAAGTTACCAGCCCTGGGGACCGGCTCAGGGTTGCCAGGAAATCGCTTTGGAAAGTGTGTGCAACGGCGAGACAGACACCCTATATAAAGTAGATTGGTACGTTATCAGATTAATCGTATTTACTAATACTTCAAAGAAAGAATACTTTACGTCTCTTGCGCATCAGACTACTAGGCATGCGTAATATGTATGTATTGGACAACATCACATACATTTCTCTGATTCTGTGGTAAGTAGCTAAAGCACTTGTGTAACATAATTCAGAAACAACGACGGCACCACAATACCCAGATCCGAGACAATATAGAAAATATTGAACCGACCGGGGATCGAACCCGGAACCTCAAAGATGGCGCGATGCCAAAGTCCGGCACGCTTGCCTCTCGGCTACGGAGGTCGTCAAACGTAATACGTCACATTTCTCGCACAAGACGACAAATATGTCGATATTGTTTATTGGCTCACCACATTCGCATTTTCAGCCAATCAGCATCCATTTCAGCCAGTCGTTACATTCCTTTCAATTTGAAAGTGAAGCGATGGCTGGGTGTCATATATGTGAACAGGGACTTCTGGGGACTGGGCTTACCTCTCAAGAATAAATACATAATGTTCCATTAAAACGAAACTATATGACTTGGTCCAAAGTTGTCTACACATAGCAGTAAGTTAGATATTGCTGTTATAACTAATCAGCTGAGTTTCTTACCACCAGTACCTTCATTTCATTCGATGACACCCAATTTGCATTGTATTCAATGGCTCTGCAAAGGTTTTACATGTAACCTATTTGAATAAAGAAAAAAATTGATCACGTTTATTATGTTTGAAGAAAGTAAAGTTTTTATCACGTACTAATTTAATTCAATTCATTTTTAAATACATCCTAATTATGAAAATCACAAGGAAGACTCCTATTTAGTAAATTTTTTCTATTGAAAATAATAGCTCGAATATTAGGTACCATTCTTGAGACAACCTTTATAGAATTAATTTCACAAATATCAGTGTTACATTAAAGCAAGGCATCCGACACGGTCCGAATGTAGGTGAAACTTTATAATGAGCCATCTCTTTTAATTAAAACTTTAATCTCTGTTTAGTGCTATTAAAACGAACTACTATTCATTGCCAAAGTTGCACAGTGTTTCGGAACTTAATAACAGTATTCTCGTTGCACGTGAATCGAGCGTTACTGAAATTAAGGGAAATGTGGAGTTACATCACTTTAGTTTGGAGGTGCACGTAGTGCGGTAATGACAAACGATATTAAAGTTAAGCTGCGAAAGGCGCGGTCCAGTGGTGGATGGGTGATCGCTCCGAAGTGTTTATCTTCGTGCTTCGGATAGCATGATTATGCTATTCGAAGCACGAAACGAAGCACGAAGTAAGCCTATGAAGAGGGTATTGACGGCTTGATTGAAATTACTTATATGTATTATCCCTTTAGCCGGTAGTGGTATATGTCCACCATAATTTGAACCTTATTAACTGAACAAAGGTCCAAATCCAAATATATTATCTATTTCGCTGGTTAAATCGTTCGGATTTGACGCAACTCTGCCACTAAAGGGGAAAACAGGTTTTAAAAGTCTGTATGAAAGTCCATTGTTTTAAAGTAAAAGACTTCAAATTTGAAATTTATACTATACAGATGGTGCGGATGTGTCTGTAAAAATCAACCCCTATTTGGGTTAAAACAGATGCTAGTAGTTTCCATGAGAACGAAGTCGCAAGCGGCCACTAGTGTAGGTATAAATTGTGGTAGTTACCATAATTGATTTAAGTATATATAAGACAAGCTAGCTACTTATTTTTGGATCAGTTCGACGTATTTTTTAACTCGAAAGGTACAATCTAACACCTATTATTGATTAATTACGAAAGCACAAATAACTTGAATGTCAAGCGAAAGACAAGCGGCAGTTGACAAAGGAACTTTGCCTAACTTATAATTGTTCAAGTAACTTAGATTGGCTTGAAAGTGAAGCTTTAAATAAAGGTAGAATCGTGAATAGAACTGGTTCAGAGCGGTTTGTAAGTTAAACATCAACATTGAGTTGGCGAAATTGACACGGGGTTAAGATTAGAAAAGGTGGTTAGTGCCCGGTTTCAATATTTTACGATTCGTTATGTGTCAAAAGCGACTGTTCGTGTTTCTACGAGTCGTTATTTCTAATTTCAAATTGACTTTCCATATCAGCTGTCATCAGTCAGTCGTATTTAGCTTACGCCTCGTATAACTTATTACTATCCGTAACTAGTTTTACAAATATTGGAACGAGGTATAAGAGAGGAATTCTGCTCATCATTGGCTTCAACGCCTCTGGCAGACGGTGATGGGGTGGTCTGGGTCGGATTACCTCCAAGTGTGCCTGCCTGTTATTGGTTCCTGGGGATTATCGTGAATCGCGAAAAAAGAGGGGATGGAGGATACCTATACCATCGACTTGGTACGCGTACAATTTATATAAATTATTGAATAAAATCTTAACTACGCAAAGCCCTAGTTAGTCTTGCTTACATCTATCTTCCAATGAAAGTCCCGTTGAAAGCTGTCCAGTCGTTAATTAGGTTTCATATAAAATTTGCGTTGATCGGACAAAACTTATAAGTTCACAAATCGGTTCACAAATCAGAACACTGCCCACCAGACACTAAAGTGAACAAACAACAAAACAAACAGACAGACAATCTTTAAAAAGTATTTTGGTATTATGTGCGTTTTATAAGTTCATTAGTAATGAATCATTACATTCAATATTTAAAGTTAGCATTAAATAATTTTATTTTATTTATCTCTATACATGTATACAGATAAATAAAATAAAAATATATGAGGATACAGATTCCACTGATATATGCAGCCCGTTTTAGGGAATCTAATTTTTTAAGGGGGAAAAACCCTTGAATGTTCGTCTTCATCTGTCTATTAGAAACACGTAGAAGTACAGAGTTGAAATTCATACGAAATTGTAAAGTCTTAATTACTTAGCGGTGAAATTAAAAAAAGAAGAAGATGTAAGTAAGTATCATACAACAAAACTTGGTGAATATCTTTTTGAAGGACTTAAAAAGATCATCAATTTAATTAAAAAAAAAACTTTCTCTTTGACAAACATCACATTGAAGTTTTTTATGGAAACTTAGGCCAGTGTACATGCATGTAAATAGAACATCACTTTCACTATTTTATGTTCAACAGGATTAATAAACTTGCTATTTATTACTTCTATTCCGACTCAACATGGTATTTAAATGCAACATTCCATTACATCTGTGACTACCCGCCAATTTGTTACATTTGCGACTAGTTCTCGCGGACGGTGGGCCATTACTATTAATAATCTGACGTAACTGCTCTTCGGGGTGTAAACAACGTCATACACGCAAGAATTCCAATAACGTCACGAGTGTCAACCCTAATAGGAAAGACGAGCTAGGGTTGAACGGTGTGAGAAACAAAAAGGTGTGAACTAACTTGTGCGATGTGTTCTTACTGATTTGTTTGTGAACGTCTGCACCTGTTGTTCCATTTTCAAGTTCTAATTATGAAAAAGTTATCTGCAGACATTATAAAAAAAAATTAGCGAATTTCCATATAGAGTAGTCTGAAAACTGGTTAAGCTATATTGAAAGATTTAACAGCTTTTACTATTATTTACAATCAGTTTACATACATTTAAGATTTTTTTAATCATACATGAATTTAAGCTTCCAAATATAATGGGCTCATGAATATCTTGGATATTCTTAAGCAGCTGTTATCAAGCCTTAACTATGATCTCTCCTATCCCCAGAATATGTAGGCAATATAACTCTTTGAGCCAATCCTCAGATATCGACCTATGTTCCATGTCGCTAGTCAGATTCGGCAGGTCTCTTATTGAATTGTTATAGCTTTAGTACTTATTTTATGATTTTTTAATTTTTTAATATATAATGTTTTTAGAATTTTAGCACTTATTTTTGTTGCTGACTTTTGTCTTTTATTTAGTGTTTAAATGACTTTTCTTTTGTGCATGCTGTGTTCGCCTGTAAGAGACTGTACATTTAGCATAATTTATTTTGTGTTAATCATTTGTCTTGTATGTGTCAATGTACTAGTTGTAGGTGAACCTTATTAAATAAATAAATAAATGATTTGATTGAAATCATAGTTTAATTTCATACCTGTGTGCCCTTATAAAACTGCGTATATCCTCTTAACTCCCTTTGACATACCTGAAACCAAAAAGAAATGGATATGTAGTTCATTATTCAACATTTCTTCAGCCAATTGACATTTTCTGCTGAATAAAGGCACCCGAAGAAGTGAAGTTCTATGGTTTTATGATACTAGAATACAACGACTCCCTACCACGACTAAAACTTTATTGTTACCAATTATAAATCATAGTGCTCGTAATTAGCATGCTTACTACCAATACTTAGGATCAAGAGATAAATAATCAGCTTCCTCTTTCAACTATATAACTTGGTCTTAGTCGTCTACACATAGCCTTAAGTCAGATACTGTAACTAATTTACAGAGTCTTGACCGGTGTCTTCTCGGCAGTTAAGTCAATTATTTGACTTTGACATTAGGCACCGTTGCAATTTCACCTCAGGGCATATTTTGTCATATATGCATCCCTGCAATAATGCTAAAATATCGCCTACCAAATCAGCACACCTTTAATCCAGGCCGATGGCAAATCGCGCAATATGCGTTTGTGACACGTCACACACGAACGCCCTAGTTGGCGCGCACCCTTAGGCCCTGCAGCCATATTAATTTGCCGGTAAATCGCCACTTTCCAATATTCGTGAACAATGTATGAAATTTAATTAGGGAATATCGATTTGCACCTGTGGTGTTGTAGAATTTTGGGGGAATTTGTCACAAATGCTTAAAATAGTACTAAATTAGGGGTCGGGGTATTAGAAATTGTTGTATAAACAGTTTAGCTCATTCGTACCTATTATGCGTGCGGGTATTGTCTGCGAGAATATAAAACATATAAAACATAATCGTTATGTTTTAAACCTTTTCAATGTTTTTTGTCCTCACACGAACATGAGGTAATATTTAATCTTCCCAGGTTTACTTTTCGTAATTCTTGTACACAGATAAATCTTAGTGTACCTTACATCATTACATCAAAATCAGCTTAGTAGTTACGTTACGGTGTCTTTAACACCGCAGCACTGGTTTTCTGGTGGAATCCAATTGCTTTAAAAAGATTATGTTTACATGGCTTATTTATTGACATTATCGATACCGCAAACATAGTTTTTTTGTATATTACACTTCAAGATTGACCTCATCCCAACTGATGTTAAGTAAAAATGAGGTCCTAACTTAAGGGCGGAAAGTACAGCATAATAAATCTGTTACTGGACTTGTCGCCCTTACCTTGAAGGCTTGACCTCTACTACTGGTACTAATAATACCCCCCAGGAGCTCTGGAAACCTAACTCACACGCAGGAACACAACTCCACCGAAGTGATTGTTATTTGGCTGAGGTATTCTGTAAGATGGAGGTATTTTACCAGTCGGACTGCGATAAATCGCTATGCTCTTCCTTTCTTAAAATTAAACCTTTAATCAATATCTGTAGCTACTGTGACGCTTCCAACAGTCGTCGTTCAGAGCCAATGTTGATTGTAATCTCAGTGTTGATCAAATGGATTCAACCCTGAGCAGTGCGTGGGAGGATCAATCAGTTGCAATCGCAAAGCCAAATTAGATTGTAATGTAGTATTGTAATTAACACGCCCCAGGGTGTTTGTTGATGAGCTCAGGTTACATCACACGTGTTGAGCGTCAAGATTGGTCGGAAGTGCAAAAACTTTAACAAACTGCCAATTAGAATTACTATGTGCTTTCCAAATATATCTATACCTATAGTAAAAATGTATCTGGCCGGTGATTGTACGATAGATTATGGAAAAAAATGAAAATACCCTACAAAAGCTGTGAAGCCCTAATCAGGTGTTTCCATAATATTTGATGTGATAGGCCATAATCAGAAGATTTCCAAATCATATGTTCAATGAAATGTTGGTTATTTTTCAAATAATTACACAATAAATATACATCATTTAAATTAATAACATAACAACGACACTTTTAAAATAAATTAATATTTTTTATTTAAGTGCAGTATTTTTTTATAAGTAAATAAAAAAAATTAATAATCCCCTCTCCAAACTTTTCCGTACTAAGGATCCATTAATCGTACCTTCAGTTTAAAGAAACTATTTGTAACATCATTGTTAACACTATGGGATGCAAAAAACAATATGGATGTAAAAAAATATATTGGGTATAATGAACATATGTTTATGTTATATTAAGTATATCAAATACATTATTGATGAGTTTTTAATTAAAAATTATAAATATTTTTTCTAGATAATAAGAACCTCGAGCCGTACTTCCAATCTTTGTGTAGCTAAATCATTAACAGTATACAATAAATTTATTTATTATCGGTAAACGAAAATGCACAATGCATAATGTTCTTATAGAACTAAATCTAACAGTAACATCATAATAACTGAAGTATGTATTACAATTTCATAGCCTATGACTGTACATAAAACAGTGAAAGTTGATCGCACACTTACTTTGGGATTGTGAAACGATGCATGCCCTCGTAATAGGAACTCAACAAACAGTTTTCATTGGACATTTTTCCACGAACCATACAGGGCTAAAAATTCAGCTATCCTAAACGAATGTGCATCAAAGGAATTTGAAAGAGGACACTGCACCAGAGCTTCCTAGAAACTGAAACACAGTATAAGCCATACTGCAGTCTAGAAGCTGTGGGTAGCTCCTGCCGGTTCAGGTGAAACAGATACAGCAAATTTTTTTCATAGGATTTTTGTAGAAAAACGTTACAGAGCGAAGACCGTACAGACAGCATTTTAAATTTATTAACAACTCAGTTCCTTGTCACATTAAATTGACGGTCCACCTGACGTTCACAGTAACGCGTAGGTTTAATGCGATAAGGTGTTAAGGTACGAACGAGTAATGCTGAATGATAATTTGATGATAGGTGACATAATTATTTAAAATGTTTGCAGTCTTTACACTTTACTGTCTGGCATGGCTTCCTTCACCTGAGATGGACAGCCCTTATCATCAAGTGTAGTCAAACGAACTTAGCATACAACCTTATTCTAAAGTAAACCTAATATTGACGTTATAACTTCTAAAATGTGTTAATATTTTTGCTCGTAGCGTACACAATTGGATTGTGACGAATATTTAAACATAAAAAAAATAAACCTTACAGTTTTTCCAAAATAAAAATTGCTCGTAGGGAAACATCGGATATTTAAGATTTTAATTATTTTAAAAGGTGTTTGGATGGTCTAATGGTTTTATTTAGTACTCTTATACTCGTCCTACAGCGAAAATATATTTAGCAGGCAACAACTGTAAATTTTAGCTAAGTGCATTTCGGCAACCGCTTCCAGACTGAATTCTCATTTATAGTGTGCTCATACCAAGAACAGCTAGCTTTACGTTTCGTAATTAAAAACAATGATTGCGATATGATTGCTGAATGAGTTGGCCTGACCACCCACCGCACTTTGTTGGAGGTATTTTTATTGTTGTAAATGGAAACTGCGGTTTAAGCTGATATATGAAGACTTGGTCTGCATTTTAGAAACCTTTTCGTAAAGGTGTTCAGGAATGAACCATTTCTAATATAAGTTGTTTGAAATTTTACTCTGTTAGTACCTTACACAACTGCATTTTCTAAACTGTGATATCACAAACTATATGGTCGAAATCTCAAATTTAAATTATTAATCTATATACAAATATCACATCTTCAGACTAGCTTGCGATGCTGTCAGAATCAGTTTTTGTAGAAAACTCATTTTTCTATAAATTCGTTCTTAACTAATGCCTTAAAACCACTATTCTTACGATTTAATTTGCATTCACACTCGCGAGTCAAGATTTCGAAAACTCTTATTATTGGTATCGCTTCTGCTGATATTGTGTTATAGCACACTTTAGATGGCCATTAGACAGGTTTTTACCATAACTTGCAAAAGAATAAGCATTTCTCTGAACCTCTTCTAAGCCCTGTAATTATTTTCCCGAGTTTCATAACTTTCCAGGTAACAAACATTTGCGTTTCGTTGGCGCGTAGCCGGTTAGCATAAGATTCCGGCGCGCTGTAAATCAAATACCTCCAGCGCTTATGGGGGTCGTTGATTTATAATGCCTCTTAGGGCTGCTATAGTACTCCTTGTTCGTTTTAAAGAGCGAGCTGAGAAATGCTTGGTCTAACAACTTCTTTATTTTCATCTCCAAAACTCCCGTCAAGAACCCTCTTTTAGAATTATTCGTCGTTCTATCTGTTGCCGAAAAAGGATCTTATGTGCTAATCTAGTATCTGGGTCTTATCGATAAGTATGTAGTTCTAAACATATTCGGCAGAGGGCACTTAATGTAGGCTAACGGGTTGAGAGTTTCTTCGCCTAAGATAACTTGCGGTTAGCTCAGTTGGACGAGCAGCACGCGCGATACGTGAAGGTCGTAGTATCTGCATATCATCAGTATTGTCATCTCCCTTTTTACCAAGTCTACCATGATTAAGAAAGTGAAAGAGTAACAAGCATCCAGACATGTACACATCTAGACTTCTATACGTACATTCTTACAATTTTTCGCGGTCATTATTATTAGTAGGATACCGTAGTGACTCATTATTTGCTTTATGGATTGCTTGTTCCATCTTTCGGGATAAAGACTTGTGTATACATTTGTGCTTGAAGAAGTTACGGTGATACTAGCATTGAATCTGGTTTTCTAAATGCAAGTGCTTGGGCTAATTACTTCAGGGTCACTTTGATGCGATGGTTATAAATGTATAAGTCCAGGGCGCCACCAATCAAGTCAGGAGAGGTCTAGTCTTGATAGAGGGTAGGGATCCCATATACGTTCGTTCACACATGTCAGGTCATGAACGCTTCCCCCCTCCCCCTCAAATATCATTTATGTATAAAGATTGGCCAATCTTTGCCATAACTACGCATATTATGCTCAGAGAAAATGTCATTTCACACACTTGGCTTCTTCATCGGAGCAATCGTTTTTAGCAACACCAACCCAATGCATCAATGAAGATAAATTTCAACAATTTTTTTAAAGATTAAATTAAATTCACTATCATGATATTCCGTATGTCATTTCAGGTAGAACGCTAAGTAAAACATTTTACGTTACATTGCGGCTTAGCCGATGTCACGAGCTCGTCGTTTTAAATCAAATACCTCCTGCGCTTATGGAAGCTGCTCCTTTATAATGCTTCTTAGGGTTGCTCATACAGCAGTACCTCTTTTGCACTCCGACAAGTTCTGAGAACTTCACGGCTGGCGCAGTACTTACAATATATAGGCCTCTTTTTAAGTAGGTAATAGTGGAAACTTTTCAATGGAAGTTGGTGTGACTGCAACGCCAAAGTCAAGTCTGTTTGTTGTTGTGTGTTAAAAGTGTTAATGTTTGAACTAAAGTCTAAACTAGGACGGCCCTGTATTTCAGACCTTTAGGTTTCATCCACGAAAAGCCGTGGATTGAATAAGAATAAGAATTTATTTTATTAGCACACACAATCAGTAAACAATACACAGACAAAAAAAATGACACGAACAGATAAAAGGTAAAGTAAAAGTAAATTAGCAAACAAAGAAAAAAGCAATAAAAAACATAGTGATTGCGCAGCTAATAAGGTCCCAGCCTCAGCATAAGCTGCCACGACATTGGATACCGCAGGAGCGCTGGTATTCTGGCGGATTGTAACACTTGTTAAACGTTTCAGAGTATGCAATAAAAATGAAAAGACGCAAAGGAATATTATGATAAGGCATATCATCAGCGTTGCTGATACATAACTCTAGAACCTCTAAAAGGTTTGTCATCACAAGTGTCAGCCTAACATCTTGATAATCTAATGGTTTGAGTCTTGGGTTCTATTCCTAAACCAAACAAAGTGTCTCAGGTTTTCGACCATAGCTTGGGTTTGCTCGTTGACCCATCGTTGTAACGATATAGGGATTAGTCCTGCAATAACTAAATAGGCAGGTTCTTTATATTATAAAAAAAAATATTGCATTGTGCGATTGAAATGCCATTTCCAATGGATTTGGCGTAAATATGAGTTTCAATTATTCTAGTTACAGCCCTATCCGTAAGCGCAATGGGCTTGGGAACAACAATGCTTTGCGGAAGCGGCGCCTGCGCATAGACAGACCTGTTTAGGTTACATTAGCGATAAAATTATGAAACACTGCCTTTGCTCCACAACAGGGTTGGACTGAGGGAGTAGGTGACAAGAAAATAAAGGCAGACTTATAGAATCCAGTGAATCCTTTTTATCACGGGGAGGATTGCAGAATGCACCGTTGTGGGCACAGCGTGTGTCGAACTCCCCGCTCTGAGAAGAGCAGAGAGTATGCACTAACCCCCAACCCCCCCATACGCGCACGGCGCTCATAATATGTCCCTGGTTTTTTGATATAATCTAAAAGACATACTAAAAACCGATTCTTATTTCTCTTCCCTATTGTGCATCACAGAAAGCAATCGTAGCCTGGTAACCTCTGATTCAAGTACTTAAAGCACTCTTTCAATACTGCGGTTATTTTATTCTTGAGGCTTAACATCAGGCGACCTACTTCTTTTAAAAATCCCAATCTGAAAGAAGGACATAGACGAACTTATTCCTGTCATCTAAGGCAATTTTCGCTTGGTTAAATTTAGCGCAAAGATAGGATTCCTGCCTTCAGACAAATAATATCCTATTAGCATTTAGGCCAGCTTTATACATTTTAGGTCTTTGATATTTTGACAGGTTTTCCTTGGAGAATATTTGAAACGTTGTTTCCTAACATTCCGAAATATTAATTGGAGATAAAACTGTCAATTGAAAGTATATATTTGTATTTTTTTAATGAAAATGATAATTAATATTTCTTTGATTTCGTTTTTTAGCCGGCGTGGCACGAAACTTTTTTTATTGTCTCGGGTCTGGGTGTTGTAGTACCATCGTTGTTTCTGATTTCGTTTTATGAAATAGCCTAAGCTATATTTATGGCTTTTATAAGTGTTAATTTGGTCTCATTATGTTGTAATGAGTAATATTTTTTGTCAATTTTCGCTTTTTAAGCTTACAATTTATCCAATCTTCAATCCAATTTAGGTACTTTTGTTCACTTGGTTGGTGCTTAAAAAAATATTTGTTTCCAAAATCCTTTCTCTTGATCCATTTCCAAAACTTCTTACAGGTATATCATTACTTAAATCTTTGTATGGCCAACCGAACCTACATTGCTGTTAAGATTTGTTTTTCTAGTTTAATTAGGGTTTGAAATTTGACGTGTATTTTTGATATTATTCTTTTCGTTTATATTTTGGTTTGTCATTCTTCTTCCTTGCTGTCTATGTCAATACACTATTTGTCCACCTTTTTAAACTTATTCTATACCCTATTCCCTCATAACCTCAATACCTCGTAATATGGACACCTACTAGGTTTTGAACATACAACTTCTTGCATCATCAGTGCCGTTTTTACTTCTCAGCCACCGCAGCACCCACGAGGCCGCACGAATTATCCGTTCATATTTGTCGCCAAAATCCTTCGCACCTAATCTGTGACAGCTTCCCATTACCGTGGTCCCCATTCAGGGCCGACTGCCTGAATGTTTGATGCAGGCATGAGTAACGATGACCGGCGACAGATTCGATGACTTGTTGATTGGAACAACTGTTGTGGGGTAATCGATTTGAAACGAAACCGAAGCTAAGCATCAAACACTACAGACGTGGTTTAGATACGATTAATATGCCGGACATATAACATGTTATGCAAACAAACTTACTTAATATTAAAAATTATAGAAATAAAAATAAATTAAATTTATTTTAAATAATGAGCTCGAAATCTAACAAATAGCTGAAGGTTTACATAATAAAAAAAGAATGCGTAGCTTGCACTTACCTTACATTAAAGAACGCTAGCTAGCGTTTATGTAATATATTAATAGGGCTTTAAATACTTCTGGTTTTTATCGAAGTCAAAATTACGATCCGTATAGTGTACTAGTTATTGCCTGCAACTTCATTAGCCGTATTTGGGGACTGTAAAAAGTATCAATTATGTTAATTTTGTATCTCATCAATATTTCTACTATTTTTGCGTCAGTAATGTATCAAAAACCTTGATCGATCGATGAAGGTATTAAGAGATATCAGAAGTTGGTTTGATTAATGTTATCATTTAACAAATCAGTGTATCAGATTCTGATACTCAAACCAAAAATATTTTAAATCGACCTCATTCCTACTCATTGCTGTAATTAATCATTTGGATTATACATCATTTTTGTACAAACTAAGAAATGCTATCCCATTCGGCAAACAACTCAATCTTTCCAGTGCCTCGCAAACACAAAATTTACTGCTCATTAATCCAAGTTATGAACATAGAAATCATTCGCACGAGCCATAAAAACAACGGGCGATACGTAATTAGACCAAGCCCTACCATTGTGAAGGAATTGAATTGCAAATGGGACCGAGAACTTATTGATTTAATCTGCGATATGTGCGCAAAACGCCATGATGCCGGCGTGTGTGGACCGATTACATGGGTTAGGCATTTTTCTGAAGAAAATGAAAGCTTTAAAAAAGTTAAATGTGATTAATAAGATGCCCGATTAGGATGCGCCGCGTGAGTAAATTTTATGACGTTCTTTACAAATGTCAAAATCGATAAAATTCAATGCGTCAGCTGCTGATTGGCTGAAAACATGGATATAATGTCCTAACAGCGAATCGAAAGTTTTGTTGTCTCATACGATAAAATTTGACGAATGGAATAGAGATAGATGCTCATGACAGCTATATTTTTAACACAAGTGCTTAAGCTACTTACCACAGAATCAGAGCAATGTATGTGATGTCCAATATTTATTTATTTATTTTTCCTATATTCGCATGGCGCCATCAAAGAGTGATAAGAGGTGAGAGGGATTTATGTGGGTAGTTCCCGCCTGGAAGAGCGGGCGGGTCCTCACACTCTCGCCTGCTGCTGCTCTACTGGCAACTGCGTCGTCATGCAAGAGCCAACGAAGTTGCTCTATGCGCGAGCGGTCCCTAACAATTCTCTGTCACGTCCATTTACAAAACGATTTTTTCGAAATTAGCTTGTGTCTGGGTGTGTTGAGTTTACGTCCCAAGTTTGTATTTAAATCTAGGTAATTGGTTTGGATGTATATTGATTTTTTTTAAATTTTAATGGAAATATTAGAGATCGGCATTGGTCCAGCAATGGTGTCCTTGTAGCTGATAATAGGATTCCATTACTTAAAAGTTCTACTTAATAAAGAATAGACTTAGCGAATAGAATACTTACCCAGCTTATGGCTACAGTTCTTGACAACCCGTATCAAAATAATTCGTTTAATTCCCGGTTCCAATATTTAACGATTCGTAATATTACAAAAATGACTATCCGTTTTTCTCCAGCCAACTACGAGTCGTTAATACCGTTCCATAATTTACATTTCATATCAGCTGTCATCAGTCGTCCGTCGGTCGTTCTTAGCTCGTTTTACAAATATTGGAATTGGACATCAGATTAAAAATAACTCTTTACATGTCTATGGCGCAGGCATTTTGAATAAATCCGCCGTTTACATACGGCGTCGTCAGTTTAAAAACGCTCGCTGATATGTAATATGCCGAATGCAAAATCAGACAAAATGACAACAGTTTGTTGTAGTTTTGGGGTGACCATGAATAAAACACTGTTAGGACAAATTAGACCTACTTCATCAAAATATTCAAGTAACAGAAAGGACTTTTATTGAATATCAATTACTTAACCTAAAGTTAATTGAAGTAATTAACGATTCCATTGGTTAGGTTAGTGAATAAAGTGAAGCGCAAGCCGAGCGAGCGCGTAGCGAGCGTGCCGCGGCAGCGGCCGGCGAAGCGCCATGTCTAGCTCATTTGTAATAATATTATAATCATTAAAAAATAAAAACAGTAGGTAAGTCATTTACTAGGGATTTCTTATATATTTGAAACATTACATATTTTTAATGCTATTAAATTTACAGTTCTTTAGTTTTATAAATTTTAATAATACTGTCCTTTGCAAACCAAATTGTATGGTTACCCTAGCTTTGTCAAGCTATACTTCAATTTGCCGCGTCATTATACATAATGACATTTTGTCCTAGGCATTTTACAAACCAGCATTCGTTTTTAAACTGACGACGCCGTATGTAAACGGCGGATTTTCTCAATATGCCGGCGACATCTACATATCAAACACAGTTCCACTTTTTATTTAAATACTATTTATTAGTTCAATGTCTGTGTGGGTACTTTAAATATAAATGAACAACAAACTAAACAGTGCGATAGCTAAATCGTCAATCGGCCGCGTGGATAGAATCCAACAAAAAATTTGGCCCACCACGTTCTAATAAAGCCACTATTGTACTCCCCCTATATTTATTACTTCGAAGATAATCTTTTATTATTCCTCCTAACAATTTATGGTCGGACGTCAAATTGCATTTGTCATTTGATGTGCATTGTTTACAATTTGGCACCCCATTCTCGACCTTATCTCTATCAACATAACGATTTACAGGTCACTGGACGCATCTTTTCACAGTAAAAGCGTTACATTCGATTCCAAACCTTATTGTTTTGGGAGAAAGAGTTGTTTGTGATGGTCAGAGAGAATAAGCGGCAAATCAATTCGTGATTTCGGCATTTAATCGATCCTGATTTTGCTTTTGTTATCTGCTGCAGAAATAAGGCAAGTTAAAATAATAATAGTAACGGGTATCTACCTACGTTGCTATCATATGTACCTATAAATAAATGGAGGGCCCTTAATACATTTCCAGGAAATGTGAAATTGTGTATGGTTTATGAATAAATTGTAATTTTCTGTTACGGAAATAGTTGCTAATAAAAGTGCCGGTATCATTGCCAATACCTACTTTCTTTATTGAACATTGGAAAAATATTAATGAAATATGCTACGTCTGTTTTGATAGCATATGAACGGAATATTTAAGCGTAAATAATTAAAAGATTGCGAAGATTTATTTAGATTTCAGATCTCTTTGTAAATTAAAACGGTCTGATGGTTTGATTCAAAATGGATTCAGTTATAACGACAGAACGTTTTTACATAAGTGAAAAAGAATCGAATCTGCTTTCCGCTCGAAATTCAAATTGTTAATTTATTCTTTTTTAACCTTTGTTGTCGAAAACTCAACAAGTGTAACTGGCCGAAAATATCGCAACAAAGATCATAAATAAAAAAATAACGAGCGAATGCCTCAGTTTCCGAGTCATATTTTCCTTCTCCCATAATTTCAGTATCGGCTATCACAAATCGATTTAACTCCGATTTTACGACTCAAAAACACTTACCGATAACCTGCTATTGCGATTAATCGAATGCGAGTTTACGATTTCCGATAATTGATTTGATTCCAATCGGGTTATGGACTACGAACGATTTGTAGTGACGCTCTAATTTTGTTTTTAAAGGTTTTATTGTTATTTGGAATTGGTTTTCGTTGTGCATTGAAAGCAAATGTGTGCATACGGCTTTTCGATTAACTTTTTCAAGTTTTATGACGTTAACTGCTTACATTAGCGTGATAACTTAATCTGTGTTTCGAAAGCGTGGTTTTAATTTGTCTTTTATTTATTGCCAATTCTGTTTCACATACAATTAGAGGTACGAACTTTAATTCTTGCGCCGTTTCTGCTACTGATAAAGACTTATTTTATTTGACTTGTGATTTAGATTGACAAATACTGGAACTAAAAGGCTTGAAAAGATATCATACAAACGGATTAATAAACATTGATCAATACCTAAAATTATTGTACTGTTTTTCTACGGTAAAATTAATTAATTATGGTACTAAAACTCATGAGCGATCAGCTAATTCCTACTCAAATTTAATGCCACTACAAATTTGCAAACAGATTCAATTAAACATCAATTGGGAGAGCGCAAACGAAATCTAATACAAAACTTGCCATTCAATTTTCGACTTTAAATCACTCTAACACAAGATAATATACAACAAGCAATGTAGGGCACAAATCATACGCTACCTAGTAAAAGCTCGTTATTCAAAATTGAACTTAAATTCGTGAGCGATAAGGAACAAACGCGGCCGGCTGTTAAGGGGACGTTAGATCGATAAAGTATTTTATTTTCTCCCGATTATAAAAGGGGAGATAACGAGAGAAGTCGCGTGCGGGCGATTATGTTATAGGCCATAACGACGAGTAGCCGTTATGGCTGGGGTTTTAATTATACAAGTGATTTTTGAGTACCAAACATTTAAAGCGTCGAAATAGTAATAATAAAATATATCATTATATATATATGTTTCTTATTGGTATTATGAAAATAAAAGCGTATATGGATGTATGTATATGTTAGTAAGACTCAGAAAACAAGTAAATATTGGACAACATCACATACATTGCTCTGATTCTACGGCAAGTAGCTTAAGCACTTGGATTACAGAAATCCGAAATAACGACGGTACCACAACACCCAGATCCAATATAATAACAAGACAATTCGTTTCCTATATTGATCCGACCAGGTACTAATGTTTTTGAATTATAATATGTATGTATTATATATGTAAACCTTCTTCTAGAATCACTCTATCTATTTAAAATAACAGAATCAAAGTACTTTGAGTAATTTTAAAGATCTAGGCATATATACGGACAGACGGCGGGAAGCGACTTTGTTTTATACTATGTAGTGATGTATGTTACAAGTAAAACATATTATGGCATCGTTAAACTGAACATCAATCAAATTTGAAACTCAAACCGATTCCGATTCCTACGGAACCGATTCTGTAACTAATCCTACACAAAAAATCGTAAAGAAACTCAAATATTAACAAATTTTTTCCACTGATAGGAATAGTTCAACAGAGAACATTAATACCCTTTATGTATACACATAGTTTTACGTGCCTACATAATAATTTCGATTGTTGTAATTGTATACCTATTAAAAAAGTAGACTGTGTTACTTACCTCGGTGTTAAAGTAGACGATAATTTTTCATGGTTACGTCATGTAGACTACATTAGTAATAAGTTGAGATTACTTTTAAGTAAATTTTACCACTTAAGGTTTAAGGTTCCTACTACTATATTAAAATTATTGTATCTTTCATTAGTTGAGTCAATTTTGGGCTACGCTCTTGACAGTTACGGACTAACATTTAAAACACATATTGATAAGCTTGAAGTCCTGCAAATTAGATTTCTTAAGCTACTAGTAAATAACAAAACTAAAGCAAATTGCAAAGGTAATTATTATAAATTATTTAAGATTTGTAAAATTCTCCCGGTCAGTTTAAAACATAAATACTTACTAGCAATAAATAACCACAACACTCAAGAGAATAGCCCAACATTAGTTAATAATGTTCATTGTACCCGGTCAATGTCTGCGGGCAAATTTGAGGTACCTAAAGTAAATAACTACTTTGGTGATAGAACGTTAAAGAAACGGTTACCATACCTGTTAAATAGTTTGCCCGAGGATATACGCCGCGAACAAAACAAAAATATTTTTAAGACAAAACTCAAAAAATATTTTTTAGCTAACTTAGCTTAGCAATTTAAGTCCTTATTTATTAAGTTAGAGACTCATGATCCCACAGACAAACTATGTAAATAGTTTTGTGGGACTACTGTCAACTTTTGTTAACTATTGTTTGTTTAATAAATAAATAAAAAAAAAAAAAAAAAAATATTTTTTTTGGAAATATCATGGAGAAACAAACTTATACTCATGAACTTATGTATGAATATTATATTCTCGTGTGTAATTTTCTGCTATTTATGATTAATAATTTTATTGTTATCCATTCTCACATTTTTACTGTTACCGCACCCATAAACGTACTATCTGCATGACCCAACGGTTGACTGGTAGAGAATGCTCCTAGAATTAAGTCCACCTTTTGTACTTTTTTGTGCAATAAAGTTTTTAAATAAATAAAATATTTTATACATGTATTATGGGATACTGGTATCGGGTCCAACTCGGCAAAGACAATAAAATAAATTATGATAATTATTACTCACTAACATACTTCTTAAGATCTTTTGTCATTAACACATTTGGACTTATGTTTCCGAAATAAATTATTTTATTCATTTATTCTTAAGATTCCACACAAACAAACTCAAACCACGTTAAAATCTGGGTCACAATAACCCAAAAGGCGAATAAAAACCGAATCTCAAAAACAAACAACATTTTCTGAGCAAACCCAAAACCACATTGGTCGGACAGAATCAAATAATCCATATTCCGCATTGCACCGCCACTTCGATCAAATGGATACAGATTTTATGCGCCAGATAGATTATGAAGTAGTAAAAACGGAAAAAAAACCGGCGAAATGCTAGTCGGGTTCGCGAATGGTTCTGTACCATTAAATATTTATTAAATTACTAGCTGTGCCCGCGACTTCGTTCGCGTGGACTACATCCTATCATGGTCGGTTTTACCCCTATCTCCCCTAATATTCGAAACAAAAAGTATATTTTAATAGAGCTATATTTGTGCCCACTTTCATATCTCTAACTTAAAAAATAAACATTTTCCCATATAAACTTTCAAAGGTGGCATTACCCATAACATATACCTATGACAAATTTTATCAAAATCGGTTGAGAGGTTTAAGCGGGAAAGCGTAACAGACAGACAGACAGAGTTACTTTCGCATTTATAATATTAGTAGGGATATATAGTAGGGATGACTTTCGTATGGGACGCCACCTTAAATATTTGTTTCAAATTAATTTAATGGCATTTATATAAAGATTATCTATAGGTTGCGACAGGCAACATCATTTTTACTAAAAAATACAGTGTTAGTTTGATTTTGATAAAAATGTGAACAGTGCTACTGATAATGTAATTAGGAATTAAACGATCACATTCCTTGTGTATCTAATTTATTATTATTTAAATTATGATTTTGATATCCTATGTATAAAGAATTATGATACCATAATCTTGATACTTGAAATAAAAGTAATACTTATATATTTATTTCATTATATTAATATTAGTAAAGTGGCAGGATAACTATATCATTTGTAATTCAATATAACTATTCATGAAATTACTACCTGGTGAACGACGGACAGCGGAAATTTATTCCTCGGGTTACCTTTTAACTCTTTGGTTACGGAACCCTAAAATGAAAAATAGATCAGCGCGGAAATTAGATGTTCTGAGCTGTCTGTGCTCGGTTTATTTTGGAATGGTTCCTGTCGTAGATATATTAATTGCTTGTAGCGATGTCTCCCATTTTCGAAACCAGAAAGTTTTGTAATGTAACTTATTTGAATTAGCAAATATTTCACTTTGACTTTGAATGCAGTCGTACTAATAATGAATTTGCCACGACATAATATGTTACACATATTATGCGTAGAACAGTACACAAGCCGCAAGGATTTTTATCAACTATTTCGCGAAAGGATTAAAATATTTATAATATAAATTAAGTTCTTTTTAAACTCAGTCAAGAGTAAAAATGTTAATAGCACGGGCTTTCTGCCAGTCGTCTCAAAGCTTATTATGCATGAGGGTGGTTCAAAAGTAAAAATATGTTAAGCATTTCATTTATTGCAAACGTCAAACAAGCTAAAATGCAAAAACAGTAAAGAGGTAATTTTCTATATCTGGAGTTAAAAATCGTTAAGTCGTGTGTATAAAGATAGCTATATAAGTAAGAAAGTACTTATATAATTATATAACAAATATTTCCGCCATGTTTGTTGAGATATTCCGATTTCCGTTCTATAGTAACTTGAGTCTGGGTGTGCTGGGATGACGCCCCCAGTTAGTATCCGTCATCTGGTACTCATAGTACAAGGGAAAACCTTAGTTTGAGACCAGAAGATTAGTGTGATTTTCTGGCGCATTTATTTATTTATAGTAGAGTAGTCTGATGGTTTAATTGTTACCAATCTTGCTCGTTGAACCTAGGATCGTGGGGAAGATGCCCAGCCAGGGCACATATTTAAGTGATGTTAAAATGTGTTTTAATTCTGTGTCTGGGTGTTTAAAAAACGAGTTCACATGTATTGGCACTACTGAATCTGAAAGCAACTTATTTTGAGATAAGATCAATGTCTCACTGGCAAGTACGGTCACTTTTTGAAATAAAAATCCTATGACATTTTGTGTTTGTCTATTTACTAAATTTCAACTTAAGTTATTTAGTATTTTTTTGGGTAAAACCTATCAACTATAAAACAAAATAACAGTCACGTTCATATTATTAGTAGGATATCAACTATTTGCTTGACCCAAGTGTTACTAGTACAGAATGCTTCTAGCGTTAAGCCCACCATTTTTACTTTTTTGCATTAAAGTTTATGAATTAGTAAATAAACTACCAACCAAAATATACCTACGTTTACAAAAAACCAACATATTCCGTATACCATCTAAAATGTACACATTGCGTGTCAAATAAAAACCATTGCATGACAAAAATACACACGAATCCCGGACTCTCATGACTTGCAATCGGATCCCCATAATTCGCGTGCTGATCCCCAAAATATGGGGGTTAAAAAAATATTAACGCGAGATATGACGCGGTAGATTACCCTCGTCGATACTGGAGATGTGTGAGTGCCCCTTAACAGTGCACTTTATTATGGGAGCTGTTTAGTATGGTAGGATTTTAACCCACCAGCGTAAAAACGGGGGTGTTATAAATTTGATAGGTCTCTCTGTCTGTTCGTAGCGAACACATGAACCGACTTTGATTAATTATTTTTTTAAGTGAAAGGTGTAATAGTCAGGAGTGTTGTTAACTAAGTTTGACGGAGATAGCTGCCGTCACAAAATGTATAACATGTATTGACATACCTTTAAAGTATCAAATAAAAAGGAAGAATCAAAAACAAAGGTGCCTCAACACCCAATCCCGATAAAAGGTATTGGTTACGTGTTTTTCATCTATTTTTTTATTCCAGTTTTTTCCCGCTAACTCCCGTTACCGTGGAATTTTTGCAATATCCTATTGCAACTAAGCTTTGAGTTTACTAAGGTACCTGCATACCAAATTTCAAGCGTCTAACTTAAGCGGTTTATATTTTTCATACAAAAGGATTTTCCCACTAATTCCCGTTCCCGTGGGAATTTCGGGAATTCCTTTCTTAATGCACCTCTACGGTACTTAAGCTACGTTCCTTCTAAATTTCAAGTGTCTACGTTTAGGCGTTTAGCCTGTGCGTTGCTATGTCAGTCAGTCAGTCAGTTTTTCCTTTTTTAAATTTCGATATTAATTTTATTTATTTGAGTTCAATGAAAAAAATAATTTTATTTCTAACGGGATACAAAGTAAGAAAGGATTTTACTAGACCAAAGTAGGCAATGTAACAATTGTTACGCTTCCAATTTTTCTTACGAACCATCTAATCCTCTAGCCCCGTCCACATAAAATAATTAATCCGCCATTTTGTGCGACCAAGCCTTACCAATCAAGTCTTTATCACGGCCTTTACTATTCGATTTATGGGAAATATTGCGTTTATGGATGTGGCTTCGCATTGTATGGAAATATTAGTTTCATTACGTCACTGTAATGACTGAGTGGGATTGATCAAATTGAAAAATATGTTATAGTATTGGTGGAAATAATCTTTAGTACCTCATAATGTTATTATTATTAGGGTACTTGGGGCTATGCAGTTCTAGTGAACTGTGGTCACTGCGACCTGTTAGATCTATTGTGACTCGCCACCAGTTAGAGTAACTCCTTTAGCCGAGTCGATTCTAGGAAGTCTAGTATTTTCCTAGCTTTCAGGGTTTTCGATTCATCCGGTTGGGCTATATGTCGTCCCAGGTGGATGCTTCGTTTGTGGATCAGAGATTCACAGTCACACAGAAGGTGAAGAGGTGTTTCTTTTTCCTCCTTGCAGAATCTGCATTCATCAGAGTCACTCAGCTTCATATAAAACTGGTGTCTTTTTAGTTTGCAGTGTCCAGTCAAAGCTCTAACTAGCGCACTGGCCCTAGGCCTGCTAAGTTGTAGCAGTTCTTCGGTCCATTTGCCTCATAATGTTACTAGTGTCTGCTAAAGTTCACGTCTTATCTAACGAACGCTCTGTATTCGATCAATGTATTACCTGTTGTATAGAGAAATAGATGATGTAGTTTATCAGGTAGGTAGGCTATTACAGGCCTTTTCATTAAGCAGGTACATACAGAGATTTTCACGATACAAGTATATAGGCTCGTTTTGAAACCTAAACTAATATTATAAAGCTTAAGAGTTTGTTTTTCCGAAGGCGCTCATTTCAGTAACTACAGGTTCGATTTTTTGTTGGGTAGGATATTTATTTATTTATTTAAGTCTGCAACCAATAATCAGTGAAAAGAATCAGTAGAAAATATAAAATGGGTATAATACAAGTGCGAAGCAACGGCGGACAGGTAGTCATTCAACATCACACACGTTCCGAACTGGGTAAGCGTAACCCCACACTAGCGTTCTTTGAGCGTCGACGCCCACGCAACGCCGACGCGACGTCGACGCAACGCCGACGCGACGTCGACGCAACGTCGACGCGGCGCCGACGCAACGCGTGCGCAGCGGCGCGGTCGAAATGACGAACGCCAGGACTGCGCTCCACAGGCGCCGCGCCGGCCCGACGCCTGCGCAGCGTTTATTTTGACAACAGTACAATGATCAACTCAATTGTTTCGGCCCGCCCGTGTTTTAGAATCAGTAGGTAGAAGACTTTTTAGCTGATAGCAAATATGGATGTAGCTTAAAATACTAACTCATATTGCCGAAGAAACCCATTTTCAATTAAGTACTTTTAGTTTTCGAAAAAATAAATGCTAAAGTTGCCTATTCGGGCCATGTGTCAAATAGGTAAAATATATTTTTTCCTTTACAAGTTGAAAGCATTAATTTATCACTGCAATATAAAACATTATATTGTGCGTTATTCAAATCTTACATTTTCATTTTCGAAACAACTGTACATGACGTCAGCGCGGCGCGACGCTCGAACGCGATGTACAGAGGACGCCCAGCGCAAGCGCCGCTCAAATGCCGCGCCGACGCTGTGCGGGCGCCGCGTCGACGCAACGCCCAACCAACGCTAGTATGACGCTCGAAAGACGCTAGTGTGGGGTCCCTCTAACATAAGTACTTGTACCTACTACCTATTATAGAAACCATCGGTGATACCACAATAAATACTTTATTTTACTTTTAAACACCCAGACACAACAAAAACGTATTCATCACACGAATGCATGTCCTGGATTGAACCCATAACCCTTGCTTTAAGCGCCCGGAGATCTGACAATGTCATCCACTACTCCTTTGCGTAAAGAGCGTCTGTAAGTTACTTTTAGCAAAAAGCTCGCCTAAAACGCACAAAAATAAGATTATGTTTATTATTTGAATATTACACTCGTAAATAGTACTTTTTGTCTCTTTAAATAATATTCGAAATATGAAAATAAACAATGTGCGGATTCAATAATTTGGTCTATTATTGATTGTCACTTGTACGTCGTAAAATACCAGGTTAATTTTCCCTTGAAGTCTGTGCAAAACTAGCTTCCTGTTATTTTAATTACGATGGAAGCCTTGAAAAAAAAACTGGCAATGCATTCCTTGGCCTATCACACTTAAAAAAAACAAGCAATGCCGTGAAAAAGTTTCAATTCAACATTTTCGCTACATACCAAAAACAAACAAAGGCACACGTTCCATTTTCAAAAACCATATTTTTAAAGTTCTAAAATCAAACAGCGTTCCCTCGCAGCGGGTGCTGCGGGGCTCAAAACAAAGTTCCGCTACGCAATGACAGAGGCACTTGAGAAAATATGACTTTTCTGTACCACAATGCAGCCGCTAACTGGGTCAGTGCGATGTACCGAGGGTAGGGTTGGCTCATACCTACTTATGCAGTCGGCCTTATTTTTAAAACCGTTTCACGACCTCTCAAAATCGAATGTATTACGATTTTCAAACGTTGTCACCAGTAAAAAGCTCGATCGGGATGAGCTCCACATAGTTGCAAGTGGCTTGTCGCGTAGACTTAATAGGTTCCTAATTGTGCATGGCAAAGTGTTTCTTGATTTATGGAATCCTTGAACAGCCATTTATGTATAAAGATTTAAAAACAATTCCATATGTTTTTCTGTACACTACAGGGCTAAATTTGTATGTGCGTGCACTAGACAATAATAATATAATCATGAATTTAAAACTGTAGTAAAGCTTATTTCTAAATTTATATTATTCATTTACATTATTTTATTATATATGGTTTGCGGTGCGTATTCACTTCTCGACATTCTGACGTAGTCAGTTTGATGAGTGCGTTTTGTTTACTTTTTATCACATCGTATTCATGCATGGGTAGTATATTTTTAAGCCATTAGTGTGTAAAATGCCGAAGAGACACCAGAGAGTTGTACAGATTTGATTAGTGTCATTGTACTAATCAAATCTGTACAACTCTCTTATTATTATTATTATTATTATTATTAAATACTTGAACATGATTTCACTGCCGTAATATAACTACAATATCTTTCATGTGAATTAGAGAATACTGTAAAACGTTGTTATTGAATTTCAAACAATACCACTAAAGCTATGTATAAATCGAGCCGCATCATCATATTTAAACCGCTCATTACATTATCACCGGCGTTTAGTTTTATCATGCACGCAGAATTGATTTAGTAACCAGCTGTAATTCTAGTATCAATCTCGTCACCAATTATTTTCAAAATCTATTCAATGCTTTTTGCATGACACACACATTCATACAAATGTTATTAGTATTTTGTAGAATATAACATGAATCGTTAATTTAGCACACAATTAAGCTAGGACTTAACATCACGTGGGATGAGGTCAATCTTGAAGTGTAATAAAAAGAAAGTAAAAACAAACAAAATATGTGCTTAAAAGTCTCCCAGCTCAGTAATATGTCGTTATTGCAGTTTAATTTCAGTCCGTTTTTATAATATCCTTTTCATCAAAAGCCCGTGCCAACCCTACGATGCAGCGGTGTTGATTATGTTATATTGTGCGGTGTGGAGCGAGGATTTCGCGCGAACTTCAGAATGGGACCAGTCCTAGGGACTTTGTTACGGTTTAAATCTTCAATTTGGGCCAATTAGCCTACTTTTGGGGAACATTTTTTTAACGAACATTTCGTTTCGCTTTCATTTGTGGTTAGTTTAAATTAGAATGTGAGAGGAAATGTAATCGTTTACTTGCCAGTGTTTTTTTGGTAACATTAACTGTTCTGTAAAGTAGTATTTAAGAGTGTCTTGAAGAGATTTAAAAGATTCCCATTGCGCCATCAATAGGCACTGAGAAGTGCGGGAGGGTTTTGGTGGGTAGTAGTGGTAGTAGTAGTACAGTGTGTAGGTAAGAAGAGCGGACTTCTTAGAGTGGGGGAGACCTACACACTGTCATTTTACCCAGATAGCGGTACATTGCGACAATGCATTTCCCTTCCTTAAAAAAAGGTTTAAAAACTTTCACGCTCCATTTTAAACATTTAAAATAAGTAAACGTGTCAAAACGCGACATCATGTTTGTATTTAATGTGAACTACTTTGGGGTTGGAACCGTGGTCACGAGCCGAGTCTTACCCGTCTTCATTTATTCGGGGAGCTTGCAAATCTTCATCCACCCTCACATTTTCACTTAAAAAATGCTATTGAAGTCAGTTCTTTTAAACACACACTCTCAAGTGAAGGAACGCATTAACTTTGTGGTGCTTTCTCAGTTTGGTTAAGATATTGCAGTCTTGAATCTTCAAATGTAAATCCCATACATTCTTCTCATTCATTGATTCTTGAACCTATATAATCGCTATTTGCCTTGCATGAATCAGATTCTGAGATCTTTTTATTCATGTAAATTACATCAGTAATATTTATGAATTTCGTTTCATGTATACTGAAAAGATACTGGCAAGAAACGCTGTAGTTTTCATTAAAAAGAAAGCCTAACTTTTAAATAATATTACACCACAACGTACAGTATAGTTTGTCAATAACCATTGGTTTGCCTTGTAAGGGTTAAAGGAATCCTATCGCTAACTGCAGATTGCACAATTTCCGCTAAGCAATGAATCACTGCCAGCCCGTGTAGGCTAAGCAAATTTGTTTTATAAACACGTCGTGATAAGTGACGTTCGAACAATTGGTACGTGACCGACGGATCGGATCGCTGGGCTTGGTTTATGCTGAAGGGAACCAAGCATTGTGGGATGTCACCCCTCTTTTAACCCCCCACGCAAAACGAGGGGGTTTAAACACAAATGTTAGATATCGTTCCTTTTCAGTACATAGTAAACAAGTAATGTATTGCTTGGCCTATTAGTATCTCACTGCAGGGTAATGGTCCCATCTAGTCGTCCTCTTAATTAATTTATCTATATATTTGGTATGTAGTCGCCAAACTAGAACCTTTTGGCCTCATCGGCATGGAGTCTACGAGCTAGGTTGCGAAAAAAAGCAATGATGCTTTCTTTATAATGATAATAAAAATAAGAAATATCTTATCAAAAACATACACATACCAAATCCAAAGTAAGTAGATTCAGGCCCGGTTCCAATATTTTACGATTCGTAATGTGTCAAAAATGGCTATCCGTTTTTCGACGAGTCGTTAATTCTAGTTTTAAATTTATTTTCCATATCAGCTGTCATCAGTCGTCTGTCGGTCGTTTTTAGATTACGCCTCGTATAATTTATAACTATCCGTATCTAGAACGGATCGTTTTTAAAAAAAAAACACTCGTGTGATTAAAACCAGAATCAACCCAAACACAAAATAAACGTTCATCGTGTGATGTCTGTTCTAGGTGTGGATCGAACCCAAGACCCTTGAATATTAGAAACAGAAAATTTTTATCTCCCCTTGCGGTGCGGGAATTGAACCCACGTATCGCGCGTGCTGCTCTTACCAACTGAGCTAACCGCAAGTTATTGTAGGCGATGAAATTTTTCTGCTGTATTAACCGTTAGCCTTTCGGTAAGTGCCCTCTGCCGAATATGTTTAGAACTACATACTTATCGTACTTTAATTATAGTACGGCGTATAGTACTATAAAAATAATAAAATCGACCAAGACCCTTGGTTGTCCACTATTAGTCAATTTTCGTGAATTACAAACTAGTCTCAGTAGTCTTAGCCGTAACTGACAATATTATAGCAACTGGATTAATTAATAAATGATATTAGCTACAATATCCGAGTAACTGACCCAGAGCTCAGTATTAGTAATTCAGTCTGACCGAGCAGTAACAGGATTGCGTAGTTTGGTTCCCTCTCGCATGAGCAGGCCGATATGTGGGTTAACTCCGACGCGGTTTATCCGGGATAAGTTTGTTTGTGTTTCTGTCAATTTGACACATAGTATTGACGGATCGACGACAATTGTCACCAATTTGAACTGAAACCGTCAAATATTTTTTACCTTTGCAAATTCTACAACAAAACTGTACAATAAGGAAACTGGCCGAATCAAAAATAACAGACGGCTTTATCTATTTTTTGTCGAACAGTTTAAAAAAAATATTAGACACGTTTTTTTATTTGCCTACTACTACATTTACTTAACCGGCACACTCATAAATCTAGAAAAAATACACGAAAAGCAATACCAAACATTGAATTTTAAATAAGATCTATATCTTATCTTATCGTAGGTATTGTCTATACAATACCTACAAATCTTATCTGTACAAAAATCTAATTCAGATTTCATGAATGTAGCAAATAAATACACTACTTTATTCAACTTACCTATAATTTCCAATACTCCACTTCTTTGCAGACTCTTACGTGTCGTATTCAAGAAGTAAGAGTATACTCTCAAAATTACGTGTCGTGTATTCAAGAAGTAAGGGTATAACCTCGACAAAGGTTCACCACGGAACTTCTTTATAGCTCCCAGATTTAGAGTGTGGAAATAAAAACTTGGAGCACTAGATTACTTGCTGGAATTGCTCGAACGTACCTGGAAAGACAATGTTAGTTTAAGTACATTGGCGTTAAGTATGCTGTGGGTATACTATGTTTTTATATGAAGTGTTACAGACATATCTATATCCTTACTTGGCTAGTAGAATATTGTTTCATTTTTTAATAAAAAACCTATCTGGGGAATTAGTGGGGAATCAGTGAATTTTTGTACCCAAATTTGGGGAATTCGATCGCGATTTTTGAGGAAATGTATAAATATGCATAAGCAACCCTGATCCTATAATTCCGTAATGTAGATGACTAGAAATTTCTGTTTGATCACATTTCGTTTTATCATTGAAACAAAAATTTACTACAATACTTGCGTGAAGATTTAGGGCGACGTCACTTCTTTGTACTGTCAGAAGAAGGTCAGACTACCTACTTGGGACTTTGTACTGCTCTTATGTCGCAGACAAACCTTGTTTACCTTACAGTTTTTACGAAATAGTGACGTAACGACCACCGGAAACTGCACTTTGATGCACGGTCATCAACGATATTAATTTGTTGAAATTCATAATATGATTTTGAAAACATCACTGATTGGCTATTTTTTGAAGTACAGTTCTAGTGAACTGTGGTCACTACGACCTATCACATCTATTGTGACTTTCCGCCAATTAAAGTAACACTTTAGGCGAGTTGATTCTAAGTAGTGCAGTATCTTCAGAGTTCTTATTTCCTCCGGTTGGGCTATGGTCGTCCTTGGTGAATGCTTCGTTTTTGGATCAAAGATTCAGTCACATAGGAAATGAAATGATTCGACTAAACGTAATTGTTATCTTTTTCGAGGATCCCCTATTAGCTATTCCACAAAAGGCCATAATCAGTCAAACAATGTTTAAAATCATGCTAAGTTACAGATTCTAAGTTTGCCGATGCAATTAAAAGAAGTATCTTACAATTAAATTCACATAATTATTTGAAGACATGCTTAGGGCGTCTCAAAGCAAGATTAAAGAGACTTATATAAATATTTCCTTCAGAAACGTTTCCCAACTAGAAATAAACAAACGCTTAATACTATAATAAGCTTACAGATACAAATTAATTGATCCTACTTCATAAATGGAAGGTAAAGGAATGGGGAGGCGACGGAATTTCAAGAACACTTGCTTACTTCAATAAAATCTTCTTAAATTAATCTGGAGAGGTGTTCAGAGCACCTGTTTTTCTATCACTAAACAGGAAACGAGAGGTCCATTCAGTGAAACGGAATATGTTTGGCATATGAAGCTGAAAGCCGTCTTTAAGTCGAGATCAATGTTTGATTCCCACGTCAGTACGTGCCGATGTTATTCCCACGCGTGTGTCTCACAAAGTCTGTTTTGTTATCATAAGACGAGAAATATTCTACCAAAACTAGAAATACAATTTGAAAAGAAAACTTGCGAAAACAATTAAACTTACACATCCTTATTTAAAAAGACCTTCCTTATGCAAATAAGAACGTTTTGTGGGAGACGGTCTTTTACATATTAACTTCACATATAATCTTATGTATGTATGTTTATTGTCATACAAATGTTATTTTTCAATAATTGGTAGTTTAAGTATTGTTTATTAATGTGCATGGGTATCAAACCCACGAAACTATTGCTTGTTAAATTTTTCAAACATTTCATGCACCGCCACAATATTTTTAGTTCACATCTGCGAATTGGGCTGATAGCGAATGCAGCTGATTTTTACAACTGGGCATTAACGACCTTTGTACTTGTTAATAAATGTGCAAAACCAAATGTTCTTTATTTGACGAATCTTTATGGAAAATCCATCAAAACATCACGCGATTGAATCCAGACAAAAGACAATTTCGACAATACTCGTAATAGCTTGAAGCTGCACAGAATTACCAATTCAATTGTAACTAAGTTCGTTTTAAAATGAAACACAAAAGCTAAATAATTCCACCACAGGCTTCGACTCTTCGATCTCCAATTCATTTCCTCCTAATCTACGCTGAGCAACACTTGTTCTGTCACATAAATCATTCCGTCCCATCCGTTTCCCATAGAGCAGAAAGAGAGAGACGATTTTGTCGCCGCACGCGTCGCCCTTGCCCGAGGCGAAGGTACCAAGCCACGTTATTAAACGCTACCTGAATAATTCATATCAAGAGGATACATCTAAACTCAGACAAAACAAACCTAACTCTATCATTGAAGAAAAAAGTCCAATTTGCGGCGCGAACTCGCAAAACTGTCTTTTCGATCCTTCAGAGATTTGGAAATCAAAGGAGTTAAAAGCGAAAAGAGAATCTTAACTATGTTTACTATTGACGTTTTGTGGGAAGGACTGGTCGGAATATTTTACCTTTTATCGCGAGTTGCGACTGCTACTTACTATTCATACTAACTTGGTGGGGGATGAGCAAATGTCATTTAGAAGACCGCTGTGTGATGTTAACTGAAGTGATCGAGCGATAAGAGCTAAGCGATTGTCGGGACAAACGCTGAACAATATCATGCCGACAACTCATTAGTAAATACGGGCAAATATACGTAAAACATTAAGAGGGCAGCTGTTTAGAACTATCTGAGCAGTACGAGCGGTGCGAGCTAAGCGGAGCGAGCGAAAAATTATAAAGAAGCAAGATGTAATCACGTAACCATTAATGAAATAACGCAGTCAATTTAAATGAAAAACTTTGGACAGAAACAGAAACCAAAATAAGGAAAACATTAGTGAAAGATGAATATCACGCTGACATTTTTAGGCAACAAAGTAAAAAATTTAACAAAAAGTAAATAAAATAAAAATTCAACCCAAGAAACTGAACTCGTCAACGCAGTAATTGAAAAATCATGCTAATACCCCGCCACAATAACTCATTTAAACATGTCATCTCTCTGCAAACTTTATTAGCCGTTCAATTTGAATATTAACGAAAATTGATTGTCCAAATAACTTGAAAGTGGATCCACCAAAAGCAATATCAAACAGAAAGTTAATAAACATAATGTGTCAACAGACAAAGAAGCTATCAGAACAAACAACTTATAAAAGGAATGGGAGGCGCTAGCAACCCTTTGTCTAACGAAAGATGGAGAAAATCGATTTCCCCTCATTTAATAATATTTCTATAAGAAAATCACCCTTTGCTTGATCGGAGTTCCAAGCCCTTTGTTCTAAAAGGGAGACATTGGACTAAGAAGTTTTGATAATTAAATTTTTATATCCTCTTTCTTAGTCGGAACGGTTTTTAAGTACTTCTCAAAGCAGATCTGTGGGGTGTTGACTCTTGTAATTATTGAGAAAGAAGCCGAGTGTTTGAATAATATTTAATTGACACCGACTGCTATTCACAATCATTCTTCTAAAGAAAAATATACTTTCAAATTTTTAGGAGTTACTTTAAATTCTCTGGTTAATGAGTTATTGAGATTTTTCGTTAACATTGGCATTTGAAGATGGTCTTATGTAGAGTGGTTTTGAAGTTAATAATGAATGCTATGTTTGTATTATTGAGAATTTTGCTGCATTTGTTGACTGTTTTGAGTGTGTTACAATAATGAATTTCGTTTTTCAATTGACTTTGAACAGCAGTAATATGTATATGACTGAATTTGTTGTGGTTGTACTTTAAAAATTAAGGATGATATTCTATCGGTTTTTATTTTAAGTAGATGTGTAAGTACTTTTACGTTTTGCACTGCGTATTTGACGATTAAAAGGATCGTTAAGATTTTCTCCACTCCATATGTTACAAAGGCACGCATTATTAAATCCTCAAAAAATATCAATCTTCGTTGAAACATGATTGATTGCTTGATGCTTTTTACTTTTGAAGAGCATTATGAACAAATTGGCTTGCACGAGTGATTAACTTCTTAAAACCGGCGTGGTGTTTCGTATTTAAAGATAAAAACATTTTGACTTGCTTTGGAAAATGCATATCAAGATAATTGAAAGGGTATGAACGAACAAAAATGGATGAGAATGTAACACACTCAATTTATTTTACTTGTCTTACTTACAAAAGCATTACTGAAATTTAAAACTAAATTTCAATAAAACAAAATTACACATGGATTTGGTCGGTAACATCAAAAAATAGATGTGTGATACGGTGTAGTCGCAAATAAAGAATTAGGTCACTTCAATACTCGCGTGACTCCTTTTGATAGCACCTGTAAAAACTCTTCCTGAACTGATTCCAGTCCCATAATAAATTAACGAACAAGATACATTAACACTCCCATGAAACAATAAAGCGCGTAAATATGCCGGAACAGGCCGTCGAAGGGACCGCCGCTATTCTAATTAAAAATTTACATTCCGAAAGGGATGTTTTAATTCATTATTAAAATTCGGCGGCGCGCCGTCGTTGCGCGGGCCAAACTCACATTATTCACGTCAAATAATGTATTATCTTGCGAATGTAGCACTGAGCTACAAGCGACCCATTGTTTTATTATGTACACCCACCCGAAACTCTTTGTCCCTAATTCTTTGGCCGGGGAATCTTTTCTAAGTCCCCTGAATTATGGTGGTTAGGCGTAATTACTTTGGGCAAGTGACACTTGGTTGAAAGGGCAAATTGCCGTTTTTTCAGCGTTCACGGAACGGGTGTGGAAATGTTTTGAGGACGGTAATTAATTTGTCGATGTGACGCGGACAAAAATGCTCAAATTGTGGTGTGACACGTGTTAATTTTAAAGATGGTGGGAGCGCGACAGCGGTTTAAAAGCAACACTGAAGGATGAGCTATACACGCCGAGGTCTGGTATTTGGTGGGAGACCATTCCGAATGAATTTAATGATATTTATCACGATCGTATCCGAAGGGACATCAAGTTATTGGTTTCGACTGATGCAATTAATATTATTAGTACGTAGATTCACACATTTACCGCCACAAAGCTGTTAGAAATTTCCTTTAGTTTTTTTTCTACACAATAACATTTTATATACTAATTTGGATTAGAACTCCTTTCTGTAGTTGAAAATTTAATGCCTATGGTTCTTTCTCCTAGGGTTTTTTCTAACTGACTATCGACGAAGCCTTATCATCTTCAGTAAACATTCGGGTGAGCGCAGAGGGATCTGACCCCAACGCAGAAGGCTCAAGAGTGTTCCGGATGTGTAGCCATTACCGAGCCACCAGGTCAACTACATCTATGATTTGATTTAGTATTTGTTTTTGATTTAAACTCACTTTAAACATTTAAAATAATTTAACGGGTCAAAACGCGACACCATTTTTATTTAGTAGTTAATACGAACTACTTACTGCCCGACGTTTCGGTTAGGTTGCACCAACCGTGGTCACGAGCTGACTGGTCTTGCTCGCCTTCGTCTGTTCGGGGGAGCTTGCAAATCTTCATCCACCCGCACATTGTCACATAACAAAATGTTATTGAAGTCACTTCGACACACTACACTGACAGTATCCGGAATTGTTTTTGATCGTTCTAATCGCGGTAAACACTTATTAATCACAATTTCAATAGCTTCACGTACTATCCTGTCTACTACTATCCTGGATACTGTCAGTGTAGTGTGTCGAAGTGACTTCAATAACATTTTGTTATGTGACAATGTGCGGGTGGATGAAGATTTGCAAGCTCCCCCGAACAGACGAAGGCGAGCAAGACCAGTCAGCTCGTGACCACGGTTGGTGCAACCTAACCGAAACGTCGGGCAGTAAGTAGTTCGTATTAACTACTAAATAAAAATGGTGTCGCGTTTTGACCCGTTAAATTATTTTAAATGTTTAAAATGGAACGCGAAAGTCTTAAAATTTTTATTAAACTCACTTGTTAAAAGAATATGATAGTAAATCCAAAATAGTATAAAGAACCTCAATTCAATGGCCAATGTATTGATACTGTTCGCTTTATTCACTAGCACATTGAGGAACATGATTTATAGTGTTATTCTTGAAAGTTTGTTTAAGCAATAGCTAAGAAGCGAACTTTTAGAAATATCACAATTTTTCACAAATTCGTTTCACGAGGAGTATCTTTCTCTTCTTTCGAAAATCTTGGGTATAATAACACATTTATCGGTGTATTGCATTTCTCGAGATAAGGAACGATTGACTTGCCTGGAATCTATTTTATAGATGCGAGAATTGTAATTTATTGTAGAATAAATCTATAACCTATTGCACAGCTAGAAGTTATCCCATTTGTCTATCCACAAAAGTCAGTGCAACGTAACACATGATCAATGACATTACACCCCTGCTTTCCAACAGCAAAACGCTCAAAGCAAATTTTAAACGGACCTCAGAAGTTTTGAAAGATAACGCCTCGAATAAATACGGTCTACCACTTCGACCTGTCTTCCGAGTTTCCCAACTTCCTTAAATATTGCAGATTTATGCTAAACGGTAGCGTGGACTCAGGTTTTTTATTGTCACATAAAAAGTTAATTCGAATTAAGTCTGTGTAACTTGGTTCACCCTTCCCCATTTCACGTAATGGCGGTTATAAGTGAGCTATTTTACGAATGTATTAGGTGCTGGTATGTATTTCTGGGCTTATTTATTGGGTGTGGGGTTCGGTTTGTTGGGGGTGCCATCATTGATTGCACGGAATTACCTACTATCTCTAAACCAACAGTATCGAAAGACGTTCAATAGATATTTTAGTGAAATCAAGTAGAAGTTTATTAATTTGAATATGGTCTTTATCGTTTCTTAAATGATAGTAATTGACTTTAATATCATGATCTACTTTAGCTGTTGCTTGCGACTTCCTCGACTCGTTATTTTGGAGTAAAAAGTTTAATATGTTAATGTAGTATCTTATTTATGGGTCTACCAAATTTTATCTCAACCTCCGACGACGACCTCCGACGTAGCCGAGAGGCGAGCGGGCCTGACTTTGGCGAGCGCCATCTCTGAGGTTCCGGGTTCGATCCCCGATCGGGTCAATATGGGAAACGAACTTTTCCATATTGTCTCGGGTCTGGGTGTTGTGGTACCATCGTTGTTTTTTTATTTCTGTAACACAAGTGCTTTAGCTACTTACCACAGAATCAGAGCAATGTATGTGATGTTGTCCAATATTTATTACTAGCGGCCGCACGCGACTTCGTCCGCGTGGATTTCGGTTTCCATACAAACTTTCACCCCCCTTTTCAACCCCGCACGCAACGGAAGCCCTCAAGGATGAATAATTTTCCCCGTTTTTTTTTCACATTTTCCATTCTTTGCTCCTAATAGTTGCAGCGTGATGTTATATAGCCTAAAGCCTTCCTCGATAAATGGTCTATTCAACACAAAAATAACTTTTCAATTCGAACCAGTCGTTCCTGAGATTAGCGCGTTCAAACAAACAAACAAACAAACTCTTCAGCTTTATAATATTAGTATAGATTAGTATAGATTTATTATTATCTAAATCCATTCAGTAGATTTGCGTACAAGAGTAAGAAAAAACATCCATAAGTTCATACAAAATTGCGTATTTTCTAATATTCGAAGGATTAACTTCTGTCTGCAACATAATATAACTGTAACTTTGTCTGTGTTTTTCCAACAAAACTCTCTTAGAATATTAACCTTAATCATTTTAAATATTCTATAGAATAATTTTATTCCACTATCCCAATTTAAAATTCAACACTTTTTGTTTTCAATTATTGAATTTTCATTACATTTTACTGGTTCATAAAAGTGAAATGTGTTTTGTACGCATAAAAACTTCCATTTCCAAAATATGTCCATGTTTATAGTGGACTAATGGACATATATATTGTATGGCATATACATATTGTAAGCGGTATTGAGATATCGATTTTAGGCCTAAGTGGTGCCTACAGCGGCCCGATCTCCCTTAGGTAAGACGTTTATCGGAAACCAATTTAGCAGTACAAGGTGGCGACAAAGGTGAAATGTGGCGAGATAGTTGCTTGAGGATTATAGCGATTAATTTTCATATAGCACATACATGATGTATGTGTCGCATCGATAAGACTTTGAATACAGCAGACAGTGAGGTAGGGAATAGCGATTTATCGCTCGAACTGGAGCAGCTTGACTGGTGATATACCTCCACCTTACAGAAGACCGCAGCTAAATAACAAAGACTTTGGTATTCTTGTGTTCCTGCGTGTGAGTAAGGTTTACAGAGCTCCTGCTACATTAGTAGCAGGGGTCAAGTCTTCAAGGTAAGGGCGACAAGTTCAATAACAGCGTAATTATACTGTACTTGTCGCCCTAAACTAGGACCTCATTACCAATTAACATCAGGTGGAATGAGGTCAATCCTGGAGTGCAATATTAAAAAAATACGAATGTCACGTCTTAGTTTGTACTAGATCTCTTGGGTGCTTATCAAAGAGCATTTTAACGAATTTTGCTCCCTCGGATAACGGTCTGAAACTTTTTAAATTTCCAAATCTCATTTACTTTTGCGCTAATTACTTTTTTACGGAGTCCTGAATCTTTCGTTAAAAATCCAAAAGACGCTTATCTGCCAAAACGCAATTTCAAATATTCTTTACTTCTCAAGCTGGCCAGGTAAGAAAAATAACATAAACATGTTATAAGTTTTCGTAGATCAATATAAACAGACGAAAAAACATTCGGCTAGATCTTCAATCGTACTCATTAGAGACACCAAACAATAGTGATTTATTTTTTTGTACATTTTCCTTCAAACCTGAAGATTACTTATTACAATTCAATTGCTAATGCACTTAAGCTGTATTTCAAATCTTGAACTATCTCGAGAGCCTTGAATAGAACACAACAATAGTGCCTCGAACAATACAGGGTGCACCGACCTGACTTCGCTTGCTAAATAAAAAAGTTCCAATAAAAAGACTACCTCCGATCGCACGCTGAAACTCATCGCCATGTTGGCAACGACGAATATTAATATTGAAATGAAAGAAGTGTAGCCGCATCAAGGAATCGTTCGAGATGTTTTCGCGTGCGGAAATCAAAATATCTTTTTGTCTTTCATATCGGACTCTTGCCTTGTTTATATCTTGTGTGATTCGTTACTTACCTGATTAAAACGAATATACTACTTTATTATTACCTTCAAAAGCATCAGCTTAAGAGTGGCAGCAACAAAATGTTTAATATGAAATTTGGTGATTCTAAGAGGTGAGTACTATTTAGCAAAGTGAGCTGATGTGGCCTGCACAAGAACAAGAAATATTCAGCGAACATGAATACCATATGTTATTGACCTATTAGAGATTCTGTATGACTTAACGTGAAAAACCAATGATAAAATCGCAATGTCACGGTATTCACTTTTTTCACGCATATTTATTTTGATAAACTAAATATTAACTGTATATTACGAAGAACATAAAAAAAATTTAAACATTGAAATATTATCTTCATTTGCTTTTCAAGGTCCATATTTTGTTGTTCTGGTTTCTAAGAAACTACATGTAGTTTTAGTAGCCATTATTTACTGATGAAGTGATAAATAATATGAATTTGAACGACCGTAAAAATCTCAATCAATAAACATAATTCATCTTTCCAAAACATTTAATCATTAGAGCCATTCAGTACTAGAAGTTAAGTCATTCATGATTGATGGAAACACCAATTAGACTTTAGACTGAAGTAATAAATAAACCAATTTGTGTTAATAATCGCTAATATTTCACAGACTCATTAGGCTATCTGAACTGCGATTCGAACTCAGAGGCCTATTATTCAAATAGCAGACGATTTGTAGTATACATCGGGAGATTAAAGAACGGCGGGAACCCGACTGAAAAGCTACTGAGCAATCTACGCCATAGCCTAGAATGTCCTAGGGCTACCGCAAATGTATATGGAAAAATAACAAACCCAACTTCATTAAAAGAGTTCCTTTCATGTTCATCCAGCTCTTTTGTCATTATAGGAAACCTCTTTAACCGCTTGCACAAAACAGTATACGGTCAGAAAAAAAGCTGGAGCAGCTAATCTAATCTACGTTCATTTCTTTGGACTGTTCGTGCCTATAGCGGAATAAGAAATCGTTTTTAAATCAAATATCTTTGCGATTATTTTAATGTCCCTTTTACAAAAAGTTGTATACTACACTCGAAGAACATCACATACACTTTTCGCTAATTAAATAAGCTCAAGTACTTCTGTTAAGGAAATTAGAGACAATGATGGTAACACAATTAATGAAATGTATAAATGAAAATACTCATACATTATATGTAAATACTTTTATTTAGAGATCTCAAATGGTTTTTAACACCAGAAACTAATAAGTTGCAGGTATTTTTTTGTAATTAACGTACCATTACCACATATACCAAATGTCTTGTTCTCTTGCCGGTTACCATAACAACTTCGATTTCTCTGCTCGCAATCCAGCAGATAAGGTGGAGCTATTCAGAATTATATAGATATCTATCTACACAAATTTGTCAAAGCGTTTAAACTTTCTTCCTACAACCTAGCTTCTCTAATGATGCGATCTTGCAATGCACTTGGGAGTAACAGCTGAGCTGTACCGAAACTACTATAAACTATTCAGGACGAAAGTCTGCCAGCCCTGGCAAGTAATTATCACCTATTCCTGTCTGGAGGAGAGAGCGATTTCCAGAATTACTCCCCTAAGGCCTGCTCCCCACTTGTTAGGGATTAAGGTATCCTTTTGTGGGAAATATTGCAGCGTGCGTTTAATCTGGACTCGCCCTACGCTCCGGTTGGTTTTTTGTTAGGCGAAATTTTTATTTTTATTCAAGATAATCTGCCGGCAATTTCGGCGATCGCTAGTACTGTAAGCTTGGAGCAGGGGTCGGCAACGTTTCAGTTAAAGGGGGGTAACGAGATGTGGGTGGAAGTCTTTGTTTTCAACTGAAATTGTTTTCAACAACGAATAATTTTTATTTGGAAGGTTAATATAGATATGTTATATGCTTCGTTATGAGCTAACATTAGGACTCTTTACTATGACGCTAAATATTTTGTGAATTTGGTTAGGTACCCTAAGGTTGTTTTAAAAACACATACTTATTATTTTATAGTTATTATTTTTGCTTACTGGAAACACAGAGCATGAAAAACTTCTTCGTACTATCTTACTAATGTAATTATCTTATGGAAATCGTAGTTGTATGTGATGCATGTTTGTTATCTTTCACGCTAATATAACTGTATTGATTTAGTTGAAATTTAGCAGGAAAATAGATGAGACATAAATAATATTATTTATTCCAAAAATCGCAAACATGTTGCTGGCAGCAGCTAGATTATTATAAAATCCATTATTCTTAGGATTTGAACAATGATGCAATATAATGGCAGACGCTTACATTTGTATGCAACGTCATTTCTTTAACACTATTTGTTTTTCTCACATTATTATTTGATTCACCTGTAGCCTGACTCATCTGTGGTGCCATTCATTATTCCACGTGCCGTGTAAAATGGGTCACTGAGCCGAACCCCTAATTTTTCCACCGCTTTTCAATTTCTATTTCCAGCGGTTGTCTACCCCTGCCAGCGAACACCTTGGCCGCTCACTCGCCGTGAAACCCTTAATAAGATAATAACGATTCAGGTGGAGTGTAACTTGAGCTCGTCTAATACATTTTTTCGTTGTAGCGAGCGATTTTCGCTCGGGAATACTTTCTTGCAAACAATAGCCGGGGATTTGTACAAGTTGATATGTTTCGTTGGTGAAATAAATGATGCAGGGGATGTTGTGTTTACGGTAATGTAGCTCACTCGTGTAAAACCCTAAAAAACAAAAAAGCAGCTTGCAAGACTTGTTAACACCAGTTTGTATTGTAAGATTGCATCAAAGACTTCAGTTTCATTAATATAATTCATCAAAAGGGCTCCCAGACATTTAGTGGCCCGTGCAAAAGACAAATACAGAACACAAACATTGACCTGATTCCAAAGTAAGAGGTTTAAGCACATACTTAGCTATAAACACCCAGCCACAGAACATATAGAAATACTCATCACACGAATAAATAAATAAAATAAATAAATAATAGTAAGAGAAGTAGGGCATAGCGATTTATCGCTCGAACTGGAGCAGCCCGACTGGTGAAAAATCTCCACCTTACAGAAGACCGCAGCCAAATAACAATCTCTTCTGTGTTGTTGTGTTCCTGCGTGTGAGTAAGGTTTCCAGAGCTCCTGGGGGGTGCTACGTTAGTAGCAGTGGTCAAGCCTTCAAGGTAAGGGCGACAAGTCCAGTAATAGATTTATTATGCTGTACTAGTCGCCCTTAAGCTAGGACCTCATTACCACTTAACATCAGGTGGGATGAGGTCAATCTTGAAGTGCAATATAAAAAAAAATGTCCTGACGGTTTAGGGTGCGTCGAGTATATGTCAATATAGATGCGTCAGCTGCTGATTGGCTTATGCACGGTTCCAATATTTAAAAAACGATTCATTCTAATTACGGATAGTAATAATAAATTATACAAGGCGTAAACTAACAACGACCGACGGACAACTGATGACAGCTGATATGGAAAGTAAATTTGAAATTAGAATTAACGACTCGTAGAAAAACGAATAGTCATTTTACGTGTCGTAAAATATTGGAACCGGTCATTAAACTACGAGTACGGTGTGCTATCAGCCAATTGACACGAAACATTTGTCGTCTCATGCGAGACATTTGACAAATTGCACATGTTACTAAAGTTGGATAGAGATCGAATCCATGACCATTAGTTCAACTAGGTTCAGTCAGCTAATCATTCTTCCACTTGCCAAGAAAAATCAAGTGCTCCACTATATTCTCGTTCTCAGAACATGTTACTACGTATGTACTCTTGTCATTTCAGTATGACTCGGTATACACAGCGACAGCCGGGGCCCGATCCGCGCCTATTGACGGAGCGCCCTCAAGCGTACCTGCCGAGCGATAAGAAGACGCCAGGGCTGCCAAACAACCGGAATTAAATATCTACTGAGATATCCTCTACACAATCAACTTGTTTCAGCCCACAGCTAATTAACAAAGCAAAGTGTATGTTTATATTTTATTTTATTTATTTATTTGTGTCTCGGTACAATATTAATACTGTTTATAAATAAACTAAGTTTCTTCCAGGTATCTTTTGGGTGGTTATAGATGATAGATTACGACTACACATACGTATAACATATATATCTCTACATAAATGAATCATATGTGATTTTTATGTATAGAGATAGATAAGTTATTTCATTTGACAGGTGGGATGGGAGGGGACATAGGTGTCTCCTATGGCGGGCTATTGAACTTTGCATTCAGATTCTCTGTAAATTTCACTAAGCGTCTTACCCTTTCCCATCGACGACCACGCATTCAACTGCATTTTAGAAATCTTTCTTTAAAAGTCCGGTCTACGGTGACAATACCTTGTGCCATACATAAACCTTAATATTCAGTACACGGTTGCACAGTGATTTGATTTTGAGATGTGTTAGTCTTTGATAATTAGCTGTTGCTTTATCTGATTTAAGCTGCAGAAGTAGCTAAATTCAAATTATTAACGTAGCTAGTTAGGGGACAGCGCCAAAGCGTATACGTTGGATTTTTACCAATTTACAATTACACCAATCAGCTGAAAATATTAATAAAAAGCGAACCGTTTTTTCAATGTTATAACAGTCACAACAAATGAACTAATTCGCGAATAGTTTCGATTAAGCTAAAAATTAATATCATACGAACCGAATAACAGAATTAATTTTAACGTTGCATGCATGCGAATATTTTATTAAAAGCTTTCATAAATGCCTTCTGCACTAAGCTCCATTGGACGAAACGCTGTGTAAATGAACGTTTAGTTAGGCACCACCTATTATTCTGTTAAAGGATTAAGCTATTGTTTCAAAATAATAATAGAAATTTCAAAAACTAATTTTAGTCATAGTTTCATGCACAATGTGGCATATTGCTATGAAGACAGATTAATTTGATGAAATTATTAACATAAATAAAAAAGACAAGGGCGTATTCTTTTTACGTCCATTTGGTATAAACAGTTACCCAATATCTATCAAAGTCAGTCATTAGATTGACACTGACATTCATATGCAAATTAAAAAATGTTCTTTTGGTTTTGATTGTAATTTTTTGTATAATAACACTAGTTCCGCAATTCTCCGATCGCCAGTATATGGTAGTAGTAATATTTTTTTTATGTATTGCACATAAAAAGAACAAAAGGTGGAATTCCTTGTGACCTTCTCTACTGGTCAACTCCACAGATTTGTGCGGAAATCGCAATGGCCATGCATGAAGTTAACATTAAATGGTTAATAAGCAATGTATATTACCACAATTTGAAGTGGCAACCCTATCAAGCAATCTAGGCACCCAAGCCGGAACCATGAGGCGTATAAGCCTCGCACATCTACATATAGGCTTACACAACGCTGCGGTGTCATACTATAAGCTTATTAAAGGCGCAAACTCGAATAGTTCCAAGTTACGTCGCAACTGTATTCAGTGTAAACACGGTCTATTTTCTGTTTTATGCATGAATATTTTTGGTAGGTTCACGAGACCGCACATCAACGTACCCATATCTGTTGAACTTTAGTCAAATTCCATTGTGCCTTTAAACTTTTATAGGGCTCTGTCGACTATATGACTATATTTGAACTTTACTCATTTGAATTAAGGTCCAAAATCAATGAAAATTTTAAACATGTTCTGCCGTATAGAGGATTAAAGACTTTGGCACTTAATTATGTACCTGTAATAGCTATGTTTACGGTCGAATTCGTCTCCAACTCCATTTTTGGGTGATCAAAATCTTTGGCACTTTCGCTTTGCAATTAGTTACCTGAACTAGCTACGTCGGCAACTTTAGGTCTGCTACTATCGTTGTTTGTAAGTCTGTCACTTGGCTCTATTTACAGACTTTTTTGACATTATTTAATCTTACAAAATCAATTTGGTATTGAATTAACAAAACAACGATTGTATCATTATAATAGTCAGCCACATAATCTACTAACGAAACATATTTATGAACAACAGAGCCCTTTTAGATGAATGGAAAGAACGTGTTGTGCCAATATTAATAACGTATCAGACATCAGAAACCTAATCCCAATGTAAGGAGCTCGAGCACTTATTCATTATCCTGATCTTACTTATATTATAAACGCAAAAGTTTGTTAAAATATATGGATGAACTGGACGTAGGTTCCTTACTCCCTCATTACTGAATATAATTCTTTGAAATTTAAATAGATAGATTATACTAGAATAACATATTAATCCTATGTCCCCGGCACTTTTATCGCAAAATTATCTGAAAAAAGTAGCAGGCACCTAAGGCAATGAAGTTTGGATGTATAAATGTCTAATACACTATCACGTACATAAAATTGAATGGACTTGGTTGAAATTTGGCGGTTAGGCAGATAACACACAAGAATAACATATAGGATCCTGAAATAAAGTCGAGGCCAACAGCTAGCGAAAATATCCAAAATGCGGACCAGGAATACTAACTTCAGATTCAGTGAGTTCAATATTATCATGTATGCACGACCAGGGACCCCCATCCATTGTGTTAATGAGCAAGCTGTCATCAATATCAGTATAATGCCGTTGAAATGGGTCACAGGTCGCAGGTGCATTGTAGGCCTGTAGGGGCGTTGTTTCTAACATTCCGAGATGGGAATCGATTGAATCTGGTCAATGGGTTTTATCAGATACCGACCATACGCTACTTCGATTACACGGATTTTTTTTTCTGAAGATATGATGTAGCGGAAATGTATTAATATGCCTTTTGACAATAAAACGAGATAACACCGTAAATTTTGTGGGTATTTAGCAGAAATACAGTGTAACTTTTATTTTAAGTTCTGATAGGAATTTGATCCAGATTTTACGAAAAATTGTTTGAATAGATGCAAAAAATGTATGTCTACACTTGTAACCTATGTTATAAATCTAGCAGTTTCATTTATTAATTTTCCATACATTCTTATGTCAAATTTGATGTTAGTCCTGTTGAGAAGACGCGCCACTAAACTAGTAGACGGTAGGTCAAAGAAGTCGTCTACATATTTCAATGAGATTTTCAATTAAATCAAAAGCGCTTTAATGGTCCAATTGTTTAAGCTGAAACTTACGGTTATGGTCTTTAGGTCTTAGATCCCATATCAGAGTCGAGCAAAGTATAATTCGATCTTTTCGAACATAGCTCTGATTTGTGACCACCAAATTGCGTTAGCCTAGTGGTGATTATACCAGTATCTATTGTTGCAACGACATTATCTCAATGAGAGATGCCATGCACTTAATCAAAATACGGTTAAAGCCTGAAAATTGATAATTTTTTTTACGACCTTCAAATGTCATTCACCTGTAATGAGGTCTACACCTTGGCAATCTTGGCTACTAATTATTCTGCTCTTAAAATTACAGATACACTAGTGCAGAACATCTATTAAAAAGGTGTAGTTACAATAAACTCAGGCAAAGAGTGCAAAAACAGTTCGGATTCAACCTCCAACGCGTTGACAGGCTGATGCTGCAGGCAACAACTCCCCGACGAGGTTCAAGTCCGAAACAACGGCCGCTGCCCTACATCGGCGCAACTTTGACGGCTGCAGATCCGGAGTTCAGCGGATACATCGGATTGGTGCGACGTTCTTTCCTTGACTTTACCAACTACCTTTAGTTTCGATAAAGCTTCTGAATCAGGCTCGACAAGCATACTAACATGGTTAAATCATATTCTACTAATAAGAGAAAGTTTGAATGGATGTACGAATTTTTGTAACTCTCTCACGCAAAAATTGCAGACTGGACTTGAACGCTATTTGACAGCTAGACAGGTTTCATACCCGAATGACGTACAGGAACTTTTCATCCCGAAATGACGTGATCCAAGCCGCATGCACCCGCTTTTTAGAAATCCATGAATGAGGTTGGAATGAGAACAGTTTATGTTGATTATGATAGTATATATTGTACGAAAAAATATCCAGAAACAGAACAGCCATAGCCACACTGGGAAAAGCCTACATAGTGATAGTGTTCCCCACAGAATTTGAACCCACGACCTCCGGGCTTTTGAGCCTTACGCCCTAACTTCTACACACGGAGGCCACCCAAACTTAAATGTAAAATAAGGAAGATTACTTTTACGGAAAGAGGCAAGAGATTCATACCTACTAGTGTCTACAAGAAGATTGATGAAAGTAGGGATAGCAATAAACTAGCTTCATTAACTTTAACTTTATGGTAGATTACAAATGGGTCTTAAAATATTAAGTGCTCAAAATTCAAAGAGAAAATAAAGTCACGTATTTGGGTTTATTCAGCTGAATGACACAGCACATACCTTCATTATTTTGAAACGTAAATCTTGAATAATAAACGTTGTTTTTCTTGAGTTCTAATGTAGGCTTTGCCTCATAAAAAGTGGAATACAGTAGGGTTGCCATAGGTAAGTTACTTTTAATTTAGAACCTATATATCTTGTGTTAAAATTACTATTCTTGGATGTTTAGTTTTCATTGAAAGGTGAGTTTTGTAAGTATAGATAGTATAGTGAGTACCAGACGATGGATAGCTGCGAGCGTCATACCAGCGCACTCAAGTCGGTTTAAGAACTATTTCCCAAATTGGTCTGACTGAGAATCAATCTCAGAACCTCTTACGCTACGTGCGCGAATATCCTTAATAGACCAATTTCTTTATAAAAGCCTGAAATTGATTAACTATTGTGTCTGGTTTTTTGCGTCTTACGACCTAAACATGTATGTAACAAGAAAAATAACCTTTACCATAGTTCAAATCCCATCAGTTTTACCTGTAACAATGTTGCTCAGCTAAATAAAGACCTCATCTCAAATAAGATATATAGAGAGATGTCTCATATAAAATATAAAACGGTCGAATTGAGAAAACTCATTCTGTTTTGAAGTCGGGTAAAAAAAATTTAATCACACAGAACTTACCAAGAACAAAGTTTTGTCAATGTCACAATGTTAACTTCAAGATTTATCTATTCGGCAACCCTAAGTAGACGAAAAAATAAGTCAACTTGACTATTATAATGACACTTTCAGATTTTAGGTCCTTCACCCTTAGAGTATATGAATATTTCAGTTACTTCTGAGGGACTTTAAAAATAACCTCAAATTAATATTAATTTTGTAGGCCACGTATAATGACGTCATTCCACTCACAAGTGCTCCGTGGAAGACGAGCATCTACTTCCAAAATGGCGCCGAATATTACCTGAAAAAGAAGAAAACATTAAATTAGTTAAGGATATCATTGTTTCTGCTACGCATACCATTAGATTAATTTTGATAGCAGCATTTTGTACTTTTTATGGAATGCTATGTCCCTTTTTTATATAAACTGTTTGTTCCCCGCAGCTTATTTTGGGATAAAAAGTATCCTATACCTTATTAGTAAGTATGTCATCTATCCGATTTAAGTTTTGTTTATTACATTAAACATTTACGATTTAACGTACTCTTTTATAGCTTTAAGCTGGTTTTCATGTCATCATTATTTTAATCTTAATTGGAGGCTCTCATTTACTTACATAAAGTCAATAACCAAACCATTATCGAAATCAGAACTACAAAGAAGTTCCAAATTAGTATTCTTGCAGAAAGACGCAAAGTAAATTCACTACGATTCAGAACAAAAACAATTCAACCCAAATACAAGTCTAACATAACTTATTAAAAGCCACATTTCTATATTCAGACGGCGACGTCAAAGACTACTAAAACATTAATACAGAGACTACACCCAGAATAACTATTTACATGTTCACTCTAACGTTTGATAGCTTTTCCATGTTCTAGACTTTTTATTCTTGTTTGATAATCGTTTCTGGCATTTGGCATATTTTGCTGCGATGCGAGGGAACTGATGGTTTTTGTTGGAAACATTTGTTTTGTATAGTAATTTGGCATTTTGGCTGATTCGTGTTTTATCACCACATAGCCGCTTCCCGCTCTTTGTCGTTATGTATGCTTAGATCTTTAAAACTACGAAACGGATTTTGATGCGTTTTTTGCGATAGATAAAGGCGTTCAAGAGGAAGGTTTATGTGTATAATACATACTGGGTGATAAACTATCTATAAAAATAAGTCGGGTTTTCCTTCCTGACGCTATAATTCCAGAACGCACGAACCGATTTTCACGGTTTTGCATTCGTTGGAAAGGTCTCGGGCTCCGTGAGGTTTATGTCAAAGAAAATTCCGGGAAAGTTTTAACAGAAAAGCGGGAAAATCCTCTAAGGCGAAACGAAACCGGGACCGCTAGTACAGTATAGAAATGCCAAAAAAACCTTTGTACCTACTTTGCATCCGTGCGAAATAAGCAAGGTCAAAAGTTTGCCTTCTTCCATTCTTTCAGATCTTGTGCCCCAAAATTTGGAAAATAAAAAATTTGATACTTATTAACAATTTAAAACGGTTGAAACCGATTGAACAAGATTTTATATCTTTTTTAAAATTTTCTAGAAATGTGATATCCAGGATAAATATAGCGATTAGGGCCAAACTCCTTGCGTGATGTTAAACACAGTCATTACTTGACCAAGATAACGAATAATACATTATAATAGATCCCGGAGTAAGGAAACGACGTAATTATCACAGCGCTTCGTTACACGACACAAAGGGCTCTTGGAAGTAGGCCGATACGTCACTCCTTGGCATTTAGCAAAAAGCTGGTCAAGTGCGAGTCGGATGCAAGCATTGAGGGTTCTGTTCAAACTTCATCTTTAAGTGGCTTAGTAGGCGATGGGCACGAAACGAGTCGATTCGCATGCGTTTAAAATACATTCGTGCGAAACGCCTACCAAAAAAGTGTTAAATTTTCCGTTCAGGTACTTTATAGCTATTACCCTTTAACACAACGCTTGAAAATAAAAACAAGAGACAAATTATGTTGGTACACATGAAACATGCTTCAAAAAAAGGATGTCTCTCGTTGCTTTACATCAATTAGCCACCAGCATACGATTTTTTTTGTCAAAAAAATTGTGTTGGTACAACGAATTTTCGGATTTTTATTTTCATTGCGCTTTGAAAACCTTTTTCTTTATTAAACTTAATATTCTAAGCTTAAGTGAATGACGGTCGAAAGCACATTAGACTACACACTTTGGACTTTGTATAGCTTAAATCGAACCGCAAGTGTTTAATGAGCTGCCCACTGTACTATTAAGTTGTTCATACATCTTCGACATTTTTAAGTAAGGCTTAATACCGCATCCTTAACTTGCATACAGTTGAGCAAGCTCAATTTTTAAAGCTTTAAGCGATTGCTGGTCTCACATACGAGTATGTCTTTAATTTTAATATGAATTTCAACCCTTTAATTGTGTATTAGACAAACGGATAGCTTAAAAATATCGCTGGTCTTAGTTATAATATAATATAATTGATTTCAATTGTAATTTAAAACCTCTAAAAGTGTGTCGGTAAAAGAATAGCTGAAAAATCAAAAAGGTTTCGGTTTTTCGTTTTTAATTACGGATCCCTAAAAATACCCCATGTCCCAAAACTTGGCTTCATTACTGGCTCTTTGCAACCTTCCGTTTCCTGACACCATCAAAAGGTCCAAAGAAGTTGCAAAAAGTCCTGACAATAGCCGAAAAGGAAGACACCCAGATTCTTGCTCTTTTATCCGAATATCCGAAGGCGATGTGTGTGCACCTAATGTCCGAACTCGACTAATGAATGGGGACTATTGTGTAAACTAGCTGTGCCCGCTGCTTCGCTTGGAAAAAGGAAATCGGCATTTTGTTGACTCCTTTTTTACCCAACTATGGCGAAGGAAAATAAGGGTGTTTGAATAATTGGGCAATTGACCTATATGGTTTATATTATTTACGGGTTTGGGAACTCTGGGAAGGGAAAATAAGAAAACTGGTATTTTTATGAGTTAAAAGCTTGTTTTAAGTTGCCGGTAGTCTACAACTGCCAAAGGCAAAAAACGGTTGAATAATTGGGTAATTGATCTATGTTAATATTCTATTAAATAAATAAAATATAATCCATTTTATCTAGGAAATAGATCTAAGAAGACTGGTATTTTTGTAGGTGAAGGTTTGTTTTAAATTCAAGTCGGTCTATCTGCCAGATATATAAAACATACTAATTGAAATGTCTCTCAAAGCTATCTGTCTGTAGTTCCTGATCATTTCTAGATTTGAAGAATAGCGTAATCTTCCAGTTAAATATCTGGAATTTATTTAGCAAATGATGCAATACACCCTTGTCAAGTATTAGTTAGTAAAGTACTGCTTAGTTTGAGAATATTATGTACAGACACAAGCTTCACGTCAGACGTCAGACTTTACATTTTTGTCTTAACCCCACCCTTGTCGTTCGCATAAGATCTGAAATTGAACTGCAAATGTCTACCTTGTGCCACAAAACAAAAAAAGTTACGTACGTCATAAGTTTATCTAGTATTCTCTCTAAACTTGTATTATGTATTTAATTTTATTTATCAACAAAATTCTAAGCAACTTGTAAATATATACCAACTTCAAAACCATATATGAAGTTACTCGCATATGAATAGCTAATCAAACCACCCAATCAAAACAATCCAATTTTTATCTAAACCCCACTCACAACGTCAAATCGATTTTATTTCACGATACAGCTCCAGCTTATTTATAACGAAAACAACTACACCATATCCAAACGAAACTGCATTTACATTTCAATACAAATACACAAAATGGCAGCGGAATCACAATTTATATTTTCCAATACAATATTCCTCCAATAATATCACGAATACACGCATCCTGTCAAAGATTATGTTTACAAAAGTTCTACAGACGCCCTCCTTATTATAGGGGGTAGGGGGAGGGGGTGGGAACGGGCCTGTATTGGCGTAAATGATTTCCGGTACAAGATTGAGATGCACTCTGACTTTATGGTAGGTAAATTAGGTTCGATGATATTTGAGTTGGATTGTACGTGTCTGGTAAGTGAAATTGCGTACTTATTACTTTTGGTACGGAGATTTAGTCCGATTGGTTATAATAACATCAGGTAAGGCGTATTAGCATGATAAATAAATAACAATAAACATAAGATTTACCACATTTATCGACTTGAACCCAAAATAAATAGCGAGAGCACTTACATTAATATTACATAATGTCGGGGATGTTGAGGATATTTTAATGAGATACTTTTAAATAACCCGTCAAAAAATAATTTCCTTCATATATTTTCGATAGCTGTGGACGACGCCATCTCTGAGGTTCCGGGTTCGATCCCCGGTCGGGTCAATATGGGAAACGAACTTTTCTGTATTGTCTCGGGTCTGGGTGTTGTGGTACCGTCGTTGTTTCTGATTTCTGTAACACAAGTGCTTAAGCTACTTACCACATAATCAGAGCAATGTACGTGATGTTGTCCAATATTTATTTATATATTTTTATTAACACACTGTAAAATAATAAGTTTCGGAGCATTTTAAATTAGCATTAAAACTAATATGGCCGCAATTAAAAGAAGTCCTCTTTTACGGAATTGTTACATTAAAACTAAAGTCTTAATTCTGAACAAACAATTTAACTATATTTTAACACCTAGACGTAAAATCAAAGTCAAGTTATTTTTTTTTTGTATTTTTCTCTATCGTTTGTAATCGAACAAATCAAAGATTACATAATCTAGGCTAGCCGCTTTTGAGATTAAATGGTGAAACAAATCCTAGTTTTCCTTTGTGATAAGAATACCAGACGACTGGGGGCATCAACGTAGCTCACCTAGTCCAAGACAATTTAGAAGTTCTCTGGACCTGACTGAGAATCAAACCCGGGACCGTGCGAGCCTTCTGCGCTTAACTTAGATGTCATATTATTTTTTCGACGAGTGATTCGGTCTGTTGCGTCGCGCCATCTCTGAGGATCCAGTTCGATTCCTGGCCGGGTCAAATATGGAAAACTATATTTTCTATATTGTCTCGAGCCTGGGTTTTGGTAGAGTTGTAAATCCAAGTTACGAGCTATATTAGTGCCAAAATTTATATCTCTGGCTTTTTTTTTAAGTTTGTAATTCCAAAGACAGGAAAGTGGTTTTTACTATATACGTGTTTTTATTTACTGTGTGTTATTTGTTTTCAAGTTGTGTTGTTCCTGTTAAATGATACAGGAATATATATCTGACTTAAAAAAAATCCCATATTCACTTTCAAGGGCGATATGAGATATATAGATAGGGGTGTACCCCTATCCCCCTTTCATCAGTTCAGTGGTTTAGGAGTGAAAGCAGGACAGACAAACAGACAGACTTACTTTCGCATTTGTTATATTAGTATGGATTCTCCAGATCATCATTGTTGACAATTCCCACTGTGTCAAAACCGTATTGCTAACAGACACGATTCGCACATTTATCTTCTACCGACTACTTACTCCGTCCCCCTAATCTGTGATGCACGCGACCTGCACGTGCGACTTTATTAGCTGCTCCTGCTAAAGGTCCAATTAATACCGACCCTTTAAGCACCCATCCAAGCCCCGAAAGCGTTTAAAAACCAACTTTACCCGTTTGTAATAAGAGTGACCGACGAATTTGTTCAACACTCGAGAGCAGAGTGACCACGTAAGGAAAATCGACCTTATTGGTTTGGAACAAAGAACTATATGTGGATGCACATTCCAAGCGTGCTTTTGAACATTGAATTAAGTGCAGTTTTCGATGGGGTCGGTGAGGTCTGCTTTTATTGGTTTTTATGATTTCACACCCCGTGGTGTCGAGGACAATGATTTGGCGATGTGCGTGCGTTTATTGAAGTCTATGAAACGGTAGCTTTTTTTTTTTCAATGTTTATTTGGTAAGAACATTAAAGTATTTTAATAAACGTCGCATTAGTTACCCTTTGGTTATGGCCACTAAATGTTGAGCATCTGCGTAACAGAGGCGACCGGGCCGGACTTAGGCGCAGCGTCTCTGAGGCTCCGGGTTCGATTCCCCGTCGAGTCAATATGGAATTTATTTTCTATTATATTTGTAGTGGTACAGTCGTTATTTCTAGCGTTTTAATTACCACAGTATCAGAGAAATGTGTAAGGGTGGTTTAAATTATATTGTGATGAACTGACTACCTGACAACCTAACTGCCAAATCCATAATTTCACCATCGATTCAATAAATTTCCAGCCCGAGATTTATAAACCAATTTCCTATGTAATACCGTCTTAAAATTTGCACCTTAATTTTGAACCAGTTAGTTCATACAAGAGCATCGTATGCAGCGCATTAGAAATAGTGCCACAAAGCAAAAAAAGCCAGTAACCCAGAGCGTGTACAAACGCTTTGACCCAAAACCTCGCAACAGAAACGTCACCAATCCCGGCTAGGCCGTGTATGGGAAAACTGTCACCCTTTGTGCATTTTTTTCTATTTACTCAAGAGTGTGCAGTTTCGAATCGTCGCTTCGTGTGGTAGTCGACGTTTTTCCGGCGACTTGTGGCATTAACTTTTTTTTCACACTACCTTTTGCATGCGTGTGTGGAATGCAGTGTTGCGATCAAATTGATTGGCTACGACGTTTATTACCAGAATTTATTAACAAAAAAAATCTCATCATCGACTATTTCCAATACGTGAAGGCTGTGGCAGATTAGTTAGTGGTTAACTGGTCTAACAAGCGATCAAATTGTATGATCTTGAAGTTAACACTAAAAAAACATGTAATTAACACAAATTACGGCAGTGGTACATTAATATTAAGTATTCAATAATTTTTTGTAGTTACAACAATCTAAAACTAGACCATACGGAATTAACACCCATAGACATTTTCGAAATTTTTCATAATGTGTTTTTAGTTTTACGTGTTTAACGTGAAACTATTTCAAACAAACATTACAAATTTTACACTTATGGCGAACGAAACAATTGGCTACTTGACAGTGTTAACAATAAAATATGAAAAGTGTTAGATATGTTAGCTTATTAATTAAGTAATCATTTTATATTTTTACTTTTTAATTAAAAGCATCGTTAGTATTTTATTTTTGGAAAATAAATTTTAGTTTTTTTATCTGTGGAACAAAACAACCGAAACGGTAACCACCATTGCAATTCGGAAATGACAGCTGTCGGCGAAAATTATTTATTTTAATGTGGCGAAACAATTATTATTTTACCGATTAAATTGAATTATTGTGTCTCTAATCGTATAAAGAATTTATTGAAACATTTTCCGTTTATCTTAATTAAGTCGTTCCTATGCGTGTCGGTTCGTTGTCTAGGACGTTGACGTCATAATTGCAACAGTGACGCGACTAGGCGTTTTCGCGCGCTTTTTAAATGTGTTACACAAAATCTTATTTTTCTATTTAGATTATTTCCAGATAAATCTAATTGCTTGGGATATAAAATGAACGGGCGCACATTTTACAATACTTTTTCAAAAACTGTCAAGTAGCCAATTATTCTGCTGTAATGAACCTGTACTGGGAAAATCTACTAACATACAGTTCCACTGATTCTTGTGGTCTTTTTTAATCTTTAGGGGTTAGGCATTCATTATCTACACTTCTCTGTAAATAATGTGAAGGATTTGTGTCAAATATGTATATTATTAAAAACCTTTTTATTAGGGAGAGAAAATGCATTTTCGCACCATCGCAAAGCATCGGGCCTTGGGGATGGCAGCAGCCTGAATGGGACTCCCCCGCCCAGAAGTGGCGGGGACTACCCGAACTAAAAGCTCTTCCCATACTTTCATCGCCTTAGGTTGGCGCCACGGGAAAACGGTAAAAACCATAACAGCCACGGATTCTTTTAATAACGTAACCCTCTTAGTACTTATGCTCTACACTAAAGTCACTATTTGTCCGCCATTTTCCGCTGAAGCGACATTTTCGCACGCCAGGTGCATACTCAGTGCATGGCATCACTAAACGCACACTCCATAATAGGTACACGTACATATGACTACCAGTATGTTAAGGCTATATGACGCATAGTGTATTAAAAATCCAGTGAGGATACACCACTAAAGTCTTAAAAAGATAACTAAGCCTAACCCAATTAAATCCGTTCGAGTAACTAAGGGTGATATTTCCGAGATGCTATGTGTAACATTTTCACTGGAATAGCATTTAATTTTGAATTCAATTTTGGTTTTAAATTATTTTTTTAAAGTTAGTTTTTTTTTTCAATTGATTTTTTATCGTTTTTTATTTGTAATTTAAGTCTCATGTGACCTCGCTGTGATGCTTGGTGTAACCTGTTTTTAAGCGGCTTCAAAAAAAGGAGGAGGTTCTCAAGTCCACCGTATGTCTAGTAATGGAGAGCGCTTCTGGGTGATCCAAAGTTGTAGGTTCGATTCCCGCACAGGAAATAATTTCGTGTGATGAACATATTGTGTCGTGTAACAAGTATTTACACATGTATTCAGGTACTACAGTTGATTTTGTTTCCATAATACAAGTTTTTATGATACTTTGAGTTTAAGTAAATGTAATATGTTTTGTTATTATTATTTATTTGAACCTGAACAAACATGTATTACTGCCACCTTTCTATACTGTGTGATGTATAGTTTCGTGTTTTACAACCTTCAGATGCGGCGACGAGCAGAATATAAAAGCGCGAACTACCGGGTTCCGTATAAAATCTTGAAATCATAATGGGAGTCTGACCTAAATTTTGTCTCGAATTTCAATGAGAAATGTTTACTTGATTTTGACTCCCGTCTACGAAGTCATCAATTATAAATATATCTCTTATTTGAAATTTGTATGATATTTATAACTACTGTATTTTTAAGCACGACAAGCAAATTCATCAAGGACCGTAAAAATTGTACAAAAAAAGACCAATTCATTATACTATGCAATTTTCTTTGGTAGTACCGACCTATTTATGTCCCCATCATATTAACTTCTATATTAGTTGTTACACACCAAAACATAAAACCCCATACACGAGAGGTTTAGCCGCTATCCACGCCGGACTTTATTTCGGTCTCACGGTGCAAAAAAAAAACAAAATGGCGGGCAGCAGTCAATCACAGCCTGTAAAGTGACGTGAAAATCCGAGCGGGAAATAATTGGCGTTCGGCGCCCACGCTCCATTGCAGAGCTGTGATGATGAAACGAAGGCAAAAACCTTGGACAAAGGAGCTGGAGCGAATTCAATTTTCATGAAAACTACAGTTTGGAGACGCCATTTTGTATCTATCCAATTTTAGTCAAAAATACAAGATGGTAGGAATTTATGTATAAATTTGACAGCAAACTGTTTTTTTGTTTAAATTGCTTACTGTTTGGTAGTTAATGATTTCGACACGTCTTTCATAATGAAGATGGATAGTGATGAAAAAAGTCCAGCCTGGAAAAGGCTTAGCTTAGAATCTATTCACGATATCTTTTTAAACTCCGTCATGTTTTATAACACTGGTTTAAGCTGCTATCTGCGCCGAACTTTATTTAGGCTTTGCTGTGTAAAAAAAAACAAAATGGCGGCCAGCAGTCAATCACAGCCTGTAAAGTGACGCGAAAATCCGAGCGGGAAATAATTGGCGTTCGGCGCCCACGCTCCATTGCAGAGCTGTGACGATAGAAAAAGCTTGGGGAAGGGACGAGCAGATGCAGTTTCCATGAAAACAGCGGTCGAAAACTGCAGTTTTTATGTTTAGTGGAGACGCCATTTTGTACTGACACAGGTACAATATATGGACATTATCTGGCAGTACTTACTTAAAAACTTAGTATGTTGCTATGGTTGTGACAACTAAAGTTAAAGAAAGGGCTTACTTTGCATGAGTTGCAGACCAAGACACTGCATTTCAGTGCACCCATTAACACTGCGGCACTCATACAAATATATATTTTTTATATTTCACTTCAAGAGTGACCTCATCCCACCTGATATTAAGTGGTAATGAGTTCCTAGCTTAAGGGTGAAAAGCATAGCATAGTAAAACTGTTACTTGTCGCCCTTACCTTGAAGGCTTGACCCCTGCTACTAATGTAGCACCCCCCAGGAGCTCTGGAAACCTTACTCACACGCAGGAACACAACAACACAGAAGTGATTGTTATTTGTCTGCGGTCTTCTGTAAGGTGGAGGTTTTTCACCAGCCGGGCTGCTCCAGTTCGAGCGATAAATTGCTTTGCCCTGCCTCTCTTAAAAATATCTACTCAAACAAGTATTTCAACCATGTAAAAATACATACATATTCAAATACCTGTTCGGGTGTTATATAGATATATTAAATATGTGGGTTTTGGGTAGTTGAAAACAGAGTAGCAATACCATTTCTTTGGTTCTGCGGCGCTAATAACCAATTTACAACCACAAACTTCAAACGTTCGTCCTAATGAATGATACGAACATTTCGAATGCCGAAAACAAATATTGTAATTAGTTTTTATTACCATCTCTATGTAATAAAATCAGAGCCAGCGTGACTTACAAACGAAATACGGCGATGAAACTCGAGAAGAATACAAAGCATGTACATAGGGTCAAATGTTAGTTCAGGATTTTGGACCTTAACAAGATGGGTTAAGGATGAGTTTGTGTGGTACGTGCTTAGGTCTCAGACGTCTGGGGCTGTTGTTATTTTTATTTATTTCACGTTTGTACTTTGGTAGGTAGTCAAGGGCGTTGCTGCGTTATATATTTATTTATAGATGACAGTCGAACCTCTTCTGCGATCTCTTGGGAGGAATCCTTACAGACACAAACTTAAATAAATATCGAGCATCACATACATACATCGACCTTATGTCAGGTGCAGAATAAGAACAAAATGTAAGTCAAACAAATGTTTATTATCCTGAGTGAGAATAGAACCCAAGACCTTTCGCGCAGATAACGGGGTTACTACCAAAAATATCAACACACTTGAAAATCTACCTTAGAAAACGAATTACTATTATAATCACCTGTACCCTATACTATAACTGACGTTTAGAGAAAAACACTGGCTGAATAAAAAAGTAACCAATTGACACCATTAGTTAATTAAAATAGAAAAACCTTTCACGGCACAATCAAAAATAGAACTCAAAGTGTTTTATTTTAAGCGTCAATGAAAAGTACAACGTTCGGATTTTAAAATTAACTCGGAACCTTCCCAAACAGGCCGTTTCAATACCAATTACGAATCAAAAGCGGTACGGGCGTGTTCAACGTCAACCGACCCAGGTCTTTATTAGTGATGCCAGGAGTTGAATTACATGTCGATGAATTTTATTGCAATATATAGCGTTGAAAGGGATTTTTTTTATAATTTAAATTAGCCTAAAATACCATAGTGTAATACCATACCATAGTGAAATGCTATGCGATAGTGTTATACCTTAACATAGTGCAATAAGAACTAGCGCCCTGACAAGCTACTGCATGGATGCATTTACAAATAATGATTCGTTTATCACACTTTCTAGTGTACGAAAGTCATATCAATATCCGTCGCGAGGTTTAGAAGAAATGAGCGGACAAACAGAAAGTTTATTACTTTTCTATACATTTTTTGAAGAAAAATGAAAAAATAAATATGTTAGCCCTTCATTTCGATAAGGTCGCCCCAGCCCTAGCCTTTATTCAAATAATGTCAGTAACAACGACACACGAAAGGGCTCGTGTTTACGCAGAGGTGTATTTGTTTTTACACAGCTACGCAGCGGCATCGTGGCTGTAAGGCCAGTTTCGTTTTCATTAGGACGTAAGTGGCTAAACTACTGGCTGGAGTAAAAAAAGTAAGCACAGTCTAACAAAGAAGTATTTTTAAGCGTGAAACCGTTTAGCCTCATTTGAGTGTTTGTCTAAGTCTTGTTCCTTTTTCAAAATTTGTTTTTAACACAGGCACCTATCGTATGAATATGAAGTTTTTGCTGAAATGTTATCTGGCTGGAATAAAATAGTAAAATGTGCATCTTGAAAGAAGTATATCAAGCGAGAAACCTTGTTTCATCCTACTTTTTTGTGTTGAGAACCAAATAAAAGTTTAAATCAATTCTTTATTATGCAATTAAAAAAAAATACATTGAAGTCGTTGCAAATAAATGTATATAATTAAAAATAAATATCCAGTAAGATGAGAGAGTGAGAAGACATTTATAACTATTATGGCATGACTTTACGAAAAAAAGAAAAGTGTAATATCGACCAAATTTATATTGGTGGTCAAATGAGTATTTTATAAAAATGAATATTACTGGAAACAAAACTAACGACAGCGTGGTTCTATTTTCGATTTAAAACCTGTCACCGTGATCAAACAGGGTGAAAAAGGGTTCAAAATTTCAATGTTTGTTTTTCCACGTTTCCCATACATCAAAGTTAGGGTGAACTCGCATTGTAGAGGGCGCTAGTGGCGGCAAGCGAGCATTGCTTACCTTTGTACTAGTTTTACATAAGGGGTGGTTTTAATTTAACATATGTTACTGTTATAGTTAGAATGAAACAATTAATTTTTTTAATTACAATTGGCGGTTTCCAGCAATGTCTTTCAGGTAATTTAGGAATTAAAGTAGCCTTCAGTTTCTCTTGAAGAAAATCCATGTCTCAAATGTGAAGGTTGGCTAGTAGAGTATGCTTCTAGCATTAATTCCACCTGTTGTAGTTATTGTGCAATGTTTTTAAATAAAGTAAACAAATTTATGTGTCCATATTTTAATGTTAATTATATTTAACAAATTCGCTTCGTAGAAATAGAAATAGAAGATGTCTTTATTCATGTAAACTTTTACAAAAGCATTTATGAATCGTCAAGTCAAGTAAACTACAGCCGTGTTCGGAATGTTGATTCTATCGAGAAGAACCGGCAAGAAAATCGATACTTACTCTTTTCAAAAAGGTAATTAAGGTACTAAAACATAATTCTGAATATAATTATAGGATCTCAGTAGTTACAAGTTTTGGCAATCACACTGAATCGGTACTCACACTAACTATTAATTTCGTAGAACAATACCATTGTTCTCTTTGATTAAAGTATTTCTTGATTTCCACGCGATACTGAAATGTTTGACAGTCTAGAATTTGTCAAGTAGTTGTCGACACAATAATTTAAGGGGACAGAAATATGAAATGGATTCGGTGTGAGGCTAAGGGAACGAGTGGTCGATAAATATCATTAATAAATAATAAATAAATAAATCAATATTGGACAACATCACATACATTGTAAATATAAGAAACAGATTTTTTTTATCTTTTATCATAGTTCTAAACATATTCGGCAGAGGGCGCTTACCGGAGGATAACGGTTGATACAGCAGAAAAATTTCATGGTATACGATAGATAACTTGCGGTTAACTTGCGGTTAAGTTGATAAGAGCAGCACTCACGGTACGTGAAGGTCGTGGGTTCGATTCCCGCACCGCAAGGGGAGATAAAAAAATTCTGTTTCTAATTGTTACAGTTCGCTAGTACGGCGTAACGTACTACAAAAATAATACATGCATGCATGTACATAGGGTCAAATGTTAGTTCAGGATTTTGGACCTTAACAAGATGGGTTAAGGATGAGTTTGTGTGGTACGTGCTTAGGTCTCAGACGTCTGGGGCTGTTGTTATTTTTATTTATTTCACGTTTGTACTTTGGTAGGTAGTCAAGGGCGTTGCTGCGTTATATATTTATTTATAGATGACAGTCGAACCTCTTCTGCGATCTCTTGGGAGGAATCCTTACAGACACAAACTTAAATAAATATCGAGCATCACATACATACATCGACCTTATGTCAGGTGCAGAATAAGAACAAAATGTAAGTCAAACAAATGTTTATTATCCTGAGTGAGAATAGAACCCAAGACCTTTCGCGCAGATAACGGGGTTACTACCAAAAATATCAACACACTTGAAAATCTACCTTAGAAAACGAATTACTATTATAATCACCTGTACCCTATACTATAACTGACGTTTAGAGAAAAACACTGGCTGAATAAAAAAGTAACCAATTGACACCATTAGTTAATTAAAATAGAAAAACCTTTCACGGCACAATCAAAAATAGAACTCAAAGTGTTTTATTTTAAGCGTCAATGAAAAGTACAACGTTCGGATTTTAAAATTAACTCGGAACCTTCCCAAACAGGCCGTTTCAATACCAATTACGAATCAAAAGCGGTACGGGCGTGTTCAACGTCAACCGACCCAGGTCTTTATTAGTGATGCCAGGAGTTGAATTACATGTCGATGAATTTTATTGCAATATATAGCGTTGAAAGGGATTTTTTTTATAATTTAAATTAGCCTAAAATACCATAGTGTAATACCATACCATAGTGAAATGCTATGCGATAGTGTTATACCTTAACATAGTGCAATAAGAACTAGCGCCCTGACAAGCTACTGCATGGATGCATTTACAAATAATGATTCGTTTATCACACTTTCTAGTGTACGAAAGTCATATCAATATCCGTCGCGAGGTTTAGAAGAAATGAGCGGACAAACAGAAAGTTTATTACTTTTCTATACATTTTTTGAAGAAAAATGAAAAAATAAATATGTTAGCCCTTCATTTCGATAAGGTCGCCCCAGCCCTAGCCTTTATTCAAATAATGTCAGTAACAACGACACACGAAAGGGCTCGTGTTTACGCAGAGGTGTATTTGTTTTTACACAGCTACGCAGCGGCATCGTGGCTGTAAGGCCAGTTTCGTTTTCATTAGGACGTAAGTGGCTAAACTACTGGCTGGAGTAAAAAAAGTAAGCACAGTCTAACAAAGAAGTATTTTTAAGCGTGAAACCGTTTAGCCTCATTTGAGTGTTTGTCTAAGTCTTGTTCCTTTTTCAAAATTTGTTTTTAACACAGGCACCTATCGTATGAATATGAAGTTTTTGCTGAAATGTTATCTGGCTGGAATAAAATAGTAAAATGTGCATCTTGAAAGAAGTATATCAAGCGAGAAACCTTGTTTCATCCTACTTTTTTGTGTTGAGAACCAAATAAAAGTTTAAATCAATTCTTTATTATGCAATTAAAAAAAAATACATTGAAGTCGTTGCAAATAAATGTATATAATTAAAAATAAATATCCAGTAAGATGAGAGAGTGAGAAGACATTTATAACTATTATGGCATGACTTTACGAAAAAAAGAAAAGTGTAATATCGACCAAATTTATATTGGTGGTCAAATGAGTATTTTATAAAAATGAATATTACTGGAAACAAAACTAACGACAGCGTGGTTCTATTTTCGATTTAAAACCTGTCACCGTGATCAAACAGGGTGAAAAAGGGTTCAAAATTTCAATGTTTGTTTTTCCACGTTTCCCATACATCAAAGTTAGGGTGAACTCGCATTGTAGAGGGCGCTAGTGGCGGCAAGCGAGCATTGCTTACCTTTGTACTAGTTTTACATAAGGGGTGGTTTTAATTTAACATATGTTACTGTTATAGTTAGAATGAAACAATTAATTTTTTTAATTACAATTGGCGGTTTCCAGCAATGTCTTTCAGGTAATTTAGGAATTAAAGTAGCCTTCAGTTTCTCTTGAAGAAAATCCATGTCTCAAATGTGAAGGTTGGCTAGTAGAGTATGCTTCTAGCATTAATTCCACCTGTTGTAGTTATTGTGCAATGTTTTTAAATAAAGTAAACAAATTTATGTGTCCATATTTTAATGTTAATTATATTTAACAAATTCGCTTCGTAGAAATAGAAATAGAAGATGTCTTTATTCATGTAAACTTTTACAAAAGCATTTATGAATCGTCAAGTCAAGTAAACTACAGCCGTGTTCGGAATGTTGATTCTATCGAGAAGAACCGGCAAGAAAATCGATACTTACTCTTTTCAAAAAGGTAATTAAGGTACTAAAACATAATTCTGAATATAATTATAGGATCTCAGTAGTTACAAGTTTTGGCAATCACACTGAATCGGTACTCACACTAACTATTAATTTCGTAGAACAATACCATTGTTCTCTTTGATTAAAGTATTTCTTGATTTCCACGCGATACTGAAATGTTTGACAGTCTAGAATTTGTCAAGTAGTTGTCGACACAATAATTTAAGGGGACAGAAATATGAAATGGATTCGGTGTGAGGCTAAGGGAACGAGTGGTCGATAAATATCATTAATAAATAATAAATAAATAAATCAATATTGGACAACATCACATACATTGTAAATATAAGAAACAGATTTTTTTTATCTTTTATCATAGTTCTAAACATATTCGGCAGAGGGCGCTTACCGGAGGATAACGGTTGATACAGCAGAAAAATTTCATGGTATACGATAGATAACTTGCGGTTAACTTGCGGTTAAGTTGATAAGAGCAGCACTCACGGTACGTGAAGGTCGTGGGTTCGATTCCCGCACCGCAAGGGGAGATAAAAAAATTCTGTTTCTAATTGTTACAGTTCGCTAGTACGGCGTAACGTACTACAAAAATAATAAAATAGAAATAGAAATAGAAATAGAAAATATCTTTATTCATGTAAGCTTAACAAAAGCACTTATGAATAGTCAGTACAAATAAAGTATTCTACCGCCGTGTTCGGAATGTTGATCATGTCGAGAAGAACCGGCAAGAAACTCGACACTTACTCTTTTCAAATATAACAATGTGTCCTTAAACTAGGTACTTAAATAAAGTATACAAAGCTATAGTAAGATTTCAAAGAATTAAGTTATTCTAGACCCATACATTTTTGTCATTTAAATAATCATCAATTTTGTAGTAGCCCTTTTTTATTAAACAATTTTTAACATGAGACTTAAATCTATGCATGGGCAACTGGATAACATTTTCAGGTAACTTGTTAAATAATTTAACGCTTAAACCCACAAAGGAATTACTTATCTTATGTAGTCTTAGATATGGAACAGCAAGCTTGTGTTTATTTCTAGTGTTAAAGTTATGGAAGTCAGATTTTTTAAAAAGTAGATTATAATTTTTGCGTACATACATAATACAATCAAAAATGTATTGAGATGCAACGGTAAGTATGTTAATTTCTTTAAATAAGTCTCTGAGAGAATCCCGTGATTTAAGACCATATATGGCGCGGATAGCCCTCTTCTGTAAAACAAAAATAGTCTGAATGTCAGCAGCTGTTCCCCACAAAAGGAGACCGTATGACATAACACTATGGAAGTAACTGAAATAAACCAGTCTTGCCGTCTCAATATCAGTCAAATTACGAATTTTTCTTACAGCGTATGCAGCTGAACTAAGCCTTCCTGCCAGGGCAACAATATGGGGTCCCCATTGCAATTTAGAGTCTAATGTGATGCCGAGAAATACTGTAGAATTAATTATTTCAATAGGTTCACCATTCATAGACAATTTGATGTTGACTTTTTTAACATTCGGCATTGTAAATTTGACACATTTCGTTTTCTTAGTGTTAAGCAGGAGATTATTATTCGTGAACCAATGTAGCACTTGTGAGAGAGAACTATTTATATCTTCAAATGATTCTTTACATCTATCAACTTTGAAGATGAGAGAAGTGTCATCAGCAAATAACACAATCTCACAGAGATCCTTCGCAAAGTAAGGAAGGTCGTTAATATAAATAAGGAACAACAGAGGTCCCAATATTGAGCCCTGGGGCACTCCCATCGCTAGAGGTGCACCAGAAGAGTTAGTTCCATTCACATTGACCCTTTGAGTTCTGTCAGAAAGGTAAGACTGTAGAAGACTCAGTGAAGTGCTTACAACACCATAATGCCTCAACTTCATCAGCAACGTTTGGTGATCAACGCAATCAAATGCTTTTGACAGATCACAAAAAACTCCAATGGCGTCCTGTTTTCTCTCCCAAGCATCGAAAACATGTTTGATAAGTGCCACACCTGCGTCCGTAGTAGATCTACCTTTAGTGAATCCAAATTGCTTACTATGTAACAGAGCATTAACTGTAAGATGAGCTAATAATTGATTGAAAATAATTTTTTCAAAGATTTTGCTAAGTGCTGGTAATATGGAAATTGGTCTAAAGTTAGACGGATCACTTTTATCGCCTGATTTATAAAGTGGTATAATTTTACTTAATTTAATTAAATTAGGAAATTCACCAGCGTCAATACATTTATTAAATATGAAGGATAAATAAGGTGCAATTCCATGAATTATGTTTTTGAGTATATCAATGGAAATGCCCCATAAATCCTCAGTTTTTTTCATACTTAAACTCTTAAAACTCTTTATAATTTCCGCAGGACAAATATGAGTAAAGTTAAAATCAGCTTGACACTTATCTACATGAGATTTCAGGAGAGACTCAGCAATACGGGGGCTGGAGTTTAAGCTACTCGTCGTAGTGACAGGTATATTTGTGAAGAAAGATTCGAATACATTTGCAACATCTGAATCGGAATCAAAACGCCTATTGTCTAATTTGAGAGAGAACTTGTTGATTTGTGTTTTGTTTTTACAAGTCTCTTTATTTATAACGTTCCATGTTGCTTTACTTTTGATCACAAACATTGCTCTGATTCTGTGATAAGTAGCTTAAGCACTTGTGTTACAGAAATCAGAAACAACGTCGGTACCACAACACCCAGACCCGAGACCATATGGAAAAGTTCGTTTCCCATATTGACCCGACCGGGGATCGAACCCGGAACCTCAGAGATGGCGCTCGCCAAAGTCACGCCCGCTCGCCTCTCGGCTACGGAAGTCGTCATTAAGTGGAGATAGATGCGTTAATTTCAGATTTGTTTTTTTAAATAAAGCGCATTTTTTCCTGCATTGATTGGTAAGTGACTTGTCGCCTGGATAACTTGCTTTTGACCTTAAGACGAGCTTTTTTTTTTTTTATTTAGGATTAACAACAGCCAACTTAATTACAATTTTTACACCATATTATAACATAAGTGTCAATTGGGCCAAAAGCGTTAACCACAGTTACCATAATTTAATTTAACAATAATAGCCTTGACAGCATAATAATTATGTTTACTTACAACTAAAGCTAGTTCTTATGTTGGACCACACCAACCTGAGCGCAAAATATATAAGTATGATAGATAGATAATTGACGTGGTTAGATGAATACTAAATATGTATTTTAAATGGGTTGTGATCGCTGACAATGTAGAAATAATAATTAAAAATAAAAGCTTAACAGTGTCCTTAAAATATTTTTTGATTTGTTTGTTTTCAGTGTGATATTACTATGTCCGTATATGTATATGTGTAAACTTAGGCTACTTTATTTTATAAACCAAACCAAACTAAAAAAAAAAAATATAAAATAAATTCAAAATCCTGCAGTCCCCGCAAACGACTGATATAATAAATATATTCATAAATAAATAAATACGATTCAATAATATTTATAAGTATAGTTTATAATAGATTAGATAAATATTAGTACGTATATATTATGAGGTGGAAGCTATTGCAACGCATCCCTAATCCCCCCCAAAAATGTCTTTTTGTTGTGTATAAATGGGTCAATATCACCGAACTCTGTGTTATAATATAACACTTAGCGATTCTACTCAGGACTGCATTTTGAGCATAGTTGGTGCGATGTGAGGCAATAGCAAAAAGTGAAGTATGGCGCGTGCGTCGAGTAGGTGCGCATAGTGACATCAGTTGCGACACAAGTTCAGGACAGTCCATGCGCCCGCTCACCACATCATGAAGCAGTCCCATGTCTAATACTTTACGTCGCTTATCAAGAGTAAACATTTGGTATTCGCGACAACTCTCCAAGTAATGCGTGTTTCTACTTTTATTTGATTTATAATTAAGATGGCGCAAAAACCTGCGTTGAATACTTTCGATTCTATTCTTATGATTCGCAAAGAATGGAGACCATATCTGGGATGCATATTCTAATATACTGCGCACATACGCGTAGTAGACTATTTTAAGGCTCATAATGTCAGCTTGGAAAATAGCTCTCTTATATCGAAATAGCATAGCATAGGCATAGCGATTTTCCGCTTGAACTGGAGCAGCCAGAATGGTGAAACACCTCCACCTTACAGAAGACCGCAGCCAAATAACAATCACTTCGGAGTTGTCGTGTTCCTGCGTGTGAGTAAGGTTTCCAGAGCTTCTGGGGGGTGCTACATTAGTAACAAAAAAACTAAGTACATTGGTAAGGGCGACAAGTACAGCATAATAACGCTGTTACTGAACTTGTCGCCCTTAAGCTGCTTCTGGGCGGGGGAGTCCCACACACGTCGCTGCCATCCCCACGGCAGCGATATGGTGTGAAAAGAAGGCATTTTCTCCCCCTAAATAAAAGGACGTCATTACCACTTAACATCAGGTGGGATGAGGTCAATCTTGAAGTGCAATACAAAACAAAAAATAACTGCAAGTATTTACAGCGATGATTGTGCAGTGAAATGCACGGCAGAATACAAACTTTGGAGTTTGCACCGCCTTTATGTCGGGCGCATAAGAACTAATATCGAGTTGCAAGTGTACTTTAACATGCTGTTGATTGTACCGCGCTTATGCCATTGGCATTAGGACTAATACCGAGCTGCAAGTGTTTACGTACATAGTACATTAAGCGTAAATAAATCCGAATCCAACACGTAATCCTAACAAGTTTAGTCGGAGACGCGAGACCGTCCTACCCGGGATCCGAGACCGGGCGTCGTTACATCCCGGAAGGGTGATGCCGGGTGAATTTAATATATTTCCCGATTCGACCGTTCGGGGAGGATCTAGGAGTACTGGATGTGATTAGGACGCGATTGTACAAATGGAACTGATTAAATTTAAGTATTTAATTTAAAAAGATAAGCAAAAGATATAATTAAAAAAATTGAAATATGTTTAGTTTTCGATTATTCGAGTGCTTGACGCCGCACAAGCGAATTTTAAATGTTTGTTTTAAATAGACTTTTTGTCTTTGTCGCGTCCTTAAGAACGGGCACAAGAACTAAATTATATGAATTTGGGTCTCTTAGATGTCAAGACTGAGGCAAAAATTAACTACACTAATTAGAAAAAGAATAGTCTAGGGTAACAATAAAGTTCTTTTCAAGTTAGGAAGGAATTTGTACCGTTCAAAATTAACTTATTGAATAAACTTAAAATCAACAACAATCACTTAGGAACAAAATCTATGGTCTTCGAACGTCGAATCTAAACCGGAAATAAAGTTAATGAGCCTTTTTTGGATTTCAGGGAAGATTTAAAATTTATTATTTTCCCTAACATTCTTGTCTTAAGAATAACCAATCAAATTAAAAAGTGTGTCTTTGTTATCTAACGTCGGGTCTAGCAAGGCATGTTTTGTTTTTAAATCATAGCTCAGGATTGTGATCGTCATTTAGCAAGCGTATTTAATCCAGTATCCATTATAATAACGATGACTTGAATTTAATGATGGAAGACTAAGAGATGGAACATTCAATAGGTTTACGTATTTCACCTCGAATTTATCAAGACTGTCTCTTCCATCCTATTCCAATCCATGTTTTATACCAGATTATGTTAGCAGAGTGGAGTGAGAAATTTCAAAATAAATTCCATACGGAATAGACATTTATTGACAGCCTTTCGCGTTCATTTAAACTTATTTTACCATAAACCCCTCATCCCTTTTATGTATTATTAATGTGATTGCAAGTGATATTACGAATATCCAACCTTATATTTTTGTTGCAGGTACAAAGGCACAAATATAGATTCCTTTTCGTCACAACATATAACTCGTTAAATATAATCTACAGGCCCAAAGGATTTGACACGAACAAATATCAGTCGAATATGAACGCAATATAGAAAGATTCACATATTATTTCGGTTCGTCCCCGCTGCTGCAAGGTTATGTCTTGGAAGGTATTTAACAGTGAACGCAAAAAACATGGGAGCATTCCTGTCATACCTACTAACTTCATTTGAATATCGGCACCAAACTACACACAAATGTAAAGCACACAAGCAATAAATACGCAATAAAGAAATAAAGTATCAACACTTGAAAAAAAACTTTAAGTCTAACACGTTTAGGTCGCCAAATAGACAGTTTGTTAGTTACGTCATTTCATAGAATGGGATGGAAATCGCGCTGTTATTGGTCCGCGCCTGTAACTCGCTGCGTCCTTGGAAACAGTATCCGTACAAGCGCTAGCTCACTTTTGTAAGTCACGCCCACCGTGCCTTAATTTCGTTGTGCCATTTTCAAGCGTCAGAAATGCTTCTATGTTTTTCCGTTCACTGGTCTTTAATAACTTAGGTCAAATGTATGAATAATAATATTGAACACCTAAATGATTGTCTACTAACAATTTAAGTACGTATCAGGTGTACTGAATTTTTCTTCAAATCAGTGACAAATTATAGGTTAGATTACAAAGTAATTTTCTGTTGTGGTAAAGGAAAAATGTAGGGTTATCATTTTGTAAACTAATGTTCACGTGAAAAAGTGAGTTATAAAACGAGTTGTTTTTTCCAAACAACCTTTTACTAATGTAAATTATATTGATTAATCGTCTATATGAAACAAATGAAGCTACCATCAGCTCGGAACCTACGACTACCTATGATACCGGCAGCTCAGTGGTTTTTATTACAAACAAAGCTGAATTTATAACTAACTAGCTGTCCCGGGGAACTTCGTAACGCCTATTTTTTTAGTTTCTAACCTTTTAAACCTTCCCTGGACCTCCACAATTATTTCAGAACCAAGATTAGCCAAATCGATCTAGCTGTTCTCGAGTTTTAGCGAGATTAACGAACAGCGATTAATTTTTATGTATAAGATTGTGAGCCAAGACAAACCGTGTAGTTTGTGAACTATGGAAATATAGTAAAACCAAAGGAATGATGATAATTAAAAAAACTTTGTACCCACACCGAATTGCAAAGACTGGATGTTTGGTACCGGCTTTATGTTCAATGAAACACTATTTCTCGACTTATATAATATTTGTGAACATTAAGTATTTAATAAGCATTTCTAAAAATCAATACGACAATATGTAGGACCTTATATGGAAATGCCACGGATATTCCTTTTTTTTATCTTAACTTTATTCACATTCAACCATGTGCATAAATTTATTACTTTGAATATGATCAACATGTATATAATTATAATAATATTACATTTCTACGGCTGGCTACTTAGGGTAAACCACTTCCCAACGGCTCATTTAATAATGGATTTTAGGTGCACAATTTTTACTATCGCTTTGACTGATATATCGGTATAAATATATGAAATATCTGACTTAAAAGTTTGATAACTTGTGCCGCGCTGGAATTATTTTATATAAAATGAATTTGACGATAATACAAGTAATTCGTCATTGAAAGGACGTATTTAATGACGTAGATCGAAATGTGTGAACTAGAATATTAAAGACCTAGATGATTAAATATCTGTGTGTCTGGCATTTTTATGGCTTATACGTGAATTTCGATAGCATAAATTACAGGTTTCATATCAACTTACACTAAAATAAAACATGGGTTTTAGTCGTGTTTCGATTCAATTATAATATCGTCGGCTTAAGTGTCAAATCTAATAACTCCTAATATTTTTAATCATTAAGTTCTATTGGGTGATATCTACTAGATATAATTGTTTCGACACCAGTGCGATTGAATTATTTGGTAAATTGAAGAATATAAATTCTAAATTTAAATCAATATTTGTTTATTCAAGTAGGTTACATGTAATAACACTTTCGAATCGTCATTATTTATAATGCAAAGTGATTCTACTTTCGGTTCGGAACCTATATCTACCGAGAAGACACCGGTAAGAAACTCAGCAGATTAGTTACAGTGGCAGTATCTAACTTATAGCTATGTGTAGAACACTTTGGACCAAGTCATATAGTTTTATTTCAATGAGTGAAAAAAAGCATTAAATAGTATGTTATTTTAAGAGGTAAACTGGAGCAGACCAGTCCCCAAGGGTGGCGCCTGTTCAAAAGCATGACGTATGTGCCAGCCATCGCTTCACTCAACCATATTGAAGGTAATGTAACGACTCGCCACGTAGCGCCACCACCCCAGTGACGTTTTAGTGAGCATGACTATAATCAAGCACGATTTTCGTTGGTAATCGATCGTCTTGTATTCAATTGTCAAACTTGTCACAATTCAAAAAGTAAACCAAATAGTCTGAATATGATGTCTTCAGACAAGAATATAATGTTTTGTTATACCAATACATATATTTGTCGGCAATACATATTGGCATTACAAGAGTGTGACGCTAAAACTAAAAATGAAGTAAGCCTTTCATCAAAGGCTAACCCATTTCCATGGCTTAAATATCGCGTCAGAGGTCGTCGACCTCAGATATAGGTTAGACGCAAGCCAAAGGTCATTGCAACAATGGCTTTTGTCGAAAATAAAAATAAGGCGCCTGTCGAATCTTTTTGTCAAGAGGCACGGCGCGGTGAGGCCCCAACAAGCCTTGGGGGGCAGGCGGTGTTGCCAGATTCGTTTTAAAATACCTGGACCTCATAAGTACAAGGGAAATTGTAGCTACAATTGGCATAGAAGCAATACTTTTCCGTTGTTTAGAATGCGAATTTTAATTTGTCATGTACTAATCTATACTTATATTATAAATGCGAAAGTAACTCTCTGTTTGTTTGTCTGTCCGACTTTCACGACTAAACCTGAACTGATTTTGATGAAATTTGGTACAGGTATACGTTGCACTTCTAGAACGGACATAGGCTAATTTTTGTTTTGAAAATCAGGGGCATGGCCCTTGAGAGTTTATATAATATTTCTTTTTCTAAGTTAGCCATATGAAATTTAGCACAAAAATAGCTCAAAACTTGGTTCATAATAATATCTACTTGTATCAATATTTCGGTTTGGTGCTGTTAAAAATCACATACAACCTGAAGTGCTTGCTTCACATTTTAATTTGTAATTTTCACGTGAAAATATACTTAAAAAAAAAGCAGAATATACTTTCAAACACACACAACATAATATAATTATTGAGAGTTTGGTACCAAATTCATAACTTAATAAAATTGGCCCAGTTTAGGCATTGCAAGCTTGGATTAACTGATTGTCTGATAAGAATGACGATTCTGATATGTATAGGTAGGTTTAGTACACATAGCAATAAAACTTATTTCTGAATTTAGGTACCTAGCAAAGTAATTATAACTGGCGGAATTAGTAAAAAAAAATTGACCTAATTCCAGCCCCCTATAGTCCAACTTTTATGATCATATGAACACCTTAGAGTCACCTAGGCTCCTCTCATCTGGCGACCCCAGTGGGGGTACCAAAGAGGGGGAGGGTGTATCAAATAAGAAGTGCGGGGCGGGGGCATATTATCACGTAACAAATTGGTTTCAGCTACCTTTGTTCGACGTCCCGTCCCTTCCGAGACGAATGGGGTAGGGTCAGCAGAAAAACCGTGTTAATGTACGCGATCAATTCGGGCTCTTACTCCATATTTTATTGGAGTACTTAGGTTGGCGGTGAATGGAGAGCTGTTCTGAAAGATATCGTGAGTCTGTGGATTTCATTTCTGAATAGCTTTGGACAGTTTCGTTTTGAGTTATCATAATAGCACAAAATAAAGGTTCATTTAATTTCGTTTGTAGTAGCTTTATAAAGTTAAATATCCGGCTCGAAGGACCATTTAAATGTACGGTTCGTACACTTAGAGAAAGGATTGTTGAATAGAAAGTCACTGGTAATAATCACTGAGAGTTTATTCTACGATAAAACTCACAAATACAATTAAAGGAGAGCTAGAGACTAGATGGTAAGTAATGGTGAAAATGATGTGAGTGAATACGCGCGATTGGTACGATGATCGATAAAACACTAAAGTACAAAATTAATGAATAGAAGGAAATTAAAATTACGCCACGATTAGAACATTTGAGTCGGGTAAATTGCTGACTCGCGACACAGATATTCGATGTACGTTCAAAAATCGTACAAATTGCATAACGTTATAGAAAACACCATAGTCTTATTTATTTAAAAACTTTATTGTACAAAAAAAGTACAAAAGGTGAACTTTATGCTAGGAGCATTATCGTAACCGTTGGGTCATGCAGATAGTTCGTTTATGGGTGCGGTAACAGTTGGAGTCTTATCATCAACGCCAGCTTTCTCTTACTAAAATTAAAACACTAATACTTTTGTAGACCTTTATAATGCGATCGATTCAACATTCTTATGTGTTTAAATATTTAGTGCAAACTTCTTTTAGTAGGCTAGATGCGTTGTCAAAAGGTTAACATTAACAAAAATTATTGCCAATTATTTTCAAATCAGTATATACTTAACAATTTAATCAAACATTGTAGCATCACGAGTTGATTAACTATTTAAGACACACTGACAAAAGTATATTATCATACAGGCCTAGCATGCGAAATACGTCAAATTTATCGCATGAGACGACAAAAGTTTTGACACTGTTGATCGGCTAATAGCACACCGCACTCGTGTTTTCAGCCAATCAACAGCTGACGCACTGACATCAATCGATTTTGACGTTTGTTAAGAGTGCGATAAAATTTAGTCGCGTGCCGCATGCTAGGCCTGATAGACTTATTTACACTACGGTAATGTAAAACATTCAAATAGCTTGTTGAATTAGGCATTGAGAAGATTAGTATTTATTCCATTCAAACAGTTCTAAAACATCAAATATTTGCCGCAGCATCACGTATAAATTATGGTAATGTTTGCTAAACATGTTCACATTGAGTGCATTAGCATAATTTTTCATAAAGCTTTTAAACGTGGGAACTACTACAGAATAAAAAACTCGTATTACAGGTGACAGCTGGGATTTATGATTTTTGACAGCAACTTATTTTTGTCAAAACATCTTCATTGAAAAAACTTGTTCGTAGGTACCGACATATCATTTTGCGACACATTTGTTTTTTAAACGGTTTTATTTAGCTGGCACTATTTTTACAATCGGGGAAAGCGTGTTACTACAATAAATATAAATATTGAACAGCATTACATACATTGTTCTGATTATATGGTACGTAGCTAAAGCACTTGTGTTACAAAATCAAAAACACCGAAAGACGATAAAAGTTCGTTTCCTATAATGACTCGACCGGTGATCGAACCTGGGACCTCAGATGCGACATGACGCCAAAGGCCGGCCCACTCGCTTCTCGAATACGAAGGATTTGACTTACTTTTATAGCGGTAACTACTAAGATTCTGCACTCAACTATAAATCATGTCTGCATGATGACATACCTGCAAGAAAACAAAACAAATATTAGACAAATATTCAATAAAAAACAATAAAAAGCTATAAACTTATTTCAAGAGGTTAACTCATTAAGCACAACAATCATTGACTTTTATCCAATCTAAAAACGACTTCTCTGCTGACCGTACCAAGCTAAAAACCCGCCTATTTAACATGGAACAGAAAAAAATCATTTGTAAGGCACAATTCAAGAATAAAACCTATTGAGACGCAAGATCCCGAGCACATTGTACATTTTTTTTGTTTACCGTACTTGTACTTAGGAGGTGTTGGTAAGGTGATGTTGATCTTACATACGTTTTGTTTATACAGTAAGAAATAAATATTGGACCACATCACATACATTGCTCTGATTCTGTGGTAAGTAGCTTAAGAACTTGTGTTACAGAAATCAGAAACAGTGTGGTAACACCCAGACCTAAGACAATATAGAAAAGTACGTTTCCCATATTGGCCCGATTGGGTATCGAACCCGGGACCTCAGAGATGGCGCGATGCCAAAGTACTGTGAGTAATGTAATGAGTACCAAAGTAATGAGTTTACTTACAGGCATACGCAATATGTCAAATTTATCGCATGAGACGACCAAAGTTTCGATACTGTTTATTGGCTAATAGCACACTGCACTCGTATTTTCAGCCAATCAACAGCTGACGCACTGACTTCAATTCTGAAATTTGTTAAGAGCGCGATAAAATTTAGTCGCGTTGCGTATGCTAGCATACCTAGCAGGCCTAGGCCTGTTAGTCATTGTAAAGTGTGGGTCAGTCGTATCTGGTAAGTTCTTTAAATATTTTAAAGAAATATGAACATTTTAGCTCTTACGATAACTTGCGGTAAGTTCATTTGAAATACCAACATTCGCGATACGTGGAGGTATCGGGTTCGGATCCCACACCTCAACGAGAGATAATTTCTTTTTATTCAGGACAGATTTGTGTTAAACAACATAGAGCAAAAAAAGGGTGGAAATAAAAGTGTTCGAAATTTGTATACTTTAAAAGTATTAAAAGTAAGTTTTCAGCACCTTTTAGAAGTTTAAGACAATACAACGAAATCTGAAGAGACCAAAGTTTTGAGCTACTAACGTTCCATAAATAATATCAGTTCTAACTTTTGTTAGACGAGGAGCCACAATAGTTAACATTTATTTCTATTTAATGACCCCCATTAGGGTCTTGATCCTAGGCTAGTTTTTTCGTGTGTGTGTGTGTGAGTAGATATATTTAGCATGTAAGTAGTTATTATTTATGTACCTAGCTTAACTAATTAATAGATTAATTTATAAAATGTGAATACACCTGAGAAGGTAAAATTTTGGCGGTTATTTTATGAAAGCAAATGTATCAGCTAATTATGTACCTAAATTTATATTCACAATAAATTTCATTTCATTTCATTTTTTTTATGTATTTGTGTGTATGTTTGTGTGTAGCTTTGCTCATTTAGAACCACTCTGAGGGAGGAGAGAAGCGATTGCGTTCGCATTCTCCTTAGCACCCTATCACGGACCTCCAATGGTCTACGGACCGCAGGTTAAGAAACACAATCAATATTTTATCATACAAACCATCTACATTATTAATAGACACACGTTAATAAATATTAGTAAACTTTCAGGCAAGATATAGTATAATCGTAAGACCTACATGAACGAGAATATAATCATAAATTAAATAATAGTCGCATTTAATATGATTGTATTTTGACAAGTTACCAAAGTAAACAATACTGACAATACTACATTAGTAGCAGGGGTCAAGCCTTCAAGGTAAGGGCGACAAGTCCAGTAATAGATTTATTATGCTGTACTTGTCACCCTTAAGCTAGGACCACATTACCACTTAAAATCAGCTGGGATGAGGTCAATCTTGAAGTGTAATAAAAAAAACAATGAACTTGTTGCCGTGGCAACTATTCTATTTTATAGTTTTCGCATATCTTAAAGTGTAAAGAGTTTATACTATACTAGACATCCAGATACAATAGAAAAACGATCGTGTCTGGCTTTTAAAAGGACATTCGGTCTTTCGAGTTTAAATAGTGGGGTGCCATTTGAGAATATCATAAAAGCATACTTATTCCAATATGAAAATAACCACATTTACATCGTATCCCATTACACCTAACCCTAAGTAAAATAGCGTCCCACTTAACTAATTATAAATAATTCAACCCTACCACAACGCAGGTCAGTGTCCGGTCCCAGAGACCGGCGGTCCGTGAACGAATGAGTGAATGAACGACTGATTTATTTGTTCGGTCCCGACGGAACGTTCCGAGGCAATCGGGGGAACAACAAAGCTTTGACCGAATACTCATTTAGAATGCTTAAATAGACGTAAAGTAACGCTTGGGCTGAATAGAGCCCGCCCTTGGACTAGTGTCCGAGGTGTTTGCGAGAAATTTTGCGACGATTTTCGCGGTATATATTTTTGGTTCTTTGTACTTATATTTAAAAAAATACAAATAGAAGCGACGCGATGAAAATACATCTGTCATTATTTTAAGAGTTCCTTTGTTTCGTTTTTAGTGTTAATGGGCAAAGTGGTGTCAATTTCGAGACCTACCACTGTTATACGGATTGTCATGTGTTAGTTTAAGTTGTAAAGTATTTTCAATTTATAAACCTTATCAAGTTAAGGGTCGAATATAAACAGATGTAGGTTCTAGGAAGCAATTGTAAGCTAATTTTGTCCCTTATGCATATAAATCGCAATTTGGACGTTTAAGCCTTAACGATGTTATAGATTGGTAGTATCATAAAACAGATAAAAGATACCATGCCTAAATTGCTTGTACCTATGGCCGGCTTGGATCTAACTTTTCTAAGGAAAACATCGGTCACAGGTGTAATAATATATATTAATAGTAAATAAGGTTTACTATATTTGTGGAGATCATTCAGAATTCACAGTATTGGTTGCACATAAGATGCTCAGACCAATTGGAAAAAGCCCATTGATTTTAATCCAACCTCAAGCACTCTTGGGGTATGATTCACATACATATAGAAACAAGTCTGACTCGCAAAGTATGTGTTTTGTCTTCGTCCAATCGTTTGAGTTTAGAAAGAGATAGAACACAGTTTCGGTATTCGAATCCGATTCTGTTATTTTGTGAATGCTGGGCGATTTTTTGATTTCGTTATAAATAATAAATATTGGACAATATCACATACATTGCTCTGATTCTATGGTAAGTAGCTAAAGCACTTGTATTACAGAAATCAGAAACAACGACGGTACCACAACACCCAGACCCGAGACAATATAGAAAAGTTCGTTTCCTATATTGACCCGACCGGGGATCGAACCCGGGACCTCAGAGATGGCACTCGCCAAAGTCAGGCCCGCTCGCCTCTCGGCTACAGAGGTCGTCATTCGAACAGAAATAGAATTCACAAATTAGTTCACTGCCCAGCTCAGTATCGTACTTATTTGTTATTCACATCAGTAAATCATCGTATTTTAGTTGAGTGATTGGTTAAGTCAAAAAAGAACCTCAACAGTCCCTGCTTAATTTCCATTTAAATTACACTTTGAAGCGCGTAATCACCGGCAGATAAATGATTGCGAAATTATTTTAGTCTTCAAAAGCATTCTACCTTAGTCCGCCATTTATTGCCCCACATGTAAACAGTTTTAAAGTGGCCCAGTACCGTTTAATTTTGGCTCTTATTCCTATCTGGATAGTAGGGCGAGTGAAGTACAGAGCACTGTCTAATTTCATCCAGGAATAGGGTTGTCACTCAATCATACTTGTTGTCCTAACATGGAGTTTAGTGCGTTCGTTTTAGTACACTTTAAGGGGTTATGTTAGTCTATAGTCAATTGGAGCTTTATTTTTTTAGCTTTATCTTTGAAAGCTCATTAATTTTAAGCATTTTTCACGTTCTATGTTTCGGTCTTCCGACGGGCTAGTTTATTAACAAAAAAAGAAAATACTAAAATACTTTGAAATTAAAAAATAATAAGCTTTTTTTTAATTATAACACATTAGCAATTCGCTTCCCTTCCTTCCTTAGATTTTTATTGATCGACCATGTGTTTTAATTTTTCTTTTTATTAATATGTACACGATTGATTTAAGCTTTTTCAATACCTCAATATAAGACAATTAGTTCAAACGGGCTTGAATAGGTTTCAGACCCAATACACAAACCACTACTCTTTTCACATGCAGATTGAGAACGTAATAACTTAAAACATATTTTTATATTAGTACAAACCAGTGAACGGAAAAAACAAACAGGTTACAATTAGATTCATATCCAATTCACAAACGAGATCTCAATTTGACTCTTTATTTTTAATTTTAGAAACATAAAAAGGCGTAATCAACCCTACGTCCCACGCTATGTTTAACTCTGGTCTAAGCGACCGCACTCATCCCGGTCAGCGGCAGCGAGCCGCACGGGCCCATTCACCGGTCACTCGTTCACAGTTCACTCATTCACTCCCTTTGATGTCGCCGTACGCACTTCACGCCCGCTGCGCATTGTCATACACCTTGTAGAATTACTTGTATGTGTATTAGTAATAAGGATACTATAACGTTACTTTCCTTGCAATCCAAGTAAGGGAAAAGAGTCATCATGCACATTATCCAAAATCCAACCTTCTGCGCGTTGCGTAGAGTTCGATTCTCCGATAGGTAAATATGGAAACTATGCTTTCTAAATTGACTTGATGCTGGGTTTTCCTCTCTAATTCGTGTTTGTCGCCTAGTCATAGTGCAAGGATAACCCTTAGTTGATTGGTTTGACTGTTTGGCACATTTATTTTTGAGTAGATTTTGCCCGCGACATTGTTCACATCATGGATAAAAAGTGTCCTGCAGGTAATACTAGAGGCTCGCCGCGGCTTTGTACGTGTACATATACAAGCAATGAAATGTAACTTAAGCTCTTATGACGTTATTATAAGGTTTGCTTTAGTACGAGATTGTATACACAATCTAATTCTTAATATTATATTTGTGCACGTGACTGTACTATTCCCGTTTTTTCCACATTTTCCACTGACTCTCCGCTTCTAGTGGTCGCAGCTTGATGTTATATAGCCTAAAGCCTTCCTCGATAAATGGACTATCTAACACTAATATATATTTTCAATTCGAACCAGCTGTTCCTGAGATTAGACCGCTCAAAAAAACGAATTAACACGTCAGCTTTATAATATAAGTATAGATAGGCATCTTACATAAAAAAATAATAAATAAATAAATATTGGACAACATCACATACATTGCTCTGATTCTGTGGTAAGTAGCTAAAGCACTTGTGTTACAGAAATCAGAAACAACGACGGTACCACAACACCCAGACCCGAGACAATATAGAAAAGTTCGTTTCCCATATTGACCCGACCGGGGATCGAACCCGGAACCTCAGATGGCGCGATGCCAAAGTCTAGCACGCTCGCCTCTCGGCTACGGAGGTCGTCAAACAAAACAAAACATGTCTACCAAACTTCAAAACGCGTTTTGAGTGAACAGCTCATTCGGTTCGTTCACAGTTCACTCATTCACAAGCTCTGATTCCGGGCTCACTTCACGGCTGTTGCGCATTGTCATGAACATCATAAAATTACTTTTAATGAAGTATTTACTATGTGTATTAGTAATAAGGATACCGTGAAATGACAGCCAATTATGCCTTATTTGGTCAAAATATCGTCAAACTTAATAGTTAAAAATAGTTGTTTAAGCCAATTAACTATCGTTTCTGTAGCTTTTTTGTACTTTCAAATTGTTTTCTATTTGTGATCGTAGCCACATGATTTTTTTTAGGACTTCTGTAACTTACATTGATGATAATATCATAATTTAGTACCACGGACCTCATTTTATGATGAATCTGGAATATATATTATAATTCGGTGGAATTTAGATAAAGTTTGTGTTTATTGTCACTTTGTTTTGTTTTTTGTGTAATTAAGTTTTCATTTCCTTATTAGAGATAAAATGTGAGAACAGCGGCTATTTTAAATTGACCGCATTGAAACGTGTTAAACGACTTGTTACGTCCACAACTTACTTCAGACCTGATTGAAGAAACGAGAATATACTGAAGCATTAGGGATCCATGAAAAGTTAAAAGGCGCCATTCGGTTGATAACGTTTAAAATAGAAGATTTATAATATTTTCCGAGAAACCATTCTTTCAGATAGAAGTTGGCAGCGAAATAATCAACATAATAATCCATTCATCAATGGAGATGAGTATAATTAGCCATTATGTCAGGTACAAATTTATAAATAGTACTATTACTCTGCTACGAAATCACGTGGCACGGATTTGCCACGAGTAAATTAGAAGCCAAGCGATAATGAAAATGAAGGCAGAATTAAGTCAATAAAGTTTCATTTCATTAGGTATTAATCAGATCATTCTTTTGGGCTAGTGTAGGGTTAAAATCGATAAAGTTGGTTAATTCATTTTTTTTTTCAAGTTTCGGATCTCAAATTCGTTTATACTCGTCCACGTTATGGGTACAGGCCGCATCTGAAACACGAAATGGAATGGACTGTTCCCCACGATTGATGCCTAGCTGTATGGCAGATGGGTCATCATCATCATTGTAAACATCATTTCAGTCGAAGGACGTCCACCGTTGAACACATAATCTTCTATACATCTTGTGGAGGGCTGTCCTATTTTCTGCCCCTACGGTATCGGTTCCCAGAGCTATATGACCTGCCCAATGCTACTTTAGTTTTTCAATGCCTCGACTTATATCAGTGACTTTGGTTCTGCTACGAATCCTCTTATTTCTTAGCCTGTCACGTAGAAAAACTCCTAACTATCTCCATTGCGCGTTGAGTGACTTTAAGCCTTCAGATGAGGCCAGGTCAGGTCAGGCACCATATTATTGGAAATACACAATTGCCAAATACTTTCGTCTAGGCACAACGAATACTTGGTAAAAAGTTTTTTACGGGAAGTTACTAAGTTAACGTCTCAGTGCCTTGCAAAGCTCTAGAAATAAGTGGCTCTCGTAGTTAATGTTACTTAAAATTTGACCAATTCAATGCCGGACCGAATTGATAGTAGCTTAACTTTCGGTTTCATTTCTAAACCGGTGTCGCTACCACGCCACTAGCGCTTCGCTAGTTTACGCTAAAATATACCTCCATTTGAAAGCGAATCATAGTGGAAAGTCTGTCGTTTGATCAAAACTGCACAACTCATAAAATCCCAGGCGAAGCCGAACATATTTAGACCAGATGAAGTCACTGTTGGTGTCTTCTCCGAACTGTTTGCAAACGCATTTTATTTTTGGACGATTTTAGGGCAACTACATAACTACAGAGGCTATTGGTGTTCATGAATAAGTCGCTACGTAAATGTACATAATGGATTATATCATTTTGTGCAAAGGATAATCTATAATGGAACTGTTTTATGTGAGCCTTATTTTATTTGTCTCACTATTTGCAAATTTGAAATTTCAGATTATGCAAATTCAATGCCATCTGTAGGAAAAAGGGTCTCGTTTTGACTATTGGACTAAGAATTTCTTTCTACAAGGGCTCCTTTTCTGCCAAATGAGGCACGGATCCCTTATAATTAAAAACAACACCGAACTAATGTGACTTAATGTCCGTACCACTGATTAATTAACGCACTAAAATGTTTTGTAGAGAAATCTATAGCGTGTCCTACCGTTGCGTGAATGGAAAGCTGTTGTTTTCCATTCAGATTAATGATTATTTTGACGTTAGTTTTTATAAATGATCTCAACCCCGCTTTGATTTACTGCACCCTAATTTCTTGTTCAAAGTTTGTGGGTACACTAGTACACGACACATCAACCTACCTTTTTGTTTCAGGGGGAGAAATGCTCTGAGGAAGACTTCTTGTATGAAAGCCGTGTGTGTGGAACTCCCCCGCTCTGAAGAGAGTCTAGACTATCATTTATAACCCCTCAGCACCTCTCGTGGCTTGACGTGGATTATAATATTATAATATGGCAAAAAAACTGGAAATATTTGACAGAATCGGACAGGTCACAATGTTTACAGTTAAATGACGTCACACTGTACAATTTGGACTGTACACCGCTCAGGCGACTATATGTCGTAACTATAAGATTTAAAATCAAATAGCAAATGTTTACTGTTATGTGGTTTTTGCCGTACATTACGAAACTACACACACAAATTTATATTAATATTGGAAGTTACTTCACTTTCGTTTGTGCAAAATTTGCCAAAGTGTGATACATTGTACTCGAAGCTAACAAAGATTAATAGAGTCTCTTATATTTTCGGAGACATGTGAGAAGAAGTAAGTTGAGGCGTTGGAGATGTGGTGCTGGACACGAATGCTGGGGGAGTCGTCGTCAGAGTTTCGTACAAATGATTCCATACTAAAAGAATTTTGCATTAGACAACGCCTATCAACCACAGTTTAGTTGCGCATTTTGACCTTCATTGGCCATGTTTCACGTCGCGGTGATGACTCTATAGAACGTCTCGTGGTGCAGGGAAAAGTGGAGGGCACCAGAGCACGTGGCAGTTCACCAATGAGATGGCCAGACCAGATCAGGGCTGCAAATAAGTGCTCGGTTTATGAATGTAGGCTGCAGTACGTGATGGACGGCGCCGTATCACTAAGATGGTTACTCACCGAGATTCAATGAGGACCACGTTCACTCTGGCAAGAGTGTACCGATTAAGAAGAAGAAGAACATTTTCTCTAACATAACTTTGTGTTTAACAAACAACAAATTGAAAGCGATGGCTGGATTTTTAAAGTCGGTTAAATTCTAAACGGTTGAAGTTGGGCCGCAAATCTAATAATACAATACATAATTGTATGAAGCGATCAAATGACAAACTGCCTATACTTGAAATATCTCTAACCACTCCATTTTCATTTTCCAACATTACATAATACCTGATTAAACGAAACAAATTAATAATTCCACTCGTACAATCACTCACAAATGATATTAACTAAGGCACAAGACATATAACTTGACTTATAAGGGCACAATAGGTAATTATGGTTCATAACTAAATCCGCCTACAAAACGTACAAGTACCAACTCGAATTATAACAATGCTTTATCATCGATTTCAATAAATCGAGTTATTTTGTAATAATGTTCAAGCACAATTTTGTAGCTGGTGAACTTAATGATTTGTTAGTTACAGTTTACGCTGCCATTTGCGTTCGATTGTTGATTTGTTTCTAGTACTTAGAGATACCTAATTCTTACTGCGTAATCTGTGGATTAATTTATGAAGGAACTGAAGGAATAACTTTAGGCCAGTTGCCGGACTTCTAACAATAACAAACGGCGAAAGAGAACTTGATAAATGTTGATTTAAAGAATTTAGTCTCATAAGAACTTATAAACTATAAAATACAACTGACTTAAAAATTAGACTTATTTCGATCAACTCATAAAGTTTTGATGTGTTAAGACACGAATATGCACCTGAGTGACAATGTAGTTTTGAGAGTAACGCTGGAGCAGACCATTCCTAAGGAAGTACTTACTTACGAGCTTGACCAATGCTTCGTTCAACCACATCTAAGTGTACTTATATAGCGACCAGCCACAAACTCCTATCTCCTCTTATACCCGATTCCAATATTTTACCATTCGTAACGTGTTCAAAATGACTATCCGTTTTTCTTCAACCGACTACGAGTCGTTAATAACGTTCCAAAATTTACTTTACATACCAGCTGTCTTTTGTAGGCAGTCGGTCGTTTTTAGCTCAGGCCACGTATAGTTTATTAGTTACAAGAACGGCTCGTTTTACAAATATTGGAACCAGGCATTAGAACACATCTACAGTTTAACTTATCGAACTAACCATAGGATCCATATACAACCTATCAATAAGTTCTTATTAAAATTCTGGAATTTATTTAACACTAGTCGGCACCACAACAACAAAATCGTAATTAATACAATAATTACCCTATCTTATAACTTCATCGCAATCGAAAAACCATTTTCGATTATTCGAAATCTATAGATTAACAGTTATAGATATAAAAATCAAATTCTAATCTTAATTATTTCTTCATCAAACGATACTAACGTAAATAAATCGCATTTCAATCTTCGGCGCAGTACATTAAATCTCATTTAGAAGCATTTTTTAGAATGTTAATCTTGATTCCTGAGTTTATGGGCCGCATTTTAATTAAAACTACTACATAATTTACAGATTCACACCATTACAGGCCAATTTTAAGTAATCTTTGAGGTAACTTGGCAGATTAGATTTCATTATTTAATAAGTTTGGAAGTTTGACGGATGAGAGACGTATTTTTATGTAAATGAGTGGGTGTATCGTTTTTGGCACAACTTAAACTGTTTGTGTATAACTCTTAGATCAAAGATTTTTGTATCTCGACAATGCCAAACAAAATAGAAATAAATAACAAAGAGACAGTTTATGTTAATTGTGTCTTCTTTTATGGATAAATCTTTGATTATTTTGCCCACCGAAACTCGACAATCCCTCACTAAGGGAATTTTTAAATTAAAAGTTCGTGAATTCTTTTATTCCTCCCCCTCTACATAAAATTTCGTTTGCTAAATTGATTTGCTTTATTTATTCACTTGTTTGCATATATTTATATATATTGTTACGCGCCACGATTAACGTTCGTAGTAACCAGCGCCATCTAGTGTGGAAAGGCGGGACTACAGAGAGTCGAGACGCGTACGCCAGAATTTACTAGAACAATGACCTTGACCGAGCGTACGGCCGTTCAAGGCCGCACTGCGCGCGAATGTTCCGGATGTTTCTGCGTTGGAAGGTTCGGGAACGGCCGCGGCAATATAAAAGGCCGGGATTCACCGCGACCGGGACAGTATTGAATTAGCGATACAAGTGATTACTTCGAAAGCGATTTTGAAGTGCGACTTGGGAGCGATTGTTGTTTTAATTAGTGCGTTTTAAGGTTGTAATTAGTGGCGTTCAATTAAAGTGTGACTTTTGGTAATTTTTATCGGCTGTTTTTATTGTCACGAACCCGAAGCTCGTAACAATTGGTGTCAGAAGTGGGATTTAAATTATGCCGATTTTACCTAAGGACGACACGGAGGGTATCCGTACCCGGAGTCAACGCCAACAAGAGACGGACCAGAGACGTTTTGGTGGAGCTTTGCCGCAGGAATCGGAGAGCCAGTTATTAACCACGGAGGCCGGCCCGTCCACAGCAACACCAGCAGCATCGGCAGCACCAGACCTTGCTGCTCTGATGATGATGCTGCAGGAGCAGTCTCGCCGACAGGAGGAACAGGCTCGTCGGTTGGAAGAACAGCTTAAGCGGGACAAGGAGGAACAGGCTCGCCGCCAGGAGGAACAGGCTCGCCGCCAGGAGGAACAGGCTCGCCGCCAGGAGGAACAGGCTCGTCGATTGGAAGAACAGCTTCAGCGGTACAAGGAGGAACAGGCTCGCCGCCAGGAGGAACAGGCTCGTCGGTTGGAAGACCAGAGGCAGCAGGACAAGGAGGAACAGGCTCGCCGCCAGGAAGAACAGGCTCGCCGCCAAGAAGAGCAGATGCTTCTTCTGAAGGACCTTCACGCTACCTTCGGGAAAGACATAAAGGAGGTGAAGGATAAGGTTGCTCAACATGACAACCGCCTGCTGGAAGCTGAAATCCGGATCGACCAAGTCAATAATCGGGTTGACTACGTAGTGGCTGATGTGAAGAAGACCGTGATGGCAGACGTTAAGAAAACGCTGGATTGTCTTAAACTTGGAGAAGCAATCGCAGCTCCCGTAGCTACAACACCTTCGCTACGTGGATTCAAAGTGCCACCGTTTGACGGAACTTCTTCCTGGTCGGCCTACAAAATCCAGTTTGAGGCAGTCATGAAAGCAAATGGCTGGAATAAAAATCAGGCCATGACTGCCCTCACCCTAGGCCTTCGTGACCAGGCTTTATCAGTTTTGGAAGCTCTCGGTAAGGAAGTGACTTACGAGCAGCTCCTTGAGGCACTGGAGGCTCGATATGGCGACGCTCACCTGGAACACGTGTTTCGCGCACAGCTCAGGGACCGCGTGCAACGCAGTAGCGAAAACCTGCAGCGGTGGGCCCTTGAAGTGGAGAAGCTGGTGCGTAAAGCTTACCAGTCCGTACCAGCGCTTATTGATGGGAACCTGGTGCAGGCGTTCATCGACGGCATCCGCGATATTGAAGTTAGGGCTGCTGTGAGGCTCGGGCACCACGAGACGCTAAAGGATGCCTTGGCCCATGCCCTGGAAGTGGAAGCTGTGCGGCAGGATCATCGTTCCCATCGCGTCAGGGAGGTTGCAGCGGCTTCAGTTCGCGACCGCAATAAAAGTTACAGCCCTAGGTGCTATGGCTGCGGGGAAAGGGGCCACCTTCGATCCAGTTGCCCTAAGCGAACTGCAGAAGGAGAAGACGGCAGTCCAGCTAAGAGCACCGCCCAGCACCAGCAGCAGGGAAACGAGTAATAGCCAGGACTGCGGGGCGGGTGCTGGCTGAGGTTCAAAGAGCCCCAAGGGTTTCGATCAAACAAACCCAAGACGGGAACAGCCTAGTCATCCAGGGCGAGGTAAACGGAACGCCGTGTAAGCTGACTATAGACACTGGAGCCTCTCGCACGGTTGTCAGTTCCCAAATTATGAGACGGTCCCTTGGGGACTCTGCATACAACCGAGAACACATTAATTTGGTAACAGCCACAGGTCAGCGCATACCCGTCCATGGAGAGAAGAAGATGGGGCTGAAGCTAGGCAACAGAACCTACCTGCATAATGTCATTGTGGCGGATATAATGGACGATTGCATCCTGGGCCTTGACTTTATGAGGAAGAATAGTTGCGAAATTGACGTCAAGCAAGGTGTTCTGAAATGTGGACGAGAGGAACTTTTCGTGGAAGGCGCGTTACCAGGGAATGTATACAGCCTTAAAAAGATTGTTCTTCCGCCGAGATCGGAAACGATTGTGCCGGTTAGTCTTCCTCGGAATCCTGGGCAAACTCAACGTTGTGTACTTGTGGAAAGGGTAGAAAATGACCTTCCATGGAAAGTGGCACGCACTTTGGTTAGAGCCACCGACATCTCAGGGGTACGTGTGCTGAACCTTTGTGACTAGGAACAGGTTATAGAAAAAGGCACACTAGTTGGTACTTGCGAGGAAGTGGATTGGTTGCGTCGATGCCAACATCAATCGACCGGGACCGTCAGCAAAGATACACAAACGAGAGTGACCAGACTTTTAGAAGACTGCCGCAGCGCTCTGTCCCAAAATGAAATGGTTAAGGCGAAACAAATGTTGCTCAAGTATGCCAACGTTTTCTCGTCAAACGATGCTGACATCGGAAGGACTGGCTTAGTTCAACACAAAATTAACACAGGAGAAGAATTGCCTATCCGTCAGCGGCCAAGGAGATTGCCCGTAGCACGTGAAAAGGACGTGGAAACCATGATTGAGGGAATGATGAAGGATGGTGTTATTGAACCTTCATCTAGTCCATGGTGTTCACCTGTAGTGCTGGTAAGAAAGAAAGACGGTAGCATGAGGTTTTGTGTTGACTATCGTCGTCTGAACGACGTTACAAAGAAAGACAGCTATCCTTTGCCAAGAATTGATGACACGCTGGACATGCTTACTGGAGTAAAGTGGTTTAGCACGCTAGATTTAAAAAGTGGTTACTGGCAAGTTGAAATTGATCCTAAAGACAAGGAGAAGACTGCATTCTCGACAGGAAAGGGTCTGTGGCAATTCAAAGTCATGCCGTTTGGATTGTGCAACGCTCCGGCAACGTTTGAAAGGTTGATGGAACTTGTACTTACCGGTCTGATTGGCGATGCCTGTCTAGTCTACTTGGATGACATAATCATCGTAGGCCGTACGTTTGAAGAACATCTTCTAAATCTGGAACGCGTGCTCATGAAGATCCAGAGTGCCAACCTCAAGTTAAGCCCGAAGAAGTGTTCACTATTCAAACGGCAAGTTAGCTTTTTGGGATATGTAGTGTCTGAAGAAGGTATCAGCACGGATCCAGAGAAAATCGCTGCTGTAAAGGATTGGCCAATCCCAAAAGACAAGACGCAGGTCAGAGCATTCCTTGGTTTGTGTTCCTACTATCGGCGTTTTGTTAAGAACTTTGCAGATATAGCAAAACCCCTGCATAAGCTAACGGAGGAGAAGCGACATTTCTGCTGGGATGGAAGTTGTGACATCGCATTCCAGGAGCTAAAGGACCGTCTGTGCAAAACACCTATTTTGGGATACCCTGATGTGAGTAAGGAATTCATAGTTGACACAGACGCAAGTGACATAGGACTTGGCGGTGTATTATCCCAGCGGAATGGCGATCAAGAAATTGTGATAGCTTACTTCAGCAAGTCTTTGTCGAAACCTGAAAGGAACTATTGTGTTACGAGACGAGAACTGCTTGCTGTAGTAAAGTCGTTGCAGCACTTTAGCAAATATCTTCTGGGGCGGAAATTCCACATACGAACTGACCATGCTGCACTGAAATGGCTTTTGCAGTTCAAGAATCCGGAAGGACAAGTTGCGAGATGGATTGAATTACTGCAGGAATACGACTTTGTGGTGGAACATCGCAGCGGAAAATCTCATGGTAATGCAGATGCATTGTCAAGAAGACCTTGTCCTGAAGACTGCAAGCATTGTACCAGGCAAGAAAGTAAAGAAGTTGTTCCTGTGAGGATGCTCAAGACAGATCTTAGCAACGAGTGGAAGGAAAGCCTACAACGTGCACAACAGGAGGATGCGGACATTAAGCCGATTCTGGAGTGGATGAAGGCCGGAGTTCCTAAGCCTAGGTGGAGCGACGTCTCAGCGATGAGTTCGATCACAAAGAGCTATTGGGCCCAATGGGACAGCTTGGTCATTCAGGATGGAGTTCTGTGCCGTAGATGGGAAAATGCTCGTGGAGACAGCTGTCATCTGCAAATGGTTGTCCCCAAAGGTCAAGTACCGGATGTTCTACAGCTGTACCATAATGGTTGTTCAGGAGGTCATCTGGGAGTAAAACGGACACAACTGAAGATACGAGAACGGTTTTACTGGGTCTACTGTCGGGACGATGTCGAGGACTGGTGTCGCAAATGTACAAGTTGTGCGGCTGTAAAGGGACCTCAGACTCGTAGTAGAGGTGCATTGAAGCTGTACAATGTGGGCGCACCATGGGAGAGGATAGCCCTTGACGTTGCGGGGCCGTTCCCGGAAAGTGAAAGTGGTAACAAATATTTCATGGTTGTGATGGATTACTTCACTAAGTGGCCGGAAGTCTTCGCCATTCCAAATCAAGAAGCCTCGACAGTTGCTGATAAGTTAGTTTATGAAGTCTTCTGTCGTTTTGGAGTTCCCTTAGAAATCCACAGTGATCAAGGAAGGAATTTTGAGTCCCAAATATTCCAGGAAACTTGTCGAGTTATGGGAACTCATAAAACAAGAACAACTTCTTACCACCCACAGTCGGATGGAATGGTGGAAAGATTTAATCAGACACTAGAGAGGTACTTGGCAAAAGTTGTGGAAAATCGGCAACGAGATTGGGACAAGCACATACAACCATTTTTGTTGTCATATCGTAGCGCTGTTCACGAAAGTACATCGGTAACACCAGCGTTCGCAAACTTTGGAAGAGAACTACGACTGCCTGCAGACTTGATCACCGGAATACCACCTGATTCCCCATGCAGTATAACAGATTATGCAAATAACTTGCGGAACAAAATGAATGACATTTGTGAGCACGTGAGACAATCGGGCCAGCAAATGTCTGAAAGAATGAAAACCCGCTATGACCGCAAAATGAACAGTAAAGAGTTTGACGAAGGTTCACTAGTGTGGTTGCACAATCCAATCCGCAGCAAGGGGAAATCTCCTAAGCTTCAGGCGAAATGGGAAGGGCCGTATCGAATTGTGACTAAGATCAATGACGTAACCTACCGGATACAAAAAGGTGCGAGGGGTACTCCTAAGATCGTCCATGTGGATCGATTGGCGCGTTATTATGGAGCCGAAAATGCTCGGGACGAGCATGTCTTAGGAGGGGGCAGTGTTACGCGCCACGATTAACGTTCGTAGTAACCAGCGCCATCTAGTGTGGAAAGGCGGGAGACTACAGAGAGTCGAGACGCGTACGCCAGAATTTACTAGAACAATGACCTTGACCGAGCGTACGGCCGTTCAAGGCCGCACTGCGCGCGAATGTTCCGGATGTTTCTGCGTTGGAAGGTTCGGGAACGGCCGCGGCAATATAAAAGGCCGGGATTCACCGCGACCGGGACAGTATTGAATTAGCGATACAAGTGATTACTTCGAAAGCGATTTTGAAGTGCGACTTGGGAGCGATTGTTGTTTTAATTAGTGCGTTTTAAGGTTGTAATTAGTGGCGTTCAATTAAAGTGTGACTTTTGGTAATTTTTATCGGCTGTTTTTATTGTCACGAACCCGAAGCTCGTAACAATATATTACTTTGTTTTATTTATATATATATATTTATATTATATTGTTTAATTATTATATTTATTTATCATGAACTTATGTATGAATATTCTTTTCTCGTGTGTAATTTTCTGCTATTTATGATTATTAATTTTGTTGTTATCCATACTCACATTTTTACTGTTACCGCACCCATAAACGTACTATCTGCATGACCCAATGGTTGACTGGTAGAGAATGCTCCTAGCATTAAGTCCACCTTTTGTACTTTTTTTGTGCAATAAAGTTTTTAAATAAATAAATAAATATTTTTATGTATCATTTTTTTTATTTGCAAACTTCATAGTACGTGCTCAGTGAGAATTATTATGCCTATTTCCTCAACAAATATTTACACATAAAAGGCATTTTCACAGATCTCATAAAACGCACGGAGCTTTTAAGACAGTGTAAATTGATCGTAGTAGAAATCGACCAAATAGTTCCTGACGATAATCGTAAACGGTAAACAATTTGATACACAGTAACAAATCACTTGGTGATTGAATAAATAGTACATAAGGTGATGTTGGATTTTGTAGACTCCGCAAAAGTGACAATATGAAATAAATAAGGTATGCTTTTAACTGGAAACAATCCATATAGTTTGATTAACACACTGAATGCCAACTACTCAATACACTACACATAACATACACTTGGTACGCAATATTACGTAGTTAGCACTGTGTTAATTTAAGATTGCTTCATCGTAAATAATGATTAAAAAAATATGTATTGGACATCCTACTTATTGTACGCATGTTAAAGTTTGTAAAAATGAATAAATGTATATCTGGATGTATGTTTGTTAGAGTCACACGCAAAAACTAAGAAATGGACTTATATTAAATTTGGTACAAAGATATATGAGATACTGGATAAATATTATTATATGGGATAATTATAATGTCTAAATAATGCGGTCAAAGGCACGGGCAACCGCTAGCATGAAATATATTTTCATGCCATGTAGTTACGATCATAGACTACCAGGAACTCTCACTTGAAGTCTAGGCATCTTGTAAAACTCAAAGCCATTATTTGCCGGAATCGTTACCAAATCTGTCGCCGCCTCCCACACTACACAGTTGAAATCCAGTCGCGGCCAAAATAATCAAACATAAATTATACAATTATTTCAAAAACACGGCGCGGAGTAACTAAGACCGCGGGAGTCCCATAAAAAGGCCTACAATGGCCTATAAATATTTTACATGTAATTATAATGAAAAATTGCCTTTGCCCAACACTAAATGTTTCCGGGCGCAAGATTATAAATTAAATCGGCAGCTCTGAATCAATTTGTAATTGACTATTGTTGGTCAGATTCGAGTTTGAGTTATTTAGGACGTCCGCCATTTTGGAATAGTGCTGTAAAAAAAGTTGTCTACATTTTATCGATAGTTTCAATGCGACCAGTTAACCTAATGACCTGTGTTAATAGCAAGGTGGAACGCTGGACTGTCTGGATTGCAGAATTAATGGACCATATTTTGCAATATCGTAATGCTATTATCTATTCCGTGGCCATTCTATAGGCAATTATGGGCAAAGACGTTATTATGGAGAAATAAAAGTAGCGAATTGAAATAACTGTTTTATCTTTGGGATCGCCGCTACTGTATCTCGACTGTCGGATAAAATATTATTCACTTATTTCTTTAAACTTTAATTCACATAAAAATGCAAAAGGCGGACTTAATGCCTTGAACGGAAAATGTCGATGACTTTTATCATGGAACCCCATCTTTTTAGTTTTCACTGGCTCTTTTGTGTAGAGAGAAATATAAATTCCCGATCTTCATTTTACAAGTTTATTAATTTGAATGTTAAAATCAAATTATTGACTCTCAAATACCTCGAACTGATTCAAAGAAAGTTAATTAAGTACCTACTTGAGTTATGGTAACGAATAGATAAGAAACACTACCGTTAACTTTGTAGTCAACAGTTGGTAGCACAAAAAATACTTAAAAATACATACATAAATAGGAAGATGAAATTATTCTGTTTCTTTAAAATACATAGATTAATATCAAGCATCATCAATGTTTGTTGATGTAGGAATCGAACCTACTAGTTAAACAGAATTGAGCTCTAACCTTAGCCAAGTTAATTAAATATGTTATGTTAGTACATAAATTGGTTGATGTTTATGTTTTAGGTAAACTTAAACTGATCATTCAGACTTTTTTTTACTATAGAGAGAATTGTGTTTTCGTTAGTAAAAAGTATCGAGAAAAGATGAAACTTACAGGCAACACTTGTGTGACTATTTTAAAGTACTTTAAAAGTACAGTGAACCGTGACATGAAATTAACGCCGTTAATGTCTTATTTTGAACAAAACAATGGCCAATAATAACAGTCTTGACTGTATGTTATAATTATCGTAAATGTTATGTTAATTTTATGGCCTATTATTTCTATTATGTTAAAATTTCGAGAAGTTCCACTTGAATACTACAATTATTTGTGCCCATACTATATTCAAGTATATTTATTGCGGGCATAAGATAGATCTATCTTAATCTTAAGTCTTTTATAAAAATAAATGGCAGTTCGTTAGTTTGCTAAAACCCTATAACGGCTAGATCGATTTGGCTAATGTTGGTTTTGAAATAATTGTGGAGATTCAGATAAGGTTTAAAAGGTTAGAAAATTTGGATAAAATGGTGTTACTACGTTTGCCGAGACAGTAAGCAAATAATAAATATTTTTACACCCAAAACACACTTTATTACTAAATTATGACAGGTCACGTAATTTTAAGATGTTCCCACAGTGATTTTATAACGTTAGTCAAAACAGTATTGTAAAGCTTAGCTCCATTTTAAAATTAATAAATTGAGAAAATCGTGGACTAGAAAAAAAATTTATGATCCATCTCCCCAATTACAGTAAACCATATATCCTACTTATATAATAAACGCGAAAATCAGTAAAAATGTCTGTATTTATGTTATCACGCTTTCACGACAAAATTACTGAATGGTATTAGGACGAAATTTAGAAGATAGATGAATTTCTAGATTAACATATAGGCTCCTTTGTATCACAAAATACGAATGAAGTTGCCGGCAACGGCTAGACAAACCTATTTGGAAATAACCCACACCACTTCAAGCTAAGAAACAGCCTTAATAATAATCGGAAAATAAGATTACAAGGAACAACATATTACGCTTTATTTTATTACTTATCGTAGACTGATATTAAGCCATATATTCCCTTCGGATCTTCTTACTCGACGTATTTATACTAATAGTTGAAGGTCGAAAAACCTATTTTGATAAGGGATGGTGAATTATTGCGTTATCGGAACCAATTTGAGATAGAGAGAAGTGTTGGGATATTTATTTATGTTGACGACTTTCACCGAGAGGCGCGCGGGCCTGACTTTGGCGTCGCGCCATCTCTGAGGTCCCGGGTTCGATTCGATCCCCGGATCAATATGGGAAACGATCTTTTCTATATTTACTCGGGTCTGGGTGTTGTTACCACCGGTACCCCGTCGTTGTTTCTGATTTCTGTAACACAAGTGCTTAAGCTACATACCGCAGAATCAGAGCAATGTACGTGATGTTGTCCAATATTTATTTTATATACTATATTTATTTATGTTCACTGGACCTCTCAATTTGGTAATCAATGCATTTTGTATTGATTTGATTACGAGTAGCATTCTATGATTGGGATGTTGATATCATACACAAATAATTGTATGGTATATTCCTTAAAAGAGGAGGAATATAATTTACCGAATATCAATATAGTCGATGTAATTTGCCATATTAATTATTTTCTATAAGTCCGTGTTTTTTGTGGGTCTGTTGAAAAATATAATAATGACGTCACACATGTCACGTGGGTTCGTTTGATTATTAGGTACGTAAGTTGTGAACTAGTGAAACTATTTCGTCATTGGTGTAGCGGTTAAATCTTAAGGCTCCAAAACGCGGAGGTCGTAAGTACGAATCCCGCGGGGAATGCTCAAGTTTGCGAGGATTTTCTAATTAGAAAATTGTAGCATCGAATCACCAGATTGTCCAATATACTGTGCTTTGGGAGGTACGTTAAGCTGATGGTTTCCAGTAAACAATTCGTCTCTGGTTTGAAAGGTTTGCTGAAGTCAGATGGCAATAGCTCCAAATCACCAGTCTCCAACTGTTGACTAATTAGAATAAGTCCCCGGGCTTCCTAATGGATGCACAAGGTATTAGCTATGAGAACACCACAAACATTGCATTGTGGTAAGTATTTGAAGCACTTGCGTTATAGAAATTAGAAACAACGACGGTACAACACCCAGACCCGAGACAATAAAAAACGATCGTTTTGCAAATTCCGGTCAGGTCAAACCAGGTATTGAACCCGGGATATCAGAGATGCCACGACGCTAAAGTCCGGCCGGTCGCCTCTTGGCTACGGTGGTCATAAAAATATGATGATGAGAAGATGGAGACAGTTTTTAATTGCAATGGTTTTCTAAAGACAAAGGACTTAGCACCTATGTAACTGTTTTTGTAATGTGGCATGCAATAAATGATTGAATTGAATTGACTTTATAGGATTAAAAGCGTTCCACTTTACTTTTACTTAAGTTGGTCGAACTCTAAGGAACACTGAATGCCGATACACTTGTTCTACAGCGAAAAATATTTTATTTATAAAACATTGTTTGCCCTCCCAAAACCTTTCAAGGAAATTGGTCGTACCCACCACTTTCTTTTCTCCGTAAAATCTATCTCAAATAGTACCAAATTAGATTAAGACATCCCAATGGTCTGTGCTCTGTTTACTGGAGCTAACAGCCTGCCGTATGTCTTTCGAAATAAGGTTTATTATCGAACAATCTAGGGTAATGCGTTAAGTGTTGACAGCGACACAACGTAAAGGATTCTGACAGTAAGGAAAACACACATCCATTACCATGCGCACATCTGGAGTTAAGATCTGCGAACTGAATATCTGCGGTAGAGTTTCTTACTGATATCTCCCTAATAGTTTAATTTCCGAACCTTAAGTAGTTACACATTTAATTTGTATAGCCTTGTAAGGCTTAATGTCCTGTTAAAAGCCAGACACAATTACGATCATTGTATTGTGTATTTGTCTATTTGTCGTGCGCATAAGAACTTATATCGAACTTCAAGTGTTTACCTTGTTGTGCTGTCAAACATATCGTTTATTAGAGGGGTATAAAATGTACTTAAAATATGGTAAAACCTATGAAAGACTTATTGACAACTGGCGCGGTGGTTCAATGGTGAGCGCTTCCGTCTGTGTAACCAAAAAAAGTCATGAGCTCAATTTCCAACCTACCTATAAATTCATGTGCGGTTATGCATGTTAAAAATACACATACATAAACAACCAAAACACAACTGTGTTTTTAAGTAATATTCTAGTACCACAGTTTATTCTGCTTTTCATAACGAACTGTTTAAGCTACCTTGGGGTTGAATCAATGTATGTGATGTTGTCTGATGCTTATTTATTTACTATGCTGTCTGCGTTTTTGATCACATACTATGTCGTATAAACGAGTTAGTTTCCTCACTGCTCTTGGCCGAGCTGTGCCAGTACTCCAGTATTGGGAACACTTCTAGTGATTCAGAGCCTAATTGCCTCAATTGGCTGAAGATGGATGGTAAGATAGGGGTGATTAATATGCGTTGACATCATGAGATGGTCTGGATGTCTTCATCTGAGGTATTTGACACTAAAACGGGCACTGCCGTTTTGATAAGACGGCAAGGCAGAAGGGTATGATAATAAATGGTAGTGGAACTATGAGGAATACAGACGTAATATTTTGTTTTCAAGTACAAAACGTCAGAAACGGATTGGGTTTCGAAAAGTTTTCTTTTTTATATGAAACAAACTCACGTTTTACCTCAATCTTGCTTAATGGATGGGGTGAAAGAGACCGTAAATAGTAATAAGATACGTCAATCCAGCGCATTTAAATCAATCAATCAATCTAGTTTAATTCGTTTCCTACACTGTCGTAACAGGGAATCCAATACAATGCCCATCACGTTTCCGGCATTATCCACTGGGCCACTGAGGTTATCGCTGAAGTATTGACACTGTCTCTAAAACACGATGTTTACGATTTTACGAAAGATTGATACCGAACTTCATTTAGATTTATTACAACTTTAACAATTAATAAAGTATTACTATAAAAACAACCATTAGTGCCGCTGAATGGAGTTTTAGGAAAACAGTTCTCAAGGCAAAGAAACGGACCAAAAAACGAGACAAGCCCTCAATTAATACCCATTGTGAGTCACCGATTCATCACTGTACTGGGCCAACAAAGAATAAATAATTTCAGAAGGGACAAGAGTTATTTTTTGAACAGTTTAGAACTTTTCATCTGATTTGATTTTTTTAAGAGTAGTAGTAATGCTGCAATCAAAATTAATTTTCTTTTTTTTTAATTCTGTGTAATTGAGTAAATTTATTGCTTTTTAAGGTAAAATCATACAAAGGTATTTAAACGGGTCGTTTCTGCATTAAAGTTAGTTTTTAAATACAATGCCAGTTGCATATTATTGAATACGAAGAACAAAATACTAATTAGCGCCGATACTTAACTAACACAAGTATTTATTCCTTTTTTGTTTGTTTAAAAAAATGAAGTACTTGATAGGTTTTTGTAAATTTACTCTGCAATTTTATAAACACAAGCCTAAACGAACTTTTAATAGTAAAATTTCAATCATATTGGACTGCTGTGGCGTGCTGTGGTTCGTTACACTTCACAATTACAAAAGCTGCTGCCTATTTCGTTTCTCAAAAAAGCACTTAAAGTGTTTTGTAAACTTACTTTGCAGTTTAATTGAATACAAGCATGGAGGATTTTTCAATATTAAAATCTCAAGTCACAGACGCGGTGGTATCTGTTACTCTTTGCTTAATGTTACCCGTCCAAATCGGGTTGCACGGTGATGTCATGGCAAAGTTATGGGGCGTCAATGCTTGCCGAAAGTGTGCATAATCGACTGGCGATTCCGATGTTGAATTACCCTTTTGCGGGACTGTGACCAATTGAGTGCATTTTGTATGCAGCGCTCATAAGCACTTATGATTTCGTGTATTATATTTTTAACCCCTGCAAGCGTGGAGATGAATGTTTGTAGGTATTTTTGTAAATTTATGTACCATTGCAGAAATATTACAGAAAAGTTGTTGTTATTTTACCTCAGTTATTTGTAGTATCCTTATATATTTTGACGTTTTCATGCCCACCGTTAGGTTTCGTGTTGAATAATCGGGTTTTAGCATGTATATTTTTAATTCTTTTTTTGAAAATATACCATAAGGTACAATAGCTTATGAAGTAAAAACGTAGAGAAATGGCCTAATACAAGCTAATGATTAAAAAAAGCAGATTATAAGTTGTTAGGATTCATATGGACGACCGTTTTAAAGTACCAAAATCAAAATAAATTGACCCGGTTAGTAAATATAAATAAATACCACAGAAGCTTAATGGCGTTTGAAGTGGCTGGTGTACATTCCACGTTACATATATCTTACCAACCAACAACTTTGAAACGTTATATCTCGAGATATAATTTCAATAGTTTCCAAAAGATTATCTAAGGTAATTAATGATCTTGGCTCCCATGAACAAATTCAACCAAATTACCTTTCGCTGGGAAATAACTTGAACCACTCTAGCTTACTTAGGATTGATGTATGACAAGTAACCAACCTTAGTGTCAGAATCGAAGCCACCAATTAATGATCTCTGACTAGGCTTAACTACTAAAATGAATAAAAGACCGGATCGATAGCAAAATAATCTGTAAGAAAAGTTTGCGAAGAATGTCACTAAATTTACCCATCCCATCTCGGATCCCAACGAACGTAGCTTAACTTACGATATCGTGTCTAATTCGTCGTTGCTATTGCGCCACGCCACCTAGGCACCTTTATCACATGACTCGTAAACTACTTTAAATATTTAAAAGAGTTAATGCTCACATACTAAAAAAGCGTGCGTGTATTTTTAACTAAAGCAGGCAGCTCACTCACCATAATCCCGCTTTGCATACTTTGACCGCGCCATATTTCAGCTCTAATCTCCCATTGTAATAAACATTTTAACAGACCATAATAAATCTGACATATTACAGCCAACGATTACACTACAAAAAGTGCATTTCATAATAAATGTAAATTAAGCGACTGCACCGAAGTAAGAACATGTGCACGTCCTGTGTTCGTATGCATAATAATAATGCATTATTAATTCGCTTGTAATAACTAGGCTTGTCATGTTAGATTTAACGGCTAGCCAGTCCGGTTATGAACACGGAAATTTTCAATTCGCAGAGAAAGGAATTTTTTTTTTTTTATTTTATTCTTTATTTAAGGACTTTTATACAATTGTACATGTCAGTCCTATAATAACTATTCTAATTTAAAATATCCAAACAAAAATACTTATAGATTAGATCTTAACTTAATACACTTTATGACAAATTCCAGCAGAATCTCCGCATGTTCGGACGTAGGTTCTGCTAGAAGTTGTTGGAATAGGCCAACGTCACATGCATTCAAGTCAATTTAATAAACATATCTAGTCTATATTGCCTATACTGAACACATTCCATTAAAAGATGGTGTACGTCTTCTATGCTATCGCATATTCTACAGTTTGGAGAGTCTACTTTACAACATGAAAACAAAATTTACAACATGTGGAAAGAATATTTTGATAATCGATCACTCGAAAAAGGTATTTGGTACAAGACAATCCAAAGTCAGCCTCCTTGTACACCTTGGTTTACCAAGTCTAAAATGAGACGGATCCTAGTTATTACTGCTTTAAGACTAAGATCTGGACACATTCCAGTGAACAAGTTTGCACACCTAATGAGAAAGGAAATTGATGAGATTACATTAAGGTGCCTTCCGATTGGGTCTTTGTAATGTTACGTTACGGAGTGCAAGGATTACATTGGTGAGAAAAGGACAGAGGGGGTATTAACCTGCGCAATGGTCAATTTTGATGTAACGTGTACTCTTCGTGGTCTTATCATGTTTTCCAGTTCCATTCGGGATCCCGGCTCAGCTACAACCTTAATCTAAGCCAGGGTGACTTAACAAGCCTGTTATTACTAATATAATTCGGTTATATTAAAGCGATTAGGCTGTGTTAACGATTAGATTAGATAAGTAAGAGAAACCAGGCATATTTGGAACATAGTGTCAAACAAAACAGCCTTCTGAAATACGAAATCATCATTCTTTGCCAGGCCATCACGTTATCTCTATTAAATGAAAACAAAAAAAAAAATTAAAAAATGTTTATTTACAATCACAATGTTACATTTTGCCATTAATGATTGAGACCGCCTATTAAGTATGCGCAGATACTTGTGCCAGGAGGTCCCGCTCTTCCTATAACTAGGTTGGTATTTTAGGTTGTGATGTGTAAATAAAAATAAAATATCGTAATTACAAAGAAATAATAACAATAATAAAAGAGGTTTCAGTTAATCTACTTGTTTATAGAATAACTAACCACAATAACAGTAACAAAATAATTAAGCCTTTAATATAATTTTATTCCATTTATAATTTAATAAATAAATAAATAATCCATATTCTCAACGCTTTAACGAATAACTGTTAGTCCTATGTAAACATTTAATTGTAAGCCTGTTAATGTAAACCTACTGAATGTGTGGGTACTTATATAGTTAGAAACTTAAAATTAATTCAATTAGCATGGAGGTATGCTTGAGTGTTGTTGCGCGTACGCAGCGCGCGAGCGTGTACCGCAGCGCGGATGCCTGTGTGCGTGAGTTACGCCGCTGTAGTCGAGCGCGCGCCAGGCATAGGCGAACGGCGGAAAGGATGTGTAAAGGTGGTGTAACGGTAGTGTGTAGTAATTTTGCTAGCAAGTTGGTGTGAATGCGTGGATGTAAAGGTAGTGTAAGAAAATGTAGGTGACAGTGTGGTGTCATGTGTGTATTTCTGTTATCGCTAAATTTCGTTTAATCCAATTTAATTGATTATTTAATACAATTTATGTATTTAATTTAATTTTATGTAATTTAATTTGTTTCATACATTTAAGTATATTTAATTTCTAATAGTTTATGTTTTTATTTAGAAAAAATCATTTTAATATACTTCATTTTAATAATTTAATCTATACCATATAACTTATTTCATTTCATTTAATCAAATTTAAGTAAATTTAATTAAATTCAGTCTAATTTAATCCAAATTATTTTAATTTAACTTAATTTTATTTTATTTCATCTAATTAAATTTAATACAATTTAATTTTAACAGAATATTTCCTTCATAAAAGTTTCAGTGTCGTCGTAAGATTTATTTAAGAGCCATTTCATTACTAATTCTTTGGTTTGATGCAAATTTAGTGCATGTATATTTAAGATTTTATTTAATTGGTTGTACATTTTTGCTGAGTTCCTTGTGTACTGACGTTTGGCGAACTCTGTTCTACTTCCTTTAATTAACACAACTTTATCTTTTCTTCTTTTATTATTTATGGGTACATTATATTGCAGTGTTTTATGTGTTCTTAAGATGGCTGACAGATAGAATAAATTAATAATCTCAAAAACCTCATATAGTTAAAATGTTGATCGCGAGATTATACCTTTGGCCTTAGGAGTCTAAACACAATTATGTATAAATAAATAAATAAATATTGGACAACATCACATACATTGCTCTGATTCTGTGGTAAGTAGCTAAAGCACTTGCATTACAGAAATCAGAAACAACGACGGTACCACAACACCCAGACTCGAGACAATATAGAAAAGTTCGTTTCCCATATTAACCCGACCGGGGATCGAACCCGGAACCTCAGAGATGGCGCAACGGCAAATTCCGGCACGCTTGCCTCTCGGCTACGGAGGTCGTCATGTATTAATCACTACTGAAATATTATTTGACCATTTCCCACTATATTCCCGTTAACAAAATCATGATGAAATGTAATTTCATTTGAAACTAGATACGAATAAGCAATTTTTTTAAAATAAGTTATCTTAAAGATCGACTTTGACTTTGAAATCGATAATCGTTTTTAACATTTAAAATAGGTTAACGGGTCAAAACGCAACACCCACATTCTGCGTTTTGCCCGACGTTTCGGTTGCACCAACCGTGGTTAAACCACTAACTAAACCAACCTAATTTAGTAACGTAAAACTTAACTTTCATTTGACGAGCTTTTTTTTTAAATGTTTAAAATGGATTGCGAAAATCTTATGCCTCCTCCACACTACTCGCGAAGTTGAACGAAGTTAGACGAATACGATAGTGTAGACAGGCACTTCGGCTCGCCTCGTGCTCGCCGCGTCAAACTTTGCCTCGCCTCGGGCGAACTTCGCCGAGTAACTTCGCGAGTAGTGTGGAGCAGGCATTACAGTTTATATATTTGTTTGTTTTCGTTTCGTTTGTTTGATCGGTGTTAATAATTAATTTGCATATTCCAACTACGACACTTCATTAGTGTTAGTAGCACATTTTTAAAAACATTTTTTTCTTCATCTTCTATTTGAGGAGTTGAAAACAACGCGAACAAACTCGCAAGAAATAACTGGTATGTAAATGAATCTTACTGGAGTCAAAAAATGTCACCGAATTCGTACAGTATTTCCCTCTCAGCCAAAGCCGGCCATATTTCTCAACATTTCACTAGGAGCGCGCTTAGCTGTAAGCCGTTAAATAATTCCTTAAAAACTCGACTCTCTTAGACGTTTAATTAACTCGAAAGGGGGGGAGGGGGGGGGGGGGAGGTTCCCTCGTGTTATGAGAAGACGTGAACGCATGTGAAGTGGTGCAGTGTTCTGTTAAAATAGGTAGGGCTTAAATCGTTGGCGTTTTACACTTTGTTATACCAGCTTTGTAGTAACGATAGACTTTAATATGTTTGGATCAAATATGTCCTTAGTCTAGCATTGAGAACATTATTTTAGTAATAATTCTAGAAACAATACGTTTTCGTCATTTGATTCGACCCGTACAGAGAAAAGCACTTCAGACATAAGACTTTATATCAAGCTGCAAGTTGTACCTTGGTGCGTCAAAGATATAATAAAACTTTAGGTTACGCGATGAATTGTTATTTTTAATTTAATATTTTTAATAGAAAATGAAAATTTAATAAAACGTGACCAACGGAATTAATGTGCTTTCATTTGACTTCGTTTAAAGTATATATTTTTTTTACAAAAATATATTTATATATTCATTAACTTTGAAAAGTATTGTTCAAGTTCATAAGAGTACGAAGAGAGGTCATAATATATTATTTACCTACTATACTTGTTCAAGTTCGTTCGTTGTGTTTGTTTTTTCATCAAATATCGCTGCCAATATTTTCTTTTATGTATTCTAATGCCTCCTGAAAACTACACGCGAAGTTGAACGAAGTTAGACGAATACGATAGTGTAGACAGGCACTTCGGCTCGCCTCGTGTTCGCCGCGTCAAACTTTGCCTCGCCTCGGGCGAACTTCGCCGAGTAACTTCGCGAGTAGTGTGGAGCAGGTATTACAGTTTATATATTTGTTTGTTTTCGTTTTGATTGTTTGATCGGTGTTAATAATTAATTTGTATATTCCAACTACGACACTTCGTTAGTGTTATTAGCACATTTTTAAAAACATTTTTTTCTTCATCTTCTATTTGAGGAGTTGAAAACAACGCGAACAAACTCGCAAGAAATAACTGGTATGTAAATGAATCTTACTGGAGTCAAAAAATGGCACCGAATTCGTACAGTATTTCCCTCTCAGCCAAAGCCGGCCATATTTCTCAACATTTCACTAGGAGCGCGCTTAGCTGTAAGCCGTTAAATAATTCCTTAAAAACTCGACTCTCTTAGACGTTTAATTAACTCGAAAGGGGGGGGGGGGGGAAGGTTCCCTCGTGTTATGAGAATACGTGAACGCATGTGAAGTGGTGCAGTGTTCTGTTAAAATAGGTAGGGCTTAAATCGTTGGCGTATTACACTTTGTTATACCAGCTAACGATAGACTTTAATCTATTTGGATCAAATATGTCCTTAGTCTAGCATTGAGAACATTATTTTAGTAATAATTCTAGAATACGTTTTCGTCATTTGATTCGACCAGTACAGAGAAAAGCACTTCAGGTATAAGACTTTATATCAAGCTGCAAGTTGTACCTTGGTGCGTCAAAGATATAATAAAACTTTAGGTTACGCGATGAATTGTTATTTTTAATTTAATATTTTTAATAGAAAATGAAAATTTAATAAAACGTGACCAACGGAATTAATGTGCTTTCATTTGACTTCGTTTAAAGTATATATTTTTTTTACAAAAATATATATATATTCATTAACTTTGAAAAGTATTGTTCAAGTTCATAAGAGTACGAAGAGAGGTCACAATATAGATATTTACCTACTACTCTATTTGTTTAAGTTTGTTCACTGTTTGTTTTTTCATCAAATTTACTTAAGCTGAGTCAGTCAGCTGCTTTAATCTATAAACAACTCAGTATCTTGTCACATTAAGTTAAATGCCCAACCGACGTACTTAGTTAAGCGAAGGTTTACCATGACAAGGTACTGAGATGTACACAAAACAATGATGCTGTCAGTACATTGTACTAAGAAGGTCGTATAAATACGATACAAAATTTAAATCGGTACGGTAGGCAACACTGATTTATTTCCCCTTTTTTCACTAATAAACAAGTATGCGGGTAACCAGATTGAAAGGCAATCTTGTAACATTGACGCTTGGTGTTACTGTGCTTATTTATGTATTACAAACTGAGCTGTTGTTACGAAGAAAACGACGAAAGAGAATTTTGTAAAACATATTTACCAAGTCGAAATATGAAGAGTATTTCTCAACTACGCCAAGCTGATAGATGTTACCTGGAACAAGATAATTTATTTATTTATTAGTTAACATTATTTATTACAAGACAACATGTACACCAGATATATAACAGTAGCGTTACAATTACAGGCAAACACAACATGATAATGTACAATATACATTTATTTTCGATCCGTTTAACAATTATGCAAGATGGTGTGTAAATGCTACCATTTATCTAATTATTGTTTTACACTTTTAATGGCGCCTATTTCTCCGTCATCATCAGGCGACCACTGAAAACCAGCGTCGTGGTGCCATGCAGTGGTATCACGGCATAATGCCGAGATGGTTGCCTTTTTAGCACACTATTAGGGTAAGCAGAATTAGATGTAAGCTGTTACCTGTTTAGTTTAATTTGTAGCTCTAAAATAATTCCTTGTAACATTGTTTTTTTTCTTTTTTTATATCGTTTTTTGTGTGCTGAATAAATACTTTCACTTTCACTTTCAATTAACTTTTTCAATTTAGATCGAACCCATTTTGATTTAAATAAAGTCATTAGATGTAGAATGTAGAATTTTCAAAGCTTGATAAAAAATGCAAGATTATGAATTAATACATTTTCTAACAATGGCTACGGAGTTTACGTAGCCGAGATCCGAGCGGGACAGACCGACTCGTGAGGTTTCAGTTTCAATCCCCGGTCGGGTTCATATGGGGAACGAACTTTTCTATATTGTCTCGGGTCTGGGTGTTGTTGTACCGTTTATGATTTCTGTAACACAAGTGCTTGAGCTACTTACCACAGAATCAGAGCAGTGTGTGATGTTGTATAATATTTATTTATAATTATTTATTTGCCTTGATGTACAATTGACCGAACCTAATTCGCAATACTTTCAAACGTATGTTTGCGTGACAAAATCGTCGTGGTGTACCATAGATAGCAAGTCAAGGTAAACATGCAGTTCAAAATTAATTCTTATGAGCACGGCATAAGGTTGGTGCTGAGGTCATAACGTATAGTCTGACGTTCCGCTGATCGTACGTTCACGACAGTTTACGCTTATTCTATGCATTAAGTGGGCTTTATCTGGCCATCCCATCTTTCATTAATTCTACTGACCCTTGCCCCAAAAATAAACTGACCACGTGACCTTGACACAGTGGTAAAAGTACAGTGATACATTACACACAAACTTATTTCATGTACAGTGTTTATACAGTTCAGTATATTTTTATGCAAGCGAAACATCAATAATTGAAAAAACTATAAATTAATAATTAATATTATCACTACATAGTATACACAAATTCGCTTTCTCTGTCCCTGTATCCCTAAGTGCGCTTAAATGTTTAAAACTATGCAATGGATTCTGATGCGGTTTTTTTAATAGATAAAATGATTCAAGATAAAGGTTTTTAGTTGCAATGAAGAAAAGAAAAGCCTATTTTTCTAAGTATTTACATTACATCCGTGCGAAGCCGGGGTGGGTCGATAATAATCTTATAATTTGAAATAACAATAGTCATTTTATGAAGCTTTTGGAACTGAAGTAAGATCACTTTGTCCAAAGCCACGAACCTACCTACTAAAGTTTTTTAAGTAGAATTAAAAAGATGAAAATCTTAATTAGAATTCCGTAACTTTGGAACGAACCTTTAGCACCGTTTCATCAAAACTACAATTTTCGTTCTTATATAGGAACTTATATCGCACCTTTGGTAGAACAAAGGCACAATTGCATTTTTTGTAATTTACAGGGGAGCCATTTTAAAATATTTTTTGCTTTTAATAATTTTAGTAATGACTCTAAAGTATTCCTCCTTTGCAAGACATAACCTATACATATACCATATTCTTTTTAGACATATGCTTGACAAGAATTGAATTGAACTTTCAGTTTGTTTTTCATTAATTTTGTTTTTAAGGCAGTTGAAAATTGTGCTCTTGTTTTACGAAAGGTTCGATATTAGAACTAGTATATTGAACTGCAAACAAAAAGTAAAAAATATGAATCTTTTTTTAGCCGCGACGGCATGACAAGCTCAGACTACATCAACTCTTCTTCTCCGGTTAACAAATTGCTTTGCCGTTTCCACTTCACTGGTACACCAGTAACGGACAACGCTTCTCAATCGCATTCAGTCACGTATGTCGTAAACCTCTTGCCCTGACAAACGCTTCAGTTTTGCTAATTAAGCCCTGTAATAGCGCAATTACACTTTTATGCTCAAATTTTATGGCTGAGCGAGTTGCGCCGGCTCACTGTGCGGCCGCGGGAAAAAATCTAAGAGTGCGCAACCCTTTATGGTCCATTCTGAGTTGATTAAATTTGAACTGGTGTGGACAAACCCGTAATTACTTAGAAAAATAAGATATGACGGGCAATTTAAACATTTCCATTCGCGCTGCATTTATTTTACTTGCTTTTGAGCATGCGTTTAACGTAACTTTAAACACCGTACCATCGCATAAAAAGGTACGTTGTCACATACTTTCAAAGTCATTACGTTAAAGTAACGTATGGCAAAGTTTTTCGAATAAACTCCAACCATTTATCATGACGCGCAGAAAGGAACCTTTCTTACGTACCTTCCATTACGATATGCGGCTCCGTTCGTTCCCAGCTACACAATAAACAATGTTTTGTGAGAAGAGGAAATACGAAAATAAAGAACGGAACGCAGTAACTCAAAATAAATGCAGTGTCTTTAAATTTAAACGAAATGAAAGGTATGACATCCTATTGTTTGCGAAAACACCAACAGGACTAAACCCGTGTAAGATCGGAACCAAAGATAGATGGCTGTCAAGCTCACGCCTTTTTGTAAAAACACGTGTGGTCACAGTTGCGTCTTTAACAGCGAGAAAGAGACAAAAACTATGTTGTTTTATGACACATGACATAAGGTTAAACTTATTGTTTAAAGGAAGCTGTTGCTGAATATTATTAAGCTACTGGGGAAATAATATGACTTACTAGCTTCTTTTGCGATATTTCGGTATAAAAAGTATCTAAATATAAGTAAATATAATATGTTAATATTGGCATAAAAAGCAGCAATATTTGTATAGCTAGAAATGTTACACAAAATCTACGACAAGCACCGATGCTGATAATTCGAACGTATTTTTTTATTAATCGGAGCTATCTATTCATCACACTTTAACCCTAAAACGATTCTGGGAAATTTTGTTTCGTTACTGGATCAATTGTAACGAGACCCATTGTTTAAGTACATCCATTTTGTATGTTGTATGTACTTAATTCGACGAAAAGATACTTATTTGGATATTTGACAAAGTAAATAGTAAGTTGAGGAAAAAGTAATAAGCAACTAATCTAATGTCGAAAAAAAGGGGATGTTTATTTCGATTTCTTTTACTGGGCTCACTTTCACTGTGCCCACGCGGTCTCAGCGCGACTCAACGCGTTAATACTCACCTTACCCTGTTATTTTTATTTACCTCACTGTTATTTTAAAGAGTACGTTTATAATATCGGTTTATTATCGCCAGCGTCTCATTAAATTCTTTTGTGTTAATAACCAAGGTCATGGGAAGTAAAAAATAAAAAAAATCATCGAGTTTACGATCAGCTGCCGCTATTATTTCTGCACTTAGCTTGACGTTAAAAGTTAATTCGTGTCAAATTAAACGTTGAATCGCAGTCTCGAGCAATTTGCAATTAAATGGAGACGTACGCAAATTCTTGTTTTTGTAATGCGATTTGGGAATGCTCGATGTTTCTCAGACGTTCATTAGGAACGCTTGTGATTACTTTTAAGTGAACGCAATTATTCTTAAAAATTCACCAATCTGTTGATACAAAATAGTACTCTGGTATTTTGTTGCTTTGTACAATAAATTATGATGCTAAATACATGAACAATCCACTTTAAGCTAGTCAGTACTAGCTGTGTTTGAATACAAGCAATCATTAAATTAACGACTCATTTTAAAATATGAAACAAAACCAAACCAAAATACTAATTCCTAACGTAACAAAAAGATAAAAATTGTAATTGATTAAACATTCCCGATAGGTTCCGGGTTCGATTCCCGGTCAGGTCAATTTGGAAAACGAACTTTTCTAAATTGACTTGAGTCTGGGTGTGCTGGGATGACGCCCCCAGTTAGTATTCGTCGTCTGGTGCTCATAGTACAAGAGGAAACTTTAGTTTGAGACCAGGTGATTGGTGTGGTTGTCTGGCGCATTCATTTATTCATTAGTGTAATCATAAAAGTCAATGGAGTAATTAATTACAGTGTATTTTCAATCGACTGGTACCCGATAATTGAAGGTTGTAAGGAAATTATTTTATAGCCATTTGGCAAACCTGTGTCCTAATATAAGGTTTCGAAGGTTAACCTCAACAAAGGATTCAGGATTCTCCTGTTACGTAACAGAGATCCAATTTCGTTTGGTCATACTACGGATCGTTGTCATATCAGATATCACTAAGAGGATAATACCTAACACTATCGATGTGAAGTCAGTTGTAATACATTCGCGGAATGACCCTAGCACGGCGATATTGAGCATCCACAATGCTCAATATCGCATAATATGTAGACTAATATTACAAAGCAGAACACTTTTTGTTTCTTTGAACGCGCTAATCTCTGAAACTTTTTGTCTGAATTAAAAATGTATCTGTTCAATTTATCGAGGAAGGCTTTAGGATATATAACATCACGCTTGAACCAGTAGAAGCGACCCAAAAGAATCATTGGAAAATGTGATAAAAAAGGGGGTAGTTCGCGGATGAAGTTGCAGGTGCCGCTAGATAGAAAAATTACAGAAATTGGTTTTACAGACATAATTTAGTACAATTTAAGCGGAAATATTGAGTAACAGTCCACTTGAACTAGCCTCATGATTTTATATGTAATCGCTATTGGTTTATATTAAAGCTAGTAAATTAAGAAAGTTTTCTAAATTTGCATTTAAATTTTATCGATGCAATCAGAAGAGTATTATGTGTGAAGGTCGTATTATAAACACATGACTTGTATACGAAATAGGATCGAGACGACTGTATCAATTGCACGTTTACTCATATCGCAGTCATATAAAAAAGTAAGCGAGAAAAATCTCAAGCCACTTTCAATCGCTTCAAATCTCATTGCGCAACCTAAAAAACAAACAAACGAGATTGTGATCCGTAGAGGCCAAGACCTTATTCTTCACCAAACTCACCATGAAGTATGGGCCCTTAAAAACTAATTGTTATAGCCATGTTCCGTTGTACCGGCCCACTGGGCAAGAATTTAACATTCGATGTTCCCGGGTGTCGCGTTACAAGAGTTTAAAAATTGATGGCGTGTAATAAATGTTTTTGGCCGAACCGATCTTGTCTCGACCCACTGGGGCAATAAAGAACCGACGTCGTACACCCGTCTCTTTCACTCGCCCATTAAAAACATCGGCAGAGAGGGACGGCGCTACGCAGATTTGTGATTGTTTCTTACAGTTTTAATACCCATGTCGATTTGTATTATAATATGTATTAATAAAATGGCCGGTCGTAAAATTCGAATACATTGTTGGCGATGTTTTTTTGCGGTCGCGCCTACAAATGTATTTTATTCGTATTGATTGCTTGTCGGTGCGATAAATTGAAATGTTTATTTTCTCAACGAGCAAAGTGCTTTTGATTTGATAAAAAAATGGCCAAGTGCGTTTTTGAATGCGTTTAGCATAAGGTTGTGTAGTAGTTAGTCAATCAATTTACTAGAAATAACAAATTTTATTATGATTATATGATTGAAATCATATGTTTACATTTAGGGCTTTTAGACAATTTCGTCTTACAGACAAAATATGTCCCATTTTAGGCGGCGCAGTTTCATGAAAGTGATATCTTCAGACATAGCACTTTAAAGCGAATTATATCACAATCAGATACATCGAGCTAAAAATAGTCGTCCCACATCCACAACATTTTACAAAATAACAATAATCGAAGTCCCATATCACTGCAAAATAAAAAAAAAACATTCGCGTCATGTAACCACAAGTTTGTTGAATATATTATGAGGAAGATATAAACGTATGCCAAACAGATTTCTAATAGTAACGTTCTAAAAGTGTGGGTAGAAAGACAGACCAGGCCTAAGTAAAACACTGTGAAGCATCCACTATGGAAATTAAACAATTTACGGTAAAAACTATTCAAAGTTTTGTTACAAAACTAAAACTGAGCTAAATAAGCAACATCCAATTAACATTTTCCATTCTACTTACTTTTATCACGTGTGCGGAAACGTAATATAAATTTTAGAATACAAAGCTGCACAGGCAAGTCTTGGCAATCCCTCTCCACGGTCAAAAGAAACAATGGATAATAAACAAAGCAATATCGCCGAGAAACGCTGACGCCTCGTAATAAAAGATTCAGAGAAATGGTAACGATAAAATATATATGCAGTGCACAGTGCTGCCAACAATGTGAGTTTAGGACAAAACTATTTCCTAAAACAGAAGAAAGGTTATATAGGCTATTATGGCGGCGTCGGACAAATCTGTTCGACTGAAACTACTTTCAATAAAATAAACAGTGAGTCATGCAATTGCAACAGCAACGGTAGCACTTTCTTTAAGGATTTCCACGCGAAATAGTACCTTATTATCGCTGCTTAGAGTAACTGATTTGTACTTTACGACTAGCGACAGGCAACATTGTAATCTATTGAGTGACTGATGCTAGAAACGTCTTTGTAAATCGACTCTATGAGTAAACTCTTCGGATAATTGTTTACTGATACTTGAAGATGGAATAATGAGAGTGTAGTAATTGAAAAGACGCGTTATTAGATACATGCACGTGAAAAGCTTAAGTATTGTGCTTTTATTTTTTGTTAAATCTAAATCAAAATGTTTTATATTTTCAATATTTTACGATTCCTAATGTATCAAAAATTTCTCCAACTGACTACGAGTCTGGAACGGTTTTAGCTTACGCCTTATAATTTATTACTAAATTAAGCCTTTTTTATATGCCTACATGATACTTTTACCTTTTTAATTAGTCCAAAATAAAAAAAACTTTTTTAAACGACCTTTTTAGTCGTTATTTTACGACTAAAAAGGTCTGCCTTTCCTTAAAAATGTTAATATTATGTTCAAGTGACAGTTTAATTGTAACTTGAAGGATAAAAACGTCAAAAATAAGAATAAGGCTAGAATACAAATATATTTGAAATTAAAGCTATATTTTTCTAAAACATGCATATACTTCAATTATTATATTTGTTGTTAAATCATCTTACGTTTGATATGCACTTCACACACTAAAATATTGGTGACACAGTAGACCTATCACTGAACTCAATATGGAATCCGGCTAGGTTTCAGGTTGAAACATGCAGTCAAAATTGACTCCGAAGGCTATCAATTGAATCTAGTCCGGATAGACGGATTGCGGTCACCAATGCCAGAATCCAACTAACAATAGGGTAGATGTTTCAACAGTTCTGAATGATCGAACAACACCAGATACATATTTTTTTTCTAATACAGGGAAAATACATTTAGATAACACAGCGAATACTAAAAACATAAGATACAAACGTTAGCCAATATACATTGCGTTAAAATTTAGCGCGACGTCATTTCTTTGTGCAGTTATTAACGAATGAGTGACGTTATTACCCCTCTTCAGTGAAATTTGATGCACGGTATCATAATCAATTTTATTTATTTTGAGGCAAAATATATGTTTTTATAATATTTTGAAAAACCTAATGACGAACTAAATAGATTCACTGGTTTTTTCCTATTCTTTTTTTTTCAAGCACAGTATATTGGCTCTTCCTAGCCTGATGGTAAGAAAGAGAGGCACCCACATAGCGATGGTAACGGATTTCATACCGTAATAACCTATCCGTTAGCATCGCCATATTGGCACGCAAGAAAAAAAGAAATAAATGTATTTGTATATGTGAGTCAATCCGCTATGATTAAAATAGTTAAAAACAGTATTTTCTTATGAGTACGAGATGATATACTATGAGTATCGGACGTGAATATGTAGGAACTACTTGCGATACCCAGTACACAAAAGGGAACCGAAGTCAGCATAAAAACTTTCAACATTCCCTTTTTTCAGTAATCTCATTCATAAAACAAAGCTCAAAGCTATGTCAAAAATAATAACAACTCTATCGTAGATTCCGAACCTGCAAGTTTTCACAAAAATTCAAATTAACCTCTTCAGTTACAAAGCCGACATAATCTGTGTCAAATAAAAAAGTCCCTTGTAAAAATTAACACAAAATTAACATACGAAATGAAACTACACGCTACTAGAAGAGGATTACTGTCTAAATGTGTGATAACGATCTAAGTTTTAATACAAAGCAAGGAATTTACACGCGCCATTAAATAAATACAAAAACGCATTAAAAATTACGACAGTTACATTTTATATGGGATTTGTAAATGCCGTCATATCATGAGATGGTTGGTGCTCTGGTGTTCCGAATTAGTGATGTGGCTTTACTTAGCAGGTAGCAAAGAGAAACTGCTAAAATACGTGATGTAAGTGGCTAACGAGGAATAAAAATCTTTACGTGATTTTTAAGTGTGTAAATTTGGTGTAGTGTTTGTGTACCAGAGTTAAAAAAATTAGTTTACAGATGCATTAGTTGGAAAACAAACGTCAAACTTTAAATAGGTTTTATTATTATTCTGGTAGTCGAAATTGGAAATTTGATACCGTTTTTACTTATTGTTGTAAGCTATAAATAAAGAGAATGTCATTAAAATATTCCGAAGTTTTACAACAATTAACTAGATGTGATATTTCTAGATTTGATATAGATGTTTTCATATGTCTTTGTTTAAAACAAGGTGAAAGTTCTAAAACCAACTATCTTTTTGCAAAAGTATTATAAGTTTATTATTAACTAGCTACCCGCCGCAGCTTCGCACGGGCGTAAGTAAATTCAAATGAAGTTTTAGGCTTTTCCGTACATTAATATGTATGGATTACACATATAAACCTTCCTCATACATCACTCTATCTATCCGAAAAATCGCATAAAAATCCGTTTCGTAATTTTAATAGATCTTTAGAATTACGCAACGGATTTTTATACATAGAGACATAGGAAAAGCATTGATGAAGCGACAGGTTTTATACTATGTAGTAAAGTGATTATAATTAGTGGGAAAGGAGCATAAAAAGCGAATCCAATTGTTTTCTTGCATTTGAGAGACCCTGTTATGACAACCAAAAAAAATATCAGAAAAAATATGGTATCAGAATAGGGATAAGCTAATTACCCCGCCTACAGAACAGGGATAACCTATAATTCACAAATCCGTTTACCACGAGATTGACATTCAAACTCGTAATCGTAAAGGCATCGTTGCATCACTGGTCTAAATTTACAATATAACATCCAACGTAATATTGCTTCTCATGAATTTTAAACAAGAAAACAATGGTTTCCGCGTCCCAACGTGCCGTGGATTTAAATACCGTACAATAGGATTATGTTTTAAACAGCACGCGTGTGGGTGAAAAAATTTGCCTACGACTTAACTTAGAACGTTCGTTGAACTTTCTTTCACTTTGCAAGATGCATGTTTGAGTTTTTAGAAGCTGAGGTTCCCTTAACAGGTCCCTATATTTAAATACATATCAATCAATCAAAAAATCAAAAAGTTTTTATTTCTCTAAATTATAAATACGATAGATAGAGTAATTTAAGAGAGGTGGGGCATAGCGATTTATCGCTCGAACTGGAGCAGCCCGACCGGTGAAATACCTCCACCTTACAGAAGACCACAGCCAAATAACAATCACTTCTGTGTTGTTGTGTTTCTGCGTGTGAGTAGGTTTTCAGAGCTCCTGGGGAATGCTACATTTGTAGCAGGGGTCAAGCCTTAAAGGTAAGGGCGACCAGTCCAGTAACAGATTTATTATGCTGTACCTGTCACCCTTAAGCTAGGAACTCATTACCGTTTAACATCAGGTGGGATGAGGTCAATCTTGAAGTGCAATATAAAAAAACGCCCCAGGAAGTAATAAATAATTAAATAAATTAAATAAATAAATTTTGGACAACATCACATACATTGCTCTGATTCTGCGGTAAGTAGCTGAAGCACTTGTGTTACAGAACTCAACGACGGTACCACAACACCCAGACCCGAGACAATATAGAAAAGTTCGTTTCCCATATTGACCCGACCGGGGATCGAACCCAGAACCTCAGAAATGGCGCGAAGTCAAAGTCCGGCTCGCTCGCCTCTCGGCTACGAAGGTCGTCAAATACTTGTGTTGGGGTTGCCTCGCTCATACCCATTACATTTCTTATTCTGAGAGATATAAAAGTAGCGTGCAATATAATATAATTTAAGGTTTAAGTAATTAGTTAATAAAGTTATAGAATTTACTGAGTCGTTAGTGTGTGTGTGTGAGTGTGTATGTTTGTGTGTGTGTAACATATAGTAGCGGCCTGTCGAGGCTTCACTCGCGTGCTATTTCCGTTAATTACCACTTTTCCCATTGATCATTCGTTGCTATTGGTGCGATGCTATATAGCCTGAAACCTTTCTCGATAAATGGACTATCCTACATAAAATTATTTTTTATTTAGAAGCAGCTGTTGCTGATAATAGCGCGTTCAAACAAAGAAAAAACTCTTCAGCGTTTATAATATTAGTATAGGTATGTATATGTATAAATACTACACAGTGTATAGCCCTTTATAAGCGTGATGATACGAGTACACTCATTTACCTACACGAACAGGATCTTATGGACCCCCATTTTTTATTCACTGCCTACGTAGACCCCCAGCAAGTCTCCCGTGGACCCCTGGGGGTCCATCTGGACCACTTTGGGAATCACTGACTAATCCTATACGAACCTCTGTGAATCATAGTGTTTTAAAAAAAACTTGTCATAGATGCACTAAATCCTTGTTTTTTATTCCTTTTAAGTACTTATCTTTTTTTTTTCATGGTAACCCAAGGTAGAAATACGCAAAGGATAATTCATTGATAACAAACAGATATTCTAGCTAAAAAATACTTTCAATTAATAAGGTAATTAATGCCAGTTTCCAATATTTGAAAGAAGATTCGTTATAGTTACGGAAAGTAAAAAATTATACGAGGCGTAAGCTAAAGCGACCGACAGACGACTGATGACAGCTGTTTAGAAGGGTATTACTTAACGACTCTTAGTCGGTTGGAGAAAAACAGACAGCCATTTTAGACACATTACGAATAAAAAAAATATTGGACAACATCACATACGCTTTGATTCTGTGGTAAGTAGCTAGTAGAAACAACGACGGTACCACAACACCCAGACCCGAGACAATATAGAAAAGTTCGTTTCCCATATTGACTTTAGAGATGGCGCGACACCTAAGTCCGGCCCGCTTGCCTCGGCTACGAAGGTCGTCATTGAGCACAAATTGGCGCGGTAGTTATTGAGTTCATTCATTACAAGCATACATACAAAAAACTAATCTTACCTCTTCATCATATTGCTGTAGAAGTAGCGTCTACAGAAATTTGATCGACTGCTAAATATATTTTCAACGGATTGTGTTTTTCAGTCAAACACATATTCTAAAGTACTTAATACTGATAATTCTTATCTTAATTGAATGTGCTAGTTAAATAAACAAACACATATAAATCTCTGTGAGAACCACTAGCTTCATGATCCTTGCCCTTTCAATATATTTTATTGTTTCCCGATAAGAATTACACAGCTCCTAAAGGCAAATATGTAAGTTTTAGAAATAAACATGGCTGCTAAGTAAAGATATTGTCGGTTTATACTGAAAATATCTCGCGTAGGCGGGATAGAAGTAGGGAAGTATTGGATTTTTGTTTGAATTAATATGTTACTTACCTTTTTGTGGGTAGAAACAACTTTTGGAATCATGTTTCAATTTATGTTTATCTTGGCACAATGCTGTTTCTTGTTTTTAGCAAGAATGTGACTGACGAAGCAACGCATAGCCTAAACAACTAGGGTGTATCGTTGTATGGCGTAGGCATGAGGTAAGAAAGAGTTTTATGAAATATGGATCAAAATTCGTATGGGTCAACGTGTTCCCTTGATTAGATCTAAATGTGGAAATAATCTATCAAGTAATAAATATGGATTGATAATTGAAATTGATAGAGTATCTGTTTCGTATTTTATTGGAATTCAATCCCTTAATTTAATTTAATTTGGTTTAAACATTGGTGAAGTGTATGCGCTTTTTATTTTCAATATATATTTTGGCATAAGTTTCAAAACAGGAATTTACATAAAAGCTTAGTGCAAATGCGAATTGTCTTTATGATTGGAATAATTAGAAAATTATTAATTAATTATAAATTACTTTGTTAATGGGGGTCCACAAAAATGTATCTGCTTTTGATAGTAAAGAGCAAAAATGTAAGCATAGTTTTTATAAGGGTAGTTGTATATATAAACCTACATTGTTATAAGTACCTAACTAAGCAGATAATATTTTAATAAGGCAAGCGACTGTTACTTGTCCAAACTTGCGTATTCAATATTACAACTTCGTGCACATTTATTTTTTGCCAATGAATGTGTTAGAAAGGGGGTCCACCGAAAACAGTAAAATTTTGAAAGTGGTCCACGAGAAAATAAGTTTGGGAACCACTGGATTAGATGATCTTAGATAGTCCATCTTTTTCCTTATCAATTACTGTTATATCGAAATAATTGTATTATGATTCCCTCATTCGACTCGGAAGCCAGACCAATAAGATATCGCGAACTAAATCATTGGAAGGAAAGTAGCCAACCTTTGTCCAACATTGGACAATGATTGACGGACTTGATTGATAGACACAGTACGGTAGTCAGTATTCCAATGGCTTTCATTGTGTTGCATTGCTAATAAAGGTGCATTGTTGACAGCGCATCTAATTCTTTGCAAATTAAATGGGAGAGGCTGGGCAGCGAAGATAGATAAGTTTCCGATGAATACAGAACCTACAGCTACTTTAAAGTGGATTCAAAGACAAAGTCAATCTTTTTTTTATTCACATAGATTACATTAGTAATACTTATGAATAGTCTCTATATAAAGCAAATGAAGCTACCTCCGGTTCGGAACCTATAACTAAAGAGAAAATACCGGCAAGAAAGTCCAAAAAAAAAAGCAAAACTTTTTTAATAATTTCGCACTAAGACACACAGTTAGTTGGTCAATTGTAAAATATAAATGAAAAATCAATTATTGAAAAAAAAATATAGAACATTTAAACACCAACTAGGTACTTCTCTCTAATAAGATGAATAAATACATTATTATTGGACGCCCTCACGTAGATTGCTTTGATTGTGTGGTAAGTAGCTAAAAGCATTTGTGTTACAGAAATAAGAAACAACGACAGTACCACAACACCTAGACCCGCGAAAATATAGACAATTTTGTTTCCCATAATGACCGGCAGGAGATCGAACCTGGGATCTTACAGATAATGCGACGCCAAAGTCCGGCCCGCTCACCTCTCGGCTACCTAAGTCGTTATAATGCAAACTAAGTTGGTCTTCAAATCTGAATCCAGCTTAAACCAATAAGAGGAGTTTCCGTTAACTTAAAAATGCAGCATTCGCCAATCTCCATCGACTGAACTTAATACCAGAAGAAATCGTTTAGTTCAAACATTTGCGCAGATTGTTCCATCTATTCACAGCTAGCAAATAACTCGTCAGTTAAGAGTTTCTAAACAACGCATTCGACCTGCTGACTCAGGTTGTGGGCACAGTTAAGTCAGTTCCAGCAAGGCGACTCTTTATAAAACAAAGACGTGAAAAGTTCTGGTTTGCTACTTAACTTGATGTACTTTTTTAAATGTGTTAAAAGTTAAAACAGAACCATTGATTGACAATACATAGTTTTATTCCATGTTGTTATTTAATTAAAAACATCTTCAAAACAGTGCAAAGCAAGGCAAGCGTACCAATAATACCTATACATTATCCCTTAGTACATAGACTAGGTCACCCTAATCATTTTTGACGACCTCTACTCGTAGAGCTGAGAGGCGAGCGGACTGGATTTTGTCTTAGCACCTGCTTCGGATCCCGGGTTCGTTTCCCAGTTCATATGGAAAAAGGAATTTGTATCTTGTCTCGGTCCATGCTTCCAAGATGTACTAGATTGTCTGTGTCTGGGTGTTATGGTACCGTCGTTGTTTCGGATTTCTGTATCACAAGTGCGTAAGCCACTACTGAATCAGAGCAATGTTTGTGATGTTGTCTAATTCTTTTTTATGATAATTTGTTATGTAAAACCCTCCATTACTTCACTGCACCCCCCTACACTGTTGACGTGTTCTTACAGAATGGTACCATCAAAATGCAAAGTGCTCAGTGGCAGTCTGGTTGCGACTGCAGATAAGCCAACTCAGTATCGGGCTGAAGGAAGCGGCTGCGTAACGCCCACGGAATATATCGCTCTTGTTTAGTTAAGGACTAGTCTAATAAAATTTACCGAGGTTTCGCTAACCAAGTCTGTATAAGGTTGCCATACTGAGTGAGATGTGTTTATAGTATGCATGCAGTTTACTCCTATTTAGAGGCTTGTATCAGCAGAATACGTCACAGTGTTCTGTAGATCGTTTTTGTGTGTGTTTAGGTATGTGCACTTTACTCCTAGTTGTTTTCATTGATTCATTCATTTCCGTCTCCATTCTGTGTATGTGTACTTTTATGACAATGATATGATGTCTTTAAGTAATAGATGTCTCTTTCTTTTTTTCTATTTAAAGGCGTTTATCAGTGGAAACAAAGAATGCGTCACAGTGTTATGTAGATAGTTTATGTGTATGGATGTATTATGTAGATAGACAGTTGTGGTCTAAAATGGCAACCGCAAAACAAGGCTTTATGCCTTCTTTTACTCTGTGACTGCATAACATTATGTCAAAATTGATTTATATACTCAGTCGCATAAGGTTTCAATTAAATTCGACTACATGACACTTCTAGCTTTATCTGCAATGCTTATGTTGTTATACATTTGATTGTGTTGAAGTCTGATATACAGATATGTAGGTACGGTCAAAATAACGACCGATTACACGCTTTAGGCTTCGTCTCGCCCTTATGTCTCTGACATAAGAACTAAGATCGAACTTCAAGTATTTACCTAGACGTACAGTTCACTAAACATCATGACACGGGGGAGAATAAGATGTTAGTGTTTAGAATGAATGGAACTGTGGATCTACAAAGTCTTTGAAGATCCTCCACACAAAAAGTATTAAGTGGTTTTGGATAAAATTTGTTACCCTGACAGACTACTGATACTAGAGTTACATATGGAATAAGTTACGTACAGTAGACTATTCATTGTTAAAAAGCCCAAAGTGGAAAACTAGAGTTATATACTAATGAACATAAACAATAGTATATGGCAAATTCGTACCTACTGCAAGAGCTTTCAGCCGATTCCACAACTACAGGCTAAATTAACTACTTTTGCGGAGAGCATCCCTGCAAGCTGAGTTCAGTAAACTGGGTCAAATTTGTTAGGTATTCGACTCCCAATCGCTTTACATAAAGATCACAACTTAATCTATCCATTAACTTAATGGTATTACCTAATATACAATATATAAGGAAAACAAGCTTGTAAGAAATAAATAAAAATTAATAAATGCGACAGACAACCACACCAATCGCCTAGTCTCAAACTAAGGTTTCCTCTTGTACTATGAGCACCAGACGACGAAAACTAACTGGGGGCGTCATCCCAGTACACCCAGACCCAAGTCAATTTAGAAAAGTTCGTTTTTCCAAATTGACCTGACCGGGAATCGAACCCGGGACCTTTCGCGCTTTGGTCGCCTACCTTAGCCTCTGCGCCACCGAGGTCGTCCAAGGAAGGAAATGCAAGGAATTTAAATATAATTAGGTATATATGTATTGAGGGATTTCATTTGATATAAAACAAGAAATTTTAAACAAAAGTTTTTATTTTAGTTCTTGACTTAAGAGCATAGATTTATTTTGCTTATTATAAGCTTGTAGAAATTTACTGTTTACTAATTTTGTTCAAAAATTATAAGGGAACAGTTAATCATACATATGTAAATACCGGTAACCCTCTTTTTTCTTTATAATGGGGTAAATTACACAGCCCGCAAACTCTGCTCTTCAATTACTTCAACCATTGCTAAAAGTTAAAATTAATCATTAAAATGACCTTTGTAAACCGTAACTCACTACAATCTTAGATATATAGATATACCTGTGCAGAACGCACGTATGTATAATATAACCCATTTTACTAGTTTGTCTTTGACACTTTTACATTATGTTATTGTATCTGTCAATATCTTCTGGTCAATAAATGTCGCACTATTTTCCACCGGCTCTTCATTCTTCCTAAATTATTATCTAAATTATAAAAATTATTGCATACGCATCTCCTTTGGTCGCTAATAATACCTTATTGCCCAAAACGAACACAGAAATTGGTTTTACAGACATATTATAGTACAGTCGACAGCATTTCAAGGTAAACCCTTGTAGTTCGATAACAGTTCTTATGTGCACGAGAAAAGGACGGCAAAAAGTCAAAATTGTCTAATGTGCTTTTGACTTAACAGTTAAGGCGGTCTTAGCGCAAGTAAATCTTTATCGATTTTTTATTTTTATAGTACTGTTACGCGCCAAGATCGATGGTGTTCAGTACTTTACGCCGTACTAGCGAACTTTAAATATTAGAAACAGATTTTTTTCCTTGCGGTATCGAGTACTTTAAATTTATCTATTCTAATTAGAAACAGAGAATTTTTACCTCCCCCACGTCGTAGGTTCGATTCCCGCACCGCAAGGGGAGATAAAATTTGTCTGTTTCTAATTTTGCAAGTAATCTTAGTCGTTCTAAGTAGCCATATCAAACGCGTACCAAACAAAACGTCTTATTACCACCAGAACATGTTAATACATACTTAAAAGGACTCTCTGATGTCATTACTCGGCTAATGTGATTACAGTAAATTGTATTACGACACGAGGAAGTCGGAATAACAGGATGCCGGCCATTATGACGTCGGGTCTTCGGTTAGTGGACTATTTGGTTCGAATAGATGAATGGCTTCTGGATACAGTAGGTAAGAAACAATGTATGCTGGAAACGTTGTTAGAATAATAAATTCAGTGAGATTGAGGTGGTAATTACAGCGCGGTCTCATTTTTGATGTGTCTCTCTAAATACTTGCCATTGGCGGAATCACTGTGTTGTTTCTAAACGCGGAATGGAGTCAATAAAAAAAGGTAGTAAATCCAACAGGTCTTCTTCTGTCGTTAGATTCTTGGCAGTGACTGCACGAAGCACGTAATAGCACGCGAGGAAAGGCGACGCATTGGCGGAAGCATGTCAATTTTTTTTCCTTGGCGGAATTGCTATCGCACCGTCTCTCTCTACGGTGTTCCCCGCAGAGAGAGACGGTGCGGTAGCGGGAGAGTGGTACGTCGGGCTCGCACCGACTAAAACCCCCTTTGGTGGCCAACGCAACGCAGCGCAGTTGTGAGGAAGGCGGGAACACCTACCATCAATATGAAGACCATACCACCATATTACTGCTGGGTGGGTTGCATAGATCACGTCGAGAAAAAATAGATACTTTGTTTTTTTTTAGAAGTCAAAGACTTAGATTTTTAAACAGAACGAAGAAACATATATATGTTCGTAATGACCACGACAATATTCATATTTTTTAAAATATTGTCTTATTTTAATGGCGTTCAAAGCGGCGGGCTGCGGTGATATCCTTCATTGCATTTTCGAAAACCGGAGGTATCAAATCCCTAAGGCCCTCCCGTCCAAATCAAACAAATCGTTCATTTAATCTCATAATAATTTAATTCTGAGAAGTGTAGCCAACAAAATTCTTAAAACAAATTTAGCAAAAAGGCGTGTCAAACAAAAAGTTCAAGAAAGCAGCGGGCGTCTCGTATCTTCCTTTTAGGGGTTCAAAAAATCCTCAGACGACAAGCATTAATGGATTTAACGACACGCCGATTCGGATAACGTTATTAAATAAAACTTTCAATATAAATAACCCTATCTGTCGGTCGTAAAACTCCCGATTTCGGTCGAACGTTCGCGTGTCTCGAGATTTTTAAACTCGGAATAACACGATTCGCGGCACTGGCGAGAAAAAAAGAAGTAAGAATACAATCGACAACTTAAAATGAAGCCTATTTATTCGCGCGCTAAAGACGCTGTTAAGATCATAAATCGAGAGATCTCATGGGACTAAACAGGGCAACTTCAAGTACATCTAGTTTCCAAGTTGGATGCCACACAAATCACAATAACCGCTCTTCATTATCTGCATTTCACTCGGCCGGGCCTGTAGCTATCGGAATGCGCCCACAAAGGAGTACCCATACCGAGTTACTTAGTCGCTACACTTTGTTCAACCGGCTTTGCTCAAACCAGTCCGGAGGCCGCTCATATGCGAAAGGGCCTAACAGCCAGTTGACTGACACTTAAATGGTGTTTAAGCGTTGTTCTCTTAAAAAATTATATTGGCAACAAACTTTATTTGCGTTTTCGGTTGTGTTTACGTCACTTATTCGTAAAAACATTGGGAAGAAGTGACGTATCGCTTACTTTAAGATAGATACACTTTATTGCATAGAATATAAATATATAAAATAACGCTACTTTTGAAAATCTTCTACAAACATTGAATAGTACAATTTAGGCGGTCTTATTGCTAGAAAGCAATATCTTGCCAAGCGTAACAATTTTTAACGACTTTTATTAGTAATTTTTCATGTAAACTTTTATATATAAAAACATGCGTCCTACATTTTTTAGCAATATGATTGTTGGAACAACCAGATTATTTTAGCCTATTACAGTTTTTAGTTTCAAACGCGATTCATACAGCCGACAATCGCTTGTGCCGAACGGTGTTTACGATCCAAACGCACGAACGAAATTCCGAGTAATGCTCTTGGATATTTTAACTTGTGTACAGTAATTACAGAGCAGTGGAGGTAACTACACCCTCAGCCGGTCCAAGATCGGCTCATTTCTGTCACTCTGCCTTAGAGAACACTTTATTCTCGTAAATATTGAGGGGAATGTCGGCAAGTGGTAGATCCTTTTACGAGATTATGTGTTAGCCAATGACTATTAAATCTATGCTAATAACCCGTACCTAGCAATTTGTATAATAACTAATGATATACTAAAGGCAGTGTTGCAAGAAACTCGAGTCTTTTAAGACTAGGACTTGTAAGTCATAAAAGAAACGAATCATCATAATATAATAATATTTTACGCATGCTGTGTTTATCTGTAAGGTACTCTTAGAATTAGTTTTACTTCCTATTTACAACTCTTACTCATGAGATATTGTATCAATTGTTGATAACCTTATTAAATGAATAAATAAATAAATAAGGACCGGTGTTCTTTGAGTCTTCTAAGTCCTTTCAAGTCTTTTAAGTTATTTGAGCTGCAATGAGTCTTAGACATAAGTTTATTTATTTAAATTAGTTTTATATGACATCCACATTGATACACTGAATGAATAATATCACAATGCCAAATCATTATTATTCATGCAATAATTTTCCAACTACTATTCTATTACTATAGCTATGGATTGAGAGTCTTTTATAAAAACATAGTACATAAACTTAAAGTTATAGATAAACTTCTCTATTTTTCTTTTTACAATATACATAAAATTCAAAAGGACTCGAATTCAAATTTTTTTATAAGACTCTCGTGTTAAAAAATAGCTCAAGCTTTATTAAATAAGACTCCAAGACTCGAATTTCTTACAACACTAATCGAGATAAGTATAAGACGCTGATCCCATCCGATATGTGACGCGGTGTTACGTAATTTTATGTCTTTATCTATAATGTAGTTTTAAATTTAAGTTATTTGTTAAATCATTATTCTAGATACTATTAGCACTGTTTGTCTTATAGGCAAATCTTTATCTCTTTTTAATTGGATAGTAAAAGTCACCTCATAGATATAAAGTAGCTTGATGCATTGAAATTTATCTAGATTCTAATAAAATGTAGAATTTTATTGAAATACATTTATTATCGCGAATCGGAATGCGTGGGCGATATTTAAGATGTGGTTTGCCTCGATATAAAAGTGATCTTAGAATACTCAAAAACCAATCATTCGTCATTCAATTACAAGTTATACTGAAATCAATCTTACGTTGTGTTTTAATTGAGTTTGGTGCATAGTTTTGTGTTTCAAGGAAAAACAAAAATTAAAAAAACGACGACGTATTTTATTTTATGTGAATATTTTTGAATTTTCTCAATTTTATTTTTTCGTGGCATACCCGTTTTCCGTTATCTACTATTTCCTCTACTTGTAGGTTGTCTGAAAGAGATTGCTTTCTAGCGATAAGACCACCCAAATTCGTGTTGTTCTGTGCAACAAAGTATATCTATTTCTCTTAAACAATTTTGCTCTGTGACAAATTATATCAAAAGTAACCTTTTTATCTTTCATTCATTAAAATCGAACCAAACATAAATGTTTGTTATTTTTCTGAGTCGTTTCAAAATTTAAGTTCGAGTCCCGACTTCGGTTGGTTTCGTTGTATACCCTCAGAAGTCCCATACATTCTCGCAAACACACAGCCCCGATGCACCGCATACCTCCGCTCTAAAACGCAGATATAACTCTCTTTCTTTGCCCCATATGCCAAAGATATGAGAGATGGCTCAACAAAGGCGCGCTCGGGGTATATTCCATTTTTCTGAAAAATACACCTCCTGAAATGGGCGCAGGAAATAGTAATTACAAGTTCTGAGCACAGGCCATTGTGGGACGCACAATGCGGTGGAATCTTTTTGTCCGCTATCGGCGGGCTGCACCGAGACATGTTTATATGAAGGCATTGACGATTTTTGTGAATTTTGCCTTTGAAAGCCCCGTCTGCTCCTGACGCGATAATGCCGACCGGGGCTTATACCACCACGCCCTTGGCGTAGGGGATGCTGAATTTAGACTGTATCACAGCGGAGGGCGGAGGTTAACTTTATTGCTACGCAATAAGGTTCTTTCAAAGTGGCGTTTTGATTCGTTTGCTGCCTTTTTATTGTCGACACAAGTAATCATATTATAGTTTTAAATAATCGTTTCTTTTGAACCAACCTGTAATTCTGACGGTGCTTTTAAAGACTGTCTCATCTGTAATTTGTAGGTAAGTATAGCTAATTAATGTCTCACTGCAGAGCGAAGGCCTCTGTAATTGAAATCAAGTCCTCGTTTTAATAGCGTCTCGATGGTCTAGTGGTTTAAGTATTTCGAGGTCCTGGGTTTGATATTTGGGCCGAAGACTTAAATTAAATAGAACCCATCATATCGTAATAGGTGAGATAGGTAGTATGAAATCAACGGGTCAAAAATGAGAGTTGTGAGGTATCACAACTCTCATTTTTGGCCCAGTTAAACGCAGATGCAAAAAAAATAATTACACAAACATTTCTTCTGTATTACCTAATTGAAAAATAGTTTATTTGAAAATTATCATACAATATCATTTCAATATCTTAAGCGACAACTAACACTGCTTTTGCAAAGTAATATTTTATGTTATGACTATGATATTTCGTTTATACACTTTAACAATAATTTTCAGCTTAAAGCACAATCTGCAACTTCTGCCTATGAACTGAAAATGTCGCTTAACAATCTTTAAAAGCCATTTCAAATGTAAATTACTAACAAAGACCAAAGCATCGAACAATACCGCCTGTTTGGAGACAAGTAGTGTTCAACACTATTGAAATTCTTCGCCGAGTTCGAAGCTCGAACAATTTCAAGAACTTGAGTTTAGTTTTATCAAAACTCTTATTCTGTGTAACGCTAGGAAGTTTCCAAATAAATTTAGAAGGAATCGAGCACGCGAATTAAGCAAGAGCCGAAGGTAACCTTTAACCCTGCTTGCCACCCGAGATGGTTTTAGGGAGGCCATACAAGCCGTTAGAAATGGGATAAGCCCTTTTGGTAAAGCGAAGTTATTTGCTTATAACAGTCAATATTTACTTAAACAATTCCTCTCAACTACTATAAAGAAAAGCAACTACTCAACCCAATATCAAACCATTTGTTCTTTACATAGAATACTGTTTTTGTTACGTGTGCTGCTCTTCCAATATGGAAGAGTTTTCGACATTATTACCCGGTACTTTTGTAAGGTGCGTTTGAAATATTAAACAATTTTGCAATTTGGTTACATAACAATGACTAAAATACATAAATAAAATAAAGCGAAGAAAAACTGTTCTATACTATTCTTCAGGTAAACAAAAACCTTGGAAGTGGAAAAAACTATTTGAAATTAATGAGGAAGGTTATTGTATAATACAAACAGACAGAAGAATCAGATTACGTCTCATTACAAGCTGAATAAACATTTATTGCATGTCGAAAGGCAGTTACTCCTTATTCCTCGTTTCACCTGCTTATAATTGACAAGATATATTTTATATTCCAGAACTTGTTTACTTACTTACCAAGTATATCGCCATACCTTACTGTAAATTAACTTAGTTTCCCGTTTATACGAAAGCAGTTATGAAAATGATTCTTGCTAACTTTAATTCATACATTTATTCACGAACGAGATTTATTTGATAAATAAGGAGAAACGAGACATATCCTGTTTCGTGTCGACACTTATGGTCGCACGAGCTGCGTCCGGGATAAATGGCCGTATCTGTTTCAGGATACTTCTATGCCGTACTTAGCGTGAATAATTACACTATCATAAAATACGGTAATAAACTTCTTTAGGTGAGGTAGTAATACATTTTGCGTGTGCAAACAGACCTCCTACAAAAACAAGATTTATAAAGTTCAAGAAATAAAATATATAGATTTTTGATTGTATGTATTTATGGCCACAATAACTCAAGTAATTAAGGAGATATTTAAAATAAAATAAAGAAAGGTTTGACATAACCATAGCCAACATACAAACACACATTGTTAGTAAGTATATGAGCGATTTTTTCCAAAACTACTGTTACAATTTTGATGGAGTTTTGCTTTTCGCTTGTAACTTTACTGAAAAGGTTTTTAGCTATGTTTTATGACTAACATCTGTTTTATTTTGTGTTTCTAAAGGAATCACATTTTTATTTTATAGATACGTACGTAATCGTATCAAAACGGCAGGTCGACATCAGTTTTTATGACCATGAACATAAAGACGGTACAAAGAGCTTCGCAGCCGATAGGCGAGTGGCGTCGCACCATCTCTGAGGTCCATGTTCAATTCCCGACCGGGTCAATATGAAATCTAACTTTTCTGTATTGTCTCGGGTCTGGGTGTTGTAGTACCAATCGTGATTGTTTTCTATACAGAACAAAAGTGTTTGAGCTTGCCACAGAATGAGAGCAATGTTTGTGACTATTCATTTATTTATATTAAGATATCATTCATTATTCTACAAAAGCAATTTGTACAGTCTGCCGTGCTTGCAGGCAGTTCTATAATAGTTCTTATGCAGACAACATAAGGGTGGAGCAAAGTTCAAAGTGTGTACTGACGTGTTTTTTACTGTACCCTGTACATCGTTTCCACCATAATTCCAGTAATATCAAGTGATACAATAACACAAGAGAACCGTTAACTGTACATCAAGCGTATATTTACAGTATTTGTCAGTTAAATCGCCATATTATTCATTGTATTACATTTCGCACGTAATAAGCTAACTATATGTTAGCGAAAGTATGTAATTTGTGGTCGGTTTCAATTACTGTTCTGTTAAATGCATTTAGGTTTAGTCTTTGTTGGTAGTTGTTATGCAAACATATGATACAAAAGCTCATTTAACCTGGGACCGACCGAAAGAGACGATAAGCAATGATTTTTAGAATAAGAAGAAATAAAAAGTCGGTGGAAAATACAGTAAAATTAATGGTAGCAATGACAAGACGAAACGATAAATGGTAAAAGCAACAATTTCGATTTTTTTTATCTTTAGTTTATAAGCGCAGTAGATTTGTGTCAACGTGATAAAATGGTCACTATAGTACAACAATCCCTACTAATATTATAAATCCGAAAGTAACTCTGTCTGTCTGTCTGTCAGTCAGTTACGCTTTGCTGCTTAAGCCTCTCAACCGATTTTGATGAAATTTGGTATAGGTATACTTTGAATCTCAAGAACGGACATAGGTTTTTATTAAAAATTAAGGGGGCAGGGGGGTAATTTGAAAGTTTATATGGAAAAATGTTTATTTTTGAAGTTAGAGATATGAAATTTGGCACAAATATAGCTCGAAACTTGGATTAAAATATATGTAGACTATTTTTTGTTTCGAATATTAGGGGAGATAGGGGTAAAACCGACCATGAAAGGATGTAGTCCACGCGAACGAAGTCGCGGGCACAGCTATGTTATAAAGTGATGAGCGAGGGGGGGCTAGTGGGGGAGTCCCACACACACCGCAGCCTTCCCCGAGTCAACGGTACAGTGCGCCAGACATTTCCTACAACAACATGCAACCACATAGATACCTATGTTTTATACATGTAACTACATACTTCTTTGAACGTAAAACGTTATGGCCAAGGCAATTTACTTGTAATATTTGTATGGGTTTATTCGTATAACAAGCGTGCAACAATAACAGCAAAACTCACTTGTCTGGTTATATTAGGTATGTTCGTGACACAAACAAAACCACTTATGCCCGGTTCCAATACTTTACGATTCGTAATGTGACAAAAAATTACTATCCGGTTTTCTTCAACCGGCTACGAGTCGGTAATACCGGTCCTTAATTTCCTTTCCACATCTGCTGTCATCAGTCGTTTTTAACTTACGCCTCGTATAATTTATAACTATCCGTAACTATAACTGATAATTTTTCAAATATTGGAACTGGGCATTTTTAATCACATCTTTGGACACGTCGTTGTATGAAGGAAACGGAAGAAGTCCTCTTGCGGTGCAGGGCATGAACACACGACCTTCATAAGAAACGAATCATGCTCTTCTAACTGAGCTTATTGCATGTTTTGTAGGTTACGTTACGATTTTTTCCATTATGATAGTTTTTTGATCTCGTATTAGCACGAGAAAAACAGGAGTCATAACCTCTCCTATAAATACCTCAGAATAGATAATAGCTTTAGGTATTCACTCCATTCACATTCATAGTTGACCTAAAAGATAACACTGTAAACAATGTGCTTGTGTACTATTGAATCAACCAGCATCCTATCGTACTAAACAGTCCAGGTTCGCTCAACCTTCTGATCAGATTACCTGGTTTGAATTTGGCAGAAGTTAAACATTTGCGCGAGTTGCACGTCTGTGGGGGCCTGCGTTAGTTTCCACTGCAGGACCGCCATCACTGGCACAGAGAGGATCACCCAGAGGTTTTAATCGGTTCGAGCCCCGACACACCACTCCCTTAGCAAAGAGTGACGATGCGTGGTCATTTGTCTTAGTAAAAGAAGTTAAGCATTTATCCTACAGAATGTATTGTAAAGTGCACTTATAAAAACCAGCTCATTATGAAATTGTTTTTATGGTAACCTGTGTTTAATTGTAGATTTACCGTACAAATAAATGACGGACGACGACACATATTAACCTAATGCCAAAAAGCAAGTCAGTTTAACAGAACATGTGTCATGGAAACAAGAATCAAAGGTGGTAACGATATATGGACGTATACTTGTAAATACTTAAAAACATAAAAACACACGCCTAGAGACAGGATAAACCAAATGTCTATGACAACAATGTTCGTCCTGAAGGTAAAAAAGGTCGAGTACCCCTGAAACAGACTATGTAAAGGTTATTTTAACTAGACCACAATCGCCTTTCAGAGGCAATGGTGCTTTGTCTCCGATAGCGACCTTTGTTTACGTGCATGATCGCAATTGCGGATTATTGTTTGACGGAAATGACAGCCATTTTGCATAGACAAAGGACACTTCTTACGGCGCGGCGGTCTTACAGAGGGTATTGGGATCAATTTTGATAGGACTGGAATAGTACAATAGTACTTATATGTTTTAAGTGCTAGTTGTGTTCTTTTGCTTCACATATTTTAGCGAGCAACTAAGGACGTCAGTTTGACAGTTCACTGACAGTGACCAGGGACTAGTTGTTTACAAACTAAAGATGATAACTGTTTATGAAGATCAGGACCAATCGAATATAATTGATAAAAGTACATTATTACGTCTATATTATTAAACCGAAGAGTTTGCTTGTTCAATTGAATGCACTCATCCCAGGAATTCCTGGTTCGAATTGACAAATTATTTTAGTGTTAGATAGTTCATTTATCGAGGAAGGCTTTGGAGTATATTACATCATGTTGCAACCAATAACTTACTAAAAAAACGGGGATACTATGCATGTGAAGTTGCAGGGGGCAGCTAGTTAATATAAAGCCAACGTGATTTTGTAGTGATTGTATTTGTTTGTATTCCCAAGCTTGTAAAGGACAAGCATCTAAAATAACTATCACACGCACTACCAAAGAAATTCCGCCCAAAAAGCACTCAAAGGTGCAATACCGAATCGCAAACCCCATTCCATGCACCGCAAACAAAGGTTAGTAATCCGGACCCCGAGCCACAATTTATGCATTCCACTAATCTGGCATCAACCCTCCAAATTAAGCAGCTTCTCCCTAAACAGCTTATTAAGCGCTAGAACAAAGAGTATCGCTGAATTATAGAGCACTGTCGTCGCTTGATCGAACATTACGGGTGACAGTTATCGCTCAAACTTGAAGGGTGCCATAGAGATGCGAAGGGCGGTATAGTCAAAAGTCAAATCTTTTTATTCATTAACACTTACGAATAGTCTCTTTATAAATCAAATGCTACCTCCGGTTCGACCTATAACTACCGAGCAGATAAGATAATAGTCAAATAGCCAAAACTTTTTATTAATTTTAACAACACTAATGAAAAGTTTTCGGAACCTATAACCTTTAGTCTATGCCGTCGTCCTTTTAGCTATTTATAATGTGCCTTGATTGCTCGTTTTAAACAGGCCATTTGAGTCTATAAAATGTCATGCACATAACAGAACGGAATACAAAAATTCAGTACATTTAAAAATGAACATGTGCTTAAAGCTTTTCAGAACTGCTCCAAACAAGATTCAAACCCTACAAAACTGCATTTTCTTCCAACACAATTTATAAAACAATATACATATAACACTATTGCATTTAATTTTATAATCGGATCCTACATATTTGGTGAAATCATAACTACTATATGTAAATGGAAGCGTATGTATGCATTTCTGTACATTTATAAGTCTGTTTTTATGACGTTATGGTAAAATTTCTAGATTTTTCAATATTCTGAATTTCTATTACGGCACGCCTGTACCCGTTTCTTGTTATCTACATTTCGTCTACCTAAAGGTTGTCTCGAAGAGTGTGTCTGTAAAACCAACATCTGTAAATCTTCTAAAGTACCTATAGCTATCTTAACAGGCGCCTCTCGTCAATCTGCATCTTTATGGCGTACAGGTCTACCTCAGAAACATTAATTTCGTTCAGGAGCAGCGCTCCACTAAATTCGTTTAAACACCCCAGAAGTAATTTACATTTTATCTTTCCTTAGCACGGGGGGTAAATTTTTTCCCTGCTACCGCCTGTGGTGATACCGGTGACAGATTCGCGAAAGTGCACCTGACATCGCCTTTAATGGCGTCATATTTTAGTCATTCAGGCCCGGACAAATCGCTGGTCTGGCGCTGATGCGGTAATGACGGCACTTGCTGTTATGAGCGGCATTACGCCATTGAAATGAGTTTGGAACTTTTTTTCGAGTTCGCTTCCGAACGATGCATCTTTTACATCCCCTGTAATTGGCTACTTGACAGTGTTAACAATAAAATATGAAAAGTGTTAGATACGTTAGCTTATTAGTTAAGTAATTATTTTACATTTCTACTTTTTAATTAAAAGCATAGTTAGTATTTTATTTTTGCAAAATAAATTTTAGTTGTTCTATCTGTGGAACCAAAGAACCGAAACGGAAACCACCATTGCAATTCGGAAATGACAGCTGTCGGCGAAAATTATTTATTTTAATGTGGCGAAACAATGATTATTTTACCGATTAAATTGAATTATTGTGTCTCTAATCGTATAAAGAATTTATTGAAACATTTTCCGTTTATCTTAATTAAGTCGTTCCTATGCGTATCGGTTCATTGTTTAGGACGTTGACGTCATAATTGCAGCAGTGACGCGACTAGGCGTGTTCGCGCACTTTTTAAATGTGTTACAAAAAATCTTATTTTTCTCTGGTTATTTAGATTATTTCCAGATAAATCGAATTGCTTGGGATATAAAATGAACGGGCGCACATTTTACAATACTTTTTCAAAAACTTTCAAGTAGCCAATTATGCGGGACGCTTCCAAAGTGTAAATATAATCCCGATTGTCTGATTATGCGGACTTATTAGTCTTAACTCTACTTTTTATTTTTTTACATCATATCATCTTAACGACGCGATTTGATGATCTTTAAATTTTAATCAAAAACCACTGAATAGATTTGGATTATTTTTGGTAGCTAGACAGATTATATACTAGAATAACATATGGGTATCCCATTTTATTTCGCGCGATTAAAGTTGGGGTAACAATTAGAAAATAATATAAAATAGTAATAATTTTTAAGTGGAATTGCTACAAAAGATCACATCCTTTTCATAATCCGCTAAATGAACCAGTTAATTACAAATTAACCTGATTTAAATACACTTGCTTTAAAATTAACAAGCTTAATGCGATTCAGATATCTTAAAATCAGTTCTCTCATAAACATATCATAAGGCCAAAATAATCTCCAAAACAGTCACATTTTTACGACAAAATAAAACGTATAAGATGTCGTTTTGCTCCCAAACAGCAGTGGCCAATAAAAACAACACGTGTTATAAAACCAAAGACAAGAAAATACATCATTAATGTATTTTTTTATGTCCTAGACAATAAAATCGCTATAAATGGCGGCGTATAAGATAGGTTATTAGCATACGCAAATGAGACTAAAGTAAGCGAGACCACGGACTATGCGTGCGTGTGCCTAATATTATAATATTGGTGGCATATCTATATATTCAAATAATAATAAATATTGGACACATTGTTCTGATTCTGCGGTAAGTAGCTTAAGCACTTGTGGTACAGAAATCAGAAACAACGACAGTACCACAACACCCAGACCCCAGACAATATAGAAAAGTTCGTTTTCCATGTTGACCCGACCGGGGATCGAACCCGGGACCTCAGAGACGCGATGCGAAAGTCCGGCCCGCTCGCTTCTCGGCTATGGAGGTCGTCAAATGTAACATTGCTTAAAATTATTAGGTGAAATTGAAACGGAAGTCAAAAAGCGTTGCAAAAATGTTCATATTTAGAAATCAAGGTTTTCAAGAAACTTATCAGTGAAGGATTTCTATATATTTTTTTAGCATTTTAATCCAAATTCTTTATATCAGATAACATGGTCTACTGGGTTAGGAAAAAAAACAAAAGAATTATATGATAATACCCAAAGCTTTTGCTAACTACACCTTTAATGGCGAAAAGGCTACATTTACAAACTAACTTAATTGAGCTGACATTTTATATTTTAAATGCATCTATTTTAGAGGTCTCAGACATTTGCAGAATTGATAAATAGCTTCTTAGAACGCTGGGTCTTAAATTCGGCTACTTTGCTTGAATAATTAATTCTAGACATTCAAAAGTCATTATCTAAAAGACGACATTGGGGTTTTTATTTTAGCTGCCATAATTGAAAAGAAATGTTTTCATTTTTGTTTAGTCTGTAGATTTGGTTTGCATCGAACAAAACTAGTTTGGAATATACTGTAACTTTGTTTTTTCACAATGATTTAAATCTTCATAATATTTGTCCATACATTAAAATTAGGCAAATGTTTTTACATTACTTCAAAAATGTGACTATGTGTACAGTCACGAGCAATGAAATGTAAACACTTGAGCTGTTATGACGTTACCATAAGGTTCGCTTTAGAATGAGTTTGTATACATATCAGTGCACGTGACTGTATATATTATACAGTCGAATCAAGAAATTTCCTTCGAATAAATTCGTTACTATGAACCGATTTTGACGTTTTTTTTATTAGAAACTAGGATATTGCGACGGTGGTAGCATGATAAGGAATCCAGGTTCTGATGACATAATTATAGTATCACTCAGCCTATAATATTTCTAATAATAAATCCGCGGTTCATTGCATTACAATGGCACTTAACTTCTAATTGCATTATGAACTGCAATTATAAATATAATCAAACATAGGAAATAATTTCATGAACAAACGATGCTCTTATCTGAAATTTCTATTCGACTTCTTTCCGAAACGTTTTCAACATCAAAGTGGAACCTTTTACAATTTCCATCGCTTTCGTCAAGCGTTTCGAGTAACGGACGCTAATACATACTAATTCAAGCAGATATGTATTTCGGAGATAAAACCTCTCATAAGTGCTTTGTGACATCAGGGCTAAATGTGGCTTACCCAATACTCGCCCGAATGCTTAAGCATCAACTAACGGTCTAAATACCATACGAATAACGGAAATAATGTTAGTCACGTTTTTATCTCATTAATGGTACGGGGCCAATGGGGTAAACGACAGTGAGACACTTTGTACCATAAGTATCTTTGGTCATTAAGGTACTAACACAGTTTTAATGTTGCAGCTCAGAATATGATTGAGACGACGCACTGACAGCCGCGAGCTGCCCATGTTGGTGAAGGGAGATGTGTAGGTGATAATCGGTAAAGATGATAAGGCTTCGCAGCCATCATCGAAAGTCAGGTGGGAAAAAAAAAGAATAAATATTAAATTATATTCAAAGTTTATTGGAGTCGTATACAAACAAAGGCGTCAATCTGTACATGGAGCCTATATACAGATTATGTACCCTTATACTATATGGACATTACATAAGTTCCCTTGGGTCTATAACTTTTAAAATAAAATAATGCTAAAAGTATAAAAAATAAATGATACATTGCGATTGGTTTGAACGAGATCTAGAAAGTACTTTTTTAAATACGTCATAAATCGTTCACCGCAATTTACTTTTAATTTAATCAACGCCAATGTAAACTTTTAGATTATGTCACTTGCTGCTACCTACCTTCATAGGCGAGTCCGATTCGCAATTGTCCGGTTTTTCTTAATAAGATGCCCACCTAGAACTATCATTGTGTTTGTTCTGTTCTGTTCGTTATAAAATACCTACTTAACAAATGTTTTAAGATCGGCTCAAAATATTATGTCCCGTCACGCGTGCCATTGGCTCGCCTACCGTGCCCTACACTGTGCCACAGGTCTATTTATCTCCGCGTCTCGCTACCAGAGCCATTAATACATGTCAAAACTAAGTCCCCACTGTCGTCGCGGGATTTTTGTTTTGTTTTGTCCGGCGTCTACTCGATTCGGAACCACTGTTTTTGTGATCGGTCGTTGTTAATTAAAATTCTGTTGTTTTGGCGGAACATTTTGAGCGTGCGATCTTGAGTGTGCTGCTTTGGGAATCGTGCGTGCGTTTTGGCGTTTACTGTTCAGCCAGTGTCTCATGTTTTCACTTCGGGCTTTATTAAGTTAAGATAAGGTCGAAAACAAATGAAAAATATTTTTGACTCTACTGGTTTAGGGTAAAGAATTCGGGAGACATGATTCGTTCTTGTGGCATTACATTAGTAATGAGTGTAAGCTTTTGTCTCACGGTTTAAATGCACACTTTTAATATGAAACAGTTCCTTGCAGCAGTAATTTTAATTTTTGATTTACGAACCTTTAAACATTCTTTATTGTTGACCTCTGTAGCTGAGAGGCGAGCTGGGCCAGAATTAGGCATCACACTATCTCTGAGATCCCGGGTTCGAATCCTGTCGGGTCGGGTACCGTCGTTGTTTTCTGATTGATGCTTACCACAGAATTGGAACAATGTTTGTTATGTCCTATATGTATTATTTATTTATTTATTTATTTAAAAACTTTATTGCACAAAAAAAGTACAACAGGTGGACTTAATGCTATTATTATCAATAATTATTATTTATTTGGGCAACGAAATAAATGAATATAATATAATATATGATCTTTCAAATGCATCTAAAAGCATTACGTCAAATTCATTGAAAACCTTCCGGTAACCTGAAAAGGGTGAGATTCGAAATTCGAACCCTCCGGTACCCCAAAAGTTTGATGAAGATGATAAGAGTAAGTATAAGATATAATGATAAGTATAAGTCTTTGCCGCCATTATCAATAGTTGGGCAAAAAAAGTCTGCCCCCATAAGAAAAAGAAAATCTGGCTTTGATGAGTCCATCTAGATATTTTGAAGGTTTACAATTATACATGACAGATTTTTTTACAGTCATTTTACAAATTAAATGTTCTTATCTTAAATCTACAAAACGTTTTTATTTATTACATCTAAGTTTTTTTTAAAACATCACTACTCCATACAAATTTTTGTTCTGTTATTAATTACTTAAGTGAACAATAATATTTTAAAAAGATCTTACTTTTCTAGGTTTAGTTACCAATTAGACATAAAGCCTCTAAAAGATTACTTCAAAGAGAAAGTTATCTATTCTTTCGTTATTTTTTTGACAGGATCGAATAAAAGAAATCTTAGTTTCGTGACTAAGAAATACGCCGATTAAGTATGGATGAACACTGCTCACGATTTTAGCTTCTTGCCATCATTAAAAACGGGTAAAAACTGAAGAGTTTCTGTTAAATTTGACTTAAGGTGATTTAACCGTTATGAACCATTTTACCAACGATTCAGGTTTATTTAATGCTAAAAGCGATTTCACGCACAAATAACAAAAAATATAGTAACAAAAGAAGTTTTAATCGAGATTAATTTTGACTCGCTGCAGTCAAATATTATGCAAAATATGTACGTTTAAAATTGCGCTGGCCAGATGTCTCAAAACATATGCTGCGGAATTATGCAATTTAAAAAGTCAACAAAGCAAATTGAGCGCCCAGCATTATTTGAGGTGCATTTAGCCTAAAAAAGCATCCGGCGACTTCGCGCCAAAACCGCATCCAGTCGCAAATGCAGTCAAAGACCGAAAGCAAACAGCCGAGGTACAAACATGTAAACACTTCGGAACGACCGCTACGCTTCCTGCCCGCGCCCATAAAAAGTAAAAACAAAAAAGATCCCATATCAACAAATTCTCCCCACGGATACGGTAAGCAAAATAGCCGAATACGTTCAAATTTAAATTTCGACATTCCATTTTTAGAACATAAAACAAAAAAGCATCACCGGCCAAACACTTACGGGCCATGCGTGTAATTTTACGGGAACAGGTGGCGGCCATATTAGAAAAAAAAGTTAGGTGTTTTTTTGTTTAATAAAATTAAAACTGAATTACGTAAAATTGGACGGTTAACCGCAAATGTGTTTTATCGGCATTTGAATTCGTTTTATTTCGTGCAATGATGGGTCCGATTGTAGACTCGGATCGCACAAATTGCTTCATTGTTTTTGTAAATAGATATTTTTACATCGCAATGTACCAAATGAATTCTTTGAAGAAAAAGACAAAGGCTCTCAAAGAGGATTGAAAGGGACTGATTGTGCAACGGCGAAGGAATACTGAATAGTTTCTCATTTAAAAAAGATTCATTAAAAGTTTGTGAAAATCTTCTCATTATGACTACCTATTAAAAGAAACTTGAGCACCTATTACAGAGAAATAAAGAATCGTTCTCGGAGTTTCAGGATAAGTCTCTTCAAGGGGATTATTTAGGTCGGGCGACTAATGATAAGAGGCCAACCGATTTAAAATGAGCATTATTTTAATCCAAATCAGAATATTGAAAGTCTTTCCTCTTTGTAAAATTATCTAATATGATGTATTCAGCATAAAAAGCGCTGACAACCTATCGATTCCTAGAGCTCAGCGATGAATTATTAAAAAACAGATTTGTGATTTTAAGCCCTATACTCCATTTTCGTTAATCAGGATATATCAAACGTACGTACGTTACTTCGACCTACTTTAAATATAAGTTCAAACTTTTATATAAATTGATAAACATAGTAAGTAAAATTTTAAGCTCTTAAACGTTAAGACTTAGCTTTTAGCGAGTGATTTTTAACTCAATATAATTATTGAGAATCCATCGTTGAAAGCTTTATGGGTGCGTAGACCTCTAAACACCCGTACATTTTTCAAACTTTCGCATATATAATATGAGTAGGATAGGTTATTGATAGCAAAAAGTAAACGTAACTTTTCGCTAGCAGATAAATCTCCATCAACTGTAAAATTGCATTTCAAGAGTATTATTGACGCTTTTTTTTTAAAGTCGCTTTTTCTATCCCTATATCCCTATGTACGCTTAAATCTTTAAAACTAAGCAACGGATTTTTATACGGTTTTTTTAATAGTTCGAGTGATTCAAGAGGAAGGTTTTTATTTGGAATAAAGAATAGAAAAGCCAATATTTCTAAGTATTTACATTACACCCGTGCTAAGCCGGGCGGGTCGCTAGTCCGTCATTAACGATTATTGATATAAAATCACACGTTATAATGACAATATAACATACGGAACTCTGTACGGTATGTCAAGTAATCTAGAACAGTAGAAGCCATAACAAAGGCATTATTAACTTTATTTTTCGTTTAAACCACTTCAGCTATCTATATCGATGATTGATATAACATTACACGTTATAATGGCACTATAACATACGGAACTCTGTACGGCATGTCAAGTAATATAAAACAGTTGAAGCAAATGAGGCTGTAGCATATATCTTTATAACTGTAGTAGTAATAACCATATGTCAAATAAAGGTGTTCGCAAATAAAAAATCCACTAGATGGCGATGCGTAGGCGTGAGGTCCAACTGCTACGTGATTGGTTATGGTTTACATAACATTGACAGGCATGTCACCATGACATTTAAATGACCAATTACATAGCAGTTGGACCCCACGCCTACGTATCGCCATCTAGTGGATTTTTCATGCGCAAACACCCTCATTGAACAAGATCAGAAATGACATTTGTCGCCTTAGGTTACGTTTGAAAGTCAAACGAAAAAAATACCACTATTATTTGCTTATATTACAATTAATATTCAGCTGGCTCTTTCTTTTTGGTAGATCATAATCCTTCAAATCATATAAACATGGAAGTTTGTAAGAATGTATGTCTGTATATTTGCAACTCTTGCACGCAAAAAATACTGAATGCATTTGAATGAAACGTGACAGCTAGTCTTAGATACTTGAATAACATACAGGATGTTTTTGTCGGACAAAGTCGTGGACCACAAGTAGCATTATACAAAACAATGAAGAAACCAAGACTCCCAATAGATTTTAAATATTAGAAACAGAAAAATTTTATCTCCCCCTGCGGTGCGGGAATTGAACCCACGTATGTAGATATAAACATATGCGGCAGAGGGCACTTACCGAAAGGCTAACGGTTGATACAGCAGAAAAATTTCATCGCCTACAATAACTTGCGGTTAGCTCAGTTGGTAAGAGCAGCACGCGCGATACGTGAAGGTCGTGGGTTCAATTCCCACACCGCAGGGGGAGATAAAATTTTTCTGTTTCTAATATTTAAAGTTCGCTAGTACGGCGTATAGTACTATAAAAATAATAAAATCCCAATAGATTTATTTCAATTAACGCCTAGCAACGATCTTGATTCAGTGAATATATCGTCCATGACTATTAAAAATGTCGGATGTGAAAAACAACAACTTTACAGGAGAGCGAAACAAAGTGTTAATTGCGCACATCTTTGTACTTATTTTAGCCAGGTTCGTGAAATTTTAGAGTTATAAAGCAAACATTGTACATAGCAAGAGTACCTAAACTCGAACTGAGTTGTCAATTTAATACCGCAAAATTAGTAAACGTCAGAGAAACTTTACGGCATTGGACTGCAGCATTCTAGCCAATGGCACGTAGTCCACAATTTATTACAAAGGCTTAGTTCCGATTTACTAAGAAATGTTCAGTGCTCCAGCCAGTGAGGAATCCCTTCCGCTGAAGGCAGCCTGTGTCCTGCCTTGGCGCCATTATGGAAATTGATGACGTCATAATCGACGCCATTTTTGTACCGTGAGCCAGTTCACAGGTAAAGAAAGCATTCACTTGAATCGCGGGGTGAGATTTAAAGATTTAAAATAAGAATGCATCAAAAGTACCACTCTTTTGTTATTTTTTTATTAGCATTAAGTGTGATGTGACAGTTATTAAGTGTATACTGTAACCTAGCCTTAGTGTTCGCTTGTTTTCGCTATGTTTAAAGGGTGTACGATCTTTTTATTCTGGCAACATTCCAAGGATGCCAAAGATGAGCCGATAGCAGGGGCAGTTGTACGATACATCGGCAATTCGATTGGCGATAAGTTAGGTGAATAGTCCCATTTGGTCACCATTGGTGGTTGGAGACACAAATTATGGTTCTATTTCTTCATTCTGTTCTTGGTCGAAATCTTAAACCACCATCTCCTTACTTTAAACTTATAAGACTTAATATTAAAGTAAACTAATTTATTATCCGATCACTTTGAAAAGTGTATTCGATTGTGAACAGACTTCAAAGCTTTTTTAATTTCAACACAAGTAACAAGCTTCAGGTAATGTTTGTCATGTCTGATAATTTTAGTCAATACTTTTTAATTTGTTACTTTTTAACACGTTTAAACCAATTTTTTTTTTTGGGAGGGACAATATTTCAGTACGATTATTTTGCAATTTGTTAAACTTACCTAATTTCGAAGTACTTGGTTAATGAAAAGCGAGATGCTTACCTGTAAACAAAGGCAAAAGTGTTATTAACGCATAAAGTAATTATAGAATAAAGTATTATTTAACAGTTATACACAAACGGTTTTGTCGCTAGTTATCTGTTTTATTTTTACCGCCCTAAAATCACAACACCTAAATTTTTAATACAAATCGCTGTCAAAACCACAACTTTAGTTATTTATAATAATAATAATAATAATAAAATATTTTATTTTTTTCTCCAAAAATCTTACATACTAACAATTACACTGTACAGAATACACCAATGGAATTAAATATAAGATAGTGAGAGACTGGTGCCTGAGCTAAGCAAAGATTGCTTGTATTTCAGTGCGCCAGCACTCTCCCCTCACGATGCGTGCAGGTTGTGCATATATGTTTAAAGTAAAGTTAAGTGATGGGGGGAGGGGGGGAGGGGGGGGGGGGGGTAGCTGATTTAAATTATTTTATTTTTGTGCTTCTCTCTCTCCCTCTCTCTTATTATTATTAGTATTTTTTCTTTTTCTCTTTATTATTCAGTTCTTTCTTTTTTTATCAGTTCTTTCTTTTTTTTTATCACCGCGCCACTCAGCTTAAGGTTCCGCCAGAATACCAGCGCTACTGCGGCATCCAATGTCGTAGCAGCTTATGCTGAGGCTGGGACCTTGTTAGCTGCGCAATCACTATGTTTTTTTTTCTTTTATTTTTATGTTAGTTTACTTCTACTGTACCTATTAATTGTTTGTGTCACTTTTATGTCTGTGTACTGTGTATTGATTGTGTGCTAATAAATAAATTCTTATTCTTCTTATTCTTATATTTATAAATCAAATTTAGGTAAGACAAAAATTTAAACAAAAGTAATATCTAAGCACGTGCGTGCGCGCGCGTGTGTGTGTGTGTGTGTGTGTGTGTGTGTGTGTGTGTGTGTGTGTGTGTGTGCGTGCGTGTTAAGAGTTTGTGACTGTATCTGTGTGAATAAGTTTGTGTGGCTGAGAGTGTGTCCGTGTGTGTACTATTTATGTACACACACGGACACACTCTCATTATGTACTTATGTCCCACTGTTGTTAAAATGAGTTTTTTTTATTTAATATTTAAAATCATGAATATGTAAAATAAAGTTTTTTTCTTCAAAACGTAACAAAAAAATTAATAAACCATTCCAAAAACAAAAGTAGCCAAATCGCCAGCACCCACGAAAATCAATCTTATCCGATTACGAATCGCCCGACCTGGGAGCGTAGTGGTAAATCACTCTCGTAATTACATCGAGTACGAGACGAATAATTAAATTACAACACTCGAAACTTGAGAAGAGCCCTCCAATACGGGAGTTCGGGAACGCGTTCTCTAAATATTAAACTGTCTAAGGACCAAGCGATAAGCGACAGCGATTTTGATATGTAGGACGTTCATTTCTTAATGGCCTAGCGGCTACCTTACTTTGTACATTGATGACGATCTCGGTGGCGCAGTGGCGCATACCTTAGGTATGCGGCCAAAGCCCCAAAGGTTCGATTCCCGGTCAGGTCAATTTGGAAAACGCTTTTTTTTCTAAATTGACTTGGGTTCACCGGGATGACGCGCAGTTAGTATCCGTCGTCTGGTGCTCATAGTACAAGGGAAAACCTTAGTTTGAGACCAGGTGATTGGTGTGATTGTCTGGCGCATTTATTTATTGAATGCTAAATACTAATTATAACAGACTGGCGACCCGCCCCGGCTTCGTACGGATGCAATGTAAATAATCAGAAATGTTGGCTTTTCTAAATTGTAAATAAACACTTACTCCTTCAATCAGACTATATAATGAAAAAAAAACGAAAATTTGTCTTGGGCGGGGAACGAACCTACGATATAAAGGTACAGTAAAAGACAGGTTTTGTGAACTTTGGGGTACAAAGTCCTTATCCCCTAATTTTTTTGTTACCTATCTTTAAGTTACTATATAATCTTTGTAATTTGTAATGTCTATTGTGTTTTTGCTCAATACAAGTGTTTCTTTCTTTGAAATTAACCTATCAAAAATAATTCATAAAATATTTGCAAAATTGAAATCGTTTACGCTTGTAACTTAATGTCATCATCGGCCTCCTTCTAATTTTCGTAGAATATTTTCCAGTTTTAACCTATTACAAAAAGAAAACTACCTAAGTAGCGGACTACACTGTTCATCAACCAAATGATGGTTTATGAAAAAAAACATTTTTTTTTGTTGGTAAATTGAAATAAACTCACAATGATCTTCATATTGAATAACAAAGTATTCTTTGTCAGCATAAAATATGTCAAATGGATATACTATCTCACCGAATTTGTCTAATGACTATTGTCAGGCATATGTGATTTCATGTATATGTTGCCTGCATTATTTCGGAATAAAAACTATCATATATGGTGATCTATAATATCAACACTTTTACTACCAAATTGCTTTCAAATGAGTAAGAAACATACCCTCAGACATCTTAACATCGAGACATTATAATAAACTATTGCATTAATAATATTAGTAGAATCCAACAATCAAATACTCGTCACTAACATAAATAAAAAACCGGTCAATTTTCGCCTATTTTCTTAAGTAACTTAAAAACTATTTATTTCAAGATTATAAGTGATACATATTTGCAATCCTTACAGCAAGGTGTACCAAATTTCATCTGTTTCAGACCAGTGGTTTCAGAGTAATCGGCTGTGACAGACCGACGGATAGACAGACACGCGAGTGATCCTATAAGGGTTCCGTTTTTTCCTTTTGAGGTACGGAAAAAGCTAAAATTTTCATGTTACGATACATTGTAATACTTTATTCGCATTTCCACTCATTCCCAAAGTAAAATCAAAAGAAACTAATTTAAAACAAAACATTTAGAACCAGTGACAGGCCCTCCTAATCTATTCCACTTGAAAAACTTTACCCCACTATAGGTATAGCGGTTTAGCAACATTAAACTCTCGTTAAACCTAGCTTGAACATTCCGTTTTCTCTTTTGCTGTTTTCGTCTTAACTTCAGTAATATTAGACGGAGTTTTCCAACTATTATGTATTTAACTAGTTGTATAACCGGGCTGTTAGGAGAAGAAAACTAAAAATAATGTTCTAACTAAAAAACACTTTTAATAAATTTGGTATTTAGTTTGTTATCATCTATGGATCACTCATGATAATTTTAATATCTTAGGATATCTATCCTTATTTTTACTCTCAATCAAAGAAGCCTTCAAATTTATAGAGCATATAAAAATATAATATAAAAAAACTAAATCTCTATGGACTCTGTGGGCATAAATAAATAAATAAATGCGCCAGACAACCACACCAATAACCTGGTCTCAAACTAAGGTTTTCCCTTGTACTATGAGTACCAGACGACGAATACCAACTGGGGCCGTCATACCAGTACACCCAGACCCAAGTCAATTTAGGAAAGTTCGTTTTCCAAATTGACCTGACCGGGAATCGATCCCGGGACCTATCGCGCTTTGGCCCCCTACCTTAGCCACTGCACCACCGAGGTGGTCATAAATGTGAGACTGATCTCATTTCAACGAATGATTAACGATTTTATAAATAAAGCGTATTCTAGTTCTAGAAGAAGGTTCACGATTTCCAGTGTTAAAGTGTATGCAGAAACAGTTCTTATTCCCCTTTGTATTTAACCTAAAGCGCATCTTGTAGTTGACAAATAAATTCAATTAAAAAACAGAAAGTTATTACGTTTTTCTTCAACTTAACTGCAAATGAGAGTACATACAGTAAGCCTTATTTACATTAACCAACAGATTTGCAGTGTAAACTGTTGTAATAGGATTTGTTTAAGCTCTTTACCTAGTAGTTGGTGGGTTGCCATCGTTGCTTTGTGACACATTCTTTAAAATAATCTAGTTACCCAGTTGTTTTAATGCACCTTTTCGGTAAGGGAGCAGAATTTTAAAATTGTGGAAAGTTGACGCGTAAAAATGGAACACGAAGCTTGGACTGGTTTGTTTTTTTTTATTTTTCTGCAACAAAGACTTTTATATGACGCCCTTAAAAGACCAAATGAAAATCTTGAGTTTTTTGTTATTTGATCCAGCTACGTTTTAGCATGTAAATCTACCGTCCAAAAATGCTAGCTCTACTTAATTTGGACTAGATTTTACTGTGGGAAAGTCTTGGAGATATTTGTTTTTACATTTCAGTCAGACTCGCATATCTCGGGATCGAAATTTTTCTCATCCAAAGTATTCTAAATCCTCAGTTCTCACTACAATCCGTACACTAAATCTCTAACCGTTTTGCATACTCGGTGCCTCAAATCCAGCTAGAAAGTGGTTTAATTATTTCTGATGACAATACAATTCCTCAAAATGCCAGACTATTTGAAGAGCATTTCGCAGACAGGATCCCCGTTCCGCTGGAACTCGGGAGTGAAATCCAGAGCGAAATAAACCAAAAGGCAAACCTCCCAAACAATTGCGTATTCATCATGTTACTTCAAATTAAACTTGGATCTTAATGACTGCAACAGTGCAGGGGAATTTCGGGTTACAGGGATGTCACAAAAAATGACTGAGTTATTTCCTACTAGCGGACGCTCGAGACTATGCGTGGAGTAAGTCTTTTTCAGCTATAATGTAGCCTATGATACTCAGGGTGAATGTAGCTTGCCGATGGTGAAGGAAGCTTTGAAATCGGCACAGTACTCTTTGAGTTTATTCATGACAAACATAGGTACACACAAAAGTTCAAATCTTTCGTCTTTACAGTATTTAGTCAAGTTCACTAAAACGTCACTGGAGTGGTAGCGCTATTTGGCGGCGTTTTCCCATCAATATGTTTGAGTGAAGCGATGTCTGGCACATACGTCATGCTTGTGAACAGGGTACCTTTTAATATAATTTTTGTGCACTCATTAAAACAAAACTATATGACTTGGTCCAAAGTGGTCTACACATAGCAATAATAATTAAAGTTAGATAAAATTGTTATGTTACTTTAAAATATAAATTCTTTTCGTCATCGTCATCGACGTCATCTCGTGAAAGCCGTTCATTGGTTTTCGCTTGCCCAATTAAGGTTTAAAGTCCTACTGCCAATATCAGAACCTATCAATACAGAGTTAAGGTGAAGATCCAACATGCTGCCAGCCCTATCCCAGTTACTGCTGTCCAACTCACCAACAACTAATCGTCGACAGAAGTTCGTACGTCTGAACCTAACGAGAGGTGGGCATCGCCTGAAATCACAACTTTAATACACGTACTGTATTTTGTCAACGGATTTGTTGGTTAAACGTTATCGTTGTCAAAAATTTCTTTAACAAAAAAAGTACGAAACTTACAAAATGCCATTCATGAAAAAACTACAAGAGATAATAGTTTAAAAAAACTACAACTTACAAAAGGTCATTCATAATTGACTGGTGAATTTATCAAAAAAGGAGTACCACTTAGAAGACATTAAAATATTATATTAAACAGTTCAATTAAACTTGATTCATTTATGATGATCCCACAGATCAGTGATTAAAAGTTAATTTTGAAATGGGTAATGCATATTTCAATACATAATGGAACTTATTAAATTAAAGTCTTGTAATATGGAAAGAAAAAAACTTCGCTTTTTTTTCGAACATATATATATTTTCTAAAAATAATTAATTTATGAAATGCATTCAACCAGCCAGTAGTCGACACTAACCACTTAGCAACACAGATAATAATTTGTTTTTAAGTATTTTTTAACATTGCTCGAGTGTGTGTTTACAGAGCATGACCTACACTAACAACTGTTTCCATCCATCCATCAGCCTCTTTTCGTCCACTGCTGGACATAGGCCTCCCCTACAGAACGCCACAACGCTCGGTCCTGCGCTTTCTGCATCCAGCGGCTCCCCGCACATCTGACGATGTCGTCAGTCCATCGTGTTGGGGGCCGCCCCACGCTGCGTCGTCCGGTACGTGGTCGCCACTCGAGGACCCTCTTTACCCAACGGTCGTCGGTCCTACGAGCGATGTGGCCTGCCCATTGCCACTTCAGCGTGCTAACTCTTCGGGCTATGTCGAATACACCGGTCCTTCTACGGATCTCCGTATTACGGATCCGATCACGTAGGGAAACGCCGAGCATAGCCCTCTCCATAGCACGCTGCGCAACTTCGAGCTTCGTTATGAGGCCAACATTCAGAGACCACGTCTCAGTTCCGTAAGTCATCACTGGTAACACACATTGGTTATAGACCTTTCTCTTCAGGCACTGGGGAATTTTGGACGTGAGGATATGCCTAAGCTTCCCGAACGCTGCCCAGCCGAGTTGGATTCGTCGGTTGACCTCTTTCTCGAAGTTGGATTTGCCTAACTGGATAGTTTGTCCCAGATAGACGTAATGATCGACAACTTCGAGAATCGCATTCCCAACAGATACTGGTGCCGGAGTCACATGGACATTGAACATTACCTTGGTTTTATCCATGTTCATCCGTAAACCAACCCGTTGGGAAACACTGCTGAGGTCATTGAGCATTGTGCCAAGGTCCTCCAGGGATTCTGCCATGACCACGATATCGTCTGCGAATCGAAGGTGAGTGATGTATTCGCCATTGATGTTGATGCCGAGTCCGGTCCAATCGAGAAGCTTGAAGACGTCCTCCAATGCAGCGGTGAACAGTTTCGGGGAAATTACGTCCCCCTGTCTGACACCTTTCTGCAGTGGGATCGGTCTCGTGCCTCTATCTTGGATTCGAACTGACATGGTGGCGTTTCTATACAAACACTTCAACGCTTCGATGTACCGATAGTCAATTTGGCACCGCTGGAGGGACTGCAGCACCGCCCAAGTCTCGACTGAATCGAAGGCCTTCTCATAGTCCACATACGCTAGACACAGAGGCCGATTATACTCCTCGGCCTTCTGTATAATCTGACGCAGCGTATGTATGTGGTCTATGGTGCTAAAGCCTTTTCGGAAACCGGCTTGTTCGGGAGGCTGGAAGTCGTCAAACCTGCGCGAGAGTCGATTTGTAATGACTCTCGAAAACAACTTATAGACGTGGCTCAGGAGCGAGATAGGTCGATAATTTTTCAAGCGGGTTTTGTCACCCTTCTTGAAAAACAACACCACCACGCCCCTGGTCCACGCCTCTGGAACGATGCCCCCGAGGATGACAGAATCGAATAGCTTCTGAAGGGCCACTAGGACCGGCTTGCCGCCCGCCTTCAGAAGCTCCGTTGTGATTCCGTCATCACCCGGTGCTTTACCGTTTTTAAGCTGCTTGAGAGCCATTCTGATCTCGTTCAGGCTGACGTCCGGGATGTCCTCGGTATAGTGTCGGGTTAACTTAGATCGTGGATCTTGGACCAAGTCGACAACAGGAATATGGGATGTCTTGTACAACTGTCCATAGAACAGCTCGACCTCACTCAAGATCTCATCTTTGGAGGAAACGACAGTGCCGTTATCGGTCTTCAGCCTGGTTAGCTGGCTCTGCCCAATAGACAGATCTTTTGCAAACACTTTGGAGCCTTGGTTCCGCTCGATCGCCTCCTTAATACGGTTTGTATTGTAGAGGCGAATATCGCGTCGCACCGATTTCGAGATCTGTCTATTTAGCTGCCTTAGCTCAGTCCAGGCGGCTGGAGACTGCACCGTCATCTCTCTCCTCCGATCCATGAGCTCGAGGGTGTGGTCCGAGAGTTTTTTGGTTCTATGGGAACGGCGGGTCCTGAAGAATTTCGACCCCACCGTGTGGACAGTTTCCACAAACCTGTTGTTCATATCGTTCACATTTTCGCACTCGTCTAGGCATTGGAAGCGATTTTCGAGTTCGAGCTGAAAACTTTCGGGGTTTTCGCACTCGGCAGACGTAGGTCGTAGGGTAGACTTCATCAGTCGGCACCGCTCGGCTTTGACACGAATATTCAATGTGCCTCGTACCATTCGGTGATCGCTCCCGGTTTTCACCATGTTGATCACCGAGACATCATTGAATATTTGCCGCTTGTCCGACAAGATGAAGTCTATCTCGTTCCGTGTCGAACCATTAGGGCTTATCCAGGTCCATTTCCTTTGTTGTGATTTTTTGAAGAAGGAATTCATCACGTAGAGATTTTCCTTCTCCAAAAAATCAACCAACTTCTGCCCCCTCTGGTTTCTCTGCCCGAGTCCAAATTGCCCCACTTTCAGCTCATCGCCTTTCCTTTTGCCTAGTTTCGCGTTAAAATCTCCCATAACCACAGTGAAGTGAGTTTTGGATGAGTGGATGGCTTTCGAGATGTCCTCGTACAGAGCCTCCACCTCATCATCCGGGTGTGTCGAGGTTGGAGCGTAGACCTGGATGACCTTCAGCGAATACCGTTTGTTTATTCTGAGTATCAGGTACGCTACTCGACTCGACACACTCTCAATCCTCTCCACGTTGGCTACGAGAGACTTGTGAACGATAAACCCGACACCGCCCTGCGACAAATCGTCGCCTTCCCGGTGGTAGAGCAAGTTTCCAGACCGGAGGGTTATCGTGTCCTCCCCCTGTCTTCGGACTTCTGATAACCCTACAATGTCCCACCGGATCTTGCTCAATTCCTCTTCCAGTTCGGCGATCCTCTCGTCGGTCCTGAGTGTGCGAATGTTATGTGTTACCAGGGCCAGAGTTCGTTTGTTTTGGTGGCCGGATCTCGACCGGAGATTCTTAGCACCCCGCACCCCGCCGTTACCAGGCCCGCCACCGTGAGCCGGAATAGCGGGGCTGCCGTGACTCGGGGCCGTTGTGATTATGCCTCTGTTCATGTAGGAGGTTTTGCCGTAATCGCCACGCTTGGCAGACGGGTTGGCGATCGCAGTAGATGTTGTGTTACTCAGGAGAGCGCTGCTGCCCGTTCTCCTGGTGCTCCCTTAGTCGCCTTTTACGACACCCACGGGAAGAGATGGGGAGGTGCAATATTCTAAGCCGGCACCCCACGGCTGCCCCAACAACTGTTTACTAACGTTAAATGAGATTTACTATGCGTATTGGATGTCCTTCATTTTTGTACTTCATAGACAAGGACGGAAGATACGCGTAGTATAATTTCACAATGAGTGTATCAACGGTTTATCAATCTAAAAACCACATCTCACTGTAACTTCAGTTACTTCTAGAGCTGTATCGAAACAGCACATGATGATTGGAGCGATTGCTTGAACACTGAAGATAGGACTTTAAAGCCATTGCCATACAGAACATATTACTCTAACATCGTAACCAAGCCTCAAAGTCTACAAATCGCATGCTTCAAAGCTCGGTGTCGTGCGCACAGACGTAAGTGTGCACTTATTCTTAAGTGGCTGGCATAAAGTCTACAATTGCACAATTATGTTAATTGGCAACTGTGCCAATTTAGTTCTTGAGGTTGATTGCTTAATCTTAATCTTCGCACCACGACTGCTGGACTTCCATTCTAAGAAAATGTTATACAAATGATGATACGGAACATTGCTAGGTTTCCTTGCGTTGGTGCGCTTTTTATTTCAAAGCACAAAGGTTCTTAGTTACTACTACAACGTACCGTGTCCAGTACATTATGGCAAACACTTGCAGTTCTATTTAAGTTCTTATTCCCGCGACATAAGACCAAAATCCAAAGTCTGACGTGCTCTCGACTGCACAATTAGAAATTATTTATTCTTAACTGATAAACCTGTATTCTTAACTCTATACGACGTAAGGATATTCAATGAACAACATTGTACGAACTCGTGTTCAATTTGCTATCGTAACGCACACTATAAATAAATAAATGCGCCAGACAATCACACCAATCACCTGGTCTCAAACTAAGGTTTTCCCTTGTACTATGAGTACCAGACGACGGATACTAACTGGGGGCATCATCCCACCACACCCAAACCCAAGTCAATTGAGAAAAGTTCGTTTTCCAAATTGTCCTGACCGCGAATCGAACCCGGGACCTTACGCGCTTTGGGCGCCTACCTTAGCCACTGCGCCACCGAGGTCGTCAAAAAAATAACGGCTTAGGACTGGAACTCAGTACCAAGGTGACTTTTTCCGAAACGTTAAAATAATAAAATGTTAAGTTGAATAAAGTTTAAATCTATTGAAAGGTTTCTGTTTGTTACTTTTATGTAATACTAGCGACCCACCCCGGCTTCGCACGGACGTAATGTAAATACTTGGAACTATTGGCTTTTCTTTTCTTTATTGCAAATAAAAACCTTCGTCTTGAATTACTCTATCCATTAAAAAAACCGCATCAAATTTAGGATATAGGGACAGAAAAAGCGACTTTGTTTTATATTATGTAGTGATTTAAAAAGGAGCACCTTTTGTCTTTATCATGCATGACGGAAGGGGTAAATTAGGCGTAAGACATTTTACGTTTGCCAAGAAGGTGTCTGTTCAGTTTGGCCTTATATGTCTAATTGACACCGGCCCTAGCTTCACACGGGTGCAAGTATATACAAATGATGTTATCGGCATTTCTGCACATTAATATGTGTGGATTATACATATAAACCTTCCCCATACATAACTCTATCTATAAAAAAAATCCCGTAAAATCAGTTGCGTAGATTTAAAGATCTAAGCCTACATAGGGTTAACAGAAAAAGCTACTTTGTTTTATACTATGTAGTGATATCCAGATTATTTTAACGTTTCGGAAAAAGTCACCTTGGTAGTGAGTTCCAGTCCTAAGCCGTTAACATATTGAAAGGGTTAAACTTTACCGACGATTGTCTATCTGTACTGTGACGGATAGGTAAAAAATACACGTTTTAACTCCTTTAAACAAATTGGGCGTGTTGGAAACCGAGCTAAATTGAAATTTGCACTCATCGAACCGTCACGGCCGCGCTCCCTCAGCAAAAGTACGCTTTTTTCGTAACCGCAGAACATGTCATTGTAATTACGAAAATTCGACGTTTCGTTAAAACGGCGAACTGCTGGTTTTTGTTAAAGCCCACACAAATGCAATCATTCTGTTCGGGCACAACGTTTCCGATGATAATGTTTTTGTTGTTTCAGTTTCTGTTATTTAATAATTTTTAATTTCATTTGAGAAGCATAAATATCAGACGACATCATATACATTGCCCAGGTTCTAACGCTCTTCGAAGCTTTTGTATTTGGGAACCCAGAACTAATAACTAATAATGATACAGTCAATATCTGTAGTTCGTATACCCCTCAATACCTTGTCACATTAAACGTCCGCGTGTCTGAGTAAGTCAAATAGACAGTTAGCTTAATGTGACCAGGTACTAAGTTGTTCAGCAACTAAAGATGCTGACTACCACTTTATTCCGTAACAAGCAGGCCACAGCGGCTTCACCACACCCGTTTTTTCTGCATATACTACTGATTCTCCGCATCTGTTCGTGACGTTATATAGCCTAAAACCTACCACTATAAATGGACTATCTTACACCTAAACATTGTTTTCAATTCAAACCCGTAGTTTCGTAGATTAGCGCTTTTAAACAACCAAAGAAACCCTTCAGCTTAACAAGCATAGATGTATATATAGTAAAGCAGACACAGTAAAGATTGGCTTTTGTGCCAATAAACCCCTGCCAATCAAAACGGACACAGCATAAATTATTCTACAGTTTACTATTACAGCTCGCAGAACCCTCTCTCAGCATACCCATGACCAACTGACCCTCATAAAAAGAGGGCTAGACTTGCACTGATTAAGGAATCTTAAGGTCCACTTGTTTTACTGCCATGTAAAAATAATCTGATTGAGCGAGAGCAAAACCGAAAAATCCAACTCCACAAAGAGTAGTTCAGGGCTAAACAACATTCAGTGGAGCTAATAACATTGAAGCCAGTTTACTGCCTATCCGAGCCCACGGGGAGCGAAGGAGACTCCACTCTGTTCCTCGGTAATAAGGGTCACGGGAATGTAAATCGACTTCCTCCTGATAATTCCCACGGGCGTTCTTCCTTAGTTTCCTATCTCCGTTTACTCTTGTCCGGTAATCTATTATTTTGGCAATTGTTTGGTCGAGAATAAATTGCATCGGAAATGGGAAGGATGGATTATTTTAGCTGCAGGGTTTATAAAAAGTTTACTTTGGTTGGTGTAAAGGTTAGTGCTATTAATGGGTACGTTTCGAAATTCTATTATGGTCAAAGTCAGAAATGACTGATACAATTCAGGGCGAAGTGTACATCAGTAGGTATGAGTATTGGTTATCGTTAAGCCTGTTGAAATTCGATCCTGGTTTCAGGTAGTTTTCACTGATAGGCAATGTTGGAACAGTAAAAAGGAAAGCCTATTTCAATGACAATAGTGAAGGTAATACTTCAATTATAAAATTTTAACCGGATAAAAGTGTGTTCATTTTGAAACCGACATTGTGAATCGGTGCGGTTAAAAAATGGTGAGCACTCCTTGCTGAACCAAATTGAGGGCGTGGGTTCAATTCCAGGAGAAACTATGAGTAAAAAACATTTATGTTCGGTTTCGGGTGTTTATAAATGTATTATGGATTTGATCAATTATCTAAGCTACTTATTTTGAGATTAAAGTAATTAATGTGATGCTAACATTTATATAATTATGTATTCATTAGACACGTGACTTCAATCAGTCACCACCAGAAGTCTGAACCTACAAGAGGACAGTGAACCTCACTACGATGTCATGATTTTCACCCAAGATCCTCCTTCGCACGGAGAAGGCATTTCCAGTACAGTACAAAATATTGCGTGGGTTGCTCACAGACCAGAAAAGCTCATTTTAGGTACCAGAACAAGTTTCACAAATCCGTAAATAGGCACGTAAAAATCCAATAAAAGAATTGGAACAATCGCCTTACCATGTCGATCGTAATCAGTAATGAAAATTAATTTTCCACGACATGCCGTATTGTACTAACGAATGATTTCCCGTGGGTACAGACATTAACCGTCGATTTGTGACGTCAAATCCGATTTATAATTCACGTTCCATTCGGAAATTAATTCCGTAATAATAAATCGGTTATATTTTTTCCATGAACCCATGTGATATTGATATCAGTGATGACATTGAACGGCTAGCGCGCTTGTAATAAAGGAAGCCCTCAATTAAATCTGCCCAATCTATTAAAAAACCAATGCTGGTCATTATAAAATACCTTAGTGGTTTAGTGGTTAATGGCGTTGGGCTTCAAATCGCAGAGGTCTTGCACTCGAATCCCGCGGGAATACTTCTACTATTTCAGGCCTTCTTTATTTGTTTAGGACATTTCAAGAAAAAACACCTAATTGCCTGATCAGTATATGAAGGACAAGAAAGCGTAAAGCAAATAAGCGACTGTGAACATCACTCCTTAATTCTTGAACATTTCTTTGTCAACGAGGCATTTAAATCCAAAGAATGGGACTTGTCACCAGCAATAGCATCAATTGCTTTAGTGGGATAAAATTTAGTAGAATAACGATTCGTTCTTCACAAAATGTAATATTTCCACCCAAAAATCTGGTGTTGAAAACATATTTCACGACAAAAAAAATCTTGACACTATTGTCAAGACCCATTTTGAAATTATGTTACCCAATTACCATCGACTGGATAAAACTACCGGTCATTCCATCAAAACTGGACTGCCAATGATTTAACAGCACCTCTAAACCCAGATCCTCATCCTCAATTAGTTTAGCACGGAGTTCATTAACAATTAAAATTTTACAGCCACTTTTAACAAAGGCACCTGTAAAAATGAGTTGTGCAAACTCCAGGCCATATTAAAGAGAATCGATGCTTCTTTCCTGACTCACAGAGTCGAGTATTCAACAGGAGGCGACAGCCATCATTATCATATATATTTTAAACGTATGTGAATCGATAAGGTACTCGTAAATTGAAATTCAATTACGTAAAGGGCTCTTGCTATGCCTTCTTAATATCATTCCTTATGGACTGTCGAAGTTATGAGCAAAAACGGTATTTGCCGGAGTTTTTTAACTCACTTCAGTTTATCAATCATCCTGTCAGTAAATGAGATTTGAAAGGCCGTGTTTTTTGCGCGACTCTGAACTTTGCGGCTGTTGTAATAAGTTAGTGTGAAGGCAGTGAGATCAGAGCAATAAAAACCGGTTAAGTTGAACTTGCGGAGAAAGGGTTCCGTGGAGGTGATGATATTTTTAGAATTTGCGAATTCCTCTTTATTTTTTAACAAGTAGTCACGTTCTTTGCCTACATATTTTTTTGTGATTTGATGACCTTCGGGTAGATTTAAAACCGATACCTATCTCGATTTAGATATATCGACACGAATTACTCTATTTAATTTTTACATTATAAAGATAGTAGTGAGGATTTACTATTCAAACATTTTACGCAGATTCTTTTGGTCGTATACATTTATTTTGTTTGTTGATATAAATTGCTTTGTTTTCGACATGCTAAGTGCACTATGCCAAACGCATAGTAATGTACGTCTTGAGATTTACTGCAACACTTAGTTTACTAGACTTCACTCGTGAACACTTAAAAATTCATCTGTGTGGTCACACTTTAAGCGGACAAGAATGCAAAAGGATAATTTGATGCGTAATGTCGTCGTAATGTAGTCGATTTTCGTTTGATAAGGCTGAATTTTGATTACTGTTGAAGATGTGGTTTATTGTAAACGTGTGAAGAAAAAGTTTTTAAACAGGTTTGGCTGATTTTTTTTTGTAAAATAGATGCCAATCTCTCAGTATCCCATTTCCCGCTCCGTCCAAAATTCATATTTTTAATATTACAGAGGTTTGACTACATATATATATTTTGTATCCTGACTACTTGGTATACTTGCTTGCATAAACATGTTTAAATTTAACGTGACCAAGGGGATTATTTTGCATTGTATTTTAATTAAAATAATAGAGATATGACTGTAGATACACACAAGAAATACAACATAACTATAAACATGAACAAAACTATACAACTATTTTTGAATGCCGACTGACAAAGAAACTTCTAGAATCTGCCAAACGAAGTTTTGCAAGCACTGGATCCAGTATGGCTAACATTAATGCAAGATCTATGATTCCACGATTTGAAAACATCCTTCTCTTGTAGGTTATTAAATACACACAATCACAAAAAGCGCTACCATCTCGCAGTGAAGCCCCACCCTCCTAAAGTTGCATCCAAACCAGAGTTTCACTTTGTTTATCCACCGTTTGTTAAAAGGAATGCCCTCTCAGGTGTTTAATTAATTTAAAAGAACGCGAAAAAGGCAGTCACTCCATTCCCAGACAATAGGATTGTCTTTTTTGTTCTAAAATCTTAGATTACCCGCGCTTTAAAGGATTCTTTCCGTTCAACTAGATGCATTTCTAAGTTCCGAGATACTCGTATTTAAAGTTGTACGAGCCTTTGTAGGTATTCCTAAATTATTTCGTTGTGTTTAAATATTCTTTTGTTAGGTTGGTTCAGTTTTATTTAGTTTCTTTGCGAATGCTGTCGTGTGGAATTTGGTTTTTCTTAGACTTCCTGGAGTGAGTTCGCTGTGTGTCGAATGGAATGGAGTTGGGTAATGGAATGGCAGGCTATGTTTGCTGTATTTCGCGGAGGACTACTATTGTTGGAATATTTTGATTTTCGCTTTTATGGAAAGTGGTTAAGTTTGGACTTGTAAATTTGCATAATTGGTTTTAATATACGCTAATTTAAGAGTTTTTTTTAAAAGTTTAATTATAAAGTATGTAATAATTTAATTATACGAAATTGCTATCCCACTTCTGATTTAAACTCTCAATGTTTAAAAAAGAATGACCATTGGTAAATCAATTTACAATTTAGTAGTTGACTTATAAGCAGTTAGGCAACAGCGAGTTTTAAATATTACCAGTACCTATCATCTTTAGTACAATCTTTCATATGAGGCTAAATATTTAAACAACGTACTTATTTACTTGTCTGAGCAATTTGATGAAAAAGACTCCTTTGAAGTTTTCATCCTAAACTAAACGATATTGAGTTCATTTTATGAAATAAAGTCGTTTAGGGAGATATAACAAATGAAGACTTTGCAAACATACATATTTACTAGCATAAATCATGTCCAAAATTAGATCATAATGCGATCGCTATCAGTTTTTTGAATAATTACACAAAATAGCAAAAGAACATTAATGTGACATAATCGTTAAATTAAAACATTAATAAAACATAAATCTCTGGTAACAAATTGTGGTCAGTATAAACTCAAAACTAGTTTTAAGAATCACCTTATTGTATTTAATGCGTTTTATCACTTATCAATCTAAAGGCTTATTAGTAACTGTCTCAGATTTGAGAATTTGTAGCATATGTTGATAAGTTAAGGTCAAGACATGTGTAAATCATTTGGAAGATTATCAAATCTCCGCCTTTTTTAGAAGTTGGAGACTGCACGAATATCTCAATTATGGGATGCTATCAAGTTTTATTTTAAGCATAATTCAGAAAATATTTTGAAAACCCAACAAAGTTATACATAAACACATAAATATACTTACAGTAAAATATATTATGTAGGTACTAATAAGTAATACTTAATGAATTTAATGAAATTTAAAAGGCAGATAAGACCGATTTTGCTTAACTATTACAACAATGGCGAACTATCTAACGGGTTATTCCGGGTTATTTAACTTTGATAATGGGTACTATTAATATTTATAACTTATAATATTTAATAATTGTATCTACCTCCATTAAATAGAAATACTGAAATATTTCCTAAACAAATTCACTCAAACCCTATTAATAAACCGCAGAGTCTTAACTAAACAGTATCTGTTCTCTCTGATCAGTTAACTTAAAACTTCAAGAACTTTGCCTTTACATTAAAAATACAATTAGCAAGTCTCATATCTTTCGATATGTATTCCTCCATATGCAAATATGGCTACGCTTTACGATGTACGCACCATTCCGAGACCACCTCACTATGTTTTTCAACGTATGTTATGCTAATGCGTTAGATAAAGTCATATAAATTACGCGAAGATAATAATGTAAATCGGGATTTAAGGAACTAATTCATTTCAAAGAACGCAGGCCATGGTAGCACTTATGGCTGGATTTAGTTTTTTTTGTTTTTAATTTGATCAAATGGCACAGATAAGGTAATGGGCTGGACTGACCTCGGATTCTTGAGTTCAGTTTCGCCGTCATATCATAAGTTGTCAAGTTTATGAGATTTGTAAATGGATTAAGTAGCTTAACGTGCAACTAAATAGCATTTACATTATTAATTTGTCACTAGATTATGTTACAGGAACATCAAAATAGATTTTAATAGGGGTTTTACGATTTTTAACGTGGCTTTGCACTAATTTGTTTTAATTTGAGAAAAGATAATTAGTTTCATGATTAGCACGTTAAGGTAAACACGTGCAGTTCGACTTTCGTTCTTATGACCGCGGTATAAGGGCGGTAAAAAGTCCAAAGTAACTAGTCCGACGTGCGTTTGTGTACACTTAACTCATTATTTCTGCATCTGTACACGCTAAAAATTTTACGAGTGTCTAATGCCCCGTTCCAATATTATACGATTCGTAATATGTCAAAGTTGACTATCAGTTTCTGCATCCGACTACAAGTCGTTAATTCTAATTTCAAATTTACTTTCTATATAAGCGTCTGTCAGTCGTTTTAAGCAAATGCCTCGTATAATTTTTAACTATCCGTAACTAGAACGAATCGTTTTTTAAATATTGGTACCGGGTATTAGACAAGATAGACACACGTGTCTCCAATCTCTCGAGTTGGTGACAAACCCGCCAAATCACCATAAAGCTCATAAAAAAGTTTAACGAGACCAATGCCACCGTTTGCATTTGCGAGAGAAGATTTTTCAAAACTTCGTATATCAGCTCGCAGTCAATTTAGCCATCCATCAGTAGTCGACGTTCAGTGACAGCTCTTTAAAAGCCTATCAGCTGAAGTTCGGTTCCAACCAATCAGACAAAGTGAACGATGAACCGTTGAGCGCATGTTTGTTCGTGCACATTGAATGAACTAAGTTCTCTCATCAACTTGTCTTAGCAGCTATATTGGTGGCAGCAATGAGCTCTGGGTGAAAGAACCCTATTGACGGACTAACGATTTGTTTATGTGAAAGCCAAAAGTTTCATAATATTTTGCGAGAGTTGACATCCAATACACATTATGGGGTGTGTAACAATGTATGGTCGTTTTACATCATGTGGATTAGTAGATTCCAATTAGATGCTGTAGTTTTAGTGTATATTAGTTCTAGGAAATTTGATACCGATCCATGTAGTTGAACTTACAAAGGAGAAGAATAAATGTTTTGAAGTAGAGGCCGGATTTCTAATACGTTTTGGTAACAGAAAACTATTTAAAAAACACTTTGAAGTTAAAAAAATCAATAGAAGCTATCATTTTTGTCTTAAAGAAATAACATTTAAAGTGAAATATTTGGTTTGAATAATTTGCAAAACAAACATTTCGTGCAATTATAAAAACTAGCTGTTTCCCATTAAGTACTTCATTCGGGATAAAAGTATCCTATATTTCTCTTCCTTTCCAATTATCTCCGAATGCGTTCATTCGTTTCTGTGTTAAAAGAGTAACAAACATTCATCACGACAATACATTATTTACATTTTTCCCGTTTATAATATTAGTGAGATAATAAAAACTAAATGGCGTATCTAGGCTATCTGAGGAGCTACAACACAAACTCCTGATTAAAGGTGTTCAAGACGTATCCCTCATCGACAAACTCCAACCAAGTTGCTAGGATCTAGGAATTTTGTTGCCAAAATTTATCGTATACCCATGTCCGCCTGAATATTAAACTTAGGAGATCCGTCGAAATTTAGGAGCCTTGCCCAGGTCTCCGTCGCTTACGCCCCGTTCCGAGCAAAGGCCTTTGAATTTATACGACCTACTTGACAGGATGTTGTCTTACTTTGTATTGTCGGGGACGTGTTTAGGAATACGCCGTTCATTTCATTATTTGGTTTATGGGAGATTTTGAAAGCAGGAGGTGTGTAGAATGGTTTCCTTTAGGATGTATAAGTTATGTTAGTTATAATACGACAGACTGATTGCTGACTGATTGAGCTGGTGACTCAATAGTCACCAGCTAAGCAATCGAGACACACACAATATGAAATTCATTGTCTTTACAAAACCATGTTTTTCAATATTTGATGAAGTGAAATACTTCAATGCACTATTACAAAACAGTATTTATGCTTTTATCGTCAAAAGGCGGTCTCTATTAGACGTCAGTAACGAAGTGAAGATAGAAGATTTAACAAGAAAGGGTACGGATTTTGATATGACTATGTCTATAGTTTTGATTTTGCCTCAGATGATACTAATTACACTAGAGTAGATACGAAATGGCTCTCGAAAGGCAACAAGTTCAAATGAAGTCATAATATGCAGCCCCAAACAAATCTTAAAAAATATGGCTCGAAAAAGTTAAAAAACGAACCATGATCGCTTCTTTTGAACTTAGATATGGTATAACAAAAAAAACAGGAACCAGTTTGAAGCCATGCTTTACGATAAGTTTCCGGGATCACTCAGGGCTCCATTCTATCCCCTACTTTATTCCTTCTCACTTAGAATCAAATTCACATAAAATTTCGGTAGTTTAAGAGAAAGTTGAGGAAGACACTTATGTCGCAGTGAATAAAGCTTAAAATTGATTGCTTTTATTGCAGTTAACCACAAACGCCAGTACGGGTGGCAAGGTGTTAGTGTAATACGTTTCTGATGACTTTTTAATTTGACCCTCGTGTGAAACTCTGTTAGTAAACTCCTGCGCACTAATAGACACATTACTACGATTGTTGTTGCATTCTATTCTATTTTACTGTAAGCAGTTTCCATGGTTCGGTGACAATGCACTAGATGCAAATTACTTTTACAACACTAAAGTTAAGCCGTGTATGAGTTGCTTTGTCCAATACATGCTTACCTAAGGCTTGTTTAAAATCTTATTTAACTTATTAATCAGCATCCGTCTTCGTCCAGAAATCGATTGCAACTGTACCTGAAAAGAGGAAAACAAAACTATTATTTTAGTTTAGAACATGTCTTCATAGTTAACAACAATGCAGTCATCTACGAAGTCATCATTGATATGTCCCGCCCCGTTAGGCACTGCAATGTGTCCTCTCTCACATTGCAGTGCCCTCACGGGGTCTATAATGATCTAACTATAAGAATACCATCTGTACTGTATCCACATTATAGTGGCAATAAATGATTGAGTATTGAGTATATCCATAACAAAAATTGATAAACTACCGATTTATTTTCGTTTCCATCAAAATTTATTACTTTCACTAAGTTAGACTCGCATCAGAATCATATTTAAAATTATAGAATAGGGAGTCTTTACGTGATGCAATCTCAAAAAGACACTTGCGTTTACACCTCTCCTAAAAATGTTAGGTTGAATTTCGAACACCAATTTGAAATTTTTGATTAAGCCCTAGATTTACATTTCCAGTGGGCCAAAATTGAAACCAATAACAAACAAACATCAGACCTGACTGATCGGGGCATCGTATTGGATTTATGGAGTTACACAGGGAAGAGGGGAGCCCAGGCCAGGTACGCTGCTTGAGTGAAGAGCAAACAACTTTGTTTACTTTGTAGATTGGAGGATTATGGCTTGTTCGGCTGGCGACCGCCCAGCAAAAAATGAGCCGGACTAAAATTGGGAGGTGATTAATATTGCAGTTCGAACAGGCGACAGGGAATATCTAGACAGAGACTAAGCTTTATGAAGTAGAAGACTTTGGAATACGGTGGTTTGGTGATAACGCCTACGTAAGTTCAATCAATCGACAAGGTAATAAGAAACATTGCAGTACTTGTTTGCATCTAGATGATACAGGCCTGAGAATTTGTAAATTACTATAACAGCAGCACTGTTCCCAGTCTTGTTGTAATACTTGGCAGTGTAAAGTGGATACTTTTCAAAGTAAAACAAATCGCTAATTACATACAAATTTTAGCGAATTCAAGTATTGCAAAACAAAAACTTTATTTCAGTCCAAGTTTAATTTCGTAACAAGCAACAATCAGAAATAAAAGCCGTAAATTCGTGAAGATTGAAGAAGTGACCGCGTCATACTTCACAACTCACAAACGGTGACCCATATCAAAAAGTCTTGAAACAAATTATAAAAGATTTTCCATAACGGCATTTGGCTTACAACATCCAGTTATTTATAAATAAATTGTGAATTGTGAAAAATATAATGGCGGATGGAACGTCAAGCACCCAACAGTATTATGGAATTAGGAGGAAAAAATTACATTAAAATCCGACGTTGTAGCTTTTTGCGAGCCTAAAAAATAAGAAGCTATGGCAATATGATGTTTAACACTAAAACATTTAGTCGTAAGTGACCATTTAGAAACTCTTAACATATATTTTAAAAACCTAGCAGCAGAGTGCTTGATCGTTTACCACGTCAGGCGAATATTCGACAATGGTGACCCATATCAAAAATCCGAAAGTAAATTATGAAAGATTCTCCGTCGCGGCCAATGGATTGGAGGGCTTCGTTATTTCTAAATAAACTGTTCGAGATTCGCTAAAAGCCGTGTAATGAGGGCGGACATTTTGAGCCATTCCAGTTTCAAGATGTTGTCGCCCTGTCGTGTTTGGCCGCAACACTTTCAATCATGGTATTGGCCCTGGAATAGTGCGCTGAAATATAGGTAGTTGCAATTTAAAAAGGATGGTCCTATCGAGAGCTCAGAATGAGGATATACAAATTGAATGAACATATTACACTGATGTAAAAATAACAGAAGCAAAAAGATTTTAAATTTGACCTAAAGGTAATCTTGAAAAGATTTGTATTATAATCTGTATGTGAAATTAATTTCTGTTAATATTATGTGCCATAAAGTATATTCATCTATCTATGTTACATCTACATGTTCCGGCAGCAGCTTTTAATAATATTAACGAAGTTAAGGACATTTTTTATTCAAGTTCATGCATCGTTTCACAATAGTCTCAATCACAAAAACTTCGTGATGTCAGACAAACCACATCAAATCAATTTTCAAGGACTTATAACTAAGTCGGACTTCCAAGTAAAAAGCAGTAACCGCCACGGAAAATATCCGTGTGAGTAATGAGTGCATCTATCGCTTAATGAGAGGGGTGAATGACCCCGTAGAGTGAATTCTGCAACCGCAGTAGTGCTCAGAACCTATCCGGAGTCTTCTTGTCTCTTTCTTATAGGGCTGGCCAATTTGTGACTTAATTAAGAATGATGTAGCGCTCAGGAACTAAATGACTTCGACAATAAAGTGATTTGAGTTGGTACAAGGGATAATTTAGAATCATTGTTAAACAAAGCAAGAATTTAATCTACCGTAGATTAGAAAAACGGATTTATTTCTACTGTAAAGACACTGACAAAAACTGACAAATGATTTATCTGACTACTGAAAATTTCTAGCAATGAAATTACGTATACTGGACATAGTATAGTAGATTTATTTGTGTAAATTATGATTAAAGTAATCGTAACGCACCACAATTCAAGGCTGATTTTTTATTTTCGTGTGAGTTGTATTTTGATCTCTTGTATATTTATCTTGGTTGAATAAATCAACTATGGAATAATATAATAGAACGTTTCGAGACATCAATATTTTTTCCCAAAAACATAGTGAGTTAAACTACAAACAAACGCTATTAGTTACAAACGAAACGTAAAGTTTACAGAACGGTAAATTACTCCCACTATTTACCGCCCTCTCACTATTTCTAATAATTTCTCAGTAAGCCTTTCCATATTGTGCAAAAATGATTACCTACAACTTAAGCAATTACATTAAACATCACATAAATGTATTATGCTGCAACACATACGCCGAACCTATGACACAATAAAACGCCGGCCAAATCCCCGCATTAAATAAGATTACTGAACAATCAACGCCGATACGCCCAATTATCCCCATGATCCGCTCCAAACACGAATACCCACGCACCTTCAAGTGAAAAAAGCGCCACCATTTAGCGTCGTAAGCCTCTATATTTAAGTAACCTACTTACAGGTCTTAAGTAAAAATGCCGTCCGTTATTTCCATTAGAGAAGTTGACAACCCTACCGTCTATATCTGAAGAGCTTTCATCGGCTCTACAAATCGCTTAGGTCTCGTCCCCCGTTCTCGCCCGCGCGTGCTTGAGGGCCAAAGAGTAAAAAAGTAACTGTTTCGTAGAGGGCGCTTCAGACCGAGCCGTAAGGGCGTAACTGACATAACGTGCGGCTTGCCTGCTGACGTTGACACCGCAGTAAGCTGAGTGCTGCATTTGAGAAGCAAGCTCCGTCCGATACGTCATGAAGATCGTAAAGTATGGTTTGGAAGTAAGAAACTTCTTTGAAATCAGTTTTTTTTCTATTTCATTGTTACAGTCAAAACGAAGTAAGTCAGCGTTCAACAGTGGCATTGCCAAGAATAAATCTTAGTTGCCAGGATTTTGCTCTAAGTTTTCTACAGCAAATCCCCTTTGGAAGATTGTTAAAATAGTTTGATTAAGTCAAACAAATTTATACCACAAGGATATTTTGACAAATTGGAGCAAGTACCTGAGCAGAGGCTAATTTATACCGCCCTTAATGTCGCAAGCATAAGAAAGAATATAGTACTGTAAGTGTGAATACCCACAAGTGTTGTCGACCTTATGTTCTAATCTTACTTTTCAATTTGAATGTTGAATAGTTGTTCCAAAAGCTAAACATTTAAATGGTATTGATCTGGTTTCAAAATAATGAACTAAAAATGTAGAAGAAAAAAAACAATAATTTTAATTCAATTGCCACATCCACAGTTCGCGCTCCAAGACGCTTACGCTCAAAAATGTTGCCAACGTGTTCTCACTCCCAGTTTTAAGGGAAAAGTTATGGGTTATAGTGTGTCGTTCCACCGGTTTTATGTCGGCATCCGGTGTCCTTACGGCGTGCCTCGTGAATTTTTTCGGTTCGAATTGAGACGTCCGCATCACTTTTGAATATATTGGAGGAAAAAGTGGAGCTAATTTTTATGGCAGCAACTTCTTTATGGGCGCGCTTCTTATTTATTGATGCGATGTTTTACACTGATAAATAACACTCAACATTACTGAAAGGCCGCTGAATAATTTGTTCATACGAACACACAAAAAGGGTGAATCAGAAAGCATCAACAAGATTTTCCAATTTAAAGTAAGCTTGTTGGTGCAAGAGATTGACAATACATAAAAATAGTGTTATGAACTATAAAAGCACTCGATTTTTAAGACACAGAAAATATTTATGACATTTTACTGAAATTTGTTTCAGGGTAAATAGAAGCTCACCTAAAGTCATAATAAATTAACATTTACGTCACGATTCTTTTAATGTTATCTCATAATTCATTTTAACGTAAAGTTTCTCGTGTATTATGTTTTTATTTTATTTTTTAGATTACTTATGCACTTTGTCACTATTACCGCACCCATAAACTAACTCTCCGCATGACCCAAAGGTTGACTGGTAGAGAATGCCCATAGCATTAAGTCCACCTGTTGTACTTTTTTTTTGTGCAATAAAGTTTTTAAATAAAATAATAAATAAATAAAGTTTCATCGCGTGAATTAATTCTGCGTTCAAAAGTTTTTTTGCGAAGGTATTAACGTTAAACGTAGTTCAAACGCGGTAAAAGATACAAAAATAATAATAATGCGTCACGAATAATTCACTCAGTTTAAGTACCCTTAAAAAGTAAAAGATAATCATCCTTTATCAGTCGTTTAAAACCAAATACTCAATTTAACAAAAAAACTTATTTGTTTTCAACATTCCAATATTTTTGTGGTAATTTAATCGCGCGTCGGGGTATCGATAGTTCAGAATCGATATTCCTACTTCTCCACGAACTTTTATATCAGAAGACCTCATAAACTGAAAACGCAATCAAAGTACCATCGTGCTGGATCAATTTGAGAACTGATATAACACCGAGGCTATAGAAGAAGAATGAATATTTATGGTTTGTTACAGATCGATATTTTGGAGGGGATTCTTTTGTTTACCATACTGACACGTATATGAGACTTCTCCTAGACCAGGGTTTCTCAAACTTCTGGCACCACGTACCCCTGTTAAAATTTCCAGGTGACAGCGTACCCCTAACTCATTAATTGCCTCCCCCCCCCCCCCCCAAGGAAATAATAAAATTGACTATTGAAGAAAATAAGGTTTTTATTTGAAATAAAAGGTAAGAAACATAGTGCCAAAAGAAATGTATTTTTAATATTAATGTGATGGATGTGCTTGTTTCTTGTTGCAAAGGGATTCAATTGTAGGTGTAATTTTGGTCAATTTTAACCTTAATTCTGACTCGGCATCAAGTCGATTTCTGTACTTAGTTTTTATCATGACCAGGTGTGAAAATCCACTCTCACATAAGTATGTTGTAGCAAAGGGTAAAAGGAAATTCACCGCTTTGCGTGAGAGTTCGCAATACTCTGACTGTCTAGCTGCCCAAAAATCTATCAAAGGCAACGTTTTGAAATCAGCTTGAAGAGTTTCATCCGCGGACATTTCTATTAATGACTCCTGTTGCTTGATAGTCAAACTAGATATTATGCTCTCGTTCGTAACCGCAAACGGGTTACGAATCCAGCCATCTTGAGCATTATCAATATCCGGAAAATACCTTTTCAGTTCGTCGGAGAGCTGAGAAAGATGCAGAACGATTTCAGCCTTCGTTTCGGAATCCACGGATAAGGCGTTCGTTGTGATAAATTCATGCAAAAGAGGAAAACATTCAAAGATATTTGATCTCAAGCAGGTTTTCCAAAATTCTATTTTTTTTATAAGTGCGTTTATTTTGTCGTGCACAGTGAATACAGTGCACGTGGATCCTTGCATAGAAGCATTCGTCTCATTGAGACAAGAAAAAATGTCAGCTAAATAAGTTACTCTTTCAAGCCATGTTTCATCTTCAAATCGGAATTTAAGGTTGAAGTCACTGTCTTTCAAAAATATATAGATTTCGTGACGAAGTTCAACAAACCGAGCTAATATCTTGCCTTTTGATAACCAGCGAACTTCACAGTGTAGCAATAGTGAAACATGTTCACTACCCATGTCTCGGCATAATAATGCGAAAAGTCTTGAATTTAGCGGTCGCGCTTTTATGTAATTGATTATTTTGACGACCTCTGAAAGCGCTGTTTTTAAATCATCAGGTATTTTCTTGCTCGCCAATGCTTCTCTGTGCAACGCACAATGCACACTTTTGACTTCAGGAGCGAGATTTTTAATCCTGGATATTAGTCCAGATATCCTTCCTGTCATGGCCTTTGCACCGTCAGTGGATATGCCAACGCACTTTGTCCAATCAATGCCATGTTTTTCAATAAAATCATGAATAGTGTTAAAAATATCTTCTCCTTTCGTAGTAGACTCCAAGGTCTTACAAAATAAAAAATCTTCTTCACATTTATTTTTATACACATATCTAATAAACCCAAGTAAATTCGGTAATCCACTAATATCTGTTGATTCATCAACTTGAATCGCGTAATAATTATTTTGTAATCGTTGCGCGAGTTGATGTTCAACATCATGTGCCATTTCATGAATGCGACGTGCAACTGTATCATTTGAAAGTGGTATTTTATCCAACAATTTCGAAAATTTATCTCCCAATACACAACTGACCATATCTTTAGCTGCTGGTAAAATCAACTCTTCAGCAATATTGTATGGCTTGCCAGTCTTTGCAATTTTATATGCCACAAGGAAAGACGCACGTAAATATTCAGAGTTAGTAGCCAAAACGGTTTTCATAGTCTTTTTCGAAGAATCCAACTCTTTCTTTTTTCGAACAAAAAAATCTATAGGTTTGTCTACATACTGCGGATGTTTTGTTTCCAAATGTCTTCGCAGCAATGATGGCTTCATCACGCTATTTGCGAGAACTTCTGAACATATTACACACTGTGGCTCTGGGTACTGAGATTCTTCTTTGCACGTAAATCCAATTTTCAGATAATCTTCGTCATATTTCCTTTTTTTTGTCGATGATGTTGTGTTTTCTTGTTCTCTCGATGTCGCAGGATTTTCGTTTAAAACTGAACTTTCAGCAGAAGTAGACGCAGTTGGAGTAAATGTACTTTGTGCAGGTTGCGAACTGGATGTATTACTTGGACATTTTCTGCGTAATGACCCAGTTTTTAACCACTCATTCATTTTGAAAACTAGCTAACCGCGTGAATGTATTGAAAGTACTTTGTTTTTATTTTACTGTCAACGAAAAAAGCGCATATGCTCACACATTAAAGTAAAACAAATGAATCAAAAACGGAGTACAGTGTAAGTACTCGTAAACGGCGGGGGAGGGCGGCGTGGCGCGCGAGTCGCGCGAGAGCGAGCGAGCTACGAATTCAGCAGTGTTGCCAATTTAGCGACTTTGTCGCTAGATGTAGCGACATTTCGTTTACCACAGCGGCTTAAATTATTCGTCTAGCGAGAAAAAAAATCTAGCGACTAATCTAACGACTTTTGGACTGTAAATAAATACTTATTTTAGTCTTAAATTATCTTCATAAAATAAGGCAATATCTTAGTCCAGAAATTTATATTATCAGTATTCTACGTGTATGATATTATTTAAATTCGGAACTCGTTCTGAAATCAGATGTCATTCTGACAACTCTTATCTTTTATTATTTAAATAATTTCTGAACGCTACCATAGTACGGATGGACATTCTTTCCGAAAAAGATCCATATCTTAATCGATTCGAACAGCGACCTGATGAATCAATGCCCAAAAAAATCGAGGTTTAAATCCCTATTATTTAGCGACTTCTAGCGACTTTTGATCTTTGTCCATAGCTAGCGACATCTAGCGACTTTTCAAGCGTACTTTAACGACTTTTTGACACATCGAGTTGGCAACACTGGAATTCAGTCAGTCGCGCGCGCGCCGCTATGCATGTCGGTCATGCGCGCCTTCCAGTTATAGAGCCGCCATTACGTAAATGTTGTCGCGTACCCCTTGCCCTCGAATGGCGTACCCCTAGGGGTACGTGTACCCCTGTTTGAGAAACCCTGTCCTAGACTATCTAATATGCCTGCTGTTGGCGCCGTGGGAAAATATCTAATACTGACACTACCACGGTGGTAGTTTACTTGACTTGACGATTCATAAATGCTTTTGTAAAAGTTTACATGAATAAAGACATTTTCTGTTCTATTCTATTTTACTATGATTACAGGTCGGTCATCAACTTTCAGCGTAAGTTTCATAATTGCGCATCAAAACGAAAAAACTTAATTTCTCAAAGTGAGTACTATCTCAAATATCTTTTCAAGTTTGCAGCCGGATCACTTCCGATAGTTATTGTGCCGCACAAAAAACGCCGAATCCTTCACAAAAGCGGTCTTTGTGTAGGGACAAAGTAATTTGGCAAAGTGGTAATACTCGCCCTTCTGCGAGATAGGCGTAGATTTTATCTACGGGGCCTTCAGGCGTGGTTTTTGGGGTTCTGCGAGACTAAGGAACTTTAATCTGGAATAAGTGAAGAATACAGAGGGAAATCGAGATTTTTAATTTTTCAAACAATCACTGGCCTATATTGTCGAAGGTCTGGGTGTTGTGGTACCGTCATTGTTTCTGATTTCTGTGACACAAGTGCTTTAGTTAGCTACCTTAGAACCAGAGTAATAAATATGATAATGTCGAAGATTGAACTGGTTTTTTTTTTTATTACACTTCAAGATTGACCTCATCTCACTTGATGTTAAGTAAGTGGTCCAGGTGCCACCTTTGGTGACTGGTCTGCTCCAGCTTTCTTCTTTAAATAAAATAATACTTAAACTTTTTTCACTCATCAAAATAAAACTATATGACTTGGTCCAAAGTGTTCTACACATAGCTATAAGTTAGATACTGCTACTGTAACTAATCTGCTAAATTTCTTGCAGGTGTCTTCTCGGTAGATATAGGTTCCGAACCGGAAGTAGAGTCACTTTGCATTGTATTTAATGACGATTCAAAAGTGTTACATGTAACATACTTGAATAAAGAAATATTTAAGTTTGAGTTTGAGGTAATGAGGTCTAGCTTAAGGGCGACAAGTACAGCATAATAAATCTAAAGTTAAAACAAAAGTACGTTTTGTATATTACATTTTAAAATAAAACGGACCGACTAAATGGAATCATTGTTTTTTAAATAAAAAACAAATGGTGTAATGGCGATAATTGGATTGTTAGTGATCATAAGCTACCATTTGAAGGACAATGATGTGTGAAACTACTGTATTTTAATATCTAAGTTTAGTTGGTAAGGAAATGACCCTGAGTATGACGAAGCGATTGAGGTCAAGATATTTCTACAGCGGATTTGTTAAAAATAAAACGTGTTTTTTCCTTGCAAATTCTTAATCCTGATTATGAATGTAATAACATCAGCATTTTATATTATCATGCGTTAAGGCAAAAAACATATAAACGAATATTAACACTGACAGATTGACGGCTGTCAAACGAAAGATGGCAGTTCATGTTAATTTTAGCAAAACGTGCATTTTCTATTAGAAGATTTTAATAGTGGAAAGTTACACTTCATTCATTTTAAGGGTTTTAATGTATAAGAAGAGTATAGGTGTTTACAACAAATTACAAGATACTGTAGTTTTGGGCCATAGTCATTAAAATGATGTCCAGAATTTTACAAAATTATAAAAACGACAATATTTATGGAAGAAAATTGAACACACGAATATGGCGGTTAGATAGGATGGTCTTTTGTCTAACCAGATGCAAAGCTATTTATTAGGGACAGTTTTTTTTAAATCTTTATAGTTTCGCACGTCCTCTTCAATTTAGTTGCACATTATTTCAAGAAACAAATGGACCCAAAGACATAATACAACATAGTATATATTTCAATAAAAATAGAGTTCGAAATTATTTTCCAGTTTGTTGCCAGCATTTTGTTTCTACATACTTGCTCTGAGTTTCTTTAGATCTACTGCCCACAAGGCCTTGGTGGTCAACGCGTTTAATTTCTCTAACCTACTGGATAGCGTAGTTTATTCAATAACCTTTAACCTTTAGAGTAATGGAAAAGCTACCACGTACAATTTAGATATTGTGATACATTACTTCGAAGGTGATAGATTCTATGACCTTGACATGCCCGTTGGTAAAGAGAGTCAGAGACCCCAGTATTGAGACCAAAAGGCCATAAGTTCTAATCCTGCTAGGCGCTATATTTATGCATTTACCCTAAGGTACAATGGATGTTTTTAAATGTATTCGAGTATTCTAACGGAAATTTTAGCACAATCTATAAATAAAAAATCAGAAACTGTTACCTATGCAAGGTAGACGTTACCTAAGAAGCTACAAAAGTCTAAACATTTACGATCTTTCACGTTAAAAATCTTATCTAACCTTTTCATAATACTACATTTCACCATTACACATAGGATAGCAATTCACAATTTTATCGTTAGATCTCCTAATAGCAATAGACTATTATAACAATCAGAAATAACGGTGAAAAAACGAACTACCAACTTACTGCCTCAAGGCACAGTGATACTTAATTAAGTAACTATTAATTTTCGGTGGCGCTTACGACAAAACGTGTTAATTTGAACACAGACAGACTATTAAAAACTTTCGACACTGTTCTAAATATTCGGCCCATTCAAAAAGCATAACCTGTCACATTTGGAAAATATGACACAACTATAACAAATAGAGGCGACACACAAAATTAACGGAATCGTTTCTAAAACCGAAAGAGACGTTTTTATGTAACACACGTGCTATAAAAGGGGCATTTCAAAAGACGCCGGGAAGAATTTCCGCTTTATCGACTAACCTAATAAAAGGTATAAATATAGGACGAAATTTTAGTCGTAAAGTGGGTTTGGAGTCGTTCGAGCGTTTTTATGTTTTGTTTGAAAGCCGTTTGACGTAAAGGACAAGTTTCACGAAGCATTGGCGTTAACGTCCAACGAAATAAATAACGAATAACGTAAAAAACTTTGTAAACTTCTACGAAACGTTCAAAAAGATTTTTGATTGTGAATCATAATAAAATTCCTGAAACAATACAAAACAAAATTTTCGAGTAAAAGATTTAAATGAAGACATAAATTTTTGTATAAACGGCGCATGCATTATGAGAAAATTCAAGCTTTCATCATGATTGATAACTTAAAAATGACTTTTCATTTTAATACGCTTCAAAGACATTAAGGTTCAAAGAAATTAATTTCGATAATTTTAGAGAACGCGCGTTGATATCATATAATAAATTTTTCAACATTATTTGACAGCTATTTGACATTTACCACCCACACTTAACGTTAACCCATCACCACCAAGCATTTCATTTAAAAATATCAATTAAATTCGAAACGGTCGAAGCAATAAATCCGAGTCTCATCGATACAAATTCTATTTCATTACTCGATATCTCGAGTGGTACGAATAAACGGCTAATTCAATTATGAAAGTCGTCCATCACGTTTACGGCCGTCATTTTTACACCCCACCCCCTCCCGTTCAGTGTTGGGAATTAATTATAAGACTTAGCACACGAACAACTGTAAAACTATTAACGGAGTAGTCCAAATAGTTTGGAATAGTTGCATTGGCCCGCCGCCAGACTGCGTTCGCTGATAGATCGCCGGGCTTGCCTCTGACATGGTTGTAAACAAAAATAATAAATAAGAACATACGGAACTTTGCCACAGTACGAGAACGCTTCAGTAAGGGAATAACGTATAGAAAGCTTGGCCCAAGTATTTATTTATTCTTCTAATGTATACTGAATAATAATTACGAAGTATACGAATGAGGATTTATGAAACAAACTATTTTAAGGAGACTCTAGTGGAACACTCGGTTAAATAAAACGAAAAAACTGTTTTAAACTCCCGACCTTCACATAACGTGTGTGACGTCAGAGTTGTTTAAATTGATGTATTTATACATGTCAGTAGAAACTTTTAGCTTTCGGTTGTTTGTCTAGCTACAATAGTCTAAAAAGTTTTTTCAGTAAAATAATCTAAAACAAAGCCTGCGTAATGTAAATAATAAATGTCCCCATCAAGCTATTTATCTTGTTCAGCATCAAGTCAGATAAAATTGTTACTTACATCACTGAAGTTCGTTCCACTGTATGTTTGTTTTGATGTACGCGGATTCCCAGTATAGTTTATTCTGGCAGGTCAAGTTTTATTGGTTTTTGAATGAGTTTTGAGTTGACGAGATATAAAAGCTGTTTTGACTCATGATGTTTTCTTGACTTTTCACGAAAAGTTATTATGTTAACATTCAATTAGGGTGATAAAAAACAGTTTTTTGCACAGAGAGAAAAAAACAACGATGTCTTTATATTTTCATAGTCATCTTGTGCTAGACACTGTCTATTACTCATTGTCTAGTAGACATGGATTAATGAATCAAGATCCATACTCAATGATCCCTTAAAGTGAGTCTAAACTGAAAGATTATGTATGATGAACGGCAAGTCAAGATAAACAATTGTAATTAGATTTTTGTTTTTATGCCCCCAACAAAAGGACGATGCAAAGTGTATAATCTGACGTGCATTGGATTGCATATTAGAGGTCCTAAAAAGGTGGCAGATACCTGATTAAAATCTTCTTGTTTCAATCATCAGTATTCTCAGGAAGTTTAAGTTTAATTCAACCAAAACCCATTTGATTTCCCAAACAAACGAACAAAAGAACATTGTTATGACAAGTCTGAGATTTGAATCCTAAATTGAAGTCGTGGTTATTCGCCATATTTCGAGACGTGTCTCTATTTTCATTCAAAGATCCAATTCATTCAGATGGAACGCTCTTTTTAGTTCTATTCGCGACAAAATTACTTTGACGCGTGAAATGAAACACTGCCAAGTATTTAAATAAAACAACGGTTCAACGTTCTAGGAACACTGTGGGGAATCGATTAATTTCTCCGGTTACAATGTGGGATATCGAGATCGCGGGCAAAACAAAAGGAACGGAATCAGGAGTAGGTACAGATATTAATTGAGGTCTATTCATTTAAATGATTCGGCCCTGTTCTACCGGCATAAGGGAGTACTTATTATGAAATTCGCAACTAATTATAAACGAACTATGACAGAAACATTAGAATTTAAGTCAGTAAATATTTTGAGTTCGGTCAGCGAACTCTCTTTAGCCTCGATCGTAGTATATGACTATATTCACTACGATCTTAATTTCATAATAAGAGGACTCATTTATGGTGGTAGAACAGGGCCTAATCATTTAATTGAATAGACCGCATTTATAGGATTATCAAGTATAAACATTAAGCCATGAAAGTGATTTTTCAGTGGTAAGATAACTTATTTTATCAACTGTATAACTGGTACAATGGTAAAGATTATTACCTTTAGAAAAATTTAAGTATCAAACATAACCTTCATAAAACATTCGTATGTGTAGTATTTGGATGAAGATTGTAAATAACATATAATGACAAATCATAATGTTTTGACGACCTACGTATCATTCGGACTGTGGCGTTGCCCCATCTCGAAGGTTCTGGGTTTGATTCCCTGTCGAGTAAGTATGAAAAAGAACTCTTCTATAAGGACTCGGGTGTTTTGTGGTACTGTCGTTGTTTATGTTTACTATCAAACAAGTGCTTTAGCTATTTACAACAGAATAAGAGATATGTTTGTCATATTACCAATATTTACTTAGTTTCATTGCGACTTCCGAGTTTTTCATTTACGGGATAAATAACCATGATTGTGAATTATAAATGTTTTGAAATCCCTACTAATATTATAAATGCGAAAGTAACTCTGTCTGTCTGTGTGTCTGTTACGCTTTCCTGCTTAAACCTCTCAACCGATTTTGATGAAATTTGGTATAGGTATACGTTGAATCTCAAGAACGGACATAGGCTACTTTTTATTAGAAAATAAGGGGGGGAGGGGGCCACCTACCCACCCACTACCACCTTTTGGAAGTTTATATGGAAAAATGTTTATTTTTGAAGTTAGAGATATTAAATTTGGCACAAATATAGCTCGAAACTTTGATTAAAATATAGATTTCTTTTTGTTTCAAATATTAGGGGAGAAAGGGGTAATACCGACCATAAAAGGATGTAGTCCACGCGAACGAAGTCGCGGGCACAGCTAGTTTAATTATAACGGAGCGATAATCGTCCGGTAACGTAATTTCAGAAGCGAATCTATTTAATATTAGTTCTCTACTGATATATATTCTCATAACTTTCCTATATTTTGTTTAATAACAATATTTAATGGTTGTGCAGTAAAAATCGGACAGTGACTCTCTACCGCACTTTTAAAGTGCACTCCACTAAATAGTCATAAAACTACAAACATTTTAATATCCGGCACGAGATTTCGCACAAATGAAGTCGCCCCATTAACGAAGGCCTAATAACAAGTATTAATTAGCCCAGTACTGACCCAAAGTACTAAGTACTATCAACTTGTATCCCCTTAGAGTTTTCAACTTTTCCCCTTTGCGGTTACATAAGCCCCAGTACATAGTTCGGAGTAAGACTGACACTTCCAAAACTTTTATAATTTACCCCATTGTTCGGGGACTGTTATGCTAAAACGATGTACTTTTACAACGATATCAGACAGATTACATGATGGTTTAAAGTTTGAGATAAGACAAGAAACGTTAAGATGTAAGATTACCTCGGGTTTTGGAAGAACTGTCCTGTAATGTCCGGCATTAAAGTTCCCAATTACTTTAATATGGCACCAGTTAGCAAAGATCCTGATAAAATGAACCCTTACGCAATGTACACAATCTCATTATTAATAATTTAAAACAGAAAATACCGTTAATATTATAAACGTTAAGCACCGCTCACTTAGCAATAATTTTCATGGAATCTTCAGAGGAAACTCAACAGCTCCTAATTACTATAGAGCAGCGAAAAATAAGAAGAGATTACAACAAACGATCAACGTTTTTAATTCCTGAACAATCTAGCACGCGCTCGCCTCCCCCCTTCCCCCCTCGCAATATACAGTGATTAAATACAATTCCGACCGTCCCTAAGGGCCCTCCACCACTTCCTGGGGGCCCAGCTTCCTGCAGGATGATGCCAAGTGGTCCTCTCCGCCGCCTTTTTGTCCCAAAAATAAAGTTTTCCACGAACAAAAAGTGAACTCCCGCCATAAATGTTGTAAAAATGGGGCACATAGCTCTTACAGGATGCTATGTACTCGGTTAAAACCCTTTGTGTTTCACAAAAGTAAGACACTTGTTGGATAAAATATTATTATGGCCGCCCATATTAAGGACGTAATAAAATACTGCGTTCCTTTTTAAAGGGTATTTTTCTATGGGGAAATGATACCTATCCATGTTCGTGCAAGCGAACAGTTAAGGGAAAGGTAATCTGTGACACATTCAAGGTTTTCACCTATTTACATTATTGGAACTAGGAATATGGGTTTAATGAATGTGGAAACATTCAACATCATGGCTGAAAGCAAGATTAAAATTATGCACAGCAAAAATTTTAAAGTAAAACGAATAAACAAGTAGATTTACATGATGTGTGTGTGAAGATATCTACCATATAACGTAGAAGAAAAATTACGTAAAAAAAACCCAGGTCTACTACTAAGAGTATATTTTCTTTTAATAGAGCTTAGGATTGAGAGCAATCCTCTTTTATGGTAATACAAAAGAACTAGCCAGAACGTTTAGTAAAATAAACAATAAAATCATCACTGGTGATTAGGTGATCCTCATTGGTACACAGAAGTAGATTAACAAAAGGAAAACAAAAACTAAGAGCTAACAGCATTTTACAGTTGCTCCTTATCTTTCAACGTCTAAACATTACTAGATTGTAAGAACAAAACGAGACAGTTGATCTTAAAGCTATAAACATAGACATGAAAATCGAATGCCGGCTACCACATTGGCAACAAAAGCAAACTTGTCATTACCAAATAAACCGTATTTGATAACCGATTTTCAACTTTAAGACTTAGTGCGAGAGATGAGAATGAGCGTAAACTAAGTGTAAACAGTAAATGATCCCATATGGTGTCTAGTTAACATAATACATGAGAAGTTTGTTTAGAGAAATACGTCCTGTTGATAGACATTTAGTGGAACTATCAAACACCAAAATGGGATGGCATGTCAAACAGTGTGAACTTAGGGGAAGAAAATAGAAATAAATCGTTCGTTGTTAGAATGCAAGGGACTCGTCAATTTATACTCATTTAGTTTTTACTTTCTTGGAATGAAGGCCTGGCACATTTAACATCCAAATCTCAAATCAATTTTAATACCAATCCGTTGATATTTCTATACGCTTTTTTAGAACTCATAAACGAAGATTTTTAGATTTCAAGTCCGATTTCCATTTGCAATTGGGAAAGATTTTCTTGCAAACTGGAAACCAAACACGAATTGACGTAACCAATTAAAAATGCGTGAAACTTACTCTAGCTATTTTATTGAAAGCATTAAAACTATTAACAGTAACTCATTGTAATGTTAATAATAACAGAACGATCATTAAACCAAAGAGTTTAGTAATACTTCTCTGTTAATGGACAAAACAAAACGACTTCGTTAGATCTTGCATCATAAGGCGAAATATGAATACGAGATCTTAATTGCCTTACCAGATTACAGTCCAACGCAAACCCATATTCCGATCAAAAGCTATTCAATTAATTATTAACAACAATCAAATAAATGTCATTATTAAGCCAAATTATGCATTCGATTATGCGAAACAGGATTCCCTAATTGAATCCTAAATCTAAAATAACTAGACTAGATCTACGTAGAGCAATAATTTAGAATTCTGGATAGACGAAATACTTATGCAAATGAGATTCTAGTTCGAAGTAGTGGAATAGAGAATTCGACATGAAAGATTAGGGTGGATTTGGATTCCAAGGGGTGAATCTAGCTTTATTAAACACAGGGGTGTCTCATGTAAAATACAAATATCCGTTCGTTTTCTATTTAATAAAATATGAGCGTGGATGAACGTGTCACAGAAGGGTTAGAAATTAATTACTCAATAAAATATCAGGGTCTCTAAAATTCACTTCACAACACTTTGAGGTTAGGAGTAAAAGATGATGAGGTTATTGTAGTACATCAGGTGGAAGATTAAAATGAGCCGGAAAATACTATGGCGATTGATATAACACTGCGCTATTAGTTGCCTTTGTCCGGATATGGGAATTATGTGCTTAGATTACGAAATGATTGAGCATCACTTGTGTATGCTAATAGAGGACCAAATTTCGTCAAGGACTTAACCCTACGAAACTGAGGGTATCGCCAGAAAGGACTTAAGAAGTCGATCAAACTGGGATTTGCGTCGACCGTACATACATACCCTGGCTTTATATAGAAGTGGAACTCAAATTGAAATTTTGTTTTTGTTTATAAAGATCCTAAGGTGAGATTTGTCGAGATAGAATCGTGTAAGTGAAATTCTCTGATACAAATAAGGATTCCGTCTTTGTGCCACTATTTATTTTCTAAATTCCATTGTTTATTTGTAAAATAGACGCGAAGCGAATCGCTTACCGGAATTCGCAGCGAAGGAGTGTTTATTTTCTTGACAAGATAGATAGTGTTCAATATTGTGTCAGTTAAGTGGTTTTGATAGCAAAAAGAAACTGGATGTTTTCTTTGAGATCAATGGCTTTCACTGTATACAAATTGTCAATAAAAAGCTCAAAAGAAAGTTATCTGTTATTGCCGTCAAGTAAATACCTCCTGTTTATTCAGGTACCTACATTGTATGCATAGTTGACACCTACGCACAACAATGAATCGCAACCAAGACTCCATAAGATGAATCATGATGATAATAGCTCTAAGACAAAACATTACTGCAAGAAGATTTCTATTTTAGAAATGTTTAGTTTCAAAGTTTTAAAAACAAAGCCAAACAATTACGAGTATAGGCAAACATCAATGTCGACGGATGATTTCCTACAAGTAAAATAAACTACAAAGGATTTGGGTTCTTTTTTGAAGGTCTACACAACAAGCTAAACCAATAAAACCACAAAAATAAAACCATAATACATACTCATAGCGTGATAATCTGCGATTGTAAAAGACCTAAGAATAAAACGTAAACAGGTACATGATGAAACGAATGCCAGCAAAACTTGCGAACCAATTGTTGAAGTAGACATTGTAGCTAATCCCAAAATAAACTTACTCCCGAAATCTCCTGCGAATCGCGAACAATCGCTAGATATACATTATAAAATGCCGAGTTTTACGAGAATCCCCTTTATTCCCGATACCGAATACTCTCGCTTTATGTCCCGACGCAGCGCTATGGTTTTATGAGTCGTTACATTTCCTCTACGGCACAGTTATCGATATGTGCCCCATATTAAGTTTTACAACCAATGTCCTGATTCCCTGATACCTGCGATAGCCGCTTAAGACAACGGGAAATTTAATACGGAAATTCTTACAGGAAATTTTACCGCCACGAGAAAGTGCGTTTTCCAATTAAATTTTATAGCATGTTAGTCTAGTATTTAGTAACTACCAATACAAGATAAATTTTGGACAAGTGTTTAGACACCACCAATAAATGATAAACGGAGTAAATTAAAGGTTTTGAGATCGACTATCGAAATATATGATTTCTATTCTATGGGGAGAGGAAAAGCCGATATTTCCTAATAGATCCGGAAAAATAAAACTTATAGATGTCGAATGTATTTGTTAAATTCATTCGACATCTTTTTAAGAACTCCAACCAAACAATTTAACAAAAATCACAAGAGCTTTAAGCATAAGAAATATCAATGGCTAATACTTTTGAGGAGTTAGTAAACGAATACAAATTAATAAAATCCCGAACAATCAAAAATGATAAATAAATTCCAATCATAACAGTATTTTTGACCGAGGAGCTAAGTATCCATTGATTGATTGATACTGAAGAATGAGAGATTATTATGAATCATTGATCAGCACAATAAGATGAGCCATTAAACACAATATCCCGAACATTTCTTTTCACTGAGCCTCAATCGTTTTGGCAATGAAGCAACTTGAGATAAAAGATTCAACGCTAAGTGCCGCCATTTAATTCTTAGGATCAAAGACCCAATGAAGTGTTACCTCGGAAGAAAACGTTCTAGGCACCAATTACCGACCCGTCTGATCCGCCTCCCCAAAGACTAATAAACACAGAAGGAAAACCATTGAACAAAGTTAGTTGAAATAACGGACAATAATATTTTTCTGGAACGTTTTAGACCGGGTATTTTTAATCGGAAATTTCTGTTGTTTAACCATGAAAACAAATACAAATATTCAGACCAACAAATGCAATGAAGTTAAGACGATTCTATAAAACCATAGAAAGATTTTAAATGATGATGGCAGGTAAGCAACTAATCTAAATGAAGTCATTATTGTACATGAAATCACTCTGAATTCTTTTTTTCTGATTTCAAAGCCTATTAAAAGTGAGGAGTTACTTTTTGTTACTTTGCTGATACCATTAGATGTGGATATCGAATAAATTTTGTTGCTAGGCACATCTTTAGTATTGTCTAATCCTATTGGCGAGGGCATGCGCAATGTGTAGTCAATAATTTATGTACGTGCTAGCGTCTGTGAAACTTCGCGTTCCGCCGAGAGTAGGCAATTAACGCTCATTGAAACCGCAAAGCAGTTCTGTATTTTCCCATTACGTGTCTTCACTCTCACTCATTACAATTCCATTAACAAAAAGCAGGGTTGCTCAACTCTTGCTGCGTTTTAAACGCGTCCAACCTTTAACCCGCCGTTGGGCGGCACCATTGTAGCCGTGCCGTTCCAAGTGTCAAATTAATGATCCGAGCAAGGAGGCGCTGTTGCGACCTCGTTTTGTACCTTCTCCGTGTTTTTGGGGGGGTGGCCCAAGTTCAAAGTTCACGGGAAACAAGCGGTTTCAGGTCTGGGTTCTGTCGCTGTTACACAGGCAGTAATGGAAGACACTTCTTAATTTATGACGTCCCAGTAGTAGCGTTCGGAAAGTTTCAGCCAGCATTTCATTGAGGACCTGAGGTTAATATTCAGTAACCTATTTTCAAGCATTGGTAAGAGAATTAAAATTAACAATTTATAGAGCAATGTCTCTGAGAAGATTTATCGTGTATACTCGTAGTCACATCACAAAAACTATCCCATGAAAGTAAATGCCAGAACTACATTTTTCAAGACTTAGTTGTTCAAATTGCTCAACAGGATAGCCGGGAAAATTATCTTGACAGCAATGCTCAAGATTGACAAGTACAGGTTATACCAGACAAGAATTTGGAGGCCTTTGCCCAGCAGTGGAAAATAATAAGTGTGACACTCATTGTTATCATGATTTTTAAAAAGTAACGAGATTAGAAATCTGACTTTCAGTAAATCTTCATCATCGTTTGGATAAACTTATAAAAATCTTAAATTCAAATCGGTTGTTCTTATTCTCACTTACACCACACCCTAATATGTTGTTGCTTATTATGCAATAGATGTTGTGTCGATAATCTAATCGTCTACAAGTTGAACTTTGCGTTACATTGCTTACAAGTCTCATTTGTTCGCGTCTAGTCTCAGGGAGTCTCAAGAGACGCCTCTACTTATCTTTTGTTCTATATTATGTAACCTTTTCGGCAATCTTTTTTCTTCAACATCAACTTCTTACGGTTTTTAAGAACATGTCTGCACCGATCTTATGTTACGAAATCGGCATTTATCACTTTGCTTTGCAACAAACGGTTTTGATCATGATGTCATAATTATTAAATGTCAATTAAATTTTTAAATGGTTCGTTAGCGTCAGTTATGAACGCAATTTTGTAATTTAATGCTAAAGAGGAATATGTATGACTAAAAGTAGGTAGTGATATGCAGAATTAAGTAGGTAAGTGTTGATTAAACATCGTGAAATCATACTTAATGTAATCAAGAAATAGAACGTCTATTCAGTAAGGTGAACAAACATTTTTTGTAAATTAAAAGTATTTTTTTGAATTTTATGACTAAAATTACTTTTGACCGCTTGAATTGTGTGAAAGACTGAACCTTACCGTTTTTTTATTAACATTAATCATATCTTTTTACCGTTCGTAACTTGGTTTTGAAGTTAACTCCGTTAACATGATTGATAAGAGTCGATTCGAGGCGATGTTTTAAAAAAAAAATCTCCAGAACATCCTATGCGCTTTATATTACAAGACAATGACTGTTGGAACAAAAAATAGAACAAAGTAGAAACGACAAACAATTATTATCAAATGAATAAGAAATAGGTTGTAAACTACATTTTGTACCAGAAATATTTAATGTGAAAATCCTTGGAAGTAATCTCGAAAGAAACTCAATTAACGCAGCTAATAAAATTATCACTGACTGACCTATTCATCACCTTTGGCTTACAAAACACGTATTGAGTGTATAACAATGACGTCACTAGACATTGATCGACGAGTTAAATAAAAACGGAATTACCCCAACTGTTTCTTTGTTTTTTACTAATGATTCGTAAGCTAATTACCATAACCATAGCAGTGGCCTGGTATATGATACACGAAATAAACAGTCGAAGAATATCGTTAGGGACCTCTTTCCAAACGGTTTTCTTGCAACGATTAAAAAAAATGACGTAATAGTACAATTTTGTAACTTAAATTGGCAATGGGAATGGGATTTGCAGACGTATAAAATAGTTCCGCACTTGAAAATACTGTTTTTTATTCCGGGAAATCGGTAAATTTCTCAGACCAAACAAGGAATTCTACTCAGGACGAACCTATTGTTGGTGGGAATTGATAACTTAACTTGGTTTTGCTATCTTAAATAGTTCTTGTAGTAATGTGACGAATAGTATAACCAATTTCAAAAATATGAACAGTAGCACATCCAAATCCGAAGCCGTCGTTAGTTTATTAGCAAAACATGTTTTACTTATATTTATTAGTTGCCATAAAGTTTTTACATAGAAAGTCGTAAACGTTCTCTCCAATAAAATGATAATTTATGTTATGATAATTATTTAATAACGTTGACATCGGTGATATTTCAACATTTATAAAATAAGACACGTATGACATAAGCAAATGACAAGATACATGACTAATGTTGTTTTAACAGATAACGATTTGCTGGTGAAATTTATAATGAATAGCTACGCCCGCGACTTCGTTCGCGTAACTACAATATTTAGAATTGATTATTTGTAAAACAAATCATTTTTTTCTAAAATAAAAGTAGCCTACGTTACTACTTATAAAGTCAGCTACCTACCAGTAAAAGTCCCGCCCAAATCGGTCCAGCCATTTCAGAGATTAGCCGAAACAAACAGACGGACAGACAAAAATTGTAAAACATGTTATATTGGTTTATATACCGTACATCATATAAATACATAAAATGTTAATATTACAAACATACACTTCAATTTTATTTATAAGTATAGATGAATCACTTCTTCGCAATAACCAAGAAAGTCAATGTATTACATTTCTCGAAATAATAGAAGGCGTTTCACCATTGAGGTGTAGGAATAAAGAGAGAGTTTTCAAAATACCACGCTCACTTAGGTATTTTACTTACATATGTCGAAAGACAACGATATATGCTTGAGCCAAAATAAATAACAATCTAGCTAATTAAAGTTTATCTTATGTAATATTTGTAACTTTAAATCAAAAGCTTCCATATCTCATTCTTGGAGACGTTTGAATTGTTACGCACAAACATAACATCATAAAATTACTCTCGAAGTACAAGAATCCACATGTTAAAGTTTGCTCTGATATTTAAAAATAACTTACATACATACATAAGTGCAGCAAGGGGCTAATAATGATAATGACTGGCAAAGTGTTTAGACAAGAAGACTGCCTCAAAGAAACAAATCGGTTTTAATAGAAACAGAACCCAAGCAAACTGATTTCAATATCCCTACTAATATTATAAATGCGAAAGTAACTCTGTCTGTCTGTCTGTTACGCTTTCCTGCTCAAACATCTCAACCGATTTCGATGAAATTTGGTATAGGTATACGTTGAATCTCAAGAACGGACATAGGCTATTTATTAGAAAATAAGGGGGGAGGGGGGTAATACCACCTTTGAAAGTTTATATGGAATTTTTTTTATTTTTGAAGTTAGAGATATGAAATTTGGCACAAATATAGCTCGAAACTTGGATTAAAATATAGACTACTTTTTATTTCGAATATTAGGGGAGAAAGGGGTAAAACCGACCATGGAAGGATGTAGTCCACGCGAACGAAGTCGCGGGCACTGCTATCTATTTATAAAACAGATTTATGGAGTGGTAAAATCCGATTCATCCTTTACTTTGGGCACTATGTACAAAATAATAACCTCACATAATATTGGATATAGTACATAGTCTATTCTGTGGAATATAAATAATTCCAGCTACATGGACATCGAAACGAGACCAGTGCTAAGAACCTTAATAGACAGCTTAGGTCATCCTATATTCGAACCTTAGCGACTAGGTCTAGTTCTGAATTGGACATTCCGAGTCTAAACACAGCAAATCGATAACAGTATTAATATCTTCATCTTTGGGCATTTCAAGAGTCTTGTATCGCGGCAGTAGATTGACCTAAATTCTAAATATGTGAGCTGCGCAGGAGGTTACAACATACTGTACAGTGACATCGGTTGGCACGTGTCTGCAAAACGTTCTAGATACTATGTAACTGTCAACGTTTTTTAACAGATAAGAATCAGGTGTCTCTTACGTATGTAAATTATTGAAGCTTCAAACTGCAACTTCATCAAACACTTTTTACGACTGACGTTATGGATTTGGAAACACATTTCTTCCTAATTAAGAAGCCTTTGCCAAAAATCTAATGTTACTCACTTATTTCATTGCCACGATTGCAATTCAAACGATTACGATTCCGTCCAAAAATATACTTACTTAAGGTATGATGTAGTGAATGAATTAGTATTGTACCTGAAAAAAGAAAAAAACGGTATTATTAGTACACTCTAAAACTCTAAAGAGGACGATCAACAAAGATAAAAAAATATTACCACTCTTAGTTCAGAGATAGCGTAATAGCTACAATTCCAATTTCGTTAGCTTCAGTTCGTTCGTTTTCAGCTGACCCTGTCAAAGTTGCAAATGAAAATAGGTCACCGTAGCAATTAAGTGGATCAGTGTCACATCGCATTCGTGGATTTAACTACAAAGAGTGTGGCACTACTCCATTCCCAAGTCTAGTATGACGCAAGGCTGAACGATGAATCACGAGGAACTGCGAGTCACGCTACATTTTATGGTTGTCAATCACATTTACGATACATCTAACTTGCGAACGATATCCAGTGTGTTTTCGAACACGCGATGGTGACACGAAGACGTCCGCTGTTGCATCAATAAAGATTGACAACAACTAATTTGAGCAGGAAGTCTGATGGCATCGACTCAAATTATAGGTCAGCCCGCTACTACTTCGCAAGGTTGCAAGTATATACAAATAAAGTTATTTTGAAACGATTTTTCTGAACATTTATATGTGTATAATGCATATAAACCTTCTTCATACATCACTTTATCCATAAAAAAAATTGCATAAAAATCAACATACATAGAAAAAAAAAGAGACCTTTAGACGGTAAAAATTGGGTATCGTGTTTTTTTTTATTTTTAAAATCATACTTTCGTCTTTGTACTTTTTAAAATCTATTTTCAAATTTGATGGATTGGTTTCTGTTTTTAGTTAATACATTAAAAAGATTACGATTGTGGCCAATATTTTCACATAACACACAATCTACTGTGAAGTGTTAATTTAAAAACGTTCTGGATTTTGCTAATCGTTGACAATTAAACTTTTAACGTACTATGTGTTATAATAAAATACTGGTAGTAACAAAACCAATTACTACCGTTATTTTTAATAAAAACGAAATAAACAATTCCAGTTTTAACAGTTGCCGATGGAAAAGTTCTTAGTTTATTCCGATGTCCTAGTGCCAGTTTCAACGGAATTGGGCCATACAAAATTTATGCCACGCGTATCCTATATTGCGACAAAAATTGTGTGGACATTCCATGGAAAAATAGTTGCGAAGCCAGCGTTGCCAATATTTTGTACGTTCCGTGTCATCGGCAACTATTGTCCCAGTGGAGTGAAAAAATTAACTACAGTTTTTGCTTTGGTGCGGGAATGGCGGAGGTGGAAGCTTAGCGAAACGAATCCTACTTTGCTTTTTTTGTAAGACAAGCCAAAAGGCATATTATACTACATCATAAGAAGTAGTGTCTATACAAAATACAAATCCTCATGCATATGCTGGCGGAAAGATTATTAGCGCTCCTGGTTGATCCAAGTTGAACATAGCGTGGATTGTCGATCCTCATCCAGAAAAACCATTTATGTTTGGGTGATTATAAAGTATTAAGTACGTATATATATTATAGAACAGTCAGCTGCTTTACTTAATGAACAACTTAGTACCTTGTCACATTAAGTTAAATGTCTAACTGGTGTACTTAGGTACGCAGAGGGTTAATAATGACAAGGTACTGAGGTGTATAGAAACTAATGATGCTGAATGTACTGGCGTTGGTTCTTTTTCCATAAGTGTTTTAGCTACTTACTTTTGGATCAGGTCGATAGATGTGTTGTTTTATGATCATTTTGATTATTTAATTGACACTTATAAAATCTAATCTTTCGGATCTGGCAATACTACCTTCATTCATCTATTATATAAAAATGAATCGCAAAATGTGTTGGTAAGCGCATAACTCGACAACGGCTAAACCAATTTTGACAATTCTTTTTTTTAAATGTTCGTTGAAGTCCAAGTATGGTTTTTACGGGGAAAAATTCGGATTATATGCCGGGAAAACTAAAGAGAGTCCTTTTCTTTATCCAGTGCAAACGTTTTCTGCCTAAAATTTCGAGTCAAGCCACATTCCAAATCTTTTTGACAGGACGAAGTCTGTCGGGTTCGCTAGTTTTTCATAAATGCAACGAGCGTAACTCTAACTAAATTATGTGGTTTCTAAAATCTTTTTTCATAGCTGCTTTGAACGTTGGATAATACCGGTTATAAATGATCACTAAAAATAGTACAGAAACACAGCAAATTTAATTCTCTAAGCTTGGTAACATCGCTTTTAATTTGTCTAGGTGCGGAAATTGAAACTGGCAATTTTGGGCACCCAACCATTAATTAACTTACCCGAATATGCTTGTCACGTAAGTCATTTCATTTGTGTCCGCGTAATCCCAAATGAGATCTATTACTTTCGTTTAAGTACGTTATAGGCAATTTAAAGTCGCATTGTAGGACGAACAGTAAGGTTATTAGGAGTTCTTCAAGTCTTGTTACCCACAGATATTTAGGTATAAAGAAATTCTGAATAGTAGTGCATTTGTTAGATTTTGGTGTACTTAATGTGGGTGTTTGCGCATGAAAAATCCACTAGATGCCGATACGTAGGCGTGGTGTCTAAATGCTATTTGATTAGGTATAGTTTAAGACATTGACAGATATGCCACCATGTATACTTAAATAACCAATAACAAGCCTACACATCGCTGTTCAGTTAACTTTTCATCCGCGAGCACCTACATTAACTAAAGTTAAAGGTTAATTAGTGGTTCAAAACTATTGTCAAGACACCACACAGTGGTTAACCTTTTGATTTGATGCAAGGAGCATACTTTACTTGTTTTCATAGAAAAAGTGCGCCAATTTTTATCGTTACAATGTGTGGAAATCTTCAAGGGAAGAACCAGTCGAAAAAAGCACTCAAGACGTGCTGGACGTCTCAAAAGCCCTAAGCGACTTTTGTATGCTAAGTGTACTTTATCCGTGTAACTAAACACCTAGCCAAACAATATTTATCTAAAGCAGATAAGGCAAGTACCACCGATTTCACTTCTTTATCTCCGGTCGGTACATCTGCGCTCGCGCACTATCAATGCGAATTGACTACAAAAGATTTACGGGCTCCGGCTAAAAGCAGTGTAAATTATCCGCTTCCCATCTCGCTCTGGCATGTACGCCTGCGTGTAGGCGGAAAGAGACAGGTGATGGTGCCTCGTCTATGCTAATAGTGGAGGCCTTTAGAGTTAAATTCTGTGTTTTATGTTGTGAACTTGAGTGTCTCGGAGAGGTTTGTTGGAGATAGCAGGAAAGACTTTGCATTGGAAATGTCCAACAGGCCTAACATGCGCAATACGTCGAATTTTTCGCATGAGACGACAAAAGTTTTCTATACCGTTGATTGGGCGATAGTACACCATACTCGTATTTTCAGCCAATCAGCAGTTGACGCATTGATTTTGACATTTCATAAGAGCGCGATAAAATTTACTCTCTCGGCGCATGCTAGGCCTGCAAGTGTTGGTTTGAAATTTGTTTTGGGGTTTGTTGGTGGGAGTTAGTTAGTTTTTGATTTATTAGTTAACTGGTATACACTATCTAAAATGTTAAAAATATATATAGGTATAGTCAACCGCACCGCAACTCAAACACTTGCAGTTTGATATGAGTTCTTAAGCAGACGGCATAAGGACAGTGCAAATCTAAAATGTACAGTCTAACGTGCTTTTAATCGTACACCTGACCTGATTCATACACTAGATAGTTTTCCATAATTACTTTACGTATTTGTTTAGCGATATCGATTATTTTATTTAATCAACAGATGGTAGTTTCACTTATAAAATTATAATATGTAAATCAAAATGAGTGTTTATAAAAACCCTTCATAGATAGTAAGATATGAATGGATGTCATTAACAAATCAAAGTCAAAATTAGATTTAATCTCGTCTATTTGAGCATGCTAATGTTATAAACAACAATAGATAAACACGTATTGTGTTATTAAAGCTGTTTCCTTCAATTGTTATTTTTACGTCATCACTGAACATTCTGACTCACGTTTTGTCCAATGACAATTCAATGTACGATGAAGACTACACGAATCCAGACCACATTCAAAATATCTTTTACGTTTAATGAGAAACGGTTCAAAATTGCGTGGCGCTCTTCATCTAAAGGTGTTTCACATTCATTTTTTTGTGTTCTTCTTTGGCGGTCTCTTTTTTAAACGTAGGCACGTCCACAAAATCGTATCATATAATTATTATTGAGTTTTCGAGTACGTCGGGGTATTCAAATTTACTCGCAAATAACACCTTTTGGTAATTTTACTAATTTAATGTTTTAAGTGTTTTGTTTGAATGGGAATTCGTTTGAAGACCTCGTTGAACGGATGCGCAGATTACTCCTAGTGTTTTTATAGTTAGTTGGTTTTATGGACGACCTCCGTAGCCGAGAGGCGAGCGTGCCGGACTTTGGCGTCGCGCCATCTCTGGGGTTCCGGGTTCAATCCCCGGTCGGGTCAATATGGGAAACGAAACTTTCTGTATTGTCTCGGGTCTGTGCAGTAACATCAGTGCTTTAGCTACTTACCACAACGTATGTGATGTTGTCCAATGTTGTCCAATATTTTTATGGTAACGATTTTAAAAGCTTCACGACACGACGCAAGATGTGAAAATATCTCAAACTGCTTTTTGCTTAAATTTCAAAGAAAAGCAGTTTTAAACGCCGTATTAAGCTAAACTAAATGTTTGTACTGGTTTAATAGCGTTTTCTATATTAACCAGATACCCTAACCTAAACTGACACGATACGTTTGAAGTTTTGTAAAACAGTCAAATTGTGTTTTTAGAATTCTGTTACTAATAAAAACGCTAAATGACGTCACAAAAGTTTTGTCAAGTTTAATTTGTACCAATAGGAGTTGCACCATTTAAAAGCATAACAATATTAATTAGGTACAGAAAAAAGCACGTCAGACCACTTAAACTTAAACGCAATTGTTAACCTTAATATGCTGTATACCTTACATAATCTGTCGTCTTTATATGACCCGGTGTCATCAAGCAAATATTACTAACGTACGTAGGGTATTACTAAATTATTCAACCACTGTACTTGAAATAAACGGTTGATCGGGTCATTAGGTACGATTGACAATGGTAATTTGGGAAATTCTATGGGGAAATTCAAGAAAATAATGGTGCGACGGAAATATACGTTGATGTATTTAAATGATTCAAAAAATAAGTTATGAAACGAAAATAGAATTTATTTACTGAAAAAAGGAAAAAATTAGAAATCTAAATCGTTTTTCAATATTTTTCATATTCACTTAGTTCTAATACCTACCTCCTCTGTAAAGTAACATTTTTTTTGGAATGATGGATCATGTTGGAACTAAAAAAAAGAATTGGAATCTTTTGAATCACATAAGAAAGCAGCTAGAACAGCCCGACTGGTGAAATACCTTCACCTTACAGAAGACCGCAGCCAGATAACAAGCACTTCTGTGTTGTTGTGTTCCTGCGTGTGAGTAAGGTTTCCAGAGCTCCTGGGGGTGCTACATTAGTAACAGGGGTCAAGCTATCTAGGTAAGGGCGACAAGTCCAGTAACAGATTTATTATAGGTACTGTACTGGTCGCATTTAAGCTAGGACCTTTTTACCACTCAACATCAGGTGGGATGAGGTCCATCTTGAAGTTAAATATAAAAAAAAGGTGAAAGAATATAAAATAATCAACATAAGACTAGAAGGCAAACTGGAGATATAACTAAAGAGAAAAAAACGGTTACAAATAAGACAACCACCTTTGTTTTGTAGCCAAGCATTTATAAAACCACACCAACCATACTTGCTTCACAACATATCACAACACACCGTATCGATCATTGGAAATACGGTTTCAATTTCACAGCATAACCGTTTAGTTTGATATTCTTCTAGTTGGGCAACTTTCACACTCGTGAGTTCTCATGTAGTGTTACATAAGCTCTGATGCGGAATGGATCTATCTAACCTAGTGGAAAAAATAGAGCATTGTATTGTATCTTGCACATCAGCGTCCAGTTCAAATAATTGGAGCATACGAATGATAGATCACGGTTAAGTATGGAGTTGAGAAAGATTTATTTAAGCCTCGCGAGATAACATTCTGTTACACTGGTAACCAATACGAGAGAAATAAATTAAATTTGATGTTCCGTAAAACATTTTTTAACTCTTAAATGAATTGCAAAACATTTGAAAAAAAAAAAACAAAAATAATGAGTTTTAAAGAAACAGAAAAATTTAATCTCCCTTTGTGGTGCGGGTCTCCAACCCACGACCTTCTCGTATAGCGCGTGCTGCTCTTCCTACTGAGCTAACCGCAAGTTATCGTAGGCAATTAAATTTCTCTGTCGTAAAGCACTATAAATAAATCGATTAATAATGAGCTAGTTGCACATTTTTTAATTCCATAAATTAATTAGGTCTAATTGAAAGAGGGTTTTGGTTTGCTTAAGTTATTGATAACGGTATTTTCAAATACGGTGCTAAAGTAATGTAGGTAGAACTATTGACGGAGATAGCACAAACAGTGTGATTAACCGTTCAGATCACGCTGAAAGAAAAACTAATTGCTAATTGCCTATCCCGAGCCAGCCTAGTCAACGATCGAAAGAAAACGCTAGCCAGCACAAAACTAGGCAAGTAAGAGATTTTTCTAACGCACAAAGATCGGACAAAAACTGTAAATGGGCAAACATTCCGCCATACATTCCCGGACACCAATTTCCTTTGGACCAATAGCAAAGTGCGCCTTTGAAAGATAAAATACTGCAGTAACGACCGAATGGAACGCTTAGGGTAGCCAGGTGTCCTGTTTTTCATCTGGACAGTAAGCTTTTTCAATGCCTTGTCCGTTGAGAAATTACTGAAGATGGAGAAGTATATGTAAGAAGTGTTTTATGCCCGTGGAAGCAATTCTCAGGAGTTGAAGTAGCGAGAGATGAGAGCAAAGTGAGGAAATTATCGTGACTACACATGGGAAACTATTATCAGAATTTTCATAAACTGATAATTTTTTAAAAACATTTTTTGAAAAATTATCAGTTTATATGATATTATTCATGGTCTGGTCGACGCGTTGGTAATTTTTGCTAACTGCGTTTAACTTATTTGAAATTACATTTTTGATAATTTTAATATCTTCTACGTTTAAAAATTGGTACAACGCAAGTTATTACATAATTTTCTTATAAATATATTACTTAGAATAATCCTTTCATTAAATCTGATTATTTTTCCAGCCTGTGGCTAAATATAAAAGCAAATTCAAATAATATCCTCTAATTAGTACCAATGGTACTTCTATTATTAGTTCAGTAACAATTATTATTCCATACTGGAAATAGAATGAAATATCTTGTTTTTTAATCAAAGTATGATTATTGAATTGGTCATAGCTTAATGGGCAACGCTATCGATACGAAAAGAAATAAATATTGAAACAGTAATGAAACCAGTAGGATTTTAAAATCGTTTTCATTATTACTGTTTCATTTGTTGCATAGGTATGTTTCGGCTACATTTCAAAGATTTGGTTTTGTTATAAAGTGAGATCTACATTTTCAAGTCTCTATGAATGGGGATTTTCGAAACAAAACACGATTTGATTTTCAATCTTAACGAAACACACTACAACAGGAACACAAAGTTACTATCTAGAAGTGTGTCTATTTGGACTGGTCAGCCAATTACACCCCTAGTCTCCCTTCCAGCCCTATTTACCTGGAGGCGAGTATTAGAAGCGAGTGGACGGCTGGACGCCGTCGCAAGGCGCCGCTGAATCAGCTGACGGCGAACGGCCATTTTGGATTTTTATTTTTTAAACTACCGGCCATAGACAAACAGTTTGATCACGTTCGGTCGTTGTTTTCTTTCGTGTGTTGAATCAACGAATTAGTGAACGGACAACAAATGATTGGACTTTCAAGTCGTTAGTTTTATTTGGTTTAAAGTTTTTAGAACTCTTAAATAGAGTAAACGACGTTCTAAATTTAACGACGCTCTACGAAAATGGGTTAGAATATAAATAACGTTTGATGGATTAACACGGGAATGGACTGAAGATAAAAAGAAGAACCTCTGGACTTAACCAATGTTATTGGCTAGAAATGTTAACGCGTGCCAAACTTTATACGGTAAAATAAAAATATTTATAACTAATAAATCAATGTTGAATCCGATAAAGCGCGAAAGCAAAACGATAAATTGCCAAAAAATTCGCGGGCATCCAGAGAAATCACCGCGAGAATTACGTCGAGAAACTTTTTTAATAACGCCCCGCGATTCAGTCTCAATCGAAAAATCCGTAACAAAAACCCTACACCAATAAGAAAAATGTATAAACATGTCAAGGGACTGGTCCAGGTACCTACGCCATTTTTTATTGAATTGAACACCTATGCCCGAGAGGGAGGCCCGATTCCCTGCCTTTTCAAGCGCGGCAACAACCACAGGGGAGCGAGACGGAGAATACAGACCTCCTTATCACACCACTGCATTCATGAGGACAAAGAATAAGTAGTAATAAAGACGTGACATTCCTGCAGATGGTTGATAAAACTTAATACTTGCCAGTTTGTTCGTTCTCCAGCTATTAAAAGACAACGAATAGATACGTTGTTACACGGTCTTTAGTTCTCAAGCTTCATGAAAACATTAAAGGAAATGGTTCTCTCAAGCGAGGTCGTATATTGGCCTCCATGTTGGTGGTATCGGGCCTTTTTACTTTTGCTATTGGCGCGAAATTGGAGGGAAGAGAAAATGGCAAACATTCAAACGTCTCAATTTCACTCCGGCCAAAAACGAGTGCTCAGTACCTACAATAGAGAGACGATCCAACGAGCGGTATAATTTTGAACATGCCTAATTTTTATTACTGTCGCCGTTTGAATTCCATTCGAATGTTTTAAATAGCAAATGTCTCGTGATCCATCTGTTTCGACTTTCTGCTATTCCGCCGGAGCCAATTAGTGAAAGAGACATCCGATATTCCCTTCTCAACGCGAAGGGACAAGTTTGGGCTTCAATTTTTACCTGATGTTATTACTAGCGTTGACAGTTGTATTATAAGGGGGGCAAAAGTCCAGGACACACTCAAAATATCGCAATTTTATTATGCTCTGATGACTGATAATAGGATCATGTGAATGGCGGTTTATCGTTTGAGAGGATTTACACGTGAGAACATTCTAAGGCCCACAAATTAAGTGGGAATCAAGGAGAGGAAAAAAGCTGATCGTAAATTCTTGTTAATTACCGTTTCCGGCTCCATTGAAATGATAGCATACTGGAAACGTAATTTAAAGACATACCATTTCTTATTTGACGACCCAAAGTTCTTGAATAAGCCTCTGGAAATAACCTTCAGACCGATTTCGGAGTCATACGAAACTCGTAAAATCTTACCAAAGAGACGCTTGATTCACCGACGCTCCCTAATCTTACAAAATGTAACGATCCTGTCGCCTTTATCGGTACATTACCCCGTATCTACGCAAATCCAGCCGAATTCGGGGAGGAAGACGCCGATATATAGCAAATTTTTGCTCCAGCGAAACCAACTGATGTTTTCATTCGGATGTTAGTAAGGGGAAACTCGTAAAGCGGCGTTCCGTAAATCGATCGTTTGTTCAGCTGATTGCTAGATTGAAAAGCTTTTCGCTTTGTTATCTACCGGTCTTATAACCGATGCAATTTACAATACCCCTGAACGGAGAGTCTTGATTGTCAATAAGACCACAAATGAGTTCAATAGACGTGTATAATTTGGAAACAATTTCAATCCACAATAAACTCTCAACTTGGAATAACGGCGACCGAAATTATTTCCAAGCCGTGCCTTAGAGACAATAAAATAACTTTCTTATAACGATTCCGCCTTGGGGCTATCCCGCAATGTTTCTTCCTTACGCATTGTGTCTGTACGTTCGACCTGCGGTGTAATAAAACAATAAAATGTTGCAAAACTTGCAAGATTGCTGTTCTTAACGGCCGATGTACAGGGGTGCAAGCAAAACATCTGCTCGACAACGATAACTCGAATTCAGGAGTAGATAATGCTGTTAAATATAGCTCAGCAGAGTCCCAAGTAATTTCACACGTCGCTTGAGGTACGAACTGATTTAATGACCAGGTATAATGACGATAATCGCTTGTAATGTTCCCAGCAACTGAAGTGGAGACCAATAAGTGGATCCTGCTGTCAAATGTACAAGTGAATTGAAGAGGAAGTAATTACAAACACACGGATTACAAATAAAGAAGCGTTGATTTTTGACGTAAATAGGAGGAAGTCATGCTTTGATTGCGCTGATTAATGATTAATCACAAACGTTTCGCTGTTGGTAAATTTAATGGGAAAAATACTCATGGCATGGAGCCAACTGTGCAAATCTCAATGGGAAAAAATCTAGTGTTACTTGATTGTGCTTCAAACATCGTATACACTTAAAATTGCTAAATTTATGCCCATAAATAAATAAATAAACTATAGGATGAGTGTCAAACATTAGAAAAAAAAATCTTATCTACACAAATTTTCGATTCATTTACCCTCTGTACACTTGCAAATTGTGAAACTATATTTATTTTATTTAACGTAAACTGCAGATTATGAGGATCTTCAAAAACTAACGAATATAAAACAAATGAAGAAATCATACAACCATCGAATAGAGAGTGAAGATCCAAGGTATTTCATTCCCAATTCTGTCCAATCCATAATAAAAACAACAGACGATCCGTATTTAAAATATTACCCGGAGTAAAGAACACAATACTCCTTAATTTACATATTTCCCAGCAACATTTTTATTTGCAGTCAGACTTAAATAATTCACCCATTAATGGCCGCAACGAAATGTTCTTCGTCGATATTAATAATATATTTTGCCTGATCAAATTGTTGACAGATCGACTCTGAAAGTGGCGTGCAATATCGGAGGGATTTTTAATTTAACATCTACATTTAACGCTGACGATGATAGCATTTTCGCATGACCCCGATCGAATACAAAATTCGACAACCATTTTGGACTCTAATATGGGTTATAGCTAAAGTTTATCATGCGTTATTATTATGACTTCGCCAATTCAGAGAAACGTGTCACTTGATATTTTGTATTCGGTGATATTGCGAATAACATTCCTTGATGTTTCGCGTTTTTATTTATATTTTGATGCAACCATTCTTGGTTTTGAGAATTGAAAGCTTAAATTAATAGATCAATGAGCACAGAGCCTTTTAATATAATCTAATATCCATATTTTCACATAAATCGAATATTAATGATGTATTTAGAGTTCTGAAGAATCTTGAGAATAGTTTGAAACGTTGCTTGTAAATTGATACATCGAAATAGTAATCAAATAATGCCTACATAACGATTGGTTCGACCATCTTCATTTTCATCATTTTCGTGTAGATTACCATTCAGACTTTTATTGGAACATCCAATGGAGGTAAATTGCTACTAAAATTCAAATGATGTAAATTAATTATTTATAAGATGGTATAATTACCCAGATTCCGTTCCAGACTTCTTTCTAGGTGACTCAATTGTAATATTTAAGGATAAAGTCCATAAATTAGGCTCCGAACTTAAAATCTAAGTGTCTTTCGTTGCAAAAAACGCAACTAACACTCCAACTTAACGCAAGAATCTTCTTTCACACGACGTGACAGTTTGGAGTAAAACTACTGGAATGTCTTAACACTACTTTAATGACAACAGAAAACGTAAAAACGGTCAAAATACGCCGATAGGACTTTTATTGTAGAAGGCACTTTAAAAAGTAGTCCGAAAGATTCTCAAGATTCTTCAGATATCTTCATGGCTTAATAAATAGGTAGAAAGCCGCTTTGCTCGATGCCGAGTGACTATGACTGGACCATCTTCACAATCTCATCTATGCAGTTCCAATTCGATACACGATATTCCTAAGTCTAACGCAGTAAGACTCAAATTGCTTCGTCAAAATGGAAAGGGAACGTATGTTCGAAAATAATGTTTTCTTCGGCTACAGCCGTTACAGCTTTAAGAGACTTTTTTAGTTTAATGATTTCTAACTCACCAGTAATTACCATTTCCGAAAATACGTTTCTGAACAGAACAATGGGTTGCTATTGTTGGAAGTTCATGTGTCTAATGGTCAGCTTTCAAGATTCTTCAACTACGGTAATGTCTTTTTGACCTTGCAGTTAACCTTTGACATTTGAAGGTAAATGAACATTTCACTGGCGAAAGGTTTGTCAAGTCGATTTACGATTTACTTAATGACTTAAAGAATCGTTTCAGTTTATCATTACGTGAGTCTCTCTAGTGTAATCGATTTATTTTTCAGTTGTTTCACATAGATAGATTAAATTGACTTTATTCTTTGTTAAATTGAACTGAAATGTTACTAAAATCGTGAGCTACATAAAGTGTCATGAAACGAATTGTGTTAACCGACTTTACTTTGGAAAATGACGTTATGTACCAAAGATTCAGAACGAACAGAACATCAAAGTAGACATACTTATATGATTTTAGTTCTTATGCCCGCGAAATAAGGGCGGTGAAAAGTTCGAAATGTGCAGTCTGGCGAGCTTTCGACCGTACTTAGCAAAAGCGGTTTAGTTCTCAACAGGATTTTATCAACTTCTCATTTATTTACTTTAATAATTGTACTTAATTATACCGCGTTAAAATCGTCGTGGTTTATACCTGACAATTTATCACTCATATTGTTACACTAGTAAATAGTTTGTAGGTTCAAGAGGGAATCCAGACAAAATCTTCTCACGCAACTTTCTTCCAAACAATTTAACGAAACCTAGTGGTTTTTTTTTTATCTCGGGGCAGTGGGTAATTTAAAATGGGTAATTGTTCTAAATCAAATCAGTAGAGTAACAAACAGCCAAACCTACATTCAGGTTGATTTGAAGTAACGTAAATAACATTACTTCAACAACTAGAAAATTAAATATGGCAGAAAATTGCTTTTGTGTATTATTTCAGAGTTAATTGTATTTCAGACAGTGGCAATATTTTTAGTTTATGGTCGGGTGACATGAGAGAAAAACGCGTTGTAATACGCTAAGATATTATAATTTTTGTTATGAAATACTTTTGCATTTTACTTAAACGATCCCACACAAATGCATCACTGTCATCCAAGCATGATCTCGTTCCAGAAATCAGCATCGAGCAGGCATCAGCAACGGTCGGCTCAAGCGCACGCTGTCATCAATTAAACGCTGCGCAGGCGCATGCTTAACAGTTACTTCGTCGCCGGTCATGTCACAATGGGTTGTCAAATTTAATTAATCCCTACAAGATATGCCCATCTATGCCCATTAGGCACACCCGCCATACCCTATTACGAGAGGCGTAAAGGTCAGTTTTAAAAGTTCAGATTGACCGCTCGACTAACGGTCCGACGCGGTCCAGTATTTTTTTACTGTTAAATGTCGAAGATAAATTGATGGTTTATTTAGATACTTAGGTACTGTTCTAGACAGTATGAGCGTGTTTGAAGTTTTTTGTTGCGAAGACGTTTAACTCCCATTTGAAATCAAGTTAAAATCGAATGGATCCGAAGGTTTCATAAATAAACAAGCAATTGATCAATAATTTGATGTAGAATTTGAATTAGATGACAAGATGTATTTTTATTTTTTTCTGTAAATTAATTCACCTTGAGGCATTTTTCAAAAATTCGAATTTCAAAATAATTTATTGCTAAATTTAATAATTTAAAGGGATATAAAAAGTGACAGATCTGATCCGATAAAAGCCGTGAACTAGTTACAAATAATCGAAGTAAAGACAGATTCCTAGATGAAAACCCAGTTAACGGTCGACATATTTAAAAAAAATTAAGTATCAGTTTTATAACTCGTTTAACGTTTCATAAAAATATTTCACGATCTTAAATTAGGCCAACCATCTCATTCAATACCGATCTATAAGCTTCTTCCAAAAAGATCTTTAAACATTCTCGAGTCGTATCTAGGCTCAGCTGATTTTAGTAGACGCAAAAACATTCCAGCCATCCCAAAATGTTGAATATCAAACTGTAATCTAAAACAGATAAGGGACGAAGTAAAAAATCCCCATTCAGAGTAAATCCTACTCCCCAAAGTTATGGTGTCTACTTAAAAGTTCGGGACAATAACCCAGTGGTAATCTAGATCTTAGAGGCTTTATCACAAATTAAATTTAAGAGCTAAGCAGTAACTCTTGACCTTAGACTGTGAGCACTAAAACCTAAAGTAACGATAGACAATTAAAAATAAACACTAGGATTTTGTGTTTGTTTTTAATTATTTACGAGAAAATAAAAGGCCTGCCATGTCTTTTAGTTTATGATTTTTCTTACTTTGCAAGCAACTGTCTTTTATTTATTTACTAGCGGTTGCATGCGACTTCGCGCGTGCTATTTCGGTAATAGGTATCATATATGTTAATCTAGTATATCTCCTCTCTTCCTGCCAAATTTCATCCGAATCTGTTCAGTTGTTTATGTGTGAAATAGATACAAAATCTAGACATACACATTTTTTGTTCAAACTTTCGCGTTTGTTACATATGTGGGACCAATAATTATAGTCTATTGTGTATAGTGTTTTTTTTATTGTAGCAAAAACAAGTTGTGATGATGATAATAAAACACCAAGTTATGCCTATAAACTAAGAGTAGAGTAACGCATGTTAGTTAGTTAAAGTCATTTATATTTTAAGCTCATTTCAAATACACAACCATTATTCATTCCAAACACCAAATGACATGAACAGATTATTATATTTTACCTTCACATGGTCAAGAACCCATATTGGCTTATCAAAATGTTATCTTATCCGCTGATAATCAACATTTTGACGTTAATGAATCCTTTAAAGACCGACAGCTGTCACTTTACATCACTAAAAATGACAGGATGATATATATATTTTTGTCGTCGAGTTAGTATCTAAGATTTTATCGAATCTAATTTTGACTCAAATGCCTGAATTAACAATTGATATAGTTCTATTCAGCTACCTACGTGGAATGATTCATTATTATTTCTTTTTTAACTCAAATTTAGATAAGATTATTGTGTGTCAGGCCTATTATTTGGTGTTACATAATAGAAACATAACTATAGTAATCACCCATTTCATAATATCTTATAATTGTATTATTTACATACCCAATATTATAAACGTTAGTACCTTACAGAAAACCGCAGCCAAATAACAATCACTTCTGTGTTGTGGTGTTCCTGCGTGTGAGTAAGGTTACCAGAGCTCTTGGGGGTGCTACATTAGTAGCAGGGGTCAAGCCTTCAAGGTAAGGGCGACAAGTCCAGTAACAGATTTATTATGCTGAACTTGTCGCCTTTAAGCTAGGACCTCATTACCACATAACATCAGGTGGGATGAGGTCAATCTTGAAGTGTAATATAAAAAATCTAACTAAACGTGAAATTTTGATGTTTGATATATATGTTGCTCCTTCATGCAAAAACCACGGATAAGTATTAAAATTGGTAGATAAACAAATCTAATCAGATACAATAAAAATATAGGATATTTTATATTATTTTTATCCCGAAATAACGAGAACAAAATAACAGTCAACATTTTGGTAGTTTCATCATATAAGTTATCTAGTTTAATAACTTCAGTTTGCCGAGTTCCTTTTAGATACACTGTCCCATTCTTCAATATCAAAATGAACGCTTAAAATTAATTGCCATACCCACACTCCCTTCCATTATTTTCCCTCATCATCACCCTTTACAAAATCGAAGCAATAAATGTTAGAGGGAAACTGAAAACTATGTGGCCAGTCTTGGGCGACATCCGATCCTAAAATGGCGTCATAAATTAAAAGTGAAACTACAAATCAAAATTGGAACACACCCCTAGACAGCCAAGGACGTTAACGTCCTCCTCTATCTTAAATATTATCTATGGCCGAAGAAACGTTAGGATTTTGTGGTTATGCTGTTTGGTAAAAGTATTTATAAATGCAATACACATGTTTTAACCTTGTAATTGGTCTGAGATTTATAAGAAACATAAAACGGCAGGCCCGAATAACTAGATTGCGGAGACGATCTTCAAATATGAATGCTAATTTTATGCCGTCTGAGGATTATACAATTTGGTAACCGATTGATTTGACATCTATTCCGCGTCATTTACTCAAGTTAAATTATTTTAAAGCTTAGTTTGGTCAGCTCGTTTAAAAACGAAGTTTAGATTTTGATTAAGCATCAGCCGTGCGTAACTGACGCTAAAATGTGTCTATAAAAACGAGACTCTTAGATACGGAAAGCGAATTTGTGAAATACCTGCTTGTCTATGATTAGTTCCCGACCGACCGTTTTTCAGCTAGAATAAACACGACATTGTGACGTCTTTTTTGATAGAAGTACTTAAATAATAAATAAATGCGCCAGACAATCAGACCAATCACCTGGTCTCAAACTAAGGTTTCCCCTTGTACTATGAGCACCACACGACGGATACTAATATGGGGGCGTCATCCCAGCACACCCAGACTCAAGTCAATTTAGAAAAGTTCGTTTTCCAAATTGGCCCAACCGGGAATCGAACCCGGGACCTTCCGCGCTTTGGCCGCCTACCTTAGCCACTGCGCCATCGAAGTCTGACAAAAGCAATTGGATTGTCTACTTTAGAAGACTCGGATCTTACTAATGGTGTACATGTAAGCTTGCGTATTTTAAGGTTCTATGTTTTTTTTTCCTACCTGACTATCGATGATGGCTGCGAAGCCTTATCATCTTCACCGAGCTTAATTCCATGTTTACTTTATTATAACAACAATGAGTTCATAATGTTATTAATATTGGCTTGTATAATGAGTTCAGTTGCGGTGTTGTGAGTTTTTGTGATGTCCTTACGGTCTGTTTTTTATACAAAATTAATCAGGTTGTGCTATGTTTTACGTTTTCTTCTTAAAACTTATGATTTGATATGATGTTAAGTAGTTTTACGATATTATCTTGGAATTAAAAAGTTACCAAGTAATTACACTAACATTAGAAATATGTGTAAATTAAATACCACGTATGATTTGACATGTTTGATGTAGATTTTAAATATTTATGATTTTATGCTGATTAAAACAATATCGCATTGTTTATTTTAAAAAATAATTCGACCATAGACTACTAAATTATTTATTTGTATTGGCTACGCAAAGTGAAATAAGCAAAACACCTTCTCTGTCTTACATTTCAATACAAATGATACCGAGAGAAAACTATCTACTTGTGAAAAGGAGCGCTTGCGACTGGTTTCAAATCACAAGGCTTGTTGCTATTGTGTTAAACGCCTTATCTGCGTTTGACAACGTTTTTTCGCGCTCTCCGTTCGCAGGCATAATTTAATCACGGTCGGAAGAATCCAGAATTCCTCTCGCCCCAGTCAATTAAGGGACTCTCGATGCACCGACAACCGACACATGTCGCCATCTGCCGTATCGCTCTGTAGACGACACGCACGTTTCCGGACGCATTTCGTGATTTTTTACGCGGCAAATTAACTTTGGATGCGTGTTCGGGTAACCGCTAACACGTGCGTTGTTACTCTGACGTCCGAATGGCGTTTAAGTGCCCTATTATTTTTCGGGTTTTAAGTAAGTGTTTTAGGGGAGAGCGTTATGTTACAATAAAAGAAAAGAGAAACGAGAAATTTACATTTTACAAACCTGTTTTGATACAAATCAAAGGGCTCTCCTCGTGTTGTGTAAAAAAACGCTTACACTTTTTGGACTAAGTAGTGTGAAAAGTACAGGGTTTACGTAAATATAGGCATCATTAAGTAATTAATTTTGAATACAATTTGACATTGTTTATTTAACCGATAGTCTTCATGTAAACCCAAAAGTTAGGTAGTTACTTTATTAAGGTTTTAAGTAGGTAGGTATGTACCTACCTACGATATTGATTGGGATATGTATCCCAATACATATGATTTAGCAAACTGATGCTCAGTAATACCTACATGAGGATACATTTAAGAATTGTATTTTTTTCTGAAATCGAAACTTAGGCTTTTTTTTAAAACTTAATTCTTGTAAGCTTCATATAAGCACTTAATAATTGTGAGTACAAATAAAGTATTCTAAACTCGTTATAAGGCAAAACCGTGCTTAGTTTGCATACACTTGTTTTTTTAAATAGTGAATATTGGAATAGAATAGAATAGAATAGAATAATTGTTTATTTAGCACACAAAATAAGTATATACTTAAAGGAAAATTAAAAAAAAAAGCAAACAAAATATGTGCTAAAAAGGCTCCCAACTCAGCAATATGTCGGGACACCCATAATTGAGTCTCACGACGCTGATTTTCAGTGGTCGCCTGTTTTTCATTACTGAATTTTATGTTCTTCATTACTGAATTTTAACATAATCTGAAAAACCGCAGATTAAATTGCGACGCCTTGTTACAATCGCGTCTCTCAATTTTAGGTACAGCACATCATTTACACACGTTACTTTTACTTGTGTCGTTGTAGTAAACAGTGATTCAAAGCCCGGGATGGTATGGGATGCCAGTTGGGTCACTTTCAAATTGTGTAGCCGCACAGACGGGGATTTTTTGTGCTTAGTTACACAATAGACGATTTCGTTGTATCATCCATTGTTCATGCAGGGGCTGCGTAAGCCTGCGCTAAGAGGTACTTGTAACTAAATCAGAGCATTGACCAAAGGGCAGTTACAATGTGCGTACTTAGATAGTAAAGATTACACTGTTGTTTTGCGAAACTCAAACAAGAACCTTTCAAGACTAGGTCGCACAATGGTAAATATTTTCATATGTCAAGTAGATAAGTATGAAGTAAGTACATACCTACATCGAACAATAAATTATTATAACCTATTTCATTTTGCTAATGAATCTATTGACACATAAAATTAGGTGTGTTACTTTTTAAATGTAAAGATGATATGTAGTATCTTTATTAATATTTTACATAAACTACCAAGTGGTATGGGATGAAATTGGTTAGCAATACAGGCTAGGTACTCATCTTTCTATTTATTAGAATAATAGGTTACCTACTCTTTATAAATACCGAAATAACGTCGAAGAAGCCACTGGCAACAGCTAGTTGCATTATAGGTATATTAAATGGCGCACCAATAGCAAGGAAATAAGATAGTCATATACAGAAAATTACACACACATTCATCTATTCAATATCAAAACGAAGTTAATACATCGCATGAAATTGAAACGCTTTACACTCAATTGAATAACGGTACCCCGCAAGATCAAGACATAAAAGCTAATAAATAACTCGATGGAAACCTCAAATAAACCTATTCCATGTGCACGTTATTTTAATACTTATTATTATTCAAAATCCACGACTTTATCGCATACACGACCGGCATCAATATCGTCTTTACGGCGCGGTTTACGAGGAAATCAACGGTTTCATCTTGTAAATGTAACCCTTAAGATGGCTATAAAATTATGCGATCGGATTCATTCAAAGTTGGTGTCGTAATAAAAGAGAAAGATGATACAAATCTCTCCGAGTCGCAATGGAGCCCGCATCGTTAACTTTTGTGTAAATAAAAACTTACTTCAATGCTTATTACTTAAATGATATGCAAATTAATTTTCAGAGACAGTTTTTAATTTGAAACGCTTTTTCTCATGGCATAAGGATCGACTTAGGAGATTTATTTTTTACGACTCACGAAATATTAAATTTCATTTTATAGGGTGCTTTAGAATTAAAAACGCAATAAAAACGCACTTATCGCTGTTAGAGGTCAGTGAATCCACGTGAATTTGTATTAGCTTTGTTAAATTAAATCATGTCGTGAGATAAAAGCCGTAAAAATTAAGTATTTTCAAAAAAGTGGGAAACACAGCGTTTTCTCATTTAAACCAATTTGGCAACCAATTTTTGATTTCCTTTTAATGTTCTGAATCAAATTAAATACCTACCTACCTATTATTCGAAAAAAAGTTCAAATTTTGGATTGTCTATTCTCTTGACAGGTTGGATGAACACGATTTCTTTGTTCATTTTAAAAACTAACTGGACCATAGACAACCCAGATTACTTTTTACTGTCATTGATTGCGCTTAGTTTCCACAGTGCTTTTTTGCGTTTAAATTCGTGATTTTGTTTCGCATCATTGTTTTTCCGTAAAACAAGCGTTCACAATCGCAAATGATTGCCGAATTGCCATGCTCACCTGAAATTAGGTTACCGAACCTCGCTATTATGTTGCTCAGTGTAATTAGCAGTAAAGATCGTACAAAATGTAGTTTACACCGACAACGCCATTGTTTTGCGACTAGTCACGCCATCTATCCGGGACCGCGGGCGGGTGGGAGCTTATAAACCTTTTCATTCGAAATAGACGCGGTTTTACCTATATATAACTAAGAAATTTCGTTGAAAACAAACCGCTGTTTGGGCACTTTGTTCGCGGAAATTAATTTCGACGTCGTTTAGTTTATTAATATTTAGTAGTGCTCGCAAAATTGTTTTGATTTGTAACGGCTTGGGAAGGTAAACATTCGTTTTCTATTGAATTCTACTCGGATTGCTATGTCCTTTTAAATGGAAGTTTGATTAATATTTTTAATTAAACATTGTGTTCTAGTCATAGGTACATGTTAAATGCTACGTACATTTTACTTTATTGTTATAATTGGTAACAAACATAACAGTGTCCAGTTAGAGCATTTGATTCGCGTGTTTCTCTTCACATAAAGATTACGATCTCGCGATGCGATGGCACTAAAAAACCGAAAACGTTTTATAAACGCCGCGGTGCAATTTAGTTAGGTATTAAAAAATGCTAAGCGGCCCCGGGCAGCCTACCATTACCGTTACATCCCGCCTAACTAATTAATACTCGCCCACACTCGCACCTCGCTCGGAATCGAACCTGTTCTTAGCCCGAAGTGTTTACTGTATGCACGGCGCGCATCTACAATGCAAATCCTGGCTTCCACAACCAACTCCATACCAACGCATTACCGCGGTACCTCAGTCGCATACGAAACCGAATCTCCGTCTATCGATTAAACTCCACACGAGCCTCGTAGAAAGAATTCCTTACAACAATGAACCGGTGTAACAATAAATACCTTAATGATATCCAGAGATCGGAGAAAAGGCGTCCGGCAGAACCCGTCCCACAGTTTTCAAGAGTAATCCACTATAGCAACTCGTGTTGAGAACATCACAATATGAAACGGCACAATCTCACAGGGTACACTAGAAATCCACAGCACTGGTTTGGTTATGGTACAAAAGATGTTTTTTCGTAACGCAGCGCGGCACAGCGGTTACCTCGCAAGACGACCGACGCGCACGGCAGCCGGGCACTTACTGAACTGGTTTCGCCGGGGTGCGGGAGGGGGACGGGGGCGGCTCGGGTGCGTTTCGTTCGGTTTTATGAAAATATTTCGTGAGTAATGCACGTGTTATGTTGAGTGCGACGGCCTGCGACGACCTCGGGCCTTTGATTGAAGTGCAGTAGATAGATAGATAGTTGGGATAGATTCGGATAAGGTAACGGGAGCTTCGGACACACTCGTACCTGGCTTTGTCTATATCCACGCTTCCCATTCGATAAAGGTAGCTACTCCCGGGCGATTCGTCGGGTTCCCGGGTTGCACTTCTATCTAGAATCAAATTTACAACGCATTGCTACTCGTTTGGTATTATGGTAGCATTGTACCTTCATTACGGTTGTTTAGAGGATAGGTTCCGTATTAAGTCTGCAGATATATCTAGTTCCTGCCATAAGTAGGTAGGTAACTATTATACCTAGGTAGTAGTATCTAGTCATCTACCTATTAACAAGGCTGATTAAAAAATCATGAATGGAAATGCGATATATTCGTAATATTTGTATGCCTACAGTGAAATAAGTTCAAAAAAGACAGTTTACACTTTACAAAACTTTAATTAGGTAACTTCGATATTAAGAACATTGTTTCAATTGTTCTCAAAGTAAGGTTTTCTCTTGGATCATGATGGTGCTCTATTATTTACTATTATTGTGTTATAGTGAATCCATGTACGGTCAACGGTAATTTGGTCTGTACTATAAATAAACACAACACACTATGGAGTTTGCATCGCCCTTATGATTTGCGCATTAGAACTGGTGTCGACCTGCAAGTTTTTCCCTTAACTGATATGTGACTGCGTGATGCATTTCTTGTTACATAGCTTATCAATTAGCCAGACGTAACATAGGCGTGAATAAAGCTTTCTTAGAATCAGGCAAGTTTTAAGTCCAAGTTCTAGAATAGCGTAAACGAAAATTTACCAATTCTTTAAAAAGTGCTGAAACCTGTAAAATTTTTCCCAAGTCCCAACTTCGAAAAGTAGACTTGCTTTAAAATAATGGTTGCTATTTAACATAAAAAAAGTTAACCTTGTAAAACGATACGATACTTATTTTGATAATTAAGTAACCTTTTTAAGAAATGTCTAATTTGGCTGCTCCCTTCGATAAAATGTTGTTTAAGAAAACTTGGTAAAAGATGTTAAAATGGCGGATACATGCTTCACTTACGCACTTTGTGACATGATGCCATGTGTAACAAAGTTTCTTGCAGATAACACCATTAAAAGGACTAATATGTTTGTATAGAGGAACTAAAATATTTATTGATTTATTTACTTGAAGTTCGATATCACTTCATATGCTCGCGACATAATGGCGGTACAAAGTCCAGAGTGTGTAGCCTGACGAGCTGAATATATAATGCAATTATCTATTAAAACATTACAAACAGCATAAAAAGAAAAAATAATAAAATAAGATTTAAAATGCCACTAAGGATGTCCAGTTTTATAATATTTTTCTGGGATAACAGACAAAACATAGTACAGGCTGTCGTTACTCTAAAATCCGAATTTCTCATCTTTTAAATATCGCTCAACGATTTACGTAGAGGGTTATTCTCGAAGTCTTTCTGTAGAATCGAAAAGAGATGATACGGCATAGAACTGATGGCATATCGACATAGCCCAAACAATTAGTAGACTGAGGTAGCAATGGGCTGGTCATTTCTGTCGCAGAACCGGTAACCACTAGCGTAGACGTGATCTAGATTGAAGAACACACCTTGGAAAATGTTCTGTACGACCATGATATACGCAAAGTTACATCTAAGTTTGAAAATGGAGAGCTTTAAGCTTTATCAGTAGCTTACTATTAGAGGGCATCTATCTACCTATGGATACTTGAACAAGATAATTGCTTGAAAGCGATCTTCACTAGACAACTATCACGTAAATAGAAATGGGCAGATCAGTATGATTACAGGCCATGTATAAGCCAAAGTGGAAAAAATTAAGGACTTTTTATATTGTTATCGTAAAACAAAAAAAATTAAGAACCCCTAACATATCAATATTCAAGAATTTTGTATTTTAAACTGCTAATATTGTACATTGAATGTGAAATGAGTGTACTACTGAAGCCCTTGTATTTTATACCTATATTAAGGGAGAAGTGTCAAAATAATATGTAATTCGACATTTTAGTGGCGGCCATCTTGGATTTCGACTTTCATAAATTAAGGCCGAGAACTATAGATATATGTTTTCATAGACAGACACACACACAACCAACACAAAGACAAAACAAAAGATTGAGACTTAAAAATATTTTTTTTAACTTGCACAGTTTTTGCACGCAGACGATCTTATTGTTATATAGACTAGCATTATCGTTGCATTGTGTGCATTATTGCATACTCACTAACAGTATTATAAGTATGAGGTCCGTGCCTCAACGGTACACGTTACCTGAAGGTGACCATTACCATACTATTACATAATAAAATATTCAACAAGTACCGCAATGCAATAACGTACCCATAAACAGATTTAAGGTAATTTAATTTTTTTTTATGTTACACTTCACACACACCACAGATTGACCTCATCCCATCTGATGTTAAGTTGAAATAAGGTCCTAGCTGAAGGGCGACAAGTACAGCATAATCGATCTGTTACTGGACTTGTAGCCCTTACCTTGAAGGCTTGACCCCTGCTACTAATGTAGCACCCCCCAGGAGCTCTGGAAACCATACTCACACGCAGGAACACAACCACACCCGAAGTGATTGTTATTTGGCTGCGGTTTTCTGTAACGTGGAGGTATTCAACCAGACGGGCTGCTCCAGTTCGAGCGATAAATCGCTATGCCCTACCTCTCTTAAATCTTGCTTAATGAGAAAAGGCTAACTACATACTGATGAATTTTCAAAAAATAATACGAGTGTAGACATGATGCTCTGTCGCACACCGAGTCTATTCCCACACATCGTATTTGTAAATTATCTGTAGTCCTATTGTTTAAAGAATAAAATAACTGAGTTTCATGCCAGATTCTTCTAGACAGGATTAAGTTCCGAAATGGTTGTAGCTTTAAATAGGGTTTTAAATTTAACGCAGCAGAATTCATGAAATATAATTAGTAGTCCAAAAAACGAAATTGTACAGAGCGACTTACCGAATGTAAATTTCAACTGGCTTCTCACATTCTATAGTTACGCCTCCCTCCGTCCTTCTGTGCCAAGGGTTTTGAGTTTGATCTTCACTCAGAGCAAACACGAATTATATTACTATGTCAACTTTTGTTACTGGGTGTTCAAATACGTATTTTTATGTATGCAATGTGGCAATACCATCGGTTATCATTTGCACAATATAACTTAACAGACTACCTATTAACCTTCTTGGGATCAGGTTCTTGTAATACAGCGTCATAACTTAATTACTGTTACCGTAACTATCTTCTATCTTTATGGCCTTCATTGGTAGAGAATGCACTTTGCGTTAAGTTCACCTTTCGTACTTTTTTGTGCAATGGAGTTTATAATAAAAAACGAATCCGTTAGTGTTAGGTTTAGCTACTGAGTCGTAAATAAGTTGTTAATAACCTAAGAAGGTACGTGGCAGACATAGATTTTGCGAATCTTGTTGTATTACACTTAAAAGTTTATAAAAACAAAGAGACAATGTATAGTTTACGAATTATTTTTTATGTATATACATTCGATACATTCGATCCCCGGTCGGATCAATATTGAAAACGAATTGTTGTATATCGTCTCGGGTCTGGGTGTTGTGGTCTCGTTGTTTCTGATTTCTGTAACACAACTGCTTTAGCTATTTATCAAAGCGTCAGAGCGATGTATGTGATGTTGTCTAATATTTATATTTATTTTATTTATATTACCGTTTTGTGAATACAGGGACAGTATCAATTTCATCATATCACCGTCTCCTGAAAAGTTACCGCTTTCCGCTTTCTCGTATCGCTGCCCACTCCACGCGTCTCACCCTTACGTCACCAATCAAAACTGAGCCCCGAATCCACGAACTGGGACCATCAAACGCACGGCACCTTGAGTCCTGGAAGGCTCAAATTACGCCAGTCCCACGATGCATGCTCGAATTGTTCACAGCAAACATTCAACATTTACATATAAACTGGGTGAACGCAGAAAGGAATCCCCCGAACCCAAACCAAGGGATTAACTTCAAAGGCTACGGCGCAATTCTGAAAATGCGTTTTTATAGAAATACCCGCTTTGACGACAAAGATTTCGTCAGCGAATTGCGGATGGGTTTAGGCTCGTCCGATCCCGACCTATCCTGTTTCGGAGGCAGGTCATCCGCGGTATTTGGGAGATATGACCGCTTTTGTCTGGAGGATAGTTTGACCTTCGAGCAGTGATGTCCGATTTATCGATTGGTGGTCTTAATACCAGCTTACGGGGAATTGGGTACAAGCAAATGACGGTACGTCTTGACGGACTATTAATTTTAGTTCACGTCACGTTGTTGGGGTCTTGATTCCCGGATCCAGCAAAGTTGATTCCGCATTTTTCATATTTACCTTAGGTGTCTTAAAAATCTTTAATTAATTTAGGGATTTTTGACTAAGGGATTCAGTTCCAACTTACCCTTAATCTTTTTTATAGGCTAATTACTATTTTTAAAGGTGTTTTGCTTGTTATCTTCTATCAATTACGTATATGAAATGAATCTACTTCCGATATTTGTTCCCTTAGATGTTTAAAGCTAGCCAATAGTTTTTATTACAGTTTTCAATAATGGGTGTCTTATAGGGATATCCAATTAAATCTTGAAACCTGCAAGATGTACATAATACAAAATTTTAATATATCTCTGAGGTTCGATTCCCGGTCGGGTCATGAAAAACGAACGAACGAACTTTTCTGTATTGTCTTGGGTCTGGTTATTGTGATACAATAATTCTGATTTGTGTAACACAAGTGCTTTAGTTACTTACTATAGAATCTGAGCAATGTATGTGACGTTGATGTTGTTGTCCAATTAAATTACCTGTTTATTTTATTTTAAGTAAGGAAAGCTCGGATTAAAAATGTCGTAAAAAAAACCTAGTTCGGTTGGGCACCACATCAAACCCTGGTACAGAATTTGTACCACTTTTTTTCGTTAGCATTACTGTTTTCATGAGAATTACCTTCCATGCCCTACCCTAGAGGTACGCGAAGAATTTACGTCCCTTGAGCTCAAGTTCTCTTGTAACGTTGGTGCCCCTGAAAGTACTCCTTAGTACAAGCCATTCTGTTCAAGTTAACTAGGTGTTCCTAAGTAACGTTCTATTTGTAATCAATGCTTCAACTCACCCGTTGACACGTATTAAAAATAGGGAAAGAAAGAGACAGAGAGAAAAATCTTTTTGAAATTAGTCATAATTTCGTTTTTGAGTGTCCACCATGCCATGATGCCACGTTTTTTGTTATTTGTCGAATAGGATGCGCGTGGCTGCGGTAACAATAGGTAGTACAGACAGTCTAAGGTAGGACCATAAACAAACTAGACTTATTATTATTTTTTTAATTTTTTTTTTTTCTTTTCCATGCCTTATTATTAAGACACTATGTTTTGGGGTTTAATCTTCCGCCTAGCTTCTTCTTCTTCTTTTTCTCACTCGACTGATGCTGTGTATCCTTTTCATGTAAATTATTGTACATTTCTAAATCTTCAGATTTCGTGTCCTGTATATAGAACTATATGAAATTATGTTTACTGTTTGTATTGTTTTTATATATATTTTACTTTTATTTGCTGTTTTTCTTTGTATGGCCATGTAATAAAACCAACTTATCGTAACTTTTATATACGCTACTCACCACAAGGTCTCGCCTGAAAACCAGCGCTGATGTGGCACTGTGCTGCAGCAGCTCATGCTGAGGCTGAGACCTTATTGGCACATTATAATTTAAATAATTTTTAACCTACTGTATGTAAAAGTTTGTGTGAGCCAATAAATGTTTTTTCTTTCTTTCTTTTCTAAGAACAACATTGACAATTGCACATAGGTACATGGATAATTTTTTTATCTGAATTTGGGAGTAGAAACGCAACACTAGCACACAGTAAAAATCACATTATGCAGCCTCTTAAACCTAGATACGAGGAGAAAGAAAAATATTGTACACAACAAAAAATAAAAATAAATATAATACCTATTGACAATCGTACAATACCTCAGATTAGAAATTATTTAAAAGTCGAAAACAAATAAAGCCTCATTGCGCTTAATCATGAGTGACTACGCTAGCCAGTTTGCGTATAATGACAATCTAAAATCTAAATGGCTCTTGCTTAGTAGTTTTTTAAGGAACAGTTGCTTGAAATAAATTATATCAGTGTACACATACGTACTGATATAAATAATCAACTTGTGGTGGTAGTAGTGATAGAATAGAAAAGAAAAAGTGTTTATCAGGTAAACTTTTTAGGTAAATTACTTATTTCAAATATTAGAAACAGAAACATTTTATCTCCCCTTGCGGTGCGGGAATCGAACCCACGACCTTATATTATCGATTACTTATTTCAAAATTTATAATTAAGTGGAAATATGCAAAAAAACATACAAACTTTTGGCATCATTACTGTAGCAGTTTTTTTTTTTTATAACGCATTCCAAGATTGACCTCATCCCACCTGATGTTAAGTGGTAATGAGTTCCTAGCTTAAGGGCAAAAAGTATAGCATAGTAAAACTGTTACTAGGTTCTATTATATTAATATCTTTCTTTATTTGAGATGAGGTTTATGTTCAATTGTGGGACGATTTAAAAAGTGATGTTATTTGTTTTAATGATCAAATCTTCGGGCATGTTCAGTCTTTCTCAAAGATCGCCTTGCAGTTGGTAACAAAAATAACTGTAAAATCACACATACACATCCACGTCTGTCGCCGATTCAGTTTGTAATAAAGCAGATATTGTATGCTATCGGAATATTTACGCAGAAACGACGGTTTCGTCGAACAAAGGCGATTTACACTTTTTCACGTCCCAAAATTCTGCGCATGCAAATTTAATTCGAACCATTTTTATGTAGGTAGCATAAATTTAATAACGCTCCTTTTGCGGGGCTTCTCTTCAAAATAATCTTGAATTCGGCTCGATTTCAATGTAAATACAGAGTCGAGTGGATACTTAATTGTCTTTGCGTCTTTGTTTCTCTCTTTGACAGTTCATGGAATTAAGTATGAGGTTCAATTGAAAAGTCACCCGACCTATCCTTGTATCCCAGTCAATTGACTGGGATACAAGGATAGGTCGGGTGACTTTGATTGTTGCTAGCGGACACGAACGCTTGGCGCTGCTAAAAGCATTGTCAGAATTTTTATAAAACATTTACAAAATGGCGGTTTTAAATATATATGATAAAAAACCTACCAAAAAGTGGAACCACTTGCGTAACAATCAAATTCGGTTTTCGTTGACGTAAACGTTATATTACTTGAATTCGTACCTTTAGTTTTACTTCTGCAGTAAAACTTTGCACTTTTAAAGATTACAATACTTTAGATCTCCGTCTAGGTAACAAGTTATTAAATTTGATATAAAATTGATTCGGGCATTTCTTATTAATATTGAGGTAAATCAAAATGTATCTGTACTCGTCAAAATCAATGTATTTTGACGAGTACAGATACATTTTGATTTATAACCATCATATTCATTGTTTTCATTATGAAGCTTAATTAGAGTTTGAATTTATACCTAGTTCCAAGGTACAGACGCCATCATTATTTGCTCAAAGACGATTCAGAATATCGTATGTAACGTACGTAAATAATGATAAGCTTTGATTGATTTATGCTCACCTACAACGTTTTGTATTGTTCAGATATCGGTTCTAAAACCACCTGATCTTTATATAAAAACCCAGTAGAAACCCTTAGCCAGATCGACTTTTGAAGTAGATATTAAAACCCCTGCAGAAATGTACCAAAATTTTATGACACTATTTTTCAAATTTTGAACCTTAATTGTCCTTAGTTTTGTCAGTTATTCCTTAGGTGTCCGCTGATTGGTTTATTAAACACATGTAGTATATCAACGGCCAATCAGATGTAGCAACACGCCTTATTTCATGTGAAATGAATGACATTTAGAGCATAGTGCACTTACGTCAGCGGAGTATTTCCAACGCGTTTTGTTTACAGGTCTAATAGGGCTATAGGCTATTTCCCAAGCTTTTTCCAAAGCGGAGTGCGTCATACCTTCATCCATTCGCACTCTGTCCATCCATTTGAAGGATTTTAAAACTATCAATTCGGAACGAGCAAACATTTGAAAGTGGTTGGATAACCGTTTGTGCAAACCTTTTTCCTAACATATAGAACCATTGAAGACTCAATTGAATCGATGCATAATTTCGAACCAACCGAATAAAACGAGTTCCTTATGTTATCCCACTATGTTTAATTTTATTTTATTTTATCTATGAATATAAGACGGACTGGACGGGGCATTTGGTTTGAATAAATTACATCTTGTGCTTTTTCGAAAACATAATGTATTGCAAAATGTATTTAATTAACATTAATAAATCGTATATTTGTTTCCACTAGCTCATAATGCGTCAGGAATCAGCGTAGAAAACGGATTGCCGTTAAAAAGTGAATTCTGAACCATATCATAGAAACTAAGTCTTATATGAGAACTACTAATGATTATTCCTACTTCCCTACTAATATTATAAATGCGAAAGTAACTCTGTCTGCCTGTTATGCTCTCCCGCTTAAACCTCTCAACCGATTTTGATGAAATTTGGTATAGGTATACGTTGAACCTCAAGAACGGACATAGGCTACTTTTTGTTAGAAAATAAGGGGGATGGGGGTAATAGGTACCACCTTTGAAAGTTTATATGGGAAAATGATTCTTTTTTAAGATAGAGATATGAAATTTGGTACAAATATAGCTCGAAACTTGTATTAAAATGTGGACTACTTTTTGTTTCGAATATTAGGGGAGATAGGGGTAAAACCGACCATGAAAGGATGTAGTCCACGCGAACGAAGTAGCGGGCTTGTTGTCATATAAAACTATTTTCTTAAGTATTTAAGAAACAGCGTGACGAATCAACCAATGGCTACAATCTAGATATCGTACTTCTAAAGCTTCGTAATTGTAGGTAAACGTTATTGTTTGTGTTTACGATGCTAAATGCCAGTTAGAATTTTTCAAGTGAAGTACATTTTTGCCGAATTTATGTGTTAAGTGGAATTGACAACTTTCATGATAAAATACGGCTATTTGATTTTTATACCTTGTTTAGGATTTCGTGGAGGGCCATGATCCAGTTTAAATCACTACATAGTATAAAACAAAGTCCCCTTTTTCTGACCCTTAAACCCTATGTACGCTTAAATATTTAAAACTACGCAACGGATTTTGATGCGGTGTTTTTAATAGATAGAGTGATTCAAGAGGAAGGTTTTTATTTGCAATAAAGAATAGAAAAGCCAATATTTCTAAGTATTTACATTACGTCCGTTCGAAGCCGGGGCGGGTCGCTAGTTCGTCATTAAGCAAAATGGATTTTAAAGTGATTTTACCCACGAGGGAATAAGTTTTGAAACTCGATGCTTTTAAGAATGCGGAAATGTTTTACTAATATATTTGCTTTTAAACAAATCCACAGCAAATTTAGACTAGAAAACTTTATTGCCAATGAGCTTTTTACTGTTTGAAATAAAGATATCGCTTTGACAGTTAACGTCATAGCCAACTCGAGGAGATCCAAGTTTGACCTTAGAATCTTTATTCTACGTGTCTAAAAACCACACTACAGGTACTAGCATGAAAAGCTGACAACAATAAATTATAGAACTAGATTAACTCACATAGCGGTCCCTGACTTGAATAACGTACTCAGGACTTACTAAAACATTTCTGAGCGGTTTAGTACAGAAATAAATGACGTGAGAATGTCAACCGTTTATTTTAGCTGTTAAATTAAACTGTCAGCTGTCAGTCAATGACAATTACGTAAACTCGTAAGTCACTAACGTTTGAATCGAATTAGTGGGAGCTAGTAAATCTTGGAGCGAACTTGACAAACCAGCTTTTGATTGGCTAAAAGCGCAAATTCAAGAGATTTAAAATAAATATAGATTACTGTACAACTGAACACAACTTTGTTTTTGTTATATATTGACAGAGTTTCAAGGTTAGGATTTAAGGTTGTTTAATCGAATTAAAAATTGTGAAAGGTAATTTTTGGAAAATATTGAGTGATCCGATTTAGCAGTTTTTATTTATGTTTTCGTAAAGCTTTAGTACATACATACATTATTGTTAAAGCCAATCAAATTATTTTATTTATTTTTTTATTTTTTTTATTTTGCACTTCAAGATTGACCTCATCCCACCTGATGTTAAGTGATAATGAGGTCCTAGCTTAAGGGTGACAAGTACAGCATAATAAATCTGTTATTGGACTTATCGCCCTTACCTTGAAGGCTTGACCACTGCTACTAATGTAGCAGCCCCTAGGAGCTCTGGAAACCTTTCTCACACGCAGGAACACAACAACACAGAAGTGATTGTTTTTTGTTAAGTATATTTTTTTTGTATTGTACTGTAACTTATAATATAGAGTGTAAATAAAATAATCTTTTAAAAACTTTACAATAAAACTAAGCGTATAGTAGATTCATTAAAACTCGCATTTTATTTGCTCCAAGGAGAAACTGTCTTTAAAGCATATAAAATAAAGCAATGTTTGTTAAACAAAATATCAATTAAGAATCTTACGTCTTAAAGTTACGTCATCGCTTAGGCTATTTAAAACCTCTATAAGCTAAACGAAGCAAGAAAGATATTTATTTAGGTCTCAGGTGCCTGCAATTTTGCTGTTTAGTAAACCGACTAGACGCATTTTATGCGCTGATTATACGACTCGGTTACGACAGAACACATCTGTCGATACTAGGCGTCTAGTGCTGGCAGAATATCGATATAAAAGTATCGATAGATTTACTAACAGAATCTTAAAAGTGTATGGAATAGAGAAGTGGCCTTTTTGGATAGCTTACACCCGTAATTGGATAAACTTTATTAGATCAAACATAATAATATGGAAAACAAGCTTTAATGTAAGGTGAGCCCAACAAAACCCAAAAGCATTATAGAACAAAGGATGAAACATAAGGCAAAAACATTTTCGAAGTTTATTACGACTTTGATTAAATATAAAATTTTGTCAGTTGTAAATAGAGACTTTTGTTTCTAATATTTTAGACTATAATATACTAGTAAATGACCATAGCAGTCATAAAAAATTAGGAAACACTAACTTAGATTATGAAACAATAATGTAAAGAATGACCCAGCCATTAATAAGAATACTTATAAAAATAATTTATTGCCATTGAAGCGAAGCTTTTGTTTTGTTATGTGATACCTGAAGGATGCAGTTGCTAGTTTTAATGTCAATTGAAAATGCCTCTATATTGTCGTTGCGGACTATTGAAAAACTGTCGATAAAACGACAGTTACTCGACATCACTACACCAGTCCGCATCCAACTGACCGCCCTTTCCAGGTCGACGCACAACACTGGGGGGGAGTGCCCTACTTTTCCCACAGATAAATCTGTAAGCCCCTTTTATTGAAAACATTTTAATTTTCAATGAACTTTAATTTAAGTATTTCTGTCTGTGCATTTTCCTCCAATTTCCCGAAAGCTTTGAATGCAGCGTTTTCTATTACGGATGTTCGGAGCATATAAAATTTAACTGAGTTTCGGGCTGGCTTATATTCTCATAGAGAGGTAAACATTCACAGTGGACGAAGTTAAAAATAAAAGTAACACCTATTAACTGGTTTCAAACTAAAGTTTTCCCTTATGCTATGAGTAGGTACCAGATAACTTATTCTACCTGGGGAGCATCATACCCAAGCTTACCTTTAGAAGTTCTTTTACCAAAATGACATGACCAAGAATCGAACCGGGGACCATTCCCACTTTTTAAACGCTGCGGATATAATTATATTGAGTGAAAACTTTTTTCTGATGCATAAATCGTGATCATAACCAATTCATAAAGGCACCATATTAAAAGCAAACTTACCAGTTATTATTGTCTAATCGATCGATAGCTACCTTGTCTAGGCATTTCCTACTTAACCTATAAAGATAGCATCTGATACATTCTCGAAAACATTATAAAACACACATTAAAGGATCCAAATCCTACTGCAAAACTATTTTCTCGCTAAAAATACCTTGCTTCGTTCCAATTTGACGCAAATGATTAGGATACTGTTACATCTAGTTAAAATCGCAAAATTACTACCCTCTAACACTTAATTCAGTATCAAATATGTAACTCAATACTCGACCTATCACAATATGCGAGTTAGTTCGTATTATGTTCTGCATTCTGCTATTTGCCATCATAACTTGATACTGTACCATAATTCTTGTAGAGTACAATCTTAAACCATATTAATTATCAATAAAATTTTATATAGTGCTATTAAATACCGGTAAGCGGTTCTAATTATGGCCATATCAGTATCAGTAGTACCTAGATACCATTTCTTTTGCAGAGGGATATTATTTGACGGGCCGTACCGCCCTCTCAGGGAACATGACGGCGTGTATGGGACTTCTCTGCCCCAAAAAGGCAGAGACCCACTAACCCCCCCCCCCCCCCGTTCGACCTCATCGCTTTTAGTGATGGTACTGTAAGAAACTCAGCTCAGCCAGAACAACCACAAAAACCTTAGACATTTTACCTAAATCGACTTACGCAAAATGGCTGAGAATAAAAGTAATCAATAGTTTCGCTATGTGTAGGTATTGTATTCGCTGTGTCTCGTTACATTCCCTTCAATGTGGTTGTCGCTACAGCGATGGCTGACACATACGTCATACTTGTGAACAGGTGCCACATTTTGAGACTGGTCTGCTCTAGCTTACGTTTTCAACACACCCATAGCAAAAAAAAAGTTAGATACTGCTACTGTAACTAATCTTTTAAATTACTTACCGATGTCTCCTTGGTAGATATAGGATCCAAACCGGCATTAGAATCACTTTGCATTGTATTCAATGACGATTCAAAAGTGTTATATGTAATTTACTTGAATAAATAAGTACTTGACTTTGAGTACAGGCTCAATTACTATAATTTTGAATAAAACTATACTATTTGATTTATAATAATTTATTTTAAATCTACTTACAGAATAATTAATTTAATTTCAAAGAGAATAAACATTCATCCATATAAAAACTGCAAAAAAACATGGTATGTAGATAACTTAGGATCAAACATAAGCCCGCAAAGTTGACTTAATGATTGTGAACCGGTCTTAGCCGCTAGGTCTCGTGTCTAAGCCTTAACAAGAAAACAGAGGACCAACTTAAGTTATGTCAACTAGACCAAGCTATGTCGACCTTTAGACCACCTCGGAGGTTCGTCTGATGACCTCTGTAGCAGGGAGGCGAGCGTACCGGACTTTAGCACGCCATCTTTGAAGTCCTGGGTTCGATTACCGGTCTGATCCATATTAAGACAGTACAGGAAAAAAACAAGGAATGTCACATAAAACTCGGAAATGAGGTTTTGACGCCAAAAATTGCATTAACTCCTGTATTTCCATCTTGCATCAATGATAAGTTATAAAACTTATAGTGGGTGTTTCTTTTTTAAACTTTTAAAAAAATCATACGCAGTCACGCCATAGGGCTCATTTCTCGATTTTTCCAATATTGGACAACCTCATATACATTGCTCTGATTCTGTGGTAAATATCTTAAGCACTGGTGTTACAGAAATCTGTAACAACGACGGTACCACAAAACCCAGACCCGAGATAATATAGAAAAGTTCATTTCCCATAGAGACCCAACCGGGGATCGAACTCGGGATCTCAGAGATGGCGCAACGCCAAGTTCGGCCCGCTCTGGCAGAGAGAGTCCTTGATTTTTTCCTATACTCTTCAAAAAATTAACTTTAGTACCAATGTACCGAGACAATTCTCGGGTCTAGGTGTACCGTAGTTGAGGTCAGAAGTCGCTTTAGCTACTTACCACAGAATCGGAGCAGTATGAGATGTTGAGCAGTATTTATTTTAAAAACCTAAGTTATGTCCACTAGACCAACCAAATTCGTCCTTTAGACAACCTCGGGGGTTAATTTAGCCAAACGCATGATAACTTGAAGTTATCACAGCGCTCAGGTCACTCAGGGCATCTTGATAAGGTCGCGTCGCCTTTGACCTCGACGTCCAGTGGGAGAGATGACGCGAGATTTATATCTTGAAGCGTAAGCTTGTTTATTGATAACAGGTCACATTTTCGCAAACACATAGGTACTTACAAGCTCTTTTTCACTACGGAAGGTAAAAGTCTAAAAGAAATTGGTATGAGTGATAAACTTCAATACTATGTATGTTTTAAAATTCAATGCAAAAAGAATCGAGACAGAGTTTTCACTTTCTTGGCATTCGGGAACTCTTTTTTTTTTATTATTTGACTTATATAAAATTATTATTTAGCTGTTATAACATGTATTAATTTGACAATTTGTGAATGCTTTTGAAATAGTTTACATGAAAAAATAAATTTCTATCCTATTTTAAATTAATCTTTCTATGTAAACTTTTATTTTAGACTTTGATCCCGCAGACAAACTACGTGAACAGATTTATACAATTACTTGTTTTGTTTAATAAATAAATAAAAATATAATTCTGCCAACAACATACTCAATAATGAGAGAGTACATAAATCATTTTGATAACCAGATTAATTTTTTACAGTACTATACAACTGAATTTTATCCAAGTCTTAAAAACCAGAATGTAACATCTACTTTGCCAAATTATGTATTTCACAAGCAAATATTTTGTCATCGTTTATTTGTTTGTTTTAATTTTGATATCACTGCTTTAAGTTGACCTTTACATTTGACATGCGAAACATCGCTTATCTTTCAGTATCAGTCTTACCTACTCTTGTTTACCATTTGTATAGGTTTCTTTTAAGGCGTAAATACACCACTGTTAATTTCGACTTACAACAGTTTATACTAAGCACTAATAATACTAGAGAATATATTACTTTAGGCATCATGACTTCTTACAAAGCGATATTAAAAGACGAAAATGTAAATACAAGTTGCATGGCGATTAAATTAAAATACGGCTTCCAGTACGTATGTTTATGAGTAAGTAAGAATTTTTGCGTAAGATAACTATAGAAATTCGTATTCGTATAATGTTTACACAAAAACACACAGTGTACGACCTTGTGTCGAGGTCTTAACGCACACTAAATACCTACACTAGTAAAATAGCTGAAGTATTAAATAAAGGTCTTCTTTGTAAATTTTTGGCCATTATTATATTTGTTATATTTTCTTAGGGACATCCTCGTACATATTTCTCGTACATTACTTTTCTTTTTGGATACTTTTTCGGCGAAAAGAGAAATCAAAAAGCCGAAATAGTCGGAATTGAATCAGGCTATTTTATTTTTCGGAAAAACCTCCTAAGTCCTTTTAATCCATGGGAATGAATCCGCGGCTAAAGCTAGTATTTTCAACAAAGTTTTAAAATGAAAATACACGCGTCGGCGCTGGTTTTTAATACTTTTGCTGTAAACGGTGTTTGTAACGAGACAGTGACGAAGTTTATTCTGTAAAGGTGTCAATTTGTCAAGTTTAACTAGCAGATCTGATATTGACAAAATACCTGGAGTTCTAAATATAACTATTTTACTGCGGCGGCCTGCGATGCTTTCGCAATTTTTTATTTACAGTACAGGCCTGTGTCAAAAAATGAATAAATGCGTTAGAGACCTCATACTTTTTATTTTTACTAGCGACCCGCTCCGGCTTCGCACAGATGCAATAGAAATACTTAGAAAAAGTTAATTTTCTATTATATATTGCAAATAAATTTCGGTTTTAGTGGCTATGCTCTACTGGCAGGGTAATCCCACTTTATTCCACGCAGAAAAAAAGATTAGACACTAGGGAATTTTATTGACAAGACATATAAACATTGTTTATATATATTTAAAATACTTATATGGAGTTAAGTCCGACTAAGATGATGATTTTAGATAATTTTGTCGGATGACAAACATAACCTCTACCTACTTATTCTTCTCAATTTGAAACATCAGTAGAGACACTGAACTTTATAACTCACGCAATCCCAACATGAATCCCTATTTGCGTCAACAATGTGTTTCAAAATTCTATAACAAAAATCTATTCCATTTATGTCCGAGTAAATTCCACAGATCAAAGAACGCTTAAAATTCCCTCGCTCGTACTAACGAGGCGCTTAGAATGCAATTTATGTCAAATAAAGTAACACGTGCTACAACAATAAATAGATCTTGTCGGCGTGGGTGGGGCTTGGTGGTGGAGAGTTAGCGGGAGCATAAGCGTAGCGGATTTGTCATCCTATCAAATGTTTGGTTTATTTCTGCTTCGTTGGATAGTCTACGAACTTCATAAATACCCAACCGGATGAATTAAAAAGTCTGAAAGTTAGGAAAATACTAGACTTTCTAGAATCGACCCGGCTGAAGGAGTTACTTTAAACTGGTGGCGAGTCACAATAGATCTGACAGGTCGCAGTAACCACAGTTCACTAAAACTGCACAGCCCCAACTACCCTAATAATAACGTCATAAATATGGTTAAGATAATATGATGTATACGTTGCCCAGGTGCACTTTAGTTAAGTTTGTTTTATTTACCCGTCCGTAAGCTGCAACCAAGGAAATCCATGGACATCAAACTGTATAAACTATCGGACGAACCCATAGAGGTAACCTTGGAACGTTTGTGCAAAGTTATCACTTGCATCGTTTTTTGAGCTTCATTTGCGCTAATTTTTTTTCCACTGAGCTCTAGTTCCTCTAGTTATGTTACGGAGGTCAGATAGTAATCGCTCCTACGTAAATCATACAATGTAGGACCAGTGAAGCGAGTGCCGGGTTTCATAAAGAATGCATAATTGAGGTGTTAGAAGAGGATTTTTATACTATATACCTGTTAATACTAATCAAACAATTGGCGGCTAAACTTATTTATCTCAAACTAATTAGAGCACATATTTTTTAAAGTTTATTCATTTATTCAGAAAATCGACAGCGTTAACTAAGTATAAATGTTTTTCCATGTAAATTACATATTATTAGGCCGATGACAGGTTTTTCTTAATTAACAGTAAGTGGTTGTTAGTTAATGAGCAAAACTATATTATATTTTACTGTAACATATTCAGCAACAATCCAAATCTAAGGCAAATCGCTGATTCGTTAGTATTTTGTAGTAGCTAGCAAGTTGTGTGTATCCTTTTGATTTAGACAAGCGGTAGCGATTTAGGGTGTAAAATCGCTGTTCCCGCCACCATAGCCTCTCCATTTAGCAAGTTAGCGAGCGGTCAACAGCTGCCTTCACGAGTGGATTAAAACAATTGATTAATTCAAGTACAACTAGTTGAATGGAGTTTCTGGACGGCTTCCAGATGCCAACAGACAGCAGCCCTTGTTTAGAGGGAGGTGCTCGTACCGTATATGTTCGTATGAGAGTTTGTCTATGTCGCGGGATAAGTGCTAGTATGGACTATTAAAAAGGCGATTGTTTTTATGTGAAATAGAAGATGGCGGGAGAATCTAGTCGCATTTAAGGGAAACTTGCCCACTACATTCATTGACTGCTAGATGTGGCCTGAATTGTGGTGGTAGAATTAAAAATGTAAAGGTAACAATTGAAATTGGTATTCAAAGCTTTTTTCTGGTCACTTTTCCAAATATGTAAGACTAGCTACTCACCGCAGCTTCGCACGCGGACTGTCCCCGTTTTTTTCTACATCTTCCACAGATTCTTCACTTATATTGCTCGCAACATGACTTTATATAGCCTAAAGCCTTCCTCGATAAATGGACTATCCAACACATGAATAATATTTCAATTTAGACCAGTGAGATTAGCGCATAAGAAGTTTAAGAGAGGTAGGGCATAGCGATTTATCGCTCGAACTGGAGCAACCCGACTGGTGAAATACCTTCACCTTACAGAAGACTGCAGCCAAATAACAATCACTTCTGTGTTGTTATGTTCCTGCGTGTGAGTAAGGTTTCCAGAGTTCCTGGGGGGTCCTACATTAGTAGCAGGGGTCAAGCCTTCAAGGTAAGGGCGACAAGTCCAGTAACAGCTTTATTATGCTCTACTTGCTAAGACCTCATTTCCACTTAACATCAGGTGGGATGAGGTCAATCTTGAAGTATAAATGAAAAAAAAAGCGGGTTAAAACCAACATTTCAGCGTCATGATATTAGTATTAGTATGTTGCATCTTCAAACACTTTAATCGTCATGATGTAGGTATAACATGGGATAACGTAGTAGTAATCGTTTTAATCAACTCAACCATGGTACAGAAAGACTGCCCGCTCCAGCCTTGACTACCAAAAAACCCAAACTTCATATAGTCTAACCGTCTGGCCCTTGATTTTCCACACAATGAGCAAACATCGATGAGCTAAACTAATAATAACCAAACTAAGCACTGTTAACCAATTACTGTATTAATTACCTACGATCGAGTATACCAAAGTATTTTATAGAAAGGGTTTCAAGCCGTCTGCTAAGAAATGTAATCCTAAATATAACTATTCAAAGGATTCCTACATTTCCTTTACAAAGGAAAACTATTTGTGTAACTAGCGACTATGTGAACGAGTTGTATCGGCTGTTTCTAGCTTCAAAACAGTATTAGCATTTAAACTGTGACTCCACCGAGTATTTATTACACCTTGCTGTGCAAAGACAGTTTTATTAACCCGCCCTGCATTAAAGGTGGTAGTTTTTCTCATTAAGCAGCACCTTAAATAGTATTTGTAATTATTACCACGTAATCCTAATGGACTCGGAGAGGAAACGAAATAGTTATTAGAACGTTAGCGAGGCGTAAAAGTTTATTACAGTGGTTCCTACAGGTTAATAATATCCTACTGTACTTTTCCGAATCTTTGGCTTATAATGCTTGTATAATGCTTGCCTAAACATTATTATGAAAATATGCGTTTTGGATTTGATTTTAAAAATACAGATTAAATATCTAAATTAACTAACTAAATTACCTGATTCAAAAGTAAGTAGCTTTAGCGTTGTGTTACGGGAAGCTGAACCTTTTAAGGTCGTATCATGAGTTCTTAAACACCCAGACACACAACAACCACAAGTGTTCATCACACGAATATTTGCTCCAGGTAGGGATCGAATTTGGCTAAAATTAGTTTAGCCAGAAGAGAGAAGGCCAATCCAAGTATATTAATATTTAGAATTTTACCTGTCTATACTTAAATTGTAAATCCGAAGGGTTAGTTTCTTTGTAAGTTTAAACCCGCTAATCTCAGGAACAGGTTAAAATAGAAAAACAATTTTTGTGTTAGATAGCCCATTTATCGAGAAAGTTTTCGGCTTTATACCTCCATGATATATAGACGACCTTCGTGGCCGAGAGACTAGCGTGCCGGACTTTGGCGCCATCTCAGAGGTTCCGGGTTCGATCCCCGGTCGGGTCAATATGGGAAACGAACTTTTCTGTAGTCTCGTGTCTGAGTGTTGTGGTACCGTCGTTGTTTCTGATTTCTGTAACACAAGTGCTTTAGCTGCTTACCACAGAATCAGAGCAATGTATGTGATGTTGTCCAATATTTATAATTTATTTATTTATATAACATCACGCTGTGAGCAGTAGGGGTGAAGAATCATACATCCATACAACCAAACCTTCACCTTTATAAAAGTAGTAGAATTTTGTATCAAACGTTTCGATTGTAGTTAATACTTGACATCTGAACCTATCTTATCACAGAATAAAATACCTTAAAGCGACACCCTGAAGGGATAATTACGAATGTATTTCATCTTTTATTATTTACTCCCGGTCTGTAACTGTAAAATAATTAAAATTACGTCTGCCTGCGGTCTGGCTATATGACACTTATTTATAATGTAGGTTCGCTTGCCTTTGCTCAAGGTTGGGCTATGTAGGTGGGCGGTTTTAAAACGATCTCGAAATTCGGATAGTCGATCCTGTCCTCTGTAAGAGTAGTAGAATATTGGTTTTAGTGACAGGCAATTATTTGAGAATCTTCAAGATTTTAGTTCATACTATTCATTTATTTGAAATAAATCTATGGAAATTGGAGATATTTCGCTTTTGTTTTGTAGCGATGCATTCATAGATATTTGGATAATTTTTTGAGTATACTCTACAATAGCAAAATTTTAGGAATGGTATAAAAGCACTGGCCATTGTTCAGTATATCTAACTATTTTCTGCTGGATATGACCTTGTAGTGAGTGATTTAACGTTTTCAATTGACTTGGAAACGATCTTCTTATTAGAATACCATCACTATTATTACAGCAACTTTTTAGTTTGTTTATAAACATTATTGCACAGAAAGTAACGAAAATGGAATTAATGTTAGGAGCTCTACGGGAATAGTAAAAAACATAACTTAATGCATCCATTACCATCACATGGGAGGGAACCACTGTGACAATGTCATCTGACCTTCTTGTGGGTTGCGATAATGGGACTACGTTGCGATTTCCTGTACATCACTTTAATTTTACAACAACTCTCCTTAATCTTACAAGACTATCGGTTCAATCTCGTCTGCACGATAGGGTCCTCCGATTTGTATGCAGAATCCACACTGCAGGATAATATTGCTGAGTATTTAGAGGCGTGCTATCAAACAGTTTTAATTGAACAAGCCGTGTGACGGTCGCGTGGGCAATAATGAAACGATAAACAGTAGGACGTCTCGTGCTGAGATGGCCGAAGCAATATATAATACTGTGGCCGCAGACTGAAGAGTTAAATGTAACTACAGTGAGTATGTAATACTGTGGCCACAGAAGAGTCAAACGTAACTACAGTATTGTAATTGACAGTAATCCCTTTATTACGAACAATGCGTTTTGCGAGGTCTGGTATTTCAAAGGAAGGCATGATTTGTTATGAATATCTAACGTAAAAAGAATACGCTCGAGCGCTATGTCTAATAAATATTGTTCATTGATTATTATTTTATTGAAATATATTTTGAAAGGTCGTCATAATATTTTTGATAAGAGAAGAATATAAGAGCATTGAAAACCATATTTCATAGTTTAATTTTATCAATTTTCCCTCGAAAAAGTGACATTGCTCCTTATATCTGTTTTTTTCAAATAAGATTTTTTTTTTGCACTTCAAGATTGACCTCATCCCACCTGATGTTAAGTGGTAATGAGGTCCTAGCTTAAGGGTGACAAGTACAGCATAATAAATATGTTACAGGACTTGTCACCCTTACCTTGAAGGCTTGACCCCTTTTTTTTTTTTTTTTTTTTGAGCGGGGTTAAATGCATTGACGCACCGTACCGTCACCTGAGGGAGGTGACGGCGTGTGTGGGACTCCCTGCCCTAAACGGGCAAGAATACCCACTAAAACCCCCCGGTGGACCTCATCGCCTTTATGGTGATGCCATGGGAACAGAAGACCTACCACAGCATCACCGGCGGAATGGCTGCTAATTAAGCAGCCCCCTCATCTCCCCCTGGAATGTTTTGGGGGAGGAGCGAGGATAGTCGATCCACTAGACTATCCACGCCTCGCAGTGAAGACCGTGAGTGCAATGCCAGCTGAGGTGTCCTCACACCATCAGCTGGCCGGTCTCCAGGCGGTGATTGAGCGCGGTGGTACTGCCGTCGCACTCTGAGCCGCCGTCGTCTGCGGCATGCGGGGGCGGTTGGACTGTCCTCCCGCTGCCTTTCGGCTGCCTCCTTCTGCGACATAACATCCTCGCAGAAAGAGGCAGCTGCTCTCCAAAGGCTTGACCCCTGCTACTAATGTAGCACCCACCAAGAGCTCTGGAAACCTTACTCACACGCAGGAACACAACAACACAGAAGTGGTTGTTATTTGGCTGAGGTCTTCTGTAAGGTGGAGGTATTTCACCAGTTCGAGCGATAAATCGCTATGCCCTACCTCTCTAAAAAAATATTGATTTTATACCTTTAGAATTTAAAATAAAAGTGACTAGGCTAAGAGCTCAGCAAACCGTCTTGACTGTAACACCAGAGGCAATAAGTAGACGTAGGACGTAGTCGAATCGTTCTTATTCTGTTGTAGCCTTTATTTCTGTTAGGGAGCGTTCAAGTATTACGTAAAGCAAATTTTTAAGATTTTTGATCCCCCCCCCCCCCCTCCCTATGTAATGCATCGCAACGTTTTTCTGTACTCCCCCTCCCCCTAAAAAAAGACGACCACACTAATACAATCGAGGGATTCCCCGAAAACCGTAGGGAAACAAAACTTTTCCAAATGGGAGTTTCATATCTTAAAGTTTTATTAGACCGCATCGTAACGTTTTACATAGACTCCCCCCCACCCCGTCAATATGCGTTACGTAATACTTGAACGCTCCCTTATCTGTAGGGTAACCTTTCAGATACAATGTATGTTATATGAAATATTTCATATGAATATGATAGGAATTTGCAAATCACGGCGGGCAATGCATTAATTTCACGACTTTCACTCTCACTATAATATATGTAGTAAATTATTTAGTTCGCAACATACTGCTGTTCTTTCTATACTGTGTCCAACAATGAAGATAAGGATTTCGATTCAATTCTTTTTTCCGCTCTTAACTCAGACCTATAAAGTCGACTTTAGTTTGCCGATAACGGTGTTTTATTGTTTTGGTTTTTCTTCTACTTTTGTAATTGTAAGTAAACGTAAGAAGAAATCGGAATTTATTTTTGGTAATATAATACGCAAGTTATTACTCATGATATCGATAAACTCAGTATTAGCTGACCAATTTAAAAAGTGCGATGCTGTGAGGTCTCCGCGAGTGGGACACATTAACTGGGGCTAGTTGCAATTATATTGTAAAGTCTACGAATTTATCTGAAATTTAAACCTTCAATACTTTGTATTAGACTATACTGTTTTTGTATTAGACTAGACTGTTTTTGGACTTATTCTTTTTAACGACTACAACGTAGACCTTTTTGAATTTCTTTTTTTATTCCCCATTCAAACAAAAATATGAATAAATCTTTACGTCAATCGCTATTTACTAAAAATACTTCGTAGTACCTACTACTAATATTTTATTTATGTATATTTAAAAACTTTATTGCACAAAAAAAGTACAAAAGATGGACTTAATGCTAGGAGCATTCTCTACCAGTCAACAGTTGGGTCATACAGTTAGTTCGTGTATGGGTGCGGTCAGAGTGAAAATTGTTTGTATGGATTATAACAATATTAATAACAATAAATTAGCAATAAATTAAACACCAGAATATAATATTCATACATAGGTACATAGTAAATTAATATAATAATAAAACAGTGATAATAATTATATGATACATGAGTGTCGAATATTTACCCTTTCTAATGCTAAAAATCGAAGAATACTTGGTTATTTTAAGGTCGTGGATGTGTGATATTGTCCCATACTTGATATCAATGATATTTATTCAATAACACATTTTATTACCTCGCGTTATTTATTGTTTTACTATTAATCATCTCAATTGCCTTGTTTTTATTACTTTATGTATCTATAAATAGTGTTTTAAATGCAATATATTATTTCAAACGTAATTGCCAATTAATGTTCCACTAGAGGGCGAAGGTTTTTAAATCAAGTAATCGCTTTGTGATCAGAAACCCGAGCTGTGATTGAAAAATCTAAACCGGGAATCGAACCCAGAACCCGACGGTTCCTTCGATGTCGCCTCCATGATTTAGACGAGTCTTGAATCGGGTGGGCTTGTAATTCGGAAGAACATATATATTTTATTAATTTTATTGTTAGTAAAGAAGTTCTAGTTGAGAAATAAATAATTAAAATATGGAATCAATTTCGTAAGCTTTAACTTTTCATTTGTTCATTCCACCCGACTCATGCTCAGCAACCAAGCGCAGTTATCATAATATTACTTTGCAATAATACCTATTTATCTATCTATACTTAAATTGTAAATCCGAAGGGCTAGTTTCTTTGTAAGTTTAAACCCGCTAATCTCATGAACAACTGGTTAAAATTGAAAAACAATTTTTGTGTTAGATAGCCCATTTATCGAGAAAGTTTTCGGCTTTATACCTCCACGATATATAGACGACCTTCGTGGCCGAGAGACTAGCGTGCCGGACTTTGGCGCCATCTCAGAGGTTCCGAGTTCGATCTCCAGTCGGGTCAATATGGGAAACAAACTTTTCTATATTGTCTCGGGTCTGGGTGTTGTGGTATCGTCGTTGTTTCTGATTTCTGTAACACAAGTGCTTAAGCTACTTACCACAGAATCAGCAATGTAAGTGATGTTGTCCAATATTTATATTTACTTATTTAATTAATCATCTGAATTGGCCCAAACCATTTATGGTCTTAAAGCGTACTGGATGATGATCTCGGGGTTATTGAAATATTGTATTGTAATCAATACATAGTAAATGGAACAAGTAATAGTTAAAACCCTTCAATATCTCTGATGATTAATCTAGTGAATTCCATCAGTTACACTTGTTGATACGAGTAGATAATTATGTCATCCAAATAAACCATCGCCCAATGTGTTATCGCCGTTTCGAGATAAGCAATTCAATAGTGTGAATTGATCTGACAAGCGTGGGAAATTTTGATAAACGTTTTCAAGTACTTTTTCATCAAGATTACTTGAACTTAAATGTAATTTACATATTTCGACGTATGTGACCTATTTTGTAAAAAATAACGATAAGATTTTGAATTTTGAGAACACACACGAACATTTATTCTTATCCAAATTCATATGGAGATAATATTGGAGGATTGAAAGTGAACTCTAAAGTCAAGACCATACGATGCTTTTATTTGATTATTTGTGAAATTGGTTTTGAATAAATCAATAGAGTTGAATGCAATGTTACGTCATATTAAAGTAGATTTTGACCTCTACTACGTGTGAAATTTTTGGACAAAATTAAAAAAACGCTTGATATTTTTTTATTTCTTTTCTTATCGATAGGGATGATATTGATAACTGACTATTTAAATGAAAAACATTTAGATACCCGTCGAAACACAATATAATCATACATTTTCTGTGAAAATATGTTAATAATTTTATATATCACTAATTAGTAATTCGTATAAGTGAGTTTTAAAATTACTCTAAAAGATGTAAATGACACGACGGTTTTGTTACAAGAGAAGTATATGGACATTCTTATTAAAAGTATTTACAAATGAAAATAATTATGAACAGAAGTTTTGCTGGTCGCCAACTCAATCAATCACCAGTGAAAAATGATTTGCAAATAAATGTGTATCAATCTACGCAAGTCGACACAAATACAGCGTCAGCAGAATTGGCATATCAAAAAATTATCCATGTAATGCACGATAGCCTATCAATACATCGATGCTACATCGCGATGTCAAGTTAAGCCAAGACTGTTACTTGGAACTTGGTCCCCGAGCAGGCAACACTTGGCTCCTTACAAGAATAAGAATAAGAATTTATTTATTAGCACACACAATCTATACACAGTACACAGATATAAAAGTGACACGAACAATTAATAGATACAGTAAAAGTAAATTAACAAAAAAAAAAAGTGATTGCGCACCTAACAAGGTCCCAGCCTCAGCAGAAACTGCTATGACATTGTATGCCGCAGTAGCGGTGGTATTCTGGCGGAACCTTAAGCTGAGAGGCGTGGTGATAAAAAAGAAAGAACGGAAGAGAACAGAAGAATAATGACAAAAAGAGAGAAGGAAATAGAGGGTTAAATAGTTTAACACAACCCCGCTAATATTACTTTAATTTACACAACAAAATTAGTTGGAATTACACATAGCACGTTAATTAAACGAATAAACATGACAAAACAAAATAAGACAGTACACAAAATGTAATAATTTTAATAAAATGATGTCTCATTAGAAACCGAAACGTTTCGTACGCTCAGACACTGCAGCAGTCCCAATGTCTAGCTCATAATGCATCAGGACTAGACTTAATGAGTCCGCTGATTGGGGTCAACGACCTGGAGCACCTGGTACAGAATTTACACGCAAGGGGGCGCCTGTTCATTTGGTTTATAATGTTTTGTTTGCTTTCACAGAGTAAAGGAAGAACTCAGAAATCTATGATCATGTTATACTTCATACAGTATGGTAAGAGAGGTATGGAGCGTAGTGTACTTAACAGCAATGGATAGGAAACCTCGAGCCAATAGGCAATGTAAGGTCTTTCTATCCTCACGCGATATTTCCAGAAGAATATTTTACAAAATAGAGCCACATGAGAAAAATAAAATAAATTAGGCAACATCACATACATTGATCAGATCCTATGGTAGTAGCTAAAGCACTTGTGTTACAGAAACAACGACGGTACCACAACACTCAAAGCCTAGCCAATATAGAGAAGTTACTCTTTCATATTGATCCGACCGAGAATCGAACCCGGGATCTCCGAGATTGCACAACACCTAAGGACGACTGCTCCCTTCTCGGCTTCAGAATGATTGTCGTCAAATTGATATAATTTCAAGATACAACACTTGTTTTCGGCGCTCTATAACTTTTCAAGGTGTTACATGGATAAATTCTGGTGACGTTAATTTATTATTTCAAGTTTTTATAAAACGATTAATTTCTTGAGCTACTACTACTATGAGATTAGGACATTGAATGTGATTTAAAGAACTCTTTGGCACAGTGGCACACGCCCGAAGAGCGTAAAGTCCTGGGTTCGATTTTGGAGAATAGGCTTAGGTTTACTGATTTGACAACCTCAATTAGTATCAAAACATTTTATTAAAACAAGTTGATATGCAATCGTCTCATGAATATATTAACTAGCGGCCGCCTGCTATTTCTAACTACTAATAATTTTTTAACTAGACAACTTTAATACAAACTTTTGAACCTTATTTTAGCCCTTTAAGGTATGCTTTTGGAAAAAATATTTTACATATGTTTCATGACTTTTGATGAAAAGCTTTCTTACTGAATGTTTATTAAAAAAACTTCAAAAATAGCAAAGTACTAACTTTGAACCCCCGTTTTGCCCCCAGAGGGGGTAAATTTACAAAAATTTCCAGTTTCTAAGCCCTGCATTGACAACTCACTCAGTTAGCTTTCTCTTATATGGTTTTAGATTTTCTAATTGTCCAATATTTAATTACATAGCATCGCATTTAGCTTTTGAGGCACGAAATCATAAATGGCTATCATAGTTTTCTTAACATAAACTAACGAGCCTTTGCAGCTTATAATAGCGGCTCAAACTAGACTGAATAAGTAAGTGTTCTGATTGGGGTCATTGACCTCAATGCACCTTGGGATTATACAGGGCTAGTTGTACCTACCTAAGGAGTTATCATTGAAACTTTCAGCCAATTAGGAGGGATTTTCATTTATTTAATGCTTTTTAGCAGGTAAATATATTCGGATGTTTTAAATGAAATTTAAGTTAGACTCACGGCTAAATGTGCATTTTGGAGCATGAAATAATAAATCTTATATGTATATAAAATTTTCGTGTCACAGTTTTCGTTCCCGTACTCCTCCGAAACGGCTTGACCGATTCTCATGAAACTTTGTGAGCATATTGAGTAGGTCTGAGAATCGGCCAACATCTATTTTTCATATCCATTAGTGATAAAAAAAAATTAACAATTATTTATATGGCAAACAACGTTTGCCGGGTCAGCTAGTAATAAAATAAATTTTTGATAACATCACATACATTCCTCTGATTCGGTAGTGAGTAGCTTAAGCACTTATGTAACAGAAATCAGAAACAACGACGGTACCACAACACCCAGACCCGAGACAATATAGAAAAGTTCGTTTCCCATATTGACTCAACGGGGATCGAACCCGGAACTTCAGAGATGGCGCGATTGGTTAGCTCAACTCTGTAACATTTTCTTAGTATGTTTGAAACATTGCAGGCTAGAATCGCCGGTTTGTCTGACAAAAATGACGACCTCCGTAGCCGAGAGGCGAGCGGACCGGACTTTCGCGTCGCGTTGTCTCTGAGGTTTCAGGTTCGATCCCCGTTCAGGTCAAGATGGGAAACGAACTCTTTATACTGTCTCGGGTCTGCGTGTTTTTATCCGTCGATGTTTCTGATTTCTTTAACACTATTGCTTAAGCTACTTACCACAGAATCAGAGCAATGTATGTGACGTCAATCGATATTTAAAAACCAAAAAACCACTAGCTCGTTGTCCCAAAGAACAAACATAATTCCCAACGCTTCCAATTGGCAATTCTTAATTCCCGTAAAATTCTAAGCGGACATTTGTAAAAAGTACAGTCGGATCGGTAATCGGTAGATACGTATCGCATCGCTTCGGACCGCAATAATTAAAGACGGACAAAGCCTAATGACTCACACAAAAAATACATTCAATGCTATCCGATGCCCACAAAAAACTGGTCGTCCGGGGTCAAAGATTAGGACGGAGATGAGCGTGAGCCGGCTTCGGTTTGTGCCTACAATCGTGACGAAATTAAGATGTTCTGTTGTCTATACTGATTTTTTTTATTTATTATTTTTATTTAAAAACTTGATTGCAGAAATAAGTAAAACAGGCGGACTTAATGCTAGATGCATTATCTACCAGACAACCGTTGGGTCATGCAGATAGTTCGTTTATGGGTTAAAATGTGACTACACTATGTATTTGACGACCTCCGTGACCGAGAGGCGAGCGTGCCGGACTTTGGCGTCGCGCCATCCCAGAGGTTCCGGGTTCGATCCCCGGTCGGGTCAATATGGGAAACGAATTTTTCTGTATTGTCTCGGCTCTGGGTGTTGTGGTACCGTCGTTGTTTCTGATTTCTGTAACACAAGTGCTTTAGCTACTTACCACAGAATCAGAGCAATGTATGTGAGAAAAAATATATTTGTCCAATATTTATATTTATTTGAATGCAGGCACGAAATTTCATACAAATCGATCACAGTTAGATGAAAACCATAATTTGTGTTACTGGATTTTGGGACTAATCTCCGGCTAGTGAAATATGATTTAAAAAAATATTCAACTCGTAGAAATAATTATATTTTTGTGTGAAATGGGATAACTCGACGCAGTAGAAGACACGGACAGAGTTAGAATAAAATGACACAACTAGAAAAAACAGTATGGCCCTTTATACTTTATTTACCACTAGCTATTGCCCGCGACTTCGCTTGCGTTATTTCAGGATAAAAGTAACCTATATGTTAATCTAGTATGTCATCTCTCTTTTAAACTAAATTTCATCCAAATCCGTTCAGTACTTTTTGTGTAAAGGAGTAACAAACAAAAATGCAGACCTGTGCATCCATTTTACAAATTATCGCGTTTTTATTATGCTTATAAGAAGGACAACAAAATATGTTTTATTCATCCAAACCTAAATAAATGCATAGGCACTATACTGTACTGAATGACCTATCTGTACTCAGCTATTTTTATTCACTGGAAAGTCGTGCCTACAAAAAGTTTGATATTAAGTAGAGACGATGTGTTGCAAACGCGATGATTCGGCTGTTTCCGAGTTTGGTCCTTCGGTCAAAAGACGCATGGTCCATTGGTCTATGGCTGGCTTTTCATACTTTGTAGCTATTGTTGTTCTACAATTCGGCACCAATAGTGAATAGGTGAATTAAGAATTTCAAAGAGGTTTAAGGTAATATGATAAGGGGTTATTTTTAGCTGCGTAAATGTAATCTATAAGAGTGAAGTAAAGAAGTGGAACTCGTTGCCGGCTCATGTGTTTCCTCCTTCCTTTGACATGGATTCATTCAAAAGGAGCGTGAAGAAACAACTTGCGGGCCAGTATAACGTATAGGATATTTCGGTTTCAAATCCGTTGTCATCGCGATGTGGGTTCCTCTCTTGCTTACCATCAGGCTGGGAGGATCCAATATACTGCGCTACTATTAAAAAAAAGTCGCACGGATGTGGATCTATCCTAATCTATATTTATAAAAATTCTCCGAATACCTGAGTAATAACGAAACTCCCCCGATTTCTCTAGAATACCATTATCAGATCCTGATTCCCTTATCATGGTACCATCGGCGGGATATCTCTTTTCTAGCTAAAAACATATTAGAACATTTAATAAACGACGAAGTTATCCGCGAACAAACATTACCATTTATTTTTGAGGTTGTAAGACCCCAAAACCCAGACACACTAGAAATATATTGTCCCTAGCTTTCAAAAGGGCAGAGCCTTACCTAATCCAATTGAGAACCACCTATTTTTTGAAGTTAATTAAAACAAAAAGGAAAACTTGCTTGAAATTTAATATTAAGTCCAGAACTACAGATGATTTTTCCTGTATTATTCACTTTCTTTAAAAGGTCTCCAGAGCAATTATAAGTTCCAAATCTGCACACAGGCCTTACCCCACCAAACAAACGTGGAATGGTCCTCACTCCACTACTGTTTATGTTGCTGTTGTAATCCGACCGTCTTTCATGGTAAAATAACCACTGATTTTCTCATAAATGCCCAAATGCGTACGGTCACCCATCCAATTCCGGACGTCGCCATGCCTTGCTTAAACTTGGTGTTGTTTACGAATCGTTGACACATCTTGAATACTTGAGTAAACTGCAGTTTGTATCGAGTTGCTATCCCAGTGTTGCATTTCCAGTAAGCTTCCCTAACGACTAAGCCACGTACTATTAGAAATGTGGGCTGCAATCGAGAGCTTTGTCAACATTGCGTCGAAAGTGACATTTTCAATGACCAGACAGCATTGAATTAACACTTCTTGAAGATATATAAATATAAGAAAATAAATTAATATTTGACAATATCAGATACATTGCTCCGATTCTGTGGTAAGTAGCTAAAGCACTTGTGTTACAGAAATCAGAAACTACGACGGTACCACAACACCCAGACCCGAGAATATATAGAAAAGTTCGTTTCCCATATTGACCCGACCGCGGTTCGAACCCGGACCTCAGAGATGACGTCCGCTTGCCTTTCGGCTACGGCGGTCGACATATTAGACAAAAAACGTAAATCTACTATATAAAAATAAGTCGGGTTTTCCTTCCTGACGCTATAACTCCAGAACGTACGAACCGATTTCCACGGGTTTGCATTCGTTGGAAAGGTCTCGGGCTCCGTGTGGTTTATAGCAAAGAAAATTCAAATAGAACGAAGCCATCTGGTGGCAAAACGGAGTTCGCCGGGTTTGCTAGTTGTTACTAAAAAAAGTAGTCGTTTAAAAAAAATACAGTGTTTTCACGCCGCACTAGCGATTTCTAGATATTTTACTGAATCTGAAATTGACATTTCCCCTTTAAGCGTGGGTTTTTCAGTTCTTTAAAGTATTTACATAGTTGTTAATCATGACGTACTAATTTCCAAAAACAAGACAGAAATTTAAAAGTCGCGGTCATTAAAATTAAATTATAATTTCTTTATAGTTTTGAGCACTGAAGTCTATTTCTCTATCTCAGAGTAATCAACATACATAAAAAAACTGCTACGTTTATTATATTGATAGGATTATGACTTAAATTTTCCGTTATACAAAAATTCCAAGCCAATGCATCAATTAAAAGTAAATTAATAAATGTTATAAGAAGCCTCACCCTTCGGTATTAATATTCTAACGCCCTACCCCACACATTACCCTTTTTATTATTTCACCAAATCACATCATAATCACACAAACCTTTCACGTGTATTGATATCTTTGATAAGAACCCCATAGTGATGAATATCACCCTTTAATGACACCTCGTAACTCTATACAGTAAAAATATTAATACGGAACCCTCCTGAAAATTGAAACCGGCGCCTTAACGACAGGTCAATGACCGGTAGTTACTCCCTTCATTTATTTGTCTAATCGTTTGTATGAAAAGTGTCACGTGTGGGGTAAGAAAAGCGAAACAGGTAATAAGTGTGTACAGGGGTTGAGTCGGCGGAGCGTAGTTGAAGCAGCCGTGTTGATTTAGAATCGATAAATTGAATATTTGAAGTAAAATAATCGATTTTAAACGCTCAGTATATTCAAAGTCCATCAAAATTCATGAACCTCCTGAATGCATAGAGGATTTAAATGGAAAAAGGTTTGAGGAAATTAAAATTATAAAGATAAAAGTGTGACGAGTGGGGTAAGAAAAGTGAATCAGGTAATAAGTGTGTACAAAGGGGTTGATTCGGCGTAGATGAAAGTAGGCATGTCGATTTAGGATCGATAAATTGAATATTTGAAATAAAATCGTCGATTTTTCAGATCGATTATATGTATCGTGAATATACAGTATATTCAACGTATCGATTCACGAACCTCCCGAATGCATTAAAAGAATTTGAATGAAAAAAGATGTTTAAGGAAATTTGTTTAAATTTCATGATTGCATGAAAGCTTGCAGTGGCAAGTGAATTGGTTTAACATGCTGCTGTTTTAGACTCCACATCTCCTTGATAAGTGGGATTTTTTTAATGATATTTTCAAGAACGCTCTTCCTTTAAGAAGAATAAATAAAAGTGGTTTAATTTTGACCTCGGGTTCCATTTTCAGGTCAAAAAACAATGTAACAGATTTAAATTAAGTTCGTATAGAGCAAATAGTTTTGTTTTGAGTTTTTTACTTATTTGATGTGTTTAAAATGGATTGCAAAATAAGTCCGTCTTAGTAAAATTTTACATGTTATAAATTTTTCAATCATATCCCAGGTTTTATTAAAACAAATAATAAATTAATGATGGATTTTTAAAGATTAAATGAAAGGTCGTGCTTAGTACATTAGAAATATATACGTTTTTAGTTTTTGCTTTCTATATATGTTTTTTATTATTGCTTGTTCGCCTAATAAATAGATTTTAATTTCTAACGCGCGTGTCGCGCTGTCGTCTGTCGTCGTATTTTATTTTTTGTTAAATGCTTTTCTTTAATGAAGGACCTAATTAGGAACATACGCTACACACTCGTTATAAAAATGCAAACCTGGGTGTTCTCATGAAAAACATGAAATATTTCTGTACAAACCTATTGTTACCAATACTGTAGCGGCCGTAGACTAATAACGAACATACATAAAAATAATTTATGCCTGTTTAGTAATAACTGGGTACTAGTTTTGGATACACGTGCCGGGGCGTCGTAATCTTCTAATATCAACAACGGGAATAGAAAACGAACTTGTAATTCAGTAGTAATCCCTAGTATTAGGGATTATGGCCTTGTCATGGACGTTTATTGTATAGACGCTGTTGTGGAAACCTTTCAATGAATGCCTTCTATATTCTATTGGACGGGCTTTTTCGTAAAAATAAAAGTTAGCTTTGTAGCATGGAACATTTTTAACTTGATTGAACTGTTTGATGGTCTTCTCTTCATATAACTGATCTTTAGTGTCTTTGTGGTGTTATATGAAGACCTCCGTAACCGAGAGACCGCGGACCGGACTTTGGCGTCGCGCTATCTCTGAGGTCCCGGGTTCGATCCCCGGTCAATATGGGAAATTAACTTTTCTATAGGCATTGTCTCGGGTTTGTGTGTTGTGGTACCGTTGTTGTTTCTAATTTCTGTAAAACAAGTGCTTTAGCTACTTACCACAGAATCAGAGCAATGTATGGGATGTTGTCCAATATTTGTTTATTCATTTATATGGCAAGTTGTTGGTTGAACTTTAAATATTTTAGTTCAACCACATTCGATTTTAAAAAACACTTCTAAAAAAGTTACAAAAAAGTACGTTTTTTTAAACCTTCCTAACGCGGTTTCTTTGCAAAAATCCAAATCTAATTGACAAACATCTTTATTTGATACTAAGATTCAGAAATATCATCACTATTTTAATATCATAGGGGTCAGTCTCATACATACTAAATGCTTTAATGTAAGTAATAGTAATCATAAAATTGTAAATATGCGTTTTTTATGAGAAAATAAAGTTAATTACTACTCAAATTACCCACGTTTTTGTAATTTTCCTAGATTTTTTACTAACGTTCGATTTCTCAACTCTTTCTACGACATGAATGATAGTAATTACTATAAGTAACACTACGCGGTTCTAATTTGGCGTCTAACGGGCTATAACGTTCAGGATCATTACACTTCTATGTATTCCATCCCGCTCTGATAACAGGATAAAGGTGTTGAGCGAAACTAATTCGGACTGACGGACATGCTAACTGTGTTTACTACGAAATGTACGGGTTTTGGTGAATTATACAATACGCCGAAAGGGTACAAGTTTTGTAATACGAAAAGTAATAGGAAAAGTATCGGAATAAATAACATGAGATGTTTCGTGGAATTTTCTACAATATTATTTTATGTTCTAAACCGGAATGAATTTAATCGTATTCATTTTATTTACCTAATAAGCGTAATCTACATTGTACTCGTATGTTACTGTAACTGGAGTATGCGTTTGTAATAATTGAAAAAAAAAAAGATTTTTCACCAAATGCATTATGGATGTTGTTTACGTTCACCATCAAGGAACAATGGTTGTTGAAAAACTAATGTATCTATGAGAAAAAATCACATTTTTATGTTTAACTATCAACAGATGGCGTCAGTCCAAATTTGTATTTTTGAAAGCTGAATCGCGGTGACACTGTTTTCCTCCAGCCGTATATATGTCGCAGGCATATTGAGTAAATCCGCCGTTTACGTCGTCAGTTTAAAAACGAATGCCGGTTTGTAAAATGTCGAAGACAAAATGTCATTATGTATAATGCCGCGGCAAAGTGAAGTATAGCTTGACAAAGCTCACCATAACATTTGGTTTGCAAAGGACAGTATTATTGAAATTTAATAACACTAACGGACTGTTACCGGCACCTACCGCGGCACGCTCGCTCGGCTTGCGCTTCACTTTAGTCACTAACCTAACCTAACCTAACCAATGGAATCGTTAATTACTTCAATAAACCTTAGGTTAAGTAATTGATGTTGAATAAAAGTCATTTTTGTTACTTGGATATTTTAATGAAGTATCAAAAGAGAACCGAAACCTGAAAGAAAAGTCTTAATTTGTCCAAACAATGTTTTATTCATGGTCATCCTAAAACTACAACCAACTGTTGTCATTTTGCCTGATTTTGCATTCGGAATATAACATAACAGCGAGCGTTTTTAAACAGACGACGCCATTTGTAAACGGCGGATTCAAAATTCGGCCATTTGTAAAATGCCTGCGACATATATATGCTGTGCTTGACGGTTTAAAGCTTTTTTCCTTTCCCTCCATGTAACCTCATAGCGGGTTAAACATATGTGGATATTATGGATGTAGACACGGTACATTTACCACAAAAGCATTTTTTATAACTTGTTTTTGTCTATCTGTTTGTACCGGCGTTATCGAACAAAAGAAAGACATTTAGCCTGCACCGAAATGTTTTAGAATCGTAATAAAAATTATAATCTGGACGACCACCAACAATTTTGTACCGTAACGGAAACGCCGAAGCGGTCACTTTCTATTATACCATACAATTCCCCTATTTCACCAGCTAGGTTCAAAGTAAACCTACGCCTGTCCAGATTAAGCTATAATAACCCGGAGATGTGTAATAAAGCGCAAAATATGCAGAGTGCGTCGTCCAAGTAAATATTGTGACCACGTGTGCCAACGCGCGAGCTGTGTAACGCATACATTCCAGTGCCGAAGAAACGCTATAAATGTTTCAATAATATAAAATTTCTAGTTGGCAGATGAAGGAACTTTTGCTATTAAGAATAAGAATAAGAATAAGAATTTATTTATTAGCACACAATCATTACACAGACATAAAAGTGACACAAACAATTTATAGGTACAGTAGAAGTAACTAACATAAAAATAAAAGAAAAAACATAGTGATTGCGCACCTAACAAGGTCCCAGCCTCAGCATAAGCTGCTACGACATTGGATGCCACAGTAGCGCTGGTATTCTGGCGGAACCTTAAGCCGAGTGGCGCGGTGATAAAAAAAGAAAGAACTGAGAAAAAGAAAAAATATAGTTCTGATTTCCATCATAGAGGTACTTAAGTTGCCAACTTAACAATCATATGAATGTGTGTGATGTTGTTTCGTATTTATTTATATACATTAAAAGCTCTTCCTTATGTTGCATTCAAATAGAAAGGATATACATTCTAGGACTTCAACTAAAATTCGTTTAAAGTTGTTCACTCCATATAAGGTAACATAAACTAGAGTTTTTATTTATCACTTTTCATTAATATTGTCAGGGCCTTTTAAGGCAAGTTAAAGTATAAAGGTATTTGGATAGAGATATTGACAAATTTTCATAAAAAAATCCCATTGCTATTTTAAGATTGTGCCTATTCACAATCTACTCATCAAAAACCAGCTAGATTTGCAAATAAGAAATTTTACGCGAATACGGAAATTTAGCCGCAATTTTTCACTCTGCAGTGTAATTATAGAGCGTAAACTATATACTAGATAAGATTCGGATCCATTCAGTAGCAAGTTTTAACCTTTACACCTTTCTATAGATAATACACAGGCGATGTGAGGTGCGGGGGGGTTTTAGTGGGTAGTCCTCACTCTTTTGCAGAGCGGGGGAGTCCCTTTCACGCCACTACCTTCTTCAATTAGCATCGTACTGCTGCGCCAATATATTACCCCCCTTAAAGTCGTAGGACCCAGACAACCAGACACAATAGAAAATCCAATTGTGTCTGGCTATTAAAATGACATTCGGTCTTACGAGGTTAAAAAGGCTTCAAAAAGCGATAATCTAGCGAAATACTGTAGTAATCGCGTATCTTTCAATGTACACAAACATTTCGTGCATAATAAAGTCTCGTTGTCACGCGCAAGCGGCCCCATCTCATTACGGTAAACTGTTTCTGTTAGCTTTAAATAGAGCCATCGGACGCTCATGTGCACACGGCACAAATTCCAACCCCTAGTCCGACTCTGGGCTCCTAGACAAATGGAACTTTGGTAAGGATAGCGAAAGTTCACTTCGCTCAAGTGTCATGTGCAAGTGTGAATCTCATAAGCCTCATCTGAAAGCTCAAAGTCGCTCAGCGAGTAGTAGAGTTTTTTAAATGACGAATGTAGAAGTGACTTATATACTCACTTCCACACCGTAAGGCATTAATATAGCTCACTAATGATTAGGCAAATGTGTCCATATTTGAAATGGACAAGATGCTGATATTTTTTGATCGACACGGGAATCGCACCCAGGACCCGAGATCAGGAAGCAGTTACTAAAACTGCTATGTTTAGGTTGAAAATCGTTAAAAACTACTCTTTTTTTACCATTACTATTGCCGTCCAAGGCTCCAACTGACTGAGCCTAGCGGTAATTCTGGCACTAGTGTTATTTTAAATGTATGTTTCAAACTTCTTAAATTTACTTAAGATTTATATAATACACAGGAAAGCGATTTGATTTGATCTGATTGCAAATAATAATATTTCTATTCATCAATCATTCATTGTTTCATTTGTAATTACAAATCTATAAAATAACAAAACCTTCTTCAAAACGCTTTACTAATTTATTTATTTATTGGAAAAAAAAAAAGGAAAAGTCTTATGGGTGTGTGGCCACAAATTGAGTTACCATTATCTACATTAGACCGTGGAGGCGTCAATAACATACACTTACAAAGAAAACTACTTGATAAAACCGACAACCTGATAACAAAATTAAGATCTAAAACTTCTCACTAATCTGAGTAACTTTCAACATACTATCTGTACGAATCATAATGACGACACACGAAAAGCTAGCCAAAACCGATGTTATCTATGACTCGCTCTTGACCGTTTGTCTATTCCCGACTGTCAGCGAGGTCAACGCTCCCCACCCCAAACAATAAACTGATCAGGTTTTATGACTTGTTTACATTAATTTATGAGGACGGAGCTTATTGGGCTAATTCGGACTAGTGATGGAACGATTATGTCAGATATCGATATAGAACACCGTTGTTGACAGCTATCGACATCGATAGAGTGAACCAATGAACACTATTTAGATGATAGTATCTTACGGTCTCTCCTTAAAGCAAAGGATCACACGAATACGATTATTCTGTGTGATTGCAAGTATATTATTTTTACTTTATATAATGGTAAGAATTTACGTAATATTATTGGTACTTACGGTTTCTAGTTTTAGCGTAAAACAAACACTTTAAATTGTTAAATCATCTCACAAAAAAAGTTTCAATTACTGATGAGATTTTTTTCCAAAGATAGTACTGACGACTCATTCCATTTTGCAATTAAATAAATTGGGATCTACGATCGTTTGAAATAAACAATACAAATAAAAAATAATTGTTTCATTAGTTTGGTCCATTAAATTAACGGCGAATAAAACCATAATGAAAACTTACAGGTAATAAAATCACTAAACGTGCATAGCACTTAGAAATATACTTACTATAAAGTGTTGGTACAGCATTTAGTGAATATGATATAAATGTTAAAAGTGTAGTAGTACTTTTATTAAGAACTATTATATTATGTTATTGAAATATATCGATACTCGACATTTTCATGAAGGTGCGACACATCACTACAATGACCTTAACACCACTTAATTTAGTTTTCTGAGGGTAAGCGCACCGAGTGTTTTGTTATTACTTGTTAAAGTGTCACTAGTGTAAACTAGATTAACAATAAAATCGTACATTCAATTTACAAAACTTAATATCTTTTAATGCTGTTATGGCCTTAGATTATGTTTTATCTCTTTGTCTCTTTTCCATCGATCTATGTTTTTCCTTTAGTTTTATTAAAATACAATTTTATTTTCCTCTATTCTGAGTTCTTTCTTCTTTCCCTTACCTTTGTAATACATGTAATTCTCTCTATTACAGGTTTCGGTAATGGTTCCTACATATGTAAAAGAGCTTATATTACAGGGATGGTTACCGGATCGTAGCTCGAAAGCTGATATGTTAGACCTTGGGTGCGATTCCTAAGTAAAAAAGATTGCTAACAGTGTATGATGGTCCATAACCTATGCTTTTATCTTTGTAATTTTACCTCTAAAAACCGCGAATGAAGTCGCAAGCAGATGTTAGTTTTGACTGTATAGTGTGTGAATGTTTTGTTCATTAAATATTATATCTAATATAATTAATACAGACTGGTTCAACTGAATCAAAACCCTGTAATAAGTTTAAAAAAGTTCAAAAGCTTTATTGAAAGTGCGTGTGTACACAATTAAATTAAATACAAGCCTCGTAATCGTATCACAGTCCACAAGAACTTTTAAAAGCTCAATTGAATTTCATACTTAAGGCCATTAGAGAAAGTTCAAAAGGCTAGAATTTAGTTTAGTTTAATTTTGGTACATACCTTTTTTATCGAAAGTGCCTCTTTGCTATTGTGTATTGTAAATAGGGCATTCAAACGACATTTCGAAATTCAAAAGGCTAGAATTTAGTTTAGTTTAATTTTGGTACATACCTTTTTTATCGAAAGTGCCTCTTTGCTAATGTGTATTGTAAATAGGGCATTCAAACGACATTTCGAAATTCAAAAGGCTAGAATTTAGTTTAGTTTAATTTTGGTACATACCTTTTTTATCGAAAGTGCCTCTTTGCTATTGTGTATTGTAAATAGGGCATTCAAACGACATTTCGAAATTCAAAAGGCTAGAATTTAGTTTAGTTTAATTTTGGTACATACCTTTTTTATCGAAAGTGCCTCTTTGCTATTGTGTATTGTAAATAGGGCATTCAAACGACATTTCGAAATTCAAAAGGCTAGAATTTAGTTTAGTTTAATTTTGGTACATACCTTTTTTATCGAAAGTGCCTCTTTGCTATTGTGTATTGTAAATAGGGCATTCAAAGGACGTTTCGAAATTCAAGTGGTTTTGGTATCAGGTTCAAAGCTCAATAACTATAAGATCGACAAAATTGCATTAAAATTTGTCTTTGATACTAATTTCTGCAATAAAAGTTTATATTTATCTATGCATCGGGAATGTTTGCGGAATACCAAACTGACGGCTTTATGGCCGTATTCCGAAGAAAGACCGGATCCCTGATTCGAAGGATGCAGGACAGTCGTAACAGCATCCTAATGACCAAAGCGGATAGGTACACCTCACAGCTGTGGAAGTGCCTGGTGCTGAGAGTGACCACAGAAACATATTTCTTTGGTGGCTCTTAGCACACAGCTGCTGGTATTTTTAATTTCTATTGTTATATATTATGTTCTTTGTAATCTACTAACATACTTAGTCTTTAAGAATCTGAAACTGTAACTAATAACCATGGATCTTGGTTATCCGAAATAAAACATATTTTTTATTTTTTTTTTATTTATATAGAATCATTATACTTATTATTTATGGTTTCCTTAAGTAACTAACCAAAATTAAGAGGGGTTATCTTCACCTCGTAATATAAACTATATAAATGGTTTATACGCGCAAATGAATAAAAAATGCACCATCATTACATCATTACCGTCATTACATTTTATACAATGATTAACAATAATGGTTAATGGTATTTTTCCTAATTGACATTCATATGACCAAAAACATCGGAAGAGGTAAAATAGATTTCATTTTGCATTATTTAAACCAATCTAAACTGTATCAAAATTTATTTGTGGCACAGTATAAGGAAGGTTCCAGTGAAACTAACTGTTTTTTGTTTAATGTTTGTTACATTTGCTTGTACTGATATCTATAGAACCAACAAAAATGTAAATTTTTGATATTTATAAGTAAAATTCGCAGTCTCTATTCAATCAACTACTTTAATTCAGCCAGGATTCAATAATGGACTTAATATGAATTGATTTAATTTTAGTGGTTCTTCAAAAGTTCAAAGGTCGAAATTAAATTCTATAAGTTTATAATCCTTAATTTAGAAGCATCATAACAATTTAAAATATATTTATATTTTTATAATGACATCAGTTACACTTATGAATAGTCTCGTGATAAAGTTCTGCGTGGAATAAAGAATACCTTATATCTAGTATATTGATGTTTTTGAGTAAACACTTCAAAACATTTAATTATATTAATTTATTTGTCACGCGTAGTTCATTTCCATGTTAATTTTATAAAGTAAAAAAGTATTAACGAACAAATTTGGTGGTACTTTGTTTTATGATATTACAAAAAAAAATATGCACTACAACAAATATTACATTAATTGCATTATCTTATAATGTATCATTGTATCGATGATTAATTTAAACGGATTTTGGTAAAACAATGTCAAGAGTTCATCTCCACAAGTACAACTCCACAATAGTAATTGGCGTGCAATTATAGCCCTTATGGACCACATAGTCAGTAAAGGTTACGGAAACTCTACTAATGTGTTGTGGTTGTCAAAGAAGAAAAACGGTTTAAAATAAGAAAAAATAGTGTATTATGTAAGCGATAAAGACATCAAGGAAGAAGAATAACAAACAGAAAAGTAAACGAAAAGAATATCAAAAACATACCTACGTCAAATTTGAAATCATAATTTAAATGGAAAAATATGTAATTATAGCATATACGTTTGGTTGGCCACAATATCATCAGCCTATTTCCTTGAAATTTTGTACTTAATGTTACCGGACGCGGTCGAACAGATATTTCTTACTGCTCTTAAATTGACTATTATCAATTCCTACAAGACATTCAAAATTAGATTCCTCTCAAGCGAGGCCGAAGCAAATGTTATTAATTCAATTACTGGTCCATCTTGCTAAGTAACTTCACAAATTATATTTATACCCTTTTTCTCCGTATTACCCTAATTTAAAATTAATTTCATACGCCGGTAGGCGGCAGCACTGGGCGCCGTGACGAACAGGGTCGGATTTGATCTGCTAATTAAGTTTGTTACATATTAAATAAGAGGGTTTTCAACGAAAATGTAAATTATTACGCCCTTATTTTATGTGGTTTTGTATTTAGGTTTAAGACTAAGGAAAACTAAGGATTGCTAAATATGAGATTATTAATAATAATCATCTTTCTATTTAATTCAGGACATTTATGCTAAGGGCATTACGTTTAAATTGGGTGTTTTTGTCATAAAACTGAAAGGCGAAGAATTAAAAAATCCGTCTTAAACTCAAACTTATGCTGTATGTAACAAGTGATTGAAACAAATGCATCATCAATACGAACATTCACCAGGCATGAAGAACATCTGAACATTCTTAACTTAATAGTAGTAGCAGACGCTAGTCGTTAACTTCCAAACACATATTTAGCCAATCATATCCGATTTTTTTTGCAGGGGGGAAATGCATTGACACCCAAGAGAGGTGACGCCAGGACTACCTGCCAAAAGAGGTCAGGAAGCCTATTTTGCGTATATTTAAATAATAGAAGGGGAGGCCTATTTTGCGTAAATTTAAATACTAGAATACTAAGGATGCTACTATTTCCAGTTGCTTATCTCCTCAATCCGTCGCCATGACTACGACACGTCGACCATTAGACCGCGAAATTAGCGCCGCGACCCGCACTAATGATTATTATTGTTTAACTACCTGCGTCTGTCGCATTCAGCTCCGCTTAGCTCACAAGCGATACGTGCTGCGTTCATCGTAATCTTTAATTTTGTCTTGTGCTAAGGAGAGATGTATTGGACATATGACTAGCTCAGCCGAGAGGTGAGCAAGCTGGACTTAGGTGTCGTGCCAGCTCGGAGGTCCCGGGTTCAATTTTAAAAATTAACTTTTCTATATTGTCTCGTGTCTGGGTGTTAGAGTATCGTGGTTTGGTCTGATTTCTGTAACACAAGTGCTGTAGGTACTTATCACAGAAACGCATTTTAAAAGTGGTGGCGTTATCTGTCAAGTCGTTGTTTCGTTTTAGAGAGATATAAAGTTAGCACATAGATCGTGTTTTTGAACCTGGGTATTGGCCTGCTTCAGCTTACCTCTTAAACTACATACTTACATATCCGAACACCGAAAAACATAAACGTAGGAACCCACGTTCCCCACCAAGAACAAACATCCTATGATGTTTGTTCTTGGTGGGGAACGAGCCCACAAACCTTTTTTTTTTTTGTTGACGGGGGAAACGCTTGATGCACCGTACCGTCACCCCGAGGGCGTGTGTGGGACTCCCACCTACCTACCTACCTCGGACTACCCACTAAAACCCCCCGGTTGGACGTTCATCGCCTTAATGGTGGCTCCATGGGAGATCGGCTCAGCCTTTACTTCCACGACGCCGCCGGCGGAACAGCCGCTTACGCGGCTCCGTCTGCTCCCCCCATTGTGTTGGGGGGAGTCTGAGGATGGCCGGTCCAACGGAACCATCCCCACCTCGCAACGATCCCACAAACCTTGTCAACTACCACTACCTCGTGCCAAGTGAACCAAGCGCTAACTAACTAGTGTTCCTACGGGTCAGTCAATATTAATATACAAGGAAATTTTGCAAAAAAGCGGATAAAATTGCTAGTTTTTTTACGCAACTAAAATGTAGTTATTTTATAGGTACACCAACAAAACATATCGACATTGTAAAAGGGACATTTGATACAGAGATAAAATAGTATTTGTCTCGAATACTAAAAAGTTTACTAGTATCATCTACATAATAGTAGTACTTACGTCCAGTACTTTTTGTACTATTTTTTGCCACAATAGATGAAATTTTTTTTCAGGCTTACCTCACCGTATGGCGTCTCTGGTCCCAGTAGGCATATATCGCCCAACCAGCCATCCACTACCACTCTTCAAGAACCCTCTTTTACGAGGGAGTTTAACCTTGCCGGAACTTCTGCCGTCGACTAGAGAGACCCTAAAAAGGACGTCGCTAATCCTCAGGAGCCAATAACAAGCAGACATACCTGGAGGTATTCCGACCCAGCCCACCCCACAAATATACTAGTACAAGCTACTCTTCCACTAAGCAGCGGTCTAAACGCGGCACCCATATACGTGGAACAATGTCAGATATGCGATTATAAATTACGGCGATTAGGTGGCGCTTCGGATATGTTGCGCCGAAACGTCGCGGAACGGGACGCTGCGGGACGCGCATTGTCCCGGCATGACGTATGGGAACACTTTTGTGCAGCTGAACTCGGTTGGCACCGTCATTTGGCTGAACAGTGCTGAATTCCATTCGGGAATCCTGGCGAGTCAGGTGTTTTGTTCCCGTTTCGGGGTAATTTGTGAAGAAAATTATAGTATTTATTTAGAATTTATTGCAAGTATTTAATTAGTCTGCTTGTCTACACATTTTATTTTTTTTTTTTAAAGTTTTATCATTCTTTTAAATTAACACAACACACTATATGTCTTGCTACAAAGTTAGTGAGTTTTTTTAATGGGTTATTCTCTGTTTGATATAAGTTCCGAACCGAAGGTAGCTTCTAGAGTAGCGGTAGATCGTACCTATAGATATAACATAAATATTACTGATAAAATTAGAATAAATAAATAAATAAATAAATAAATAAATAAATATTGGACAACATCACATACATTGCTCTGATTCTGTGGTAAGTAGCTTCAGCACTTGTGTTACAGAAAACAGAAACAACGACGGAACCACAACACCCAGACCCGTAAAAAAAAATTGAAATAAAACTGTGGCCAGACTATTTTCCTCTGAATTTTTTAATTATTTATTAGTAAATTCTGAAAATTATTGCAAATCCGATTAATTTCCAAATAACAATGATGTTCTTTCTACATGATGAACATGTTTTCACATCGCATTTTATATGAAGGATAAAAAAGAAAACACAAACGCAAAAGTAGTAAAAGAAACAGATACCTCCAAAGACTGCCCTGTCCTTTTCAAAGTAGATAGCACGCACCTTTAAAATATCACTTTTCAATTTCCCCATTTAAATACGCATTGAAACAATGAACGTTTTCGTATCTAATCTCCGAAGACACGCTTCAATCACTTATGCGGTGGATCCGTACCTATAAATGAGAATGGAGGGAAAACAAAAAGTTAATCATCGAACCATCCACTTGGTAAGGTTGCTACATAAAAGCCGGACAAGGGTGTTTTGGTTAAATTGTATCCAGCTGAGCTTAACATAATTGTAGAGACCATTTACATCGAAATAGATGCATTATAGACAAATTACACCAATTAAGGCAGTCTTAAAAATTATGAGAAAAGAAAAAGCAATCTCTTCCAATAAATTTCCAAGAAGCAAAAATTTTATAAACTGATAAATAGTAATTGCAACGGCATCTAGGCTTTTCGGTTTTTGGCAATAATTTTCACAGCTGTCATTTTTATAATCCCCTTTTCACCCTATGTTACGGAGGGTAGGAAAAGGAGTAGTGACTCAGATTAAGAAAAAAATATCATATTTTAAAAATAATTGAAAATAATAATACAGGGCGATAGTTAAAGATAAAGTAAAGATTGAAGCAAGGAGACAGATTTCGAAAGCAAAAAAAAAAAATTTAAGTCTCTCCTCAAGGAGTCCGTAATATCTATTTTAAGGTAGTATTTGGAAATGCTAACCTTGTTAGCTAGTTCTTAAAATTTCATTTCAGCTTCCAAAATTATTTTCACACAAAAATAACCCCTATTTCTTCTTATCTTCCTAGATAGGACTAGAACACACTGATTTTAAAACGACGGTGTTACAACACCCAGACCCAGAAATATGAAAACGTTCTATATTTTCTCGGATCTCGTGGTAATTTATGGGATACCATCAACTATCTAAGTATTTCCCAACAATCTGCTTGAACTGTTCCAGCTCCTCAAGCTGACAGCCCTATTTCATCCAAAGTATTCCAGAGACAATGGATGTACCCACTGGGAAGGCGTAATAAAGTATTGAAAACACCGAACTCCAATCAATATCTCTTGAACTCCCTCGGGACATCCTGTGGATGTGAGATCCGTAAGGAGTGGGCTGTCCCAGACCTTTTCGGCTTAGGGATTTCGAAGCTCGAAGTACTAAATGAGAGTGGGAGTCGGTTCAACTTTGCATATCTAAAGCATTTGGAATGCTATAAAGAACCTAGTGTTTCAAAAACCTTGGGAAAGTGTTATGAATTTGCAGGTTGTGAACGTCCAATAGATTCATTTCATTGTAAACTTAAGATGTTGCCATCTGTTAAGCAGCGTTTATCATAAATATAAAAATTAAAGCCTCAACGATATAGTGATTATTTTAATTTATATGACGAATAAATAAACTCGTATTTCTATTTATAAAAAGTCACGTCAGATCTTTGGCGTTATTGTAGCCTTAAGAAATATATTGATTATGCAAAAAACATATTTATGTTGTTTTAAATACATTTTAGGGTAAACTATTGAACTCGACACCCATAAAATCTCAAGCCTTTGTCATTGAAGGCTTTATGAATGTTGATATAGACATAAATAAAATTATATTAATTATTATTATTATATCATAATGAACTTGGCTCTCGTTTGACACAATTTTAAATAAAGGTATTTTTAATGTCTACACATACAAAAAACACTTTACCTATTAGCATTATACCTCATACCTTGTACCTAATGTAAGTTAGGTATAAATTGACCGCTCTCCAACGTCAGAGTTACGTCAACGTCGATTATTCATTTATGAGAATAAAATTTTGATTCTCTACTTACGTGCATAATGGATCGATGTATATTTGTGATGGCAGCATAATAAATTGTTACATTTGATTTAGATTTATTCCTCAAAGCAAATGATAATTTACGCAACACGAAAAAACACAACAATACAAAATCGTAAAAAAGAAAATAAATAATTCCGAGATTGCAAGAATAGTTACATATGCGTGCATTCCTCAGCCCACATCACTTTATTGAGGTATTAACCAGCTAAATCGATTGATTTTTTCATTGCCAGCCGTAAAGAGCCAGCTAATCCTTTTTACGGTTTCATTAAATCCGAAATTAGCTTACGTCATGTGTAGGGAATGGAAATAAAAGATAGTTCACATACATCACAAATGTGGTAGTTTGAAGAACACGTCTATGATAGTGTTGCTGAGCAATTAATGTCGATTGTCGATCGAATATCGATGTTATCGATACCATAAACTGCTGTAAAAAATACTTCATACTTTTTATTGTCACATAAACTTTCGATAATCGTATGACTTGCTTTCTCCTAGCCTGTGCCTCAAGCGTGCATCTATAATGAAGTCCTGGGTCCTCCACGACTATAATCCTGATTTGGCGAGTCCATTTCTAGCTTCCACAACCCTGGTTTCCATAGCTACTAAGTTTAGCTAACTTTTAATTTGTTACTGGAAAATTAGTGATTCAAGCCGGCATGGACCTAACTAAAAGCGTAATACCTCAGTTATACTCCGCGAGATTCGAACCCGTTATATTCAGGTTTTGGCACTCGGCGCTCTAACTAGTACAGCCTCCTCATAACTACCAAGTTATGATGTTACTGTCAAAGAAAGGTTTCTAATTTATTATGACTCATTTTATACTAAAATTATCGATATCGATAAAAATAACACCGTCGATATTTTCGCAACACTACATGTTATGGCTACCGAATTACGATTCGAACTGCGACTGTGATATATAGTTATCTTTAAACGCGATTTATTACTTTACAAGCGTTTGCTCACTATATTCCCTGCATCGGTTTTTTGTATAATGTTACTACTCACAAAATGCTTTTTCTCTCAATACTCATTTCAGGCACGGTTACAATATTTTACCATTCGTAATGTATCAAAAATTACTATCTGTTTTTCTCCAACCGACTGCGAGTCGTTAATACCTTTCTATATCAGCTGTCTCCAGTCGTTCGTCAGTCGTTTTTATCTTACGCCTTGTCTAATTTATTATTATCCGTTGGTAGAACTGATCGTTTTTCAAATATTGGAACCACGCTTAGACAACCACAAGCGAATGAACTGACGCATTACTAAGAACCGTGATAGTTAGAGAGTTGAACTTTTCACAGATTATTTATTTATTTATTTAAAAACTTTATTGCACAAAAAAAAAGTACAACAGGTGGACTTAATGCTGTGGGCATTCTCTACCAGTCAACCTTTGGGTCATGCGGAGAGTTAGTTTATGGGTGCGGTAATAGTGACAAAGTGCATAAGTAATCTAAAAAATAAAATAAAAATATAATACACGAGAATAGTAACTATCAAGCGTTACAAAATTCATTTCGGAAACAATTAAATATACATATAGACATACATGAATAAATATAATATATATATAAAATATGAAGCTATACTTAAATTAACATAATGAGCATATATATATACTTATATATACATAAGTAAAGAATACCACTTAAAAATATAAAATAAATAATAACTATATATAAATGGATTCAGCAATTGACAAATTCATGTCTACGATTTATGTATTAGCGAGAGAGAAGAAGTGTTCACGAACTTTCATTTTAAAAATTCCTGATTATGTGTTCCTGTTGGCGCTATAACAACAAATACTAAAAACTAAATAAATAAATTAGTAAGATAGAACGGTAACAAAACAGAGACTTCCCGATTCGGAATCGTTTCTAATACTTGTGAATCAGTCCCCTGGCTCGGTTACTTTAATCGGGTAAAAACCACCCGTTCTTCCACTGCAGTCGACTGCAATACCAACGGCAAATGAAGATGGACTCCCCACATTATTACTCAGCTTTATCTAACATCTGCCGGTCCGAAGCTTAGTTAATCAACACGGCTATTGTTGAGCACATTATTACGGGAACACGGAGCAGATACTGTGACATCAGTTATCACGTGACAAATAACACGTGACTCAAGCGTTTGTTCAGCCAGTGTACCAACACAGCCAGAATAATTAGATACTCAACGTAGACTATCGGATATTTAGACAGATACCTAGTAGTTTTGGTCTGTTTCTGAATGAAATTGCTGGTGAATCACGGCTTTGGAGCAGAGCCTAATGTGTTTTTAGAAAGTAAATGAGGTAAAGAGTAATAACAGGGGACTGTTGTATTTACATTTTGAGCGAATTGGGAGAGAACTGTTATTTTTGATTGCTTCGTGTGAAATGAATGTTTTGCAAGTATATGGCCCACAGTCACACCAAGTAACTGGTCTCAAACTAAAGTTTTCCCTTGTACAACCAGAATACTTCTGACTATGTACCGTGCTTTAGTCCTGGGCATAAGAACTAATATACCTATAACTGTTTTTGTTTACCGTGCTATGTTTTCGAATGTACTATTAATACCGAACGTATGACTGATTGGGGGTGTCAATGGACCACACCCAGGCCCCAACCAAACAAAAGTTCCTTACCTAAATTGGACTGGATCAAGAATTAGACATGGGGGCTGATTCGGAAAAAAATATTTCAACTTGGAAAGGCTATATTTTGTCTCTGTTTATATATAGTAAGAGAAGAAACATTGTTTCCCAATTCAGATCCAATTCTAATGTTTTGTGAATAGGTTGGAATATTTTACGCATCAAGTACATATCTGCCTTTCCTTGCCTTTCAGGTTTTCGAAATTTCGAAAGCAAAATTATATTACCACCACCACCTTACAGAAAACCGCAGCCAAATAACAATCACTTCTGTATTGTTGCGTTCCTGCGTGGTAAGGTTTTCAGGTTTTCAGAGCTCCTGAGGGGTGCTACATTAGTAGCAGGTTAAGGGCGACAATTCCAGTAACAGATTTATTATGCTGTACTTGCCGCCCTTAAGCTAGGACCTCAATAACAATTAACAGCAGGTGGGTTGAGGTTAATCTTGAAATGTAATATAAAAAACCCATCTGTGCCTTAGGGCGTCGCGACAAACAGTTTGGGAAACACTGACTCACAAAGCCTATTTTAGTAAACAAAAGTGCGAATACAGTTTCTATTTAAATAATATAGTAATTTTAAATCCGTAGTCAATTAAATATTGCAGACAGTAGCCATATGCAATGTGGCAGCCACGACCGTGCGAGTGACACGCTCTTCACAAAAATATATCGAGTAAAAAATCCGATAAATAAACCGAACCGTTATTCAGATCATGAATCTGTTGTTTATTTTACGAGTCACGAAAGACTTATAAGCGATTCTCATTACTCTTAGCAAAACTTCGGGGAACAACTTCAGTGTAGAATTGCTGGATGCGAGAAGGGGATTCGGGAATGGACACTCTGATTGCTTTATGACTGTACTTAATTTGTTTCTCTGGGAAAATGGGGGGCGGGGAGGGGTCTAGTGTGTGGGAGACATGAGCTTGTAATGGATTTTTGCTGTGTGAAAACTGGGGCCGTTAAGTGCTTGTTGGGGCGTTAAGTCCAACTTAACGTAATGTAAGGTTTTGGGAAACGTAGTTGTTATTATTGATCAACTAAGTGTAAATTGCACCAACATATTTTTTTTTTAATATGGACTCTGTCCCGCGTTTACAAACAACGCAGTGATTCCGCCAATGTCAAGTGTTTAGAGAGACACGTCAAAAATGGGACTGCGCGGTGTAATGAGGTATTTCTTTCTATTTTGAGATCCTCATTATGTACCTATGCACCAACTTAAATTTAACGGATTTAAATTTGCAAAATTTGAAAATGTATGGGATATGACAGTTCTGACAGTTGTCAAACCGTCAGTTACTGTCAAAGTTTAGTAGCTGACACTTATATAAATAAAATAAGTAAATGCGCCCGACAGCGAAACTGGTCTCAAACTTAGATTTTCCCTTTATGTATGATTACTAAACGATCATCACTAAGTGGGGACGTCATATAATTGTAAAAAAAATGAGTTTTTTTACATTACTGTACTAAGAACACGCTATATTTTACAGTCAAACCTTGTAAGTGTGATATGTTTTCGTGTGTGACTTGTAAACTGTCCTTAATTGAATACATAAATTACATAATGTATATAGGTCTGCTATCAATTTTTACGTAAAATAACGTGTCTCTCTAAACACTTGACATTGGGATATCTAGACACGCGAGATAAGAGTCCATTAAAAAAAACAATTTTTGATTGAATTAATGATTATATATTGTGGATGATGCGAATATAACTTTTCTGTAAAATAAATGTCGTGCGTGATACTTCTAGAAAGATCTGAAGCATAGATTACAAAAAATAGTCACATCTATACATTCGTAGTTCCGTCCCGGTGTTAGTTAACAAGTCTCAGGTCATCAGTTATTCAATAAAGTTCGGACGACACGAAGCCTGCCTGAACTCCGGCTGCGAAATTCGAGCACTCTTACATGTTAATTGAATGCTGAGATACAGGCCTCCCCGCCGTCTGTGAGGGGATGATAAACTTCTATCACTGCTCTGTTCTCCTGGTACACCGCAGAATTATTTTTATGTTTTACCTTTGTAAACGCACCAGTAATCTTCTACAACCTATTAAAATTTCCATAAAGGACGACAAATTTTTCAAAACCGAGACACTACAGCTAAATCGGTTTAGCCGTTCTAGAATATATAGTATGTAACATAGTATGTTCGATGTAATCTATATGAAAAAACATATTTGACTATTTACTATTGTAAGTAGCGGAAGTTGAAGGTTGTGGGCATGTTAGTAGCCTGGGTTTAGCTACGTTCCTTGTGCTGAAACGATGGTGATATCTTTAGGTAATATTTGACTTAATACTACCTACTTATGTGCAAGGACAAATCAAATCTAAGTTTAAAATAAACTAGGCACTATGGACGACAATAAGTGTGTCTCCTATTAATGACCTTACCTGGCATAGCTGAAGGAGGCACGCAGTGTCAGTGTGCGAGTAAAATGCTTTTCGTCAGATGTCTGGGGATCTTGTGGCCTGAAGTAGAGATTTACATGGCACTAATGACCCGCCCCGGCTTCGCACAGGTGAAGTATTGTTATATATTATGCATGTATTATATACATAATGATATTGGACAACATCAATATTGGACAACATCACATACATTGCTCTGATTCTGTGGTAAGTAGCTTAAGCACTTGTGTTACAGAAATCAGAAACAACGACGGTACCACAACACCCAGACCCGAGACAATACAGAAAAGTTCGTTTCCCATATTGACCCGACCGGGGATCGAACCCGGAACCACTGAGATGGCGCGACGCCAAAGTCCGGCTCGCTCGCCTCACGGCCACGGAGGTCGTCAAAATACACCTTCTTTATATGTATGTATATCACTATGGTAATTTAAACAGTCGCATCAAAATACAATGCGTGGTTTTAAAGATCTAAGCCAGCATAGGGACGGACGGCCAGTGGCGTAACTACAGGGTGGCAAGTCGGCAAAATGCCACGGGCCCCCAGCCAGAAGGGGCCCCAGGTAAGAGGAGAATCCCAATTACCAAGAATAATTTTTACATCAAACTTTCCTAAAGTATGCACTACATTTCTGGTATTTCCAAACAAGTATTAGACATTGTTCTTTCTTTGAGAAGGAGGGGGGGGGGGGGGGGGGGTTGGTCGATGGATTGATGAAATTGCCACGGGCCCCGAATGGTATAGTTACGCCACTGCGGACGGCCTTTGTTTTATACTATGTACTACACAATACAAACCATCTTAAGGGACTTTGTGAGGCCAATAAACTTCCATCTCAGCAAATGTCTTTTTTGTGTGTGATACTGCGATAGGTTAGACGTGACATGTCTTAGTGACTTGTGTCTCGGATCCTAGGTTTAATTCACGCCCAAAAGAGCGTAGCTTAGATCTTTAAAATTAGCAACGAACTTAGATGCGTTTGTTTATTATATAGTGGGATACAAGAGACGAGTTTTTATTTTTAAAATAGAATAAATAACCAACATTTTTAAGTTTTTAAATTGCATCCGTGCGAAGCCGGTGCGGGTTGCTAGTGTTTAATAATTGTGACGGTCAATAAATGTCTCTCTCTCTTTATTTCTAGAGTCCAGTGGGTACATCTTCCTTGGGCCCCATCGATGAGACTCCACGAAGGCGTGCACAGCAAAAACTTGTCAATTATTTGAATGACCCTCGGCGCGTCGTTAGCTTGCGCGCCTCGAGAGCGCTTGCATTCTGCAGACATCGACAGACAAACTAATTAATAACCATATTAGTGGGGAACTTTGGGACCGTATTTGCGAACTTTGCCCAAAGCCGCTCCTACCGCTTAAAACCGTCGCCAGCCCCAATACATGTGTCATAGGATTTTAAACGCTTTTGCATTTGATTCGCTCCTAAGACGTCCATTTTTGGACAAGCCTAGGGGACCAGATGAAGCCAACCCATGAGTGATTCTACCGACGGCGCCGTGGCTGCTATAGATAAAATATATTCGCCATCAGTAGGCGATGAGAGGTGCAGGGTTTTAGTGGGTAGTCCTTCTCTTAGAAAAGCGGGGAAGTTACAAACAGGCCGCTACCCCGGCACTGCGGTACGGTGCACCAATGCATTTTTCCACTTAAAAAAGCCTTCCTACCATTTTTAAGTATATGAAAAAATAATATTTGTGTACTTTGATCATGTTATACATAGCAAGTTCAACCAAGAAATATACGAATTAACAATTAACGTCAATTGTTTCCATTTTCACATCCAATAGTTATATAATTAAAGGATGACAGAAACGATGATGAAGATATTTAGTAAAATAGAGAAAATCTTGGATGAATTTAGACTGCAAACTACATAAACACTATGATGTTTTTTACTAACGCAACTTGTTGATAAACTTCTATCGCACTCATATTCCTCTGGTACAAAAAGAACGGTCGTACTGCCGTATTTTAACTTATTTCTTCTGAAAATGAATGTCTATTGTAATGTTTTCACTATCACTTCATCACATAGATATCAATGGAGAAGTTTTGATGAGTTTTCCATAAGAAAATTCCCCTTACAAATAAAATTAAGAGAGGTAGGGCATAGCGATTTATCGCTTGAACTAGAGCAGCCCGACTGGTGAAATACCTCCACCTTACAGAAGACCGCAGCCAAATAACAATCACTTCTGTGTTGTTGTGTTCCTGCGTGTGAGTAAGGTTTCCAGAGCTCCTGGGGGTGCTACATTAGGAGCAGGGGTCAAGCCTTCAAGGTAAGGGCGACAAGTCAATTAACAGATTTATTATGCTGTACTTGTCACCCTTAAGCTAGGACCTCATTTTAACATCAGGTGGGATGAGGTCAAACTTGAAGTGTAATATAAAAAAAAAATTCTTGAACGTGGTATTTTTAAAGTTTGTATGCCGTGAGATGAGTGTGAGAGAGGTCTTTTTTCCCTACTTGACTATCGATGATAAGCCTCTTCATCTTCACCGAACTTTCGGGGAGGGTTCCAGTAAGTATCTCATATTATATGCCTAAGTCCTTCTTGCAATGTATTCCTGCTTACATTTTCATCGATTCTCACATTTCTTCTTGTTACTAACTGATATATTGTAAAAAACATCTGTATCGTTAACTTATAAGTTTAGAATAACTTCACATACAAAGCAAATTACACAAACACTTATACTTTAATTCGATACGTAATTTAACGCTAATGACGTATTCCAAGAAAATTTGTCGAACAGAATTAATTTATTAGACATGCCATTACAAATATAATTTGATAAACATCTTCACACGAAATGCTTCTCCAAATTCTGCGGCTATGTCAAGCATACGTTATCAGCATAATCTGTATGTAGCAACCAATGAGTTAAATCAGTCATTAAATGTAAAGTCTATCTTAATGTATTCGAATAGCTAATGTTCTAAGTTCGAAAACTAAAACCAAACTATTGAAATAGTGCAGAATATAATTTATTATCCATAATTTATATTTTTTCACAGCAAACAAAAAAAGTTTAGTTTAGTTTCTTTAGAATAATTATATGTATTGTAAGCATCTACTATTAAATCCATAAGTGAAGAATAAAATAATTTACCTATTAAACTAATAGATAAACCAATTGTAGATAAAAACTGTTTAAAGGGGTTGCTGTGGTAAGGTTCTATGCGTTTATTGGCTCAATTGTACATATTGCGCAAATTAGATTAATCGTATTGTCCTACATATTTATATACATAGTGGTCACAATGAATAGTCCTTCTTTTTGCTTAACCTTTATCCGTTTCATAATTTACTTCCCATACCAGCTATCATCAGTCGGCCGTCTCTCATTTTTAGAATTCGTATAATTTATTACTAACCGTAACTAGAGAAAATCGTTTTTCAAATATTGGAACTGCACATAAGTCCACGCGAACAAACGCGGCGGCCGCTGTAATAAGACTAATAACGAAATGCCTGATTGATGTGCTTAGCTGCTACATGAACACAATCTATCGTTGCTGTAACTAAACGTCTCAGATAGCAGTGATCAGATGGCTGGCATTCCGCCGCGCGCCGCGGTTTGCGGGTGCGGTCTGAAGGATTCTATCGGATTATATGAATAGGTGATTCACATTGGCATGCCGCATCTCCAGAATAAAATAACAACGCACTATTTGGTACAAGATATGCGACTAATTTTGTATAGGTGAAAGATTGTGTCGGTGTTAGAATAGAATGGAAAGTATCTTAATTTTCAGAGAGGTAGGGCGTAGCGATTTATCGCTTAAACTGGAGCAGCCCGACTGGTGAAATACCTCCACTTTACAGAGGACCGCAGCCAAATAACAATCACTTCTGTGTTGTTGTGCTACCTACGTTAGTAGCAGGGGTCAAGCCTTCAAGGCAAGGGCGACAAGTCCAGTAACAGATTTATTATGCTGTACTTGTCACCCTTAAGCTAGAACCTCATTACCGCTTAACAACAAGTGGGATGAGGTCAATCTTGCTGTGCAATATATAAAAAAAAAAATTTGACGACCTCCGTAGCCGAGAGGCGAGCGAGCCAGACTTTGGCGTCGCGCTATCTCTGAGGTTCCAGGTTCGATCCCCGGTCGGGTCAATATGGGAAACGAACTTTTCTATAATGTCTCGGGTCTGGATGTTGTGGTACCGTCTTTGTTTCTGATTTCTGTAACACAAGTGCTTCAGCTATTTACCACAGAATTAGAGCAAGACAATATAGAGCGAGACAATATAGAAAAGTTCGTTTCCCTTCACCCGACCGGGGATCGAACCCGGAACCTCAGAGATAGCGCGACGCCAAAGTCCGGCCTGCTCGCCTCTCGGCTACGGAGGTCGTTATATTATGCAGAACGCATCTTTTTATTTTATGTACTACCAACGCCTAGTTCTACACTATTATTGTAGATAAGAGTAGGTACTAGTAAGAACTTGACTATGAAAAACTTAACATACAAATACAGAAAGGTTTAGAGTTATAGTGTCTATCAGACCAGACCTAAAAGACTAAAGAGATCAGAAAACAGTCCCGGCAATTTTTATAAAAGCATTCACGACAAGTTATATGGACTCGGAGTCCAAGAAACATTGTTTCACAAATGGCCCCCGCCGCATCTGGTACCCATTAAACCAATGTATGACATCAATAAGCTACTCAGTACAACGCTCTGCCCCTACGTTTGCCCTTTATTCAAGACAAATTTACAAACATTCCGTCCCTTTCTTATTACCCGCGATTTGTGAGTCTATCTCGCTTTAGGGTCGAAAGAAAATTTTTCCAAGCCGTTACACGGACCCTTGCAAAACGAGACTGTATATTTAGCGTCAAATGAAATAATTTGTTTTGATCTACATAGCAGGAACGTTTTCTGAGATAGTACGGGATTATAAAGGATAGTGGCAATAAAATGGCGGGAGTGGAAACGAGAGAGATGCGAAGAGAAACATTATTACTCATTCTACTTATATAGCGTACGTGAATGTTATATATATTTGACGTCGACCTCGGTGGCGCAGTGGCTAAGGTAGGCGGTCAAAGCGTGAAAGGTCCCAAGTTCTATTCCCGGTCAGGTCAATTCGGAATACTTTGGAATACTTAGGAATTCCAGGATACTTTGCCTGCTCTTTAATGTTCTTCACAATCCTTTGTCCCCATCCTATCTGACGAAACAATTTCGATTCCTTTGTCAATCTCACGACCGTTCTCTTCGCTCCACTGACAACCTAAGCTTAAACATTCCTTGTCATCATAGCGACTTCTTTTCAAAGTCTTTTACTGTGCAAGCCGCCCGTCTTTGGAATGCTCTGCCCGCTGATACTCGACAATCCCTGACTAAGGGAATTTTTAAAATGAAAGTTCGTGAACACTTCTTCTCTCTCGCTAATACATAAATCGTAGACATGAATTTGTCAATTGCTGAATCCATTTATATATAGTTATTATTTATTTTATATTTTTATGTGGTATTAATTACTTATATATATAAGTATATATATGCTCAATATGTAAATATAAGTATAGCTTCATATTTTATTTATATATATATATATATATATTATATTTATTCATGTATGTCTATATTTATTTTTAATTGTTTCCGAAATGAATTTTGTAACGCTTCATAGTTACTATTCTCGTGTATTATGTTTTTATTTTATATTTTAGATTACTTATGCACTTTGTCACTATTACCGCACCCATAAACTAACTCTCCGCATGACCCAAAGGTTGACTGGTAGAGAATGCCCATAGCATTAAGTCCACCTGTTGTACTTTTTTTGTGCAATAAAGTTTTTAAATAAATAAATAAATAAATTCGGAAAACGAACTTTTCTAAATTGACTTGGGTCTGGGTGTGCTGGGATAACGCCCCCAGTTAGTATACGTCGTCTGGTGCTCATAGTACAAGGGAAAACGTTAGTTTGAGACCAGGTGATTGTCTGGTGCATTTATTATTATTCATTTATTTATTATTGGTGTTTGAAACTACTGAATGAATGTGGATGACATTTTTCATGATTAGGGGGCTGATTAACAAACGTCAAAGCGAATATGAATAAGTCTATTCGTTGTCTCTGTCCAACAGTTGAAGGTAAGCAAGAGATAGCACATAGATTCCGTATTTGTGAATAGATACCTACCTATACCTACTACAGTATTTTACGGGAAAACTGCTATTCCGAAAATAGCTAATTAAAAATAAATTAAAACATAGTATTTTAAGTTTCTCCCTATTTCATCAGCTATCTGCCAGTGAAATTCCCATCAAAATCGGTGAAATGCCTGCCTCAACATACTGTGTGTGTATTGTGTCTGAGTGTTTATAAATGTTTACACTCCGATTGTGGTAAGGTAGTTGGTTTCGGTTTCCATAAGACAAGTTATTAATCTATTTACTTTGCAAGCAGATCAATACATGTTAGCTGATATTTATTTGAATAATGTTGTTAGGAAAATAATAAAATAAAACCGAAAAAGCGCGCGGCCATACTTGTCCAATTTTCGCTCCGAAAATTAATAGATTCCGGGAGAGGCGCAAAAACCAAATTCTTCGCCGGCTGAGCCTCGTTCAGAAAGTATTTTTCCATAAACAATCTAAAAATCTCCCAGTATTTCATACGAGCAATTTAGGCTTCTCAATTTTCCGTAGTAGCTTACGCACTAAAATGGACAAGTCATTTTTTCGTGAAAATTTAGCGCTGGGCGTTTGACACAAAAGCGCTGCGCGGTGTATGAAGCGTTGACCTAATGTTTTAAACCGACTTTTAAAAAAAGGATAATTTAGCAGTGGAAGGAAAAGCGGCGTTGATCCGGTTTATATTTAAATCAAAGATCCAGCGTTCCATGCTAAATATAATCAAATTATTTTCCTCCGTGTCATCATGATGTATAAAGGTGACTCCGTGTCATATCAATACAGGCAAGCTTAAAACGTCAATAAACCACGTGTTACTTGAAGTGAGACATTACGCTGCGTTAGTTAGTTTTAAGAAAGGTAGCCCTACCTCTCGATAGCGCTTTGTCGCTCGAACTGGAGCAGGGGTCAAGCTTTCAAGGTAAGGGCGACAAGTTCAGTAACAGCTTTATTATGCTGTACTTGTCGCCCTTAAGCTAGGACCTCATTACCACTTAACATCAGGTGGGATAAGGTCAATCTTGAAGTGTAATATATAAAAAAAAGTACTAAAAAGATGGAAATCTCACAAACTATTTTTCACTTCTTGTCATGCCCAACACTAGCGTCTTATTTACTTTGGCGCTGGTAAAAGTTGTTGTTATCACCCTTAGAATAAGGAAAGTAATATATCTATGTTATCACCTGTCGTCAAATCGCTCAACGACTAGAAGCAACACATTTTCCAAAGAGACAATAGAATATTTAAAGACACAGAGAAACAATTCCCTTGTAGAGTAGGATTCGAACCCATGACCTCCACGTATCGCTCATGCGGCTCTTCCGATTGCACTTTCTTCTAAACCTATACGGCAGAGAGCACTATCGAAGGCTAAGATCTAATTATAATAGGAAAATTAATCGCCTATGATAACTTGCGGTTAGCTCAGTTGGTAGAACACCTCCATTTGACGAACTGATTTAGCCGAGAGGCAAGCGGGCCGGGCTTTGGCTTCGCGCCATCTCTGAGGTTCCGGGTTCGATCCCCGGTCGGGTCAATATGGGAAACGAACTTTTCTATATTGTCTCAGGTCTAGGTGTTGTGGTACCGTCGTTGTTTCTGATTTCTGTAACACAAGTGCTTTAGCTACTAACCACAGAATTAGAGCAATGTATGTGATGTTGTCCAATACATACATACATACATAGAGCAGCACGCGCGATATGTAAAGGTCATGAGTTCGAATCCGCACCGCAAGGGAAAACGTATTTAAGTTATATGTTTTGAAGAAACATTTAAAATATTTAAAGTCAGCTAGTGCAGCGCGAAGCGCTACAAAAATTGTACGAACTTTAGCAATATGAATATCACTTTTCATGAACAGTAGAGTAAGTCGGTATTTTAAGGATTAACAAAGCACAAGTGCAGTGACCATCAGCTGTAAGGCCATACATTTGTTATACCACCATCGTATAAAAAAAATCAATGGACCACTTATTCAAAGCGCTTTTCGCCGCTGAATCCACATTTCTTACCTATAACCGCTCCGCTATAGGTCTGGTTGAGGCGCGAATTCGTCTTTTCTAATGCCCTATAAATAAACATTCGCAATAAGGGGATTGCACACTGTTGCATTAGAAATCGGGAGATCTAAAGTGCGAGAGTTCTAGTAAGATACTTTCTTTGTTGCGTGCTGAGGTAACCTGCTTTTCAATTGAAGGACACTGTCATGAATACTGTAAGGAAAGTTTATTTTTACGGTTCGATAAGTCTGAAGGACAACCATTCCATAAAACATCATAAGTATTGAACTGATACCAAAGTAAGTTGCTTAAGTCATTGTGCTATATAAACCAGAATCAAAATGGTGGTAAGTAAAAAGTATTGTGAAGTATTTATAATTTTTGCAACAGGCAGATTTTGTAAGATCACTTCGTTGTCCGTGTGTTTTTCAGTTAAGATTTTTTTTATTTCATTCTTTAATTAAGTATTTTGCATAACTATTATATTCGTTAATGGATGTGTGAAAGTTTTTCAGGCGAAATGTGTGAAACAATTTACCTGATTTATTCCTTAGAACTACAGTTGTAGGTGACGAATTCTGCAATTGGTAAGCCTTTGATAAATACACAGAGAGAAGAGATTACTTCTTTGTTACATTAAAATATTGAGGCCTTATCTGAACTTAGGAATGTGGTGAAAGATTAAAAAACTTTTTATTTTCAAGGGGCTTTACTCGCAATTTTGGCCCAAAGTATGGAATGTATTGTAGCCTGTCTATTCATCCTTTGATGTATTAGAAAGTAAATACTTCATTCTAGAATAAGAATTTCATTTCCAAGCCCTGTCACCATTTCGGTCATTTTTATGTGTATACTTTAAGCTTTGTCCAGTTCGTGAGTTAAAAGATTGAAATTTAATGAGCACATCTCACTACATATATTTATTATGACTATACATACTTGTCACGCTTATAATGGGAATCCACTTTCATAGATAAAATCAGATTTCGTAAATTTTTCTTCATATAAACGGTCCGGACTAATACTGTTACGGCTTTATGTACAAGTATATTTAAATATACTATGATGGAGGCAGTAGCTCTGCATTGGGACAATAAATCCTACCAATATTATAAAAGCGAAAGTGTTAATGGATGTATGTTTGTTATTCTTTTACGCATATTTACCTACATACAACAGATTTGAATGAAATTTGGTAGCAAGAGAGATGCCATACTAAAATAACATTTAGAATACTTTTTATCCCGAAATAAAACGACTTCGCGGGCAACAGCGAGAAGCTAATATTTTCCTTTCACTTTGTACCAATGCAGTCTTAATTTTAAACCACGTTTAAACCAGGTAAGTTTTATTAAAAACGACTTTAATTAAAACTTCACCAATTCTACATGAAGCCAGTAACCATTATTTTAATTGATTTTGGCAATGAAGGCTTCGTAAAGTGAGATATCAAGGTGAGAAAGACATCAAAAATAAATACTAAGAATTTCTCACTAAACAGTGGACACGTACGCATCATCCGTTGGTGTGACCTCCCCCTTACGGTCGAATGGCTTATTGATGCTACGAGCCCTAACAAAGCCAGCTGGGTCTGTTCAGATCGTGCTAAAAAACATCACAAAAATGATCGAGTAAAACTGGGGCCAAGTTCATACTATTTTGGTTAAGAACTTTGTAGTTTAAGTTGGAAAAAACAATAAAAAAATTATTGCTAAAATTCTCACTCAAAATTCTATGATGTTAATGTACGTGCTGATTTAGAACACTAATAAGAAAATAAAATATGGTGTACCATCTTAAAAAGAACGTCATTTGAACCGCGCAATCGTTCATTTTTTAAATTACTGAAGAAATGACTTGGAAACGAAACTGAAGGTTAAACTATACACCCCGCGGTCTAGTATTGGATTGGTAGTCATTTCGATTAATTTTGTGACATTTATCACGAAAATCCTGCTGCGTAAGGCATGTTAAGCTGTTAAGCGACTCCGTAAGCAATTTACAATAGGCTTTCGCGATCGAGTATTTTCCAAAGCATCTAATACCTAAAGTATATTTTTTTTTTCTGTGTCTTTAGTCTGTGACAAATATTAAGATACATTCACTGATCAGTAAAGAAAAATAAAATATTAAGTGTAAATCTGTAAGTTAACCTAATTAAATGTGTAAATTAACGGAGAGAAGTTATCCATTTTTGATTATTGTAATGCCTCTACCCACTAGCTAAAGATGATTGCAGTTAACTAATAAGATTTAAGCAGTGTAACTGGAATCATACTCTGAATCAAATAATTATTAGTTGCCTGAGTTCGTTGTTTGAAATATATAAGCAATTTATTTTTTTATGATTTATATAAAAATTATAAACGAAGTGAAATTATTATCAACTTGGCAGAGTTCACACCAGTGCTCGAAATACCCTCACGCACGTAAAGGTATTTTTCTTAAGACACATACCGCGTTGAGTTATCGTTGGTAAATGTTATAAAAGTGGGTATCATTTTATTGTTAAAGGAAATAATTCGGTAACGGTATCAAGATGGATAACAGTAATCTTCTATTTTTAAAACGCCAATACGTTTATTACAGTGAGAAAAGGCGTTTTACTCGACCGCGCGATTCAAAGAAAGGTATTGTGTTTATTCAGTTATAGGTATGTGCCTAAAAACCCTTTGATTTCAGCTCATTTTATAGTTCTTTAATCTTTTATATAAAAATTAGCTGTGCCCGCGACTTCGTTCGCGTGGACTACATCCTTTCAGGGTCGGTTTTACCCTTTCTCCCCTTATATTCGAAACAAAAAGTAGTCTATATTTTAATCCAAGTTTCGAGCTATATTTGTGCCAAATTTCATATCTCTAACTTCAAAAATATTTTTTTTTCCATATAAACTTATTTTAAAGGTTGTATTACCCCCCTCCCCCCCCTTATTTTCTAATACCTATGTCCGTTCTTGAGATTCAACGTATACCTATACCAAATTTCATCAAAATCGGTTGAGAGATTTAAGCAGGAAAGCGTAACAGACAGACAGACAGACAGAGTTACTTTCGCATTTATAATATTAGTAGGGAGTAGGGATAGTAAGGAAAAAATTGCAAAATGTGTTGGTAAGCGCATAACTCGACAACACTTGGACGGATTTTGACAATTCTTTTTTCAACATGTTCGTTGAAGTGCAAGGAAGGAAGGATGGCTGGGAAAACTCTAAAGACAACCCTTTTCTTTTTCCAGTTCAGACGTTTTCTACCTTTAATTTAAATTCAAGCCACACTGCAAGTCTTCTTGACAGGACGAAGTCTGTCGGGTCCGCTTTAATAAATAAATACGTATTGTAAGTAATTAACTATTAGACAACATTATATACTTATACATTGCTCTGATTTTTGCTTTATAGAGACTATTCATAAGTATTACTAATGTAATCTATGTAAATAAAAAATATTGACTTTGACTTTGATTCTTCTACTTAGTGAACATCTGTGTTACAGGAATCAGAGATAACCACGGCACTACAACTCCCAGACCCGAGACAATATTTAAAAGTTTGTTTTTCATTTTGACCCGACCGGGGATCTAAGCCGCGACTAAGGATAGCGGGACGCCAAAGGCCGGCCTACTCGCTTCTCGGCTATGGACGTCAGCAATTCAACATAGTATTTTTGACACCCCAATTTCCAAATTGACCTGACCGGGCAACGAACCCGGGACTACGCCAAAGTCCGGCCTGCTCGCCTCTTTGCTACGGACGTCGTCAATAAAACACAACTTGATACTATTTTTGACCCTAATTCTAATTTCCAAATCGACCTGACCGGGAAACGAACCTAGGACAACGCCAAAGTCCGTTTTGGCTACCGACTTGGTCAATCAAACACAATTTGTTAGATTTTTGACACCCCAGTTCTCATATCAACTGCAATAAATCTCCATGAAGCTATTAGTAGCATATTATGCGTGATCAACGTCCGTATTATTATGTTCCATGGTTAATTTCCATTGTCACATGACACCTATAAATCATAGCACGTCTGTTTAACAGATGCATTCGGATTAATAGTCGCAGATACTGAAGGATAAATTACAGGGCGAGATGAGACTATGAGGTGTTTGACACAAAACACCGCTCGTCAGAAGGATTTAAATGGCGTCAATGGCGGTATATTGCGTGTGTTTTACTTACTTCACTAAACTTTAGCGTCCATTTTTTAGGGTTCCGTAGTCAACTAGGAACCCTTATAGTTTCGCCATGTCTGTCTGTCTGTCCGTCCGAGGATAATCTCAGAAACCGTTTGCACTAGAAAGCTAAAATTTGGTACAAATATGTATATTAATCACGTGAACAAAGTGCAAAAACAAAAAAAGTTTTTTTAGGGTGAAAAAATATTTTTTTAACTAAAGTTGTAATTAAAGCGTATATGCTAGCATTTTTTTTTTACATATTTTTGTAACTTTAATGGATACTTAAGTATTGTGATGCACTGAAAACTACGGAACCCTACACTGAGCATGGCCCGACACGCTTTTGGCCGGTTTTTTATTTTCATAGTAGGTTTAACGAGACGCAAGTTCTAATTTAAGCATTTTAATAGTCTTTGATAAAAAGTCACGGCCACTGGTGGCCCTCTAGTCTAACAAATACATACCAGCCTACGTAGATGTTAGTACAACAATATATTTTGAGACCTAAAATTACGTACTATTAGTTATAGCTCTTACGATCCTGTCTAGACTTGTAGGCAGAAGCACTTAGGTAAACAAGAACATTTTTGCCCGCCTAACTATGCCCATTTTTCACGAGAAAAATTTGCATTTAAAGCAAAATGAAATAGATCTTATGATTTGATACATAATGAAATGAATTTTTGATTTTTTTATAACTTCAAAGAAAGTATTTTTTTACAGTCCTTTACGCCGCACAAGCGAACTTTAAATATTTTTTAATAATAAGATAATTATGTAGGTATATTATTATACTAGCTGTGCCCGCGACTTCGTTCGCGTGGACTACATCCTTTCATGGTCGGTTTTACCCCTTTCTCCCCTAATATTCGAAACAAAAAGTAGTTTATATTTTAATCCAAGCGAGCTATATTTGTGCCAAATTTCATATCTCTAACTTCAAAATAAACATTTTTTCATATAAACTTTCAAAGGTGGTATTACCCCCATCCCCCCCTTATTTTCTAATAAAAAGTAGCCTTTGTCCGTTCTTGAGATTCAACGTATACCTATACAAAATTTTATCAAAATACGTTTAGCCGTTTAGGCGTGAAAGAGTAACAGACGGACAGACAGACAGACAGACAGAGTTACTTTCGCATTTATAATATTAATATGGATATTCGGCAGAGGGAGCGCACTTACGGTTAACAAATATGTAATATCATATGTATTCATTGAACCGATACTGGATTTAGAACACCGAAAAATAAGCATAAAATTATTTAATAAAACGACAGGCGTAACAATGTACGATAAGAAAGGTCGATTATATTAAACAATATGCATTGTAGATTCCAAACAAAATTGAGTTAAAAGACGTTTTCTCTATCACAACTAAGAAAATATATAAATTAGTTAGCATGCATTTTTTAGTATAGCACAAGCTCTTGTGTAATGAAAATTAGCATAAAAACGCTACCACAAAATAAACCAACTTAAAACATATCTTTACTTATTAGAAACAGAAAATTTTTATCTCCCCTTGCGGTGCGGGAATCGAACCCACGACCTTCACGTATCGCGCGTGCTGCTCTTACCAACTGAGCTAACCGCAAGTTATCGTAGGCGATGAAATTTTTCTGCTGTATCAACCGTTAGCCTCCGGTAAGTGCCCTCTGCCGAATATGTTTAGAACTACATACTTATCGGCCCGTGGTACATTCGTTGCAGAAATGTTTGAAAACCACGGAATCGAAGACACCTGGCATCTTAATCGATTTTATTATTTTTATAGTACTAAACGCCGTACTAGCGAACTTTAAATATTAGAAACAGAAATATCTTTACTTTCAAGTAAGTAGGTTTGTTTCAAGGCACAATCGGGTCTGAAGCAAGTTCACGTGGACAAACTTTGCTTAGATTGTCCAGTAGCTTGCTAACATGAACAATGGTTATTTATCACTTACCGAATTATTTTTGACAGATTCTACGTTTCACCGAGCGACGTTTCGTCGAATCGTACAAACTTCCACGATTCGGCGAATCGCTGTTCGGTGAAACTCAGCATCGGTCAAATATTATTCTGTGAAGTGATAGGTAAACGAACTATTTACTTTGTCCCGATTGACATCGAAAGAGTATTAACTGGAGTTACCATTTTACATTAATAAAAGTGAATAGATTTACCATTTAAGAACCAAAAATCTATATATTCCGATCCAATAATATCATCTTATACCAATGGTATTTGTTTTAAATCTTTATTATTTACTATTTTCTTTACAATTTTTGGGGTATTACCCCGAAATACCTCGTTCATATATTTGAAATAATTTGAAGGGTGGTATCCGATCGTAATCTATATATATAAAAATGAAACCCGTTTCCCGTTGTCACGCCATAACATGACAACGGCTTGACCGATTTGGCTGAATTTTTTTAAGGAAAAAAATATTAAGAAAGAAAGAAAAATATACATTTAATTTTGCTTAATTTAAAAAACGCGAAACGAATGTCAACGTCATTCACAGCCATAGACTATATTGAAAGAGCATCGTTTGTTCGGAAACGTGGTTACTTAATTAAATTATATCGCACTACTTATAATTTTTGAAAATAACTCGCCACGAAATAGTTTTTCACTTGCTAAGGCGGTATGAAGTTGGCCGGGTCAGCTAGTAGAACATAAAAAAGTATAAAAAATGTGTTTTTGTGATGAAATATCCTAAAATCAAGTAAATTTCATCACCAAAACACATTTTACACTAACCTAACTACAAAGTTGCTCGCATCTCGGCACGCAATCTACGGCGTAATCAAATTTAATATCAAACTAACGGATACCGTATAAATTCGTGCCCACACATAAATCTACCCTGGACCGCCCTAATGGGGTTGCCAAATTACCCATCTATTTAATTTCCCCGAATGGATAATCGAATCAGCCTGGCAACCCTGAGACGAATTTAATTTCGCGATTGTTGACTCTTTGTCGCGTGAGGGGACTTTTTTATTAAATTATTACGGCGTTTTAAAGTTGATTTTTTATTATGTTTCTTTGTTTGGGATTTCTTGTATATGACAGACTGACTAGACTAGGTGGCACATGGCGCAGTGGTAGAATGTTTTATTTTGGCTAAGCTGGTTTGATTAGAAGTAGAAATATGAATGTATGATATAAATAAGGAAAAACATAATATGAAACAAAAATTATTTTATCTGATTAGATGCCAATGCTCTTAACTTTAGTTACACGGACGCAACCAAAATTAATAAATACCACCAACATTAGGCGATGAAATGGGGCGGTTTAAATGGGTACTGAGTTCATTTTTTCAGAAAGTTACGCCGTTATCCTGACCAGGCAGTTGTTCAGAGCTGCATACACTTAAAGACCACCTTAAAGCTTAAAGTAAGGTGTATAATCAAATTTATCCTCCAAGTTTGATATCATCATTTCACATGTAGGTACTATGTTATGAAAGGCAAAGAGGAAAGACAAAGATAGAAAAAAAATCATGAATGTGCATTTTCAAATGACGCCTGCTATATCGTTTCAAATAAATCTTATAGAAACGATTTCTACGTTCGAAAACGGTTTCATGGCTAAACCGTGAACATAGTACCTACTAAGACAGGATAGAAATGAAGAACTGCATAGTTTCTATGTTGTTCCCAGTTTTCCCAAATACAGCTCTTTCCCATTTTAAAAAAATACAACCAATACCAGCTGGCCACCTGAGCTCTGCAATTACACAGCACCTAGCGGTGGCTGCATATTGATGACGTCATCACTCCTCCGCCAATCGCCGCTAATTCTGATGAATTGCCCGCCGTACCAACATAGCCGAATGAATTTTGTACGCCTGCTGAATTATTGAGCATCGCTGTATTGTTGCGTTACGTTGGCAACACTGATTGTAAATTTTCTATGAACTCTGTTCGGATTTGATTTGATGATGTTTCGAGTCGAATGGAGACAAGTCGGGGTTTATAGTAGTTTTGTCGTTATTTATACAAATAAGAGCGTTTTTGAAATTTGTATAAATTGGTTTTATTGTTTGTATTCGAACACTGTCTAAATAAATACATAGTTTAAAAACTAAAAGACACGCTTTAAGTCACGTGACGACATTTTTTCGTATTCTAGACAGAAAACCCTTTCATTTGTTACCCATATCATGGAAGTGGATTTCAAACAACCTGTCCGCCATCTTGGGGAGGCCGCCATATTGGATTTGAAATGACGTTTCTTATCTAATCATGTATTGTCATCAGAACTCAGAGCGTGTGCAAAATTTCATCCTAATCGAAGACCGGGAAGTGGGTCAAATTAAGATTCCAAGATTTTCTTACATAGTTACAAGTGAAGCTAATAAAAGCGTGTTAAAAATAATAATTAATACTAAATAGCCCTGCCCAAGTTGAATGTCAACACGGCACAATTGAGATTGATTAGAACATGAATAACAGTCGCTTTCAATAAACCTTACATAAGTAGCCTGCACACTTGTGTGATGAAACTAACAGCGGGATCACAAAATATCCCTACTAATATTATAAATGCGAAAGTAACTCTGTCTGTCTGTCTGTCTGTCTTTTACGCTTTCCCGCTTAAACCTCTTAACCGATTTTGATGAAATTTGGCATAGGTATACGTTGAACCTCAAGAACGGACAAAGGCTACTTTTTGTTAGAAAGTAAGTGGGGGGGGGGGGTAATGCCACCTTTGAAAGTTTTGAAGTTAGAGATATGAAAGTTGGCACAAATATAGCTTTATTAAAATATAGACTACTTTTTGTTTCGCATATTAAGGGAGATAGGGGTAAAACCATGAAAGGATGTAGTCCACGCGAACGAATTCGCGGGCACAGCTAGTGCTTAAATATATTAATGAACACCCAGACACAGAACAAGCACAAATGTTCATCATTTTTCAGGACAAACATTTGTGTGATGAATATTTGTGTTTGTTTTTTTCTTAATAGAATAGAAAATGTCTATTCATGTCAACTTTTACAAAAGCATTTATGAATCATCAGATTATACTACCACTATGTTCGGAATGTAGATTCTATCGAGAAGAACCGGCAAGAAACTCCACCCAGGCGAGTGGAGGGTCGAACCTATGTCCCTTGGTTCAATGCGCTCACCATTCAAAGTCAAAGTAGATTACATTATTTTGTAATACTTATGAATCGTCTCTGTAAAATGCAAATAAAGCTACCTCCGGTTCAGAACCTATAACTACCGAGAAGATACTGGCAAGAAACTCAGTAGTTTTTTTTACAAATAAAAAGCTAAACTTATTACTAATTTTGCACCAAGACATACAGTTAGTTTGTCCGTTGGAAAAAAAAACATAAAACATTTATACATATATTGAAATAAATAAAATAACTATATATAAAAAAAAACTAAGACATTGTAATCCTTGTCTAATTAATTTCCTTAATTACATTAAGTGCATTTAAAATGTTTTAGTTTAATATGTCTCTTAACAGTGCCTATGTAATTTTAAATAAATTTTTTTAAGATACTACCGATTTTAAAAGCAGGATCTTAATGGTTGGACATTTTGTAGTATATAAAGTACTAGCTGTGTTTGGTTTTAACCCTATCTCTCCTAATTTTCGAAACAAAAAGTATTCCATATTTTAATATATATTTTATCATATCTCTAACTCAAAAATTAAACATAAACTTTCAAGGATAGCATTACCCCCTTTTTTTTTCAAAACAAAAAGAAGCCTGTCCGGTTTAGAGGGACAATGAATACCTCAAATTTCATCAAAATCGGCGTGAAAGCCGGACAGACAAACAGACAGAGTTACTTCCGCATTTATAATATTAGTATGGATGAGCATTACATCCGTGTGAAGCCGGGGCGCGTGCCTAGTAACTTTATTAACGGGTTAGATAAGTTGGTAAATTAAGCTCGCCATTCCATTACAGGTTAGTTAAAATTGCATGCTAAATAGACAGGTGACATCATACACCAGCTCATTACCAAAATCCAGCTCATTCCAGTGCCGCAAACGGCAGCATTGTTTCCCGCGCTTATTACAAAATAACTCTGCACGACCCCGCTGCGGTTGGTCGAGCGACACGTATTGATGACGTCATCGCTCAGCGCGCCAATCCGCGCGCGCCAAACTGATTTCAGTTTTAGCACAGTTCGAAATTCAAATTTGTAATGTTTAGTCGGCGAGTGACCGGCGAAGTTTTAGGACGTGTTCGTTGACTAATTACTAGTATGCAGTTCGGTTCTAGTGGGTTTTACCTGACGCATTTCTGTACTGAAATGAGCTTTATTTTGTGTTCTTAAGGTTCAGTTTTCAACTGTTGGTGATAGAGCTGATCGTAACGAGATATTAGTTAAAGTATTAAGGGGCGTAGCCTCGGTTTGGTGTGGATGCTGTTGCAAATACAAGATTAAAAGTTTGGCTTCTTAGCTTGGCTGGTAATAGTTTAGTCTTTCATAATAACTAGATGTTTGGAAGTGCTGACCAAATTTAAGCTCTTGTAAAGACGTACAGTACCGTCACAGTATTTATAATACTCAATTAATGAATAGCTGTTAATTTACCTAGTGCTCATTAGGTATACAGTTCATTTCGTAGTGTATATTTAGTTTAAATACTATAAATTATACATACTGTCTGGTACTGTTACTGAAGACTGGAGGAGAGTACTGGGTAGATTTAATAAAGTAAATTATAAGTGAAGGCGCCATACGTGAAGGTCGTGAGTTCGAATTCTACGCCGCAACGGGAGATGAAATTTTTCTACATAATCTGTGTATTCATAATTAAAAGGTGTCAACAATGTTATGTTTTAAAAGTTCTTCATTATTCCTTTTGGCAAAGCCCGTTACTAAAGTTTCGAAAAATTGGTGCGGGCAAAATTAAAATATTAATGTTTAAATTTGATAGCCCCAATTAAATAAAGGTGCTTTGAACAATTGTACTGTTTGCTGAATTAAGATGACATTGTTTTTTTATGGAAAAATACTAGTTCAACCTCAGAATAAAAATCTAAGTTTAGACGCTAACCCAGTGTGATTTAGTTTCACAATCCAAAAAATATTTCCACCAGCTTCAATCTTCTTATTGCACTTACATATTTGTAGTCAATTAAATTATCAAACACCATTCAGCGCTCATTACTTATTTTTCCGTCTAGACACAATTCCGGTTAATCATCCATTTCGTAAAATTCCAATCCGTAGGATGTGAGTAGCGCCACATAAAATTATTTAACAAGCTTTCTCCCTAACAAAAACATAAAATAACCATCCCCTACCATGAACTTGGGGACCTAATTATAAAAATGTATTTCTTTTCGCGTCCTTGTCTACGTTTATTCGGAATAAAACCAATTTTTTAAGTTGTACTATTTATGTATATGTTGTTGTGTATCAAACTGGTGAAATAAGAGAGGTAAGGCATAGCGATTAATCGCTCGAACTGGAGCAGCCCGACTGGTGAAATACCTCCACCTTACAGAAGACCGCAGCCCAATAACAATCATTTCTGTGTCGTTGTGTTCCTGCGTGTGTGTAAGGTGTCCAGAGCTCCTGGGGGGTGCTGCATTAGTAGCAGTGGTCAAGCCTTCAAGGTAAGGGCGACGAGTCCAGTTACAGCTTTATTAAGCTAGGACCTTATTACTACTTAACATCAGGTGGGATGAGGTCAATCTAGAAGGGTTATATAAAATAAATGCATTTCTATTCGCATCCATGTTCCTGTTTTTTCGGAATTAGGAGAATGTTAGTTATTCTAGTATCAAATCTTTTCGGGTACCAAATTTCTTCCAAATCCATTTAGAAGATGTTCTGTGAAGGAGTAAGAAACGTTCAAGTTTATATACAAGGATTTATTAAGAGCCTAGAATGTCGCTCTGTATGGAAAAGAGTCTTAACTACCTTTCACCTAAGCTTTATTAGACGTAGAAATCTTTTTAGGAAAGGACGTATTCGGCATACGACAGAGATGACTCCAATCCACCTTCAGCAGAGCTGGTTTTTAGCGACTTCAATCACGAGGGTCTTACACACTTACTGCGGTATTTCGGATTCTGCTTGATATTGACTATGCAGTGTTCCAATTGCTCTCTAGCTGACCTGAAGTGTGGTTTTTATAAAAAAGGGGGACGATTTTTCTCAATCTTACTTGAAGAAACAGGTATCTTGACGGGGTCTAACATGGTACACGTTTGCTTATTAGGCGTCTGTTCACTTTAGTCATAATTTTATTTTAAGTTGTTGTTCTTGTTTTCTGCATTGTTTAAATAGTTTGTGGCGACGATAACTCTGACATCGCGATGTACGATCGATGTATTGATTGGCTAATCATGCTTTATTTATTTAATTTTTAGTTATCTATACTAATTCTGGTGACGCTTCTGGTCATGTTTTTTTCACAGACTTTTTGAATCAGAAGCTTTTCTGACGTTTCTGAATAAGGGGGTAGTTCATGCAGTGATATGCCATCGAGTTCCAACGGTAATTACCCGGAGCAGTCACGCTGGCGTCCCGCCAGTTTCGATTCATCTCCATTAACGCTTCCATTGAATGCGAACTACGCAAAAAACTTTACTCGCGCGTAATGTATTTAAAACAGTGGATAAATTCACTTATGTAGGGTGCTACCGAATTTACTGCCTTTTATTCGCTGAGTTACGATCTTTTAGCGAAAATTAAATCGAGCACTAGTCTAAATTAGGTGCGTTTACCCTTGATCTAACGCCTGCGTTTGTACTGCTCTTTTATATGTAAATAAAAGTTATTGGCTTAGATTTATAACTTAACAAAAAAACAAATAAAATAACACTATTATTATTAAGTAGGTACATGACATAAACTTACAGCACATGTTGAACATAGATCATTGCTATTATAATATTTGTAGATTGACCAAACTTTACCATACATTTTTTATACTGAAGTTTAAAAAAAACGCGTTATAATAAAATAGCAGAACAATTTAGATTTATAGAAATTAAGGTCACAGAAATTAAAATAGGTGTATTTAAAAAATAAGAGCATGTCAATTGGGAAATAATCAACTTTTTGTAATAGGAGTCATCTTATAAATAATGTACTTAACAAAAATGAATATTTCTCCAACCGACTACGTGTCGTTAATACAGTTCCATGGTTTACTTTCGTTCAGCTGTCATCAGTCCTCCGTCAGTCAATTTCAGCTTACGCCTGTATAATTTATTGCTAGCCGTACCTAGAACGAATCAATCGTTTTTCAAATATTGGAACCGGGTTGAGTTTATGTACATACAATTGGCTACTTGACAGTGTTAACAATAAAATATGAAAAGTGTTAGATACGTTAGCTTATTAGTTTAGTAATAATTTTACATTTGTATTTTTTAATTAAAAGCATAGTTAGTATTTTATTTTTGCAAAATAACTTTTCATTTTTTTTATCTGTGGAACAAAACCATTGCAATTCGGAAATGACAGCTGTCGGCGAAAATTATTTATTTTAATGTGGCGAAACAATGCGTATTTTACCGATTAAATTGAATTATTGTGTATCTAATCGTATTAAGAATTTATTGAAACATTTTCCGTTTATCTAAATTAAGTCGTTCCTATGCTTATCGGTGCGTTGTCTAGGACGTCGACGTCATAATTGCAACAGTGACGTGACTTGGCGTTTGCGCGCGCTTTTTAAATATGTTACACACAATCTTATTTTTCTCTGGTTATTTTCATTTTTTTCAGGTAAATCAAATTGCTTGGGATATAAAAAGAACGGGCGCACATTTTACAATACTTTTTCAAAAACTGTCAAGTAGCCAATTGACATTGTCAAATCGGTAATAACTCAGCGGCGTAAACTAGTTACTTTGACATTACAATTACCGTAATCAAAGGTTTGACTATAATAGCAATGTCTTTAGCTAATGATGTTTTGACTAGAAATGCATTCCCATTTGCCTGCTCCCAAATCTCAAGGATTGCACGAAGTCTCGCTGCGAAGCTGCATGTGCCGGTCGGATGATTGATGTGCAACTAGTGGAGTTGTTCCCGCAACTTGGGTTACAAGGTTTTCATTTTGACGAAATTGTTTTATAAAATTGTTTTACATTGTTTTACTAGTCTTTCCTCTGAATCTGTCTCTGTGTACAGTCAACTGCACGTCAAGGTGAACATTTGCACTTCGATATAAGATCTTATGCGCACCAAATAAGGGCTGTTCAAAGTTAGGTGCTGTTATCGTTCCTAATCCTACCGAGAATAGCTTCGTTTGCTTTATATAGAGACTATTCATAGGTATTACTAATGTAATTTATATGAATAAAAAAAAGATTGACTTTGAATAAACTGGCAAGAACGTCAGTAGTTACCCTCATCATATTGATTTAATCGTCATTATGATAGTTAATGTATTTCTTTCTTTCTAATCTTTACGACATTTAAGAAGTTAAAAAACTAACGGCTAGATCCAGTGTGTAAGCGAGCCGACAATAATATCCATGTACGTTAATCGTTTAAATATAAATAAATATTAACGGACAACGTCACATACATTTCTCTGATTATATGTTAAGTAGCTTAAGCACTTGTGTTACAGAAATCAGGAACAAAGGTACCACAAGACCCAGACCTAAGACAATATGGAAAAGTTCGTTTTCCATATTTATCCGACCGGGAATCGAACCCGGAACCACAGAGGTAGCGCGACTCCAAAGTCCGGCTCGCTCGCCTGCCGGCTACGGAGGTCGTTCAATATACATCCAGTTTTTAACTAACGAATAACAACAAATAGTTAAAAGTACCAAATATATTCATTTTAAAACCATTTTATTATTTCAATAAGAGACAAGGAACTTCATGCTTGAATTCTCGAAAGATAATAAAAATATTTGCTTGCTCAGGAAGAGTATTCAAGCGGTACCAGGAATCGTTATTAAAAATTGTTTAAATTGTAATCTCCTAGCCGGCAATTGAAAAAAATGTTACTGTAATAAATTTAATTGAAATAGCGCTTTGCTATTTAGCGTGGATATGCATCTTGGAATCAACGGCACAATGCCCTATTTTAGATAAGTTAAAACAAAACATTTAGATTAACTACAATTTAATAAGTTAGATTTTTGTTTTTTTACATTTATCATCATTTAAATAAATAAATATTGGACAACATCACATACATTGCTCTGATTCTGTGGTAAGTAGCTAAAGCACTTGTTACAGAAATCAGAAACAACGACGGTACCACAACACCCAAGCCCGATACAATATAGAAAAGTTAGTTTCCCATATTGACCCGACCGGGGATCGAACCCGGAACCTCAAAGATGGCGCGACACCAGAGTCTGGCACGGTTGCCTTTTTTTATATTATATGACTTCATCCCACCTGATGTTAAGTGGTGATGAGGTCTTCGCTTAAGGGTGACAAGTACAGCATAATAAATCTGTCACTGGACTTGTCGCCCTTACCTTGAAGGCTCGACCCCTGCTACTAATGTAGCACCGCCCAGGAGATCTGGAAACCTTACTCACACGCAGGAACACAACAAGACAGAAGTGACTGTTATTTGGCTGCGGTCTTCTGTAAACTCAAACTCAAATATTTATTTATTCAAGTAGATTACATAATATAACACTTTTGAATCGTCATTGAATACAATGCAAAGTGATTCTACCTCCGGTTCGGAACCTATATCTACCGAGAAGACACCGGTAAGAAACTCAGCAGATCAGTTACAGTATCAGTATCTAACTTATTGCTATGTGTAGCTCACTTTGGACCAAGTCATGTAGTTTTGTTTTGATAAGTGATGAAACAATAAGTACTCAAGTAAGTATTTACTTTCGAGAGGTAAGCTGGAGCAGACCAGTCCCCAAAGGTTGCACCTGTTCACAAGCATGACGTATGTGCCAGCCATCGCTTCACTCAACCATATTGAAGGAAATGTAAGGTGGAGGTATCTCACCAGTCGGGCTGCTCCAGTTCGAGCGACAAATCGCTATGCCCTACCTCTCTTGTAAATCCCGATCGTCGAGGCAAATTTAACTTTCTTAAATTTGTGAACATAGATAAATCGTCAGTTTCGGAACTCACCGCTAAAAAGCAAAACGGGCCTAACAAAAATAAAATTTAAATTAACTCGCGCGATAATCCTTTTTAATTTCAAATAATTATTTAAATAATCCGTCCCTTTTGCCCTGAGACAATCGGGGGAGTAATTAACGGAATCGCGATAAAAACTGGCCGAAACAGCCTGACCCTCGCTAAATTACTTTTAGGTGCCATTTTGGGGAAAGCACGGAAAAATTGTATTTTGATATGTAATCTGCTTAACACGTTCATGGAATGGATTAAATCCAGGGTCATAGAAAACGATTTAATTTAATTTTCCATAAATCATTCATAACATTCTACGTTAAAGACTTATGCGACCGCAAATTACCCTTTATAAGGCTCTGTCTGTCTGTGTGTCTGTGTGTATATGACCACCATAATTTAAGCCTTACTTCCATCAGTTAAGGTCCAAAACCAATGAAAAATGTAAACATGCTCTGCCGTATAAAGGGTTAATGCTCATTTTAGTTACGAATCGCAATAAATTATACGAGGCGTAAGCTAAAATCGACTGACAGACGACTGATGACAGCTGGTATGGAAAGTAAACTGTGGAACGGTATTAACGACTCGTACTCGGTTGGAGAAAAACGGATATAATTTTTGACACATTACGAATCATAATAAAAATAATCAAAAGAAAATGTACAGAATATTTACAAAAAGCTGTCTGCTTCGGTATCAAGGGTGCCCAGGATGCTGGCAACGTTACCTCTTTGGATAGCCAGACTAATGCGTTGGCCGAGGTAGTTGCCAGCTTTCCGGTCACCAGAAAAAAATAAATAATAATAATAATAATATTTTATTATTATAATTTTATTAATAAGTTAGTTTAAGAGTTTTTTGATAATTGACGCCAAATTTGTCTGTAAGCTAGTATGTATAAATAAAACGAATCATAAAATATTGTAACTGGCCATAAAGCGACTAGTTCAGACTAAAGCAAATAAATAATAATAATAATAATAATAATAATTTGTTTATTTATTTTCTCCATAAACAAGATAATAGTAATTTATGCAAAGACAAGACACACATTAATGTTGGCAATTACTTGTTCATAGAGACTGGTGACCCGTGATAAGTAAAAAAGTACTTGTGTTACAGACCACCAGGTCTCCACCCCCAGGTAAACTATTCATTACAAAAGTGTGTTTATACAGTAAAGATAGATTAAAAGAATTTTACAAATATTTTACAGTACTTAGTGTAAGATAAAGCTACCAATACATTTTCTTAAGTAGATCTTCAGTCTGCTGGTAAGTTAAACTTTTCAACCATTCATTCAAAATGTGCCTACATTTATATTTATTATTATGATAGATATTTAACAATTTGTTGGCCTTTTCATATAAGCTTGGTCCCTGTACACAGAAAAATCTCCGTGTGAACACTTTTTTAAAAGATTCAAAATTACATACATTTTTGTATCTACGACCTGTGGTATCTGTATGTCGGGTGTAATTTACCATCTCATGTTGCTTTAGTAAGGTACTTAAAACATAAAGTTGACGTACTGTTAGTACTTCACTATCAACGTACAGTGATGTGGTTGGGTAGAGTATAGGTTTAAATAAGCAAATTTTCAAAATAAGTCTCTGTGCTCTTTCAATTCTCATGAAATTACTTTTGTTTGCTCCTCCCCAAATTGTAATACAGTATGATAATATTGACTGACATAAGGATATATAGATATCTTTTAAGGTTTTATTAGTTGTGATATGTCTTAGTTGTTTAAAAATATATACTAATTTTCTAACCCTTTGTGTTAATCCCATTATATGCTCCCGAAAACTCAGTGTATCATCTAAGGTAATACCAAGGTACTTGATGCTTTCAACCCGTTCTAGAGCTTCACAGAGACAACCGTGTAGTGGAGGATAAGAACAAGAGTGGGCAATTAAGCGAAAGTTTGTGGTAGTATCTCGGTTATGTCGCATAGAATAGTGAACATATTTTGTTTTGGAGGTGTTAAGTGTTAGGGAGTTTGAGGCTAGCCAATGACACACTGTATTAAATCCTAACTGTGCTTTACTGTACACTTCTTCCCAATCATCTCCATAAAAAGTAAGAGAAGTGTCATCTGCATACGCTACTATCTTACAATTGTCGAGTTTTAAGTTACACATATTATTAACGTAACATAGAAACAAAGTAGGCCCCAATACACTGCCTTGTGGTACACCAAAGGTGATAGGTGTTTCTTCACTTACTAAATTTCCAATCTTAACTGTTTGGGTTCTATTTGTAAGATAATCATTAAGTAAAAGAAGCGGTAGTCCACGTACTCCCAAAGCTTCGAGAGTTTTTACAAGCATTGGCACAGACACCGTGTCAAAGGCTTTTTTAAGGTCAAGAAATATGGTAAGACAAAACTTTCCCTCATCCATTTTACGTACAATCAAATCAGTAAGATCGTGAACTGCGTCACTAGTAGATCTACCTCTTCTAAAGCCATATTGTGAATTTGCTAATAAATTGTTTGATTCTAAATACAAAAGAAGTCTACAGTTTATGATTTTTTCAAAAATTTTGGAAAAAGTAGTTAAAATAGAAATTGGTCGATAGTTGTCGATAGAACTCTTTACTCCAGTTTTGTGAACAGGTATAACTACTGATTTTTTTAGCGCATCTGGGAATATTCCCCTTTCAATGCAACTATTGTATATATATACAAGATGGGGTACAATAACACTTTGAATGCTTCTTAGTATTTTAGTAGATATAGTGTCATATCCCGCAGAGTTTTCACCTCTTAGATTTCTTATAATATTGAAAACCTCATGGCAGTCTGTAGAATAAAGCACAAAAGAGTGGTTGGGGTTATCAAAAATCCCTGCAGACAGTGGAACACAGTGACGAATTTTGTTTGCTAAAGTCTTCCCCACCCTTGCAAAAAACAAATTAACAGCATTCAAAGAGTCCTCCCTCCTCTCACATATATTCAACAATTCGTCAGGCGCGGTTTGAATTTTTTGACGGTTAGTAATTGTATTTATAGATTTCCATAACTTTTTGCTATTTTTCCCTACATTGTTTAGAAGTTGAGTCTCATACTGTCTTTTCATTTTGTTGACCAGGTTAATACAGAAGTTTCTATAACGCTTGTATGTAACTCGCAATATTTCGTCGTTTGGGGATCTTTTAAGTTTTTTGTGGATTTTATCCCTGTTACGCAGACATCTAATTAGACCTGTTCCCATCCATGGTTTAAGGGTTGTTTGTCGACATGGAACTTTATAAAATAAGTCGCTGTAATGTCTAAAGGTTCGATTCCCGATTGGTTCAAAATGGCAAATAAAAGTTTCTATATTGTCTCAGGCCTTGTATTTATTTTTAGTCCATTTTTCTATGAATATAATTAATAAAGCATACCTAATGTTTTTTTATCGAATTATTGTGTCGTTATCGTCGTCACGTTTAGAAAATTTTGTTAAATAATTCCGTTACATATATATACATAGTTTCACACCAAGCTACTAAAAATTAAGCGTGCTAAATTATAAAGCTTGTTAAAAACTGATCAAAACCCGTTTTGTTGTTGTAAAGATTACATAGGGATAGATAGCGGTAAGTGACTTTGTTTCATAGAATATAATAGTATAAAATCGAAAATATCTTTATTCATGTAAGCTTTACAAAAGCACTTATGAATCCAGTACCGCCGTGTTCGGAATGTCGATGATGTCGAGAAGAACCGGCAAGTAACTCGACACTCGCTCTTTTCAAAATAACAATAATTCTTTAAACTAGGTATGTACTTCAAAATAATATACAACGCTGTATCTATATAAATATTGAAATTAGATAGGTATTTAGGTCCATACATTTTTGTCATTGACGTAATCATCTAATTTGTAGCAGCCTTTTTTAATATACTATTTTTTATACGATACTTGAAACAACTGGATAATATTTTCAGGCAACTTATTAAATATTTTAAGACGTAGACTCACAAAGTATATAGAACATACATATACATATACGATATAGAACAGAAAAGCCGAAACTTCATAAGTACAAAGAACCCGTGCGAAGCCGGGCGTGTATCTAGTTACAAAGTAACGTAGGTTGCAAGGTGACTTGTTCATTTCATTTTTCCGCTGTGCCAGCTATTTTTAACGTCAGCCCTCAGGCAGAGGGCCGGCCCTCCGATACTGCTAGGTAAGATATTATCCTCTAAGTACTTCACTAACAATAAAAAAACGTTAAAGTGCCGTTTTTAAAATACTAGCCCTTGGGGTAGCGGTGAAAAGATGAATTATGTTAGGTGTTCTTGGGGACTTTTACAGAGATAGGGTATTTTTGGACCATACGATAAAATGGAAGGTAGAATTCTTTTAATTTTTTAAAGAAATCGGCTATTATAGAATCCATTTATTTATTTATGAATTTAATGCATAAAAAAGTACAAAAGGTGAATTTAACGCTAAGAGTATCTTTTTTAGTTAACCCTATACTATTGGTAAAATAAAAGGTAAATAACAAAAATCTTTTAGAAATGTTTATATAGAGTAAAAAAATAGGTTAGCATGCTTTGTCAGCTTCGCCTGGTTGACAAGGAGAACGCTTGCTTTTGCATTTCATTATATATTGAAATGCAAAAGCAAGCGTTCTCCTATATGTTTTCTGTTGTTTTATTTTTCTGTGTCCATTCCTATATATTTATTGTTATGTGTACTTATATGGCTGAGTTGTGATGGCTGTGTTGTCATTAATGTTTATTTATTTATTTAATGTTTATTTTATTCTTTCTTTCTTTCTTTCTTTCTTTCAGTAATTTGTAGAATTTTAGCCACATTGTTTTAAAATATATCCATATCTATTAGTTTATGTTTGTCAATGTTTGGCGGTTCTAGCACGCGACAGTAAAAACTAATGTGTGTAGCATTAATAAATTAATACGCAATAATTTTAAAACCGTTGATTCCATTTTCCGTCACAAAACTGCTTAAGCTGATTTGGAATAAGTATGGTGTTGACATATAACACAATAACATTCACGTATGGCATCTGGGTGTCTACCTCCAAAAAGACATTATATGTTGGATCCGATTCAAAGAATTAGTTTCTGGTAAACGGATCGTTTCTTTTAATTGTCATATGCTCTACTCCAATATTGCAAAATCGATCGATTTTGGTTACGGATAGTTATAAATTATACGAGGCGTACGCTGAAACCGTTCCAGACTCGAAGTCAGTTGAAGTAAAACTGATTGTCATTTTCGACACATTACGAATCGTAAAATATTGGAACCGCGCATTAATCGTATCCAACTTACTTCGAATGCAACCAAAGCGTTTAAATAAATCAAAATATTATTCGTGCAATTAAAAACCACGTTTAAAATCCCGAACTTTAAATTTATCTCCAGAAACGTATCATATCGTTTGATGGTTTTGTTTATGGGAGTAGGGCTTTTAAGTATCTAAGTGATTGTATGCGATATTTTTAATGAAACCACATTATTTCCACAAAGCTACAAACATTACTATAACAAGTCAAATTATATTTCTTAATAATTAAATGGATTCCTTTGTGTAGTTGGTACTATTGTTTGGAATTTCGTTTTGAAACGTAATAGCTCAATTTTATTGTTACGGGAATAATAACGAAGTGATTTGTGCTTGTAATATCAGGTAATATACATTCCAAAACCATTAATACAATAGTATAGGTCGTTTGAAGTGACTATTAAATTATTTGTATAATTGTAATAAATTTACTTGTATTTTCGGACACCCCGCAACCCCATTGCAGTAAAGAAACTGTTTTGCCTATTAAAATAACATGTATTGCCTAAATCCACCCCAAGCTACTTTTATTACATAGAATAGGGTTGCTACTGGATACACTAAAACGCATTAAGTTTTAGATAGATATATTTTAATAAACAAATACTTTACTTTACTTTTTAAGAGAGGCAGAGGTAGAGTAGGGCACAGCGATTTATCGCTCGAACTGGAGCAGCCCGACTGGTGAAATACCTCCACCTTACAGAAGACCGCAGCCAAATAACAATCACTTCTGTGTTGTTGTGTTCCTGCGTGTGAGTAAGGATTCCAGAGCTCCTGGGGAGTGCTACATTAGTAGCAGGGTTAGCCTTTAAGGTAAGGGGGTCCAGTAACAGATTTATTATGCTGTACATATCGCTCTTAGGCTAGGACCTCATTACCAATTGACATCAGGTGGGATGAGGTCATTCATGAAGTATGATATATATAAAAAAAATGGTTTTACAGATGATTTATAGTACAACTATTTGTGCCCGCGACTTCGTTCGCGTGGACTAACTATTTTCACAGTCGGCTTTACCTCTATCTCCTTTAATAACTGTTTGAAAAAGGAGATTTCTTAATTTGAACCTTTTTTTATTGTGTGTTGTTCGCCCATATGTGTTTGCCGATAACTTTTTCGTTTATGAACCAATTTTGATTGATTTTTTATTCCTGAAAAGTTAATATTTCGACTGTGGTGCGCAAACGAAAACCGGGATCTGAAGATGGCATCCCAAAGAAATCGAGGAGAGTCGGTTGTTTTATAAGGGCATACTTTGCACCGCCTTTATGTCAATGGCACAGGAACTAAAATCAAACCGCAAGTGTTTACCTTGATGATCTACTCGCCGTACCAACCCTATGAGAACACATCACAGGCCCCGTTACAAATGGGTTTGATCTGACCGCGGTGCTTTCAAAATTGTATTTTAAACAAATTCTAAGATATTGTTCGTCGGTGACTAGCAAATTTGACCCCCAGCCATATATTGGACGCTGACTTTGAGATGTACCACGATCAATCACTGGGATTTATGCCGCAATTATAGTAAAGTATTTCGTTTTTAGTGCGAAAATGTTGGATAAGAGACGTGGAAAAAGTAAGGGGATTTTCGAGGTATTTACCAGTCGAAAGATTTTTTAAATCTTCAGTCTTACTATTAAGTAATGTTCCTTCGTATGACAAATTGAAAAAAATGCTTAATAAATTGAATAGATTCTATTTATATAGTGCAACACGAATTTTTGCGATCTTAATTATTTCACACGTGCTGTCGTTCGTTGGCCTGAAATTAATATTTTTAATAAATATTGTATTAAAAAGAAATGTTTTTTTTAAATAAAAGTAGCTCAAATTTTGAGCTCCATTTACTACTGTGAAGGAGCACTTATAACATCAGCTTTCTGCCAAAAAATCCAGATGTTTTGCATGTACAGCCAGTCTTTAGTTTGTAAACCACTCTGTCCTATTAAGGCAACTGTCTATTTATTTATTTATTTATTTAGGTTCTCCAGCGTTTGTTAACACTAAATCAATTATTATAAATCTTATTATAACTATGAAACTACTTAAATGTAACAAAATTTAAAGGCGAACACAACATGCATAAAGTTAAGACTAACTTATTACTATTTACTATTTATAAAATACAAACTCAGTAGCAGGCAAAAAAAAAAAACGTTAAAAACATTAAAATAAAAATACGCACACACATTAGCATATATATATATATATATGTAAATACAATAAAAAACTTAATAAATATGTAACCTAAAGCCAGTCGATTATAATTACTCAGGTGTTTAATGTGACAAAGTAGGTACTGAGGTGGACAACCTAATAACGGTGACTGTACCCTCCATTACATCGATAAATATGTTGACAGGTTTTGATTTTGAAACAATTTGAGATTACCCCAAGTACATCCCAGTCGTTGAACGAAAAAACAATATCTCATACAACTCTTACCATAAAATTCAACAATCGACGAGCCTTCGGAGTGAAGGATATTATATTTTCGGCTAAAGACGGGCGATTAGCGAATAATTAAACCGATAATTGGGCAATTCGGCAAGAAATGTGGGTCAGCCTCGTTAGGGTGAAATGCCGACGGGAATGAAAGCGATTTGGTAAATATATCTACACTAGCTGCTTCACACTGCTCCTCTCGCGAGGGTTCACGATTTAATTAAATGTTTATTAAAATAAAAGTACTTGAGTACTTAGGAGACTTAGTAGTCATACATTAAGACGAATTTCAGATCGAGGTTTTTAAATTTTTATTTTTAACATTCACGTTTTTCTTCTGATCGAAATATTAATGCTTTTTGCTCAGGTTATCTAATAAGATATTACTGCACAATCCGCCAACTGGTTAAGTGGTGGTACAGTTTTTTACGGTCACAATAAAATGGGTTGTAAAGTGCTTTCGCGAGTCGCGATAGTTTATGACTCAGTTTATAGTTCAGTTATAGTTTTAGATATTTCGATGGAATTTTTTAAGTCTAGATTTAAACGGGTCTTCCAAATACCGAATCTTTTCATGATTTCATCAGTTGATTTTGATGAAACATTTGGTATTTGGAGGTCTATGTCAGAAGATATCTGTCAGAGTAGATTTTTGTAAGATTAACCAGCCAAAAGCATTTATCTCCCCCGATGTTAAGTAACAATGAGGCTAAGGGTGCAGTTGGTTGGCTCAGTAGCAGCCTATTTTCTATTGATTTAAATGTACTCAAATCCAATTGTCCGAAAATACAAAGAGGAAAACAAACCTAGTGATAATGTATTAAGTGCAGATAAAAAAAATATTGAATGTTGTGATCACTATCACACCAACCACACAAAGTAACGTTTCACTGGCTCACCACCATACCCGGTGCCGAGCGCAAGCGCACACCCGATCGTCACCGCGTCTAGCAACCGACTGTCGATTAGTGTTGCCGTCGATTCGATTGTATATCGATTATAATCGATTATTCCAAAAGAGGCCTAAATAATCTAGTAATCGATTATATCGATACCTATTTATATCGATAGTATCGCTTTCAACTTGATAACGATATAATCGATTATATCGATTATACTGTATTTGACTACGATTATAATCGATTAACCGATTCATTGCGTATCCCACTTTTAGGGACTTTTGTCCATGGCGGCTAACAAATTTTCTGTGACGCCTCTGTGCGTCAGCCGCCACCCATTAAAGTGACGCACTTGGGCGTCTTCAGCCATGATTGCACATATTTTGTTTTTTGTTAAGATTTTGGCGTGTTTATGCGTGTTTACATTCAGTCGGTTTAAGATGTCAAACGTAAAGGTTTTGTTAATTCGTTTAGAGTGTTACAAAGTGACTTATCTACGTGATTTCACTGGAATGACTGGTTAGTGATTTACTTGGATCAGTTGTTTTAAACCTTTTGTGTATTTTTAGTAGAGGTTTACGAAAGGTTGTAAAAGGAGGGCCTATATTTGGTTCATTCAATCTAATTAAATACGCAAATTGAAGAGGAAGAAAACAAATGTATAATTTTATTATCATAATCATTATGAAATAAAAATAAGTTGAAGTTTCAGAGGTTTTGTGCTATTTACCTAATTATAATAATAATAATTATACCGATTATTCGAAACCCTTCGATAAAATATCTCATTCTTCGTTAATAGCCAAACTTGAAGCTATCGGTATACATGGCGATTTGCTTAGATGGTTATCGTCATACCTTAGAAATAGGTCTCAGGCTGTTACAGTCAAGGGTTACTTGTCAACATTTATTCCTATTACCTCTGGAGTTCCTCAAGGTTCTCATCTCGGACCCTTACTTTTCAATATATACATTGATGATGTAACTAATTGTTTTCGAAATTCTAAATTATTACTATATGCTGACGATACCAAAATTTTTTCTGTTATAAATTCCATTCATGATTGTGAACTGTTACAACAGGACTTGAACCGTCTCTGCAATTATTGTGATATCAATAAATTACATTTAAACGTCGACAAGTGTTGTACTATCACTTTTTGTAGAAAAAAACGTCCAATCAAATTTAATTATAGCCTCTATGACCAAGGACTAAAAAGGGTCCAAGAGGTGAGGGATTTGGGGGTCCAGCTGGACTGTGGTTTATATTTTGAGCCTCATATTAGTAGGATAACGGCTAAAGCTTTTAAATTACTCGGCTTCATTCTTAGACAAAGTACGGACTTCAAGAATCCAAACACATTAATTCTTCTTTATAATGCTTACGTCAGATCACAGCTCGAGTATGCATCAGTAGTGTGGAACCCAATGTATGCTAAATACATTGGTATGTTAGAAAATATTCAAAATAAATTTATTAAAAAGGTTAAATATAGATTTAAAAAAATTAAGACCGAAAATATTGAATTATTGTGTACCCGACGGGAACGCAGAGATCAGATTCTCTTATATAAGATAATCCATAATTTAGTAGATTCACCATACCTATTACACAAGTTAAATTTTAAATGCTGTAGACTCAATGCACGTTACAAGGACACATTTCTTACAACCATCTGTAGTACTAATTATAAAAAAAACACTTTCCTTAAACGGACTTGCGACAAGTATAATAAAAAGTATGGACACATCGATATATTTCACGAAAAAATTTGTCATTTTCGTTACTTACTTAAGAAGCAATAATTATGTAGTTATTTATTTAGTAAAACAGAGTGTACTTATATTGTTAAAATCAAAATAACTTTTTTTTTTTGTCGAGGGGGAAATGCCTACCGCACCGTCACTCTCAGCGGGGAATAGAGAGTGGTGTGTCGGGCTCGCACCGACTAAAACCCCCACGGTGGCCAACGCTGCGCAATTGTGGGGGAGTCGGGATTCCTTGCGATTCTACACAGGCTCCCCCACAGCGCTTACCACCAAGCGGCCCATCTCGCCGCGCAAATACGCAGCTGGAGCGTGTCAGGCCACCTGACACGCCCCACCCTCTCGGGACCGAGGTAACGGACGCCAGGCTTACCCCACGCCTGGCATCTCCGGTCCCAACAGCGGATCTGCTGTGCGGCTCCGCTGCCTACCGCCTCTGCGGACACCCGAGACTCTCAATCCAGCTCTCCCTCCGAGAGCCAGATGAAGTCCCGAGACCCACCGGCTGCGGAGGATAGGGAGACCGGCAAACGTAATACCGTATCCTCCTCTTCCTCCGCAACCCCACCACGACGCGATTCGCGCCTCGCGCGGCAGCGCGCCACTGCCGGGTCGCGGAGGACAGGGAGGCCGGCAACGAAACACCGAGGTCCTCCTCTTCCTCCACGATCCACCTCTGCCCTTGCGGGCTTGCCGTAGAGAGCCACCTTCTCTCCGCGGCCCAGCTCGGGATCCGTCTTGGCTTCACCCTGTGCGGTATTGGAGGCTGGGTGACAAGGCCAGCCTCAACGTCCCGGACCACAGGGTTACTGAGCCCCCCCATCGCGACAAGATGCGGAACCCAGCGGGGGGGAAAATCAACATAACCTGAGATAACTATTGGTGGAAATTGTTTAAGGCAAATGTGTTATTTACTTAATTTATTCTATCTGTAATACAATGATGCTGTTTTTTTCCTGAATAAATAAATAAATAAATAATAAATATCTCAGGACACCAATTACACAAAGCTAACTAGTTCCAAACTAAGCAATAATCTAACCGATATTAATGATTATATAGGTATTTATTATTATTAGGTATTAATTTATAAGGTATTATGATTAATATACCGGTTATTAAAACGCCTTTAGTATAACATAGGCAGTAAAAGCTCCGCTGATTAGAACTCTCATAAAAATCATCATGTTGATTTTAAGAACAAAAACCTTCATGACGCCATGTGGCGTCATACGCCATTCGTAAAAGAAATTAAATTTGGTAACAAAAGGTTTGCAACATCTGAAGTTTGTAAATTGGCAATAAATCATAAAACGGTTCATACAGGCTTAACCTACGTGACAAATAATGGTAATTCTGTTCGTTTGGACTCTTTAAATAGCCATTCCATAGAATTACAGAGGAATTCTTTGAGACGCCATTTGGCGTCAAACGCCATACGCAAAAGATATAAATGACGCCATAAGGCGTCATCCGCAATGAATCGGTTAATCGATTATATCGATTGTCATATCGATTATTAGATTATTTGAGGGGGGGATAATCGGTTAATCGATAATCGATTATCCGGCAACACTACTGTCGATCCGACGTGCCCCCTCTACCAGGTGGGCATGAGACAATGTATTTATATCTATTGTATAGATACAAACACTACATTGAACATCACATACATTGCTCTGATGCATAATAAGTGCATAGATAAAGCACTTCTGTTACAGAAATCAGAAACGATGAAGATGCCACAACACCCAGGCCCGAGTCAAAATAGAACATGACCGGGAATAGTATCCGGGACCTCAGAGAGGGCAAAGTCGGCCCACTCCCCTCTCGGCTATGGGGCTCGGCAAATTACGTAACTACAGCCATAAAAAAAGACGAATCCTTCAAGGGATGTGATAACTGGCGTCAAATGACGCGACACCTACACAAAACCGTTATACGTAATAAGGCGTTACTTATAACCTAATGTAATTATTCGGTAGTCTAAGGTATGAAAATAAAGCAGTACTCCATAAATGTTTATCTGTGTATTTTCTCTGTTATAAAATGTTGGGAATATGAACAGATAATAACGTCAAACATAAATAAACCTTCGTATGATTCGGGATAAAATACAATATTGGAAGTTCAGTGGGCACAAAAGTGGAAATTTAGTAAGAGCTGGTAAGTGCAGAAAGTTGTTTCTTGTCAGTCAGATACATCTGGATTTTTTCTTTTATTAACCCCTAATATTCGCTAGCCTTATATTCGCAGTATTGCCAGGTATAAGTTACGTTTCGTACTATAAACTTCTCTAGTTTATAAGTTTATTAAATATAATCCTATATTCAAAAATGTTTAAAACAATTAGAAGGTAAAATGACAAAAGAAAATATTTTAATCTATATATATAAAAATGAAACCCGTTTCCTGTTGCGTGACAACATGAAAACGGCTTGACCGATTTGACTAAAATTTTATTTGTACTTTTCTAATACTCTACTTACGGAAAAAAATATTAAGAAAATCTCCCAGAAAGATTGAAAAAGAAACATTTAATTTTGCATATTTAAAAAAACGCGCACAACGAATGATAACGTCATTCACAGCCATAGACTACAGTCTATATTCAATATATTGAAAGAGCATCGTTTGTTCGGAAACGTTCGTTGATTTAATTACTTTATTAAATTCTATCGCACTAATTATAATTTTTGAAAATAACTCGCCACGGAAAAGTTTTTCACTTGCTAATAAATATAAGACACACATTTTTTCATGTAACATGTAATTAAAAATTTACTAACAGATATTGCAATAAAATTTTACGCAAAGTCACTTCTTCGCAGTTTTTACGCAATAGTGACGTTAACACACCTCTTCGCTGAACTTTGATGTGGTGTATCATTATTTCATTGTTTGAAATCTGACTGTCGTCTACAAAGTGATTTTAATTGTATTTTATTGAACCTGATTCCTTCCATGAGTTTTATGACCTGGATATTAAGTTCCGCCCAAGATACGATGATGGTATAGAACTCCTTTTCAAATAAGGGCTTACGTATTGGAAATGTGTTTATTGTATGTTACATAACAGTCTAGAGCTGTTGAGCTGAACGCTGGCATACAATAAGACTAAGTAATGTCTAGCGGCTCTGGGCTCAGTCTATTATAATATAAGAAATTAGTTGTATGTTCGAAGTTTCGGCAAAAAAAATGTTCCCCATAAATTACGTCAATTTACTTTTCTTTACTTTATTTTACGTTATCTTGTGTAAATAGACACTTAATTAGATACTAATACGTAATGGTAAAAAGATAAACATATACAAAATTAAGCATTTAAATTAAAAAAATACAAATAATAAAACAACAAAGTATTTTTTCATGGCTGCAAGAAAGAAACGCGGGAGGAAGTCCGTGCCATTTAAATGCCGTCTATGAATTTTGATTAAGCGTTCTTATTTTTGTTTACTGTTAATGGAAACAATTACAGTTACTTCGTTCCTGGCAACATCGGCTACCGAAATATAAAGAGGGAAGATTGCGTGCATAATAACTTAGGTTGTGACCATCTATTATTCACCCTGTCAATCGGCGAGTTGCCACACGTTTGGGGCAAATTTACCTTTTCTGCGGAACAAATCATATTGGTGACCGAATTTACTTTGGGACTTCTTCCATTTTTGGAGTAATGCTGCAAAACAATTTGTAGGACACGCCTGTAAGCCATCTTACTGATATTTTAAGCGTAAGAGTTTTTAAGAATGTATGGATATCTGGATAACTGGAATTATGGATATATTTTCGTTACTCTTTCACGCAAACACTACTGTATGGGTTGGGCTGAAATTTATCAGGTTACTTTTTGTCGCGCCAAATTCCACATCACGACTATTTCGCCGTGCATCACCTCCTTATCACTGTGAGAAGGTCATCTGTACATCCTCTTTACTGCCTTATGCGCAGTGGCGAATCCATCGAGATTTTGCTGCACGTGGCCAAATGGGATCCCCCCCCCCCCCTATGATATAGTCCATTTATTTGTGTGGGGGATCAAATTCAACTCAAATGTTTGTTACTTTCACTCTATTTGACAGTAACTTGAGGTTGGTTCTGCCATCCCATCTCATGTGCCGCCCAAGCCCTTGCACCCTCTACGCTACGCTACTACGCACTAGTAATAACTAGTGCTACATTTCTGCATTTACCATCATGTTTTCCCGAGCACATTAATATAAGCATAACAAGCGCATTATTGCATTAAAAAGCTTCCACAGAAAAGAGCCCTCTCAGATAATTCCTTATGCATTCCGGACAAAGCGTGGTTGCATTTATTTTGCACCCCATTCGCTCGACGCGTGATTAAAGCAAATGATGTAACATCGCAGCGAGACGTCGAAATGATCCGAGACAAAGCAAGCACTCTGCTTATTGCTGACAACAGGATGCTCTTTTTAGAAGCACGTTTTTTTATTCTTTTCAAGATTTTTCGATGGTAAAATTCATTTATTAAGGCAATGCATTGGTTAGACTTTTGCCGTTGCTTATTAACATGCAAATTATTCTTCTGGACTGGATCGAAAATATTTGCTGATGGTTTTCATGGTGACTGCGGACCGAGAACTTGACTAGACTTGAGACTGCCTACAATAGCACTGTACTGCCAGCGATTTTTAGACTGTAGCACCATACGAATCCACTTGTGGTTTCGTCCGGTAAGGAACGCCTTCAGATGTATAAGTGTTCAGATGTATAAATCTACTAGGCATCATTGTATCGTATTATTTATGTAAAGAATAAATAAAAATTAACGAATATTGGACGCCAGCACATACATTGCTCTAATTCTGTGGTAAGTAGCTTAAGCACTTGTGTTACAGAAATTGGTAACAACGACGGCACTACAACACCCAGACTCGAGACAATATAGAAAAGTTCGTTTGCCATATTGACCCGACCGGATTTCGAACCTCAAACTCAAACTCAAATATTTCTTTATTCAAGTAGGTTACATGTAACACTTTTGAATTGTCATTTAATACAATTCAAAGTGATTCTACTTTCGGTTCGGAACCTATATCTACTGAGAAGACACTGGTAAGAAACTCAGCAGATCAGTTACAGTAGCAGTATCTAACTTATAGCTATGTATAGAACACTTTGGACCAAGTCAGATAGTTTTATTCTGATGAGTGAAAAAGCATTAAGTATTATTGGAACCTGGGACCTCAGAGATGGCGCAACGGTAAAGTCCGGCCCGCTCTCCTCTCGGCTACGGAGGTCGTCAAATATATAGAAGAAGTACCTGTACCGTGAATTTAGAGAGGTCTGTGAACACAGTAGATTATGGTACCCCCTTAAGGGAGCAGCCTGTGTGGCCACGCATGCACGCGTTGTGGCTTTGTTGCGCTTTTAGCGAACAATGCAGGTGCAGCTAGTTCGGTAATGGATGCCGCTATTCGTAGCGGTGGACGCGTCCCGTCATTGTACTGTACTTCTGTCTTGTACGAAACATGATACGTAAGTAAGTATTTAACGGTGGTGCAGTGGCTAAAGTAGGCGACCAAAGCGCGAACGGTCCCGGGTTCGATTCCCGGTCGTGTCAATTTGGAAAACGAACTTTTATAAATTGACTTGGGTCTGGGTGTGCTGGGATGACGCCCCCAGTTAGTATCCGTCGTCTGGTGCTCATAGTACAAGGGGAAATCTTAGTTTGAGACCAGGTGATTGGTGTGATTGTCTGGCGCATTTATTTTATTTATTTAAAATAATTTAATGGGTCAAAACGCAACACCATTTTTATTTAGTAGTTAATACGAACTACTTACTGCCCGACGTTTCGGTTAGGGTGCATCAACCGTGGTCACGAGCTGACTGAGAGTCAGCTCTGAGAAATGTTTTAAAAAGAGAAGTAGGTAGGTACTACTGTCGTATTCTATGACACTAAAATTTTAAGTGTCCTACAAAGACAAAAGCACTACAATGATCCTACAACCGAAGTCGATCACAAATCCTATAGGACAGCTCCTTGAATTTTTTATTGAATGTGCAGTTTACATTTAAGGCTGGAATTTGTTCATAGGTACAGACCCACATTCATACATTCATTCATTCACCTTTCACATGAAACTAATAAATAATTAGGGGAAGCATGAAAAGTTTGTTTACGATACATTATTTTACGGTACAAATTCGTTCACGATTTCAGTCTAAAATACGGAATGCCGGGATGTGCGTAAAATTAGATATATATAGATTTCAGAATGTGCTAGATAGTAAGATCTATATTTGTTACATCGAAATAGAAGCGGTATTGAATTTGTTCTGATAGAATCTACTATATAAAATGAAAATAAGTCGGGTTTTCCTTCCTGACGCTATAACACCAGAACGCACGAACCGATTTCCACGGTTTTGCATTCGTTCGAAAGGTCTCAGGCCCCGTGAGGTTCATAGCAAAGAAAATTCAGGAAAATTTTCAACAGAAAAGCGGGGAAATCCTCTAAGGCGAAACAAAGTTCGCCGGGACCGCTAGTTTTCTTATAAAAAATCATTAATTGTAGGCGTTAGCCAGCGATGGTATGTACTTTTGTAATACGCCATATGGCTAAACCACATTAATCTCTTCAATTAATTCTAGATAAGACCAAACTATGATTATTCTTTAATTTCATTTCGAACCTGATATTACTATTGAAAAGAAACAGTGTATACTGCGATGTATTTCAGCGTATAAGTGGTGATTATACCAATTGCCACTGCGTAGAGTATTAACCAATTATTTGGTTTTCAACAAATTACCTATTCCACAAAGTAGTTACAATAAAATCAATATTGTAGCCTTTGGAGTGTCAAAATGTTAATCAGACCCAATCTTAACATGAGCGGCAAATGTCAAAGTTTGTTACATTATGTAGTGTGAGCGTGGGCGTGACATGGCCCTATTAACGTCGACATTATTTACTTAAATGTCAAACTTAATAATATTTCAATAACGCCACGCTCTTATACGTTGTACGTAATGATTGTTTGGTTGGGAATGCATTATAGAGTTAGATAAAAAAAACGATAAATACAGTAAAAGCTCCATATTCACGGTTCCCGTATTCGCGTTTTCACTATTCGCGGATTAAAAAATTGCGACTAATTTTCTGTATTCGCGGCAAATAATTCCATATTCGCGGATCTTGTAAGTTTCGAGTAGAATAAATGGGCTAATCTCAAAGTTCTTTAGGCACTAAAAAGTTATCTTGAAGAATCTTAGCGAGGGATTACCTATGGCTTTCTGGTAGCATTAACCTGAGAAAATGGATAGGTATTACTTTTTTTTGTGAAAATTCTAACTAAATTCATCAATAACTTGTCCAAACCCTGACCATTTTAATATAATTAATTAATAAAAAGTTAACCCTGGAACGTATCTCCTACAACGCCATACAAATAGCCGTTCCATATTCACGGTTTCCGTATTCGCGGCATATTTGTGGAACATAACCCCCGCGAATAAGGAGCTTTTACTGTACTATTTATGGATTGAAAAGGAAGCGGTTTGTTTAAATTACCATTTCATTAAACCCAATAATAATTAAAACTAGTGTCTAGTGTCAGGAGAGGAACAGAATAACTATATATTTATAGCGATAAGACCGCCTAAATTGTACTATAATCAATCTGTAAAACCTATTTCTGTAAAGATTTTGTGCAATCAAGTATAGTTAACAAAAGAAGATCGATATGATGGAACATAACTTTTTTCTTTAATTAGGTAGGTAGTTCAATTGAAAAACAACTGGCCAGTTGTCAACACTCATATTATAATCTTGTGTACGATGAGAACCTCCTCCTTTTTTTTTGAAGTCGGTTAAAAATATCGCAATTTATTGCCGTTTTATTCCCGTTTTGTACTGATTCTCCGCTGCTATTAGTTGCAACGTAATATTTTGTAGCCTAAAAGCCTTTCTCAGCAAATAGGCTATCCGACCCTAAAATAATTCTTCAATTTTAACCAGCAGTTTCTGAAATAAGCGCGATCAAACAAACAAACTCTTCAGTTTTATAATATAAGTACAGATTAATTAAATATCCCTAAGAAATTCAATAGATAATGTGGTAGAATCTACACGATTACCATATTATATTCAATTTGTTTATTTGATACACTACATGATTACACTGTGGCTTACAAACACTTGCAGATGATACAATTTCTTATAATCACCAATTATATAGATACTATATGTAGGCATATACATAGCGAATGTACAAAAAAATATATAATGCTAAAAGTTTTCATATTAGTACTAAATAGATTTGGATAAAAATTTGGTACCTAAACAGATAAGATATTAGAATAACATATAAAATACTCACTATCCTTATATATACAAAACAAAGTAGCGGGTCAGAACATACACAAAATCACCCCCATTTTAATTTCAAACCCTTTTAAAATGTGTTTAAAGTAATATCTAGGATTAAAAGAAAGTAAAAGAATGGCAACAACAAATCTGAAGGCATCCTCGCCGTCCATAATGGTCATACTTTATACTGTTTCAACTGAGCGTTTCTTCTTTAATGACAGCATTTATCAAAGATACGTATAACGGAGCCCTCTTTAATAGCGGGACACCTACGAGATGCTGGCGATTACGTACCGGGACTGTGAACAAGTAAATAAAATAAATAATTTGACGACCACCGTAGCCGAGAGGCAAGCGGGCCTGACTTTGGCGAGCGCCATCTCTGACATTCCGGGTTCGATCCCCGGTCGGGTCAATATGGAAAACGAATTTCCATATTGTCTCGGATCTGGGTGTTGTGGTACCGTCGTTGTTTCTGATTTCTGTAACACAAGTGCTTAAGTTACTTACCACAGAATCAGCGCAATGTATGTGATGTTGTCCAATATTTATTTATTATTATTTATTCAATAATAAATACGCCAGACAACTACACCAATCACCTGAGCTCAAACTAAGGTTTTCCCTTGTACTATGAGTAAGTACCAGACGACGAATACTAACTGGGGGCGTCATCCCAGCAAACCCAGACCCAAGTCAATTTAGAAAAGTTTTTTTTTCCAATTGACCTGACCGGCAATCGAATTAAGGACCTTTCGCGCTTTGGCCGCCTACCTTAGCCACTGCGCCACTGAGGTCGTCAGAACAAGTCATTTTAACGGACTTTAAAACAGGAGTTTTTTTTATTTAAAAACTTTATTGCACAAAAAAGTACAAAAGGCAGACTTTATGCTTGGAGCATTCTCTACCAGTCGACCGTTGGAGGTTCTTAATTTGATCGCATACATTTTTTTAATCGTTTTTTCTGTGTCGTCGCCGATAATTTCGTTTTCTACGAGTATGAACAGATTTTGATGTTTTTTTGTTGGATTGGTTTATTGTTATCAATATTTTGAAGCTTGGGTAAGAAAATAATATAAAAGCCCGGGTAAATATTGAACAACCTTCTATTGATGACCTCAGGCCTCTGCAGGTCCAAAAGGTTCGACTATCAGTCAAGTCATGCGACAAAAACGCATCATTCGGTCGTAACGTTAAAAAGACGCCCGGTGCACACCCATCGTCCCAGTGAGGACGCGCCCTATTGCGCATAAGTGAGGCCGCGACCTGCATTAGGTCTACGCACTGTAACTCCATGATTTTATAGGTTATATCTTTACGATAATGGCGGCCTAAAACAAACAACGTCTTTTATTTATTCTGTGTTCACCAGATGCTTTTTATTTGCGTATTTATTGCCGCGTGTAACGTTTTTCGGGTATATTATTGGTTTTGCCTAGTCTGGCTTCATTTGAAAATGATGTTCGCCATTCGCTAATATAAATAAATACGAGTATATGTATGCGCTGGTCAATTACGCCACATCAACCTACTGGTCTCGAACTACGTTTTAACCTTATTCTCTTTAGTTTAGCTTTAGTCCTTAAGTACTAGACAGGTAGAGAGATATACACTCCTCTGCGCTAGTGGGGGTCGGTATTCCCTCTTGGGTCTACTTTGCAGGCCCCCACCGGGTATGTGATCACATACCTACTTAATATATAGTAAGAAAATATACTACTCACGTCATGTGACAATTCGACGCAATGTTTCCTCGTTAATTTTTGGTTAAGTGGTAAATGCAAAAATTAACTTTCCATTTTTTTTATAATCTAGTAAACCAATTTTTAGTCCACTTCCTTATTGAGTCCAGTCGAAACTCCTCCCCCCTACGTCGGAACCATTTGCTAGCTGTTGAAAGTACCATCAGAACTTTGGAGCCGTTCACTCCGACTCCACCGCGGCCTATAAAATATTCAGGGTGAATTGACGAGGTAACGAATGCCCTATAAAATGGGCTGGCGATTCTAAACTATTTGTTGATGGCTCCGGGCTACGTGAGGCGAATTGTGAGTTGCGACACGTAGACGAACAAATTGATTACTCACTAAAACGCGAGTATATGTTCTCTGTTTTATGGTTATCTTTTATCGGGAGAGAGGCTGGGCCAGGCACTTGGTGGAAACAATTGGTTTATTCTAACTGAATCTATGGATTGCCAAGGATTCCATGACATGGTTAAGGGTAGTGCTGAGCGGTCCACGGAAGCAGTCGCTCCTCCCCCCTCCCCTTAGAGATGTACCTACAGCTAGTCGATCGAACAGATCACACGAAAAATCTATTCAGGTACTTGCTGTATATTGGCGGGTACATTATTTTAGGATTATTAGGGGCCCAAAATAAAATAAGGTTAAGAACCACTGACTTCTCTGGAGTTTGAGTCTTACATGTAGTCCTAGGGTCAAAGGGTCCACGTAAGGTAAAAATAACACTTGTGATGGCTATTCAACTATAATATGACTTCACTTCCAGATTTGTTTAATGTTGTAAACTGCTCCACGTTACAAAACAAAAGGGGTATCTATAGAATTTCCTTCTTAAAATTATAAATCTCCTTCTTTTTTGTTGACTTCCTAAAATTCAATACGAAATTTATACTTTCAGAACACTATTTGTTTATGTAACAAGCTGGCTTGATGGACAATATATTTTCCTAACGTGGAAAATTCGCCATCTATCAGGGCCTATAAAATATTAGGACCAGTTAGTATATCAATCAAATGTAGTCCATTTACAGCTGACTTATTGTCATCCAGTATGTACGTACATATTAGTTTAACCATAAGGTAATCATTTCTGTGGAAGGACAATATCTCTATTTTTGCTATTTTGGTAAAAGTCCCATTTGACATAGCAACAGACGAAACGGAAGAACCAAGAAAAACATTCTCAAGGAAAAAACAAGTTCTACAAAAAGATTCCTGTTCCCATTTAACATTTACTCTGATTTCATAATTCGTTTACCGAAGAAACAGCAGCCCTCTAAAATTCCACCCCCATTACGCAAAGAACGTCACAAAAAGAAAACAAAAACACAATACACAGGTCATAGACGAAAGCCAATCATTTGCGTATAAACTCTTTATTTCTTGTTCAAACAAAACGAAAGACAGTCTTAAAAACGTTGGCTTCTACGTTTTTCCTTAACAAAATAAATTGATTGTCTAGCTTCCTTCGTTGAGTGGAGGAAATTTCATTATTAGAGACTTATTGATGTTATTTACCTACAGAGCGCTTCCGTAGTCTTGCCACAAAAAAATAAGAACAGTGAGCAACATTTATAATATCGCTGCTTTTTGGTCTGCTTCAGCTTACCGCTTATAAAAGGTCCCGAATTCGAACGAATAGTTTAGTTTAGTAAACGTACAATTTTGTATTGACTTCTGAATGTGGGAATGTGGAATTGATCTGAACAGCGGTGTGTGATGACAATTCTACAATACAACTTCCCCCGTGTTTTTTTTATTTGTTTACATTCATCAGCAAACCATGCAAAACTATACGCTTCAATTCATGAAAGAGCTGTGTGTCCTCTTAATTGGTCCGATGCAATTTTTTTCCAGATTATATAAGCCAGTTCCACGATTGCCATTTGACTTTTTTTTTTATATTGCACTTCAAGATTGACCTCATCCCACCTGATGTAACGTGGTAATGAGGTCCTAGCTTAAGGGCGACAAATACAGCATAATAAAACTGTTACTGGACTTGTCGCCCTTACTTTGAAGGCTTGACCGCTGCTACTAACGTAGCACCCCCAGGAGCTCTGGAAACCTTACTTGAAACACAGAAGTGATTGTTATTTAGCTGCGGTCTTCTGTAAGGTGGAAGTATTTCACCAGTCGGGATGCTCCAGATTGAGCGTTAATCGCTATGCCCTACCTCTCTTAGTTTACCCCTACAAGAAAGACTTAGACTTACTTAGACTTTACCCCTACAAGAAAGACTTATTTGAATCATCCTTAGCACCAACTTCTTATTGTGTCTAACGAAGAACGGTAGCATCATTCCCTTCGGACAATATAACGAATCAAACCAGAAAAACCTCCTGAAGCAAAAGCGTTTCATGATGGATTACAATGGACAGAATATGTAATTGAACGACCTGCTACAAAAATAGCGTAATAATATATATATATTTTTTTATTACACTCCAAGATTTACCTCATCCCACCTGATGTATCGTGGTAATGAGGTCCTAGCTTAAGGGCGACAAATACAGCATAATAAATCTGTTACTGGACTTGTCCCCTACTTTTTGACCCCTACTACTAATGTAACACTCCCAGGAGTTCTGGAAACCTTACTCTTACGCAGGAACACAACAATACAGAAGTGATTGTTATTTGGCTGCGGTTTTCTGTAAGGAGGAGGTATTACACCAGTCGGGCTGCTCCAGCTCGAGCGATAAATCGCTATGCCCTACCTCTTTAAACTATTTGATAATGCTGCATTCTCAACAAAATAAGTTTAAGTACGTAGGTTGGTTCCTTTTGCCTTGTAATTTAAAGCATATAGTTTCGAAGCAGCCGATTTCCTTGCCGTTACTTGTTCAATTATGTCCTATGAGAAATTCCCTTTTCATTTATTGTCAGTGCCATGTACCGTTGTCGCCGTTCGCACTTCCATATAACCTTATAAAAGCATAAATCAGCCGTATGCGGGGATGGAGGTCTCTCTAAATAGCGGAAAAATTCATGTATTTTAGGCATAAGTCACACCTACACCGCTTTTGTCATGCGATAATGTGGCACACATTTCTGTGTTTGTGGAAAGTGGGTGATCCTTGTAGTAGAAGCAGCATTTATTGAGTTGTGACCCGAAGTTTTCCTTGTTTGACAATCTTTTTCTTGCGATTTGGTTCGCGGTATTTAAGGAAAGATGTATCCTAAATGTATTCATCATTCTACAAAATCTCATCTGAATCCATTTAGTATTTTTTTGCGTGAAAGAGAAACGAACATAAATCCTGAGTTTAACATGCAAATATCCAGATATTCAAATATCCATACATTCTTATAAACTGCAGCGTTTATAATATGATCTCCAAACCAGACCTAGCAAAGACAACTTTGTTGGTTTTTTTTTTTGACTGGGTGAAATAAAACTAACATAATACAATAAATAAATATCAGACAACATCACATACATTGCTTTAATTCTCTGGTAAGTAGCTTAAGCGCTTGTGTTACAGGAATCATAGACAACGACGGTACTACAACACCTAGACCCGAGACAATATACGAAAGTTCGTCACATATTAACCCGACCGGGGATCGAACCCGGGACTTCAGAGATGGTGTGACGCCTAAGTCCGGCCCACTCGACTCTAGGCTACCGAGGTCATAAATAGCAAGTCCCCAAAACTCCACAACTATTTGAAAACAACACTGGCTTATAAAGGCTTCATAATGTTTTAATACCAAATTCACTCCATTCAAAAACGAATTGAATCTTACCAACAAAATGCGATGAAAAGTTATAAGCGGGACTTAATTTAATTCGTGGGAACAATACCGAAACCCGTCCGATGACGAGTGTGAACGTGCGTCAAAGTCGACAAGAGAACGGGCAAGCGTGAGTCGGCCATTTGCTCCCAGATTCCGTAGAAAATTCTCTCCCTTTCCCCAAAAATCTAATCTACACTACACTTCCGATGCATATGCCTGCTCCACACTACTCGCGAAGTTACTCGGCGAAGTTCGCCCGAGGCGAGGCAAAGTTTGACGCGGCGAGCACGAAGCGAGCCGAAGTGCCTCTCTACACTATTGTATTCGTCTAACTTCGTTCAACTTCGCGAGTAATGTGGAGGAAGCAATAGAATTTATGTTTTCGTTTTTTTTAATATGAAAATGTTAAGACTTCTAACGTTCACTTGCGTGGGGAACTAGCAAGATCCAGGGCGCTTCCTTATTAACAAGCAGAGGTTCCCATCAGAATACCAGCGCTGCTGCTGTGTTAAAAATGCCGTAGCAGCATTTGCTAAGGTGGAACCCAATTGACCTCATTAGGTACATTATGTTTTATGTTAATTGTCTTGTATTGTATATTAAGTAATTGTGTTATGGTGAAAAAATGCATTTATTTCCTTCTATGAAAAGCAAACTGAACATACAATTCTTTAAATAGCGGGCCATGCTTGTAGCGAGGACAAACCTACTGGGAAAACGGCACTTACTTCCTTGTTTCATATCATAAATATGAAACATATGCCGGGACTGCATAAAATATAATTAATAGGTTAAGTTTCGTATGATAAAATAATTAAGCGTAATTAGATACCAATTCAACTAGTTTGCTTATTACATACACATCATATTAATAGTTCAGTATGAATAATAAGATATATGTGTGTGCATAATAAGGTATATGTTTAGTAACAGATTCGTATATGCTAATAAAAAATTGCAAAAAAAAAAATACTTCATATTCTCTAATTTATGATCACTCACATTGATGACTAGATATTAACGATGGATACATGTAACACCCAGACCCAATTATTTACCCTATTTAATGTCGTACTCTATGTAGTAAGATATTAGACAGGCTGGTTAATTGTAATTGGGGCTTTACAACTTTTTTCCGTATCCACAGATCACTGAAAAACAAAGAATCCAGTTTTCCGCGCGATGGCGGCCGGCGCGCTCCCGCCAAATCCGCTGTCAACTGTCACGGTAATATGAAATATGAACTGTGCGCACATTACGCTCTTTGTTTGTACTATTCGCGTTGGTAATAAACATTTTCTCGCTCGCTCAGGCGAGAATGGAAACGAATCGTGGAGTGATGTGGTTCCGATAAATTTTTACCCGATTGCGCGACGCAAAGAAGGGTATTTGTATTTACGTTATACAAATGACACTATAGACACGAATACAATAAAAATTTAATAAGTTCACCGACAGACGCCATAATGAAAAATAATCAATTTTTAAACTTAAGCGGGATACAGCTGAATTAAAATATCATTTTGAGGATTCTTAAACATATTTTGATGCAATTAATCTTTCGTCAAAAATAACTCATTGTCTCGAGACAAAAGTCTTTGATCAGTGTATGTTGCTAATGATTTCATACGGAACTTAATACTAACTAGCTATGCCCGCGACTTCGTTCAGGTGGACAACTGGTTTTTTCCATATATATTTATGCTTTCATAGTCGATTTTACCCCTATCTCCCTTAATATTCGAAACAAAAAGCAGTCCATATTTTAATACAAATTTTGATCTATATTTGTTTCAAATGTCATATCTCTACTTAAAAAATAAACATTTAAACTTTCAAGGGTGGTAGGTATTAGGTACGTCAGTTCTAGAGGTTCAACGTTCACCTACCTATACCAAATGTTATCAAAATCGGTTCAGTGGTTTAGGTGTCAAAGCCGGACAGACAAACTGAGTTACTTTCGTATTTTATAATATTAGTATAGTATGTATTTGAATTAATACTATTTACATTGACACCAAAACAAACACGGCACCAGTATTGGCCACTAATCGACATTGATACGAACATTTTACGTCATTAAACAGTGCACTAAATCATCTCGCCGACAGTAGCATATAAAGCTGCAATAATTATCCACCCAAATCGCTTCTCAGAAACGCACCCGTTAAACGGCTCTCTTAATGCAAAACGATAAGGTTTGAATCGCAGTGGCAAAAAACTCGCTGAGTTTTAGATGAAATCCACAAAAGTTATTGGCCAGTTTAGTTGGAGCCTTGGAGAATAGGACCTCTCACACTGAGAGTAAAACTTGTATATGTACGTACATACATACCTCAAACATATACATTATGCTTCAGGTAAATTAGTACTACAGTTTTCAGGAGAAAAAAGCTACTGAGCTACATAGTAGTTGGCAAAAGGGTCTTTGCATGGGTCACGTACTTGGTGCCATTTTGATTAATAAAACATTGTTAGGACATTCTAAAATTCTACATCGGTAGTATCCTATAAATCTAAAATCTAACATTGGTTAATCCAAAAATATTTTCATTTTAACCTATCTATTTTAGGAAATTACATTCATAGCTCTTATTTTGAAATAAAAAACAAAATAGCGGACAAAAATGTAGCCAATAGTTTTAAATCTCTTTGATACCATGTTCATATGACGATAATGATTTAAAATTTATTCTAACACTATTTTTATCTTCAAGTTTCCTCAACGCCGCTATAGTAGTCATAAAATCTGTGTATATTTGATATTACAAAAAAATACCTATTCATGTTTGTATTGGGTGTCTTGGGTAAGCTAATTTTGAAACTAGATGGCGCTGTCTTTCCATACTTAATTTAATCATACCTACGTCCGACGATGTTTCATAAAAGTGTGTAAGGCGCTACCGTTTGATGAGGGGGGGGGGGGGGGAGGGGGTTCATCCAGAGCTGGTCGGGACCACCCGGGGTGCGCGCAGCAGGGCGGCAGACAGTGAGTCACCGAGACGTCCGTGATGTGGGAACATTGGTAAGAATGCTTATCTTACGCAATGCAAGGAAGGTCGTCCGGCTCAAGTTTACGAGTGAGGTTTGGTGGAGCCTGATCATGCGTTTGAAGAGTTTGTTCGCTTGGTATAGTCACTATTAGGTACACACATTGAGATTCGGATTGATCGCGGAAAAATGAAATTTACAACCGAAAATAAAAAGTGAATTATGAAATCTTGATATCATCATTCTTGATAAACATTAAGCTGATATTGTTGCAATAACTTGACTAGTTTTGTAGGGAAAAATAATAAGTGCTTATGAAAAAGTCAACTTGTGTATTGAAGAGACTGCCTGGCACAGAGGTTGTATATAGAGTATATAAAATAAAAATATTCGAGAACAGTGAATAATTTAGGTAACTATAAATAATCACTGTGCAATATTACATGGAGGCACAAACAAATACTTAGATAAACTTTAGCAAAGAAATCATTACAACTTCGATGAATTTAATTATTATATTAAATTAAAATTAATGTAATAAATATCAATAGATATGCAATGACAGTTGTATATTATGGCGAATGTAATAGGCCTATTAGGCAAGTTTACAAATTTTAATTTTCATCGATCTTTGTCAATCTTAAAATTGTGAAGAAATTTATTATTATAAAAATATACTTATATATAACGATTGATTTCTTAAGTTGTTTCTATGTTACAAGAGGCTTAATACCCTTTCAAAAAATAACTAGATTTTTGGACAAATCGGTGTTATTTAATCGGAAAGGTATGTCGGTTTTGTTATTTTATTTACAGTTACTTTTCAAGCGTTCACAAGCTTAGTTTTGGAATAGGTAATAATGCAAAGCTTATTGCTTGAATTATAATGAAATTCCATTAAAAGTAATAAAATTGTTGTGTAATCAAAATTAGTTTGAACTGAATACAAACTTTGTCTTGTCTAATTTAGGTAAACTAGTCTTTGAAAATACAATCAAAGTGCAATTCGACGCAGCGGTGTCAAACTATCAGGGCCAGGTCACGCCATCTGCCGGCGCAGTCACGCTAACTAGCCTGTACCATTGGAAATATTTTATACTCGTTTGAATAGTAAAAAAAAAGCTTTCCATCAAGCGAGAATGAGGTCAAACATTGACCGATTTAATTAAAAAAATATAGCTTATTTAATGTTCCAATCATTACAAAGATACCCATCTTACCTACCTACGGGCTTCATCACGTCAATTTTTTTATTTTTATAGTACTCTACGCCGTACTAGCGAACTTTAAATATTAGAAACAGATTTTTTTTATCTCCCCTTGCGGTGCGGGAATCGAACCCACGACCTTTACGTATCGCGCGTGCTGCTCTTCCAACTGAGCTAACCGCAAGATCAGTAGCATTTTTTCTGTTTCTAATATTCATCACGGCACTCGGTATATGCAAACTATATAAATCTTCTTCTGCCCGGGAATAGAACCCCTAGATCCCATCAAGGAGATCACACTTATCACTACCTACTTAATAAAAGAGTTGATTTTTACATCGTCAAACAATGAATTTATTGCAGTTTTAATTTTAAATCGTCTTGCATATATACGTAACATAGTACATTTGTTGCTGAAAATGACTAACTCCACCCGTACGAAGTCTTAGGTGGTCGCTAGGTCTCCATAATACAATAACTAACATTATTAGAAACATATTTTTTTATTTCCCCTTGCGTTACGGGAATCGAACCCACGACCTTCACTTACCGCGCGTGCTGCTCTTACCAACTGAGCTAACCGCAAGTTATCGTAGGCGATGAAAATTTTCGGTAAGTGCCCTCTGCCGAATACGTTTAGAACAGTGGGTACATTCGTTGCAGAAATGTTTGAAAACCACAGAATCGAAGACACCATAACTAACATAGACGACCTCGGTGGCGCAGCGGCTAAGGTAGGCGGCCAAAGCGCGAAAGGTCCCGGGTTCGATTCCCGGTTGGGTCAATTTAGAAAACGAACTTTTCTAAATTGACTTGAGTCTGGGTGTGCTGGGATGACGCCCCCAGTTAGTATCCGTCGTCTGGTACTCATAGTAGAAGGGAAAACCTTAGTTTGAGACCAGGTGATTGGTGTGGTTGTCTGGCGCATTTATTTATTTAACATACTTCGAAGTTGAATAAAATAAATTTATTTCAAAAACAAAATAATATTTATGCAAATCAAAAACCAAGTCTTAATTCGCTAACTGACGATATAGCTTCAAAAAACCAAACCTTTCGTCTGTACGTTTCGTTTTTGCTATAACTACAGAAGCAAGTAGTAGGTGCCACATTTTTCCATTCGCGCCAGTTCCCGTCAAATGGACTCATTTCCTGATAGGTCAATTGATTCGTCGCATTTCGTCTACATTGACGGGATTGGTTGATCGTGACGTCTGAACGCTTATATTTTGGTTCTGTCGTTGACTCTAGCTTTATATCACACACATATTATGGTACACAACTGTTTGAACTACTAAGAGTAAGGTCACTTTAGTCGTAACAGACCAGAGAAAGTCGCTATAATTTCTATGGCAATTAAATTATAAGAAAAAAAATTAAATATAAAATCTTAATTTATTTATGAATCAACAACAGTTATAGATGATTTGATTATATATTATTTCCTAAAGGAACTTATTATAGATTAAAATCTATAATATAAAAATGAATCGCAAAATGTGTTGGTAAGCGCATAACTCTACAACGCCTGGACCGATTTTGACAATTCTTTTTTTTAAGGTTTGCTAAAGTCCAGGGATGGTTTTTACGGACGGAAAAATCCGAATAATTGCAAAGGAAGAAAAAGACAGCCTTTTTCTTTTTCCGATACAAACGTTTTAGAGTCAAGCCACATTCCTAATCTTTTTGACAGGACGAAGTCTGTCGGGTCCGCTAGTAATAAATAAAATGGTTTGTAACGTATTACAAAAAACTTCGTTTGGTACTTAGGCAACCAATGGCCTACTTCGTAGGTACTTAGAAAAATATATAATATCTTATATCAAATAGAAGACATATGATTAAAGTAACGAAGACTTGCTCGAATCAGAATTAAATCGAGTGTAATTTGTTCTAGGACTTGGACTGATGATCTCCCAAAAAATATAGACCAGTGAACGTCTCATAATTTTTACTCTATACTTTTAGGCTAATATGTATACATATACAAAAGAAAGACGAGACGCGCCCACTCGCTCGAATCAATTGACTTGTTTCCTGGTATCGCGGTTGAATCATTGCATTTTTAATGCATATACCTGACGTTGCATGGTGCACACGAGCGATTCGTACACTTCCGTGAAACGGGACATTCTGTCTTCGGATGTATATACATATAGTATACATGACAACATACAGTCCTACATAACAACGCCAGTATGGTATAAGAGGGTTAAGTACCAGATGAAAATAGGGGGGGGGGGGGATGGGATAGGTCTGACCCAAGACGAAGATGAAGATGAAGGTTGACCCAAGAGTTGACTGGTAAAGAAAGCTTCTAGCATTTAATATACCTGTTGTACTTTTTTGTGCAATAATTTATTAAAAAGGTCTTTGAGTCCTGGGTACTATCCCAGGTTGTTCCAAGCAAGTATGTTTTACCAAATCCTGCCATTACTGAGGTGGAATCTGATAGAACACACAATGTTTTTATATTAGTTGCTTTGTATTTTTGTTTGTATCATGATTGTCAACAAATTTCTTTTTTGCGTGTGAGTAAGGTTTCCAGAGCTCCTGGGGGTGCTACATTAGTAGCAAGGGTCAAACCTTCAAGGTAAAGACGACAAGGCCAGTGACAGATTTATTATGCTGTACTAGTCAACCTTAAGCTAGGACATCAGTACCACTTAACATCAGGTAGGATGAGGTCAATCTTGAAGTGTAAATTGAAAAAAAAAAAAAGTCGTCCGCATGCCCCAAGCCATACAAGCATGTTGAATGCACTCTATGCGAGGTCATACCTAAATAAACCATCTGTTACCGCACGCGAGCTGTCCATACCGGCCTCTCATTAGAGCTAAATAAAACATGACTTTGTTTGTTACAAACCTAGTTCCTAGGCTGCATTATTGACCTAACTTAACGAGTCGTAGAAAGTTGAACGGCCTGTTACCAATACCGGTAGATTTAACGGAGACATTTATTGATTTATTTGGAAGATTCACAGATTTAATATATTATTATGCTTTACACGCTTACAACTAATACACTACATGTGGTTTTTAAAATAGAAAAGTGTTGCTGATGTACATACTAATATTATAAATACTAATATTATAAATGAGAAAATGACTATCCGTCTGTTTGTCTGTCCAGCTTTCATGCCTATACCACTGAACCGATTTTGATCAAATTTGGTATAAGTATACGTTGAACCTTTAAAACGGACAAAGCCTTCTTTTTGTTCTGAAAATAGGGGGGGGGGGGGATGGGATAGTTCTGAAAGTAATATCGCCCGTGAATGTTTATATTGTAAAACGTTTTTTTTTATGTTAGAAATATGAAATTTCGTCATAGTAATCTCAAAGTATGTTTTCGTCATAGTTCGCTTGATAGAGGCAACGCTATTTAAAAATAGGTCGATATTAATGGACAATTTTAAAAAATTTCATATGAAATAATTAATTACATATATTTTTTTAATTGCACCGGATCTGTAAAGATAAAAAAGACAGTCAAGTACTTACCTTTGAATTCGAACCGTTCTAGGTCGGTAAATTACTCGGAGCCAGTGATTTTCTCCGTGGCGGCGAAAAGGTTGAAGTGGTACCAAGCATCAAGGAGTAACAACGGAATACCAGCTCAGTTGCGCAGATTAGTAGCCACTGGTTCATCTGAAAAAAGAAATTCGATGATGTATTTGCTGTTGAGGTTTAGAACGTCTTTGAAAGGATTGATATACAGAAGTCTTTTTGCCAGTTGATACAATTTTACTTAACTTTAAATTGAGCCAAACGCGACTCACCAGTGTAACGTTAACTTAGACATTGTACAGTCGGGCCGCGTTCATCACCATATCTGAGGTTCCAGGTTCGATCTCCGGTCGGGTCAATATGAGTCTGGGTCCGGTCCGGTCCGAGTCTGGGTGCTGTGGTACCGTCGTTGTTTTTGATTTCTGTAACACAAGTGCTTAAGCTACATACCACAGAATTAGAGCAATGTATGTGATGTTGTCCAATATTTAGTTATTATTATTATTATTCCTACCTTAAGGTTGTCCGGGAGAGATTGCTCTCCAGCAATAAGACCGCCTATATTGTACTTGAATATGTCTGTGAAACCAGTTTCTGTAAATTTTCTGTGCAATAAAGTGTATTAATCTATTCCGAAAAAATGACCCCGAAGTCGCGTGCAGCTACTAGTCAAGTATAATTATTATACGATTATATAAACGATATTAGAAACGACAATTACCAAGTTAGTTAATTAAATTAAATTAAAACGTTACTGAAATTACTTTTACAAGTCACCTCTTAAATCTAGAAAGGTTAACTTAAAAATGGCAATATATTAGCACCGAATACGTCGTTAACGAAATTAACCCAATTATGTTCTTGTAATGAACCAGCAGGCTGGCGTTCTCTCATTAACTTTATAAAATATTCTAGTATCATGAACTAATAAAATTTCTGTTGCTACATTTATCGAGAGGATTATTTGCTTTACTAGCGCACTTTCTTTGGTGATACGTATCTGTTAAGCCTTTATGGTGTTAACTCATTATCTCGCCAAGCATTATAACTAAAGCCGACCCCACAAAGTTTCAGCAAAAAATTTTAAGATGTTAAACAGAAATGCTCAAAATTATGTAACTTTTAAGAGAGTTTTACTAAGAGAGGTAGGGCATAGCGATTTATCGCTCGAACTGGAGCAGCCCGACTGGTGAAATACCTCCACCATAACTTCTGTGTTGTTGTGTTACTGCCGGTGAATAAGGTTTCCAGAGCTCTTGGGGGGTGCTCATTAGTAGCAGGGGTCAAACCTTCAAAGCCTTCAAGATAAGGGTGACAAGTTCAGTAATAGATTTATTATGCTGTACTTGTCGCTCTTAGCTCATTCTTCATTACCGCTTAAACTCAGGAGTGATGAGGTCAATCTTGAGGTGTATTGTATAAAAAAAAAATAGGGGATGATGGATGGCTGACGATGTTTAAAAACTAACCTTGCCTCTTAAACAGGTATCTTATCTATTCATTTACCCAAAACAAAATTGTTCCTGTAATTCGACTTGAAACTTATAAAGTAATGTTATATACAGAACTACATAAAAAAACTTCAAATAATACCAACATTAATTGCATACTAACAATTGTATGGTGTTCTACTTAAACTATTTTTAGGTAAGCTTTCGATCCATGTTTGATCATCCAGGAACCATTAAACTAATAGACGTTAATAAAATTTTGCCATAGGCTGCTTGGTTTCAGACGATATACCAACATTAAAATCGTTATGAGTAGAAGGCGCACTTTTAAAAAAAAATGCGTATTCGTCATGATTTATCAATAATCCAATAATTTAATGTGTACGCTCTTCTTATTAAAATTAGAAACTCATTTGGTGATAATTGATTTAAAGGTATCGAGCAAACTTAAAATAAAAACAATTATTTCGATGAACCAAAAAGAATATTTTTGGATGTTAAGGCTTGAAATTCATAAACTTTTCAGCTTAAGTTCATCATACAAACATTTCTCGTAGCGGTATTCCAACCCTGGTCTTTTGATTTTGAAGCCAAGTCTCTCACTTTTTCACTAGCGAGCATTGATTGGTGTGATTGTCTAGCGCATTTATTTATTTGTTTCTAAATTTTTATTTGCGTGACAAATTTACATCAGAGCAATACCTATCCTTATTCACAAATGTCAAAATCGATTCCACTGTTGAAAGTTTATTGTTATCTCTATCCAATCGAATCAAGAGAGATATAATCAAGCAAAGGAGCTTTGTGATTATAGGAGCAAGTGCTGCATTTGTAATCTCAAAGCGGTCGGGCACTGATAATACGAGTAATTCACGCGTCCATTGGTTAATTGCTCTCGTGTTTAATCCATGGCGCCAGTAACATATACGCAGTTACGAATTCCCAGAACTATGTGCAGACGAACTTATGCGTTAACTACTAGATATACTACACCAGAGGTTCTCAAACTATGCGCCGCGAAACCTTAGTGTAGGTAAGACAGGGGGCACCACAAATCATACATCTAATTCTCAAGAATCCTCACTCAAAAATACAGTTACGGTGCGGTACATTTTTGTGATCAATGAAGATGATGACCTCGGTAAAATAACAATGATTCTAATTAGTACAATGCAATTATATTTTGAAAAAATATGAAAAGTAATTTTTACTTTAAAAATAAATTAATGATTATACATCGCATTAAAGTTTAGTTGAGGAGTATGTTTATGTCACTATGTATTTGATAAAAGTGAGCAAAGAAGTTATGTAGCGGTTAATATGAATGCAAAGTAATTGTTTTTACATGAGAAAATGATTTGGTACTGCAATTGTTGCTCCGGATGGAAATTTTTAGTCACCTATTCAAGTTTGGATCGAAACAAACTAAGCAGTAATCAATGTTAATTATTATCTATGAATTATAGGCCCACAACGCTCTTGAGGCGGTGTCCTAATTCACTAAACCTACAAAAGCGCCGCACACTGAATAAGTTTGGGAGCCCTTGTACTTGACGATACAAAAAGTAGCCCAGTCTACATTACGAGAACGGTATTAAGAATAATTATGAGGTTATGGCAAACAATTACAGTTAATGTAATTAAAACAAAATATTTTTACTGTAATGCTTAATTGAAGGATAGTTTGCGTGACTGTAGAAAAAATATTTTGAGCTGTAATTGTAATACTCAGTAATGGTTTATTCAAGCCACAAAATACAAAAATATTGTTTGTTTGCGAGTGTTATTCGGAATCAATCGATTGACAGCTTAATATTAACACTGGCGTGACATTTTATGGGTAAAAATAATTGGACCAAAATGATTTTACAAAATTATGTGGAGTACAGCCGCCATAGAGCATTTTGGTCCTTGTATATAATTAGTTTCGCAATATCTGGACTGATGAACCAGTTTTACGGTGAGTGTCTATGTCTTGGATGAACTTGGATAAAACCAAGATCATGTTTAATGAACATGTTCTACCGGAACCGATTGCAGTCCAAGGCGCCGTCCTCGAAGTTGTTCAAAAATATGTGTACCTCGGGCAAAAATTGCAGTTGGGTCGAAACAACCTAGAGGACGAGGTGAATAGAAGGGTTCTGCTGGGCTGGGCAGCGTTTGGGAAACTACGTCGAGTCTTCTCATCGTCCATCCCACAGTGCCTAAAGACAAAAGTCTTCAATCAGTGCGTTCTACCTGTTATGACATATGGAGCCGAGACGTGGACACTGACGGCACGACTGGTTCACAGACTTAAAGTCACTCAGCGGGCTATGGAAAGAGCTATGCTCAGTGTTTCTCTAAGGGATCGAATCCATAATGAGGTGCTCCGGCAGAGAACTAAAGTCATCGACATAGCTCACAGGATTAGCAAGCTGAAGTGGCAGTGGGCTGGCCATATCAGCCGCAGAGCCGACAACCGTTGGGGTAAACGAGTTCTGGAGTGGAGACCACGCCTCGGTAAACGTAGTGTAGGACGCCCTCAGGCCAGGTGGAGAGACGATTTGCGCAGGACGGCTGACAGGAGCTGGATGAGAGTCGCCGAAAATCGAGCGAAGTGGCGACCATTTGGAGAGGCCTATGTCCAGCAGTGGACTGCAACAGGCTGATGATGATGATGACTATGTCTCGATTCAGTATGTTAAAATAGGCAGGAGGCACTCATTAAAGAGTGGTCTTCAAGCTTCGGTACTGGCGATGAAAGGGCGACAAATTTATATTAACCGCTCAGCACAACTGGATTCTTCTGCAAGCTTTTCACTCGAAGTGGTGAAATAATTAACATAAAACGTTCTTCCAACGAGCACCTATCGTGTAGCAACGAAAAAACGCATTATTGCCATTAAGCAACATCTTCTCAACATAGCTGTATTCTTCTCTCATCTTCTCTCTCCGAGTTAGGTGAAATAATGAACCCAAATGCGTCTTACAACAAGCAACATATATCCTCACTAATATTATAAATCGGAAAGTGAGTTGGTTAGTTTGTTTGTTCCGCTTTCACCCCGTAACTACTGAGCCGATTGCTTTGAAATTTTGCAAAGTTAGAAGTCCGGATTAAATAATAGGGGTTTTAGCCCAGAAAAAATGAAAACAAATATATAGCTTGCTTGATGGATGGATTGGAGATGGCGCTGTGCGTCGTTTAAAACAAGGTAAAATATTGCAAACGAATATAAACATGTAAATTTAGAAGTTAAATGATACGATACTGAATCCCGAAAATGAGGAATTCCCGAGGGATGACGTACAATTTGTTTTATCGTCTAAACTGTTTTTTACATCTACTTATATAATATAGTGTACCATTCAGTTTTTGTTTAACAACTAATCGTATTTAGCGTTACATCGAGGTTCTTAGATTTTTCCGTGGAAATGAGAAGTTTTCTTATAGTTGTGCTTTATACCGCAATATAACCGAATTCCACGCGGGCGAAGCCGCGGGCGGAAATCTAGTTTATATATTTATATTTATTCGTGCCAAAAAGACGTTATCAGCAAGTGTAGCAACGCAAAAACGCATCGTTGCCTAACTATATATATTCTCAGCATAGCTGTGTCCTTCTGGAAGTTTCTCTTTCCAAATGGTGAAATCCCTACTAATCCCTACTAATATTATAAATGCGAAAGTAACTCTGTCTGTCTGTCTGTCTGTCTGTTACGCTTTCCTGCTTAAACCTCTCAACCGATTTTGATGAAATTTAGTATAGGTATACGTGGAATCTCAAGAACGGACATATGCTACTTTTTATTAGAAAATAAGGGGGGGATGGGGGTAATAACACCTTTGAAAGTTTATATAGAAAAATGTATATGTATATATCTTTCCTAACAAGTGTAGCAACGAAAAAAGGCATCGAAGCCTCGCTGTATATCTTCTCAGCATAGTAGTTCTCTTCTGTAAGCATCCATCTTGGATTGGTGAAATAATATAAACTTTAAGACTCTCGCGTTCCATTTTAAACATTTAAAATAATTTAACGGGTCAAAACGCGATACCATTTTTATTTGGTAGTTAATACGAACTACTTACTGCCCGACGTTTCGGTTAGGTTGCACCAACCGTGGTCACGAGCTGATTGACGACGACGATGACAACTAAAAATGGTGTCCCGTTTTGACCCGTTAAATTATTTTAAATGGTGAAATAATGAACCTTAATACTTCTTTCAACAAGCATCTATCGTACACTCCGTGCAAAAAAGACGTTGCCAGCAAGTGTAGCCATGAAAAAACGTATGGTCGCCATTAAGCCCCAACCACACCCTACCTTACAGCCGTCTCGACGCCTCACGTGGTCCTCGGCCATACATTGTAAGCCTCATTAGAGCACCAGCTTGAGCTTTACGATTGCAAAATGGCCGCCCTAAAACGAACAACTTCGATTTTTACAATCTAGTGATGGGGAGTTATCGATATCGAGACCGCTTTAATTTGTTGACATTGCTTTGAATTTATTTTGATTTGTTGTCAATGACGAAGTTAACAAAGGCTGAATAAGGTTATATAGAGTAATTTCATTTTGGATTCGATTTGCAATGCACTCTTATCAAAGATGTAGATCAAAGAAAACGGGAGCCTGGTCATCTACTAGTGGTCGATTTATGGTATCGTTTCCACAAGTTTAAAATCTATGGGTTTGACATGTCAAAATCACGTGACTTTCCTTGAAAACAAATATGATATTTGCATTGTTAAACCATTTACGATAATGGTTTTTAATCTATCTATGCTACTCTGTAATGCACGCACTCAAAGTATATTTACATGGTAGAGATTGTTTATATTTTTTATTTTTACCTATAAAAACCAGTGAAAATAGCAGCAACATAGGGAAGCTCGTTTAATTGTTAAAGTTCGAACTGCAAAAACTGCACGATATTTTGTTTTAAAGAAGTTAACGGCTCAAAACGCAGCAGCATTTTAGTCAGCTCGCGACTACGGTTGGTGCAACCTACTAACTTCTAAAAACTGTTGCTGCGTTTTGACTGCGTTAACTTATTTTAAATGTTTCAAATGGAACGCGAAAGTTTTAATTTATATATAAATAATTTTCATATCTATCGATATTTTCGCCTAAACTCCATCACTGGCTCCACGATTGAGTCATTAGTACAACACCCCAGGTTCTATACTTATTATGAACCATTTCCGCGCATAATCATAAAGGTTTTCAACTTAGACGATTTCTTGTACGGTCTTTGTCGTTACTTTGGCTGTATAGAGACATTTAGAACGTATTTTACCAACTTTTATAATTATTTACACGCTTATAAAAGCTATTTTCATGCTATTTTAGGTAGGTACAATCCAATTATTAAACATTATTTCACGTTATGTAGCCCCGTAAGCAAAGTGGCAGTTATCGTATTTCAATATCGTTTTGATAACTCAAAAATGTATGAGTACCTAAGTATAAATTACATTTAAAAAAAGTATGTCAAACCCATAGATTATAAACTTTTTGCTTTGAAGCCTTTCCTCCCATTATTTTGACTAAAAAAAGTTGCAAGTACATTTGACATAATAGAAATATTATCGTTTTTTTTTAAGATTTTAATAATATTATGAGCTACGACATTATCTAAAAGTCGACACAAATACAGCGTCTGCAGAATAGGCATAGTAAAACAACGCTCCATACGTAATGCACGATTAGCCAATCAAAACATCGATCCTACATCGCGATGTCAGAGTTATGGTTGCCACATATCTATAAACAACACACATACACACAATAAACTAAGTTTGGTAATAGGACCTTGGTCCCCGAGCAGGTAAAACTTAGCTCGGCGAAAGTACTTCCATATTAAGTAAAGAACATAGGTACGTTACTTACAAAACCTAATTGTAATGAAAAAAATGTTTTTGTTCGTCTTTTTTTCCTAAGGCTCTTGAACACCCCTGGCAGAATTCTTGAATTTTAAGGTCAGTCAGGCGAAGACATAATTACGGCATATTTAAAAAGAAATGTCAATATAAGAGCCAGACACGTGATGGCGCGCGCGGCATCTAACAGAGGGTAGCGGAGTTTTACACGCCAGGGGGCGCTGGGGTCACGGAGAAACCATGAGCTTGTAGAGAAATAATAAATGGAAATTGGCCATGTATAAGCATAATTCGTTTGTATACGCCTCATTACAGTGAACGCAAAAAACATGGAAGAATTCCTGTTATACTAACTTCATTCGAATGTAGGCACCAAAACACACACAATTGGCTACTTGACAGTGTTAACAATAAGATATGTTTGCTTATTACTCAAGTAATCATTTTACATTTTTAATTTTTAATTAAAAGCATAGTTAGTATTTTATTTTTGCAAAATAAATTTTAGTTTTTTCATCTGTGGAACAAAAGAACCGAAACGGAAACCACCATTGCACTTCGGAAATGACAGCTGTCGGCGAAAAATATTTATTTTAATGTGGCGAAACAATGATTATTTTACCGATTTAATTGAATTATTGTGTCTCTAATCGTATAAAAATTTATTGAAACATTTTTCGTTTATCTTAATTAAGTCGTTCCTATGCGTATCGGTTCGTTGTTTAGGACGTTGACGTCATAATTGCAACAGTGACGCGACTAGGCGTTTTCGCGCGCTTTTTAAATGTGTTACACAAAATCTTATTTTTCTCTGGTTATTTAGATTATTTCCAGATAAATCGAATTGCTTGGGATATAAAATGAACGGGCGCACATTTTACAATACTTTTTCATAAACTGTCAAGTAGCCAATTGTAAAACACACAAGCAATAGATACGCAATAAAGAAATAAAGTATCAACACTTGAAAAAAAAACTTTATGTCTAACGCGTTTAGGTCGACAAATAGACAGTTCGTTAGAAGACGTCATTAAAATAGGTCAAAAGAATAGGATGGAACACGCGCTGTTATTGGCCTGCGCCAGTGATTGCTGCGTCCTAGGAATCGGTATTCGTACCAGCGCTAGCTTACTTTTGCGAGCCACGCCCACCGTGCCTAACTTTGCGTGGTGCCATTTTCAAGCATTTGAAATGCTTCTATGTTTTTTTCGTTCACTGCCTCAGTACTATATCATACTAAACCTACGCGTGATTAATATGTATGCTCTGTAGTAGGTGTGGACGTAAACTGGTAATGTATCTTTATAACTCAAAAAGAGGGTAAAACAAATTAACTCTGCACGTACGAATTCGCGGGCACCCACTAGTCCCATAAATATTGAAATGGTCCATAACGGTAAACATTGAGTTGAGTACCAAATAGTGCTTACTAACTGAGGGTGTCAAACAAACCGACCGTAAATCGTCAAAAATTTATTCGGCAACATAAGTCGGTAGTCGTAGCATTAAAAATTAAAGCTACAACGTAAAGCGATATGTCCGATTTCCAGTAACAAACTGTTATTAAAATGAAAGCAGAGGTAAATTAAGAACTAAAACACGAATCGGACACCTGGTCTATTTTTAAATTGGAACAGGGGTTTTATTTAAAAACCAATTTACCCAGTGAATTAGCAGGCTGCCTAACAGAGGACACTGTGAATTAGACGAGGCCGCCATTTTTTTTATTTCCATTTGTGAAAATTCCATTGTAACGTTTCCTGGGCAGACGATTTCAATTACACCGCCTGTGCCGGCCGAGGTAGGATAATGTGGAAACAGCTTTTCAGTTATTTTTAAATGATATATTCAGCATATTAGGTATTTAGTTAGTAAATATACATTTATTGGACAACATCGCATACATTGCTCTGATTCTGTGATAACTAGCTAAAGCAATTGTATTACAAGCATCAGAAACATTGATGGCACCTCAACACCCAGACCCGAGACAATATAGAATAGTTCATTTTCCAAATTCCGGGCATCGAACTCGGGACCTCGGAGATGGAGCGACGCAAAAAATCAGCTAGCCGATAGCCTCTTAGCTAAGGAGGTCGAGTAATAAATACAAATTCTTATATCTCCAACGAAACATTTGGAAGCCATAAGTACTCGAAAAACTAACTACAATATGCCTCTGTGTTAGGTATTTAACATACGAATACAAAAATATTTTTTTAATAATTGAAATACAAATTTAAAACCCGTATTTATACTGTAATAACAAGAAATTGAAATACTTACAAGATTAAATTAATTAAATTAAATATTCGACAAAATCACATATGAACATCGATCCGATCAGAAACAACGACGGTACCACAACACCTAGACCCGAGACAATATAGAAAAGTTAGTTTTCCATATTACCCGATTGGGAATCGAACCCGGGACTCACAGTTGGTGCGACGTCAAAGACCGGCTAGGTCGCATCTCGTCTACGGAGATCGTTAGCAAGATTCTTTAAATCCAATCGAAAAGTACATTGATTTATTTATTTTTATTTGGTTATATTGCTACCAATTTACCTAGTACCAGAAGTCTGTCTCCTTATTATCCAAGCAGGTGCGGCGAGAGGTTTCAAGTACTACGCGGTGATATTGACGCCGGTGAACGTTATTTACCACTTTAATATACTCATTTACCGCGAAAATATTTACAAGTCATTTTCTATCATAAGTCCTAAGAAGATAAGGATTTAGTTCGTTTAAAAACTGACTGGCGAGAGTCTAAACTGCGTTTCAGTATTTTTTAGTTCATCTTTTTCTTTTCATCGCCCAAAAGCTGGCTGTAACCTCGCTCAGCGACTTTTTCCAGCCAGCATTTTGGGGCAAGCACCAACAGGGACCATCTTTGTTTATTAAATCTATTTATTTTACTTTCTTTTTAAGTCAGTTACTTATGCTCGGTTCCAATATTTGAAAAACGATCCGTTCTAATTACGGATAATAATAAATTATACGAGGCGTAATCTAAAAACGATCGACAGACGACTGATGGCAGCGAAGACCACGACGACACAACGACGAAGATGTGGAAGATGTGCGTGTGGTAAATTTAATATATTTGGCAATAATATATTTCGATTATTTGCAATTTGCTTCTTTCATTTCCCTACTACAGATTAAACTAATTTAACTTGTGAAAATTGGGCCTTTGTATTAAAAGATTTCTATTAACTTGTATCAATGTAAAAAGGCATCACCAAGGCGTGAGATTAAATTTTTCAACAAATTACAAGCTGACATCTAGTTAGCTGATATTTTAACCTAATAACCGCCAACTACTTCTATACAAGTTCAGGATTTTCGTGCCGTCAACGCCACTACTTCTATAGAAGTTACTCATTGTACCTACTTTAATTAAATACCTTTACGGTGCATTATACATTTGTTTCTCTTGTAATTTTGTAAGATGGACAGGATTGAAGCCCATTTTTGTTATTTCGCCAGAAGAAACAGGCTTTATAGTGTTTTAAAACAGATAAAAACAAAAACGCCTGAAATATTTTGATGTCCCATACGCCAACGACTTCATATCAAGTAGGCTAGTGATGTGACGCGATAGTTGCATTCATTACAATCCTACATGTTTACTTTGTTTTGTTCCATACAAATATTCATAGATTTTATGATTGACAATTAATTCCGGTCTGAAAATAACGTATTACATAATAAATATTAAAATTAATTTATTTCACGAAGATCCTTACTAATATTATAAATCGGAAAGTGAGTTTTTTTATTTGTTCCGCTTTCACGACATAACTACTGAACCGATTGCTTTTAAATTTTGCAAACGTATAGTTAGAAGTTCGGATTAAATAATAGGTTACTTTTTATCCCGAAAAAAAAACTGATATTCCCGAGGGAAAACAAAAATATAGTTTGCTTGATGGATGGATTGGAGATGGCGCTGTGTGCGTTTTAATCAAGGTAAAATATTGTAAACGAATATAAACATGTAAATTTAGAAGCTAAATGATACGATAATTAATCCCCGAAAATGAGGAATTCCTGAGGGATGACGTACAATTTGTTTTCTCGTCTAAACTGATTTTTAAATCTACTTAGGTATATAATATAGTGTACTATTCAGTTTTTGTTTAACAACTAATCGTATCCAGCGTTACATCGCGCTTCTTAGATTTTTCCGTGGAAATGAGAAATTTTCTTATAGCTGTGCTTTATACTGCAATTATATAATATAGATATAACCAAATTCCAAGCGGGCGGAAAGCTAGTTAATTTATAATTTATTTAGGATCTTCGATATTGCAACACCCATCCCTACGCAATGACAAGATTTCAGTGCTACGAGCGCCACCAACTTCTATGCAAGTAAACCTGTGACGTCGTAAGCGTACAGGTGTCAAGGTCATTGTGTCATAGTGCCGGCCGTTACAAGCGTGCGCTCGTCTGTTTTTTCTTTCGTACAATAAACATTAAATATAATTATCGAAAATATAAAAAGTAAAATATCGAATGGTAAACTTACACAAACTATAAAAGTTATAAAATATACGAATAATAACTTACCATTCATTATTTTGTCTTACTTTTCACCGTAACATACTTGTTATGGTTTATTACTACCGTACAAGAGCCGTCTTTTCTTTATTCAAATCGTCTAGAGAGATAGAGAGAGAGATTCACTCAAGGTGAAGAAAGAAAAGCATAGACAACACTTCTATTCGAGATATTTATCTTGCCATGAGCGCCAACGACTTGATATGAAGTCAACGGAGTACGTTATAAAATGAATAGTGAAGTGCCTTTTATAATAAATGTTTTGCAAGATTATGCATGTATTTTTGTCTATGATAATAGATACTCGTTTTTCTTACTAAAAATGTTCATAAAATAAAACAAATTACTATTATAGTGTATCAGGGTTTATTTATATTTGCAAAATTTAAAATAAATCTTGATTTAGACATCAATTTTGTTTATCGATATGACGTTATGCCACTTCCTTGCTTTCGTACTATAGATACTGTTATACATTTATACGTTGGCGTACAGCGGGCCACTACGTTTAAGATAGCTGGGCTGGGTAAAGGTTAATACGTCTATGCAGTCCTCTAATATTAATAAAGACAATATAATAGACTAACCTCCAGTTCTTAGCTCAAAATAATACCATTCATATGTATTAATCAGCAAACGTTGCACGTACTTTGATTCACATCGACTCCTGAATCTCCCAGAGGAATTAATTAGAATCTCAGTTTCTATTGACCAAGATATACGGCGGTCTAATCGCCCCGAGCGGGGTTGCTTGCGCCCCGACGTCGCCATAGGGCGGCAAAGTTAACTGTGTAAACATTATCAGTAGGCTGTGTCGGCGACACTTCAAAGGGCTAAGGACGCCTAGCCAACAGCTGAGACGGTGAACAAACAGGAATGTGGCTTCTGCTAAGGTGTATATTACGCGTGATTCATACATTTACAAGACATACAACAACTTGATAGTTACCTCTAGACATGCACTTACTAGACTAGTGATACCAACCTCATTACAGTGAATCCCTTCATTTCGGACCTAAATACATAGAGGTGAGTAAGATATACAAAGTGTTGGTAAACGTTAAACAGCTTACAAGCAAGCAATTTGAATTAATAAATATTGGACAACATCATATACGTTGCTTTGATTTTATGAGCACTTACCTATGTTTCAGAAATCAGGACTGGGTACTGTACTGGGTGTTACACCCCGACTCAAGACAATGTAGGAAAGTTTGGTATGCATATTGACCCGACTGGAAATCGAACCCACGACCTAAAAGATATCACACCAATGTGTGTCCTGGGTGAGGATCGAACCAACTATAGTTGATTAAATCAGGACCGCTAACCATAACTCTACCAGGTCAATAAATAGGGTGTTACTACTACTTCCTAAGGTGCCAAATAAATATAAATATTACCTTGCTTGCACCCCACCTCATAAGACAAAGGCTCATTGAAATGAAGTATTAACCCTGGTGGGATTCCTCAATCCTAGACCAGCTGAATGATTGATGCTACCGCCGAGAGGGCCCGACGCTGATTCAATATTACACGCTCCCTGAAATAAAAGTGGCTCTGTAAACAACGAAGAAAGATTTGATGAGAAAGTTTGATAGGATTGGAGATTAGATTGAAGCATACGTGGGAAAAACAAGGATAGTATCAAAATATATATCAAGATATGTGCATTTTTAAAGCGTGGCATTTAATTGATAATAAAAATAAATATGACGACCTCCGTAGCCGAGAGGCAAGCGTGCTAGACTTTGCTGTCGCGCCATCTCTGAGGTCCCGGGTTCGATCCACGGTCGGGTCAATCTGGGAAACGAACTTTTCTGTATAGTCTCGGGTCTGGGTGTTGAGGTACCGTCGTTATTTTTGATTTCTGTAATACAAGTGCTTTAGCTTCATACCACAGAATTAGAGCAATGTATGTGATGTTGTGATGTTGTCCAATTATAGGCTTTTTTTTACTAGGGAATTTTGTCCCCCAACCACCGTGGGGGAGAAGACGGAGCTGCATAAGCGGCCATACCGCCGGTGGTGTTGTAGTTGGTTAGGTTGATCCGATTTCCCACAGCACCCCCACTCAGGCGATGAGGTCCTATCGGGGCGTTTTAGTGGGTAGTCCTGCCCTTATAAGGGCAGGGAGTCCCACACACGCAGTCACCTCTCTCAGGTGACGGTAAGTCAAAGCATTTCCCCTCGTCAGAAAAAAAGGGAAAATGCCCGTGCACCGTCACTCTCTGCTACGAAAAGACAGAGAGTGGTGTTTCGGACTTGAACTGAAACCCTTTAGGTAGTCCTTCTCTGCCCTAACGATAGGGGTTGGTATTCAGCAAGGCAGACTAATACAGGCCTCCACCGAGGCGCTAAATAAATGTAACCTAACTTAGCCTAAAAGGCACATCGAAATATAGTACAGTGTCAGCCTATTAAATCTACTGTATGAACATTCAGGAAAGTACGTTTCCTAGATTGAACTCACTAAGAATCGAAACCTGGAGCCTATGCCATTATTAAACCAAAATATATAATTTTATAATCTACCTAGAGCAAGCTAAAAAAACATCACTGGAGTTGCGAGTAGTCGAGATTATCATACGTCCCAAATATCCCCTAACAGTCAAAAACAGATGACTACCAACCTAAACCGCAAAAACACATAGCCATTCAAGTTAATCAACATACAATTCCATCTTCGCTTAGAGCACGCCAAAAAAATCGATAGACTAGCGAGTAGTCGAGGTTATCATACGTCCCAAATATCCCCAAACAGTCAAAACCAGATGTGTACCAACCAAAATGGCAAAAACAAAAGCAGGTATAAATTAAAATGTTCAGGCGTCAATCGGGCCGCAGGTTAAAACAACTCAAGGGCGCGTGTGCGACCGACAGTTTTACAGCCCTGCCTAAAGAATTGCACATTTATTATTTTTATTCCCTGCTCCATTGTAGGGCCGTTTTACACACAGTACATACTAGTGCAGCCCGGGTGCTTGGATACGATTCCGAAACGAGGAAAAAACAAATTCTAAAAATCTTATTTTATTTTCTGAGCGTAAAAAAGACTCAAATATGGATCGATGGAGAAATGGATATAACTTTTGAATCGTAATTAAATACAATTTGATTTTACTGCGGGTTCGGAATCTATAACTAGGTACCGAGAAGACACCAATAAGCAACTCAGATGATGAGTTACAGAAGCAGTATCTAAATTATTGCTATGTGTAGATGTAGCAGTATCTTTGGACCAAGTCAGTTTACTCTTTGGACCATTTTAGTAACATTTTTATAATTTCAGTTTAATCATAATATATAATAAATATTTTTCTTTCCTTCTTTCCTTACATGGACTAAATAAAAACTTATTGTTCCTTAACTAATGAAAACTAAACTATATGATTTTGTCCAAGGATTTGCACACACAAAGCAATTTAGATACTTTGTTCGTAACTAGTCTGAGTTTCTTACAATATTGGTATTGACCAAGAATCTTAGTGATATTTGACCAAGAACCGAGAAGAATTTTTTAACTCGTGACTACTGTTGGTGCAACCTAACTAAAACTTCGGGCAGTAAGTTCGTATTAACTAACTAATAAAGGTAGTCGCATTTTACCCGTTAATTTATTATTAACTTAGCGTTTTAAATGGAACGCGAAACTCTTAAACTCTACATGAATTTCTCGATTGAATTTGTAGCTTACATTTACATAACATTACAACTCAGTTTCCGGACTGCAATGATGATTACATTGTGACCGTAGGGTCGTTTTTGCGCTCCACTGATATCTTGTATTGGTGCGGGAAAACATTTTTTCTGAATGTAAGTCTATTTGTTGCTTTGTGTAAAAAACTGCTGACGGTATTGTTTATCGGTTTAGACATTAGCGGTGCAATGGGGCTCGGGGATTTATTTTTTTGCTGATTAATTTGGAATTTTTACGATGAAAAAATAAAAATAGTAAGCAATCAAAATAATAAGCAAAGAGATTATTGCGTATCTGCTTGGATTGAATCTAGTCTTAGAAGCTATTAAAATAAGTAACATAAATATATATTTGTAAAATTTCTATAATTCCAAATAATATAAAGATTACTAAGTTTTTTTTTAGCAAATTATTTGGTTTTCATTCATTTTGACGATGTGTGTTATAGACTTATGGCTAGATGAGACTTTATCCCAGATGTTTCGAGCTTTGGGCGCCTATCTTAGTTACTGCGCCATCTAGGTATTAGATAGTAAATTTCAACTGTTCTATCAAAGTATTGGTTACCTACCAAGATAAGTTTAAATATAAACATGGAAAATAGGTCATTTCATCATATATTTATACATAGCTACATATATGATATGAATAAATTTTATTCGGCCGAAAACTCCGAACAACTCCAGAATTTTAAAAACATTCCTTGCCCAAAACTCGCGGGTACCTCTGTCCCACAGGGCCGGAAAACCGCCCAATATCGGCTTCATGAAGCTTTTATCCCGAAATAATCCACTTTATTATTTTTCAATCAGTTAGAAGTTGCTAAGTTCGAGACTATTTAGTAGAGATGACATAGCGAGTTGGCCGAATACCGAATATTCGGCTAGGGTGTCAACCGAAGCGCCGACAATACTTAAAACCCACATTTCGAGGTGACAAACAGCTGTATCGTTCTTAATGTGCCAATAATGTTGCCGTGGGCGTATAATTGTATCATTTGCGAGCAGTTGGTTGACAGGTAGAGAATGCCATCTATATCTCAATATTATATTCAATAATTGCACTTTCCTTTGTAAAAAATAAGTATAATAACACGCAACAAAATAAATTTATTGTTCAATCAAATTGTGACACTTGCAAAGGCCAAATTGTATTAAAAAAATTGTCACAATTTTTTTATATTCGTGGTATATCACCCCGGGCAATATTTATTCGGCTACTTATGTTTCCTTTCTAAGTGAGTAAGTATATATTAAAATTGTATCTGTAAAAAAGACAGTAACCATTGAATGCATTTTGTATGATTTCGTTTTTAGCGTGCGTTTTTTTATTATGTATCTGATTCTGTGGTAAGATCCTCGAGGCTTCCTATGGTCATTTTCGAGAATGATAGATACGTCACTTTGTATAAAATTCAAATGGTATGCCCAATCTAAAAAAACATAAGTGAAATACATGTATGAAATAATGCCCATTATTACAAATGCACTCTGACGTGTAATAAAGTTTTATAAAATACCTCTACTTTATGATATAGTGCTTTAAAAATGGATGCAAGTTTTAATCGAATCGCGGATTCGTTTTTTGAAGTCGATTTTAAAAGGCTCTTTTGCCGAATCTCGTATAATCGTGACATCTCTATTATTTCGTAGTATGGAAATGTATTCGCTCCCGCGTGGGTTAACTCGGAAGTTAGCAGCCCTTTGGATGAGGGTGACAATAACCTGACAGATTATTGCTGATTCTGATAAGGGCTAGTGATTCGTTTAAGGGTATTCTTAAATTTTCCTGCTTTTGAGATTTGTGCAAGCTTTTAGTGATTTTTATTTATTTATTTATTTAAAATTGGTACACGAACAGATTTATTTATTTATTTATTTAAAAACTTTATTGCACAAAAAAAGTACAACAGGTGGACTTAATGCTATGGGCATTCTCTACCAGTCAACCTTCACTGATCACTGCCATAAACATCACAAAAAATAAAAAACTTATCACTATTAATCTAGACAGAGATCCATAATTAGCGTACACAACATGAGTTAACTGTATTTACTTACAATTAGCATTCCACACTAGTTCATATATTATTCCTTAACTATGGGTAACACAACGCTTAACAATAAAAGGACGCTTAAACACTTTTAAATATATCAGTAACAACTCTCTTAAATCTAGAAAAATTGTTATCGAACAAATCAACCTCTGTACCGCCTCGAACCATCTCATTGTATGAGCGACACATTCTCACTATGGGATTGACAGAGTAGGTCATATCTGTTCCGTCGAGAGTGTAAAGAAATCATTCCAAATTTAGAAAGCCTTTCGCTATAGTCCTTGGGAAGTCTGCCCATGTTGAACCGGAAAGCTATATACTTGAAAGCATCTCTTTTGCACCCTCTCAATGGCCTTCGTGTGAACTTCGTAGTATGGGGACCACACAGGACAGCAATATTCCAGGATACTCCTGATCAAGCTACAAAACAAGCATAAAATACTCTTGGGCTTCTTAAAAGCTTTTGTGATTCGTATTATGAACCCTAATAGCTTATGATGATGGGGCGGTAGTCAAAACGGCTAGAGAAGGATAAAGTGCAGGGCCTTCTTAAATGACAATATTTTATGTCGAAACCTTCCGTGTCACATATTTGTTCATTTGAATACAATATTTTGTGTCATAACTTTTGGTATAAAATAATTATAACTTCATAAAATTTTATCTAAGATTCGATTCAAACCTGACGATTGGTCTGGGCAGAACTTGAAAAGTTTGGTACAAGCATAAATGCTTTACTTGCATAACTTCAGAACGACTGCACCAAATAAGATAATTATTATTTGGGTATATTCATCATTTTAAAATTTCATTCAAATTTCAAAGTTTAAATATGTGAGGTTTTATCAATTGAAAAAGTTCTTAAAACCGTCATTTTTTCGCCAGGGGTTAAAAAAATAACAGCTGTTACAATTGTCATAACGGCTAACAATAATTGCCGTACGTTTTCACAGTTGAACTAAGCCAGGTCAGTAGGGCAATCCGAGGCATAAATAGTAATAAATCTACCACTTGACTTTGACAAATGAACTAACTAAACTAGGCGTGGTGGAAGTCACAGACTGTGGAGCGAAAGTGTAATGGATATTACAGATATTAGGTAAGCCGTTTCGTACTTTTTCCTTTGTCTTTGCAAGATTTTGGCAGTCTACGCCCAGTGACAAAAGAAATTAACAGATTTTTTTTATCTCCCCTTGCGGTGCGGGAATTGAAGCCACGGTCTTCACGTAGCGCGCGTGCTGCTCTTCCAACTGAGCTAACCGCAAGTTATCGTAGGAGATAACATTTTTCTGTTCTATGAAACCTGTATTTAAAGTTTGCTAGTGCGACGTAAAGTACTATAAAAATACAACAGGTCGTCATTTCCGTGGATTTTTTATTTGTGTTTTTTTTTATTGTCATAGCAAATTTGATTTTGAAATAACCGTACTAAGAAATCAAATCAATCTAAATTAAATAAAGTAAAGTGGTTACTGCAATTTCCTATTATATTGATAACTAGCGGTCTCGGCGAACTTCGTTTCGCCTTAGAGGATTTTTCCGCGCATTCGACGAAATACATTTTAAGACTCATTTTTCTACACCTTCGGTTACATTGTTCAAATTTTACCAAGGATCCCTAATTTTGTAGCATAGGTCAAATTGGAAGAATGTAGCATTCTATTGGTGAAAGAATTTTGTAAATCGGCCCAGTACTTTTTGAGCTATTTATTACAAACATACAAAAATAGGTACAAATCTATCGTCTTTATAATATTAGTATGATAATGAGGTTGTCTACTTCATTCATTGGGAATTTTACAATCACACTCCGATCGCTTTAGGATATCTCTGCTCTGCTACAATACAATTTTTTTTTTTGTTTTTAAGAAACTAGATATCTTTAAAAAAGTGTATTTTTGTCAATATCGTATGAGTATTGATATAATTTCACGATAGAACACGTGTGTTTGGTGTTATATAGCTCCTCAACAATTCCATAGACGCCAATGATCTAGTCTAAGGTTATTACAAGACCTCGTGTTGAAATGCCGTCCACATTATTTTTTTTATTTTTACTCTCTCTCTCTCTCTACTAAATATTACTACATAAGTCAACACCTCAACTCTGAACAACACTACAAATAAACCCTCTAAAATTCGTTTGTATACCTACTAAGAAAAACAAAAAAGTCGGATCGAGGCCTTGCTTTTCCTGCCCTAATCTAACGCCCAACAGTTAGGCGATTGGTGAAGTAAGTCAGTCATTGTAAGGTCATATGAAATTGCCAAATCACGCTGGACCTCAAATTTAAGTGCTGTCATCTAGAAGCTATTTCTATTACTAAAAGCACCTAACTAACCGCTGTCTTCCATAAGTTTTACACTTTCACTGAAACAAGATAATGATCCGATGAAAAAACGTGTTTATCTCTCGCATCTGAATTCAAAAAGGCCCTTTTATAATCACCATAGTACGTTGGATGCGAAAAGCCGAAAATAATTAGAATATGTAGATACATAAGTGGTTTAGGACGGTTTTAAGTCTTAACGCTGTAACAATAAGGGTCGGATTAAAAGCGTGAGCTTAGCCAATGAATCTAGTTGTGATTACATCTTACATCACAGTATAAATAAATGGACAGTAACTGATAAAAGAACGAAAGGCAAGAATGTTCCCCGCATATTTTTATTATTATGGGTTGTCGCTCAGATCGTCTCAAAATATGTTGTAATTTTCTATTCCCTTAAAAACAGTAAAAAACATAGTTCTAGAAGATGTTTAAAATCTCATCGATTTAAGCAGTTTGAAGCTAGATTAACAAATTCGTGTTAGAATCGTACGGAATACAATTTCTTGTAGACACAGACAAAAACACATCAGTCTATAAACTCTGGACTTTCTACCGTCTTTATATCGTGCGCATAAGAACCAATATTGAACTGCAAGTGTTTAACTTGACGTACTGTCGATCATACCATTATTTTTGTTAAAGCTACAAGTACTCAAAGAAAACGCACATAATTTTCGAAAATGATTTAATCACTTCAATAAAACACTTTTAACTGTTACCGGCTCCTATATTTATTTGAAATTGAGTACGGAAGGACTGAAATTTGTTCTTTGTTTCATTTCTTGAAACTTTTATGTTCAAAATAGTATTTTTTGACGTATCGTTAGAGAAGTTTTATTGACCTTAGCCTACTTAAGGCTAAAAATGACACAAATATTAAAATATAAAAACTTTTGTAGACCATAAAAGTCAAGAACTAAAAGGCACACTAAAATGCCTTGTTGGATTTGAAATAAAATGACTATATTAGTTAATTTAAAAGAAAACACCTTATTTGCACGTTTGGTAATTTTTGGGTAGACAGTTTAAGTTTTCGAACTCTTTAATACTTATTCTAATATTCTCCCCCATAGTTAACTTACTGCTTCACATACCGACTATGGCGTTGGATGGCCGCGGTTTTTCTGCCTCCACTGTTTGTACCTAGATCCATTTTTAATACCGTGCGGGTAATTTTAATAATGAAACCGTTTAGCCAAGTTGCGCCTACTTAATTTTAGATTGCTTTTGGCTCATAATTTATAGTCTCCGGGTCGCGAACAGACATGCTTGCTTTTGGCTTTCATTTAGTGTTGGTGGAAATTAATTAGTGCTTCCTAATGGAATTACCTAGCTAGTTAATTTATTAGTGTTAATATCAAAAAGTAAAATAACTAAACATATTGATCATTTCTAAGTGAGGAATGAAGAGCTTTTGATGTTTATGCCTTAAAAGATTAACTTTTAAAAGATAAATGGTACATATCGTACAAAAAAGTTTCGTAATGAGTTGTTTGAAAATTATTCTGTACCCAAACGCTGCCTGAAATAAATAGCTTTATGACTAATCTAAAGTCTATAGAAAGTATTTTAGTGATATTTCCTTCTAAGGAAGTTAAATTAACTTAAATAAGAAGACTGTTTTTGAAAAAATCCATGAAACTTTTTGAATTTCATTGAATTGGGTTTCACGTTAGTAAAGCGACAGGCGCAGTACAAAATGTGTAGCTAACAATAAATATACTATAAACATCCCCAGCCCTAATAAATAATCCTTACTAATATTATAAATCGGAATGTGAGTTTGTTTGTTTGTTTGTTCCGCTTTCACGGCCGTAACTACTGAACCAATTGCTTTGAAATTTTGCAGACGTAAAGTTAGAAGTCCGGATTAAATAATAGGGTACATGTTATCCCGATATTTCTGTGGGAAAACAAAAATATAGTTTGCTTGATGGATGGATTGGAGATGGTACTGTGTGTTAAAACGAGGTAAAATATTGCAAACTAATATGTAAATTTAGAAGCTAAATGATACGATAATGAATCCCCGAAAATGAGGAATTCCCGAGGATGACGTACAATTTGTTTTATCGTCTAAACTGTTTTTTACATCTACATTACAGCAATATAACCGAGTTCCACGCGGGCGAAGCCGCGGGTGGAAAGCTAGTGCATTACAAATGAGAAAGACTCTATCTGCCTGTTTATCACGTTCTCATGAAAAAGCCATTAAACCGATTTTTATACATTTTGCAAGAAAATAAACTAAACCTTGTAAAGGTTAATAACTTGGGAAATCGAATTTAGTTTTTATGCCCGCATCATAAGGTACAAAGCCCAAAGTGTGTAATGACGTGCTTTCGACTGTACGTATTATTATAGAAGTTCTTTATTTTTCGCGATAGATCCCATGAAACATTGTGTTTAGGAAAAAAATTCGTTTGAAAAGGAGGAAATCTCTGACTAAAGCTATTTTTATCAAAATTGGCATAATTGGCGCACTTTAAACCAAATACTCTACCTCCTCATTAAAAAAGAACAAAAATATCCACAGAAACGTTGTAAAAAGAAATCATTGGCCACTTCCCACTAATTAAAACGGAAAAAATCCAAACTTCCCAGCCTATTTAGAATTCAAAGAGCGAGCGTAAGAGGAAACAAAATGGCGGGCGTTTCGTTTCTTCCAGGAGAATAAATTTTAAAACAATCCTAAGTTAGCCTGTCAAGGCTTGTCCGGCTAGGGCGAAGCTACACTTGTTCATTAGGCCGAAAATACGAATATTATAAATGCGAAAGCAACTCTGTTTGTATGTCTGTCTGTCAGTCTGTTTGTTCATCAGTCCGGCTTTTAAACTGAACCACTGAGCCGATTTTGATAAAATTTAGGATAGGGGCCATTCAAGTATTACGTAAGCACTATGGGGGGGTGGGGGGGTCTTTGTTTTGCTTATTTTGGATGACATGGGGGGTAGGGGAGTCTAGATGATGATTACGTCATCGGTAGTTATTTACTTTTTTACACAAATTGCAACTCTCACATTGTCTATGCTTGAAAACGAAACGCATTTTTTAAAATTCCCGCAAATAATGCATACGTTTAGGCACTCGCTTTAGAACCGATTAGGGGAATTACCGCGCGCTATTCACTTGTCTGAAATTTCTCCGTTAGTGTATTGTTTTGTTTGGATACTATAGCGAGTAGACGTATTGTAAGCATAGCAAAGCAAGTTTACATTTGTGTTACCGTTGATTCCATTAGCCAAAGTTTAACGTTTAAATAAGATGTCGTTTCAAATAGACAAATCCAAGTTATACCAAAAATTGTATCGAAGTTTTAAAAAATCTCATGCAAGTACGAAAGTACAAAATGTACAAAAGTTAGTTAACGAACATGCGCCGCGAGAGTAAATTTTATCGCGCTCTTAAGAAATGTCAAAATCAATGCATCAACTGCTGATTGGCTGAAAATACGAGTACGGTAGACTATCATCCAATCGACGGTATATAAACGTTTGCCGTCTCATGCGATAAATTTGACGTATTGCGCATGCTAGGCCTAGAAGTGTGGCGAAATTATAAATTACAAGCAAAGTCCGACAAGGAACTAGATATATATAGATATAATTAAAATAAATACATTTATAATTGAAAAATGTTTACGTAAGCATGGGAGGAGGGGGTAAGAGCTTTGCTTACTTTTGCTGACAAGGGGGATGGGGGGGTAAATGATTGTAATAAATCTGCTTACGTAATATTTGAACGGCCCCATACATAGGATGGACATAGGCTACTTTTTGTATCGAAAATAAGAGGGGATGGGGGTAATACCGCCCTTGAAAATTTATATGGAAAAGCGTTTATTTTTTGAGTTAGAGTTATAAAGCTTTGTACAAATAATAAAATGCGCCAGACAATCACACCAATCACCTGGTCTCAAACTAGGGTCGTTCCTTGTACTATGAATACCAGACGACTGATACTAACTGGGGGCGTCATCCCAGCACAACCAGACCCAAGTCAATTTAAAAAAGTTCGTTTTTTAAATTGACCTGACCGGGTATCGAACCCGGGACCTTTCGCGCTTTGACCACCTACCTTAGCCACTACGCCACCGAGGTCGGCGAACAAATATATCTCGAAACTTGGATTAAAATATGGACTACATTTTGTTTCGAATGTTAGGGGAGATAGGAGTAAAACCTGCCATGATAGTATGTAGACCACATGAAAGAAGTAGCAACTAGTAAAATATATACTTTTTACTTAATGGGGATGATTTAATTCAATCAAATTTGTTTTATTGATCAAGAAATTTGTGACTCATGTTAATTAGTGGTTCACATACAAACTATTTTTGTACCACTTTAACAAATCACAACTTTTTTTAGATTGATTTTATTTTGTGTAACACTTCACTGCAGTATTTCTAATTTAATGTAGTTTCACTTATTGTTCCATTGCACATTTATGTTTAGGTGGATGTAAGTTATATTTCGTTTAAGTAACTTATTCTTATGTAATTGATTTTTGAGTATGGAGCTACGTCAAAGCACAACCGCTCGGCCGCGGGGGGAACGGGGGAGAGGGAACTGTAAGAATCATGCAGAATTCAAGAAAATTATATGAAATACTTTCTATTAACAAAGTACCTCTTAAATGTATGACGAGTGTAATTATTTTCTTGTTATACATAAAAAAACATACACTCATATTTTTTTTCTAAAAATAATAAAAATAAACAGTTGAGAACAAGTGTGTATCAGCCTTAACGTCCGCGAATCCAGTACAAGTGAGTGAAACAAAACAAGAGATTTACGTGTAAACTTTTATAATAGCTTAGAATTAGTAACTCTCGCTTAAATTAAGCTTTAGTTGTTTTAGCGAACAATTATATTGTTGCAATTATACCTGACCAAGTTGTGGACAAATGGGAGGAATAATGTTTTGGTAAAAGGCGACTTTAACCTAATCTTGCATTTTGTATATTGTTCTTCCCGATTTATATAGAAATAAATAAATTCGTTTGATAATTACACTGGTCAACTGGATCCAATCTTAGGTTATCCCTGTGAATACAAACCACCACCATATAAACTATAAAAAAAGCTCAATATTACCATATAAACCCGAAAGTTGGTAAGAATTTAGGGACCAAAATAATATCCATTATGTGTGTTTGTCACCCTTTTACAGAAAAACTAGATATATCATCATTTGGAATTATACATTTCTGGACTGATTATTGTTTTAAATGAAGGTGGTTTTAATTTTATTGTAAAATGATAAATATTTTGGAGACTACTTAGTACATTACTATGGCACTTAATAGTATGGGTCGAGTAACTATTTTTTTTTCACGTTGATCAGCTATGAAAGGTTCATTATAAACGTACAAAAAGGTACAGATGCCGACAAAATACAATACGCTCACTTAAATCTAAAAATGTTAAGTGAATAAAAATGAGGTAAGTAATAACATCATACGCAGCTTCAAATAAAACACAAATTAAATTATTATTTCCGATAAAAGGTACTAAATTATCGATCCCGATTCTCCCCTCCAAAACAGGGACATTGTCAGTTGCAGTCAATAAATGCCCCCGAATACAATCGAACTAGATGTCTCTTAATATAAACGAATGCAGAAAAACTTGACTTTGCAAAATCATGTAATGAATGAGTTTATTTCCTTTGAAAAAAAAAGTTAAGTCTGTTTAAATATAAGTGCTTCAAAGTAAAAAAATGCAGGTTAAAGGATTTACTTCATTTAGTCTAATGGAATTGCTTTAAGATAACTTTTTACTCCGTAATTTTCTTTAGATGTGGGCCAAGGATGTGAGCTAAATACATGTTTAATAAAACCTTCAATACCAATAGTATTCACAAATAATTAATAAAGTGTATACATATAAATATATATGATCCTAAAACATATGTAGGCACATGGGTCTTTCTTTAATGTAGTTTAATATTTTCTAATTACAAGATCTTCCAGTACCATCATTCCAGTTTAAAAAAAACACGCTTTCTATCCAAACTGTACGCTACTGTACTTTCCCAAAATGTCGTGACCGTTATTACTACGAAATTAGTTCTCGTAATTTAACGGTATTTTAGTAAACAGAAATATTGACGAAAAACAAAATAACTGACTTCCTGCGACATCGCATTAGGTATTCTACGTAATTACTCCAGTTTCTATGAATTTAAACAGGGCTTAAGTACGAACTATTATAAAACAATGAGGAACGTCGACCTCCGTAGGACAGTCGATCTTTAATTATGGCCAACAACAGTCGAGAATGCCCCTAGTGTGACACATTTTTTTTTAGTTTGTGAGGACGAAAAGTCAGCATCTTTAGTTTGTAAACAACTCAGTACCTTGTCAGATTAACCTAACTGTCCATTTCACTTACTCAGTCACATAGACGCTTAGTATGACAAGGTACTAAGGTGTATACGAACTAATGATGCTGACTGAACATAAATTTGGTTTGCTCGGTAATAGCCCGTCACTTAACCCACTAGATTATGTGTGAGATATCATACTTCGAGTCCTGGCCAGTTGTTCTATACCAGCCGTTATTGAACCGAATAGACTAGTAAGTAGCGATGGCAAGAGACCCAAAGGTATGAATTTTATATCTTGGAGGATGGGATAGCCGCTAATGTAGGACGCTACTTACGCCGTCGCATCTTTCATAAACTTCGTTGGAGGCTGGATCAGTTGCTGCAGCGGCTGAATCGAACAAACGGCGTAAATATTCAGGTCTTAGCAAGCAACACTTGTATATTTATCGGGTGAGCACAGCCTTTTTTTTTTATATAGTAGCGCAGTATATTGGTTCCTCCCAGCCTGATGGTAAGCAAGAGAGGAACCCACATCGCGATGACAACGGATTTGATATCAAAATATCCTATCTGTTAGCATCGCCATACTGGCCCGCAAGATGTTTCTTCACGCTCCTTTTGAAGGAATCCATGTCAAAGGAAGGAGGAAACACATGAGCCGGCAACGAGTTCCACTTCTTTATGGTCCGGCAAAGCCTCTTCCGCTCTTTAGCCAAACGGCTAAAAGATTCTTCGGGAGAGCAGAGGACTGTCTTTTTCCTAGGCTAGAGAATAAGTCTGGCCATACAAAGAGGGAAACACAGACGAATTTCTTGGCACCATGCCTCTTGGCAGTGCCCTGGGACATTTTTTTACTTGTAAGTTTATTATGATGTGTTAATTTTATTTTTAACTAGCGGACCCGACAGACTTCGTCCTGTCAAAAACATTCGGAATTTGGTTTTAGTTAGAAAACGTTTGTACTGGAAAAAGAAAAGGGCTGTCTTTAGAGTTTTCCAAGGAATTATTAGAATTTTTCACGCCGTAAAAACCATTCCTGGACTTCAAAGAACATTTAAAAAAAAGAATTGTCAAAATTGGTCCATGCGTTGTCGAGTTATGAGCTTACCAATACATTTTGGGATCATTTTTATATAAAAGATTACATATTCTTTAGTAAATAGCTTGAATATAATTCTTTAAAAAAAACTACTAATATTTTAATCGTGAAAGAATGTATGTATGTTACTTTTTCACGCAAAGCACTGAACCCGCTTACCGATGAACCATCAAGCTACACATATCTACAAAAAGGAGACCACACGGTTCTTCGATCTCTCTCTCTCCCCTCAGTTCAGGATAGGAACATTATTGCCAGACTAAAGTAGGTCCTAATATTAACTGAAGACAAGAACAAAAGGGCGACTACGTGCAGCCTGTACACCACAATTTGTAATTGAATCCGGCAGCACAGAGTATAATCAAGGGGCACGGATGTGCCGGTGAGGCTGTGACGTCATCAATCGAGTTAAACGCCGCCCGGACGTGTGGAGACGCCCGATAGAGCGCGGGTCGGGGCCTCACTGATAGCGGCATACTTAGGCTCTGTAACTTAACTCTAACGGGACTGACGATCTGAGAGCTGTCAAAACTGTCATATCCCCTATATTTTTTTGCAAGCGTTAATAACACTTTTTTTTTAAGTTAAATTTAACGGTACCTGACGATTTGACAGCTGTCAAACCCGTCATATCCCGGATTTTTTTGCAATTTGTATATTAGTAAGTTAAGTTGGTGCTACGGCTACTTTAAAGCTTTAAAGTTACGTTTCTCTTAAGTAACATGTTTCTCTAAGTACTACATACTTATCTACTAGGGTTAACTTTTCCAATATCTTTAGGTATTTCTAGAACCGCTTATTAAAGAATCCTTATCTAGTGAACATCCAGCCACTAATTTATTTAAATATTTAGGCTAATATATTTCGATTCTTCAATATACCATTAGATCTCTCCATTACAAGCACATTAAGGAATTCGATTGATAATAGTTAAGTCAATCTTGTCGCTAGCATTCAAGCCCTAGGTTTAGGGCACCGCAACACAGACAGGGTAAGACAAGTTACTTTCAGGCTGCCCTTTGGCTAGACGCCCTCGTCCAGGGCGGAACCCTGAACAGCCTAGGTGATTTATTTAGGAAATTAATACCATTCGTAAAGGGCCCAGGGCATGGATTGCGGACAATATGGAAATTACTTCGTTAAGTTTGGCGCTGTTACGTAGATTGGTGTTGTGGATGAAAAGGATAAACCAATCTCCCACAGCGCCGCCACTAAGACGATGAGGTCCACCGGGGGGTTTTAGTGGGTAGTCCGAGGTAGGTCGGTAGGTGGGAGTCCCACACACGCCGTCACCTTCCCTCTGGTGACGGTACGGTGCATCAAGCATTTCACCCCGTTAAAAAAAAAAGAAAAGTGATGATTGGGCAAGTTTGCTTATTTTGACTTTCTGTGGTTTTAATGCTAAGGGTACCTAAGGGTACTACTATAGAACAAATAGACAGTTTGATATTAGCTTTTGTATAACATAAGAGCCTTTTATGTATAGAAGATTACGTTGACAGTACTTATTATATAATTTCGCCAATTAGTGATGGCAGTCATCTTGATTTTAATCAAAACATGTTATGTAACCTTTTTCCCGACCATCTTATTGGTCCAATTTCAATCAAATATCGCTTAAAACACTCGAATACACATTTCAAGCAAACGAAACAAAATCAAAATCGGACCATCCGTTTAGGAGCTTTAATGGCTACAGACCGATAAGCCATGTCGTTCTCGTGTCGGCTTTTAAAATAGGCATACAGACCTAGTAGGTATACGCAATATGTCAAATTTATCGCATGAGACGACAAAAGTTTCGATACTGTTGATTGGCTAATAGCACACCGCACTCGTATTCTCAGCCAATCAACAGCTGACGCACTGATTTCAATCGATTTTGACGTTTGGGCGATAAAATTTAGTCGCGTTGCGTATGCTATGCCTGATAGTCAGGAACTGCAATCTGTGTACAACACCAGTCTTAAGTGAGCATTTTTATTGTAATAAAGACTAAAGTATTTACAAGGTACTTTAAGTTTTGTATTGATTGTCTTGCTTTGTGTTTGTATAATAATTTTGTGATGGTCAATAAAAGTATTTTCTTTCTTTTTTATATTTCATTGCTCGTAATGTCTTTAAAAGAAATCTCAACATATTTTTATATTTAGGCTTATTTAAAAATTATGTCAGAGGATTTTGATAGATGAAAGGCTTCGAGCAACGAACTTTGGAAGGCTGAAAGGTATACTAACTATGTTTAGGTAATTTCAGATAAAAAAACCCAATTGTATACAAAATAACATAAAGTTTGTTTGGTAAAACTGAAATGAACTCTTTTACTTTATTTGCTAAGATATACCCAAGGTACCAATTATCTAAATTGTCTTGTAACCTTAAATGGTATTCGGAGTAATGGTCGGATAAAAATGGTAAAGAACAATTCGAAAATCTGCGAACCGTGCTATAAAATGGACGCAAATTATCAAAGTTTTGGTCTTAATAAATAACCAATTGATGTGAACTGACTCAGTAACGAGATTTGCCTGCATATTAAGTTGACACTTTACGAACCAAATAATGTTCACGTCTCGCAACATTCATTTTCAACGCTTAACAGTTATGCAGCAAATAAAATGACGTACTAAGTAACGGCAAAGTAATTTTTAGGCGTAAGTAATGGTATTTTCAATAAATGGTGTGTTTCAGTTGGGATTATTGGATCCATTTCAGGTCATAATTGAATTAAGAGTGCTTTATTAGAGGTTATTGTAGTGATAATAACCTACAATTCTGGCGTAAAATATTCCATTCTGAAATTTGTAATCGATTTTATTCCCAAAAATTAATCAAAAAATAAAAAATAAACATATAACTACGTACAGTTACAAAATGATAAGGCAAGCCACTCATCAAGTAGGTAGGTGTAGGTGATTGATGTGTCATAAAATAAATAATATAAAATTGAATTTTACAACTACCAAAAATAAAAAAAAAATACAACACTACCTACGTAGCTTAAATTAAAAAGGCAAGAAACAGTATCTATTTAAAATTAAAGTCATAAAATATATCTAACAAACAGCCAAGCTTGTGATAAATGTCATGTCGGAATGGTCCTATCCAACAGCAGCACACGGCATGTAAAGCTTAATCTTCTAAATCGTGTTCAAACTACTAACGCTAATGTACTCCTGAGCATAATTTCATCGGAAAGATATCACGTATTCAGAAACGTTCAACAATACGCCACAGACTTTTAAGCCGAGTACACATATGGTATGTCGTACCAGATCACTTTCGCTTTTAATATATGTGAACTTTTGCAAAATAGCAGCGATGTTTTTATCGAAATCTTCTCAAGACGGAGCAGCGATAAAATCAGCGGTTTATGAATAAGCCATAGGGTTCACTGCGGGGAGCAGTTGCCCGGTGAAAAACAAAATGTAATCGGCACATCTTATTTACTGTTGAATGTATTAGCATTAGGCCTAAATAAAAACTAAATAAAAACGTGGACACAGTATATTCATAGGAAAGCAGCAGGTAAGGTAAGGCAGTAAGGCCAATTATTCCAAATTCTGCTTGAACTAATAGAAACCGTATCATTTCCTTGCTTTTAAGCTATTATCATGAGCTGCTTTTTCACTAAACGACTTCAAAAAAGGAAGAGGTTCTCAATTCGACCGTATATATATTTTTTATTATATCTAGTATTCGCATAATTCTATGTCAGTGTCGCGTGAAGTGATCAATTTTTTATTTTATTCGACATTTATTTTGGGGTTTTTATTTACAAAGATATGTCAGGTCAGCACCATTGTATCTTCGCAGTTACAAACAACAATCAATATAAAATAGAAAAAAAGCTTATAGTGATTATTGATGCGTTTTTTCTCTGTTCATTATTTCTCTGTAGGTTTCCGAGGATTTCGTGGGGGGTTATACCCAGTTTCAGCTTATTTCAAGGCACTATTGGGTCTGAAGCAAGTTGTGGACGTGGCCAAGTGGCTTGGACACTCGGTGCGTCATTATAGATTTTATAGAACTTTACTTGCAGTCATACTGTGTCACTGCTCTACTGTGCCATTATCGTTCTACACGGGTTCTTGAAGTCATCAACATTCACCTTAAGAAATATTGTAGTAATTCATTTGTATGTAAACCGTCATTGCAGATCCGAGTGAATCAACTTTTTAAATTAATTTCTGGCGCCAAACAAGCCTCTGTTAATTGGAAATTTTACAAGGTCATAACATTGAACATTTTGAATTGAAAAAAGTTAAAGAAGTGAAATTACTTTCTTGTTAGCACTCATATAAAGTAAGGCATAAATTAAAAGATGATTACAAATGTAAGAAGCCGAAGAATTCCTAAATAAATAAAGCAAAAAAATATTTGGATGAACATTAAATTAGCTTACTTGGTTCTGTGTTCTTATTACCAGACTACGACAAAGTAAAAAAGGGGGGTTTTGATGATGAAGATGATGATGACGATTGATGTATGATTGATTGATGAGATGATTTATACGTTCATCTTAACATGTAAACTACTAATCATATTATATAAAAAACATCGTTAAAAACATCTAGTAAAAAACTCCCCTGGCTTATGGATATGTGTGACGTTAGTATAAATGGAATAAGTCGCCCTGTATTATGGTTAAAGTAAAATATAAACTATTCCATGTTAATAATTTGTTAGATATCAAATTAAAGGCCATAATTAGCAAATTTCACATTTGCGTATGTACATGTCAAAATCGTTAAAACTCTGTTAGTTGCTGATTGGCCAGATTATGAGTACGGTATACATATGTTATCAGCCAATTACACTGCCTCATTTGAGTTTGACGACCACACTTGTCGCTGCTTCGCATCACAAAAAAAGAAAGACACATAGGTATAGTTTTCAATGTTTAATATGGTATTTTTATATTTATTTATAATTTTGACAGAATCGGGGACAATTGTCTTACTTCAAATTACACAACTGGCAAGTTACAACATTCATCATATACTTAATAGGTTAGGCCTTATAAAATCACATTGACAAGGGGATTGAATCTCGTCTAGCGACCGGCGGCTGCTAACGAGGCCCGGATGACTCCATCAGGGGCAAAAACGAGCACAGGCCTTGCGTAGGCGCGCTACAACGTAACCGCCTACGTTTCGGTCCCTTTGATTTTCAATTTGACCTAAATGCCAACTACATAACATTTCCATTTATTTTGAACTAGCTGTTGCGTGATTTCGTTCGCACTATTTCGGTATAGAAAGTATCCTATGTGTAAATCTAGTATTACATCTATTTTTTTATCAATTTAGTAAGTTTTGCGTGAAACATTAAGAAATATACATCTTCTAAATATGTACCTACAACTCAAAGGTGACTGACTGACTGACATAGTGATCTATCAAGCCACAAGCCACTGGATGGACCAGCCTGAAATATGGCATGCAGGTTGACGTTATGACGTAGGCAAGTCCTATAGCAGCTTTATTATGCTGTACTGGTCGCCCTTAAGCGAGGACCTCATTATCAGTTAACATCAGGTGGAATGAGGTCAATCTTGAAGTGCAATGTAAAAAAAAGTTTTAACTCCCGAATTTTTTTATTAATCTTTAAACGAAACATTTCGTTTGTCTTTTCTTTTTTGTGAGTAAATGTTCGAAGTAAAAAAGTTGCTTGTTTTACTTCGAACGTTCAAACGCATCAGGTTACGTGCTACGTGCGGCTCTGTCGGGTTGTGTGTGGCAGTTTTTGCGTGTCACACCGCATTTCGCGCATAGTTGCGATAGACTGCGCCGGCGCATCGTTGCGATTTAATTTTAATTCGTTTAGCAAAACATGGTGGCTTTTTTACCAATTACTAATCAATTAATCGCTTAATACGTAGTTCTGGGTCGTTGCGAAAGGGAGGCTAGTAATTTTGCAAGAATATATATTAGGGCACGGTAGTCTCCCTGCCGAGATAATAAAAAAATAGGCATCAGTCATTTTCAGGCAATAAAAAAATGTTATGTTTTCTGTAAGTATGGCACTTAAAATGCACACTTGTCGTATGTGGTACAGGTTTGGTACGATTATTTTCCTATTATAGACCGATTAGGGTGGTAAGATTTAGCCTTTTCGTGTACGGGTGATTAAAAAAAAACATTGTTTTTGCAATGCAAGATAAATTTGCCCAAGTAGGTACTTAAAAAGTATTGGTTACCAAATGTAAATAATCCAAATGAAAAAAAAAAACACCGATTAATTTTATAACTATGACTCGACCACATTTGGAACGACTGTTCCTACCACTATGTTTCAGCATTAAATACAGACTTCAGTAAAATTATTCGACTAAGTAGAAGACTGGTATATTAAAATGTTTAAAACAAGATTTTATCTAAAACAACCCAACTTTCGCTTCTCCGACGTTCTTTATTTTAACGAGAGCTAGTGACCGCGGCCTGCAAAGTTAAAACACCGATTCACTCGACATCACTTTTAATTACATTTTTAGGTGGTCTTAAGTTTGCCACTTACCACTTAAAGGGGGTAATGACCTGTCTGCGGTAAGCTGGAGATTTTGAGTGATCAGAAATTTCTAGGTTCCACAAATTCATTAAATTAATTACTCTGGCACAACTTGGCCCAGCGTATTAAATTGGTTGCATTTTGATTGAAGTTTCACGTTTTCAATGTCTTAATTATTATTGAAAGAAAAAGCATTCGAAAATCTATAACTACAGCGACTCCATTGCTGGACATTTTCAGGACTTAGGACGATTTTTTTTCAAATGTGATTTTTATTTTTAAATATTTTAAACTCCTCCCCTCTACTACGTTGCCGTGCCCGACAGGGTCCATAAATTGTACTTTTAGTTCTAAGCAACTATAATTTGTAATACCTACTTTACTTATGGAGTACAATAAAGAATATGAATATGAATCAAAAAACCTTGATTCCTACTGAACTTTATCGCATTGTATCATGAACACTGTTTATCTATTTGTGTGAAAAATACCTATTTTATTATGTTATTCTTGTATTTAAACGGTCTAGCTGCCATACTTCATCCGAACCTATTCAATACTTGTCTATTTCCTTTATAACAAAAAACATCATAGGTATATCGACTCGATAAAGTTATCCGCTGTCGGCGATATTATTTATTTTAATCTGGCGAAACGGTGATTATTTTACCGATTAAATTGAATTATTGTGTCGCTAACTGTATTAAGAATTTATTAAAACATTTTCCATTTATTTAAAATTCGATATTTTCATAAAATGAAGTCGTTCCCACCCGTATTGGTTTGATGTATAGAACGTTGACGTCACAATTTCAACAGTCACGTGACTTGACGTTTTCGCGCGCTTTTTAAATATGTCACACAAAATTTTGTTTTTCTCTGGTAATTTACATTGTTTCCAGATAAATCGAATTGCTTGGGATATAAAATAAACGGGAGCACATTTTACAATACTTTTTAAAAAACTGTCAAGTAGCCAGATCATATCACATTGACAAAATAATACCACACCGTTAACATTTGGTCGCAAAGTTACATTTTTTATGTAGGTACCATTTATTTTATTTCACTCAACTATAATGTGAGGATTACTGTTAAGTATTTTCCAATGTTTATCACTGTCCTTCGTTATTCCCCGGTAACGCGTGCGGTATTACGCGCTGTCCGTGGCGAATCTCTCTCTCGGCCGCCTACCGACGACGACTCGTGTCCTTGAAGCTGGGAGAATCTGATCTTAGTTGATGCGGCATTAACATATTTTAACTTTTGTTGTTTAAAGTATAGGGATGAGAGCCTTTCGCTCCCAAGCAAGCTCGGTGAAGATGAAAAGGACATCCGTTAGAAAAAAAAACATATTTTAAGTTGGCCTGTAAGGATTAGATAGATAGATAGATACACTTTATTGCACAGAAAATTTACAGAAATTGGTTTTACAGACATATTCAACTACAATATAGGCGGTCTTATTGCTAGAGAGCAATCTCTTCCAGACAACCTTTAGGTAGAGGAAATAGTAGATATCGAGAAACGGGTACGGCCGTGCAAAATGTTTATTGAGAAAAATACTAACAGATAATATCAATATAAATACCATAACGAGATTAATATATTTAAAAAAAATACATAAAAATAAATAAAACTATAATAAATAAATATATAAATTTCTATAAAGTATTTATAGTTGAAACAAATAGAAATAAATATATGAAATCAAATTAATTACCAACAATGCTTATAAATAAATTAATAAAATAAATGCATTTTGTTTTTTTACAAATCTAAAACACGCATTGCTCTATCCGGAAATTGAATTCAGGACCAATTCAGGCTTGGTACTCAAACCACTGGACCATCGAGGCGTGCACCAATCCGCATTTGGCTAGCGTAGAGATTAATCCCTAACTCATTGTTGTAATGAAGATTTGATTTGAATGATGGAGGTATTTTCCGTACAATAGAACATTAATCGGCTGATCAATTCCTTTATTTTTTAGGCAAAATAAATGGAATTCGGTACATTATTTCCATTCAATGAAAAATCGATTCTTGATTTGTTCAGTTCCGCTCGCAGGACCATATAGAAGGCTATAAGAAAACATTTACACTAAGACACTGCATTTTAATTTATTTTAAATCATTCGACTGAATGATTTGAGGTAAGACAGATAAACAAATAATTGATAGAAATATATTCTTTATAACACATTTTTTTAAGATGCGATTATCACATCCATATTATAGTTATTCTGCCATTATTAATAATGAAATTAGATTTATTTGAAAGATGTATTAGAATACATAAACAGTTTATTCCACATTGCCGCATCAATTCTTCTTGTCTCCGGCGCACATTACCGATCTGCTACGCGCGACGCGGCGCAGACGCAGCCCGCAATAACGCCACGACGCTAATTACGATAATATCGCCTCTAAACATAAATTAGATTCTTAATATATTCGCAGCAATTTATTTTTACGCTAATACGTTACTGAGATTTAATAGGATTTTATAGTAATAGCTTGTATTGGTAGCGCAGTCTCATAACACTTCTATACAATAAACATTGTTTGACAATTACATATGATACCTACAGTAATACTTGAAATACGTGTTTTTAGGACAATGATTAAACATTGCAAATAATAACACTGAATTACAACAACAGGATAAACGATTTGACGTGCATTTTGAATTTTAACTAATAGGGATGTTCGAGTGGCAAATTAACTGAGATACTTTTTAACACGTTTCCTTCATAGCTTATCGCCGCAGCTTCACACGCGTACTATCATCGGTTTTACCACATTTTCTTCCGATTCTCCGACCCTATTAGTCGTAGCGTAATTTTGTATATCCTAAAGCCTTCCTCGATAAGTGGACTATGCAACACTGAAATATTTTTTCAATTCCAACCAATGGTTCCTGAGATTAGCGCATTCAAACAAACAACCTCTTCAGATTTATTATATTAGCATAGATACCAATCTTTGACGTCACAATTTTACTTACCAACATACTGGCTTTAAATCGTTTCGGAGTATGTTTAAAATTGCATCAAAAAAATAAGTAAATTAAGTCTTCTTTTTGCGGTATTGACAGCAGATTAAGCGCAGGCCTCTGAGATACAAACCGTTTTGTCATGCGCAAAAACTACGACACACACGAAATGTCAAAAAAATATTGGCTGATAACTACTACATATACCTACACTTTAAAAATAATTTCAATCCGTTCGCTAGTTGCTTTCTTTATGTTTTTTTACTGTTCACAATTTGAATTTGCGAAGTATTTTATGACGACACTTTGAACTTTTAAGCCTTTGCAAGGACAAGAAAAATAGCAACAATATTTATGCCTACCTGACTATCAATGAAGGCTGTTAAGCTTATTATCTTCACCGAGCTTTCGGGGAGCACAGATGACTCTCACAGTTGACCGTACTTCTTACCTACATTCAAAGGAAATATTATACTAATAATACTATAATTACTAAATTGTAAAATGTATCCACTTTGTTAGCAGTAGCCACAAAAATGTCGACTTAACGAGTATTCAAGGAGTTATTGCACTGTTTACAAAGATAAAAATACAGTCGGACACATTTAGATTTACTTTTTCTAATTCCCGCCGCAATCTCGCCATCAAATAACAAATCTAAATACACGTTTACCTTAACGATCTCGCAAAGATCTTTATCCTAAAGCGAATTTCACAGCATCTCCGCCAAATGTACTTGTTAAGGGCTGACACCTTGGAATGTACAGTCACTTGAGAAAGAAAGAAAGAAAGAAAGAAAAGAAAGAAAAACATTTATTGGCACTCACAATCAAAGAAAATTAATCACACATTGTACAGGGACAGTGCAGCCAATAAGGGGACCTCAGCATGAACTACTGCGACAATGGAATCAATGGGGCAACAGCGCTGTCATTCTGGTGGGACCTACTTTATTTACTTCTTTACTTGCACTAATATTTACACAAAACCATTCTAATGTGAGACAGTCAGGCCTAGCATACGCAATATGTCAAATTTATCGCATGAGACGACAAAAGTTTCGATACTGTTGATTGGCTATTAGCACACCGCACTCGTAATTTTGGCCAATCAACACCTGACGCACTGACTTCAATCGATTTTGACGTTTGTTAAGAGCGCGATAAAAATTAGTCGCGTTGCGTATGCTAGGCCTGTTGGTATGGTAACGTGATAAAAATTCAAGCATTTACAATGTATTATGTCAATTAATATTATCGTCACATGGCCTTGTGCCCAGTTCCAATATTTTACGATTCGTAATGTCTCAAAAATGTCAATCCCTTTTTCTCCAACCGACTACGAGTCGTAAATACTGTTCCATAGTTTACTTTCCATTTCAGCTGTCATCAGTCGTCCATCAGTCGTTTTTAGCTTACGCCTCGTATAATTTATTACTATCAGTTACTAGAATGGATTGTTTTTCAAATATTGGAACCGGACTTTAGCCTTAAGAATGTCAACTTTATGCCCATGTAACATGCAATACAGATTGGAAATTAATTGAATTGAAAAACAACATTTTAGCATCTTAACAAATCTCAAATAGATATGAAAACGTTTTCAGGGTTTTTAATAATCCGTGGCTGCAGTGAGGCAGCCGGCGGCAGCTATGGTCCCTAGGCGGCACATTTAAGGGGGCGGTAGCATTAACTCCAAATCTTGACCAAGTGGAAAGAGAGTGTAACAAAAATTTAATTGTCCTTGAGCCTTTTTGATACAGTGGCATTTTGGTACCCCTAGTGATGGGAGCCTATGGCAAACGCCAGCTCCAAGAGAGGTAGGGCATAGCGATTTATCGCTCGAACTTGAGCAGCCCGACTGGTAAAATACTTCCACCTTTCAGAAGACCGCATTCAAATAACAATCACTTCTGTGTTGTTGTGTTCCTGCGTTCGAGTAAGGTTTCCAGAGCTCTTGGGGGGTGCTACAATATTAGCAGTGGCCAAGCCTTCGAGGTAAGGCCAACAAGTCCAGTAACAGATTCACTACACTGTACTTGTCGCCCTTATTACCAATTAACATCAGGTGAGATGAGTTTAAACTTGAAGTGTAATATAAAAAAAAATCTCCTCATAGAGTATCAAAATTCCCATATGCAGGGACCACTGAAAACCAGCGTCATGGCCTGCGACGTGGGTCATGACTTATGCTGAGTGAGGCCCTTTCATATAAGACATCATGATTTGTCATTTTCTATCAACCGGGCGACGAGGAAAACGCTGATTTATACATTTTATGAAATACATATATTTGTTGTTTTATTTTTCTGTCTCCATTCCTACATTGTTATGTGTACTTATATGGCGTTATTGTGATATCTGTAAGTAATAAATGTTTCATTCTTAATAGGCACTGTAGAAAAAACAACTTTTTTTCTTTCTTTTCGCTATCACTAGGTGATGTAACATGCGGAAGCTTTTAATGGGCAGTCCCCGCCTTTTCAGTTACTTTTACGTACTAAAAAGGCCCTACTATCCTTATCATACCCGCCTGAGGGATGCCTGAGGTAAGCTGCGGTTCCTCTAATATATGGTGCAACAACCACCCTTAACAACTTCATTCCCTATTTCCACATAATCACCACGAACTACATCGATTAATGATTTTGTTCGTGGTAAGGTTACCTACTGAAGTACTAAGTAAGCCAGCGAGTTAGTGATCGGCAAAGGGTCCTTTACACCGGTCGTCAACCCTACAAACTTTTGCCCTTTTTGTCCAACAGGTTGGGCGACTCCCGTCGAGCGCGGGTTCGATTCGCGTGTCGGCCGGCCAATAAATAAAATTAAATAAAAACAATTAGTTCGGAGCCGAGCGTTATGTTGGCACAACACGACACGGCTGTGGTGTCGGATTGCAATTTCACTTAATACGACGCTGACATGGAAGGATGGGAGGGAATTAACGAAGAATTCGGATATCAGTTTCATCAGTAATGAGCCGTAATTACATGTCATTCTACGTTTTCGAAGTATATGCGATCACTCATATTGCATTGAACGTAATCGAGAAAAGGTAGAATTTTTACTAATTAATTAAAATTTACAAAATAAATCATACAAATTTTAGATACAATATTAGGCTCACAGGCCTGTATCGCAGTATGCGACTGACTATACAGTTAAACAATTCTTAACACACACACAAATAAGGGGATGTTAAAAAGATTCCACCATCTTGCCTAATTCAACTCTCACACTCTCAATTACCAGGTCTTATTTGGAGTGGATTACCTTAAGCCAAGCCTAGGGCATAGCTCTAGGCGACACATGTAAGCGAACGGCAGTAATGACCCCAACCTAAGTGGTGTGAGAATACCAAAACTTCGGAATTGGCGCCCCATATTTGCACCCCATTGATTAAGTGGCATTATGGCATCCGAAGCGACCAAGGGGTCCACCGAAGAGCCAAAAGCGTTACACACCATACTACCGCTGCTACGGGGAAAGCAGCACATGTCAGTCTCTCCACTAAAACTAAACCAGCGCCTGCGGTCTACTCGTTCTACTCCAGGGCTGACTTGCCTTAATATTGAAACAAAGAAATGAAGACGGCGTATAAATCAGCGGTTGCTAACCCCGCGTATCTATTTGTCGCCTTAACTGCTAAATTCAAATAGTGGCCCCATTTCAGTTTGAATAGTTAAGCATCGCCCGATCCACGTCATAATTGAGATTAGGCTTGTGCAAAGCAATATAACGTAAAAGGCTAACTTTCTGCCGTCAAAGTGCAAACTAACGAATCAAATACTCAATCAAATATGCCAGCCGATTGTCAACCAAAAAGGATTCTAGCAAAACAGGATCATAATTTCAGAAAACAGCGTTAAGGATAAACATTCTTCAACTTCTGTCCTGAGCGTTAATGACGATTACCTTCGTAGCTATAGCTCCAGAACAGCTCATTAACCTAAGGCTGAAGTATGTTTATGCCGTACAAATGTCGCTCGTGTAATTCTTTATTTTCAAGGGGAAACCCTTGAATAGCCGTGAAACATGCGCAAATTGGCTTACTGAATACGAATGCATAAAAAGGAATACCAAGGTGTGTGAGTGAAGACATGTGTACATGTATAACTAGATAAATAACTCCCTTCTTGGAATTTCAGGGACGTGTACACCCGTTCTTAAGTTTAAATTACTTGATACTTGAGCTAATTCGCAATATGTTTTACAAACAAATGAGTGAAGTCGTCCATCTTTGCACTAATTATTTATTTATTACATTTTCTTTGCACACTAAAGAAATTTTATGACTGCCTTAATGCAAAGAGCATTTTATACCAAAATGAGCCATAGGTAGCATTGGGCCAAACATTAGCTAATAGACATACTTTAATAAAACCTCCATATGTATGTTTCTGTAAGGAATCTTATTTTTATTACATAAAAATCGTGAAAGAATGCTTAGAAATCTATTGAACCGTTGTCAATGTTGTCATAATCCATAACATTTTATTTTCATCAATTACATTACGGAATTGTTACGAGTTACCCAAATGTTAGAGGAATAGAGATATCGAATAAATCGGGAACGAAACTAAAAACAAACCGAAGGCAATTGAGGCAAAATGTATTTTTTACCAAATGGACAAAGTAAATTGAATCAAACAAAATACGGTTCGCCGCAGATAACACTTTTACAATACAGCAGTGACATGCTCACACTAACGATACATTTTTTGTTTTTATTTGTGGCAACACACCCTTCATATTAAAATATACAACATAGCCGAGGAATAACATCAAATATGGTACTTATGGACAGTAAAATTAAAGTTGGTTTTAAAATGAAAAAACAATATTTAATAAAATAACGCAATAAAAAACTACCAGCTTACATGACTAGACGAAAAAATAGAATAACATCGAAATGTGTCATTAAAAGTATGAAATAATTTTAAGAGATTTGTATTCAACCTGTCGTGGACACTTAATAATACATATAAGTAGGAATAGCATGTATTAAATTGCACAACAATATTAAAATTATTTGCCATTTGACCATAACTCATTGTAAATTTACATTACATTTGTTCTAAATAGTAATTCTTAGGGAACGCCAATTTTTCCTTATCCTAAATACTACATCCATTTTCTACGAGTAAATTGGTAACAGTAAGATAATTCAGTAAAGCGTGGTGTACCCCTTAAATATACCACTAACCACTAACACTAACTGTTTCCCACAACTTCGACCGCGTTATCTTAAAGTACAAAAGCGCGTTTAAAAGTATCCTACAGTTTATATATTATATGACATTTAATATACTTTTTATCCCGATACCTACCATCTCAACTATTAACCTTCCAAATTTCATCAAAATCCATTTATTATTTTTTGCGTCAAAGAGTAACAAGCATAATAATATCCATTCATTCTTACAAACCTTCTCGTTTATATATTATTAGTATTATTAGTAGGATTAGTTATATTTTTTATCACTATCAGCCACCAGAAGAGGTTACTAATTACTAATTATTGGTCTAGATATAGTACTCACTCAAAGGCATTAAGTCTGCCGGTACCCAATTTGAAAAATGCAATCAAAATTCAACATATACGTCTTATATCCAATTTCAATCAACAATAGTCTTAAAAGCACAATGTATATCAGTTTGCTAAATCTAATATATAGGTACAACTCTGCGTATAAAAAGCTGAAACTAAAAATAAATTTCAATACAACTTTACGTACACTTACTCGAGCTATAAAACTCGGTCACCCTTACCAAGGAATTAAAATAATAACTTATTTAAGTATTACGTGACCGCTGATACGTATTCGGAATAGTTAACAAATTGCTACATTTTTGATCGGATAACTTTAAATGTATAACATGGATTCAGAACATTCGATCATTCGTGGCTAAGGCGCTGCTTTAAAAAACGCATAAAAGGGTTCAAGTAACACCGAGGGGAAAAGTGTTTAGCATAATTAAAATTTTAAAACACTTTATTACTGCCTGAGCTAAAGTTTTAAAGTCTGGCTTATGGAGGTTTCTGGTGACCGGAATGCTGGCAATTACCTCGGCCAACGCATTAGTCTGGCTATCCAAAGAGGTAACGTTGCCAGCATCCTGGGCACCCTTGATACCGGAGCGGACAACATTAAAGAAAAAAAAGACTACGTTTTTGTGAGAATGTCTTATTGATTTAATTACAACCAATTATGTTCGAGGGCATAATTAATTTTTATCATTTTTTCAGTGTTGGATTCTTTTTCATAAAAAAATGTTGTGAAGTCAAATCAAGTACAAAGGGGTATTATGTAAAGAATGAGTGAATTGGTAGTATAGCACTCATTTTTAATATTAACTTGTAAATAAGTACCTACCTTGCTTAGTAGCCTACGTGGTTGTCATTTATGACATAATATGTGAAGGTACGATCACGTGTGGTTTTTACGCAACTTGTCATTTCGATTGTTCTTGTTATCTTAAACGTTTTATGAAAACATACTTAAATACTAAATTACCAAACTACACTTAAATTATGATATAAATGGGACACATATAAAAGCTTTTTTCTTGTGCAAACTTTTAAGCAGTTTTCCCTTTTGTCGATTGCTAAGTGCATAATTAAAGCTTTTGGAAATGATGGTTGTTAAATTTGAGTTTATTGAACAATGGCATCTTGGATTAAATTTTTTTGAAACCACAACTCCAAATATAGTCAATACAGAAAACAAAATAAAAACGATTGAAGTAGAAAAATAAATATAAACAAAAACCAGCGATTTGCGTGTTTTACTCTCGGCCTGGCTCTAACGACCACATCAGAACAACAACGGCCCCTCTATTTGCGCGACTCGCTAAATAAGCCGCCATAAAGAGCACCATCAAAATCCCCATGAAGCGTAATCACTCATGGCGATACAGCGCGATGTAACCGTAAGATTAAAGGGGGACTGTTTTTCAGAAATTATTTTAGAAATGCAATAATGATGCTGCTTCTGGGTCAATCATTTTGGTGATAATGTTAATGGAAGAATTTTCTTAGTGGAAAATGTCCCTGTATTTTTATATTTCGTGCCCTTTAAAATGTAGGTGCATAATTAGTGAAACGAGTAATGCTTATTGTAAACTTAATGCAACCATTAACGCTTCTCGTTTTAAGACACTAGTCTGACTTTTTTAAACCTCATTTTACGCTCTTTTAATAAGTAGTGTGAAACAAGCTAATTTTATACTATAAAAAAGTTAAATTAACTTTTATGTTCATAATGATACTTTTATATTATTTTTAAATGAAAACTTTCTACTTTTCAAGATAAAACAAAAGTTAACAATGGATTTAAGAATAATGAATGTCGTCGTGTACTTATTATCATAAACCCAAAATACACGATACTTATTATATCAAATATGTACCATTATATAAAAGATTACATGAAATTGGGATAACTAAATATAATCCATAAGATTTACAAATGGGAATACTTTTAATACTAGAATGCAGCACAAACAAAAAAAAAGCAACGCTATTGTAACAATACACATTAATGCATTGTTGACGATGACTGACAAGATACAAAAAAGAACGTTAATTAGTACTAAATTAAGTCCAAAAATTTCGTCCACAAAAATTAACTGCCTGACCGCACTCATCCTATTAGATCGGCCCAAAAACACCACGTATCAACATCCATCAACCAACGTGACCCACATTCGCACAATGCAAAGGAAAACCCACCGATTAATCCCGCAGAATCGCTAAACACTTCCGCGCGCGGGCGTACGTTCGCGTGCCAAGCGCACATAAGGCTCTCCACACGCGAGTCCGATGTTTTACAGAGCTAGCTATAAAAAACGACAACCCACCCCAATTGATATTTTGTACGGGTACTACTGTTTATACGAGGCTTTAAAAATATCGCACCTACCGGGATTAATTTTTACACCGCTCGCGTTGGTACTTTTGCGCATGCCTGTACTGACAATGTAGGGTTTATAATATAGTTGTTTTAGACGGCAGCGGAATGGCTCAATAAACTACGGTCGTTTTAGGGTGATTCGGTACAAAAGAAAGGTCATTTGGTTCTAGAACGTTGAAATTTATAATCAAGTAACAATGAAAAAAAAAATCTATGCATGATTAGATATGGATCCACTTGTCATAAAAAGTTACTGCTTATTCTTGAGTTTGACTTTTTCAGGTTTCTGTATTCAAGGCGTTAAACAGAACACTATTACTAAGACTCCGCTTTAAGTATGAGGAGAGGTAGGGAAAAGCGATTTATCGCATGAACTCGAGCAGCCCGACTGGTGAAATACCTCCACCTTACAGAAGACCGCAGCCAAATAACAATCACTTCTGTGTTGTTGTGTTCCTGCATATGAGTAAGTTATACAGAGCTCTTGGGGGGTGCGTTAAGTCCAGTAACACTACCAGTTATTTTGCTATACTTGTCGCCCTTAAGCCAGGACCTCATTACCACTTTACATCAGGTGGGATGAGGTAAATCTTGAATTGTAATATAAAACAATAGTTTGTCACCGGGCTGTATGTCATCAGCCGTCATAGTTAGATAGTTGAATTTTTAAATGTATTTCTATTGCCACTGTAACAAAAACTTCAGAAAAAACGCTCATTTTTTGCTCGTTTGCTCAATGTATACAGATACATTGATATAATATAGATAATATATACAGATTATTTATTTATATATACAGATTATTTATTTATATATACAGATTATATAACGACAATAGGTACCCGTTTGCTATGTAGGAATAATAGTAATGAAATGATAAAGAAACAAAAAGTTCTCCTTTAACTTTTTGTATAAAACTGAAACTTGAGTTCACTTTAAGTTAATTCCCAATATTTGACTTTTGTGCAATTAAGTTTAAATAAATAACCTACTATCATCGTCTTTAGAACATTAGGTAACAATAAACAACAATATAAGTGGTTAAAAAAATGCAAATACATTATTTTCGTTCGTTAAGACGAGACGCTTGTTCGCCATTTTGTTCAGACGATGTAACATAAGTAATGTCGGCATTCAGGCGCTTATAGTGTTGTTATTTACTGTGCCTTGGCTTTAATTACGAGAACGACGGGTGAACTGAGGAAAAATTTACTAATTATGTAAATTTTCATTTTCCTTAAGTCGCTCTATTTTAAAAGACATTTTTTATACTTAAAACATTGACAAATTTTGACCGACCTTCTGACCATCTCTGAAGTCCCGGGATCTCAGATTTTCTATATTGTCTCGGGTCTGGGTGTTGTGGTACCCTTGTTATTACTTATTTCTATAACATAAGTGCTTAAGGTACTTACCACACAATCAGAGCAATAATCACAATCAAATACGTGATGTTGTCAAATATTTATTTATTACTTATACCAATTATTTTATTTTAATTTTGAATTTTTCAAAGTTGCAATGTTGAGATTGGACCCTCTTTTTCAGTTTAAAAACACTACAGTTTAGTCTTTATAACACATATATGATTGGTACTAATTGTACCAATCATTCAAATAAAAACCTTTATTGTAAAATAAAATGGTAAAAATTCATCAACAAAATTTTAAAGGACGTTATTATTTTCTAAGACTTCATTCCATAAAAATAGTAGATACTAAGGTGGAATTAATGCTATGAGCAGTCTCCACACAATACGCATTGGGTCACACTGAAAGTTTTCTTATGTTTATATAAACATTATGATTTGACGACCTCCGTAGCCGAGAAGCAAGCGAGCCGGACTTTGGCGTCGCGTCATCTCTGAGGTTCCGGGTTCGATCAATATGGGAAACGAAATTTTCTGTATTGTCTCGGGTCTGGGTGTTGTGGTACCGTCGTTGTTTCTGATTTCTGTAACACAAGTGCTTTAGCTACTTACCACAGAATCAGAGCAATGTACCTATGTGATGTTGTCCAATATTTATTTATTTACATTATGATACTTACACACAAAAAAAATACTTGAATAACCACACAATTTGACGCTGGCCGCCCATCCAAGAGTCATTTTCAGCTTACCTACCTTGAATACGATACACTTGTCCTTTTTCACCTTTTAACTTTCATTGAAACATCGGCTATAATGTTTATAATCGCGTTTACACATTAAACATACGCCGGGACCATAAAACAAAAGCGTCCGCAACAAATCAGTCGCATAAAAACATACGTTGTCCATTACAGCGGACATTTAATAATTGACAAAGAAGAATCCGCGGTGGCGGCCGCAAATCTCACTGTCCCATTGTGGCGCAAAAAATCAATTTACACGACTGTTTCGCTGTTTACACTCGGTGGGGTAGATGTGTAGAGGCGGCTTAATTGCGCCGATAAAACAATTGGAGCGTCTTAGCGCTCATTAAGCGCCATTAAGCGCGAGCGATGGCCGACCCCATAATGGCGCATTTTCGACGGACACTTTCTAGTATTCAACGTCCTTTTAAGAGTTGTTATGTTGGGACTGAAACGACCTTAAATATTTAACTGGATAAGTGTATTTGCTTAAGCTGCTGTTGTTGTTGTAACTATACAATCTTATTCTTGAACCTAACGCTAAGGACCCGGAGGTCTTGGGTTCAAATCCCGCTGGGAATGATTCACTTATTCATAAATCATACAATTAGTAGCGATACTAATGAAGATGCATTTACAACATACATTGCTATCTGATTCTGTGGAAAGTAGCTTAAGCTCTTGGGTTACCAAACAGCGACGGTACCACAAGCTAAATACGATTAATTAATATTTAAATAAAGACTTACCAAGGTATACAATAGATTTATTACAAACTAGGTGCCCTCAATAAACAATCCTTGGGTTCGGTCAAAATAATGTCTCAATAAACACTTGCAGAAAGCCTTTTCTTATATTGCACTTCAATATTGACTTCATCCCTCCTGATGTTAAGTGGTAATGAGGTCCTAGCTTAAGGACGACAAGTACAGCTTAATAAACCTGTTACTGGATTTGTCGCCCTTACCTTGAAAGCTTGACCCTTGCTACAAACATAACACCCTCCCAGGAGCACTGGAAACCTAAATTTTACTATTGATCTATCTGTTTGTCTGAGAATTAAAATCCCGGCCCCAAGACCATATTAATTACCATCCGTACACTTAAGGCAGACATTAAATGCCCGAAAATTCCCGGCGTTCCCGTTTTTGCCCAACTTTTCCCAAACGACCTTGGACCCTGTGGCCGGAAGAAATTTACGGGTCCGTACGTCACGGTGCTTTTTACTCATGTAGAAAACCGAAGTCAGACTTGATTTACTGATAACAGCCGAAGTTTTTGCCGATTTCCTCCTTTGTATACGAAAGTTCTTATCATACCTGGAGCCTCATGGAACTTTTACCTGTAACGTTACAGACTTGACTAGGTACTACATCTGTGCTCGGGAGTGAAGAGGTATGGACGGCACCCGCATGTTTTTGTGAAAATGTCTGATACAGAAAGAGGCAGCAGAGAATAACATTCTTATCTATATGAATAAGCTCCAAATCAAATCTCAAACATGACAATACAGGTGAATTATTGCCAAGTATAAGAGCTATTGTTGTTAAGCTCAACATTATCTGCGGAATCAGTCTTTTGAACAGTACCTGACTTAAAATTACGTTGGACCAATAAACTCAGAACTCAATTTATGTTGCACGGCCGTACCCATTTTTCGCTATCTCCTTTTTCTTCTACCTTAAGATAGTCTGGAAGAGATCGCTTCCTACAGATAAGACCACCAAAATTGTACTATGAGGTGTTTGTAAAACCATTTACTGTAAAGTTTTGTACAATAAATATACCTATATATCTATATACCATAAATGTACCAAAACATACCTGTTTTTTCAGAGGTTCAGAGGTAAATGATTTAACTGGTATGGTACTCACTATTTTAAGGTTCTATCACTAAAATAGTGGTTAAGTCTTTAAAATATTACATTTAGGGAAAAGGCTCTCAGTGAGGAAGACCTATAGCGATATTTTATTGAAGGACCTTAATACCTTCCTGTAGTGGAAAATAGCCTAAGATTTACCAATTTGGTTAAGGTTGATGGCTTATAGATTCAAGGACTTGAATTCTGCCTTTCTGCTTATAAACTTGACAGTTAGATAAAATTAAATAAACTATCTATCCTTTGTGTTAATCTAGCATGCCATATCTCTCCCTACCATATTTCATCAATATCTGTTCAGTAGTTTTTAAGTGACACAGTTTTATAGTATTTACATTTCAAAAGCATAACCGTACTTTTAGCTACGCCGTAGTCGGGTAAAACATCGCCCCCTCAAAGGTCAATCAAACAATGGCCAAAGCAACTTCAGTAATTATAGGTGTTTGACTGGCAATATCGTCTGAAACAAGTAAGAGCTATACAGTAACGAATGTTGTTGAACTAAGTGATTTAACCAATTATCGGCCGTCCCCTGCAGGGCAGTTTGCGCTTGACATTAAAAGAATTCTCTTACATTGAGCTATTTAAGATTAATTCGAGCTGGATGGAACATCGAGTAATCGTATTAAATTAGGGAACATTTTCATGCTAAATGGATTTTAGTTATAGGGATAATGTGGAGTATAATATAATATACTAATCGGTCCGAATTATTTGTTTTTTATTTATGATTTCTTGAGTTTTAGTATATAAATTTGGTGTATGTAGTCTATCTTCACGATCTCCGTAGCCGAGCGTTTATTTTTAGTATCATACTATAAATATAATTTGAATACTCTGTAATTCTTTTCAAGAATCTAACACAAGAGAAAAATCTAGAGCAATTTTCTGCGTCAGTTTTGGGTCTCCCATTTTCCCATGGCACTGTGACAAGAGGATGAGAAGACAGGTAGGGTTTTTAGTTAGAATAGAATAGAATAGAAAATGTCTTTATTCATGTAAACTTTTACAAAAGCATTTATGAATCGTCAAGTCAAGTAAACTACCACCGTGTTCGGAATGTTGATTCTATCGAGAAGAACCGGCATGAAACTCGATAGTTACTCTTTTCAAAAACTGACACATATGGTAGGTATAAATAATGCAAAAAAAAAATGTATTAACAATATAGCTTATGTCTAATGTACATATTTAATGCTATCAAGTCCAAACATCTTTGTCGTTAAGAAAGTCCTCTATTTTATAATAGCCTTTTTTCATTAAACATTTTTTTATCAGAGACTTAAATCTATGCATAGGTAATGCAGTGATATTTTCTGGCAGCTTATTGAAAAGCTTCAGACTTAACCCCACAAAAGAATTACTAATTTTATGAAGTCTTAGATGTGGAACAGCAAGCTTATGTTTATTTCTTGTGTTGAAATTATGGCATTCTGATTTCTTAGTGAAAGAATGTAAGTTAGCATTGTCCTTGCTCCTACGATGCGAGGGAGTCTTACATGCGTCGCTATCGCCCCCACAGCAGGGGTACGGCACACATTTCTTTTTCCCAACAAAAAAGGAAGGCAATTATCTCTAATCTAACAATTTCAAAATAAACAAGAGATAATTTTTTTAGAACAAACGGATTCTTAACAGTTTGGAATTCTAATAAGTTTAAATCTTGAACCAAAACGGTAAATCCATCACTCAGTAATGTCTCTTCCAGTGCCTTGGTATCCACATATACACCCACCACGCACACGCCATTGTAACAGCATTTGACATAGTGATTACAGCTGGATCTAGGGTTCATTACATTAAATGGGCCCATACCAGTGCGGCAATAACTATCTGAAAGTATGTAATGGCGTTTTGTTCCTAGAATACAGTCACGAGTAGCTCTTATTCTTACTAGATGTTGTTCGTGATTTTGCGTGCGTTATTTTGGGATAAAAAGTATCCTACATTTTAGTGCAGTGTGTCATCTATCTTTATTACTAAATTTCATCCAAATGTGTTCAGTAGTTTTAGCGTAAAATAGTAACAAACGTACTTCCAGACATTTCTCGAACATCCAAAAGGAGACAAATAAATTACACTTTCATAGAAAGTGTCAATTATGTTTATTTTTCTGTTAGACCTTGATCTCACAGACTAACTGTGTAGTTTTTTAATGGTTGTGGGACTCTGCGTATTTTTATTCGCTGACATGTTTTGTTTAATAAATAAAGAAATCATAATTAAAAATGAAGCCATTATTGGGTCTAAAGTAAGATGCTTACGTGAACAAGCGGCTTGACACTAGATGCTCGGCTGAATACGGTAGGAACTTCATAGATTCACTAGCTATACCCGCGACTCCGTTCGAATTGAATTGTTATTTTATTGTAATCTATATTAATAAAATAAATGAAATCTTTAAAATAAAAGTAGCCTAATTTATCAGCGACCTACCGATAAAGGTCCTTTCAAAATAGGTCTAACCTTTTGAAGAACAGTAAATCCACTGTTTAAACAGTAAGCTTGGTAACTACGGTCGTAACAGTGTGCTGGCCTTCGTAAATTAAACATTCGTTAGTCCGCTTCGTTTTTGTTTGCAGTCTTACGGAAAATAGCAAATCTACTCTCTAATAGGTTGATTACTCCGTAGTTACCAACCTTACTGTAAGGACCGTTCTCAACAGTGCGCCGGCCTTCGTTAATTAAACTTTCGTTCGTTTGTTTGGTTGTTTTTGCAGTCAAACGGAAAAACAGCAAATCCACTATTAAAACAGTAAGGTTGGTAACTACTGTCGTAAAAGTGCGCGGGCCACACGTTGGTACTCGGAACCTCGCTCATTAATCACAATAACGATTAAATTTAAAGCTAATTTCTGATTCGGTTCCTGTTGCGAACTCGAATGCTGCCTGTGGCTAATGTAATGGACGATAAATGTGCGGACGGGTCGCGAGACGAATCGCGCGACCGGTCAGGCCGCCACAGTGGACTTACGAACCGTGAACTTTTGTAAAAAAAAATCTAGAAAAAAAGAAAGAAGAAGAAAAAGAATTGGAAGAGATTGCTTTCTAGCAATAAGACCGCCTAAATTGTACTTAATTATGTCTGTAAAGCCAATTTCTGTAAATTTTTCTGTGCAATAAAGTGTATCTATCTATCTATCTATCTAGATTATCTACTATATAAAAATAAGTCGGGTTTTCCTCCCTGACGCTATAAATCCAGAACGCACCAACCGTTTTCCACGGTTTTGCATTCGTTGGAAAGGTCTCGGGCTCCGTCAGGTTTATAGCACCGAAAATTTGGGAAAATTTTCAACAGAAAAGCGGGAAATCCTCTAAGGCGAAACGAAGTTCGCCGGGACCGCTAGTCGTTATATAAAATATTTAATATAATATTGTACCATTAAAAAAAATATAGGAATCATAGTTTGTGACTAGTTGCTAGGTTCGTGTGTGTGTATGTGTGTGTGTGGCGTAGGCGTGTAGCGTTTATCTTAATAATAATAAAAAAAACAAATTTAAACCTAAATTAAACTATTGGAGTTTACTATATTTTATATAATTAGGTAAGATAAATACTATTTTTCTTTGAAAAAATGTTGGCAACCCTGTTTACAGTCCATATATTTGGTAATTAAAAACAGACATTCAAGTTTTAGACTATAATCTTTACTGTTACCTTCTATATACTGCGTGTACCCAAGCTTTCCTGTAGTCTGCCTACACATTTCGCCAGATATCGCAACATAGTAGTATTACTATACTATACAGGTATATATCTAAGTGGTGGTTTACTGATACATCTTGCCTTCCAAACAACTCAAGCTATTTCAGCAACGCATAGCAAATACGTACTTTCATGTAGTTTATGTAGAGAATATAAACATGTTATATATATTGGACAGCATCACATAGATCGCTCTGATTCTATAGTACCTAAGTAGCAAAAGCACTTGTGTATGTCGTCAATATATACATTTATTTTTAGAATTAAAATTGACTAGCAACCTCCCCGGCTTCACACAAGAATAATGTAGAGAAAAATTAATTGTTGTATATATATATATATATATATATATATATATATATATATATATATATATATATATATATATATATATATATATATATATATATATATATATATATATATATATATATATATATATATATATATATATACACATATATATACACATACATACAATATATATACATATATATATACCACAATTAATGAGTTTATAATATTAGTAGGGATATTTATCCCTATATATAAATATAAATGCGAAAGTAGCTCTATCTGTCTGTTACGCTTTCCCGCTTAAACCTCTCAACCGATTTTGATGAAATTGGTATAGGTATACGTTGAACCTCAAGAACTGACATAGGCTACTTTTTGTTTCGAATATTAGGGGAGATGGGGGTAAAACCGACCATGAAAGGTTGTAGTTCACGCGAACGAAGTCGCGGGCACAGCTAGTATTAAATAAATAACACCCATAATAAAATCTTTTGCATGATCCGAGGGTTGATTAGTAAATATTGCTTCTATCAATAAACCCACCAGCCGTACTTTCTTGTGCAATCAAGTTTTTAAGTAAGTTATTAACCTAGTATGACTTTATATGTGGTCCCCTTCACAATTGTATTAGTATTAATTTGTATTCACTTTATTGCACAAAAAATGCTACAGGTGGACTTAATGCTAAAAGTATTTTCTACTAGTCATTCTTTAAGTGATACAGAGATTTTTTTATATGGGTGCGGTATAATTATAATTTATGTATACAAGATATAATCATAATAAAAAACAACAAACTATATATTATAAAATAATATTACGGTAACTATTAACTTTACTAATATACATAAACATAGATGATTAGGTAAATTAAAAAAATATATTAAATACAAATGATTACTTATATTTACGTAATACATATATTATATATCAACAATCTGTCTTCAGAATAAACTGGTACAAAAAATGTCGGTAACGCAGCTTCGCGCCTCAAACGTTGCGCCGAGTAACGACCGGTCCGAGATATCGAATGAATTAAGTTGCTCTGTTAAGTTTAGGGAAGTCCTGACGACAGCCCTTTCGTATCGATAGATTTTTGTGGCACCTTATATATTTATTATAAACTGTATTGTACAAAAAAATACAATAGTTGGATTGAAGTTAAGAGCATTCGCTACCAACCCTTGAAATATACATACATATTTTTAATTGGGTGACGTTGTGAACATTATCTGTTAAACCATAGCATTAGTCGTACCTTTTTTATATACGCAAAAGTTTGCAAGAAACATAGCTACTTTCTCATATTCTTAATATATTTCCGTTTTCTGTTTTAGGCATTCAATTCAGAATTCTCATAATGATGTAACGCGCTCTTTACTAATTAATCGAATGAAGCATCTAATATTTCATAAGGACTTCTTGTCTCTTCGCTAATTTCGTACTGAGGCCCCCAGTTTTATCATATAGAAAGGTTACCTTATAAAACCATGAAAAGAAGCCGATGCGTAGAAGTCTACTCTAGCAGTAGTCTAGTCTAGTCTGAGTTATTTTAGATGCTAATCTAGGAAGAAATAACGTGGATAGATTATCTAGCACTTTCGATTTGGGCTAGAAGAGCTTGTTCACAGATAAGAACAATTAAAAAAAAGCTTCAATCAACTATCGTAAACTCTTAAATACATATAAAAAATGCAACTAATATCCCTAGATGTTGCAGATGAGGTAATCCGAGTTAACATTTAATTAGAGGTACTTATCTATTTTCCTATAACTCACTCAAGAGGGTAATACCACATTAAGGCCCGTAATATTTACACACAAAGACTACGAGCGAAATCTATCGATACTTTTAAAGCCACAACACATCCCTACACTATCAATTCTCAGCGCGATCGTTTGCATCCAAGAACGATTTATAATTGAATCAAACTATCTGGATGGCGGAAATACATTGTCTCGCATTTTTCACTTTTAAAAGAACTTTTGAAACTGTGAAAAGGTTTCTTGGGATTCCACAGCTACTTCGAACATTTATCTTCGAGTTAAAGTTTGGTGCTTAAATTAATTAACCTGGTGACACACACAAATTCACGGTATGAAACAAAGATGGTCCCTGTGGTAAGGTACCCCAAAGCTGGCTGCTACCTCGTCTTTCAATCGCCATTCAGCGAGGTAATGCAGCCAGCATTTTGGGTACCTTACCACAGGGACCATCTTTGTTTATTTAAAATTTTTATTTTTTATTAATTTTAGATTTATTATTTTGTAAGTTAGTTATATTTTAATTTGTGTTATGTTAAGTTTATTTGTTTCGTTTAAAAATAAATGTTCACGGTATTAATTTAACACTTTGTATCCCAATGCTCATTGGTACGAATGGTGTAAAAAATTAAATGTTTTTCATACCAGCTATTGCCACGTCCGACTTATCTGTTGAACAAAGAGTCTCTGGTTCAATTCCCACTCAGGACAAGCGTCCCTTTGTGTCTAGTCTGGGTGTTAAAGTATACTTAAGTGTGTAATATGGTTTATTCATACTGGTTTGTAAATAAAAAGATCTGGAGTCTGGAAATGCTTCCCCTAAACATTTTATTGTATTATAGAGCATATTTGAATAGTTTGTAAACAAAAATAAACTGTTTTTCACACAAATATAGTAGCGAGATTATGAAAGTGTTCATCAACATCTGCATCTTGTTTAGGCTTTAAAACACCGTTTACTGTTTAGTTTACTGGCTGATGACGATGAAAATCGATTATGGCGTTTGCGATAGATACTGACGTGCGTGGGACTTCCCCGCTCTGAAGAAGCAGGGACTATACAAAACTCCCCTTCAGCTCACATCAACTTAGTCCTAGGTGGCCCTGTATGTATTAGCTTATGATTGATCTAAACCCCCCTAGCGCGACGATACCGGCACGTGACGTTTCTCCCTCCCAAGTTATGTTAGGTTACCATCTCCCAACAACGGCCCGAGCCGAGGTTCGAGCCCCACTACGGGACGACCTCAGACAGTTGCTTAAATTTTTAGGTGTGTGAGCACACCGCTTCCCCGAAAGCCCGGTGAAGATGAAAAGGCAATCTACAGCCATCATCAGTTAGTCAATTAGAAAAGAGAAGATCAAAACGGTTACGGCGAGACACATACAGAAACCATAACCCTCTCTTTTGCCTTAGTCGTCCAGAGTGGTATTATGGCAATGTTGCAACTTTACTTTGGACACATAACCAATGTAGAGACATAACCACATCAGACTACATACTTTGTGCATTGTACCGCCCTTATATTGTGCACATAAGAACTAATATTAAACTGCAACTGTTTACCTTGACGCACTGTCGACTGTACCCGGCATGATCTACAACTTCCGTACTATTGTTAATATTTCAAAGCTTGTCTTATAAACTTATCGCCTACACAGAAATGTATCGCTATCAGGTTACCCGGTGAATTTACAAAATATGCAAATCGTGTAGAAATAATGCCTGGGAACGCCCAACCGCATTGTTTATTGTTAAGATAATCGTAATTCGAATTAAAATTATTGGAAAGAGGGATGCTGAAGTTAAGGCGCGACGATAGAATTATAGGAAAAAGATACTGAAGATCGGTAGGTTTTATTATAAAACCATACGGCCGTGGACAGTGACTTTTGAGAAAGACATTTTGAATAGGTTTCTTTAGCCTCGAAAGAAAATTTTTTTTATTTAGTATTCAATTCGATTTCAAATTCCAACTTTTAAATAACAGGCAGGTTTAAAATATTAAAATAATTATAAAAATATGAATAACTTGAGGAAATAATAAAACTTCAGAAATACGTACATATAAATAACAGACGTTCGTTTCGGAAATGATCTGTTAGGTTTTAGTAAGACTTTGCAAATAGGAAAATGGATGCTCCGTAATCATAATGCGAACGGGATAGATGCTTTCGAGTCCCGTTAGGGGGCGCCCTCCGCTTGTTGCTTAAATTAAAGGGGTGAGAGCCATCTGCGCTCCCCCGAAAGCTCGGTGAAGATGATAAGGCTTCGCAACCATCATCAATTGTCAGGTAGGAAAAAAAAGCTAGGAACTCAAATAGGTAATTATGGAACTCTTTTCCAAGCACCGACCCTCACGCCTTAACTTCAGCAGCCCTTAATCTATTTTGTTTATTCTTATGATGATCATAATTCGAATTAAAGTTATTGCAGCCTCAGAGTCACCAATTTGTTTAAATTGCCACCTACCGTTTTTACGGCAAATGTGGAAGGCAAAACAGGCTCCAGATTTAACAATCCGCCATTATGCCCGACGCCATGTTTTTTTTACTGTTTATGCTTGAGTTTTTTTTTGGTAATGCACACGTGTCCGTATTTATTTTTATCGGAAGATTCAAGCCTGCAGTAACTGGGAAAAGGTCAACCAGCATTCTCTGAATCCACTTCCTCCGGCTTTTGGCCCTAACGCTTTAACCACTACTCTCTGGGGTTAGTTTGCCTAAAAAGTGGTATGGAAAATAAATAAAACTCAGGAATCCATTAACAAGCCTATTCTCAAAAATATGTTATTACCTTAAATAACAAAATATCCGACAACATTTCGTCATTGCTCTGATTCTGAGGTTAATATTTAGTTTAAGCACTTGTATTACAGAAATCAGAAACAATGACGTTACCACAACACCCAGATCCGAGACAATATAGAAAAGTTCATTTTCCATATTGACCGTACCGAGAATCGATCCCGGAACCTCAGTTATCGAGGTCGCCGAATTTTCAATCGAACGAAAGAACAACGAACTTTAAATACATATGGTGAAAGAATAATTATAATTGAACTACCGATCTTTAATTGCAAACTCTATCACCAGATACGCCAAATTAATTAATCTAAAATCCTAATCCATTAATCACGCAAAGTAATTAGCGAATTTAACCATCACATCGTTTATAATCGTTGCACATAAGGACTAAGTATAATATCAAAAGAATTTTAATAAAGGTTATGGAGGTTAAATGGCAGTAGCTTGATTAAAATCACCACACATAGAAATAGACGTAAGACATATTTACACACTAGTAACACTTGAATTGTTTACATAAGTAAATTGTGAATCTAAAACAGTTATCACGAACATCTCTGGGCTTTGGAAAGCACGTTTTTGGTCACAATCTTGATTGATCCATAAAGGGTTCTTCATGTAATTGTTATCTACCCATTATCTTTTTGACCAAACAACGTTTTGCCTAAGAAAATTTTCGCCCACAGATTGATTGGTCAAAGAATTTCATACTATATCGACTATACAAGTTCCAATCACGAAAACATTTTTTTTTCATAGAGTTACAAAAAAACAGAGCGTTCTTATACATTTCTCATACAATATTATCTGATTGTAAAAAAAAATCGTTTCATCGTTAAACTCAGTCAGAGTCACATAAAATATTACCTCAATGCTAAATTAAAAAATATCGTGTTTTCGTTAAACTTAGTCAGATGCCATCTGACGGCTTGAGGACATCTGACATTAGGAATGGTCACTTGCCTGAGACATATCTCTATAGCAATCCACACAGTATGAAGGAATATCTATGGCTCGTTTCATCGCAATTATAGGTGATATGAGACCTATGCACAATTGCTACGGTGGGCATTCAAAGTGCATAAGGCATCAGGTTCGACTCCCAGAAAACTAACTTTTCTAGATTAACTTGGGTCTAGGAATGCTAGGTTTACTCTCCCAGTCATCTATAGTCTGGTACTCATAGTGCTATATTTGACAAGCAAAAATTAATTTGAGACCAGTTGATTGACGAGAATGTCTGGCACTTTTATATGCTTTTTTATTGAAGGCTTACCAGCTTCTATCTCAGCCGATGTTCAATGATAATGAAAGTTGCTAGTTTCATAAAATGCGAAATATAACCCCATTAAATTCCTATGTACTTACTTTGTTTTAGAAGTAATTACAAATAGAATGGAACGAGGACAATAATTTCTCTACCTGTAGCGAATTAAATGTTAAGTAGAGACAGTGTGGCGTTTTTAATAAATCACATTCCATAATTGTCAGCGTCAGCATGGAGGCGAGTTGCCATAGCGATACGATTTAAACACATTTAAAATAAACATACTCATTAAGTTTAAGTTAATGTAATTAGCAATAATATAATTTTATCAGTTACTAGCTTAGTTTAAAGTAGGTTATAGGACTTCGTCCGTATAATTACTCTGACGTATAAAAGCAGGGCCGGCGTTAGGGTGGCGAGCGGTTGGACAACAGCCCAGGGCGCTCGGACTTGAACGGGCGCTAGAAAGCTACCCTGAGGTACCCAGATGTATTCCCCTAAATCGATGTATTGGCATACGCTTTTACAGGGACGCTGGCGGAAATTCGTCCAGGGAGCCAGTAATGCTAGAACCGGCACTGTATAAAAGTTAAGTGTCTTGTAAAAGTGTCTTATGATAACAGATGTTTTAGGATCCTTTTTCACAACTAGGTATGAAATAACAATTTCTTTGATACTGAAATCCATGTAATTGTTTTTGTATGAAAGTGTAATAACCATCCATACACCCACTTTTATGTTGCTTGTAAGAAATAGGCTTTCGATAGTGTTTCTAGTACCTACTCTATTTCACTAAAAAATTTCATCAACATCCATTTCAAGTTTTTGCATAAAAGAGCAAAGAACATCCATACATGTTTAGAAACACATTTATTATGTTAGCAGGATGTTGCAAGTCGTACCTATATGTCAAAATTTAAGCATGCTCAGGCTCAACAAAACAAAAACTATTTCGTCGAAAATCATATTTAACAAAATTCACAACTTAAATCGCATCTCTAAGGGGCCTCAATTCGAACAATCGTCATAGAACGCAACAAATTTGACAAGAACATACTTAATGTCATGTTGTTTTGACGTTTACCACTGCTATCATTGCCTACAAACTGAGGTGAACCTCTAGCGTGCACAATAAAGTTCAAAATGAATTGCAGAGGGCAAAGATAATAAAAATGGCGAAGCGATTTTTAGACAAACGAAATGGAAAGTCGACATCGGAATAGCATGTTGATTGCTTATTCAACATGTTTCGACGAATGTTAAGATCGGTTATAGAATGTCACGATAGAATTTTTAAATGTCGTTTCATTACCATATATAAGTCATTAAAATTAAAATTGTGTTCGAAATTCAATCGTCGATAGCTTTCAGAACAAATGACAGCGCTTAATGATACGCGGGAAAACAATTTAGACGGATAATAAAATGACTGTTGCAATGTTTTTTTTACTTTGGTATGCTGTATTATACAGAAAGAATTTGTTTTTTTTACTTTTGTATATTGTCTTATACCTACAGATAGAAATTGTTTAAGTAAAACTCAACACAAACTGATTCTGAATCAAACAGTCTCAAACTAAGTTCATTTGTACTATGTGTATGGGTACTAACTGGTGTCGACCCAGTACATCCAGACTCAAACCAATTTTGACAAATTTGTTTCCTAGATTGGCCTGACTGGAAATTGAAGTTGGGACCTTTCGCTCTTTGGGCGCCAACTTCAGCCGAGGTCTTATTTACTTTTCTTAAAAATATGTGCTCGCGCTAAAATATGAGCTCCAGGGTTGTGATGTTAATTCCAGTATTCCTTTTGGTAACGATGACATGACTCCAAGGATGGATTTTAATTTATTTATAGTTCATTACGCCACACTAGCAAACTATTAGAAGAGCATACGATACGTGAAGGTCCTGGATTCGAAGCCTACACTGCAATGGAGATGACATTTTATACTTTTTTTAAAAGTGTTATATAAATTAGGAAAACACTTTAATTTCATCATTTGTACTTTAGTAACATCTAATTTGAATGGTCAGAGCAGCAATTAAAGTCCCTTTAATCGAAATGTTCTGTAAAACCAAATCTACCTTAACAGGTAGCATCAGAATAAGCTTGAAGACTTTAATTCCAACTTCAAAACTCACCTAATTCCCCAATCAAAAAGTACGAACTCTGGAAACTTTTTCCTCCAATCCAAACTGAATCCTGGAATGTAAATAAAGAAAGTTTTTTTCCAGAAAATACGTCTTGAAAGAAACAATGGAAGATATTTGGCCGGGAGCATAAAGTCGAGAACTAGTTTGCATTTTCAATTTTAAGACGATTTAAGTTTTAAGTTCAGTTTAAGACGCTAAAGATTTCACTCTAGAGGGATTTATCGTTAAATTGTTCTTAACGGCTGCCAATCTTCGCGATTCTTAACGATATAGATTGGAATTGGAGGCTTATGATTTGGTGTTGTAATTTTGGATGTGAATCTTTGTGTTATTTATTGAAGAGCGGCCATGGTTCAACATTTTCTTCATGTTTGAGGGTTGTATAGGTCTGTAGAAAATGGAAACAAATATAAAGAAAAAAAAACAATTAACAAATACATAAGTCTCACCTATTGTAAAATCTTTAACTTAAATTTAGTAGTGTCATGAGGCTGTTTGAAAAAAGACCTCAGAGACCTTTGCAATTTATAATTTGCATGCTGCATTTAAATGAAAATGCCTTTGAAAATGCATTTGTTTGATTATTTGGATGGCAAAACTTCTGGTCCATCTACGTATAATATAAGCTTTTTTACAAGAAAAGATTCTATACAGTTTTTTTGTATATAATCTTTTTGAATTCATTGGAAACATTTTATCAGATCTTCAAACACAAATAAACTGTTGAAATGGATATTTGGTGACCGTAAGTATCAACTTTATATCTGGGATTATGGATGCGTCATCCAGTTCAGGTAAGGTAGGTTAAGTGTTTTAGGGAATTCATTTGGTTGTATTTAGATAAGAATGTTGTCAAAAACTTAGCAAAAAACATTCTGTTATACTTTACGTCACTTTGTCGACGATTTTTACGAGGTTTTGACGCTCGCCTTCACTGAACTTTGATGCGTATTATAATCATGAATTATTTATTTTATCTAGAAAAGTATACAATTTCATTGTATGACTAAATAAAATAATCATTGTTTTCTTTCGAGTCCTTCCTATTAGAGGTAGCAGCTTTAGCTCACATTCGGAATATCACACCAAACGTAAACTTATAAAATGTATTTGTAAGTTCACACGCCTTAACAGTATCGAATGATTCTTCGAAAAAATAAATGCATAATTTACAACTTTACAAGACACCATAAAATTTGGAGAAAGCTCCTTTTTGCGAACTGTTCTCATGCATTTTTATTATTTCACGTAACGCCTGTTTTTTTCAACACTTTTTTTGGTACCTAATATCAGAGTTTTTTAATTTTATTTTAGAACTTTATCGGCTTTCTTTTTAAAATATTTGTTTATCTAAAACACACATAAGAAACTTTACTAAACCTAAACACTCTTTAGAATTCTGCTCTACGATTTTCCTTTCATCTAAAAGACCGCACACTAAAAATGATTTGCGTCCACTAATACTGAATAATTTCGCATTGTCTGTTCGGGCGAAGTGTTATTCAACCCTGGCACTTAAAACAAGTCATTAAAAACTTAAACGGCAATAAGTACATCTGCCAAAAACGAAGAAACAAATCGCAAGGCTGCAGGAACGTGTTCTTGTGCCTGGCCAAAGAATAACTACGTACAGAGTCGCAATTTTAGTTAGTTGGACTACCTTTTGATTAAAGGGGGCGATCGCATATGAAAAAACCACTAGGTGGTAAAAAGTACCTAGACGTGAGGTATAACTATTACGTCATTGGTCATTTTTGGCATGACATTGACAGACATGTCACCGCGAAAAACCCCACGTGTTGCTATCTAGCGGATGTTTCACGCGCGTTTGAAATAATTAAACCATTTTTTCAAGCTATTGATGCCATTAAAGAAGACATTATTTTAAATCGGCCATATTGTTTTTTTGCAAATTGTCTGTTAAAGGCTCCGAACCGTTTTAATAGTCAGTGTGTTGATAAGTAAACTTGTGACGAAACACTGTGTTATCTTTATAGAAAATCTATTCTTTAATCGTGTTTTGACAGGTATTTAAAAAAAGAAACTCATTTGACTAATTAGTCAACGTTCCTGTTAACATTCTGCTCGCTCACACCTTTCTCTTGCGTCTAGGTTACGAATAAAACTTGATGTACGGTGCAACACATCAGAAAAAAACACTTGCACATCGATATCAGTCCTTTTGCCGATGTCATAGGAGTATTACAAAAATCCGAAGTGTGTAATAAAGTACAGAAAGCACGGCAGACACTTAGGCCTTTATTAATCGAAAATTGCATTTGGACAACGTATTGATCTGGACTTATTGCAAGGTTCGAATAGCTCGTTTCCTTAGATTGAATTGATTTAATATCTGTCAGGTAAATATAATTTAAACGTTTTCTTAAAATTGGCTTTGTTGAAGCCTTTGTTCGATAAAAATGAAGTTATAGTCATAATCAGTTTTAAATTAAATTAAATGGCTTTTAAAACTAAGAAAACAATATTTTGAAAGCAAATTCAATGGCTGCTCTGTTCATAAATTATTCTATGGCGGGACACTAAAAGTAAAAAAGAAATCCAACAGACGAGCGAGAGGTGTGATTTGTGTACTCTCTCGATAATATACGGACGTTTTTAATCGAGCGGCATTACATCGATTAAGAATATTCATTGTCGAAATTCAGTTTTGATAAAAAAAACCCACCCAGATATTTTTAGCCATCATCGTAGCGTATCAAACTCAAACTCAACACTTTTGAATCGTCATTGAATACAATGCAAAGTGATTCTACTTCCGGTTCGGAACCTATAACTACCGAGAAAAAACCGGTAAGAAACTCAGCAGATCAGTTACAGTATCAGTATCTAACTTATTGCTATGGGTAGCTCACTTTGGACCAAGTCATATAGTTTTGTTTTGATTAATATCTATAATGATTATCGTATATATCGTATTTTCCAAAAATAAAACGAATGATCCTAAATCCTTACAAAAGCAAAAATAATGTAAGTGCCTATCATTAATTATTAGTTATTTATCAAATAAATCAAGGGTATAAAAGGTAGACGCCCACAAAACGGTTTAAGACAAATAAGGACATATAAATTTGCAAATTTTTTTATTAAACTTTTACTTTTTCTACGTTTCCGGGTGGGAACAAGTCGTGAAAAAATGTACGTATGGTTTTATTATCCTCCATTTAGATTTGTCTAGTGGTATAAATACGGTGCTAGAGTTTTTTGCTTGTGAATCAGATCAATTTAAGTAAAATTATCCGAAATTTATTTATTTTCATAAATGGTTATGTACAGACAATGGCTGTCAGACACTTTGCACAACCCTTATGTCCTGCGCATAAGACTTAATATAAGTAGATATCTCTAACGAGATTTTAATAAGCCTGTCCACGTTCATTTCGAAGTTTCCTTTGATTGCTGACTTTAAAAATATCGAATGTTGTTCACTTCCCATGTTCATTGGCAATAATACATAGTACAATATATATAATGGCAGTCTGAAAGCCGTTACGACAATTCACACAGATCACCACAGATAGTATGCGCGCTAAACCATATTCCACAGTATCCAATTGGTTTAAGTACGATAAAAATATAATCGAATAGTAACTCTCAGCGATAAAAGCCTCCGTGGTTTAGTGTAGCTTTAAGCTTTAAAACCCGGAGATCGTGGTTTCAAATCCCGCTCATACATCGTCACTTAGCAATGTTTTCCCAGTTTTGCTAGCCCAATATTATAAAACGGAGTGTATAGATACTAAAAGTATCAGCCGTCTGTCACTCGTAGTACAAGGTACCTTAAAAGTTTCTCCTTAGTTTGAGATCATTTAATCGATGTGAAATAACTAAACAACTCTTGCTAATAGTATGTCTCCTACTGCTAGAGTATCATTAAATTCACATCCAACGATAGCTACCGGACTGTAGTAAATTTTAGTATGTAAAAATCGTGGAGTAAAAGAAACAGTTCGTATGCGGAGCGAAAAGGAGGATTCATGCGGAGATAAATCACGTTAATTGTAATTTGTTAAGGACCGCCCTCCCGCCGCACGAGGCGTATTCTGGAGAGGTCAGAAGTGTTTTGTTACAAGGTAAAATATATTTTTGAACTGTTACCAATTTACCTGTAGCTGCTATTTCAACAAATCCATTTTTTTTTATTGCACTTCAAGATTGATCTGATCCCTCCTGATGTTAAGTGGTAATGAGTTTCCTCTAATTTCATAATTTTACGCAAAATAGTTTTTTCTTCTCGGTTTCTAGAGTGCTTTATCACTTGTCACTCAAACATTTTTTTTTTGTCAAAAATCTTCTGATATTCCTGATTAATTGGGGGATATTTCAGTTGTCACATGCTACTCATACTAATTAGGGGCCTCAATTTTGGTTAAAGTAATCTACTGTAAGGAACGTACGTTCTTTACTAAAAATGGAAGTACTTTCGACGAGCTAGTTGCTTTCTCCTCGGAGACCAAGGTCCAACAACCAATCTTGGTTTCTGTTTACCTATATGATTGTGATGACAATAACTGGCGAGGCGATGTAGGATCGATGAATTGATTGCCTAATCGTGCATTACGTATGTTTATTATGCGAATTCTGCTGACGCTGTATTTGTGTCGAGTTGTATTTTTAATTTCCAATCCAACGAAATATTTAAAAAAGGCCTCACCGTGACGCTTGAAAATATTTTATCTCTCGATGGTAAATAAGCATCACATGTTACTACTATTTATTTGCCATCCCACTACTACAACAAATGTGCCGAAAAAACTTAAGGCTTTTTTCAGCTGCAACAAGTTTAAAGTCGTTCAGAATATGCCCCCGAGTCCGTCTGTCATCGCATCGGTATCGAGTAATCAGTTAATCGCATATGCAGACCCAATTGTTAAAAATATGCTTTATGCGTGACCGTACAATTTAATTATTGCTTTGAATAATCAAAATGCATTCGAATTAAATGTGTTTCGGAGGTGGATTATAAACAACATTTTAAAGTTTGTTTTTATTTTTGTTTTCGATCGGGTTGCTTCTTGATTACATTAAAATTTCATTCATAATGTAATGACATGTAACGTTTTTGTTTTGAGAAATGGAAAGTTTAATCTGATGTTTTTTTAAAGCCTTTTTTTTGTAAATAATGTCGAATATGAATTTTAAGCTTTAGCATTGATCATAATGACATTTTCGGCAAGTATTTCAGTAAGCAAGCTATCCGGCTTTGAAGTGTTCTACTCCATATACCTACTCGACAATCTCTGTTCAAGAGAGAGCTCGTGATTTATTCTCCTTTTCCCTTTCTACATAAATCTTAATACATTCTTAAATCAATTTATCTATCTGATTTCTTTTGTAAAAATGTATTTTGACTATTTTCCAAACAGTGTTTAATTCACGTCAAAACTACAACCAACGTAGGATATGACAAATGAACGAGTTGTCATTTTGCCATCGGCATATTACAAAACAGCAAGCGTTTCTAAACTGACGGCGCCAATAAAAACTGCGGATTCAAAAAGCCTGCGACTATACCTCCATCGTATTTACAGGAATGAACGTTTTACGAAACCGTTTAAAAAACGAATCATGCGCAAATGGTATTATTAAACTGTAAAAGGTGTTTTTTTAAATATACCTACTTTATTGTATTTATTAAAATTGTAATAAAAACGTATTTCCATACAAAGTACGAACCCGTCGCTAACCCGTCGAATATAGCATATCCCGCCAAACGGTTCATATCTCAATACTTTTTTAATTAACATTCTACAACTTGGATACTCAGGACTTTAGCCTCGTCTCGCGCGAACACTTATTAAAACAAGTTACACATTATAAATAGCGGTAACTTTTTAAAACTTTTCGCGAATATTAAAAAGGCAAAGGCACACAGCAAACAGGGTACACTTAAAAAGAAAAATCGCTGAAATTACAAGCATTTTGTTGGAGATCGCTATCCTGACGCCATAAATTTGTCCTGGCTTGGATATTTATGAAAATGCAAGGGAGATAGCGGGAGAAATGTCAAGTATTTGACGCGAAAAATATACATATAAAAAGTCTTGCGAAACAATGGCCGAGAATCGACGATGGGGACCGTTATTAAATTGTGAAGTATTTTGGCTCTCGTTGACGCAGAAGACGTGCGAGTAGGTATTTTATTTAATTGTGAAATTGTTACAAGGCCCACTGCTGCGAGTCCTTATTGCATATTTTGTAAATAAACTTATTACAATATCACACACAACGCTCTGATGGTATCGTAATAGCAAAAGCACTTGTTTAGAAAAGTATATTTACTATATTTACCCGACAGGGGTCGAACCCTGGACCTAAAAGATCGCGACGCAAAGGTCCGGTTGTCCGCCTTGGCTACGGAGGTCATCAAAATTTACAACTCTAACAAATAATTCAGATTAGTGTTGTCAATTTATAGTCGATAGTATGAATATCGATAGTTGACGTCATATCAATAAAACGGTACGTTGTGCTAAAGCAAACTCCTGAAAAAAGGTAAGCGAGTGAAGCAACCTAACTCACGGTTAGATATGGCAGCTTGACTCCACCAAATGGACGCTAGACTTATTTTAACATCGATATTTTAAGTTAATTTACATCCCGAAACACGGAGTTTCTCGTGGTTGGTACTTAATTCTGTTTGTTCTGTCGGAATGGTTACCCATCCAACACAAGACAGCGGGATTAACTTTTGGTAATTAGTGGTCATAACCACGCCATAAACATCTTTTTACGTGCAAATACTGAGCTTCAATAACCAATGTTATAAGGCTGAGGGTTTAATAGTTAAAACAAGAGTTCATTTACAAATTTCTGCGGATCTCTAAACGGTATCCATCTAACAGTACAAGTCAGACAGGTATTGATAAATAGCTATGATATGAGTAAATGGTGTCTAACGTATTCATTAGAACTATTCCTGGACGTCCATCTTTGATTTATAGTCTCATCAGCCGCCATCTTTAATTCATCACGCCATCTAGCGACATCAGATGTACCTAATTGGTTTCCTTAGGGCAAAAACGTTATTATGGCTACTGGATTAATTTAATCGTGGCTTTGGCCGTGTGGGAATTCAAAGAATTCCCACGCGGATATGTTTTTGGAAACATATCGAATTGTGCATTTTCATAAGTTACAAAGTCACACAACAATCCGTTTTAGTATACTTTCCCGCTTAAACCTCTCAACTGATTTTGATGAAATTTGGCATAGGTATACATTGAACCTCAAGAATCCCACCTTTGAAAGTTTATATGGGAAAATGTTTATTTTTAAGTTAGAGATATGAAAATTGGCACAAATATAGCTCTATTAAAATATATACTACTTTTTGTTTTGAATATTAGGGGAGATAGGGGTAAAACCGACCATGAAAGTATGTAGTCCACGCGAACGAAGTAACTAAAAATTAAACATTCGTGCATTCGTTTAGAGTAAGTTTTTATAAAAGTAAGTAGTTACTGTTTACTTGTTTATTTCTGCACCAATTGGAAATGTTTTTTTTTAATGGTTTAATACGTCAATTCATATTTATTAAAAATATGTTATCCATGATGTGTATTAAAGAACGATTTAGTAGATATAGTTTTGTTACATTTATTGTTTAATAAAAAATCATAAATTCTGAATCTTTCTGTGTATAGTAGGTACAAGAACGAATGCCTTACTATTTGCTAGATAGATTATAATCTAGTCAAGATTCCGAATAACTATTGAACTGGTTAGTGCACTGTGGGAATGCTTCTTGAATGATGGCCTTCATGTATCATTGATGATTGCAAAATTAAAATGGAAGTGGTACATAATGGGACAGAATTACGTTGGATTCATGACAACACCTCGATAGTCTAGTGGCTTAAATACCAGATTGTGGTCTTGGGGTATTTGGTTCAATTCCAATTACAAGTGAAGTTACGGATTTTCCAATTATAGCTTGGGTTTCTAATTACTAATTTGTACAATACTGGCCCGAATTTATTTAGATATTAGGTTTGAGCTCATCTATGAGGGTATTTGGCAGTAAACGTCTTGCTAGGTCCTTCGCTTAGTATCGCTCCTCATTTTTGTATTAGCAAATGGAAAAAAACTTTATCAAAGATACAATATTTTTAATCGCAGACAACAGGTAATTATTTCGGTCATATACAATTGAAAATCAGTAAATATTTTAAGATATTATATTACGCAACGTTATTTGTGGCAGCAATTTAAAAATAGTTTTAATTGCAGTCCAGTTATGAAGAGGCGAGAGGTTAAAACGGTAGCTATTAGAAGTACAGTCAGTAGAAAAAAATACTTTGTATGTATTATTTATCCGACATAAAAATAGGAGATTTCTCACGTTAACTATATATAGTTATTTATTACGTGAGTTTGTAGAAAAATTTCGTCGTTTATGAATCTTAATGATTGATATGAATTTTTAATGATTTTTTTATATTTTCAACATTACTCCCATGATTAACATTGTCAGATTAATGCATCCTAAAAAATCGGGAGGATCGGAAATCGGAGGTCTTTTTTTTGACAAAAATTACTACTTGAATTGATACATATGTCGATACACTGATTCCGCTAGTGCATATAAATAAGTTAATGTTTCGGGGTTTCCCAAAATAGGTTATTAGAAACCTTGATGTAGGCCACCATTTAATTAAAACAATATTTTTGTGTATTAGCTTACATATTACACTTTCGAATAATAAAAGTATCCCTATATGGTTATCTAGCATTTCATATACTAAATTTTATCCAAATCTTTTGCGTAAGAGTGACAAACATACATCCATTCATAGAGAAATCGATACATTCTAACAAAACTCTCGCGCAAATAATATTCATAGGATGGTACAATAAAAAGGTAAAATATTAATGAGATTTTCTTCTTCACTACAATATCTTCAACTTTCCTTAGATAAAAAACGAAAGGAAAGTCTTCACATTTTTTTGCGCACCATCCTTCGCATTCATGATTAAGCGTTACCTCACCGCAGAAGGCGGGCTCATTAATACTTATTAATACGACAATTAATAGACATGCCGCTACTTAATAACGTATTGCCCGAGCCCAATTAGACCGATGTCGCCGTATGAATAAAAGATGGCCGTCTGACGAGATAATAAATATTAGTGGACCTGTGCAATTTAGTACACACAGGTGGTAAGGGACAGTATCTGCAGTTGCAAAGATGTTGAAGAGTTACTAAAATAAGTGCAAACAAATTTACGCCTACACACTCACACACAAACACATAAGTTTTTTTTATAAACAAAATTTTTTATGTTTTTTGTTTATAATATTTTTTTGAACTGTCACTAACTGTACCTTAAGTAATTGTATTTGTCAAAATTAATTGTATTTAGATTGTTATCTGATCACATGAGACATGTAACTTTGATGTTAAAAACCGAAGAGCTGGCACAGTTGTTTTTGCGTTCAAAAGGAGTTTCTAAAATAATATAAAGCTCAAGAGTTCCTTTGTTTGTTTGTTTGTTTGACCGCGCCAATCTCAAGAACTACTGCGTCGAATCGAAAAATATTTTTGAGTTCGATAGTGTATTTGTCGAGGTAGACTTTAGGCGATACAACATTACGGTGCTGCCAATAGAAGCGAAGAATCAGTGGAAAGTGTGGAAAAAACGGGGGTAATTTTATGTTACATAGCTGTTTATCATCTAATGTTGTTGTGTTCCTGCGTGTGAGTAAGGTTTCCAGAGCTCCTGGGGGGTGCTACATTAGTAGCAGGGGTCAAGCCTTCAAGGTAAGGGCGACAAGTCCAGTAACAGATTTATTATGCTGTACTTGTCACCCTTAAGCTAGGACCTTATTACCATTCGTGCCATGCTTGCGGCGCGGCGGCAGACACAGCGGACCACACGCTAGGTATGTGTCCAGCCTGGGCGACCGAGCGGGCCGAGTTGGCCGCTATTGTTGGGGGTGATTTCTCGCTCTCAAGCATAGTTATAGCCATGCTTGGGAGCGAGGAGGCCTGGACGGCAGTTGCCACCTTTAGCGAGCAAATAGTCTCGAGAAAAGAGACCCTAGAAAGAGAGCGAGAGGACGACCCCCTCGCTCCACCTCTTCGTAGGCGAAGGAGAATGCGTGTGTCGCTTTGATGCCCTCGCGCTTGTTAGCGGGGCCCAGCCGGCCGCGGGTGTGGGGACACCCTGGCCGGCCTTGCACGGTACTCCGCAGATGCGCGGGAACGGTTTAGCACCTTCGACCGTTCCCGCCAGTCCCCCGACCATCCAGGGGAGACTTGGCGACGCCGCCCCGTAGGGGCAGCAATTATTACCACCCAGGGGGGGAGGTGATACCCCTACCTGGCGCGTCCTCCGGGTGGCGGATAGGAGAAGCCCGCGGCTGCCGTCCGGAGGGTATTCCCGCTTACAGGGATGCCTTGCAGGTGGCAGCCGGGGGTCGGAGCGTAGCTCCCGCGGACCAAACACACTGGGGGGGGGGTGGGGTAGGCGGGTGGGGAATGGGAAATGGGGGGTGGGGAATACCGTCCTCTTTGCTGTTCTCGGTTTTTGAGAACAGCAGTGGAGGGCGAGGCAAGGTGGTAGGGGAGCTCGCCCGTAAACGAGCGCGACGTAAAATGGCCTCGAGAAAGAAGATTTCATTACCCCACGAGGGTACCTCTGGCTCCGCCAGAGGAGAATCCCTCGGCGCCGCTCCCTCGGGGACGGCGTCCAAGCCCCACCGTATTCTGGGGGGGGGCAACTCAGGCCTCGGAGGCTGGCGTCTCGGCGCTAGTCGACGTAAACGACGACCTGGCAACTGTTTTTGGACACCGATTTTCCTCTGGCGATCTGGTTTCTGTCAAACCAGCGGCGGTGACACGTTCCCTGAAGGAGCGCGTCACCGCTTTAGACCTCGGCATGGCGTCGCACGTGGCGGCAGTAGGGGGGAGCTCACCCGGAAATGAGCAAAAACGAAACACAATGGCTTCGAGAGAAAAAGGTACATTACCCCAGGAGGGTACCTCCGGCTCTGCCGGGGGAGAATCCCTCGGTGCTGCTCCTTCAGGGGCAGTATCCACGCCCCACCGTACTCTGGGGGGGGCATCTCAAGCCTCGGGGGCCGGCGCTTCGGCGTCGATCAACGTTAACAACGATTTGGCTCTTCTACATGGACTAAGAAATTCTGGCGATTCGGATATTGGTATTTTGGCGGTGGAGACGGGTGCCCCGATGGCACGCGCCAACACCTTACGACGTGGCAAAAAAATTGAACTCGCAAAACCACGCGAGGCGGTTGTGGTGTCGAGTCGCTGCTCGTCTGTGAGCAGCATCTCTAGGACGGATGGCGGCGGCGAAGTCATCATGGACCTGTCGGACGGGGAATCGGACACACTCATGAACTTGTCCGACGACACTTGTATGTCCACAAACTCACTGCGTCTGCAATTTATGCGGACGCCTGGGACAAAACGGATCCGTCAGGAGGAGGGCGCCGAGTCAGACCCCCAAACCAAGGCGCAGAAGGTCACCAAATCACGACGCGGCCGTGGGCGCCCCGCAACCACCGGCGACTACGTCGGTCGGGTGGAGGCGCAGAGGAAGCTGAACGCTGCTAAGCGCGAAGCCCTCCAACTTGAAGTTGAGCAAGAGCTCATTGATAGAGAACGCCTGACCAGGATGGCTAAAGTCAGGGCTGGTTACGGCGCTGTACTGGACACCAAGTTCGAGGACCTCACCGTCCCCGAGATACGTACAGCGGTAGAGGAGGACCTCACTAAGATAATCGAAATGGCGGTGAAGTCCTCAAATCTTAAGGGGACCATACAGAAGGGATTTAAGGAGCGGGCAGTTCATGCTAAGGCAGGCGTCGAAGAGCTCGTCAAACGCTCCGTCTCCGAAGAGACTGAAAGGCTGCATGCGACGATTGTTCGCATGCAGAAGGAACTCGAAGAGTACAGGCGAGAAGTGGCAGCCCTCAGAGCGACTGTCGCTGGCATGGGTAGCGGAAATAAGTCCCTGCCCCAGACACAAGAACAAATGGATGCATCTGTTGAAGCAATCCCGGCCCCGGTTACCACCCAAAACTATGGCCTCCTCCCTTCGGAGTTCGAGGCCATAGTTCAAAGGCTCCTCATACAAGAGAGGACCTTTGTCCGGACGTGCTTAGCGGGGATAGAAAGTAGGCTCCCCAAAGAGGTGCACGTGCGACCTCCTCTTGCCGCGGATGAGCAGATAGGGGAGATATTCAGAGCCCCCGCTCCACCCTTGCCGCATAGGGCCAAGAAGGCGAAGAAGTCCGGCCCTACACCTGGCCCATCGAAGGTCGCTGCTCCTGCCGCACCAAGGGCAGTCGTCGCCGCTGTTACAAGACCGGCCCCAGCGGTTGAGGAGGACTTTCTCCTCCCATCGACGACTCCGGCCAATGAAAGCTGGAGCCTCGTTGTCAAGAGGGGACGAAAGGGGAAGAAAACCCAGCCTCAAAACCCGCAGGTCCCTTTGCCCCAGGCGACGAACAAGGGGGGAAAGGCCAAGGCCCAGCCCACCCCAGCACAGCAGGAAAAGAAATCGAAGACCACAGCGGTCAAGAAAAGGCTGACTCCGCCTAAAACGGCTGCGATCGTGGTGAAGCTGACCCCTGAGGCCATCGAGAAGGGTCAGACGTACAGGAGCATCCTCGAGAAGGCTCGAAGACTGATGGATGTCTCCCAGCTAGAGGCGCCACATTTCCGCCGGACTGCAGCAGGAGCCGCCAAATTCGACTTCGCGGGGGCAGAAAACGAGAAGCAGGCGGACTTGTTCGCCTCCAAGATGAAGGAGGCGATATCGGAGGCGGCTATAATCTCTCGGCCTAAAAAATGCATTGGGCTAATGATCCTCGACCTGGACGACACAGTGTCCAAGGCCGAGGTCATAGAGAAGGTAGCCACGATCGGTGGATGTCCGGCGGAAATGATTAGGGCTGGGGAAATCCGTACCGGAAGAGGGGGCGCGGGCGTCGTCCGTCTGCAGTGCCCGGTCACAGCAGCTAAAGTCCTGCTGGAAAGGGGCCGCATTAGACTGGGATTCAGCTCTGCAGCTATACGGGCTTTAGAAGAGCAGCCCCTGCGCTGCTATCGGTGTCTCGGGCTTGGCCACACAAGTGCGCTCTGTCCATCAAAAGTTGTGAGGACTGAACTTTGTTTCCGATGTGGTAACGAAGGACACAAGGCGGCCACGTGCAGCGCAAAACCGCGCTGCGCAGTCTGCGCGGAAAGTGGACGTCCGGCGGACCATGTAATGAGGGGGAGGAATTGTCGCCCCCCCCCCCCCCCCCCCAAGAAGGGCAGAATGCAGGCACGGACCCCGCCTGCTGAAGCCGCAGCTGCAGCCCCAGCCGCAGCGACAGACGGAGCGATGTCTGAATAATGCCAGACACCGGACATCGCAACGTCATTCAGGCGAACATCAACCATTGTCGCTCGGCTCAGGACATGCTGTCCCAGGCAATGGCCCAGTGGTCAATTGACGTGGCAATCGTCGCCGAGCCGTACTCAGTGCCCAATTATTGGGTAGGAGACCGAGACGGCTTGGTAGCCATCGGACGACGCCCGGCATCAGTGTCCCCCCCCCTATCGTTTCTGGAGAGGGGTTCGGGGTACGTAGCCGCCGCATGGGGGAAGATTGCCCTGGTGGGCGTGTACTTCTCCCCAAATCGTCCCCTACAGGAGTTTGACTCGTTTCTTGGCATTTTGGGGGCCGTAATAGGCCGATTATCGCGCATTCGGAAGGTCCTGCTGGCCGGCGATCTTAACGCCAAGTCGTCGACCTGGGGAAACCCGGCCAACAGGGAGAATGTCCGCGGGCCGCTGGTCGAAAACTGGGCGGCTGCCTCTGGACTGGCCCTCCTAAACGTGGGCTCTACTCACACGTGCGTGCGACAGCAGGGAGGGTCGGTGGTGGATCTATCTTTCGCCACCCCTGCTCTCGCCGCACGCGTGCGCAACTGGCGCGTCGAGTTGGAGGAGACTCTTTCCGACCACCGTTACATTCGGTGGGAGCTCTCCCCCCCTCAAGGTTCCGCTGGAGCGCCTAGATCGGATGAATCCCCATTTCCCAGGTGGGCCTTAACCCGCCTGGACAGGGAAGTAGCCAGGGAGGCCACGTTCGTTCAAAATTGGTTCACGCCTCCCTCTAACCATCTAAGCGTTGACGAGAGGGCCTTCCAGCTAAGGGACGCTCTGACCGAGGTGTGCAATGCGTCCATGCCTCGGTCCCGCCGCTCGCCTCCCCGCCGCGCCGTCTATTGGTGGACGGTGGAAATAGCTGAGTTTCGGGTGACCTGCACTGCAGCCCGAAGATCATACCAGCGGAGTCGTCGACGTAGAGTGAGGGACGCGGAAGTGGAATCTCGCCTTTACGCCGCATATAGGGACGCCAAGAACATCTTAAAGTCGGAGATAGGTGCCGCTAAAGATAGGGCAAGGGCGGAAATGCTCGACGGACTTAATGCCGATCCATGGGGGAGACCGTATCGAGCTGCGCGAAACCAGCTGCGCCCCGTTGGTCCCCCACTGGCCGAGTCCATGGAGCCAACGCTACTGGAAGGGGTGGTCCGGGCTCTCTTCCCGGCCGAGCCCCACTTCACCCCTCCAGCCATAAATCCACCCTCCGCGGTGAACGTAGGGGACGAGGAAACTCCGTGTCTGACGGACGAAGAGTTCGGTGTGGCTACGTTGCGTCTCCGCGCAAAGAAAACGGCGCCGGGCCCTGACGGGGTCCCTGCCAAAGTAGTGGCTCTGGCCCTGGCAGAGATGGAGCCCAGGTTCCGGGACCTCTTCGACACTTGCCTTAGGGTTGGGAGGTTCCCGGAGGTGTGGAAAGAGGGGCAGCTGATCCTCTTGAAAAAAGAGGGACGCCCATCAGACAGCCCTCTTGCTTACCGGCCAATCGTCCTGCTGGACGAGGTCGGTAAGCTCTTTGAGAAAGTTATTGCGACGAGGATCAACTGCCACCTCAGGGAGCGGGGGCCAGATCTTTCCGACGCTCAATTCGGGTTCCGAGCAGGGCGCTCAACTACGGACGCGCTGGCGCGACTACAGGGGGTAGTTTGGGAGGCCTGGGATGTGGGGGAGGGAGTTTTGGCTGTGTCACTGGACATAGCTAATGCCTTTAACTCCATCCCCCACTCTACAATCTTGATGGCCCTAAGGTATCACCAGGTACCTCAATACCTGGTTCGTCTCCTCGGCAACTACTTGTCCGGCAGGAAAGTTGCCTATGTCGGGAAAGATGGCGTCCTCCGGCGTGCAAATGTCGAGTCCGGTGTTCCACAAGGGTCTGTCTTGGGGCCCCTCTTGTGGAACATCGGCTTCGATTGGGTCCTGCGGGGTGTCCTCCTCTCGGGCATGAGCGTCGTCTGCTATGCAGATGACACTCTTGTCACAGCTCGAGGGAGGACCTATGACGAGGCTGCGCGCCGAGCAGCCGCTGGCGGAACTTTGGTGGCGGGGCGTATTGGCCGCCTGGGTTTACGGGTCGCGCTAGAAAAGACCGAGGCCATATACTTTTACGGGCCTCGGCAGCGTCGTCCTCCCCCAGACGCTAACATCGTCGTCGGGGGAGTGACCGTCAGGGTGGGGGCCCAGATGAAATATCTGGGCCTAGTACTTGATGCACGCTGGACTTTCGAGCCCCATCTGAAGGGACTGTCCCAGCGCCTCATCGGGGCGGCTGGTGCGTTTGGGCGTCTGCTGCCAAACTTGGGCGGACCCAGGGCCAAATGCCGGCGGCTCTACGCCGGCATTCTTAGGAGCATGGCCCTCTACGGCGCACCCATCTGGGCAGACGCCCTTTTCCGGCGGGGAAATACAGCCCACCTACGGAGGCCACAAAGGGCTATTGCCCAGCGAGTGGCCCAATCTTACCGCACGGTGGGCTTCGACGCGGCCTGTGTCTTGGCCGGCACGCCGCCTTGGGCCCTCGACGCAAGGGTGCAGGCCCAAGTGTATTGGAAATTGACGGAGAGGAGGGCGCGGGGAGAGCGTCCCTCCCCGACTGAGGTGGCGGCAATCCGGCGCGAGGCACATGAACAGATGGTTCAGCGGTGGAAGACGGGTGTCGACGAAATACGACCCAGGGGGCGAGTGCTTGACGCCGTTGGCCCGGTGTTGCAGGAGTGGCTGAGCCGGGGCCACGGGTACCTGTCCTTCAGATTGGTGCAGGTGCTGACTGGGCATGGATGCTTCGGTCAGTACCTGCACCAAATTGGGCGAGAAGAGTCGCCGCTGTGCCATTCTTGCGGCGCGGCGGCGGACACGGCGGACCACACACTGGCTGTGTGTCCGGCCTGGGCTACCGAGCGGGCCGAGTTGGCTGCTATTGTTGGAAGCGATTTCTCGCTCCCAAGCATTGTTACAGCCATGCTTGGGAGCGAGGAGGCCTGGACGGCAGTTGCCGTTTTCAGCGAACAAATAGTCTCGCATAAGGAGGCGTCGGAGAGGGAGCGAGAGAACGACCCCTTCGCCCCACCACACCGGAGACGCAGAAGACTGCGCGCAAGGCGTCGGTTTGATGCCCTTGCGCTTGTTAGCGGGGACCAGCCGGCCACGGGTGTGGGGACACCCCGGCCGGCCTTGCACGGTCTCCCGCAGATGCGCGGGAACGGTTTAACACCTTTGGCCGTTCCCGTCAGTCCCCCGACCACCCAGGGGGGACTTAGTGACGCCGCCCTGTAAGGGCAACAATTCCGCCGACGGCGCCGTGGCAGTCATGGGTCACCCGATATCCCATGGCGCCGTCAATAGGCGATGAGAAGGTGGGGGGAGTTTTTAGTTCGGGTAGTCCTCGCCCCTTCTGGGCGGGGGAGTCCCACACACGTCGCTGCCGTCCCCACGGCAGCGATATGGTGCGAAAAGAAGGCATTCTCTCCCCCTTAAAAAAAAAAAAAAAAAAAAAAAAAAAAAGGAACTCATTACCACTTAACATCAAGTGGGATAGGGGCCAATCTTGAAGTGCAATATAAAAAAAAATCTCCTACCAATTTTTAACAACTTACCTGCAATATAAGACAAAGTCTAATCTCCTAACTATAGAACTAAGGGTCTTTGTTTCGATTCCCACTTAGGACAAAGAATAGAAAGCAGTTACCACGACGGTACCACAATACCCTGATCAGAAGCAAATTAAAATAGTTCGTTTTGTATACCTATCATCTTGACCGGAAATCAAATATGAAATGAAATAAAACCTAAAGAATAGAATCTTAATATCATGAATTATTTTTTATAGAGTAGGTACCAATTATTTTTTGCTAATGATCATTGGAATGCATTTTTAAAAATAAAAGTACAAAAACATATAATAGTCAGTGTGCTGATAAATAAAATTATGACATCAAATTGCAAGGCAATAGAAAATGTATGAAGAAATCGTGACAGCCGTTTAAAATATCTTAGTTGACTAGCCAGTTAACATCTCTATTGTGGAATAATACCTAATCATGACCGTCATAAACTGGATTAAACATAATCTAATTAACTAATTTATTATTATGCACGATTAAATTCTATGAACATGATGGTATATATATGATATTTCTCATAAGGTTTTGTACAAAAAATATCTACCTACTTATTGTTTTTATCACTCTTCCTACAAAGTTTTCGCCCCGCTAAGCTCAATTGTGTTTAAAATAAACGCCACTTCCTCCTGACCAATTTCCACATTTAATCCCACGACGAAAAAAAAATCCTATTTTTAAGCGATTTAATTTTTCAATGTTCCCGTTTTTTGCCTCTTAATGGAAATTAAAAATGTAAGCGGCTAAGTGACGGCTGTAGTGGAGGCCTACCCGGGCAAAGAGTAGGTACAACAGAATGGTCATGTGTCGTCTTTGGAAATCCGACTAATATTATAAACGTGAAAGTTTATAAGAATGTATAGATCATTAGATGTATGGATGTGTGGATGTATATCTGTTACTCTCTCACGCAAAAACTGAACTGAACGGATTTTGAAATAAAGAAGAAAGAAAAACATTTATTGGTACTCATAAGTCCACACAAACTTTAATATATACAATAGGTATATAGATAAGGGACATAGAGCTGCTGCAGCACAATGTCGCATCAGCTCATCATTTTGATGACATTGAAAAGAAAGAGAGATGAGATAACGAATCTCAATAACGAAAAAAAATTTAACATAATGTAGGATACTTTTTATCCCAAAATAACGCGGGAGATATTGTGGGCTACAGCTAGTCTATAATAATGTAGGTATGCATGTCTGCACTTACAGATAAATGTTTGTTACTCTTTCACGCAAAAACTCCTGGCAAAACTCCTTCCTCCTGGAAATTTAGTAGAAGTATAGACATAATACTTGATTAACTTACAGGATATTTTTTATTCCGAAATAATTCAAACGAAGGCGCGGGTTACAGCAAGTATTATAAACGTGAAAGTTTGGATGTATGGATGGATAAATGCGATTTGTTACTCTTCCACGAAAAAAAATACTAAATGGATTTGGATAAAATTTGGTAGCTATACACAACTCATATACTTGAATATCATAGAGGACATTATTTTTCTCGAAATAATGCAAGCAAAGACGCATGCAATTGTTGTTTTTTTTGTATATTCTCGACGATCTTATAGTGAAAGTACGGGATGATGATCTCGGGGTCTTGGTACAAATTTCGTATTGAACAAAGTATGTTACAGCTTTTTCAAACCCAGCTCGCGTTTATGATAATTGAAGCATTTGTCAAGCGCAATAATTTAGCCATTGCAGCCATGACTTGATTATTATAATGGAAGGCTTTGCTCTGCAGTAAGATACTGTTTTTTTACTGTTGTTAGAGTCAAACATACATTTCCAAAGCGGCTCATCAACTTTAACGTTGCGTTATCCTTGTAGGCACAATCTCCGACTAAAACCACCCTTCTGTATCTGCCTCATCATCCCCGAATCCGGGATCCAGCAATGACCATCCCGCCCCCGGGATCTTGTTAGCACTGTTTGTGCTAATCAGTGAGCTCGCCCGATTTACTGTTCCAACTGATTAAATAATTAATCAGTTTAACCGTGTTGGCAACTTTCGCCCGTCACTATTTTATTTGTTCCCGTGTTCGTGAATGTTTAAGCCTGATTGGGCTGCTGAGTAAATTGTTTGTTACTGATAAGGTTGTTTATAGTGCTGTATTTAGCAAGATACTTAATAAATATTAGACATCACCTAAATTGACATGATCGCAAAGTAAGTACCTAGATAGCTTAAGCTCTTATGTTATGCCCCAGAACCAATGATGGTACCATATATACTCTCATATAGTAACTCATATAAATAATACATACTAAAATATATTTATAAACACCCAGATACAGAGTAAACACAAATGTTCATCACACGAATGTTAGTACTGGGTGGGGATCGAAGCCACTGCCCTTGATTCACGGGCCAAGAGTGCTCTCCGTTAATTCATAGATAAATCCCTGATAGATTCATTGTTACTCTTTCACGCAAAAACTGCCTTATGGATTTCCATAAAATTTAATAGAAAGATAGATAAGACGCTAAATCAACAAATAAAATACTTTTAATCCCGAAATAGAATGAACGAAGTCATGGGCAACAGCTAGTCTGACATATAAAAAATTATATATCTTCTTACTTACTTGTCATAAACTTTTAAGACCACGTAATGTCGTTGCGGGTTGCATAGTTAAAGTGTAGGCAAACCTTATTTTTTCAATGTTGTAGGATTCATCTATACTATTACAAATCTGAATAGTTTGTTTGTTTGTTTGAACGTACGTAATTTCTGAGAAGAAACGAATGGCTCGAATTGAAGTATAATTCTTGTGTTACTAATTCAAAATATATTTAATCATGTAAGAAATTTGTTTTACAGGCACTAACTTATTAATAAAAATATAATACTACAAAAGGATAAAATAGAAAATGTACAGAATATTTACAAAAGGTTTTCCGCTCTGGTATCAAGGGTGCCTAGAATGCTGGCTACGTTACCTCGTTAAATAGCCAGACTAATGCGTTGGCCGGATTTTTGGGTTAAATAGGTAGTCCATATTATATTGAGGAAGGCTTTAAGCTATAGAATAGAATAAAACATATTTAATTCATGTAAGCTTTACAAAAGCACTTATGAATCGTCGGTACAAATTAAGTATTCAACCGCCGTGTTCGGAATGTTGATCATGTCGAGAAGAACCGGCAAGAAACTCGACACTTACTCTTTTCAATGTAACAATGTTTCCTTATACTAGGTACTTAAATAAAGTATACAAAACTAGATTTCCAAGAATTAAAGTTATTCTAGACCCATATAAATTTTGTGGTAGCTCTTTTTTATTAAACAATTTTTAACATGAGACTTAAATCTATGCATAGGCCACTGAATAACATTTTCAGGCAACTTGTTTATGTAAAATATTTTAACGCTTACCACAAAATAATTACTTATCTTATGTAGTCTTAGATAGAGGCAGCAAATGTGGAAAAGACGGTAAGAGTACGCTTGCGAAGCCACTTAGGGCCTCTTATTAATAAGCACTTTACGTCTCTAAATCATTACCCATCTATTTGTTTAACATAAAAAAGCCGCCATATTAAAATGTGGTGAATTAAAATGAATCACGTAGTGAGGTGCGTCGCGGGGGTCCGCGATCAACCGATAGCGGCCCTATTGACTAGTGATGTGCTGTCGAGTTTACTACTACAAACATAATGGATTGCTTAGTTATTTTTATTGCACTTTCACTTTTTAATTTATTATGGTCGTGTCTGCCTTTGGGCACAGTGTCTATATTTTGGTAAAGTTATTAACATATTTCTGAACTATATTTATAATTATGTAATTTAATTATTGGAGATGCTAGGTGGGATGGGTTGATTTAGAAACAAATTTGTTTAGACTAAACAAAAAAATATTGAGATATTAAGATTCAAATATTTTAGTTTTAGTCACTCACATAGCTTTAAGATTTTTTACTAACTAACTATAGATCTACAGTAGCCGAGAAGAAGTTCTAATTTTTATTTTTTTTATCAAGAAAGTATATCTTTATCATGATTATCATGACAGCCGAAGGAAGTCCACTGCAGAACATAGGCCTACCCCATAACCTCCATAATTACCGACTTTGCGCTTCTTGCAACCATCGCCTCCCCACCTTCACGATACGGTCAGAAACTTTTATGTTTATCATTAAAGTGAGCTTATGTAATTCCGCTACCCGCTCAGCTTATACTCCAGCGCAGGCTTATCAGCCCCACGCTGCGACTCCAGGCCCGTTCTTACAAGATTTCGACTGCGTCCTAAGAGCGATAATTTATTACCAGTTCATGATGCCTCGCCAAACAATTTCTAGACTAATAGTCCTTACGTTAGCCCTAAATCATGCCTGAAAGGTCGAGTTCGCTCTTAACGGCGGGATTAATTTAATTGTGGTACGCTGTGGGTAAATATTAGGTTAGGTTAAAAGAATTTATTCTCATAAGAAATTTAACATTTCACTTATAATGAGATAACAAATATTAATAAATAATTTTATTTTAGTCGTCGGTACTCGCAGTTATTAATATTCCGTGATATATAAGGTTTATATACAGGTGTGTACTACACTCAAAAAGTCCAAAATTTCCGTATGTCAGTGACACTTAAACTCTATGAGATCTAAGAGAGTTTGTCCCACAAACCTTACTCTTTAGATCACCCACCAAAGTACAATCAAGAGCCGACAAAAGCACGTTTAACTATACATATACATATTATATACTATGACCTTGGCTGTACTGTACTTGTCACCCTTAAGATAGGACCTCATTACCACCTAATATCAGGTGGTATGAGGTCAATCTTAAAGCGCAATATACAAAACCATAAATAAAATATTTACATATGAAATTGGTGCCTGTGAAAGGTTTTATTTATTATTTAAAAAACTTTATTGCAAAAATAAGTACAATTTGTGGACTAAATGCTAGGGCCATTCTCTACCAGTCAACCCTTGGGCCATGCAGAGAGTTTATACACCACTACTTTTTAATTAGTACAAAAAAAATTGAGGTGCTGTTTATCATCTACTGATCATATTTGTGTAGTTAAAAAACAAAAAAATGAAATCGCAAAATTATAACGCCATTAACTTTGCTGTTTTCACATATTTAAAATTATGACTACGCAAATATGATCAGTAGTTGATATCGAGCAGCTCATTTATTTCTTTGTACTAATTGGCTACTTGACAGTTTTTGAAAAAGTATTGTAAAATGTGCGCCCGTTCATTTTATATCCCAAGCAATTCGATTTATCTGGAAATAATCTAAATAACCAGAGTAAAATAAGATTTAGTGTAACACATTTAAAAAGCGCGCGAAAACGCCTAGTCGCGTCACTGTTGCAATTATGACGTCAACGTCCTAGACAACGAACCGATACGCATAGGAACGACTTAATGAAGATAAACGGAAAATGTTTCAATAAATTCTTTATACGATTAGAGACACAATAATTCAATTTAATCGGTAAAATAATAATTGTTTCGCCACATTTAAATAAATAATTTTCGCCGACAGCTGTCATTTCCGAATTGCAATGGTGGTTTCCGTTTCGGTTCTTTTGTTCCACAGATAAAAAAACTAAATTTTATTTTGCAAAAATAAAATACTAACTATGCTTTTAATTAAAAAGTAAAAATGTAAAATGATTACTCAACTAATAAGTTAACATATCTAACACTTTTCATATTTTATTGTTAACACTGTCAAGTAGCCAATTAAAAAGTAGTGGTGTATATGGGTGCGGTAATGATGCAGAAGTGCGTAAATATTTTGTAAAATTATAATTAAAAAAATCAAAATAAACAACAATAGTATATTCAGAGTACATTTAGGGCCCTTCTTCCAAGCTTATTTTAGATACTAGCATTTTGCCAGCACCCGCGAGATCCTAGCTTCACTATAATTATTTATTTAACAACCATAACAAATGTAAAATTATTCAAACGCAATAACGTAGTGGCCGGATCGTCATAAAATATGACTCCGCGCAGTTTGGCTACAAATTGCTTATTTTGTTTCTAAACACGAGTAACTCATTATTTCTGAACCTTCTATCAGGTTGATGGCACAATTTAAAGAAATAAATGTCAGTATGCCATCCCGAAACAGATCATCATCGATATTCATTCAACTAAAATAAATTAAGATCAAAATGACATTGTGTGTGTTTGGTAAGTACAGGGGTATGACAAATATTACAGGTGTAATTTACATGAATAAAAGAATATTGAACTTGATTTTGTAATTAGCAAGTGAGCATATCAATTGAATACACTGTAAAAAAACGTTTTATATAATAAAGATATGAGCCTAAATAATATTTATTGAAACTAAAAGAACTTTGTTATTTGTTACATCAACTAAGTTCATTTACATTTAGACACTACAAAGAGGTTAATTTTAACCGATAACAATCATCATAAAATAATGAGCAAACATAACTATGAACATTAAAAAAATTCATTTTGGATAAAAGAACAAAATTGAGTTGTTCATTTAAATATTAAATCTTGTTAAAACGAAATAAACAGCTGTTAATCCAAACATTTCTATACCAACTAACAAAAATATATCTTAGTTGACTTGCATTTTTTATCAGCGTGGAACTAATAATATAATCTAAGCGAATACAGACAGACGCGTCTGTTCTGATTATATACCAGTGCCAAAGTAGGCGGCTCCGACGAACGGTGTTTTAATCATCAGAATCCTGCTTTACTATACTGGGTTTGAACAAAAAAGTGTAATTCAGAAGCAAGAGGCACTGGTGGGTTTGTACTTTATGGGGCTCGTAGAAACTTGACTATATAACCAGAAGTAATTAAATTTGAACGAACAAGAGAGTATCAAATATTATAACAGTGGCGTAGCGAAGGGGGGAGGCACTTTAGGCCGTTGCCCCAAGCAAACACATGAAACAGCAGCACCACAAACCTTTTTTTTTCTTTTAACGGGGCTAAATGCGTTACGCACCGTAGCGCCACTCAAGGAAGAGTGACAGCGTGTCTGGGACTCTCCTGCCCTGTGAAAGGCAGGCCTACCCACTAAAACACCCCGGCGGACCTCATCGCCCTAAAAGGCAATGCTGTGGGAAGCAGTGAAAACCATAACCACCACAACACCGCCAGGCGGAATAGCCGCTTATGCGGCCCCATCTTCTCCCCCCTGGATAGTCGGGGGGGGGGGGGGGGGGGGGTAAACGGGGATGGTCGATCCACTTAACCATAGCGCCACAAACCTTGGAGCAAGAGTGTTTATTATTAAATTTTAAATTGGCACCCTCTATCACCTAACTACTACCCCCTGTTCTTCGATCCTGTAGTATTTCAGCGTCCTGGTGACCTGCAACTACGACGACCGCTACACTTGCTCTACCCCAGGGCCCTAAGGTTGACCCTGCCGTTGTAAGTCTTCTGTTCCCACGGCATCACCATCAAGGTGATGGACCTTATCATAGAAGGCCGGATGGTTTTAGTGGGTTTCCTCTTCAGGGCTTCTTCTCGGTTGACGATACGGTGGGGCAGCGGGTTTAAATTTCCGGGAGCCCCGGGCAGAGAAATCACACACATTGTGCCACTAATTAACAAGTCAATGCTCGATGATTACCAAATAGAAATAATATTAAGCAATCATCTAGCATTTGGGTAGATAGCTTTGACCGGTCGTTGCGATGCTTACTGCACATATGGATACTAACATATATGCATTGGGCCGTAATACCTTTCTCACGCGTTTACACACCGCGCAATATTTACGTCCGAATGCGTGTCGACTTAAGATATTTCCCCAACATATTTGCCACAGCAATAACTCAAAACCGTCCGGCTATTCAATAACAGGCTGCTATAAATAACAGGTATCATATAAATAACAGGTATCAAAGGCCCGCCGTATTGGAGATACGAGAAATTAATAACCAAATTCGCGGACAATATCTTTGATGCGGAGTTAGAATGAAAGATTGAGTTATGGCGGGGTTGAACGCTTCTGCCATTATTATTTTGGCACTCGCGACGTCCTTTTTAAAATATATCCTAATTTTACGAATACCAGATTGTATGCTTGTCAAAATGTTACGGTATATATAGGTATTTATTATTGAACCAGTTTTGATTTACAAAGGTTGAAATCCTAAGATCTTGGAGTCACAAATTTGTACTTTAAAAACTATGTAAACAGGTACCTATATTTTATGGACTCCAAAAATCTTTTTAGTCTTTTTTGTACTATCTACAAAGAATTTTAGAATTATTTCATTAGATGACTTTTACAGTTTCTCACAACCTAGATAATTAATGTGCCATATTAAATTCCTTTATTACTGTCAGAGCTAAAACATCTCGAAAGTTATTAGCGTTTTAAGCATATATCGTTGAATATCGATAAAAAATTGTTTTAGAAGCAGATATGTTGGGTGTGTAATGCATTTCAGTACTTCCTCTTAACCATTTTACAGAAACTAAAACATCTTTCATAAACATTTTTTATATTTTTTTGCATTTCGAAAATTTACTTCTAAAGAAACTGAACAAAGCTCTACCCCATTAATTGTCATGTTTCACCATGCAAAACACATTCCCATCATTATCCACGCAAGTAGGTATGCATTACCAACATTCCTACCATATATTTTACAGCGATATCTGGTAATAACATTCCTAAACTAATTTCCAAATGCAGCGAGGCAGTATCAAGTTTCCAAAAACTTGGGAATCGCGTATAAATCCTCGGAACGTGTGGGACAGAGGCGGCGGGTGTGCGAGCGAGAGAGAGCAGTCACGCTCCACAGTTTACCGCGCGTCGATACGGAGTTATAGTAATGAATATGATATAAATAAGTTTAGTAAACGGCTTACAGAAGTCGAAGTAGCGGGTAGACTTGAATGCTGTAAATTTCAAGTTACAAAAAATTCAATCGTGAAATGAATATAATGACCGTCTTTAGTGCCGGTTAGCATAGAAGCTAAAAAAGTTAAAACTTAGGGCAAAATTGGCTTAAAAAGTTTGGTACAAAAAAGTAAGGCCATGGACACGAGGTTTGGTTACGGAGAAAAAAATGAAATAGGTCTGTATTTTCAGATTACTTTTTAAATTAAAATTTTAAGTAGGTAAACAGTGTAAACTTTTGAAGTTCTGGAGGCGGCACATGTGTGAATCCAACACTGACCATCCCGCTTAGCATGACCATGCGCTACGTTTTAAAACGTCAAAATCTATCAAATGCAATTTATCAAATAATTATTGGCTGAAAATACACGTGCAGTGCTGTCAGCCAATCAGCAGTAGCGAAACTTTTGTGGTCTCATGCGAGAAATGAGCGGATTGTGCATAAAAGTAAGCATAGGCGTTTAAGAAACGACACGTGAGTAAATTTTATAGCGAGCTCTTACCAAATATCGAAATCCATAAAAGACAGTTGGTCCACTGCTTATTGGCTGAAAATACAAAGGTGGTATGATATCAGCCAATCGACAGTTTTAACATGTTTGTTGTGTCAATTTAGAGTCTTAATGATACCTTTTGTGAATTTGTGACCAAAAAGGCCGAATTAATCGAACCGTTCTCCAGTTTTGAAGTCTCCAAGTAGAATAATAGGAATTAAGAAAATATAGTATATTTTGATGTTGGCTGTACCTACAAATCATAAGCTTTTAACTATCTTTCAGTCTTTATTACTGATGCATCCAGTCGGAACCCGTTAGAAGACGCCGGGAATCCTCACTCAATTTAGCGAACAGTTAGTTCCGTGCATTATTACAGCAAACGCCGATAAACCGTCATAAGATGGCGAGATTGCGCATCTCCACACATCTCAATATTCCGCGCACTATCTGATGCCTTCTGCCGCGCCTGTAGTGTGCCCACAATGTAGATTGGATGCTAGGATTTGAAAGAAAGAAAGACATTTATTGACCTTAAGGATGTTTCAGATCAGCGTATTGGTTTTGTTTATAGATTTTTTTAATAGACTCAATCTCGCGTCATAAAACCACGCGATGATTTTGCCAATGTCAGCGTATTTGTTACGTACTCCTACTAGCAGCTCTAGCATAAACGAGCTTAGAAGTGAGTCAGCCCTCGTACGAGATCAGCATGTACGAAAAGGTACGCCTATGTGCTCCTACATACGCTTCCAAAACCAAGCCTAAATGCCTAGTCTAAATATAAAACGCTAGTCTGAAACCGGTCTTATAAATACAAGATAATTAACTTACACACAGTACGGTACGGTTTACGGTCAATTAGATTCTACCTCAGCAAATGCTGTTACGGCATTATATCTAACACCGCAGGAGCACTGGTATTCAGGTGGAACCCACCTTCTGGGAAATAACTAAAGCCAGTAGCTCTTATTATATCTCTACGCAGGTGAGTGGCGACAGAAATTTAAAGTTGAAATCAAGGAAGGAAAAAGATACAAAAATATATGTTTGTTGGACCAACAATAGGTGGAATTTAATAAAAATAATTAAGACAACAACTCCAAAATCCCCTGCATGTTTTCAAAAATAAAAAGAAAAAAATCTGTAGCGATTACGAAAGAATCGTTGATAAAAATCACCCAATTTAAATAGCCTGTACTAAAACAAAACGCAAAACACAAAGTGCATAATTTTGTCGTGGTTGGCTTTTTGCTTAATTAGAGCAAATGGCTTACAAATTAGTACTATTAATCTAATTATTTTGTTTAAAAAATACAATATATTGTAATGTTGTCTGCCTATCCTTAACATTTAATTTACTTATTTTATTTATTTAAAAAGAAACACCAACAGTGCACATACTGACAATACATCTTAAATTAAATATTAAAAAAGAAATTCAGGTATGCACACTAATTATAGGTGTTTACAGCACTTACAAAATATTTTAAACTTACAAATCTAATTCCTATAAAGTTATATTAATAAGGAAACAAAAATAATTAAAGTTAACAAAAACAGACAAACTATTGGACTTATTAACTTATTTAATCCATAAACATGTCCGAGGAAACCCTTCCTCATGGTCTTCACGGACAGTCAAGAACAACTGCAAACGTGTACTTAAACATCTATGCCGTTGTAGTAAAGTCCATTACCAAGCGCACTTGCTCATACTCTCTGTACGCATGCGCGGGAATGCCATTCGCGAGGTGCGCATAGGCACCCGGCCCGCCCATTCACTGTACGACGCGGGGTCAGCGCGCATTGTAAATCAGGGGACTTATGCGGTATTGTGGATTTGTGACCTCTAGCAGGTTTATGGGTGCCTGGTACTCGGATCCCTCGAGACTATGATTGTACTAAAGCCTCATCGCATTTCTAATACGGAGCTGGAGTTCTGTCTACCAGACTTGACGCATATAGGATTACGGTGTAGATGACAGATCAGAGGTATGAACTTGTATAGGGGTAGTTACTGGTGATTATATCATATGCACCTATGGACCTAGTCAAAGTCAAAAGTCAAAGGATTTATTCATGGAAATAAGGTTAAACAATATCGATGTTAACAGCTAGATGTAGTAGGTACAAGCTTATCTCACCAGCGCAGCTGGTATATGAATATTTAAAATGTCCGTGCAAACAAAACCTATTTAAATATTCATCCTAGATATTCATGTACTACGGTCAAAAGCATAGTACAGAGTAGGTTCTTATAACCACGGTTTATAGGTAGGACCAATCCTATGCCTGTACTTAGTATGATCATAGGCACACGTATTATCGGCAATTCAATACCAATGCCACGTCAACTTTACTTTTAAGGACTAACCCGTACCATATCCTTATTTTTTCATCTCGCTGATTGTTTATGACAACCTGAAACGCTGTTTAATTTAGTTATATCCGTACTAATTTTAAATGTTTTTTTTTATTCTTAACTGCTGAAGGGTATTTTTATTGTCTATGGAGCATCCAGATGCCTTATAACAGCATTCCTTGAACAACGTCATTAACAAACCCTCTTATTTGTATTTTATCACTGATAAATTGATTGGTTTGACGACCTCCGTAGCCAAGAGGCGGACGGGCCGAACGTTGGCGTCGCGCCACCTGTAAAGTCCCGGGTTCGTTCGCCGGTCGGGGCAATATGAGAAACGAACTTTTCTGTATTGTCTCGGGTCTGGGTGTTGTTTTTGATTTCTATAACACAAGCGCTTAAGCTGTCATTGAATCAAAGCAATGTATGTGATGTTGTCCAATATTTATTTATTTATTACGGTCACACAAGCGAAGCGAACTTTCGCTACCGTACGGAAATGCCACCTGTCTTCGTTAACTCCGTGAACAGCGCGCCTTGCAGGCCATACCGCCGCGAGGCGGCGCGTTTGATTTGCGGCAGAAACATTAACGTTTGTTAATGTTGTTTGCTGAATTATTGTACGACCGTTCTAATTATATCCACTGGTGGTGTTACGCAACCAACGGGATACGGCTAGTGCTAGAGTTACCAGCAGGTTGAGTAGGCTGGAGTTTAGAGCGGCTGATTTTATTTTAATGCACTTCAAGATTTGTTTTTTTATAAGGGGAGAAAATGCATTTTCGCACCATACCGCTGCCTTGCGGACGGCAACAACGTGTGTCGGATTCCCCAGCTCGTAAGGGGCGGGGACTACCCGAACTAAAAACTCCCCCCACACTCTCATCGCCTTTGGTTGGCGCCATGGGAAGCCGGCAAAAACCATAGCAGCCATGGCTGATAATGAGGTCCTAACTTTAGGGGCAAGATTTCGCAATAAAAATAATACAGATTGTTTTTTGTTAGTCACAAATAGCCCGCATACCAACTATTAGCTATCTACATACCTACTTTGAAAATTGTGGAATTCTCCATACAAATTTCCATTCCCTATTTTAGGAACGTTGGGGGGTTAGTAAGACACAAAAACTAGCCCAAATCTCCATCGCTACAATAATCTTTAAAAAATCATGTAAATTCTTCACTCCGTTTTGCCGTGAAAGGCGGGCAGATAAACAGACACACATATAAAACATACACTTTGTTATTTATAATATTAGTTTGGACTTGAGTATGCATTGGAGTAGTAGCTTCATTTGCTTTATATGGAGACTATTCATAAGTATTACTAATGTAATCTATGTGAATAAAAAAATATTGACTTTGACTTTGACTTATTGAGTACCTAACACTGTTAGGCCTGCTAACACAACACAATTGCTTAAGTGCTCACATTGGGATGAACTGACGTTGTGATGTTGTCTTGCATCGATATAGATGACTTGAGAGCGATGCGATCAAACCGAATTCCATGCAATCCAAAAGGGAAATCCACGATAATACTTAACAAGCATGACTCTAACATCAGGACAATATTTAGAATGGAATCAAGTAAATTGTAAGCCGTACCTTTCGCTCCCGAAGGTCGGTCGAGCTGCAAATGTTAGCAGATAAAGCTTATCTGGGCCCCAGCGATCCGCGCATTGTCTCGAGATACACATAGGTCGAGGTGCCTCAAATGTCGGGATTTGTTTTGACAATTTACGTGAGTACGCATTGTAAAAACAATTTGTTTTTTTTTTGTAATTTGACTAATGAACTTCCGTAAACAATTTATTGAGAGAGAGGCTGGGAAAACACCTTTGCGTACTGTACCGCTGTCGTGGGGACGATAGAGGCGGGCGTGGGGGGTGAGGAATAACCTAACTAAAAACCCCAGCCACTTTCTCATCGCCTAGTAACGACGCCACGGAGAACTGCAGAACTTTCGTAAACCTAGCGTAGCCACAAGGAAAGCCCATAGTGTAACACAGAATGTACCTGACTAGGCTTAAAACCACTAACTTTGACATATTGGCTAACCCTGATGTGGCTGCTCTACTTGCTCTTCCATAAAGCTGATGCTGAGCTTAATTTCAGATATATTGTAGGTACATAACAATAAAATACTTTAATTTAAAAAATCAAATGGAGAAGGGTTAAATTTTCACTTTCCTCCGAGCAGCGAAAACCCACGCTAGCTACAGAGAATACTAGACCGCGTCGTGAATGACTTAAGTTACAATATCATTTACACTCTGTTGCTGCCTTGCTACGAGCACTTCAGTGTTTAATAGAGGATAGAAAATATGTTGAGTCGTGTAAGCTTTACAAAAACATTTCTAATTTTATCTTTTAATTTAATTTAATCGTCCGTACAAGTTCAATTCGGAATGTTGATGATGTTAGGAAGAACCGGCAACAAACTCCACACGTACTCTTTTCAAAATAACAATGATTGATAGATTAATATGAAAAATGAAATAAGATCATTTTAGATCCATACATTCATTTATATTTTTGAATGCCCTTTTTAAATAATATATTTTTTTATATGGGACACGTTTCATTTGTATGCCTATTTTATAGTTTTGTTTACTTCTTCTAATCTGTATTTTCTATTTTCCTGTCTGTCACAATTTATCATCTCTTTTTATCTCTGTAACAGCCATTTGAATTAATGTAGGTAGGTACAGGGCCGGCGTTAGGGTGGCGCGCGGGCGCTTGGACTTAACGGGCGCTAGAAAACTACCCTGAGGTACCCAGATGTATTCCCCTAAATCGATGTATTGGTATACACTTTTACAGGGGCGCTGGCGGAAATTCATCCAGGGCGCCAGTAATGCTAGAACCTGCACTGGTAGGTACGTCACTAACTATTTGAAATTGACTGTACTCAGTGAGAATTCAAAGTGTTACATACTTGAATCAAGAGTTAGTTGATTGATTGACTTGTATCACATGTTGAAATGGCTAGTCTTAGTCACACCCTTTCACTGGTGACCTGAAGGCGGAAGGGACGCTGCAATTTGCATCAGCGGTCTAACACTGATTGGATTTGATTGCCAGACCACAACAGTCCACCGCAATCTATTTGTTTTGTAGCCTAGTAAGTACGTACACTTCGATCAACTTGAGTAACTAGATACGAAACAAAATCTTGCCAGAAAATATTTAATACATCAAATAATAAAACGCCAGTCAAGGGCGAATAGTTTTGCCCAGACAGATGTTTGTTTCCTTTCTTAGGTAAGAAGAAATAAAATACTTTAAAGTGGCCATTCTTACTGTTGGACTAACATGGAGATAACAACCGGAATAAAAATTAGTGCATTCCATAGTACGATGCTGCTTGATAAATCAATTTGTTCATATTGTAATTAAATTGAATTTGTACTGTTGATTCATGCGAGTGAGTACTTTTATAAAGCTTAGATATGTAAAGATATTTTCGATTTAATTCTCATGCCGCTTAATTCGTATGGTTTGGATCCCCATCCAAAAGCCGTAGGTTTAAGTACGGTTTCCAAAACTTAGCCCTATCACTTAGACGTTCAAATTGTTTCAATACTATCAGACACTTGGATATAGTATGTAATCTACCTTTTTGGGCAGGAGGAAAAACGTGACGCCAAGGGAAGAGACGGCGTGTATAGGACTCTTCTTTCCTAGGAAGGACAGGCCTACTTTACTAAAACCCCAAAGACTAAAATGATGGTTCTGTAAGAAGTTCAAAAACCACCACAGTACCATTGACGTATGTAATCTACCAATATTTAGTTATATGTAATGTATAGTAGCATGTTGAGTATTTTTATAATAACTTAGACTGCCAGACAAACAACCTTATCCCAATTATTAAATGAGCATCATACTATACCGTAACTATTTTGCACAGAAGGCATTTCTCTATGTCTAGCCAATAACTACTAGATCTAAGTCTGCCTTCGATAACCGTTATCAGCACGTATCAGAGGTCAAGCCACAATAGCCTGCGCTGACAAATTAGGAACCAACTCGGCCTACATAGGCCTACAAAACGCACCAGGTGTAGAATGTGGCGTATTTATGTGGCTAGATAACGGAGAAGCCAGTTTGCGAGATATCTAGTAAACGCAGGATTAATTAGTCGAAGAACTTTCATACCAATGAACTGACAAACCTGTATTCACCACACCTACTTAAGATTAAGGGTAATGAGACGGAAAGCGAGAACAATCCAATTTATCGTATTATGTTTTGGTGTTCATTTGTTCCAAAAAATTCAACTGTCGTGTCGATCTACCGTCCCATTGGATTAGGAGACTGAAGGAAGAGAGTGCACTCACGTGTCGCGCAAATGATGAGCAAATCAAGTCCTGCTAAATTGGTTGATATGATTGACCGCCGTTGTCAAAATCGGATCGGACGTTATAATTTAATGTCAAACGACTATTAAAAATTAACAACTTAATTAATGCTCGATACTGCCCTTAAATGACCTTAAACTGAGTCATTGACCTCCATGGAATCCTTGAAAAGATATAGAGAACCAAATTTCCATATAGAACTATAGTAAAATTAATTGAAAAATTCTTCCGGGACAATGGCCGTTATAAAGTTTGCTAAAGCACCGTAGTTTAATTTTTCTAATGAATGATCTGTCTGGTGTGCGATATAGTGACGTCAAAATATGGTTACATCAGGTTTTTTTATCCAAGTCCAGTTTTGCTTCTTCAAAAGTTTTCTTCTAAGCCTTCTCTACACGTAAGCAGATGCTTATTTGATGCGTTTTCCAACGCATAAAGAAAGTAACTAGTACGTTTGTTGTATGTATTTCTCACCTGCACACGTATCAGTTTCGTCACTTCTGTTTGCCCGGAGTAACAATCAAGAGTGCACGCTTGTTTTGCGACTCATTCATACACGGTGCGTCACGCATTTCCCCTGACCAAAAAAAAGGTTCATAGAGCTTTATGAAGCCAAAAACTGCTTCAAAAAATAATAGCTGTGGCAGTTACGTGTGAGTGACGTCTGCTGAGAATGAACGACTGATAGACCTACAGATGTATGGACGGCTCGCGGTGATCCATCTGGTGCATTTGTCCCGCGGACGCATCGATCGTGTAGAGGAGGCTTAACGCTCTTAACCAATGCATTCGTAAGTTTATCCTGTGAGAATTAGCCGCTAAATACTGTCGGTTAGCAGATAGTGCGCGCCAGTGTAACTCTGCTCACAGTTTATTGTGCCCATTTAGCGAGCGGCTCAGATACTATTAATACTAGTATCGCAGATTGTACATCACTACACGTGCGTACTAACTAACGCTGGTATAGGTGCCTCTAAGTGGTAGGTTCTTAATGGCGGTTTTGTCATCTATTTATATGGTAATTGCTGTTTATAAAAGCTGTTAGCTTCCAATACTCGCGCGTACTGTGGTAATAAAAATGCGGCGATGAATAACTCGGCAAAGCAACGTTTTGCATTTGAACTGAATAAAATAGAACAGAATCCGAAAACTTTGCTAGCTACGGCCCACGAATTATTTATCATCATTTTGGGATGAAAAGTATTAGTCCAATATAAAGTCCGTTCAATTTAAACTTGTTTAAAAAAAATATTTAACTGACACTCGGCTTAGCCCCAGGATTAGACACCCCACAAGTACTTAGGGCACCGGCGTTGTTATAATAACGCTATTTAAGTTTCAGAATGTAATGCTACGATTTAAGTACGCCTCTCGGTAATTTTAGTCTATTATCGTAAATACAAATATAGTACGAGATTATGGTGTAAATCTGGAACTTTCATAACCTTCAATTATCTACTTATTTAATGGGATGTACTTAAAACAGCACTAAGCCAGCCTTTTCAGGAGTTTAATACTATTAAGAAACCCTTAGTGATATTTGATGGTCACTAAGAATTTTAATCTTCCTTTCTACTATCCTCGTTTTTTCTTCAATTTCCACGACTTATTTGCTCCTATTATTTACAGAGTTTCGCGCTTCTATTATTTGATGATATATAGCTTGTATGATGTCATTAACTCATGCTATACCTCTACCTCGCTGAACTACAACAGCAATGCGCTGTGCGAAGTATCTACCAGCTTTTCATTCAAGACAGCCGATCATTCCGAGCAGGGTGGTAGACTACTTAATTTGTACTAATGATTCATAATTGCTTATGTAAGCTTATTCTTACTAGAAAAAGCATATTTTTATAGCTGTATGCGGCCAGTGTTTTTTTTGTATTGAACTTGAAACATAAAGTTATCGTTGAAGCTTCACGGACCTTCAGTCTTCACCTCAAACACCGTAAGTTCATTATCTTGGGAAGAGATGGGTATTGGCGGTGTTTAGAATAAAACCCTGATTTGCTGCACCTCTTAGTCTCTGTGTCCTGTCAAGAACACCAATTGTACTCTTCAAAGAAAGAAGAGCAACAATGACCAGTACCCACATTAGATCAGGCGATCTGTCTAATTTCCTCATATTTTATTGAAAAATCGTGTGTCGCTTTATTGGTTGCCATTCTCCACGAAACGGCTTGATATGTTTTAATGTTCTTTTTATAAGTATGCGGTTGGTTTCAGAATTGGTTGTTGTCTATTTTTCGTACCTCTAAACAATGTGATCTAAGCTATGATTTTTTATGATGTAGCATTGACAATAAGTGTAGGAAGTTGTAGGAAGGTAGGTATATGCTACGTTCCTACCACTACCCCTAATTTTAATAGTAGTTAAATAATTTTATATAATGGCAACATTTACCGGGTCAGCTAGTTATCCTATAAATACGTGGTTGTAAATGGTAAAAGATCATCGCCATCAACTATGAACACCGAGGGAGTGTATCTTAGGTTTATCTTAGTTCTAATGGATGAAACTAAAATACTATGCTATCTGGCCTATTGAGTCGATGCGTAAGGCAGTTATAAATGTAATCTCGTAAGCCCACTACGGCGTAGTGTAGTTATTTCCGCTAGTTATCTTTATAGAGTTAATACACATACTTAAATAACATTTAAAGTGGTTGTAACTATGAGAATGTCGAGAACAACAAATTTCAATAACAGCCGCTTTTGTGGTAATGTGTAACTTTCAATATTTAAGACACAGAAAAATTATCATCTTCCCTCAAAAAAGTTTAACGTTCGCTAGCGCGGCGTGTACAACTGTAAAAAATTGTTAAAATGTAATGTGTTATTAGTGTAAATGTAAGTTATTTTTTTTATTTAGATCTTTACTAAAAAAAAATATTGTATCATGGTGAAAGCTATACATACAAAAAAATGCTCAATCGAAAACACGTCAGACTATTTATGACAGAAGTACTTTGGCCGCCCTTATCCCATAACCATAAGAACTTATATCGAACAAAAATGTATACCTAGATACTGTTTTGGGCTGTACCTCCATAGTGCTGCCGATAACGGATTTTTAAACAATTCAGATACATTCCATCTTGGTATTTGAACACTTTAATTAGTAAAAGTGCGAATTAGCGCCGATCACTAATTACTTGAACAGCCTTCCACCTGATCGTAATTAACGCCGCTATGACAACGTGCTCTATGGGCGACCGGCCATTTGTTAGCGTGATTAATGAACTACACGTGTTTAAGAGATACCTCATACGCAGTGGTAGGTACGGTCATTACGGGTTTTGCTATCGGTACTTAAAAGAAAAACCATCACTAATTAGTATGTAACAGCACTTACTGTTTTACAAACGCACATGCCAAGCCTTCATAAAAAATTATGTCAATTATCTACTATATAAAAATAAGTCGGGTTTTCCTCCCTGACGCTATAACTCCAGAACGCACGAACCGATTTCCACGGTTTTGTATTCGTTGGAAAGGTCTTGGGCTCCGTGAGGTTTATAGCAAAGAAAATTCAGGATATATTTCACCAAAAAAGCGGGAAAATCATTTAAGGCGAAACGAAGTTCGCCGGGATCGCTAGTCTTACATAAACATTTGTAAATAACTCGTCCTCAGCCAGTGTCAAATTAGAATTGACACACGGTAAAACACATGTGTTCGGGGTACCATACCTTACAAGAATTCCGTGGCTTTTATCATAGAAAGTCAAAGGTGTTGCGAGGTAAAAGTTTTCTTTCTCAACGGAAATCTATTAGAAACGGAATTTACATTGATTAGGCAGTTGTCTGTCGCCCTCTATGCGAAAGTTGCTACGTAATAAAGAGGTCCGCAAAAATCGCTAATTCTCTAAAAATAATAAAGAGAACGCTCATAATTTTCATACATTTTAAGATAGTCACCACATTCACAACTGGTGGTTAGCCTAAAAAAGGAGGTGGTTGTCAATTCAACTGTATATGTTTTAGACCTGGGGTACACTGTCGGAATTTTAGTAAGGATCAATTTTTTTTATAACCGTAGTAGATTACTATATACAAAACATTTTTGTTAAATCGGTCCAGTAAGTAGTGTTAAAGTTTATTTCTTACAAACGAAAATACAAATCTTTACCCTTTATATAAGTATGTTATTCTAAACATATTCAGCAGAGGGCACTTACCGTAGGCTAACGGGTTGATACAGCAGAAAAATTTCATCGCCTTCAATAACTTGCTGTTAGCCCAGTTGGAAAAGTAGCACGCGCGATACTTAAAGATCGCGGGTTCGATTCCCGCACAGCAAGAGGAGAATCAATTTTTCTGTTTCTTTAAAAATACTTTACTCTGTATAATATAATGTAGATTGCAACCTACGCGTCCATATTGTTCAACTGCTCTTGTGATTGATCACAAAATTTGCGAAACCACGGCGATAATATTGACCAATTATTATCATAGTCAAAAACTGTTAGTCTTATAGTGCCGTATACTTCATAGGTCAAAGATGTACCTCAAGGTAAACAGTTACACTTCGATTTTAATTCTTACGCCCTGCACATAAGAGCGATACAAAGTCCAATATTTGTAGTCTGGCGTGCTTTTAACCGTACAGAACTATTACGATATATATACGAAATTCACGTGATACGTCTAGTTGCTTTCCTTATGTAGGAAATATATAAATTTCATTTCACAGTATGAGCCTAGCATAGTCTCTCATTAAACGTTGATTTATTTATCGAACGTACATTTATAGAGATATATTTTTATCGTTTAATGTGTTTGAAAAATTTTAAAACGGAAGGACAAGCAGAAGACATCAACGCGCGCAGCCTAACAATATTTAATAATTTAAAACTACCGTCAGTTTATTATTAGCGGTTTTATTTACGACGTTTTTTTTATATTGCACTTCAAGATTGACCTCATCCCACCTGATGTTAAGTGGTAATGAGGTCCTAGCTTAAGGGCGAAAAGTACAGCATAATAAATCTGTTACTGGACTTGTCGTTTGCCCTTAACTTGAACCCCTGCTACTAATGTAGCACCCCCCAGGAGCTCTGAAAACCTTACTCACACGCAGGAACACAACAACACAGAAGTGATTGTTATTTGGCTGCGGTCTTCTGTAAAGTGGAGGTATTTCACCAGTCCGGCTGCTCCAGTTCGAGCGATAAATCACTATGCCCTACCTCTCTTAAAACGACGGAAGAGCGTAAGAGACGTAAAGTCAAAGTTTAAATCGTTACGTGACTATAATACACACGTTAAATAATTTCGCAGCCATTATGTTTCATTGAAATCGGTGCAAAACCTTTTTTCCATCAAACATAGCTAAAAACACTCCCTAAGAGAAAACAAAATCAAAATCGATTCATCCGTTTGGGAGCAACGTTGCCATTGAAAGACATACACACATAGAGACAGACAGACTCGTCAATCTTATAATATCTCGTCGTTTTTGCGTCGGGGCTTTATTAGAGGATACTGTCACCATCTGTAATTGCTTACACCTTAGTATCTTGTCACAGTTAACATTCACTTAACAATGTTAGTCAACTAGACAGCTCATTGCAAGTCTTGTTGTCAGGCCTAAGTTCAGTAATGAACTTATTGCAGTAGATATGATGACGTGGAAATAATTGAGTGAAGCGATGGCTAACACATGCGTGTTGTTTGTGATCTGGTCCCACCTTTGGGGCTTGGGGACGGTTCAGCTTACCCCAAAACTGTACACCAAATTGATTGCGACTACACTCACCAGCTGCCTACTGCGCGCAATGCACATGAGATTAGACAGTGATTACCAATCTCAGGATATCGTAAGCAATAATTGTTCATTTATTTAAAAGGATAAATAAAAAACCATTGAACACTTAGAAGTTCATATTGTGTATATTTTTATTATTATTAGGCTACTTGGGGCTATGCAGTTCTAGTGAACTGTGGTCACTGCGACCTGTTAGATATATTGTGACTCGCCACCAGTTAGAGTAACTCCTTTAGTTCATATTGTGTATAAGTGCGGCCAACTAGTTTCGCGCACTACAGTTACATAGTATATACAAATATAATTATAGTATTTACAAAAAAACGATTGCGAATATTACACAACCCAGCCCGTGCTAACCATTGCTAACACAGATGCATTTGCTCGTAATTAACATTCAACAACACATTTATAACTCAGATGAAGCGATACGAGCTGCTCGTACAACAGGTTGGGAATGTCAACTATTAGCGGTCGCTTGCCCAACATTGAGCAGACTGGTAGCAACGTAGATCTGTAAGCAGGTAGCTGAGATACGACCACAATTGATCTGCTACTTCGTAAGCAGATAAATAAATAAACAAATTTTCCAAGGAAATAGAAAAATGTCATATCTCCTTGCGGTGTGGAGCTCAAACCCACTACCTTTGTTTGCGCCTGCTGCTCTTCCAACTGAGCTAACCGCAAGTCATCGTAGGCGATGAATTTTTTCTGTTGTATTTACCTCTTAGCTTCCGGTAAGTGCCCTTTGTATGATTATGTAGACCTAAATATATTTTACACTCAGACCGCAAGAGGAGATGAAATATTTCTGTTTCTTTGAAATATTCATAATTCACTAGTGCAGCGTGAAGAACTATAAAAAAATAAACAAGCTTGCTTTACCGAATGACTAATTTCTGTTTTTCCGCCTTAAATATTGATGATGGCTGCAGCAGCCGAAATATGAAGGGAACGGTGGAGTCACGACACCTTACAAATTACACCCGATTATCCAGTGGTTCAAATACTGCATATTAATATATGTCTCCAGCGACAAATTTAAGAATTGATTTCAATACCGACAAATAAATAGTTTTAATAATTGTTCTTAAAATCTGTAACTGTAACCTTTTTTTCAGTAACTAACCTTTTTTAATACACACACACGCAAGTAAGCATTATTTTCAAACACATTACTACGCCTTAGGACCTACAGCTTCCATTTATTAATCCTTTGAATCAATTTATTTTTCCAATCGACAAACTACATTGTATGTCTTGGTGCAAAGTTACAAATTCAGCTTTTTGTGCAATGAAAACTTTATAGTTTCTTACCGGCATCATATCTGTAGTTTTCTTTTATCTTATTTTGCCAAAGAACTTTCCTCCTTTGAGGACATGTCAGCCCCATAGTACCTTTTTTTTTTTAGTGTGGAGAAACGCTTATGCCGCCGTCCCGTTCGGGGAAACGGGGATCGGGTACGTCAGGACTTGTCTAAAACTCCACTACTTTCCCCCCAACGCCTATTATGATGAGGGCCGGGAATCGCCATTAAAGCACGCTACCAGCCCAGCCCCATAGTACCTACCCTACTAACATTACTAACATTATTAGTAAACTAACCAAATGTAACTTAGAAATAAAGCGCTTATGGAACAAATTCAGTGCTGAAGGTTTTTTAATTAGCATATCCTTTTGGCAACTTTTTACTTAGTGTCATAAGTACATCTAAATATTATTAATTTAAATTCCCTCAGCATTATCTCGCGTTCTGTTTTGTTCTATGTAGTTATATTCTGAACTTTCATGATACGCGCTTCTCTTAGTAGTAAGATATCCCATTTACAAAGAGCAATTTACCTCACGATCAAATCCAACCAAATCTAGGCACTCAAAGTCAGCTAGTTCTAAACTCACGCGTAACTTACTCGAGTTGCATAACACAAGTACTGTAAGTAAACTGCGGTGCGCTAACATCTGAGAAGATATAGCGATATTAACAGAAACAGATGTGGATATATGAGCTCGAGCCAGTCGGTAATGTATAGAGCTTGGATTTATTTGTCATGTCGTGCAAAGGATGCAGGTTCAAATGTTTATTGTACTGTGGAAGCTTAATTGTAATACGATTTATGTCGTAGAGGGTTGGCTACGAAAAAAAACAATGTAGAATGATCAAAAATTATATGATAATTAAGCTATGTATGAAGTCATTTCGAGCAACTAGCGTCAGCAGAAGCAACTACAAACAATCAAGTAAAGACTATAAACAAGAACAGACATAAATATTATCGCTTAATGAGATTATCGCTGCAAAAACATACGACCTTCATGGCGCAGTGGATATGGTATCCCAAAGCCCGACGTGCGAATGGTCTCGGATTCGATTCTCGGTTCGCTCAATTAAGGTAGACCATTTCCAAATTGGCTCGAAACTGGTCCTTGGTTATGTTGATGTATCTAGTTAGTGTCCAGTGTCTCGTTACTTCTCATAATACAAAGGAAAACTTTCGTTCGACAATTGATTGTCTTTTACATACGGCTTCTAGTTCTGCAGATCGAGCACGGCTCATTGCTGTTGCTGAATGGGAATCAAGTCTTTGGCTGCACAGTTTACCATCTTCTCATTTAGGCACTTTATTAGAAAATTCTTCGTTCCGTCTTGCTACTTCCCTCCGTTTGGGGGCACCCTGTAATGTCCCACATCACTGCTCTTGTGGTAGCCCTGTGGACGCGCTTGGTCACCACGGCCTTTCCTGCAGCAGAAGCGCCGGGAGAATCCCCCGCCATGCTAGCCTCAACGATACCATACGTCGGGCTCTTGCTAGTTGTTCCATACCAGCCGTTCTTGAACCGAACGGACTGGTGCGTAGCGACGGCAAGAGGCCCGACGGAATGACTTTAATACCTTGGAAGATGGGACGGCCTTTAGTGTGGGACGCTACTTGCGTCGACACTCTGGCGCCGTCTCGTCTTTCACAAACTTCGTTGCAGGCTGGATCTGCTGCGGCTTCAGCTGAATCGAACAAACGGCGTAAATATTCAGGTCTTACTAACACCTGTATATTTGAGCCGTTTGGAGTCGAGACTCTGGGGCCGTGGGGACCGGGCGCGCACAGCCTCTTCCGCGCTTTAGCCAAACGGCTTAAAGAAGCGTCGGGAGATCAGAGGGCTGGCTTTTTTCTTGGCCAGAAAATAAGTCTGGCCATACAAAGAGGGAACGCAGCTAGCCTTCTTGATACCATGCCCCTTGGCAGTGACCTGGGACAAATTTTTTATTTGTAGGTTTTTTTATGTTTTTTGTTTGTAATATTTTTTTGAACTGTCACTAACTGTATATTACTCCAATAAACAGATAATTATAAATAAAATAAATATAAATAAATAAATATTGTCTTGCGAGTTCAATATATTATTTACATTCGAACCGCTATCTATAGCTCTACGTGATTGGTAATGAAAATAACTCTGAAAATTTACACTTGAAAGCAAAGAAAACATTTAAAAGATAATTGTAATGCGAGGTATAGGGTTATAACCAAAATATCCTACATACATTATCCTATACTAAACGCGTAGTCATAATGACGCTATAATTGTCAGAGTTATCCAATGCTCCTTTTGAAGAGATTTGGAAACAATCTGGAACCGCGTCAATAAATTCTCGATAATCCCCACGACTAAGTCTATTTTCAGTCTAAATAGAATGGCGGCATCCTTTTTCGGGTAATCGTAAGAATTCCTATTGAAATCAAACTACCAACGTATAATTATAAGTTTAATCGCAGATTTGAAAGAGACCGGCTCGCCATAACGGTGAGACCATAAATTGTGGCCGGCTAGATGTAAATCAGTGTTAGTTTCATTAGAACAATATCTTAATTATAACATTTCTATCAGCGGTTGCTAAACAAGCAGTAAGCGAACAGAATAATACCAAATATAGAAATATCGCACGCCGATCTAGCGGCGATTGTCAAATAGTACAGTTGGTGGCAAGAATAAGGTTCTTTTATTGTTTATGGTTTCTTTTCTACGGAACCTGAAGTTATAAAAACACAAGTTTTTGAGTAAACTAAAACAACCTTTTTAGGTTGCGCCATCCTTTTCTCATACTATTGTTTTTTCGATACATAAATACGACAAATGCCGGCCGTACAATAGTATGTAGCTTTTAAAATCTGAATGTTTTATTTTTGCCAAGTAAGACTATTTATTTGTTTGTTTAACTTGAAGTAAAATCTTTCAACGCCAATAGATTTTTATTGGAACATGTTATAAAATAGCTATTATATCAATAAAGTGATTAAACGATATGCTGAGAGTTCGAGAATACAAGTTAGACTATGAGGCGCAAAAGTTTTACTCTCCATGAGGTTTGATAATTTATTTACAGTGCAAGCAATATGCAGGTACTTGTCTTTGTGTGGCTTTCAAAATGTTTTGTTTATTTGTTTCGTGGTGGTACTTGTTACTTAGTACTAATTGTCTACTTACGGACAATATGCAAATTTGTAAGAACTAATTGAATCTGCGTTGATTCAAGCCAAGAACTGCAAATGTTAACTACAAATATTCAAGATGTAATATTTAATGCAAGATTAAAAGTGCACCGTTGCTAAAAAGCAATTAATGCCCCTAAACATTACGTTTCAAGCTTCTAATGAGGTTGACCTATCTCACTCCAAGTAGCTGTACTTTCCTTACATTACTTCCCATGCTGTACCTCGTGAGCAACTTAATTAGCGCCGTTTATTCCGATTGTCCTATTAGTTTCACAATCTTATATTTACGGCGGCGATGGGGTATCAAAAGATAAGGCTAGGTGCCTATTAAACAGCACCGTTCGCTGCGGCTGACATTTTGAATACGCATTGAGACACGTGCGATTTATGATGCTGACGTGATAGGTGGGTCGAGATTAGAAAGCTTATGTGAATATTGCCGCTAGAATGCAATAGCTTCAGCTCCCGGCATCGCTTACACTTTACTGATTGATTTTTTAAGGAAATAGAGAAATTTAATCTCATTCTCAGTGTTTTGTGAAGGTTTAAGTCTGCAGTGTGTGCAGTCAGAAGAGGTAATTATTTCACTTTGTAATATTTATATTTTACACGACCGTACACATTTCTTGACATCTACTTTCTTGACGTCTACTACGCAAGATATTGTTTTCTAGCGATAACATCGCTTAAATTGTACTATAATGTGTCTCTAAAAATAATTTATTAAAATTTTTAGAGGGTGCTGTTATAAATAATTAAATTACTATTTATATGGTCGGTAATAAATGATACTTTAACTATTAAAAGATTGTACAAATTAAAAGTGACTGTATTGACTTCTTGTGATTGGTCGACACAACGACCAATCACAGGCAGGTCGTATGGTGGGGAAAAACAAGCTATATCGGCGGGCAGTTGAGGAAGTCGAGTCAGTTGTTGTTTGGCATCGGCACTAGTCGTTTTTCTAATAAAACTATTTGAAAGTGCAAGTGTTTTTATGTTCAACTCCTCGCCTCTGCAGTGAAGAACTGACGCAGTTTACAGTGCCTTTCTATTCATAAATTTGCCAATGACAATTATTATGTTACCCTTGAAACGCAAACTGATTGATAAAATTCGATGTCAAGTTGCGGGGTGGGTTTTTTTTCCTACCTGACTATCAATGATGGCTGCGAAGCCTTATCATCTTTACCGAGCTTTCGGGGGAGCGCAGATAGCTCTCACCCCTTTTGCGGTGGTGGAAGCTTTTGACGTCAATTCAATATATCGCTGTTATTTTTAAAATTTTTGGACAATCTAACAAACAGACAAAAAAACAATTCCGCTTCCTTACTGGATGCTGGGTTGACGCCCTAAGTTGGTATTTGTCATCTCGTCAACTCATAGTACAGGATAAAATCTTAGTAAGAGACCATTTAATTTGGGTTTTTTATTTTGCACTTCAAGATTGACCTAACTTAAGGTCGACAAGTAGATACAGCATAATAAAACTGTTACTGGATTTGTCACCCTTACCTTAAAGGCTTAACCCCTGTTACTATTGTAGTACCCCCTAAGAGCTCTGGAAACCTTACTCATACCCAGGAACACAACAACACCGAAGTGATTGTTATTTGGCTGCGGTCTTCTGTAAGGTGGAGGTATATCACCACCCAGGCTGCTCCAGCTCAAGTGATAAATTGCTATGCTCTACCTCTCTTAAAAATTCTCTTAAAATGTGTGCAATAATCAAGCGCGTTTTTTAAATATTATTATATAAGGTTATTTCAGTAAACTGTTCTACTTTCTCTGTCTTCCAGTGCATTCTTGTCATTCCCTTCCCGCCTATCGTGCGTTGACATTTGCGCAGACATTTGATATCCGATTACATTGCAAAATTATACTCGCGCCGTCTCACTCACACTAAATCCCGCCTTCATTAGTAGAAAGAGACAATATTCTTGCCGCAGCTGTAGGGTTGCCGACGTTTTTAGACTTCGCCTAATTAGGAACTACTTGCATAATCAGGAAGTTGCGATACAAAGAAATACGGATAAGCAGTGGTAATGGTTAGTCAACGCTTGCTCAATGTAAGTAGTTTGCTGAGCAATTAGCGAAGCATTTATTTAGCGACTTTGCTTGTAATTGCCTCTTGAATGCCGCACCCACCTGTTTTCGTTCAAGAATTGTGGTTACCTGTTGCATTGGCAAGAACAAACCAGACACTTTCACAAACGTCAATTCCGATACGGAAGTCTATGTTTTTTCATTTCTAATCGTAAAGTTAAACAGAAAAAACATTATCTTAGAAATCCCTGTAGCCGTAATGGTTTAACTATGTTCCCATGGCGCCATCAATAGATACTTTTAGAGGTGCGGGAAAGTTTTAGTGGGTAATATCCGCTTTTTTCAGAGCGGGGAGTCCCAATCGCCGCTGTCTTTTTATCCAGACAGAGGTAAGATGCGCCAATGTATTTCCTTTTTTTAAACGATGGTATTAGTAAAAGTAGGTATCGAAAGATTCTTCAAAGCCACGCATTGCAGCAACCGTCCGTTACAACAAGTGGACTTCATAGTCATAAAGAAGGTGTTTCAGTTTCTGGAAAATCTTTCTCTCTTGGAAAATCACTTAGAAATCAGAAACTACAACTAAAAAAATACACCTCTATTTTAAATAAAGCTTAAGAAATAAAATCCCTCTAATAATTAAAAAACCGCACTTGTCAGCCCTGCGCGTAAGTGCGCGACCTGCGCAGGAGTCGATGCGGCATCCACTCCGAAATTGTAATTCAAAGGGCGTCGTTAGCTAACTGCAGTTAATACAGACGGCTGTCCTATGATGACACGCCTCTGAAGACTAGAGAAGCTTTAATGAGGTGCGCGCGCGCAAAAACTTCCGCTTATTACAAGGATTGGCGCAAATATGTAATCCATACCTACTAATATCATAAATGCGAAAGTTACTCTGTCTGTTTGTTTGAACGAGAAAATGTTTTATTTTTTAAGTTAGAGATATGAAATTTGGCACAGATATAGCTCGAAACTTGCATTACAATATGTTTTTTGTTTTAAATATTAAGGGATATAGGGGTAAAACAGACCATTGAATTATGTAGTCCTCGCGGAAAAATACCTCCACGTTACAGAAGACCGCAGCCAAATAACAATCACTTATGTGTTGTTGTGTTCCTGCGTGTGAGTAAGGTTTCCAGAGCTCCTGGGGGGTGCTACATTAGTAGCAGGGGTCAAGCCTTCAAGGTAAGGGCGACATGTCCAGTAACAGATTTATTATGCTGTACTTGTCACCCTTAAGCTAGGACCTCATTACCACTTAACATCAGGTGACATAAGGTCAATCTTGAAGTGCAATATAAAATAAAAAAAACTTAGCAAAAATTTCTGTACAACTCCCCTATCTGGACTGAATTATATGTACCAGATTTTTTTTGTTCGTTAATTAGATACTAAAAGTTTGAGACGTACTTTTTTAATTGCTAAATAAATAAAAAAAATGATACCTACAACTATGTCCGATTGCGTGGTGGGGGCTTGTTACACCAATCGTGGGTAGTATCCCATATTTACAAAATTGTCTTTTAGGTATAGGTTTTTGGAAATTTATTCATTTTCACATTAAAGTCAGTGAACGCCCAAAGCAATTTTCATTGGGCGTGTTATTAAAAGAGAAAAATGTTTTAATATTTATCATCAAAGACAAAAAATAATTTCACTTCTAAGTATAATGCAAATGTTGACGGCTGTCATGTAAAGAAGTTTCTAATGAGGTGCGCAAGCGCAAAAACGGGAGCAACTTGCTTGGAGCCGAGCTCTGTAGACAACTTGACAGGCGCCGCGCTGAGAATACTGGCCAACAAGACAATAATAAATTCAAAATTAAAAATATTATATTTTCTTAAATTACTGAGTTTTCTATGTCATCGCCCGTTTGGAAATCATTACAATAGATTAGAATCTGGATGAAAATCTTAATCTGACGCTGGCCAGATGATAGCCGCGCCCCATACTCTTCGTCACAATAAGGAAGATGGCTCGTCAAGTAAGACACTTTTATATACCTATATATTGGGGACCTCGGTGGCGCAGTGGCTAAGGTAGGCGGCCAAAGCGCGAAAGGTCCCGGCTCCGATTCTCGGTCAGGTCAATTTGGATAATGAACTTTTCTAAATTGAGTTGGGCCTGGGTGTGCTGGGATGACGCCCCCAGCTAGTATCCGTCGTCTGGTACTCATAGTCCGTTTCTCGATGTCTACTATTTCCTCTACCTAAAGGTTGTCTGGAAGAGATTGCTCTCTAGCAATAAGACCGCCTATATTGTACTTAAATATGTCTGTAAAACCAATTTCTGTAAATTTTCTGTGCAATAAAGTGTATCTATCTATCTATCTATCTATCATAGTAAAAATTAACCTTAGTTTGAGACCAGGTAATTGGTGTGGTTGTCTGGCCCATATATTATTATTTCTTATAAAAATACGTTTTCATCGATGCCGTCACGAATTTTACTTATCAAACACAGACTATTATTAGATATAGTTTTCCTGAAATTATTCTGTAATATAATGTAAATGGTTATATGTATGGTTATATATGTAGCACGCGCGATACGTGAAGGTCGTGGGTTCGATTCCCGCACCGCAAGAGGAGTTAAAAATTTTCTGTTTCTAATATTTAAAGTTCGCTAGTACGTCGTATAGCACTATAAAAATTATAAAATCGATTAATGTAAGTGGTGTCCCAATTCATGCTTTATTGCTTGATATATTTCCAGTTGAAATCCAGAATTGATCAAGAATTACCTAATCGGGGCAATAAAAATTTAAGTAGATACTTTAAAACACTTTAATAGCCACATTTTTAGTTTAGATAATATTACTTATGTGATTGTTCTGGTGGAGCAAATTGTCGGCCCAAGAGTTAAAAGTTTGTTAGGTACAGCGAAGAAACAGCACATCAAACTTGTAGTTCGATTTTAGTTCTAATGCCCGCGTCATAAGGGCGGTACAAAGTGTATGTGTAATGTGAGGTGCTTTTGACCGTACATCTAATCCCGATTGCATTATTTACGGATACTAGGTTTAGCTACGATTGCAATCCTGGTTTGACGAGACTGGTTAATTAAAATATTTTTTAAAATTACGGCTTTTTGACCTATACTTTGCATTAATTAATTAATGAATAAACTACATCATAAATTGCTAAACGCATATAAAATATTACCGATTTAGAGAGTTAGTAAGGAAAACACTTCAACTTATTTATTTTAAAATAAGCACAATTAATATTCTTGATTGACGTCTTTGACGTTGATGCTGTCATTATTATTCCTCTAATGAGTTGCGTCTACGCATAAAAAGGTCTCTTAACTTTTTCTGCGGCTGAATATGGCCAGTGATGGATGTGAAATAGAGAATCGTCGATATAAATGGTCGGACCCCCTCATAGATAAAGTAAGTACTTCCTACGCTAAAAAGTGCATGAGAGTGATGTGAAGGAAGTCTGCTACCTGTAGCATATTTGTTAGTTTTTGTCTACAGTTCTAGAGATATCATATTAATGAATCATATTACTTAATACAAATACGCGTTCATTATGTTAAACTAGATAACTATACGTACATTTGATTCTACAAATCTACTTAGGTACCTACTTTAGATAGTTGATAGAACGAAATATCGAATCATTAGGTAGAAGATAGTTCACAATTAACTACAAGATTTTATCGCGTTTTGACCCGTTAACTTATTTTCAAATGCTTCAATAATAGTTACTAATAAATTAAGGGTCATTAAACATTGTATCTAACTGTTTTCTGTTTGGAATCTTTCGAAGGAACATGCATGTATTGTAGGTTAAATTAATTGAAAGAACAAGTATCTACCACATTATAGTTTGAAAGATTTCTAATGATCCAGGTCTAATCGTTAAAATTTACATATGCCATTTAGCTGTTACAGTATCAACACAAGAACTAAATCAAAGCTTTTTTTGGCGGAGGAAATACTTGGCGCACCGTACCGTCACCCGAGGTAATGACGTGTGTGGGACTCTCTTGCACTGAGATGACCCACTAAAACTCCCGGAAGACCTTATCATCGCCTTAATGGTAAAGCTGTAGGAAAAATTTAAAACCACCACAACATCACCGGTAGCGGAATCGAAGCCTGCGTGGGTCCTATATTCTCCCACCTGCTTGCCTGTCTGGCCTGCAGCCCACGCGCAGTGTTGGGCTTTAATCAATTAATTTGTCAATTACCTTGTTAATTGACTAAAAAAGTAATTGCAATTAAATTAATTACAATTAAATTAATCGCAATTGAACTTTAAATTGCACCTTGCAATTAAATTAATTTGATTAACGTGTGACAATTGCAACTCACAATTAAAATAATTGCAATTAACTTTTTTAGTTGTTTTATAAAACAATTAAAACTAACAATTAACTTTCTGTATCAAAATGAAATTAGTAAATTTAGGAAAATTAAGCTGTAAGTGAGACAAGTATATTTTCAGAGTATAGCCTAACAATTTAAATAAGACTTTAGAAAATATGTTAACGAAAATTTCTTATTAATAATTCCAAATATACAAAAAAAAGGTATTGATTATTATTTAGATCGGTCTTTTACTTCTTGCCAACATATTTATTTAACAAAACAATTAAAAATTTAAATTATATTTTATCACAATTACAATTGATTAATTGTTAGTTGTTGTGGTTACATTTACCAATTGATTAATTGTTAATCTTTAATTGTTCTTGCAATTAAAACTTGCCCAACACTGCCCACGCGTAATATATTTATGACGGGGGCATAGCTTTAATTCTCTTCACCACACTTTTGTGGTAGTAGGCTGTTACTCCAAGGCTTGGCCTACAAACGCCACTTTGACTATATGGCCAGTCCCTCTTCGTCACTCTCCAATTAAACTGCAGAACCCGGTGCAATCAAACCAAATTCCGCCATCATAAACCACAGCCATAACTCGAATTCATTAAACAGCGATCACGAATCTTCCCGCTCTCCTCCAAAGTGCGTAATCTAGCTAAAATGTATCTAACTTGCCCTCCGGCCTGTTTAGAATGTTAACCGATATATTGCCTGCAATTTATAGCCTAATCTCTAAGAGAATTATGCGCCTACTTATTGGGACAAAGCTTATATTAGAGGCAAACCAACTAATCTTTACATTTCTTAGATTAACGGCGCTAGTCTCTGATACAAGACTGTAGGGCCTTTTTGTACCGCTAACAAGGCTCCTTAAATGCAGCGCTAAATTGGTAAGTTATGTATTAAATTGCATTTCTGTAACGCAGTGCGACCTTTCTGCTCCACCTACTACGATAATTTATAGAAGGCTTTTAACCCAGGTATCTAATTATTGTGGAAATTAGCGGGTGGTCACGTTTGGCGTTTTGTTGATTCATTTGATCGATTCTGATTGCCCTTTTCTTGTTACAGTCGAGGCTTGCGTTCGTTCGTACGACTCATGAGATTGGCAGGTGTGTGTAACTTGCTTTTAAACGTTCGTTAGCTAGCTAGGTTTTGTCTATAGCTTTGCACGTTTGAGTGCTTTTAATCTCGCAACCTCGCTTTGATTAGGATAAAAAGTAACCTAAAATTCTTCTCTTCACTAAATTTTAAAAAACTGAACATAATTTCGACTGCGAATACATAGTTATAATAATAGTTAAACAAAGGTCACATTTATAACAATACACATAACTATTGCCCTAAATTACTAGTTTTGACAAGCTATTCTATTTTTTTTACCGGCATATTTTACAAATTTTCTTATTTAGTATAACAGTTTTGGAGATGACTAATGAATGAGCCATTAGTCAAATAATAAGTTTAGAGTTCAATATCACTTCTTTATGTATTGAAATCAATAGTATTGTAGCTTACAACACAATAAATCAGTTAACGGAAGTATTAAGTATGCTCTAGACTTATTTCAAAGTTTTTGCCAATTTTACCGAAAAAACTAAAAAGGCTATGGCAACTTTTTAATTTATAACTACATATGTCTACCTAATTTTAGAGGTCAGGTAGGGGTGGCAATTATTTTTTATTAGCGCGGCAAATGTGTACCTAAATCTTGCACTGCCCCTAGGTAGGGGAGCGTTCAAGTATTACGTTACGCAATTTTTGAAGATTTTTGCCAATTGGGAAACCAAAAGGGCCAATTCGGAAGTTTCATTTCTTAATTTTTTATCAAAAACCCCCCCAATTGCGTTACGAAATACTTGAATGATCCCTAGGTTACCTATATTGATACGTATAACATGTACGAGTAGATAAACCGCAGATACCGATTGACCGGAGATTAGCGCCGCCATGTTGTGACGCCGCTCAATACAGATGACGTCGCGACATTGCACGTCAGTTCACACTAACTGTGACGTCATATCGCATACGTATTATAACGACGAAATATCCGGTGGGTAGCATGTGGACAGTAATCAATTAATGACGCCTGTGCGACTGAGAGAACAAAACAGTACTGACATAATTCGACCACCTCTGTAGCCGAGGCGAGTGAGCCGGACTTTGATGTCAGGCCGTCTCTGAGGCCCGGGTTCGATTTCCAGGCAGTTCATTATGAAAAAATAACTTATCTATATTGTCTCGGGTCTGCGTGTTGTGCCACCCTCATTATTTCTGTAAAACTGATGTCTGTAATACAAGTGCTTCAGCTACTTACCACAGGATCAGATACATTGCATGTTGTCCAATATTTATTTCTTTATAAAAGTCTTAAACCTGTGCTTTACCAATTCAACAAAGCAAGTACAAAACTTTACTGAGTGTCGGTATATAATATATCCCTCTCTCTTTCTCTTCTCTCTTCCTCCCTCCCCCAAAGGTAACTATGAGAAATACCCCCCAAATGGGTAGCAATGCTATTCTACATAATGCTCAAATACTACGAAAGCCAATTCCCTTCTAAAAGTGGTGAAGTGAAGATTATGGCCACATACTATCTGGGGGGCCTATCTTCAGCAGTGGGCGTACTTTTGCTTAAATTATGAAATGTTACTAAATAGTTAGCCACTCCTCTTTTACTCCTTTTTGAGCGGGGGAAATACATTGACGCACCTTACCGTCAGTCAATCTTTGACTCAACCTAGCACATAGACACAGCAGTAAGGAATTGGTATGAACCGAATTAACTTTCCACCAAGTGTCGTTGTACAAGGCCTGCTCATTACCAGCTCGTCTGTGAATGTACAAACTGACAACAAAATCGCCGACAACTTAAGTGCTGGACTATGCAACCGATTGATTGGGGAAGAAATAGTTTCCGCAATTAGTTACCCTTAACTTAAAGTTGCAGTAATTTTTACTGCTAGACCTTTTAATTTGATTAAGCTAGTTTTAACGAAGCAAAATTCTTAATTTATTTTGCAAGGGCTTCAATCTAAATTGGATAATTATTTTGTCAAAAGGCAAATAAATTAAACAACATGTAAACTTTAGTGCTAGTATTATTTAGCTCAGTGATATGCTTCTTGATAGTCCACAAAACTTAAAAAACTAATACAAATTCTATGTTTTGTCTCTTTCTTAAAATTTATAAAACATTAACGATTGAATACATGCAAAAATTTAACAGAAATTGTAACATAAATAGGTAGTAGTATTTGCGCATTGTAAACATCTTAACTTGGACCCAGAATATTTCTTCAGTCCTGAACGTCTGATGCTTTTTTTGTTTATCAAGCTATGCTTTGTCGCTGTGTAATTGAAGTCCGGTTTAAGTTAAGAGGCGCTAAATTTAGTTTCCTGATTCGAATTCGGCAGATCCCGTACTTGCGGTGGTAACTCGAAAGACCCCTTGTCCTATACCGTAGATACATTGACAGAACAAAAGAATCCTGGGACCGGAAACATCAGGCGTGGGGTAAGCCTGGCGTCTTTTACCTCGGTCCTGAGGGCGTGTCAGTTACCCGGCACGCTCCGGGCAGTGGGAGAGCCTGCTGAGAGTCCGCAAAGGATCCCAGCTCCCATTTAACTACGCGGTATTAGTTACCAAAGAAGTTTTAGTCAGTGCGAGCCCGATAAACCAGTCTCTGGTACTCGCAGAGAGAGACAGTGCAGTAGTCGTTTCCCCCTCTAAAAAAATGTCTAAAAAATCCTGGCGAAGACCAGTAGCACAATGATGCCCATTAGCTACTTTAAATATGTATCAGACGGCATCACATACATTGAGCTGATCACAAACTAAGTAGATTCAACAATTGTGATGGAAACCAGAATACATTATATATCTGTTTTTGTTACTGTATATATTGCTTATATACAGTAACAAAAACAGAATGTCATCACACGAATGTTTGTCTAGTGGTTGGGTGAGTGGAGGTCGACCCCACGACCCTTAGTTCATCAGCCAAGAGCACTAACCATTGTGCCACCGATCCAGTCTTTGAAAAACTTAGCCAGCGAAATAAGTTCCTAACTATGTCAGCATTCCCACGAACCGACGCGTTGGTAAATAATTAAGTTTATTGCGCCTTGCGTAAACGCTAGTAGCGTAATGTGTTAAGTGGACGTAATAATTTCACCATCGGTAATCAGATCCAATGATAATCAAATCTGTACTACTTTTAGTTAATTAATTTATAGGGAAGTCGACTTGCAATGCCTGACTGAATATGTCTCTAGCGATCGTAAATATACATGGTAGATGATCGAAGAGAAAATCGTTTATTTAAACTGCAAATAATAACATACGGTAATGCCTTTCTCCTAGAATAGTAGTCACAGATCACATCCTTCTGTTTGCCACAACATTCAGCGCATCAAACCGGCTCTCATTTGTCTACATTCCTCTCCCGCGGGAGACGACATAATACCGCTGTTCTGATTTGATTTTGTTTTTAACAAATTGCTTACAAGAAGCGAGAGAAACAATTATCCGTACCGATAGAGCCCCGCACACTGGAAGAAGGATTGCCTTTTTCTCGGACTTCCCGATCGCAGAGCAATGTGAAACGCCTACAGCTATGCTCTCCCCAGTCACGCATCCATTGCCACGGCAGACCTTGGATTGGAAGGAGAAGAGACGTGGAATAAGATATGGAGGTAAGTAGATGAACAAAGGAGAAGAATAAAGAATATTACCTTCCCGGAAGACTTGGGTTCAGTCGGTGGTAGCAAGAGGAGCTGGAGTCGCATACCCGTGTACTGTACATAAATGACCTGACAGGGAATAGTTATAAGTATCCACCGATTATACTTTATTAATAAAAAAGTCCATAGCATTACAGCACCCTCACTCTTAATCAATAATTAATTTATTTTCAATTTCTTGTTGCTTATTTAAGTACTTACGCAATCATTTTGCAAATAATGAGCGCACAGGTAATTTAGTAAAGTTATTTACTTAATTCATTTTACACGGGAAATGGTCGACCCTTTGCAATTAGCTCTGGGATGCAATTAATTAATATTAATTCTCGTTCAAATAATGTTAAAGTAATATCATTTAGCGGAACGTGAATCCGCATTATCCTTTTAAGTATCTGATTTTACTTAAATTTATCGAATATGAAATACGAGAAGTCAGATTTGTTCTTTAGTTTGACGAATAATGCTGGGTATAATAATTAGTATTTCTTCTTATTAAATACTTTATAATATTTTTTTAATATTACCTACACATCAAGATTTAACTCGTCTCATCTGATGTTAAGTGGTAATGAGGTCCTAGCTTAAGGGCGACGAGTACCTACAGCTTAATAAAGCTTTTGTTGGGCTTGTTGCCCTTACCTTGAAGGCTTGACCCCTGCTACTAATGTGGCACCACCCAGGAGCACTGAAAACTTTACTCACACGCAGGAACACAATAACACATGAGTGATTGTTATGTGGCTGCGGTCTTCTGTAAGGTGGAGGTATTTCACCAGTCGGGCTGCTTCAGTTCGAGCAATAAATCGCTATACCCTACCTTTCTTCTGTTAACTGAAAGCATCAACACAAAAATTACAATATTAAGGATTAAAACACCCAAGTTTGTTATTTATTAACAGCGCTACAACATATTATACGAGTAGATACTATCACCTAAAATCTTGTTTACATATTGTGACATACCTACTGGCCAAATTAAGACAAATACTATCTAAATTTGGCCATACATGCCATATCTATGTAGGTAAGATTTTCTTTTACTGCTGACTTCCAACGCATTGCCAGCTTCAAACAAATACGCCCGCCGAACGAAGTCGCGGGCATAGCTAGTTAGTGATAAGCATCTATTAATTTGGTTGTTTCATTCGCTAGATATTATTGTAACATGATGGCAACTGAAACCGCTTAGTACCTTTTTCAAGTTGTGTTCTACCCAACACAAAACTGCAGCACAAACCATTCTGAACCTTAATGTTCTGTAACACCACTGTTTTATTAGTTACAGGCATCTATGAATTCAGTTGATTAAGTTGTACCACTTTCAAGGCCGTTCTCTAACATGATGGCGGCTGAAACCGCACCGTAACTCAACGAGATGACAGCAACAATCTCGTGGATTAGGGAAGTAGGTCAACAACAGACGCGTCGCGTTGTGGGCCAATGTTGTGCAAACAACTGTCGACATTAGTCGTTCTGGACGAGGGCCGTAAGTTATGTGAGAGTTGGGAGTTTTAAAAGGGCTTTTAAAAGGCCTTACCTAACCTAATTAATAGGTTGGGCTCAAATTTAATAAGTGAGGCAACTTGAGGCTAAGTCAATAAATCTGTCACCCAAATAAATACAAACGTGCCTTGGAAATTACTGCTCCTTTGATGAAAATTCAAATAATGTTAAGTGTCGACGACAGGCCGGTAGCAATGCAACCTTATTCATGTATTATTTAAAATAATTTGTAAGTTTGAAAAGAACTGTTATTCTTTTGTTTTCTGCCCTTTGTTTTTTCTCACGCGCTCCGTAAATACGTCTTTTGGTTTTTCTCTGTTAATATTTCATGTTATTTTGGTTTGTGTTAACATTTATTATTTTAATATACCTTTTACATTTTAAAGAACCACCTTTTATTCATACAGTCCACACTAAATTCGAGTGATTGCACTATTTTTTGGAAAAAATATGCACCTCATTATTCCGTACAATTAAGACCAAAAATATTTTTTAGAGAGAGACTCGTTGCACCATGAACACATTTGTGTGTAAATAATGAAAATACCAAACAGAATTCATTATTCTAACTAGGGTTTGCACCTTTGACAAACGGAAAAATCAAGATTACTATTATAAACTGTACTCTGCGTTGTTTGGTCCGTAAGACAGTTTCAAGGGCGTTAGCAAACATGGCGGCGACTAAAGCCGTGCCGTAACTCACCGTGAGATGACAGCAACAATCTAGCGAGATTAGGGAACGGGACGGCCTGCGCGGCGACGCGCTGTGGACACATAGCCGAATGACGCGGTTGCGGGTATCTGTGGACATTTGTCGCTGTACACGTACGCGTAGAGGGTAGTTGAACGCATTTAAGTAAACTCATTTAATTTTGTTTCTGGAATATAATTTTGATTCTATTTAATCGAGCATCAAAAAATACTTACATAACCTAAATGATTTATTAAGTGATTTGTCAAATTTAATAAGTGAGCCATTTGGGCTTGGACCACGCGTAGCTCAGTCATTAGTTCTGTCACCCAAATTAATAAAAAGGTGCCTGTAAAATTATTTCTCATATAAAATATGTTTATTCGTGTAAGCTTTAAAAAAACACTTATCAATAGTCAATACAAATTAAGTGGGCCTACAACTAAAAGGGAAATACTTACTTCGGATCTGACGAATAGCAATTTTCAATTCCCATAGTTGTATCCAAATCACTTCGAATACTAGTGCAGCGATTTAAAACTATGTATGCAAATGAAAAAGCACGAAAGTTCTTCAAATCCGTTTCTACTAATGTGTTATTCTTTTTAAATAATATTATTTACAATAATACACCGTGGGCCGCACTTAGATGTACTACGGGCTTCAGTTTGGACTGGCTTTTTTTGCCGGGGGGATTCCTGGCACACCGTATACTGGAGGAAGGTTACGGCGTGTGTGGCACTCTTCTGTCCAAATAAGGGCAGGCCTACCTACTAAAACCCCTGGGGTCCTTGTCGCAGTAATGGTCGTGCTGTGGAAACACTTTGGAACCACCACAGCAGCACTCGGTCAGTTTAGACAGGCCTCCGATCGATGCCGGTTTAACTATACTCCCATGGCGCCATCAATAGGCGATGAGATGTGTGAGGGCGTTTTAGTGAGTAGTCTCCACTCTTCTCAGAGCGGGGAAGTCCCACACACGCCGCTGCCTTTCCCCAGACATCGTTACGGTACGGCAAAGCATTTCACTCCCTTATAAAAGTTATTTTAAGTAGTAAACCGTATTATCGATCGATATCGATATCATACGTCCTACTCTCACGTGATGTTACGTTATATTTATAGCTCGACTAAAGCTAAATAGCCATAAATTTCCGTCCGATTCAAAACGCGTTTCCATTTTTAATGTTTAATATTGCTCCCATAATTCAATCGGGATGAGTAAACGCTTAATGCAAAACAATACTTAGCTCCGCGAGTAATCCGCGGTGATCGATGGCGCGACACCCCGTGCACCGGGCTGTTTACACCAAACGGTTATTTTAACTAACGTAGAATAAATTTTAACATTAATCTATACTAATAAAAAATATAGTACAATAACACATACATTGTTATGATTGTGTGGTAAGCTTAAGCAAGTGTGTCAAAGAAATCAGAAAAACGACGGTACCACAACACCCAAACCCGAAGCAACAGAGAAAGTTCGTTTCCTATATTGACGCGGCTGGGATCGAACCCAAAGAGATGGCGCGACGCCAAAGTCCGGCCTGCTCGCCTCTCGGGTACAGATTTAGTCTTATGAAATAAGATTAATGAAATTGGAGTGTCTGATTATATTAAATTTGCCTATGTCAGCGTATCCCTGCCTTTTGACCTACCTATATTTTATTTGTCGTGTGCATACATCTGTAAAGATAGAAATAAGAGGACTATATCTGTAAGAAAATCTGCATTATCATGTACCTAAATTTCCTTCACAATAAGCGTTTTTAAAAAAATGTTTGACAGTAGGTCATGTTGTCACCGGTACAGATGCAAAGATCCGAACCGGCTTACTTTGCATGATTTACGCCACTCGCCGCGGATCAGGCGTGACGTGACGTATTTACGAGAACTTGCGTATGTATTCACACCGACATAAATAATGTGAGGTGCTAAGGCCTGCTTACATGTCTGCAAATTAAGTGTCCTTTGAGGAGATCGTGTATTTACGGGCTAAGGTACACTCATGCTTGTAAATAGCACAGCTGTATATTACTAATCCTAAAGGACAAAATATTGGAAGACTTTCGCGTTCCATTTTAAACATTTAAAATAATTTAACGGGTCAAAATGCGACACCATTTTTATTAAGTAGTTAATACATACTGCCCGACGTTTCGGTTAGGTAGCACCAGCACCAACCGTGGTCACGAGGTGACTAGTCTTGCTCGCCTTCGTCTGTTTGGAGGAACTTGCAAATCTCCATCCACCCTCACATTCTCACTTAACAAAATGTTATTGAAGTCACTTCGACACACTACACTGACAGTATCCGGAATTGTTTTTGATCGTTCTAACCGCGGTAAACATTTGTTAATCACTGGATTCCACGCTGATGATTGAAATGTTTGCCTACTTTTTGATTTCAATAGCTTCACGTACTATCCTAGTATGGTAGTGGCGATCGGTCGAGAGGATTTTAGGGTCGTGCAACAGCAACCAATAATTAACTCCCATTTCTAACAGATGTTCTGCTACCGCGGATTTATTAGTCTGACGATTTTTGACCGCCGTGATATGTTATATCAATCTTTCAGCCATTGTCTGCTTAGTTTGTCCAATGTAAGAACTACCAAAACTGCAATTTTATAAACTCCCGGCGTTTGAAAAGGAATTATGTCCTTCAGTGTTCGCAGTAATCTTGACATTTTGCATAACGGTGTATATACAGTCTTATTGGAGTTAAGTACTGCGTAACTGATAAAATTGGAACACCTAATTTTAATTGAAATGGCAATTTATTATGTGAAATGAAGGTATGATAACAAACGGGAATGATAACGCTTCCCAGCACCTCCGATACAAACTGTGTCTAGTGTGGGTGCCCTCCTTCCTGTCTTCCAGGGATTCGTCATCAATCTCAGTAAACTCTGTACTAAGTATTTGTTACCTGTTTTATTGTACCAATTTTTTAAACAACAGCAACAGCAGCTTTTATTTTCACGCAGAGCACTAAAACGCTTATTTGTTTTTACCGTTTATTTATTTTGAACTTCAGCATTTTTCTAAATAATCACGCTAGGTCTTCTGGTTACACTGCACCAGTAGAGTTTATGAAATAAAAAATAAAAATAGAAAATGTTTCCTTGATTGTCAAAAGGTACTAAGTATGAAGAAACTCCACATTATTATACCTAGATTTCCATCTACCTAAAGCATAAGTCGCAATCAAAAAAGGAGTTCCGCTATCAGATCCACAAACGCCATACTCTCGCTTATCCAACGTCCTAAGTGGTAAATCGGTGAGTGTTACCTAATTCCCTTGCAATATCTCGGCAACTTCACATTACAGCAGCATTACCCCTAATCGAGTGTATAAATGATTCGTCATGTTCTCGCCATTCGCCCAGCCTAGACTCGCCTAGTCGCCCAGGCCGTTCTCAGGCATCCAGTACCTACACAGGTAGCCAGTAATTGCACAATGCCTAGATATCTGCTAGCTGATTGACACACGACCCGCCGCGCCTAGATGTTGATGGCATACTGATATTCCAATTGTAAGGTTAGGCCGGCTGCGCACTAACGACCTTAATTTAGCCTGTGTACATAAAACTGTATCTATTTTATAACAATATAACTAGCTGCTGTTGCCTGTGACTTGACCTGCGTTGTTTTAAAACGGTCCTTACCAAGTAAGGCACATTTAATCCACGTTTGGACTGGATAGTGTGTAGAAATTTGGTTAATTTGTACATTAACCTTCAGTTAACTCATGAATGGGCTCACCTATCCAAATGCTTATGCTTTGTTCGTACTATTTAGAAGATGGTGAAGTTTTCACAAAATCGGTCGAGCCAGCCGTGCTTCATTTATGACATTTTTTGTAACAAATGAATATGCGGGCGGAGCCGCGGCGGGCCGCTAGTAACCCATAAAGTTGAACGCATTTGAACATGTATCGAGTGTCAAGTCATTTGTCCAGGTGAACCACTTGCGTCAGACCCAATTGTACTTCAAAATGAACTTAAAATGGACATTGGTCACCCCGGAATTCTCGAAATGCTCAGAAGCATTGAACGAACGCCGGTATTAATGTATAGTGAAGTTTTATCACGTGATATCGGCAGAGGTAAACATAGTTAAAGAAACTTAGCGGCCATTAATATAAAAGAGGTTATTCAATCCAATATTGCTCAATACATTTTTATAAACGGTTCCAATACATTTAAACAACGTTTACATTCGTTTGTTGATTAAACGAAGATCGTGAGCAACCAGCTTTAGGTCTCTATGTTTATGGGATCATATTCTATTCCTTTATGTTATTTTCACAACAGTTTTTAATGTGAGTAATGAATGTAGTGTGTACTCCGGCTCAAGTCGCAAGTGTGTAGCCGGCCTACGTGGTGATAGGCTTGCTGGCTTTACGCAACATCTCCAATCTATTAGCTAAATCAGCCGCCTCCAGGAAGTTAGCACCTCGTGTTGGCGACGACCTGTGGACTTGCCGCTGGGTTAGAGACCTACGCTAGTGATGCGACTATATGCGGAACTGTAGGACCACAGATATTATGATGATCTGAGTATAGGATAGAAACTTCACCAGGAGTGAATATTGACAGTGTGAACATTGGTATCGGCTCTGGGTCATTGGACGTAACACTCGTATTAGCAAAATGTACATCCTTACTAATATTATAAATTGGAAAGTGAGTTTGTTTGTTTGTTTGTAAAATAATACTAACTGATCACATTAGGCCTCTTTGCTTTTGAAATGTAAAGCAATCTAGCTTACATCCAGGAAAATGATGATCATGCATTTATTTAAATACCCATCTAACAAACATGCACAGTTTAACATGTTAGGAACTCACCTCCACCGTCTCCCAAGCACTCACACATTTAATAGTTCTACGTTTACACTTCATTCGTCGTCCACTCGGCTCTCCACAAACTTACACCAACAAGATATCAATGCAAAACATTAAACAACATTGTATAGCGTCCCAAAGGTTGCAAACTAGAGAGCATTAATGAAAGTGCGGCAGTCTTCGTAGCAGACGCCATTACAAAAGTTTAGCGTTCCACATTCAAATTTGAAGTTTTCTCCGCCGCTATTCGTGGAATCCCGGACACGAACACATCTTGTGTTCCGAATTTGAATTTTACTTCGGGACGTGCCTGTTCCATTTCACGTATAGTTTCCTTGGTGAGTCTAATATGAATATAAGATTTAAGTTAATGAAAAAAACAAATAGACATAAAAAGTGATTTTGAAGGTGGAAATATTCCGAGATGCCTTACTGCTGCTGAGGTGGGAAGGGTACCGGACGACTCACTCTGAAAAGGGTGAAGACTACCTCTAAAGCCTCATCCTATCTCATCACTGAAATGATAGCACCATGGACATAATTTTTAACTGACGACCTCCGTAGCCGAGAGGCGAGCGGGCCTGACTTAGGCGAGCGCCATCTCTGAGGTTCCGGGTTCGATCCCCGGTCGGGTCAATATGGGAAACGAACTTTTCCATATTGTCTCGGGTCTGGGTGTTGTGGTACCGTCGTTGTTTCTGATTTCTGTAACACAAGTGCTTAAGCTACTTACCACAGAATCAGAGCAATGTATGTGATGTTGTCCAATATTTATTTATTTTATTATTTATAACTCAAACGACCACAGCAATAATCGATAATGAACGAATAAAAACGGTAATCGAATAATATTACCTATGAGAAAATAGTATAAAAATCTTAGCAGCATTGTGCAGCGGAATACGAAATTACCACACAAACTGTCATTACGTAGAACTCAACAATCATTTTGTTCGTGTTGAGCTCCGATCAAATATTTTTAGATCCAAAAAAATATTGTCCCCAGCCGTAGGACGTACATAAGTGTTTGTATATTAACAAACGCGTTGTAAAGAATCGCCTGAGGTATATTTTATTAGGCATATAGGTAGTACCTACTCTAGTTTAAACTTAATGTAACTGTGATAAATATGGAAATAAATTATTTTTCGATGTAAAGTCACGCACGCCTATGAAGTGAATGAGAGTGAATGAAGTCTTCATACTGTTTTGAAACCACATAATCTTGAGTTCAATGAAATTAATTAGACGGGCATATACCTACATCCATCCTTTCCGCAATGACCTTCAGTAGAGTGCTGGAGCTGCCCCACGCGCATAATCTATACTATCTATACCAATATTATAAAGAGGCAAGATTTGTTTGTTTGTTTGTAATGAATAGGCACCGAAACTACCGGACCGATTTCAAAAATTATTTCACCGTTTGGAAAAATTAATATGCCGGCGCTTGAAAAGGCTGTTTAATTGTACCTTGGTAATAATCCTTATCAAAATAAATTACTTTATATTCAAGACGGCTTCAATACCTTTATATAACTTTTTAAATTATTGAATTCGTACATTTCATTCGGAAGATATTATCATGAGTTTAATAATGCAAGTTTTAGAAAAAAGTCGCGTGGTTGCCGCTCACCGCGCTCAGCTAGCCAGCATGCGATGTAGGCTCCATGTAAGCGTCATTGGGGTACGGGAGGAGTCAATGTTATAAAATAAAGGTTTATATGTATAATACGTACATATTTTAGTACCTATTACACTCGTGCGAAGCCGGGGAGGGTCGCTAGTACTACAAACAAAACATTTTGTTAGTATGAATGTCCGGATGTACCTATGATTGTTACTGTTTTACGCAGAAACTACTGAATGGATTTGGATAAAATTTGGTGCAACGATAAATAAGATACCTACCAGATTAACTTATAGGATATTGTTATAATGAGAACGAGGTCGAATGAAGTAGAATAAGGAGAACGTAATAAACTTATAGCACTTATTTTGCATGTTATTCAGTTCAATTTTGAAGTTAATTCTGAGAACAGGTTATGAATTACCCGAGCGAGAGACTATTATTAGGCAATAACCAATGGGCAATTTAACTCTGAGGTGGTCTTACAATTTTGCACAGGTTGTGAAGTATCAATCAATTAAATGAAATAGTGTAGAGAAGTGATTGATTTCCGCTTAACTATTATTATTGTACGCAACTCATGTTAATTGTGAATGTCTAATGCTGAATATTAAGGCAATAATTAAGTACAACGTCGCCGTAATAAAATTAAGCTGACCATAAAGTTCACATTGATACAAGTTCATGTATTGGTACGTACCTGGTGGAGAGGAATTTAAACCCAAATTGTACTTTTGCAAGATCAATGTGAGTTTTTTTTTTATCTTTCCCTCAAATATCGGCATTTTCATGTGTACCATCATTTAGCCAAAAATATTTTCTATCAGCCTACTACTGAATATAACTAAGTCGATTTACCATTGCGATCGCTTTCATTTTAAGCAAAACTCAACCTTACGGTTACTTTCATTACAAAGGTACTTCAGGCCTCTTTCGTTGTTGAGATATAATTTATGCCGAATAAAAGTTTTGACTTTGAGTTGAAGAGGTGTCGCATTTTATTAGATCAGTTATTGCATCTTTTATGTCAGATATTTGAACTTCATCACCACTGGGTACACTTCATGAAGCTTCTTCGTTTAGCCATACGGCAGCGTGTTTAACTAAGTTAAAATAAAAACTAATTGACCACGCACCAAAAGCGCGTACCCAAATACTTTTTCGTAAAGAACCTATAACTTGAAAATTCCTCCAAGAACTCCAGAGTCCTGGCATAAAGCATTCCGCCGGTGGGAACTATTTGTGGCTCCGTCGTTTTACGCAGAGTGGCGCGTCTCTGCTTGCAAGTAATTAAGTCGTCGCTCGACCGCCGCATAAAACGGCGATAATTCATTTTGTGTAACGTTCAATCGCCCACGTCGATTGAAGGCACGTTTATACGGCGCGAGAGCGGAGCGGAGCTTTTCTTAAGTCATAAAGGTCCTTATGTACCTTAATTCGTCTTTAAAGCAAATATTTACGAAATTTGAAAATTATTAGAATATTCCCATTGGTCTGCATTAGTAATGGGAGATTCTTAAATGATAACCAGTTCCAAAAAGTTGTTTTTTTTTCAGAGCTGATAACTAGAAAGAAGAAAAATAAAGTTTATGATTGATTATGAAAGATCAGTTACAAACTAAGACCAAATGAAAAATACTTAATATTGCGCATATCCCCACTCATCTAATCTTACGGAACTGAAAGATGTAAAATCTCAATTCTCTCTGATAGAAGGAATAAAATTGTCTTAAAATGGCGCCCAACATGTGGCGCTTGATGAAATCCGACCAATTCCTATTTAACAAATGTAATCTCTACTACTATGCAGATACTTATACGTTTTTTTCGTTGTATTATAATAACCGCGTTTTAATAAATGCGTGTGATCATATTTTTGTCCGTCTGTTTATTCCGTCTAATCTATATAAATATGTAAAATGCGAATATGTAAAAAGGAGCAAACGAGACTATTTTTATGTAAGCCGGTCTTAAACTTTGTGGATTAAACGATAACTCTCCATGCAGAAAGACTTGCGGGGACAGCTAATAAGCAATGAGGTAATTGTAGTTATCATTCATTATAATTTTAGCTCCGTAAACTTCCAAAACTCTCAACTTCAAAAGGTTTGTCAGAAAGTATTTTTTAAATAAAAAGTCTATTTTACTTTTAAAATATGTGTCTTAAGAAAAAAATTAAAGGCCATATCTTTTTCTAACTCAAATTTGATAAAAAGTCAGTAATGCAATTTCGGCAATAAGCCAACTTGATAAATGTCAGTCAGTTAGAGTCAATCTTTAGTTTCTACTAATCCTCATCATCTTCACCGTATGTGTGAATATTCGGAAGGCTCTCACGCCCAAAGATCTCTTCCAAAAGGCCAAATCGAACCGATCTTTGTGGAACAGAAATCGATCGATTGTTACGACCGGTTTCTGTTCAACAAGTTCTTTAACTTCTTACCATAGAAGAATATGTGATATTCAAATAGATAAACAGTCTTGAAAATTTGTAAGCTCGCGGCGTCGTCGTCGTCTCGTCCGATGCAAATGCGGCCGGTTCCTGTTCGGTCAAAGAGAGGTGTAATTGTAACATCTCCGCGGCTAATAGACGCCTCGGGCCTCTGTTGCGGGACTGGACCCGGACGAGGGTGTGAGAGGCCTGCTATGATACAGTTGTATGGATTACACACTGTCGTCTAATAATAGACACCGCATTTATCTAGATGCGTGTGCAAGCACTTTTAATGAACCATTCGTGGTAACAAACCCCAGCCCAACGTTAGCTGACCACTTCCAACCTCTAGCGGCTGCTACCTTCCTCTCCTGGAGTTACCAATAACATTTCTTTGCACATTACTAAAAACTATGACGTATAGTAATATTTGAAAGGAAATAAGGGCACATCACAGCGAGCGGTGGCCGACGTCAGTGTCGCGGCTGCTTCATTATTTATTGGAATAAAGAAATGGATTCAAACCATGATTTCATTTCTGCATAAGTTTATACCAAGCGGTTAAACCAATTTCATGATTCGTAGACCCATTATCCCAAACACACTTTGTGTTTGGGATAATCCACACGAACACTCTGTAATTGTTTGTAACAAAATTTCCCGCTCAAAACGATAGTTACCTACCTACTAGCATAATGCAAGAATACCTAATCCCTCGACCTTCAAAGTCGGGTATAACAGACATCATCTAGGAAGCTTCTCCCATCGTTGCCATCATCTTTACCTTGTGTCTAGATTGATGTCAAGGACACGCTCTAACTAATAACTACATGTGAATGATGTAACGATAATACAGGCAAATATTTACATGAGATATGAGATTAACAATTATGATGATTTTCATTCCGAAAAACGGGAACAAAGTCGCTGGCATGAGCCATTTCAAAGTATTTCAAAGTAGGTAAAGCGCCAATCCACTTAGCTAGTCTAGTTGTGGCAAAAACCGGACCCGCAATAATGTCCATAACGCAATTACGGCGCACCGTCCGTAATTAATCGAGCTGAGACGTCACCGGCGACCATAACTCACGGCGCAAAAATCCGAGCAGTTTAGAGCGCTAGATAGCAATCTAAATATTAGGAGAGTCTGGAAGTAAGGACGAAATGACCTGAGCAGTGGCTGATTTACTAATAGCCTGTAGATCTGCTCGCAAAAATGAAACGACAAACGGAAGCTTTCGTTTTTTAAGATTTACCGAAAGTCAGGGCCGGATTTAAATTTGTGCCGCCCTGAGGCACTGAAGAAAATGCCGCCCTATGACTCAAATTTTATTTATTGAATAATTCTCCAATTATAGAAAAAATAATTGATCAATTAAAGTTTTTGTTATCAGAAAGACGTAATTTGAAAATATTTTTAATTCTTAAAAAAAAATACATAAATTAATTAATTCCAAAAAATAAAAATATCAACTTTTATATTTTCAAACCTTTATGGAAATTAATTAATTGAACTATTCGAATAGTTTTCCCTTAAATTTCCTATATTATAATATAAAAAATAATTTGATACATAATGCATAAATTATGTTTCTTGAAAGATAAAATGTTTATTTAACAGAATTAGTTAAGTAATTATATATTGTGTAGAAATTGTTTTCTTACTTTCCAAATTTTGCCGCCCTAGAAAATTTGCCGCCCTGGGCACTAGCCCCGACTGCCCCTAGTGTAAATCCACCACTGCCGAAAGTTCAGGAACTGAAACGTGGTTTTTGACTTCGATAAACATTATTTTGTTTTTTGAAAACACTTTTTGTCCATTCGAAGAGAGTTAGTAACGTTCATGAAAATTAAAATAGCTATTCGTCATCGGATACGACATATTTCGTTTTTAGATCTGTTTGATGCCTAGGGTGGTGTAGTTAATATTTATTTTATATACGTTACAAAACTATATTCTATACACTAAAAATATTTATAGAAAACATGTAATTGATATGTGCAGAATATTAACTGAAGGTATACCTACCTATGCTCTGGCATTTAGGGTGCCCAGAGTTCTGGTTACATTACCTGTCTTACCTATTGATTGAAGGTATCGGTAACGCGAAAGCTTGTAAGAATAAATGGCTGTATGGTTGTTACTCTTTCAGACAATCGCTGTTTTAAGTTGCTACCCGTTTGGCAGCTTTAGAACTTTCAGTAGGGTTGGACACTTGTTATAAACACACCCTTCCACCTATCTGTTTTGAGCCCGCGTGTTAGAGTGAGGCCCTTTCCGTCTCATTGTTTAGATGAGCCCTAGACCCAGTACTGGGGCATAAATTGCTGAATTGTTGTAACTTACCTACCACCAGACTATAGTAATTTAGATTGTGGCAAGACCGCGCTAATCTTCAGTCAGCGGGAAACGTTGCAGCGCTCGCGACTTTTTGCGCTTTACGAGACTAATTTTAAATAGTGAAGCTAATTCAGAGTACCTACTTTAGACGACTTCCTAGATAGCTGATAGGCGAGCGGGACGGGCCGGGTGTCGTTACATTTCCGAGCCTCAGGTTCGATTCAAGATCAGGTCAATGTGGAAAACGAACTTTTCCTTATTGTCTCAAGTCTGGTTGTTGTAAAACCTTAGTTGTTACGTTTTTCTTTAACACAAGGACATGTATTTATTTATAAGCTTTATTGCACAAAAAAATTACAAATGGTGGACTTAATACTACGAGCATTCTCTACCAGTCAAGTTGGGTCATGCAGATAGTTAGTTTAAGGGTGCGGTAACAGTAAGAATGCATTGGCTACTTTAATCAAAGCTTAGTATGTGTAGGTAAAGTACCACCTACACTTACAAAGCTGCGAGCATATATTGTTTTGTTGCGGTTTCAGACAGGCTCGTACCTAATATTAGTAAGTATACCTATAGGTAGGCAGGTAGGCATAGGCCCTGGCAATTTGCCAGGGGCGCAACAGCGTTCACAGCGTTGACGCGCTTTTTAAGCTCGTGTCGTTTTAGCGTGAGCCGTACGCAACTTCATTACAAGCAAACAAAAGTGTGCGAGGTTTTGTAGCATTTAAATAATGTTACATTCCTATTGAAATGATCGTAAATACCTATACGCACAGAAAAATACGCCACATAGGTATCGCCAGTGAAAACGAGTTATGCACGCACATATGGTAACCTGTAATTCCTTTGCAGAAATTATGATCTAATGCAGACTTATTTGTTACCATTGATAAATACAAACCTCAGCCCGCTGACTCGCCCGCGGCCTCGCCACCTTTAGGCAGCCTCTCCCCGCTATTAACTGGACTTACCGTAAATTATCCGCTTTATGAATAGTAGAGAAGCCAGAGAGGAGATTTTTGGATTTACTCTAGCATGTAGGATTCTATCAATGGGAACTTATTATTTAATTTGGGCACTGTGGGCAACCTACTCATTGCCATCCCTTTTGAGTTATTTGATATCTATTTATCGCACTTATACTAGACATGAGAAATGTAAAGCCGATGAATGAATGTAAGTATAATATGAGGTACCCTTCTCGCAATAACAAGTAAAAACTTAAATAGATTCGGCTGAAATTTTGTAGGAAGGGCATAGCGATTTATCGCTCGAACTGGTGCAGCCCTTTCTTTATGAGGTACCTATTATCAATACTTATTTCTGACCAACCTCAAGAGAATTCTTCTATATAGTATAATCTAAATGTATGGGATAAAAACAAAATATAATTGTTATTTTTTTAGTAATTAATTAATTTAATTTGCGCAATCCAATAGGTCCCTACGAGGGCCTACTAAATCCAAAATGAGCGTCGTGGGCTCTCTTACTACCACTACCAATCATCCCGTTTAGCTAGCCGTTACTCCACAATAAACTCGAGTAATTAATATCTAATTTACGGGCTGGGCCGACGGTCTTGGTAATTTATCGGAAACTATCTGCTTATATATGAATTTAATTGGGTAATTATTAATAAGTTGAGCCGTAAGTATCTAAGTATTGAAAAGGGACATCAGTCGTTTTCTATGATGTATCTTCCAGTGTGCTACAACTAGAATAAGCGTTCGGAACGAGATTACCAATTAAGTAAATACATAGATGTATCTAGTTACAGGAGCTAGTGAAGTTTAGTATCATAATACGCATTTGTAGTCTCAATCGATCTCCTATGTGGAAATGCACTTTTCCACCCATTTGATTGTTGGCACACACTTAACAATGTTGAAAATGTAAAATTTTGTTACCCTGACAACACAATCGCCGATATGATAAGGCCTCTATTTGGAGGGGGTCTAGGTATGTAAAAAAACAAACCTACGTTGATAATAGAATGAAACCTACAAAAGTCACCCATTGCGTGAGATACACCAATAGGCATCTTTTCAAATAGGATTTAAAACTCCTTATAAGCACCTCTTATAGCAAGAGGTTTTCCATTAAGGAAGTGGGAAACTGCATATAGCGTCATCTGGATTTCGTCCCAGTTACCTACACTCCAACATGCTTTTGTGGGTTAGACAAACATTGTTTACCTATACTAAACTCAGTTCTTGTGAAAAGGAAGTGTAGTACCTACTTAGATCATAACGGCGTTACCTTCGTGCATCACAAACGACGCAAAACTATTGAACTCGGTCGATATCTTAATATTAGTCGAGAAGCACAGGCAGATGCATTTGCACTTCAGATTACAAATTTGGATTCTTGGCTTAAACACCTCTCTACTGATCTGTAAGTTAAGACTAGTATGGGACGCAAATCACTGTGCAACGTTGCTGGCATCCGTGGAATCACTCAGCAGGGTCCACTGAAAACCAGCGTCATGGTCTGCGACGTGAGCCATGCCTTATGCTGAGTGAGGCCCTTTTATTGTAGACATCATGACTTTCCATTGTCAGCATTGCCCGGTTGGTAAGGAGAACACTGATTTTTACGGTTTTTTTTGTTTTTCCGTTTCTTTTTTTGTAGATACTTATATGGCTGTGTTGTAATGTATTTTAGTAGGTAACTACTAAATATTTCTTTCTTCAATAAAGTACATAACTGACACCAAATTTGGTTCTAGCGTTTAAGAACATTGATAAAATTCAACATCCTTAATACCTCAAAATTGAACTCAATTAAAAAAAAAGAGGGATATAAAAATAAAACTCATCTGATTATTTAAATGTAGGTAAGTGTATTAGCAACGTTGGTACATGAGATTACTGATTAATACTGCCGTGGAATATCATAACACCGCGATGTTCAACATACAGAACACCATAACAATTAGTGTCCAATAATACGATTAGTAAAAAAAGATTTTTATCACCATAAAAAAACCGTGCACGCCCTAAGATGCGACTTACATACAAATGTTGCGCCTCTATCACATCTATAAACCCATAACTGATTAATACGTTAAGGACACTACTGATAAATATAAAACGTGAGCATTCGTACAGTAGGAGACTTTACTTCTTAACAATTATACTTTTATCATATCCGACTAATACAAGAATTTAAATTCATCTGAAAACGACGGAGACTCCCGTTCGCGCGTCCAAAGAGCGTTGTTCCATAATTTCGTTACGCATCAAGGTTAGTTTCGCTAAAGTCGACAACTTGTTATTTTAAACTAATGAAGGTATACACACTAGGACCGCATTATCTTGGCATTGCAAAAATCGTACCTCAAAGATTAAGCAATGCGTGCTTAAGATTTCCATTTCTGAAGAAACGCGATTTACAAGAGGTATAGGGAAAACGATTAAAACTAAGATGTAATCAAAATACATACTTCATTCGTCACATTATTTCAGAATTATCAGAAATTATAATTGAAAATTTCTCCAATATTTTTCGCATACAATATTTGAGATGCGACGTCATAGTGTGTACCATCCTCAAAACCATGTCAAAATGATTCTAATCCAACAGTATACGTCATCGACATTAAAATAAGATAAAACCCTCTTAATTTTCATCTACAATAATTATTACTACAACGTTTTCTAGTACCCAATTATCATTACTCGGTATAAAATGTCTAATTAACTAGAAAATTGAGTGAACAACTATGAAAAAACTAAAATAAATAAATGAAGCCATGATCATAACTAAATTATTGTATACCTATGCTCTATGCAGTGGTAAATGATCACAAAATATTTAATTCCAGTTGTAGTCTTGTTCGGTGGGTACACAAATCCATAATTCCGAAAATAATTGCCTAAAAACAACGACTAGGCCAATAATACTCCACGTCATTAAAATAAAAGGAACTTAAAAAAATAAATAAAAAGAAAACAAAATAAAAATCATTCATTTAATTCTCTGTGATAATATAATAATTTGTTTAATTATAAGTATCTTTAAGAGAGAATAATGTTCTATTAAAATCTACATTACAACATGACAGGAAAACTATTACATTACACTACTGTCGCAACGACAAACGAAGACCGCTTTCTTTAAATAATTTCTCAATATAAAATTTTAAATAAAATATAAATAATCGAGTATTACTGTTCCAACAACTCTATAACCCATGGTTGACCATAGACTAATAAAATATTTTTAAACCGTGGTGTAACACTAGATAATGATCTCGGATAAATTTATGGTGACACTACAACGACTTACAAATAATTTTAAACTTCTAGAGATCTTGAGGTGGAAGGTAAATCAACCGAGTAAAATAAACCTGACAATCTATACAAGGTTTTACACTTAAGGATTGTCTCAATAAGAATTCATATAGACAGCATTTGATTAAACATATCATATAGTATATCAAAAACAATATATGTATCTAGTAATGCCTACATACAATTTCCTAATATTCTCACCTAAAAACACGATAAATAAATGATAAGACGATTAAATAATTATCTCTTAAGCCTAACTTAAATTAAAGAAGTACTTCAATGGAAATCATTATAACATCGCTTCATAGAAGCGACATAAACCTGGCAAGCAGACTGTAATGAAAAGTGGTTGTACATTCGCTTACATTTTTTAAAAATATCATACAAAAACTTACATACGGGTACTTAAATCATTATAATGCACAGGATGAGGGTAGTTTTGTTTTGTACCAGGTTATCAGTCAATCATCCGTCAGGACGTGTCGAAATGCATTTGTTGTGCATAAAATATATCCAAAAACTCTTGTCACGAAACCCTTATATTAAACCTCTACACAATTTATTAACCTTACAGTATGATTATGTAAAATAAATAGTTACATTAATAACTACAACCGAACGGAGGGAAAATAACGTAATCAAGACTTTAAAACTCCCCAATTGTATATGGGAACCAATATATACCAAAGCTAATGTTTATATGTAACATTTAACGGTCATAAATCGGAGTCATCTGCCATCTCTGTACTGCGATTTCAAAGAGGGAGTACTGTACAAGACATAACCATAAAAAATAACTAGCTTCTCAAATCTATCACTTTCTTGTTTCTGATACCTATCAAGTTTAATTATTGATGACTTCATACAAACGTACATACACTATTCCTTGATAAACTAAATAAATTACAATAGCTGCAGAATCACATAACTTACTCGACATCTAAAATGTTAATTTCAGAGACGGCAAGTGATCCGTTTTTTTACACATCACGAAAATCAACACTGGGAGATGTGTTACATATCGAAAATCTCTCCCATAAAACCCGCTTTCAAACACTGCACGTATACGTCAAGAGCACGAGACAAAAGTAATAAGATTTAAAAAACCACGATTTGATAGATTGAAATCGAAGGATCGATAAATAATTCGATATTTCAATATTTACGAATAGTGGGTGATATTCTTATGTCCAGGTATCTTCGACGCAGCGCACAGAATAGTCGCCCTGTTACGAGATCAATGTTATATCGATATAATAGCTGCAATATAACTAGTGACGTTAACAAACGGTTATTTTGGGACTCGTACCGTGAACGTCCGTCAACTGTAGCGAGTAATGTGAAGATAAAAAGCTTTGCAGGTATATATAACCTAATTAGCCAAAATGTAAACATTCAAACTGCTTTACAAAATTAAATTATTTAAATAATTGTCAGGTCAAGGTTTGTAAAATATATATATTACTACGCGATTGCAAGCACTTATGCGTGCTCCAGGTGGATGCTTATAATAGTTTTTAATTGTAGCTCGTACATAACTGACGCTATATAAGAAATAATTGATCGATTAAATTTTTACTTAATACCATTTCATATTGTAGGTCTGATACTTTATCAGAATAAGAAGTGCATTCATGAGAATTGTGAAGAAGATTTACTCACTACAGTTGACAGAGGCTTGCCTACCCCTCCCAATCTCCCCACTTTCCTCATTCGGGCATGTTTCGAAACGAAAGAACACACCCGTCCAGGTACAGTCGACTATATAACCCCGTTAATGCTCTCTATAACGTCCCTGATCAATGCAACTTACGCTAAATATAAGACGGATATTCCTTAAGTTTATAAGAGGACAATAGACACCTATATTACAATTATTCATAGAGGGTCGTGGAATGGATACAAAATATTACAAAATTCTATCATTATTATATTTAAACTATGGCGTCCCAACATTTAAACCCGGAGAAAGCGTGACGTATTAACCAGCGTAAAAAAAACATGAACACGCCGCGCATTCTCGCTGAGTTTAAACAATATTTGCTAGGACACAGTGAATTCTACTAAACTAATACGTTATAAATAATAACAACAATATTCAAATCCCGATAAATTTAAATGTAAACTGCTGTTAACTTGTTAATGATTACAATAAGGGAATACATGGTGTTCTTCGTCATTAAAGTTAGTCGTGAAACACCAATAGTTTATTTTACAATACTTTACGAGTTCCGATTGATATAATATTAGGGCGAGTCCACATTCGTTGCATTTTGACGTAACACAAAGAAATATTCATCGTTGTATCTACGCACTGTTTAGCAGTAGTAAATATTTGTATGCATGTCAAAATGCCGCAAACGTTGACGCGTATTTAAATACCGAACAACAATTTATTTTCTGTCGCGGCGAGCCTCGAATGAGTAGAAAACTTCAGTAAACGTCACACCTACAAGAAACCCCCGTAATTTAAAAATACATAAATGGCACGAATATGTACATGGGGAATTGACATGATCTCTTTACAAAAACGGCGCTACTACATAACGAACGCGAATGAACGAGATTTAGGCCAGGCGGCGAACCTTCATTCACATTAATCTGATAAATTAGTTAAACCTCCTCCGAATGAGAAAATTGACGCTTGTTTAACTAGTTTAGAGATTTTAACCGTACAATTCGTGGCAATACTATATTGACATTCAAATATAATCATTCAATTTTATTTCCATATCATCTTCCTAAAGTATTGTCAAATGATGAATAATTTGAGTGCAAATTCATCTTCTTATTAGCCTTCCTGAAAAATCAAATTCAGTAATGAGCATCTTAAAATTCAGACAATATACTCAGATAACTAATCATTTGACAATTCAAAGTGTTCTATATCTCCGACATACTCAAATATTAATATATTATTTCCATCGAATGTACAAAGAAGTACAATTGCATACATTCAACAAACAGCAAAACCACTACTTTGTAAAATAAATGCTTGTGCATGTTAGCTCTTCTTATAATTACTCATTTAATGCGCAGAAACATGTGGAAACTAGCGTACGTGTACGCTTATATACAAAAATGTAACACGTTCATTATGAAAATCTATGTTTGGTTATTAAATTATTTCATTTGCTGTAAAGGGAATGTAAACACTAAATGCAACTTAACTACAGTTTAAATTCGTTATAATATTTATCCAACAGTTAGGTTAAAATGATGAACTTTCATAATGAACGTTGATCAACAAAACATATAACTACGCAAGAATGCGTATCTATTTCAATAATACGATACTGAACGGTATAATAATGTTACTTTTAAATACGCAACGCTTGCACTGCCCTTTCGCGATAATTTAATTTTTACAGATAATGTCGATTAATGCCCAGTTCCAATATTTTAAGATTCGTAGTGTCAAAAATGACTATCCGTTTTTCTCCAACCGACTACGAGTCGTTAATACCGTTCCATAATTTTCTATCCATGCCAGCTGTCATCAGTCGTCCGTCTATCGTTTTTCTAATATTGGAACCGGGCATTGGTGGAATCACAATCATTCAAGGAAAACAACCCGTTACGTTAACGATATATTTTTGTAATTATAATGTTCAATAAAACTAATAAATGATTATGTAAGGAAAACAAACCTTTCTATCACGTAGGGCAGCGCAAACGAACGATTCAAAAGCAAATTATACCAAACGGTACCACCAAGAAATACAGACAAAAGTGGTAAGCCAATAAACCTTAATATATGAAATAATTAAAATACATCATTAACGTAAATAATAAATAATTTAAATGACTTTGATCAGTTAATCAGTTGATCAGATCAGGTCACAACTTTTCGACTAATAAAAGGTCCATAATTTTCTGACATATAGTATAAAATAAAGTACAGAGTCTTATCAAGATTTACGTTGGCTTACCACTCAAAATAATAATCTACGCTGTCGCGGAGTAAACCATTGCGTTTTGATTTAAACTCATCGGTTTTGTCTTTATTAGCCTTTTTCCTATGAAACTTAAAAAGATCTTCTAGGGAAAAACGGTGGGAGGTTCAAATGTGATTTCAAACAAATAGCTGCTTTATTTTCAAGTGTTAACTTTTATAAGGATTCACAATGAACACCTTGATTCAAATGAAACGAGTAAGGTAGATATCGTAATGAACCTTACTGTTTGGTAATACAGCTTGCTATTTATTCAAAATCACATTCGTATCTCTCTCAGTGCTTCCCAAAGCTGCTTCTTCTAAAAGCTTCACATAAATATGGCTAATTGACGTTATCATCTTATCTGTGGAAGCGAAACACTCCAGTGTTTACTCCGCGAAAGTGTTATAATGTGTGTGAACTTAAACCAGTGCCGCGTCGTCAGGAGCGAGGCAAGCGCAGCAGGCGAGGGGGTCCCGCGGGCGCGGGCGCTAGCGACTGCTGGGGGGCGGCATCTGCGCCTGGACTCCCTGCAGGTTCATCGGCCGACCGTTCGGGTTGCCCATACCCAGGCCGTCCTGGTAGCTGTTCGCGTCCATAGACGGGATGTCATCGTTCTGCGAGGTGGAAGACAGGTTAGTTGAGTTTGAATTGTTTTCTTTTTACAACAATCATTGCCATTACAGAAGACAGGGTATTTTTCAGGGTCTAACCGAGTGGTAAGTAGTTAGCGTTTGGAGGAGTTTGAAATGTATTTGATTTACATTTCACTCGGAAACGTCCCGTGTTGTTGAAATGTCAATTCCATACATTAAAACTATCAAATTTAAGACTCTCGCGTTCCATTTGAAACGTTTAAAATAAGCTAAAGGGTCAAAACGCGACACCATTTTTTGGTAGTTAATCGAAACTACTTAATGCCCGATGTTTCGGCTAGGTTGCACCAACCGTGGCATGAGCTGACTTCGAGCTGATATTCAGTTAGTAGTTCGTATCAACTACTAAAAAATGGTGTCACGTTTTGATCCGTTAACTTATTTTAACCATTTGAAACTATTTGAAATGAAATCGAATTGCGAGAACTGCCTCTTGGCTTGGACCCATAATAAGAGACGTTAAATTTTATTGAGCTGGTTTAAATTTTGCCAACTGCTTTATTATTTCAATATTGTATTCAGGTAAGGATACTCAATCAACTTAATTAAAGAAATTTGGGAAATGCTACATCAAAATTGTTCTAGTGCATTTTCAACAGTGTTTAGCAAAACAGAAGTTTTTTTCCTTTTCATATTTGAACATCTTTTCAAACATATTCAGAAACGCGGAACATCGTAAGTGACTTTTTTTAACGATTTTCATTTTATTAATGAGTGACTGAAAACGCAGATTATTGTTAGCGGATACACGATAATCAGTCATTTGTAAAATTGTGTACATACAAGACAGTGGTTAAGTTACAGTTTGACGTCACGAAGCGTGCACACCCATGTCATGTAGTGCGTACAATGCATTTTGTTACGTGAAATATGTTAATAGCTGTTGTATTTAACAACAGAACATTTGTATTGTTCAGCAAATTAAGCAGTTTTAATGTGCGATAGTTTAATGGCTGCGTGTAGCTAGGCATATATCGAGAGACGGCAGTTTTAATGATTTCAGACAATTTCCAAACTATTTTTAGTGTCTTATCGATAAGATTTCTCCATTAGAGGTTATGACCTCTGATCTTGATCTATGGATAAAGACTATTAGTAGTATGTACAAATGTTATACCACTGTCCGTGGTCTGCGGATAGCCTGGTCTATTGGTGGTCTACGCAAGTAGACAGATAAGGAACTGACGTCATACCTCTGCTTGTGTCTGCGGATGGTTCGGTTCTCGTAGCGGGTATCGCTCGTGGATGAGACGGGCCGCGACAGCATGCTATCGGCATTCATAGGTGGTCTACTGTAATTCTACTCAAGTAGACAGAGAAGAACATTTATGTACTGACGTCATACCTCAGCTTGTGTCTGCCAAAGGTCTGCTCCTCGCAACGGGTATCACCGGTGGAAGAGATGGGCCGCGAGAGAATGCTGTTGGCGTCTATCGGTGGTCTAATGTAGGTCTACGCAAGTAGACAGATAAGGAGCTGTATTTACAGACGTCATACCTCTGTCCGGTGCCTGCGGATGGTCCTATCCTCATAGCGGGTGCCACCAGTAGACGCCATGGGACGCGACAGCGTGCTGTTGGCGTTGCTGGGCGAGTGCGGTGCCCCACCCGACATCGGCGTGCCCTGACCTGCTCCCACACCCGTGTCTATCACACATGCGAACAATGCAAGTGCGATGTCACCACTAGTGTACATTTTCAATGAGATGGCAGATGTTGGATGAACGGTAATCAGAATGGAAGCGGTTTTTGGCGAATAGCCATATATAATTTGACCGAAATGGGACATGAAAACTTTAAGCAGGAGAATGGAATTACCATGATGATCATGTATATGGTCATATGCAGCCAAGACGGCACACAACGATTTGGAAAGAAATAAACTACATTTTGATTTGTGTATATGGAAGAAATATACTGAAACATGTTGCGCTCGTTTTGACATCTCTCAGAGATATAACACTGGGGCCCTGTAACTGATACGAGCGTGTAAACCACAGTAGCTTGGTAGTGAAACTAAGGGATATTGAAGTCTTTTTAACAACGAATGCTGATGAATAACTATTGAAGTTAGGGTCACAGTAAGTTTTCCCACCACTTAAGCATGTTTACTATGTAGAGTTAGAGAATATAAATATATACCCCTTAGATTTGTGATAATTCAAGCATACAACAAATGTGACTTTTAAAAATCGTTAATAATCCACGAATATGTGGACTCGACTCTTAATTCTCATTTATAAATGTACAAAAGTCGTGTAGAAATGAAAAGTGTCAGTAGATTTTAATGCAATGATAAACATTAATGGAAACGAATGAACTAAATCACAAGTGATACTCAATCGATTTAAATGTCTAATTAATAAATCAAGACATAATCATTCTAAATAAATTCATTTTGTGCATAACATTGATACACAAAATGTATTGATGTGTATATTAAATCGTTTCCCAAATATTATCAAAGCAACAAAACAAAGAAATGTTATATTACAGTAAATTATTCGACACAACGTGGCTCGATGGAATTAAAGTCACAGTTAAAAGTTAATATTTTAGTTACATGACAAAGATAGCTGCGCAGAATCCAAACTTTTGGCATGATATAACTGTTTTAATGGTATTCAAATGTCAGTTCGCTTCGTCTCCCCTGACATAAAAGCCTTGACATGGAATAAAAGCATGGATTATATACAGATATGCTTGCTCATGTATTTCAGCGTTACATGTGAATGATGCAATGAGACAATCTGTACAGGCAATTCACATGATAACATTTACAACATATACAGAAGACCATATATGTACATACTTTGTCCTTCATTTAAGCGTTTTTGTGTTTGTTTTATACAATACTATGACGAATGAAAAAGTCATAAGCATTAAGCACGTTTAATTCGCATGTCTCTTTACATATGGTAAAATATATCGTGTAGAACGGTGTTTTAGTTCCTTTGATGATCATTTATAGTTTAAAATACACCTATAATTAATTTATTTTTGAAAAGACTATCGGCAAAAGTATACTTTAACAAAAACATAACGCTTTCTTTCATTTTGGAATAAAAGTGTTATGTATAGTATAAAAAATGTATTGTAAGCTATTATCTCTCTTCCTACCAAATTTCAGAAGTATTTGCTTGAAATAGTAACAAACATACTCTCACGTTTATAATTTTAGTAGGACTATGGCACTTAAGGCCAGTATTGCAATGCTCGTGTCGATATAAAGACAGCTATGTACGTCATGACGTGGGGATAATCATTTGTTTGTCTTGTGCATTGTATTGTGGCTCTACATCTTCGATCAAAGGTTAGCGCTTATATGTGTTTTGTTAGATCACTGTCCGTTTGTAGGGGTCATTGACAGTATATTAGCTCCTCCCAGCCTGATGGTAAGCAAGAGAGGAACCAACATCGCGATGACCACGGATTTGATACCATACTACCTAATCCACTAAAACCGCCATTCCGACTCACAATATGTTTCTTCACGTTTTAGTTCGTCATTCAATTCAACTAACTCAATAAGTCAGATGAACAGTTAAATTAATGTGACAATACCTCCTACTTCCAATAACGATATTGGAACGAAACGAAAAAACGAAAAGTATCGTTTTTCAAGATTAATCAAATAAGAAGGGAGTTACCACGAATTTTTTGATTTGCATAAATAAGATTTTGTTTTGTTTAAACCCTTTAGTCGCATTCGAAGTGAGTTGGTTACGATTATGAGAAAAAAAAATTGCTAAACGTCGTCGGATCCTATTTCGTTTTTGTGAGTAGACCCCAAGGTACCGAGTTGCGACAGTAATGATGTCGAGTGCCAGTGGTGTGCAACTCACCGGAGCTGTTGTTGGAGCCGCGCGGCAGACAGGCGCGTGCAGGCGTGAGGAAGTCCGCCTCGCGCCAGCCGTGCTTGCGGTACACCTCGCGCAGCTCGGCGTGCGACCACATCGTCATCAGCACTTGCCCTGCGGGGGACACGACTGTTGAGGACACTGTTCTGTTGCCACTTGAATCAACTATTTGTTCGGTGTTTTTACACTAATTTAATCTTGGATTCCGGAAAAGCACATCAAATAATAGCTCGTTTTTATATAAAATATATATTAACATTACTGAATTTGTTTATTTATGGCGAACTGACGTCTCGACCACAGAATAAGTATGGCGTCCACTGCCTTACACATTCTCGTCAAATTACGCGATTTGACGGTCTGTTTTATGGAATCTTTTGAAACACTTTTCAAATACGAGTCGAAACTTTACTTGGTACGCTAAGAAAAAATTAGACCGCTGAATATTTTTTATATTGCACTTCAAGATTGATCTTATCCGACCTGATGTTAAGTAGTAATGAGGTCCTAGCTGAAGGGCGACGAGTACAGCATAATAAATCTGTTATTGGACTTGTCGCCCATTGAAGCCTTGACCCCTGCTACTAAGGAAGCACCCCCCAGGAGCTCTGGAAACCTTAGTCACACGCAGGAACACAACAACACAGAAGCTATTGTTATTTGACTGTGGTCTTCTGAAAGGTGGAGGTATTTCACCAGTCGGGCTGCTCCAGTTCGAGCGATAAATGGCTATGCCCTACCTCTCTTATAAAAAATTGGTTGCCTGTAAAGTCGGGCGAAATACGGGCGAAAGTTTTACGTGACAACGACTTTGAGTGGTAAAATCATTTTAATGTGAATATTCATTCGTATAGTAGGAAGAAGGATGAAATAATAGTAACAATTTAAAACATTTATTTATACAAAGAATTATATTTAAAACATTAATTTATACAAAGAATATCGCACTGAATTTCATATTAACAAAATTTTATTCGTCTATCTCTCTCACTCTCTCTCTCTCTCGCTCTTAGGCGGGCTAACTGTGCTCGAGTGGAAGGGACGCCTGCCTTTCACTTTTTATGTCTGTCTCTCTCGCTCTTAGGCGGGCTAACCATGTCCGAGTGGAAGGGACGCGTGCCTCTCACTCGCTCTCATTGTGAGCGCATAACGTGAGCGGAGCGTAACGCAGTTTCTTGAAGTGTCACCCGGCAAACCAATTTATAAAACGTTGTCACGTCAAAATCGGCTGCTGTATAATGAAAAAACTAGGCTACCTGCAAACTTGAGCACTCTGGGCGTGTGGCGATGCCGCTGCTTGGTGAGGCTGAGCAGCCGCTCCACGCCGCCCGCCTCCAGCAGCGACCGCGAGAACTCGCCGCTCTTCTTGATCACCTCGTTCAGCGTCGCCAGCACCGCTGCTATCGTGTCATCTGATGTGCCCTGAGAATAACAAATAAATCTACTTAGTAATAAACGACCCATTTTCACGCTACCTTTGTGGGCAAATTTGCAAATGTGTGTTTATTCATAAATTAATTACTGCACTGCACTTGAAAGTAGTTAATAATTCAAACTGCTGTCTGCTGATTGACATCAACTTCTTTAAGCTGTTTATAGTTTCACTGAAACAGTTGTCGGTAACTGTACTCCGTTTTTAACATTATAATGAATTTTGAAAATAAAGAAGCAATAAAGCTCTTATTTAAACACTAAAATAACTATTTAATTAATAATGTTGAGTTGAAATCACTATAAACTATTTGTTTCGAAAGAAATGTTTCTCAAACAGCGCTCAGTTTTAGATGTTTCAATACTATTGGGATGTTGAGTGACGCTTACGTTTACTGTCATTATATGGTCTAACTAATACACGTTCCGTTCTGACTCTTAGTTCTTTGAAATTTTTCACGATGATTCGTTTGTTTCAAATATTTTATTACTTTTGTTGTAGAAAGTTTATGAATAGCATTTTAATATAAAAATTCGAGTGAACATTAGTCAATGGAATCATATAACCCCAAATTGTGTTCTAAATCTCAAAAAACGAAGTACATATAGACTAATTTTCGTATGCCTAACGAGTGCTCGATAGCAGCGATCAGGCTGTATCTACGGGAGCCTATGAAACTGAATACGAAGGAGTGTTACCTGATCGTGTTGGTGGTTCCCGCTGGGCAGCTTCTGGACCAGGTCGCGCATGGCGTACTTGCCGATCAGCTCCTTGTTGCGTTGGTCGATGGCCAGGTTCCGTAGAGCCGTTGCGACCGCACACACCACGCGGTCCACCTCCATGCGGAGTAGTTCTACTAGGATTGGGAGGCCTGGGGACAATATGGGATCAATTAGTTTTGTAGCGACATCTACCGAGATACAAGATAAAATAGTCACAACAGGTGGCGCCAGATGACAAAGATATTATTCACACATATTACGGTTTACGAGACACATTTCCGCTATTCTCATTTGTAACTTCTTTAACACAATAATTGCCTTACCATGAATTCCGAGGGAAAAACGAATCCCTTCTGGAAGCAGGTCAGCATTTTTCAAGGTTCTCCTCAGGGGGCCATCAAGTATTCAAATTCTTATCTAGTAGGTATAGTCAATAGCTTCAGTTCGTGAACAACTTTTTACCTTGTCACATTAAGTCACTGTCTATCTGGTTTGCTTAGTTACGCGGAGATTTGGTATGACAAGGTACTGAGGTGTATACGAGCTAATGATGTTGGCTATACGACAAAAATCAGGGTCTCGCCCACCTTTCTCCTTGCGCACGGCGGCGCGGATGTCTATGGAGGGCTGCCAGTAGCACGCGGCCAGGTTCTGCAGGGCGCCCGCCGCCGCCTCCAGCGTCTCGGGGTTGGAGCACGTCTGCAGCAGCGCCATGTACAGCGGGACCACCTGCGCGAGAATAATGCTTACTAACTGGGCACTAAAGTCCAAATCAGACTGTGCTTTTTTTATTTTATTTAGCACTTCAAGATTGACTACATCCCATATGGTGTGAAGTGGTAATGACGTCCTAGCTTAAGGGCGAAAAGTACAGCATAATAAAGCTGTTACTGCACTTGTCGCCCTTACCCTGAAGGTTTAACCACTACTACTAATCTAGCACTGCCCAGGAGCTCTGGAAACCTTACTCGCACGCAGGAACACAACAACACAGAAGTGATTGTTATTTGGCTGCGGCCTTCTGTAAGGTGGAGGTGTTTCCCCAGTCGGGCTGCTGCAGTTCGAGCGATAAATCGCTAAGCCCTACCTCTCTTAAAAAACTTTGAAGTTACCAAATAACGTAATCATCGAATCAAAATGAATCGTACCAAATAACGAAATACCACTGACTGACTGACTGATTAATCACGGAATCTCAGTTACTATAACACCAAACTTGTAGGCTCCATACAGGATGTAGGCATGCATGGATTTTAGGAAACTCTATCTCGTGGGGGATAAAACGAGACTTGATAATTTTGTATGAAAAGCCTATGTTTTTGAAATAAGAGACTTAAAATTTGAATTGCTATATTCTCACCATCTAGATGACTAACGTGTATTTTGGAGATAAACCCCCTTTTAGGGCTAAAGCAGAGGATCATGGCTTCCACGCGTACGAGATCACGGGCGGCTGGTAGTAATAAATAAATAATTCTTTGACTTACACACCTATTCGTCGGAAATATTGCAATATCGCGTACCTAGCATTTGCCATAAAGATAAGTTTTGTCTGTTATTGCATATTAATCCAAATTAGAACCTTCGGAAAAATCTACTTACGCGGTATTGCACTATCCCCAACGTATAGTCTAATACCAAACTAAGCTTTCAAAAGGTACTTTGGTAGTTAACTGTGTAGTTAGGCAGGTCAAATGTAACTAATGTTTCTTTGTATTAAGTCTCATATTTGTAAACACATTTTAGAAGACTTCAATATCTCACCTCTGGTGACCACAGCATCTCTGTGCCCTTGGGTACGCTGTACCCGAGCTGTGTATTCGAGGTTGTATCTCCCAGAGGCTGCGTATCAGGATCGCTCTTGCCGAGCGGGCTGGTGGAGTTTGAAGACGATGAACCTTCTTTCTTCTTTTTACTGCCGCCGAAACAGCCTAAGTTTTCGCCTAAAAGACAAAAGACACAAGCATGTATGTATATAGTAGGTATTTGAAAAACACAAATCGTCACTGCATCTTCATCCTTTTTATTAAACTCCCTTTCCCAACCTTAACTTGTAAGGTATAAATGTATATATCAACCTAAGACCATCAGACCTTGTTTAAAACAAACATTAGAATCAAGTCATTGTTACAATAATGATAACTAGCATAATCCGATTTATATTCTGGATTGGTGATGTGAACAAACGTGAACAATATAGGAAACCTTCCCTCAATCCGGGAATCGAACCACAAGATAATAACGTAGTAGACCATTGAAATTTGTTGGCCATTTTTTCCCTTTTTTATTTATTTTAAAGAAAATAAAGTACCTTTTGAAGCACTAGCTTGTATCCTGGCTTGTCCCGACGATTGCGTAGGTGGTGCCCTCGTATCGTAAAGTGGATCTTCAATTTCTTGACATCTAAAACAAACAGATACACAAATATTTTTATAAGTAAATCGAAATGAACTCAGTTGTCAAGATCTATGTGGAATACTAGACTTCGTAATTAAAGACATCCTTTAAATTCATCTGTGTCATCCTTTAAATTCAGTTGCGAAATTTGTGTGGTGCGTCTTTTCTTACTATTTACCGGCAAAAATAACTTACTTTCATTTATATGGCTGCTTAAACACTTCGAGGGACAAAGTTGCGAAGTAGGGGGAGCTGTTCTGCGGATGTCACCGTGGCCGTTTTATAACCGTAATTGATAGTTACATTTTATTGCATAGAAAATTTAAAAGTTTTAGGTAGAGGAAATAGTAGTTAGTTAGGTGTGCAGCAGCGCGTCGGGCATACCTGTAGGAGAGGTTCCTGAGCACGCAGACGCAGTTCTCGACTATCTTGGTGCCGATGGCGTTGGCGCGCACGGCGGCGCGCACGGTGTGCAGCAGCGCGTCGGGCATACCTGTAGGAGAGGTTCCTGAGCACGCAGACGCAGTTCTCGACTATCTTGGTGCCGATGGCGTTGGCGCGCACGGCGGCGCGCACGGTGTGCAGCAGCGCGTCGGGCATACCTGTAGGAGAGGTTCCTGAGCACGCAGACGCAGTTCTCGACTATCTTGGTGCCGATGGCGTTGGCGCGCACGGCGGCGCGCACAGTGTGCAGCAGCGCGTCGGGCATACCTGTAGGAGAGGTTCCTGAGCACGCAGACGCAGTTCTCGACTATCTTGGTGCCGATGGCGTTGGCGCGCACGGCGGCGCGCACGGTGTGCAGCAGCGCGTCGGGCATACCTGTAGGAGAGGTTCCTGAGCACGCAGACGCAGTTCTCGACTATCTTGGTGCCGATGGCGTTGGCGCGCACGGCGGCGCGCACGGTGTGCAGCAGCGCGTCGGGCATACCTGTAGGAGAGGTTCCTGAGCACGCAGACGCAGTTCTCGACTATCTTGGTGCCGATGGCGTTGGCGCGCACGGCGGCGCGCACAGTGTGCAGCAGCGCGTCGGGCATACCTGTAGGAGAGGTTCCTGAGCACGCAGACGCAGTTCTCGACTATCTTGGTGCCGATGGCGTTGGCGCGCACGGCGGCGCGCACGGTGTGCAGCAGCGCGTCGGGCATACCTGTAGGAGAGGTTCCTGAGCACGCAGACGCAGTTCTCGACTATCTTGGTGCCGATGGCGTTGGCGCGCACGGCGGCGCGCACGGTGTGCAGCAGCGCGTCGGGCATACCTGTAGGAGAGGTTCCTGAGCACGCAGACGCAGTTCTCGACTATCTTGGTACCGATGGCGTTGGCGCGCACGGCGGCGCGCACGGTGTGCAGCAGCGCGTCGGGCATACCTGTAGGAGAGGTTCCTGAGCACGCAGACGCAGTTCTCGACTATCTTGGTGCCGATGGCGTTGGCGCGCACGGCGGCGCGCACGGTGTGCAGCAGCGCGTCGGGCATACCTGTAGGAGAGGTTCCTGAGCACGCAGACGCAGTTCTCGACTATCTTGGTGCCGATGGCGTTGGCGCGCACGGCGGCGCGCACGGTGTGCAGCAGCGCGTCGGGCATACCTGTAGGAGAGGTTCCTGAGCACGCAGACGCAGTTCTCGACTATCTTGGTACCGATGGCGTTGGCGCGCACGGCGGCGCGCACGGTGTGCAGCAGCGCGTCGGGCATACCTGTAGGAGAGGTTCCTGAGCACGCAGACGCAGTTCTCGACTATCTTGGTACCGATGGCGTTGGCGCGCACGGCGGCGCGCACGGTGTGCAGCAGCGCGTCGGGCATACCTGTAGGAGAGGTTCCTGAGCACGCAGACGCAGTTCTCGACTATCTTGGTACCGATGGCGTTGGCGCGCACGGCGGCGCGCACGGTGTGCAGCAGCGCGTCGGGCATACCTGTAGGAGAGGTTCCTGAGCACGCAGACGCAGTTCTCGACTATCTTGGTGCCGATGGCGTTGGCGCGCACGGCGGCGCGCACGGTGTGCAGCAGCGCGTCGGGCAGCCCGCCCAGGCAGCGCAGGCGCCGCCGCGCGTACTCGCCCGCCGACGACGCGTTGCGCAGCACGCCCGACGCGTTGCGGAACACTGGCATTACATTAATATAGTCATTCAATTACATTACATTAAATCAAATTAAATTATTTATTTCTACAAGTGGATTACAATAAATTCTTTTGCACGTCAATTATTTTTTCCTACCAGTGGGTCGAAAAGCTGGTTCTGTTGAGAAGAAGCGGCGCAAGAAACTTTGATTATCTTGGTACAGATGGATATTTAAACTATATCACATTTTTTTTAAGACTTTCGCGTTCCATTTTAAACATTTAAAATAATTTAACGGGTCAAAACGCGACACCATTTTTATTTTTTAGTTAATACGAACTACTTACTGCCCGACGTTTCGGTTAGGTTGCACCAACCGTGGTCAACCGTGTCAGTCAGCTCGTGACCACGGTTGGTGCAACCTAACAATATATCACATATTTTTATAATTAAAAAAATATTATACAGTGTAATAAGTTTTTTAAGACATGTTTTGATTTAAGTTTTGTGCATGAGAACGTCAATAATTGCTTTGCAGCAACTTATTAAATATTTTGATACTTATCTATATGAGGGAATTACTAAGGATTAGTGACAACACGCATAACAAAATTCACTTATTCCGCACTTATTAAAGGCCCTGCGCACATTACAATTATGAACCCTTATGATCATAATAAAGTACAAACGTGAGTAAGCGTTTACCGCTTTGATTTTTACTTCATTTGATCGCAATTTACTAACGTTGTAGACAACAAAGCAAAAATTATTTTCTTTAAAAGCTGTTTAATTTAATGAAGATATTTTTATCAATGTATTGAATTAAAAATTATTAAGCGAGCGTACGGTAGTTATCGGTTATGACTTAATAATCGACAAGGGAGACAAGGAACAACGGAGCCTTAATACTCCAGGAGGCCTTGGGCACGGGCCCAGTGTGGGCATACTGGGCAGCGGGGAAGATAGGCCTGTCCACAAGTCACCGGTAAAGGGGTATGGTAGAAAGTTTTATTCGTTTTTTTTCCCTAACTGACTATAGATAATGGACGCAGGTGACCTTTTCATCTTCCGAACCGAACTTGCGGGGGAGCGGAAGGTTCTCACCATAGCTGGACACCGTTAGTCACACAGGTAACTTCGTTAATCGTTAATCCGCTAATAAAAAAGTTAGCTTCGTTAAACGTTAAAGCGTTACATTTCTGAAGAATTAACGCAAGTTAACGTTAATCGTTAATTGGTAATCAAAATGGTTCCACGTTCCACTATTCGCAGCTTTTGAAAATTAGGCATTGGATTAACGATTAACAGATTTCTGGATTATTAACGAAAATTAATGAGTCCGTTAACAGTTTTTAAAGTTAACTTAAAAGTTAATCCGTTACTCAAAATGTTAACTTCGTTAATTAACGATTAACGGATTAACGAGTAATGCCCGGCTATGGTTCTCACTCTAACTTTAGTTGGTTGATTCGAGCTTTCAGCATATTCAATTCGAAAGAACATTTTTATGATTCCGTGATAGCGACCCGCCCCACGGATGCAATATGGACTAAAGTCGAAATACTCGGCTTTTCGAACTGTTCACTAATGTCGAATTTCTCGGCTTTCCTGGGACCTAATCGATTTACAGTTGTCGAACTTTTTATTTTTGTTTTTAGTACTAACTTTCTATCATTAAATTCTAGCGTAAACTGATAAGAAACGCAACTAGATAAAAACGAAAAATACTGCGTTAAATTGCAATCATAATGTTACAGGTTCACAACCTTTCGACAGTTTACAATCTCGCGAGATAGATTGTAATCTAACGATGTTTACAATCTTACGGTGACATATACAAATAAAGCTGTAATAAATAAATGCACTAAGATTGTTTTTAATTTTCTTCCTGAATATTAATATTCAAAATGATACTGATATTACAATTGTTCTTCTTGAGTGTATATTATGTTATAGATTACCATTAGACCAGTAGGTGTCGCCGGGGTTGGCGGGGTGCCAGCCGGAGTGCGGCACGATCACCTTGTTGACTATCACCTGCGCCGCGTCGTCGATGATCGATTGTTTCAAGTCTTCGCATGACGACATGTTCCAGATCACGCCGGTCACCAGTTCTTTGACCTTAATGAGGACACAAATACATTAATAGGTATACAGAAAAATACATCACCTACGTCGTCTTACTGTTAGCTCAGTTGGAAGAGCAGCACGCGCGATACGTAAAGGTGGTGATTTCGAATCACACAAATTCACCTCCCCTTACGGGAGATGAATTTGTTTTGTTTCTTTAAATTTGGTTTTCTTTTTAGTGCGCGCTTACTTTCATTCCTACGAGACAGCAAATCCGTTCAGGGTAAACAGAACTTCCTAAAACTAAATTGTCATCTGCAAATCACGGTAAACACTAGCAGTTCTTATACCGACGAAATAAAAACGGTAGTCTGACGCAGTGGAGCAGCGTAGAGGACCCGGGGCTATAGCCCTGAACGGCATATGAAAGAAATTCTCGCTCAACCTGGTTAAGGTTCGGGGTCGATGCAGCTGCCGCAAACCTTGACTAGGTGGAGCGAGAGAAACAAAAATATGCAATTGGCTACTTGACAGTGTTAACAATAAAATATGAAAAGTGTTAGATATGTTAGCTTATTAGTTCAGTAATCATTTTACATTTTTACTTTTTAATTAAAAGCATAGTTAGTATTTTACTTTTGCAAAATAAATTTTACTTTTTTTATCTGTGGAACAAAAGAAACGAAACGGAAACCACCATTGCAATTCGGAAATGACAGCTGTCAGTGAAAATTATTTATTTTATTGTGGCGAAACAATTATTATTTTACCGATTAAATTGAATTATTGTGTCTCTAATCGTATTAAGAATTTATTGAAAAATTTTCCGTTTATCTAAATTAAGTCGTTCCTATGCCTATCGGTTTGTTGTCTAGGACGTTGACGTCATAATTGCAACAGTGACGTGACTTGGCGTTTTGGCGCGCTTTTTAAATGTGTTACAAAAAATTTTATTTTTCTCTGGTTATTTAGATTATTTCCAGATAAATCGAATTGCTTGGGATATAAAATGAACGGGCGCACATTTTACAATACTTTTTCAAAAACTGTCAAGTAGCCAATTATCATCCTTTATACAGTACCATTATGGCGTTCCAAATAAAAATCAGACATCACGTACATTGATTAGATCTCAAAGTCTTATACCTCCATATCGGTCGCGCGGCACAGCAGCGCCATGAGCGCGGGGATGCCCCCAGCGTCGCGTATGGCGCGCTTGTTCTCGTCGTTCTGTCGCCCGTACGACAGGTTGCGCAGAGCACCGCATGCATTGCGACACACCTCTGGATTCTCGTGCGACACGAGCCGGACCAGTGGGGGAATACCGCCTGAAAATAATACAAGGTAAACATCACTTAAGTATAAACTAGATGTTAGCAGTTGTAAGCAGGTCAAGCGCTTATGGAACCCAAATCAATGGTGGTGTCCTCTTTCCTTGATAAATGTTATATTTACACACGTAACATCACATTTATCAAGGAAAGAGTTCGAATTCTTAACATAGTTTATCACTGTCGAATGCAACAACAGATCACGCCAGGGTTAAATCTGTATATGTTTATAGCCAAAGTGAACAGACACTTATTTTACATTAAAAAAATATGTGGTACAAAATGATTTAGGAGCATTTAAAAACCATGTTAATTAACACGAATACTGCTACATTGAAATAATTACCTAAGTATTGCACTGAATAAATAAAAGTAAATACGCTAGATAATCACGCCTATAAACTAGCTCAAATTTAAGTTTTCCTTCGAACTATTTGTACCAGATGATGTCCACCCAGAAACATTTAGCAAAGTTAATTTACCAATTTATATGTGCATGAGAGTTCGATACATATGTTTATTACCATTTATTATCATATAAGTGAGGAGAAAAGGACGTGAAGTTAGGTGTAAGCGTTTATTATTAGTAAATCAATAGTACAGTAGCAAATAGCAGTCAGTGTTTACCTAAACTTCTCGTCTTCTGCTTGTTAGGGTCGTCCATATAGGTGAGGTGCTGAAGGTAAGCGGCTGCGTTAGCCTTTACGACGTCAGACGGCGAGTTGAGGAACCCTATGACCTCGGGCAGGTTCGGATCCCGCCACTGGAGGCCGCCACCGTCGTCGCGACCGCCAACACCGCCGTGAACTGCACAAATTTTACAAATTATATAACTTTTGTGTTCTGTAACTTACAGGCCTAGCATGCGCCACGCGAGTACTTTTTATCGCGCTCCTAAGAAATGTCAAAATCAATGCGTCATCTACTGATTGGCTGAAACACAATTGCGGTGTGCTATTAGCCAATCAACAATATCGAAATTTTTGTCGTCTCATGCGATAAATTTGACGTATTACGCATGCTAGGCCTATTAGTCTGCTCAAGTTTTTCTTACAAAAATAAATTGTTTCTACACTCATTAAACCATAACTTTGGTCCAAAGTGATCTACATATAGCAATAAGTTAGATACTGTTAGAAATCTACTGAGCTTCTTACCGGTATCTTCTCAGCCTGGCAGTAAAAGCATTTTCCATTGTATTCAATGACGAGTCAATAACCAGCTTGATTTATTTATTTTAAAATGCCGCCTGGAAATGTGGTGCTTCAAATAGTCTACAGGCATTTCACGAAATTCAGAATGACTATCATATGTAGTATATATACAGTATGTATTTAACCAAACTTTAGTTGTGCCAATATGTCAAGTGAGAATTAACATAAAGAAAACGGGCTTTCGGTTTTATTGCTGTCTAAGGAATCTGTGGAGGCCATAATACATTTTAAACTCGCTTCAAAATCGAGAATTCGTTTGAACTGTTTGATGCATATGTAGAGAGATATCAACCAACAACCATGCATAGGTAATGAGAGTTGTCAGTAATCTAAAAGATTGATAAGGGAGTCATTTAAAAAGTATTAGAAGGACTCAAGCCAAGCCACTTGTATAAAAAAACTTCTCACTTTCATTCTCATTCTTATTTATTAAGTTTATAAAGTAAAATTTCATACGCACACTCACCCAACGCCATATTCGCCATCTGTTTCTGTAATTCCTCTTCGTCGCCGTACATTGATTGCCCTCCCGCACTGCCTAGACTTAATCCGTTTTGTGAATCCTGTAGGCGAAATAAAAAACATTTAAGATATTGAACTACCATTTATAGCTACAGAATTTATAACTGACAGTTTGACGACTGGCAACAGAATGAAATCACATGTTAAACTATGTACTTTGTTAATCATTTTGTTGGCAGTACAGACACGCTAGACCACGAATTTTAACTAATCTTGACCTAAGAATAATACTTCATCGAAATATGAAAAGTTAAACTAAAGCTAACAATACTTCTGGCAAGTAGCCAACCCGTGACAAAGGTGGGGCGGCGTTCGTTTAACATATCCTTGATATAACTGCAAACCGATGTTACATGAAGTCCACTTTTACGGGATCGGACCTAAAAATATATTTGAACCACTGTGTAAAATAAGAATTGTAATTTTTCCACTATATTTTTAAAATGCGCTTGCCTAAAGAATTTGATAGTGTGTTGAAAAATAAAATTGTGACATCAGAGTGTGCACCTTTATAAAAATATAAAGAAATCGTGTTTCGACCGATGTTTAAAGTAGGTATACCAAATGACTAGCCAATCAACATCCCTATACAATATCGGGACGTATGCCAACGAAATAGGGGCGGTACAGTGTTAAGTTGTGCTTCTGACGGTACCTTGAAGGGCGGCGGTTGGTGCGGGGGAGGGTCGTACGCGGCGGGGTAGTGCTGGTACCCGTACGCGTCCGTCGCGTACTCGCCGCGCGGTGACGTCACGCAGTAGTGCCGCCCCAGCTGCTCGAGGGACGTCGAGTCGTACCTGGAGGACGACAACGAATAAGGTAAGAAAGAAAGAAGCATTCATTACTTCAAAACATTAACACAGTCATATATGTAAGTAAACATAACATTGATAACAGAAAAACAGGATTGAAGACAGAAAAATAAAACAACAATAAAAAATTAAAATGTAAAAATAAGCGTTCTCCTTGTCAACCGAGCGATGGAGACAATGACAAGTCATGATGTCTCAAATAAAAGGACCTCACTCAGCATAAGTCACGTCGCCGGCTATGACGCTGGTTTTCAATTAGGTAAGGTAAATTTTTTTCCTACTTGACAACCGATGATGTCTGCGAAGCCTTATCATCTTCACCGAGCTTTCGGGGAAGCATAGATGGCTCTCCCCCCTTTAATTTGAGCAACAGCCAGAGGGCGCCCCTTAGCGGGTTCGAACCTCGGCTCGGGCTGCTACTGGGACTTTGTAACCTAATGTACGTTTGGGGGAGAAAATCGACCCGGCACGTGCCGGTAGCGTGAAATGGGAGAGCTAAGGAAGAGCGCGGCGCTGGCCCCTGCCAGCAGGGGCGGAATACCGGACGGCGTGTTGTGTTAGACTGTGACGCGAGTTGTTCGGCTGATGTCATCGACATATTGCATCGTCGGGGTCCAGGAGTACATGCCTAGGTCGAAGTTTCCTACGGGGGACTACGAACGTGAAGTAATTGCTAGCCGAAACCACAAGAGGATTCGGATGATGCTTAGCAGAATCGAAATATCGCGTAGAACAATAAAACGTAGCTATAGTTGGCAGGTAAGGTAAGACAATACATCGATGCTACTTTTTTTTTGTTGTTTTTCTGCTATATGGCAATCTGTCTCAAGACAATAAGCCATACGTTTGTCTGACTTCTAGTCGATTTGTTTCTTTTTTTTTTTGAAGAGTTTTCGGCGTTGTGACCTTACTCTTCATCTCTTTATAAGAACCTCCCTCCGAGGTTAGGCACGTCACACCTCCTCAGCCTAGTGTGTTGTTGCCCCCCGTCCCCACTCAGTGCCAGTGCCAGCTCATTTACGTGGTGTGAAAGTCTTTTTTGGTATCTTAGACTGTAGTGACTTATTTCCTGCTTCACTGTCCGTATTTTGAGGTCCAGATACATGTACCTATTACTGATACATTGGGGAATGTCTAACATGTTTCTCAGTGTTTTGCTTTGGAATCTTTCCAAGATGTCAATGTTACTGTTGCTTGCCGTGCCCCACAGTTGTATCCCATAAGTCCAAATGGGCTTTAAAATTGCTTTATACACCATTATTTTGCTCTCTTTACTTAGGTGTGAGTGGCGGCCTATAAGCCAGTCAATACTGCGGACCTTGGAATTAAGCTGTTTACGCTTGGTCCAAATATGTTTCTGCCAAGTTAGTCTCCGATCTAAGTGGAGTCCCAAGTATTTGGCATGTGCTTCTTGTGGGATGTTTTTGTTGTATAAATTGACTGGTGGGCAGGTGTCTCTTCTGAGAGTAAAGGTTACATGAGTAGATTTGCTTTGGTTTGCTTTTCGATGCTACTAATATTATAAACTCGAAAGTTTGTTACAATATGTGGCCAACTTTTATTTTTTCTGTTTGGTTAAGATTTTAAATTCGACTTATAGTTTGTGTTAAATGATATGGATATACAAAATAAATAGAGTAATACTTATTTAATATGGATAGTGTGACGCCGTCTATAGAATTAATGTTGCACCTACATTAATATATACCGTCTGAGACGTTTAAAGAAAAAAAAATAGTTCCTTACCCGCCATTGTGTTTCATTGTAACAGTTTGTTTACTTTTCTGTCTCTTTCACGTACATATTTTTTACGCTCAAATATTGTTAAAGTGTTACCTGTTACACTTTAACATCTGTTAGGTATTAGGTACCTCTGCTGTAGATGCAGATTGTGTTGTGGTAATGCGCCGGGCGAGGCGCTCCTTGGCGAGGCACTGCCACCTCCTTCTACGTATTCCTGAAAAAAAAGTTCATTACAGAACTGTCAGTATCGAATAAATAAGTATAAGTATAATAAAAAAAAGGGCACGGGATAATTGCAACAGCATCCTATTGGTTATTACGGAGAGGATTCATTCCCCCAACCAAAAATCTCATCTGACTAAGAAGATCAGAGTTAATAAATGAAATAAAAAAATATTTATTGTCATTTTAATTTCCCTTAAGCATCTATAGAACTGAATAAAAACGATTCGCCAAATTTGTAAGTACGCCCGTAACAAAGAACGACACGACCGCGTGATGGAGTGAGGCCCGTTCTACCACATAGTTGATCAATCCTTTGCCCAATAGTGGGATATAAAAGGTTGTACTTATTTAAATAAATAAATAAATATTGAACAACATCACATACATTGCTCTGAGTCTGTGGTAAGTAGCTTAAGCATTTGTGTTACAGAAATCAGAAACAACGACGGTACCACAACACCCAGACCCGAGACAATATGGAAAAGTTCGTTTCCCATATTGACCCGACCGGGGATCGAACCCGGAACCTCAGAGATGGCGCTCGCCAAAGCCAGGCCCGCTCGCCTCTCGGCTACGGAGGTCGTCAAATTTATATTACTGTTTTAATTAATTACTATTATTCTCAGTGTGTAACAGTATGTACAAACCTCCAGGCTGCTATAAACACATGTGGTGCCTAGTGAATAGAGTCAATCTCGGTTTCAACCTACCAGGGCATCATAAACGCAGTGGAGTAACTCACCTGCCCCATATAAGCGGGCACCTGCGGCGGCGGCTCCACCATGTAGGCGGGCTGCGCCTGGTACGCGGCGGCGCCGTAGTGCCCGTACGTGCCGTAGTGGCCCGCGCCGCCCGCGCCGCCGTACGTGCCGCCGCCGGTCACTGATACAGAGTCCATCACCTGGAAACGAAACATAATTGTTTTATAGGACTTCTCAAAATAGTCTAAAGGAGATTTGTTGGAAATAACAATTCGTGTGCCAACATAAATATCTATCGCACGTTCTTCGGCTATACCTAAATGGGTAACATAATGTACTGGATTTTTTTGTAAGAAGTAAACTACATTCATAAAAGCAATAAACATACTGTGTCTTTGTTGTAGTGTAGGCGTAGGGTACATGACTAGAAATGTATGTTTGGTCCAACAGTAAAATTACAAAAACTTATATATTTTTTTCCATGTAATCAAATATTTACTAAGACAGATTGAATTTAAATTTACTTACGCCACTTCTCACAGTATTTACGATTAAGTGACATAAGTTGTGTTGTCCATAGAAATTTAATGCATTGTATCATCAGCAATTTTTATTTACTTGTTGAAGCATAAAATACGTTTTTAGTTTATTTTGAAAATCTAACTAACGAAATAGATAGTATCCTTGTATTATTATCGAGTCATCATCGTCATCAAGCGTCCCTAGTCGTCGAAAAACGTATTTAGGTACTTTACCAGTTAGTCTCGACATTACCAATATAGCACCAGCTATTACTTTTGAGCTAGGTAATCGTATGCACGCCTCGATCGTTTAGTGGTTAGGAATCTACTGGATGATCGGATTCAATTCCTACATCGAGTTATGTACGAACTTTTAAAAAACTTGGCTTTGTTATCACCAATTTACATCTGGCAAGCATGGTGAAGCCTTGGCTTTTGCTCTGCATTGGGACATAAATTAGGTTAATACTTTACTTTAATGGCACACTTACATGGGGGTACTTCTGCGAGGGCGCCATAGTGAGATGACCCATGTGGTTGTAATGAGCGGCAGGCGATGAGACATACTGCCCATAGTCTGGATCCACTCCTCCACCGACCACGCCGCCCCCATACTCGCTCGCCTGGAACAGAACATTTCCAATTAAATATAGTTTTACATTTTTACTTAGCAAGTGTGTAACACTTTGACTATGAGGGCTAAACTATTATTAGCCGGGATTAACAACTCCTTATATATCTTATTTTTATGATAATCGGCTTAACCTGCCTTGCCAATCACGAAAGATCCCAATAAACAAGGATAAATGTCATTATAGCCCTTCACTAATTTGAACTGGGTCTGTGTATGGAGTAAAATATATACACAAAGGCGAGATCACTCCTGTGACGAACATTTGAATGTGTTCAGGGTAATCTATATTACATATATCATTTGTTTACAAGTTACATTGTGGGTGCAATTAAATAATCATTTATTCGTCGCGCTAGTAAGAGATCTTATTTATATATTTTTTTGATAGCTCTTAATCCTAACGCTCAAGTATGTACTGCAACAAGTTATGCGGTACCACGTAAATATAATATGAAATAATTAGGTTAATAGCTCAGAGGTTATACCTAGAATATAAAAAAGCAATAAAATCACAGAATATTAAAACATCATCTAAAATTATCCGCGTAAGAATTCATTTTGGTTATACGACGTTACATCTATTACTATAATATGTGCATACGTACTTTAAACGGTCTGAAATTGCCGCGGAATCTATAAACACAAGGAGTGAGAAACTTCATTTCAATCGCGGCCCTACAGCTATTTACAGAATACCCTTCAAAACTGCTTCTGTCACACTGTGACCCCATTTATTTACCTCGCTGTTATCACAACGTTACAAATTCTTGATAAGAAACAATCTATGTTGCAACTTTTATAATTAATCTTCCATTGCAAATAACTGGATTGGTGCAACAAAATGCGAGTTAAGCTATTTCCTCGTTGGATATGTCCAACTTATTTAATTATAAGCACTTAAACGAAGATTGCTTTGCGTACGATTTTTCTGCACTAATTGCCCCTAAGTAATTGGAGAGCAAAAATAGTTTTAAAGTTGGAAAACGATATTACTATAAAAGCATTTTTTAAGGGAAATCTTTATGTATGTTTAAACACATCAACGCCATAGAGCTATATAAATATACTGGACATTAAATACATAGTGATCGTATACATAGGTACCACCTAAACCAAACACATATACAATTTATTAAGACATTTGAGGTGTTACGGTCACTGAACCCGGAAAAAATTTAGCTCTATTCAGTGTTTCCAACTTGGGTACCTATTGTCCCAAAATTTAGGAGGGAGAAATAATGGGGACCGAAGGGTTTCAAATGTTTGTGGGTTTTATAGGCTGTTTTAAGGTTTGAATTGAACTTATTAATTAAAACATGTAGTAATCACAAAAAAATAAAGGCTAGATATCAAGAAAATCGACGGGGTTTAGATTCTAATTTACGAGGTTAGGAACTCCACTCCAACAACACAATTATAGTACACAGTTAAAGAGCTTCTCAAAGTTATTAGTAAAGTAGTCATAGAAATATAAATGGTCAGTTTCATAACTTAGTTATTACAATAAAATAATAATAAAATCACTAACACAGCAATCCAACTTTGATTAACTTAAAGAGTCATAAGCGTCACACTCCACACTACATCCTAACATTATTTTGACAGATTTATTTTAAAAACGTCTCAGTTGTATAACATATTCAAGGTATCACACCGAAAGAAATCGCTAAAACGGAGTGACTTTAAACGTACAGCAAAAACTATCCAACAGCAGATTATCTAAGTGCTTTACGTAACGTCTAGATAGCCTAGGAATTCTAAGACGATGTAACAGATAGATGTAACGAATTCCATTTGATCGCTCCGTCGGAATTGCAATTGGATTGAGCAATAGATTTTTAGCTCGACTTGAAAAATTTTTTAGTTTTAAATTCGATTTAAGAAGAAAATGTTTACGTGTCGTAGTTAGTTTACAGTATTATTTGAATGACAGTTTAGTTTATACAACGTTCTTAGAATATTTCGTCATTGCGCAACAGTCTAAGGTAAGCAAATAAAAGCAGTACATGGAATTCCTTTGTTTTTGTCATACAATAAACATAATTTTTGTATATTCTTTATATAACCCACTAGATAATTTAAGAGATAACGAGCAGCCCCGGCTTCGTACGGGTGGAATGTAAATATGTATATCGATTCACAACAATAATAAATCTTATACATATAATTATTCCTCTTGAATCACTCTACCTATTTTAAAACCTCATTATATATAATAATATATGACGAGGTAATAACAATACATAATCATACAATAGCACAGATAGACAACGGAAAACAACTTTGTTTTATACTGCATTATACAGACGTTTCATAAATATTACTGATGTAATATATATGAATAAAAAAAATTGAACTTTTGATCTTTAAACTCTGTAGTGTTGGTACGGAACCCGTCGAAGCGCTAGCGCTAGTCCTACTCGCAGCATGCCGGTTTTTTGAGTCACACTACAAACTTTGGCATTTGGACCACCATATATTTTTTGTAGCGAGCATAAAAAATGACATCGAACTTCAAATGTTTACCTATGCTTTCGACCGTAAAACATGGAGAGAGAAATATCGTGTTATCACAGAAAACCAGTAAACCACGTAGTTCTAAAATCCTCATAAATCGGAAAACCGCGCGTATAAAAAAAACCCCCTATAAGTTCAACAAACAGCCGCAGGGGAACTTTAATCGTTACCAACTGTGAATCGTAAATACAGGGTCAGCAATTACGCGGAAAAATCTTCGCAAACATTTTGTCAAAGAACCTTGTAACGTTATTGGGAGGTGCGCGGTACCTAACTAAAGCGAAGTGATCCATTAGGAGAGGGTTACTTAACTTCCATAGGAAAGTTTTCCTTTTGTTGGAAATCATTTATCTTAACTAGGCAAAGTTTTGAAGTAAAATAAAGATATTTCCTGCAGAAAAAATTCGGCTCTTTTGTTTCACTTATTTTGTACGAGAAACGCAGATGAAGAACAAACTAGCGAGAATATTACCACCCACACACAGAGAATCCCGCTATCAGGATTCTGTCACGGAATGGTGGTAATATTCCCGCAATTTTTTGGTCTAATTCGGATAAATAAGCATATAAGATCCAAAACAAAAAACCGACTAATATTGCGTGAAAATAACTACTGCGTTCGCGTAATTTCAGGATAAAAACTAGTTCATACCCTTACTTGAAAGGATTTCGGAAACGATTTCATTATACTCCTAAAAGTTGCTAAGGGGTATGAAAGTCCCGATCTACAGAAGAAATCTACATCTAGCAGATAGGTGGACTCTCGCCTGCATGGCTTTCGGATAGATACGATATCATTGTACTCCTTAAAGTTGCTAAGGAGTGTGAATGTCCCGATCTATTGAAGAAGTCTACATCTAGTAGTTAGGTGGACTCCCGCCTGCATGGCTTTCGAAAACGACTTCATTGTGCCCCCTAAGGCCGCCAATCTATAGGCGAAATCTACATCCAGGAGTTAGGTGGACCCTTACCTGCATGGCTAGATGATGCTGGTGCGCGAGCGCAGCAGAGAGCTCCGCGTCCTCGGTGGAGGCGTCAGACCGCGACACGGGGCTGTGCTGCGACCCGTAAGCGCCCTCCACCGGCCCGTTGCTGAAACAACAGAAATCAACGTTAGTAAAGAAGCAAAACAATACGTCTCCCGTAGTCGAGAGGCGAGGGCGGACTTCGGCGTCGCGCCGTCTCTGAGGACCGATGAAATTTTCTATACCTATTGTCTGTGGTCTGGTTGTTGTGGTAACTTTGCTGTTTCTGATTTCTGTAACACAAGTGATCTAACAACTTACCATAGAATAAGAACAATGTTTATGATTTTGTGAGATTTGTATGTATATACTAGCGGTCCCGGCGAACTTCGTTTCGCCTTAGAGGATTTTCCCGTTTTTTTGTAGAATTTTTTCCTGAATTTTCTTTGCTATAAACCTCACGGAGCCCGAAACCTTTCCAACGAATGCACAACCGTTGAAATTGGTTCGTGCTTTCAGGAGTTATAGCGTCAGAAAGGAAAACCCGACTTATTTTTATATAATAGATAATAGATACATAAATATAACTTTCAACTGTCAAACAATCACTTTAATACAATGCGGTTTTCCCAAAGTAAGTAGCTCAAAAAATTGTGTTCAGTATAAAGGTACCATAATATAGACTTACGCACATATGTACAGTCAGCGTCATATAGTTCGTGATACTCAGGGTACTCTAATAAATAGACGCAACTAAAAAGTCAATAATATCGGTACACACAAAGTTTTCTTATTGTTGTCAACAGTTTTGTCGCTCAAAAGGTCGACACACTCAAAATGTCATATAAATCGGCTCAGTCAAACTGCCATAAATATGGTTACAGTCATCCCGCCAATGGTATCCAAACATTCTAAGTGTTTAAAAATAGGAAAAACATTAGAAAAATAAACCTTACTGCTATACTTTTTAAATATTATTTTCCTCATCAATTAGTTTCAAAAAATGTAAACACAAAGTGAAAGCGATAGAAACTACTGCTGTCCTTTTCATTTTAAGCCCGACGTCATAGACTTCTCTTTTGTTTTGTATAGAACTTCAGAATTTCTTGCATAGCCATTTACGATATCTGGGGGCACGGCAGTGGGGAGGACCAAGTCAAGCAAAAAAAACCGGCACGGCCGCACCATCCTTTTCAGGCCATTTTCGATCCCCTATAGCTTCCTTGTAGACAAAACTAGAAACTCAGTACGGACGATATGTCTCAAGGTATGTAAAAAAAATATAAGTAATAAACAGCTACAGCTAAATAGATGTTAACCTCAATGATAATGAATATGAGTTATTAGGTATATTTCGTATTTAATTTTACTCGTGTACCTAACTGAAATGAACACATTCCGTATTAACGATAAACTGAGCAGTTCTGATAAAGCTACTTTCGAACGTAACAAAAGACGTAAAAAATCCAAATCGCATAATAAACCTATTTTGGCTATTTCACTGCACTGTCTCTAATATTGCACTTCACATTGATACGACTGATGGGTATTTGATGGTTAGTTGACATACACTGACAGATAATAGAATTACATTCAAACACTAAATCTAGTGTGAAAATCATCAGCCAGCATGAAATGAGGTTTCATGCTGGCGTATTTTTCTAATGTGTTTCATATTTTTGAACACTTAGAACGTTTGGATACCATTGGCAGGAAGACTGTAACCATATTTATGGCAGTTAGACTGAGCCGATTTATATGACATTTTAGGTGTGTCGACCTTTTGAGCGACAAAACTGTTGACAACAATAAGAAAACTTTGTGTGTACCGATATTATTGACTTTTTAGTTGCGTCTATTTATTAGAGTACCCTGAGTATCACGAACTATTTGACGCTGACTGTATCTACACAATTGTTAATGGCACGAATGTATGTCTTGGTGAGGATAGAACCCACTACTCTTGGTGCAGGTAGGTAGGTTTACACTATAAAACCAGTCAAAATATTAAAAAACAATGCTAAATATTTATGGATTTATGTTCAACACAGTAAAACACGAGTGTATAAACGGATTTGGTTAAAAATTTACAAAATCTACCCCTATCCCAGGCTACTCTAAAACTTTGAGAAGAACTTTATCACGCGGAGTTAAGTCCAATTATACCCAAACCTAGTGCAGTTCTAATCTTGCCCGACCGAACAAAAGGTTGAGTACGTCTGGTCTAGAACAAATGTGAACACCTCTCCGCCTCCAACATTCATGAATGGATTTTCAGACTTCGCCATCAATCGATACTACTACGATTATAAATAGATTTTGCTAGTACTACGGCACTCAAATATGCCAAGTGCTAGCATCGATTTCTTGCAAAGACATAAATTATCTCTTCCGCAAAGTAGTAATGCGACAGACATAGTGAATGGGTAACGTTAACATTAATCTGGTTATTATATTGCATCAAAGTACAAAAGAAGCCATTACTTACTAAACTGTACACATTATCAATCGATTTAAAGATGTCAATACCCTGCTCAAACTCAGTACCTCCAAATCTCAAACTGACTCTTAAATCACTTAACCATCGAGATATGAAGATACGTAAACTGTAGATAGTTTAAATATTATCAATTTTAGTATGGGCTTGGAGAATTTGTTCATTACTATTCTTCCTATTTATTACTACTGTATTTTATAAAGGAAATGAATCCATAAGTACTGGACCAACATCACTATTTTATTCTCGTATTATTATCATCAATTCTTAATAATGCTCTCAAAACCGTTCACAATTCGCTTGTCGACATTAAAAGAGATTAAATCCGAAGCAGAAAAGTTGCACCAGTATTATATTTCTTATGCGACAGCAATAAAAGCTAATATCGTTTAGAATGACCGGTTTAAATGCTTAGTCGAATTAATACCAATTTAGAGCGCTAATGATTCTATTAAATAAGTCAGTTGGACGTCGGTAGACATACCTCGCCGTCGATTTGAAAGTAAATAATGCATTTATTGTCAGAACATGACACACTTTCAATTTAATAATAAATATAACGATCCATAATCGGTCCTTATCGGTTTACTGCAAGTACAATTCAATTGCTAGCTTTTTCTGCGAACTCAATTACTTTTCGTGGTCATATAATACTTATAAAACTGTTTATGTTAATGAAAATGCTTTTACGTTGAGTTTGAAATTAAGGATGTTAGGAAGAGAATCGTCAATCATAATTGAAAACCATTGGAATTTAAGAGGGTTGATTTAACATAGTAATTTGTTATTCTAAAATACACTACTCCATGACGGAACTGGTGCTTAAGCTAGACTACTGATGACATCTTCACTGGATCAGTCAAAGCAGTCTACAAAATACATAACCAAAAATATAAACAATTGTTCTACTAACTAAAAATTATTAGGACCTTTCATCTAGAGGTACCAACTTGCTGAGTATCAGTATACGGAAGTAATAGGACGTGTAAAATAAAATCGATTATATCGAGAGTATCGATACTATCGATTGTCTCTTTTGGAATAATCGATTATAATCTATATACAATCAAATCGTCGGCAGCACTAAAATGGTGCTACGGCTCCTATCTTACTTCTAAGAAATCAAACAAAAATAATCATCAACGAACACCGAACAGGTAGAAAATATCCATTAAACGGTTGAGAATTCATCTATCACTCTGAAAATAGCACAACCCTAAACACCAATTCCAGGTAAAGAAAGACAACTAGACATTCAAATCACCTAATTCTCGCCCAATTTCGCCTCCAATATAACTAGGGCAACCAAACGGTATCCCAGCAGTAAACTACAGGTCATCTCGGGGGAAATTAAAGTGTCTTCAACGTAATAAAATCAATTCGCGGTGTTGCCAAGTATTAGGCAAGAGGCCAGAGCCAGGTTATTTCAAACGAACCTGTCATTATTGGAATGCTTGTGTTGGAGACTTTATTGGACCACCGTTCATCTACGATAGCAGGAAGGAAGTGTTTTCATTCCATCGCTTCGTGGTAAATACAGTATAAAAGTATTATAGGTATAATAGGTACAATCAAACAGTACAATTTTAAACGTCCGTCCGAAAATAAAAAGGTTGAAGGTTGAAGATATAAAGGTCAAAGGTTAATTGCGGAAAATCGGGAAGACGCTAACTGTAGATACATATTATATGTACATACAAACAAACTGATAATTATGAAATTCTACTTTATAGTACGAGTAGTAATTCTATAAGACTTTAGATCTCATAGAAATATGATAATTTTTTTTTATTTAATTTACATCAACATACGGTGATTTACCAAAATTTCTTGTTAAATACACATTTTGTAGTACTAGATCAAGATTAATGTTTATTGATATTTTACTGATCTTCAATGTGCCCATAAAGCAACTACGATCCTACTAGTACATTCTTACCCACGTCTTCAGTGATCGCTGGCAAGATATAATATAACCATAAATGAACAATACCAGCCATTTTAATTCGATGCTTATCGGCTATCCAATAAAACCAGCAGCTGCAGTCGCCGCTGCCATTACGCTGATTATAATTATCCTCCCTATATTTAGACGCTAAACGCTCATTTAATTGTTCGCATCGCTAGCCACAATTTAAGCACCAACATTTTAAAATTCAAGCCAATTAGCACCGCCGAATTTTAAATTTCCGTCAGTGCAAACATAATTATTATTCCCCAGTTGACAAACTTAATGGTACAATGGAGATACCTCGCGTGAACAGCTTGGATTTCACAACATTTTCGTATTAAAATGAGGGCTATCCAAACTATTCGGTAAAATTTCGAAAGAATCAAATTAATTTACGTGTACTCTAAAGTAAATAGCAATTACGGCTACGCTAGTGGCCCTGATCCCACCTTTCTATTTGCATTATAAGTTCTCTCTGGAATAGTATTGCTTTGTGATCCGAAGAGCTTGACTTCGCTAATACGAAGTCCGGAGACACTCTCGCAAGAGGATTCCTTATTCTTATTACTAAAAAATAGAACCCGTTGTTGGCACTTTATATATTTCATATTTTATTTTGGCTCCTTTAACGCAAGCATCAAGGAGCTGGCAAGCTACAATCTACCAACAACTGATAGAAAACAAATAGCACGAGACTGCGTTCTTATCAGGAGCCAAAATCGAATAATTCTTTTCGGGTTCCTCTATTAGTTTACGAAGACACTGCATATAAAAGCGTGTTCCATTACTCACATGCAAGTTATCGCAGAAACAAGCACTCAGCCTGACAAAGCTAGCGGATAGCTGGCCGAGTTAAACTGTTGTGAGGCCATCAACCAGCCCTGAACTACCGAACTGCTAACTCTGCATGTTTAACGCTGCAATCGAGTTACGGGCAATAAACAACTAATGGATATTAGACTCGACCATTACAGGAAATCAGACTTAGAAGTATGATGATGCTCGTCATTAAGGTTCTAACGTCTTTTAAATATCAATACCCTTAGATTGAAAGCTGTAACCGTAAAGATTGCGACGTAGCAACAGTTACGTTTACGCATGTAAAAATCTGAATTTTATTACGAATTCTTATAAAAAGGATTCTTCATTTTGGCGTAATTAACATACCTGAACAAAAATTATATCATAGACTACGTAGATAAATGAAGGATGGATTTACATAGAATGACCTGAGCACAAACGTAAAATGAATTCATAGGCAAAGGAGCAGTCATTTCAACTTGGAAACTAGTTGCCGTCGCTCTAAAACACCTGGAAAATAAATGATGTCTTCAATTTGTTAGCTATCTTGGAGAAAATCGACGCAATGGGAAAACTTCGGGTGGAAAATCATTCTACAACGCTTGCAAAGCGTGAAGAATAAACTATCGCAAAAGGTTTCTGAGAGTTTATTTTGTAAATTAAATTACAAAGAATTTTAAACCTTAGTTTAAAGATTCGTCTTTTTTTTTTAATATTGTTTTATTGGTTCAAAATTTCTATTGGTCTTTATAAATATACTTTGCTCTAAATAAATATACTGTTTACGAAGTGCAGAAGTGGATATGTGAAGGATTACAAGACACAATGTATAGATTGAGTAGACGGTATTAACGTAGTACCTATTATAGGATTCTAAAATGTATCAAGATCAAATAATTCGCAAAGTTTACTATTGTCTATTATTATAAAGAAAACTAATCAACAACTCTAGGACTATGAATGGTGCGCTTGGGGAAATGTTGATTTGGTCTTGAAAAGTAAATCACGACAGTACATTTGCCCTAACAAAAAAGCATGACCAAATAATCATGTAGCAACAAGTCCGCTAACCCCAGTGCATCGCAGCCGTTGCATTTACTACCGCATATCCATTAGGTACCGTAGTGCACCGTATTAGAGTCCCCGATGCGTGGCGACTAATTAACACCCAGCGAATGTAATTTAGGGCTTCGTACAATATACTGTACGTACCACGGGCACCGCTGTGACTAACGCCGTAGGCATCTCCGGCGAATAGGGTCGATGGCGCAAAAAACTGAAATGGCAATCCTTGGATTATATCCAAGATTTCAAACCACACTGCTTATGGTAATTAATAGCTATGTTGACTGAGTAGTCAAACGAGATTATTTTAAATACCTGTCAAAACACTATTCCTTCATAAATTAAGGGTGTTCCGGCAAACGTCGTAAAGCTTATTTTTTCCAAATTTTGTACCCTTCCCTGGAGCTCTACAATTCCAATTTGAAAACCCACATTAGCCAAATCGGTCTAGCCGTTGTCGAGTTTTAGCGAGAGAGACAGGGATTAATTTCTATATCTAAGAAAAAGAAGATAGCAGTCTGTGACGTCACAATGTTTCTTATCAAAACTAAGTATTGACTGATTTTAGAGCATTTAAAAATTTGCAAAAAAAACAATATGGCCGATGAAGCATGAATTATTGATGAATAGTATCAACGTCCCAATCGTTGCCTACTGTGGTATCGGTTAAATTCTTCTACTCGATTTTATATTAGATAACTCTTTGATTGTACCAATCTGCAATCATCACCTGTTGCTAGTATGTTCGCACATAAAGTTTCTTCGTTCGTCCAATCAGTGTGCAACTAATTTTTCTACACTTTCCAGCCCAAAGAGGAGTACCAATGTGATTAACCTTTCAAACACATAGCTCAAAGAAATATTGCCTAAAATCAAAATGTTTAGAGCGTGTTCGTAGATCAAATTTACAATTCTTTAGTCACCATTATTTATTTAATAACATTTCCATAAGAAGAGAACGTGCATGCCGGCAATAATAACATAAAAAAAACCAGTCTGCATGTATAACAATGTTTAAACTGATTCTCTCTTTAAATTGCGATTATCAACAAAATTCACACAATGAAAAAATTGGGATCATCGTTTATCGAAGAGCATTGGCATCCAATTTACAGGGAATTTAGGCTTTCTTAGTTTACCGTACATCGCGCTAGGAGAAAGAAGTTTAAATGCGCACACAAGGACCAAAACCCGATACAATGATTTAATGGACCGTTAAATCTGCACTGAAAATACGACCATAAACCGATCACATGCAAGACTTAAATCAGAAGTATTATAAAAATAAATCGCAACAAAGGCGACCGTATCCTTCGGACGCATTCCATTGGTATGATGCAACTAATAATTACTTGAGCAACGTATTTCCATACCTTATGTTATTTTAATGACTAAACAATATTAAGGGAAAATTTTAAACGTTGAAGAAATTTCTTGTAGGAAATTCAGGCATTATCGAGCACTTGAGACTTGACGACCACGGTGGCGCAGTGGCTAAGGTAGGCGCCCAAAGCGCGTAAGGTCCCAGGTTCGATTCCCGGTCAGGTCAATTTGGTAAACGAACTTTTCTCAATTGACTTGGGTCTGGGTGTGCTGGGATGACGCCCCCAGTTAGTATCCGTCGTCTGGTACTCATAGTACAAGGGAAAACTTTAGTTTGAGACCAGGTGATTGGTGTGATTGTCTGGCGTAAATAATAAATATTTATTTATTATTTACTTTATCTAATCTATACTAATAATTTAAAAAGGAAAGGTTTGGTTGTTTGTTTGTTTGTTTTTCACTAGGTATTGGGCTTTAATCTCATTGGATCATTTTAAAGCAGTTTTCACAAAACAAATCAAACTTTATACCGCAAAGCGTTAAATTTAAGAAAATATATTCCTTTGCTTTTTTAACACCATACACATAAAGTTTGTGTAAATCGTCAGATATCTTATATACAAAAATAACGAAACGACAACCATCACAATGTGTTTAGAATGCGAATGCGCACAATTGCTATTTGACACATTTAATACACGAGTACAAATACATTTTTTCAGACGTCTCCTAACGATCGCATATTGAAGCCGGCACGAATAAAAAATTGATGAGCACATCCCGCACAACTTTCAAAAGCCGAATTCCGCGTCGAGGAATTTATTTTCGTATAAAATTTCACATAAAAATGATATCCTAGCTTTGGCTCAAAGCGAGATGAGTGCAATCACAATCATTCAAAACCGACCGCTCGACGAACGGTGAACAAACATTTTTGTCGTGTTGTGAGCCGCGACTCTCCATTTCACATGCGGATCAGTTGATCGCACATTTATCTGTGTTTATCTTCACACGCTAACTATAGTCCACGTACAGTCAGCCAAATATGTGTTCTACCGAATAAGGCTGACACGTAAAGCAGTAAAAGGTTTTTTGATTACCACAATTATTGGCTGCCATCTATGATGATTTACGACTCTGATTGTGTAATTTATTATAAACCAAACTTTACTATAAATTTATTTATTCTTGATTATTGAATTAACGTGAACAAAGCATCGTTTAAAAGCTAGTACTACTAATATCAAAATCGATAAAGTTTGTTCGTATGTCTGGTTGCTTGTTTGTTACTCTTTCATACAAAATTACTAATGGATTTCGATGAAGTTAAGGTGAACGGTAAAAGAGATACCTGTTAAATTAACATATAGGATAATTTTAATCTTTAAATAATGCGAACGGAGTCGCAGGCAACAGATAGTGCCAAATTATTTAAGTAGGTTACACTTTTCAATCGTCCTTGAATACAATGCAAAGTGATTCTGCCGCCGGTTCAGAAACTATATCTACCGAGAAGACACCGGTAAGAAGCTCAGCAGATTAGTTACATTAGCAATATCTAACTTAGCTATGTGTAGCTCACTTTAGAACAAGTCATATAATTTTGTTTTGATGAGTGATGAAACAATTAAGTACTCGAGTAAGTATTTACTTTCGAGAGGTAAGCTGGAGCAGACCAGTCCCCAAAGGTTGCACCTGTTCACCAGCATGACGTATGTGCCAGCCGTCGCTTTAATCATACTGCCGCATCATGGCAAACAAAACATGAAATTCATAAGGTAGACCACTTTCTTTGCTTGCCGTACATAAACAAGAGAGTACAAGAGCTTTAATCACGTTCGAGTTGTTCGGTGTGTTAATAAACGAGACGACCGCATCGTGCCCGCAACCTTTCACCTTTCTCAATTATGCACTCCGCGACCTTGTGGTCAGGCTGCAGCCGAGTACCTTGCTAAGCTTTAAAACGTGATCGTTTGAGTAAAAAACGCTGGAGCAACGAGCTGCATGTTAATTCAAAACCGAAGCTAGATGATACATAAGTAACAGTAGAAAACGGACCTCGTAATCTTGGCATGTCTCAGCATACTGAAGACGCAGGATTGATAACGTACGAAATATATACCAACTTTAATATTTAGGCGTGAGGGTCACCTACTTCGTGATTGGTTATTTTTGAACGTCAATGACATTTCAAAAGTAACTAATCACATAGCTGTTGAACCTATCGCTTACCTACATATAGTGGTTATTTAAAAAGCAAAAACCCCCAATTGTATGACAACTGAATGACGCCCCACTGATGACACCACAATTACTATGGCGCTGCCAAGTTGAACTGTGTACTGTAACTAAATATTACCGTATCAGAGTATTCAAAAATGATTTACGAGCAGGATGTAACAAAACTAGCCTTTTATTTAAAAATACTAAATTTCTTTGAAAAAAGATCAAAGCGTCAACAAAATAATATCGTCTTGGATAGTGCAAATAGTGCAACACAGCGTAAGTCGATTTCTTTAAGTTCTATTTGGATTGAAATAATATGAAATAACAGACAAAATTATCATTTATGCCAAATGCTACGCGGAATAGCACTATACCCGACGATATGTGACGAAGATTCTTACGAATAATAATAACATTGGCGTAGGAGATTTTTTTTTTGGCTTTCGCTATTCCATTTTTGGGCAAAGACTGTTCTCAAACCTATCCGTCTAGTCAATGCGTTCCCTGCTGAAATTGCTCGAATATTCGCATCACATTTTTTGGGCCGATGTTACTTATCTGACTAAATGAGATAAAAACAACGATCATAATTCGAAAAGACCCTTGCATACGTGCTCATTTAATTTCGCGTATCCAAAACATTTCAACAAAAATCCCTGACTTGCATAATATGTCATCTCAGACCGAAAGTGCACTGGTAATAAGCTCCGCATCGCGAGAGCCAACAGCCAGACCAAGAATCTTCGCATAAATTAGTACGTATTCTGTCCACGTAAAATCTAGTTTTCCACTACATTATAAAAATAGGGAGATTTTAAGGATTTGAAGGAATGAGGCGAAAAGGAGCGAGCTCACGATGTGAAAATACAATACAAGCTGACGCCGCTAGGGTCGTTTCAGTGGATATAAGTTTTTTGCGCCGTAATTAGGCTCAGTCGCCAAACTATATACATACAACATACATACAACTATACATGCCTGTATAATTCTGTAGTTTTAATGATTTTTTGTTTAGTTACTGTAAGAAAAAGGAACCTACAGTCATAGACTAATCAATACCACCGCAAACCGAAGCATCAATCGATGCATTAATTACACAATTAACAACCCTGCACTAGGATCAATACCACTTGTGACGTAGTTATTGTCCTGCCATTATCTTTCGAATACAATTCGCATCAAACTATGCTGTATTCTTTACCCACTGCAAATAAATTATTAATAGCGTACATATCAGAATAGGTACGAATGCCTGCAAATATATCTTCGAACTGCAAAGTTATAGCCACTTGCATGTCACACGACGACAAGTCCATCTGTAATATTATAAACTAGAAAGCTATGTACCACCTCCATTTCCTATGCACCCGGTCATATTTCCGTCTCAGAGCTGCTGATATTAAACCTAGTCGATTCGTTGATGTACACGTACCTACATACTTCATTTAGTTATAAATTTAGAGTAACATTCTTAGAAAGAAAGTTATGTCTCAAAAATAAACGCGATTCGGAATGAGGCTTAAGCCGCTTTGCACGTGAAGAAACTTGAGTTAAAGCAACTATTTTAGATGTGTCTTATGAAGTGTCAAATTACTTATCAAAATAGCCCCTGGGATGGATTATGTACTATGAAAATGATGTCGAAAACTAACAAAGATAATAATAATAGTAAAAAAATCTTAAGCCCACATAAATCTTAGGACCTTATTCCTTAGGCTATGAGAAAGCTAATAAAAGCTTTTCGAGATAACGCACTATTATCAAAACATGACAGGCATACATAATTTCTACTTGATAATTCCAAAGGTTACACCGACGTTGTTCAAGTCAATCCACAAACATAACATGTACACAACCTTTGTTTGTTACATAACCCAATATTCCAAAACCGAATCAAGTGCACAGTAACAACATTACTCATAACTAAATACGATTGCATTATTGACACATGATTGTCAGTACAGTTGGAAGCGCCTCAGATTATACACTTAAGTCGTTGTCATAAGAACTAATATTGAACTACAAGTGTTTACCATACATATAGATATACTGTTGACCGTACATGCAAATGATAAGGCACGAGAACGCATATCGGATGAGTTGGATTGTGGCCTTGGTACTTTACAAACGTATACAATTTATTCTAAACAGTTAATTCGTTTGCCAAAACTATACTATATCCTTAAAGGTCAGAAACAATAACTTTTCTAGTTTTTCGGGTTTTACGATCATGAAGAAAAAACATTTTGTGAAAACAATTACAGGTTTTGACTTGATCTTTCTCCTAGGGAGTATATATTCCGGTTCAGTCTGCCTCCATTACAGACCCTGAAATCAGCTACAACTGTGATCTTGGTTCAACGATCCTAGTTATTACATTGGGAGCTATAGCCATCTGACAGCCCCCTACTAGGAAAACCAGAACTATTTGAAGCGTCGAGACCAACGATTAATGGAGCACGGAGGCAATTTTCTTATCAAACAATCAGGTGATACAAGCCTGCACAGACCTAATCAAACTGGTGAAACATCTCATAGTAAATGTGTTTCTCCGCAGTTTAATTCCACCCCACGGCTGTCTGGTGTCGCAGACCAAGCATCTACACCACGGAAGAATCAGACATCAGCATACATCAACGAATGCTTCAAATATAATACAAATAAACGACCAACATATCACATAAATGTTTGTTCAGGGATCGAACCCACGACCTCTATCGCAGAGAACATGATTACTCCCAAAAGCACCACTGTGACAGTCAGACTATAATTCTAATGTTAAACAGAAACAAATACTTACGATTATAATCTTTACAAACCGTTACAACAGTCCCTAAGTCACTCTTCTATTGATTAAGAGAACCCAACTCATACAACAATAATCCGCATACATTATATTCACGGATCGAACGGATATAAAGGATTTCGGGTGTATCACAAAGCTCCGAGAGTTGTATATTGACGCCTATTGTAAATTACAGTGTCCGATCCCGAGACATGGCGGAGATGCATAGTGCAGATGAGAAAAATAAACCATTTACGATAAGTTTATAAATGATTTATAGTTGATCAATAAATTACTTCAGTTGTTATCTGCCATTCTAAATCAATAATTTCCAGTTTCTCCATCCTGCTAATGTCATGTAATTAATGACTTCCTTCCACGACGTTGTCTACATTTGGATCCCCGATTTTTTAGGTTAAATTTCTGTCTTAGCAGCTCAGTAATGTCACAATTACTATCAATTTCAGCACAATCAGATTTGTAGTTTGAAGAGATGTTTTTTACTCATATTTAAAACCCAAAAATTTTAAGGCATGAGGAAATCTTACATTAGGAGAGAAGAAATTGTGGTAGAGACGACGGCATTAACTCTTCGCAAACATTAAACACATAGTCTATAAAGACGTCTACCAGCTTTTGGAGTTGAATTTATAGATAGATATAGATTACAAATTATGTATACATTTTTATTCCATTGATAACGAACTGACCACCCACAATAAGTTATTTTTAACTCCGTGTTTATGAAGCTCATTTCAGATGGTATACTGCTCTATTGCACTATGGCGCCGATAAATCAGATAGATCTTGGCGCGGACGGTACTGTGCAACGGACTCGCGTATCGACTTAGACTGTTCGCCATTGTTACTCTAACAATATCAACGTTTTGTCAAACGGCTAGCCCTTTGAGTAAGGGCTAACTGCTAAGTCTGTAGATGGCGGGTTATGAACACAGCTAATACACTATGTATTACTTGCTGAAAGCTAGATGAAGTTTCTTGTACCATTTTGTATGCATTCATCAGTTTAATAAAACACTTAGAGAAAAGGTAATGTAGCTTCATCATGCTTTCAACAGTGAAAGAAATCATTCTTTAATTGTTTAACTTGGTATGGTACGAAGACTGAAAGCAACCAATAACAATAACTCTTTTATTTGTAAATAATAGGTACTGTAAATTAAATAATATTTAATACAAACGTAAGTCCCAATAGTAAAACAGTGCGCTATGCTGCAATGGTGCATCGACATTAGCATTTGTTCGAATGCAATCCTATGAAACTGCAGTAATAATTACGTTCATTTTATTTTTACTAGGACTGCAATGGAAAGGACGTTGAATTCAATTTTAATAATTGTCATTCTGCGCTGCACCTACGTACTCGATAAAACGGTGAAAATAAAATGGGCATTATTATCGTAGTCTACTTACTACATCCAATTTTAAAGATTGAGAAAGTAACAGTGTCTAGTGTTAGTCTCAAAATGTTATTTTTGCTAAATATCTACGAAACTTGGTAAAATATTATTTTACATAAACTATTTTTTACCATCTGAGCATTCTCTGTTCCTATTTTAAACTGGCTTTGAGCTATCTTTCTTATCAGACACACAAAATACGGAACTTTGTACGAAATAATACGAATGAACGGAAACAATACCATATGCAGTCTCCTATTGGTCTTTCTGACGAAAATACCATTGAACTAATTTATTTGCATTTTAAACAGGCAATCTAATAAATAATCTACATATACTTGAGAATAGAGCAAAATTTTCCACTTCAAATAAGGAAAAACCGCAACCAATAGTTTTGAAACTTTCCAATAACACTATTCATAGCGTCTAACTTGAACATTCCTATTCAAACAGTCCTCCATTCATAATAGTTATTGGTTGTGAAGTTTCCACACAAGAAAACCATGAGAATACTTCTTGCTGCACATGCAATCTACTACAGTTGGTATTTTATCTTCGCATCAAAAACTATAAAAATATATTATGAGCATTGCGGTGGTTTACGTAACTGCAGTCAAATGAACCTGCACCTACTGGCTTGTAATTATGTGCTAACACTGCATTCACCGTGTTTGGAGCGTTGACAAGAAATAATGTGGAGTATCGGTTGCATACTATAAATTCTAATGCAGACGGAATGCATAGCCACAGTAAATGCAAGTACAATAATGATTATCTTCAAAAATAAAGACCAAAACGTAATGTTAAGAAAATGTTACAAGCACAATACGAAATGAAACAGGATTTCTTTTACAAACTTAAGTGGGACTGCAGCCAAAAGAAAGAACGTATATTTGTACTAGACAGTAGCTACTTATTACAAAGCTGAGTGTATTAATACGGAGACATGGAGCCTTTATCGAAAAATAACAGTATCTTGGATAGAATTTAAAACTAATGTTAATATTAATTACACATATTGGGTTTTTTCTTTTCGCGGTAAATCGTATATGAAAGTCTCACTAGATATTACACGTTATTAAGTTTTCAAATGTACCAACGTAACAACTTCACAAGAACAAGTAGTCATATATGAATTAGTATAAAATCAAGTTTACCTGCTACTAAAATTTACAGAATGTACACAACCTTGACACCTGATGATCTTAAACAAACATAGTTTCAAATTGACATGCTGCTACTGACTGTACTATGGCTGTGGTCTGTTCTGAATTGGACTAATATCGTAAAGGACGGCTTACTGGCATTCATGCTTCGACAGGAGGCCACAAGACATCTAGAATATGCATGAGACCTTATCACGCCTTAGAATATATAAAGACAGTTCTTAACGCGTTAGTGTCTTTTTAAAAATCCAGATACCACTCAGGGCCATTCCTTGAAGGCATCTTTTAAATTTAATAGCTATCATGAGTACAACTTGAAGTTGCGGCCGAGGTATGTTTAAGAGGAGGAACACAAAATATTGCGCTTCAAAGGGCTCACCACAACAATTAGGACCTACTTTTAATAAGCAAATATCTTAAAAACCGCAACCTTAAAAACCTCTAAATCACAGACATTGCATTAACTGGAAGACACAACCTACATTATATTTATTTTTTAGTCGAAATCGGTTTCAGGATAATGTCGAACCTTCCATGATCCCACTTTTGACACTAATTTCAAGTCAGCTTTATACCAGTTACTTACATCTGTGTTGCTTAGATCTACTGTAATATTTTTCTAACATTCCGTTTGGCCACCAAGAAACAAGGTTCAAAAAGCTATTTTCAGGTATTCTGGATTTTATAAATTGTTCGTTTGATTGCTTTAATCGCAGAACAAACAACGTGTTCGAAACCAACAACAAACTGAACGTTAATAAAACGTTCAAGCGGGGTTAAGAATCTGAAATCATTTTGGTCCGTTAACCCCGACGTTATCGACACCTCCAGCATCCCACGATTTTGTTATGGATTAATATACGATTCCCGTTGCGTCTGGAAGTATTTAACAGGTTTATTACAGTTTGTAAAAGGCGGTATCAGAACCTTAATTCTCATGAAAAGCACGCCTCGCACGCACGGGACAAGTTTAAATCAACCCCGGCATAGTTGGAGAGTTCCAATACCGCCACCTTACAGCAAACTGTGAATTCTGTTATATCCGTCGGGAAACTTATACGGCGCTAAGAAAATGTATTCTATGCAAAGCGGAGCTAAATTTTATAAAGAACACCTTATTTAATATATAGTTTATTATATAATGGATACGTATAACAAGTGGACCTAAATTTTTTAGCAGAGCTAGGTCAACTTTGAGAAATAAAGGGGATTTAGAGCAGACACAATTTGGGTTGAAATTGATAAATAAACGAATGTTTTAGAAAACGAATCATCTGTTTCCAGATAATACGAGTAGGATGAGGATCAGATACCTAAGTATTTGAACCATTTTCCGAAACTCTTTCAATTCATCAGAGGACGAATCAAATGAGAAAAAATAACTGGTTCACCAGATGTCGCTTGATTAGATTGGTTTGACTGATTTCATGTCCCGTCGATACGAAGAGGCCAGACTTTTATTTTTGATCACGTCGAATTTTTCCCGCACATAGCAATATTTCAAACCCCTCCGCAATTCTCTGGAAGTCTTGGCCCTAATGACCAGACCAAAATACTAAAAAAGAAAAAGTATTTAATCTATATCCAGAAAGATAGACCATTCTTAAGATAATCACATTATGGATAAAGTAAAAAAAGCACTTGTATTTTTTATCTAAAGCGATTTGCAAATCAAAGGAATTCCACCATGACCACTCACCTCTGAGCTGCTCTGTAATACAATACCGACGAACAAATTGATTGTGCTATTGTGTGTTCAATCCCACAAACGAAGGGCTTAGATGCATTTCACCAAGCTCGAAACACTAAACCACATTGAACGATCCACAATTGGCGAGTTGGAACTTACTTATTACTAGCTTTCCCCGCAAATTCGTTCGCCTTATTTCGAATAAAAACTATCCTTTCTTATGCTTTGTGTTAATCTGGCACCTCATTAATTAATCCACCAAATCCATTCAGTAATGTTTGCGTGAACGCATTACCAACATCTATACAAACACCTATTTATGAACTTTAACAGGGCGTTGACCACAAAATTAGAGTAGAATTAGCTCTTCCTACACTAAATTGGGTTAGCGCTTAAATTGAAGGAACAGAACAAACAATCGCACCACATAGACAGGTTTAGAAGCATATCGGCCCGATTCCCGTATACCTGGGAGCAATATTTCTTGAACCAATTCGCGAGTTGCCGGCACGTATGTTATTTTTAAATGTCGGAAATTCCCCCGCGGTGGGCGCCGAAAGAATTTCCGTACTAGCCGCAAAACTGACAATCCCGAGTATCGAGTAGGGTTGGCTAAAAATGTTTTTATGCACCAGCACCTTCCCACATCGAAGACAAAGTTTTGTCCAATTAGTTTATGAACAACGTACACCAAACTATCCAGTGTTCAATTCAACCGTATCAAACTTGTCTGACTACTAGGATGAAAAGCTCGAATAGTGAACATAAAGACCAAAATGCCTTGCACTTAGGAGTAAACAAAATTACGACCAAGACAATGCACCTACATTGGGAAAAAATTGACACGTACAAAAAGTCATGAAGGTAAAAACAAATGACGATCCAGCGAATGCGCAAAACAAAGTGAATGTGATAAAAACAAGGAAAGTTCAACAAAAAGAATATCCACGAGGACAACCCTTTTTTGTTAGCCAGACAGAAGTAATCAGGACACAGAAAGGAACGGAATTCGTTATTAGTAGGCACTTTTTTTATGCGCATGTAGAAAAATGACAAAATAACCTACATAAGTAATAAATTCGACTCCTAAAGCTATTATGAGCGTTTGTCAAAACATGTTTGTACATGGAAAGCTTAAGTCGAGCTGTGTGGTACTAGTGTTACGGCGAAAAATAAAATCGATAATACATGTGAAACAAAACAAGATCGTGAATTCCAGGAAATCATATAAGTCGTTACGTATGCGTTATTATTTGAATTTCCAAAATTGCTAATTAGGGCTTCAAAGTAATTATTCTAAACATAGAAAACTCAATTATTGCCTTGCTACGCACTTTGGCCTTTATGGTATTACTCACGTTTTAAGCAATTTCGACGAACACACTGCGAAAATACCAATAAAATTTTGTTACGAGAAAATAAATCTTACAAATTGCATCAACGCATTTCCTAAATTTGTATACCGTAACATGGTTAGTAGCACGCGTCGTAGTAATTAATAACACAAATTACAGTCTACCTGTTTACGCTGCAAATACAGAAGATAATTTAAGGTTGAGAATGGAAATGCTAATTAAACAGCGCAAGAGGGGAGACTAAAAATACTTACAGCCAAGTCGTTTTGTCCGATGGTTAAATACGTGAAAATGACGATGATTCAAGGAATGCATACAGGATGCCTTTAAACAAATTCAGTGTCGAAGAATCAGATATAGACTGCAGAACAATCACCTACAGTTCTACTTATTTAGAACACAGACTATCTTGACCAACCAAAACTAAAAACAACACTTTGTACAAACATTGTCGACGATAAGGAACTCTTACCATATCGGAAAGGTGAAAACAAGCAAGTAACTTAAAACTTCAGCAAAACATTTTAACTTTAAACTAAAACTTCTCATTATTGAAATGAAATCGGACCCTAGAAAACTGTTCCAGTCCAGAAAACATTGTCACAAAACATTCGGAACTTGCCTAAAACTGTCAGGCGAGTCGGGAGCCAGGCTATAATTTAAAACCAGAAACTTTGCACAACATCCGTGCTTACACATTAACTACTATGTACTTAACGTTTCTATTTCCATATACAACACTCATGTAAGCTGATGATGGTTTTTTGAAATATATCCAATTAAATCTAGGTTGTCTTTAGCGTGCAATTAAATGGCTCAGCAATTTCGGTCATTTCTATAAACATAATAGAGAAATCGGCTTACGTTCAAACTTACTAGTGCCGAGTTTTGTTATAGGATATATACCTGTATTGGCATTATATTCGTTATGTTACTTTTTGTATACTACTTTAAAAGTGATCCATTTCCGCAAACATGCTTATGTCAGTAATAGTTACTCAGTTCAATTAACAAAGTTACATTTAAACAGCTTATGTTGATTATACAGCGTTCACCAATGAGTGCATTTAAACTAAGACCTCTCAAATTATCCGCCAAACACCAACAACAATCAACAATTGATCTAACGGTCCTCCGCAACTATGCCACTCATAGGCCCACCTATCTGTCCATTGTGGAGTGTGACCCCATTCAGAATGGATCCATTGACGAACACACAGTACCTACAGTAAGGTAAAGAACAATTTTTGTGAACTTCTAAACATATCGGTACAGTTTACGAAATGCATAAAGTTATATTATTAGGCAGTAATCTGCCTACCTTAATATTGCCTGGCAAGAACAGGTTCAACAAATTAATATACATTATAATAGTATTACTAAAACAAATTGTGTTATTTATATTAATAAGTGCGGAAGACACTTTAACACATTCTAAAACTCTGTACGGGATTCATTTTTGGCGACAAACCAAAAGTGTATTTAACGCCAAAGCCCAAATAACAAATTACAAATTTTTCAAATGTCGTCTTCATTCTGGTTTAAGAGTTAAAATCTATAAGTACAACAATACATGAGTAAGAAACAGAAATAAAACATATAAACCAGCAAATGACCAGAGAAACTACAACCAAATCGGGGACAAGTACTTACATTTTGAAATCAGATCAGAGTATCAAAAAACGCCGATGACCATCTATTTTTATTTTTTTTAAGCTTTATTGTGTCTTTCTCGTCGCCCTTAAGCCAAGACCTCATTATCACTTAACATCAGGTGGGATGAGGTTAATCTTGAAGTGCAAATAAAGATAATCGTTAATGCGTGAATAGGAAATGAAAAGTTAATTTTCAGTAAATATTACATGGAAAAAATTCTACAATGGTTCTGTCTGTCACTGAAAAACATCGTACAGCCCTAGATCGGTGACCTCACCGCAAGAGATGACTGTAAATGGAACAGTGCCTATCTGCGACTGCCGTGCGGTCAGTTATTGTTTTTATGTGCACACACGTACCTGCATAGTGATGTTTTCAACGTTTAGTCTTCGAAATTCGCATTTGGAAACTCTACGCCAGCAAATCTAAGATACTCCGTGTCCGACTTGCATGACCGTTACAAGGGGATTTAAAAACCAACAGTGCATTCTAAAATCGGGTATCGGAGTGTTAAGTGTACTCAAATTCGTCAATGATTGGTAAAGTAGTATTTTCATGGTAATTTGGAGTTTAGGTGTCTTGTTCCCACGGCTCCATCAAGGGGTTAAGGTCCGGGGAGTTTTTGGCAGGTATTCGTGACACTATCAGGGAAGGAAATTCCACAAACGCAGGCTCGCTCGCTAAGGGTACAGTGCGTCAATGCATTTCTCCCCAAAAGGGTCTCGATGCTATTTCTCATATTGAAATTAAATGCAAACGATTTGCTGTTTCACAGAATCTGACTTATAGCAGCCTATGAGAAGGAAAGTTAGTTAATCAAAGGTAATTTAAGGTAGTTAATTAATCAAACTTTTACCTGATGTTCGTGTAATATTTCGTGCGTACTGTTCACAACACTAGCACCTAGCCTACCTATCACATCGGAGTATTGTACAATAGGCTATTGTAGTTTTATACTCTATCAATGTGCCTCTATTTTTATCTTTTCACTGGCGTTCATGCCTAAACTATAATGATGATGGATAAATGATCTGCAGTTATGTTATCTTTATCAAGTGTTAATATATGAGCGATCAATATTATTTATTGAAATGTAACTTCTCTATTGAATTTTATGGACTAGTTACAGCCTAGTTTTAATTATTTTTATTGATTTATTCTTTTGTTAAATACAAATGACACACTTAGTGAACATCATTATTTGATACAAAGATAATGTTATTAGAGAGGTGTTTTTCTTCTTGTTACAATCAAAATGTAAATATAAAGGCTTCTCTTTAGCAAACTAGAGTACAGTCAGTAATCATATAAATTTTAATATGTATCTGAATTATTTACGCTGAGGTTTTATTTGATAAGATGTGCAGCAACTAATGCAGACGATGATACTATTCAACTGAGTTCAATAGAAATCTTATCGTCAATAAATAATATTAAGAGTAGGATTCAGATTACCGATGACTTCCCTTTCATCATATCTATTGTGAGCAATAATAACAATTTCATGGGTCACACCTTACATTACTCGATTATTTTCAACGGATCCCATAATGTTGCTCACATCTTGCTACCTAAGTTCAATACTGCCTCTTTAATTTAATACTCTCTGCACAATCGAATTACCTGCCGCGAATATTCAATACGGCTGTAAAAACGTATTTTATCTCCCGTCACTCCCTAGAAACAGGCTTACTAACGCAGTTACAATATCTGGAAAGAATGAATTTTTCGTGTTTTGAAGACAATTGGACATAATTATACTAATGGATACAGACTAAGTTTCGTACTTAAATACTTGTCCGGATTTTATACTTCAATTATGTCCAGGTAACACAACATTAGTAATGTATTATAAGGACTAACCAGTGTTTCTTAATGTGATCCGCGGACCTTGGAGGTTCGTGACAGGTTGCTAAGGGATCCGTAGAAGCCATCGTTTCTCTTCCTCCTTTAGGTAGTAGGTATCGATCATATCGATACCTACTACCGATCCTGAGGTGTAGAGGTAGTAACTTCAAAGACGAAAATATAGTTTAAGGTAACCGTAGGGGTTCGTACACATTGCTTGAGGTTTACTAGAGGTTCGCCAGTTATATTTTTAACATTACGTAATTATATTTTTATGTTATTGAGAGTCATGGTTGAACAGCTTTGTTTCAGTAATTTTTATTGCACCGAGCACTTCCAGAAATCTGTTTTTAGCAAAAATATTTAGTGTTAATTAGGCTACTCGATATTAATCGATCTCTTATCTGCACTATTTGGTTTTACAAAGGTCTCCATCACATTATGTCTCTCTTTCTTTCAAAGTTCGTATTCTAATATCCCTGATAATAGCAGAATTATCATCTATCATCTGACAATAATAGCTACAACAAGCTGTTGTCCGCGACTTCGTTCACGTTATTTCGGGATAAAAAGTATCTTTCGTTAATCTATTATCTCATCTATCATTCTAACAAATTCCATACAAATCGAGTAGTTTTTGCGTTAATGAGTAACAAACATACAAACTTTCGCGTTTTTTATATTAGAAGGATGTAATCTGCTAACTTGTCAATTCAAACGGCAAATATTGTGTGAGTACAAGAAACGCCCAAAAATAACAACCTTGTTTCGTCAAATAATTTCGAAATCGTTCTACTTACCAAATCTTGATAAACTCACAAACATCCAATCATCGCAAGTTTCAAGTTTTAAAATTAATAGAACAGGATTACAAGGATCAAGCGAGGCCGGCGTGCTAAGCAAAAGATAAATGACGTCATAGGATCGGTTCTTATCCATCATTATTAATTATCCTTTATTCTTCGAGCAATTAAAGGCCCTCAAAAACTCGAAAGAAATTCAATCCTGGGTCAGCACTTTAGCAGTTTGGCGGGGATCAAATGCGAATTACGAGATTCCAAGATATATAAATACTGCTTCTTGGAAGGGAATCATTAAGCCTTTTCAAATCTGTTTTCTGTCTATTTTAAGAAAGTAAATTGCTACATTTCCTCCTTTTCAATCCGTCTAAACTGATTTGTATAGATTTTAGTACATTAATTTGCAGTAGCAAAATAACTTAATGACGTTCTTAATTCAAACAGCTTTTACTTTATCGGCTTGTTAATTTTTATCTGACTATAAAAAATCAGCCCTTAATATGATGCATTATATCTTGCAGTAATTTGCAATGTAGGTATACCTACGCCTCAAATGACGTCAAAGACATGAGTGCTATAATCGATGCGTTATCATAATTCATATTATTCATGAAAAGTATTTTATCGCAGACAGTATTGCACGAGAAAGATAATTTCGTAATAGCCAGTGTGGCTAAATTATTTTTGTCTTTTTTGCCGACAACATCACTTTGTTCAAGAAAGTTTACCCGATTTAACTCATTTTCTATCTGACTGACGTTATCAAGACATACGAAACAGCTGGATATATCAAAGTGAAATTGGATTTGAAGGCAGCTTTCATAAGTTAAACATGAGCTCTAAGAATCTATTATTTTAGTTTCAGTGGTATTTATATTTTTTGGCCTTTTACTGCATCTGGTACTATTATGAGATCTCTGGTGTAAGTAAGAACAAATTATTATATTTATTTGGAGCAAATAAAGTTGCAAATATTATTTAAGTTTCGAAACAGAGACATCCATTTTGCACTTTTATGCGTTTATGAGATATCTTTCTAATTCAGAAATCATTTTCAAGAATATTATAGAAAATGTTTTGTTTCATTCATTCATAAACTTTTACGAAAGCATTTATTAATCATAAGATTGACTACCGCCGTGCTCGGAATGTTGATCCACATGAACGTGATGCGATGAAGATGTTTCTTTTGTGTCTGAGTGTTTATTTCATTGTTTCAATATGCATTTGGGTCGTTATGGCTATGTATACTATATGAAAATGTTCTCAATTATATTTCAAACGCGCCAGTTTGTATGAACTTATATCTTTGCTATTATTTTATTAAAATACAAAACACTTTAATGATATTTAATATACTAAATTAATACAAATAATATACTTACTAAGTAAAGATACTAATATGACACTAGTTTAACTTCAAGCCGCTTGACATGCGCGAGTAAATTTTACCACGCTCTTAACAAATGTCAAAATCGATAAAACTCAACGCGTTATCTGCTGATTGGCTAAAATATGAGTGCGGTGTGCTATCAGCCAATTAAAATAAACAAAACTTTTGTCATCTCATGCGAAAAATTTGACATATTGTGCCAATGGCAACCTTTTTATTACGAAATAACGTAACTTAACTTATGGATAAGCCCCACGCATTGAATTACATTGGAATGTATAACAGCTTTTCTAGTTACAAGTAACTGGTGTACATGAAACCCATTTTCTTGAATCCAGACAAGCCGCCCTAAACAAACGTTTACCACCCTCCGCCACGTAATATTTTGACACGCAGAATCAAGGTAGATACTATAAACTCTAATGCGATAAAGTGCCAGACCCGGTTCACGCGAATTTGAACCTACTGAAACCCGGCAAGTATCTACTAACCTTACTACTAATCTTACAAGGGCAACAAGTCCCAAAAATTGCTTAATTTGAACTTTATAACACGTAAAAAAAGTACAAAAGGATGGACGTAATGCCTAGTGACATTCTGTATCAGTAACCTGATTTGAACGATTTTTTTTATGATGCTGCGTGATATTTATAAAAGAAAATACCAGCAATATATTTATTGGGATGCTACCCAAGAGGACAACTGCATTAAATGATAAGTTAAGTTGTTATAAAATGATCTCGCAGTGATTACGACTACGAGTCTTTCATTTTGGTATTAAGAAAAAACGAATACCTATAAAAAAGCTATTAAAGAATAAGCTGCAAAAATCAAACCACACCAATCAGTCACAAAAAAAAATATAAGATCTATTGCATTTTGCCAAACCAGTGTCAGTAACCAGGGATATCCTACTTTCTGTACACACATCTTCCAGCATTGTCTTACCTACAATCATTCAATCCCAAAATAACGTTAATATGTTTCGATCAGCCATTGAGACGATCCAAGCACTTACCGCGTACAACTGTCCGTCAAGGGGAGGGTAACACCCCCTCCGGATCTGCCCGGATAACTTCGGATATCATGACAAACTTATTTTTACGAGTAAACATGAGCCAAACGTTGTGTCTATTCATGATAGTACTATCAACAGACCATTCTAAAGCTTAGGATTTCCTTTGTACTATGAGTACCAGACCACGGTTAATAACTGAGAGCCATTATTAAATTAATTAAAGTCAATTTAAAAATATTTTAAATAAAGTACTGAATTAACTGTCATAAGTAGTAATGAAAGACGTGATTTTAAGTTTTTAGCCAAGTTTTTTACATCCAACTACTACTAAGTACTAAAAAACAGGATATTAATCACGCGTTACCAACACCTACTAACATCAACAGAACCAATCGAAGAGACGCAGTTGCGTTGAATAGCCTTTCAAGAAGGAATAACCAGACTAGTTGACGCTAGTGATCATACATGTTGTTTCTAATATTTAAAGTTCGCGAGTCCCGCGTAAAGTACTATAAAAAATAAAGATAGGCTTGAATCTTAAACTTTTACTACTTAAATAAAAAATGTAAAAGAAAGAGCAGAAACCAGTGTTGTTAACTGAGGATCATATCCCGTGTGTTTAATATCAATGTAGTAGTTACAACTATAAAACTATTCAAAACCATAATACCAGCGCTGCAGCAGCCTTGCGTCGCTGCAGCATACAGCTGAGGTGTGGCCTAATTGACCACTTTCCCATTTGATTTTTCTTTGTTTTTTTTTTCTTTTTTAATTACTTCATGTTTGTTCTGTTTTACTTTTTCCTGTACTTCTTTTTGTTTTTTGTTTTTGTTTTAATTTTGTTTGTCGTGTTGTGCTGTCAAGTGGTCAATAAATGTGTTTTCTTTCTTTCTTTCTTCTTTCAAAACGCCAAACCATCCGTCACAATTTCATTTTTCTCGTATTTTCGTGTATCATGGCTACCCCAGTCTACCGGGTCCCGAACAAAAGGTTTTCTGGAGATAATACGTACATTTTCGTGATAAAGAAAACCCACCCCACGTAACGAACCGAGGTGAGTATTTATTGTAAATGCGAATCTGAAGTAAACTCCTCTGTTCTAATGGACAATATGGCGGGTGAACGCCTAAGTGAAGTCTTGCTTTTTGAGTCTATTTCTCTTTCATCTTATGACTGTTGCGTATTTATATTCTCATTTGGAATTTCGTCGACTAACTAGAAGAAATATCAAAAGTTATGACGTATGCTATGAAATTCCAGAGTCCACCAGTCCATTTGAGGAGACCACGACAAATATTCGTTATTGCTCATCTTTCTTATATGGATTTATTATACGGCCGGATAGAGATGGCGTTTCAGAAATAAGCTATTTTACAACAAAACGCATTTATTGCTGAATAACAATTAGAAACTAGAATTGAGTAAATTGAGTAAGTGTATGTGACACGGAGGTCGGAAACGGACTAATTAAACTAGGACCAACACTGCCTACGCAAGATGGGCCAAATACTTAGTAATGCCTTTGAAGAACTTTACTAAGCATATGGCTTATAGAATACCGTGTATAATATAGACATATCGTCTAGGTCTAGGATAATAAATAGATGATTGAGTAAATATCTACTCTACACTCGATTGATGATATCAAACACTTCCGATCTTATGCAAAACCATTTGTCCAGTATCCAATATAGTAGTGTATTTCTTTAACCCTTAAACAGGCAATAAAAAACTGTTCAAAACACCTCAAATTGATCCTTCTGACCTTGACTTATCGGAGAAATCCAATGAAAAATGTCGATACTCTAGGCCTAATAAGGGGTAATTGTTCTTAGAATTGGATGGTAAGGATATTTGCAAGTTTAAGGGTGGACATTAAGATATATCAGTTACATGTTAACATTTGAAACAGTTGATAAGCATTTTTAAGTCTTAGTACAAGCACTTCAATTTGCCGTTTCAATCCAAAGATTGAATAATTGATTGACTGATTGATGTCAGAACATCTGAGACATCCGAATATATATTTGGTAGGCAGATTTAAGAAGAGAAACTCAGAAAAGAGAGGTATAGGTAACATATCCACGGTAATAATAACGACGTCCTTTGCTTTTTGTTTTGAGATATTTGGGTTTTAATTTAATTTATAAACATTGTACAAAACTCAGCCTTTTTGCCGTGAATACCTGGTCACTGAGCGTTCTAGCCGTTTAGTCAAATATCAGAAACGTGTTTTTCTCAGGACTGGAAGCGATATAGCCTAGTTTGTAAACGAGATTACTAGCTGCATGTAGGAAGTGACTGGGTGACGTAGATCACTTAGATTCAAATATTTTTGACATTTATCATTATTGCCGTGAGCCCTCCACATGTACCTATTTCGTTCTCCTTGATTTGATTTATTTCACGGAATACGTGAATCAAATCACAGAGCTTATACGGTCCAGCAAACATTGCGTGCCAAACAACTGCGTCAGTATCTTGTTCAAAAACTACCAGAACAAAACAATATTCTACTAGTACTTAGTTTATCTAATTAAAACTTCAATCAACAATTATTAGATACCGACACGGGCTAGACTACGCAGTCTGCCTAGCTCAAACTAGACAGTAGCCGGCATTCAATAGACGATAGGGGTGCCACAACGAATAAGAATGATAGATCTAAATCTAAGAGTCTAGAGATTTATAGGAACAAATATTTCTTCCTGATATAGCAAGGATATGATTTTTGCAACAACAATTCCGCTCCCATGGGTACAGTAAAAGAAGATCGCGACAGTTTAATATTAGTTAGGCCTATGCCTACGACACAAGGATAGCAAAATGAGACCTGTCAACTGTACCTTCCAGCCGTACTCACAATCTTGACTCTTCCAAATCCAAATAATAGCAACAGATAAGTCTGTCAACCAAATCTAGTGACATGTCAAACAAAAATCTATGACAGAAATCAAAATATATCCTTTCAAGTGTAAACTCAAGTATCCTAGTGAAACAATAAGCTAGACAGACAGACTTAGAATAAGTCTTTATGACCAGTCCCTTACATAGAGAAGAAAGTATTTTTATTAAGCCATTGATATATGTACATTGAATGCATATTTTCAGTCAATAATGACGTAGCTTTTGCATTTCATTACTCGTGACAAAAATAACAAAAGGTCGAAGAGCATTGTCATCAAAATCTTACCCCAAACAAGAGATCTCTCGAAGTACAGATCTATGCTCCAATTCTAAACCGGGGTTAAGACGGGGACAGAGCAGGATTAGGGTTGCCGGATCCGACCCAGTTAGTTGACATTATCTGATCAAATATTTATGAACATGTTTTGCCAGCTTTTTGAGGTTCTGTTCGGTAAACTTCCTGTTTTTGTTGACTTAACGTATGTGATAAAGCTACTAATACTTATGCTACTTAAAAATATACTCCAATGAATGGAGAACGTCTTCCCTTTTTTTTAAGTGCATGATAAATACAAAGAATAACCTCACGAAATAAGCTTCTATAAAGCCTTTAATAACAGAGTGATATATATAGAAACACATGTGAGGATGATAAGGAATACCTATATATTCTATGGCTGAGAAGAAAGACAAAGTAGTTTAGATACTTTACAAATTTAATATCCTTATAACTCTGTAGATATTATAAAGACTATAAAAAAAAGGATTCAAGATCTAGACTGACGTTAGAAAAAACCAACGCCAGACACTGGCGAGCGCCAGCCAAACGGTAATTAGCAGCTAAGTAGTAAGCCCTATGCAGTCGTGCGACATTCCTTGTGTTTTTTCCTTTCTAATACCTCTCTTAATAACTAGGCTCGACTAGTAAGGATCATAGTTGTTACGGACCTCAGGCTTCGTAATGATTCGGATACATTAAATGTGATGATGATGTGACTCTAGAGAAAGAAGACAGTATCCCATACCAGGCGCAAACCAGACCAAAATAAAACAAAACGGAACGGATGTCGTTCTCGAAACTTCATGACTTCGTCATGAGCGCACGTGCAACTTACCATTAGGTAGACGACTACTAAATCACATTTTCAAAAATAAATCATTTTCCCATTACGGTCTTGACCGGGAAATAAGTTATACGCGAGGCAACCCTACCGAGGAAGCTACTTGTGACGCGGCTTGAATACGTACGGAACCTATTGAAATGCCGACGCTTTCGGTGTCCGAGTTTTAGTAGAATTGTGGCTATGGCAGCTATGGTGATTGGACACTATAGCTGCGCCCGTTATTATACGTGGCGCTGCAGTTCGGGAGTTAGCCACTTTGCTTTTAATGAAGTTTCATGCTTAAGTCAAACATAAATTGGACAACTGCTGATTAGCGGAAAACCAGTTTCAAACTTTAGGCGAAGATTTTCTATGTCAACACAGCAAATTCTTGATGAGGGTCTATGAAGCTGCGAGTTATGGAAAATGTAGAATGTATAATTGACGCGGTTAATGACATTTTAACATTAATTTAATTCCATACTATCCGCGGCTTTGCCTGTATGGAAACCAAAATACGCATCACAATAATAGATCATTCCATGTGAACGACATTATTGACCACGGAAAAAAAATTGCCATCTCATAAAAAATCAAAGCATCACTCCGTCGCGACGTGAATGGACAACCAATACACTTTGTCATTTACAATTATATTAGACAGTATTTTGGTAAAATAGTCACTCATCTAATGGTGATACGATTTGAAATCGAAAAACGCCATTATGCTACCAAAATTATGTTCGTGCTCGTCACCTTTAAAAGGCAAGAATTTAACAAGCGAAATTTGGCGCCCAACGTGTGACGGGCGTAATCAAAAATCTCCTAAACGAAGAAAGACAAAAAGGGTAAAAGTGCATTTTATGGTCGTCCATTTTAAATCTCTGCCGGCTCTCTGACAAATTTTTGAAAACGATGCTAATACTGTTACAATGAATGCAAGTACTGGGGATGGAAATGATTAATTTGCGATTTCGTTAAAAATTTGTTTGCTGCTTCTTGCTTCGGATTTCATCTCTTTATTATTTACGCCAGTTTCCAGGACCGGGAATCAATTGTAAAGCACGGACTCATGTCATGCTTGAATAATGCCTAAACTCTCATCAATTAAGATCAAGAGATAATAGTAGGGACCAGCGACTAAACAAGCAGTAGCACACTTCCAAATCATATTTTTTTAGGACAATAAAGTGATTCAAGCCTAGGTAAATCTGCTACAGTGAATTCTCGATATTATGTTGAATAATAAATTATTGGTCATTGTTCTGAACATGTTCTCGCAAAGATATATAGGTAACCACTGTTCTATGTTTCATGTACTGACAACAAACAATTTATTAGGATTAAATTGAAAAGATTAATATGCCTCTGCCTAAATTTATGAAATTATTTTTTTAGTATTATTGCATAATTGTGTTAATTTGACTTAATTTATTCATTTGACTTTAAGGAAAATTATTAGTTTTTGTTTTATTAGTTACAATGAAATTAGAATATTACTATTGGATCAATTATGGATTTCATCTGAAATAAATCAATTGAATTGAAATGGAAGAAAATTAAAATTTTTCTAGTTTATTAAGACAGGCTCGAAACAGGAACATTTTTTACAGAAATTAGTAAGAAGGTACGTCTTTGGTTTTTAAATTAGTAAAATATAACTTACCGATACAGTGTTCCCGAATGTATTTTCTTCACGCCGTCCATTTTTGCTGTGGTATCTTTCTCATGTCTAAACTTGCAGCTGATTCGTTAATGGCTGTGCGGCAAATTAAAAAGTAATGCCATTATGAGTCGCTCTTGATAATACTGAAGTTAGTAGATTGAGGACCTGCAACAAAGAGGTTATTGAATGAAAACTTTGCAGATAAATTCTAATGATGTAGTACATTAAATTTACGGCGCCCTAGTCTGTATAAGAAGCTAAAGTCACCAGAGATTCTGTTTATTCTCCCTCCTTTTTAAAAACCATTTAAAAAAAACAACATAATTAGTCACTTAACTTAAAAGAAATCGCTAAAAGCACTGAATGCCTAATTTAGGAATAAAACTCGTTTTTAGGAAGTAACTAGGTGGTTTTTAATTCAAGACAAGAATATGTATACCTGTACCTGTTCCTTTTGGAGGCTTAAAACTCTAAATAGGTTGAGGATTAATTATTATAAGCTTTACTACACTTTGGCGCCCTTTTTATACGGCGCTTTTAGCCGGTCGTTCGCCGGTCGCGTCCTACCCAAACTTTAACACCGCGAGTACGTTTATTTTACAATGTCAATATTTCAGCTAACAGAGCTGCAAAAATAAACTCTTTTTGAGCTCTCAAAGAAGTTCTTTATATTATTACATAATAATAAAACAAATAAATATTGGACAACAACACATACATTGCTTTGTTGCTACCTTAGTAGCTTAATCATTTGTGTTACATATATCAAAAACAACGACGGTAACACAACACCCAGACCTGACACATTTTCAAAATTAACCTGACCGGAAATCGAACCCGGGACCTCGGACATGGCGCACGCCTCAGTCCCGCCCGCTCATCTCTACTCTATGGGTGTTGTTAAACAATAATATAGTGTATGATAATATAATACAATTGCTATTAGTATTCATTAGCAGCTTCTTTTTTGCAGTATAAGTGTGAAGTTATGACCTTGTTTAATGTCTAGACAGGTTTAGGATAATTCCACCCCTTTTCCAACTAAATAGATATACTGACATACCATACACACACTAACACTACTTTATGCCCTACATTTGAGATTAGGCTTTTAAGCTAAAACATGTGCTCATTGCATACTATACAAATATACTAAAATGAAATGAACTTTTTACTATAAAACAAATAAAATGCTTTCACAGGAAAGAAGGAAAAAAATGATTTTAAATATTTTTACCTAAATACTTCTTTAGCCAAAGCTGGTGTGTAACAATTGCTCAAGAAAATTAATACATTACTCTTTTTGTTTTTTGGCCTCAACATCATTCATTCAATAAAAGAAAGCCTGTTAATTGGCTATTGTTAATAACTTGGAACATCAGAGTCTTAGTGCATTCACTTCATTTAGGTTAATGGACTCTGCAATTAACTTAAGAAAACAACCACAAATAAGCATGGAATTTATTGATAAGATTTTACTGAATGTATAGTGTAGTACATATTTTTTTTAAATATACTAATTTACACAACATTGGTACCTAGTATGATAAAAAGAAAAGGTTTGTAAGTATTATACTTAATTGTAATTAAGAGCTAAATAGAACTTAAGAGAAATTTAAGAGAGGTAGGGTATAGTGATTTATCGCTCCAACTGGAGCAGCTCGACTGGTGAAATACCTCCACCTTACAGAAGACCGCAGCCAAATAACAATAACTTCGGTGTTGTTGTGTTTCTGCGTGTGAGTTAGGTTTCCAGAGCTGCTGGGGGGTGCTACATTAGTAGCGGGGGTCAAGCCTTCATGGTAAGGGCAACAAGTCCAGTAACAGCTTTATTATGCTGTACTTGTCACCCTTAAGCTAGGACCTCATTACCATTTAACATTAGTTGGGATGAGGTCAATCTTGAAGTGCAATATAAGAAATAAAAAAAACTCCTACTTTGAATATTTGAAATACAAATAAAAAGTTATTAATACTAGTATCTTGACTAACATTTTAAAGTGGCCAGATCATTGTTTAAATCTTATATCTTAAATTTGGCCATCCATATAATAGCTACAAATGTAGCTACTCAATAAAAAAGTAAAACAGAAAAAATTTTCTTCCAAAAAAGGGTTAAGTTTTTTATCAGAGACATTATTTTATTCTAATAAACAAGGTAGGCTCTTGGTAAATAGGTGAAATATCATATTAGAATATTTCTAGTTTGAAATAAATAATTGTATGTATTTAACAGCGATATTTCAACAAATCAAATATTATGAAAATGCAAGTGCCAAATATATCAGTTTTGGTTATGTTGCTTTAAACTGATCATGCTAACTTATAAAGCAAACAAATAGATTTATCAAACTAGGCAAGTCACTATTGCCTTTTATGTGTAGTCATACACAATAAAGACAGTTCAGCAGTTTTATGAATGAAGGGGCCCAGTTAGGTGAGTAAAAGGACAATGCCACCATACATTTAACATGCTTATAGAAATGGTACAATTTTAAATTCCAGGTGCATAAAAAGTTCTAGATTTAAAAATTATAATTGATACTTAGATATGAGAATAACAATTTATTTTTTATTTTGTAATTAAAAAACGAACAGCAATTTTCAGTCACATTCAAATATTATTTTGTTTTGTTATGTGACAAATTTTAGGTTTCATTTGAAGTAATTGTGTTAAATCATGAGATAAATTAGGATCAAAGTAATTTTAAATAGACTACATAAATACATGCAAAATCCCATTGGATATGAGAAACATTATACCACTAAAACCTCTCAAAAGCTTTACTTAATTATTCACAATTTAATCCTCAAGTAATCAGAAGCACTGAAAAGGAAAACTGAACTAATGCCATTTAGAAGATAGCTGTGAGAGTGACACTTTCTAATATTTGTCAAAGCTCGCGTTGAGTGACAATCGCGGCTAATCATCTAGTAAAACACATTAACGCGCGTAATCGACACGTAAATACGACTCAAACTTAAAATTGAGAACTCACCGAAAATGGCTACAATCTCGCAAAACGCACTGTCTCAACAATCACCTCATAACGCTCACAATATTATAGAACGTGAGATAGTTTTTTACACTAACAGTTTCCCGTATGAATGCACTTTCCAACAGCTTTTACTATTACGGCCCCTAATAGCAAGTAGTACAAACAGGCATGAAAAATACTCGACGACTGACGTACTATACGTAGGGAGCGGTCGGAATGTAATCAGTTTCAATACTAAAGCTGCAAGGGAGACGGCAAATTCACACTTCCACACGAATCGAGCACCAAATACCGTCACTTATTTCAATCCATTTATAACAATCTTATCACAAATCGCCATGAAATAATAATTTGGACGACAACGAAGCGAAATCGTCCCTCCTCCCTTCACCGTAAACCAATCATAGACAATTTTACTTTTTTAACTCACTCAATGAGGCAGTGGCAAAGGCAATAACTTAAAACAAAATTTTCCTTTAAACAATAGTTATTAACGATGTGACTTTGATTTTTATTGAATCAGTTTATTAAAGAAATGAATTCGATATTTTTTTTTTGCAATTCATACTGCTGAAAGAAAGCTGCTAATCAAATTATTTGTAGTTTGCTTTTTTACCCTTTCTCAAATATTTTTGACAAAAATGCATACGGTTTATGATCATATTACGGAAAGAAAATAAATAATGACAAAATTAAAAATTGAGAGTCTTAAATAAAATACTCCATAGCGTAAATTCAAAAATATTATATCATTAATATCGTTCATGTATCCGAAAATTTCAAGTTTGGTCGCTTTTTAATAGTGATGGGACATGTACTCTATGACAGTAGTGTTCGATGGACATTTTTCATATCGATTTAATATTTCTACTATAATCTGTTAACTGACAATAAAGCTAAATCCTTGGCAGCCAGCTTCCTAATAAATGACACTTTTCAGAATAAAAAAAAAAAACAATGCAATAGGTAATATTAGCGCTTATGCATTAGAAGTAAGAGCGGTCAAAGTCCAAATTGTACATTGACACGCTTATCGTAGTTTTAACTGCACGTACTATACCAATAGTTTAAATACCAAAAAACATAGTTACAAATTATCGCATTACAGTGGGTTTCACACTAGGAAAAGTCCTGTATTGTGGGGACCCTGTTTACGGAATATAAACCTGGGGAGCGACAGATTACATTAAATTTTCTAGTATATGTAATATAAGACAATTTGGGAAATGCATACCTAAAAATCTATTTATTCTTTAAACATATGAAAAAATAAAATTCAACCCAGTTCTTTTTTCCGGGAGATACGATACTACGGACTGATATATTTTTTATTACTTGGCCTTTTCTATAGCAAACATTCACACATTTTATTGAAGTGGGACATTTATTAGGCATTGACAATGAAAAACATTTTATATCTTGCTTGAATAGAGTTATTTTACATTTAGAAAATGATTTGATATGCGGCACAGTTTTGTCAATACATCATAGTCACTCGATAGCTTTATCAAAATGAAAATCGATACAATTCGATTTCATTATTTATAATTATTGACATCACTCGAACGATCTACCCATGTGTGCACATATTTTATGTATCTGTATTTGTATGTTGTGTTGTGTGTGCGTGGTGATTTGTGTTAATGCTGATAGAAAGAAAAGAAATTAAATAAATCAGTTATAATTTGACGATGAAACTAACATAAATGTGAAGAAACACGGTGTTTTGTGTTATCAAGTGCAAGTGAATCCGTCGGGAGGCGGTAATCGTGTACGTTTATTCGCTATTTGTGGATTCTGGATCTCGTCGATGTACCATAAACAAAAATGTCAGCGATCCCGATTTTTTGTTTCTTGCTGCATACCCATCGTTAAACCTTAATTAGATCACACGAATGATATAAAATAATGTTAGACGCTTTCTCCAACGGTGTCATCTTGGCCGCACGGCGTTACCAAAGCAATAAATCGGCCATAGTAAGCGTGCGTTTCGTGTGCTCGCGCCCGTCTACACCCGACCTATCTCATTGTTTATGTATGGAGAATAAGCCAGGAATTTTTATGGGATTTCGCAGCGTATTCTCGTTTTAATTGAATATCTCACTACGATCACGGGTTTCATGTGGTCGATGGTGATGGTCGGGTCGCTTGGCGCCTGGAGCGTCCTCGCGGCACTCAAGGATATCAGTGATCTCTATTTATAATAATCTCTAGATCATTTGGTGCAGCATAATGACATTCTTGTAATGAAGTGCCGTTCTGTGGATTCGCGGGACATGTGCCAATTATCGCAATCTTGACGAAAGCGCGCCGATACTGTATGTATACAAATACCACAATGTTTGTGTATGGATCATCAGCATTTACAATTATTTCATTGATCAGCAGTCTATGTTTTGATGAGACTGCAGTGTATAACCAAACAGCTGCATGACTGTTGATTGAGGTCTAGGTTAAGCAAGGTACTTTGTAAATATTAGATGGCAAAATCCACCATCAGGATTTAAAATTACAATTTTGATTTTTCAAATTGCATGGAGATTATAGTAGAAAAATGTTGGACGTGAACAGGCGTATTTTGATTGGTGCATGTTTATTTCACAGTTAAATGTGATAAAAACAATTTACTTAAGAACAATTTGCCCTCGCAGTTACTTATCAATTTAAAACATTTATCAAACTTGCAAAGTTATGATATTAAACTGCTAGCTATGATTTGCAAATAAACTTATTAAAAGTGTTGTTTTTATTCCTTTATTTTTCTTTGGTAATATTTTGTGTTTGTTTTTGCCTAAAATTAGTGGGCACAATGAAATCATATGATGTATTATCATTATTGAAAACTTAATACTAACTACTTGCAAGGGATAGTTGTAGGTATGTAATGTAAAGGGATAGGTATTTTAAAGTGATACAAGTATTATTGTTTATTTTGTGATTCTGAATTTTGCTATTTATGTGCATAAAAAATTATAAATAAAAACAAATAGGTAGGATGCAGAGCTTTAAAAAAATTACTGACATACATTTTTATGTTCAATTATTACCTTCATTCAAAGTAGTGAAATAATAATATAAATAATATTGCCATTGGCTAATTCGTTTTGTTTTCGTAATTCAATAGATTTTACCAAGTTATAGTAACTGTTTTTAATTAGTTTATGGACTTTTACTGCGGTTTAGATAAGCGATTCAATGTACTCGAGAGATAAGAGAAAATACATACTTAATTACTTAGCTGTAGGTTTCTTATATTTGAAATCAGTTATTAAGCAAGATGACATTTAATATTTCTTGAAGTGTAATATAATAATATATAAAAACACCAGGGGATGCATCCTGGAGATCCGTAGTGGACTCCTGAAGATTTCTGCAACAAATATCAATCACTAAAGCCACTAAATATAATAATAATAGTTTACATTTAAACTCATTTAAATTTTCATCAAAATAATGTTTTTGAGAGTAGGTACTCAGATTGGAGAATTTTAGGATTGTTTAAATTTGATTCTATTATATTCTAAGTTATTTAGCCACCAAAGAGCACCGTACACAAATTGCTTAGAATATAGTATAACTAGACTTAGAATACAGTATTGAAGATATGAATTTACCTCATAAAATTAAAATATTTGTTTCCCATTATATCATCAAGGATTCCAATAACTGGAACTGTTATTGTATGAATCATTTCCTTGCAAGTATACCTACCTAAACTGCATTATGTCAATAACCCTCATACCTACAGTGCTAATAATTCATATTATGTAAAAATATATATTGGTACAAAAAAATAGTAATTTTGCTCAATGTTTCAAAATATTTATAAATATTACTGATATGTATCAATAAAAACCCCAAAATTAAGTAGGTATTTTCGAATTACTGGAGTTTTAGTTGAAGTAAAAATAAAATGATTTATTGGTTTTTGTTAAAATGGGTAAATATGCCTGGTAGAAGGAAAAAGATAAAAAAATACCAGTTTGAGTCTGTATTCATTCATCTTTGAGTACATGGTCTTGGTAGGTCTACATGCAAAATAGTTCACATTTAAAACTCAAACTAAATTAAATGTGAAACCCAATGATTCCATAATTGTACACTAATTATGGAAGCTTCCTTTATACCTTCGATAAATGAACTACTATTTAACTGAAATATTATGAAAATTACATATTGAATCTTAATGAAATAATCACAAGAGACATGATAGTAGAATCTTTTGATTTTAATCTTCTCTGCTCCACCAGTTTGGTAGATGGTAGAGAAAACTATATTATTTGACGCTAGCCAAACTAAAACTGAAATCAAACACAAAATTTTGCTAAATCATAGAATTAATGTTCCATTGTAAACTAGTCACTGAAGCGTTATGGGAATCATAGACGCAAGAAAATGTTTGCATGAATAAGTCATTCGAATTTGGACTGGACTCAACGTTATAAGCATTCTCAATCATGACTTGACATTTCTTGTTCTAAACTGTTAAAAGGCTAGGAAACTGAAATTCATTACCTTTCTCATGCTGTATTCTCCATTCGACATTGATAGATTCTTGAAGTAAAAATCCCCTTATGCAAAAAATACTTATATTTTAGGGAATCACAACAAAATTAAAAGTATGTAAATATATGACCACCAATTGAGTGTTGTGTGTATGTTACAGTCAAGTTGGCGAAGGCACGCAGGGGTATGATAAAGGAGAAGGAGAAGGGTGGAGGCGCTCGCCTCAAAGATGAGCCGAATGATCCTGCTGAGCCCGGTAAGAAACAATTTATTTAAAGACTATGTCATTAAATGTCTAGCTAGATCTTTACCGATATCATTGAAGCCTCTATGTACTCTGTATACTCAGTTGTGAATTGTTTATTACTTCTAAAAAATAAATAATTACCACCACCCATTAATAATTTGCCTGAATCAATTTGCTGCTTTTATAATCAATTTAATTAAATTTTGGTAATTAAATGAAATATATATAGAGAAAATTTTGTTCTATAACACATTAATTTCATATTTCTTAAAAAAAATGAGTTGGCTTATACAAAGTAAAAAAAATATTGTAGCTTAAACAAACAGATCCCGAATCGATTTCTTAATAGGAGTTATAGTGATGGAGAAAGCCTAACAGTTGTACCAGCGATGCATGTAATAAATTCAACTCGTTTATTGTTATTGCCAATAATGCGCGGAGATCATTTAATTTTTAGTAAGCACGAATTATTTAATGAGGATGGTTTGTACGATCAAGAGCATCAGGGTGAACACTTTCAGTTCGAAAATAGTTCTTATGCCCATGAGATATGGGCAGTACATAGTTTTAATTGTACGGTCTGATGTGATCCCAGTATATTTTTGTATAAACCTTGTCCTAACAATAATGAAAATAACACTAAAATAATTATACAATTTGGTCTAGCACTTTCGAAGCTATATACAATCATATTTATTTAAATAGAAGATAATTTTGACTATTATTTAGTCTTTTTTACCAATCAAAAAGTGAAAGGTCAGTTATGCATTGATTATTATTATGCCCAATAGTATAAGTTCATATCTTTGTGTGAGGTCAGAGAAGACGATTCCTGCGTTTAATTTCTTGAGTAAGACTTATTTACTTTGACGGCAAGTGCCGCGTTGATAACAAATAGAATCACGTGACTGCGAGGCCAGGGGGGAAACCCATTCCTCATAGCACCCTCTATTAAAGGATGCATGCAATATTTCTGCGGAGTTTTATAATATGTTTTAAAGTCTAGTGTAGTATGTATAAATAGTCGTTATATTTGTGGTCAGAATATAAATTGCTGTCGCCCGACATTGAGGTCCCATTTTAGTGCCTCGTCTTAATCATAGCTCAAGCGGTTTTTAAATTTTGTAATACATCATAGTCCACTAGATAACAAACAAACCTCACGAGGTCCATTTTGGCGCGTAAAAGTATCGACGTTTTCATACGCTTTGTTTTTTTTTTAGTTGAACTAATAATTGAGCTGCTTCGATAGGATAAACCTCCTTATATAATCAGATAATTTGACTTCAGTTATGTAACGAATAGAAAATGAAATAATATACTTTTAATTAAGATTAGTTTAGTTTACGCATAAAGAATCGGCACTTATGTCGCTGACCCCCAAAAATATAAAAAAAAGTTAACATTTAAACAAAAAAGTTACTAAGAGCAAATCTGTTGGAACTCTCGTTGACGTAATTACTCGCCTAAGGGTCTGTCTCAGTTATTTAAAAGTTATTGGATACTCGACGTTTATTCGATTCGGACCGATATACAACTAAATTGTGTTTGACACCCCTAACTTTCCCAATCCGTAATAAAGTCAATGAGGGCGATAATCCGACGCAAGAAAACGAAGAGATCTCTCGGCCAATGACGTCTATTTCACGCTCCACACACTAGAATAGGGGAGGCATTTGTACTAATTATTTATTCCGTAGGGGAGACTAGCACGGTCCGATGATGTAAAAATTTACATAAGTTCCTGTGAAATTAATCCAATGCCCACAAATGTGTCTTATAGAAATAAAAACTGTAGACTCTCAATAGTTCTAGCGGTTGAAATTAAACAACCTTTGTGGTGTAGTACATAGACGTCCAAAGCACTTATAACTCTGGATTCGATTCTCAGTAGGTTCGATTCAGGTCAATTGGGGGAAACGTTGGCTAGGGTCTAGGTGTGCTGAGTTGGCGTCCCCAGTTTCTGATTGAGAAAAAACCTCCACTCCTTCCTTACAGAAGACCGCAGCCAAATAACAAACACTTCGGTGTTGTTGTGTACCTTCCTGTGAGTATGGTTTCCAGAGCTCCTGTCGAGTGCTACATTAGTAGCAGGGGTCAAGTCTTCAAGGTACGGGCTAAGTCCTGTAACAGATTTACTATGCTGTACTTGTCGCCCTTAAGCTAGGACCTCATTTCCACTTAACATCAGGTGGGAAGAGGTCAATCTTGGAGTGTAATATATAAAAAAAAAGATAAAACGCAGGCAATAGTCAACTCGCAACGGCTGTAACCCACACTGAAGAGTTTTAATTGTTACAATACCTCTGAAGTGGGATTAGATACCGTTTCATGGGAGGACGAAGTTTACCCAAAACTCAATTAATCACGATGCAGCATCGGATATTTGAATTCACGGTCGTTACTCCGGAGTGGAGGAAAAACGTTTTGTTCCTTTTTTTAATAACAATTTCCTTCTGCTATTTATAAAATTGATGATGCGACATTGCCTTCGGCGGCGAACCGGTTTCTTGGTCCAGTATTTATGTATGGCACTTTGACTGAAAGCTCGTTAACATATGAAGGCGTGTTTAAGCTTTGAATAGTTTTGATTTATTAAACTTTTTTTGGGTTTCCGAAGAATAACTGAATTTGCTTTAGATTTTCGCGAATTGGCTACTTGACAGTTTTTGAAAAAGTATTGCAAAATGTGCGCCCGTTCATTTTATATCCCAAGCAATTCGATTTATCTGGAAAAAATGTAAATAACCAGAGAAAAATAAGATTTTGTGTAACACATTTAAAAAGCGCGCAAAAACGCCAAGTCATGTCACTGTTGAAATTATGACGTCAACGTTGTAGACAACGAACCGATACGCATAGGAACGACTTCATTTAGATAAACGGAAAATGTTTCAATAAATTCTTAATACGATTAAAGACACAATAATTCAATTTAATCGGTAAAATAATCATTGTTTCGCCACATTAAAATAAATTATTTTCGCCGACAGCTGTCATTTCCGAATTGCAATGGTGGTTTCCGTTTCGGTTCTTTTGTTCCACAGATAAAAAAAGTAAAATTTATTTTGCAAAATTAAAATACTAACTATGCTTTTAATTATAAAATAAAAATGTAAAATTATTACTTTACTAATAAGCTAACATATCTAACACTTTTCATATTTTATTGTTAACACTGTCAAGTAGCCAATTAGTCCCAACCACTTCTTTCTAAAAGAAAAGTTCATGTAGAGGTGAATGATTGTTTAAGACAGTACTAGATTAAAGTAAAGTTTATAAATGTAAATAAGAGGTTTCCACTGTGAATGAATTTCTAAAAAAACAAAAGTTTTAAATTTTTTTTCTTCAACCTCTGTAGTAGAAAGGCGAGCGGGCCGAGCTTTGGCGTTGCGCCATCTTAAGGTTCCGGGTTCGATTCCCGGTTAATACGGAAAGTTAACTTTTCTATAATGTCTCGGGTCCGGGTTTTGTTGTTGTACCATTGTTGTTTCCAATTACTATAACACCAAGTGCTTTAGCTATTTACTGCAGAATCAGATCAATGTATGTGTTGTTGTCCAGAATTTATTTATTTTCTCCGTACAACAAGGACATGTTACTTGAGTAATCCGTAACATTAATATCGGAGTTCCGTCATTTTAGAGTTGAGTGACGCACGTTTGTTTACCGTATTGCAGATTTAATTTGGATATTTTCTGTGTTTTCTGTCTTTTTTGAGTGTCTATCATTTGTATATTGTGGGTTTCGGTATTGGGTAAGTTTTATATAACTAACATTCCCTTATAACATCATTTATTCTGTGTTTTATATATTCATAACCTAACCTCCTGAGTCCAAATAAAGATGGACATTCCTCCTGACCCTCCGGATCCTCCGGATGGGGTGCAGTCGCAGGATATATTTGAGAGCCAAACTGACAGGTCTGTTCCTGAAACTCGGAAGCACAAACTTTCACCCGATATTTCTGCAAAAGGGAACCCAGACAAACGTCAAAGGAATATAAATGATACTGATTCCTCATCTGTATCACTTCAAACTCTGTACACACACTCTAGTTATACAGAGTCAAAAACATACGGTGAAAGCGACTGCGGCCCATTCCTGGTACATGTTTCCCGTGTTGAACCTCATCCTGCTGCGGGTACCACTATCCGTGCAATCAAGTTTGGCCAACTAATTCACAAACATAACGTTAAAAACATCTGTAAAGACGGCATCAAAAACATTGGGCGTAACCGAATATCTGTGGAATTCAAAACAGGTCAGGATGCAAACAACTTTGTGACCTCTCAAGTTCTTGCAGCTAACAAGTACACTGCCTTCATTCCCACTTACAACGTAACTCGCATGGGTATAGTACGAGGCGTACCTGTGGACTTATCTTTGGATGAGTTCATAGAATCAGTAGACTTACCTCCAAGCTGTGGCATCATACTTAAGGCTCGGAGACTAAACAGGAAAAACATGGTAAACGACACTATTAATTGGACTCCAACCCAAACTGTAGTCTTAACTTTTTCCGGGCAGGTTCTCCCAGAAAAAGTATATAGCTTCCACACATCCTTGCCAGTCCAAATGTACCAACTTCCCACAATCCAGTGTCACAACTGTTGTCGATTTGGCCATATTAAAACCCAATGCCGGTCTAAACCCCGTTGTTTTCGCTGTACTAAAGACCACACAGGAGACTCCTGTAACATATCAGAAGCTGAAGCTACTTGTCTACTGTGCAATGGAGGTCATTTTGCTACTACCGGATCCTGCCCAGAACAATCCAGGCAAAAAAAAATAAAACTTATGATGTCACAAGAAAACATTTCGTATTTTGAGGCATCTGCCCGCGTCCCTAAGGTCAACAGGCCTTACAGTGAAGTTGCCAAAGACTCTGTACTTTCGTATTCCACATCATCACAGCCATTCCCCCGACCTGCTTCTCACTTTTCTTCCCCCATGCCCCATTCCTACCGCCGGACCATTGTGTCTAGCCCACGAGCAAGGGCTCCTCTCCCTAAGGGCTATGATAAACATTCACACCAATCCATTATTAGCACCCCCCCGTCTTCCCTTCCCAATGGTTGTGCCCTTCCAAATCCCTACGAGAATTCTCCCTCCCTGAATGGTGATGATAAAATTATCGAATCATTACTGAGCTCTGTTTTCCATATTTTGTCGAAATTTAGCGAAGCTATACCGCCCAACGTTGCTTTTTATTTAACCAGACTAGCTAACTTAGTTCCCCCCGAAATTCCCACCCAAAATGGCAATGACGGAGACTTGCCAGTTCCTTCAATGGAACTGTAAGAGTATTCGTCATAAAAAAAGTGAGATTATATATATTTTAAACAAATACTCTGTAGCAGTCGCTGCCATCTCTGAGACATGGCTGAAGCCAGAAGCACGTTTTCGGGTTTCTGGTTATGCTTGTCTCAGGGATGACAGAGACGATGACTATGGAGGATGCTCTCTTCTCATTAATAGAAATTATGTGTATGATTCCCTGAGTGTCCCCTCTCACAGCCCCTCTTTTAATGTTGTGGCTGCAAGAGTTGCGGATATCTCCCTTGTATCTATATATATCCCTCATCCTTCTTCTTCTATTATCCCTGAACTGAACCAAATTTTTTCTTCTTTTCCTTCTCCAGTCCTTCTTCTTGGGGATTTTAATGCCCACCATACAGCTTGGGGTTCTCACTACTGTGACTCTTTTGGCACGCTTTTGATGGACCTTTTTGAGGACCTTAACGTGTGTGTCCTAAACGATGGGTCACCTACGAGATTAGCTCCTCCATCTCAGGACCCCAGGTCTGTTGTAGACCTTACTGCCTGTTCCCCTAACCTAGCGTCCCTCTGCTCATGGATGGTTCTCAATCAATCACATGGTAGTGATCACTTCCCTATCATCATCTCCAAACCACTTTCTGTATCTCCTTTAACTTCCCCACCTCCTCTCCTCAAGTACAAAATTCTGGACGCAGACTGGTCTAAGTTTTCAAGCCATGTTGACCGATTTTTATCCCCCTCACCCTTCAATCCTTCAGTCCCTCTTGAGGATAGTTATACGTTATTCGTAGAGGCGTTAACATCTGCCGCTGATGCCAGCATCCCTCTGAAGAGACCTAACCGGAGAGGTTTAGCGCCCCCCCCTTGGTGGGACTCTGAATGTTCGAAGATGGTGGCGCTCCGAAGGGATGCTGAGAAACTTTATAAATCAAGTATGAGTATCGATAACTATCTTCATTACAAGCTGGTTGAAGCGCGTACGAAACGAACTCTTGCTAACAAAAAAAAGAAGGGATGGTTAAAATTCTGTGACAATCTCTCGCCGAGATCGCCATCATCCATAGTCTGGAAAAATGTTAGACGTTTCCGCGGATCCTACACCGGGCCATCACCCTCCTCTAATAATCCCACAACTTGGCTTGACAATTTCGCAAATAAATTATCCCCTCCCACTGCTCCCTTTGAAAATTGCTTTCCGTCAGCTTACCCTGACCTTGTTTCTAACGACAGATTCGATCTCCCATTTTCCTCATCAGAATTCCATTGCGTCGTTCGAGGTCTTAAGGATTCCTCCCCAGGTGAGGACGGTTTCCCGTACTCATTCATTACTCACCTTGGACCGGTAGGAAAAAAGTTCTTCCTCGACATCCTCAACTTTATTTTTATCTCCGGTCAAATCCCGAAATCCTGGAAATCTCAAATTATAATCCCCCTTTTAAAACCAGGCAAAGATCCTACCGACGCTTCATCCTATAGACCGATAGCCCTTTCTTCCACCCTGTGCAAAGTCTTTGAGCATTTATTAAAAAATCGATTAGAGTGGTTAGTTGAAAGTAAAGGGCTCCTAGCCCACTCTCAGTTTGGATTCCGGAAATCTAGAGGCACTACTGACAGCTTAAGTATTCTCACAACGGACATTAGAACAGCATTTTCTAAAAATGAATACCTTGTAGGGGTATTCCTAGATATCGCGGCTGCCTATGACAATGTTCAACTTCCAGTGCTCAGAGAGAAGATGCTTCGCTTGAGTCTTCCTGTGAGGTTAGTCCATTGTGTTACCAACCTCTTGATGGGCAGATTACTTAAGATTCGGTCCTTCAACCATTTTCTCCTTCCCCGATATGTCTGGCAAGGTCTCCCTCAAGGTTCCGTTCTGAGTCCTTTACTCTACAGCATATACACACATGATTTAGAACAAAGTATCTCATGTTTTAGCCACATACTTCAATATGCCGATGACCTCTGTTTATATTCATCTGGTAAATCCATTGAAGATATCTCCTACCGCCTTAATTCGGCTCTATTTTATTTAAATAACTGGTTAGAAGAACATGGTTTACATTTGTCTGTCCCTAAATGTAACATTGTGGTGTTTTCAAGGAAAAGACATATCCCAGAAATCGAAATTAATTGTAATGGCCATCCTCTCTGTATCAAAGAAAGTATTAAATTCCTCGGAGTCACTCTTGACTCTAAAATGTCCGGAATCCCTCATTTCAACAATGTTGTCGAAAAATGTGAAAAAAATTTGAATATTCTCCGATCTCTATCAGGTGTCTGGTGGGGGTCCCACCCTTACTCCCAAAAATTGCTTTATAATGCTACTGTTCGAAGTCACATCGACTATGGGACTTTCCTTCTGGAACCGTGTAGCAAGGAAATCCTGAACAAAGTTGATAAGATCCAAGCAAAAGGCCATAGGATAATCTTGGGATCCATGAAATCCTCCCCAAAACACGCCCTACAGGTGGAGTGTGTGGACCCCCCCCTAGACCTTCGTCGTCAATACTTGGCAGACAGATTCATATATAAAGTCAATCAAAATGCTTGTCATCCACTTCTTTCCCGCCTTCAGGTTCTGTCTGACCTAATCTCCGACCCCTCTTGCAAATACTGGACTCACAAAGAACCTCCTAAAATTGTAGCTAGCTTTAGAAAACTTTCTTCCTTGTCATACCCGATGGTACAATTCAATATGAATCCAATTTTCCAAGTGGATTATGAAGTGCTGATTTTTGAACCTCAGATACTGGATTTCGGTATCTCTAAGAAAGACCCAACTGCTGACTGTAAATTTAGTCAGCATCTGAACAAAGACTGGCAGCACTGGCTGCCCATATTCACAGATGCCTCAAAGTTGGCAGATGATAGTCCAGTTGGAAGTGCAGTATGGATTCCAAAATTCCAAGTTCTACTAACTTTTAAATCTTCAAAAGAAACATCGGTTTTTACTGGAGAGGCATTAGCTATTGTGGAGGCTATTTCATACGTGTATTCGCATAAATTAGGTAAATCTATCATTTTTTCGGACTCCAAAAGTTGCCTTCAAGCAATTTCTAACTCCACTATAAAATCAAAGTGCATTAATCCTGTTGTTTTAAAAATTAAAAAAGAACTCTATAAGTGCCACATAAATAATATTGAAGTTGTGCTAGTCTGGATTCCTGGTCACAGTGGTATACGTGGCAATGAGCAGGCGGATATATGGGCTAAAGAAGCCACCTTAGTTGGCTCATCATCCCAGGCTATTTATGCCACGGATATCTTACCTTTTGCTGCAAAATCTTTGACAGGTAACTGGCATAACCGTTTTGTTATTACCTCAGTCTCCAAAGGCCGGTTATATGCGAGCTTACAGCCCGTGATCCCACCCAAACCCTGGTTTTTTAAAAACAAGTGCTTCGAAAAACGTGTCATATCCGCCATCTGCCGCCTCCGCCTCGGTCACGCCTGCACTCCCGTTTTTCTAAATAAAATTAGGGTCAAGGATAATCCATTATGTGAATGTGGCATAGATGAGGGTACCCCAGACCACATATTCTTTAGCTGTCTAAAATACCCTACATCCTTATATGATATTTTACCGTCTGAAATTCCCCGTCCTTTCAACCTTAACTTTATTCTAACTCTTTCTTTTTCTAAATATATAAAATATTTATGTAACTATATTATTATGTATGATATTAGATTATAACCCCTTCTTTTGTCCTTTCTACATAATCGTTGTTTTGTCTTTCATGTTAATGTGCTGTTCATGTTTGTTTAAGGTACATAATGAGGATCTCAATATAGAAAGAAATACCTCGTTACACCGCGCAGTCCCATTTTTGACGTGTCTCTCTAAACACTTGACATTGGCGGAATCACTGCGTTGTTTGTAAACGCGGGACAGAGTCCATAATTTAAAAAAAAAAAAAAAAAAAAAAAAACCTTAATATCTTCAATGTTATTTTGACGTATACTATACATACATTCCAACATTCGCCTCTGAAAAAGATAAATAGGGGTAAAGGATATGTGGACGAAAACGTGGCCGCACGTTAGTTTAGTCTTACTCAAATGAGCGAAGAAACAGCACCGAAGGACTAAACAGCTAAACGTACAAGTCAAAGTCAATATTTTTTATTCACATAGATTACATTAGTAATACTCATGAATAGTCTCTATATAAAGCAAATGAAGCTACCTCCTATTGTAACAAGTATCATATATGGTACATGTTCCTATTAGAACGCTTAAAGCGCTACAAACGGTCCGCCTCGGCTTCGCACGCATACTACCCTCGTTTTTTCCTCCTTTTCCATTTCTAGCTCCTATCACTGTTCGCAACTTGATGTTATATAAAGCCTTTCACAATAAATGGACTATCGAATACAAAATGAATTTTTCAATCTCAGATTAACGAGTTCAAACAAACGAACAAACTCTTCAGCTTTGTAAAATTAGTATAGATAGATCCAGATCTAAAGAACACAAAAATTATCTAAGATAAACTAGTTTTAGTTTATATTTTACCATAAAACGCAAAAGCTGTTGACACAGATTGCGAAATCAAACATTAATAACTCGTTAAAGAATGTTTCCTTGCTAGTTACTGGTACAATTTAACTCATTGAAAAGCCTCATTAAAGCGCAATTACATATAATTATGTCGTTCTCGGTGTAATATGTTATGTAATTAAATATTTGCTATCACAACTGTGAGTCCCTTTGCGCTGATAACGCTTAGACATAACTCCGCCTGCATCTGTTTGTCTTACGTCAGCATAGCTAGTAAGTAGCCGGTAGTACTTAAATCGAGATTCAACTTGAAACAAACGTCTGTTGTGTTTACCTCGTAAGATGATTCCTGTGTCTCGTCATATTTGCCGGAATCACCCATCTACCGTTTTCAAGAAACATAACAATTATGTCTGAATTGTTGTATTTTGATTTTTAATCTGTTATGTTTATTTTGTGGGCTTTGGTGGTATAGAAATTCGTATTTTTTTAAGATAGAACATAGTATTAAATAACAACAGGGAATAAGGGGTGAAGCATATATCAATGTTTTATGAGTTTGCGACAAAAGATATTCTAGTGTAACTTACCGTATGTAGTTTTTTTAATAGGAATATTAAAACTTTAACAATTGTAGGCTTTTGGTTTGCAAGAACGTGTGAAACTTAATGAGTCTTAATTATTAAAATGACTATGTTTTATATTTTATTCGAATTGTGAAATCTACCTCCATAACTTGCAAAGCTTCCTAACTTCACCACCGTATTGCACCATACTTTGTTTACGTTCTGAGTCCAACTTATATAAGGTTTCCTTGCGTACACTCTGCGCCTATTAATACTCAACAAACTTCGATAAAACGGGACTGTCAGCCATCAACAGCCACAATATTCCCTCAAATAGCATCTCACGAGGGCAGGGATAAGCTGAAAACCAGCGCTGCCCGGGATCCACTCTCGAGACTCTTTTTTTCCTGTTGTCTTATTCACAATCCATTTATGTTTGGAACATTTTACGTTTTGTTTGTAAGTTGAGACAATGTTTTTATTTCTTTCTTTTAAACCTATGAATATTTTAATTGAACAGGTCATGGGTCGCGGCCACCCTCAGCGTCCCTGCCCACGCCGGCGGCCCTGAAGAAGGAGCCCGACGAGCCGCCCCACAGGGTCAAGATGGAGCCCCACGGCCAGTCGGGGGGCGAAGACTCCGCAGCGGACCTTGGCGTCGACGGCATCAAGACTGAAATTGACGGCCTCATGGATAGCGATGGTGAGCAACATTCAAAAACTACAATATTTTTTTGTTTCGATTTGCACTCTCGCCAAGGAAGCCAATGGGCTGGTAAATACGAGTAAACTAGTAGGTACGTATCGGAATTCCTTCCACGACCGACCTCCGTAGCCGGTAGGCTAGCGGGCCGGGCTTTGGCGTCGCGCTATCGTAAGGGGCGTCCATAAATTACGTGAGGTGTTTAAAAATTGCTTGCCCCTCCTTACCTTTCTGGTGAGATGTCGATGAGATTTTATTCAACTCCCTCCACCATCCCCCAATTTCAGGTGAGATTTTTCAAAATATGGGTTTCTTACGTAAACGCGTTGTTAAATGTTAATGAAAGTAATGAAAATTAAGTTACAAAATATTGTCTTAAATTTTTCTTCGTTCGGAAACTATATGAAATGTCAAGGCGCCATCCACACTTCGTTTTTTAAGACCTGTTATATCTGGATTAAATGGGCCAAAATAGTATAATTAATATATGTTTAAAAAAAAATTGCGTGATATTGGCCTAACGTAAGATTAGATGAGATTTGACTCGACCCCCTCTACGCTTAAACATCTCACGTAATTTATGGACGCCCCCTAGGGTCCATACGGGAAACGAACTTTTCTATTTTGTCTCAAATCTAGGCGTTGTGGACCGTTATTGTTTTTTATTTTTGTATCAAAGGTGTAATATATTATAGACTTGAATAAAGAAATATTTTAGTTTGTGTTTCCAGAAAACTAACATATTTTATAACCCTGTTTATTTTAATTGCCATTCTCAGAATGTTCGTTTCTGTGCCTGCAAATATTTATCCCAATGAAAACAACAATTTCTTTTATTCAGGTGACCCCACTAAATCTCCATCATGTGATTTGGGAGGAGGGCCGGGATCACTCAAGTCAGAGCGGCTTTCCTCAGACTCCAACGACATATTGGACCCCACAACTGGCCTTAGGGGCTCTTCAAGTAATCTTCAGGTGAGTCACATAACTCAGTTTGTGACACCCAACATGAATATTAGGATAACTTCTGCTTGTTGCTAAATTCCATAGCAAATAGGCTACTTTTTATATAAACAAACAATACTATGGCACCTGTGAAAAAAACAACAGGATGTGACCTAATTTATAGATATCTAATCTTTTGCCTGTAAGTCTTTAATTTGTCTTTGAAACACTTTGTAGAAAAAACTAAAATATGATAATTATCACTTAAACATAATATTTAAACAAACAATGTTGTTCTCAAAATAATTCCTTAGGTACATAAGACACCACTTTTTTTATAAATTGTAAAATTAGTAGGCTCTTCTAATACCTATTTAAATTCTATAAATGTTTATATTAAGTTAATTCAGTAAAATATATTTTATACATTATTTCATTGTCATTAACAATAAAGTTATAAACAGACAATACTTTTGTCTTGTCATGAAACAGTCATGATCCAACAGGCAACAATGACAAAATGTGATTTCCTGGAATTGTGAGAATACAAAAAAAAATTAAGTAGATTTACTTGGCACGTCCATGAATTTTAGCTAAATAATTAATAAAATGTAAAAAAAATATATCGAGCAGAAAAGGTAGTGGTTTAAAATATCGAAGCTATAGGTAAGCCTCTGAGATATTACAGCATGCAGGAAACTAAGCCATTATGATAATAATAATAACCAGATTGGCAATTAGCCAAATACTCACAATCTGCCAAGCGCTGTGTGTGGCGGGTCATGAATGATCTGGTTTATTCAACTCATTCATGAATATGGAATATCTTAAGAGTAATTTTTTAAACTCGATTATAAGAATCTGTTACTTCAGGAACTGTATATGGATGTATAGAAAAGAAAGTTATGGCGCTAGTACATACATATTTTTCATAGAAATCGACGGAAAAGTAAAGGTAGTGGTTTGTCTAGTCCATTTAAAAAGTTTATGTTGAAGCTGGGAATATCTAACAGTACACTTTCCTTGTATTATTCCTTTAAACAATACACATTAGGGCCTTATGGTGTTTTATGGTATATCTCCGATTGATTTGATATGGCAGTGAGTATCTCTTGATTGGCCTGTTCGTCCGACGCATTTATTTATTTATTATTATAATGAAAGAACTTCATAACTGAATATTATTAAGTGCATTATCATGCTACCGACTGATTTTTTTTATTTTCCACAACATATGATGTTTCATAGTTGGCACCAACTAGTATATAATTTTGGCGTTAGTCGATTGTCAAGTCCATTTAAATAGTTTAAGGAAAGTGACTCCTTATTATGCCTTTAAACAATCCACACAAGGACCTTATGGTGTACTATGGTATGGATCACCACAGTTGATGACTACTTTTGAACTATGTCCTCTACTATTATGGATAAATTAATAATATTGGACAACATCACATACATTGTTCTGATTCTGTGGTAAGTAGCTTAAGCACTTGTGTGACAGAAATCAGAAACAACGACGGTACCACAACACCCAGACCCGAGACAATATAGACAAATTCGTTTCCCATATTGACCCGACCGAACCCGGAACCTCAGAGATAGCGCGACACCTAAGTCCGGCCCGCTCGCCTCTCGGCTACGGAGGTCGTGAAAAGGATAAGGTTATTGGATACTTAAATCATGACATTTTCAGGATGGCAATCAAAACTGCCGCAACCCAAACGTGGGCCCCGAGAACATGGGCTCCTGCCGTATGGGGGGCGCTGGGGGCCCAATGGGGCCCGGCGTGTCCATGGGGCCCATGTCGGCGAGCGAAGCCCAGACGCTGCCCTCGAACGTGATCAGCAAACAGGCCGGCAGCATGGAGGTAACATTGATGTTAACGGACTGTTAAATTAAACATTATGTAGAGAGGTAGGGCATAGCGATTTATCGCTCAAACTGTAGCAGCCCGACTGGTGAAATACTTCCACCTCACAGAAGACCGCAGCCAAATAACAATCACTTCGGTATTGTTGTGTTCCTGCGTGTGGTTTCCAGAGCTTCTGGATGCTATATTAGTAGCAGGGGTCAAGCTTTCAAAGTAAGGGCGACAAATCCAGTAACAGCTTTATTATGCTGTACTTGTCGCCTTTAAGCTAGGACCTCATTACCACTTAACATCAGGTGGGATGAAGTCAATCTTAAAGTGCAATATTTAAAAATAATACAAAGTGGAGTTGATCAATGGTTTAGGATTTGTAGAATTTAAAATTATCTAGTTCCATTTTAAATATTTAAAATTAGTTAATGGGTCAAAACGCGACACCAACGTTAACTTATTTTAAAGGTTTAGGATTTATCTGACTCTTTTCCTTTCTATACCATTGTCCAAATTAAAATGTAGATAACATGTGTTAATTAAATTAGTTTTGAGGATAATATTTGATTAAAGTTTTAGTGCATGAGGATATTATTGAAGTCTGCAAAATTTTCGGTAATTTAATCAAGAGAAGTGGCCAGTGGTTAGCCAAGTGAAGTGGTAACGATTTATTTTGAATTGAAGTCAATATTCGTATTTTTTTATGAAATATACAGTTTATTACAGACATAATATTTTTTTCAAAAGTTCAGTTGAGTCAAGTTTTGACATCAGAATCGCCACCTATCGCAATCTTGTCGTTACTGCTTTGCAAAAATCCGCCAGATTCCAGTCGTAGGGTACATTGTTTTGCGAATGGTACATTTTGAGTTTGCATTAATATTGAGTAGGTATGTTAACGCTTTTCGAAGCTAATTGGTTAGATTCAATTTGAAATAAAAGATATGGTCAAATACTGATCAGTTCGACTCTAACTGTAAAGGGTACTTTTGCCTCGACACATCTCTACTAAAACCCTGGTCTTCTCCCAGCAGCAAAGCCAGATCTTCGTGTTCTCCACATTGCTGGCCAACAAAGGAGCAGAAGCTGTTCTCTCAGGCCAACACCACTCCATCATTGCCTACCATTGTGCGCAGCCGGGCACTAAGAAATATTTGGAGGTAACCAGCATTACTATTAGAACTCTTGCAGCAACATAGCATTTTGCATGCAGAACTGTAGTAATGTAGCACTACAGGGCTTATCATTGAAAACAAATCCTCGTTACAAAAATGGCTAACAGCTATCAGCACGCTTCCCCAATGTGGGATGGTGATTTGGTAATCACCATCATAGAACTTATTACTATATGTACTTATTTATCCGTAACATATTTTTTCGACCTGGGAATTGAATCCAAACGTTCAGGGGTTTGGATTCAATGCAACCTAAACTATTGGACCAGCCATCGGGTTAGTGACTAGTTCTTCACTGAAATATCGCTGGGGTAATGATGTTACATTCCCTTATTTTCTGGTTGAGTGATGCCATAGATGCTTGTGAATAGGTCCCGCCACCGGATACTGGTCTACTCCAGCTGACCTTATCACTTAATTTATTCATGTCGATCTTTCTCTCTTTACACTCATCGGAATTTGATATTAAATGCATTAGTTTTAGCTTAAAAAGATACCCTCAAAAGAAACCGTAATCAAAATCGAATTTGAATAAAAACTTAATAAGGTTTTAAATAGAAACGTTTTTAAGATAACAAAACGCAAACTGAACGTATCATTTACGTCAAACTTACGTTGTATAAAACAATTAAATATGCATTCAGCTCAGATCATTCCAAAAACAACGTATGTTCTTTACATGCTAAGTTTTAATTTTCAAACTAATCTATTTACTCGACGTCTTTGTTATTTCTAGAAACATCCCCTCAAAATGGGCCAGTTCAACAAACAAAACCCCGCACAGTGGCTTAACAACCTCGCAATGGCGAAAACAAGGGGCGGCATGCGAGGAGGGCCCAACATGATGGGTGGGCCCAACCAGATGGGCCACATGATGGGCGGGCCCATGGGCCCCAACCAGATGGGCCCGATGGGCCACGGCATGGGCCACATGGGCCCCAACATGATGGGCCCGAGTAGGATGGGCGCGCCCGGGAACCAGATGATGATGATGAAGGGTGGCCCCGGGCAGATGGGCCAGATGGGGCCCGGCATGGCCCCTATGGATGGGTTTCCAGGGGGCACCCCGTCCTGTGGTGTCATGGACGGCCTCGGTGCTGATGGTGAAATGCCCTGGGACACCGTAAGTGCATCTATTGTATAAAATTTACCTAAGCAGCATAGCTCAGACTTATTTTTTTTTATTCCTCGAAGGTGGCAATGAAGCATACGGCCCGCCTGATAGTAAGCTGTTACCGTCTATGTAGCTTATGGACACTTGCAACGCCAGTACCACGCGCGCATTACCGACCCTTTGAAAATCTTTTCATACAACAGTATTCGTCGTTCGGACTGAAGTTTATGCAATTGTATTCTCATGACTAGTTTCAAAAAGGAGTCGATGAAACAGTCATTATTGAATTGGCGATTTAAACGAGTATTTTAAATGTATTAATTAAAATCTTTCACAGTATTGGTAAACGACTGCAAATATATTTTCGATATCTTAATTATTGCAAAAGTCACGCCTCAAGTTGTAGTTAGATACCATTGTGGCAAGTGATTTAAGTGGCTACGAACGCCTGTATTGAATGAAAATCTGGTTACGAGAACGAGACGTCGATATTTGATTTAAATTGACAAATTCTGTTTTGTACAAAAAATAATTTATTTTTATATTGTTAATGCATGTTCGTGATTGTTTGGTTGCAGAAAAACCCCTCAGTAATGTCGAACGGCATGTGCAACGGTCCCGGGCCGCTGCCCGCGTGCTCGGAGGCGGGCGCGGCCGAGCAGGCGCCTGCGCAGGGCTCGCCCGCGCCCGACGCGCCCTGCCAGGCCGGGCCCAAAGGTACTGCCACGCTGCACCTCTTGCTGTCTCATCCTATTACGCTGCCCATAAAGTTTGAAGTTCTAGCAATGCATCGGATCCCCCTTCACCAACCTATATAAATAGCAAAAGTAATAGTAATGAATCATAAAATGTTGGACAACATCTTCATTTCATATCTTTGATCATTGCTTTATCTATGCATAGATTTAAGTATCTAATCAATAATTGTCTCCTGAAAAGTGCTATTATAAAACAGATGACTATATAAATTACAAAATTGTTTCGACTTGATAGCATTGTTTATGTATACTAGACATGAGCGAATATACCTTGTATGTATTTTTTGCATGTTTCCATATTTGTACATTTTGAAAAGAACCACCATTGAGTTTCTTACCGGTTCTTCTCGATAGCATGAACATTCCGAACAAGGCGGTAGTTTAACTTGATCTGACGATTCTAAAGTAAAGCTGAAAAAGATCAGTTGTATAGGGTCACTGGAATGACATTATAAAAGTGTAACGTCGCCTTGTTTAATAAGAAAATCAATTCTTATTCCTCAACTACAGGCTATTCCTAGCCCTCAACTTCATGCACGTTATATCAAGATCAATTTTGCGTAAAACAAACATGCATCAGTCCATACAATCGTTTGCATTAATATGATTAAGATTTGGTGTTGATAGGACTAACAGCATTGAATTTTTATTCAGGTGTTAAAATTCCCGACGAGAACCTAACACCTCAGCAGCGGGCGCACCGTGAGGAGCAGCTGGCGACCATTCGCAAGATGCAGCAGATGCTGTTCCCAGAGAGCGGGGCCCCGCCCTCCGGCGACGCGCCCCCCAACGACATCAACCCGCCTACTTCCGCGCCCAGCCTAATGGGGCCCTTCCCGCCCATGCCCAACATGGGGCCCAACGGACCCATGTCCGGTCCCAACGGTCCAATGGTTTCCATGCCTAACTCTATGAACTCCGGCCCCAGCTGCACCATGGCTGGGCCAATGGGGCCTAACGGACCGATGGGACCGGGTCCGATGGGCCCCGGTGGACCTATGGGCCCGAACGGGCCTATGGGTGGCCCAATGGGAGGTATGGGCGGCCCTCCTGGTATGATGGGTGGACACGGATCAATGGGGCCTAATGGAATGATGGGACCTAACGGGCCTATGATGGGCGGGATGGGGCCTAATGGACCGATGGGGCCGATGGGCCCGTGCGGGATGAAAGGCATTAGAGGGCCATGTGGGGGACCGGATATGAAAGGGGGCATGTGCACAGATATGCACATGGGCAGAGGATGTGGCGGACCGATGGGGGTAAGTTTTGGGTTATATAAAGGTGCGGTCAAATTGGGACCTAATTTTTTAAGCAATTTATAACGTCACAATGTAGTTTATAATATAACTGCGCCCTTATTATTTTTTAGAACTATATTTAGATTTCTCATGGTAATTTGTGTGTTTTCCTTACAGCGGATGCCAAATCCCATGGGAGGAATGGGCGGGCCTAAACCTTGTATGATGGGCGGACCACACATGGGACCTAGGATGATGCCAGGGCCTAATATTAACGCTATGAATGGTACGTACTTCTTTTGCTTTCAAACATATAAAATTAAAAAAAAACATTTAGGAACATAACGTAGGCGTCTAGTCCTATTAATTATACCTGCTTGATATTTGGCACTAATGATAAAGCTCCGACACAATCTGTCCACAAGGTATATTAAGCTGAAATATGATTAAAAAAGGAATTTAACCAAGATTCCGAGTCAGCTTAGCCATGCTTTGCAATAATTTCTTCACCTCACTTTCACGTGGTTTGGAAGCAAAAGTGACAATGTTTACTTGATGTTCAACTCGAATTTTGGCATAAGACGTAATTTTTTTGATTTTTTTCACAAACATTACCCTACTTATTTGTCAGGTGGCATAATGATGGATGGAAGCATGATGGGTGGTATGGTTCCACACGGCGACTGCGGGCCAGACCACCACGGGATGTCCGTTAACGGACCCATGTGCGACGAGTACGGCCGTGGTAGAAACGTAAGTGTACACCCATCACTGTGAATTTCATATACTACCTTAGGTTTAAACTTTTTGTCATGGAGAAATAGCAATACTGGAATTTAATGCGAGCTTTTGATAAAATCTCACGAAGTTTGGCAATTATACAACTAATAAACATGTACTTCATAAATGATCATGCTAACATGGATTGCATCCCATTTCCCATTTTCCCATTTGGGATTTTTTTAAGTTTTAACGGTAATAAGTATGGGATACCTCAAGGCTCTCATTTGAGTCCACTTTTGTAAATGATCTTCAATCTTACTCTACTACCTTAAAATACAGATATATTAAAATTAACAACATTGGCTCTAGCTTATCTTGATAAATAGTATTCTTGAATACTAACTATAGGAAATTTAACCATGTGCTATTTTAGTGTGTACTCGAAGACTTTTGAAATTCCATGTGCATGATATAGCAACCGTTTGTTTGCACCCCCAGATGGGTCCAGGCGACCCCGGTGGGCTAGGCCCTGGGGTGGGCGTGGGCGGGCACAAGCCGGGCCTGCGTAGCCCTAAGAGCCCGCCCAACGCCGACATCGATTGGCAGAAGATACACCACCAGTTCTTTGACGACCCCAAGTCTATGGATACAGATTTAAGTAAGTTGCTCATTGGTTTTAAAACCCTCGTCTATGCATTATACAATATTAACATCTATAGAACTTCTTATATTTATAGAACTTCTTATGAAGACAAATGATAGTTGAATATTCTTCCATAAAAAATAATAATGAATCGCCAAAATGTGTATTAGTGCATGATTTTAGAACGACTGCACAAAATTGGAGAATTTTTTTTTGTTATGTTCGTAATAATCGGGACAATGGAAATAAAATTTTAAAAAATTCGACGGAATCGCACTCGTGCCCTCTAGCATAAAATAAATAGAAACATTTTAATTTCACATTATTTACAGGTACACAAGTGAAATCACCATGTTCAGAAAGAGGCGGATGCCTCCCTCCGCCTCCCTACGGAGCCTCACCCCTTCACCGTTCCGCCTCTGTGCCTATAGGTAAGTTTTTGAATACAATTTGTAAAACAGAGTATGTTGTAATTTTTCATCAGTTTTGGACCTTAATTCAAAAAAGTAAGGTTTAAATTATGGTAATCATATCGTGGATAGAACCGTATAAGGGGTTATGTAATCAAATTTCATTGGGTCACGAGGCATAACGCGATGCTGACTGCGTCTAATGGAAACACACCTTCATGTATTATAGAATGTGGGATGTATTTTCCTTAAAAGGATGTGGTATAATTGGCTACTTGGCAGTTTTTGAAAAAGTATTGCAAAATGTGCGCCCGTTCATTTTATATCCCAAGCAATTCGATTTATCTGGAAAAAATGTAAATAACCAGAGAAAAATAAGATTTTGTGTAACACATTTAAAAAGCGCGCAAAAACGCCAAGTCATGTCACTGTTGAAATAATGACGTCAACGTTGTAGACAACGAACCGATACGCATAGGAACGACTTCATTTAGATAAACGGAAAATGTTTCAATAAATTCTTAATACGATTAAAGACACAATAATTCAATTTAATCGGTAAAATAATCATTGTTTCGCCACATTAAAATAAATAATTTTCGCCGACAGCTGTCATTTCCGAATTGCAATGGTGGTTTCCGTTTCGGTTCTTTTGTTCCACAGATAAGAAAAGTAAAATTTATTTTGCAAAATTAAAATACTAACTATGCTTTTAATTATAAAATAAAAATGTAAAATTATTACTTTACTAATAAGCTAACATATCTAACACTTTTCATATTTTATTGTTAACACTGTCAAGTAGCCAATTGCTTCATGATTATTTTATATGCGTAGTCATGGGTAATTAACATGAGAAATAAGTCAAAATTCTCACATGGAACGACAAATATTTTGACTGTTGATTGGCTGATTGCACACCGCTCTCGTATTTTTAGCCAATTAGAAGTTTACAAACTGAATTTTATTGATTTTTACTTTTAAAAAGAGCTCGATAAAATGTAGTCGCACCGATTAATAAGGACGATACTTTACTTTTTAAACCTCGACGCAATAACGACGGAGCGTTATAAGTTTGATGTGTTAGTCTTCGTGTGCGTCTGATATACCTAACTATCAGTATATTAGTAGTCTTGTACTAACGTACAAGACCAATTTCAGGATGCCTTAATATCGAATTATCGGATTGTTACTTTAAGACTTTCACATTTCATTTAAACATTTAAAAGAACGCAAATCATTTTTTAGTAGCTTACACAAACTACTTACTGCTCGACGTTTACTGTAAACTAACCGTTTGCACCAACCATGGTCACGAACTACGAAAAAAAATTAGTTGTTTCGTTAACTCGTCTGCCCCCGCAGCGACCCAGTCCCCGGGGCACGGGTCGGTGTCGATGCCGATGTCGGCGGACGCGTCGCGCGCCGGCTCCGGCCTCAGCAGCCCCGCGCACCACCCGCACCCGCTCGCGCACCTCCCGCACCCGCAGCACTGCAAGCCCAACAACACCAAGGACGCGCCAGGTGAGGCGACACTGCTTACTGCCACGCGACATGTGCTGGACAGAGACACTTGAGCTGAAAGGACAAATCAATTATGCCTGAAGGTCGAGTCTTGATGATGTAATCCCTCTTCTTATTGAAATAGTGACGATAGATTCGGATAAAATTGAGGTTTGGTAGTCGCGATGACACATATATTGACAACATTCAATGAACAGAAATTCCCTATTTGTCGCCTTAAAAAGGCGCAAAAAAATTGAGTTTTTTTAGTTACTTAAAATGGTAAATAAACAAAAATATATAAATCACCTTGAGCTAATTCTCGGATTGAAACAAGCATGGCGCCTCACAGCTTTTCGATTCACAATTGCATTTTAATCGATGGCAATAACAATTTCTTTTGTCAGAAAACAATTAGGTAATTAGTTTAAACAACAAAACGACCGCAATGAAATAGGTACACGAAAGACGTAAAGCGTACTTGTCAACTAATAATACATCTATCTTTGTTGCCTAATATATTAATTTTATCAAGAAACTATGATTATGTTGAAAATAATTAGTTTATTTCAATAAAAATGTTTAAAGGAGTTCTTAATTTTGTATTTCCGCTGTCCTTTTATCTCATACCAAGTCAGGTAAACGTAAGTATAAAATAAAAGCGCATGTTTTCCGTAGTCTTTTATAAGCCATAGAAGTAAGCAGCATGATTTTGTGTTAGACATTTTCCCAACCACGACAGAAGTTACAACCCCCTAACATTTTTATATCAAAAACCACAACGGTATGGAGTGTAATTTATTAGTTTTCAAGTTTTTTATTTCATTATTTGTTTCCATTTTTTGTTTTTCTGTAGTTGTAATGCGTATTTTTTGTTTTCCCTCCCCTCCCCCGCAAAACGCTTGACGCTTGAAATCCCGTGTGACGAATAACAACGATTCTCTAAACCGAAACGCAATGGAACCTTTCGAAACGGCAATAATGGCTGCGTAAATATTGGACACAAACACGCGTACGGAACGGCCTATTGGACCAAATGTTGGCCGTAAAGAGATACTAGAGAAGTTGGACGATGGCGTGTTTGTGCGAACGCTGCAATGCTTGGCGGCGCAGCAGCAGAAGAACCAACAGCACGGCAAGGAGCCCAGCCTGATGCCGGTCCCGTCGCCCCAGCAGATATCGTATCTCAACCAGTTCGAAGGTAACCGGCTCGGTTGGAGTTGCGCAGAAATAATCATTACTCTAGCTTTATGCGACCATTAAAATTATCAGTTAAGCGCCATCTTTACTTATTCTTCGAATACGTTATTGTGTCGTCGTTTCAACAAATGTGGTTTCTTACTATTTGAATGGTATTTGTATGTAGGGTGTTATGTCGCAGCACTATCTGCCTTATCTCTTACCATATTCACGGGGTGAACAAAACACTAACATTTTGCGTTTTCTTAGGATTCATCGCAGGTAAGATAGTCAATGGGATCCCATTGATCTAACCGTCTCTTACCTTATTAATACGTCTCGATATTGTAAACCAGTTTCAAGCGCGCACGGTTTAGTAATTTGGTGTCTTTAAATTTTTGCATGTAAATGTGAAACAGGAAAAGTCTTAGGTGGTGAAGTCGTAGTCTCACTCAGTGTTGCTAACATACGGCCTACTCTTTAAGTTTAAAGGAAAATAAATAAACGGGCTACTTAAAAGAAGGAAACAATCTTAGAATTTATAACTCTAGGTTCACTCCGCGAATATGGTTTAGATCTAATTACACACCTTTCATAATTAAAATACAATTTGCTATTAACACCCTTAAAACGGGTGCCTCGTGCCCGATAGTAAAGATAATAACGTAGCATTACAACAAATGGTTGCATAATTTTACTTAGTTGCCAATAGCTATAGTGTTTAATTGATGACAATGTAATTATTTCTGTTATTACTCTAATTGAGTGTATTCGATATAGCTTTCAATGTTAATTTTATTGATTAAATGTTGTAAGATGGTGTTAAAACATATTTATTTATAAATTATAATAAGTCAGTAATTAAGTAATGCCATCTTTCATCAGTATTAAACCAATTATAATTTTCTCACCATGTGTTTACATAAAAATATACTAACTCCGATTTTTATTAGCTGTTATTTAATCTTACTGTATTATGTAAACACGTGCGTGTGTTTATTTAAATGTTTGTTTGTGTGTCTTTGTGTTACTTTCCATTTTGGTGGTGGTTGGTGAAAATGTGCTAACATACGTACCTTCATACTCTATGGCTAATTCGTTCTATCACTTGGTTGCGTGTTTGTGTGCGAGCGAGACGGCGAGTGTAACGTGTTGTCTCTGCGCAGGGCAAGAGCTGACGATACAGAAGCAGCCGAACACGTCCCTCAAGGACAACGGGCCCCCCTCTAACAGTGGGGGGCAGACACCCCAGTCTAGTTCGAACCAGAAATCGCCGGCCGGGTGAGTTTCCGTATTATTTGCCAGCCATGAAGTCAAACATATGCGTCGTTAGAACTCGAGCCTTCGTGTCACGTCAGTCTCGAAATTTTCTATTTGATCCAAAACGTCGAATCATATAAAAATATTCATATTTTGCTCGGAAGTACCCGTTTCTTAATATCTACTATTTCCGCTACCTAAAGGTTTTCTTGAAGATATTGCATTCTAGCAATTAGACCGCCTAAATTGTGTATGTCTGTAAAACCAATTTCTGTTTTTTTTTCTATGCAATAAAGTGTATCTGTCTATCCATCTAAAAACCCTTAGAAAAAAGTACATTTGATGATTCACGGATTTAATCCAAATATAGGTATAATATTCAAAATCAAAAGTACGGTCATTGTAGGCGAACGGTAATGCACTATTCAATATGATTGACTTATGTTTTGACTAGATTTTAGTCTTGAAACCATTGTATATTTATGGCTCAGTTACTTTTGATTTGTTCGTTTCTAAGAAATAATATTTTACTGACGATTTTTGTTGCAATCTTAGCATGATGCCGGGCACTCCAGAACCTCACTCGTCCCTTTCGGAGCAGAGAGCGGGCAGGTTCTCGCTGGAGCAGAGTCCAGGGTTCAACAATCCACAAACGCCTACGTCAGCCGCAAGTACGAAGTGTGGGCAAGGTAACAGGCTGAAAGATATAAATATTTCAGAATCTCTTGACGAAAGTTTAATATGGACATGCTTGACTCACTAGTATATACACTCAAGAATCACATTCAATCACACCAAAAAAGAAAACATTCAAGTAAAAATACATTAAGAGTTACAAACTAATTATCCTAAGTATATCACTTACAATTAGATGGCATGTTTGGCTAGAATATGCCATACTAGTATTTCACCAATACAATGAAATTTTACTCAGCTTCATAGAGCTTGGTGCTTTATTTTACTGAAGTAAAGAACTCGCAAAGTAAGGTTATGGTAATTCAACGAAACAAACAAGATTTTAAATAAAAATTAAAATTTATTAAAAATTTTAATGTCTGCAAAAACTTACACTATCACTATCCCTCGAGCGTATCCATACAAACATTATGCCTATTCTGATCGCTATTCAGTGGTTACCTTCCACTATATCTAGCACTTAGGCTATTATTTCAGGTTCTAATAAATTATATCTTTCAACAGACGAGAAATCCCGGCCTAGTCCGTCATCGAATAGGTCGAGTCAAGACAGCGCATCAAAAACGCCCCAACGGGAATCGAACCTGAGCCAAGGGCCGTACGCGCCCGCCTCCTCCGCCTCCTCCTGCCAGTCCGCGCCCAGCAAGGGCAGCTGCGGCGTCGCCACCACCGCGCCCTCGCAGGCCATGGACGACTCCAGCACTGAGGTACCATCACCATCGCAATACGGGCTATATATTTTTTTTTTAAGAGAGGCAGGGCAAAGTGATTTATCGCTCGAACTGGAACAGCCCGACTGGTGAAATACCTTACAGAAGACCGAAGCAAAATAACGAATCACTCCGGTGTTGTTGTGTTCCTGCATGTGAGTAAGGTTTCCAGAGCTCTTGGGGGGTGCTACATTAGAAGCAGGGGTCAAGCCTTCAAGGTAAGGGCGACAAGTCTAGTAACAGTTTTACTATGCTATACTTTTTGCCCTTAAGCTAGGAACTCATTACCACTTAACATCAGGTGGATGCAGCAAACTACTGAGTTTCTTGCCGGTATCTTCTCGGTAGTTATAGGTTCCGAACCGGAGGTAGCTTCATTTGTTTTATATAGAGACTGACTATTCATAAGAATGACTAATGTAATCTGTATGAATAATAAATTGACTTTTACTTTGAGTCAAATCAATGCTCATGATTAGTGTAAAATGTGTTACCTGACACTAGGTGTGTTATTTCCAGACGACGTTATCAGGCGGGCCGAACAGCACGTCACTACCGGGTCCATTCCCGGGTGCGTGTAGCATGAACCGGCCCGACAACATCCCCATCAATCCCAATCAGGGACCCAACGGACCCCTCGGACCTGCCACCTCCTCCTTCGACCCCATCTCGTCACTAGCCCAAGTAAGTGTCAGATATTTAATTTTTAAGTATGTTGACTGAAATGCATTATTTATATGGCTCTAGTGTGTTGATTGTTGGCGAAATACAAAAAGATTTTATAGGTTGTTAGAGGTAAAAATTAAATGTATGTTTAAATTCGTAAGAGTATTATTTGATAATGAAGGTAAACCTTACTGATTGATTTCTTGACAGCGTCTCAAATTACTGAGGGTTTCTACTAAAATTGAACATATTGATATTTATTATATTATAATGTAATCTGGAAAGTTTTTTTTTTTTTTTTTTTTTTTTTTTTTTTTTTTTTTTTTTTTTTATAGTAGCGCAGTATATTGGCTCCTCCCAGCCTGATGGTAAGCAAGAGAGGAACCCACATCGCGATGACAACGGATTTGATATCAAAATATCCTATCCGTTAGCATCGCCATACTGGCCCGCAAGATGTTTCTTCACGCTCCTTTTGAAGGAATCCATGTCAAAGTAAGGAGGAAACACATGAGCCGGCAACGAGTTCCACTTCTTTATGGTCCGGCAAAGATAAGAGTTACCGAACTTTTTGGTTCGTGATGGAATATTTTCCACGGTGAAGCGATGACATCGTTGGCCGGCTCTTGTGGTTCTGTGTAGGAAAGGAGAGGGTGGGATAAGGGAAAATAGTTCCTCGGAACACTCCCCATGATAAAGCCGATAAAAGACACTTAATGAACCAACGTCCCTACGTAGTTGAAGAGGTTCAAGGTTCCCAGTAATCTCTTCATCGTTAATTATGCGCACAGCCCGACGCTGCAACCTATCAAGGGCATCCATGAGGTATTTGGCGGAACCGTCCCAGAGATGCGAGCAGTATTCCAGGCAAGACCGGACTTGAGTCTTATATAAAAGACAAAGCTGGTCCGGCGTGAAAAACCGACGCACTCTGTTCAGAATCCCCAGTTTTTTGGATGCTAATGAGATGAGACTCTCGATGTAATGACCTTGATTTAGATTGCAGCAGATATCCATGCCGAGCATGCTTAGGCTGTTACGCAGGCAAAGTGGAGTGCCCCGAAGAATGGGGAGAGGAAGGAATTGGGACATTTTTGTCGAAAACGCGCACACTTGGGTTTTCTTAGCATTGAACTCAACCAGGTTATGTGAACCCCATTGGCTAATAAGGCTCAACACCCGGTCCAGCTCAACGACAAGATTCTCTCGTTTCTCATCCGTTACTGCCCTGCCAGCTGAAGGTTTACCGAGGTATCGTCCATGGACCGTACTGTCATCAGCATAGCAATGTATGTTCCCAAGCGGTAGCATATCATTGATATGAAGAAGAAAGAGGGTGGGCGATAAAACGGAGCCCTGTGGGACTCCAGCATTAACAGTCATGAACCGCGATGCGCATCCGTCAGACACGACGCGAATTCTACGGTCACGCAGAAAGCCGGAAATCCAGTCACAAAGCCGGGTGGGCAGTCCATATGCCGAAAGCTTAGAGAGAAGAGCTTTGTGCCAGACCCGATCAAATGCCTTGGCAATGTCAAGGCTGATTGCCAAAGATTCGCCATGCTTGTCGATTGCCTCCCCCCAGAGGTGCGTCACATACGCTAAAAGATCACCCGTCGATCGTTTCGGCCTGAAGCCGTATTGGCGATCGTTAATTAAGGAGTGATCCTCTAGGTAGCGGATCAACTGGTTATTGATGATCCGTTCCATGACTTTGCACAGCACTGAGGTTACGGCAATAGGGCGGTAATTTGATGGATCCGATCGGTCTCCTTTTTTAGGGACAGGCTGCACATTAGCCTCTCTCCAAGCTTCAGGAATAACACCGGATGAGTACGAGAGGCGATATAGGCGCGTTAACACTGGAGACAACTCGGCTGCACAGGTTTTAAGAACAATCGCTGGAATACCATCAGGTCCACTAGCTTTCCGGACGTCTAGTGACTGTAGTTCACGGCGCACATCACGATGTCTGATAAAAATATCAGGCATGGCAACTCCACTAGGCGAGATCGTAGGTGGGGGCGCACCACAGTCATCGACTCGGGAATTCGCCGCAAAGAGCCTTGCCAAGAGATTGGCTTTCTCCTGCGGTTGATGAGCTAGTGAACCGTCGGGGTATCTCAGCGGTGGAAGAGAAGGTTGGCAAAAATTGGCTTGCACGGCTTTGGCTAAACGCCAGTAGTTTCGTGTCCCCGTAGGATGTGAAACTAACTCCATGCCTACTCGTGCAACGCGCTGGGCATCCGCTCTTATGTATGCCTTTTTGCAGACCCTGGTGGCAGTGTTATAGGCTGCTTTCAGAGAGTTGATATTAGGATCTTTGATGGCACGACCCCTCGTCCAGGCGCGGTACGCTGCCTGTTTACTACAAACAGCATCAGCACATTCGCGGCTGAACCAGGGGTGTCCCCGGCTCTTATTGACAACATTGGAGTATGGAATGTAATACTCCATCCCAAGGCCAATCTCATCAATAATAGTCGCGGCACTCGCCGTAGGATCCTTCTCTCTGAAACAGCGCTGCCCCCATGGGATCGACGCAAAATAGTCGCGCATACCATCCCAATCTGCTGACGAGTAATGCCAAACCCGGCGCTTAACCACCGCGGGTTGCGGTGGAACTGCACTTGGCACAGTGCTGGATACCAGGCAATGATCGGAAGAGCCTAAAGGCGCTTGGACCACCACCTGATAACCCGCAGGATGGGTCGTCAGCAGAAGGTCAAGCAAAGAGGACGCATGTCCTTCCACGTCTGGGATCCTGGTGGGCTGGCTAACCAGTTGTGTCAGGCAATGGGTAAGAGCGAATGCATGGGCTGACCTTCCTGCATGGTTAGTGGTAGGGGACCCCAACCAGGAGTCGTGGTGGGAGTTAAAGTCCCCCAGGAATACCATTTCTGCAGTAGGGTACTGCACCTGCGCATCATCTGCCGCCCGACTCAGATACTCAAAAAGTCGAGTTGTCTCATCATCCCCGGAATGGGATCGGTATAGGCACACGTAAATTCGGGTTAGGGAACCTACATTTACGTACACCCAGAGGACGGAAAAGGATGGATCTTCAAAACAGCGTACACGGCGACAACAGACATCCGAGCGGATATACAGACATACCCCAGCTTTCGCGAGGAAATTTTCCTCAAGCACGTAACCGGGGTACTGTAAGTATGACGTGTCTGCTGGACGTCGGATTTGTGTCTCCGTCAAGAACAGCATGGCGGGCCTTGCTGTCTCAAGGTGTTGGTGGACGGCAGTAAGGTTAGAGTGGAGTCCGCGGATGTTAGCGAACTCAACCTTAAACAGGGTGGTGGGGGAGTGCACCGCTGTATTATGACCCGTCATATTTCTACGATCCATTTTGTGAAAGGGAAAGGAAGCGTGAAGCGGGAGATGTCTGCCGCGATATAGGGAAAAAAGCGCGGAGGTCTGTTTCCCCATTTGTTTGTCTGCGGAGGAGATGCGCTGATCCGTCGGACGGAAGGGCCCCCGAACCCCCCCGAAAGCAGACGCCTGGTCCCCACCATCCGGTCACCAACCGGCACGACGTTCTGCTCCGAGATTATGCGCGGTATGAAAGGGCAGCCTCTCAGGTTGGTTAGACTTAATTGGGCCCCTGTACTGTACCGCGGGCGGCCAGCGGAATAACCGTTTCTACGGGTCTCCCTGGCCGACGGATCAGCTCACTCCTCCCGACAATGGATAGACGGAAACCTTCACTGTTTCCCTAGTACCGCGACAACCATCACCCGAAGGTCACCGGCACTCTCACTCACCAAACGAAACACAACAGTATTAAAACCATTATTTCACGTTGGTATTCTGTGAGAGGGTGGTACTACCCCGGACGAGCCGACCCATTCATGCTACCGCCATGATTGACGGCAGCGTGGCTCTACCACTCTCAAAAAAAAAGTGTAGAAAGTGTAGAAAATGGATATTTTTATAGACTTTGGTGTGATTGTTTGAGTTTAAACTTTGATTTTTTCCATATTCGAAAAATGGCGATTTAGCATTTCCCATTCTGATTCATTCTACCATGAAAATATCTAAAAACAAGATTAAATCAAATCAATTTTTATAGAGATATATTTTTTTCGGAAATCAATACTATAGGCGGACTAGCGTCACAAAGTGTACTTTAAGGCGCCGAATAACTCGTGGCTACACTGTACTACTATGCGTATTCCTATATTCAACAATAGTGTGTTGTCGGTGTAAGCTGAACATATAGTCAGTAAAGGTTGTACACTCAACTGTTCGCACAGATGTCGCAGCAGCTGACGAACTCAGTGGGCGGCGGCGGCGTGGGGGGCGGCGGCGGCGTGGGGGGCGGGGGGGGAGCCCTCGGGCCCTTCGCGGCCGCGCCCCACCACCACCCGCACCACCACGGCATGCACCCGCACTCGCACCCGCACATGATGATCAACGACCTCGGTGAGTGACACTCTATACATATTCTAGCGGACCAGACAGACTTCATCCTGTCAAAAAGACTTGGAATATGGCTTGACTGTTTGTCCTCGAAAAAGAAAAGGGCTATCTTTCAAGCTTTCCCGGCAATTTTTAAAAATTTTCTCATCGTAAAAACCATCCTTGGACTTTTAAAACAAGAATTGTCAAAATTGGTCCAAGCGTTGTCGGGTCAAGCGCTTACCAACACCTTTAGCGATTCATATACATATCCAACCACCGAATATGACCTCTATCTCACCTGAGGTTAAGTGATGATTAGGGTGAAGGTTCTATGACCGCAGCCAACAAAAAACAATCACTTCAGTGTTGTTGTGTTCCTGCGTGTGAGTATGCTTTTCAGAGCTCCTAGGGTGTTCCTGCGTGTGAGTAAGCTTTCATGGTGGTTAGTTGGGGGGTAGTTGCAAGCCTCCAAAGGTAAGGGCGATTAGTCCAGTAATAGCTTCATTATGCTGTACTTGTCGCATTCAAGCTAGGACCTCATTACCACTTAACATCAGGTGGGATGAGGTCAATCTTGAAGTACAATATAAAAAAATTAACAATAGGGGGAGCTAGTCAGTACTACTCATATATGTCAAATCTGTAATTACTCAACGGCTTGACTATAACACAGATAACTATCTGTTGCATGTTACTTGGTTCACATTATCTCGGGGTAAGAAGTATCCTATACGTTATCCTAGTATTTCAACTATCTTTGTAATAAAAATTTCATCCAAATCTATTCAATTGTTTTTGCGTAAAAGGATATGACAAGAATACCCACAGATTATTACAATCTTTTGCGTATTGTATTAATATCAGGATACTCCTCCGCGAATTGCAATTGGCTACTTGACAGTGTTAACAATAAAATATGAAAAGTGTTAGATATGTTAGCTTATTAGTAAAGTAATAATTTTACATTTTTATTTTATAATTAAAAGCATAGTTAGTATTTTAATTTTGCAAAATAAATTTTACTTTTTTTATCTGTGGAACAAAAGAACCGAAACGGAAACCACCATTGCAATTCGGAAATGACAGCTGTCGGCGAAAATAATTTATTTTAATGTGGCGAAACAATGATTATTTTACCGATTAAATTGAATTATTGTGTCTTTAATCGTATTAAGAATTTATTGAAACATTTTCCGTTTATCTAAATGAAGTCGTTCCTATGCGTATCGATTCGTTGTCTACAACGTTGACGGCATAATTTCAACAGTGACATGACTTGGCGTTTTTGCGCGCTTTTTAAATGTGTTACACAAAATCTTATTTTTCTCTGGTTATTTACATTTTTTCCAGATAAATCGAATTGCTTGGGATATAAAATGAACGGGCGCACATTTTGCAATACTTTTTCAAAAACTGTCAAGTAGCCAATTCAACTGTAATATTATTATGGAATAGTTTCTAAAACAGGTAAATGTTCAACAGGATGCCACATGGATAACATGGGAGGGCCGGGAATGGGCGGGCCCATGGAGGGCATGATGGGCGGCGGTGACTTCCCCCCCGACATGAACCTCAGCCCCAAGATGGGCGGCGGGCCGATGGGCGGGCCCATGGGTCCGATGGGGCCCGACGCCGCCATGATGGGGCCCCGCATGCCGGGCGCGGGCAAAATGCCCCCGTTCAACGGAGCGAACGTACAAGTTAAAGCGAGCGCGCCCAACACGATACAGTACCTGCCGACGAGGCCTCAGATGCCTTGTAATTCAGGCCCTAGGGGCCCGCCCAGTCTGGACTTCTTGCAGCGAGTTACGAATCCAATGCAGATGGACAGCAGTAAGGGTGTGCAGTACTTCCCGCGTGGGGGGATGGAGATGGAGGGGGGTATGCGGGGCGTGATGAGGCCGCCCGGTATGCTGAGGATGTCACATTACCCTGCAGGCAAGAAATTTAATTATTTTACGAGTTAGAAATTACAGTGAATATTCGCAGTTTGATATTGTTCCTATGATTCAGGGTTGTATAAAGCCTAAAGTGTTCAGTCCGTTTTGCATCGACGATACCTATTGTTTTAGATACAACTGACACTACGGTGCCTGTTGAGCGAGACGACATTTGTTGGGTCTTAAAAACCATGTAATTACCTCATGCTTCAGTTCCTCTTTTTCCGCAACAGAAATATTATTTAAGCATAAAATTTTCAAGTGAGTGCCAATGTAAAAATATATTCGACTTGCAAACTTAATAATGTTTGTTAGCAATACCGATTAGATAAAATAGCGTAATATTTCAATGGTTGTTGTGAATGTTATCACAATACAAATGTGATAACGACGACGTAACATTTATCTTTAAAAAACAACATTACAGACGTTTTAATGATTTTTACTTCACCATGTTTTCTAGAAGCTAGCATGGGCGTATTGCGTTGGGAGGTTGAGAATACCACGTCATTAATTCTTTCCAACCTTGAAAAATCAGGAAACTAATGATACGCACATATTTAACATAGTTGTGTTCTTCGAATAATGTGGTTTTTTGAAAATTATCTTTCCGCTCCGATATGATGTAATAGAGTGTTGATTAGTAAAATTGTGATGCTATCTTCATGGAAAACCTATGAAGGAATCGTGTTTTGACAGGTATTAAAAAGAGTCTCGGTTTACTAGCCAGCCTACATCCTTATTACGTAGTATACCATGTACTGTACACAGCGTGTAACTTGGCCGGCATAAAGTTAGAGTAGGTACAGTCAGCAGAAATAATATTCATTTTATAATGAGGTGACTTGTGTATCAATTCTTTTGACTGTACGCCGTAGCGTCCCCATATAAAGGGTCCACGGCAATAATGATGAATGTCCAAAATATTACCATCTATGTGATCAACGTCATTCAGTCACTTCATACATGCAGCTAGTAATTTTGTTTACTTACTAGGCAATATCGCTTCCAGTCCTGAGATGAAACCGTTTATTTGACTACACGTCTAGAACGCTCATTGTCCCAGGTATTCTCGGCAATAAGGCTGAATTTTGGACAACGTTTATAAACTTAACACCCAAATATCTCGAAACAAAAAACAAAGTACGTTTATTATTATTGCAGCGTACCCTTCATATAGTCCTAAAGCTTAGCATTCCACAGCCAACTTCAGACCGGTCAAGTTATGTAGTTGGATACTTATAGTTATGTGTATAACGTACGCAGGATTCAACTCGCCGCCCAAGATGGCGGACCCGTTCGGCGGCGGGGGCCCGGGGCCGATGTGCGGGCCCAGCTTCCGCGGCGTGAAGGGCGGCCCCATGGGCCCCGGCGTGCGCATGGGGGCGGGACAGCCGCTGCCGCCGTCCATGGGCGGGCCCCCGGGCGGCTTCAAGGGGCAGGGCTTCGCGGTGCCGTCGACCAACGACCCGAACTACGCGGCGCAGTTCCACAACTTCCAGCAGCAGCTGTACGCGACCAACCGCGCCTCGCAGCCGCACCAGGGCTACTACCAGCCGTCCAAGTGATGACCGCGCCGCCCGCCGGCCGCGCTCTGACCGCCCGACGCCGGTGACGCCGACTGTTTTACCTTCACTCATGTACTTAATTAATCATACGACCGGTGGAACGAGAGATCAAAATATTTTGTTAGTGATTTACGTTAGTCCGCCCGACGGCGAGATTCTTTTCTATATTGTGAAGTTTGCCCGTTTGTATTGCGTTCGAGCGGGCGCGGCCCGGACTGAGGTCGCCGACCAGGCGCCGCGCCGAAGTGTTTGTACAAATTGTACAAAATTAGACGTGTTATCTTGTACTCTACATAATTTAAAGTACAGTTTTTTAGAAATATTTTTGCTTATGGCAATAACTTAGTTTTAGAACGTTTTTTTTTTACACCGACATGCCAGAATTTCAGTGTATTGGTTCCTTTACTTAGCTATTTTTATGTACGATTCCTATGCACACAGATATCTAGTCAATTTTGAAATTAATGGAGCCCATCCTGTGTTATGTAAACCTCGACGATTGAATCCGCTATTCGGTTACTTTTTATACACAGAAGTACATAATTTTATAACAATGTCCATTTTTTTAAGTTTTAGATTAATTAAAGTCTAATTAGTTAATTGGTTTAATGTAATTGTTTGGCTAAAGGCCAGTATGATTCTTGAAATTAGTACCAGTCTATTCGTCTACTTTCATTTTTGATCTGATAGCAATGTTTTTTCTGTCTTCCAGTACCTTTGTAGGCTCTTATAATAATGCAATACGGCAATGGGAGTGTAATCGCGTTTTATACTCCGCCGAATCAGCGAATCATACGCGATCGTAGATTCGAGTAGGCTATACTTTTTAAATATAAAAAAAGTACTTAAAAATCTGATGCCATATTATTTGCCACATGAATTTTATTTCGTGATATTTTAACTATCTTAATTTATTGTTGTCTACGAAATCTGTTCGTACAGAATTATTCTCCAAACGCAACACAGTGTTATTGTTTCGTCGTAGGACTTAGGGCATATTAATATGCTAGGCTAGTAGTTGCACATTGTGGATATCACAGTGGCCTTCGATTTGTAATGCCTTGTTTGGAAAGCAATGAAACGGCGCACCGCGAGGCGAAGGCCGCGGGCGACCGGACACACGATATAGGCCTGAACCGGGGATTGTGTAGAAGATAAACAATATCGACATGCTTACTTATCACCCTGCTGTTTACATATTGACCTCACACAAACATAATAGACTCATAATTGCGACTAATAAATGTTCGGGGCGCGTATTGTCACCGCGATAAACAAGGAAATATGTAATCGATTTTATTATTTTTATAGTACTATACGCCGTACTAGCGAACTTTAAATATTAGAAACAGAAAAATAACTTGCGGTTAGCTCAGTTGGTAAGAGCAGCACGCGCGATACGTGAAGGTCGTGGGTTCAATTCCCGCACCGCAAGGGGAGATAAAAATTTTCTGTTTCTAATAAGGAAATATGTATCCAGTGAGCGAAAACAACATAGAAGAATTCTCTTCATACTAACTTCATTCGAATATAGGCACCAAAACACATACCAATGTAAAGCACACAAGCGATAAATATGCAATATAGTAATAAAGTATCGACAGTAAAAAAAAAACTTTAAGGCTAATTCGTTTATGTTGACAAATAGGGTTTGTTAGTTACGTCATCTCATAGATGGAACAAGCGCTGTGATTGGTCCGCGCCTGTGACTTTGGAAACGGTATGTGTGCCGACGCTAGCTCACTTTTTTAAGCCACGCCCACCGTGCCTTATATTTTGTGGTGCCATTTTCAGGCGTTAGAAATGCTTTTATGTTTTTTTCGTTCACTGGTTGTATCCGTGTCTGGCGCCTGCAACCAAAAACGATATATGTCGGATCCTATGATGGATAGCAATTTTTAACATTAAAATTATAAAAAGTTTCATAAAAGCATTATTTAAGCAACATCGAAAGCAAAACATTTTGTTTGCTCGTTTCGTTTTTGGTAATAGGCGTTATAATAAATGCACAACGGACATTGCGCCTTTTAATTACGAAAGAAATGAAAATTTTTTTTGCAATATATTTTGTTATGTTTATGAGTGTATACGTCGCCGTCAAATTATCTAATTCGCCAGTTTATAATTTTACTGCTAATCTTAACCTAACCAATTTATAAACTCTCTTAATTTCTAACATACTGACTGTGATCATTATTTGGCGGTGACATGTACAAAAAATTGATTTCTGTAAATTGAGTTTACTAACAGTAGTTTGACGTGGCAACGCTGAGCCGATTTCTTTGTACCGCGCTCTCGCTTGGGGAATGCGGCAATGATCGTACGTCACGGGAGAATGACGTCATCTTTTTCGTGCGTGCAGCCCGTAGTATCGAGTTATTAGACGTTGTCACGTCAAAAATGAGTGCAACACAAAATAAGCATACGTCGGCGTAAGTGAGCAGTCTTGATGTGTCTCTAGCTTGCTACTTACGCGTATGTTGTTATAACAAGTGGTCTGATATGCAAATGGTATGTATGCGTATCCTGCGCAATAGCAATAATAGTACAGTAATAAACAATGATACCGTTTAATCCGTCAGTTAGTTTTTCAAAATACAATGAAAATGTATTTTTTGCTTAACCCTTAATGATCCATGCAGTACCGTATCATAAGGTTCAATATCAGGTGGTATTTTCGCATTGCTTGAATTAAAGGTTAAAAAACTACATAAATTTATGACAATACAGCGCATCAAAGGTTTTGTGAAAAGGTCTGTTTACGTAACTTTTTAGTAAATGCACGAAGAAGTAACATCGCATTAAATTTCAACGCAACATACATTTTAGTAAACTTTTGTTTACATAAAAAAAAATGTGTTTTATATTTTTTGGAAATCTAACTTATGGGCTAAACAGAAATGCATCCATAGTGGTGCAGCAGGTTAATGCTACTATGACAGAAGTTATTTTGTATGAACTTTATAATATATCTTATTTAATTGGTGCTCTTGATTGTAATTACTTACCATCAGGCTGTATGCTTGTCTGCCACCATTGTTTTTTAATTAACAATGTATCGGTTAGTTTCGCTTCTACATTAAATCCTTGCCTCCGCCTCCAAGTGTGCCTGCCAATACGACAACTGTGGTGCTCTCGTGTTAGGAATGTTATCCGCAATTTGATTAAATTTTTACTACTTACTGACTTGCGTTGTTCTCGTCTCCGAAACCTTGAGAGCTGCTTGAGAAAATAGTGTAAACTAATGATTTTCAATCGTTTTTTGAGAGCTGTTCACTTGTGATTGCATCATTGGTTTTTGATTTCTTGTCGATGGTTAGATTCAAAGAATATACATATGTATTATAAAGTTAATAAAAAAAACGATATATAAAATATGAGATTTTTTTTATCTGTGAGTCAACGTTAAGTTTTACTGACAAATGCCGTTTTGTTACTAACTCTTGAGAGCGTCATGGATCGTATGCTGGTTTATGGTAACGAGAAACGGAAGATGAAAAGAGTTGAATATAAGCACCTATCAGCACTAACATCTTCGGCTGTCGGACCAACTTTTTACCGTGAAAAAATCTGATGTGATTCCTCACATTTGATTGAAGACCATAGTTAAAGATGTTCGTACTGGTGGATACTTGCACAACCTTTAGGCTTGTGATACATTTTAGTCTAAATTCGCGTTGAATATCGCGCTCTTTAGGACTGCCGCACCCGATGTGCACGCGGCTTTAAAGCGAGCGAGCGAAGCGACCCAACCCGAAGCGAAGCGAGCGGCGCAGTTTCGTGATCAACAGCACAAAAGTCCAGATTTAAACACCCGCTAGCAATTAGATAGTCTTAATTTTAATTGTAATTATAATGTAAGGTAAAGAATGGTTCTTGTTTTAGAATAAGCGAAGAGCAATGATATAAAATAGTTTGTGTAATATTGATAAGAAATGAAATTAAGATGCAAACTATTGGTTGTGATTCTGACACAATTGTTAAGTTGTTCGTAGTTTTGTCACACAGAGAATTGTGAACACTTACTGACTCACGATAAGGTCCTCTTTTATTTTTAGTTATTTTGTTTTTTGGATATTTTTTACTTGTCGTTCTCGTTTGTACATCGCTAACAATAATTGTACAGAGTACTTTTGGACTTAATTTAAGGCAATAAATGTATTTATTTTATAACTCGTGATGTAAGAATTTATTCTTAATTATTATAAAAAAAATATATGATATGCTTGTAAAGGCATGTTTTATTCATAATGAAAACCTTCATACTCAACCCATCATTTAGGTGGCGTGGATATAACCCACGTGTTGGGGTGGCTTAAAGATAAGAATGCTGCGCCTCGATGAGTAACCATGCCGACAGAATGTTGGGGTGCATCACACTATTTCCCTATGAATTTCAATCTATGGAAATACTGGGACAGGTTCTCCCACTGTTTCAATACTAGGGCGGTACTTAAAGGCAAAAACGCAACAACAAAAAAAACCTGCATCACCTTATGTCAATGGGCTTTGACGCTTTGTTCGGAAGTACAGTCGCCGTGAGATATATCGGAGCAGACAAAGTGACCAAATACTTCTGAACATTTAAAAATGTCAATAAATTCGATACACTACAAGTTACCAATAATATCTGAACATTCACTACTTGAGTAATATCTATGTAGGCACAGGACGCCGCTGCTCGAGCGGTGTTCGTCTATAAGCGCCTTTATGCGTTTTTTTTGGCGCAATAAATATAATATAGGTACTAGCCGACCCGACAGACTTCGACCTGTCAAAAAAATTTGCAAATGGCTTGACTCTAAATTATAGTTAGAAAAGGGCTGTCTTTAGAGTTTTTCCGGCAATTATTCAAATTTGTCTCACCGTATAAACCATCTTTGGACATCAACGAACATTTAAAAAAAAATATTTGTCAAAATTGGTCTCGCGTTGTCGAGTTATGCGCTGACCAACACATTTTGCGATTCATTTTCATATAATAGATACCTAATTATGAATAATTTAGAACCATTAAATGCCCCACTATTTCTACTGGACTGCAACGAGCATCCCCTTAATTTGAAAGGCACAAGCTGCTAGTCTAGGATTATCGGTAAAAGGATACCTTGATGTTAATCGTTAAAGTAAATTCAGAACAAGGACCGTGTGTTTATTGAATACCTACGTAGGTACAATATTTACATTTTTATTGCACGTCAAGATTGACCTCATCCCACTTGATGTTAATCGTTAAACCTGGTTATAGGCCAATAGTAAATTCAGAACAAGGACCGTGTGTTTATTGAATACCTACGTACAATACAATATATAATTTTTTATTGCACATCAAGATTGACCTCATCCCACTTGATGTTAAGTGTAGTAATGAGGTCCTAGATTAGGTAAGGGCAGCACTGTAAGTAATGTGCCGGCGCTGGACCAATATCTTGTCTACTAGGGGAAGACGGGGCAAGACGGGGTTGTGGGTAAGACGGGGTACCGGCCGAAACTCGCAGTTCAAACTGACCAATCACATTCGTTTATCCATCGTATGACGCGCCGCCGTGATGCTTGTCAGTCCCGCGAAGGCTAATTGTTCAGAAGTGCACATTGTCCGAAAAAAATATTAAAAAGTGTTTTTATGCAAACCTCTTGTCATATTTTCTACTACTTTGACACGTGACTGTGATGTGTTTAATGACGTTACCTGGTGAGGTGCTATGATGAATGACGCTAAAGCAAACCTCTTTTAAGGTAAACTTAACGTTACCTTATCATTGTTGGCTGTTTTAATTTTTTGATCGGTTCTTTAGAAAATGGCCTTGCGGGCAAGATGGGGTAACGAATACCCCTTCTTACCCCTAAAAAGAATAACCTTGTTTTGAGTTGTTAATCTTGTTTGTTCTACAATAAAATTGATTTGTTTGTTTTGTTATCAGCTTATGCTTTATACTTTGCCTTTTTAAAATGGTTCGTGAGTACAAACACAAGACCTATAGAGGGTCGTGGTCCGAAGAATCCATGCTGAAAGCAATTCAAGCGGTTTTGGATAGAAAAATGGGTTATTATAAAGGAGCAAAACAATGTTGCCCCTTCTTTGACTACCGAGATCCAGTTAAATGACGGTCAAGCTGCCACAAACCATGAAGTCCTTTAAGGTACAAGCACTACCACTACTGCTCAAACTTCAGGCACAGTAGCTGCAGAAACATTCCACCCTCCAACCCAGCATAATGCTGCGACTTTTAGCAGAGTCGTTGCTGTTGACTCTTTACCAGGATGTTCCCACTGGAATCCTAGGGTATCTGCATCAAATCAAACTAAAGAACAAAATCAGAAAACCCTGTTAGTCAGAAATCAGAAACACCACGACCAGCTAATATGCCCACATGCGATAAAAGCGACAGTAGCTTTGCTTTGCGTGTTCCTAAAAAGCGTGGCAAAACAGCAATAGTCACGTCGTCTCCCTACAAACAAGAATTAGAAGCCATCGCCCAGAACAAAGAGATGCTGAACAGAAAAACCTAGAGAAAAAAGAAATAAAGTAGAGAAAAGATGCACTGAGAAAACAGAAGGACACTACTAAAAAAGCTCATTATAAAAAATCGAATAAGAATGACCAATCAGTGAAAACTGCTAAACGTCGAAAACTTTCATCACCTGGCAATGAGAGCGACGGAGAGGAAGACACGCCATGCATGTATTGCCAGAACGTATATTCAGTTTCCATTGAAGGCTGAATTTCATGCTTATCTTGCGGCAAATGAGCTGCGCAGGTATCGATGATGATTACGACGAGGCAACGCACGTCTGCGAGTTTTGCCAGGAAAAATAAGCATCCTTTTTGTATGAAGATTTTCATTACCCCGTCTTACCTCAGGGGGGTACCCCATCTTACCAGCACTATGGGGTAAGACGGGGCAAAACACATCTTTTTTATTTTTATTTTTTTCTATGAAAATTGTGATCCAAAGTTGTCTAGCTTGTCAGATATAAGAAGAAGAATAATTAGTCTTTGAGATTAAAGTAAATATGATTGTTTAACTATGTATTTTATTGCACTTTTGACCTTAAAAGCTTAAGTACCCCGTCTTGCCCCCTCTTCCCCTACGCATCGATCGAGTAAGTTAAAAGCGGCCGACAGACGAATGATGACAGCTGTAAAGAACGGTATTATTTAATGACTCTTAGTCGGTTGGAGAAAAATAGATGGTAATTTTTGTCACATTATGAATCATAATATATTGGATCCGGGCATAAGTCCACCTACCAAGTGTATAGAATCTATACTATAGATATAGCGCAAGCGCGATAGTCATTGGCCTGTGAGGTGGTGACCAGGGAGACAAATGAAAGAGTTGAATAAACACTGACTATATTTTAAGAACGACGTTAAATACACTACGGTACATAGGAATATAGTTATACATGTGTGTAACTATAACTAGTGCTACATCTCAGGCCATAAACATGTGGTCAATTGAAAGTGCGACTCTGACATCGTGTACTCTGCTTAAAACCCGCAGAGTTTCGTTGCCAAAGGATAGCAATACCTAAAGCTAATTAAAAATCCCCCAAAAATACGCCACTTGCCCACCTATCTGATGTTTAAGGAATTAAAAATCTTTACCCGTAGTTTCGTCTTGTCAGAACGTTTCACCGCAGACTTTAGAATCGGAAAGCTACCGCGGACATCGTTTGTCATAGACCACTGGGCGTCCACTTTCCCTGATAGAAAAAAGTGGCCCCGGTGTGTCCACTACTTTTTATTTTAGGTTTAGTAATGCTATCTAGCGGATTACACTTTAACTAAGCTGTTCCGTCAGAGTCATCTATTGGCAAAAAGTTTATCTAAAGCGCCATCTGTCAAACACATATTAAACCATCATTTCATAGACATTGGGTCTTTAATAATACTCCAACGTCCGGAATTATATTTTTATTTCATGATAAAAAAAAATAATTTAAAACAAAATGCAAACATGTATAATGTAGTTTTGGTAAACAATAATTTTATACAATAAATAAATTTAAAGGAAGGGAAAGCGGTATCCTTGACAAAAGTGGAAAATTACTCATTCAGTATTTGAAAAAAAGAATGAAGATTTGTCTATGGAAACACAGAACGGAATCTTGTAAAAGATTAGGCCATTTCATAAAACAAATGTATAGTAACTCGCAGAAAATATCTTCGGGACAGTTGTATTTATTTCAGCTTTGCATTTTATTTTAAATTGAATCGTGAGCCGCATTGTAGGTCCACTGGAAAGGATTCATCTTCGACTCTTGCGGAAGGGTTAGCAGTCTCGATTCTGCAATAGAAAGATTTGCATTATAGGAGACGTAAGGTAAACATCGATTTTAATTTTTTCTCTTAAAATGGAATCAGGTGTTAAAACTAAAATTTAGATGTTTCTGTGCGCAAGAGGTTGTGTCTTGAGTGTTTATAGTGTATTTTTAGTGCATCCTTGTATAAAATGAAAGTTTGACTTTTGCCACATATTCTTTTGAATGGCAGCTGACGGACGTAGGTACATCTAGTTGTGAGCGTACGTATAATAATATGCAACGTAAACTGTTTTATTGGTATCTATTTATGTTCTTTTAGTTGTTCTGACGTTGATGCAGTGGTTATGATTAGTTCTACACACCCATTCAAGTGCTAGAACAAATTGTTTTTTCCTTGCTAAAATGTCAAATTGTGAACTTGTCAAAAGTAGGGTTGACTCATTGTTGCGAAGCTGTTACCTACCTATTGCTTCAACTCGTTGTAGGCCTTTATTTGTAATTACCTATGCTAGACTGAAATAATCTTGTAAAACAAAAATTATCAATTCTATTCATGTTTACATGTATATTCCTCATTCCACAATTTTATTTTTTAAAGTAACTGTATAAGTGTAACAATGGACCTTACTGCTTTGTTTTGCAATGATTAATGCAAAGAAAATTATAGTACATGATAGCATTATTTGTTATTGTTGTACCAAGTTAACATTCCAGTATCTCTCTTATCATGTTCCCAGAAACAAACTTATATTTAGGTACATAATATCCTATCCTAATGACTTAAATTACTACTTTTGATTGTCGGATATCAATTGTTTGAACATATAAATTATTATAAAAGTTTTAACAATGCAACATAAGTGTTTCAACAAGATTAGGAATAATAAACATACACAATGGCTTTGCATTATTTGAATGAATGTTTATTTTATTTTAAATTAATGAATCACAAAATATATTAAATTTCAGAGCTTTATCTACCCTATCAAGACAAATATTCTTAACACTTACAATAAACAGGTTAAGAAAAAATAATAAAATGAGTGAGTTTGAAAAATTGTGTTAGCTAAATAGCCGTTATGGGTAGAATTTGAGTTCCATGATGTGTATAATAAGTGGTTACAACTAAAAATTGATACAATTGTTTCTTACATATGGGACAAACAATGTAGGCCCTGATAAGACATAATAGACTCGTTTGTGTGGAATGAAAATACAACCATTTATATTTTGAATAAAATTTGATGGTAGAAGTGGTTCCTACATTCTTTTTAGCTTATATTGTAAACATTTTTGGTACAATATTTCTGTAGAACATCTCAATCATTATCGTCACAAGAAAATATGTTGACATAAAATAACACTACTAACATAAAATTAATGAAATAATATTTTTTATCATTTATATTTATAGTCTTGTTTATTTTTATTATTAGATATTATAATGTGTGGCTTGTTGATGAAACATTAAACAGTTTTATTCCAGCCAAATCAAGGATTGCTCAGCAACTTGTGTATTAGTAAGGAACTTGATATAGATTTAATTAAGTCAAAAATGAATTTCTTGGCAGTAATATGGTAATTATAATCCAAGAAGAATTAAGAAGCATATTTTGAACTTTAAAATTGAATAACAAAAGAAAATTCTGCACAAAATATTAATACATAAAAAGAGAGTTTCCTATGGTAAGTTACAAAATATTGATTTAAGTGCTATATTGTATTTAAATTAATAAACTATGAATACTTAAAGCAAACATACAATTACAAATAATTGTGAAAAGAAGTATATGTTGGTTGGTTTTTAGACAGTTCATATGAATAATACAAGAATACTTTGAGATTTACTTCTTGGGAGGCACTAGTATTTTAATTAGATATAATATTAAATTTAATACATACTTTTATTAGGATTTCATAGATTTTTTATGTTTTGATCATATCAAATTATCATCAAACTTTAAAATAATATTTATGTTGTAGATGAGTTATTTGATAAATGCATTCAATCTCTTTAAATTATTAATGTAGCTAGATACCCTAAATTTAATAAAAAAAAGTATTCTTAAGTTAGTGAAAACATCATACATCTCATATCTGACATTATTAGTGCAATATTATTGAAAACTAGTGATTTGCCTGGCCTTCTCAAGGGTAGATCCTTTACACTGTGGGTTACAATATAAGGATTGATAATTATTTTGAAAATATAATAATATGATCATGTCACCTGGGGATAGTTTAGCCAAGTCTCACAACCATGAAGCTTTTTTAAATTGGTTTAGTGGTTTCAGAGCCTAATCAAATCTTTGTTCTTTAACATATGTATTAGTAATGATAAGTTACTAACCTTCTTAATATATTGAAAATTTCAGTCAAAGTCGATCTTTTTTATTTATATGGATCACAATAGTAATTCTTATAAATAGTCTCTATATTGAGCAAATGAAGCTACCTCCGGTTCGTAACCTATAACTACAGAGTAGATACTGGCAAGAAGTTCATATAGTACATTAGTTGTAGACCCTATTAAATGCAAACAAACAATCAAATCTTTCGTCTTTGTATCAATAGTTTAGATATAGTTACTAATTTATTTTTATTACACTATTTTTAGAATTGAGCTTCATAATTTATAAATCTGTTTTCAAATCAAAATCTTTGACATAGGAAATTAAAATGGGTTACAACAATAACTGTAGACATACTCCTAAAAATGTAATGATTTGTTCTACAAAAATTTTTTTGCTATCATAAATCAACAGAATAGTTTTTTGCATCATGTTCAAATAACTGTTTCAAATATTTTACGCTTATTCTAACATAATATGGAAAAGATTAAAAACAATTATAATGTACACCTACTTTGCAAAGTGTTATAGCGTAAAAGGGAGAAGATGTTTTTGAATTTCAATTTAACATCAACTGTGTACATCTACGGTTTCTTGAAGTTGCAATATAATCAAGTTTCTAAGTCACAACGATTCCAAAAATGTATTCTTGCTACTGAAATGGTGTACCATTGAGTAGCAAGAATAATGCAAGTTTGTTTGTAACATCACAGGGGTATCAAAAAATGTAAGTCAAAAGACATTAAAAAGTTTCAAAAACGTAGGAATATTTAAAAAAATTTGATAGACAGGTTGCAGTTACCTTTGGGTATGCAAGTTAAAACACACATTTAACGTTTTGTCAAAAATAATTGTGAGTATTTGGTTGGTTAGAGTAACTTGATTGCATAAAACATACTAAAATGTAGAAAAAATTTTCACCGTCTATTGGTCCATTGCCCTTACATGTGTTAAATTACAACATAAATCTTACTGCATTAGTAAAAAATATTTTATTACTTTATTCTTTAATATCATATCTAACATTGATAAAATGTTAATTCAGGAGTTTTACATTTTATCAGATTATATCTTGTTCCATATCATATATCACTGTATATCAGATAAATACTATTACCATAATAAAAAATTGTTATTATTTTTAAAATGAAAGTATTTGTAAATAAATAACAATTACTATGTGACAGTAAAAAGTGATTTTAACATTCTGTCACCGTTAGTTTCATTTAAGCTTCTACATACATATGTTTTTCTCTCTGAGGGATGGATGGACTAAACATACTTCTGTGTGCCACAACAGTTCAGTGGAGAAAAAAGGCTCTCAGCGGTCTACTTTTGGCTCCTTCGGGAAATGGGAAGCTTTTTACCACATATATTTGTATGTGATATATTTTATAAAGGACATTGCCAGGGCTTGGACCAATTTGGAGGTGATCTAGTGGTGCTGTAGCATTAATTGCACTATGTCAAATTATAAAAAAAAGTCGCCAGAAAAATTATAAAAATTTCAGTTTTTGTGATTCTGAATAAATTTTCATAAAAACTTCGTAGGTAGGGGTTATCACGCCGAAAAAAATGACAAGTGTGTTCTTTTACTTGAAACAATGACATCGGAAACTAAATGTATCTACATTTATTTTTCATAAACGTCGGAAACTAAATATGTAGCTATATATTTTTTAATTTTAATATCATTATTTAATAATTGACTTTGTTCATTTGTTGCTTTTAAGTCCGACGAAAATAAGTATTGTATTTAACTAATTAAGTTTGAGAAATTGTGCCCCACAAAACTTTAGTATGGATAAAAACACCATCTGTTTTACTTTTAAAAATACTGGTAAAATATTACACGATTCATTATGTGTTAAAAAATGTGTGCTGTATTTTTTAGTTTTTTCTTTAATTTACATATTTTCATCCATGGCGTCAGTCATGCATACGGACTGCCATTTAAACGGTTATCGTAGCATATTGTTGCTAGACATACCAATGATATTACGCGTTCTCGACTTAAACCTGAATAGGTCAAAATTATATGAGATGAGCTGAATACTCAGCTCTTGTCCTTTTGACTATGGTATTAAGCTTTTCTATACTCAATATTTTTATTGCATTTTTAGTATTTACAAGGTGGTAACTTCAAATTAGATCACTAAAGACCCTGTAAGGGCACTGCAATTAGAGAGAGGGCGCTCAATCTTTAACAAAGCTAAACCCCTTGTAGAAGTAATGGCGATGTACGGTAATCAGGACAACCAGGTAACACTTGCAGTTAGAGATTAGCTCTTATGCCACCGAAATAAGGTCGGCGATAACTCGAAAGTGTATAGTCTGACGTGCTTCAGATCGTACCAAATTGTGCATGACCTTAACGCCCATTTCGCCTTATCTTCGTTTAAAGAACGAAGTCTCAATTTGGACCATTAATATCCATTGGTTTATAGTACTTAAAATGTATTCCTTAAGGTTGAAATTTGTCGATTATAAAAATTGTCGTTGTTCGTTAATTTTGGTAACAATATAGCAGAGCTAATAATGAGTAACCCAGTGATCTCGTCCTCCTTTCTGCGTAAAGCTGAATGCTGACCTCTGCCTTTCTAATGGTTGCATAAACCTCATCAGTACCGATAGAGATTGTAACCGTTATCAAACAACATTCTCACCTATAATGCGTGCTTTCTGCTACTACATTACATCGCCGCAGGCTTTTCCGTAATTCTCGTGCGTCTGTTTATGCCTTTGACGTATTTTATTGACCACCGACTAGTTCCATTATGGACATCTCTCTTTATGTTGGCCTACGTTTTCTGTGTTTTATAAATATTAATTTCTAAAAAAAAATGTACACGGCTTCGCCCGCTTTACATGCATAGTTGTTGACAGTATTGTAGATCTTTTTTTAACCGACTACCAAATACAGGTTTTAAATTTGACGGTATATCTGTGTTTTATAGGTGTCCTCGCGGATAACTTCGGTTATTTTACGAACCGAATTGATATTTTTGTTGGAAAGGATATATCCCGCTGATGGTATCTGAAACCAGGTTCTGTTGCATCTTAGAGAAATCGACGGAAGTCGGGGTTTTTTGTTGAAAGTTACCAACACGGTACGGTTGCTATGAACTTCATTCATGTTTACAATGAAGTTGTTCAGTTACGTTCAATGAACTGTTGAATATGTATGGGGAAATGTGAATATTAATATTAGGCTTCTTTTTACATTATCATTCGGGTTTTTACTTTTATCTACAGAAGGGTATTCTGCACTTTGATCCTTGGTCAGTCTTTTTTCGTCATGACATCGGATCATCCAGGGCAGGGTGTTTCCAACCGCGTTTATCAAATTTAGACAGACAGATGCTAGGGATTCAGCTAATCACCATTTGAGTGACACCATTCCTCAATACTTTTGTTCTACTTTGAATTCTGTTATAGGCGATACGGTTGCGAAGCAATCCCATATCTGTCGATAATAGGCCATAGGTCACGGCATTGAAATTGTAAGGCGGCCAAAGGGAGAAAGGTTTTTGTTTGGCATAGTTAAACTGTACAATTTTTATATTTTGGGCTGCTTCTGCGACGGCAGTACGTCACTATTTTCTTAGTCCAAGTCGAAAAAGAAATACACCTACCTTCAAGGCTAATACTTAACAGTGCACGCTATGAAGCAAAGCTTTCTCTGTGCCATATTTGCATACAAATGATTTGGATAGAAAAATTTCTAGCTGCGCAGAAGAGCACTTGCGACTACTTTAAAATAAGGTTTGTTCCTATTGGCCAAAAAACCACAATGCTTGGATATCTCCGCGAACACAGTTCCAGCTACACTGTGTCTTTAATATTGTGTTATTTGTCAACAGGTGTCAGTAGGGGGTGTTCAATTGTATACGGCGCTGGTTCACTGTTTGCTGGGAGCCACTGAATCATTGACTCTTGGGTCTAGGATGTCAGTGTTGAATCAGAGTGGAGAAGAGCAGGTACGAATTTACATTTTGTGCTTTATTACGAGGTTTAATTTAATTCAGCAATTTACTAATGGAAATGGTCTATGACTAGGCTTCACAACTACTACCTGAGATATAAGCTGGAACCAACAGTGTAACGTACCTACCTTCCGAAGCATGGAAGGGGTAAACTCTTGTAGAATTTTGAAATTTATAATGAACTTCTCCATTTAGTGCGTTGCGTTTGCGTTTATAGTTCGAGATCTCTTCTCGCAACATTGGAAAAAGTGTTTAGAATAATTAAGTTATTGGAAAAACTATTCTGACATTTTAATCAGTCGGCACATTTTTTTCTCCTATTCCGGAACAAGGATAAGTTAAAAAAAACTTATTTTTGAGATAAAAAGATGTGTTAGTAAATTTAAATTACAGCAAACATTTTTAAATAGTGAATTGACGTCACGACCACAGAGTTTACGGCGTCCAGTGCTACTGTTGGAAAATGTAAAAGCACACATTTAGTTTAATTCGCGATTAAACACAAAATAAAGGTTTTCCTGTCGTTTATTAGCATTATAGAAGCTATTCGGGATACTTTTAGAAAGCGAGTGTAATTAACGTCCTAATTAAAAATATTCGAAATTAACAAATGACCTCTCCACATGTCATACAATGGACGTGATTACTTGTTGTTTGTCCATAATTGGAAACACAGTATTGCAAGAAAAAGTTGTTATTTATTTTATAATATGAGGAAATTTTTATGAGTAAAACTGCATGCGTCATACAGGCCTATCATGCGCTATGCGACAAAAGTTTATCGCGCTCTTAACAAACGTCAAAATCGATTGAAGTCAGTGCATCAGCTGCTGATTGGTTGAAAATACGAGTGCGGTGTGCTATTAGCCAGTCAAACAGTATCGACAATTTTGTCGTCTCATGCGATAAATTTGACGTATTGCGCATGCTAGGCCTGTTGGTCATAGTTTAGTATATGGTTATCGAACTGATTGTTAAACGTAATTAGCACAGATTGAGCGACAAGTTTGCAATGTTTCAGGTGGAATGTCCCCTGTGTATGGAACCTCTGGAGGTGGACGATCTCCACTTCTACCCGTGCACATGTGGATACCAAGTTAGTATGCATTAATAACTTTTTATTTTTTAATTATTGCTTCGACTTGTATTGTGTTGGCTTTGCTCTCTGAATGGGTTAAGTTACGAATACGCTGTGCGTAGAAGATATCTTGTCGATTTTTCATTTGGTGCTCTTATTTTTAGGGGTTATATTATTTTTAAAATTAGGAATAAAATTACCAAAATTAATGTAATCCCACATTAATCGTACAAAGGGAAGCGGACTTAAAAATGATTTTAAGTAAAAATGGGACATGTTTTTTCGTATTTTCCACCTAATCAAACAATATCATTGTCGATGTTATTGTATTGGATTATCGTATGACGTCATAGTTGGGTAAATTTTTTACCCACCAACGAGACCCAACACCATAATTTGGCATATTTTTTTCAATTTTTTTATGAATTTTGGTATAGTAAGTCACTTAATTGACTCGTACTAAGGTAAAAAGTTTTAAAACTGCCGTCGTCTTTTTATTCAAAATATTTGTCACAGTAAAGTTATAAAAACACGGTTACATAGTAAATACAATTATATATCTGTAGACAATGTTTGATAAAGATTTATAATAGGGATGACTAGGGAATAAAATTAATTCTAAATATTTAGTTCGCCTGATAGGTTTTCAAAATACAATGAATACATATTTTTTGATTAAACAAATAAAAATTTATAAATATTGATGATGATGATGCAACGTATAAAAGTTCAGTGGCTTAAATACCCACGTCATTTTTTCGTAAAAACTGTACAATCATGTGACGTCGTACTAATCTTTAAAGTAACGTATCTTAGTATACATGTTTACACGATAAGAGAAACAATAAGTGTTATTATTACTGGTAATTCACTTTTGGATCAAACATATTTTTTGTCATCTAACCTATTTTACGTAACCATTCTGATAAATCTATAGAAAAATTGCATTTCTCTAGTTCATGCAAAGTATGGTCGAAAACAAATTACTGTAAACATCTACAGTTCGACTTAGAGATCTTATGCCCAGGACACAGAGTGTATTTTATGTGGTTTTGTCAGCACTAAATCAGTTTGTCAGTGCTTGATAGCAACTATTCCACTTTTCTCTAGTTGCAAACATTGTCTATACAACGTGTAACGGAAAGGGTATAACAATATCAAAAATACCAAAGCAGTTAACGGTTACAAACTGTATGGGACCATTTGTAGCTGTGTACACGCATTTATTGATTCAATATTTTTTTTTGAAATATCAGTCAAATACAAGTCAAAATTTTGACTAAGTCACGCTTGCACAACACTATCACAGTATTGTTGGAATCGTCGAAAGACTTGGATGTACCTACCTATTATGCTATTAATTTAAATATCACAATGGTGGATCATCTTTTAGTGTTTACTGAATCACATCTGAAATTTGTTGGTTCAGCGTTTCTCATTTTGACAATTCAGTTAAGTCATTGTGTTGTCGTCGCCGTGACAACATCTTGTGTTTTTGCCTTTCTGGATTACCTACTTACTACGGATAGCCTAGTGATATTTCGTGATGTCTTTGAGCAATCAAGAATATTCGAGATGATTCTGTGTGTCGGAGCAACCGACGGCAGCGTGATGGCCGACCGAAAGCTAGAGAAAGAGATTTACGAAACCATCAAAACGCTCGTTTCCATCTGTGGATTGGGCGAGGAGGTCGTATCTCATGGCCAGCTCGGTCACCAGACCTCACTCCGTTGGACTTCTTCTTGTGGGACTAATTTAAAAGGAAGGTGTACGCTGTAGCATGCTCGTCAAGGGAAGAGATGATAGAAAGCATCAAGGCCGCGTTCTGTACAGTGACACCACAAATGTTGCATAATGTTCGCGCATCTTCTAAGAAAGTACTAGGCGCGCATGTCGAGGAAGGAGGTGGAGAAATTCAGGATCGCAGTGATTGTCGTGAAGTGATAACGTGATTTGGGGTCGCTGACCTCAATAGTGTTGTGATGCGTTTGTTTACGTTTTAGTCAGTCATTATAGTTAATCATTTTTTATTTCATAAAAACAATAAAGTGTTTATTTTAACTCGGGATTTCGTATATAGAATCTATACAAGGTATAGTATCCACCTACTTTACATTGTTACCCCGTTTTCCGTTACAGGTTGTATATCGCATCCCTTGACGAAAACTAGCAAAAACCTCTCTTTTTTTTCAGAAACGACAAAACATTGTTTTAGGTATACATTTGTATAAAGCACGGTTATAAAAAGTCTTATGTGACTGAAGGCCAATGTTTTCGTCATGTAATTTAATTAGAATATTTGCGTGTTAATCTAAGTGTAGGTGTTAGAGAGGAATTCGAAATACTTTTGGAGTTTCATTTGGTGTTTTCATCTAAGGATACGCTTAATGCATCTCTAGATGAAAACTCATGGAATTAAAAAAAACACTTTTCATAAATGACGTAAAAATATTTTAAGACTGATAGCTCAGATATTAAAAGTCAAATGGGGCATTCTCAATGGTAACGTTTTCTTCAGCTGGTTGAATTAACTTATTTGTGAGTTAATATGAGTGTGGGTATTCGTGAGAGGTATTCGAAAACGAGACTGAAGTCGAAGTGCATACGTTTTGAATTCCTGGAGTTTTCAGCTAGGGATGTGCATATGTTGTTGTTAATGGTATATACGTGTGTTTTATTTTTCAGATATGTCGTTTCTGTTGGAACCGCATACGGGAGGGCGAGAACGGCCTCTGCCCCGCGTGTCGGAAGGCATATCCGGAGAACCCTGCAGACTTCACTCCGCTCAGTCAAGAGCAGGTAAACACTTGATGTTCGATATTAGTCCTTATGCGGACGACATAAGGACGGTTGCTTTTGTTTGTATTATAGTCAAACTAATATTATAAAAGCAAAAGTTTGAAAGAATGTACGGGTGTCTAGATGTATGTTTGTTACTCTTTTTTTTTTCAAATACTACTGAACGGATTTGGATGAGATTTGATAAAAATAGAGATTATTCACTTTATTAACATATAGGATACATTTATCCCGAAATAAGGCAGGCGACAGCTAGATAATAAATATATTATTGAAATATATTCAAAGCCTAAAAACGATAAATATTAATATGTAAATATAATAAAATATTTTCTCCGCTTGTTCTGAGGTTAGTTTGGCCTCACGGCCTCGTGATGCCATCTAAATAACAATCACTTCGGTATTGTTGTGTTCATGCGTGTGTGTAAGGTTGCGAAGAGTATTAAAAAAAAAGGGGGGTTTTTTTTCAGTTTCTTTTGAAAATTGTAAAAATGGTGTGTGTTGTGTGTGTGTCAGGTGGCAGCCATAAAGACGGAGAAGAAGGCGCGCGAGCAGAAGCGGCGGAACAAGACGCTGGAGTCGCGGCGCGCGCTCGCGAACGTGCGCGTCGTGCAGAACAACCTCGTGTTCGTCGTGGGCCTGCCCGTGCGCCTGGCGGACCCAGAGGTTAATATGCTACGACAACGAGACTAACAAACGAAACGTTCCGTTTTTTAAGATTAATCAAAAGTTTGGGAATTGAAACGTGGTTTTTGATTTGCATAAATAATATTTTGTTTTTTTAAAACGCTTAATTTGGATTAGAAGTTGATTGGTTACGATTATAAAAATTAAAAATTGTCAAAGGATCCGAAATATTTCGTTTTTGGGAATAGCCAAGCCAAGTACAGGCTATACACACACACTTGTCGAACTTCTATATAGTTTCGACGAGTTTAAAACGTATATAATCGACATTTTATTTAGAAAAGTCACGTAATCTTGGTATGTCAAAACCATTAATTTGAAACTTGTATTCAACACGGACGAAATTGCGTGCAATTTTTTGCATTAGTAAATCATTAACATTACAGATTACGCAACTGATTAAAAACTAAATTAGTTTATCTGGATTCGAGTAGGTAAAAGCGTTGTATATTTTTTTTTTATAAATTTTGGACAAAATCACAAACGTTGCTCTGATTCTATAGTAAGTAGCTTAAGCACTTGCTACAGAAATTAGAAACAACGACGGTATCGCAACACCCAGACCCAGGTAATAGAAAAAAGTTAGTTTCCCAAATTGACCCGTCCGGGAATCAAACCCGGGACCTCAGAGATGGCGTGACGCCAAAGTCGAGCTCGCTCGCCACTCGTCTACGTACGTCAGACGTTGATGTTAGAATTTAGGCCTTTCGCCCACGTGCGACAATCGCTAATCGATTTGTAGGTCATAAATTGACTTTCTAGAACGACTTTTTGTAGTCAGTGGGCGTTAGAGTATTGAATTATTTACGTTCCATATTATATTACTCGGCAATTGTTGCTTGTGGGCCCGCGTTGAGAAGTAGTGTTCCATCTATGTATGAGATGAGGTCTGTGGTCAGTTGTGGACACATTTATTGTTGTTGTTGTTCTGTTTTGACGGGATTGTTATATGTGACAGCTGACGGTTACGCAAGCATGTTCTTGTAAAAATTAATGAGTAGGGAATTTGGAAAATCATATAATTTGTGTGTCGTAAATTGATGACCACTTTTTAGAAGCGTTTAAGAAGTTACTGGAAGCAAATTCGATATATGCTCGATCCTTAAAATCATCTTCGAATTCTTACCTGCGAACTGAAGTAATATTGTTTTTCAATTAAAAATTGTAAAGTATGGTCAATCATTGATTATAGTTTTGTATGTCTTTAAATAATTAAACTGGAATACTAACTTCATCAACATTATTTTCAGATTCTCAAACGGCAAGAGTACTTTGGCAAATATGGCAAAATTCACAAAGTAGTTATAAACCAAAGTACTGCATATGCAGGGTCACAGGTAAGCTATTTACAATAGTATATAGATGATAAGTAATTAGTTGATAAATTTGTGACGTTCCAGCAAACTATCTACATGGAAAATATATTAAGGAATCGTGTTTTGACAGGACAGGTTTGAAAGTATCTTAGTTTACCAGCCAGTTAACATCCAATTTCAAACTTTTAATAATGTTCGTTTCAAAAATTAAACATTACGTTTAACCATACAAGTATTAAATGGGGTTATGGTTTTCCATTAATTTAATCCATTTATTTTTATACAGGGTTATAAGGTAAACCAAAACGTACTCTAAAACAAAACATTATTGTTTATCATATACAAAGAACTAAGAGAAAACTAATTTTAGAATTACACCTTAATGCCTTTTTCTTCCTCTTAAAAACGGGTAGAATGTACGTAATTAGAAAAATTTTAAATGTCATAGGAGTGATCTCATCAATCATCATCTCTAAAAGAAAACATTATTGATTATCATATTATACGAAAAGCTAAGATAAAACTAATTTTAAAAGCATGTAGGTACATATATATACCTATACGTAATGCGGAAAATCTGAAGTGTCACAAGACTCATCTCGTGTGAAAAGAGCTGTAATAACCAGGTGACGTATTGCATTCCAGGGTCCGTCAGCGTCCGCGTACGTGACGTACGTGTCGCCGGCGGACGCGTTGCGCGCCATCCAGGGCGTCAACAACGTGACGCTCGACGGCCGCGTGCTCAAGGGCTCGCTCGGGACCACCAAGTACTGCGCGAACTTTATGAAGAACCAGCCCTGCCCCAAGCCCGACTGCATGTACCTGCACGAGCTAGGTGCGTACGCCTCGCCTTGTGTTTTTATTGCTGTTATATTCACAAATAAACTCTGAACTCTAAGCTTGTTTGCATGTTTGTGTTATGGAATCTAGAAATATATATATTTTTTTTATTTCCATGTGCGGTGCAGGGCTTGAACCCAAGACCTTCACGTATCGCGTATCACGTATGCTGCTTTTATAGATACAGCATAAAAAAATCATCGCCTAAGATAACTTGCGGTTAGCTCAGTTGGAAGAGCAGCACGCTCGATACGTGAAGGTTGTGGGTTAGAGCACTACACCGCAAGTGGTTTTCTGTCTCTTACCCATAAGACACAGAGTAAAGAAAAGAAAGACCTACTTGCTTTAATTACTAATACTCAGTCAGAACGACAGAAGTTCGCAGCGCTTGCCATGCCAATTTTTTACAAGTTTCTTTCCGCATTTTCGTAACTACCGGGTCCGGTATGAATGGCCGGGCCCGATGTATGTCGAAAAGAGCAATCTCTGGACGGGATAAGCAGGCGGTGCAATCTCTATACGGGATAACTAGTAAGAGTAATGTTGTGCGTGTGCGCAGGTGATCCTAAAGCGTCGTTCACGAAGGAGGAGATGCACGCGGGCCTGCACCAGGTGTACGAGCGGAAGCTGCACAACCAGCTGCTGCAGCGGGACGCGAAGGACGAGAAGAACTACAACAGCTCAGGTACACCCGATGGTACGGCACTCACAATACTCTATAGATTGTAACACTTTTGCGTTCCATTTTAAACATTTAAAATAAGTTATCGGGTCAAAACGCGACACCATTTTCAATAGTCGGTTTGTGATCACGGTCGGTGCATTAGGGCTGAGAGCCTTCCTCTGCCCCGCCAGCTCGGTGAAGATGCATCTGCGGCCATCATCTATAGTCAGTTTGAAAAAAAAATATACGGTTGGTGCAACCTTACCGAACATCGTATAGTAGTTCGTATCAACTAGGTACTAAAATATCTTGTCGCTTTTTGACCCGTTCACTTTTAAGTTGGGACCTAAAATTGCAACTGAAAAACGAGGCATCAAACGTCGTTAAGCCTTCTTTCGCTCTCATTCGCTTCGTGGTCAGGCGCGATATAATACGTTAAACCTTATATGAGATAAGTACAGAAATTAATTACATACGCTTTTTTTTTTGCAATGTTTGAGAAACATACGTCGTAACGCGAGGGACAATAAATTATTTTGCAAAAAGACACATCTTTAATGATTGAATTTTTAACAGATATGTTAAAAATAACGTTTTTATTATAACTTCACCATTAAAATTCTATTCTATACCATTAATGTCTTTTATTAAATAAGTCGGCCCAAGTCGCTAGTCATAGCTAATGTTAACAAACATACAAATGCGTGCTTTATAACCCCCATGAAACATTTCTAACTTCAACATACGTTCTGCAGGTAATTCTAGTACGAATGCAGAAAAAAGCAGTTCAAAAGATGGTAAGTGTCTATTCTCACATTTATCACGAATGTTCGATACACATATCGTCATCTGCGTCATCATTCCGTTTACTAAAAGTATATTTCTCCATTCTAGGTAATCAATCGAACTTTATTCCGACAACAGTGGTCACATCGTCTCATATAAACGTAGTCAATTCTTCTAAGTGAGTATCGTTTACATATTTCCGTCTACTTCAAATGTTACCAGAGTTTAAATTATTCCCTTAACGGAAGGAGCTAAATGTTCAACTGGTACCAATTGAGGTATATTTTTTTTAACTTATTTTGTTTTGCAGTTTCAAAGAACTATTTGCACCAGAAATAAATTAATTTGCATTGTTTTATTTCACCTAATATGCTTTTATACTGTATGTTGTTTTATAATACTTTAAAAGTGTTAGTAGTGGACACAAAGTTTTCTTTATATTTCAGATAAGAAAATTCAAGATTTATTTTAAAAATGTACATGTGTTTGTCATAATAATGTTATTTGATAAGATTTTAATAACCTAATTTTTGATACGTTCCAATAATTATCATTCGAGAGACGTATTTGTTATTTGTATTTGACTTGTCTTCTGTTGGTTTACCCACTTCTTTACCAACTATTTTTGACGACTCTGAACGGTTTTTAGATCAAATAAAAAGGACCCAGCGAACGGCAATAGCAATAGTAACGGCAACAGTAGCAGCAGCGGCAACAGTAGCGGCGCGAGTAGCAGCAATGGCAAGGAGGCGTGGCCAAGCCTCGGCTCCTCGCCGCCATCGGACAGTCCAGCCAGGAAACAGTCCAGTCCTAAGCCACAACACACTACAGGTGAGCGCGGCCTTAGTAACGGCAACAGTAGCGGCGCGAGTAGCAGCAATGGCAAGGAGGCGTGGCCAAGCCTCGGCTCCTCGCCGCCATCGGACAGTCCAGCCAGGAAACAGTCCAGTCCTAAGCCACAACACTCTACAGGTGAGCGCGGCCTTAGTAACGGCAACAGTAGCGGCGCGAGTAGCAGCAATGGCAAGGAGGCGTGGCCAAGCCTCGGCTCCTCGCCGCCATCGGACAGTCCAGCCAGGAAACAGTCCAGTCCTAAGCCACAACACTCTACAGGTGAGCGCGGCCTTAGTAACGGCAACAGTAGCAGCAGCGGCAACAGTAGCGGCGCGAGTAGCAGCAACGGCAAGGAGGCGTGGCCAAGCCTCGGCTCCTCGCCGCCATCGGACAGTCCAGCCAGGAAACAGTCCAGTCCTAAGCCACAACACTCTACAGGTGAGCGCGGCCTTAGTAACGGCAACAGTAGCGGCGCGAGTAGCAGCAACGGCAAGGAGGCGTGGCCAAGCCTCGGCTCCTCGCCGCCATCGGACAGTCCAGCCAGGAAACAGTCCAGTCCTAAGCCACAACACTCTACAGGTGAGCGCGGCCTTAGTAACGGCAACAGTAGCGGCGCGAGTAGCAGCAACGGCAAGGAGGCGTGGCCAAGCCTCGGCTCCTCGCCGCCTTTGGACAGTCCAGCCAGGAAACAGTCCAGTCCTAAGCCACAACACTCTACAGGTGAGCGCGGCCTTAGTAACGGCAACAGTAGCGGCGCGAGTAGCAGCAACGGCAAGGAGGCGTGGCCAAGCCTCGGCTCCTCGCCGTCATCGGACAGTCCAGCCAGGAAACAGTCCAGTCCTAAGCCACAACACTCTACAGGTGAGCGCGGCCTTAGTAACGGCAACAGTAGCGGCACGAGTAGCAGCAACGGCAAGGAGGCGTGGCCAAGCCTCGGCTCCTCGCCGTCATCGGACAGTCCAGCCAGGAAACAGTCCAGTCCTAAGCCACAACACTCTACAGGTGAGCGCGGCCTTAGTAACGGCAACAGTAGCGGCGCGAGTAGCAGCAATGGCAAGGAGGCGTGGCCAAGCCTCGGCTCCTCGCCGCCATCGGACAGTCCAGCCAGGAAACAGTCCAGTCCTAAGCCACAACACTCTACAGGTGAGCGCGGCCTTAGTAACGGCAACAGTAGCGGCGCGAGTAGCAGCAATGGCAAGGAGGCGTGGCCAAGCCTCGGCTCCTCGCCGCCATCGGACAGTCCAGCCAGGAAACAGTCCAGTCCTAAGCCACAACACTCTACAGGTGAGCGCGGCCTTAGTAACGGCAACAGTAGCGGCGCGAGTAGCAGCAACGGCAAGGAGGCGTGGCCAAGCCTCGGCTCCTCGCCGTCATCGGACAGTCCAGCCAGGAAACAGTCCAGTCCTAAGCCACAACACTCTACAGGTGAGCGCGGCCTTAGTAACGGCAACAGTAGCGGCACGAGTAGCAGCAACGGCAAGGAGGCGTGGCCAAGCCTCGGCTCCTCGCCGTCATCGGACAGTCCAGCCAGGAAACAGTCCAGTCCTAAGCCACAACACTCTACAGGTGAGCGCGGCCTTAGTAACGGCAACAGTAGCGGCACGAGTAGCAGCAACGGCAAGGAGGCGTGGCCAAGCCTCGGCTCCTCGCCGCCATCGGACAGTCCAGCCAGGAAACAGTCCAGTCCTAAGCCACAACACACTACAGGTGAGCGCGGCCTTAGTAACGGCAACAGTAGCGGCGCGAGTAGCAGCAATGGCAAGGAGGCGTGGCCAAGCCTCGGCTCCTCGCCGCCATCGGACAGTCCAGCCAGGAAACAGTCCAGTCCTAAGCCACAACACACTACAGGTGAGCGCGGCCTTAGTAACGGCAACAGTAGCGGCGCGAGTAGCAGCAATGGCAAGGAGGCGTGGCCAAGCCTCGGCTCCTCGCCGCCATCGGACAGTCCAGCCAGGAAACAGTCCAGTCCTAAGCCACAACACTCTACAGGTGAGCGCGGCCTTAGTAACGGCAACAGTAGCGGCGCGAGTAGCAGCAACGGCAAGGAGGCGTGGCCAAGCCTCGGCTCCTCGCCGTCATCGGACAGTCCAGCCAGGAAACAGTCCAGTCCTAAGCCACAACACTCTACAGGTGAGCGCGGCCTTAGTAACGGCAACAGTAGCGGCGCGAGTAGCAGCAACGGCAAGGAGGCGTGGCCAAGCCTCGGCTCCTCGCCGTCATCGGACAGTCCAGCCAGGAAACAGTCCAGTCCTAAGCCACAACACTCTACAGGTGAGCGCGGCCTTAGTAACGGCAACAGTAGCGGCACGAGTAGCAGCAACGGCAAGAAGGCGTGGCCAAGCCTCGGCTCCTCGCCGTCATCGGACAGTCCAGCCAGGAAACAGTCCAGTCCTAAGCCACAACACTCTACAGGTGAGCGCAGCCTTAGTAACGGCACGAGTAGCAGCAACGGCAAGGAGGCGTGGCCAAGCCTCGGCTCCTCGCCGCCATCGGACAGTCCAGCCAGGAAACAGTCCAGTCCTAAGCCACAACACTCTACAGGTGAGCGCGGCCTTAGTAACGGCAACAGTAGCGGCACGAGTAGCAGCAACGGCAAGGAGGCGTGGCCAAGCCTCGGCTCCTCGCCGCCATCGGACAGTCCAGCCAGGAAACAGTCCAGTCCTAAGCCACAACACTCTACAGGTGAGCGCGGCCTTAGTAACGGCAACAGTAGCGGCACGAGTAGCAGCAACGGCAAGGAGGCGTGGCCAAGCCTCGGCTCCTCGCCGCCATCGGACAGTCCAGCCAGGAAACAGTCCAGTCCTAAGCCACAACACTCTACAGGTGAGCGCGGTCTTAGTTACGGCAACAGTAGCGGCGCGAGTAGCAGCAACGGCAAGGAGGCGTGGCCAAGCCTCGGCTCCTCGCCGCCATCGGACAGTCCAGCCAGGAAACAGTCCAGTCCTAAGCCATAACACTCTACAGGTGAGCGCGGTCTTAGTTACGGCTACAGTATAGCAGAAGTGGCAAACGGGCGTGAATACGTGTTTGTTAAGACAGCTCTGTTAAGATTAAGCCCCTCCAGTCCGATAGCCTTAAAATGCTGTAGTGTCGGTACCCGGTTCAAAGGCCCATAGGCAGGGCATATCTCGATTTATTGTTGTCGCATTAACTCCTCAAATAAATAAATATATATTTGGGCAACATCACATACTCTCATTCTATCATAAGTAGCTAAAGCACTTGTGTTACAGACATCAGAAACAACGACGGTATCATAACCTAAAATTAAGACGTAGAAAAAATTTCATTCTTACCCGAACCCAAAAATCGAATCTAAGACAAAGGAGATAACATCTCAGTATGTTTCCAGTAGTTAGCGTCTCTTTTTTTAATAACATACTATTGCGCCATAAGTAAAGACTGCCCAATACTGTTAAAGTCAACTTTATTATTTCAAGAGACAGAGCTTTCAATCGAAAATTCACGTACAGTTTTAAATGTGTTATTTTTGTTCCCAGTTAAGTCACAAGAAAACGGCACATCAGAATCCTCAAGTCCAACACTCGTACAACAACAGTCTCAAACGAAAAGCAAAGAGCACACAGAAACAAAAACGGCGAGAAGCAACAAAGATAGCAATAGCAACGGCACAAACGGACAGCCCAAGAAGAGCAAGAAGCACAAGAGCACAGCAAACGAAGAGGAAAGTGAAAAGATATACAATTCTCAGCCCACACAGTCAGTCTTCGAGAACGAAACGCAGAACTTCCTATCAAATGAACTTGATGAACTAGAATCAGATAGACACAGCCTACTGGAGAACCACGACTTGTTAGACAATAGTGATCACAGTTTATTAGAAGACGACAATACACACAATCTGTTGAACGATGCAAATAATGAAGTGTTGATGATGCATAGGCATAGAGAAATGCTCGCGGGCTTAGTCGAAACAAATCACGTACTTCCACACCTCAAGACTCCTTTAGTGAATGGATATGGACTATTAGACAGGGATACAATGAGTTATATAGGTAAGTTGTTTATTTTGAGATTGCTTACAGTACAGTCATTGTACAATCATATGTTTGTATACACCTCAGAACTTTGTCACATTAAATATTATGTAGTCAGTTACTCGTTTAACGTAATGTGACAAGGTACCGAGTTGTTTTCTTTCAGTGGCGTCATTTTATATTTTTAACAACACCCAACATAAGGGTGTAGAAATAAATCCTAATATCTAACTACAAGTATCCCTTTGTATGTATGTATATAACCAAAAGTAAGAGTTTAGTCAACAGACCATACACTATATGCAAAAGTCAAGATTTGAGTCAGAATGAGTATATTAAGTACCTATGTAAAAATAAATTAGTGACATTGAATCCATGTTCATACTAATTATATAAATGGAAATGTTGGTATTTTTGTTTATAACGAATAAAACCAAAAAAAATATAATGCTTATTATATAAGCGATATAACTATTTATATTAAAAGGATCCTTTGATATTCACGGACTGAACTATATCTAAGTGATAATACTTTTACAAGTAAGACGTATATGCCATTAAAAACAAGCCCTATGATTTTAAACCAGTCGCAAGCACTCCTGAGCAAATCTAGATAATATTATTTTTTGTATGATGAGAAGGAGCTTTACTCGGTTCAGTCTGCAATACTCCTGCTCCTTGCGTCGTATTCCTCATTGCTGGTCGTGAGTTCTCTTTTGCATCACATTCTCCCGTATGATCTTTGTCCAACTGATTCTGTCTCCGGCGGTGTGGAGGGTGTTGTCAGTCTGCAATACAGTTTAGTAACTTTCAGTCTAGAGAAACATTTTATCAGTTTGGTCGTTTTCCCACGTGACATAATTGAAGGGTCCACGGCAATAATGATGTATGTCCAAAATATTAAAATCTTTGTGAGCAACGTCATTCGGTCACTTCATACATGTAGCTAGTGATTTCGTTTACTAACTAGGCAATATCGTTTCCAGTCCTCAGATAAAACCGTTTCTGATATTTGACACGTCTAGAACGCTCAGTGTCCCAGGTATTCACGGCAATAAGGCTGATTTTGGACAATTTTTAAAAACTTAACACCCAAATATCTCGAAATAAAAAACAAAGGACGTTTATCATTATTGCAGTGGACCCTTCAATTGCTTTATGTTCCAGGTAATGATAGGCAGATTAGTCAAATTAGCCAAGGACTTATGGACCAGAAAGAGCTCGCGTTGCGGTCGCGTAGCCGCAGTGAGCTGCTCATGAGGCCAGACCTGCGTCACGACAAACATTACCTTCAGCCCAGCGTTGGCCGGGACTCCGCTAGTGAATTATTAGGTAAATATTGGACAACATCACATACATTGCTCTGTTTTTGTTTTAAGTAGCTAAGTCTTTTGTTTAAGAGAGGTAGGGCATAGCGATTTGTCGCTCGAATTGGAGCAGGCCGACCGGTGAAATACCTCCGCCCTACAAAAGACATCACACAGAGAAATCAGTAACAACGACGGTGCCATAACATCCAGACCAGAGACAATATAGAAAAGTTCGTTTACTATATTGACCCGACCGGGGATCGAACCCGGGGCCTCAGAGATGGCACGACGCCAAAGACCGGCCCGTTCGCTTCTCAGCTACGGAGGTGTAATATTTAGTAATTAAAATTTAGTGGGACGTTACTTCGTTTACTTTTAACGTAGGTATACGTGACGTAAACACACCCATTCTCTGAATTTAATGCTGCATTAAATCTGAATCTGCATCATCATACATTTTTATTCATTTGAAATATACTTGTTTATTTTATTTTGGAAATGTAACTGACGGACTAAATATAATTATTGTTTTTTTACCGAGTCATAATCCCTATTGTACTATTGCGTGTTCCAGGTGCTAATTATCATCAAAATCCGTCAATGGTTCCACCGTTCGGCATGCGCGTAGAGAACTCGATGGGCTCGGGCGTGCAGAGCGCGCTGCCCTCGCTCGGCGCGCTCCCGGCGCTCGGCGGCGGCTTCCTGCTGCACGCGCAGCCGCTGCTGCAGCACCGGCACCTCGCCAACGGGTTCGACCAGCCGCAGAGCGCGGTACGTCACTGCACTGACTGATACGTACATATAGCTTCCTGCTGCACGCGCAGCCGCTGCTGCAGCACCGGCACCTCGCCAACGGGTTCGACCAGCCGCAGAGCGCGGTACGTCACTGCACTGACTGATACGTACATATAGCTTCCTGCTGCACGCGCAGCCGCTGCTGCAGCACCGGCACCTCGCCAACGGGTTCGACCAGCCGCAGAGCGCGGTACGTCACTGCACTGACTGATACGTACATATAGCTTCCTGCTGCACGCGCAGCCGCTGCTGCAGCACCGGCACCTCGCCAACGGGTTCGACCAGCCGCAGAGCGCGGTACGTCACTGCACTGACTGATACGTACATATAGCTTCCTGCTGCACGCGCAGCCGCTGCTGCAGCACCGGCACCTCGCCAACGGGTTCGACCAGCCGCAGAGCGCGGTACGTCACTGCACTGACTGATACGTACATATAGCTTCCTGCTGCACGCGCAGCCGCTGCTGCAGCACCGGCACCTCGCCAACGGGTTCGACCAGCCGCAGAGCGCGGTACGTCACTGCACTGACTGATACGTACATATAGCTTCCTGCTGCACGCGCAGCCGCTGCTGCAGCACCGGCACCTCGCCAACGGGTTCGACCAGCCGCAGAGCGCGGTACGTCACTGCACTGACTGATACGTACATATAGCTTCCTGCTGCACGCGCAGCCGCTGCTGCAGCACCGGCACCTCGCCAACGGGTTCGACCAGCCGCAGAGCGCGGTACGTCACTGCACTGACTGATACGTACATATAGCTTCCTGCTGCACGCGCAGCCGCTGCTGCAGCACCGGCACCTCGCCAACGGGTTCGACCAGCCGCAGAGCGCGGTACGTCACTGCACTGACTGATACGTACATATAGCTTCCTGCTGCACGCGCAGCCGCTGCTGCAGCACCGGCACCTCGCCAACGGGTTCGACCAGCCGCAGAGCGCGGTACGTCACTGCACTGACTGATACGTACATATAGCTTCCTGCTGCACGCGCAGCCGCTGCTGCAGCACCGGCACCTCGCCAACGGGTTCGACCAGCCGCAGAGCGCGGTACGTCACTGCACTGACTGATACGTACATATAGCTTCCTGCTGCACGCGCAGCCGCTGCTGCAGCACCGGCACCTCGCCAACGGGTTCGACCAGCCGCAGAGCGCGGTACGTCACTGCACTGACTGATACGTACATATAGCTTCCTGCTGCACGCGCAGCCGCTGCTGCAGCACCGGCACCTCGCCAACGGGTTCGACCAGCCGCAGAGCGCGGTACGTCACTGCACTGACTGATACGTACATATAGCTTCCTGCTGCACGCGCAGCCGCTGCTGCAGCACCGGCACCTCGCCAACGGGTTCGACCAGCCGCAGAGCGCGGTACGTCACTGCACTGACTGATACGTACATATAGCTTCCTGCTGCACGCGCAGCCGCTGCTGCAGCACCGGCACCTCGCCAACGGGTTCGACCAGCCGCAGAGCGCGGTACGTCACTGCACTGACTGATACGTACATATAGCTTCCTGCTGCACGCGCAGCCGCTGCTGCAGCACCGGCACCTCGCCAACGGGTTCGACCAGCCGCAGAGCGCGGTACGTCACTGCACTGACTGATACGTACATATAGCTTCCTGCTGCACGCGCAGCCGCTGCTGCAGCACCGGCACCTCGCCAACGGGTTCGACCAGCCGCAGAGCGCGGTACGTCACTGCACTGACTGATACGTACATATAGCTTCCTGCTGCACGCGCAGCCGCTGCTGCAGCACCGGCACCTCGCCAACGGGTTCGACCAGCCGCAGAGCGCGGTACGTCACTGCACTGACTGATACGTACATATAGCTTCCTGCTGCACGCGCAGCCGCTGCTGCAGCACCGGCACCTCGCTAACGGGTTCGACCAGCCGCAGAGCGCGGTACGTCACTGCACTAACTGATACGTACATATAGCTTCCTGCTGCACGCGCAGCCGCTGCTGCAGCACCGGCACCTCGCCAACGGGTTCGACCAGCCGCAGAGCACGGTACGTCACTGCACTAACTGATACGTACATATAGCTTCCTGCTGCACGCGCAGCCGCTGCTGCAGCACCGGCACCTCGCCACTAACTGATACATACATATAGCTTCTATACGTAGGCAGTTTCTATTGCAGTGTAGTCATAGTGTGTTGGTCCAATTGCAGAGCGAAGGGCGGTATCTAGCGGAGAACATGGATAAGTTCTTCACGGACTTCCGGCAAGCGCAGCAGATGCGGCAGCTGGCGCGCGGCTCGGGCGAGGACGCGCCGCGCTACGGCGAGCCGCCGCACGCGCCGCACCCGCCGCATCCGCCGCACCTGCCGCACCCGCCGCACGCGCCGCACGCGCCGCACCTGCCGCGCAACGTGCTCAGCGCCGAGCGGCTCGAGATGGAGCACAAGCAGAGGTAACTATTGCGCACTAACAGCCATAGCGGCTAGACACAGGGGCTGATTTTACTCTTCGGTCTTCTGTATAATCTGTCGCACTGTGTGGATGTGGAGTTCTTCAGAAGGGTTTTGTCCCCTTTTTTGAAGAAAAAGACGACCACACTCCTACTCCACGCCTCCGGAGTTCTCCCTTCAAACAGGACAGCGTTAAACAGCTTTTGGAGCTCCCTTAGTACGGGCTTACCTCCAGCCTTTAATAGCTCCGTTGTAACGCCGTCCGCTCTAGGGGCTTTTCCGTTTTTAAGCTGACCAAGAGCAATCTCCATTTCGCCAACGCTGAATTCTGGCAGGTCTTCAGTGAAATGGCGTGTTAATGTGGTTCTAGAGTCTTCATTTTCGGGTACAGGTCGAGATGTTTGCGATGCATATAGCCGGGTATACAAGTTTTCTACCTCCGAAAGGATCTCCGGCTTAGAGGCAACAACTTATCCACTTGCTGTGGTCAGTTTGGTCAAGTGACTTCTTCCGAGAGATTTAACGAATACCTTAGACCCCCGATTTTGCTCAATAGTTCTTTCAATGGCTAGAGTATTAGAGCGTCGGAGGTCACGTCGCACAAGTTTATTGATCTCCCGGTTGAGAGCCCGTACACCCGACGAAGTGGCAGGTGGGTCTTCACGTCGTTGCCTCATTAGCCTCAAAGTCTCCTCGGAAAGTTTTGACTTCCTCCCTTTACGCTTCGTAGTGAAGTGGAGAGCCTTCGATATGTCATCGAACATTGCTTCCACCTCATCATCCGAGTGTGTCGAGGTCGGTGCATACTTGCACCACCTTAGCATTCGTGGACTATGAGAAGGCCTTTGACTCGGTTGAAATCTGGTCTGTTTTGGATTCTCTGCAGCGATGTCAAGTCGATTGGCGATACATCCAAGTGATGAGATATCTTTACGAAGCCGCTACCATGTCCGTCCAAGAACAAAATCAGCTAACAAGGCCTATACCATTGCATCGAGGAGTGAGACAAGGGGACGTGGTCTCCCCGAAATTTTTCACAAATGCATTGGAGGATATGTTCGAGACGCTGAACTGGAAAAGACGTGGCATCAACATAAATGGCGAACACATCTCTCACTTGCGATTTGCAGATGACATCGTCATAATGGCAGAGACGCTGCAAGACCTACAACAGATGCTGAATGACCTGGCTGACTCTTCTGTACGCATCGGCCTACGGATGAACTTGGATAAAATCAGCCGCAGAGCCGACAACCGTTGGGGTAAACGAGTTCTGGAGTGGACACCACGCCTCGGTAAACGTAGTGTAGGACGCCCTCAGGCCAGGTGGAGTGACGATTTGCGCAGGACGGCTGGCAGGAGCTGGATGAGAGTAGCCGAAAATCGAGCGAAGTGGCGAACATTTGGAGAGGCCTATGTCCAGCAGTGGACTGCAACAGGCTGATGATGATGATGATGATGATGAGCCATAGCGGCTCCGGTTTACCTCTATCGGATCCGGTGCAAGCACAATGGATTCTATATAAGGGTACCGGATCCGATATGTGCACACCAGATCCGATACAAGCTCACCGGATGTTATATAAGTACACCGGATTCGATACAAAACCGGATCCGGTGTCCTTGTAACGGATACCAGGATACCAGATACCACTAGACACAGACATTAATGCATACTAGATACGATACGAGCATATTGGATCTAATATAAGCACCCCGGATTGGAAGCCCATTTTAGGGATATAGAATTAAGACTTTCGCGTTCCATTTTAAACATTTAAAATAAGTTAATGGGTCAAAACGCTACACCATTTTTAGTAATTAATATGAACTACTTACTGCCCGACGTTTCAGTTAGGTTACACCAACCGTGACCACTGTTAATTATCATGCATATAGTTCGGTTACTCGTGATTCATATTGAAAATCATTTAGACAATTCTATTTGACGGTTCTATCGCTGATAAAGCACAATAATATTTCAGAATGAACAATATGAGGAGCGCAGAGGGCAACGGAGGACGCGCGGCGGGCGACGGCGACGATGATCTAGACTTTGATCCCTTTAAGGAGACACAGAAAGCGCTCGCAGAAATGATGGAGACCGAAATGATGCAAAACACTGTATCAAGCGGGTAAGAACATTTTTTCATGCTAGTCTTTTAAACTGCAACCTTGATGTGCTGTTTTCTGTACATAGTGCGACATATTGAATTTTTTACTCTTAAAATAGAACAAATTATAATCGTCATTATATCCGTACGTCGTCTACGACATTACCAACGAGTCGACACAAATACAGCTTCAGCAGAATTGGCTACTTGACAGTTTTTGAAAAAGTATCGTAAAATGTGCGCCCGTTCATTTTATATCCCAAGTAATTCGATTTATCTGGAAAAAATGTAAATGACCAGAGAAAAACAAGATTCTGAGTAACACATTTAAAAAGCACGCAATAACACCAAGTGATTATTGAAACTGTGACGTCAACGTTCTATACATTAAACCGATTCGGGTCGGAACGACTTCATTTTATGAAAATATCGAATGTTTAAATAAATGGAAAATGTTCAAATAAATCCTTAATACATTTAGCGACACAATCATTCAATTTAATCGGTAAAATAATCATCGTTTCGCCACATTAAAATAAATGATTTTTGCGGACAGCTGTCATTTCAATGGTGGTTTCTGTCACGGTTATTTTGTTCCAAAATAAAAAAAAGTAGAATTTATTTTGCAAAAATAAAATACTAACTGTGCTATTCATTAAAAAATTAAAATGTCAAATTTTTACTTCATTAATAAGCTAACATTTCCTATACTATTTATATTTTATTGTTAACACTGGGGGCATTTCACGGGAAGCGGACAACGAAAAAAAAGTGAGGTTCTGAAATTCGTTCATATTTGGCATACTTATAGTTCTAGGGGATAGAAACATGTTCACGAAATATTTTTTTTTTTTTTAAGTTTTGTTGTTAAGTTATGGGGCTCTATAGAATTCACCTGATGGGCGGAAGGGTTTCTTTAAAGCCTTGTTTTCATGTTGAACATGATTTTTATTAAATAACCAATGGTTCAGCTTTTGTAAATAATTGACCGTTATTTTTGATTCCCCGACCAGATTCTAAATTTAAATTTTTTTTAGTGGTGTTTAACCGGAAGTAACTTTTCAAATGTATATTTTTTCAACTTCGACCAATTTTTTTTTTTTGCTTTCTTAGGATGAAATAAAGCTTGACATTCATAAATTATGTCACAAAAATTGTAGGATGGGATCTCAAGTAGTTTGAGAAATAAATATATTAAATTACACACATGTCATTCTGGGCGCTTGGTAAAGTTGGTTGGTTTGTTAAAAAAATATATACATACGTAGTAAGTTCGATGAGAGGTGACGTATAGGCATGCACAGTTGTAGTTTTTACATTAATAACCTTATAATAAATTATAACTTAATGAAACAATAAGTTAAATATTATATTTTTTATTTTATAATTTTTACAATTTTGTTATTGCAATCAACACTGGTTCGTTTTATAGCAATTCCTTCAGAAGTTGGAACAAAACAATGGTATGTTTTTGTCCCTGGAATAGTAATTGATGATTGAAACCGTGGTTTAAGAAAAATTCTTTGGCGGTCGATGTCATCTTTGGCGCAGTAATAAATGGTCGTATGAGTTAAATTTGAATTCGCCCATTCATATAATCGCTTTGGCGTAGCAATTGCTCTGTTTGGAGGCAACTGTAAGCTCGCACGAGTTGCTAAACGTTTCAAGTTTCCTCCAAGCCCATCGCATGGCCCTTTACCGTGAGAGGTTGCGTGAAAATGGAACTCTGCATCTGTCTTAAAATCGTTTTTATAAAAATATAGGTTCGCAAAATTGAACCTATTTTTAAAATGTTGTGGAGCACCATCTGTGATGTAAATAATTTTCGATACACCGATTGTTTTTCCTGAATGGTGCTCGTGCAGTATTTTTTGAAACGCATAGAATATTGATGTATCATGTTCCAAATCGTCTGAAATCATGATAATGCTGCCGTGTTTTATTTCATTCTTATTTCGATAATAAAAGACCGATGTTAGTAGAGTTGCCTGGTCATTATTCCAATGAAATGATTGAACTGCATCTTGAACAACAAAACTATAATTTTCTGCTACAGCAACATTATATGCGTTTCAAAAAATACTGCACGAGCACCATTCAGGAAAAACAATCGGTGTATCGAAAATTATTTACATCACAGATGGTGCTCCACAACATTTTAAAAATAGGTTCAATTTTGCGAACCTATATTTTTATAAAAACGATTTTAAGACAGATGCAGAGTTCCATTTTCACGCAACCTCTCACGGTAAAGGGCCATGCGATGGGCTTGGAGGAAACTTGAAACGTTTAGCAACTCGTGCGAGCTTACAGTTGCCTCCAAACAGAGCAATTGCTACGCCAAAGCGATTATATGAATGGGCGAATTCAAATTTAACTCATACGACCATTTATTACTGCGCCTAAGATGACATCGACCGCCAAAGAATTTTTCTTAAACCACGGTTTCAATCATCAATTACTATTCCAGGGACAAAAACATACCATTGTTTTGTTCCAACTTCTGAAGGAATTGCTATAAAACGAACCAGTGTTGATTGCAATAACAAAATTGTAAAAATTATAAAATAAAAAATATAATATTTAACTTATTGTTTCATTAAGTTATAATTTATTATAAGGTTATTAATGTAAAAACTACAACTGTGCATGCCTATACGTCACCTCTCATCGAACTTACTACGTATGTATATATTTTTTTAACAAACCAACCAACTTTACCAAGCGCCCAGAATGACATGTGTGTAATCTAATATATTTATTTCTCAAACTACTTGAGATCCCATCCTACAATTTTTGTGACATAATTTATGAACGTCAAGCTTTATTTCATCCTAAGAGAGCAAAAAAAAAAAATTGGTCGAAGTTGAAAAAATATACATTTGAAAAGTTACTTCCGGTTGAACACCACTAAAAAAAATTTAAATTTAGAATCTGGTCGGGGAATCAAAAAGAACGGTCAATTATTTACAAAAGCTGAACCATTGGTTATTTAATAAAAATCATGTTCAACATGAAAACAAGGCTTTAAAGAAACCCTTCCGCCCATCAGGTGAATTCTATAGAGCCCCATAACTTAACAACAAAACTTAAAAAAAAAAAAAATATTTCGTGAACATGTTTCTATCCCCTAGAACTATAAGTATGCCAAATATGAACGAATTTCAGAACCTCACTTTTTTTTCGTTGTCCGCTTCGCGTGAAATGCCCCACTGTCAAGTAGCTAATTGGCGTAGTAAACAAACGCTCCATACGTAATGCACGATTAGCCAATCAATACATTGATCCTATATCTCGATGTCAGAGTTGTCGTCGCCACTAAGTATATATCAACAAACCAAGATTGGTAGTTGGACCTTGGTCCCCGAGCCGATAACACCTAGCTCGGGGGAAGTACTTCCACTTTTAGTAAATAATATACGTTCCTTTCATATCACTAGTATGTTAATATGACGTTATTTATAATCACGCAAGCTTATAGCGTGTTTCTATTCTTACGGATGGAGCAAGTCCTAGACAGGTCCTTAAAAACAAGACCTTAAACGATCGCCGATTTCTTTATGTTATATCGGCTACATTGTTTTTTTTTTTGCAAATATCTTTTCAATGCTATATTAAATAGTCAGTGTGTAGGATAAGTAAAATTGTGTCGTCACAGATTTATATTTTCATAGTAAATCTATGACAGATATTTCCCAGTATTTCAGTTGACTATCAGTCAGCAAATATATTACATATTTTGCACCAAAAGTATCAGTAGATAGCTACGCCCCTGTCTAACTATTCACGAGACGTCGAATGCCCGGTTTCAATATTTTACGATTCGTAATGTGTCAAAAATGACTATCCGTTTTTCTCCAACCGACTACGAGTCGTTAATACCGTTCCATAATTTGCTTTCCATACCAGCTGTCACCAGTCGTCCGTCGGTCACTTTTAGTTTACGCCTCGTATGTATAAATTTATTGTTATCGGTAGTGTCCGACCGAAATTTCGGTTTCGGTTTCGGTTTCGGCCAGTTTCGGCCAAAAAATCAAGTTTCGGCCAGAGTTTCGGTTTCGGCCAAAAACGGCCGAACCTTTCGGCCGCGCCGAAACTTACAAATAATATATTTGTTTCACTTTATTTATAGGGTAGTTAAGTTTTGCCGTGTGGTGACGGCATGAGAATACATATGTCACCACCCCTTCACTGTCCCAGGGAGTCGTAGAAGCCGACTCAAGGAAAAACGCACATAACACCCAGTGCGAGAGAAGGAAAACTCGAGATAAAACCCTGTACCAACCCGTCTGGCCAGCGTGGTACCAGTAGGCTATTAACCTTCAATGACGGCACAATTGAAAACCAGGCCCCGAGTCCCCGGCGGCCCCGCAGTCCGTGGCTACGATAGCGGTCACGATAGCGGCGGGGCCAGGGGTGCTAAGAATCCCCGGCCGAGATCGGGCTACCACCCCCACCGACAATTGTCCCAGGTAACACACAACGTGCGCACATTGAGGTTGGATGAGAAGCTAGTCGAGCTGGAAGAAGAGATGAGCAAGTTGCGATGGGACGTCATTGGTTTATCGGAAATTCGAAGAGAGGGAGAGGATACGATAACATTGCAGACCGGTCACTTGTTCTACTACCGGGAGGGAGAACAGAAGTCCCAAGGTGGTGTTGGGTTTATCGTCCACAAGTCACTCATCAACAACATTGTGTCCGTCGGAAGTGTGTCGAATAGAGATGCGTGCCTCGTAGTTAAAATATCCAAGAGATATTATCTTAATATAGAACAGGTATACGCTCCATCTACGACACACCCAGATGACAAAGTGGAAGCTACGTATAAGGACATTAGTAGGGCCATACATAGCTCCAAAACACATTTCACTGTTGTAATGGGTGACTTCAATGCGAAGTTGGGCTGTAGAAGCGATGATGAGCTGAAAAGCAGCGGAATCCCAGAGGACAGATGCTGGCGGACTTTATGGAGAAAGAAGGACTCTTTATGATGAATTATTTCTTCCGAAAGCCGCCACAAAGAAAATGGACCTGGTCTGAGTCCCGACGGTGTAACGAGGAATGAGATTGACTTCATCATGAGCTTCAGAAGACAGATATTCAATGATGTCTCTGTAATCAACAAGGTTAAAACCTGGATGGGAATTGCCCATACGGTAGGGTCCCATACCCAACGTATTAAGGAGACGATCGAGCGGAACCAAGGCTCCAAAGTGTTCGCAAAAGACTTGTCTATTGGGCAAAGCCAGCTAATAAAGCTGAAGACCGAAGATGGGCGTACAACGTCGAGTAAGTCAGAGGTGTTACGGGAGATAGAGAGGTTCTATGGGCAGTTGTACACCTCGGTGTCTGCTGAGCCGGTCACTTTGGTGGCAGACCCTGGAAATCGGTTGGAGAGACCTAAGTTCAGCAGTGGACAGTAATAGGACAAAATGATGATGATGATGATGAGTTAAATTTTCAAACAGAACCTTTGTAACTGTGCTTAAATTTCATTGTGATATATCTTTGAAAGTAGAAACCTGTAATTAGACGTCGGCGAAATATTAATTTTTAAAAATTAATATCTCGCCGACCGAAATTTTTTCGACTTTATAAGGACTTTTTTTTTATAAAAGGTTCGGTTTCGGTTTCGGTTTCGGCCGAAACTACAATGAAACCGAACCTTCGGTTTCGGTTTCGGTTTCGGCAAAAAAACATGTTTCGGTCGGTCACTAGTTATCGGTAATTAGAACGGATCGTTTTTCAAATATTGAAACCGGGCATACATCGGATTCGAATTCAGACTATATAACTATGTTTCGTTTCTTTCTTGACTTATAGCCAGAGACAAGACATTTGACATTCTGACGTTTGTGAATCAGTCCCTTCTTCCTGAGTGATCTCGCCTGTAGTATGAAGCGTGTGTTCGTTTGTTTGCAGCGACAACATAGAGCGGGTGCGTCGCTCGCGCCTGGCGCCGCCCGGCTTCAGCCACGTCAACTCGTTCGCGCAGCCGCGACACAACACACACAACCAAGGTACGAACTAAAGTGCGCGTAATGGTCTAATATACCAGAGCGATAAGACATAACTAATTTTCGAATAGAGAGAATCTTAGTTTCTCAATGTGCTTTAAATACGTGTGCGTTTATGGAGCTTGCCTAAGTGCACTTGGGCAGGTATCAGGTCAGAAAGGTAACTTTTTTAGTTAGGTTTAATATGACAAGGTACAAACCAATGATGCTGACCGTACACTAGTATGTAGTCCGTGTAATTCATATTGAAAAAAATAGTAAACTTATTTCAATATACTGTACAAGATACAAAGTCAAAGTCATTATTTTTAATTCACATACATTAGATTAGTAATTCTTATGAATAATCTCTATATAAAGCAAATGAAGCTACCTCCGGTTCCGAACCTATGACTAAAAAGAAAATACCGGCAAGAAACTCAGTAGGTTTTTATACAAATGAAAGCTAAACTTATTACTAATTTTGCACTATGACACACAGCTTGTCAATTGAAAAATAAAAATTAAAAATCAATTATTGATCATCATCATCGTAATGGTGAATAGTGGCGTGATGGTGATGATAAAATTCTTCCTGTACTGTGCCGCAGGTTACAACACGAACAGCGCGTACTCAGATTGGACCCAAATGGACCCAGCGATCATGTCGACCTCGGTGAACTTCGGCAAGAGCGTGCCCCAGCAGCAGCAGCAGCAGCAACAGCAGCAGGCGAGCCTGAGCCAGCAGCAGCAGGAGCTGTTCGCGCGGTTCAACCAGCTCGGCGTGGCGCCCAACGGCGTCGGCAAGCACCAGCTGCCGCTCGTGCACGGCTGGGCGCAGCACCAGAAGCTATGGCCCGCAGGTGCGACCATCTGACGACCTCCGTAGCCAAGCGGCAAGCGTGCCGGACATTGGCGTCGCGCCATCTCTGAGGTTCCGGGTTCGATCCCCGGTCGGGTCAATATGGGAAACGAACTTTTCCATATTGTCTCGGGTCTGGGTGTTGTGGTACCTTCGTTGTTTCTGATTTCTGTAACACAAGTGCTTTAGCTACTTACCACAGAATCAGAGCAATGTATGTGATGTTGTCCAATATTTATTAATTATTTATTTATTTATCTACATTCATACTACATACTAGTGATGTGCCGGATCGTTAAAGGCGTATATCCGCGGATACGGATACGGATCTTAACTTTCGTACGCAGTTGGTGTCGATGCTCACGACCTTGAGACACATATTTCGAATTGTCCCTTGTCAACCCTTGGGTCATGCAGATAGTTTGTGTATGGGTGCGGTGATAGTGAAGAAGTGCGTAAATAACTAGTACTATAAAAATAAAAATAAATTAAGTATTATAAATAACATTACGGTATCTATTAAATATAAAATTATGCATACACATACATGATTAAATTTAATTACATATATATTTAAAATATGAATACTTATATTTACATAACATAGATAATTTATATATAAAACAAATACATAACTATAAATTAAGTAGATAAATAGAATAAATTGATTCAACAATTGTCAAATTCATAACTATCATTACTTGTTAGCGAGAGAGAAGTATTTACACGAACTTTCATTATTTAATATTTCTGGATATGCCAAACAATAACGGATACGAATATTTCTTTCGCCTCGGATATCTTGGGAAATGGATATCCGGCACATCACTACTTAATACACTAGGGCGGGCTGAATGAATGATAGTAATCATACACTTCTTAGATCCACAGTTCCATGGAAATTATCAACAAATTATTGGCCCCTGCGTCATAACGTACATATTGCACAGTTTAATCTTATTTAAAATTCGAATGTGATCGAAACAAAGCAATCATTATTTATTGCCTTGTTTTGCAGATGCTATTTAGGTCGCGATTGGGGATATAAATATTTTTGATTTGGAAGATTAAAATTTAATTAAATTCTATATTTAAAATCTTTATGTAATAGTTTATATTTTGCAATAGTACGTGTACCCTTGGCAGGTCCCCTGGGCGGGTCGGGCGGCGCGTACGGCCTGGGCGTGGGCGGCGTGGGCGTGGGCGTGGGCAGCATCCCGCTGCCTCCCGGCTTCGCGCCCGCCAAGCCGCCGCAGCTGCCCGCCGAGTGCATCGACGCCAAGTAGACAGACAACAGTGCAATCAAACACAGACACCGGATATTATATTTTCTATTCAGTAATATTATTGTTTCTTTCCGTTGGTGATGTGATCGATAAATCTTTGTATTAAGAAGAGCGTATTTTAAACGAGAGAAATATGATAACAAAGGAATTTGTAAAATAAATTAACCTATTTGTTTTATTTAAAAAAACAAGTTTGATTTTTTTTTCTTTTTTTTCTTCGGTCTAGGCTCGCTGTTCATGAATTTTATCATATTTCTTCTAGTGATTCTACTCTGTTTTCGTTCTTTACTCGGTTTCGCGACGCATGATATATGTATATTCGTTATATGTTATATATTTAAATCATATCCCTGTTACGACAGATTATATTTTCTATATTAAAATGAGATGCCAATAACACGCTGTTCCATTTGTACCTTATTGAGCCATAACCATGAAGAGGATCATTAAAATTAAAGCAACAATTATTGTAATACACTCTTTTACTGTTCACACCTTCATCTCGAGTTTCCTAGTTTACAAAATACTGAGGAAAATTAAACACTAACGACCAGTTTTTTGACATATTAGAAAATTTAATACATTAAACAGAAAGTGGTGGTTACAAAATTTTATTTGGAACAGAAAAATCGAAGAACATATGTGAGTGCGCATCAAAAATAATTATAATCGTCTTGATGAGTACATACAAAAATTACACAAAAAAAGTAAAAAAATTGTAGTCGTTACATCATTGTTGGCCTACCTCCAGGGTTCGTTTTTTATTGAAATCTAAAGAGTATTGTACTTTAGAGTCCGTCTTCATTAAGTATAAGGCTTAATGAATGATGTTTTAAATATTAATCGACCTTATTTTTTTATTAAGAGCTGAAATACATGTTCTACTTTTTTACATAGACGATTTTCCACTTCACTCAAATGATATCTACACGTAAACAATTTTGTTTTACAATGTTTGCCTAAAAACATAAGTGTAGGGTCTACTCAATCATGCTTTGTACAGTTTCACACATCGAATCCAAATTACAGCTATCCTTGACCGATGTATAATTGTTTTGCTTCTTAGAAACTGATGCTTAGAAGTTAGTCAAATTATATGCAACGTTTCATGATGATTAAGTGTCCGTGTCACATCACTGTCCAGCGCTTCGAAGGATTATCAATCTTTAAGAGATAAACAATCTGTATCGATAATTATCATGCAGTGGTGCGCATGGTCTTAGTAAGGTCCCCAAAAGATTTTAAACATTGCATAGATTTTAATTTTTGTAAAGCTAGTACATCATTACACCACTTAACATCAGTTGGGATGAGGTCAATCTTTTAGTGCAATATAATAAAAATCAAAAATTGCGCGCTGTTAATAGCGAACACGTAGATAATTTTTTAGATGCATTAACTTAAGTATTTTTATTTGCGTGTTTTATAGTGCCTGCTTATAATAACGAAATATAACTCCTTCGTCAAAAAAGGTAGGGTACCACTTCTGCAGACTACGTTTTTTTTCTAGTCAATAAATAAGAATCGATAATTCGTCCAGTTATGGAAAAATAGTTTTAGGCTGTTCGCCCACGTAGTATATTTAACGACTACGTTTTGTAGCCAGTGGGCGTTGAAGTATTGAATTTTAAATGTTTCTTATTCTATCATAAAATAATCGCTTACATAGATTGTTGCTCGATGGTGGGAGTCCCAATAAAATATTGACATTTCTTTTATTTCGTTTGTATCGTATTGCTGTTAAGTGGGATTTCCCTACCGGAGGGCCCCATCTCGTAGTTTGTAGGTAAATTAAAGTAAATTACAATTTCTTGGAAAAAGATGTAATTAATAAAAAAAAACTATATCGATGACCTTTGCTACAAAACCATTCCATCAATGAACCCTCTCGGGTCAGGCCCGTCCCATGGCACCGGGGTGCCGTTGTGCCACACGTAGAGGCCCCCCTCGCTGGGCTCTAGCGCTAACTTGAGGACTACCTGCGCCGCCTTCTCGGGGGTCACGTTACCGGACCCATGGGTCATATCTGTTATGACGTAGCCAGGATGCACGCACGTCACGACCGGCCCTGGAAAGTTAAGGTAAGTACGCATTTAGCTCGTTTCCATACGGCGTCATAGTGTAAGCGTATCGTAATGCGTAGGTATCCGAACATGTTCCAACCGTAGACAGAGTTGTACTGAAGCGAAACATTAGAGATTTGTTTCTAGAACACTGCAGGTTTCTTACGCGTTGCGTCGTAACGGGACGTTCAATTTTCACCTAAGCATACGAAACGTGTGTGTAGGGCCTTATTGTGTTTAGAGTCTTTTGCAAAAAATTATTCCCCTCTATTTGCCCAGAATGCCATCATCAGATCCTGGTATCCGTATCATGGTAACATCGTCAAAATAATCTCCTTTCCAACAAAAAAACATCAAAATCGGTTCATACTTACACTTCAAATTTCTAATAAAAAGTTGGTTCAAGTTCTAATATACAAGTGTGAAATTTTCAAAATCTAACTACTCTGTAACAAGGTTATAAAAAATAAGTTAGGTGTTGAATTTGAACGTCCGTTTTTTTCGTCTGTTGGAAAACATACCTTTACCAGCCAATCTTCTATGCAACATGAAAGTGTATGCGTTAACACCGTTCTTGGACACAATATACGCCGACTCGCCCCAACCCTCTTCAATCTCCTTGCCCAATCTCACTGCCTCCACATAATCGATCATCAAAATTTTAAGTCCGTCTAAAGTCAAGTTGACATCACTTAATTTATTTCTCAAATCTTCAGAAGGAATCCTGGAGAGATGGCCGGACGAGCTCGAAATGTTCACAATCCTCCCGTCGTTTTTGACCAGTGGCAACATCGCTTCGTTGAAATTCACTAACGCAAAAAAGTTTACGTCCAACGTTTGTTCAGCCTGGTATATCTTCGGCTCTGTTGCGCCCTTTAGAAACAAAACCCCGGCATTGTTAATTAATATATCAATTTGTTTGTGCTGCTTCTTAATGAAATCGCAGAAGGTCGCGACGCTTTTTTCATCAATGATGTCTAATTGCTGAAAAAGCGGGTTCAATCCGGATTTCTTTAGTTCTTCGCACGCGTCTTTGCCTCTCTTTTCATCTCTTGATGTCAGGTAAACCGTTCCAATTTTTGTGCAAAGCCCTTTGACTATCGCAAACCCTAACCCTTTGTTGGCTCCAGTTACTACAGCTACTTTTTCCGACATTATGTTCCTGTTTGATACAGCTTGTTTTTTAAATAAATTCTTGTTTAAATTGTGCCGAATAGATAGCGACTGTTGAGGATTGAAACGCTTCTGAAACGATAACCTTCTTATCTAAGTTAGATTGTTTGTAAAGTATCTATTGAGTAGCAGGTATTTTAAAAGAGTACTCAAGTGTTACTCGTTTCCAATTGTTGTAGTTTTCCACCTCAGATGTTTTATTATAAGTGCCTAACCTCATATTCACAATACCAAAATTGTCAAAAGTACGAGGGTCAGCAGGATTTATAAATTAGTAGGTAGGTATTATCTTTGGCAGATAACTACTAAAATCAACACACCGTCGTTTCAACTATTCGAGGTTTATTATAATAGCCTACGCTAAGTACTGTTGTTATTTCTATGGCAGAAGGCCACTTGACAGTGCGGCGTACGCGCACGTTTGCGTCATCGATTAACACATAACTACGAGTTCCGAAGTCAGGCATATCACACAAAAATATGACGAATATCTTAGTTATTTTTCTTCAAATGCGGTAACACTTGTTCAACATTATGAATTTGTTATAATTGATCTACTTACTCATACAGTCAAAAGTCAATGGTCCATGGAGGAAACTAAAAACATTTAAATCACAAATACCTAAATACGAAATAAAATATGATTCTCACTTTTTCGGCACCTACGACTATCGAGAATAGTGAGTTTTCGTGGTAGCAGATTTGATAACAGACTATAAGCTATTTGGCCTTTTGATACGATTCGACAAGGGGAGACGATTTGTTAGATTAGAGAACTTATAACAAGTGGAATTGAATACTTCATTACGAGGGCATGCATGTAAAAGGTTCCAATATTAAATAAAAATAATCGAGAACTTCGAATTACACAATTTAAGATTAATGTACATACCAAGTGGATGCCATATTAAGTTCTTGCAAGAGTCGTATCTTGTAAATCCCAAACAAAAAATTAGCATCGAATAACCTTATCATCAAGACATTCGTGTTTCAGTCACCGAACAAGATAGTACCGCGTAGGTGTTTAGAAAACGTACAAAGTTTTGACTCGAAAATTCTGGAAAGACAATGTACCGCGTTCCAAGTCCGTCTGGAGACGAAGTCATTCTTCGTTCTATTGATTGGCTAGAAAACCTGCCATGGAGACAGGAAAAAGGATTAGTAAATAACGATAGGTATGAAATTAAAACTAATTTAAAGGGATTCGCTCCTAATGATATAAAAGTGAGTATTTCCGATGGTTTCGTAGTGATTGAAGCAGTTCATGAGGAGAAAAAAGACGAACACGGTTACGTTTCTAGGAAGTTACTGAGAAGGTATCCTTTACCAGATGAATGTTTGCAAGACCGAGTGGAGTCTAGGCTCTCGTCGAATGGGATCCTGACGGTGTCGGCACCACGGAAGGCGTTGGTGAAGGACAATACAGTGATACCAGTTACGATGGAAGGATCAGCGGTGAAGAGTAAATTATAGAACCTCTAGAATGTATCTAACTCTCTCTATTAATGTAATATGTTAAACTTTTAATTTTTTAAATAATGCTTTAGGGACTTAAGTCTCTGGTACTTTTAAGGAAACAAAGTCAAACAGGGCTGTAAAAACATGTAAAAAATTTGGTTGTTAAAATAAAGCTTATGAGCAGGAATAGTACAGTCAATAGCATGTCAAAATACACATTGGACTTTGTACGGCTCTTAATTCGTGAAAATAAGAACCAATAACGAACTGCAACTGTTTACCGTGATCTGCTGGTGACCGTACGAATCTACTCGTATTTTTTTAATAAACTATTGAAGAAAAAAAATACATTTTGTTTTATTTAATCATCATCTTTATTTGTCCATCCTTTGCAAACGAAGCTTTTTTATTAAATATTATTTTGCCAGCTTGATAACGCCTGCTATCTTCAAATTTATAGATACAGACACGACATCTGTAGTTTGATAATATAATTATTAAGTCTTAAATAGGTACCTAATTTTATAAGTAGTTTTCAACCCGAAGTAGGTTAGTCGTATTTAGGTAAGGTATCAAATGTCTAAGTATAAACATTTAATATTTTTATTAAACTATTGGTAAAAAAAAATATTATTTTTTATACCAATAGTTACTGAAAGAACAATAACGATTCCCAGTACATATCTAACTATTTAAAATAAAGTAAAAAACTTTCTCTATGGCTTCATAGAGAAAGTTTTTTACATGCATGCGGGCATGATTGCTTAATCATGCCCGTTGATGTCTTTTATGGGACACTGGTCAATTAATTTTCCCATCAATATCATTTTTTTTTGTCAAAATCGGTTAAAATAACAGTACCTAACGTGTTATGTCAAATTAATTCTTGTTGTGGAGAACAACTCACATAAAAAAGACCTTTATTTCTAAGCGAATTATTTTAAAAATTAACTGTTTATTGACGAATATAATAAAACGCCAATTTACCCATATATACCCCTTTATATCGATATTCCAAAAGCCGAATAGTAAAGTTATGGACCATCAACTAGTATAGTAACCAGAACTGCGAATGTTTTAGGAATTCACACTTATTACCTTGTAGTAATGTCTATTTTAGAACAACATACTGTCTGTTTTAGTTGAGACTGATTTATTCAACAATTAGGAGAGAATTTGGTGTCATTTTTGAATTTAGTCTCTAGCATGAAAGTGCTAAGGCTGATTTTTAAATATTTGACACGTGTAATCAAATCTACCAGATTACCTATGAATCGCATACGTCAGAGATGCCGGTTGTATGTAACGTTAGTTCGCCCGTCCCAATGGCGTGATATACACGTGTTGTTTTGGATATTCACAGCATAAAATACAAGGTAAGTTACGATTTATTTATGTATTTTCTGTAAAATACGACATTTAACTCTATTGTCCGAGATGTTATTATGTTGTGTGTCTTTGCGTGGCATGATGTTGTAACTGCAGGTGAACGGGAAAGGGTATAGTGCTCTCTCATTAAATTAATAAATAAATAAATAAATAAATAAATATTGGACAACATCACATACATTGCTCTGATTCTGTGGTAAGTAGCTTAAGCACTTGTGTTACAGAAATCAGAAACAACGACGGTACCACAACACCCAGACCCGAGACAATATGGAAAAGTTCGTTTCCCATATTGACCCGACCGGGGATCGAACCCGGAACCTCAGAGATGGCGCTCGCCAAAGTCAGGCACGCTCGCCTCTCGGCTACGGAGGTCGTCAAAATTATACATTTATGAAATTCTAAATTGGTGAGATAAGATACTTTTGTTAAATTTAAAGTGAGTCGTTTTTCAAAATGTTTTATTTAGTAGAGAATATAAAACTTACCACGAAAAATTTGCATGATTTTGTGTTATGGTCAAGGTTTTCTTAAACCCTAAATGTTTTATTTATTTGTACGATATACCAAAAGATTAATAAAATTAGACAACACGACAGAACAAGGCAGAATTTAGACAGACTTTTTACGTGACGTTTTCCTTTTGAATCCGTTGCCTAGTTTAAAAGATCTAATCATACATAAGGACATCCAAAAAAAGCTACTTTGTTTTATACTACGGAGTAATACGGGATCAAATCGAAAAATGCCCTAGGCCGGGGGTTCCCAAACTGTGCGCCGTGACGCCCTGGTACGTCGAGGATGGAAGACAGAGGCGCCGTGAGGCGTACCCTCAATGGGACCGAGGGGTCCCCTCCGCCCAAAATATACAAAGTTGTGATCCATATTTGTAAAATGGCACAGATTGGGATCTATCGCAACTACTACGCTTCATTAGTAATGAGGCTCCTAATGCAAGGGGGCGTCGCGCTAAAATGCTAAACTAAGAAGTGCGCCGCGTACCGAAACATTTTAGGAATCCTTGTCCTAGGCAATGGGATAACCCATGTAGTAAACCACTAACTAAATTTGTTTGTACTACCCAGGCACTATGACATCGATCGCTACTGAGTCCCTCGCGGAGTACATCCTAGTGGAGTACCGGTGGGTGGTGGTGCTGGTCGCGCTGCTGCCGCTGTCCGCCGCTTGGAAGGTCTGGTCGGCCCTCAGGAGCTACGTGGTGTTCCGCCTCAACAGCGCGCCCAGACTCCATGACAGGAAGGTCAAGGATGTGCAGAGACAGGTTGGTTCTGAACGTGTCTTTCATTGTAGACAGCTAGTCTTCGTTCGCGTGGACTACGAATGTATTTATTCTTTAATAAAAGTAGCCCAAATTATTCCCTATTTCATGAGCTAACTGCCAATAAAAGCTCCATCAAAATCAGTCCAGCCATTTTAGAAAGCCGAAATAAACAGACAGACATACAGACGATTGCAGGAGACAGCCCTCTATCCTAAAATTTAACTGTCCCTTTGGAACACTGTTTAGCACTCCTCTCTTTTGTATCAAGAGTCGTAGATTCCATCCCCAGTCAGGACAGGCATACGTGTGATGAACATTTGTGTTTGTTCTGCGTCTGGGTTCTAGTAAAGGTTTTTGAGTATGAATTGTGGTACATACCACCGTTGGGTCTGGTCTTCATCGTACAAGTACTTAGGCTACTTACTTTGGGATCAGATCAATCCTCGTGAATTTGCCTGTTATTTAGATAAAAGTGTGTTCCTTAATAGGTATACAAGCACTGTTGATCGTAGCAATACTACCAAAACGGGGCGTCTCAATGAAATATCCACCTCTTCTAGCAGTAAATACTTTAGTTGGGAACTGCATGAACATTTAGTAGGTTACCCTTCTTCTTTACCATGCCTCTGTCACAGTGGTAAGATTGTGGGAATCATTCATGAGTCATGACATTTAAACACAAAACATAAAATAACATGATTTTGAAATTAAACAAAACACGGATATAAAAACGAATAGTTATGTGACTATTATTTTGAAAAGACTATAGAGTCGATTTTTTTACTAGAAATTCTTCGAGTTGCAATGAATTTGCAAATTAACAAAATTTATCGTGCTAAGATAATTAGGAATTAAAATACTCCGAGTCAGTTACCGTCCGATAACGCTTTATCCGGTTAACATATCTTGTACCTATGATTTATGTTGATACTATACACCTGTAGATTGGACAATAATTAATTTAAATACTAAGGCACGTTTTGATAAAATCCTTCACGTCATAATTCACTCTTGTTTCGAAAGTAAGGAATAATTCTCAAAACGGAATTGATTTATTTTCCTCTTTGAAGTTTTACTTCTAGAAATATCTTTAGGTACCTACCTACCTACTTGACTAGGGCTCGATTTTTACAACCCTTGATAAAAAGGCAGGAGCACCAACCATTATTATATCAAGCCAGTCGAAAACTTGCAGTTAAATATAGTTCTTATGGCCTCGTGGCCACGATTATATTGATATGTCGTCATAAAGCTGTACAAAATGCTTTTGATTGTACATATACTTAGTTGAAACATAAATGGTTTGTTGAGTTTGTGACCTTTTTAGGTCTCAAATGCCAAATTTTCTGCCGATCCAGGGCGTCTACTCTTGAAAACGATACGAACAAACGAAAGGTTTCGTTTTTGAAGATTGATCAAAAGTTAGGGAATTAAAACGTGATTTTTGATTTGTATAAATAATATTTTGTTTTTTAATAACGCTTTATTCGCATTCGAAGTGTGTTAGTTGCGATAATGAGCAATAAAAAATACTAAACGTCATCGGATCCGACATATTTCGTTTTCAAGAGTAGACGCCCAGGCTAGTCAACGGCGCCGTGGCCGTTATAGTTTATTTCAGTACAACTTCGACTTCGTTCGCGTTAATTCGAGATAAAAAGTATAGGTACTCAGGTAAGTAAGTATAGGTCAACCAAGTCCATTCTTTGCATGAAAGATTAACATTCATTCATCCAAACATCCATACATTCTTACAAACGTTTGCGTTTATAATACTTATAGGATATTCTGATGGCGTCATTATTTTGGCGAGGAGAGGTAAGCGGGGGTTTAATGGGTAGGCTGCGCTCTTAGGTAGGTACTCCCTTCGGAACAGTGCCTAAAAGCATTAAAGCCATGCAAAGTGACATTGTACTTATTATAAAACCATGATAACCTTAGAATAAGGAAGCTAAATATATCTATGATGATAACGACCTAACACGTAACACGATAGGCATCAAAGAAACTAAAAAAGTTATGTACCTACTGTATGACTTGATAAATAGTTAATTGTACTCCGTATGCTCGGTGCATTTGGCTTTGGTCAAAAGTTTAGACTTTTTATAAAGGAAACTGCTAAGATTCTTGCCGGTATCTTGGTAATCATAGGTTCTAGACCAGTGGTAGACTCACTCTTGGTTTGTATTAACGAATCTAAAATACTTATAAAATCCACAAGAATGAAGCAATTTTTTAATTGAGTAGAAATTTATGGCACAGCTATCTTCTTATTCCAGGTGAAGGCGTGGCTGTCCGGGGACCGCAAGACGCGGCTCTGCACAGCGCGGCCGACATGGCAAACAATGTCATTTCGTCAGAGCAAATACAAGAAGACCTTCACAAACATCAGCGTCAACCTCGTCGACGTACTCGAAGTTGACACAAAGAACATGGTAAATGAACAAAATCTATATTTAATCTATAATTTATCTCACTAAGAGCGAGCGACCGCTTCCCCCAAAAGACAGAAAGGTACCTAAGTAATTCAGTCATCTTCGATTGTCAGGAAAAAATAAAATTGCTGATTTTATGTTTCTCTGGGTAGGGTGTGCGTGCTCTCAGCAGTTGCGTTGCCTAAGCTTGTAGTACTTCATAAATTCAATTTCTCCTCCATTTATTTACCTTTTAATAAGATAAGGCCCGATCGGCCCTGGGGTTGACAGTTGAGAGTGTGGACCGCTCTACACTCGTCACACTAGGAGCGTCAAAATGACACAGGATTTAAGAGGTTGCTTTAGAGGGTGTAATTTTAAAGTTTTGTTACTCTCGTTCCGTCTGCTCAAGATTTGAGGTCGGTACTGCCCCTCCCCCATTGCATTGTTAGAACGATATAAATGATAGGCCTTAATCGTTCAGTGCGACATTAAAGAAGCGGATACGTTTTTCAGACAGTACGCTGCGAGCCATTAGTCACAATGGGCCAGTTGTCTCGCACGCTGGAGCCGCTAGGCCTGGCCCTGGCGGTGGTGCCAGAGCTGGACCAGCTGACCGTGGGCGGGCTTGTGATGGGCACCGGCGTGGAGTCCTCCTCCCACGTGCACGGCCTGTTCCAACACATCTGTCTTCAGTACGAGCTGGTGCTAGCTGATGGTTCCGTTGTGACTTGCAGTAGGGTAAGATAGTTTTAATCTAGTGGTGTAGGTACGTAGGTTAATACTCCTATGTTTACAGATTTAAGGATAGGTAAAGGTTATTTATTTATTTATTTCAATTTTACATGTCTACTTACAGAGTACACTAAAACGCACACTAGTTATTTTAACTAAGAAAACAATGCACAATATTGTATTATAATTCATGTCAAGTTCAATTTACACAAAAAATACGAATGTCACCTAAAGAATAAAATTGAAGAGATTATACAAATAAGTCGGTCAATATCATAGATCAATTAGTAGGTACCTACATTTAGTATTCTTCGAATTTCTTCGTTAGGTATATAATAAAGACCAGAACCTACAGTCGACAGTGGATAGTTGACAATATCGTGAATACAAAAGAGGTGTGGGCGTTTAATGCATTATGAGGTTCAGCCAGATAATACTCGGTAGGTACTCGAGACACTTAAATTAAAATGAAATTATTAAACGCGCCAATTAAATACACCAAACTGGTCTCAAACTAAGGTTTTTCCTTGTATTACAAAACCCAGACCCAGACCTGATCTAGCGTCAAAACAATTTGTTAAAACGACCGAAGCCAATTTATAAAACATAGTTTCCTAGATTGACCATATCGAGAATATAACCCAAGAACTCCCGCTGCATGCGCCTAATTTAGCCACTTCGAGACGAAAGAAACATTTTGTTGAAAAATAAAATTTATCTTTAAGTGTCACAAGATAATAAAATTAAATTATGTACTTAGTATTTTGCATGTTTGTAGGTTATCTATGAATCTTTAGGTACTGTATTTTGAATTGACTGTTGATCAATTCTACGCTGTGCCATGGTCTTACGGGACTCTCGGGTTCCTCACCTCAGCGGTCATTAAAGTAGTTCAAGCTAAGAAGTATGTACCTATATTGTCTTTTGTTACCTTTAATAATATTAGCGGTTAATCCATCTGTCAGATTATACCTCTAAAATAGATATTTCTGTGATCCGTCCTCTCTTAATTATTCCAAAAAATATTTAGATATCTATAATTTGCTCGGTCCAGTACCTTCCACATTGTGGGATGCGAACACAAATTGCAGGGTCTACCCTTTTTATCTGACTGCTGAAGAAGGGAGGGTAATATTTATTTCTACAGTTCATAGTGAATTCACAAACTTAATTAGGCATTGTTTTTTTAAGCACTGGCTTCTAACTCAAACTCAGTATCGTCTAGCAGTCAATATTTCTTTCTACTTTGCGTGGCAGAGGCATCCATACCAACATACAAACTTTCACCTTCGTTGTATTAAGAGCATCAGTAGGAGCAAGCTGGATTTACGGATTTACATACCTTCACATGACGCGAATGATACTCCTTCAACTGTAAGAAGAAATGAAGATTTTTGATTTCTCTAGATTTCTCTAAAGTACTAGGAAAGCCCTGTTTGAAAATGTTGTTTAAATTCTTCATCAGGTACGTGCGTCTCGAATACCTCCCGTTTACGAATCTCACGGAGCTAGCTGACAGATTCAGGGCTGAGGCTTTGGGGAAGACGCCGCGCCAGTTCATCGAGGCACTGCTGTACACTAAGGAGTCCGGAGTGCTCATGCTGGGAGATATGGCGGATGAAGTCGGGAGCGATGGAAAGGTAATTTACCATTGTTTGTGGAATACTATGGGCAATCAGATCTGTGTAAAGTTTAGATATAGGTACTTATTTACCTATTCTATATATATTTAGGTCTGAGTGTTGTGGTACCATCGTTGTTTCTGATATCTGTAACACAAGTGCTTTAGCTACTTTCCACAGAATCAGAGCAATGTATGTGATGTTATCCAATATTTATTTACATTAAATATTTATTTGCATTCTTTTTTATATTAATCAATGAACAATTTGTCTCTTTTCCGAAGTTAGTTCGTATTTTTGTCGCGTTTTGACCCGTTAACCTATTTTAAACACTACCTTATTTCTTTGAGGTTTGATTGAGATTTTGTAATAGTGTACCTAAATCAGTGTAATTTTCTTCTAATCAAATTGCTTATGTTGCCTTTCAGCTAAACCCTATCGGCAAGTGGTATTCAGAGTGGTTCTTCATTCAAGTCCGAAAGTTCCTGAAGAGTGGAAAGAAGGAATCAGTCATCCAGTATATTCCACTCAGAGATTACTACCACCGACACACTAGAAGTCTTTTCTGGGAACTGCAGGTACCTAATGGGGCAAATATTTGCAGTATGAATTTAGTTCTTACGCCGAGAAACATAAGGGCGTGCCTACACTCAGTATCACATTGACCTTCCATTATCAAATTTCTACAACAGATTTTCGACCTAATGAAAAACGAATAAAGTTCTTAGTCAGATGATTTTACAATTAAGGGTCCGTGTGACGCTGACTGTACCTACTAATTTGTAATACCTGCCTGGTAAGGAATCAAATTACATAAATAAATAAAATGAATAACCTTATTCTTTGCTTTCCACTCAGGCACGATACTTTTGAATTCACTGAACCATTTAAATGCTTGACTATCTTCTAAAAAATTTAATTATTTTCCAGGACATAGTTTCTTTCGGAAACAACGTGATCTTCCGGTACCTATTCGGTTGGCTGATGCCACCAGAGGTATCGCTGCTCAAGCTGACCCAGCCCGAAGCAGTGGGCAAGCTGTATGAGAGAGCCCACGTTATCCAGGATATGCTGGTGCCCATCGAGCATCTGGAGAAATCTGTGCTCAAGTTCCACGAAGAGTTTGAAGTACGATTACATTTTTCAGCTTTAACATGGCAAAAGAATAAAAAACATAATCATAATATAAAACAAGTGTAGTAGAGGTTCCTGGGAATCCATGAAGTTTTTGGAGGTGTTTTAGACGTGGATTTTTTTAAGACTCGGGTTTAGAGGAAGAGGAGGAGGATTTCATTCAAAATATCTCAGACGAAACTTTTTGGTTAGTGTATTTTGCCAAGGCCAGAGCCGTAGCTACTAAATGTCAAAGCACCTCACCGTTGGCTGGAGAGGTTCTTTGGTAGGTACCAAAGAACCTCTCCAGCCAAGGTAGTAGGTAGTAGGTACTAGTACTACGTGATAGACCAAGAACTATAACTATATATAAACGAACTAAAGTCATCAACATTACTCAATAAGAATAGCAAAGCTAACGTGGTGATTGACAGGCCATATATGCATAGCACATAGCTTCTAGAGCTGATAACTGATTAGGCAAAAAGGTTTTAAAAGGGCGACCACGTATTGGAATATACAGCGCATGACGTACGTATGTACCTACCCCCAAAATGTATATGCACAAAAGGCAATCAGTGATACAAGATGCACAAAGCTTAAAATTCTACAAAATCTTTCATCGAAGAAGAATATAAATTGTGTTGAAAGTGTACCTTCGAACTTAAACCTTCGGAATTACAGATATTTGAGTACCACTAATGCACAAGCGGGTGCTTGCATTGTGTCTATGGATAAAATAAAAAAAATATCTGTAAGTTTGTATTTTCCATAATCCCAGGTGTACCCGATCTGGCTGTGCCCGTTCAAGGTGTACAAAGAGCCAGGCCAGTTGCGCGTCAAGACTGCTGATGCCCAGATGTTCGTCGACATTGGCGTCTACGGAGTTCCCAAGGCGAAAGGATTTGAAACCGTAAGTTTTTACAATACAGGTCTAGTAGAACTGCCTCATTTCATGACGAAAAAAATTGTAGCAAAAGAAGAGCGACCTTAAATACTAATTTATGGAATATTTGTGGAATATTATAAGACACGGTTGACTTCAATCTCGCTTTTTTGAAAGACTTGCTTTTGGTTACTGGTGAATGGTGAGGATAGTACAAGTTTGCCTGGAAGGTGTCCAGATTATAACACTAGATAATACCTCTAGAATTGAATTGTTGGTTCCATAATTACCCATCACGAATTTTGGTGCGAAATGAGTAGTATGGAGTATGGCATGCTTAATTCGATAGTTTAATGTGGTCTGTTAATTCGTAAATTGTTGTAAACGGTGTATTTTGGCGAACTGACTGAGTGGACCCAACCCATCACTCTAGGTGCCAAGATGCTTTGAGTCTGAAAGGAAAGGGTATTTTCTGGACAAAAAAGGCGACTTTCTTTCAGCCAAACTCGCTCCACTGAAGTCAAGGTTTGAAGCTGGTGTTGTTCCAAAAGCAGTGGCGGATTTACACTTTTGCCGCCAGTAGGCTACAGTAGGTAATTATTTTGCCGCTCCTTCTGACCTCTGCATTACTATACCTACTTTAATAAAAATTAATAAAAAAAATTGGAACTGTATGGAGTTGGGAATTGTATACAAACGTGCTGAAAGCGCGTAAGCATCCAAAATGAATACCTACATTCCTATGATAAGTTTTAATTTTTTTCTATTTCTGTAAGACAAAAAAAAATTTGGGGCAAATTTGCCGCCCCCTAAAATCTGCCATTCTAGGCTCCAGCCTACTCAGCCTTTTGGTAAATCCGCCACTGCCCAAAAGCGTGTTACATCATGGATTTTACCCTACTTTCGACTGTTACAGATCCCGTCTACCCGTCGCATCGAGAGCTTCGTGACCGAACATAATGGTTTCCAAATGCTGTACGCGGACACATACACGACCCGTGAGGAGTTCCGGCAGATGTTCGACCACACCCTCTACGACAAGGTGCGGGACTCACTTCCTCATTGTACGGAAGCCTTCCCTGAGATATACGGGAAGGTCAATAGGAGCGTCAGGAAGTAAACACATGGTGTGTTAACAGATTCAAGTTGCTTGTGACCAGCAAAACCTCAATAAATATTTTTTTTTATTTGTAAATAGTTTTTAAATTAGAATGTCAATATAATACCACTTGTTACAAAAATGGCGTGTCATTTTCATCTTCTATACAAGTGTTGGAATTTAAGTGGAATATCCTTGATGAAAATAATATCACGTGCGTAAGAGTTTAAGAGAGGTAGGCCATATAAATTTATCGCTCGAACTGAAGCACCCCTACTGGTGAAATACCTTAGCAGGGGTCAAGACTTCAAGGTAAGGGCTACAAGTCCAGTAACAGCTTTATTATACTGTACTTGTCGCCAGGGTTGCCAAAGCCAATTCATCCAAATCCCCAAAAATCCTGATCGAATTCCCCAAATCTGCTGATTCCCCACAAATTCCCCTCAAATTTTTTTTTTATAAAATGCTCGTAAAATCGCTACTTTTACATAAACAAACACAACTTTTTAAAACTTGGATCTACTTATTAACTACAAACAACAACGAAAGAAGCCAATGCATTTGTCGCAGTCATCTGGTTGAAACAGCTATTTGATTGAATCACTAGCGTGTTTATTAAATGACGACGTTTAATAGAATGACTAGGCCGAACGTTGAATTAATAAGACTCACTGAACGTCCAACAAGTTAGCGGATTGTAACATAGCCCATTGAACATAGCGGACGTAATCAGTCAGGTGATTGTAATTTAGTTCATTTTTTTTCCACTGCGGCGTTAGTGCTCATCAAAACAAAGATGGCGTCAAACAGCTGGTACAGATATAATCGAATAGCACTGTGTTGATAATTTTTAGAGTAAAATTGAGATATAAAGTGACTTATTCGTAAAAAAATATTTTTTAGCCTAATTGTCTCAAGACCTGAAATTGTTAAAACATATTAAAAAATCTTATTAAGGTGTGTTATGTCATGTCTTCATTTTTTTTATCTAAATTTAGTTATCTTTTAAGTGGCGAACTTATGGTTACCCTAAACAAACATTACAAAGTCAGCTATATCCCATTCAACGACTATGTTAAATGACGTTCAGTCAAGAAGTTGAACGTTATATTAAACAATTTGACGAGTTGTCCTTTAGTCATTCAATGAAACGTCGTCATACAATGAACGCACTGGTGATCCAATCAAATAGCTGATTAAACCAGATGACTGCGACACATGCATTACATGTTCAATCATTCGTTTATCAGTCACAAAACAAAACATTTAATAAAGAAGAAAAGGAAGGGATGTGCCGTCATATCATAAGTACTTGAGCATACATAATGATTAAAAAAAATGTTGTTATCCCTACTAATATTTTTAATGCGAAAGTAACTCTGTCTGTCTGTCTGTCTGTTACGCTTTCCCGCTTAAACCTCTCAACCGATTTTGATGAATTAATAAATGACGAAATATTCTCCGATGAGAATATGATGTCAAAATCCGCGCATTTTCCCCACATAATGCCAATCCCCAATAAATCCCCAACCATCTTGAGATTCCCCGCAGTTTGGGGAATTCCCCACAGATTGGCAACCCTGCTTGTCGCCCTTAAGCTAGGACCTCATTACCACCTAACATCAGGTGGGATCAGGTCAATCTTGAAGTGCAATATAAAAAAAGATTATACCTGCTCGTATATACTGCTACTAAGTAGGTATGTTCCTTATGCTTTATTTAATTTATATCGAAAAACGTTCCTTTGGTAGACCTAAACATTTTTCTTTCAGAAGTCTTCTAGAAAAGTAAAGTTAAGTTAAACATGTATTGTATTTTATAAATAGATACATTTTATATTTTATTTATATACATTTCGGCATTTTTATTTATTAGATACAAGCGGCCGCCTAAGACGTTTTAAGTCTTTTCTAGCAATAAATATATGTTACTCTAGGTGACTGTCGCTTTTCAATGGTGAAAGAATTTGTAAAATCAGCACAGTATTTTTTGAGTTTATTCATTACAAACCTACACACAAAAATTCAAATCTTTCCTCTTTATATTGATATTTATTTATTTAAATATTTATTTCACAAAAGGAAGTACAAAAATAGACTTAATGCTAGTAGCATTCTCTACCAATGAACCGTTAAAAAGTTATAATATTAGTGTAGATAGGTACAAATCCCTGAATGAATGAAAAATGCATAAATTGCACTCACAACGCTCTTATTGCGTTGTGTTTGTTTGTTAATTTTGTGATGTCAATAAATGTATTTTTCTTTCTTTATTTCTTTCTTTAAACAGGCAGGTGCCCTATTTATTATAACTTCAGATCATAGAATGAAATTTACTGTTCTGTGATTATGACGATCATGTAAGCGACACACCAGCTACACAATTGCCATTTCTGGACACACCCTTACCCAATCTGAGAAGGCACAATAAAACAAATGACGGGTTCGCTATTCCGAGAGAGCACCCTCGGAATAGTGCTATTGACATTCAGTCCAGCCTTAGCATTTGCAAATAGCCTCTACTAGTCCGCTACGAGAGACAATGAGCTATGTTACCGGTTTTGGCGCAATTTGTGGGTCTACGAATCGTAATAATACTTGTAAGTACGTCTGTGTATCATAATATAATAAAAAGTTTAAGGTATGGTTATATATACCTTTGTATGTTAATCGATTTTTATAGTTCTTTACGCCGAACTAGCGAACTTTAAAAATTAAAAGGATGTTAATTTTGAATTTCAGTTTAAGCTAGACATAACTGGGGTACCTACCATATTGAAAAAATAGTATTAATTACTACTTAAAGAGAATATTAATAAAACACACTTTAACTGTTGCTAGAGAGTGAATATGTTGATTAGTGAATAAAAGTGTCAAATGTTAAGTTACGTAAGACTGCACAACAACAACATTGAACACTTGCAGTTCAATTTTAAACCTTATGCTCTTGATATAAGGGTGGCACAAAGTCTGATGTGTTGTCTAACGTGCTTTCGACCGTACTTACAAAGCTAATAACTAGCTTAAATCTAAAATATAAAAAACAAGACTAAGTATTTAGCAGTATATTTTGCTCTAAGCGTATAGTGAGCGGAAAACGGTTGGTTCGTTCAGTAATAGGCGAATTGTTTACAACGATCTACCCTAAACTATATTACTAATTACGTTATGTAAGTACATACCACATTAAGAACTACATAGGTATATGTACGCAAACAACCTGAGTGCCAAAGAAATTACAATTCAATAATCTGCTTACATGCGTACTAGCTACGCATAGTACCTATACACATAAATAGATATTGGACCACATCACATTATGTATTCCTCTGATTTTCTGGCAAGTAGCATAAGCATACTCAGACCCGAGTCTATGTAGAAAATTAGTTTTCGTTATTGTCCCGACCGGGAATCGAACCGGGACTCTATATCCAAATGCTGCAAAGCAAAGATCATTCAAATTAAACTACCGTAACAACCATGGGTACCGGCACAATCACCGTATGAAAGCCAAATTGGTCGAAAAATACTAAAAAGGGTTTGTTGGACCAACAAGCCTAGCATACGCAATACCTACGTCAAATTTATAGCATGAGACGACAAAAGTTTCGATACTGTTGATTGGCTAATAGCACACCGCACTCGTATTTTCAGCCAATCAGAATCTGACGCACTGACTTCAATCGATTTTGACGTTTGTTGTTGCGCGATAAAATTTAGTCGCGTTGCGTATCCTAGGCCTGCTGGGAATCGAACATAGGCCCCCTCAGTCATGTCCTGTTAATACTACTAGACGAGGCGATACGTAAGCCTGATGATTAAATTAATTTCATGATACTGACACCTGTTATCTATGTTAAAATCCATTAGGAACTAATCGACAATCTAGACCTTAAAGATCTTTACATTTCGGATTTGTTACACAAATAAATATTAAAAGAATGAAGAATATACGGTAGGTATGTATTTCCTTTTTAATAAAATAACCAACCCAAACGAACAGATGTGTTTGTTTTAATTTTATCAAAGAAGTGTCGTAATCACAATATCAGCTGCACTTGACCTAATGACCAAATAATTTCACGAAATAAATAAGTGGCACATTTACATTATGTTGTCTTTGCTTAATAAGAATGCGGGAAAATCACATCTTTTATGCTACGATGATTATAAACCAACCTTTAAAAATAAGATGAGGTTCTCAATGAGTTCGAATACTTTTTGTTAACCTATTCCTCCTAATTAGGGAGCGTTCAAGTATTACCTACGTAACGCAATATTTGAAGAATAAACCGATTTTGATTTTGATTTTTTTGTGAATAAGTCGAGAGTGTTCATAACTATGTCTGATAAAAATCGATCCAAGATGGCCGCCGTCACAAAATTATTATTATATAATTACGTATTATAATCATGATGACACTTTTTTGTGTCGGAGGTTTATTACCATTTCATATACTATAAATCTTGATTCTCCTTCTGTGGGACCCATAGTTAATGCAACTTGTATTGTTAAGTTAGTCTACCTTGACTGAAACTTGTGTTTATCTTTATTAATGCAACAACAATTTGGTTTAAATGAATGATTTGTATTTAAAAGTGTATATCAATTGGTAAATTCTGACAGATTAAGTTAGGTTGATATACTGACACGTTGCTTCCAGCAGTCATAAGCAGCATAGCAATTGATGGCCTTGCAGAATGCGGAACGAAAGAAATTAGGTAGTTTCGACGACAATTATTTTTATAATATTATTGTTGGTACATCATTATAGTCATGGAATAGAAACACAAAATTTAGATAGCAATACTAGCACCGGTCTAGACGGAATCAGCACTAAAGCGATAAAATGTCTTAAAAATGTAATAATAAATAGGTTAACGAACTGTATAAATAACTGTCTATCCCGTGGTGTTTTTCCGGATACATTAAAGTTGGCCAAAGTTACACCAATTTACAAATCAGGTAGAAAGACTGACCCGGGAAACTATAGACCTGTATCGGTGTTACCTATAATATCAAAAATATTCGAGCAAATTTTGTACGACCGCTTAATAAAATATTTGGAAGATAAAAACTTTCTTAACGACCGGCAATATGGTTTTCGCGCCAAATCAAATACTCTGGCCGCGGCGTTAGACTTAATTACTCAAATTAAAATAAATATCGATCAGAAGAACATTGCACTAGGGATAATTATCGATCTAAAAAAAGCATTCGATACCGTGAGTCACCAGAAACTTCTACAAAAACTGTCAAACATAGGAATCACGGGAAAAGCTCTTGACATTTTGAGATCCTATTTACACAATAGATGTCAAGTGGTCAAAATAGATAATTTCACTAGTTCAAAGCAAATTGCGTCTTACGGTATAGCACAAGGCTCCAAAATCGGGCCGTTAATGTTCTTAATTTATATAAATAATATTAATAAAATTGGTTTAACAGGTTACTTAACATTGTATGCAGATGATACATGTCTCTTTTATTTCGGCAAATGTATTAATGCGATTGTCAGCGATGCTCAAAAAGATCTAGATATGCTAAACGAATGGTTCAAATACAACCTCCTGACCGTAAACGCATCTAAGACGTCATTTATGATCTTTATCGCAAAAAATAAACCACTTCAACAGTTCCCTCCTCTTACCATAAATGACGAGGCGATACGACGCTCCCACCAGGAAAAATATCTTGGACTGACGATCGACGACAAACTAACATGGACACCGCATATTGCCTATCTTAAAAACAAATTAATAACACTATTAGGGGCACTACGTAAAGTATCAAACTGCATACCGAAAAGAGTAAGTAAAATAATCTATAACTCTTTAGTAAAATCAAATTTGGAATATTTAGTGGAAATATGGGGCACGGCCGCTCCAACGAATGTAAATTCACTGCAAAGGATACAAAATAAAATTATAAAAATGCTATTCCATTATCCCTACCTAACTCCTACGAAAGATTTGTATGAAAAAACCGAACTATTAAATATAAAACAACTATACGCCTATGGTACATGTATTCTAATTCAAAAGATATTAAATAATAATATACAAACAAATATACAACTAACTAGGAAAACAACAACATATCACTTTAGAAACAAAAATAAACTTCATTTAATTAAACCGCGCACTAACTACGGCAGGAGTACGATACTGTTCGAGGGAGCACTACTTTACAACGCACTACCAAACGATCTAAAAGAATGTGATAGTGTCCAAACGTTTAAGAATAGACTTAAAAGCCATGTTATGCAACTAAATTAAATTCCTTGTTAAGGCCTTAGAGGTTAAATATTTAAATACTTTGTAATTATATATCTCATTGTAAATGAACTTATGTAAGTTTTTATGAGAAATAAATTTCTTTAAACCGAAAATGCAGTGATTGTTTTAATTACTCCTCTACGTGATACGAACAATAGTCTAACACAACACACACTTTCTAACTTACTGTTTCAAGTTACTGAACTTACTGTTTGTATTCGATTAACGCGATAGCACATTGTAATTATAACAATTACAAGAAGGTACGGTCAAAAAAACACGTTAAGTGCTTGCAGTTCGATTTAAATTGTTCTGCACATGGGTGGTTTATGCTTGTATCGGCTTTTTTGCAGACTGTACGCACCGTCAACAACAACTTACTTGGACTTTGGCGGCGTCGCGCCATCTCTGTCTGAGACGCACAACACCCAAACCAGTGACATTATATAAAAGTTGGTTCCAAATTGATCCGTTCGAGATTCGAACCCGGGACCTTTCACGCTTCGGGCTACTAACTTAACCACTGCACCACAGTGGTCGGTTATGGGATCCTATCCGTGTATTGTATGAATAAACATTGACAATACCGACAAAAATGAATTCCGAATCGATTTTTTAAATACATTTTGGAACTGTTATTTTGATTTCATCATTTTTGGTGTAAAATTGCTGGGTATAAAACACGTATAACAGCGGCTTTAAAATTTTAATTTAGCGCCTATGAAAGACGTACAAAATTTAAAATCTATGAAGGCGCAATGTAACCAGCAACCTTTTCACAGATGTCAGACATAATCAATTCCAATACGAAAATACTAAGTTTACGAACTATATAAATACCAGATGTGCTCGCGACTTCGTTCGCGTGGACTGCAGATTTTTAAAACAAAAAAAAACCGGCCAAGTGCGAGTCGGACTCGCGCACCGAGGGTTCCGTACAAACCTGCAAGGTTTACAAAGGTCGTTCATTACGACAATCGAGTCATAACTATGGTATTTTTATTGCAAAATGAAATTCATAACATTACAATGGGGAAAGATGGAGGAGCATAAATATTTTGTAATGTAACTAAAAATTTAAGGTTTTCGGAATTTTTCCTTTATGTGTGCTATAAAACGTTGCTTCATGCCAAATTTCAAGATTCTAGGTCGACTGGAAGTACCCTTTAGGTTTTGATTCCCTTACGAGTACTTGCGAGTTTCAAAATATGCAGCTTAAATTGCTGTTTCTTTTGATTGCGTTGACATAGAAGTTTGATTTTTTTACAGCTTAAGGTATTATAGACCTGAGTATTTGGTATGAATTTCAATTTAATGCCTTTACGCGTTTATGAGGAAATGGGTAGTAAGTTTAAAATTATTAAAAAAATATATATTATGTGATGTAACTAAAAATTTATAGTTTTCGTAATTTTTTCTTTATCTATGCTATAAGACGTTGCTTCGTACCAAATTTCAAGATTCTGAGTTCACGGGAAGCACCCTGTAGGTTTTGATTCCCTTGCAAATGTCGAAAATTTGCGGCATAAACGGCTGTATCTTTTGATTGCGTTGGCTTAGAAGTTTGATTTTTTCACAGCTTCAAGGGACAGTAGACCTGAGTAATTGATATAAATTTCAGCTTCATACCTCCACGCGTTCCTGAGAAAAAGGGTCTTGACAGACGGACGGACAGACGGACAACAAAGTGATCCTATAAGGGTTCCGTTTTTTCTTTTTGAGGTACGGAACCCTAAAAATAGCCTATGTCCGTTCTAGAGGTTCAACGTATACCTATACCAAATTTCATCAAAATCGGTTAAGAGGTTTAAGCAGGAAAACGTAACAGACAGAGTTACTTTCGCATTTATAATTTTAGTGGGGATCATGTATGACGTAATTTTTGGAAAGCCACTTGGTCTTGGGATATCTGAAGTCTGATGTAGGGGAATTAACGTTATTAAAGCAGCTAGACTGGTTGGAAGCCAGTCTAGATGCTTTCCTACAATTAAGTTAAATATTCAGATACTTACATAACAAAGTACTTACAAATTGTAATTCGCATTAATTGAGCAGTAAATAAATCTCCTAAGGCTGAACTATGGCCTGCGGATACATGCGCATCGCGAAGTGCGAGTTATCAGCCTGACCTGCCGCCATCTTCATTAACAGCCAGCCCGCAGCCCCCGACGCGCGCGCCATACTGCCAACGCGCGAAATGTAAAATAGAAAAAAAAAGTTTTACAAAAAAAAATTGTGACAGGAATGTGATAGTGAAACCTACTTTTAGAAACCAGTGACTAATTTAGTGCTAGGATTAGTATTTATTAACTATTTTTAAAATGAAGACCTTTGTGTTATCGGTGTTATGTGTGCTGTCGAATAGTTTGGCGAGCGGTGAGTAATTTTTTGGACATTTGTGCAAATATGAGTCATCGAATTTTTGAATCGTTAATTTTAATGCATTTGTTGTCAATATTTGGACAGCAACTTTGTAGCCTAGAAGATACAGTTTTGTATAATGAATGACATGTATTATGTATTTAAACAAATTATTTTATATACTAACTTAAATTAAATTAAATAAGATTGAAAAACTTAATGAAAATAGACCGTTAGAATCAGAATGTTTTTAATTTTGAATTAAACATAATAAAAGTCAGATACAAAATGTTTTCATCATTTTTATACTTACTAACTTTACATAAATTAAAATGATAAGACCTCAAATCACCTTTTCTCTAAGCTTTGTTCCACCACTATGATCAACTTGGTTCAAAACAATAACTCAAAAAACGCTTATCAATCCTACTCAGAAAGAGCTACTACTACAGTTTTACAGAGATTTAAATTCGTAACCGTTTTTTTCGTAGGACATTTAAAAGATACCGACTTTGTACTGCACAGAGAGTATTTTACGTTTCTTAACAATTTGATAGCAAAATCAGTAATCTAATGTAATCAGGATCGCACCGACATAATTTTAGCCCAGATTACATCAACCTCTTAGATCCAGGTCGTCGTAGCCCCTAATCAGGAGATCTTGCATCTTGCAGCGTCAATATCAGTGCAGTCGGGAAGGAACGCTGAGGTGACGCACTCATATCCACTTGCCGATACATATGCAGACTTTACTTACAAATACAGCCTGAAACGTAAAAATTCGTACAAAGAGGTCGAAATTTCAACTCAACTCTATGTAGGTATAATAATATAATAAACGTTTCTCTAAGCCTACTACCAAAACGAAAGTGAACAAAATATGAAAGATATCCGATTTCAGAACATTAATCGAAAGTTTGGGAATAAAAATGTGGTTTTTTAAATTTCCATAAAAAGAATTTTGTTTTTTTAAAACATATCGTTCGCTTTCGAAATGGGTTTGTTACGATTACGATTATGAGAATTTGTAGAAATAGCAATAGAAATAGAAAACATCTTTATTCATGTAAACTTAACAAAAGCACTTATGAATCGTCGGTACAAATTAAGTATTCTACCGCCGTGTTCGGAATGTTGATCATGTCGAGAAGTAATCGCTCTCTGTCATCGGATTCGACATATTTGGTTTTTGGTGGTAGGCCTTCTGGCTTTGGAAGTCTGTTCTTTGTTACTATGCAATGTGGTGCAATTTAGGTTTTAGAAAGAGATGATTCCGAATTCCGAATTGGAATCGGTTTCCGACATTTTATAAATAAGGGGGCTGTTCCGAGAGTAACATAAACAAATAAGCTTATCAATTAAATGACCCTCGATCCCTGATGCAGGGGACACGAACATATAAGATCGCATTTGTTTGGGTTAGTCGTCGATTGGCACGAAATTAATTCGCCCGAACGTGCGAATCATCCTCTTTCAATAAACATATTGTTTTGGTAGGCGTTTCGCACGCGTTCAAAATACATTCGTTGTTGGGTGGTTCCAGACTGCAGCAATATTTTGTCTGTGCTTGGGAGGTAGCTCCCTAATCGCGTGTTTACTGAGTGTGTGAAATCCGCTGATGTCGCAGGCGCAACCCGTCTGAGGACAGCGAGGCGACTTCACATTGAGATTGATTAATAAAACATGCTTATAAATGAATGCAAATCCGACTTGCATAGCTAAGAAGCAACCAGTGGCGTAACTATACCGTTTGGGGCCTGTGGCAAAAATTCATCCGATAGGATCTCTCCCCCCCCCCCCCCCCCCGCCCCATATAAAAACAGGTAAAATATACCTAGTACTTAAAGTGTATACACTTTTACTTGTAAGAGTTTATATATACATAATAAAAAGAATACCTAATAATTCAAAACAGTTGGGATTCTCCTCAAGCCAGGGGCCCTTTCTGACTGGGGGCCCGTGGCATTTTGCCGACTTGCCACCCCATAGTTATGCCACTGGAAGCAACCGAACGGGACTTTGGCATCGCGTTGTCTCTGAGGTTCCGGGTTCGATTCCTGGTTGGGTTAATATGAGAAGCAAACTTTTCTATATTGTCTCTGGGTTGGGCGTTGTGGTACTGTCATTTTCTGATTGCTGTAACACAAGCTTTAACTACTTACAACAGAATCAGAGAAATGTATGTGATAAAGACCAATATTTATTTATAAAAAAACATATTGAACAATCAGATACAGGACAAACACAAATGTTCATCACATCAATACTTGTCCTGGTGGAGATCGAAAGAAGCCTTGTCTTAACAACCAGGACCACTAACCATTATACCAGGATAATCTATTGTTGTAGTAAAAAAGCTTTTGTACTCGTAGATTTAACTAGAAGTCGAAATCTGCAATTTTTTTAAACTGTGCATGCCGATTGGTTATAAGTTCTAGGGGCGATAAGCTATTTTATCAAATGTAGGTACCATGTTTTATTAAAATTTTTCGTTGCGAACGTCAAGTAGACAGTTGCGATTGTCAATGTCACCACATTAGTCCTTACCAGTAAAAGTATTTAAATTGCTGAATGACTGATCGTTACAAAAATCAGCGGCATGTCTCTTTCTTAACTCAGAGGCAATAAGGATTCGTGAATCAATGTTTAACTTATAAAAATTCAGCTTCGAAATCTACAACTCATCCTAACCTCTGAACGATTCATGAATCTGCACTCATGAAAAACCCAACGTGTTCCACATTGCTGCTATTGATATCAATGACCCTTTAGAAAACAAGTCAAGGTTTTGAGACTATCTGCAGAGATATTATTATCACCGCTTTGAAGATGATTGCTGACGTAAAGACTACTTACTTACTATTGACTTGTGCAGCATGTCCCCTTATTATTAAGCATAAAACTATTATCGGAAGCGTCCACCATTGGGCTTAGGCTTCTTCATGAACACGCTCAGAATTTCGCTTTTAGCTTATTCCACCGGTGATACTGCTACCGATCTCCGTGCGAGGAAGATCTTTGATAACAATAATTTTGGATCTGCGGTATGGGGATTTCCCCTGCATTTTCATTGGAGAACCGTACCGTTGCCTTGGAAAAGGTTGCTGCGCGTGTGGGATTCCCACTAAAACCGGCCCTGCATCTGCTCCGGTGAGCAGATGCAGTTCAAGAGGCGGTTCTCTTGATGGCGCCATAGGAATATAGTAAAACTATACCACCCACGCCACCCTATCTTAAGTTACACATAATTTATTACCTACATCTCAAATAGTTTTATTTAATATCATGATAGTGAACGAAGAAAAAGTGTTCGATTTTTCGGACAAAGTTTGGGTTATTATTGCGGGTGCGTGAAACCGCAATTTTGTCATATTGTTGAACCGATGACTTGATTTCTATTGTAGAGGGGGTATCTCTGTTAGGTTACGTTAAATATGTATGTACGATTTATCATATCATATACACTTTTCTTATTCTGTAAAACTAGCTTAAGCACTGTATTACATAGATCAAAAACAAGGTACCACAACACCCAGTCCTGTGAAAAGATAGAAAAGTAACTAAGACGATGGCTGCCACTTTACCACAATACAAGGACATAAGTCCGATCGTGTAAAAAGTACTGATCTCATTTTGGACGACTCGGCGAAGTACTGATTGACTGGTTTAGTGATATTTTACTTTTTAGGGAACAGTCTCCCCTAAATCTCTCCGTCACATTCACACGATTGTCTATTGGTTATGGTTCCTGCCAAACCTGTACAATGTGGTAGTTTAGTTCACTAACTACCTTCTTGGGTCTGCCTCAGGAGCAGACGATGCCTATCAAATAGTACCTATCTAGTGTCAATTAACATAAATTAAGAAATTCAATGCAGTACCTACCTATTCATCTATTCAAATCAGAACCTAGGCAATATTAAGAGTATAATCTCTGAATTCGCTCTCGGAGAATATTACTAAATCTAAGTAATTACTAAGTACATGCTTGAGGGACAAATGACTAATCATTTGCTAACCCTATAACCCTACCAAGCGTTATCAACTTACTCTAACGTCTCTGAATATGTTGACGGTAGAACTTCCGTTTCGATTTAAATAATTACTGAATAAAATGAAGTATTTTGATAGTTTCTCCATTTAGAGTTAGTAGAGTTAGTGCTGCTCGTCTGATTAATTCGAAACTTAGTCTTTAATTTTGGCCTCAGGCCTAGCGTCAATTAGATAACTTTTTAACCCGCAACAAGGTTTAAGTAATAACTAAACGTCTTTTTTGTATTTCTTTTATTGTATAGCTACTTAATTGAACGAGATCTGTCGAGGTCAGTTTTTCTGAAAACCTTAAAATCTGGACACGTTTATTCTTTATGGCCTAATTGAACAGACTTAAGTGTAATAAGTTTTTATAAATACTTATGTTTAATAAACCAAGTTTATGTGGATAAACGTAAGTCCTGTCTCACGGAAATGGAAATAAAATTAATTCTCTAGATGGGATTATTTCGGTCTCAGATCTTTGACTCTGAAGATATCTATTCGAATACATTTTTTTTTATAGTAGCGCAGTATATTGGCTCCTCCCAGCCTGATGGTAAGCAAGAGAGGAACCCACATCGCGATGACAACTTTGATATCGAAATCCTATCCGTTAGCATTGCCATACTGGTCCGCAAGATGTTTCTTCACGCTCCTTTTGAAGGAATCCATGTCAAAAAACATATACATTCTCAATTCGGACTCTTGTATTTTAGACTACTTTTTAGAGCTCATCGTAAGGGTTACCACCCATTTCTGGTTCCACTTATTTTTTATCTTGGGTATTTGGTATCTTTGACAGGTTTACTGGAAGTGTTTCAGCTATATCACGTATACCTTAGACAAGCGGCCAGGTCACGAACCCGCTACCTACCGCGTATCAAGTGTCCAACTAATCTATCACCGTACACTTAGGCGAAAGATAAGTAGAAGATTAAGTGTAGGTTGAATAGACGTGGTGAACAATGTTTCCAAATGTTTAGCTGCGATAGCGTAAAAAAGACGGTTAAAAATTGTTAAACTTGATTGACCATTGGAATAATTCCAAAGATCAGAGTTAAAGAAAGACTTTGAATGTGAAAAATAGACAAGACAGGGCTTTTTGAAACAAGTGCATCTGTTTGCTCATAGTAGATATTTTTTCTATCTAGCTACAACTTGTATTGGCTAAAATTTAATTTTAATAAATGCAGACTGTATTTGCCAGAAATGAAATTGTCATTTTTTAGGGTTCTATACGCAAAGAACACAAATGGGACAATATTACTAAGACTTCACTATCAGTCCGTCCGTTTGTCTGTGACCAGGCTGTTAGAAGCACCGCGATAACTAGAGAGTTGAAAACTACCTTATTCGGACTTACAAACGGCAAAAAAAATGAAGCTCCCCTAAAAAAGAAATGAACTCTTAAATCTCATATATGTATGTATCTTTTTTAACTTTCAAATTTTGAGGCAGAAAAGGTCCAACGGTATTTTGCAATTCGAGTCTTTCTTTGATGAAATCCAAGTTATTGTGAAGCTTGCTCTACCAAGGCACAACTTGGGTATTGTATTGTGTAATTTACTATGAATTTGTAAGCGACTGGTATCTGGATTGTAGTCGATAAATAAATAAATAAATATTGAACAACATACATTGCTCCGATTCAGTGCTAAGTAGCTTAAGCTCTTGTGTTACATACACCCAGACCCGAAACAATACCAATAGAGAAGTTATTTTTCCTTATTGACCCGATCGAGGGTCGAACCCGGGACATCAGAGATAGCGTGACGCTAATATCCGGCTCGCTCGCCTCTAGGCTACGGAGGTCGTCATAAGTAAGCCTGAGAAGAACATCTCTGATAGTGAAGTTAAGACCTTCTTTTCACAAACCAATTCACCAATCGGTTCGGAATACCTATTAGAATATGTAGGTACGGAACTTTCAGTGTCATAGTAGACATTTGGCCTGAACCCGGTAGTGGGACGTAATATGAATATGTTTAAGTTGGTTTACCGACAAATCTATACTAATTTATAAAAAAAATATTTAATACTCCAAAATATAGAAAACAAAGGTACGCATAGCTACGGCATAGATAACATTATAAACCGTTTCACATAAAATATTTAGATGTGTTTGTAATTGGAAAATATTGTCCTAAAAATCAATGCAGCATGAATTACAAAAACGTTTTTGTCTTATCGCAATGCGTAAACATATTGAATACAAACCTAGTTGGGTTTGTACTTCCATTCATTTACAAGAAATCCAACTAACTGGCAGAGGTCGCTAAGATTATCGCAATGCTCAGAATATAAACCAATAGCTTCATACTTATTTGTATAATTTACATACTTAACTCAATATGTATGGTAGGTATGTTGTATACCTATGAGAGTAAATTTCTTGTAAATATTTGTTTTGTGGTTAATAAGTTGTAGAAGCAAGTGTTTCGCGGTTGCTTTATGAAATATTTTGGCCTTCAAGTTATTTGATTAACTCGAAAACTCATGATTCATTCGTGAGTACACAATATATTGCAATCTGAGTGCAAGTTAAAGATGCTTTATCTTTTATTTTTGAATTTCTTTTCCTTTAGTCCCCGTTTGTTGTAATTTCATGATTGCACAATTTACTAGACCTCACAGACCTACCTAATTAGATACCTACCTGAGACAATTGTGCTTTAATTAGGTAACATAGACAAAAGCACATCTAGGGTTGCCAACCGTACTCTAAAATACAGTATTGTCCTCTATATCATGTACGCGTACTCTATAATCTATAACACTAATAAAGTACGCTAAAATACTATTTTTCACAATTCCTTTAAAAACAATGAAAAATTGTTATGTGCCGCAAAAAGTACAAAACATACCTTTTTAAACGTAAAAAATAAATGATACTCTTTTTTGTAAGTCCGTACTCTTTATTTACCTCCTTTAAAATCAGATATACTTTATTTCTGCTAAAAAAAGTTGGCAACCCTAAGCACATCGGACTTTGGACCGTGCTTATTTCGTGTGCATAAGATTTAACATCCAACTCCGAGTGTTAAACTACGTGCTGTTGACCATACTAAAGAATGGAGGAACAAAGTCATATTTCAGTTCATTTCATTTCGAAAATAAGTTACTTAATAGCCAACTTGATTTTCCTTTTGCTTGAATTTGACCGACACTGTCTATCCTCTTTATTATTCCGTTAGTTAGGAAATTTAGTCACGCCAGAAAGAATGAATGTGGTTGAATATGTAGGTATTATACCTAATAAGAATAGATTTTAGGCACGTACCTACCCGCACAAATACCAAAAAAAGACGTTAGACAACCTTGTCACGGTGATAGCAATAAGACATTATAAAAAATCAGCTATAATTTTTTAATTAAATCATCGCCAGGTTTCGTAGATCCCATTCAAACTAAAGACGGAAAAGGCTACAGAATTTTAGCCATTTTGCGACTTGAGAACGTCCTTTAAATATTATAAAGAACAGTAAGTAAAAGAACAGTTTTTTTTATCTCCCCTTGCGGTGCGAGAATCGAACCCACGACCTTCACGTATTGCGCGTGTTGCTCTTCCAACTGTAACTGCAAGTTAACGTAGGCGATGAAATTTCTCTGCTGTATCACCCGTTAGCCATTTTTTTTCTGTTTCTTTAAAATATTTAAATTTCTCTAGTGCTGCGTAAAGCACACAGCGTCCATTAGTTTTGGCACCCATCCACATTTGCAACCGTTTTTGAGTGAAGCTTGAAGCCTTGGGTGGTAATTTTAGACCTACCATGTTGCAGATATCATCAATCTTTTATGGGCAAGGTAAACATAGTATCATGCGCTTGCAATTCTGCAGGCGGCATGGACTGGAGACACGCGTGCTTCGTCGTAACTCCATGTTTTGTTTATTAAGCGCTCGTAAGACATCGATGAGACATCGTAATTATTGCGGGCTTTTCCTCCATGAGGTTAAGGTCTGCTGACGAATATGTCCTGTTTATCTTTAGCTGACACAAATCGTTACCTCATTGATGCTCAATATAAATATTTATCAGATCATAAGACCGTTTGTTAGTAAGGTACCGTACAATATTAATTTTAAAGGAGATGATTCTGTTGGAAATATTTTAAATCTAGTTGTTGGACGCAACTTCACCCGCATTTTTGGCATAAAAAGTATGTTAATGTACCTACTATGTACCTATCTTATCTTTCGTTCTACCAAATTTTATTCTAATCCGATCTATATTTTTGTCTGAAAGTATAACAAATATACATCGAGACATCCGTACATTATTAGGATAAATATGTATAGAAAGAAACTCGCAATAATTGTTTACACAATTTCAAAACTCCACATAGGTACTTAGTTAGGTTCACATGCAACACTTTATTGCACATAAAATTTTACAGAAATTGGTTTTAAAGACATAATCAGGTACAATTTAGGCGGTCTTATTGGTAGAAAGCAATCTCTTCCAGACAACCTCTAAAGGTTGTCTTGTTCTACCTAAGTAGAAGAAATAGTCGATATCGAGAAACTGGTGCGGTCGTGCAAAAGTTTTATTAAGAAAATATTAACAGGAAACATAAATACCTACCATACATAATATACATAAAAAATCTGTTACTCGACTTGTTGCCCCAATCTTGAAGGCTTGACTACTAATGCAGCACCCCCCAGGAGTTCTGGAAAGCTTACTCACACGCAGGAACACAACAACACAGAAGTGATTATTATTGTGCTGCGGCCTTCTGTAAGGTGAAGTTATTTTACCAGTCGGGCTGTTGAATTTACGTTTGACCATCGTTGATTATGGTATTACTATCAATAATAAGGTTCAGCTTGGTTACGTTTAATCTATAATACCAACATGCTAACACTTAGTACGCCTAACAAGCTGGATCTTTGAGCTCAAGGATTATGGCGATTTTCATCAGATTTGCTGATTGAGACCCGCCTCCGCGTCCTCCATTCCAGCCGATTGGATAATTCACCACAGTACCTGTGAGATGCTGTTTATGAGTATTTAACTCTAACAAAGATCTACCGAATAGTATTCGTTAAGCCAGTCGGTATAGGTATTTTTTAATACTATAAGGGGCATGTAGTAGCTTTAGTTCATGGACAACTCTGTATCTTGTCACATTAAGTCACTGTTAATCTGACTTGCTTAGTTAGGCGGAGATTTGGTATGAAAAGGGACTGAGGTGTATACGAACTAATGATGCTGACTGTACTAGCTGTAGCTCGCAAATCCAACCACGTTATTTTGAAATAAAAAGTACCTACCCTGTATGTGAATCCAGTATGTCATCTCTTTCTTCGTACGAAATTTTACCCAAATACAGAATTTATTGCGTGAAAGAGTAGGTACCTGACCAACATACATCCAGACATCTAAGCTATCGAGTTTATAACATTTGTAGAATGTTACGGTGGCCACAGTCTAAGTCTTGGAGAAGAATTGAACTTCATTTTGCAAGTCCGGTTTTAGGGCATTTGATTTTTCTCAAGAATAACTAGAATCAAGTCATTGCCAATTATGTTAAGCAAATTGAGACTGTTCTGTTTTATACTTTCTTTTAACTGACTAGCTCAATCAACAGTTAAGTGTTCTACTTCATTTTCCTTACTCTCTGAGGTATGATAATCTGAGTACAGTTTGAACCATACGTCTTCGTGACATTCGATTCCTAAATTGCAGGTGTAAAAATTTTGTGTTGATATCGTACGTACTGAGCTGCTTAATTGATCTAATCGAACACGTTCTCTCTCTTGAAGCTCATGTCTATCCTGCGGTCCACAAAGTCGCCTTACCATCTCCATTTTTACTATATAATGTTAGTCAGACTTTCGATACTTTCCTTAACTTCTCATAAACTTGTATGTGGCCAGAAATAAGACTTCAAGGTTTACCAACTGCATCTTCTTTCCAGATTTCTCTTCTGTCGAGGTTGCATACGTCCAGGAGCAGTGTTGCTCGCACGGTCAGACACAGGCCTTGAATGCATCATCGGCAGACGAGTGTGTAGGCCAGTCCTTGCCAGAAGACGTGGACCAGGGGCTAGCAGAATCGTGCGGGGCAGCTGTAGTAGCGTGCTGTCAGGAACATTTCCAGTAAGTGTCTTTTCAAAGCTCTTTTGTTCATGTAAATTGCAACGCCCTCCGTACGAGAGGCGAGCGGGCCGGACTTTGGCGTCGCGCCAATTCTGAGGTCCCGGGTTCGAACCCTGGTCATATGGAAAACGAACTTTTCTATATTATCTCGGGTCTGGGTGTTGTGGTACGGTCGTTGTATCTGATTTCGGCAACACAAGTGCTTAAGCTACTTACCACAGAATCAGAGCAATGTATGTGATGATTTCCAGTATTTATTATTAAATTACATCACTAATAGGTATTTATGAAACGTCTCTACACTGCAAATGACGCTACCTCCGAATCGGAACCTATAACTTACAGAGAAGATCCCGGCAAGATACTCTGTCATCTATATTACAAATAAAGCTTAACTTTTGAATATTGCACTAAAACATACAGTGTGGTGTGTAAATCGTAAAAATAAATTAATTAATTCAAAGGAATGATGAAAATTTAAAAAGAGTTTACCAGGGATATCAATTTCCACTAATTCTTCACTCCTATTAGTTGCAGTGTGGTGCTATATAGCCTAAAGCCTTCCTTAATGAATGGATCATCTAACATAAACATATCTTTTTAATTTTAAGCAGCAGTTTCTGAGATTAGCGAACAAATAAATAATCAAACTTTTGAGGTTTATAATATTACGAGTACCTAGTATAGATACGCTTAAAAAGGCAAAGGCCAATGCTGCGTTTTGCCTAGATAAATCGTAATCGTGTGCAAATTTCACATCTCACTTTATGCTGACGACGATGTAACCGGAGTATTGAGTAATATTATACTTTATTACAGGAAGAAAGATGAATGTATTCTTGGAATGAAATTAGCCGCAAACAAGGAATGCTTCGCACCAAAGACGGACATTGGAAAGGTATGATTTAATTTAAAGACTTACAACAACGTTTTCGAAAACTCAGTATTGCCCTTCAACCTTAGATTCGAATTCTTTATTTAAAATCATAGCTTTATGATGAAGGGAGGCACCCATCATTATATAACAAAAGGAATTTGTTGAAAGTTCCATGGCCGCAAATGATTGGGAATTTTGCCCCGTCTTAGGGCATAACCCCAGTCTACGGCACTACATAGAAAAATTTCTTGCAGTTCGTTATTATTTATAATTGCCACAATACCTATAGGGGTACCCAATATTTAATCTAACTATAATAATCCACACATTGACTGAAAAATGAAACTATGTGGGAAAATTGTATACCCATACAGTTTTCCTTTTCTCGACTAGAGATTGTGTAAATTCGGCTCTACCCCACGTAGTAAAAGTCTTATTTTTAATTACGATGTATTAAAAATAATTCTAGACGTGTTGCGAGGAGTGTTCTTTCGGACGGTGGGCTGGCGAGTCGAGTGGCGCGCGTGGCTGTGCAGCTGCTGACAGTGAGGATGCCAGCCCAACCCTCACGCTGAGGAGCTTCGCATACAGAGAATGTTGTTTGGTGAGTTTCTTAACAGTATAAACATTTTATCAGTTTACGCGTGTTCAAGTCCGATCAATAGCAGGCGTGGTCAGTGGTGTGGTTGAACCAAATTTTTGCTGCCCTCCACATTGCTGCTAGTCCGGAAATAATACTATACCTACATAAATCATTTATTTAAACGCTAGTAGGTATTACCTTACTTCCACAGACTTACCTGAGAATCTGACTTTTGCTTCATGATACATATAAATAAATACACATTACTGCAGGTAGCAGTTTTACTGCATAATAACAAAAGATTTTTTTATAAGTACTAAAAAATAGGTTTACTAATGAAGAATTTGTATATGTAACTATTTAGGAAGCAGCAAAGGAACAAGAAACGACCACAACAGAAAAAGAAGAGAAAACCACCACAGAGGCAGCAACAACCACAGAAAAGAAAATAGAAACGACGACACCAAAGAAAATAGAAACAACGACAGAAAAGAAAATAGAAACAACGACGGAGAAGAAAGTAGAAAGTACGACAGAAAAGAAAAAAGAAAAACATACTTGTAAGTCGGACTCTTGCGAACACATTTGCAACGATGAGAGTGGCGAAATAACGTGCTTGTGTCATGTCGGTTACCAGCTTCAAAAAGACAATAAGACGTGTATAGGTAAGATTTATATAACAGATCCATATCCTATCAACATAACCAACACAAAAAATGGGGATTAATGGTGAAGGAAACACAAACAGGTCATAAAATTAAAATTTTATTAGAATCAAACTCTTTATTGATCAGATTCCATAAAATGATGTTCTGTAAATGTCTGATCTTCTTTACAGATGATAGTGGCTACCTTAAAAAACGTATTGACTTAATTCTTTCAGATATTAACGAATGTAAAAATGATGAAAACAATGCTTGTACAAATGAAAACGAAGTTTGCCACAACACGCCGGGCTCGTTCAGGTGCGTTCCGCTGAAGAAGAGAGAAGCCGCCTTCAACTGTCCCCCAGGATTTAAGAAGAACGTCCTCAATCAAGTGTGCGATGGTTAGTTAATTCTGAACTAGAAGTAGAAATGTTTAAATCTCCCCTTACTGCCCCCTCCTTCTTGGAGAGAGAGGAACTGTTTTCACTATACCTACTATACCTTAAATAAATGGTTTTAGTTAAAGTTTGCTGAAATTTCACACATCAAATTCAATGTGGCTAACATCATTTATGACCCCTTGGTCGTGTGTTGTTTGATAATCCATGAACTAGTTCTGTTAATTGATTCTTTTATTTGGTAAAAAATACTTTTTGAACCACTTCTTAAATGACCAAGCTTCAGTTGTATCAACTTCATTGATTCTATTGAATTAAATAAACAGATTTTAAGACCGTTAAAGCACTGTCAGCAACAGTTTAAAATTGAGTGGCAGAATATCACTATAATACCTATGTTATACATATGGTCTTATGGATCATCCATTTGTTAGGTTGTTTTTGCAGGCACAAAAGCGATGAATACATTTGGTCTATAACTAAAAATTTACAATACATACTACGATATAATTATTTGTTTACTATTCTGATTTGTAGATATAAACGAATGTCAGCTGCCTCGGCCACCATGCCCCAAGTATCTTTGTGAGAATACAATAGGCGGGTACAAGTGCGGTGGCAAGCCAGGAAAACCGGTCGAAGAAACACCAGCCGGGACTCCAGTAGCGCCTCCGCTGCCCGAAGACCCTGCTGCTCGACCGAAGAATGATATCTGTCCGCCAGGATTCAGGGCAGGTCCAGACGACGAATGTATTGGTAATATTCTTAAATTATTCTAACTGCGTAAAAACTAGCTCTTTGTTACACCGGTCAAAGAAGCGCGCCCAGCTGTGCATCAGTTGATTAAATACGCTACTATTTCACCGATTAATGCCATTTTATTGGCGGGCTTCAGGGCTCAAGGAGACGATAAGTGAACTGATATAACTTTGTAAATTATCTTCTTGTAAGCTAGTGAAACAATACATTGCAAACTGAGGTATTTGTTGCACTGCTATTGATCGTTATCTACCCACCAGGTTTCAAAGCAAGAACGGACCACATGTGTTGTTATGTTTTCGAATATTTCTACTCGTAAACAAGACCTTTCGTACGCCTGTCTCTTTTAGGTTTCTTTCAGGGTCACGTTGGTATGATTATGACAAGCTTGTTTCTTAGGTAGGTCTAACCTAACGGAAAAGTACAAGTGGGCCGTAAGAACACTTAACAAGTTTTTCAGGCATTAACAGAACTGTTCTAACTCGATTTCTTGGGGAATCCTAAATGTGTATTTCATTCATTATCAGATGTGGATGAGTGTGATGAGCACACGGACGACTGCCAGCGCCTGTCTCAGTACTGCATCAACACGAACGGTGGGTTCTTCTGCCAGGACCACGTCTCCAAGCGGTGCGCGCCTGGCTTCAAGGTGAACATCGCAACTGGGATCTGTGAAGGTGAGTCTTTTTTGCCGAAATGTGACTATTTGCTGTATCGTTATCCATTACAGGAGGGGTTTAATGGCAAAAGATCACCACCGCCAAAGAATACAGGTTTCTATCAATACCAATACTTAAGCAACCTGATATATGTATAACAAAGCCATCAGGTATACTTAGGTAGTACACCTGGAAGGGTTTAAATATTTATGGAAGTAAATGTTTCTGAACTTTTTGCTGATCTAAAAATAGGTTGACTACTTATCCTTCGATAGTGGCATAGATACTTATACTGATTAGTGCCTATACAGGGCTGCCAAAGGTTTCCTCAGGTAGAAAGACCCACCACTGACCACTAACCGGTTTAGTTCGCCAAATATCAAAATATTCAATTTGGTTATTGAAAGCAAGTAAAATGTTTATTTTCTAAATGTTTCAGACATCGACGAGTGTGACGAAACCCCTGAGGTGTGCAAGCGGTCGCAAATTTGCGTCAACTTAGCCGGCGCGTATGACTGCAAGTCGAAAATCAGTACTCTACCGAAGTAAGTATAGTATTTATATCTACCACCACTTCACAAAAATAAGCAGTCCATATCGTTACTTGACGCTGATTATCTCCAGTGTAATCAAAGAATAAGACCATTGTTTTCTTTTTAGATTAGCAACAAAAACCTGCCAAGAAGGAACCAGATTGAGACCAGGGGGAACTGTTTGTGAAGGTAATCGTTTAACGATACTTTTCTTCTAGATTAATGGAATTTTCTAGAAAGATGTAGTAGAGAGTCCGATGATATCAAAGAACTCTGAAAGTGTAACCAAAATTATTGGGAATTATGTTTATTTAGATTGTTCACTATTCATTTCCATAAGTGACATTAGATGGGCAAATATCTAAGCAATCGGATTATCTGAAATGATTTCTTATCCGTTAATGCGATCCTACTTATATTATGAAAGTAAAGGTCGATGTCGGATGTAAGTATAGGTATGAATGCTTGTAGCTCCTCAAACCACTGAATGGATTTAGATAAAATTTGTTAGCTACACAGACTATCAACTAAAATAACAAATTGCATACTTTTTATCCCGAAATAACCCAAACAAAGTTGTGGGCAACAGCCAAAACAGGTATCTGTAAAATATCTGAATGATTTGCCATCCACGTAACATGTATGGTAAGTAGCATATGCCCTTAAAAATCTTCTAATCATAATATTTGTAACAGACATCGACGAATGCCGCGAAGGCAACCATCTCTGCGACCAGTTCCAGAACTGCGTGAACACGTACGGCGGTCACGAGTGCCGGTGCAAGAACGGCTTCGAGCTTGACCCCTCCTCCAGTTCTTGTGTGGGTAAGTCATCCATCCATAACCATGGATACTTGTACATTTGTTTTTACAAACTCAGATCTTTTACCAATTTATATTTTACTTTTCCCTATCCTTTTTTCCTTGAAGTGTATTTAATTTTTGGGTGTGTAATTAATTATACTGGAAAATTGGCGTGTGATCATAATCCTGAATCATTCTACTTAGTTGTCAGACGTCATCAAAATACCAAAGTAGATGTTAATCCGCTTGGAATGTCTATTAAATGAGTCAGATAGGCATTTAGTATGCGATATGACAGGGTAGGTACTGATGTGTGAAACTACAAAACGGAAAGACGAAGCTGCAGTATTTCGGTCACGATTTCGCTTTCAACAAAGGTACACGATTCCAGTGCTTAAGTGATTAGGTTAATTACCATGAGAACTCTTCCCCATAGAAACAGCATAAGGAAAATCATATATTTTCAGATATCGACGAATGTGCCTTGAAGTTAGACAACTGCGCGCCCGGACAGCACTGCCTCAACGTGCTCGGCACATACACGTGCTCCCGCCGCCCCCCCTCCACCACGCCCGCCCCCACGCCGCGCCCCACCACGCCTCGCCCCGCCACGCCTCGCCCCACCACCACCACCACTGCACGCCAAGCGCCCACCACCACCGAGGAATATTACTACTACGACTCTGAGTAAGTGCCTTAGTTTACCGTTCTTCTACCTCATTCCAATATTTTCGCTCTATCATTTTTATTACGTACTACTCGTACTTAGATCTAAAATTTGCTTCTAAAGTCTGTAACCGGATATGAGTTGGGTGCCTTAAAAATGAGCCAGTCAGCGATAACATAGCATCAGTTCAGATAAGTGTCACCTCTGGTCAGTCTTTATAAAAATAATAAAACTTCAGGTTCGTCAAATATGTTATGGCACAGCAGTACTTCATTGCAGTTCTTATCCAATTATAATAAAAGCTAAAGCCAAATTACATGAACCATTCAGGAACTAATAACCATCCATAATTAACTGAAACCTCCCTCAAGAAAAGGTTTTCGATCAATAATTAACTATTTATTTTGCAGTGAAGTAAAATCAGCTACCGAACCAAATTTCGATGCTACATCAGATGATGAGATACCAGCCGTCACAACACCAAAACCAACTCCAATACCAACGGACCCACCCCGACGGCCCACTTACCCGAATTATTACCCGAACAGACCTCGTTCAACCACTACTCGCAGGACACCAAGTAGACCAGAGAGACCATATTACGTGCGGCTTACAACCACAAGCACAACCACAGAACCACCACGAGAAGTTGCCACAGTTCCAGAAGAGTCTCCTGAGCGTGAATATCCTACGTACCCGGCAAGGCCTGAGGATAACAACGTGCAGCCTGATGACAGATCACCTGAAAGGCCTTACCAGCCACCTACGCCTAGACCTGGACCGCTTGGACCCCGTTACCCTCGTCCTGAGTATCCGGAAGACAATAGTGTGAATCCTTACAATGGAGATGCAAGGCCAGAATACAGACCGAGACCCGCAGAACCTACTAGACCAAATGGGCCATACTACCCAACGGCTTATGAACCACCAAGAGTGTATCCTACAGAGGTAACAGTTGATAAGCCTACAGAAGACGCGGTAGTTGTGGAGAAAGATAAAGACAAAGAAGGGAGCTATGGAGTAAATACTAGTGATATTCCTAAGAACCAGTGGACGAATGTGGTTGGGAGGGACAAACCGGAGGAGACTGATATTGACATCGATAACATTCACTGTTTGAACGGCTATGAAAGGGATGCGTATGGAAATTGTGTTGGTAAGTAATTTTGTAGGGGCAAACGTTTAAAGGGTTACCTTCATCATAAAAAGATATCCATAAGAGTATGAGTTTGTGGAAGATCTGTTTAATATTATTTTATGTATTCGATCTTTAGATTAGAGATATACCTACTTAAAAATTAAGATTTCCGTACCAAAACTAAGAGTTGTGGTAGGCTTGTGGGGAGATCTATGTTCAGCAATGGAAATCATTAGCCTGAAATTATGGTGATGAGATACTGTTAGAAAATATTGCAGTCTAATGAGTTTGCTTAATTTTATTGACCCAATAAATTATTCAAATTACTGGTGCTAGTTGTCCAACCATATATCTACATTTTATTTAACTTGGATGCAAGTGTCAAGTTGGTTTTACCAAAGATGACACTCGCAGGCTCAGTACTGTCTCTTTTGTAAGTCTATAAATTATTATCATTCTGATCAGATATCGACGAGTGCCAAGCCAACAGATACCTGTGCAGCAATCTAGAGAACTGCGTTAACACTGAAGGAGGGTACAGCTGCGAATGCGTCGCCGGATACATCAGGGTGGATGGCTGGTGCAAGGCGGTGATCCCCCCACCACGTCCATCTACCACTCCTAGAACAACCCCTAGGCCTACCACCCCTAGGACAACAACCCCTAGGCCTACGACTCCTAGACCTACTACCCCTAGAAGCACTACCAGTACATCAACAACTACAGAACGTACTACCACTGAAACCGAAGGTAAGATTAAAGACATTAATATAATGTTTAGAGTTCTGTTCTAGTGTTGTCGAATTATCGATAAATTTTCATCGTTCGGTTTGATCAGAAAACAGGTAGATCGATATCGATAGTGTACATAGCTCAGAACCAGGCATTACTATTTTATGAAAGCCATAATGTTGATATATTGTTCGTCAAGAAGGATAAACTAACAATAGCATTGTTGCTCGTAAGTATAAAACTATATATACTGTCAATAGTTTTTATTTAACAACTAGATACACTATCTGTAGGTACTAGGTACTATCGATTTGTCGTTTACGAGTCCTACGATCCACCACCAATAAATCGCATGTAATGGTTTATCTTCTATCATTCAGTAGCGACGACCCCAAGATGGAGGTACACCCCTCCCAACCGACCTCGCAGGCCGTACGTGCCGCCTCGCACGTCCTGTGAACTGGGCTACGCCTTCGACCCGAGCTTTGGGAGATGCGTAGGTAAGGAACGAAAAGTATACAGAGTAGGTTCAACGATTTTTGACCTTGAGGAGGAGGAGGAGATCACGTGAGGCTTGAAACGGGGGGGGGGGGGAGGGGTTTGATAAAAATCACGAAATGTCACAAGGGGGGAGGAGTGTGTAGTAATATATTACGTGTATTTATTATTGTAGTTGTTTGAAGAAATATTTGTGTTGAAGAATGTCTTGATAATCCGTGGTCTGAGCACACTGTACATTAAATATGTTCATGTACTAAGTACGTTTTTTATTATTTTTATGCCAAACAAAAACAACCTGCAACCTTTCTGTCTAGAAATTTTTATCATGGTCCTTTATTTATAAAATAAAAGATTTTTTTTAAACTAGCTGTGCCGGCGACTTCGTTTGCGTGGATTTTTTCTATAATAAAAGTAGCCTAAGTTATTCCCTATTTCATCAGATACCTGCCAATTTTACCCTCTGAGTATACCTAAGAATGGATTAATTTCTCCCGTTTTCCCAACAATTCCCTTCACTGCTGTGTTTCTATTGATTGTGGCGTGATGAAAAGTATACAATAACCTGCCCAGGAGTATGTAGAATACTTGTACCAAATTTCGTCAAAATCCGTCGAGTATTTTTTGTTTCTATATAGAACAAATAGACAGACAGACATAAATTTATCTGATTGCATTTTTGGCATCAGTATCGATCACTAACTCCTCCCTGAGTTATTTTGGAAATATTTAATGTACAGAATTGACCTCTCTACAAATTTATTATAAGTATAGATTAAGGATACTTACTTTTAATAATTATACTTTTACCTGTGTCTTCGTTGTTTCCGATTCTTTTACACATCTACTTACCACAGAATCAGATCAATGTATGTGATTTCCAATATATTAATAGTTTAATATAAGAAAGTTACAAACCCTAGTTTCCCAATTCTAATCAATTTTTTGGCTATACTATCGAGACGCAGAAAATCAGAAACATTACCTAAGTTTGAAATTGTATCTCAGACATAGACGAATGCGCCAGAGATGACAGCATCTGTGCCCCCAAAGAGGACTGCGTGAATCAGGAGGGTGGGTATTACTGCGTGTGCGGTGCCCGATGCCGGTCTACCACTGAAAGACCGCCGCCTCCTGTCTATGGTGAGTTACGAGTTATCTGTTTGGAGTGTTATGCTTTATTATGAAGTTGTTTGGAGACCTACACCTACTGCGCGCAAGCAATTTTTAGTGTAGGTATATCTACAGAATCGGGATAGTTCTAGATTAAAGATTTACCAGCCACTAGGTAGACAGAAGCAGCGTTGCTAAAGTTGGGTTAATCTCTATACAAAAAATCGTAAAAATTTTACTCAAATGAGTAAAATATTGTTAATGTATATCTACTGGTGATTCAAGTGGACTAAGAATGGTATAACTTCAATGTTATTGCTCTTACCTGGCCAGTTACTATCGCTTTCCTAGGTCCAGTGGTATTTTGGCCACCAGGTCACTGCTGCCTTATGCTCGTAGACCTAGTTCATTCGCTTCTTTTATAGAGGCATTTGTCTAATTGTTGACGAAAACCGACTGATGTTGATGATGAAAGACTGGTGGCGTGCCGTTATTAATTTGTACAATTCCATTTGAATTGAACTAAGGTAGGTGCGGCCAATAAGGCCTGTCGGGAAATAAGGCCTAAACAACAAAAATACAATTTAAAATTACCGCCATCACTCGAGGTCACAGTCGTAGGTAGCTAATAATCTAAGATGGCGTCCCGAACGTGTTACGAATTTCATACTTATTATTTCACAACAATGATAAAACCAATTGTTTATGCAGAACCCCAACCGCCAGTACCTCCAGTGGACTCGTACCACCCTACAGGAGCTGAGGGCTCGAACGTCATCACCGTCGGCGCACAGTACGGCCAAAGAGGCCCCCGCTATCTCCGGCCCTCGTTCTCCAGGCTGCCCAACTCTGGAGCCATCGTTACTTCCTGCCCCTGGGGGTACAAGCTTACCCCCGACAAGATGTGCTATGGTAAGTCCAGTACTGATCTCGCAGTTGATGATCGTGAGTTGTAAATGGACAGTAGATTAGTCATTGAATCAATTTTTAAAATAGATAACGGCTTTGCAGAATCTTTAAAGTGAGAGAAGTATACCGACCATAAAATTGGTATTTAGGATTCTGAAAGTAGTCTACATCGACCCCTGTGAGTTGTAAACGGGAGAAAACTAAATGTGGTTAAAATTTTGATCGTTTGAACAGAATTGTTTTAGGTCCACCCCCAAATACACAAGAAAGTTTGCTAATCTAGATGAGGCTAATCTATTTTAATTTACGTTGCAATCACTACCTATCTAATAGACTATCTCGAGGTTTGAGTAATTGGGGTCTGACATGAACACACACCCAAATGCTCGATGGTGTTTGGTATCTACGATGGAATTTTCCCCCGAATAACAAAATGTTCAGTTTACTAAAACCTGAACACGGTGTAAAAATAATAGAGTAGAATTTCATGTAGGCTTTACAAAAGCATTAATGCTTCGTCAGTACAGATTCGATACTCTACCGCCGTGTTCGGAATGCATATATCGAGGAGAACCGGCAAGAAACTGGACACTTACCTACTCTTTACAATAACAATGTTTTGTTATACTAGGCAGATACTTATATAAAAATATACAAAGAAAACCTTTTGTCCAATATTCTGTAATTCTGTATACTACTATTCTTTATAATCTGACGTACAATACAGACATCGACGAGTGTGCCAAAAACGTGTCCCAGTGCGGGCCCCAGCAGCGCTGCGAGAACTTTTACGGCGGCTATTCGTGCCAGTGCCCCGCGGGCCACAAACTGTACGGCAAGGACGGCTGCGAAGACATAGACGAGTGCGCGTATGGCTCCGTGAGTAGCAGCTTATTATATACTCGTACCTATTATCTGTTTAATCCTCTCAGGGCGCTTATTCTGGAAACTTCTTATGTAATTTATACCTATGTCTATGTCATAATAACTATCTGTTTGCCAAATTTCAACACGATGTCTTTAGTGGTTAGAGTTGGGCTTGATTGATCAGTGACCCGTCTGGATTTACCCAGGACTCTAGTATTCTTGGCATTGTTAAGTTTATTTCAGATCGTCAACCAGTAAGGCTGGATTCAGGGTTATGTGCCGTGTTGGCGTAAATGGTACTACCATTTACCACGTTACCAATTAAATTATTAACATGTTATTACCTTACCTAATATAAGTATGCTGGAACATGCTGAGATTTAAAATACCGCCATTTAGGTCAGTTCCAGCAAAGATTGCCACACTTAAACCTTGGATTTTGGCGATCAGCGTTCCATTAAAGGAATACAAATAGACGATAATCAAATGTAATGCTGACGAAGAAGAAAACAAACTAATAAACCGTAATTTTCACATTCAGCCATGTGCGTACAACGCAAAATGCGTGAACACGGTAGGGTCCTACCGCTGCGAGTGCGGCGAAGGGTTCCGCAACTCGCCCTCCAACGACAAGGTCTGCGTCGACGTGGACGAGTGCGCGGAGACGCCTCAGGTGTGCCACCAAAGCTGTTCCAACGCCTGGGGCTCGTACCGCTGCTACTGCCAGCGGGGATACCGTCTCAAGGCAGATAATAGGTGAGGATCACACATACCAAACACTCATGTATTAAACACAGGTTCACAGCGAAACCCGTACCAGGTGGAGTTACTAGAGTAGTGTGGCCCTGGTCACTGGAAGTGCCAAAATGCAACGTTTTAACGGAAGGTACCTAGGTAACCCAGTAGAAAGGGTTGCCAATGTGGGTAAGATTTTGATATTTCTACGCATTCCAAGTTTTGGATTTAGTGATTTCGTCGCTTTGCAGGGTTCCTATCCGTTAAACATTTTTAGTCAGGGGAGGCGTGTTCATTAGGGGAAAGCGTAGGCTGTTCGCTTGTTTCTAAGACGTCGGTGCCCGCAGGACGTGCGAGGACGTGGACGAGTGCGCGGAGTGGGGCGCGCCGCGGCTGCGCGGGCGCCTGTGCGGCGGCGCCTGCGTCAACGAGCCCGGCTCCTACCGCTGCACCTGCCCCCCGGGGTACAGGCTCTCTGACGACTTGAAGAGCTGCATTGGTATGTACGATTTTTGAAACACTTACTTGTTAATGCTATCCATATGCTTCTATCACTTGATCATATGATTTAATTACTTGTGCAGATAGGGGAATCTGTGGGGTTCACTGTTTTTTTCCACGTCAATTACAGTCGGAACAATGGTTTGAGAATATTTGTAAAAGGATCTATCATAGCATACTTGCCTTATATAACACTAAGCTATTTCAGGATAAACGTTTCATATTAGGTACTAGCGGTCCCAGCGAACTTCATTTCGTCTAAGAGGATTTTCCCGCTTTTCTGTTAAAATTTTCCTAAATTTTCTTTGCTATAAACTTCACGGAGCCCGAGACCTTTCCAATGAATGCAAAACCATGGAAATCGGTTCGTGTGTTCTGGAGTTATAGCGTCAGGGAGGAAAACCCGACTTATTTTTATATAGTAGATATATAAAAAAAATCTCATTCGAACCCCCAAACAAGCTGGAAACGTCCATGGATATTCAAATATTCCAAGATTCTGTGAAAAAAATGAGAGGGCTAATTTATTTGAACACTCCATTTTGCTTTTATAATTGCAGACATTGATGAGTGCGAGACGGGTGAAGCTACCTGCGCCTCGTCCCGGGACCCCGGCTACGTGTGCCAGAACACGCGCGGCAGCTATCACTGCCACCACATCGAGTGCCCCCCCGGATACAGGCTTGAGGCTAAACAGTGAGTTCTTTTGATGCCTTTCCTTAGGGCACGCTGCTTCATATGCAATCTTGACTGCCCACAACAACTCAACATGCTGTTCTACTCTTCTGCTCCCACCGAGGCTCGTGTCACGTATCCTCTTATCACGTGCCGGGTAGATTCTCTACTCCCCAAACGAATGTAGGACTTTGATGTTCCAGGAATGTTTTGAGACAAGGATGAAAATCAAACTGCTGAAATTAATTTCGTGTGAAAATTTTCAGCTCCCCGCAATTTCCGTGGCGACGATAAGGCTTCGTAGCCATTGTCGATTGTAGATCGACATATTGCAGAATGAGATAAATTTTTACCCTGCTGTGCATCGCTTAATCGGCCATATCTGGTTACCGTGCAACTGGCGCGCCTGCAAGATCTTACGCTCCTAACATTTTCTTATACAACGTACCCTATTTGCTTTGAGACTGAAATGCCTGACACTTAATAATCTATTTCGGCTTTGTATGCAAGGTAACACTTACAGTTCGATATTAGATTATATATGCAAGACATAAGGGCGGTGCAAAGTCCAAAGTGTTGTAGGTAGTCTGATGTGCTTTCATCAAACATGCTCGCATGCTTTTGTCAACAAAAGCACACTTTTCTATGTGTCTACACCCAGCGGGATCCCATGTCTGGGAGACCTATGAGTGATACAGAGAATTAGATCTGGATATGTTCTACTGAATTATGCTGAAAACAGAATTTGTTCCGTATAATAAACAGAAATATTAGCTTCTTTAACCGACCTCCATTCAGCGGACTATTTTTTATCTCTGTGATACAGATAAATTAGATCTGGATATAAGTCTCCCAGACATGGGATCCCGCTGGGCGTAGACACATCACTTTTCACTGTACTTTGACGGCAACTTTGTCCACAGCCGCTGCACGCGTATCCAGCGCTCGTGCCCGATTTCGGACTGGAGCTGCTTGCAACGGCCCAGCGCTTACAGCTACAACTTCATCACATTCGTCGCCAACATCTTTCTTCCTTCCGGGAGTGTGAGTAACCATGCCATTTAACAACAGAAGCTTGAATAACCTCGTCAATTCTCTCTATGTCAGGAGTGAGGAGCGCTTCCCCTTTAATAAGTAAACAGGGGATAGCAAATCTGAAGGTCTGGATCTAAACAGGGAAATACTGAAGAAGTACCACCTATTCTTTCGTCATGCAAATTATTGTCAAGAGTTGTAACTGTGGCAAAAGATGAGTACATATATTCGTCTACACGCGCCTTCGGCCTTATAAAACGCTAGTCTGAAACCGTATTACGAGACTAGCGTAGATGTGCAGGAAAGTAGGTACCGGCGGTACCGTACCGGACGTAATACCAATTGGTGCTAAAATTAAGATCAGACTTATTTAATTTACATCACGTTGCCACTAACAAATAAGGTGACGGCTAACCAGGGCTCAATTGCAACGACTCACGTCGTAAGGATCATTTAAGTGCCGCAAGTCCGCAGTAGCTAGAAGAGATTCGGAAGCATACGATCTAATAACAGGAATAGGAACTAGGAATGGTAAATCGATTGCAGGTGGACCTGTTCACGATGCACGGGCCGTCGTGGCGCGACTCGGTGGTGAGCTTCGAGCTGCGCATGATCGACGTGCAGGCCAACGCAGGCGTCACGCCCGCCGACCTAAGATGCTTCGAGTAAGTACCCCATAGGTACCCTCTTCCCGAGACTGGCTTATGACTACATGTTTCGTATGTCATACAATACAATCATATTCAGGTTTAGCATACGCAATATGTTAAATTTATCGCTTGAGACGACAAAAGTTTTAATACTGTTGATTGGCTCATAGCACACTGCACTGGTATTTTCAGCCAATCAGCAGTTGACGCACTGACTTCAATCGATTTTGACGTTTGTTAAGAGCGCGATAAAATTTAATCGCGTTGCGTATGCTAGGCCTGATTAGCAGTGGCATAACTTCAGGGTGGCAAGTTGGAAAAATACCAAGGAGCCCCAACTTAAAGGGTTACAGGAGAATTTCAACTACCAGCAGTCATTTTTATATCATCAAGCTTTTCTGAAGTGTGCACTGCATTTTTGTTGTTACTCATCAGGTGAATTTGCCACGGGCCCCTTACAATATAGTTACGCCACTGCATGTCAGAAGCAGTAACAGTAAAGTAACAAACTCAAAGTCTTGGATCCGTCACTAGCTGTAAACCCCAGCCTATGATTTTGATTTTGTCTGGCCAAAAACAACTTCATTCTCAACATTATGACCCTCAGATAACCTATGCAACAAAAGGTCTAGTGCCATTTGTGTTTTATACTTTGAGGGGAAGAATAAATCTCTAGAAGAGCTGTCCAATTTCAGTATCCGTGGTTAGCATGCTTCATCGGAACGATGACAGTACCTAGATTCCTATAAGATGATTGGTGGATTCTTCTCCTGAGTTACAGTTTGGTGCCCGAGGCGTGGGCCCCCCATATATTTGCTAAACTGGCACTACTTATATAGATACTTTCAACAGGGCACTGACCCAGGTTCGTTAATGTTGCAGCATGCGGCCGGCAGACAACGTGTGCGTGATCTCGCTGCTGTGCTCGCTGGGCGGGCCGCAGGTGGCGGAGCTGGAGCTGACGATGTCGCTGTACCAGCGCGGCCAGTTCGCAGGCAACGCAGTCGCGCGGCTTATCATCATCGTCTCCCAGTACGACTTCTAAGATCGAGCCCTTACAATAAGGCTCCAAACCTCCACCAGATGCCGAACGGTTTAACTACCAAGTTTTTTGTTCCCGTTGATATTTGGCCGCGATGTCAACCAGCTAGACCCGACACCCTGAGGACTACAAACTAAGTCTCATACCAAATCTCGGAAATAGGGATATTGACTGGATAGTCAACCGAGATACTTTTAAATACTTGTCAAAACTCAATATAAATACAGATTTTTAATACCCGTTAAAACACGATTCCCTCATAGATTTCCTATGAAGATAGCAATCTGTGACGTCACAATTTTACTTATCAACGCACCATTTTAATTATTTCTGAACATAATGATAATTTGCAAAACCGATGGTAACATAAAGTATGGTACCGATGGTAAGTAATGTGGTATTTTACGGCACTGATAAGTTAAAATTGTTTGTAATAGTCTCTTTTTGGCAAGCCAATTGTTCGGCGATACCCTCAAAACAACGTAAGTGGTATGCATAACGTATGCAGCTGCCGAATTTTTGAACGACGATGGAAGCGCCACTACTTCCTATTATTTGAACCTTACCTTTAACGATATTTTCGGTAGCTAATAACAAATGTTGGTAATCGTTATATTGTAATAGGACTATTTTTAATCTCCGCCTTAATTATATAACTATTTAATCAGTGAAACTAAAAATAAACTTCGTATAGCACAATAACTGCATTACATAAATATCATAATGTTTCAATTTAATGAACCGTTGCCTGTTTTTTTTAATTCTAAGTTGATACTTATAAATTATACGCAACTAAAAATATAATATTTGATAGTTGTTATTGTTTTTTGAAGTGTAAGAAACAACTGTATCCAATTAAATGAGTGATATTGTTAAATGGATTTGTAAAATAGTGTAAAACGTTAGGCGACATCCTCCGAAAACTGTATGTAAATAAAACAAATAAAATAAATTGGAATATATCTTTTTAATTTTATTTAAGCACAAGCGTACGCACCACACTGTCCCGTGTGGTGTCCAACGATTATATACATATAAATCTATTGGTAATGGTGCACATTACATTAGTTAACTGATTAGATCTCCAGATCACAACATAATTATTATTTAATATTTCAGAAATTATAATCTAAACAACAGACGTAAAACAACGAACGGTCAAGAGCACGTCAAGGTATACACTTATTCCGCATTAGTTCGATATTAGTTCTTATGCCGAGGACATAAGAGTGATGCAAAATCGAACGCGTATATAGTCTGACGTGCCTTCGAGAGTACAAGTTTATCACTACTACGCCCTGGTCCCTGGTTCCCCTGCGTACCAACACAATGACGAACATTGCAAAACAATAAAAACATTTCTATGAAAGTATATTTTTCTTACTAATGTGAATAACGTTTCAAGTGTGCTAAAATGTATAGATAGCTCGGTCAAGTCAGCCCGAAGATAGGGATAAGGTTATCAAAATTCGCAAAGAAGACGTCTTGATGATTGGGTTTTATATTCAACTAGCAACCCGCCCCGGCTTCGCACGGGTGCAATAGGTACTAACATATTAACGTATTATACGTATAAACCTTGCACTTTTTTTTATTACATTGACTCCCCCCGTACCCCAGTGACACTTACATGGAGCCTACATCGCATGCTGGCTAGCTGAGCGCGGTGAGCGGCAACCACGCGGCCTTTTTTGTAATACTTGCATTTATAAACTGGTGATATCTTTTGTACAAAATGTTCGAATTGAATAATTCAAAAAGTTATATAAAGGTATTGAAGTCTTGAATATAAAGTAATATATTTTGATAAGGATTAATACCAAGGTACAAATAAAGAGCCTTTTCAAGCGGCGGCATTATAATTCAATTATAAGGATAAAAAACTGCTTACTGTGACATAATATTAAGACATATGCTATCGCGACACTTTTTGTAGATAATTATGAGTTCTGCAAAGTCGTAATACATGATTTTGTTCTATCATCAATAGTTTTCGCAGCGCACGCGATATAAGGAATTTTTCAGGTCATTTTTTCTACCTTGGATTACATTATAGAAGTTTTAGTAAGGATCCCAATTTTTTTTGAGAATATAATATAGTCTATGTCACCCGAGGATAGCGTAGCTTCCCAACGGTGAAATAATTTTTGAAATAGGTCCAGCAGTTTCGGAGCCTATTCATTACAAACAAAGAAACAAACAAATCTTTCCTCTTTATAATATTATATAGTATAGATTTTGACATTTGATACTTATATTTGCACACGTAGGATGAAAAGGGATGTTCCAATTTTTTTCTTTAATTAAAATAGTTGTGCGACCATTCGTACCAATTCATAGCTCTATGCGAATTTTGGTATTCTTACATGCCTAAATTGACTGACCAAAGAATAAATTACTACTAAATCTATGTTTTGGCAGAAATTCATATCTATACATTTTAGCGATTGGACGTAAAATATATAACACTATAAAATATATAAAAGCATAGGCACTTATAAACCTACACTAAGAAACAATGTTCTCTAAAATACAATAAATAACAAATCAATACAAAATAGCAATAGTAAAACTCTCATAAAAATCATTGTAACCGTTGAGAATTATAAAATGCAATTTACGGGCCCATGAGTTTTCTGTCTACAGCATGTATAAGACATAATTTGTCTAACGAACTTTCACTTTATTCTCTAATTTGAATTTAAATCAAAATACATATTTTTAGAAACAGTACAGGTAAGAATATATTTTATTATTTTTTTTATAGTGCTTCAAGTTGCACTGGCACATTTTGCACCACGCACCACAAGGGGAGATAAATTTTTCTGTTTCTTTATTTGATCATGCCAAGGCAAAATCTTGAAAAAGTACTAATAAAATAAGTTAATTTAAATAAGAGGGTTTCTTCAATCAGTATGGTAAGGGCATAACGTACATCTAAAATCCACTAGATGTCAGCACGCAGACATTAGGTCGTACTGCTATGCGATTGGTAATTTTTGACATGACGCGTCGATACATCAACATATCTAGCAATGTCAACATGAACCAATCAAGTAGCAATAAACCTGATGTTTACTTACTGCTATCTAGTTGATATTTCAAGCCTACCACGCTCCATTTTAAAATAATAATCACTATTGAGAGAAGTCTCAATAGCGATTATTATTTTAAAATGGGCATATACTTGCGAAGGCAAGTATATGTAACGTTTTATGAAAATAAGCCATTAGCTTTTCAGATAATTCCCAAAAATAGTAAAAAAAAGAGTCAATCCAAAGGATCAATTTGAATCTTGGTGGCCCAAAAACAATTTTATTTATTTATTTAAAAACTTTATTGCACAAAAAAAGTACAAAAGGTGGACTTAATGCTAGGAGCATTCTCTACCAGTCAACCGTTGGATTCAATTTTAAAGACGATGAGGTCAGGAAGTACTCATGATGCAAGTAAACTGCATTTTTATAACAACGACACCAACTATTGTAACAACCAATCAACGTGTTATGAACAAAACGATAATCACTCTCTTCAGCTGCCCACCTCTAAGCGTTTTGATACCAATATTGACGCCGGCTTTGGAGTTACGTGGTAACAAGTTTTATATCCTCCTGAGACTGAATATCCTTTTAAAAAAACAGACACAATTGATTTTAATATGTCTGGATCTTACGACGGTATATCAATAAATAATATTAATGCAAAGTTTCTTGACGTTTCTTCAAAAATAAGATCAAGACGTTTAAAGTGAAAATTTGTGCTTTTGCTTTCATTTATTACTAACTTAATGTTGTTTTTAAATGTGTCTTTCAGTGTTAAAAGGAATGTAGGACCCTGTCAGAAAACTAATATTTCAATCAAAATATGATTATTGAAAAACAATATTTGTGGAATTAGGCAAACACAAGATATACAATCTGATTACCACGTTACTTTAAAACCTAACGCTGTGTACTAAATAATGTACTTAAAACTGATTTGACCTAATCTATAAGTCCTACTGTCCATACAAGTTGTATAGGATTTTTACAGATCTAAAGTCGAGGAACATACTGCAAACTGGCGCAGAGAAGGATCGTAACTAACACTTAGCTCCATTTTACAACTATTATTATAATCGCGGCATTTTCCCACTAGTTCTTCAGTTTATAATTCAATTAAATATAGAATTAGTAAAATTGATTTTCATTTTTGAAACATGATCAGTTACTGTTACATTTTGCTGTAAAACTAGTTTAAATACGTTTTACCGTAATACAATATATACTGGGGTTGTAAATAATGTTTTGCCAGTTATCAGTCATATAAATACAGTAGCAGAACTATTGGGAACGCGCCATAATATAATGTACCTACAGTTTTTGAAAACAACAACAACATTACGATAAAAATGGCATAGACAACAGTCTTTCACAACATCCATAGGTGACACTAAATCACATGATCAACTTTCACACAAAGGGAATACTTCTTAACTAGTGAGATCATTTACAACATCAAACATATGCTACTAAACACATTTCCTTATTGCAAATATAGTATTTTTATTTACAGACACCTAAGCTTCAAAGAAGTTAAGTTGATATTCTGCGTTTGGGGCAAACTTAATTGGCTTCCAAAACTCAAGTTCGGCTTTTATCATCATGTCTATCAATAAATCCCATTTCGTTAGGTCCACAAAGTATTTTAAAGCGAAGTTTCCCCTCTGTATGTTGTCAGTCACGCGTTAACTAAACGTCGTTATTACTAATTCAAGACTACAATAGGTGGCCGCGCATGCGCCGTATAGCATAGACGCACACGCATATAAATCTGATATGATAGTGTAAATTCGACAATTCACGGAACTTCTGTTTAGATGTAAATATAGTACAGTCGTAGTAAAAGGTATACAAGGCGAACCATGCAATGAGGGAGTTCGCGTACGAAAAATCCACTAGATGGCGATACGTACGCGTGGGGTCCAACTGCTACGTGATCGGTTATGGTTTACATGACATTGACGTATATGTCATCATGACATTTAAATCACTAATCAAGTAACAAAGACGTGTACCCCACGTCTAAGTATCGCCATCTAGTGGACTTTTCATGCGCGAACATTCATTTAATCAAAATTATGATTGAAACAATAATTAAAATTAAATCAAATGTTTGCCGTGACTGTACGATTTGTGACTCATTTCAACACATCGCTGTGGATTGAAGCTAATACATAGACACTTAGAACTAAAGATTTTGAGTCAGTTTCTAGAGCTTCCTCGCGACCTACTGTTTGACAGTTTTGAGACGATATGCGAGACAACACAGCTAATGCACCAGGCCGTATACTAACCTACTTGATGTACACAATAGAGAAATAACAAAATAATTGTAGACATATAAAAAATAGACTCAAAGCTTTCAATACATTCAGAAATTAGAAAAATATACTGATAAAGAAGATCGAAGAGAAATAAATTAATTTACATATCAAAATAATTAGTTCGCAAATTAGACCTTACAAGCAAAACATTTGTGTACATCATGTATGTAAACCATAAACATTTAAAAGAAAGTAAAAAACGCAGTTATAATCTGGTATCGATTTTCTAATGTTAATACATTCACATTTAGTTACGAAAATTAAATCATTAAACAACAAATTGTCAACATAATAATAATTCAAATAATTTCCTTAAACAACAAGTAGTTCAATAAAAGCTAAAGAAAATGGCATTTTTATAATCACTTAGTAATTTATTAAACTACAAAAATATTTCTCCTTACTTTTTATTAAGACGATCAATTGATTGTCTAATTTATATGTCATTCGTGTATATCATTTTCTCCCTAAATATTACCATATACAAATTGTGATTTCAAGCTATATTATTACTGTGTAATATTGTATTTAAAACGAAAACTTAATACGTATCTATAAGTAGACAGCATTGCACATGTAAACTAAAAACTATATAAAGGTAAAATAATACTTTATTAGTAAACTATTTCATTAGTCAATCAATCGATCAAGAGCTAGACGCGAGCGGACCACTCACGCTTAAAATGCAAATTTGGTGAAAAGTTACGGTAAAAAATACAGATTCCAGCACCCATTTGTATGTGTAAAAGCTTCGGTCTCTAGCGAGTGGCCCGCCCTTAAGCGACTAGTTACTCCAAAGATATAAATATTTAGGCTTGTCTTTTGAGTGGGGTTCACGACATTTATCTACCGCTAAGAGCTGGCGAACTCGCTCAGGCATGTATTTAGTGCGGTGTACTTGATATGAGTTCAATAGAAAATTCAGTCGTTCGAGTTAAAAAATTAGTTAGGAAGCGCCTGAGCGAGGCCGCCGTCGCTGGGACGCGTCGCACCTGTACGCGCGACCGGCCGGGTCCTTCACTGGCATCATTTCTTCTTGACGGTCGAGTTACTCGTACAACTACTCGAGCGAGTCTGCACGCCGTCCTTCTTCAGCAGGCTGACCCCGAACGCGGGGCACTTCTTCCTGAGAGCCTTAATCTTGTACAGCTTGTTGCCCTGCGAGTTGGTCGTCTCCTCAAAGTTGTCGGGAGTCACGTCGGCGGTGATCACCGAGTTGGATATGCAGTCCATAGGCTCCGGGCTGCTCGACTTGTCCCTTTTCCGTCTGAACCTGAAGGGCGTCTCGAGCGAGTCCGCGGATATGTTAGTGACGTTCGTGTCGCTGGAAGACAGATCCTGAGTAGATTCTAGGTTAGTTTTCGGAAGATTGTTCTTGGGAAGCTTCTTGCGGGAGATCGAGTTGGAGCGGACGATGAGCTTCTTGCGCGCAGGGGCGGCGGCGGGAGTCTTCGTGGTCGCGGCCGCCTTCAGGTTGGGCTCGGACGGCAGGCGGTTCTTGCCGTTCAAGTGGCAGTTCTCTGTGAGCGCGGACAGGGTCGAGTTCACATTGGCGAGGGGCGCGTCAGCAGGCGGCCGGCGCAGGCGCGGGGCGGGCGCGGGCCGCGACAGGTTGGCGCGCGCCAGGTGCAGGCTGCTCTTGCCTGCGCACCGGACACACGGCAATTAACTGATTAGCTATGTATACGGGCCTTACAGTATATTGGTCCTTCGAGCCAGATAAAAAAAATGTGACATACCCATGTCGACGTCAACATTTTTAGTAACAATAATTTAAATCTAGACTACAGATTTGAGTAATATAATTATGCTAATATATTAGAGAGATACCAAACAAAAATTGCTTAAACTTTTATATGCGTTTTTTTTTCAGGATTAAAATTACGTATTCTACAGGTTAATCTAGTATTTCATCTTTCTTTTTACCAAATTTCATCCAAACCCATAAAGTAGTTTTCTACTAAATTACAGCCAAATGCATAAAGTAGTTTGTAACAGAGATACATTTTAATACAAATATTACAAAATTTCACGTTTGCAATATTAGCAATATTTAAAGACATTTTTTTAAGCTCGAAGTCACGAAACCGAAGAGGTCGGCAAATGATCTTTTCTTTAGCGGTAATATTCAGTTGAACCTTTGCCACGTCATCAAATCGCAGATAGAAGTGGTTTTGTGTTTGTTGTTTGAGTGACGCATCACAGTTGCACAGTATTTTTTGGTAATTGGGTGAATTTACTAAATTATTGTGATTTTGAACAAATGTGATTATTCGTTTAGCACTTTTTAAGTAGGTAGATGATTTCATTGGTATTTTCAAGATGCAGTGTACCACAGACATATTTTTAATTTTGTTTTTTATTTTTCATAGACAAGTTCTTCTTTTTCTTTTTACTTTTTTTTATCTATCCTGTTTGTTCACATGCATGGAATGACTTGGAAAATGTATGTAATATTATTTGATTTCACTGTTTTTCTTTTTTTTTCATTAGGTATTTCCTTCACTGTAATCACTTTACTACTGTAGCCACTCGCTTGCGTGGAGAAATAGCAAGAGCTCCGGCTTTAGTTATTTTTCCAAGCAGGTAGGTTCCACCAGAATACCAGCGCTGTTGCGGTGTTAGAAATAATGCCGTAGCAGCATTTGCTTAGGTGGAACCTAATTGACCACATTATATTCTGTGTGTGTGTGTATTTCTGTATTTTTATTTTTTATTTTTGTGTGTCAATAAACACTTTTCTATTTTATTCTATTCTATCATCCTTGACCTCTAAATAGTTTAAGAATTTCATATACCCAATGCTCTAACCCGACCAAATCGATGATAATATTGCTCACACCTCTACCATTCTCACTTTTTCTAATGAAGGGCAATGCATTACTGCACTGTACCGCTATACTTGAACCCCCCCTACTCCCCCGCACCTTTCAGTGTCTATTGCTGGCGCGCCGCGGGGCTATAGTTTAACTAATACGGTCAGAACGCCGCTAATTTTCTCACCTGTAAAAGGTTTAACGCTAGAAAGCTTACTAGCTGTCGAGTTGGCACTTCTAGTTGGCGGGAAGGTGGACGTCTTAGACGCGTACGACTTGAGGGTCGAGTTGATGACCCTCGGCTGCGGCTTCAGGTTGGTGTTGGCAGCGTTCCGTATGTTGTTGGTCGGCATCATGTAGTTGCCTTTCGAGAACACCGCCTTGGTGGGCAGCATCGGCGTCGCCGTCGTCTTGTACTTGCCGATCACTGACGTCACGTTGTTCTCGTAGTCTGTGTCGTTCGCGTTAAGGACGTTCGCGTTGTCCAGCTGAAAATTAAGAAAATCGGTTGTCTGTAAAGTCGGTTTACTGACAGTTGAATGTGACAACGTCATAAGGAAATACTGATAGAATGGTGGTTGCATTTTTTAATTTTATCGGAAGAATCATCGTTATAAACAATTGACATCACATTTACTTTTCACTGCAGTTCATACTTGACGAAAACATGGAAATGTATTATTGTATAGGATTTGTCCACGCGGACGCAACACTCACTCAAGTAGAAGAGAGGCAGATGTCGAACGCGGAGGCCGATTGTGCCTCTTTGTCGCTCGTTCCGCGCTCTCGCTTGCACTTCAAGTATTAAATGGAACGCCCAAGAGCGAGGTAACCCCGCAAGAGTCATGTTTTTTTGTGCGTGCAACCGCCATCGAATTATAAGACGTTGTCACGTCAAAAATTACAATAGGTCACTGATACATGGGTATGATATCTGTAACGCGAGTTAGTATTAATTTCTTTAGTGTGCGACATGGGGACATGGGGGAGTTGCTACATTAGTAGCACCCTCCAGGAGCTCTGAAAACCCCACTCACATGTGGCAACACAATAACACCGAAGTAATTATTATTTGGCTGCGGTCTTCTGGGAGGTACGAGTCGGGCTGCTTCAGTTCAAGCGTTATGCCCTACCTCTCTTAATACGCTCATTGCTGAGTTTATGCTTGCCTTATTATTGCCGTTCTTGTTGTGCAGTATGGTCTGCAGCGACACCGGCTTGTCTGCTTCGTCCTTCGGCAGCTCTGGTAGGGGCAGGTCGGAGTATATGCCGCGCTCGAACACCGGGAAAGACGTGATGCCGTGCCGGCGACGGTACGCCTCGCCTTCAAGGTGCATGCGGGGCTGGATGCTGGGAAATAGGTGACGAATTAGATATGGGGCCGAAAGAGGCCCCAAACAGTGAAAGAGAGTAAGATATAAATAGCCAAATAACTTCTCAACCTCAACATCCGCATACGGGTACAAGAAATTCTTACATTACACATTTGAGGATCGTAGATATTGTATACGGGTGAATAAAATAACAGCTAATTTAATGTTTAACTGATATAGTGCTAATAAACTGCTAAAAACACAAACTTTTTTTTAACTGCAAAGAACTTTAAAAATCGCACGTAATTTAATTTAAATGCAGGCAGTGAACGCCGTAATTACTCTTTAGTCTTGACGTCAATGGTTTATGTACTCAAATTGACTGATAGCTTATATCTTATAGATAGTGGGGCTCATTTATTTTATTTTCTGGAACTTGATTTTATACATGTGCCACAAAATAGCACAAAGGAAAAAATAAAATAGAACATGTAATAAAGTTTGTACCAAATTCAATGATATTTTGTAACTTATAGATAGTGGGGCTCACTTACCTTATTTTGTGGAACTTATTTTTAATACATGTTCCATAAATGATGACCACAAAGTAAATAATAATAATAAGCAAATTAGAAACGTTGTACCGCCTAATGTCGTAGGCATATGAACTAATATCGAAGTGCCCTTGTTTATGGTGCAAACACTCACTTCTCGAGGAACCACTGCTGGTGTCCGATGACGGAGCCCGGGCGGCAGACGCGCAGCCACGCGATGGACTCGCGCGCCGTGAACCCGTGGTGCTTCATCATGTAGCACGCGATCAGCGTGCCCGTCCGCCCGAGACCAGCTGGACGAAACACAACACTTCGCATTCAAATATTATTATTGAGAGACTGGCTTAAGTGTCTTCCAACAAATAATTTAAATGTCATGGTGACATGTCCGTCAATGTCATGTAAACTATAATCAATCACGCAGCAGTTCGACCTCACGCCTACGTATCGCCATCTAGTGGATTTTTCATGCACGAACACCCTCAGTGCTACAATTTCTGCGGAATTTTGGTTCATTAAATCATCCATATACATACATATTGTACTACCATAACTCAAGATACAAGTTTTGGTGACTCATAAATAATCGAGAATTTCATTTTTGGTAAAACCAAAAATGAAATTCTCGATTATTTATGATTTACCGATTACCTATTTTAAAATTTTGATTAATATTTTCTAACGTATTGTACAATATTACTTAGAAAATATCAATTTACATTACAACTACGGACATTTTCTTGATTGAAGTGGTTTTTTAGCAGGCTAAAGCAATTTGTTAATATGAGGGCCTACCCTCGATTTTGTTAATATGAGGGTAGGACCTGTCCTAACAGGTCCTACCCTCATATTAACAAATTGGATTTATGTTATGGCATATAAAAAAACACATTGTAAATCTTAGGTCTGTAACATGGAAACACGTTTACCCTTGCAATGCACAGCCACAGCACCCTTAGCAGCCTCCGAGATCCGTATGAACCTGTTCACGATCAGGTCGGACGGCACCGACCCGTCCACGAAGAACAGCTCCCGATGCTCGAAGCCGTGCGCCGTGAACTGGCGCGCATCGTACGACTTCTTGTTCAGCCGCACGACAGTCGTGACGCGGTGAGCACGGAAATATTCGTGGTAGTGCGCCGGACTGTGGAGGTGGTAGCCGCGGTCGATGCGAGAACGGTGGTGGGGCCCGCTGAACGCGAGCATCTTGCCGGGGACTATCCAGTTCAGGTCGCCGTTCTCCACTTTCTGGGAGGAGAGTTAAACGTAAGTGTCGTGACGTATGGACCTTTGACCAGGCCTAGCTAGCGCCACGCGAGTAAACTTTATCGCGCTCTCAAGAAATGACAAAATCAATACGTCAACTGCTGATTGGCTGAAAACACGAGTACGGTACTATAACCTAATCAAAGGTATAGAAACTTTTGTTGTCTCTTGCGAGAAATTTGACGTATTGCGCATACTAGGCCTGGACATCGTGTCAAGAACATGACGTAATCAAGCAGTGCGAAACTTCGTGAGGAGTTTTCAAATATAATAAATACATCAATCACGTAAAGCCTAAAGGGGGAGGAGAGAGGTTCCGAATCAAAATGACCAAGTGGCCGCGAACATTACCAGAAGGACGGGTCTAAACATTTTCTTCCTTAAGACCTCATCAGTGGCCCCCTAGTACTGTTGGCCTTGGATTCCATGATCAGATAATGAAAGTAAAGTATTACAATGTGAGGCTATAAATTGTCACACTACAGAAAAAAGGTCTCCCGTCATTTAAATTAACTTTTCGTCATAATAATGGGTAATGACACCAGCCATATGCTGATAGATTTTTTATGAACATCGCACTCTGTGACCTCATAATTTTACCTATGAACAGTACCAGCATTTAAAAAGGTAATTCGTATCAATCAACATGGCTGATGTAACATAAAGTCCTCTTTTAAGGAATTCATACCCAAACTATCAATGGGACCATCGAGACTCACCTCGTAGAACAGATACTGGTCAGCGTCGAAGTGTTCGAAATCGAAGAATCGCGCGTCGTGGGCCACCTTCATGCCGCTGAGCACGTCCAGCAGCGAGATGTCGAAGAGCGGCGGGCCCCCGGACGCGTCCCGGAAGTTCAGCAGCGACCACTCCGACCCATCCGTCAGCTGCTTGTACACCGCCGTCGGGTTGCCCTCCAGGTAGATTATCTGGAACAACCAGAATTGGTATATATATTTATAACTAGCTGTGCCCGCGACTTCGTTCGCGTGAACTACATCTTTTCATGGTGGGTTTTACCCCTTTCTCCCCTAATATTCGAAACAAGAAGTAGTCTATATTTTAATCCAAGTTTCGAGCTATATTTGTGCCAAATTTCATATCTCTAACTTCAAAAATAAACATTTTTCCATATAAACTTTCAAAGGTGGTATCCCCCCCTAATTTTCTAATAAAAAGTAGCCTATGTCAGTTCTTGAGATTCAACGTATACCTATACCAAATTTCATCAAAATCGGTTGAGAGGTTTAAGGAAAGCGTAACAGACAGACAGACAGAGTTACTTTCGCATTTATAATATTAGTAGGGATTGTTTTTATAGTGCTTTACGCCGCACTAGAGAACTTGAAATATTTTAAAGAAACAGAAAATGTCATCTCCCATTTCGGTGCGGGGCTCGAACCCACAACTTTCACGAGGATGAGGGTAGGGATAAGCTGAAAGCCAGCTCTGCCCGGGATCCATTCTCGAGACAGCATTAGCTGAGCTTTTTTCCTTTTGTCATAAACAATGCATTTCTGTTTGGAACAGATTATGTTTTTTTGTTTGTAAGTTGAGTCAATAAATGTTTTCTTTCTTCTCTCTTTCTTTCTTTAAGTACATAGTTATCGAAATGAATGGGTATATTCATTTATTTAAACTTAATGGCACGCTATACCCTATCGATTGTCAGCCTTGATTGGATCCATGAACCTCGCAATCCACTGTTACAACAAGGGGTGTTATAAAAAGACCACCACAAATCCGTAATGGGTCCGCGTCCAGCCCAGGCCCCAGGCCTTTCCGGCTCATCGTTCAGGTAAGGACCAGGAGTAGCAGTTGGCTGAATTTGTTTGATTTCTCTTATGCGTCCAAGCCTGCCTTCTCCCTGGTTTATGTTTCCGCCCCTTATATGTACTACTTTTGTTGAGAATACATGTTTAAAAAAACGCTTTAGCCATTTGCTTTATAACATTAAACTTATTCAAATTGTGCAGTGATCTCACAACACTACCTATCTATTTGGCACCAACGCTGCATATTACAAAAAATTACATTCATTGTTATATGTTTATTTGTTTGATTAAGTACTTAAACAATCTGAGTGCGACTTTTGAATTCTGATATTATATGTTGCAAGATGTAGTATTAAACCTCAGCGCAGTGCCATTGAATAAAGTACTTAAATTGTCAGTTTTCAAAACAAAAGATGCATTAACATGAAATTAGGTATCAAACCACCTTCAAACCTTGGCTGAGCACTTAAACTTTAGCGATCGACATTCGCCGGCCTTGCAACGATTGATAATGAACCACACGAACCATCAAATATCAATGATTATTTTCAAAGGTAAAGCCAAAGAAATAATGGTGCAAGTTTAAGCTTATAATTCCGTGCAGCATAGCGTTTGAGACCTTTATTACGTGTGGCACTTTTACTTTAAACCTATTTGTACAAAATTGAAAATTTTAAGTCAGCATCAACGGAATGGCGTTGTAGTAAAAACAAAGTGTGCACTAAAAAGGCCATTGCACTGTTGAGTCGCAAAACGGTAGGTGGCGCGGGGGGCGGCCGCCAAACGTAATGAGTGTGATTACGAATGATAACAATGAAGACAGCTGTTTGCCTGTCCGGGTTTTTAATTTGCTTTCACTTTGTTCCCGCCCACCGTATCAAGGATACTTTTGGATTCTTTTATGTAAACAAGTCTAGTAATTAACTTACAAGTCGTTAAATAATATCGTTCCTTACTTACAGCTGTCATCAGTCATCCGTCGGTCGATTTAGCCTACGCCTCGTATAATTTATTACTATCCGTAACTAGAACGGATCGTTTGTCAAATATTGAAACCTTTAAATCAAGATTTTTTTTTTTCCAATTGGATAAATTTCTTGTTTTCGTTTAGTATTCTAAAACGTGTATGGAGTTTTGGTGTTGCTGTATTTTAATTTATTATATTAACGCTTCGAAGTATCGGTCCGATAAGCACTATTTCTGTTTTTTTTTTCCTATTAAGATCTTTGAATTTCAGTCACCACTCACTTACGTCGAGAAATAAAAAGAGCCCCGGCTTTAGGTATATTTCTAAGCAGGTGGTTCCACCAGAATACCAGCGCGCTGGGGTGTTAGAAATAAAACTCAAGCAGCATTAGCTGAGGTGGAACGCAATTGACAATAAAATATTTTGCTTAGTGTGTTTATTAAAGGATATTATTAAAGTCAATAATTTTCATTATCTTTCATAAGCTTTCATAGGATCCCACACCTAGACGACAACATCTTGAATGTGTGGATACGACGTTGCACTAACAAGTTGATTTAATTGGCCTCGTTTAAATGGTTCAGACGAGTCTATTACACTTTTAATTGGCGACCAATCCAGTTAATGACTGCCAACCGATCTAGATCATCCACACAACATGGCAACACTGTCAAACTTCTTTGCGAATTTCACCGCAACAATGTGCCGCTTTGTAAATCGAGTTTATCGGCCTACATAGGATAATCTCGTATTCAGGTCAATAAAGCCACGTGAATTTTATTATGTCATGTCTCAATAATACGTTGCGTTGGAAACGCTCATGTAACCTTAATGGTCTCGATTGTATGCAAAGAATGAGACTTCGTATTGAGACGTTGTTCTTATCAAGGAGTACCTAGGTCCGGGAGCTACAGGCAGACCCGGTGAGAATACTGAATGATATATATTTTTTAATAATCTAATAACATTAAGTATATGAGTATAAGTATACTATAAGTGATTGGAGAGAGCGAGGTTTGGTGGCGTCACAATCGAAAAATATAATAAAATTGGTAGAAACATAGATGAAATGCTAGAATCCAAACGCACATTCTCACTGTTACCGCACCCATAAACTAACTATCTGCATGACCCAAGGGTAGACTGGTAGAGAATGCTTCTAGCATTAAGTCCACCATTTGTATTTATTATGGACTAATATCAATATAAAGATATAACATTTAGGATACATTCATCCCGAAATAACGCAAATTAAGTTGCAGCCAGCCTATATATGACAATGCGACGGTTAGGGCCAAACCAGCTATGCTAGTTTTATAAGGGCTTTCCGCAAGCCAAACGCAGTGATTTAATAGCTTTTGGGTAGCTCGACATACCAGCTGAACGTTACAATCAATACCATATTGAGTGAAAACGCATGAAGTTCCATGTCAATCGAAATATCCAGAGGTATCTCTAAAACGCGTGATTTTATAACTGAGATCGAATACAGGGAGTTGCCAACACACGACACAGCATCGATATAGTCAAAATCGGTAAACACTGTTGAAAAAGTAGCATCTCTAGTTAATCCTTCATATTTTCCAGCTATCGGTACTAATTACAAGTTGAATAAATCCGTGCAACTGATTAAGTGTGACTAGTTAATTTAAAACAACTTTAGTATTTAATACGGTAGTAAGGTTTACGTAGTGGTGTGTTGGGAGAGCCAAGATTAACCAGACAAATGGTTATTCAGTCAGCTAAACTAGAACTAGGTTACGCAGTTCCGGGATTATTATAAGCTTAGTCTAACAATAGGTGCCCACCTACATACATAGGCATTTCAGGGGGTTTACAGATCTACACAGCTGGATACATACATAGTACATATTCATAATCTACTTAGATTGCTACTGAGGTTGTTTTCAATTATTATTTTTGGTATGAAAAGTATCACTTTTTTTTTATTTTTGACGTTTTATTGATTAACCAACGAGGTTTTCTTCTTGATTTAAAGTTTTCTAAATCCACAATTCCAAATTAATGCATATTTTCTATTGCAACTACTAGATACAGTAATAGTTTTTAGGGTTCCTAAGCCAAAAGGCAAAAAACGGAACCCTTATGGATTCGTCATGTCTGTCTGTCCGTCCGTATACCTATAAGGTTTACTTTTCTCCAAAACTATCAAAAATTTACTGTTGAAACTACCTTTGTTATTAGGTGTATTCCAGGAACAGCGTTAAGAATTTCACACAATAAAAACAATAAATTTTGGAGGTGCCTCATACATAGAACTTAAACTCAAAAATTGTTCTTCATTAAACCTATATATAGGGTAGGTATCTATGGATAGCTTTCTAGGTTTCTAATATTTTTTTCTATACTGAGTAGTTCGCGCGAAAGACACTTTTAAAAGTGGTACAATTTGTGTATCCTGTCGCTGTAAATTATAAAGAAAGAAAATAATAAAACTAAAAAATATATATGATGTACATTATCGTGCTTACTTCCACCTAAAATTGGTTTGAATGAGACCTAGTAAGTAATTTCTTAAATAGATCATAAATCGTAAACCACAACTACCTTTCGTATATTGTATTCTAGTCAATGGTACGGAAACCTTCGCCCACGAGTCCGACTCGCTCTTGGCCGGTTCTGAATTAAGTAACATGGCTCGCTACTGACCTAACCCTCGCTTCACCAAATTGTGAGACAAAGAAAGTAAGCAAAACAAAATTCTGAACTCAGTTGAACCCGCGTAGTAATAATCTAACCAAATTAGACTCGTGAAAGTCTAAAGAGACAATTCTTTTCTTGCATAATGGACCATACCATGTATATTCATAACTTGCAGTCTGACGACTCCTTCGTTTCTTATGAAAGAGAAAATAATGGACCATTACAAAAGAATACATTATTTAAAATTAATTCTGGTTTTAAAAGTCTATTGCATAGGATTTACAATTTTCTTTTACCGATGCTGAATTTATCCTTTCTGATGTCCTGTGCATCAGAAGAGGTCATGGGTTCAAACCCATTCCAAGAACAGTGTTGGGCAAATTATAATCGCGAAAACAATTAAAGATTAACAATAATGTGTTATTTGTAATTGTGAAAAATGGCAATTATTTAATTTTAACTGCTTTTGTAACAATTAATTCATTTTCAATTATTTTTGTTGAACGTTTTGAGCGACTCAAAAATTCAATTAAAAAGCTAGAAGAGTGGTTAAATAGCGTTGTTCAGTCAAAGGGCTAGCTGTTTCATTGAACGGCTATTTTAACCAGTTGGCTGCGACATATGTATATGTCACCGTAAGATTATAAACATCGTTAGATAACAAGCAATCTCGTGAGATTGTAAACTAACGAAAGATTGTGAACCGTAATATGGCTATTTCAATATTCCAAACAGATACTTGTATTTAATTTATATGTATAGACTAGCTGCGCCCGCGACTTCATTCGCGTGACTACAATATTTAGAATTTATTATTTCTAAACTTAAAAAAAAAAACGTAGCCTTAGTCACACCTAATTACATCAGCAACTAAGTCCCGTCAAAGTCGGGCCAGCACAGAATTTCAGAGATTAGCAGGAACAAACAGACAGACAGATAAAAAATTACGTATGTAGGTACCGTATATATGTATTTTCATATGCATGTAGAAATAAGGGGTTATTTTAATATTACAAACACGACACTCCAATTTTATTTATATGTATCGATATAACTGCCTTTTACCTTCCCACACCTTATCTTAACCCTAATAGCGTGTCAGTAGTTGGTGCTATCTATTTAGTCGCTACACACGCGATCTCAAATGGCACTCCATCCGATATATATTCCGCAATAAACCCATCTATTGCTTCACTGATGTTCACAATCCTATCCATCACATTCTAGATAGTCATCAAGCGATTTTTCTTCAGAAAACTTCGTAATTTATAGAGTTTCGAGTTTCGTCTGTGGGGATTTGAACCTGTCTGGGAAAATGGTTGCATATTACATACATCTTAGGGGAAACCGTACCATAGTTATTCCTTTATAGGCTAAGGCCATAACAACCCTAAGTATTCCGGTATCAATTTAGTGAATACTCAGCTTTACTGCTTCATATTTTACGATTGCAGTTGGAGTTTACTTAATAGACTTATAATACGTTACAATCATGGCCCTCGAATAAATAGGCATTGAATTAGTATCTAAGTAAAGTTGGTAACAGTTTGCCGGTAGAGTCAACAGCGTGATGGTGAGTTATCATCACGAATGCAACGTAATTGATGGGCGAAGTTCGGTGGCTGCCCTTGAAAATGATTCCGGCAGCTTGACTTCTTGATAGCGTATTAGCGGTATTAGGCTTTTATAAGGCCTAGAGTTTTTAAACCTGTGGTCCGTGGCTAAGGGGCCTGAGGGGTCTACCTCCACGAATATATCTAACACTGTGGTTGAAAAACTAAAGATGCTTCATCTACTATAGTGTTATTTGTAATACACACAGTTTCTCATAATACTTTTTTTTTCTTAAAGAAATCTTCCCCTGTAAGCTTGGCAGTGCCCAATAGGGTTCATCATCAGTACTTTTAGTTTCAAAAATCTATCTGTATCACCATGATACAATTGTTCCATGCAAAATACTTGTGTATCTACGAATTAATGTCCCCTGCCTAATGACATGAGGTATTTACATAGGTGACTGTATATCGACCCAAGCATTGCAAAAAAGGCCTAAAGTGTCATGTATTCTATGATAATAGGTAATTTTAACCTTACGTGCCTGAGAAATAAATAATTGATTGCGCGTGCGCGAATTTGAGTGCGAGCAGACTTTTTTTTTTATATTGCACTTCAAGATTGACCTCATCCCACCTGATGTTAAGTGGTAATGAGGTCCTAGCTTAAGGGTGACAAGTACAGCATAATAAATCTGTTACTGGACTTGTCGCCCTTACCTTGAAGGCTTGACCCCTGCTACTGATGTAGCACCCCCCAGGAGCTCTGGAAACCTTACTCACACGCAGGAATACAACAACACAAAAGTGATTGTTATTTGGCTGCGATCTTCTGTAGGCGGAGGTATTTCACCAGTCGGGCTGCTCCAGTTCGAGCGATAAATCGCTATGCCCTACCCCTCTCAAAAATAATACTGTTTGATGCCTTGTTTTGCCAGTGCTATTTTTAAGGTCATAACTGTGCATCTACAAAATCTAATCTTTTAACTGTCACTGTCTACTCGTCGCAGCTAAAACATGTCTGATGGCACGTTCCAAACCGCGATTCGCAAATGCTTCGAGCAGAGTACAAGGATTACAAGGCACCGTCTTCGTTTATTGTTTCATTCCGTTTGTAAACGGCAAGTAATCACGCTCTTAGAAGTCGTAAAAACTTTTAGGTTGTTATTAGATAAAATTCTGGACAACCTTAAACAAGAGTCAAAGTATATAATATTTTTATAGTAGTTTACGCTGCAATAGCGAACTTTGAATATTTTAAAGAAACATAAAAAAATCATCTCCCCTTGCGGTGCAGGACTCAAACCCACGACCTTCACATATCGCACGTGCTGCTCTTCCAACTGAGCTAACCGCAAGTTATCGGCCATGAAGTTTTCTGCTATATCAACCCGTTAGCCTCTCAAACTCAAACTCAAATATTTCTTTATTCAAGTAGGTTACATGTAACACTTTAGAATCGTCATTGAATACAATGCAAAGTGATTCTACTTCCGGTTCGGAACCTATCTACCGAGAAGACACCGGTAAGAAACTCAGCAGATCATTTACAGTATCAGTATCTAACTTATTGCTATGTGTAGCTCACTTTGGACCAAGTCATATAGTTTTGGTATTGATGAGTGATGAAACTCTGGTAAGTGCCCTCTGCCGAATATGTTAAGAACTACATACTTATCGAAGTCTTAGTGGCCGAGGGTTCGAGTCCCGGACTGCAAGGGGAGATAAAAAAAATCTGTTACTTTAAATAATTAAGCGTCAAACTTAATTCTGCGGCAGGGAAAAACTATTTGAGCTCTCCATTCTTTTTCCCACGTTCGACTTCATTTTAAATTGATTAATATTACGAAAACGCACAAGAATATGTATTTACTGACGCGTGTCAAGAAACACAAAGGCACACAAATGCGGTTCTCTCCCCAGCTCGCGTGTATGCAGTGCAAAAGCAATCCATTTGTTCCTTGATACGCATCGCCCCGACCCTAGGTCGACACGGAGGTCTTATGTACAAAGAACCCTCACAATTAAGACTTTTTACTGACTTTATACGGTTGCCATAGCGAGTGTGTAATTGGACAACGGACAATGTATTCCCACGCACCGACAATTATCCAATAGCTCGGTAACTAGTGAAACTACTCGACTTACGGTGATACTAGGTTCGCACAACATCCATCATAGTGTAACAAATGAACTTTGCTTGCTTTTTGCTTTTATTTCATTAATGCCCGTTGCCAATATATATACTAAAAATTACAAAATAATTCAGACATTTAAGAAAGAAAGCGTGGAGCGTTTATGTTATCTTTACTCTTTTTGGACAAAACGCTCCACGCTTTCTTTCTTAAATGTCTGAATTATTTTGTAATTTTTAGTGCGAGCTAAAAGCGTGTTTTTTAGTTTTTTAAACTATTATTTTTATTTTCTACTTTTTAGTTTTCTCATGTATCAACAATTATATAATTCTTTTTCGTATCCCATTCAGCAAACCCTTTCATTTAATACCCATATCATAGGGGTGCATTTCAAATAGCCTGTCCGTTATCTTGGACGCCCGCCATATTGGATTTGAATCACGTGACTATTTTTTTCGTATTCCTGACAGCAAACCCTTTCTTTTGATACCCATATCATGGAAGTGCATTTCAAACAGTCAGTTCGCCATCTTGGGGAGGCCACCATATTGGATTTGTAATGACGTTTCTTAGCTAGTCATGTATTGTCATCAGAACTCAGAGCGTGTGCAAAATTTCATCTTAATCAAAGACCGGGAAGTGGGTCAAATTAAGATTCAAAGATTCCGTTACATACATAGATACATACAACCCGAGCTAATAAAAGCGTGTTAAAAACGATCCGTTCTAGTGACGGATAGTAATCAATTATACGAGACGTAAGCTAAAACCGTTCCAGACTCGTAGTCAGCTGGAAAAAAACTTCATCTTTTGACACATTACGAATCGTATAATATTGGACCCAAATCGAGTATTCAATTCTATATACCATTTGCTTGACGTCTTTTCGGAATAAATTTATTATAAAAAATTATATGAAAAATAATTTCTTCTAATATTATAAACGCGAAAGTGTGTGAATGTATGGATGTCTGTCTGGATGTATGACTAGTTACTCTTTCACCCAAAACTGCTGCAAATCTTAAGTACGACGTGGGAATACGTATACTAAAAGGGGAAGACAACAATTTAAAAAAGTGCCCTAAACTGATCTGACCAAGAATCGAACCAGGTCCCCTTTCGCGTTTTGGGTGCATATCTTAGCCACTGCACCACCGAGGTTGTCAAATATAGTCACTTAATGATCCTGAATTGGACCAACAAAACAACTGTCATGGAACCTTAAATTGTATAGAAAACATTAATGGTATCCAATCCGATAGCTAAAGTTAATAAGTTTCATGTTGCTATTTATTGGCAAGCGTGTAGCCACTGTCTTATCTAAATGGTAACGCAATTGATCATGAATGATCGATCATGACTTTTCTCGTCACAAATGCAATTCAAAGAAACCATTACAAGAAACATCATTCTCTTTTTACACATTTAAGCGGTATTGTTCTTTTTATTGATTGACAATGTAAAGAAACAATCGCAGAGTCTTTGAAATTTGAGACATGGTTGATACAACACATTTTTTTAATTATGTTGGTGTCATTTTTAGCGAAAGGAAAAACCGAATTCCCCTCAATGTCTCTGGGATGCCATCATCAGATCCTGGTTACCTTGACATGGTAAGACCGACGAAATATCTTCTTTCCAACAAAAAAATCATAGAAATTCTCCGCGCACAGTCATAAAAATTATATACGATCGAATAAAAGGAACTTCCTATTTTGAAGTCGGTTAAAATTAGACCAATGTAGATAAATAATAATAGTCATGATTCAAATGGATATCTTCAATCATTTACAATATTGTAACGATTTTTCGGTTGATTGTCTACATTTTAGCAAAACAGCTATATTGTCGTTTTCGTCCTTCTTCGCCCGTGTACTCCAAGACAATATGTGTTAATACCAGATCTGGGTACAAGTAATCACAGAAATGTATCATTTAGACACCATTCAGCAGAATTAACAAGATCAACTGCTTTGGAACAGTCACAATACGACAAGACCCACACGTTGCAAAACATTTATTGTATCGCTGCCTACTGTAGAGGAAACGAAGTACCAGAACATGGTATGTCATTTACGGTGATTTTGTATTCACGCCTGTATAGTAATGCGACACAGTCGTAAATGTAAATAGAATTAATACTTTTAAGCGACGCAAATTGCACGTTCTCTAGATTTTATTCTTCCTCGTTCTACTAGCGCGTATTCCTCGTATAACGGAGCTCGGGGTCAGCTTCAACTATAATCCTGATTTGAAGAGCCTGGACCTATTTCAGCGATTGCTAATTGACCCCCGCAACCTTTACAAGGGAACCTGATTTTGGATCATAGTCGAGTGCAATTTCTTAAGGAGGCTTTCAAATCACTGAATCTACATTACTGTCGGTCGGACAATCAGCCTGCATCCCAAATAAAATAGGAAAACGTCACAAAGTGAAACTGTTTGCCGCGGGATTCGACCCCAAGATCTCCTGCGGATATTAAGATGACAGTAGAGAAGACCTGGATAAGAGTAGCAGACAACTGTTAGAGGGTGGCTACAAAGGAGTGGGATTTAAAAAGAATAAGAGAGACAAGATCCCACCATTTGATTGTAGCTGAAAGCAATACTGCGAGCAAGATTTAAAGGTCTTTTTGATATCGATGTGTTAACATGATTCAATCTTGTGGTTCCCTCTAGACGCGGACACCCAGGGGTCCGTAAATGGTGCTAAGAGCTCTGAGGATATAACGAACCTGTCCCCCCAAAGAGGTATGCATTTGACTAATCCTGAGGTCGAGATTCCACATACATAATCCACATTCAGGAATCAGTGAGAGACTGTGCACATTGTTTTAGGTGTATTAGGGACCACAATCTAAAAAGGTTGGGAACCACTGCTCTAGACGTTTCACACACCGTATCTTGCTCCAAATTAAAATCGGTGCAACATTAACAGGCGTTAGCGAACTTTTCGATTTGCAAACGGATTGTCAGACATGGCATTCAAAGTTCCAACCTTAGCACTGAGCGTCAGGTGTAAACGAAGTACGTTCGATCCGGCCGCGGCCTTGGTGGGCACCAGGCCGCGCCTCCGCGTGGGCCCCGATATTGCGCCGGTATCATGTTGCCGCTTGTTCGCGAATTACGCAGTCTACCATTAGATATTGATAAGGTTGATTTCAGAAGTGATTTAATAATCGAACTACATCATCAGTTGGGAAAAGGCATATGCTGATATTTTTCCAGGAGATCCTTGAAGAAGAAGACTCACGTTGGATGGTCTTTCAGCTACAGTTACTGCTTCAGCAACGGACAGAAGATACAAAAAATATTCCGTCCTAGATAAATTACGCGCTTAGGGCAGACCGGGAATGATTGACTGTAGGGGTAAGTTCACTAGCTGTCGATAACAGGTAGACGATTGACCAACGCGAATAACCATACATTGACCAATTGATACATTGTTAATTTCTAAAAATTTAGTAGGAGGAGATGAGGGTTTTTCGCATCTTGTTAATTGACGCAAGTGGGTCGAGTACATTTAGTTTTCAAGTTACGGGTAATAATAAATTATACGAGGAGTAAGCTAAAAACGTCAGATAGCTGATATGGAAAGTAAATTTGAAATTAGAATTAACGACACGTAGAAAAACGGATTGACATTTCTGACACATTACGAATGGTATATTGAAACCGGGCATAAGTCACACTTAATTTTCCAACACAAACATCGCAAAATCAATATTCTTACCATTTAGCTATAAAGAAGATGCGATTCTGACATTACCAATGAACATACAAACAATGGGCTCGTTCTTGAGCTTGCACGGTCCATTGCGTATGCGCATTTTATTGTTAACATCCTCCGAAACGAGTGCGCATTGTCGCATGTGCAACGAATCAGTGCACACAACAGGCAGGTGATAAAGTAATCGCGTAGGGCCGAGACGAACAGAAAGACACGATGCTATATTGTTACATTTTCTGTACATCCCTATGTATGCTTTGATCTTTAAAACTACGCCACGGATTTTCATGCGATTTTTTTCGACAAATAGAGTGATGTATGAGGAAGGCTTGTATGTATAATCCATACATATTGCAGTACAGTAAAAATTTGTATTTACTTGAACCCGTGCGAAGCCGGGGCGTGTAGTTAGTAATAAATAAATATTGGACAATCATACTGCTTTGATTTAGTGGAAAGTAGCTTAGGCACCCAAATTACATAAATCAGGAACAACGACAGTAGGTATTACAACGCCCAGACCTGAGAAAATATAAAAAAATTCGTTTCCATGTTAACCCAACCGGGAATCGAACCGAGACACCAAAGTCCGCTCCGCACGCCAGTCAGCTATGGCGGTCGGAATTTGTTAATGTTATGGGGTATTGTGGATAATCACCAATGTCGATGGTGTTTTAACTTGAAATCTGTTCTTAATTTATACTTGAATCTGAAATATGTATACCGGTGAAGATTAGTTTTGTTCCCAAATGATTCAAATATAATAATGCAAGCAATTAGTTCACACTGGAAGCTATCGTGTCGATATCTCTTGAACAATCCGCTAACACTCAAAGATAAGTATCAAACAATTTACGATCGAATAAAATGTTGGTAAATCTAATTTGTTAATAAAATACTCGCAAAAAGTATTTTATGAAACATTTACAATTCACATCAAATGAGCACTGAATAGCTGTTGCTTTATAAATGATTGATCAGATTACAAAGTAGACATAATATCGGCTAATAATATAAATAAAAATAGAACTTATTTAGACGACTTAGTCGACAGTTTCGTTATAAAAGCTCATAAAAATGATAAAGCCAAGAATCGAAACATGAAAAATATTCGATAACAAAATACGATCCGATTAGAAAGCTCTTAGCGACTTAGAAAGTGAGCAAATAAAAATAGATCAGTCTGTTACAGAAATTCTGCTAATAATTTCCTAAGCAACTCATTTTCTTCGTTTCAGACGTTGAGAAGGTCACAAGTTATTAATATTTCAATACTCAAACGTAAGTAGACTAGATCGCTAGTTTAGCTCATCGAAAGAGTATTTTAAAATGAAATTTCAATTTGTTTTAGTCACAACTGTCACGCAAAATTTAGTGTTTACGCAGCCCTCGGAAATCATTAACTAGGTATGCCGGGAAAATCTATTCTAAATCTTCGGTGTCAGTTAAAACAATCTGTAGCAGTAATCAATACAAGATACATTCATATATTTAGCATCATCTTTCGAAGTCAATTGGTAGACGTTTGATTTTAATTTCGCAATCAATCTTGAACATGGTGAACAAGCCTTATTTTAAGTAACGACTGCGAAGCCTTATCATCGCTACCGAACTTACGGGAGAGCAGATGGTTCTTACTTTAGATTGTAAATAAGACAATGACTGATCATTATTAGCATTAGCCATTATGTCAGATCGTTTATTTCAATCACCAAGCTGTGGATCATCATAACATATCTACGTGTTGCCATCGAATTGATATTTCAAAAGCCCTACAATTTTTATCTACATCAATGCTTCAACTTTTGTTTTATAATTCATTTGGCATGGCTGGTTTAGAACAGGTATTATCTAAATATTAGATTTTCCAAAAATATGGGGTTCATTTTTTTATTTTACACCTAATCAAAAAATAACAACACATCAAATTGAATACAGAAGACCGCAGCCAAATAACGATCACTTCGGTGTTGTTTGTTCCTGCGTGCAAGTAAGGTTTTGAAGGCTCCTCGGGGGTGCTACATTAGTAGCAGGGGTCAAGCCTTAAAGATAAGGGCGGCAAGTCCAGTAATATCTTTATTGTGCTATACTTGTCGCCCTTAAGCTAGGACCTCATTACCACTTAACATCATGTTGGATGAGGTCAATCTTGAAGCACAATATATAATCAAATCGAGCTACTAGACGTTGTCACGAAGTAAGTAAGTACTTCAAAGTAAACACTTACCTGATAGCACCCGATAAGGTACGCCGCGTTGAGCCTAAGCGTCTCATTGTTGCTGGTGTAGAAGACGATCTTTTTCTTCGGACTCTTCTCCAGTTCCTCAGTGAGCCGTTTGCAGAACTGGTACAGGTGGCACAGGTGGTACGGGCCGAAGTCGAAATAGAAGTTCTCGTAGACGATGTCGTCCTCGATGTGGAAGTACTTGCTGTTGCGTGTTGGTTTCGGCTTGTACCCGGTCTTGAGAGTCGCGAAGTACAGTCTGTCTGGGAGAGAAAATGGCGTGTTTAATAATGATCTTGGTATTTCTTAATGGTACTGTTACGAGCTTCGGGTTCGTGACAATAAAAACAGCCGATAAAAATTATCAAAAGTCACACTTTAATTGAACGCCACTAATTACAACCTCAAAACGCACTAATTAAAACAACAATCGCTCCCAAGTCGCACTTCAAAATCGCTTTCGAAGTAATCACTTGTATCGCTAATTCAATACTGTCCCGGTTGCGGTGAATCCCGTCCTTTTATATTGCCGCGGCCGTTCCCGAACCTTCCAACGCAGAAACATCCGGAACATTCGCGCGCAGTGCGGCCTTGAACGGCCGTACGCTCGGTCAAGGTCATTGTTCTAGTAAATTCTGGCGTACGCGTCTCGACTCTCTATAGTCCCGCCTTTCCACACTAGATGGCGCTGGTTACTAAGAACGTTAATCGTGGCGCGTAACACTGCCCCCTCCTAAGACATGCTCGTCCCGAGCATTTTCGGCTCCATAATAACGCGCCAATCGATCCACATGGACGATCTTAGGAGTACCCCTCGCACCTTTTTGTATCCGGTAGGTTACGTCATTGATCTTAGTCACAATTCGATACGGCCCTTCCCATTTCGCCTGAAGCTTAGGAGATTTCCCCTTGCTGCGGATTGGATTGTGCAACCACACTAGTGAACCTTCGTCAAACTCTTTACTGTTCATTTTGCGGTCATAGCGGGTTTTCATTCTTTCAGACATTTGCTGGCCCGATTGTCTCACGTGCTCACAAATGTCATTCATCTTGTTCCGTAAGTTATTTGCATAATCTGTTATACTGCATGGGGAATCAGGTGGTATTCCGGTGATCATGTCTGCAGGCAGTCGTAGTTCTCTTCCAAAGTTTGCGAACGCTGGTGTTACCGATGTACTTTCGTGAACAGCGCTACGATATGACAGCAAAAATGGTTGTATGTGCTTGTCCCAATCTCGTTGCCGATTTTCCACAACTTTTGCCAAGTACCTCTCTAGTGTCTGATTAAATCGTTCCACCATTCCATCCGACTGTGGGTGGTAAGAAGTTGTTCTTGTTTTATGAGTTCCCATAACTCGACAAGTTTCCTGGAATATTTGGGACTCAAAATTCCTTCCTTGATCACTGTGGATTTCCAAGGGAACTCCAAAACGACAGAAGACTTCATAAACTAACTTATCAGCAACTGTCGAGGCCTCTTGATTTGGAATGGCGAAGACTTCCGGCCACTTAGTGAAGTAATCCATCACAACCATGAAATATTTGTTACCACTTTCACTTTCCGGGAACGGCCCCGCAACGTCAAGGGCTATCCTCTCCCATGGTGCGCCCACATTGTACAGCTTCAATGCACCTCTACTACGAGTCTGAGGTCCCTTTACAGCCGCACAACTTGTACATTTGCGACACCAGTCCTCGACATCGTCCCGACAGTAGACCCAGTAGAACCGTTCTCGTATCTTTAGTAGTGTCCGTTTTACTCCCAGATGACCTCCTGAACAACCATTATGGTACAGCTGTAGAACATCCGGTACTTGACCTTTGGGGACAACCATTTGCAGATGACAGCTGTCTCCACGAGCATTTTCCCATCTACGGCACAGAACTCCATCTTGAATCACCAAGCTGTCCCATTGGGCCCAATAGCTCTTTGTGATCGAACTCATCGCTGAGACGTCGCTCCACCTAGGCTTAGGAACTCCGGCCTTCATCCACTCTAGAATCGGCTTGATGTCCGCATCCTCCTGCTGTGCACGTTGTAGGCTTTCCTTCCACTCGTTGCTAAGGTCTGTCTTGAGCATCCTCACAGGAACAACTTCTTTACTTTCTTGCCTGGTACAATGCTTGCAGTCTTCAGGACAAGGTCTTCTTGACAATGCATCTGCGTTACCATGAGATTTTCCGCTGCGATGTTCCACCACAAAGTCGTATTCCTGCAGTAATTCAATCCATCTCGCAACTTGTCCTTCCGGATTCTTGAACTGCAAAAGCCATTTCAGTGCAGCATGGTCAGTTCGTATGTGGAATTTCCGCCCCAGAAGATATTTGCTAAAGTGCTGCAACGACTTTACTACAGCAAGCAGTTCTCGTCTCGTAACAGAATAGTTCCTTTCAGGTTTCGACAAAGACTTGCTGAAGTAAGCTATCACAATTTCTTGATCGCCATTCCGCTGGGATAATACACCGCCAAGTCCTATGTCACTTGCGTCTGTGTCAACTATGAATTCCTTACTCACATCAGGGTATCCCAAAATAGGTGTTTTGCACAGACGGTCCTTTAGCTCCTGGAATGCGATGTCACAACTTCCATCCCAGCAGAAATGTCGCTTCTCCTCCGTTAGCTTATGCAGGGGTTTTGCTATATCTGCAAAGTTCTTAACAAAACGCCGATAGTAGGAACACAAACCAAGGAATGCTCTGACCTGCGTCTTGTCTTTTGGGATTGGCCAATCCTTTACAGCAGCGATTTTCTCTGGATCCGTGCTGATACCTTCTTCAGACACTACATATCCCAAAAAGCTAACTTGCCGTTTGAATAGTGAACACTTCTTCGGGCTTAACTTGAGGTTGGCACTCTGGATCTTCATGAGCACGCGTTCCAGATTTAGAAGATGTTCTTCAAACGTACGGCCTACGATGATTATGTCATCCAAGTAGACTAGACAGGCATCGCCAATCAGACCGGTAAGTACAAGTTCCATCAACCTTTTAAACGTTGCCGGAGCGTTGCACAATCCAAACGGCATGACTTTGAATTGCCACAGACCCTTTCCTGTCGAGAATGCAGTCTTCTCCTTGTCTTTAGGATCAATTTCAACTTGCCAGTAACCACTTTTTAAATCTAGCGTGCTAAACCACTTTACTCCAGTAAGCATGTCCAGCGTGTCATCAATTCTTGGCAAAGGATAGCTGTCTTTCTTTGTAACGTCGTTCAGACGACGATAGTCAACACAAAACCTCATGCTACCGTCTTTCTTTCTTACCAGCACTACAGGTGAACACCATGGACTAGATGAAGGTTCAATAACACCATCCTTCATCATTCCCTCAATCATGGTTTCCACGTCCTTTTCACGTGCTACGGGCAATCTCCTTGGCCGCTGACGGATAGGCAATTCTTCTCCTGTGTTAATTTTGTGTTGAACTAAGCCAGTCCTTCCGATGTCAGCATCGTTTGACGAGAAAACGTTGGCATACTTGAGCAACATTTGTTTCGCCTTGACCATTTCATTTTGGGACAGAGCGCTGCGGCAGTCTTCTAAAAGTGTGGTCACTCTCGTTTGTGTATCTTTGCTGACGGTCCCGGTCGATTGATGTTGGCATCGACGCAACCAATCCACTTCCTCGCAAGTACCAACTAGTGTGCCTTTTTCTATAACCTGTTCCTGGTCACAAAGGTTCAGCACACGTACCCCTGAGATGTCGGTGGCTCTAACCAAAGTGCGTGCCACTTTCCATGGAAGGTCATTTTCTACCCTTTCCACAAGTACACAACGTTGAGTTTGCCCAGGATTCCGAGGAAGACTAACCGGCACAATCGTTTCCGATCTCGGCGGAAGAACAATCTTTTTAAGGCTGTATACATTCCCTGGTAACGCGCCTTCCACGAAAAGTTCCTCTCGTCCACATTTCAGAACACCTTGCTTGACGTCAATTTCGCAACTATTCTTCCTCATAAAGTCAAGGCCCAGGATGCAATCGTCCATTATATCCGCCACAATGACATTATGCAGGTAGGTTCTGTTGCCTAGCTTCAGCCCCATCTTCTTCTCTCCATGGACGGGTATGCGCTGACCTGTGGCTGTTACCAAATTAATGTGTTCTCGGTTGTATGCAGAGTCCCCAAGGGACCGTCTCATAATTTGGGAACTGACAACCGTGCGAGAGGCTCCAGTGTCTATAGTCAGCTTACACGGCGTTCCGTTTACCTCGCCCTGGATGACTAGGCTGTTCCCGTCTTGGGTTTGTTTGATCGAAACCCTTGGGGCTCTTTGAACCTTAGCCAGCACCCGCCCCGCAGTCTTGGCTATTACTCGTTTCCCTGCTGCTGGTGCTGGGCGGTGCTCTTAGCTGGACTGCCGTCTTCTCCTTCTGCAGTTCGCTTAGGGCAACTGGATCGAAAGTGGCCCCTTTCCCCGCAGCCATAGCACCTAGGGCTGTAACTTTTATTGCGGTCGCGAACTGAAGCCGCTGCAACCTCCCTGACGCGATGGGAACGATGATCCTGCCGCACAGCTTCCACCTCCAGTGCATGGGCCAAGGCGTCCTTAAGCGTCCCATGGTGCCCGAGCCTCACAGCAGCTCTAACTTCAATATCGCGGATGCCGTCGATGAACGCCTGCACCAGGTTCCCATCAATAAGCGCTGGTACGGACTGGTAAGCTTTACGCACCAGCTTCTCCACTTCAAGGGCCCACTGCTGCAAGTTTTCGCTGCTGCGTTGCACGCGGTCCTTAAGCTGTGCGCGAAACACGTGTTACAAGTGAGCGTCGCCATATCGAGCCTCCAGTGCCTCAAGGAGCTGCTCGTAAGTCACTTCCTTACCGAGAGCTTCCAAAACTGATAAGGCCTGGTCACGAAGGCCTAGGGTGAGGGCAGTCATGGCCTGATTTTTATTCCAGCCATTCGCTTTCATGACTGCCTCAAACTGGATTTTGTAGGCCGACCAGGAAGAAGTTCCGTCGAACGGTGGCACTTTGAATCCACGTAGCGAAGGTGTTGTAGCTACGGGAGCTGCGATTGCTTCTCCAAGTTTAAGACAATCCAGCGTTTTCTTAACGTCTGCCATCACGGTCTTCTTCACATCAGCCACTACGTAGTCAACCCGATTATTGACTTGGTCGATCCGGATTTCAGCTTCCAGCAGGCGGTTGTCATGTTGAGCAACCTTATCCTTCACCTCCTTTATGTCTTTCCCGAAGGTAGCGTGAAGGTCCTTCAGAAGAAGCATCTGCTCTTCTTGGCGGCGAGCCTGTTCCTCCTGGCGGCGAGCCTGTTCCTCCTTGTCCTGCTGCCTCTGGTCTTCCAACCGACGAGCCTGTTCCTCCTGGCGGCGAGCCTGTTCCTCCTTGTCCCGCTGAAGCTGTTCTTCCAATCGACGAGCCTGTTCCTCCTGGCGGCGAGCCTGTTCCTCCTGGCGGCGAGCCTGTTCCTCCTGGCGGCGAGCCTGTTCCTCCTTGTCCCGCTTTAGCTGTTCTTCCAACCGACGAGCCTGTTCCTCCTGTCGGCGAGACTGCTCCTGCAGCATCATCATCAGAGCAGCAAGGTCTGGTGCTGCCGATGCTGCTGGTGTTGCTGTGGACGGGCCGGCCTCCGTGGTTAATAACTGGCTTTCCGATTCCTGCGGCAAAGCTCCACCAAAACGTCTCTGGTCCGTCTCCTGTTGGCGTTGACTCCGGGTACGGATACCTTCCGTGTCGTCTTTAGGTAAAATCGGCATAATTTAAATCCCACTTCTGACACCAATTGTTACGAGCTTCGGGTTCGTGACAATAAAAACAGCCGATAAAAATTATCAAAAGTCACACTTTAATTGAACGCCACTAATTACAACCTCAAAACGCACTAATTAAAACAACAATCGCTCCCAAGTCGCACTTCAAAATCGCTTTCGAAGTAATCACTTGTATCGCTAATTCAATACTGTCCCGGTTGCGGTGAATCCCGTCCTTTTATATTGCCGCGGCCGTTCCCGAACCTTCCAACGCAGAAACATCCGGAACATTCGCGCGCAGTGCGGCCTTGAACGGCCGTACGCTCGGTCAAGGTCATTGTTCTAGTAAATTCTGGCGTACGCGTCTCGACTCTCTATAGTCCCGCCTTTCCACACTAGATGGCGCTGGTTACTAAGAACGTTAATCGTGGCGCGTAACAGTACCAATCCTCTGAAAAAGACTTTTTTGAATGCTATTGGAGCATAACTGATTCCTCCAGTCCGGGTGGTGATGATCAAACAAAATTGTCATGCGCATGCGCTCGCGACTTCCGTTCTTCCTTCCGTTTGGAAATTAGACCCCCCCCCCCCCCCCGTTCAGGCCCTGGCTAGTATATTGTACCGATTATATAGCTTAGTAGTAGTCTAAGCCTTTAGTTCAATAAATGCGCACCACAATTTGAAAGTTTACATCATATTCGCTGCGGTCAATAGATATGCAGATTATACATTCAATTATTGATCACCCTTTCAGACTTGGCCATCCATTCCGACCAGTGCCTAAGTTAGTACTAAATTATGCAGTTATATAATTTGCTAAAAAAAGGAAATGGAATCCTTTGGGTGACCCAAAGGATTCCAATGACAATGTAGAAAGTCAAAATATCGAATACTTCTTAATTTTAAATCAAACATCTTTTTTTAATTTTGAAGCATGGAATGTCCAGTATTTATTTAAAATCGAAATTAGACAGTTAACTCAGAGGGTAATTTTGAGCCGAAATTAATAAAAAAGCCATGGCAAGAGAAACATACCGGCTACTAAAATTATTATTCAGTATGCATCCCTTGAGTTTATGAACTCATGAATAATTACTGTACTTCAGAGTGGTCATAAAAATTTAACATCATTTGAACTCAATAATACTTTTGCACTATTCTTTGCATAATTCATTTTTTTTTTACGATAAATAAGTATTTCAGTTCGAAAAATTTTGGTTGTTTCCAATTTTGGTTTCTTTTGTTATTGACCAGTAAGCCTACTCCCGAAAACGAAACGAAGAAAGGAATGGTTTCATTTTTGAAGAATATTCGAAAATTCGGGAGTTAAACGTAGTTTTTGATATGCATAAATAAGATTTTGTTCTTTCAAACCGCTTTAGTCGCCTTTGAAGTTCTGACTTGATTACGATTATGAGAATTACAAATTGCTATAGGTTCCGACATTTTTCGTTTTTGGGAGTAGACTCCCAGACTACCGTAATCATATTCATTAGACAACTTAAAAATAATTGTTTTAAAAAAAAATTATAATTACTTTATCAAAAATGCATGACTTTTGTGGGTTAAAGCATTCCATCATGAAACGGAAGCCTGTATTAATCGTTGGGAATATACAAACGTGAAAATAAAGTATTTTAACGTAGCTAAATTTTATCTTGGAAGTTTTACATATATATGTTACCGTTGAGATATAGAGATATACCCACGACATTATAAGTTGTTGACTTGTTTATAGCTGTACCTTAAGAACATTATATAGGCATACTTTATCAAAACAGTTTAAAACTTTACCTAATACACTTTACCAAAACAGTTTAAAACTGTAACGGAAACACAGCAACATGACAATCGAAGCAATCAAAACAACACGTCGTTCTCGTGTCTCACAAATTGATTTCAAAGCCAATTAACAACAGGGGTCGAGTAAAGATCCACCCCTATGAGGGATCCACCCCTAATGTGGGGGTAGCAAGAAGTCTAGACGAATGCATAGGCGTATTGCGACCAAACATGCGAGTCCGTGCAGGGCGACCCCGTTGTTTTCTATTCATGAATACCATTATTTTCTAAGCAAATAAATTCGCTATTTTAAACTTTCATGACGGTATTATCGTTATAAGCGTTGTGCGTGCCAACGGTCCACTTTACATTTTCACACAAATCAATCTGTTTTGCGGGTTGTACTAATAAAAATTGGGTATAAAGCCCGTGTTATGTTTGGTCGTTAATTGCGTAATAGTTATTGTCTGACCTCATACAGTTTGCGAATGCTACGCTGAGTCGTCTTGAAATGTACGCTTTTATTGACTTGTCGTAAAATAAAATGTTCTTGCACATTTTTTCAATTTTAAGTATAAGCATTCGTTGTTTGTATGTCTTTTCGATTTCAAATTTTCTAGTTGATAGTAGTTTTCAATGGGTGGAGGTTTCATTTTTTGTTTATACCCTTGATGTGCCCGTTGCGCGGCAGCAACGGTGAAGTTACTCCACCGAAAGATAAGCTAAGCACGCCTCAATATTGGAAAGGTGACCATTCCGACAAAATTTAGTGTCATTTATCATGAGCATATCCGTTCTTCGCTAGTAAGTTAATCTGCTAGTCTGGAATAGTAATTGGATGGTTAAGTCCATCTTTAAACCAAGTCGGTAGCAATTTGGTGGGTTGAAAACATCTGATAGTAATGTTGGTCACTTTAGTTTCACACTTCACCCTTTCACTAATCTGCATTGGAACTAGTATTGGCAAAATATCGATGATAAAACAGCCGATAGTTTTTTTTATCTAAACGGAAGCGGCATAACTAACTAGATTCGCGTAGTTTGAATAAATTTATTTTGTTTCATAGTTCACATGAGGCCTGTGTTATTTGCCAATATACCCGTCGAAATCACGTCATGTTCCAATTATCGTCTGCATATTAGTTTTATAAAACACCCTAAAAAGGACTGAGTTTTTTCTTTTGAAACACATGCTACCTACTGTTACCAAGGTAACATACCAACTTTATTTGCTGCAAAATGCCATCTTTTTCGAAGTTTATAGATTGAGTTCGTTACCTTATTTCAATATTATCACTCCTCTTTATTTACTTTTGAAATGTTGAGGGCTGTGAATCGACAGATTTACATGCCTACATAATGAACGTCGGTTTATGAGTAAAGAAATATTGACACAAGGGTGTTTTGGTGTGTTTTGCATAGTAACTTGAGTTACAAGATTTATATTAAAATGTTATGTTAAGGTTGTCTGGAAGATGTCTCTACTCACGCAAACGTAGCAACTATCAATGTTATCAAATTTTATATGTGAGTTATCACCTTATAAAATAATCTTTCAACATTTAAACTTAGTTCTAGGCACTAGGTTATTGTGACAAGCAGATAACAATAAGTGACCACCTTTAGAGGGTTACTTATAATTACGTAAAAAGTTTCAAACAATGGTCAGAAACCCCCCAAGAAACTAATCAATACTTTTTTTCCACAAACGATGCTCTACAACAGAGAGAAAAACACTTAGAAAATGGCTTTGGAAATACAATACCTAACAAGAATTTTATTTGGACTCCCTTATAGGGAGGTACAACAAGTGAATCCATATAAATGTTATGGCGGAGTTATTAAAACTCAGGCACAATTTTTATTTGGTTTCCCACTCAGTACAGAAATGCTTGTTACGCGACTGGACAGGTACACGACACGACAATAATATATATCTTTTATTTTCATCCAAAGCTTGGAATGAAAAAAAATAATTATCTATCTAATGTGTAAGTAAAAAAAAAGATACTGGTATATTCATTAAATAAATAATAATAAATAAATAAATAAATGCGCCAGACAATCACACCAATCATCTGGTCTCAAACTAAGGTTTTCCCTTGTACTATGAGTACCAGACGACGGATACCAACTGGGGGCGTCATCCCAGCACACCCAACCATGGTACAATCATCATATTTTATATATATATTATATTTATTCATGTATGTCTATATGTATATTTAATTGTTTCCGAAATTAATTTTGTAACGCTTGATAGTTACTATTCTCGTGTATTATGTTTTTATTTTATTTTTTAGATTACTTATGCACTTTGTCACTATTACCGCACCCATAAACTAACGCTCCGCATGACCCAAAGGTTGACTGGTAGAGAATGCCCATAGCATTAAGCCCACCTGTTGTACTTTTTTTTGTGCAATAAAGTTTTTAAATAAATAAAAATAAAATCATTATTCATGTAAAACGGTTTTAGTCTCACCAACTATGTAGGTAATAAATCATTATTCACGAAACACAGTCGAAAGCCTTTTGCAATTCCAAAAAAGGTAATTGTTAAAACCCTATGAAATGCCGAGCCGAATCAATCCGCTTCTGACCTTTGTGAATAGGGAGGCTGATACGACCTCGAACATTGTTACACATAATATATAAACACTGTAGCGATATTGTTTCAATGTTCAAGTTCACTCGCTTCCCGCTGTCCATCCCTATGTATATAGGTTTAGTGGATCATTCATTTTTATTTATATTAGGGTCTCATAAGTATACAAAGCCAGGACGGTTCGCTAGTCTATATCAAGGCAAAGTACGAAAATGGCTTTTATAGCGACTACACAACACAGTAACAACTTTAAAACAGCTAATTGGGGCAGGTATGATTACGTTAGGGACTTTTAACTCCCAGGGCGGTAGTTGTCAGTACAACGAGCAACTTCAGCAGTTAACCCATCAAGTCAAGTCGGAATACGTAACAAAACCCTGAACTTTAAACTGCAGTGTCCACATGAGGGGGGGCTTGAACGTTTGCGTCAAGTGGCTATAATTGCCACTACGATTCCGTGCTTTTACGTGCATCTTGGGTGCGACGCAAGCTGTGAGATATGAGCAAGCAAATGAGAGAGCCGATTTCAAAAGGCGTAAGAAGCAAAGAAGGCTGTGCGAGATTCTTTTTTTACTTGTTTGGATACAAAGTTTGGATACTGTTGATTGGCTGAAAATACACTGTACTCATGTCTTCAGCCAATCAGAAGCTGACGCACTGAATTCGAATCGATTTTTACAATTGTTAAGAGTAAAATTAATTCACTTGCGTGACGCATCCTATGGTCATGTGATTTGGCATTTACCATGCTGGAACAAATAGTCTCAAATACTAGAGCATTATATTTTTTCCTACCTGATTGATATAGAATTTAAGACCTTTTCCATTTTAAGCATTTACAATAAGATAACGGGTTAATACGCGATAACATTTTTTATTAGTTAATAGGTTAGCTCGTGATCATGGTTGGTGCAACGGACTGCAACGATACGTAGGTAGTTCGTAGTTTAATGATAAATGCGAAGCCTTATCCTCTTCACGAAACTTATGGAGATTCTCACCTCTGTAACAGGTGCAACGGAGTGATACGGTTATTTTATGACGACATTTGCCTTGCCCGCTCCCGCTTCCGCTTCCTTTTTGGCCACACCCGGGTTTGCATACCCTTACGTAACCAAGGCCACGCTGACACTAGCCGCGCCTCGTCGCATGTACAGGTGAAATGGGAAATTAAGTTTGTTTCAGCGCCCCGACTCACATCACAGAAACAGTTTACTAGGAATATTGGATTCGTTATAGGGTTGAGTTCGATAGGTATCTAGGTGCTCGGTCAAAATGTAAATTTAATGATCTACCTGTGTATCTTATCTAATGGACGCTTTGGTTTTAGGCAAGAAGATTTTGTATGAAATATATTTTGGTTTGTAAAGTCGTTTACTATTCATAAGTCTGACTGTTGAAATGTACACAACATGCCTACTTGCGCTGATTTGACAAAATTGACAAAAAAAATGATTTGAAATAATGAAATTCCGTAACTATTTTTGAAGAACCATTTTCTAACAGTCCCTTATTCACGAACGGATTTGAATTTGTAAACTATGCTTTGTCTCTTCTTTTACGAAACAATAAGAGCAAGACCAAACATAGATTTTCCGCATTGGAGATTCTATTCCAATGTTTGTAAATAAAGGGGTAGATGTCCTTTTAAATTTTAATATATTGGTGAATAAGTACAATTAAGACTTACGATGATATAATGGTTACTCTTTTATCTTTTTACTGTAGTTTTTTACAAGTGCTTAAACAGAAAACTAATATCTAAATTTCAATTATAATATTTTTCTTCTTATTATTATCTCTCGCGTTTAAAAACAACGCAGTGATTCCTGTAATGAAACGTCTTAAAAGAGACTGCGCGGTGATTTGAGCTATTTGTTTCAGACGAATATTAAATTTTTTTTTTAATTGTCAATATTATACAGCCTCTCTTACATCTCCCAGAATCGCCACGACCTCACCCTCCGGTTAATAATTCCTTAGCTTCCACCAGCAAATCAGAAAGTATTCAAACTATTTTCACATTGCATTTCCAGCTCTCACATAGATATTGCCTATTAACATAAACACAGGAAACTTGCTTGATTTACGAGACTCGGGATGAATGAGTTATTCCATGCTTTGCGGAGATTTTATCTATGGGCCTAGAAATAACACCCTAGGAACTTGTTGTAAGTACCATATCTACACTAATATTATAAAGAGGAAAGATTTGTACCTATTTTTGTATGTTTGCATGTTTGTAATGAATAGGCTCAAAAAGTACTGGGCCGATTTAAAAAAATATTTCACCAAAAGAATGCTACATTCTTCCACTTTGGCATAGGCTACAAAATTAGGGATCGTTGGTAAAATTTGAAAAATTTCAACAGAAAAGCGGGAAACATTCTCTAAGGCGAAACGAAGTTCGCCGGGACCGCTAGTTTAAAATATTTGTATTTTTATTTTATGTTTATTTACGATACCCATGTTTAAATTGTTCTGTTTGTTTTTTAAATTATATAAAGTTCGCTAGTGCTGCGTGAAGCACTTTAAATAATTAAAAGTCTACGTATATATTTATCACGTACTAGCTGACCCGGCGAACTTAGTACCGCCTTAGCAAGTGAAAAACTATTCCGTGGCGAGTTATTTTCAAAAATTATAATTAGTGCGATATAATTTAATAAAGGAACAACGTGTCCGAACAAACGATGCTCTTTCAATATAGTCTATGGCTGTGAATGACGTTGACATTTGTTACGCGCGTTTTTTAAAATATGCAAAAATTAAATGTATATTTTCAATCTTTCTGTGAGATTTTCTTAATATTTTTTTCCGTAAGAACCTAGTACAGAGTATTAGAAAACTACAAAAATTCAGCCAAATCGGTCAAGCCGTTTTCATGTTATGTCGTGACAACGGGAAACGGGTTTCATTTTTATATACCTATATAGATTCAGTTTTTGTTCTCAATTTATATATTTGCACAGCTATATACTATTTCCTCTACCTAAAGGTTATCTACAAGCGTTAGCTTTCTAGTAATAAGACGGCCTTAATTGTACTATAATTCGTTAAAATTAATGGTTTGCGCCATAAAGTTTTAATGGATTTGTTGAAATTGAATGATTTGTGCAAATTATTCAATTTAATTTTATTCAAGTCAATCAAAAACATAGTTTCGTATCGGACAAATTATCTGATCAAGATAGCTCAGTTTCACTGATTGAAGTTGCTTCTTGTCCAGTCCTGTTCGCATTTTATGAGTGTTATTAAGGGCACGTGTTAATTACTTATTGTAAGTAGTCATTAGAAGGAGACACACCATTTAGAAAGGTAATCATTAGGTATATGAAGATAAATAAAAAATTGGACATAATCACATACATTGCTTTGATCATGTAAGTAGCTAACACACTTGTGTAACAGAAATCAGAAACGATGGTACCACAACAACCAGAGAAAATATAGAAAACTTTGACCCGGCCGGGTATCGAGTACGGGATCTCAGAGATGGTGCGACACCAAAGTCTGGCCTACTCGCCTCTCAGATACGAAGGTAGTCATCTAACTAAAGGAATTGCAAAAACATGACACGACGCTAAAACTGTCATCCAACGACGAAGCCTCAAAAGTCGCAGGCTGCTTAAACGTCGACTGACGCAAAAGGCAGACGTAAATCGTGTATTTACAACGTCTCTAATAATACGCCTCATAGACTTTTTTTTTCTTATATTCCACTTCAAGAAACCTCATGACCTCTTTCCACCTGTTGTTAAGTGGTAATGAGGTCCTAGCTTAAGGGCACCAGTAAGGCATAATAAATCTGTTACTGCACTTTTCGCCTTAACCTTGAAGGCTTGACCCCTGCTACTAATGTAGCACCCCCAGGAGCTCTGGAAACCTTACTCACACGCAGGAACACAACAACACAGAAGTGATTGTTATTTGGCTGCGGTCTTCTGTAAGGTGGAGGTATTCCACCAGTCGGGCTGCTCCAGTTCGAGCGATATCTCGCTATGCCCTACCTCTCTTATGACTTAGTCCAAAGCACGTCAGACTGCACAATTCGGTCTTATGTCGTACATGTAAGAACTAATATCGAACTGAATCTGTTTACCTCGATGTGCTGTTTGCTGTGCATAAAACACGATTCTTATTACTGCCTACAATTTGCAATGTGTTTATATCGATTTTGCGGCACACTTTTAGTTTAGCAATCGCGTTTTACAACCGAAGTGTAATTAAATGAATAACAGTGAAGCGGAAATTTCGTAAATACACCGAACATGTTTATCTTTTTGGTTATATTTTAGCTTTAGCGGGATCGGTTCTAGGTTAAGTGGGCTAGTTCTGATAGCAGATACAATTTATTAGCGTAGTGTGAAAAAAATTATCATGATCGACAAAGATTTGTAAACATCCATAAAAACACGCTATAACTTCGACTTGACACAGATCTGCAAAATTAGGTCATATTAAATTCAGATTATAGCAATTCATTATTATTAGGTAATTGCCATTAAAATTACAAAGAATGTTCTTTTTACCGCTTTAAAATAAAATTATGCCCGCCCTACTGGTATGTGTCCAGTAGTGTTCTTTTGTTATTAAATCTTATATCTATTATAATGTATGTACGGGAATAACTTCAAAACAACCGCAACAAATTGGATAATTGCTTTTTTGTTATGTTCTTAATTATTCAAAAAAATCATTTTTTTTAATTAATATTTTTTATTAACATGACAGTATATTAGTACGGACCATTCAATAAAGTAGCTGGACATATATTCAATAATTCTATAATTCGCATGTTACATAGTAAACAATATGTTATTTATCAATTTATTTAAGTACATTGAACACGTGAGACCGTACAATTGAAATGGCAGGATGAAATGCTAACTATTTGATAAGTACGAATATATCCTCACTGTCATTTCTTCAGACTGTAAGGCATGGCATTTTGTTAGACACTTCAATGTCGTTAGTGGTATTTACATTTTACCTACAATAATAACTACGAAAACTAAATTTGAATAAAATAACGTATTTTTGCGACCTGTATTTATTGTGTCAAGTTGTATTATCCAAGAAATATTTTAAAGTGGAAAGTTTAAAATGATGATGGATAAATAATTGTCACTTTCCACGCAAAAACTATGAGGTGGTTTTGTTTAAAATAATCATTTAGAATACTAGCGACCTGCCGCGGCTTCGCCCGTTTTCTTTTTAGATTTTATACTGATTCTTCGTCTCTATTGGTCGCAGTGTGATGTTAGCTTTCCCGATAAATTGACTATCATACACATATGTTTTTTTTTAATTCGAACCAGTACCTAGTTCTTGAGATCAGCGCATTCAAACAAAAAAATAAAAGCTTTTTAATTCATAAAACATAAGTGTTATGAATGCAAAACCCTTTCCTTTACCATATTGTCTTATTACATATCATCATTACCGTTTAATGACCTCATAATTATGATTAAGCGTTACATGCTTGCGGTTATGGTTATTCAATGAATAATTCAATAAAGAACAATTTATTGTAGTAGTATCCGCTAGCTAATTCATTAATTGATAATTTTTGGTATATTTTAAGATACAATTTTTTACAAAAAGTACGTCAAGCAGATCATAATATAGGCGTATATTATGTTAATATGTTGTTAAGTTTCGAAGTTTCGCTTTTTTTGTTAATAAACTATTCAGTTTCTTGCCGTTATCTTCTCGGTAGCTATAGGTTCCGAACCGGAGCTAGCATCATTTGATTCATATCTTTTCGTATAAGTGTAAACTAAACGAATAAAAAGATTAAACCATTGACGGGTTTATAAAACAAGTGCGAAACCTACACCTTTGAAACGCATCACAGCACCCAGTAAGGAACGTAGTTTACAGAATTTTACAAGACCCAATAAAGTCGATGCAATATCCTCCCCTCTAAATTCAATAAAGGCTCTTGGCTTGCTCTCGTGAGTGAGGGAAAATCGAGTACATATAGATATATCGAATATACAGCCAACGGCACATAGGTCATAGTATTCAATAGACACCGAGTGCTGCGGGAGGGTTTTAGTGGGTAGTCTCCGCTCTCTTCAGAGCGGGGGAGTCCCACACACGCCGCTGTCTTTGTTGCCGACGTTATAAACCCTACTTAAAGGGCTTAATATATATTAAACCTTCTTACAAGGTGCCCTTTAAGAAGGTTTAAACTAATTTAATATTTAGAATGTGACGTTTGTTTGCTAGCGTTTTTTCATTTTGTCAGAAAATATAGATGAGTGAGTGTGTTAGAGTTCATGGTACATGGCACTTCATAAAAATACTTAAGTAATTTCAACAGTCTTTTTCCCCAGGCAGCGGTATGGTGCTCCAATGCGTTTCGTTAATTCAAACAGGCAGGATAATACAAAGAAAAGAACCTCTAATAAAACTAGCTTTAAACACTTCTAGTTTGAAGGAGACGAACGGAGGGAACTTACAACTTACGACACATAGGTATCCCAAGATGGATCTATCTTTTTTCTTTATAATGCACTCCAAGATTGACCTCATCCCACCTGATGTTAAGTGGTAATGAGTTCCTAGCTTAAGGGCGAAAAGTATAGCATAGTAAAACTGTTACTAGACTTGTCGCCCTTACCTTGAAGGCTTGACCCTTGCTTCTAATGTAGCACCCCCGAAGAGCTCTGGAAACCTTACTCACACGCAAGGAACTCAACAACATCGGAGTGATTGTTATTTGGCTGCGGTCTTCTGTAAGGTGGAGGTATTTCACCAGTCGGGCTGCTCCAGTTCGAGCGATAAATCGCTTTGCCCTGCCTCTCTTAAATCTGTATAACTAACAACTTTGATGCATACTTCAGCAATACTGCAAGGAAGACATTTAAAAGGTGACCTGAGCTGTATGTGTGAACCGAAATAAAATTTAACCTATCGAATCATAAGCTGTTTTACAATGCATAGCGACGACCTCGGTGGCGCAGTGGCTAAGGTAGGCGGCAAAAGCGCTAAAGGTCCCGGATTCGATTCCCGATAAGGTCAATTTGGTAAACGAACTTTTCTAAATTGACTTGGGTCTGGGTGTGCTGGGATCACGCTCCCAGTTAGTATCCGTCGTTTGGTACTCATAGTACAAGGGAAAACCTTAGTTTGAGACTAGGTGATTGGTGTGGTTGTCTGTCGCATTTATTTATAGGGACATCACTACCGAAAAAAGTGGTAACTATTGACCTCTATTCATCTCTCTAATTGATTCAGAAACCTTGAACACTCGAAGCGAGTATAGTAAATTCTCTTACAAAGTTACAGATCTGTATGATGCAACGGAGTAGATCACTAAGGTGTTATATTTCGCGTTATACTCATCGCGCGTATAAAATGCGGAGGTCACGCCGCATATAGGCAATGATACAATGGACACGCAACATGCAACTCGTGAGCCCATATTGATGTCACCGTGGTCATTGAGACGGCGCCTACGCTACCCGCCTCTAAGAGTAAAGTCACGAGTACTAATATGTACACAAACTCATTCCAAAGCGAACCTTATGGCAACGACGTAAGAGCTCAAGTGTTTACGTTTCATAGTGAGTGTACCAGTTGGGAGCCTTGATAACTTCTTCACTGTTGACCCTATAGAGACCAGATTGATAATGATCCTACTACTTAATATTATTAAAGCGAAAAATTGTAAGAACATATGGATTTTGGTATTTGCTACCCTTTCATGCAAAACTACTGATGATTCGGTTGAATTGGGTAGGAAGATGACATATTAGATTAACATGAAGAATACTATTAACCAAAATAACGCGGAAGAAGTCGAACAACTGCTAGTTAGATATAATGCTATTGGCCAAAAAATCGAATGTAGGGTTAATCTAGATCACCGAAACCTCATTGTCATCATCAAGAATTTACTCCGCGCTAGGGCCTTTGTTTCAGTGATAAGTGACCGTCAAATGTTCTCAAGCCGCCAAGAGTGGGTTCAAGTATTACGTAACGCAATTTGGGGGGGAAGGGATGTTTTGTAAAACGTTACGATGCGTTTCAATAAAAAATTAGAAATGAAACACTCGAATTGGCAAACTATTTCGTTTCCCTACGATTTCCGGGAAATCCCTCGATTGTATTAGTGCGGTCGTCTTTTTTAAAGAAAGGGGTCGGGGAAGTTCAGGCAAACGTTACGGTTCGTTACATAGAGGGGGAGGGGTCAAAACTCTTCAAAAATTGCGTTACATAACACTTGAACGCCCCCCAAATGGCGTCTAAGCTAAAACTCGAATTATTACGACCAACCGCTAAACGTGACGTCTGAAGCATAGACGACGAAGACTACTCGTGATAAATGTTGTTAAGTATGTAAATTAATCATTTTTTAAATCAGAGTATACAGCAAGCTGATAGGGCACTTGATCTTAAGCCACAGCCCAATAATAATAAAGATAAAATTCCATTGCCAGTCGCTTGCAATGTATGAAACAGCACAAACTTCAAGAGTAAAGGATATACTTGATCCAGCTGTCACTGAAGCATTAAGAAACTTGAGACGAGGCTATTCACTATAGAATACGGACGAATATTAACAGCTTTAAATTGATGACGATGATGGCTTGCCGTTTATTCCTCGCTGCAGGATATTAAGATGAATAGACGGACGCGCAAACGCAAATTGAAAACGAAAACAATGACAAAATTGGAGGATATGTTATATGAAGCTTGCTTTAAAAAAGGTTGATAATAATACAGGTGTCGATTTTAAAACTGACTTCTCTATGAACGTACAACTCAATTCAAAGCCTAGGAATTGTGGTGTAATACTGAAAGACAAGTATGGAGGCATAGGAATAAAAAGGTTTTCTTAAATTTGCCTCCTAAGGGGGTAAAACGGGTGTCCAAATTCCACGCTATTGAAGTTTCTGGCGATAATAGGTTAAAATACTCGTCACGTAACGCGATGGCGGTTTTATGTTTTTTTTTTATATAAATGACTCTGTTCTTGGAATGCCATAATCTGATAATCCGACATTGGATATGAGATTGGGATATCGTCCGATTTAAACAAATATCTTTAGTCATTTTAAATAATTTTAAATAGGGATGGAGTTTAATGCGACATGTATGACGTATTTAAGACAGAATCAAATATCCAGAATTTAAACCGAAACGAATACCTAAAAAAATAGTTACTGTAACCATTAATGTTGACAATAATAATAATAAAATTATTCAGAATTATAAATTTATATCTTAAACTAAATTTACATATGAATAACATTCCTTCTTTGTTCCAAACACTACAAAGAGCTTTTGTTTCTTATAATGTAATAAATAGCTGCCAGTCCATAATGCTTCAAAAATCACATTACCATTAAAAATATAATAGGTACAGTATACAAAAAAGTTAAAATAGAATTTTAAGTCAAATTTCTATTACTAGACCAATAAAAAAAATCAGAGAAATGATAATTTCAGTGTTATATCCAACATAAACACAGCATATGTTACCGTTAACACAAGCTTGTTGCTGTATAAAACATCACTAACAATGATACTGTTTCTTACAAGATATCAAAGATAGTTGTACGCGATTGTCCAATAAACTTCAAACTTTTTTCAAATAGTCAAATCAAATCTTTTTATTCATATAGATTACATCAGTAATACTTATGAATAGTATTTACATAAATCGATTGAATTATGCTAAGTAAAAGTGGGTTGTTGGTAAATGTATCAGAAGGATGCCATTTTATCTTAATATATGTTCTATTTATCAATCAATTCATAAGAAAATATTGTGGCACAATCAATACTTGGTAGGCATTAGTGATGTAACGAATATTCGCATTCGCATTCGCAAAATATTCGCATATTTTTTGCGAATGCGAATACGAATGTCAAGAAATATGCGAATATTCGCGAATTCGCATTCGCGAATATTCGCAATTCGCGAATTCGCATTCGCGAATATTCGCATATTTCTTGACATTCGTATTCGCATTCGCATTCGCAAAAAATATGCGAATATTTTGCGAATATACATGTACATCCGAAAAAAATAGATAAGATGTCAATAACAAAAAGATAAATTAAAAAGGAATACAAATTTCTTATAATATTAATCACAAAACCTCAGGCCTTCTTATTTGAATGGAATTGCTACTATAATTATTAATATTAATTATATTAATTGTAATCACTATCAACGAAACTAAACGGAAGGTCTTCAAACGCAATCATTTCACCAATTTTTTTTTGTCGAGGGTAAAATGCCAACCGCACCGTCACTCTCAGCGGGGATCAGAGAGTGGTGTGTCGGGCTCGCATCGACTAAAACCCCCTCGGTGGCCAACGCTGCGCAGTTGTAGGGGAGTCGGGATTCTTTGCAGATTCCACACAGGCTCCCCACAATGCCTACCGCCAAGCGACCCACCTCGCCGCAAAACGCAGCTGGAGGGTGTCAGGTTGCCCAAACCCCTCGGGAGGTTACGGACGTCAGGCTTACCCCATGCCTGGCGTCTCCGGTCTTAGCAGCGGCTCCGCTGCCTATCGCCTCTGCGGACGCCCGAGACTCTCAATCCAGCTCTTCCTCCGAGAGCCAAATGGAGTCCCGAGACCCACCGGCCGTGGAGGATAGGGAAGCCGGAAAACGTAATACCGTATCCTCCTCTTCCTTCGTGACCCCTCGCGATTTGCGCCCCTCGCGGTAGCGCGCCACTGCCGGGTCACAGAGGACAGGGATGGCGGCAACGACACACCGAGGTCCTCCTTTTCCTCTGCGATCCATCTCTGCCCTTGCGGGCTTGCCGCAGAGAGCCACATGCTCTCCGCGGCCCAGCTCGGGATCCGTCTTCGTTTCACCCTGTGAGGTATCGGAGGCTGGGTGACAAGGCCAGCCTCAACATCCCGGACCACAGGGTTACTGATCCTCCCCATCGCGACAACATGCGGACCTCAACGGTGGGAACGCAATCATTTCACCTATTGATTTATCAACTGCCAAGGACTTCATAGATTTATTATCCCACTGTTTCGTTAAATAAACAACTCTTGAAGCGACATCGTTTTAACCTCTGATGTAATACATTTCTGGGAAGATGTTGTAATTCTACTGAATGCTCACTGTTTTTCTTTTTTTCTAATTAACTATACCCGAAATTGGTGGCGCTATATTCAAAAGTGAATATTGCATTCGCATTCGCATTCGCGAATATCAACGGCAGATATTCGCATTCGCATTCGCGAATGCCTAAAAATTGATATTCGTTACATCACTAGTAGGCATTATAACAATGTGATCAGAAAGTGCTCAAAGGCCACCTTTATGCTATTTCCAGCATAAGATGATTACAATGTTTCTTATGACCTACTTATTTAAAATGAAATGCACAGTAAGGCATGCAACTTATTTGCATGAACTCACTAGGATTTTATAATATGCTGTGGACTGAGTAGCTATTGAGAATGTAATAAGGTGATTTATTATTAATAAGATTTTTAAATCAGGATTTTTTTTAAATATAATAAACATCAACGGCCATGATAGATATCAGATGAGTAAGTTAGAAGGTGCAAAAAGCAAGATTAGACAATACAAATTGAATAATTTTTGATACAAAAAATCTCATAACATGAACATACAGTTTGATTCATTTAAAATAGCTGAAACCCATGTCATCTAAGCATCAAATATTATTTATGCTCGTTGACGGACTTCTGTTAAATAATTTGCACTTACCTTTTATTATTTCCGTAGAAGATATTATGACATCACTTTCGTCCATCCTTGCTTTGTAGCACAAGAATGCTGATGATTTCTTTATTTTGATGGTGTCTTGAATAATTTTAGTAGTAGAAGTATTTCTTCTCACTTGAAAACTTTCATCACATAGGCCATACTATTGAATCCATAGATCATGAAATTTTCAAATTAGTTCCTTAGGAATGTTAGAAAAATAAAGCCCTGAAACAAAGATTTTCTATTTAATATTAATTATAACATACACTAAAATATGTTCCTCTCTTATCTTAATAAAACCTTACTTCTTAATGTACCTATGTAGACATTATCTGGCCATCTTAAATTTGAAGTTCTACTAAATGTTCCTTCCATTAGTGAATTTTACAAAATAACTTTCTTATTAGTTCATAATAATTATTAGGTAAATTTATCAAAATTAAAGGGAAAGATTAAAATGTAAAATGTTTTATTTCCATTCATTGATAACATGTCAATTGTATTATCATGTTTATATACCTTGGATCAACAAACCATGTATTGTTTATTATTATTATTATTAATCATTAAAATATTGCTTTATAACATTCAACATAAATATCCTGCACCACTACTATTTTTCCCACATAGGTAAATAGGTGTGGTTAACTGATAAAGAATATTAATAATAAATAAAAACAATAATATGATGTTATGATTAATTTACAGAAATAATTTACTATGCATTCAGTCTGCCTTTTATTATTTTTTATTAGTGACCGACCGAAACATGTTTTTTTGCCGAAACCGAAACCGAAACCGAAGGTTCGGTTTCATTGTAGTTTCGGCCGAAACCGAAACCGAAACCGAACCTTTTATAAAAAAAAGTCCTTATAAAGTCGAAAAAATGTTAGTCAGCCCGTTTTTTTCAAAAATTAGTATCTCGCCAACGTATAATTACAGGTTTCTACTTTCAAAGATATATCACAATGAAATTTAAGCACAGTTACAAAGGTTCTGTTTGAAAATTTAACTCATCATCATCATCATCATTTCGTCCTATTACTGTCCACTGCTGAACATAGGCCTCTCCAACCGATTTCCAGGGTCTGCCACCAAAGTGACCGGCTCAGCAGACACCGAGGTGTACAACTGCCCATAGAACCTCTCTATCTCCCGTAACACCTCTGACTTATTCGACGTTATACGCCCATCTTCGGTCTTCAGCTTCATTAGCTGGCCTTGCCCAATAGACTAGTCTTTTGCGAACACTTTGGAGCCTTGGTTTCGCTCGATCGTCTCCTTAATACGTTGGGTATGGGACCCTACCGTATGGGCAATTTCTACCAGCCTGCTATTTATATCGCCCACTGATGCGCAGCTGTCTAGCCATTCGAAGCGATTTACCAGTTCAAGTTGAAAGCTCTCGGGGTTTTGGATATGTGCATTCGACGGTCGGAGCGTGGACTTCATCAGACGCGCTCTTTCAAGTTTGACATTGATATTCAATATGCCTCTGACGATTCGGTGATCGCTGCCGGTTTTAACCTTGTTGATCACAGAGACATCATTGAATATCTGTCTTCTGAAGCTCATGATGAAGTCAATCTCATTCCTCGTTACACCGTCGGGACTCAGACCAGGTCCATTTCCTTTGTGGCGGCTTTCGGAAGAAAGAATTCATTATAAAGAGTCCTTCTTTCTCCATAAAGTCCGCCAGCATCTGTCCTCTGGGATTCCGCTGCTTTTTAGCTCATCATCGCTTCTACAGCCCAGCTTCGCATTGAAGTCACCCATTACAACAGTGAAATGTGTTTTGGAGCTATGTATGGCTATACTAATGTCCTTATACGTAGCTTCCACTTCGTCATCTGGGTGTGTCGTAGATGGAGCGTATACCTGTTCTATATTAAGATAATATCTCTTGGATATTTTAAGTACGAGTCACGCATCTCTATTTGACACACTTCCGACGGACACAATGTTGTTGATGAGTGACTTGTGGACGATAAACCCAACACTACCTTGGGACTTCTGTTCTCCCTCCCGGTAGTAGAACAAGTGACCGGTCTGCAATGTTATCGTATCCTCTCCCTCTCTTCGAATTTCCGATAAACCAATGACGTCCCATCGCAACTTGCTCATCTCTTCTTCCAGCTCGACTAGCTTCTCATCCAACCTCAATGTGCGCACGTTGTGTGTTACCTGGGCCAATTGTCGGTGGGGGTGGTAGCCCGATCTCTGCCGGGGATTCTTAGCGCCCCTGGCCCCGCCGCTATCGTGGCCGCTACCGTAGCCACGGACTGCGGGGCCGCCGGGGACTCGGGGCCTGGTTTTCAATTATGCCGTCATTGAAGGTTAATAGCCTACTGGTACCACGCTGACCAGACGGGCTGGTACAGGGTTTTATCTCGAGTTTTCCTTCTCTCGCACTGGGTGTTATGTGCGTTTTTCCTTGAGTCGGCTTCTACGACTCCCTGGGACAGTGAAGGGGTGGTGACATGCCGTCACCACACGGCAAAACTTAACTACCCCATAAATAAAGTGAAACAAATATATTATTTGTAAGTTTCGGCTCGGCCGAAAGGTTCGGCCGTTTTTGGCCGAAACCGAAACTCTGGCCGAAACTTGATTTTTTGGCCGAAACTGGCCGAAACCGAAACCGAAACTGAAATTTCGGTCGGACACTATTTTTTATACGTATGATCAAAATTTAATGTGATGTGTAATGAAAATACACCAAATTATCGAATACGTGGAGCCAATTTGTTACCTAAACATGTTTAGTATTTCGTGTGTAGTTTGTGTTATCTAGAAAAATTGGTATTTTTATTCCCTTTTAAGATATAAATAATATAATTATACTTGAATGAATATAATAAAATTGGTATTGTGTTCTGTTCTAAGACACAACAAGACTTTACTGCACATGCTATTATTCTTTCCATGGTTGTGAAAAAAAATATTACTGACTCTAAATACCTAAAATTATACCGATAGCTTTTCATATATACATATACCTAACTTATCAAAGTTCTAATAAATGCTTAACAAAGAATAAACATCTAATTTCAACAGAAGTACTTAAATTGAAAATCAAACTACAATCTTTTTTCAGCATATGCTGAGACTGGTACCAATTGCCTTTATTTAACAAAAATATGTATCATAATGTTTAATTTAAATGTTTTTTTTATTCTTTTTGCGTTTATAAAACCTAAGTTTTTGCTTCTTTTTTTTAATGTATGTTTTAGTTATTTAATCGGCAATAAAAAGTTATTACATATTTTTTATTAGTAAAAATTTTAAATCAACAGTCTGATAAGAAAGAAGCCAAGAGTAGTAGTAGTTATTATGGTACAAGATGGCTTATTAAATAAATCTTATTATTTTTTAAACACAATATTTAACATGTCAAACACAATGTAAAAATTTACCAGATTATAAATAACTAGATAGAATGCTAACTAACTTCAATAAGGAGGAGGTTTCATAATTTGTGTGTTAATTTATGTATATATTTTTTGGACAAGTATATTATGAAGCTCTATAAGGTTCCATAGTTGTAACTTTAGTAATGTTGCAAATGATCTCAAGTCTTTCAATTTTATAATTATTTTAGAGTAAGTTCAGAATAAAATACATATGATTCAGTTCTAGAGGTAACATTCCTAATATGAACACCTGTTAGAAAGTAGTCCAATTCCTACCCAGCTTGAGCAAGTATTTAAATACACTACACATACATACCTCCCACCAAAAGACAAGTAAATGAAAAAAATAAGACCTCTAATTCCTTTAACTCAAAGGACAAGGCGCTTATAAGAATATTTATACAGCTATACGAAAAATTTAGACTAAAATTCAAGATAAAATAAGACCTAAGTAAATGTATTTACTCACCAGACTGTGTAAAACGGTGAGAATGAAGTTTTCGAGACACAGTAACCTTGACTCTCGATGAAAACAACTGATAATTTGATAAATATAGCACATTCACACTAAGCACCCATGAATAGAACTAGAATTACCACTGTTTTTGACATAAAGAAATTGTTACTTGTTAAAAGGTGAACACGGATTTGAGAAACAGGTCGGAAGTGTTAGGATTTCGTCTAGTTTCGTTGTCATTGTAGAGTCTGGTTGCCGACGACGCAGTTGGCAGTGGCGGCGCGTAGGAAGCTTTATTAACAGCGTGGGTCGATTCTTTTGCTAAAGATAAGGTCAGCCCTGCTCGCGCCGAAACCACAAAGCCTTCACCACGTACAATATATTTCGCATACTTTAGGTGCGCTTCTAATACGCATCTGCTTGCGGCGGTCAACTCGCAATCACCGCGCTCGACGACAAAATAAAATGAACTTCAAATTGTGAAATGTAAACAGAAGCACCGGGCGTAACAATACACCACAAATCAAAGTTTCATTTGTAGTAAAGATACAAGGTCGCAGATCAATGTTCAGCCTGAATGCTTTGTATTTCCTCTCCATTTACAGTATGACGTTTCGTTATAATTTATCCGCCGGACGGACAGAGCCGTTGGAAAGATAGACAGAAAACTCGTTTTCTTTCAAGTTTTCACAGACTAGCAACTGTCAAACAAACTGCAGGGCAGTGGCATCTAACGGATGAGATGAAAATGAGGAATTGTCATTTTTGAAGACCTAATGGATTCTATTGTCGATGGTCTTTAGTTCTACTAGACTCTCAATAGATGACTCTAGTCAACTAAGTTTTATTGTTTTTCACATAACATAGATGGCGCTTTTCCTGAAATCGGATATGTATACAAATTTAAAAAATTAACCCAAAGAAACGAAATTAGATCACATGTTCAAATCCCTTTCCCTTCCCTTCAAATCCCAATAACTCACTGGTTACTAATAAAAAAATAGAATTTTCTATTATGCTTGAAATGCCGGGCTCCGATTCCGATTCTATTCAGTCTTTAGATAAATAGAAATAAAAAAAAAATTAGTAATAAGGAAACACAAGAAAAATGTATAATATAATTTTGTTTATTAGTAAAAACATAATTATGTGACATTCTTTTAGTAAACGATTAAAGTTAACATCATTAAACTACTGTATTATTAAAGATAGTTGTTCGTTTACTGTTTTACATCTTTCTTCTGCCGCTTTTACTGCACCAATAACAGCTGCACGGAAACCTAGGACAAAAAAAATAATAATTAAGGCATGTACCTAATAGGAAATAAATCTTAGTAAATTCTATCAATTTCCTTAATTATAAACACATACATACCAAGACTCTAGAACGATCGTTAAATATTACCTACATAGAAATTTACTTAAATCCAATTCACCTGCGATACGAACGAATTCAATCGTTTGTTTGTATCGCTACCAATAAACAATCCATACATACTAATTACTATAAATGCGAAAGTAACTCTGTCTGCCTGAAACTGATATTGATGAAATTTGGTATAGGTATACATTATAGGTATACATTGAACGTCTAGAGCGGACATAGGCTACTTTATTTAATGAAATAAGGGGGAAGGGGGGTAATACCGCCCTTGAAAGTTTATATGGGAAAATATTATTTTTAAGTTAGAGATATGATATTTGGCACAAATATAGCTCGAAACTTGGATTAAAATATGGACTACTTTTTGTTTCGAATATAACGGAAGATAGGGGTAAAACCTACCATGAAAGTATGTAGGTATAGTCCACGCAAACGTAGTCGTCGGCATAGCTAGTTTATCAAAAAACTTAATTATATTAAAGATTATGAATGATATGCAAGGTTTAATCAAGGGTGATAATTATCATTAATATACCGTAACACAGTCATGCACTTTATAAATATCTACCTATGGATGGTAAGGAGATATTCAATCACATCACACATTACCAGCCTAATTTCTATGTTAAAAAAGTTTTTAATGTAAGACCACTTTGTAATTTGAATGCACATTAGTAGAAAATGATTTAATTTTTATTATATTGTGTAAGTGTTCACCTAACTCCGAAAGCAGATAGACGGTTTAGGATGATAATGGATGTGTGAATTTGAGTAAGTAACCTCCATTGTTTTGAAAACAGAATTGAACCCAGTATGCCGCATGTCATGGTGGATAGAACAGGATGTCTGCTGGGTCTGCTGGCATATGGCATATAAGAGAGGTAGGGCATAGCGATTTATTGCTCGAACTGGAGCAGCCCGACTGGTGAAATACCTCCACCTTACAGAAGACCGCAGTCAAATAACAATCACTTCTGTGTTGTTGTGTTCCTGCGTGTGAGTAAGGTTTCCAGAGCTCCTGGGGCGTGCTACATTAGTAGCAGGGGTAGCCTTCAAGGTAAGGGCGACAAGTCCAGTAACAGATGTATTATGCTGTACATGTCGCCCTTAAGCTAGGACCTCATTACCACTTAACATCAGGTGGGATGAGGTCAATCTTGAAGTGCAATATAAAAAAAAAAAATATTTCTACTTTTGCAATACCCACCATTTTGTTCCAGGTGATAGGTCCCCTCTGCCGTGGAGCCGGCGGGACTTGTAACATTGTCTTTCATGGCTGCTGGGTGTCCGCCATTTTTCAGCATCGCAGCAGACCCTAGAGTAGTCTGAGTGGCGAGACGGAGCGCCAGATCTCGGGGAAGACCACATCTTACTCCACCGTCTGCTAGAGATTCGATCATCATGTAAATCTGTAACAGTGAATAAATAAATTTCAGATCACGATTTAATTAAAATACCTACTTAGTATAGGTTTTTAAAATAAACGATTGTAATTGGTTTGCGTAACACAATAAACAAAATCTAATTGATAAGAATTGCTGACAAATTCTCGTTACATCATTTTAAATCTACAGATGGCGGTTTGATTTTGCTGTATCCTACAAGTTACTTGTTATTTTTCACTCACAAACTACATAATATATTTTTAAGAAATTTGATAGATACGTAGATTGTAGCTTAACTTAAAGAATGCTTTTGTTCCGGAACAATGCTAAAGATGTGGCGAGCATAATATGGATGGACCTAAATATTAATGTCAAAACAGCTAGTGGCCAATTTTTTAAATTTACTCTCTCGAAACTATTGATATAGATCGATTATAATCGATCTATTGATGGGCAACTCTTCTGTCAAAAAAAGTAAGTAGGTAAATATTAAATTCTTTTTTACACATTTCTAGTGGATAAATAGAAAAAGGCAAAAAATCACGATTGGGGGAGAACTTTGGCTAACCATTAGTCTGAAGGCCTACAGTATTTCGCCAGCTCTGTCTTACCAGTGAGTTCCAAACAAGCCGCCCCACTTCCCTCGGGTGACGGTACTGTGCATCAATGTATTTCCCCCCGCAAAAAAATCTGTAATCTTATAGCTAATTAATTAAGTCAGCAATTTAACTCACATAAGCGGGGCCGCTACCGCTGAGGGCCGTCACAGCGTCCATCTGGTACTCTGGCACTTCGTCGCAGGTCCCCACAGCTCTGAAGAGCTGGGTAGCCAGCTTGACATCCTCGTCTGTGGTGATGGAGCCCCGGCACAGGGCTGCGGCACCTTCCTTCACCAGCGCGGGCGTGTTCGGCATCACGCGGATCACTCGGGCGGTCGCCGGTAATACCTGAAATCATATATCCATAATTCATTGACATAATTTCACAAAAGAACATGGTTGATCAATCTTAAAGTTTTTCATGGATTCCGTAGAAGTCAATGATCCTGTTTAAACTTTTTCCAAAGCTCAGTCAGGTCTACATAAATTTGTCCACATAGACAGACAGAAGTCTCTTGACAATCATTGTGAGTTTGAATAATTATGTAATCTATAAAAGGACCCTTTTATAGATTTTAATTCTGAATATTGTACCACTCACTACTGAATATTACTGAATAACAAAACCAAATTTACACACTTCAAATTACTAAATACAATGGAAGAACCAATAAATCGGTTTGCACATTATTTTCTTTCCATCTCGACCGTATCTTCACCGTTCTTAACATTTACCTTTTCTATGCTCTTTGTTGAGACCCCCATAGCAACAGAGATGAAGAGTTTGTTGTTGGATGCCGGCAGGTTTTTCACCTCCTTGAGGGCCTTGCCCACCACGTCAGGCTTCACGGAGACGATGACCACGTCCGATCGCTCCACCACTGGCTTGTTATCGAAAAGAGCCGTTGCTCCTATTGTCTACAAAATACAAAAAATATCATGTTCAACATTTGTTTTTGTTCTGCAATTAACGTAATTAATTCAATATAGACGTACATGTGCATTGTTTCAGATTGTTCCTATAATATAAAATCTGTGATTGTGTCTAATTTATTAATTTAATCTTTATAGTACCAGCAGTGCCTGCGACTTCGTTCGCTGGCTTCCATGATCGGTTTTACACCATCTCCCCTAATATTCGAAACAATAAGTAGTCTATATTTCAATCCAAGTTTAGAGTTATGTTCGTGCAAAATTTCATACCTCCAACTTAAAAAATAAACATTTTCCCATTTAAACTCACAAGGACGTTATTATCTCCCCTTATTTTCATAGCAAAAAATAGCATAATTATGTCTATTCTGAAGGTTCAAAGTCAAAGTCAAAGTCAATTCATTTATTCATGTAGGTTACAAGTAACACTTATGCATCGTCAGAATGAATACAAACCAAAATTGAAGCTATAGCCGGTTCGAAACCTAATCCTACCGAGAAGAATCCGGCAAGAAACTCAGTAGTTATCCTAATCTTTACAATGTTTAGAGCTAGAGAACTTAAAACTATGGTGTGCGAGCGAACAGACAATCATGTCCATATATGTTTATCATTTAAATATTCATCAAGTTTATAGTATCCTTTTTGCATTAAACATGATTTAATATGGATCTTAAATCTATGCATAGGTAAGTCAACAATACATTGCGGTAACTTGTTGAATATTTTTATACTTAATCCCACGAATGTTCTACTGGTTTTACGAATCCTATGGTTTGAAATAGCGAGCTTATGTTTATTTCTTGTGTTAAAATTATGTGTGTCGGATTTCTTATAGAACAAATGAAGATTTTTACGTACATACATGATGCAATCAAAGTTCAAAGTGGTAGGCCCGAAAGCCGGACAGACAAACAGACCGACAAACAGACGGAGTTACTTTCGCATTTATAATATTAGTATGGATGAAATAAAGTACAGTAAAGCACGTCAAGGTAAACAATTGCAGTTCGATATTAGTTCTTATGCCGTCGCCATAAGGGCGGTGCAAAGACCAATGTGTGTGTGACGTGCTTTTGTCTGTACAATTGACGTAATTAATGACTTGCGGTATGCTCTGCAAGTCAACTATTGGGCAAGTCCGATTTATATATGTTTAATAAAATCCCCGTCGTGATGAAAACCAGACTTGTCTGAAAAGTTACATTTTAGCAACATTTTATTATCAGAATCATAAATTGTTCCTACATTATTAAACTAACCATCTGCATGACCCAAAAGGTTGACCGCTAGAGAATGCTTCTAGCATTAAGTCTGTACTTATTTCTGCAATAAAGTTTACAAATAAACTAATTAATAACTTGCAATTTCCTTGCGAGTAATTCAGAAAATGTAACAAAAACGTACAGTGCTTAATTTTTTTAATTAGTTAGCGACTGTTGTTTTATCAGTACAAAATAGCTTTGTTGTTGTGATAAAGAGAATAATCTTTATTGGTACTCTCAACTGTAGGGACAAAGTCAAGGATGGCTGACGCACGACACAAGTGGGATCATTAGCGTGAACGGCTTTGTCGATCATTTATCGTTTACCATGCTCTACACAATATTATTTGTACGTATGTGGCGTAAACTCATTACGATGACATTTCTGAGGGTAGGTATAGTTGGAAATCCTTCAATGATAACTTAAAATTTTGCAAATGTTTTTTAAGTAAGTAGGTACTGAGCACTTAAGTAATTATTAAAAAAGATTATAAAATTATCCTCCTCTGGGCACACCTAAACATATCATACAACACCAAGGGAGCCCAGTTAGGAAGGGCGGAGGAGTGTAATAATAGTATATTAAATTACCATTGTTACCTTGTAATAAAAGTAAGGGGCACATAAATTAACTATTATGTATTGTAAAAGCATAGTTAACGATACAAAAAAGAGAAAATATTATTAACAACTTCATATAAAAAGAAAATATTTAGCAAGCCTCTAATAAAATCGACATAATCCCAAGTAACAATAAAGTTTTATTTTCATAATAATAATAATCCCTTATCTTAAACTTGATGCCCTCGGGGTATCAACAATATAAATAATTATCGTAGTATATACAGTACAATACAACTAATATGATGAGTATATTTTCATGATGTCAATTTAATGAATTAAATTATGGTTAACTAGCTGTGCCCGCGACTTCGTTTCATGGTCGGTTTTACCCCTTTCTCCCCTAATATTCGAAACAAAAAGTAGTCTATATTTTAATGCAAGTTTCGAGCTATATTTGTGCCAAATTTCATATCTCTAATCTAATCTCTAACTCTAATCTCTAACTTCAAAAATAAACATTTTTCCATATAAACTTTCAAAGGTGGTATTACCCCCCTCCCCCCTTTATTTTTTAATAAAAAGTAGCTTAAGTCCGTTCTTGTGATTCAACGTATACCTATACCAAAATTCATCAAAATCGGTTGAGAGGTTTAAGCAGGAAAGCGTAACAGACAGACAGACAGACAGAGTTACTTTCGCATTTATAATATTAGTAGGGATTAGCAATGTAGTGAATATAAGTAACTAATACATTATGTAAAATTTTACCTTAAATGCCTCAGCGCTGGCCAAATCTGAAGGGTGACAGCTAGCTGTGATCTCGTCCGGCTTGGCCAAACCTTAAATAGGTAAAAGTATTAGTAAAGTATTCAGCAAAAAGCCAACAAATGAGTAATATGGCTTAGGTATTAAATGTGTCCAATTACATTCAAATTAAGTCATAAAATAAATTGATTCATGAGGGTTAAGTGAGTGTGACTCGCGCGATAGTTTTAAAGTAAATATATACCTATTTTACTCTACATTTCAAAAATATATTTACATATTTAAATGAGAGGTCCTTTTCTTTTTATCAAAATTTAAAGAAGAAACATTTATTATTCTTTTTGCATGGGATGGCAGTCAACCTTCTATTGCGAAGTCTGCCTCTGCCTGTCCTGAGATGAAAAATAGGTATTACAATTTTAGGACAGAACATGAATGTTCGGTGATCTATAACTTTCGAAGAGGATGGTGAGGAGGATTTCATGGAGGGAAATATCTGGTTAAAGCTCGTTTTAAGGCAAACTCGGGTCAGAAGCAAATTGTAAACGTGACTTGACACTTTATGTGCATTTGAGTACTAGTCACTTTAGAGATTATTTTATTTATCGTCTACTATTGAACTTCACCGTCCAAATGAACATGAAATTTATTTACTAAAACTCAGGACATTTTTAATAGTTACCAAAAAATGGGAACGGCAGTACTATTCCCTCCCTTTCCCTCCATTTTATATTTACTATAGTATTTAATTGGTAGCAGTGACTGTATTCCAATGGTTAACTCCTCACAAAGTTAGTTGTTTAACTTCAGTGTTTATTTAGATACAAGATTTGCACTCCAATGACAAAAATACTGCAGAACCTAATCATGGTATTACAAGATATAGCAGTTTTTACGGTTCCAATAGGAGCATATAATACATATTAATGTATCCAAAAATATGATTCAGATGTACCTAAGAATGAAATGAAAAGAATTCAAAAAGTTTTCCACCGAAAAACGCTTTTTTTAATATACGTTAAATGATCAACGCTCATTTATGGTACAAATAAATCATTGTCCGATTTTACAGACCTGCTGATATGAATCCATTTGCTAGGGCAAAAGCCAGTCTCCCGCCGCCGATAAAGCCGATCTTCATTGCTTCTTGTAGAGATACTGTAACGACAACGAAGAGAATTTGTAACGTAAAAAAGTGAATCAGTATTTATATTTAAAACGCCTATTTAAGTAGGCGTACATACACAGAAGTGAACAATGTCATTTCCTTTTTTATGAATTTGAATATAATATGAAATATTTATGATACGGAAATCGACTACAGTTAATTGTAATTCCATTGCGAGATTATGTTAATGTGATTTTTAGCTTGGCTTACATACTACCGCAAGCCTATAATGTACGCACTAACAGATCTAAGAGAAAATAAATTCATATCCACATTGCACAATATGTCATCTGACTAAATTTGTTATGTCTTCTTAATTCAATTTTCCTTACAAAATGTTTAATCTAATTTTGTGTTGCTCCTATTTTGAATGCTATATACTCCTCTCATTGGAGCATATACTAGAACTTACCTCTGTATCACATGCCCCTTAAATGCTATGAATATGTTATGTTGGTGTACCTATTAAATAAATAAATAAATAGATCTAGTATTGTATTGGAATTCAATATTTTCCATTACAAGTTTATAAGAGAAAAGCATAGTATCGCAACATAATACACCTATTAAACAAAAAAGTGACTAAATGGCCAAAATTAAACATAACAACTGGTATCACTTCGATTTTCCAAAAAAATTACTCTAACACTTTTTTTATTTTATGGTGTCAGCCTTGTAATATTATTTATTACCAGTTTTACAGGTGATGATACGATTTTGATCAGTAGGTATAGCAATGCACTGGCAAAAACTTGAGTTTTAAAGACTACAAAATGCCATGTCTATGCAAGTCAGGGACGATTATAAATTTCTTGTGATTGAAACGTAATTTTTTAATGTTTTTACTAGAATTATATTTAAGTTTATCGCACTTTGTAGTAGTTAGAAAATGTATGCTAAAATTATGATTCTGTTGGGACTTGGGACTTCTTGCGTAAAGTTAACATTATTATTTGAAAAAAAATATGTGCAGTAGGTACAACATTAGGAAACGCAGGAACAAAATACTAAAATGGAACGAAATGCTTTTGAATATGAATCAGAGTATAATAAGTTTATTAACAAATAGATCTATAACTAATTCTCACATCATGAAACTACATGTCGTCTAACATCTAAAGGTGCGCAGAACTAGCTAAAAATAGAAGCATTATGAAACTCACGATGTCAGCTGCAAAATTAAATATTTTCTTGGCGTGCGGGCTTCCCTACGCTCCGTGCACAACTGAGAAAAATAACTGTTTAAGCATCGTAGGTTAAAATGTTATCTTCTTTATCAGTTTTTGTTTGTATTGCGTAATTCTAATAACTTGTATAACAATGCATTAGTAGTAGGTACTCGAGTAAATCAATTGGCGAAATATTCCACTATTCAACTGCACTGCACGCTCATTGGCCCTTGTTAGTATCGATTATTGACGACTGAGTACTAGATACTACGAACCAACTAATCCTCTACTTATAAAATGAAACTAGAGGTAAAAACAAATAGTGTACGAGCAAAGTTGCATTATCTGTAGGTACATAAGTGTGTTTTAATTCTTAAATACCTTAATCCCTTACAAGTATGTTGTTTGGTTACTTTTAAACTCTTTTAAAACTTGCTGGGAGGATCTTAATTTATTTTATGCTTGGAGACATCAATTATTGTGGCTAATATCAAGAATGCAACGAATGTTACCTTTATAATGATGGTGTATTCGCATTTAGGGTCTGTACATGGGTGTGGTACCTATGTGGTACCTATGTGGTGGTATGGTACTGTACCTTTCCAGATCTACTCATTTATATTGTAAATAGAATTTTATTTAATTTTTTTCGCAAATATAACGATATGAATGGCTGAATTATGTTTCATGACATAGGAGTAATAAATTAATAATAAATTCATAAATTAATATTCGACAATATCACATACATTGCTCTGATTCTGTGGTAAGTAGCTAAAGCATTTGTGTTACAGAAATCAGAAACAACGACGGTACCACAACACCCAGACCCGAGACAATATAGAAAAGTTCGTTTCCCATATTGACCCGACCGGGGACTGAACCCGGAGCGTCAGAGATGGCGCGATGCCAAAGTCCGGCACGCTTGCCTCTCGGCTACGCAGGAGTATACTTCCACGCCCTCCCGAAAATTCGACAAGATTGATAAGTTTTCGCAGCCTTCATTGATAGTTATGATAGGATCGATAGTAACCTATTATCAGCAGGTAGTAATATGTAGTGGTAAACCACAGAATTGGATGGACCATGTGAAAACAGGCGTATAATGTACATACACATTATGCATTATTATGATAAAACGGTTAAATATTAGGTACTTTTACGTTAACAAATATTTATTTTAACATGACACGAATTGCTGAAAGTTAAAACTACTAAAGTAATTTACAGCTTAAATATGATGAAAACATTCATTTTGATTATCATCCTCAACATATTAACTGATATTTCCTCATAAGTGGCCACAGATAAAAACCAACTGCTATCAATCGTTGCTAGTCCAAGTTGGTATTCAACTTAGCAAACTCATATAACTAAGCTAGATAGTTATAATATGCCGTATCATGAGCTAGTGCCATAGATGTATTTGCAAATGGCACAAATAGAATAACCTTGTGGACAATGCAGACAATAAAAGCTAATAGAACGCTGAAATATTTGTTCATTGCACTTAGGAAACACCACGAGATGGGTAACTGAAACATACTATTGTAGGTAGGTAATAGCAAATTGATTTAGGATAGCAGTTCTCATGCTTAGTTTCTGAACCATGGACCAAGTTGGTCAATTGGTTTGTAGTTAATTCCAAGTTCCTAAAAGTAGATAAATGGAATGTTGTTCCAATTTTCGCATCTAATTTATTTAAGGTCCTCAGTAGATTTCCATAAGGTATATACGTAAATATTTACAGATTTTAATGCGAATTTTGTTATCGGACAAACGGTGCGGTCGCATTAGGATGGCTTTGCGTACCACTTAAGGTGCTTTCAAGGACCACCAGTGGTCCCCGGACCACCGGTTAAGAACCACTAACTTAGAACAAACAACGCTTCCAATTAAGTTCAAATTTCTATTAGATATTGTGACCACAGTATATTTTATTGTTAGATAGGTACCCCTTATTTCAAACAGGCTTATTCCAAACCTGTTCTGAAGTGTTTTTCTGTTGATACGCTTTATCCACACATTATAAATAAATATTTTTTCCATGGCTGCATCTATAAGTTTAACATAGCAATTGTTTAAAATCATGTTCTGAAATCAACATTGTCCTTTTAATACTTTGAATAAATAGTTAAAACCACAAAATGAACCACATTATAACATGTTATACGTAAAAAAAATAACCTAACCTAACTTTGAAATCACTCCACATTATTAATTTAAAAGATTTAATTAGGTTAAATGTTTACGTTTAATAAAGAAAAAAGATGTATTCGAGTGAGTCTACTGCAATAAAGTAAAGTATTTGAAGATTAGTTTGCAAATTAATGAAGGAAGCACTGTATAGTATAAATAACTTAATCAAGTGGTATGTAATGGATATTATTACCGCAATCGAGTGGACCCTGATCTCACTTGACGTCTAATGCACTTGGTGTTTATGCAGCATTACTTATCTAAGTATAGTATAGTAGGTCCAGCTATGTACTTAACATGTGCATTTGCATTATACATCGGCATTTATGCTGATCTGTTGTGCACACTATGAATAATTGTTGTTGGTATATTTCGTTTACTTTATTTATGTTACAGTTTACTTTGTTGCGTATTCATGTACCTACTTAGTACCTACATATATGTAACTGCAACAGTGTTTGTAGAATGCACCCTTTTAATAAAATAAAAAATAATAAAACAAATTTGGACCATATCACACACATTGCTGAGATTCTATGGTAAGTGGCTAAAACACTCGTGGCGCAGATATCAGAAACTGCGACGATACCACAACACCAAGACCCAAGATGATACAAAAAGTTAATCAACATGATGTCAAAATAAGTGAAGAATCATAAGTAGCAACAACACTTAAAAAATGTTTTAACATCTAAAATCTGCGGGGTTGACTGGTAGAGTATTCCAATAGGCATTATGTCCTCCTTTTGCACTTTTATACACGTGCAATAAAGTTATAATAAATAAAACAGAACACATACAAATTTTTACAATTGGGGATAGCTACAACAACTAAAACCGCTTACCATTGAATCATCTGGAATTTGAAAAATTTACCAGGGAAATGAAGAAAAAAAAACTGTTTCTTGTCATTTATTTGCACATATAGGTACTACCTATATCAACAAGCTCCCTATTTGGTAGCTTGTTGGATTTTGATTCAATTCAAAGTCGAAAGTCTGTCCGCCTATTTTTTTTTCACGCTTAGAACCACTAACTTTCATAAAAGTAGTCGGAACCTACAAGGACGGTTTACAGCACGTAAAGTTAATCACTTCAATTCGATATTAATTCTTGTGCGCATTATATAAGGGCCACATACAAAGTTCAAACTATAAAGTCTGAGGCGCTTTTGTCTGCACTTATGTACCTACTCCGAAATTATTTTCTACATAGGATACACAATGAAGAGAATAATAGATAAAGGTTAAATTGCGCGTAGACACAAATATAAAAAATATTTGTGTCTTCGTGAAATAATATGACAATAACTTTTAAAAGATGAATTCCACCATACCTACATGGCGATCGCAATTTTCTCCGATTTACGTATTAAATTTGTATGCCTATGCAGAGTGTAGAATCAAGCTTTGATATTTTCGTTGATTTTTTTTTGTACCTTTATTGTACCATCATAACACAGAATAGACACTACCTCTACTAAGAAACGAGAATAAATACCTACTACTTTTGTAGTTCGTAATATTTAATTACGTGTTTTTACTTTCCAGAATTGGATCTATTCATTTTGAAGCTATCAATATTTTTATCTGCCGACATCGTTGTTATCTTTATCTTTAGCCTTTCAAATAAAACACCTATTTGTTTTATGATATTAAACTACTACTCTATTTTTTGATATCTGAGTTTTCAGGTGTTTAATGCTTAAGTCAATATTTTAAATGGCTTCCTACTTGTTCTGGAAATTTTCTTCATTTACGTTGTTTTAAATATCATTAACGTAATTCAGAATAAAGTGTAATAATAAAAATCATTTATTTTGCAATAATTTTCCAAGTTCAGAGGTTGTAAATTTTCTTTTGTAGTTTGCGAACGTGAATATTCAAACAATGGATTTAACGCGAATTCTCTTTATGAGTCACGATAAAGCAAGAGAGTTTAAAAGTTAACTTAATCTAGCTAGATCATTAAAAGTATAATTATTATATTTGTCTGAAGTACTTACGTTTAAGCATTGTTGCAGATTTGAGTTTTTTTTCTACGAAAGTTTTTTAACTTTCTTTTTTGCAAAACTTCTCAAAACTATTAACAATTGTAAATAATTATTCACGGTTTAATTTATTCACTTTCACTTTTCGATGTCTTTGTCATAAATAGCGGTCAGTGCGTTCCATATTTTATCGGAGTAATAAATAATATGTCAACAAACGTGCTAATCAAATGGTTTCTATGCATCACTGAGCGCACTGGGCGAGTCGTGTCCTACGCACCTTCGGTACTGTTGGGGAAAAAGGTCCATTAGTGGCGATAAACAAATTACCACACATTACCGATTTGAAGAAATTGTAAATTAGCAAAATAAGTCATCATTTTGTTTACCTATTGTTGTATGCTTTCTTCTAAGTCAGACATATTTTCATTCACAAACATGAACATATTTATTTTTCTTTACTATTTGTAACTTATAGAACCTATCCGAAATAAGGCTATGGGATGTTATCAATCGTTTTGGCAAGAAATACATTTTACACGTGGGAAAAATAAATGAAAGATGTCGTTGCAACAGTCTTACCTATCAATGTAAGTATACTATGATTTACTTACCTATCAAATAGTGAAGATGACTAAAAACTTACTGTTTGGTCACAATTAGATTATTAAAAATTATAAGACGTATTTGTTATTTACAGAGTATTACCCACACAACTGTGGGATCCCCGAAGATTTACACGTATTTCGATAAGTCATGTGGATAGAAGGGTAGGTACGCTGTCACATAAAACTCGAGAATCAGATTATGACACCAGAAGTTACATTGACTCCTGTATTTTCACTATGCATCAACCATGGACTTAGTATATTAAGTCCATGGCATCAAAGGAAAATTATTATTCAACTAGTGACGGTTTTTTTTTAACATTTAAAAATCATGCGCAGTCACGCCACAGGGGAACGCCTTGGTGTAACAGATTTGGTTGTTGAATGCGCATTTCTTGATTTTGTGATCATCTCAGACAATTTAATTTATAACATCGCTTGTTTTTCCCCGGTACCCTTCTATAATAATTAAATAAATGTATGAAATAACTGCTTATGTTTTTTGTAGACAGTACCAGTAACATACATCGTCCGATAAAATTCGTTATCTGTCCGTACCACGTGCCGGTCAGGATACGAAATGTATCTGGCTCTATTTATTTTGTGAATAAATTAGGAATTGAATTTGAATAAAACTAGACGACCTCCGTAGCCGAGAGGCGAGCGTGCCGGACTTTGACGTCGCGTCATCTCTGAGGTTCCGGGTTCGATCCCCGGTCGGGTCAATATGGGACACAAACTTTTCTGTATTGTCTCGGGTCTGGGTGTTGTGGTACCGTCGTTGTTTCTGATTTCTGCAACACAAGCGCTTTAGGTACTTACCTCAGAATCCGAGCAATGTATGTGATGTTGTCCAATATTTATTTATTTATAAACTCTTGCATACCAAGTAAACATTAGATCATATTTACCAATAAAATTGTATTTTGTACATTGATTAAATATTATTGACTATATAGACAATAAACATTTGCAGTAGAACTATCAAGACAAAGGCTACAAGTTTTATATATTTTTAGGTCCTTAGAATTATCTATGTTTTTTGATACACATATCTTAAAAGAAGAGAAACGGACTCCCCACACTAAGCTTATTCTTTAAATCGGAGGACCAAATACCTAAATAATATTTTAGCTTTCCTCAGATAAAGTAAAAACTGAATGTTTTATCTGATCTTAGCACGAACAAAAACAATAATCGAATATTACTAATTATGTATACTATGATACTAGCGCCGCAGTGGTGAGTAGTGGAAACATTCTATTTGCCGTACAGTAGGTGTTGTCGCTACGTTATACTACTCGATTACCGTTTTTTAAAGTTCCGTATCCAAAGGGTAAAAACGGGACCCTATTACTAAGACTTCGTTGTCCGTCCGTCCGTGCGTCTGTCTGTCACCAGGCTGCATCTCAAAAACCGTGATAGCTACAGAGTTGAAACTTTTATTTTTACAGATTATGTAGGTATTTCAGCTGCCTCTATAACAACAAATACTAAAACCAAAATAAAACATATTTTATGGGGTTGCTCCTATAAAACAAATATATGTTTTAGAGATTGTTTGCTCTTAGTTAATAACGGCAAATGATATGAAGACGCTTAAAATACTTTTTCACTGAATATTTACTTCCAGAATAAATAATTGTGTCTTTTATTGAATAGATAATAGTAGGTATGAAACCCTTTGTGTGCTAGTCAGACCTACACTTGGCCGGTTTTTCAAATAATCTTAACAAAATGTAAAGAAAGCTGCTCTTAAAAAGCTAGTTAGTTAATCCCGACGAGATTTTATTCACGAGTAAACTTTTTGAGACTAACGCCATCTATAAATAAATACGGTACTAAGTGGTATGAGACTTGGACTGTGCTTTGGGTCTTCAAAAATACCAGCCACAGACACAATACTCTTAAGTTCTCTTTTTTACCCAGAAGATACACAATTTTAAAATAAAAATATATTTTGATTTAGTGGTAATTAATTCAATCTTACAAATATTTTGCGCATATTTATTCTATTACTTTATTAAGGTTTAAAACTTCAGCGTGCGTTTAGTCTATGGACTTGAAGTCTTTTGCTTATTGTTGAAGTTGGCGTCGTGGCGGCAAGTTTTGAAAAACTGTCACTAATTTAAGACTGTGTTTTAATATAAACATCTCTGGCTAGGTCAATCTAAGATGATAAATAAAACAATTGACACATTTCAATGTTGTTTATAAAAAAAATGCCATAAGTAAAGTATCAGGCATAAAAGTGAACGTTTAAATCACGGTAAGTTTTACCTCAAAAAGGTGTTTATTTAGAGGTGTTTATATCCATTAGGTAATTCATACTTAAGAAATTTACTTTATATCGTACCTAGAAATATTATAGATTTTTTTATTACAAGCATTTCTGGAATATGGAACTTTGTTGGGACAGGGGTTCCTTTTGCTCGCTCGCTTGCTCCCTCTGGTTGAGTCTCTTCATTTCGTTTTTCTTTTCATTCGCGCTGAAGGCGTCGGCTCTGCGGCGCGTTTCGTGGTTTTAGTGACAGAACGTTGGTTGTCTATGGGAGTGCTTGTTCGTATTGAATTTGTGACAAAATATTGCATGTACAGTGAAAAAAGGGAAATTATTGCATTTCTCGCATGACAGTGAATAAAATAATTGTTTGAATATGGCGCTGGAGGGTGTGAAAAGTGAAAAAAGTGAGGAAAACAACGGTAATGTGCCGGACGGCAAGGCAAACGGGATCGACAACAAAAGTAAACAGGTACCGATAGAGCTTTTGTTTTTTGCTTTTTTTTCTTAGGTTTTCCTTGTAATATTTCATTTAAAATCCCTAATTCGCATGTAGAGAAAGATGAATTACCAGTGTGATTTTTTCGTTGTGTCGTTTTTGTTTTATTGTGGAGAAAAAGACTTTTTTTCGTAATGCCGCATAGCAGTAGTGTAGACGAATTCGCTGCTTTCGCGCAGTGGTCCGGGATTCTCGGATAGGTAGAGTCTAAACAGGGATATGACCTATTTTGGGCGTATGCGGAGTTTTATGGCTTACTGCAGATTTTTTCAGATATGATGTCATACATTTCTTCTCTGAGGTGTTTCGTTTCGAATTCATTTGTTTACACAACTTGTAAAAATAGACGGCTTTGTCGAAAAGTTCATGACTCTGCGTACCGACTGCCTATTTCGTTTATTTAAGTTAAACAAGGGTTTATTTAATTCTAAAGTTAGTTTTCAGGTTGTTATCCTCACAAGTATGAGTATTTTTATTCCATCCTGTCACATGTGTTGTGTTGATAAAAGTTGTCATTATCTTAGTCTACACTTGACTGATTACAAAGATTTTGTACACTTATATTGATAGTACTTACATCATTAAAGTGCTGAATAGTTACTTTTATGGTTCTTACATATTATAGGTAGTACACTGAAATTTGTTGCCTACTTTTTCTCTCAAAAATCTAATTTGGTAAATGTGAAATTATATTTATAGGTAATGCTTTGAACACTACTCATTAAAACCCAAGAAAAATTAATAGAAAATACTGTTAAGTATTTATGTTACAAGAGCACCTAAGATAATAGCACAGGTTATAAAAATAAGCTATTTATGACTGGCAAAGTCCAACTAATCCAAATTTTATTCATGTGTATTGTTTATGTGCAAATAAGTAAGTAAACAAAATGTGTAGGTATGTGAGAAAATAGTCAAAGTGATAAAAATAAACCATTAATGACTACTAAAGTTCTGTTAATCCAAAGCAAGTGTTTAATAAGGTCGTTTTAATTGACCTAGTCTAGTGACCCAATTAGATGCTGGACTCTTGACGAGAATTGACTTGCTGGTACCTACCATTATGTCATAATTATTCCTTGGGATACCCAGTGCAATAAAAGTTAAAATGTCCTATTACATAAAGTAGCAAAATAAAAATTTATTATACCTATTATTTAATATAATTTATTTTATAACAAACAGTTATTACCTATAGGATTTGTTAGTTCAGTTACCTATTGTAATTATCAGTATTTACCATTAAAAATTAATGTTTGGGTATGGATTGCTTTGCTATCCACAAAACAAGTCTACAGTTAGGAAGGATAAATGTTAGTCAGTAAGTCACGCTTGAATGTTGTGGTTTATAGGTATCTCGATTTAGAGTCCAGTTGTATGATGTCTATTTTAACATAAAACAGTGTACTATCATATCAACTGTGTCTAATTGAGCTGCTTACAGCACAATTACCTGCTTCATTGATGTAGTCAAGAAATTACAAGAAATCTAATAATATGGTCCTAATGTTAGTATCAGGTGTAGCGCATACATGTTGCTGTTGACATCATATCTAGTTCTTGCCAGCATTGAACTATTAGTCAATGAAATTATAAATAAACATACCTTACAGTCATTGGTATTTTAACTACAATCTTACTGATAAAAATGTGGTAGAGTTGCCATAGAAAATATAATTGATGCATGAACATAATGTTAAATGTTCTGTTCTTGTAATGTGAATAAAGGTTTTTAATAAATATGCAGATAAAACTCAACTGTCCAGTATGCCAGTTTTAAATCTACTGGAAATACCTAGTAAGTACATTAATCCAAGAATTATTTTACACTCTACTAAACTAATTCATACACTTGGTACTTTTTCCTGTCCCTTTCAAATAGTGTTGAAATGTCTCATTTCAAATGAATTAAATATGGCTGAAAGCCTACTGACCAAAAATTGGTATCTGATGGATGAGTGACTGGAATAAACGTTTGTCTGCTTATAATCGAATGACACATTTATCTCAGAGCTCTTCAATTCATTATTATAATCAGCAAACATATATAATGGGATTATTTTACATACATTGTCTATAGCTACATTATTATGAAGCTTGATGCATTTCTCCTAAATAGCTTTTTACTCCAATAAGACAGCTCGCCTCTACATACAAGTTTCTTTCCTATTTTTATCCTAATATTTCAATCAACCACGTAAATACAGGCTTCATCCGCAAATTTGTGCAAACGTAACCCTTTTATACCTATTTGTCGCCATTTCGTTTTGTTTATTGCACACACTTGTCGGTAATGCGCCTCCTTCTAAACCCGCATGCGTTCCAATCAAGGTACGTTCCACTTGAGTTTGTATAAATCAAATTCTACACATGGCTTGAGCCAGTAAACATCTGTTATCAAATGTCTATAGGTACTAGATACTTAGGTATGTATTGTAGCAGACGCCCCTTTGCCTCAATTCGCCATTCATCAGATGAAATCCAAATGACCTCGCTGTCTTCCCGTATCCTTTTATTTTAGCATGCTCGTTTCCATCTGATGTGCGAGCTAAACTGTGATGTATTGCAATCTCTGAAAATTATCCAATTGGGCATGTGAAACTGGCTTCAATCTGTTAAATGTCTCAATCATCTACGATAATTGATGATAATAATCGAGTTACGCAGAAAATTGTGGTCAATTACGGCACAGTATCGAAGAGGGGACCTTGCAACTAGTTTTTGCATTTCATATTGTAATCGATGATCGGGTGCTTTCGGTACATTGTACGGATCGTCATTTGTTTGCGGGAGATCGTATCTCGTATTATAAAACGGAGAGTTTGTATGGATGTTTGTCATTAGATTAGATTAAAAGATGAGATATAAGATTAAAATATAAAATACGTTTTTATCGCCAGCCTAGTCGCGCGCAGTCAACAGCTACCTAAATAAATATGGGGGCAGCCTCACATACATGGACCTGGTTTCAAAGTACACAATGAAAGGATCGTTGATAATATTGTTCTAACAAAACAATATGGTATACAAATTGCGGTCCTCTCATCTGTGCTGTGGAATGTTGGTCAATGAAACGGGTTCACACTACGAAACTATACAACGGAGATGAATATGCTCAGATGCCCTGTAGGAGTATTTCATTAACCTTACTAAACAGCGTTTCGAAACGAACACATTCACGGAAGCTTTAAGCTTAGACCCATCGTAGAAAAACTCTCCAAAGTTTCCTTTCACGATTGTGTAGGCATGTAATGAGAAGACTTCAAAATCATATGACCAGATTTATTGATATAGAAACCGACCGACCAGACCGAGAAAGCGAGGATATTGTTCATCAACAAAGACCTTGTGAATAATCTGATGTCCTTGATATATTACGATGATGTATTACGAGGAGAGCCGACCCCTAATATATAAAATGGGATAAGGCAAAGATAGGGATTGATAATTCTGTCCGAAGGAGTAGAATATTAATAAGTAATAAATACCTCATCTCCTAATAAGGCGGACATTAGCACTGTAGATTACTAGCTACCTGGCTCGGCTTCGCACGGGTGCAAGTAAATACAAATGAAGTTTTCGGCTGTTCTGGACATTCATATGTGTGGATTATACATATAAACCTTCCTCATACATTACTCTATCTATCAAAAACAATTGCATAAAAATCAGTTGCGTAGTTTGAAAGAATCTAAGCATACATAGGGACATACAGAAAAAGCAACTTCATTATATAGTATGTAGTGATTCTTCATACGCCTAAAGTAAGTTGCAGATGTCTAAAAAACTCGTACGGAAAAATAATTTAAAGTGCATTCAAATAAACACGTATGGGTGCACCAACAGTTTACAAACAGCAAGCTCAACGGGTTTCGTTTCATATCGGTTTACAAGCTGGTGTGAAATGGTGTGCTGATTAGTCTGGCCGTTCAACTCTGAATTGTTAAAAAAATATATTTTAATTTAGAATGAAATAATAAGTTAATCCTATTTTTTGAGAACTAGTTTCAGTTCGTAGCATTTTCACACGGTTTTCCATAGTTATGGGTAACTAAAACTATACAGGGTCTTGAAAGACCCTATATACTGGCACTTGAAAGACCCTATATACAGGCAGTGTATTCGGATTGGAATTTACGTATATAAACAATTAATATAGAATTTGTCGACACCAGTCTTTAGTTGATTTCGAAAACGGAGAGTCAAAACCATCCATGTACGGTCATCATATCACGGCAAACACTTGCAGTCCTATCTTACTAAGAAAAGTACTAACTTATGCTTACGATATAAGGACAGCACAAAAATCCGAAATTAATAGTCTGAATATGCTACCGTAGGTATTAGTGGCCAATCTTGATGAGTGGTTTCCACCGAACACCACTAACAATTCTTGAAAGAGTCGTTCTTATTTAATTTATTTAAGGAATTGTAATGCCAAGTGTGATCAAAGTACTCTAATTTGACCTTTGCCATGCGTGAGTATATTAAATCCATTTACCCAAACCACAGCCTAAATAACGTTTGAGGCTTTTTGTCCACAACTGCTGGCACGAAATGGGCACTTGTGCCGGTGAGTTTTTCTATTCGCGTTACGCACATTAAATTGACATAATTCAACAGCACGGCCAAGGTCGGTGCCGCCAGTATGGTGACGTTATAGTGGTACCGGGCGTGGCTTGACTACCTTGCGGTTTATCCGTAGAAAATCAAGCAACTTAATTGTGACCTTTAGAGATTTACTACACTTCATACAATACTTGCTGATGTCTAAAGGATAACTCTTCAATGAATCAATCAAACCCTTTATTTGCAGAATATGGTTACAAAGGATCTTATAATATAAAATTTCCAGCATATTCTAATCGTTTTTTACGTTGTGCAAATATTTAATCTAACAAATTCTAAGTATAATGTGCCTATTTTTTGAAATGTCAAAATAAGATTAAACATCCATAAATATCAAGTTATATTAATATTAATTATTAAGTAACATGTCATTAAAATTATACCATTACATATTTGGATCTAAAAGATAATCATTTATATTATAATAACATTTATCTATTAGCATTGTCTTCAAATTTGTCTCTTCGGAATGTTATTTTTAATCTATACTAACATAACAAAGAGGAAAGATTTGTATTTTTGTATGTTTGTAATGAATAGGCTCAAAAAGTACTGGGCCGATTTAAAAAACTATTTCACCAGAAACCCGCTTTTCTGTTAAAATTTTTCAAATTTTACCCAGGATCCCTACTTTTGTAGCCTATGTTAAATTGGAAGAATGTAGCATTGTATTGGTGAAATATTTTTTTAAATCGGCCCAGTTCTCTAAGGCGAAACGAAGATCGCCGGGACCGCTAGTTCTATCATAAAGGGATCGTTTGGGATCAAAAGACGAGAAGGTTATAATACAACGCTGCTATATGCGTAACATAGCTATAAATCTTTTTTCAGTCACAATATGACAATATACTAGATTTTGCAGAGATTTGGAAGCTAGCCTGCTGGTGTTACGAAAACGTAAATTTGCTAAAATTCCTAAAAAAGAGTTTCAATACCAGTAATGTTTTTGTTAAAATGGTTTGTTTATTCAAGATAAAAATTGTTATTAACGTTTCTCCTAAATTTTGATCGTCTTTTTTACGCGCCTGTGGCTCAGAGATCGGATTTGGACCCCAACACTGACATTAGAGGTCAATTGTTCAACATTCGATTTTATGAAGATGAAATAAAATTGTATCAATGACCCTCCAAACTCAGCGCGACCTTGAAGAGGTTCTTGCCAAACATGACGTCAGCCTCCAGGGGAGAGGCCACCCCCTAATATTAAGTCAGCAAACGTGCAAACCAGTCAACATGGACCTTTGAATTACGACTTACACTTATTAGAAATGGTAGCAATTTTCGGCAAGGACAGTTCCGAGAGAAGTGGTTGTACAGTTGTACGTTTTTCCGAACAAGATAAAACGAACTGTCGATAGTGCTATGGTATTTAAAATTTGAGTATTCTAAAAAAACGTTAATCAGATATCTAGTTAAGTACCTACTCGTGCCTACCAACAATAAGTCCTTGTAAAACTTCACTGCGTATGAGACGGTGTTTCCTTTCGTGACATTTGATATTCTAATTACTTGCTTCTTAGAAAGAAACCTTAGAATAGTCTTTTACGAAACTACGAAACTTTTGTTTAAGTTCACGAAAGACTTGTAACAAAACGCGAGTACTGATCAAAGATAAATCAACGGTTAATCCTGTAATGCGAATTATATGGAGAGAAAAGCAAAAATGAATCTCTAATATTATAAAGGCGAAAGTTTGTGAGTATGTGTTGTTGCTTCTTTAAGCTAAAACTATTAAATAAAGGCTCAAATTTGGTAGATAGATTGATGTCATAAAATACTAGATTAACATATGGGAGACTTTTTAGTGCTCAATAAGTGATAAAAATATACTAAAAACAACTTTTAATAAGCTTTTCATTACAGATTACTTGATTTATAATTTTTACATTTACGTACGTAGGTACGTTACACTTATTGATGAGCTCATTTCGCTCTTGGTTTTTCCAGATTATCTTCAGAGCAAATATTTACCCGCAACACATTTCATTAGAGATAAATGTTGACTCTTGAATCCGAGATACTTTTATATCTCTTTCCATTTTAGTGCTAATCAACTGTAACCACCGTTACTAACTTCGGCAGCTGTGTGACTTTTAATGTTTTTAGCTGGCATTCATTGATGTTGGTTCAAGAAGTGCTTTACCTCTGAATAATATCGCGGCCCTAAGTGTTTTTACTTAATCACATAGTGTGGATAAATAGCACAATTATAATTCTGCCATCTATAGCCCACTGCAAGACACATGCCCTCCAATCTCTCAATTATGAGATGGAGGGCTTAATTTAACCATACCCAGTATAGATTCTTAGAAGGTTGTGTGTAAAGCAAGTAATTAGTAAGGATACTGTGGTATCTAATTTCACAAGTCGCCAAAGGGCCGCTGACCAGGCTTAATTACTAATATCGACGTATCAGCCATGAGAAACTGCTTAATAAAAATGCTTTATAACAAACGTCACAAAATTCTGTCGGAATGGCCACCTATGCAATACCGGACGTGTATGTATAGCTTAACATTTTGTATTGTTACCGAACCGTTGTCGCTATTACCGTTGAGCATCTGGCATACATCGTGTGTATGTTTGATATAATAAAGTCCTTTAAACATTGTATTAAAACTATAGGATCATGTAATATCATCACACTGTCATCCGTGTGAACTACATAAATCGAGATTGGTACAAAAAGTGGCGACAGCTATCCGCCACGATACTTATGACACGTTTACATGAGGAAAGGAAGGGCGTGTGCAAATTTGATTATCTCACAACTGTTCCCGGGCTCCAGCGATACCCCGGGAAGGGATATTAATACCGCTCAGCTCCCCTTCAGTGCTTAAGTGAAAGATTCAATTCCAACTTATTACCCTGTTAAAGTCTACTTACTTTCTCCATTTACTATACTTCATTATGCTGTTGAATTTCATAATGTATTTTCAAAAAGGGTGAAGCCTTGGGAAATGTAGTCAAACAATAGAATTAGGTGATTAATATCGTCGAATGCTTTCATAAAATCTTACAACCCTTGCGAGGCAAATTTCTTTAGGGCAGATATAACTTAGTGTTTTTACTTTACTCGACTTTTGCCAAGTAGACTGTCTAGAAGAAACAGGTATTATTAATTGATATGGGTTTGGGAAGCAACGAAATATCGTGAGAATTTTGAAACATATTTCATAACTCATATACGATGACAGGGAAGTTAGAAGTAGTAGTAGTGGATATGATTTCTTGGCACATTAAAACTTTGTCTTTATCAAAATAGTACTTATGTACCTTGTTCCGGTATTGACATAGTCATTGCATGAAATATGACATAGTGATATTTTCCGGCATTTAAAACCGCCATAATTTTGAAAAGAGCTTGCTTTAGGCCAATCTGAGAGATAGCAGTCGCATTTTATTAGCACTTAACTTCACGATCGTCATGAAGTATCCTTCCTCTAACAATGATGTCATTGCTTCACCTGTAGGCACGACCTACCAAGGTAAACACAGTTCAATATTCGTTCCTATTCCTACCAAAAAGGGCATTACAACGTTCAAAGAGTTAAGTCCGACATGATTTTGCCTGTTTTACGTAATATAAGTACAATATGGCCTACGAAAATAGTACAACAGCTGAAAAGTACGAAATTGGGAAAGCACTTACAAAGATGCAAATACTTTTACTCGTGTACAATGACGAGAATTACTTATTCTGACAAACCTTTTTGGGATGTAAATTGAAACAGAAATATCCAACAGAAGAAAAAAATATAGATTAGGTTACCGACAACGATATTAATACACGATGTCTGTCAGACAACTTGCTTATTACATTCAGTTGATTATTGTTTAGCGCTAAAGTATCACAAATGAATACGATTCATCTCAATTAGCGATGGCTAAGCATCAGTTGCATGTGAGAAATACTAGTTAACAAAGCATATTTTCTAATAGTTAATTGGAGAGCGGTTACGCATATCAATTGAGCCACTGAATCCGTAACGAGTATTGCCGGCTTAACGATATACACGGACCCGCAATGGAATCAGTCCACTTAAGATTTGAAGCACGAATCATAAGTTTAAGTAGAAACTGCTGATCACAAAGTAATCAAATTGGATTAAGGGTGATGAATGGGTATGATAATGAACTTCCGAATTTGGCAGATAGTGCTGTGTGCTTCAATACTATCAGTCATGCACTTGCTTGCAGGGCCCAGGCCTGATTGAAATCAAGTCATGCAACAATGAGGATTGACTTTATCACCACGCTTGCTAAATGCGGGTGGATAGGAAACCTAAGCTATCTTCGAAATTTTGCTCTAGCTGGGAATCGCATCAAGCACCGTGAGAGATCATAAAACCCAGTTTAAGACAATCAGACAATCAGGGCGTTTATCCAGCTAAAACCTGAATTATTTTTGTCCATTATTCCGTCAAACGAGTATGTAGTACCTACTTACCGACTATACTCTGTACTGTGCCTTTTATCGATTAAGCGCCGAACAGTTTTAATAAACTGCGATAACATTATCGTAACTCATAAATTAATTTTTGTAAATTAGTTTTTTAATCGTCACTCGCTGAAAGTGATTATGAAAATTATGAAAAGTGACCGTTTTAAGGAGGAGGATGTGGTTAATTGATGTTAGAATTAGTTTCCTATGGGTATACGTTGAGTCATTTATTTTTGGTAGGCTAAAATGGAATAGTTAGCCCTTTCAAATATCTGTCAAATCTGTGATACCGATAAATCATATTTCGTTTAGGTATCTACAGTCAAAACAACGTTACACTTGGACTTTCTACCGACCTTATGACGTAGCGATAAGAACTATATCGAACTGCAAATTAGTGTGTTTTTGAATTTTTTTTTTACATATCGATCGAGGTTATTATACACAAAATTGTAACATTCTTAAAATCAAATCATGAACTTCGATAAAGCACAATAATATTTACCAACTTTCTTATAAATGAATTTAAAGTGTAAATTAATTTCACTCCTAACAAACACCTTCTAATTGACTTTACGCAATAAGTTACGATCCTCTATTGTTTCGTTGCTTATAAGCAATTGAAGAAACCCAAGGTGAATGTATGTTTACTAAAAGTGTTTGTCTTTAGAACAGTAATCGACTTTCTAGCATTACGAGTTTGTATTGGATAATACGGCTTTTATAATACAAGTCAATTATTCTTGTGCCTATTCAAACAACAAATAAAACATTGTTTGTTTTGTTTTTTTGTGTTATGATTTTGTACTCGCTGGCCCGTTTCATACGCTGAGTGAAAGTTGTTCTGACATTTCGCTATTGTGGGTTCACTAGAGCTTTATTTATAGGACTTAATGAAAGTAAAACGGTGCAGTTAGATGACATTTAGTAAATGCCAAGATGACGCCGTCGCTAATAGGTGACTTGTGCACAATATGCACAGTATTGCAGTCAAAGCATTGCAATATTCGTAAGTCATGGCGTCTAACACCGTCAACAAAAGAAACATGACAAAACGTTTTCTTTGTTAGTTATTTGTTCTGGATATTAGGTATGACGTCATGTGGTGTCACAATGCTTGTTCGTTAGGTGGCCACGAGCCTATCATTTGCATAGCACACGACGGGGGCTTGTCTTGAAAGGGACTTTTCTTTGCAAGGCCGGTGCGCATGAGGAAAATTGTCAACGCGCCTACTCGTACTCGTAACTGATTTTATACCATCACGTACATCTAGATGCCAATGTTGTCCCTGCGTATGAGAAGATAATGTAATTAATAACTTCCTGCTGATAAAAGGAGGGATGATCGCATTTGCCAATTTATTCGTTTTCCCTTTATATTCTGAACGTAATAATCGTTAAGATCAAAGTAAAAATACCTGCGATAGAAAAAACAAAGACTTTAACACATTAGATCATCAGATGTACCTGCTGGTAAAACTGCAAGCGTGCAACTATTTCAGCGAACAAACCATTGCACTACCTTAAAATCTATTGACGCAACTGAACCGAAGATGTTATACTGTTCCAGTTAACCTTCGCCAAATATTAAAAGACCATAAAACCCATTGCATCATGACCTCTCCAAATGTCTATGGTCCCTCGTAGGCCCTAGCCGCGTCGATATGGCGCGTAATGGCGTGGCGGCTAATTCGGTTTGCTTTACGACCGGTCTGTTTACACTTTTGTGCCGGCAAATGGTTTCTTGTCTACTGACCTACAATCGATCGACGCTTCTTTGTTCGTTTGCTCTGGACGTTGGTGGACTGGAAAGAATATCCTATGCATTGTTTGTGCAGAACAGCTCTTCCGGATGTTTTGTTTTGAAACTTTTTAATCAACGTTACATTTCTCTTTGTTGTTAAAACAATATCTTGAAAGCATAGCTTAACTGTTGGCATTTAATGGAGTAGAACTAGCGACATGTTTCTATGATGAAATTTCAATCCGATTTCTGCCTGATGCAGAATGACCGCCATATTGATTAGGATAATATGTATTCTTACTTAACATACTTCTTTTTCTTGATTTGCTGGATTCCTGACGACGTTATTTGACATCGCTGAGCTAGTCATCGTTCATAATCCGACGGTGAAATTATTGGCTATATCAAGGCGACCATGACGTTGATACTTCACTCAGCAACATACATTGCGAAAAGTGTATTAGATATCACAGTCATGCGGTCAGGTAACAAGACGTGATCGACATTGACAGGAATAGAAATGTGTTTGACACAACATTCACGTTCTTGTTGACGTTTAAAGTCACTTTAAAAACCACCAATCACGTTACAGTTGGACCCTAAAAATAAAACTGGAAGACACAGCGTAAAATCGGTTATTTTGTCTTGACTTTATTGCTACTGTCTCTTGTAATAGTTCAAAACATGCAAACCAAGAAAAAATGTCGCTTCCACTGACTCACAATCGATTGGACGGTCCTTTGTCTATTTGCCACAGACGCCGTTGCATGTTTGCTCAGTGGGCCAACGGAGTACTGTGGAACTGGAACTTAATCGAGTTTTCCTTTTTAATTTATCTATAACATCTTTGGTTTATATTTGTTGCTCTCTCAGCTTCTTCATTAGTTGCGTCACGGATTTCTGAAATGAGATACAAAATTTGGACTCAAGCGGATGCAAAATTTGGACCTTACATAAATCTTAGTAAACAAAAATAGAGGACCAATTTAAAAAGTCTAGAATCTATCTAAGTTAATGAAATACATACAAAAACTAAAAAGGACATTAATATCTCGCTCCTTAAATACAAAAGGGCCACAAATAATAAAAAACTAAATTTATTGCAAAAATTATACCTACCCAAGATAAAAAAAGGTATCTTCGAATCATTCTCAAATGGCGCTGCAACTTCGAAAAGAGTTTCTAGTTGCCAACTTATAAGTGCAGCAGCCTTGTCAGTGTACTAGCTAGACAAACATAAATTTAGCCAACGGTTACGTCTATCTACTTGTGGATGGAGACTCGTATTTGTGCATGCGATCCGAACGGGGACGTTGGCTCAGTCACAACTCAATACCGTTGTTTAATAAATCCGAATCCACATGTTCGATGGAGCATTGAAATGTAATTCTAGGAGTTAGTGGGCCATTCGTTCGATCACTCCGTATTTTGAATAGCAGTTACGTGATTTATCGCCTTTCAGCTTAGCGGCAGCTGTTACCGCATTTATCAATGAGAAATCCTTTTCTAAATTCTTACGTTACGAATGCGAATAGGGTACAAATAGTCTATTCTTTGTTGTGTTTTGACGAATGGGTAGAGTCCGTTTTAATAATGTTGGTATAAAATTACCCCCAGAGATGTCGGCATTCCAATTACTGTGGCAAATTGCGTTATTCCCGTGAGATGCTCTGCCTTTCATAAGTCCTGCAACACACATTCTATATTTTATGTTATATGGTTGACAATAATAAACGTTGCTAAGTGTAGTAGTGTAAAGATAAGTAGGGCGAGTATAACATCCACCTGTTGTGCGATGGTGTGGTGCCCCCATTGCAAGCGATCGATTTTATTTCGGTACCTACGTAAACGAACGCGTTTATCGACGCCTGGTATCCGCTGTGCTCACGCTACACACGTTTTCTTTTACATTTTGTAACGATTTCGTAAGGTCAAGGGAATTCGTACAATTTTTAATGTAAACACTGAATTCGATCGCGTTTACGTTTAGAAAAATACCTGTTTTTTACGCGGCGAATTTAGGGATTGAAAATGTGGATCACATGTCATTTCGGACTAAACCAATGATGTAAATGCTTATTTTGAGTCGGTTTTTCCAAATTAGTGGCATTGGGTTTATTAAAAACTGTATAGAGAAGCTCATCTTCACTGGATATATGTATCGAAGGACAAGATGGTTAGTGTGAAGATGAGGAAAACTTATTTGAATTGTCTGAGTAAAACTGGTTAGGCAAACAAGATTCTTATAAAATACCACGGCTTGCAGTATCACTGCTACAGGTTGCATTATAATTTTCCTTTCGCTCAACGAACGCATATCCCCATCCACTTGTTCCACTCCATCCGAAGGTGGCGGTGCGTGACGTCATCAGATGGGCAGCCAAGTGGAAACAAAACAATGGCCACGGCTTCTGCAGGCCCCATCCTTCGGACGTTGGTCTTTATGGTTTTGTAATTTGTAAACGGTAATTGACGCTTTGGGATTTGTCTCTGTTTACGCTTTTATGGAAAAATAGGAAGCTTTTTTCAGTGGTAGCCTTTTTATCTGAACTACAATGAAGGTAAGAACAAATTAATGAGTCTAATTTGCGCGCTGTCAGTGATTTGATTGTATCTTTTAATTTATTGAAGTCTACGTTAAATTAACGCCTTGATGGTCTACCGGCATAAGTAACGAGTTATATGTTCTCGGGGTTCTGACACTGCTGCTGACACCCGGGTTGAACAAAAGTATATTTTGGATATTTCTGGCTATATATCTCGGGTTTCTGCTCACTAACCTGCTTTTGAGAAGCATAGTGATAAAGCCAGTCCCCATTGTTCTAACAATGACTGATTCCAATGATGGCGGCCTTACCCTACACTTTGACTACACCGGCTTATACTTTACTTTAAACTCATTTCACGCTTCGGTCCACTGATAATGTAGTTAACTGATCGGTTTAAAAGGCCCAACCAAAACTCGATAAGTAGAAAATCCGTATTATGTATGTACATATAAAATTTTTTCATCAGCCTATCTATTCACAATACGTCGGAATCGGATACGAATTTGGAAACCATGTTTTCTCTCTTTCATAACATAAACGATGTCCAATGACGAAGAAAAATGTACTCTTCAAGTCGAAATATGTTTCTGACGTTTGTGCCGCCAAATGGGTATTTGCTAACAAAAGAAATATTTCAAAGGTAGGTATCAGCCAGGATTATTATTCAAATTCAAATGTTCGCCAAAGTTCAGGAATTGATTATTGCTCTTACAATAGAAGGAATATTAGATGATAGGCAAATTGCTATCGGTAACATTATGAATCTGAAGTGGTGAATATTAGCGATCGCCGGAAGACATTACGTGACCGGAGATGCCAGTTGCAGTCTCAATGCAGTCTCTAAGGATATCATGCGATATTATTTCACACTATAAAAGGCACGGACTGAGGGCCAATCGGTCCCGAATGTACTATTCTTCAGAGCTCTCGTAAATGACAATGACGTAGTCCTTTACTGTTGGGACAAAAGACAAAATATCTACCTAGATAGTTGTAGACGTAAAATGATAAGGAAAATCGAAATTAAGACAAGGGTTAGTTTAAGTAACTAATAAAGGCGCCTTCGAGTTTTTGGAGGCGCCTTTGGATTAACATTTGACATTCGAAGATCATACATTTCGTTCATGAAAGCCATGGAAGCCATTGTAAAGAAAAACCATGAAACATATGTAAAGCTTTTAGTTCTTCAAATTCGCTCGTGATTTCGTCCACAACATCAAAAAGTTCTTCATTGTAGTCCCTCAGGTTTGACAAATATGTATCAATCTTCGTTTGATATTATTTGAAAACAGCAATTTACAAACTGTTATTTGATACATTTAAACACCCTTAGTTTGTCTCTGCATAATAAGCCAGGTTATGAGATTATATCCAGGGCTTGCAGACAAGATTCACGTGATATTACTGCAACAGTTGAGATCATTAATACCAATAGACGTCAGGCGTTTCCAATGCAATATTTATGAAGCACTAGACGCTTTGAATGTTCGCATTTACACATTTACTTGTACGGTGTTCTCTATCAATATTTATGCCATCTCAATTATTACTGAAATGAAACTTTATAATGCAGCTGCTTTCAGTTGCATCACTATTGCATAATACTTCTGCCGATTCTTGTTACTGGTCTTTGCCCGTCAATAAGTATCTAGTAGTAGTAATTAACTTTAACTTATCCCTTCTAATATTATAAATGCGAAAGTAACTCTGTCTGTTACGCTTTCCCGCTTGAACCCCTCAACCGATTTTGATGAAATTTGGCACAGACAATCTTTAGACCCTGAGAAATTACATAGGCTATCTTTTATTGCGAAATAAAAACCCTGTAGTCCACGCGATCGAAGTCGCGGACACAGCTAGTTTCCAAATAAGCAATAAGTACATTATACTTTTCTTCATACGAAAAGACGAAACAATACCAAAACAGAAAGTCGTAGGCACTGTAAACAGTTTCAGAAATGAAGAAGTTTACTAAAAAACAAATGATGATGAGTATTCCAAAAAGCCTACAATGGCGCTTAACAAATATGCGCAATCTGAATAAAAAAATATTCAGAGTCCTCTGCAGGAATCATCCTTGTTTGTAGTAACGCGAAACAGCGTGGAAGTGGCGTATTTTCGTGTCATGATGGCCGAGTTGTGTCACTTATGTAATTTAATCATCCTAATTGCGAGGTAAATTAGCTGGCACGCCCTTTGCGTGCGCGGAATGAGATTTGTGACGACCCGCGTACTTCGTGGACGGTACCATGAGCACTTTAAAATTGTTCAGTCAGGTTTTGTGTTCATATTTGGATGATACGTTTGTGGCTTTGAACCCTTTGTTAAAGGTGGCCTACATGGCCAAATATATCCAACATCTATTCATTTTGTCATGTTCACAACTGTTTATGCCGAGCAGTCGAAAGCATCTTTCATTTCCATTGAAACGTTTGAAAAATCTATTAAATACATTAAATTTAACTTAAGGTAAGTCGGCCCCTTCAATTCTGTTAACAAAAACGGATAAACGAATTATGAAAAAGATAAAATACAAGCAGAAAATTATGATACAAGTTGATAACTAATTGAAAGATGAAAACAGTTGAGACGGAATACACACAACGCATTACATATCTAATTTAGAGTGAGATACGATCACGCACGCCACATTTTATTCGTGTTCATCGTAATAAGCACAATAGCGCTGTTGTAAACATTATAACGCGTGTTCAGTTCTGAGGTAATTTCGTCATTTTTGTCCGTAGTTTTTGTCTTCGCGTAAGAGTGGTAGGAGCGGCGCTCGCGATGACCTTATTTTTGTTGAATAAGCCCCTCTGTTGGGCGGTTATTTTTGCCTCAAGTCTATTTGTTTACTCCCTTTTGCGGAGATTAATGGTGCGTGTATAAAGATCCTTTATGTTGCTGTTTCAGAGAACCGACCTCGGCTGTTTATATTTTATCAGTCTTTGTGCTGTGTATTTTGGTAGCAGTTGATTAGTAAAAAAATATTAATTCGAATACCGACCTAACCGGCGGCAACAATTACTATATTTCGTGAATAAATTACTTGATGAAGATTTATTTCATTCATTGGGATGTTTTATTTTCCATCACACATTCAGTTCTCCATGACTATACATTTTGGGTCCGGCTTAAAACTTAAAATCCGATGCTAATGGAACTGATAAAAACGGAACACTATGCAAGGGCACGTTTCGACAAAATCGGAAATGAAGGTAATAATTTATACTGATACTCAAACAACAAAGTTTATTCAATTTGCATAACAACAGCGAGGTATCAATTTAAAAAAATCTAAACGAGTCTGACAATAGTCATTGACTGAGAGAGTGATTCGTTGAAAACGGCATTATAGTTATTCAGTACAAATTGCTCTAGACTGGCCGGAAATTAACGAAAAGCACCGGGTGGGAGGACCCCATCGTGCGCATGATCATAAGAATGGAATTATATCATCCTGTCGCACTGTCTGGCACGGTGCATAATTTTTTCATTTGTTTTATGACTCCATTCAGAATTCGTTTGATCGTATTATTTTTGGTCGAGTTAATATTCAATGTACTACGGTTGTTTATTTTAAGTTACTGCTCTGTATTCTTTGGTGACTTTGTAACCTAACGCTATAATTTGAATCCAATTATTTAAAAAAGTACCGTGTAAATTGAACTTGTCACTTAAAAGCGAACGCCTTATTATAAAAAGGATAAGACGAATAAAAACTGAAAGCCCTATCGAGTTACTCGACGACCACAATGACGTTGCTTATCCTAACCGGTTTCGTATGCATTTGACAGCCCGTAATGGGCATGATCTGAATAATTTGACTTTGAGCAAACAGCCAAGAGATTCCGTCCGAAGTTTGTGTTGCCGAGTTAGTTATGGATGGATAATTGCTGTGATCAATAATGTCTAAGATTTCACAGGCTACCCGCAGTTTAAACTGGTTCATGGCGCCACTGCTTCGCTTTAATCAAGGAGCGGATATTATAGCTCAGGTTTGTTGATGTGAACTGTGTCCGTAAACATTTCAACCCGAACTCGACCTATATACTTGCGATTGATAGTTAATTGCTGCCAAGCGGACCAGTGCCAACACAGTTATTGATAAAAATACTGACTAATACATACATATATTTGAGGGACGATGACGAATTCGATTATTTGCTTTATTATTTTCGTAGATTCTTTAATTTATACTACAAATACAACTTGTTAACAAATCGTAACCCATACAGAGGATTTAAAAGTTAACAGATTTCTTTTCCGGAAAAAAAGCCCATTTTTTTTTAAGTTTCTGCACAAGAATCAAGTCTTCTCAATTACTCTATGTATGCAACTCATTTTTAAGATTATTATTGATAAATCGATCGAACGCTGCCTAAATAGATCTATTTTTATAGTTGGTTGGGTAACCGAATTACGTCAATAAAATCAGTGGCATGATTTCGGCAGTTCTAGCTATTAATCAAACGCAATGGTCAGGCATATTTTGATCTGTTTTGATCATATAGGTCGGCGTGTCACGGTCGTCTGATCAGCCGGCTTTTATTAGTTGGTGAAGTCATATTTGTTGGAATCCATGAACATTTCTGTATCTAATGGGGGCATTTCACGCGAAGCGGACAACGAAAAAAAAGTGAGGTTCTGAAATTCGTTCATATTTGGCATACTTATAGTTCTAGGGGATATAAACATGTTCACGAAATATATATTTTTTTAAGTTTTGTTGTTAAGATATGGGGCTCTTAGAATTCACCTGATGGGCGGAAGGGTTTCTTTAAAGCCTTGTTTTCATGTTGAACATGATTTTTATTAAATAACCAATGGTTCAGCTTTTGTAAATAATTGACCGTTCTTTTTGATTCCCCGACCAGATTCTAAATTTAAATTTTTTTAGCGGTGTTCAACCGGAAGTAACTTTTCAAATGTATATTTTTTCAACTTCGACCAATTTTTTTTTTGCTTTCTTAGGATGAAATAAAGCTTGACGTTCATAAATTATGCCATAAAAATTGTAGGATGGGATCTCAAGTAGGTAGTTTGAGAAACAAATATATTAGATTACACACATGTCATTCTGGGCGCTTGGTAAAGTTGGTTGGTTGTGTTAAAAAAATATATACCTACATAGTAAGTTCGATGAGAGGTGACGTATAGGCATGCACAGTTGTAGTTTTTACATTAATAACCTTATAATAAATTATAACTTAATGAAACAATAAATTAAATATTATATTTTTTATTTTATATTTTTACAATTTTGTTATTGCAATCAACACTGGTTCGTTTTATAGCAATTCCTTCAGAAGTTGGAACAAAACAATGGTATGTTTTTGTCCCTGGAATAGTAATTGATGATTGAAACCGTGGTTTAAGAAAAAATCTTTGGCGGTCGATGTCATCTTTGGCGCAGTAATTAAATTATTTTAATAATATATTATTTTAAAAATAGGTTCAATTTTGCGAACCTATATTTTTATAAAAACTATTTTAAGACATATGTAGAGTTCCATTTTCACGCAACCTCTCACGGTAAAGGGCCATGCGATGGGCTTGGAGGAAACTTGAAACGTTTAGCAACTCGTGCGAGCTTGCAGTTGCCTCCAAACAGAGCAATTGCTACGCCAAAGCGATTATATGAATGGGCGAATTCAAATTTAACTCATACGGCCATTTATTACTGCGCCAAAGATGACATCGACCGCCAAAGATTTTTTCTTAAACCACGGTTTCAATCATCAATTACTATTCCAGGGACAAAAAAATACCATTGTTTTGTTCCAACTTCTGAAGGAATTGACATAAAACGAACCAGTGTTGATTGCAATAACAAAATTGTAAAAATTATAAAATAAAAAATATAATATTTAATTTATTGTTTCATTAAGTTATAATTTATTATAAGGTTATTAATGTAAAAACTACAACTGTGCATGCCTATACGTCACCTCTCATCGAACTTACTATGTAGGTATATTTTTTTTTAACAAACCAACCCACTTTTTTTTTTTTTTAATGGACTATCCCGCGTTTAAATACAACGCAGTGATTCCGCCAATGTCAAGTGTTTAGAGAGACACGTCACAAAAGGAGACTGCGCGGTGATTTGAGCTATTGGTTCTTGAGGTCTTCATTAAGAACCTAAAACAAACACGAACAACACATTAAAGACAACACAACATTTATGGAAGGAGGGTAGAGGAAATCATAGTCTAATATCATACATACTAATATAGTTACATAGATATTTTATATATTTAGAGAAAGAAAGAGTTAAGATATAGTTAAGGTTGAAAGGACGTTGAATTTCAGGGGGAATTATATCATATAGAGATAAAGGGTACTTTTGACAATTAAAGAATATCCAACCAACTTTACCAAGCGCCCAGAATGACATGTGTGTAATCTAATATATTTATTTCTCAAACTACTTGAGATCCCATCCTACAATTTTTATGGCATAATTTATGAACGTCAAGCTTTATTTCATCCTAAGAAAGCAAAAAAAAAAAATTTGGTCGAAGTTGAAAAAATATACATTTGAAAAGTTACTTCCGGTTGAACACCGCTAAAAAAAAAATTTAAATTTAGAATCTGGTCGGGGAATCAAAAAGAACGGTCAATTATTTACAAAAGCTGAACCATTGGTTATTTAATAAAAATCATGTTCAACATGAAAACAAGGCTTTAAAGAAACCCTTCCGCCCATCAGGTGAATTCTATAGAGCCCCATATCTTAACAACAAAACTTAAAAAAAAAAAAAATATTTCGTGAACATGTTTCTATCCCCTAGAACTATAAGTATGCCAAATGTGAACGAATTTCAGAACTTCACTTTTTTTTCGCTGTCCGCTTCGCGTGAAATGCCCCAATGGCTAAATATATCAATCGCGTAAAGTCCACGCAGGAATTATTTACAACTGCAATATCTCATCTGGCTAGTAGTACGTAGTTGCTTCTGATCATCTATAAAATTGTTTTTTGGATTGTGTTCGTTTTTTATAGAAATGATTCTTAAGCCTCAGGCAGACCACAAACTTAAGTCGATTGTAACATTAAACTGCTTGGAAAGTTTACCAAGCGAAGGCCGTCTTGAATTTTTAGTGCCTTCTTTAGGATACTTGTTTTGTGAACATAAAGTTAGAAATTGTATTGTGGATTAAAAGGATGTGTGTATTTTGGCATGCCCTGTAGTCGATATTTTCTCCCGATAATATAAACTATCATCGTTAATTATTAAATAAGTAAATTATTGCAAGTGATGCACTTCAATCTACTTTAATTATTTATTTATTTAATCATGGAAACATACAGCTTATTTTTATGTGGAGTAAACTAAGTTTCCTGTAATTTCAGTGCATAAATCATAGTGAGTTGAGAATTAAATAGACAATAATAGTAGGTAATATGTAGTTATGCAAAGATAAAGAAAGGACAACTATATCATTTTGGGTATTCATAATCATACACAGTGACATCTAAACAATTATTATTTAAACCTAATTTAGTTAATAAATTGTATTTTTAATGGGAGCGAGTCTTACTTTGATAAAATAGAGGATGGCGGAACTTCAACAAACAAATAATATTGTTAACATAATAGTTTGTAGACAATATTTTGTCGACCTCGTCAGACGAGAATGCAGATTTGAATAAATTGAGATAAGAAACAAGGTCATTGTTGATGTCAGCTGCTTTATTGCTATATGATTGCAAGCAAGTGGTATTGCTTGCAATCATATAGCGATCGGCCAATTCAGTCTGACGTCACATTTATTTGCAGTGCATTCATAATACTAATGCATAATGGCGTTGTGAGGGCGGGTATGGCCCCGGGTGGGACATGAACGGGAGCGACAGCACTGACGACCTTGACTAGATGAAGCAAGAGTTACAAAAAGTCTATCCCGTAGGTAGTACCCCCTCACCTAGGATTCACAGGCCTAGAGGAAGGGTTACCTTGTGACCCAGTAGGAAGGACGACTGCTCCGCTCCACTCGCTTTAACACAAGTTAATTTGACTTTAAACTAAATATCAAAAGAGGGAAGAGGTGCCCGATCTGATTGACCCGGGCAGCTAAAATCCACGCTAAGGGCGTAGCGTGGATTTTAAATTGTACAGTAATTAAGACTGTACCTACAACAGCAGGACTAAATAAATATAAATAATAACTTATCTATATTGCCAGCATCACATACATTGATCTGAATCTGTGTTAAGTAGCTAAAATTGTGTTACAGAAATGAGACACAACACCCAGACCCACGGCAATATTGATCCGGAATCGATAGCGTTACACCAACTTCATGGGTAGCGTTATGCCAATGCCCGGTCACCTCTCGGCTACGGAGGTCGTTATTGATTAGTCATTATTGAGGACTTCATGCCTTATAAGACACACTTCAACGTCTCATATAATATTTAATGGATGTTTACCACATTGTTAGTTGCAGCCGAATCGACCTCAAAGCACTGGCATTTCGCATGCCACTTATGTATTTCGAGCCGATGATGTAAACATTTTAGCATAACCGGCTGTAGTCGCAGCAACCATAGTATAATAAGATTATCCTACGCTCTCATGTGGAAAAGTTTATTTTGGGATTTGCTTCTGCGAGTTTTGATTTTATTCGTTGTCTTTAGTTGCTTCGGTGTAGTTCATTATTAAAGAAGATAGATAGATAGATATACTTTATTGCACAAAATCTTTACAGAAATAGGTTTTACAGATTGATTATAGTACAATTTAGGCGGTCTTATCACTAGAAAGCGATCTCTTCCAGACAACCTTAAGGTAGAGGAAATAGTAGATTGGCGAGAAATGGGTACGGCAAATGGGAGGTTAGCAAAACAACAACAACATTTGTTTTAATAAAACGTAAAATAATCCATTTTTAATAATATGTCTTTGCGTCTCCGTCTGAAAATCACTGAATAATAGGTACTGTATGTAAAAACACGTAGGGGTACCGAACCATTTAAGTCAAAAGAATAAAAGAAAGTTCAGCGTTTCTAATTCGCTGAACGTTGGTAACTTTTGTTTTCGTTTGCCTTTTTTTGCTAACAGATCATTACCTCTTTCCTTAAGAACTTTATACTGCCTCAGAAAGGGTAAAGGTCAATCCTATTAATATTACAACTAAAAGTAAAAGTTTGAATGATAAGAGGGTATATCGGTGTATTTAACTAACTCAAAAACTACTTTAGTTTAGATGAAATGTGGTAGATAGATAGATACTAATTTATTTCCTTTCAGGGACTGGGATACTTTTATTTAAAGAAGGCGTGGCCTACGGTTAGTATTTTATAATGTCCTGACATAATTTTACACTAGTGTAATAATCTTATTCTCTGCACCCTGCTCTATTAATGTACCAGCATTTCACTTCTACTTCTTTTTAAATTAAATGAGAACAAAGCTGATTTAACGAAGTCTATTTCTTCCAGTGTCGCGTGAGAATAATAACCGAAAGCTTCACCATACATTCCCTTCAATATGGTTGAGTGAAGCGATGGCTGGCACATACGTCAAGCTTGTGAACAGGTGCCACCTTTTAGAGACTGGTCTGCTCCAGCTTACCTCTCGAAAGTAAATACTTACTTGAGTACTTAATTGTTTCATCACTCATCAAAACAAAACTATATGACTTGGTCCAAAGTGGGCTACACATACCAATAAGTTAAATACTGTTACTGTAACTGATCTGCTGAGTTTCTTACCGGTGTCTTCTCGGTAGATATAGGTTCCAAATCGGAAGTAGAATCACTTTGCATTGTATTCAATGTCGATTCAAAAGTGTTATATGTAACCTACTTGAATAAAGAAATATTTGAGTTTGAGAGAAGGCGGCCGTTTGGTGCTTTATACCTTACCAAGGATTTGTTATTTCAAGGCTCAATCGGGTATGAAGCATGTTGTTTACGTGGACAAGGCTTCACACTCGACATGCGTCTCTTGATATTTAATTTAACTAGGCACTCTATATCTGTAAGTCAACACCAAATTTATACACTAAAGTTTACGAAAACATAAATAAAAACCAATTTAACGGAGCGACTTGCTTTTTCTTCCATTACCTTCCACCGAGCAAGCATTTCTCTTAGTTTAACCATGTTTGAATCTAGACCAACAATGTTTCTAACCATATTGATTGGCATCCAATTGTTTGCACAATTTAGTTTTGATTCTTAGAAATTAACGGGTCGAAACGCGACAACATTTTCTCGTAGTTGATAAAAACTACTTTCTGCCCGAAGTTTCGGTTAGGTTGCACCAACATTTCATTTTAACAGCTCGTGGTATCGCGTTTTGACCTGTTATCATATTTTATATGTTTAAAATGAAACGCGAAAGTATTAAATCCCTACTCCCTACTAATATTATAAATGCGAAAGTAACTCTGTCTGTCTGTCTGTCTGTTACGCTTTCCCGCTTAAACCTCTCAACCGATTTTGATGAAATTTGGCATAGGTATACGTTGAACCTCAAGAACGGACATAGGCTACTTTTTGTTAGAAAGTAAGGGGGGGGGGTAATGCCACCTTTGAAAGTTTATATGGGAAAAGTTGGCACAAACATAGCTCTATTCAAATATAGACTACTTTTTGTTTCGAATATTAGGGGAGATAGGGGTAAAACCGACCATGAAAGGATGTAGTCCACGTGAACGAAGTCGCGGGCACAGTTAGTTCTATATAAAGCAATGGAGTCTACTAGATCTAAATTTCCCATACGCAGCTCGCCGAAGCGCGGCAGCTGTGACGGTTGCATCGAATCTTCATTGTCCCATACAAAAGAATTGTATTATTGAATTTATGTTGTCACAGTCTAATGCTCGTCCGTGTTATTGGCCGATCGTTTGATTCATTTGGTTACAAATCAGAAAGCGGGGTTAAAGTATCTAGGGTCTGTTACACTTTTAACGGCTGCATCTTAAATTGTTTCAAGGACCTAATGCATATTAATATATGTTTAATTGAAGGTGTAGCATGTTTTCATTTTTTGACATAAATACATTGCTATATCCAAACATTCATCTATATATTAAATAAAAAAAATAAAAGCTTTTTCTTCCACTACATACCCTCTACAGAATAATATGTACAAAATAGGTCGAATTGAGGCAAAATGGCGAAAAAACGTAGCTTATTTCCCTTAGTGACGTCATTTGGCAGCTTAACTTTTTTTAAGAACATTGAAATAAGCAAAAAATACGATTGTTGAAATTGAATCATTACATTTAAAATATTCTTTACTTACAAATGCCGTTTTTTATATAACTCATTGTAACAAAATTACATATTTAATCATTTCAGTACATTACATTACTTTACGTCAAAGACCATATTGAGTCGTGAGAATGATGGGCAGTAATCTCTTTGGTAATTGAACTATTACTGTGCGTCGTACACATAAAAGCATTAAAATTCTGAGTGAAGAATGCGTGTTTGACACTTTTATGTAACAATCATAATCAATTATGATTATCGTCTGTCACGCTAACTCGGTGAAATACTTTCAATGTTAGATTCATTTTCGAATTATCACATACTAGCTGTACCCGTGACTGTGTTCGCGTATCTTTGCTATCATGGGCGGTTTTACACCTATCTCCCATAATATTCGGAATAAAATTAGTCCATATTTTAATCCAAGTTTCGTGCTAAATTTCATATCAGTAACTTAAAAAATAAACATTATACCATATACATTTTCAAGAGCTGTATTACCCCCCACAAAACAAAAAGTATCCTATGCCAGTTCTAGAGGTTTAACGTGTATCTATATCAAAATTCATCAAAATCGGTTCAGTTGTTAGGCGTGAAAGCCGGACAGGCGAACTGACAAGCCAGTCAGAGTTACTTTCGCATTTATAATATTAGTATGGATATGATTTTATATGTTTCAAGTGGGGCAAGTTTGTTTCCTTTGGGGTTTGTCATTGTCTCCCACATAGAAAGTCTAGTTGAAAATAAACCGGCATGTAGCTTTTTCGAGTTGCCATATTTGCGCGCGACATTCTTTCACGTTTTCTCGAGTATGTTAATACTCCTCCTTTACTGGCCGTGGGCATTTTTTCATCGTTTCCTCCGTCCGTATCAGATGCTCTAGCGCTTTCTTCTGACATTAAATCCACATATGTAACATTACTTTCTGGTTAGACTAGTGTCTTGTTTGTATCATCCACATATTAGCAGCTGCTCGTTTATGGTCATCCATGATTACATTTTTTGTGACATGAGCTCTTTATTGAATCATTCGCAATTAATTATATTTACATGGCTTAAGTTTTTATGGTTCAATGCATAACTGTCTTGCAGTTGTTCAATTCATGTGAATACTCGTACACATACATGAGTGTTAGGCTCTGAAGCAATCGCGCTATATCTAGAGATACGTTCGTCTTGGCCAACAATCGCCACGCAATTTCTTCTTGATATGTTTTTGATTTGAATGCATTGGTGATGCTGCAGTGCATTGCGTCACCTAATCGCGGTCATCTTTTTCCTTGCACCATGTTACTTAATTGCCACGACGCGACGGTCGTTGCGGTCGTGGGAAGATCCCGATCATTGTTCCATTCTAAGGCACTGTCTGAGGTGCGCATGCGTGATATCATCCGTGTCTTGGCTAGCATCGTATGTACATAGGTGCCGAGATGAAGGCTTTTTTAACCTACTTTATTATCGACCTTCATGATAAAGCCACACCACACTTGACTTGATGGCCATCAATGGCTAGAATGAAAAAAGTTCAGTGGTTTTTAAAGATCTTAACAAGGTTTTCTTGGCTTTGTTTCAAAATTGGCTCTTATTGATGCAAGTTTGACCTTTCGTATTAAACCTTGAGCGATTCATGTTGATTCGATTTCAATTTCATCTAAACTTTTCGGTGTAAACATCGTAATACCGTTTCGATGGAAAAATCTGTCAATTTCATTTCAGTTGTTTACATGTCTGTTCGTAGCTTTGAAGAGCAAAATTGGATGAAACGACTTGGTCAGACCAAAACCATTAACATGATAAGTGGTTTTATTAGCCGTTACATCATAAGTCACGACTTTATGACATTCTTTATTGACAATACCATCAGTGAGTGGTGACCGTTTTTCATGTCAAATGTGAGTGAAAAATAGATCACTTTTTTTTGGAGTAGTCGCTTCAATACTTTCCTCAGCAGGGAAGCTGGGTGTCTAATCCCACACACTTTTACTGTCTATTGCCGTTGCATCGCAACTAATAATTAAGATTCAAATTTTAATAATAAAGATTCTCATTATGATTAACTCGTGTTCGAACGCACCACCTACGCTATTATGGGTGGATGTCGTAATAGCAGTCGATTCGTCTTAGTATTTTTTACTTACTTATTACTGCATGTGTGATCCTCTTCCTATTTTTGTTTTCATCCGTCTTGCTCGTATTTTTGGCGCGTTCAAACCATGTGTTTGTAACTATGATGTCATAAGCGCTTACGGAAACATCATATCTGTATCACATTACATTGAAGGGTTAACAAAAATAAATTGAAGTTTTTACGTGTAAGAGTTATCATTTTGCGAACGGATCGAATACTGGTTTAATCCTTGCGAAATTAAAAGAGATCCAAATAATATTAGACATTCCAAAAAATCCAGCAACGTTGCTTCGGCATAGGTCGGGTTTGATTGACTACTATATATATAACTAGCTGTGCCCGCGACTTCGTTCGCGTGGACTACATCCTTTCATGGTCGGTTTTACCCATTTCTCCCCTAATATTCGAAACAAAAAGTAGTATATATTTTAATCCAAGTTTCGAGCCATATTTATGCCAAATTTCATATCTCTAACTTCAAAAATAAACATTTTTCCATATAAACTTTCAATTTTCAAAAATAAACATTTTTCCATATAAACCTTATTTTCCAATAAAAAGCCTATGTCCGTTCTTGAGATTCAACGTATACCTATACCAAATTTCACGAAAATCGGTTGAGAGGTTTAAGCAGGAAAGCGTAACAGACAGACAGACAAAATTACTTTCGCATTTATAATATTAGTAGGGAAGTAGGGATTACCGCAAGGGGAGATAAACAATTTCTGTTTCTAATATTTAAAGTTCGCTAATACGGCGTATAGTAGGTACTATAAAAATAATAAAATCGATTAAGTAGGGATTATCAGATAATTTTGGTTTTTGAGTGCTGAGTGAAACAGTCAATCCTCGGTTATAGGAGAAGTTGTGATAAATGTAAAGTGTCGTCTGTCTATCCATATTATCCATAATCAGTATTATTGCTAGGAATAGTAGATGGTTTCACAATGAAACTGATTTCAGGGAACACTGAAGAATGCAGTTTAATCATTGCGAAATATTATAAGGATATAGAAACCGCCAGCAGTATAATTTCTTCTAACATGGTTTAGATAAAAATTAATCACTGTTTCATTTTTCACGACGCTGCTCGTATAAAAATGGGATTGAAATCTTTGCTGCAATAGTACCCAAGGAAATGTATCTGTATTCTTACTAAATGCGATTTTAAATTCAATTTAGTTTGCGCCTTCCAGGCAACAAGCGCATTATTGTTTGAGACGCTGTTTTTATTTCGCTGCAGTTTCTTGCAATTTGTTATGTCTGCGTCGTTATTTACGGTGATGGTTACCAATACGCCACAGGCGTTTGGTATACAGACTGAATTATTTTTGGGGATTCTTGTTATATATAGGGTTGTCGCCTTGTTTGAAGTAACAACCAGTGAAGACGATATGGCGCGTTAACATCTAATCACTTAAACTTTTAACCTGGTCATTTTCAATTCGTTTTTTATTCATAAAAAATGTGGGTCAGGGTCTGTGATAATATTGATCTTTTTGTTACCTACATTCGCTGATCCTTAAAGACAGATATTGTAAAGTAACCAGTGTAACAGGGTTAACCCGGACTACAAATCAAACCGGACCCGGACGTTCCCTGGACACTATCTAAACTAGGACAAATCCGGGAAACCCGGACGGATGGCAACCCTGGTTTACGAGGGCATCGTTCGTTAAATTGCGGGGTTTGGATTTACTGAATACTTAGTAGTTATTTATTACTTGGATAGTTTATTTAGATTCTTCGTAGTTACATATTACATAAAAATAGAAATAATTCGTCATAATACGAAGTAGACGAAAATCAGCACAAGAAAAATTGTTACATACGTTGAATTCTGTACCATGAGACGATAGATGAGGTTCTCGCTTCGAAAATTGAGGAAGATACAGGTATAGACCTGAATATTCCTCAGTCAGGAAAATTATAGTGCAACTAAAACTAATAATATGAATGGGCTGTAATGGAAGGTAAGCAGTTTATGGTTGTGACACACCTACACGAGTTATCTTTCAAAGGGATATCGTTATGGAAAACAAAATTTAATTGCACTTTAATGGTATAATAGTTTTATCTTACCTTTCTTATTCTAGATAGTTGTATAAGAAAACACAACGTTCCGAAGATCTCATAAATAAATTAACACGAAGACATTTGACCGTAATTATTTCAAATTGAGCAAATTAAATTAATGGAGTGATTGAACGATTTATGATGTTGGTTCTGTTAATGGTGTTGTAATCACGGGTTTCGATGATCTTGCTAACTGGAAAACTATGGTGACGTTTACATCTAATTTTGTACGTTACGCGAATGTGGAAGATTTACCTCATTTTAAATTAATATCAAGAAACATAGTTTACATTTAACTACGCCAGCTTATCAGTAAGAGCGTCTCACTTTCAATATCATTTTTGCTTTCACTTTGCGAAACCACTGCAAGCAAATAGATTCCTTATCAACGATGGCCTTTGTTTGTCCTTTTCATACGCTGGATATTAATAAGTAGAGGTTAGGTTTAAAATTAAACCTTGTCTACGTCATATCTTGTTCGCCTATTCCTGATGCGCAATTATGAAATTGCAGGCTTTGTTTTGAAGAATATATTATTCTAAGGAGCTTTTAAATTTGTGTATAATTTCTGAAATAAGGCTTCCATTTACTTATCTTGAAGCTAAATTCAAGTACCATTTAGTCATGAAGTATCAATAATTTTGGTTCACTCAAGTGTAAGACGAGTAAAATAGTCAATTTCAATATACCAAAAGTTGTACCTGAAGAATATGATAAAACCCCAAGAAAAGAGTATACTGAAGTATGAAAAATTATCCATTGTAATACTGGAGAAATCCCTGAGTAAGTACAGATATTTCAGTTATCTGCGTGTGAGGTTAGTAAGATATGCAGAGTGCATCGCGTCGCTGCCGCATTACAATCCGCTTAGCATTCAAATGGGAACCCTTCACCTTGTGATGAAATAACGAAATGGCTATTTTATAGTCCACGAGCTCGTATGGTGCTCGAGATAATGATTTTGTTTGCAATGTTTTAGAGTAGCCCATTGTTGATCCAATGCAAATATGTTGGAATGAGTATTTTCACTGATTGGAACTGGAAATGAAATATCGATGAAATTACGTTTGGTCTTTTTTTTTATACAAACTCATACTGAAAAAATTATTAATTTAAGAGTAATTTAACAATTCTTTTGAGGTGGGTGAGATTAATTTATTTAGAAACAAATTAAAATAGAGATAATAAACCAATTTTTTTAGTACATACAGTGCTCGCTGAAGCGCTAGTCAGTACGTGTGTGGCGAGGAGAGGTGATATTGAGATGATAACGCATATGAGACATTTGACGGCTTGAGGCAAATAGTTACAATCGTGGTAGGTAATGGATAAATCTTTAAAAATATGTTTTTTTTTCCGAGGCAAGGTGACCAGCGCAACACTTCACCACTCCTTAGTCTTAACTGCCTTATATTTCACACTGAAGAAAAAACATCAGTATTTCGGTGACAGGAGGCGGTTAATTTTAATTACCCCTTCATAAATCCTAATGCCATTGCTTTCTAACCGCCTGCCACTCATTAACCGGGAGAAGCTAGCCGGATCAGATAAACATGATAAATTGTTATTGCAAACCCTAGTCGCGAACTTTCGAGCTGTCCGAGACCTTTCTCTTTATTGTCTCACTTTATCTGCGAAGATTTACTGATATGGAACAATGAAAACGACGTAAAAGGACACGTGCTTAAGTGTCATGGTTACCCAAAAATGGTAAGATTACTAGTATTTGTGAGTGAAGCTTAGTTTAACGACATCCTTCGTTCGAGTTTACGGTTTAATGAAGATAGTAGAAGCTGTATCACTATCTATTGTGTGGTATGGAATGGTGTAATGTGACATCACATGGTTTTATCATAAATCGTTCACGATGATTCGAAAAAAAAAAATGTTTTCCACCTTAAGTGATAGCGACCTAACACATTTTTTTCGACATTGTTAGTAAATACACTTATTTCTATGGCGAAAATGTTGCCCTTTTATAGAGTTCTCTATTACACTTCCTGTTTGATAACTTCATTTCTCCGTAGGAGTTTTGATTGCGCTTTCTAAGGTCATAATGAGAATGTACAGATGTTTTGAATTAGGTTACTTTCAAACTAAGGGTGCTAGTTATTCTACTATCCAATCTGTCTACCTAAATAAGTTAATTCGAATTCATTTCGTAGTTTTTCCGTGAAAGAAGATACAAAGAAGAAGAAAATTTGCTTGCTAATAATATTAGTAGGAATTCCTCGTAATACCGAATGTCCTTTTAAAAGCCAGACACAATTGATTTTCTATTGTGTCTGGGTGTTACGACTATAATTAAAGCCTTTTATGTAAAGCATGTATGTACATAAATTAATATTTAAATTAGATGTGAGGTCTACTTCCTATTTTGATGATAATAGCATAATGATTCTTACGTATTTTGACAAAGTCTCAGGCGAGGTCCGACATTTTTTAAAAGTCAATATAGCCAAAACTGTATGATCATCCTGCAGGTCGAATGAGTCACGTCCAGTGTTCTCTGAGCGGAAGGCGAAAGTGTATACCGACAGGGAAAGTGTCTGTTCGTTTACATGCTCAATCGTAGCTCTCAGAACTGGTGGTGTGATGGTTATACTGACGGGTTTTAAAAGGTCGCATTTCACGGTATCGCCGACATTTTAATTTGGCGAACGTAATTGTTCGTACAATATAAATAGCCATTCATGTGCAGTTTCTCTATTGGCGTTAGGAATTTTAAGTCGTTACGTTTTAGTTAATGATAGACTTATTGGTTGATACAAAATAATTGCTTAAGGCGATTTTTACCTGAATCAGGTGCCATTTAAAATTAGCCTTTTTAAGTTTTTTTTCCACAGAACTGGATTTATACACTTGCCGCCGTGCTGGATTTAAAATATTTTCCGCATCGACTGACCTCTAAAATTACATAGGTACACTGTTAACATTACGTAAATTTTTAGTTATTATTTGTAATAATCTCCTCCAGATTAATATTTAAGAAAGGCAAAGAAATATTTCCTTATCTCACCTCGTGTCCGTGGCCTTACTTTTTTTACCAATTTTTTCACGGGTCGATTTGGTCGCCCTAAGCTTAGCTTTTTTAGCTTCTATGGTATATCCGGCTAGGTATGTATTAGGGTAAAAACAGGTTTTTTATATTATATAGGTTTAATTGCTTTCCTTTCTTTTATTGCCTTTTGAGCGTAGTTTATGTGAATTTCACTGAAGATCGATCAAAGACACAGTTATTAAAACGTCCTATCAAATCTCCAAGTAAGCAACCGACTACCATTAGGTATAAATAATATAAAATATTGTTTGTTTTGAGGACCTAAAAATATGTTTTAATACACACACTTAGATTTCGGTTACCGAAGTAGTGGAAAGCGATTGAAAATATTATTTTTTTACTCTGCACAAAACGCTGTTGCGAAATAAATTGGAGCTGGTTTTGTCAGATACCAGTTTCCATATTATCAACAATTATAGGAAACTTTTGCGAAAGCTTCCATAGTTATTTGCTAATTGTAATAAAAAAGCTCATTATAAACCTACTTAGTAATTTTACGATTTTCATTGCAAACGTATAAAAGCCACAGAAATGCATTAATGCACTTCCATTGCTTACTGGATAACAGCCAACCTTGTTAATTCCGAGCAGTAAAAGTCGGCCATTTCAATAAACTGGAAAGCTAAGTCGTAAAAATAAAGAAACTCTAGGTTTACCACTGTGGAAAAGATAGTATTGTTACTGAAGTAAATGATGATTTGATGGAAAAACATGGTCTGGAAAATATATGGTGTTATATCTGAACACATCAACTTGTGAATGTTTACCATTCCCGCGAAGATACCAAGATGCCAACACGTCGATAGTCCTGTATTCTATATTGGTTCACTGACATTTTTGGTCTATTGTGTCTACTTCTTGGGTACGGAAAGGATTAATCCACATACTTAGTAACAGTTGTAGACTGATAAGTATTCTGATCATAAGTTTAGACTCGGAAGGCCAAATGCCCTTTTAAAAGCCAGATACAATTTTCTTTTGTGTCTGGTTTTTGGGCAAGTGTGATTGCAACATGTTCACTGCTGGATTTACACTTCTTCCAAGTTGTAATAAGCAACAAGGATTATATTCACAAAATCATCGGTCACAAAATTAAAAATAGCCCCTAAATGAAGCTATGCTTACGATTAGACAAAGCAGAGCATAGACTTTACGAATCGGAAAAGACTTGTACCTTTGTGAATTAGGGGGCACAGATGAGTCATTTTCTTCTGCCCTTGTGGGGAACAAGGCAACAAGAAAATGGCATGAGTCATTTTCTTCTGCCCTTGTTGGGAACAAGGGCAGAAGAAAATGACTCATGTCGATAATTCAAAGCGGGACGCTATTATAACTTGTGATCGTCTCATCGACAGCGTAATTTCCGGGCATCACGATCTACCCGTTAATGAAGCAATCTTCTGGATAATGTTGGTGCTGAATTTATCCCTATAAAAGAAAATCATTTATGCTGAATAATTCCATATCTATCTGCTGGCATACTGCATGATTTTTGCACTTTGTTTATTTATTAATAAGGTACAGACAAAAGCATGTCAAGCTATACACTTTAGACTTTATACCGCCCTGATGGCGTGAGCATAAAGTAATATCGAACTGCAAGTGTTTTGTTACCTTTATGTGCTGTCGACCGTACTATGTTTTCAATTCTAATATAACAGCACATTATCCCAACAAAAGTCATCTGTTATCTTTTCGTTATTAAAAACCTCAAAAATAAAGTGTTCTGGTTGAAATCATGTGCACCTGTTATTTTTTGTGGTGATACCTGAAGACCTAAAGTTTTTTAGTGCAACACTCAAAATTACCACTTGGCCACAACATCTAATTGCACCGCCTGTCGCAACTGGCCCACAAAAGTTCATGACGCAAAAACTGGAAAGTGCAAGTCGATGTTGCTCGTAACTTTTCGAGCGCCTCTAGAAAGCTGACAGCATTGTTATTGATTGCATTGATTGCAGCTTTACAAACCTCTACCTCGTATCCGTAATCGTTGTAAGTTACTTGGTGAAAAAGCTCAGATTGTAAGTGTACCAAGCGCACTTTTATGGAATGACCACAAACACTTTGAGATGTATCGCCCTTCAAACCTTTATAAAAGTAGTAACCTCACTCACGGTCCATATACAGAGTTGTTTTGACCATTTCGGAAGACGTGGTTTCAATCACCTTTAAGTTATGCGTATTCGAACCCATTAGTTACAAGAAAAATGTCTTTGAATTACTAGATTTATTGAAAACTTCAGACTTTAAATAATTCATGAGCTTCTGGAAGTTCGCACCTCTTGCAAAATTATTCCTTCCACAGGCGACAGTGTTCTACCTGGTGAATGTTACGGAACCAGTCTGAAAGGGAGCTAAGTATGAAGTACAGTTATGGCGACATGTGTTGACAGGACTGTAGGGCGGTATACGGTTCAGTGATAGACGTTTCCTATTTACTCCGACGTTATAATTCAATAAACGTCCATACAAATTGTTGGGTACAAGACGCGCGCTAAATGATCGTATCGGTTTGTTATGACAGTAGCGTGATTCAAATTAGATTTCATGTTGTTTTGTGTTTCGACTTGCACGTATATACTTCACTCTATTATGCTACAATTGTATGCTTCAAATATCGTCAGTTTGCTACAGTATGGAGATAGTAAGACATTCGATGATGTACAAATATCATCATGTCTACTTATACCTCTATACCTATGTAATACTATAATTATTTTTTTAAATTGGCTTTCACTACAATGTTGATACATAGAGCATACGTTTACGTGAGTGATGCTAACAATGTTAGAATTAAAATTAACTTTTCCATCTACATAAGAACTCTGATATCATTAGTGATTGTAAATTACTCCGCTACGAGTTTTCTACCGCTCCATATTCATGGAAAATGTTTGCGTGAGTCACCGCTGCAATTTAAAAATGACACAAATAGGTCATGGTCAGAACACTCACATTATGAACCGTAATCATTACATTTACTTACACGAGTTTTATAATTAAATTGAGAGTATTTCAGTTCGGTATTTTGGGATGGAAAATGTAATGTCTGATATTTTGGTAATGACTAGACAAATACTTAATATGCCAGAACATGAAGACTTCTTAGCATGCCAAATTATTAAAAACTTCGTTCGTAATATTTTTTAATGTTAATGATATGGTCGGAAATGCAGGATCTTCCTATTTTTTGTCGCCAGATTAGTTACTGAGCCTAATAGGGTTATCATCATAATAGGATTATTCATACGCACTGCGTGTTACACCTACGTTCATAAAACTAAAATAGTTATAATTTAGCCGATCATTCTTCCGTCTGACGCCATTTTTGGATGACAATTAATATTACTTTTTTTATTTTTTTATATATTGCACTTCAAGATTGACCTCATCCCACCTGATGTTAAGTGGTAATGAGGTCCTAACTTACGTTGATTTAAAATAGTAAACCTAGGTTTGTTCGGCCAGATTGCGCATTGCAGAAATTTACCGTTTCATTTCATCGTACTGCACTAACACAATTATTGTATGCGGGTCTAATGCGCCACAAATGAAGTTAGGGTTATTCAGACAATAACCCATGATTGTAGTTCTTATGTTTAATGTATAACAACAGTCCTGCTTTATCATTTATTGCTATTACAGTTCAGTTTTTATGTACAAAATATAATGCGGTTTAATATTAGAACATGTATTCAACGGGCTGGTGTTGAAAATACTTTAACATTTAAGGACTCAAGTTTTTTGTTGCGTGAAATCATCCTCATGTCAACGGCCGTGGAATGTGACTTTTTAGTTAGGCCCTTGAGATCGCTCAAGAACCAAAGTTGTGTGATTTTGTCTTGAAATAGATTTTTTGTATAGGTAATTTTACGGCTTGAAAACTTCACTAGAAAAATCACACAAGTTTAAGAAAACATTTGTATTATAAAATAGTCTCTGTTTGTAAATAAACTGTATTAGATAAGTTGTGATTGCTTAGCAAAAAAAGACAAAACTTTATTAAGACATGATGGAATCTAAAACGTGTTAGAAGTTTTTGCAATTTAGAATCTAAATTAGAGTGTAGGCGTTCAATTTTATAGCAGGAACAAAACGAAAGATTAGGCACGAATATTCAAAACAATAATTTTCCGAAGGTTCATCGGTCGGGTGATGTCTAGTGGATCAAATTTTTGACCGTCCAAAATGAATGTCGGTCACGATTGTTTCTTGGTTAACTGGAGTCTAAATGGACTCCATTACGTGGTGGATCGTCACGTCACATGCCCTTTAATTACGTTGAACATTACGTAGTGACAGCTTTACGTTATGGGTCTGTTCCACTGATGAACGAAGGCAATGAAATTTATTTATAAGGCAATGGATAAGCATCACACCAACCGAGGTGTGCTATATTATACGAGATCATTGTACTATTGTGCAAACAGTTAGTAAAATAGTACTTTATCGGATATCATTTCATTTCAATGACAGGCCTAGAAGTTATTTTTAGGATACTTAAAATTGCTTCTTATGTCATTGAAATAGACTCTTCGTATATGCGAATGCTAAGATAATCTTTATTATAACATCCTTTGACTATTCTCGATACAAGTGACTTTCCCACGATAGTAAAAAGGAAAATGAAACGAAACGAAACCTTACTTCATAGACATTTGTGTGAACCATAAAGTATTCACTATTTACATACGTATAAATTAATTCAGTAGTTTCACTGAGAACTTACGTAGACCGTATGTAGATAAATATTCCTAAAGGAAAGCTGCCGTCGCATGTCGCATCGATACAAAGAAAGTATTACAAGTTTACAACGTTCTGTCGATAGCCTGGTCCGTTTAAACAGAGATATAAGTACGAGAGCAATCACAACAGGTATTAAGCAAATAGCCGTCTTGGATCATCGCGTCTCGAGCTGCGCGTGGGCATACGAGTTGAGGACGCGTAGACTCGATTGGCGTCGGCGGCGACGGTGACTCAGCAGGGATGGAAATCTTAGAAGAGGCTGTATTTTAATTAACATATTCATAATATTGGCTCAGTCACAACTTATGATGTTACTATGGGATTCTAAATATATAGGTACAGGGAAAAAAAAATTTTTTTTCATCTTTGTAATGGTGTAGTGGACTGTATAAATAAATAAAAATTCAATTATTTTTACTCTATAAATGACATGTTATTCATACAGATCTAGAATTTTATCTAGGTAATAATATGTCATACGTGGGAGACTGGTGCCCACGTAGGTTCAAGGACCTGTATTACGGGTCACCAGGCCCCCCAATGATTACATGGCAAGGAACATAAAAATACGTACAGTCTAGATATGAACTTGGTTATAAATGAATGAGACAATATAAAACTATTGTTGCTATTAAACGCTCGTTCTACGCTCGTAAACGGTATATTGGTTTAACAACTAACTGAAGTTGTTACAACACATAAACAAGAAAGGAAAAGAAAACTAAAACATTGACATACCAAAACTTAGTCATAAGTGCTGTGGACGTCGGATCACTCATGAAAACCGTAGTAGGTACTTATTTAATAACACGAGAATTATTCCTTTAGTTTTCCGTGTATATAATCAATAAATACTAAAATTACGAAAGCTTTTTTAATGACAATGCAAATCCTAAGGTTTATTTTACCAAAATCGACACCTTTCTCAATAAGTATTCAGAAATGTTATCGATTGTTAACATACTACTGGTGAAATGGACACAAAAATCACTGCCGCATCAATACATCAATTACCAAGTGGCACCAAAGGCTCTACGTAGGCGTACAGGAGAAATGCAGCGAAAACCGGTTCGGGATCAGAGCTGCGCCTGCGTCGGCAAGATGTGATAACAATTTCGAAGTTAGTAAATCCTTAGCAGACATGTATAATGATGAATTAAAGTGGCATGCAACATTCGTTAATAATGAAATCAATAAATAAATATCAAATAAGGTTATCGATATTGACCAGTGCCCGATCAAAAAACGGTTAGCGTATATTTTTACGTAATGCTTAGTTGTGTATGGCAACATGAGTAGTTCCGCTACTATAACGCTGTTCTCCTTTGATTTCCATACTATTTTTTTACTACTAAGTACTATTTGATCACTGTTTTCGTTCGTGCCAAGAGCACAAATACCAAAGTAAGTTAATTCTTAAGCACGCCTATTGTGGAGTCCAACGGTGAATTGTTTTTTTGCGAAGGTATCGAACCTTAGAACTCTTACTTCAATAGCCAGGTTCACTAACAATTGTTACAATGGACCAGTCAATTCTTAAACATGTACCTACCCATTGTTTTATATTTATCACAACGTAATCCACAAAAGTTTTGGCGTATGTTAATTTTCAACAAAACATTGTCAGGCATTGGCTATTTGAAATCATCCGGTCTTATTTTCTGATGATCCTTGTTTTTCTTCCATATCAAATTGTAGGTACGTTGTAGCTACGTAACATAGACATTAATGTTGTTAAATGAAACTGGGTTAGAGACAGTGACAAGGGATAAAGGTGATTGGACAGCGTAGCAAATTTTCATGTTTGGCAACTGCGGCAATATTTTACTTGAATTTACATAACAACAGCGTCATGAATATGAGAACACTTTATTCGTGTAAAGGGAAATAGGTTACAATAAATTAAATGTGTACTGAAGTTAACAGTTACAATAGTAGTTAGATTTGTTATTCTGAATGTAACAAGGAAGTAAAAAGTAAATGGTTTTGTATCTTTCCAGACGAGACCTTGCTTCCAGAAAAACAAAAGTTTAGCTGCTTCAGAAGTTAAATAGTAGATATCTGTTTGATGGCAGATTTACGACGCTACTTGGAAGGTTCTTATGTCTCACATGCAACATAGTCGTTGCTACCAAGACAAGGTTGTGCTGATATTTTCTATATTGTAGTTGAAAAGAGATCTTTGTAACAAAGTTTAAGTTTTGATTGTTTTATTTTATTATTGTGGTACCGTCGTTGTTTCTTATTTCTGTAACACAAGTGCTTAAGCTACTTACTACAGAATTAGAGTAATGTATGTGATGTTGTCCAATATTTATTTATTTATTTTATTACACTCTAATTGAAATTGACACAAATTAGGTTTCGGGAGTAAATTCCCCTCAATATAAGTAGTTGAAGATAGGATATTACGGTATCAAATTCGTTGTCATCGCGATGTGGGTTCCTCTCTTGCTTACCATCAGGCTGAGATGAGCCAATATAGTGTGCTGTTATAAAAAATAAGATTAAAAACAAGTGTATTAAAACACTTTTTTCTCGATAAAGGTGGAAGATGGGTGTACGGCAAAAACATTGTCGTGTAATAAGTCTTAACAATTTCTACTAGAAAATCTTTTATATCCCCTAAATATGTTCATAATACAGAAGTCTTATGAACATATTTAGGGGATATTCTTGATCTTTCCAAAAAGTTCGTTGTGTGAATTTAATAAAGCCTATACGCTTTTAAGTTTTTATGAAACAATTAAGAGGTATGAGACCTCCTTATTGTGAACGACACAGTTGAGGTCGAGCCGCGCAGTCATTATAACAAAAAGAATGCGCCCCAGAGTTAATGTTTTGTGGACTCCAGAGGACCAGAACCCGTTTCGAGACAATGTGCTTTAAAATCACTCTCGGCGTACTATAAATAAAACAAAAGAAAATAAATCGTATTAAGACTTGAAATGATGAACTGTTGAATGGTGGAGTTTGAGCGGGTTAACCTTTTGTTAAAGAATTTAAAAGCTCCGATTTAAAAAGCCGAGAGTAACGTTCCAAAAGTAAAAGTTGGTGACGCTATTTGATACCATGACGCCCTGACTACTCTTTGCAGTCTCATTTTAATAGGCCATTCCTATCGTTTTATACTAGCTCTAAACTAGCTAAAAACAAGCTTCATTTTGTTATCCACAAGATAAGAATAAATATAAAATTTATTTCTACTCCATTACATCCAGGATGGAAAGAAAATCTTTATCACTAATTCATATCGCGAGCTAGGAACGTCAAATAAACCAGACTAATTACAGGAAGCTTGTGAATGAAGTATTAATATTAGTGCCTTGTTGTGACAAAACATAAATATATTCCTATCTATATGTCATACATAAGTAATAAATCAAAACTATTTATTTAACAGTTTTCCGCAAGTTTATAATACTTACTTTTAATATTGCACACTTAAACAGATGTAATATTATGTTTTAGTTCTACAAGCGCATGCACTTTTGTTTAGTCTAGCATTTCAATGTTATGGTTTTTTCGTCTTGTTTTGGGTAATCGGATTGTAAAGGTTCAATTTGAATTAGATTTCATACATAGCAACATCAAAGCTCAAGTCATTACTATTATTTGACTGCACAGCGTTAAATAGCCACAGGCAGATGTCATTCTTAGCTAGGAAGAAATCTCTACATGGGAGAAAGGGCAGTGTATCTATATTCGGTGGGGGTGCCTGTGTAGAATCTGTAAGGGACCCCGACTCCCCCACAACTGCGCATTGTTGGCCACCGAGGGGGTTTTAGTCGGTGCAAGCCCGATACACCACTCTCAGTTCCCCGCAATCAATGCGGTAAACATTTCCCCTTCGATTAAAAAAAAGTGTACCTATATCGGAATTGGCGATACCTACTTTATTGTTAATATCTACAACAATATCTGTTTTTATTATTTATTTTATTTATTTAAAAACTTTATTGCACAAAAAAAAAGTACAAAAGGTGGACTCAATGCTAGAAGCATTCTCTACCAGTCAACCGTTGGGTCATGCAGATAGTTCGTTTATGGGTGCGGTAACAGTAAAAATGTGAGTATGGATTACAACAAAATTAATGATAATAAATAGCAGAAAATTAAACACGAGAATAGACTATTCATACATAGGTTCATGATAAATAAATATAATATAATAATTAAACAAAATAATAGAATATATATATATATATATATATATATATATATATATATATATATATATATATATATATATATATATATATATATATATATATATATATATATATATATATATATATATAAGCAAACAATTGAGCAAACGAAATTCTATGTAGAGGGGGAGGAATAGAAAAATTCATGAACTTTTAATTTAAAAATTCCCTTAGTGAGGGATTGTCGAGTTTCGGTGATTTTTGATTAAATGATGATATTGTTTTTGTATCTATGCTGCTGTCTGGAAAAAGGGATAGTAAATGTTAACAGTCCCATTTTTAATTACCACGCCAGATCAAGGTGATTTCAACCTACCGTTCGTTAGCTCGGTTTCTAGGACACCTTTTTCCAGGCATTAAAAAAGGCGCCATTATTGAAATCCACAAAAGCTTTTGTTCGACTGTATAGCGCAAAAGTAGGGCGGAACGCAATCTTTTTACGGGAGTACATAAAACATTTAATTGTTTCTGACAGAAGATAAAACGTTTACTGCTTGGGGTGTCCACAACAATGCCATATCGTAGGTACATTGCATTTTATTTGCGTACTTCGCACACAATCGGTTTCAATACTTAGAATTTGATTTGAGGTTAATTAGTATAATGCTCATTGCTTACCTATGCAACTCCACTTGTTCTACTTTTTGAGTAAATATTTTAATAATATTTTAAATAAGTTAACAAAACGATGGAAATCGGATATTGCATAATAAAAGGTCAATTATTTTCGTGATATAGTTTGAATTTGCTGTTATAACAAAATTTTATAGTTTCTTCTTGTTTAAAGAATATTTAAAATAAATAAATAAATATAAATATAAATATTGGACAACATCACATACATTGCTCTGATTCTGTGGTAAGTAGCTAAAGCACTTGTGTTACAGAAATCAGAAACAACGAAGGTACCACAACACCCAGACCCGAGACAATATGGAAAAGTTCGTTTCCCATATTGACCCGACCGGGGATCGAACCCGGAACCTCAGAGATGGCGCTCGCCAAAGTCAGGCCCGCTCGCCTCTTGGCTACGGAGGTCGTCATATTTACCCTTACCTTCTTAAGAATCTACTATGTTTTAAGCATCAAGCTGGCATACCAAACTTACCTGAAACTACAACGAATAGTTGAGAAAATAATGAGAATAGTCTCCGGTCTCCGGTCGGATAATGTAATTTCACAAAGATATCTTATCCGGAGTTTACTGCACTTCTACGGTAATAAAGATTTATAGTAAAAAACTTTTAGAAGAAAATAATGTTGCCAACATCATAGGAAACAAGGTTCGTTACGCGGTCGTCATGTACAGTCTAGTACTCAATGGAGTTTGCAACAAACTTAGTTAAACTCGTAACGACTCCAAACTGCAACCACCGCAAGTTTCCAACTCCGGCCGCGTACGTGAAGTAGGGGATAGATCCTAGGAAATAGGAAACGGAGTCGGAAGTAGGCGATTCTACGATTGTCTCGTTTGACTTTTTCTTTGTTCTTGTTTGTACGTTGCTCTCGTTGCGAAAAAAGTAGCAGTGAGTTTAGCAGCTAAACAATGCTCATAATTCCATTGCCCCTTATTAGCACGGTGTCACCGATCCCTAGAAGTGCGCGGAGCACAGTTCAAGAAATACTAGTAGTTAGTTTAGAAATACATACACGCAAAAATAATACTTATTATAGATAACTGGAGACCCGCTTCTCACGTGTACGATCCCGGTGAATTATTCAATTGGTTTTTTTACAAACCTTGCCCTGTTAATCATAAGCATTATCAATTTACTTACTCATGTTGGTTACAAGTTGCACTTATGCAGGGTCAAAATTAATACAAACCAAAATTGAAGCTACTGGCATTGCAGTCGTTCGGAAGCTTTTTTTTCTTAGGATATTACGTTTGCTCCTGAATATATATTTGCTGTATGTATAATGGTGTAAATCACACTTTTAGTCATAATGTGGCATATGACATATAAGCAGGATGATTTTAATACAATAAAAAATTACAGACATGATATTAATAAAAATCATAAATATTTATTTGCATAAAACAAGGTACCTACATTTCAAGATCTTATACATATTATGAGAGAACAAGTAACTTATTGTTACTTTAACGTGCTTCAATTTGAAACTCGATAAGTGCAGTCAAAGCGAGATTGGCGATTAATGTTATCGGTTCTTATGAGTCTAAAACCGGTTATTGATTAATGTTATCGGTTCTTATGAGTCCAAAACCGGTTATTGTCGCTGTTGCTAAGCTGCCCCTCATGGTGATCAGACGTGCAGGCGGGACCGCCGATAGCAAGTTGTTACATCTGTGTGTTTTGAACGACTTGTATCAGTTGAATTAGCGTCGACTTGTCGACCTTAGCTATTTATAAAGATGCATTTGTGTTTGCTCGGGGCTTAGCCGTCGAAGTCTTATTTTTGGGGGAAAAAAAGCATGCCTACCTGTATCTGCAGTCTATTTAGTCGTTTTTTCAGTAAATGGCAATGATACTAAGCATACTTGACTGACTGCTGACTACGAAGTTTCGATCGAGAAGAAATCGGCGAACATACATACATAAAAGGATAAAAATCTACATGTAGTCGAACATAGAACTTGCTCTATTTTTGAAGTCGAATAACAAGAATATCGACGTGCACGGCAAAGATTGCTTTTATAGATTAAAACTTCGCAAATAATACAAACAAGTAAATTTTTTTTAAACTGGGATTGTTGAAATAAACCTGCTAAGTTATGCCAATACCTACCAACAACAAATATTCTAATTCAAATTTGATAAAAAAATATATTTTTATAATATATAATATTGGCAATTTAGATATTTTATGATATTCAAGTCAATCTGTTTTGTCAATAAACTAAAACGTTCCTGTCTTTGCGAAAGAGATTAAATTAAGACCTTGGAACTATTTTGGTAGGTATAAAACTTCTATAAAAAAAATCAAATTGACTCTACCAAAACATCTATGCAAATAGGTATATCTCACAGGCAATAAACGAAAATCCTGTTTCAAGCAGCTAAGAACCATTTAGCCTGGCTTAAGAGACACGTAGATTCACTAAGTAGATAACACTGGTGATTTCTACTCGATTCCACTGAGTGGTTTCAATAAAGTCGCTAACTATTGCCGCCTCCGTTTCAAACGTCCTGATTAAGTGATTATCAGATGATTAATGCGCTGATTTCATCAAGATGTGCTCTTTCACTGATCTTTGTTATTAACCATCAGATCGGCGTTACTCATAAATCTAAAGTTGTACTAGCCTATTCGCGAACCATGATTAACGATCGCGCACGTATCTCTTATCTAATCCAGTTTAATCACAGGCAGTTAATTAGTTGTACCCGTTTTATCTATTAATTGTAAATACAAACTGCATAATTGGTTGTAGCCGCGTCTAGATTGCATGTCCTTACTATTGCTTGTCTGTCAGTAAACATGGTTTGTGATGGTGCCGTGTGAATATTGTGCATCGTTGTTTTAGTTAATTATCTAGTAGAGGGGCGCCATGTTTTGATGACTTTGTTCAGAGTTTGACGAGGTAACTTGTAATTTGAAAATTTACTTCGAGTCAAAGCCTCTACGGCGATTCTCAATCAGTTCTAAAAAATTGTATATTTTGTCACTTTCCTAACATGAAGGCAAGAAAGAGACGAAGATTTGTTTTCGAATCCGTTTCTGACGTTTTTTGAATGTGGGGGTAGATGCCTCGATACCGTAGGTATGAATAGCGCGGAAAATAAAAAAAAAGAACCTATTCCCAGAAACATTTTCTTTACATTTATTAAATTAAAAAAATTACGGAATTTTTATTACTAACGGCAAAAGGAATAAGGATATTTGTCACACGAGATTGCATTGTCTTTTTTTTTCTTTAAACCCCGAAAACTCTTAGTTGGAATAATACGAAATATCTGTAATGGATTGGAATGACTATAGCCAGTTTAATACTTGACCTACTAATTTTCTCCAGATGTTTAATTATATCTGATGTGGTTTAAAAACGTGTTAGCCAATTTGATGCCCTTCACTTATTTACGTTATTAACCCTTTTAAAATAAATCTGTTCGATTATTTGGGCTGAAGAGTTTGCTTAAAGGGCAAGTTTGCCCTTGGGCTCGATTAGTAACCGCGTAATGGCTTCGCACTAGACCTTTTATCTACTTTACGGTTTGTTCATTAGTGTTTTATAGCAGAAAAAAAAACGTATAAATCTTGTATATCTTTTAAGTGCTTAATGTTTGTTTTATGATCGAATGATCCTGATACTTACCGTACAATAGAGTGATTGTCCTCTAACATCAATTTTTTCCTATTATTCATGACAATTGATCTATTGTCTGGTTTTGTGGGTTTTACGACTTGTTAACTAAAGCAAAATTACCACTCACAGATAACTATTCACTTAACTGACTTGACATTTAGCAGGTAGGTTTTTATAGGGTGTAGACATACGCTTATAACGGATTTTATAAAACAGGGATTGAAAGTTTGTATCCAATGTTTTTGAAGTAAGACAATTTAAATTAAAAGTGAATACTCTTTAGACGGTGGACGATTGTTTTTTTCGTCCTTATATTTATACCTTTCGTTGGGTATTTATCTTTTACGGATATAAAGAACTTCACGCGTACGAAGTCTCGGATAGCTTCTTGTAAATTAATAAAGTTCGTTGCCTTTACTTTGAGCTTCTGAACAAAGTGAAAGGTCAAACAATGTTATCATAACACATCTTTTTGCACCAATAACGCAATCAAAGCTCCGCAGATCCGACCACAACGCGTCAATACACAATGATTAACCCCCGCAATTGCGGGCACGGTCAGATTGGCTAGTGCCAACACTGTGATCAGTCACCAGTGACGCCACGCGCCATCTTACTTCAAGGTCATTGTCACTTGATTATGTAATTACTAGCGGCTTCGCACGCGTGCTATCCCCTTTTTTTTACATTTTCCACTGATTCTTCGGTCCTATCGGTCCCAGTGTAGTCTAAAGCCTTTCTCGATAAATGGACTATCCAACACAGAAATATGTTTTCATTTCTCACTAGTACTCGCTGAGATAAGCGCGTTCAAACAAACAAACTCTTCAGCTTTTGAATATTAGTACGGATAGTGATCGCTACAACTGTGACGTCAGAGGAGTACACGTTTGTTGTGTAGTTCTTTTGACGACGTCATTGGGGCAATGCCATAGTATGAGCCTATTGCGTCGATGTCGTCCTTTTTTGCTGTAGTGGAGTATCTTTGATGAGTGACGGAGTCTCTTCTCCTAATCAAATCAAAAGATGATGCGTTTTCAGTGTATTTGTGGTATATAATACTTGTTAAGTTTTGCTCTTGTCGTGAACAGAGCGCTGGTATTGGCCCCGTTTGATTGGAAAACAATTTTTAGCACATTTATTGAAATGTTTAACTAACGCACTATCGCTAAGAAACATTCACGGGAATGCGTCTGTAGGTTCTTCCATGTGTCATACACAAAACCTTGTATTTGACACTAGTATTCAATGTATGAAACTTACGTAGGCCCACGTAAGCCTAGTACCATCATATCAAACTCTTGTCATTGATTAACGTGGGACTGGCGATAATTTCTTGTTTGAATTGATTAGGTAGATAAACATGTTAGATCGTAATATTTAAAGTTTGTGAGTACTTTTGCTTCGCCTAAGAATATTGAGTCATAGATAAAATCCCTAGTATAAATATTAGTGACGTAATGCGCGTCATTACACTCCAAGGTCTGTGCCACTCTGCTCACGATGTAAACAATACTTGGCCTTGAATAAATTATGTCATGTCGTGGTATTCTAGACTCGGGTTACCTCCGTGTGGTGATTTAACCGCAATAGCAAAATGTAGCAATGAAAAGTATACTTCTTTATACTTAGGAAAAACGAAAATTCATTTATTCATAATCAATTCATTTATGTATGTTAGTTTCAAGTAACATTAATGCATCGTCACAATGAATATAAATCAAAAATTAAGCTACAGCCTGCTCGGAACCTAATCCTACCTAAAAAAATCCGTCAAGATACTCAGTATTTATCCTAATAATGAATAGGGATAAACCTGATTAAGTATATTTATTTCGTCAGTTAGGTGTTCAAAATGAAAGCATATTCTTTGCCTCAATAAATAAATACAAATTTATGATGATACAGCGCATCATAGTTGAGTGGAGGGATGTGTTTACGTCACCATTTCATGAAAACTGAACGAAGATGACGTCACATTGCCCTAAATCTGAACGCAATGTGTCAAAGCAAATTTTTGCTTACATCATAAAAGAAAAATATGTGTCTTAGCTATATTTTTTTCGTAATTTAACCGTTTGACCAAATAAACATTTTCAGTCATCTACCATATTATTTTAATTTATGTGTGGTAAAAATAATGAGTAGATAACCTAACCTAATCTGAACCTACAAAATTGACTCTATGTACGCTTTAATTCTAAACACTGCCTCTTATATATAAAAATATTTATTTCTAGTGCAAAATATATACAAACTAGTCAAAGAAAAATATTACTAACTTTAGCCATACTTAAACTATCTATCTTCCTTACGTTGCCTTAGAAATTATTGGAGTTGTTTAAAGTAGTTGTATGGAGGAGAAAGGAGGCTTGGGAGCGCTGGATGTCAACCTAATATGAACAAAATACTGTTTCTCTACATAGCTTTTATTCGTTATTACTTGTAAGCTTACACAACCAAGTTCGAGTTAGACTCACTCACCGAGAGTCACGTACAAAACTTTTAAGTTGTTTTTTTTTCCTTTCTTCTTGCTAAATGTCCTGATCTAGGTATACGAAGTGCCCCATCGGTTTTCATTATATGAAAGCTCAAAGGGCTGTACCGTTGGATTGCTTTTACTTGGAAGCTTGATTTTTTACTTGTTACAAGAGACTTTATTTTGTTGTTAATTAATTTGTTCTTTTACTATCTTCCATTGCATTTAATATGTCAGTACTAATTCCATGTATAAGTTTACGATTTTGACAAAGTTTAAACTTTTTTTTAGTTTTTCATATTAATCTCGTTTGCCTCGAAATCGATTAGTGGTTTATTATGGTCGGAAATGTTTTGGCAAATCGTATTAATGTCAGGCTGTCTGTGTTACCCAGTATTACTTGGGATACCGTTGCTAATGTTGCATTAACAACTTTCTTTGTATTTAATACGTGTGGGTAATTAAGGTCGGTACTAAGCTTCTTGTATCACTTGTACTGCACCAATGGTATGATAAATGAGATAGTGTTGGCGCCGGTCAACTTTAATGCTATGTTTTGTATAACACACCAGCAAGAGTAGATTGCTATTAACAAATAACCATCTTTTTATATTTCTACTTGTCAAGTTTACTGGGCCGTGCTGGCGACTTTTTATTTATTCGTCAAAACTACTTTAGATCAAAATGTACGAGTAGATTCTATACGAAAGTAAACATAAAGGCTCCGTCGACAAGAACTGCACATGCATTCTGTACGTTTATTTTGGCGGCAGCGTGCGTAGAATAGCTCCTTGGACGTATCCACGTCATGTTGGAAATGTCTATGTTTTCTAAACAAAGCAATACATAATTATTGTTACGAAAACACACTTTATGAGGCGTTCCTCCTATTTTTTATAAATCTGGTAGTAGACTTTCTGGTTGCCATTTGAGACATGTTCAACATCTATACCCTTAACAAAGCCATATAAAAGAATATAGCTCCGTTGCGGTAGCTAGTTGAACTACAGAAATTGGCGTAAAAACAGTTACCTAAAACTACTGTTCTACGTAGTGTCACTGTTCTTATTCGTTATCTCGAAGAAGCAGTTTAATCACCGTGAGATACTGCAGTCGTGGTGTTAAATTGCACGCGGAAAATTGATGCGAACGTTCTTTTGGTGCGAAATTAATTAATTATACATTAATGCTATTATGAGCAAAACACTAGAGGATTCGCTGAAATTACGTAACGAGTTTCAGGTGTCACTATTGTAAGCAAAACCGTGAAGTGCAAACTGCCGTAATTGAATGAATTTGCATAATGGTTGTTTAGGATTTAATTGACAAACTAACTGTGTGTCTTAGTGCAAAATTAGTAATAAGTGTAGCTTTCATTTGTAAAAAAAAAACTACTGAGTTTCTTGCCGGTATCTTCTCTTTAGTTATAGGTTCCGAACCGGAGGTAGCTTCATTTGCTTTATATAGAGACTATTCAGAAGTATTACTAATGTAATCTATGTGAATAAAAAAAAATATTTACTTAGGTTTAAGTGTTATACTTAAGTTTAAGTATGTAAAAATTATTGTGAGTTCGACGTATAAATATAATATAACTCAAAGGTCTGACATAGTAATCTATCAACGCACATCCCAAACCACTGGACGGATCGGGCTGAAATTTGTCATGCAGGTAGATTTCATGACGTGGGTATCCGCTAATAAAAGGATTTTGATCAATTCTACCCCCAAGGGGATGAAATAGGGGATGCCAGTTTGTATAAATCTTATTAGATTTTCGACTGATTGAACTGAATTTAAAGATTGGAGCTACTATGATAAAGAAGTTCGTCTATAGAATTTTGATAAATTCAACCCCATAAAATGTATTAGTTTGAACTTATCAGTACCTAATAAAACGAATAAATTAAGACGAACAAAACATTTTTTTAGTTCTAATACTAACTCCGCGCGTACAAAGTCGCGGGCGACCGCTAGTTCTCTCATAGGTGGCGAACCGAGGCGACAATTTACTTTGACAGGTGTATAACTAGAAACTAGATAAATACCAGATGTGACCAATCTTAAGTTACCAGGTACTAAAATGGATAAGCGGCTCTGGAAATTGGCCAAACAACATTTCAGACGAAACCGCAACAAATCAAAAGACTTGTAAAAGATTCAAGTTACTTTTTGTGTTATGAGCTTTCCGTTTCTGGACAGACGGCTACAAAACAAAAATGATTGGCATTAACTTTTCAATTACATCAATCCTAAAAGTTTGTTTTTGCTTATTTGTACGCAATAGGGATGTTGAATGGATGGTCAACTGAGATATACTTAGCAATGATGAAATATTTTTTGAAATCGGCACAGATTTTTTTGAGTTTATTCATTACAAATGTAGGTACGCATAAAAATACATATCTTTCGTCTTTATGATATTAGTGTAGACGAAGATAGCAATCTGTGACAATTTTACTCATCAATACCTTTATCTAATAGTCTGTATTAGATAATTTCGGAGCAATTTTATAATTTGCCTAAAAATCAATATGGCCGATGTACGTAGGAGTAGGTAAGTTTTCTTACGACATTGATACCGTAAAATAATTTGTAAAGGGTGTCCTCATCCTAGTAGTTTAGGTCTTACTTTAAAGATTGTGAGTGCTACTATATACAAAGCTAGAATGAATACCTACACTCATATTACGTGATCTCATTCAGCGAGGGAACTATTTTAGTACCGATGTAATAATCTAATACGAGCTATTTTAGTCAGCTGGTTAAAGCTCTCATGAATTTATGAATTGATCCCGTCGAGTATCTCGTAGGTTCTTTAAGAGTTTCAAGTTGGCTATTTTAGGTTTTCGAGAATAGGGGTGTCGAGAAAGAAATGGAATGGAATTTTGGAGGAAATTATCTTAGTTTGGGATATTGCATAACAAAACGAGGAGAAATTAAAAATAGCTTTACGCATATCTTCTTAAAGTTAGTTTGGGGAAAAGGTTTCATCGCATAGAATGCAGCATTGTAGAATAATGTTACGTCATTCCTGAGTGTCATAAAATTGTTTTTATTGATAACATTCAAAGTAATAACATGAAATAATCATTATTTATGCTTTTAAATAATAAAACCTGTCTGCCAACATAATAAATATAAGTTACACAACAACCTTACATGTGCTGAAACATGAGTCTGATTACAAATTTGAATCAACAAATTAATAATAATAGTATTGGACCACATCACATATGTTGCTCAGACTCTGTCGTAAGTAGCTAAAGCACTTGTGTTATAAGAAACATCGACAGTAAACAGAAACGGCAGAAATCAGAAACAATGATGGTTCCAACGTAGACCTGAGATGGATAGAAAGGTTCGTACCATATTCGACCCGGAATCAAACTAGGGACTGAGATAAACGCGATTCCAATGACCAGCCCGCTCGCCACTCGAATACGTCAAAATAATGAAAAATAATATTATTATTGTGTCAACCCTACCCAGAACAAAGTTTGTAAACATTGTTAATTGTAACTCTTCTATTACGGCATCTGATTCGTACCACGTGCGTTTAATAGTGTGTTGGTAAGCCAGCTTCCTGATGGTTTCCTTCGTACAGTCGAACAAACGTAAACCTTTTAAGTTATTATTACGCAAGCATAGTTAGTTGATGAGATTTTTATCATGAAACACTTGTGTTGCGTTATTGTTACACGTGTTTAAACTATGTAAGTGCTTGATTATTCATCATACTACAGATGAGATTATTTGAGAGTGTTCCTACGTATCGGATTCGTTTTGAATCTGGTAAGAACTCGAGATATAGCAATAATGATAAAATATCGCATTTTCGTCAAAAATTGTCGGTGACGTTTATTGGCTGGATTTTTACATAACACGCTCGTATTTACAGCCAATTACTAAACACATGCATAAACCATAGTTAGAAAACGTTATCCCATCGACATGGACCCAAACAGTACAAGTTCCCATTCCGAAGAAACCCCAACCTCAGTCAACAAATGATTATAGGCGGATATCCATCTCCTCTACGGGTTATAGAATATATGCTAACTTCATCTTGTTGCGTCTCGATAAACGACAAAAACAAACTGAAACAAGAAGCAGAAAAAAAATATATTCGAAATTGAAGAAACTGACAGCGAAACGGATTGCAGTACATCGAGTACAAACGACCGAACCCAATAAAACCTACGAAACGTTGAAAACAAAGCATCAAAGGCTAGATAGCCCACCTCATCAACGCTCAGTCCTATAAACTTACCCATCTTACCCAATATCCTATACTGGTTGTAACGGTGAATACTGGGCTGGTTGTGGTCGGCCGGTTGCGGCTAGCCGATCGTCCTATCCCATCCTAGAGCGTGTCCCTCCTTACAAATAATTGTGCCCCCTGGTGTGCCGGTTCTGCCGGATCAGGCATTGCGTCCTGGCTGGGTGTGGTGCGTCAATCAATCAATCAATCAATCACACGCTCGTATTTACAGCCAATCAGCAGTCGACGAGCGCAGTTTTATCAATTTTGTCATTTGAAAAGAGCTCGATGAAATTTACTAGAGTGGTGCATCCTTAGGATGATGTCATGCAAATGTTAACTTAACTACTGCCGTGTTTATCCTTGTTACTTTGATTAAACTGATGAAAATGCACTCATTAGGTTGGACAACAAATCCCTGTCTGCATGACCTGACCCAATTACTGACTTTCCTCAAGACTATCATAAGGCTGTTTGCACACCACCAACCTGAATCTTCTACGATTGTATTATTTTCTAATCTAATTCCGTTCAGTAACCTAACATGTTTTTGGAGTTCAATAAAAACCAGAAGCTCTGATGACGGGACTATACCTCAACTCTAGAAAGCTTGTAAGCAATTGATCCCAAGTTATGACTCGATAATGATATAGTTGGTGTACCTAAGGAAGTAGGGCATACGCTTCAGTTTTATGTCAAGAAGACATGAGGTTGATAGCTGTTGCTGTCGTTACTTAAAAACCTCGTAACATACGATGAAAAAGACTGAAGTTCTATGCATATAGGATTAGCAATTTATGAAACCACTAAAGCTGTAAAATTTTGATTATAGATTGTTTATGGGAATTCTGCTCTAACTGTCAGTTAATGTATATTAAAAAATATATGTGATGTGGCAAATGTGGTTTCTGTAATATTTGAGAACCTGACATAGTGAATTATATTGCAGTAACTTGATTAGTACGGGGAAAAGCATATTTTGAAAAAACTAGTTTAGGTATTCATAATGTATATAATATATTAGTTAAAAATTATCATGGTGAAATATGCTGTAATGGTATTCTAGCTTTAGCTTTTCAATAAATTCAAAACTTTTATCAAATTGATGGTAGTAGGACATGTCATATTCGTCTAATAGTATTCGATGTTAGAAATATAGATTATGTTATATCAGAAATAAGGATTTTTTAATCTATCTAGATTAAACACTAACTCAAATCCTTCAATTTTCCGATAATGTTTTTCTATAACCTACCAAACTTCCCGATAGCGAAATATTATAACTGTCTTGTTAAGGTTTTAAGAACTTTCTTCCTCATAAAGACTTTTATGTTCTGTCCCAAGAAGACGTCATATTAGTATGATGGATGGCGCTCGTGGTATGGAAGAGACCTTACGTAGCGGTCGCGTCAAACTGACGCCGGTGGAGTTTAATGAAACTTTCACATTGCATCGATCGTTGTCTTCTAGTCCCAGTGCCCTTTGCGTAAATATTAAATGCAGCACTGTTATATGCACCTAACTATGTAAGTTCAGTTCGCCCACGCCTTTTAGTCTACCAGAGGAGAGTGAGGATTATAAACTTATTGCCGATACATTTGTTGCATGCTCTTTTAAAGTTAGGGATATGCAAAAAATTAGAACACTTGAACCTAAATATTTACCAATTTGCATCAGAAAAGGAATGAACAGAGGTTTGTGCACACTCATGTTAGACAATGGTTTCCGGGTTATTGGGCGTTCTTGAAACCCGTCACTTACTTATAAATGATTGTTATTTCAATCAAAATCAAAGTAAAAATATCTTCAAGCAGGTTACAGTCATGCAAAGCTACACTTCAACGAGTTCAGAGTATATTTCTACCAAAAAGATCGGTAAAACGATAAATATTATGTTCTTTATTATATTGTGAATAATATTATGTGAAAAAATTTAATGAGATAGGAAACTGGCACCTCAATCAGTTTACTAAACGAGGAACGACATAAAATATTGTTCGCCTTTTTATAAGATGTCACTTTAGACGAAATGGAAGTAGCAAATTCTCGCTTACAGGATTTTATGAAATATTCACCGGTCCCCTGACGGAACGAAAAATTCAAGCGACACAAATCCGCTCAAACGTGTATTTAAAAAGCTTCTTAGTTCTCATACCAAGCTGCACTTCAGCACTAAGGATTATGCAATATGTAATACTCACGAATCTAAAGCCACTAAAATAAGCGCCTGTCAGTATTGCAGTAGGCAAGGCAACGTATGTGCACACAATTTTATTGCAGTTAATAGTATCTAGGCGTTAGAGGAAAAACATTGATACAGTGATATAATCAACTGTAGTATGTATTATTAATCAAATAAAATTTTTACTTTCAAACAAAACTGAACTATTACTGATTTACGTATTTATTATTGATAACTTTAAAATTGCAAATAAATTAGTGAAATTTTAATGAAGGGTTTATTCCCTCGGACTTATACATAGATATTTTAAGTTAACCTTAAAAAACACTAGTTCTATGATGCTATAGAAAATCTTTATCTGCATGGCTACGCCTGTTTGCATCTACTGGACTATGTAATTATATCTATATTTGTCTGTGGATCTATTTTACTTCCGTAGGTATCACATTAAAATAAAATAATTGATGCATTCATAAGACATGTCATCTAAATATAAATAAATAAATATTGGACAACATCACATACATTGCTCTGATTCTGTGGTAAGTAGCTAAAGCACTTGTGTTACAGAAATCAGAAACAACGACGGTACCACAACACCCAGACACGAGACACAGAAATATTAGTTTCCCATATTGACCCGACCGGAGATCGAACCCGAAACCTCAGAGATGGCGCGACGCCAAAGTCCGGCACGCTCGCCTCTCGGCTACGGAGGTCGTCAAGTCGTTGTCGAGGAGGAGGAAAGAAGGCTTGAACTTAAGTTCATTGTAATTTTTTATATTCGGAAATCCATAATCTGCAAAAACTAACGCAGAGTGAGACGAGGCAGTAAAGCTTATCCGTTTGTGCAAAAGAAGAGGTGTTAAGTCCGTGGTCACCGGATACTTACGTGCAGGTGGTAATCGATACCCATGGGAGGGAACCCGAGCCGCGACCAAGGCGAGCCGGGCAACCCGGCCGTGTCCACCTCTTAATAATACATACTGCAGTCCGGAAGTCAGATACAAATCGAAGAAACGTGTTTACTTTTTTTTTTGTGTATTAAAAAAAACCTTATCCTGTAGTCTAATAATGATTTTTTAAAATGTTGTTCGCGACCAAGAGGCATTAAGGGATTCAATTTCATACCTACTCAAAACGTAACCTCAATTGGTAAGAGTAATATAATTTATTATGCTAGTAAATTGCCCTGTATGCATGTATTTGCCTACCAAATTTCTAAAAATCCATTGAGTAGCTATTGTTAGAAATAGTAACAAACATACATCCATACATCCATACATTCGTATATTTTTATTAATCTTTCGCATTTGTAATGTTAGTAGGATTCATTGGTCGTTAAATTTAGTACTAGTCGTGTAGATATTTACTACATTTTCGGAAATAATGTTTAAAAAAAATTGGCTCCAGTTAACGTGAAAAACGGCTTTGCTTATTTATTGGCTACCATACAAAAATGGGTAACAATGATTCTGCGTGTGTCGTTTCATCCTAGTTTCGAGACTGTGTTAATTTAAACATTGTAGCGTGTCCTCACTTCACGGAGATACAGCTGACAAGAGGAGGGTATACGACAAATGTCTGAGGATTTCTTTATCGGAAAATAGGTTCTAGGTATTCTCTGGTATTTCATTCCTACGCTTTTGAAGATAGATACCAGAATTGGTTGCGATATATTAACGGTGGAAATATTACGATTTATATCTTCCGCGTGTGTGTAAGGGCCTAAAAATTATTATTTATTTATTATTATAATTTAAAAATGTTCTTCGCAAAAATAATACTTGAAATGGCTCTAATTACTTTTTCTTTTTTCTCAGGTAAGGACGGGAAGGTCTATCAACCAATAAACACCAAGATTTGGCAACTGTAAGAGGAAACCATTTTCAGACACTGTAGCGCGTACCGGAATCGATGCATGCGTAGTGAGTCAGCGTCTTTAGTTTGTAAACAACTCAGTACCTTGTCACATTAACCTAGCTGTCTATTTCACTTACTCAGTCACATGGACGTTAAGCGTGACAAGGTACTGAGGTGTATACGAACTAATGATGCTGACTGAACAATATTAGGGTATTAATAATCTGTAATAGTAAAGTATTTTAAAGCTGAATAGTTTGTTTATTTGTTTGAATGCGCTAATCTCAAGAACTCTGATTGAAAAAATATTCTTGTATTGGATAGTCCATTTATCGAGGAAAGCTTCAAGGCTATTTAACAATGTTCTTGCATATCGCTCACTCACCTTAACCGATTTTCTGGCTAAAAAAAAAATTTTCTTCTATCGTGTCAATTAAATTTCATTTAAATTTAGCGTATAGTCAAGTATTTGTACAGATTTTACTAAATAATGACGTAAACACACTTCACTGAACTTGGATGCGCTGTATCATCATCATTATTTTGTTTTGGTGAAATAAAAATTACTCTTTAATGAAAGCGTATTATATAAACTCGCTTCGCACAGATGCAAACTTAGAAATGTTGACTTTTCTATTCCTTATTGCAAATAATAACCTTCCTCTTAAATCACACTATTTGTAATATCAACAAAACCGTATCAAAGTCCGTTGCGTAGTTTTAAAGATCTAAAGCATACATAGAGACATATAGAAAATACTACTTTGTTTTATACTATGTAGTGAAGACACTTTGGTGCCCACTGGGTCTATTTCTCTTCTCCAAAATGAATAATGACAAACCGCTGTACCCGAAACCATTCCGAAATGTTTGTATCCTGCAATCAAAGCCACCAAATAGTGTCGCTAACTATGTAATGTGTTCCACAAATCGTGAGGCAGGCCGATTGTTCTGTTAACAGGCGCGATTCACGCCTGATTGTTTCCATGAACCCAGGTCGCCAGGATCTATTATCTGAATCACGGCGTAGGCGTTACGTGCACCCAATTATAGCCGGTGTCTTCAGTTTGTTTCGTTTCGATCTCTCTTTGATGTAAAAAGGGATGGTAACAAAACATGACGAAGTTTATACAACCTTTGTGTGGATTGGAAGCTTCGAAATATTGTTTAAACTGGAGATCAGGTTCTTCGGAAGTTTTGTTTAATTAAATTAACACCAATTGGTGTTAATTAACTCTACCTCTGGTCAATCATAATGACCTGGGCTACAGAAAAATACAAAAGTAGGAAGACGTTTTTTGTCGACAACCACTTTAGTTTAGGTCCTTGAATCATTTTTGTGGTATCTTGCACGTACGTGACAAATAGGGATCACCTACATTTTTGTTGATTCCAATTACAGAAAAACAATAAATCAATGGGTAGACGTTGAACATTTCTTTTTTACTAGGTGAATAGTTATATTGGCATTAGGTGGTTTTAAAGAAGCAGACAAATTGTATCTCCTTCACATAAAGTGATGCTTCTCTAACTGAGCTTACTGCAAGCAATTTGCAGGAGCTGAAAGGTTTCCTTCATTGGTGTGCTCTGTCGGATAAGCTTTAAACTAAATTATATACTACTCAGCCCGTAGCACATTCATTGCATCTTCTTATATTTTTCTCCCTTATATAACTCTTGCACTTCTTCCACTGCTTTCGTTCTGCGGCTTCCGCTAGAAGAAGACATGTCCTAAGTCAAGACAACTTTGCCTTTAAAACATCCATAAAACTACAAATTTTCCTTTTGTTTTCCGTTAATTCGGTTTGTTTTGACCTAATAGCACACGCACGAGTATGATCCGTAAGATGTGTTATTAAATATATTTAAGACAAAATCACTTAAGGCTGACAGGATGAGACGAACCGAGGAAGCACCCCAGGGGAGGTCGTCCAAACCATCTAATGTGGCGTGAGAAGGCCTTTTAAGAAAATCAGAACACCGATAATCTCCCCTTATTCGTCTCCCGTTCCTAACTTGGGTAATTTTTCATCGTCTGAAGGTTATATTAGTGTAATAAATATCGATTTTGAATATTACCAAGGTTCTGATAATACTTTTACCAGATAACTTCATATTTAGGTCAGCCAACTTTGTAACCAAATTGGATGTTTCTTTTTTTTTATTTGTTTATTTTTGTCTAGACAAGGTTTTGTAATTAAAATTTTAAATTAAAAATGTACTTGGCCCCTAGTCTTTTCAAACAGTTTTGTTTGATTTTTATCATCGTTCTGCAAAATATTTCAAACAAACTCCATATTGCCGGGTCATGAGAATTTGATTCTATTCTCGAGTCGAGCAAATTATTTTTTCCGATATTTCGCTCGGGTTTGTGATCACCAATAACGGCATTTCCGAATGTTGTTGAAACGATAACTTGATAAAGTTTTGAAGAAGGTCTTAGCCCTAAACTGTCCTAAACACGCTGAAAATTTACTTTCTTACTTTATGCATACAAAGTCCGTGCAACAAATAAAAAGTAGGTAAAGCTGAAACATTGTTGTGAAAGTAAATTATTTCAAGTTTAGTTCTCTATAAAGCCACTGTATCTTCTAAGGAAAGCAATTTATCACGTTCCACAAAATAACCTGAAAGTTCCGCCGGTCGGTTACTTGCATAAAAGTAATTCTATCACATTATTATTTTATGTTCCGCAAATCTCCGACTGGTATCAATTGTGGTGCGAGTAGTGTTTAATTTTTTGCCGAATTGACCTTTGTTGATGACCCGAGAATACAATCACTAAGAAAAAATATAGGTTTGAAATTCAACAAATACTTATTACAAATTATTTATTCTCCTTTTTATTTGATTTTATTTTATTGGCAACCAAGTCACGAAGTCTTATTCTGCCAATGAGAATTGATACAACTTGACAATTCACTTTACGTTCACTTTATTAATAACTTGCTATTGAACGTTACTGTGCAAATTATCACATTTTTTTCACTAAAGGTCACGAAATCCTTATTAGAATATGATTAAACAATCGTGATCGAGGCAATCCTCGAGCCAATGCTCTGATAAACGTACCTTGAGTTTTAGTAAATTTGTCTACAAATGCACATCATCGAAAAAACTTATTGAATTTTCGATCACTAACAATAGCAAAATATGTTGTTTTTAATTCAATTTAAACTCTATCAAAAGCTTAACTTTCTCTTCTGTACGTCGGGAACTAGAAAGGCATTTAAACTGTTTTCGGCAAGCGGATTAATTGAACTTCATATTGATCGGTTGGTCAAAGAATAGAAGGAAATAGGGTTCGCTCTCGTGCATGTGACCAAAGAAAAGATAGGTGTGAAAAATAAATAAATACAAACATATATCCTTCTCAGTTTTTGGTTTGGTTGAAAAAAAAATAAATCGTTCAAAATAAAGTGCTTTTTCAAATCTTTTAGATTTTTTTTTCAAATAATGATCATTCCGGCTGAAACTTTTTTTAATTTAAATAAATTGTTTTTACAATAAATTCAAAATCATATTTAATAACGAATAAATCTTGGAAAAATTCAAACACTCAATTAAGTATTATTGCATTTTCGGCTATAATATACAATTAAACCTGAAATATAATTTACGATACTTTCCGATAAGATATGGGTGACAACCCTGTGTGAGTTCGTACCCACGATGTCAGCAGAGATCCGACGAAGCAAAAATGGAGAATAATATCTCTTTTAAAGTTAAATGTTTTCTCTTGAGATGAAAGAGATGCATACCATAAATTACTTACATATCCTTTGAAATGGACTTTTATATGTTAGACATGTTGTTTCTGTACTCAATGCCAAACGTCCGGTTGTAACATTGCTTATCTTACTTACCTAGGGAGAACAATACCATACGTGGGGCTCCTAGAGCCTTTAAAATAAGAGAGAGAGAGAGACAAGGGACCACGGAAAGAAGTGCTCCTGGCCTAAATTTGTTTAACTGTGCCCTCTTTAGTTTATTGTAGATACCTATATTTTGTTAGCTAGGAGCAAGAGCCCTTGCAGGGTTCATGTTTGAAACTTCATTTAAGATCCATATTGTACAACATGAAAGCAACAAATTATTTCATATTTTGATATTTGGTATAGCGTTCTTTGCCAGTCAGCTCTTGGGTAATGTATATAGTCGGTTAATATGTGCAGTAACAGTAAGGATGTATGTATGGGTAACTTTTGTAATATCTAAACTAATATTAAAATCATAAGAGTTTGTTTGTTTGAACGCGCTTATCTGCGAAACTACTATACTGGCTCGAATTAAAAAAATCCTTTTGTGTTGTATAGTCAATTTATTAAGGAAGGCTTTAGGCAATATAACATCACGACCAAAATGAACCAAGAATTAGTAGAAAATGTGGATAAAGCGAAGATGGTACGCGTATGAAGCCGCTATGGTCTGGTAATAAGACATATATTTAAAAAATGAACAAGGCATAACAATACGTTTACTCAAATAATACTTAGAAATAAAAGCTATCAGACATTTGATACATATTAATAATGAGCAGTCGTGTCGAAGTTACCGACTTACGCAAGTAAAAACGCAATTTCTCCGGACGGGGCATCAAGCGAGTGCTTAACGTTACGTTACCAGAATGTCGGATTTCTAACGGCATCTCCTGCTGATGATCTTAGTGTTTCATCAAATTACACGTTCCTTACTACGGAGACGTCAAATTCTTTATTACATTACAATCAGAGCTGCACTTCATAGGGTGGAGATAAAAAACTGGACGATGATTTATGATGCTCACTTTCACTGCGGTCACTTGGATACCAATGACTTAATTTAATTTTTTTCATTACATCTAGTCAATCATTGCCAACCTTGCGGTCAAAAAAACTTTGTAATTTATGGGGGTCATCAATCAACCGAGCGCAAACATAATTTTTCCACCATCGTGCCATCGCTTTCCTAATTTGGCACTCCGGTACTCATAACGAGCTTTTAGACGCATGATCCAGAAGTCTACATAAGAGTATATCTGAGATCCCAGGTTCGATTCCTGGTCGGGTCTATATGGAAAACGAACTTTTTTTTTACTATATAGTATCGGGTCAGGGTGTTGTGGTATCGCAGTGGTTTCTGATTTCTGTCACACAAGTGCTTGGTAGGTGATGTTCAACCCAATATCTTGTTTCGTCCTGACTAGCGCAAACAGAATTAGTTTTCATTTTGTTCATGGAAAAAAGGTGACACTTTAAGCAAGCTAGGTTTGCTTAATTAGAGATTTCCATCTGACTACAGTAACCAAATATACGTTCACATATTTACAGTAGTGCAATATATGCAAGGTTTCTCATAATCTTTCCCGACCAAGTTAGTGGTGAATCCTCTAACATGAATATCAAATCAAAATATTTTGTGGCTAACTACAAACGATAGCGCTAGAATCTAGCTAGAATTTATTAGGAATAATTTGATTATCTGCGGCTAGGTAATCAAATTATTCCCATTACTTCTAGAAACTTTGCTACGATGTTGTAGATATGAAGACATACTCGTACAACATATATTAAGAGTGTTAATCCTTAAACTACGAAATAACTATTAACCGTCATATAACTTTGCAGATTCATGGATATTAATTTTTGCGAAGAAGTGTAACGGGAAATGAAATGACCAAGCCTAACCAAAAGTATACAAAGACAAAGCTAGAAATAGGTTTTATAGTTGGATCAAATTTATCATTCGTCTGCACCACATCTACACTATCCACACTAATTTTTTAAAAAGGAAAGATTTGTACCTATTTTTGTATGTTTGTAATTAATAGGCTCAAAAAGTACTGGGCCGATTTAAACAATTCTTTCACCAATAGAATGCTACATTCTTCCAATTTGACATAGGCTACAAAATTAGGGATCCTTGGTAAAATTTGAAAAAATTCAACAGAAAAGCGGGGAAAACTCTCTAAGGCGAAACGAAGTTCGCCGGGACCGCTAGTAGGTATATTATAAAGATAAAAAAAATGTATTTTTATATGTTTGTAATGAATGGACTACCTGATATCAAATTTCTTTCACCATTGAAAAGGTACATTCGCCCTGAGTATGTAACAGGGTATATTTATTGCTAGAAAAGACCAAGTCCACGCGTACAAAGTCGCGGGCACAGCTAGTGTTAATAAAATTTAGACATAGTGATTTGAGATGGTACTATTTTTATATTTTTGTCATGGAACTCTACTCGAAGTCTCAAGGATCGCATCTCATTTCAACATACTTAAATTATGATTGAGCTCGGAAAGGTTTTTTAAATATTTACTAAAAAGGTTGGTAGTGTGTGTGTGATAGCAGGCATGGAACTCCTATATTTACTGACTACCGCCTACATATACCTTGTTCTAAACTTAATTACCTACGTAGTTTGCATTTTATGGCTGTCTGTTACAAACTTTTGATAACTTTTGCGTGGGTGAGTTACCCATCTGAGTTAGATAGCTAGTAGTTTAGTTAGTAAGTCTCACAAAGTTGTTTCACGTTATAAAAATCGTCTTTGAGAGAAGTATTACGAGATTTGATATCGTTTTCGGGCAAGGTTTTCATGGTGAAAACAAAAACAAATTTACTTTAGTGCACAAAAAAACAGATATTGAAGCTGACGAATATGTATAGTTGAAAGCGATCTCTGTCAACAACGTTTTAGTCGAGAAAATAGTTTATTGGATTAATAAAAATAATTTATAACTGATTTCTAACCCATTATGCTACAGAGTTGTGCATTTCTTAAATACGCTACAAGTTGATTATACCAATATATATGATCTACACAATGCATTTGATTTGATAAACAGTATCTCATTACACTCCGGAATTACCCATAAGCATTCGAATGGTGAAATTAATACAGAAATACCAATCATTCCTCCTTGTAATAAAAGCATTCATTGAAAGCGTAATTTGAATTGAACTGACGTTCTTACTTAGCTAAAGTTTATCGAATGCGAGGCGAAGTTATAATTGGATTTATAGCTTATAATTTATGAAAGATTTGTTGCCGGTCAAAGAGAAAATTAATAATTAGGCTCTTATGAACGAACTTATGTTATTAGGGAGAAACAAAATCTTGTTAAAAACAACAAATAAAATAGTTTAATTGACTTTTTACTTGTGATTTTCATAAAAGCCACGTTTGAAGATCCTTAATTCAATGACCATGGCGTGCAGTGGCGTCTATTTTCGTCGCAGCAGCTTCCTACTTAGGAGATGCATTTACTGCAGTTATTGTTTCCTCATCCTTTGGTCGACCCATCGTGGTTTCAGATCTGTTGTTTGAACAGTGTAGCCGGAGATGCTAGCCCATCCAGCCAAGGTTGTTGATAATAATCTGGAAGGCACAGTTATTGATATTAAGTCTGAGGCGCGCGCGCCTTGAGAACACCTGACTGTAAGGTTGGTCTTACGCGTTCTTACATTGCCCGGTCCATATTGTTGAATGAGATGAGATTTTAGATGAGCTACGCATAAGATTGAATTAGTTTTTGTCGTGTAAAGGTATTGCACTAATAAAACAGATAAGCCCTTCTTATTGTAGTCTTCAAACCTGGTCTAAAGAATAATTAACAAATTGAAACATCTGAATTAGTTGTCCAATGTTATAAATGTAACGCCCTTTTCAAATATTTAGATCAAGTTTAAACTAAGTTTGAATATGAATTAAATACCAGCTTATTTAATGGCGGTGAGCGTACCCCGTCAATTCAGATGGGTTAATATCTTGTACATCTTTATACGAAGATATCATGTACCAAGGAGAACCACCGATTAAGATTATGGTCTTAAAAATCAGACATCTTCACTCAATAAAGAATCCATTGTGTCTGTTTTTAAAATAATCCAGCAAAAGAATCAGTAGTTTTTATTTATTTTACAATTTGATAGCCTGATTTAAAGATATACATATATCTTTGATCTGAAACATACCGTTTGAAAAGCCAACTCGCAGTCGCAGGCTTTGGATTTTGTCTTATAACAAAGGCTTGAAGTAAATTCAAACAAGACTTTGGTAAGTAAATATTAAAGCTTTTCGCAATCAAACTCAATAGATGATGTACAGACACGACGGAATGGATGGAAAGACGAAACCGCATTAACGCAGCGAAAACCACTAAGTGCACTGATACATGCAGAAAGTTAGGCGTTTAACGTTTTTAACGTGTTCCTAATGTGCATTTGCGCATGCACTAGAACAGTAATACAGATCTCATTTGATCTTGAACATAGATTGGCTTAATTTATTGTAAGTAGTTTAGCCACAAAACCATCGGTTCTTCAACCATCAGTTTCTGTTGCAGCTTGTCGCTTAAATGTTAATAGGCTTTGAAAAGTGCAGGGGTTTTTAGTGGGCAGTCTCTTCTCAGAGCGGGGATGCCCCACACCAGCTGCTGTCTATTTTCCGAGGCAGATACTCTCCGGTTTTTAAACGATTATGCCTTTTTGAACGTCGAGTTTTTAAAAATTATGATTTAAGTTGAAAGTGGATAACTTTTAGACACTGAAATTTACAAAATTACCTACATTGATGTATCAAAAATTTGTATGAATATCTACTAAATAAAAACTCTCACGTAGCAAAATGAATACTTCTTTTTAGCTTGATGCATTTCATATTCGATTTTATTATTTTTATAGTACTATACGCCGTACTAGCGAACTTTAAATATTAGAAACAGAAAAATTGTATCTCCCCTTGCGGTGCGGGAATTGAACCCACGACCTTCACGTATCGCGCGTGCTGCTCTTACCAACTATATATAGCATTTCATATTGTATTGATTGAAAGTTAATGATTTATTCATTGTAGTTGGGATTTCTTTCACCATTTACGGTTGGAAAACTATTGTCTTTGTTCATCTAAGTACTTATCTGCGTGTTATTTTTTTTATTTGTGCTGTAGGTAGAAGATATAAATATATCGGTGTGTTTCGGAGACACAGCCAACAAATAGACGCATTCTAGTGATTCTGGATCTGGAACTAAGACCTATTAGACTATGTTACTCGATTGGAAAGCCTTTTCATTTAACAAAAAAACTTAATACCTTAGCATGTGACTGGTAAAATCTTTACCGTACTAGAAATGGCTTGAAGCTTTAGTAGAAATAATAATCTTAAGCTCAAAATTTTCAAATCAGGCATCGTGTAATAATGCCCCGCCCTACCTACCCTTTTTTTCTGACGAGGGGAAATGCTTTGACGCACCGTACCGTCACCTGAGGGAGGTGACGGCGTGTGTGGGACTCCCTGCCCTTACAACGGCAGGACTACCCACTAAAACCCCCCGGTTGGACCTCATCGCCTAAGTGGTGGTGCTGTGGGAAATCGGATCAATCTAACCAACCACAACACCACCGGCGGAATAGCCGCTTATGCAGCTCCGTCTCCTCCCCCCACGGTGGTTGGGGGAAGAGTGGGGATTGGCGATTCAACTCGACCATCCCCACCTTGCAGTGGAAACCGGTGCAATGCCGGCCGAAGTGCGCCCTACCTACCCTAGAAAAACAATATGTAAAGTAGACCGTAGTCAAACGCGCATTGAGTGTTAAACGATTGTTCCACAGAGACAACTTATTTTAGTCCCGTGAGCCTATATTCGAGCTGGAACTAGATCCTCGCCATCCTCGAACTCATGAAAGCTAAAGAACACGGAATACCCTAGTTCTATAGTAAATGTTAGTCAATATGCGTGCGACAGAAGTCTGCCGTTTAATTTAAAAAAAAAAACAGAAAAGAGTTCTTTGAATATTTTACTGCCCAGTTAATACAACATTAGTTATTCTATTCATCGAAGAGACCAAGCTACTTTAACCAACATCTACGCCATCAAAAGACATCGCTCCTGACCAAGGTCAACCTTAAAGAGTTCAGTCTCCAACGTTCCGCTTCAAGCATTGCTCGGCGGCATATCGAAGAAAAAACCTATTGTACTGGTTACCTCGTAGAACGACCGATTCGTTGTCCCCTGCGCTGGCGCCGCTGCCGCGATGCCGGTACGCGCTTGATAGTTGCGCGCGCGCAGTGCTGCAATGGCGGTGTGGTGCGGCGCGCGTATCCTTCCCCTCGAACGAAGGGTCTACTCCATCACGCTCGTGGTGCGTTCTGTCACTTGTGGTGATAAGTGAAGTGCTTTCGATATTGTGTCAGTGGTCTTTACACAACCAGGGAAACATGGATTGAAGGATCTTTTCGGAGATAAAGGAAAATCTGTCTTGCACCTCAATCGTACATTAAAAATTGGGGACACTCATAAACGCCGCTAAAGCCTGAAAAACACAAATTACTATATATTGTCAATATTAAAATGACAACACAATTATGTTTAAAATATAACAAATGATCTAGGCCCTTTTTAGCCCTTTAATCTGTTTGTGGTATACTTTATTTGATTAAAATCTCTTTAATAAAATGTGCAGAGGCTAACCCTTGTGAAGGTGTTCCCGAATCTCATCGCAATCATATATGTGATGGGTTGTCCCAAGAGTTTTAGTCAGTTTACACATTCCCATCGTTCTCCAAATTGTGGCATCTATGACACGTACATATTTAAACTAATTAACTTCAGTAAAGTAAATGACCATACTATCTCAATTGCACAGTTACTATGGTAAACAAAAAAGAATTACAACCTCCAATAGTAGACCGCGTTGTTTAATTCACGGAGTCAGAATGATAATAAGCTAGGATTGAATTTAGATTCAACGTAATATTGCAAACTGTATTCAGATTTCTGCTGAGTAAGTAACGTCTAAACGTTGATCTGACATGACGGAATGCCGTGGGCTCGTGGGAACCGTATGCTAAGATTTTCGAAACTACGGTTTCAGCGCGTCGCAAATACTGACTCGCATTTTATTCGTGAGAAAAACGCGATAGCGAAACAAGAATGAGTTCGAGCCAGTCAGCGGTGATAACAGTAATGAGAAAAGACGCGCTGGATTTTAGTGCATGTAATGCGATACTATTTCGTAACTGCTGAAAAATACTTTAGAACTTAAAATGAAGATCTATTGTTCAACGTAGTAAAAATATCTTATGCGTTGGAATAATAATAAAAAGATTAGACTTAGTCGTTGATTCCATATCGTTATGTATCTAGAACATTTATTGAAACGTGTTTCCATAGTCATTCTGAAGTTGACTGAATTTTGACTCTGGTTAAGTGTGTGAATGCGATTAATTTCAGGGTTCTAAAAGTTAACGTATTTAAAGTAATGTATTATGGTAAATTCGGTTCCCTGTATTTGATTATGTATGTTCATTCAACTTATGGGAATATACTTGATCGATCGTAACATATTATATCAGATATTGTCACATCCTAATCTGATCCCAAAGCAGAAGCACTTGTGTTACAACAAACGGTATGTAATTTATATACTTAACGAGACATAAAACATACACAAAGTTTGCTGGGTGGGATTCTAACTCACATATTTGATGATATTTGTTATATATATTTACACTAGTTGATGTAAAACACTATACGTCTTATATCAATAATTTATATTATTTAAAGCAAATTGCTCTATAAAGCTTCACTCTTAATCTCGACCACTGTAGCCGAGAGACGAGCGAGCTAGACTTTGGTGTCGCGCTGTCTCTAAGGTCTCGGGTTTGTTAACCGGTCGGTTCAATATGGACAACGAACTTTTCTCGGGTCTGGCTGTCGTGGTATCGTCGTGGTTACTTATTTTTGTAACACAAATGCTTTAGCTGCTTACTATAGAATCAGAGCAACGTATATGATGTCCAATATCTATTTATGATTTAATCTAAAGTAGATAACTACTTAAATCAAAAACATTGGATACCACGTAGGTACATAGGTTATGTGGGATCCAGCTTTTTATTAAATTGTTGAAAATCTTAGGTATCCCCTAAAAATTTACTGTTCTCAATTACGAGCGTACATTATTCGTTTACTGACACGACGTTGCCCGATCCATGAAAACGGAAAAGAAAATAAAGATAATGAAATCTGTTCATTCCCTCGCAAATGCTATTTACTCACAGCGAGTGTCGTCTCATCTCTTTGGTATTGACGTCTGGGCAGTTACTTGAGATGTCGATTGTCAATCGTGGAGTCCAATAAGTTAGCTGAGTGGTCTAAGCCTGACCTCGCTCCGTGATTCGTCTCCGATTCCACCGCGATCGTATTCGATAGTCGGCCTTTCGGAGACGAATGCCTTCGTTTTTCAAGATTAATTGAAAGTTTGGTAATCAAAAAGTGGACTTTGATTTTCTTAAATAGCTAGTGGCTCGCCGCAGCTTTGCACTTGTTACAAGACATGTGATAAATGAAGAACCGCTTGACCGATTTTGTGCAAACTACACAAACCAGGAGAGCCCGTTCTTGATTATAAAATTACAACGAAAAATGGCATTCAAATTCAATTCAATATTCTTTAATTCATGTAATTTACACCAGTAATATTTATGAAACTTCTATTAATTTTGTATCTATTGATATGTTGTTATTTTCGCGTTCACATTCGATTCGCCGTGTGTTGGTTACTGGTATAAGAATTAAAATATGATATCCGTATTCGGATTTGGATATTTCTGTTAGAAACTAAATATGTAGCATACTGATACTAAATAGAGATTGGCTGAGGTGTCAGAATTCTGTGCTATCATGCGCAATAGGTCAAATTTAGATAGATAGGTATACTTTATTGCATAATAAAGTACAGAAATTGCTTTTACAGACATATTATAATGAAAACATACCACTCTCATACTTTTAGCCATTGCATTCACTTTTAGCATTGACGAGTTTTATCGATTTTGACATTAAGAAGAGATGTCAATCGCCAATCGTGGCGTTTAATAAGTTGGCTGAGTGATCTCCGGCTGACCTCTGCCCGTGATTCGTCTTCGGCGCGATCGGATCCGATAGTCGACCGGGTTCTAGATCAACCCGTAGTACCGTTTGTCGGAAACGACGCCTGTTCCGAGCTGCGGTTAGCTTTTTTGCAGTTGTTAACTTGATCGTAGGAATGGATAAGAATGTTGCGCTATTGATATCTTAGTTAATTCTAGATCAGTTATTCTCAAAATGGTCCATATAGAACGCGTAGGGTTAACATTGACTTTTAAGCGATAAATTTAATTCAGGGCTGCAATAACAAATAATGGCGGAAGTGCCTAATCTGTTCTGTTGATAGTGTTATTTTATTTTCTGAATCTCAAATATACTCACATCTTAAATTAAAAAAAAAAACAATCGTGCCAGGCCAGTTGGCTCGATGCGGATCATATAGTTCAGGATAATAGTGGTATATCATTTCCTTTTAAAAACGTATGCTGCAATATTAATGAATATTAATTCATATTTTTTAAATTCCAAATATAAACTAAGTCCGGAAAAGTTTACGCTTGTGTTGGTTCGTCGAAAATTATAAAGAATCTCACGGAAAAGGTTTTTGATTACAGTATTTAGTCTCTCACTTCCTCGGACTACCTACCTGTGTTCTATGTCTCTCCACACGCAAGCTGTAACATTCAATTTAGTCTAGAAATTGATTGGTTTATTGGGAATTTCTTGTCACTGGGAATGCGGAAAGAAATATGAAAATTATCCAAAAAAATGGGAGTCATGTTTTCGTATTTTCCACCTAATCAATAAATAACTGCGAAACATTGAATTCAATTGTCGCATGCGACATTAGTGTGTAGTATTTTTGCCCACTAGTGACGTAATGATTCCCCTATGGGACTCATGACTGACTATGGGACTCACCTTGCAACTTTGCATCGCTTTATCCAAGTATTTTTTATCAATAGGCAAATGTAAAAATATGTGTCTAGGTATATTTGTTTGATAACTGTGTAACAAACTAAAAACAATCTGTTATTTTTAACCCAGTCAGCTTCCCTATTTCGTACCGGTTAGGTGTACTAAGTAAAATTTATATTGATAATGTACCATCCTCATAGTTTTAGCCAATCAGCAGTGAGCTGAGTTTTATCGATTAAGACATTAAGAAAACTGAATCGATTTTTTATTTTTATAGTACTTTACGCCGTACTAGCGAACTTTAAATATTAGAAACAGAAAAAATGTATCTCCCCTTTCGGTGCGGGAACTTACCGGAGGCTAACGGTTGATACAGCAGGAATTTTTTATCGCCTACGATAACTTGCGGTTAGCTCAGTTGGACGAGCAGCACGCGCGATACGTGAAGATCGTGGGTTCGATTCCCGCACCGCAAGGAGAGATACAATTTTTCTGTTTCTAATTAATAAGAAAACTTGATGAATTTCAGCGACTCAAAAACAACACCAAAAACGTTTAGTGTCACATCAGTTTTGCAACGTTTAAAAGTGAACTAACAAAATTAGATTTTAAACAATATGTTCCATATTGTACGTTCTATGTATATCCACTCAGACGAAATACCCACACAATCCACATATACTACGTCAGTTTTGCGCCAAACTAAAACCACAGCTAAAAGCCTGTTAACCCTGTGGTTTTATTCGGTCTTTTAAAGGCACAAAGGATTTTATGACGGTCGATTTTCGTCTGAGTCTTTGTCAATTTAGTGGTAAACTTTGTGCTTTTGCCAGGTAATGATATGCTACTTGATTCACTAATGCGTTTCATTGGGTGCAAATAAATAAGGTTTGTCTATTGAGTTATGTACTTGGGCACCTAAATTCATTTCCTCTGCCTTATTGGAGCAGATGTTTTGTACCTGGCCTGCATAATGGCTTAAATGGATTACCGAGTACTATCTATGGTATAGATCGGAGTTGTAATGATTAGTAGGAAGTCTGTACATAGTTATGTGTATTCGGCTATATTTGTTGTTTTTTTTTACGTTTAATAGTTAAATGTGCGTAAAACATTTTTGCATTGCGACCAACACTTAACGAAGTTCAGCCGTTTCAAACAAATATATCCGTCCCGCGCATATAAACTACTAGCTGTGCCCGCGACTTCGTTTGCGTGGACTACATCCTTTCATGGTCGGTTTTACCCCCTTCTCCCCTAATATTCGAAACAAAAAGTAGTCGATATTTTAGTCCAAGTTTCGAGCTATATTTGTGCCAAATTTCATATCTTTAACTTCAAAAATAAACATTTTTCCATATAAACTTTCAAAGGTGGTATTACCCCCATCCCCCCCTTATTTTCTAATAAAAAGTAGCCTATGTCCGTTCTTGAGATTCAACGTATACCTATACCAAATTTCATCAAAATCGGTTTAGAGGTTTAAGCAGGAAAGCGTAACAGACAGACAGACAGACAGAGTTACATTCGCATTTATAATATTAGTAGGGATTTTTTCATAGAGGTATGTACTCGTACTAGAATAATCGTGTCAACTGACATCCAATTTTAAGTCGGATCCTCTGTCTAAAACTTTGGGGCATTAAGGCTATAGAAATAATAAAAACAATATTAAAATATAGATACTTTAGAATAAAGAAATCCGTTTTTTAAGTCCCTTAAGTAAGTCGTCCTTTTCGATTTCATATGGGAATAATTAGTTCCGTGCACATTCCCTTATAGCGAAATAATTCATATACAAATATAAACAATAACTTTTCACCGATTCCTTAATGTATAAATTTATATTATACGATATTGAAATAAAGATAAAAGTAATATGACAAAAATGAGACGGTTTTCTTTCAAAAGTCAAGTTATGGGTATTTGTGTTTTAGTACCAATCTACTTTTTGTGAGCCATAAAATTCCCTCGGTAAACAGAAACCTTGACGAGCAGGCAGAAAACCGTGCTAACCTAATAAGCGTGGAAAAAGGGAAAACAGTCCGTCCGTATCCGCTCTGATACCCCGAGGCTGCTTAGGTTAGTCGATTTCCGATTTAAATTTCTTAATGGTGCTCATTTGATCGTCACCGTTTCTCATAATGTAAGTACAAAGTCAATATTTCATTATTCAAGAAAGTTACATAAAACACTTTTGCATAGTCATTGAATACAACGCAAAGTCTACTGCCGGTTTGGAACGTATATCTACCGACAAGACAACGGTAAAAAACTCATTAGATTCGTTACAGTAGCAGAAGTATTTAACTTATTGCTATATGCAGCTTTAGACCACATATACTTTTGTTTTGATGAGTGATGAAACAATTAGGCACTCAAAAAAAGTTTTATTTTCGAGAGGTAAGCTTTAAGAGAATTTGAATATTGAATGTGATGCTAATCACAGAAAGCAAGCGGGCCAAGCCGCGTGCAAAAGCTAGTGATTAGAAAAAAAATTAATAGCAAAAATATTTCTCATTTTTCTGCAGCTGTAGTTACCTTCATCCCGCGTTAGGCTACTAATAGGCTGTCGACCGTATCAATAGCTTCACAAATACAGAATGATACCTCACGATCGCCGTTGGAAAGTCAGCACCGGCGACAATCGTGCCCTAAGATTTCACGGCTCGCACGACGACCCATCCGAAGGCCGACCAAGATAAAAAGTAACTCGGCAAGGGTTCTGCTCACAAAAATATTATCACGAATTTTGTATTATTTGATATACTCGCTACGTTGGTAGAGTATCCGCCAGCCCCAGACCAATCTGGGGGAATAAGTGGGAGTAGCCCTGTAGGGATCGCAATTCCGCCGATGGCGCTGTGGTCGTGATAGTTTAATTATTTTTCCATGGCGCCATAAATAGGCGATGAGATCTGTGGGGGCGTTTTAGTGGGTAGTCTCTGCTCTTCTTAGAGCGGGTGAGTCCCCCACACGCTGCTGTCTTTTCTCCAGGCAGTGGTTCGGTGCGTCAATTAATTTCCCCTAAAAAAGACAAGCCTCGATTCATTCCATGATAATTCCATGATATAATTCTTAAGCCGCTCAAGAAAAATTTGGCAGATTTAAATGTAGGTTCTATGGTATTTTTCAAGCAGAATTAGACTACAAGAAACACATTCGATCAGCGATCTGATTAATGTAATTCTGAATTACTAACATGACATGACAGATGAAGATGATCGTTCATAATCTTCGTAAATGAGATGTTACCGAGTTCTGTGTTAACATAATACCACCTAATTATCCACTATTACCGCTTCAATGAGATAAATATCAGTTGGAAGTGATCACGCCATGCTCATCGTCGTAGATATTACGTATACACACTTCACAAATGAAACTATACATTGAATCTAAATTGAATCTTCGGATTGCCGTGGCAGATAAATGTCTTTTACTATTTTTTTTTTATATTGCACTCCAAGATTGACCTCATCCCACCTGATGTTAAGTGGTAATGAGGTTCTAGCTTAAGGGTGACAAGTACAGCATAATAAATCTGTTACTGGACTTGTCGCCCTTACCTTGAAGGCTTGACCCCTGCTACTAATGTAGCACCCCCCAGGAGCTCTGGAAACCTTACTCACACGCAGGAACACAACAACATAGAAGTGATTGTTATTTGGCTGCGGTCTTCTGTAAGGAGGTATTTCACCAGTCGGGCTGCTCCAGTTCGAACGACAAATCGCTATGCCCTACCTCTTTTACTATTTTTATTTTTTTTTATTTAAAAACTTTATTGCACAAAATAAAAAGTACAAAAGGCGGACTTAATGCTAGAAGCATTCTCTACCAGTCAACTGTTGGGTCATGCAGATAGTTCGTTTATGGGTGCGGTAACAGTAAAAATGTGAGTATAGATTACACCAAAAAAAAAAAAAAATAATTAATAGCAACAAATTAAACACCAGAATAGAATACAAAGGTACATGGTAAATTAATATAATAAAATATGGTAAATTAATATCACAAAATAAAATAATATATACATTATACACTATTAGAAATGGAAGATGCCTTTTCGTAGTAGGTCTTTGTATGTTATGCATTAAATGGCAGTTTCGAACCAAACGGCCTGAAAGCAGTTATTAACGTTTCCAATTACTTATTGTACACGGAACATTGGTAGTTCTAAGGTGCTACTTTCTTCGTTATTAATAAAGCCTACAACGCGAACAGGATGCAATTATCAACAAATGAATTTGTAGGCCGATACATTCGTTAGTTTTGCGTTCAGTATTTTTCATTTATGCAAATCAGTAATAATTGAAAGAGGTTGGAATAATGGAGTTTGCGTGTACGGCACGATAAATCTGGATGAAATTGCTTCTGACTATAATCTGATAACACTCTGCCAGCGTTTTCCATTGCGTTGGCGACCATTTTGTATTGATTTCATAGAATCCATCTAGCTTAAAGTACGCGGGAAGTTTTCACCGCGAAATTAGGATTCGATTCCGACTTTGTACCAGATTTTGCTTCGGGATTACGGCCGAGCGAATACCATACCGTTTTAGTTTTTTGGGTGGTCTAGAGGATTTGAAATTATGTTCGCGAAGCTTCTGTTAGTTTTTATAAATATTGGACAATATCACATAAATTGCTCCGATTCTGTGGAAGTAGCTAAAGCAGCTGTGTGACAGAAATCAGATACAACGACGGTACTGCACTACCCCCACCATTCCATTCGTTTTCCATATTGACCCCACCCTTTTTTTTTGAGGGGGGGGGGAATGTATCTGCGCACCGTACCGCTGCCGTGGGGACGACAGCGGCGTGTGTGGGATTCCCTCGCCCAGAAGGAGTGGAGACTACCCAAACTAACCCCCCACGCTCTTCGCCTTTGCTTGGCGCCATGGGAAAAATGGTGGAAACCACAACAGCCACGGCGCGATATTCACCCAACCTGGAATCGAGAGATGGCGCGACACGAAAGTCCGGCCCGCTCGCTGTTCGGCTATGAAAGTCATCAAGTTCAAGTTATTTCACCCATTTATGGCCAATATGAGAAATGTGCTATATCCATAGTAACATTGTTGTATTATTGTTGACAGATAGACCCAAACACAGCGTTCTTGAGGGCGGCGCGCGCCGGCCAGCTAGACACCGTCGTCGATCTTCTCGACTCCGGCGCAGTCAAGGACATCAACACATGTAACTCGGTGAGTGATCATACCAACTTCTTTTTAACCAGTCTATCCGATTTTAAGTGCTTAGAAGCTGCACGGTTTGATCGGCGTCCTGTCGTAAGTAGGGAAGTCACGAGAGTTACTGCAGGGTTCTTAAATATTTTAGATCTCGACGCAGTTCAGTGACTGACGCTTTAGTAACGTACCTAGCCGCCTCTTGAATACCCCACTGTAGGGCTGAACCCTAGGGATAGAAAACACCAACTAGATTAGAGAGCACATTAGCAGAATACGGGTTTGTGATCACAAACCTGGGCTATAGTCGTAAATTCCCGAATTGTCGGCTCTAGTATTGAACCCAGGTCTTCGAGGTCAAAGCCTAGTTAAGTAATATACCACTAGCACCATCTACCAACCACTAGACCATTGGGATTACGCTGCCCTAGCAAGAAAAACTATTTTATTTCAGAAAATATCAAATAGAAGAGCCTGTTGAACATGATGGAAGAATGCCTGAGTATTATTTAGAGATTTGCAATCTTAGTTTCATTACCGAGATACTGGAAATCCCAATTTTCGAAAGGCGAGCTATATTCATGTTCACTGTATTGTGTCGCTTACCATTATGATATAATGCACAAAACGCGAGTATTGCTCTCAAGGATAAATTTTAAACTACATGCTGTCGCTCCGTAGAACATTTGCAGCATTGTCTGAAAACTACGGAATCGAAGACACCTCGTCATCTCAATAGGATCTGAAGAAATGATTAACGGCATAAAAGTTTCCCTAATTAAATTTAAAATAGATGGCGCCAAAAAAATAAATGAGAACCATTTTTTTGTTGCAAAAACGTTCCTTTATTTTAATATCACCTAACGCCTGTGATTAATTTACCTGTTTAAATCATTCGTGGTACGTTTCAATCTTTTGGGTTATTATTACTGTCTCTTCCGCTACGATATTTTTTTACGAAACAAATTGTTTTAATCACTCCAGCGGTCTGTAATAAGTAATCAACTTTATGTGTACCAATCAAACGCGCCATAATTGCCGTAGCCACGCGTTTCGGTCACGTTCCACGGGCGACAAGCGCGCACAGGTAATTGAAATAGCGACATTGATAAACATAACGAATTGTCTAGTATTCTTTATATCCTGTATCAAAGCGGAGCTGGGTAGAATATTATTTTTATGTTTGAATATGGTTATTATTGTTGGGCAAGTGTCGGAAGTTATTTGATCCTTTGATCGTCTACAAGGTGAAAGAGTAACTAACGACTATACGTCCAGACATCCATACATTCTTACAATAGTTCGCATTTATTATATTAGGAGGTATCTATGTCATTTTGCTGAAATTCTGGTCTAGATGCCAGTAAATATAAATTACATACTAACTTTCTCTTGATTTTGCAAAAAAAAATATGATTTTATACAAGTGGTGTCCAGCCGTACTTTTTGCGACAAAAGTGTTTTTTAACTTAGACCGAAATCAAATCGTATGCCAAATATATCTGCGTATATTAAAGTTTATTTGAGCTTTAAACATCCGTGTAATACTTTTACACTCAAAATAGAGAAAGTAGATTCAACCAGTGCGCAAAACCTAACAAAGAAGTAGGTAGCACACATCCCTAAGGAGCCAATCTCTTTACCAATTATATGTGAACCCCCAATGGAAAAACACGATGCGTGCTGAATGTGAATAGTGTACCATTGATGCCACAGCCGCTCCATAGCTGAACATATACCTGTAGGTTGGAGAAATTAAAATGACATACTGGAAGACTGGAGAAGTCCGATCCGGCTCTTGTCTATAATCCTCATTATTATTCCTCCTCTATAAATGTCCATCTTGGGGTAAAATCGCGTTACACACGTACAGACAAAAGCACGCCACACTTTGGACTTTATACCGCCTTATGTCGTACGTATAAGAACTAATATCGAGCTGCATGCGTTTACCTTGACGTGCTGTCGATCGTACGTACTATCAGTGGTAATCCAGGTTCATTGTTTAGGTTATTAGGGGTCCTACATATTTTTAGAGCATCTTGTTGAATAAATAATAAGTTAAAATGGGATGAGATGTTCTCCCTTGAGTATGCTATACTGCGCTTCTATGACTGGAAAGTATCTCTGTTTTTATGGCGAATCTGTAACTCTTTCGATTTCGTAGATGGCTTATGAAAACGGAAAAACAGATATTAAAGATATGATCGGAAAAATAGTTTCGCTTTGGAAGATTCGCAAGCTCTCCAGGACCATGAAGTGGACGCAGCCCAGTTTTATTGCAGGCCCTTTGTTTTTATACGTTACATGGTTATTGAAAGGACGGCATCACTTTCTGCTATGTTACGTGGGTATTGGTTTTCACAAACCATCAGCTAACAAAAGGAACGTAAGAGGTCGCTTTTGATTCGTAAGTTTTTCAGGAGCATGAACAGGACTGAAAACGATTCCTGGTCAGTTTTATTGCAAGCCCTTTGTTTTTACATGGTACTAGAAAGGGAGACAGCACCTTTCTGCGAGGTCACATAGCAATTGGTTCCCACAAACAGCATCAGGTAACATACTCAATGCGAATGCGCACGCGCTGGGCCGATGCATGTCATCAGATAAGCGTAATGAGCGCATCCGACAGGTGTCGCGGGACACGGCAATGCGCTGTTATTGTGACGAGCTGCGTCAAGGGTTCCGTACCCAAAGGGTAAAAACGGGACCCTATTAATAAAATGCGTCTGTCATTAGTATTTGTTGTCATAGCGCCAATAAAAATATTATAATCTGTGAAAATTTTAAGTCGTTAGCTATCACGGTTCTTGAGATACGACCTGGTGACAGACAGACGGTCGACATCGAAGTCTTAGTAATAGGGTCCCGTTTTTGCCCTTTGGATACACAACCCTGAAACAGGTAACAATGTTCAGTCTTATGTTGAATAGATAATGGTACGGAACTCGTGTGTGTGTCCGACTCGCACTTGGCTGGTTTTTATTTATGTCACGGTGGAAAAATGTGAGCGTTTACAATTTGGTTTCCAGTTACGCTTCTACGCTACATTAATCCTTAATAACCAGATTCGAGTTCTGGTCGTAGTTTTGGAGTGGATGTGGAGCTTATGATGTTCCTTCTACCGATTTCTCTTACTCTGGATGTAAATAGATTTTACTGTTTCTCTGTATGTAAGTATTCACGGATTGAACAAGTCACAGAGTTTGGTATTTTTAAGGATTGGTCGCAAATAAGACGCAAAGTGATATCCCTACTAATATTATAAATGCGAAAGTAACTCTGTCTGTCTGGTACGCTTTCCCGCTTAAGCCTCCAATTTCGATGAAATTTGGTATAGGTATATGTTGAACCTCAAGAACGGAGGGGGGGGGGGGGGGGTAATACCACCTTTGAAAGTTTATATGGGAAAATGTTTGTCGCGCGCACAGCTAGTACTACCTAAATAGAATAAAAATTAAGTTCAGCAGTAATTTCGAATTCGGCTCCATATCAACTTTCAAACCTCTCCGCCTCGAACTAATTTTATTCCCGGATCCCACAAAAATAGAGGCAAAGCCTTTGCAGTGCTGGAGCCACGAGCAAGTAATTAAATATTTTAATAGTTTTCAGTGTGAGCCTTTAATGGATCATATCATTTCACATTATAAGGTTACTATTAGATATCCCATTTAAGGGAATGGCACATCGCTTAGCTATAACTGCTCGTTATTCCTGCGGAGTTATTCAGCCATATTAAATGTTCTATTAAAGGTTTTTCAGTGAAAATAACACGACTCAATTGCCAGTCTTGTTGACGTAATTAAATAGAAAACCAGAAAGAAAATGGAGGTCTGCGGAAAGAAAGCAGCCATTTATGAGTTTTTGCGCGGGGGAGAGTAAAACCGTGATTTATATTAGATCTTTTAAATTGTAAGCGTCTGATGTTAGTTTATTTTTCAATTTATATTACCGGACAATAGAATCGAGATTGTCTCACTTCTTATGAAGAGTGGCTGGTAAGGAGGTGTGAAATTAAATGTTTAAAGCATTCTCGTTTTTTTTAAGTATTAGCGACCCGCCCCGGCTTCGCTCGGATGTGATATAAATACTTAGAAATATTGACTTTTCTATTCTTTATTGAAATAAAAACCTCTCTCTTGAATCCCTCTATCTATTAAAAAAAACCGCATCCAAATCCGTTGCGTAGTTTTAAAGATTTAAGCGTTCATAGGGATATAGGGACAGAAAACATAGATTTAGGCATGTTTCATTGTTCTTTTAAACGCTTTGTGTTTTAAAAATATAATTAGTTACATGAATTCTCCAAACCATGACACTAATGGGCGTCAACCAAGAACAAAAAGAAACATAGAAAAGTTTATTTTTCGGATTGACCAGAGCGAGAATCGAACTATAGGCCTACTGAAGCCCCTGCGCCAACGGCTTACTCGTATATCCTTGATGTCTAAACCTAGTCAGCATTGTCATGATGAGGTACTGGTACATACGTCAGAACTGCAACTAGTATGGGCTCAAAAAACAACTAGATATACATAAATATAAGATTGAACTACTCAGTCATACATAATGCTATTCATTGTGGTACAGTAAAGTTACGGCATACCAGTAGGCCAGTAGGTACCTACTCTTAGGCTTTATAATGTTTTTATGATAATTTATACATAGAAATGTGAATAGAATAAGTATAATATTTGTAAATGCTGTATTAAAAAATTACAATATAATTTCAATTTAATTCTACAAAAAATATGCATACAAAAACTGAGTATTTGATAGCATTTTCTTTAAATTTGACTCTTGTAGTTTTATTTGCATGGATTTCCAAATGTTTTGTGTAAGACATCACATTGCATTCATTCAGTTGCTTAACGTATTTTAATTGGCTACTTGACAGTGTTAACAATAAAATATGAAAAGTGTTAGATATGTTAGCTTATTAGTAAAGTAATAATTTTACATTTTTATTTTTTAATTAAAAGCATACTTAGTATTTTATTTTTGCAAAATTAAATTTACTTTTTTTATCTGTGGAACAAAAGAACCGAAACGGAAACCACCATTGCAATTCGGAAATGACAGCTGTCGGCGAAAATTAATTATTTTAATGTGGCGAAACAATGATTATTTTACCGATTAAATTGAATTATTGTGTCTCTAATCGTATTAAGAATTTATTGAAACATTTTCCGTTTATCTAAATTAAGTCGTTCCTATGCGTATCGGTTCGTTGTCTACAACGTTGACGTCATAATTGCAACAGTGACGTGATTTGGCGTTTTCGCGCGGTTTTTAAATGTGTTACACAAAATCTTATTTTTCTCTGGTTATTTACATTTTTTCCTGATAAATCGAATTGCTTGGGATATAAAATGAACGGGCGCATATTTTACAATACTTTTTAAAAAACTGTCAAGTAGCCAATTAGCTTAAAGAGCTTCATTGGTCTAGTGGTTTAAGTTATGAACTCGGGAACTTTGATTCCATTCACAGGATACTAAGTATATTTCGGACTTTGAGCACATATAATGGGTTTATTTCTATGATTGATTTGCCATATGCCTGCATTGTGAAGTTAATACGCTGGCACTGTACTTTTGAGTCTACATCATGTAGTCTAAAGATAATAAGCTTAGGCTTGCGATCCAGAGGTGGTGGGTTCAATTCCCACTGGGGCAACATCTTTGTGTGTTGCTTCCAGTTTGTATAAGACATGTTCATACTGATCACCTGAAATGTCTCACAATTAAAATAATTCAAGCCGTCGGAAGGGGATGAGGATAGTCCGTCAACCGCCTGATCTCTCTCCAGTCGAGTCGTGATCGTCCCATCGGATTTTAAGAGTAAAGGAAAGGAGAGTGAAATTGTGCATTGCGTAAACGTTCGGGCACTATAAACCGAGTCTTGCGTTTGATCTTAATGAGATTGGCCGCCGTATCCGCAACCGGTTGGGACCATATATTATTACTTCACTGGCATCCACAGTACTGTGTCTGTAGCGACGGCAATGCGGACATTCATTGCCATGGCCGCAGCATAACAGTTTGGAAGTCATTAAATTGATTGTGGGAATTTTTGTTGCCCGGTGCAAAGTGCTTGCAATTGCGATGCAGTTACTTTTCTTTTGAAGTTGATTGTTTGGTTCATTTTGTAATTGCAATATTGATTTAAGAAATATTTTATGTCTTTCTAATTGCGATAAAGGTTCTCTGATTCTGTACGAATAACAACACACAAAGGTAAACACTTGCAGTTCGAAATGAAAGAGAGAAAGGAAAATGTTTATTAGGAACCGTTTATACATAATTAAGAAAATTAAACAATGTGGAGTAACTAACATGGTAACAAGCTGAGTATATGTCGTGCGCACCAAGACCTGAGGCAGAGTAGGTACGGCGACCAGCGCTGCATCAAAATACGCTATACCTAATCCGGCCATCCCGCTTGTTCGGTGATCGCTGTAATCCGGCTGGGCAGTAAGATTCGCGGGGGGCGGGGTCTTCTCTCGGGGACCTCTTTTGCCCACTACGTAAGGGCGGTGCAAAGTCTAAAGCGTATGAAGTCAAAGTGTAGTCGAATGCGCTTTTGAGTGTACATAGCTAGTATTACAAGATATTCGCAATGCTTGCTGAGGAGACAAGAAAAAAATCGTATTTTGAAACAGTAGGATCAGCAATAATACTTACTTATTGAAAATATGAAAGCTCGTTTAAATCTGGCAAATTGATCAATATAATATTGCATATCCGACACCATAACCAATGCAGATTGCGTATCGTTATTATTTTGGTGGCTGTGCACTAAAATGAAACGAATTTAAATTGGTGTTCTTCAGGTACCTCGAAGTTGTATTATTGTTGAATCATAATCGGAAATTATTTATTCATGTAAATTACATCTATATAACTACTGGGGAGATACCGTCGAAGAATTCTGTAGCCTTAAAAAAAGCTAAACGTATAAAATCAAGTTAATCCAAAAACTTAATAAAAAACCTAGTATAAATAAACGAAGATGAACAAACGTAGGTCCTGATGCGCAATGTGCTTAACCATAGTTTTGCCTACAATATGGTTGAAATTCCCTGTCGCAAAAATACCTTACTCAGTTAAAGTAATTAAAATGTTGACTTCTTTTCCTTGTCAAACAGATATCAATGATTTTAATGCCTCACTTATCTAGGTTGTCACCAATTAAGAGATTAATCCATTTCCGAACAAAAAAGGTACACAGTTTTATGAGGCTAGCAAAAAGTGGATTATCTGAGTGCAATATCGATCGATGCACAATCGATATCTCGAATGTGGACGGCCTTGGGCGTCGTTCCGGGCCGCGGCGGGTGTCAGTTACGCGTGCGATACCTACAGTATCAGGTACTCAGATAATGTAAAGTGTATTGGGTTATACTGCGGGGTAAATATCAGAGAGGAGTAATGCCGGTACGATATTAATTTCCTTTAAGCCTCGGGCGCCGAAAACCCACGCTATGCCAGTGTGTCATGAACATTTATGTTGGTAACGATTCCCTTAGCAAAAGGCAGCTACTTAATTTGGGATCAGGTAATATATGTGATGTTTAACGTCACTGGTTATCAAAAAGTTATCGTTTTTACAGTTTCGTCATCGTTTTATCGTCGTCATTCGTCATCCAAAGGACACAACGTGACCGTCTATCACAAGGCTGCTTCCCATAAACCGTAATAAGCATATGAAAATTTTCACAGCTGATCCATTTCAGAAGTCTTAACTAACAATAGAATAAACAAAAAAATGAAGGGGCTCTCATAATGACAATCGTGATTTCTTCGCTCGTTATTGAATATTTCGGAACACTTCGTGCGCGAATATCGCACTTGACCGTTTTTTTTATATTTCACGGAATGAAAGGCCGTGGTTCCTTAGCCCTCGCGCAGGAAATTCATTTCCTCTCAGCTGACCTATGCGCCTGTGCATTCCATGGGAAGCGGGGAAACACCGCTACACAATAAGGAGTCGCTGCAGCGTCCTGGGGTTGATGCAGCTTTAAAATCGACTTGATTATACATACATCTGAAGCCGCTATAAAGTAATGTGTCGGTTACTTAACTTTAAGTTGTGATTCTAGCACTGAAAATGATTTTACAGGCAGAAATCGGCTACGTTAAATATTGTTTAATTAATGTTGATAATGTGAATAATTATGTTTCAGGCATACCTAGAGATATAAAGCTTTATATAATATAGATTCCAATTTTGTACACTTATCTTCTCAATAACAAATTAAAAATGGTTAGAGACCTGTTTGTAATTATTATCGGGACGGCTCGGCAAAGGATTTCTAGGTGATGAATAGTAATGTGCCTTCCTTATGTTATTATTACACTAAGATTTAAAATTTCAATAGTAGTCTTATACTTTATCTATCCGTTAATATACGACCTGAAACATCTGCAACAAGTAATAAAAAATATATGTTTCAAGTCGTAGTAAGGCCATGAATATTCAACTGAACACCGTGAATTTAATAATTGATTGAGAACTCCCATTGAATGTACTTTGCGTCCTATTAAGCTTGAGATTGGCATTTTAATTAAAATTCACTGGAGTTTTGTTCCGTGTTCTTCGGTATTGCAGGAAAATTCCTAGAAGTTTTTAAATGAGTGCACTTTTACCAAGCGATGTGGAATTATTAATCTACCTAAGTACCTACGTATTTAGTTGGTACATTGGTATGGAAATATCTGCATATTAACCTTTATTTACAATTGACGAAAAACGTTATTTAAAGTGCCAGAGATATTTTTACCAGTACATTTTACTAACATAAAAATAGAAAAAATATTTATTCAGTGTAATCATAAAATAAGTTACCTTCGTGATATTAAACTGTTTTGTATGAAGGTAAAAAAGTATATATTCATGCAAAAAAAAAACGTTTTTATTGTATTTTTTTCAATTTTCCTGACTAAATAGAATAATTATTTTCTTATTGAATCCTCATCCCTATTATTTAAAATGGTTTGCAGCCATTTTTTAAAGGGGGAAATTCATTGGCACACTTTACTGCAACGTCGAGGAAGGCAGCGGCGTGTGCGGGGACTCTCCCGCTCTCGAGAAATACCCACAAAAACCCCCGCACCTCTCATCGCCAAGAGACGGCGCATCCACAGCTCAAAAAACTCGCGGCCTAGCGTTATAGCTCGCATTATAATCGCATGTTTGAACTGCGCCTGCGTCTGGCAAGTAACACGCGTGGCCGTTATAACATAACAGTTGCAATAATAACGGCAATCATGGGCTGCCGTTGACGGTGGGCTGGCTCTTGATGATATCACTGCGTTTTATTCTCGGGTTTTACTGTTTATACGAGAACTCCTTTGACGGCGTTACAGTTACTTTTATAGTTCTCTTAGTGTCTTTGTTTTTAATGTACTTACAATGGTGAATGTTGTTACTTTAGAATATCTAGACTTGTCAGGTAGCCTTTATTTTCTGAAAGATATTTTATATGGCATTGAGTGCGTATGGTGATACCAAGGTATGGGTTCGTAAAGGTTACTAAAAGTTTGGTCGACTTTTTCTTTTTTTCTAACTGACTTCTAATGATAGCTGCAGACCGCCTTTTCATCTTCACCGGACTTTTGGTGGAGTATTGGTGATAGCGGTGGTTCTGTGTAAAGTAGCAATAAAGATGCTTTTAAATAATGTTAATAGTAATTCTAATAATATTAAAAAAAAGCTAAGATTTATAGATGTATGTTACTGTTTTTCCAGAAATGTTACTGAATGTGATTGCTAGACTAATTAGACACTATAATAACATTTAGGATACTTACTCTAAGATTTATCAAGGGCAAAAGCAAGTTACCCAATAAGACTAAATATTGCTATTAAGATTCAAAAGGAGCATATTTTTACAGTTCTAGAGCGTCTATACTGTGTATGTTTCGCCTGAGCTATGGTACTTATGTTGTTTGAATGAAGTGTCGTCCCTAGATTAGTATAAGATACTCAAATAAGTGTCTGACAGCAATAAAATTGCCAAAACCATTCCATAATGTCATGATATATTCTTATTGATCCGTGCCTTTATGGTTTAATCTTATAAAAGTTTTTTTTGTTTCAGAACGGGTTGAACGCACTGCACCTAGCTGCCAAAGATGGACACATCTCAGTTGTGGAGGAGCTGCTGAAGCGCGGCGCCACAGTCGACGCTGCTACCAAAAAAGGTATGCGGTCGCTCTGACCTCACTACACTGCTAAGTTACTTTGTTGTCATCGTCTCTGTTAGGAAAGTTTTTGAGAGCGATGTGACGGCGTCTAAGTGGCGCAAGCAGCTCGTAGTTGTGCATGCCCCTCAAGAATTGCCGTAGAAAACTTTTCCTGATATATACTTGTGAGATGATGGTATGCGTGGTGGTAGGCCTTATTGTTCATGAGCTTAGAAAATTTCCCATAGATAGCGCTACGAATTTAGTTCTGTAAATGGCTTGAAAGAAAGTGCACCTTGATCTGAATGGGTCTGATGTTATTGCGGGTGCCAATCGCTGCAGTCATAGCGGACCTGGCATTCTCTAATAGATGCACAAACGGGATGCCTTTCGACCAAAAATAAGACGACTTCCACATTTAATCTGGAAATTTTGAAACTGGGGTGGTGATACATCTTCGGGAATGCAAATCGCTTTATTTGTTAAGCTTTTATCCCTCTCTCCCCCTAAAAAAGGGTGTTATAAGTTTGCCGTCGATGTCTGTCTTTGTATCTCCATATATGTGTAGAATCGTAACTCTCAAACGAATGGACTAATGCGATTTTTATATGAAACCAGTTTTTCTTGGTGGTTTTTAGTTATGTTATATCAGCCTACCAGTGTAAGAGTATCAGATCCAAAATTACGTAAGACCATTTTGGCCATGATTTCTCAATTATTGCAGGTTATTCCCTAAACGATTCTGATATGTTTAATTTAATTTATTTTTATTAGTCGTAAATTAATCCCTCTAACCTCCCTTTCAGGCAACACAGCTCTTCACATAGCATGTCTTGCGGGGCAGGAGTCAGTGGCGCGGGCGCTGCTGTCGGCGGGCGCGAAGGCCGACGCACAGTCAGCCGCAGGATTCACACCACTGTACATGGCGGCTCAAGAGAACCACGCAGGATGCGTCAAGATGTTGCTGGCTGCCGGGGCTAGCCAGACGTTGGCCACTGAGGTAAGCTACCGAGGAGATACCTCGCTAGTTTGTTGGAAACGTTGTTATGAGGATTCACACCTCTGTACATGGCGGCTCAACAGAACCATGCAGTATGTGTCAAGATGTTGCTGGCTGCCGGGGCTAGTTATACACTTGCCAGTGAGGTAAGCAACCGAGGAATACCTCGCTTGTTTGTTGGGATTGCTGTCATGAGGCTTATTGAGGGATTTACAACTCTGTATATGGTGGTGCAAGAGAACCATGCAGGGTGCGTCAAGATTTTGCTGGCTGCGGGGTCTAGCCAGACAATTAGGTAATGAGAAGGCGGAAATATTTAGTTTGTTGAAATCAATAATGTCTAGAAATCTATATACGAAGTCTCACCTCTGTACCTACTAAAATAAAACTGTAAACTGGTATAAATGTGATGAAGTTTATGATGTGAATTATTGTTTTATTTATTTATTGAAAAATTTTATTGCACAAAAAAAGTACAAAAGGAGGACTTAATACCAGGAGCATTCTCTACCAGTCAACCGTTGGGTCATGCAGATAGTACGTTTATGGGTGCGGTAACAGTAAAAATGTTGTGTATTGCTCACTAGAAACTACTTATTAGGCTGACTATTTGTTTGGCGTAAAAAGTTGAGTGCTTAACTGCTCATTCTTAAAAACTTATACATATATAACAGGAGGATAACAAGAACCATCTATGGTTACTTATATCATTATAAACATCCGACTACTGTGATATTGATTTTGTCATATTAAACTTTTATCTGTTTCCCCTTTAGGATGGCTTCACACCCCTTGCAGTAGCAATGCAACAAGGGCACGACCGCGTGGTTGCAGAGTTACTGGAGTCTGACACACGAGGCAAAGTCCGGCTGCCAGCGCTTCACATAGCAGCCAAGAAGAACGACGTCAAAGCTGCTACATTACTGCTAGAGGTAAATAATATGTGTCAGATGTGCATTCCAGCTCTAAAAAGTGCAAAATTAAAGTCGGAATGGACACGCCACATAACTTGTCGAGAGGCAGAAAAGTTCTAGAATCACATGCCGGAAAATGCAGCGTAGGTCGCGCTTTATAAGTTAGCTGAAGACGTTGTCTCGATGGTAAGGATTAAAGAAAGTGTCGCAAAGCCGAAAGTTGTGGAAGTCTTCAGCTTTCAGGCGTGTTGCGGTTGATGATGATGATCTGGTCTTACTGTACGAACTGATGAAAATTTAAGACTTCACCGATTCCAGCGATCTCCAAAGACAAATATAGAGACGTTGCCTGTATAATAATAATAGTAATAATAGTTTATTTCCAAACCTTAACAATACATTAGTACACAGGTATCATAAATAAATGTATACTTCAAATTTGTCTGTTACGTAAAAAACCTGATGATGAAACATAACCAAATGTGTCTTGAGAATCGATCGACATGACCAAAAACTTAAAGAACGCAATGATGTCACAGGTTTGGAATCATTTGCAACATATATTATTTTTTACTGTTTCCATTGTCCGACTCGCACTTGACCGGTTTTTTACCGACCATCAGCGTTCCTTGGTCTTTAAATCCTAAGAGGTTCGATTTGTCTTTTTTTCCGTTACCATTGTCCGACTCGCACTTGACCGGTTTTTTACCGACCATCAGCATCCCTAGATCTTTAAATCCTAAGAGGTTCGATTTGTTTGTTCCAGAACGAGCACAACCCAGACGCATGTTCCAAGTCGGGGTTCACTCCGCTCCACATCGCGGCTCACTACGGCAACGTGGGCGTGGCGAAGGCGCTACTGGCCGCCGGCGCCGACTCCGGCCGAGCTGCCAAGCACAACATCACGCCCTTGCACGTCGCCAGCAAGTGGGGACAGCTGGCCATGGTCGACTTACTCGTTGAAAATGGTACATGATCTATACATTATTATTGTCGAGAGAGTTAGGGCATAGAGATTTATCGCTTGAACTGGAGCAGCCCGACTGGTGAAATACCTCCTTTCAGAAGCCCGCAGCCAAATAACAATCACTTCGGTGTTATTGTGAGGTATTTATGAGTATAACAGAAAAAATCATCGCCCACAATAACTTACGGATAGCTCAGTTGGAAGAGTAGCACGCGCGATACGTCAAGGGAGTGGGCTTAGAACTCACACCGCATGAGATGAACATTTAATTAACATTTAAGCTTTAATTGTATTGATACTATGAATGGAACCGCCTTGTGGAACCATCAATCGTTTTTATCGGATAAAAACGATTGATGGTTCGCCATCTCTAGTTTCTAATGTGGAAAGGCTATGTTATATCACTGTCTAACCGTAGAAGTTAAAAAGAGAAAGCATAGGTTCCGAATTTAAAACCGCTTCTGACGTTTTAGTAAGTGGTCTCATAACTTCATTTGTAGATTTTGTGAGTAGAGGGCAGGTCTCATAAGTTCATAACTTCGTTCTTCCACAGGCGCCAACATAGCAGCAGTAACCCGCGATGGGCTCACCCCACTCCACTGCGCGGCGCGGTCAGGCCATAGTAACGTTGTGTCCAGGCTTCTTCAGCACGGAGCGCCCATTACGAGCAAAACGAAGGTGAATAATTGAACTACCTTCTTCATTCTCCTAATACATGTTTCTTTAAACTTAAAAGGAGATAACCAACACTTGTAATGTCAAATCAACTTGTAAACAAATAAATAACTTTTTTCATATTTTTACATATTAACCTGTACCAACCATGGTAAATTTTCATATCAGCAAACCTATCTCTTCACTTCACTTTATGACCTTGGCAGCCCCCAAATTTCAAACTCTACAAATATTTTTTATATGAAACATTATTACAGTTACTTGTTAACAAATGAAAATACATTGGTTAATGATTTATTGGTATGCTAACATTCCACGAAACCCACTCTTGAAGCCACTAATTAAGTAGACTAGTAACTCAACCTGTATGACGTATATAGGATCAACATTCATTTGTGACTTGTAATGTTTCAGAATGGTCTCACCCCTCTCCACATGTCCGTACAAGGCGAACACGTGGAGACGGCGAAGGTTCTTCTCACAGAGGGCGCTCCCATCGATGACGTCACTGTCGACTACCTCACAGCTCTGCATGTGGCCGCCCACTGTGGGCACGTTAAGGTAAATTGAACTCTAATGATAAAACCATGTTGTTATTTTGTTTCTAGTAAGCTATTAAATTTTACTTTTGAGATATGGTAACTTCTGGAGTTTCTTGTAATAGGTAAGAGCCCACATTCCCAAGTACAGATGATAAGGTGAAACACAAAGAAACCACTTGGGAATTGAGTTTCTTTTGATCCCAACTACTATTATATACTACTCATAAAGCATCTTGTTTCCTCAGTACAATCAAAAGCACGTTAGACTATAAACTTTCGCATCGCCTTTATGTCTTGGGCATAAGATCTAATATCGACCTGCAAGTGTGTACCTTGACGAGCTGTTGCCCGTACAAATACGGCTATATAAGTATAATAATAAAAGTGATTTTTTCTTTTTTACAGGTAGCGAAACTCTTACTCGATCGAAATGCAGACGCAAACGCGAGGGCTCTGAACGGATTCACGCCTCTACACATAGCCTGCAAGAAGAATAGGCTCAAAGTAGTCGAGCTACTTCTGAAGTATGGAGCAAGTGAGTAAATTTTATATAAAATATCATTTAAAGCCAGCAAAGAGGAAGTAGAAAGCAAAACATTTTAAAATAAGACAATTCAATTAAGTGTTAAGGGAAACCTAAAAAATAAGTTCAAAAAGTCCTGGTTGAGGGTTTGTGCTAAAAAGGACTTCCGATCGATCACTCCAAACTGGAAATTAACGTGAAAGGATTGTTAAGAATGAATAATGTTGACCTTTGTTAGTGTTTTTTAACTGACTCCAAAGAAAGAGGTTTAATATTTATTTGTTTTTATGTGTTTTCGCCGATAACTTTTTCGTTTTTTTTCCGAGTTGGGCTCTAAAAACCTGTGGTAGCGGGTTCGGAACTCGTAGAAAACACGTTCACTGTCTGATGCTTTCCCATTTTGGGAAGGCTTTCATCATCATCTGATTGTATGATAAGAATAACGATTCCGTGTTTTGCTTAAGGCATCAAGCAGTTGGTTCCAATTATGATCCAAATATGTTTAGTTTCCTGTGTGAGGGTTGAGCAGGTCTACAGTCAATCGCTCCAAGGTAATAAGCAATTTCAACAAAGTAGAATCATATTCTATACTGATTAAAAGAAGCATTCAATTTTTCCAGAAAGTGTACCAACTGCTGTTGTTCATATAACCATCTTTATCGGTTTTTTTATTTTTAAATATTAGAAACAGATTTTTTTTATCTCCCCTTGCGGTGCGGGAATCGAACCCACGACCTTCACGTATCGCGCGTGCTGCTCTTCCAACTGAGCTAACCGCAAGTTATCGTAGGCGATGAAATTTTTTGCTGTATCAACCAACCAGTTATCCTTCGGCAAATTCCCTCTGCCGAATATGTTTAGAACTACATACTTCACCATCTATATATTTTCTTTCAAAGGCAAATCAGCGACCACAGAGTCTGGGCTGACTCCGCTCCACGTGGCCTCGTTCATGGGCTGCATGAACATCGCCCTGGTGCTGGTCGGGGCGGGGGCTGAGGCCGACGCGGCCACTGCGCGAGGAGAGACTCCACTGCATCTGGCGGCGAGAGCTCACCAGACAGACTTGGTGCGGGTGCTGCTCAGGAACAACGCAAAGGTACGTACAAAATTAACAAGAATATAGAAGAAGAAGTTACATAGCCTTCTTTTCGGCAGTTAACACAACAGCAGTGGAGGACTTTCGGACCTATTATGATAGTGATAGCATCTCACTAAATTAAATAATGGATCCTCAAAAAAATATTTATTTAAACACTTTATTGCGCAAAAAAACAGGTGGACTTAGTACTAAGAAAATGCTCTACCAGGCAACCTTTGCGCCAGGCAGAGAAACTGTTGTATGTGTGTGGATTTAACCCCAAATTGTGGGATACTGGATGCTCTTTATTTCGTACATGTTTGGTCATATACTAATTCTTATAAGTTTTCCATTCTGATCAGGTCAATAAAAAAAAGGCCGAAAAAAAGGTTTGTTTTTGGTGCGGGTGGTTTTAGTGGGTAGTTCCCTCTCTTCTCAGAGCGAGAGAGCCCTATACACGCCGTTGTCTCTTTCCCAGGCAGTAACAGGCATTTCCTCCCAATAAAAGTTATTACTATTAGGTACAGGCGACAGAGTTTTTTTTTCTAACTGACTATTAATGATGGCCGCAGATGGCCTTTTCATCGGAAGTCTTTACCTACCCCTAAAAAATTAAACAACTGCTGGACGGCAGCCCTCGGCTCGGACCGTTGTTGAAAGAGGGTAATCGAACATATTTGTAGGGAGAAAATCGCCCCGGCACGTGCCGGTATCTTCTGCTATATCTGAAAGGAGCTTACCAGTGGGAACCGGGGCGTGAAGGCGAGAGAGACGTACAACGGATGGTATATGACCTAAATTGTACTTGATTATTTCTGTAAAACCAATTTCTGTAAGTTTTTCTGTGCAATAAAGTGTATCTATCTATCTATATGTATCATTCGTTCCAGGTGGAAGCTCGCGCGCGCGAGGAGCAGACTCCGCTGCACGTGGCGGCGCGGCTCGGGCACGGAGACATCGCGGCGCTGCTGCTGCAGCACGGGGCCGACGTGGCCGCCGCCACCAAGGACCACTACACGCCGCTGCACATCGCCGCCAAGGAAGGTACTAACATTACTTATATGTATTGGTAACTAGCTGGCCCTATTAACATATCCTATTTGTTAATCTAAATATATAAAAGGAGAAACTGACTGACTGACTGACATATCAACGCACAGCTTAAACGGCTAAACGTAAGCACTTGAAATTTGGAAGGGACGTAGCTTAAGTACCGTAGAGGTGCACTAAGAAAGGAATTCCCAAAATTCCCAAGGGAACGGGAATTAGCAGGAAAATCCTTTTGTATAAAAAATCTAAACTGCTTAAGTTAAACGCTTGGTATGCAGGTACCTGAATAGCGTTTCTACACTATTTAATAGATGTTATTGTACATATAAACCTTCCTCTTCAATCACTCTATCTATTAAAAAGAACCGCATCAAAATCCGTTTCGTAGATTTAAAGATTTAAGCATACATAGGAATATAGGGACAGAAAAAGCGACTTTGTTTTATACTTTATAGTGATAGTGAAGTATGATTACAATGATGTTAACATTATTACGACCTCCGTAGCCGAGAGGCGAGCTGGCTGGACTTTGGCGTCATGCCATCTCTGAGGTCCCGGGTTCGATCCCCGGGTCGAACCCCGGTCGGGTTAATATCGGAAATGAACTTTTCTATATTGTACCGGATGTGGGTGTTGTGGCGTCGTTGTTTCTGATTGCTTGATTGTAACAGAATTGCTTAAGCTACTTACCACAGAATCAGAGCAATGTAGGTATGTGATGTGATGATTATTTTTGTATCCCTTCCAGGCAAAGAGGAAGTGGCCTCTATCCTCCTTGACCACAATGCGCCGATCGAAGCGGAGACCCGCAAGGGCTTCACCCCGCTCCACCTGGCGGCCAAGTATGGCGACATGGGCGTGGCGCGCCTGCTGCTGGCCCGCGGCGCTCAGCCAGACGCGCCCGGCAAGAGTCACATCACTCCTCTGCACATGGCCACCTACTATGGACATCCGGATATCGCTTTGCTGCTATTGGATAAAGGTATACTAACGAAAAAGAATTCTCGTCCTACCAACTTTAATCGAATATCGACACCAAAACACAACTGTAAAGCAGACAAGCAATTGGCTACTTGACAGTTTTTGAAAAAGTATTGTAAAATGTGCGCCCTTTCATTTTATATCCCAAGCAATTCGATTTATCTGGAAATAATCTAAATAACCAGAGAAAAATAAGATAGATAGATAGATAGATATACTTTATTGCACAAAATCTTTACAGAAATAGGTTTTACAGAAAAATTATAGTACAATTTAGGCGGTCTTATCGCTAGAAAGCGATCTCTTCCAGACAACCTTAAGGTAGAGGAAATAGTAGATGGCGAGAAATGGGTACGGCCGTGCAACATAAATACAGTTTTTATTTTAGAATTATTTCGTAGTTTAACATGATAAACATACATAAACTCATAAATAAGATTTTGTGTAACACATTTAAAAAGCGCGCGAAAACGCCTAGTCGCGTCATTGTTGCAATTATAACGTCAACGTCCTAGACAACGAACCGATACGCATAGGAACGACTTAATTAAAATAAACGGAAAATGTTTCAATAAATTCTTTATACGATTAGAGACACAATAATAATCGGTAAAATAATCATTGTTTCGCCACATTAAAATAAATAATTTTCGCCGACAGCTGTCATTTCCGAATTGCAATGGTGGTTTCCGTTTCGGTTCTTTTGTTCCAAGTAGCCAATTAAAAAGTAAAAATGTAAAATGATTACTTAACTAATAAGCTTACGTATCTAACACTTTTCATATTTTATTGTTAACACTGTCAAGTAGCCAATTGATACGCAATTTAGTAATAAAGAATCAACATTTGAAAAAACACTTTAAGTTTACGTCGATAAATAGGGTTCGTAATATACTTACGTCATTTTATAAAATGAGATGGAATACACGCTATGATCGGTCCGCGTATGTGACTACGTGACTCGCTGCGCCCTTGGAAACGGTATTGTGTACCGTCGCTAGCTTACTTTTTTAAGCCGCGCCCACCGTGCCTTACTTTTCGTGGTGCCGTTTCCAAGCGTTAGAAATGGTTCTATGTTTTTTCCGTTCGAAGTATCAATACCACCGTTAACACATCACAAGCCAGAATTCCGGACACAATTAAACCTTTTGTTTTTTGCCTCAATAACGAGTAATTGGGACGCGAAATATAAAACGACCATTTTAAAATGTAGATCGTCAACTTTCTCAAAAGTACGTATGAGAGACTTTTAAAGATGTATGCATATACTTGAGTCCTCGTTTATGCTAGGTAAATATTTTTATCAATAAGGCTGAAATTATTAAATACACTTGTATCGCTACTTGAGTGAGTAAGCTAGTTGCATTTTGTAGGTGCCTCGCCACATTCGTTGGCTAAGAATGGCCACTCGGCGCTCCACATCGCCTGCCGGCACAACCATCCCGACATCGCGTTTGCTTTACTAGAACATGGTGAGTATGATAATAAATGTATAGTTTAATTGCAGAATTTTAGTAATCTAAGTCAATGAGGGTTTTCGCGTTCGATAAATCTACCAGATGGCGATACGTAGGCGTGGGGTCCACCTGTTAATTGATTGGTGATTTAAATGTCATGGTGACATGTCTGTCAATGTCATGTAAACCATAACCAATCACGTAGCAGTTGGACCCCACGCCTACGCCATCTGGTGGATTTTTCAAATGCGAAAACCCTCATTCAAAAAGAGCGTGAAGAAAAATCTTGCGGGCCAGTATGGCGATGCTAACGGATAGGATATTACAGTATCAAAGCCGTTGTCGTCGCGATGTGGGTTGCTCTCTTGTATATCAGCAGGCTGGGAGGAGCCAATATACTGTGCTGTTATAAAAAAACAGTTCTCATACTGATGATGGAACTAGCAATGAGGTTTAACTCATAAGTAACAACTAAAAGGGGCTTCAACTAGGTAAAATCTGCCGTCCTTATAATAGGTTTAGGTTTAAAGAATCTTTATTATCACCAAGTGACATATGTCACTTATGTGATAACAACAATTGAACTAAAGGTAGGTACTTAAATAACATTCGACATTCACTATCTTAAATTAAAGTGAGATATTAATTCACTAACTAAAACAAAAATAGACAAAAATAGATAATTTTAAAATAATCCTGTGAAACAGAATGCCCTTTACTTTTTTCTTTCTGCGAAAACGGTATAGTCAAATATACAGAACCATTTTTCGGATTACTTCAAGACTTTCAAAGATGACTAATAGATAGTTTTCTTCTTTAGCCTCTATTTGGAGAAGGTGCCTAATTCTGGTATCTTGCAGATGCGGATCCGGGTGTCAAATCAAAGGCAGGGTTCACACCACTCCACATGGCGGCCCAAGAAGGGCACGAAGATTGCGTTGAAATGCTGATCGAACGAGGAGCTGACGTCAATGTACCCGCTAACAATGGTATGCAGATTTGGTACCAACAATTCATATTCAATTTTAAACTATTTATGTTGTAGAATAAGTATAAAATAGCGGAACATTTGTTAATATTGTGTAAAAAGGCATGTTGACTGGATTTCATAGTTAACCGAGATACTATTATGTCTGTCAAAGCGCGATTCCATTATATATTTCCTCTGAAGATAATATGACGTCAAAATTATTTACATCCTAATTTTGATTCAGCAAACTTTACCTTATTTTATAAGCATAAAAGTGTAAATTGTTAGAATACGATCTTTTCCAGACAATCATATTGTAGAGGATTATCATATAATGAAGAATGGGCACAGCTCTTATGTGCGGTTGACAATATAATATTATTAATATACGCTATTAATACCCCTTTCTTAAGGCACGTAATTTTGGGCTCATATCATTTTACAGAATATTTTTCGACCGAAATTACGTTTGACCGAACATCGTTTCGCCGAATCATAGAGCTTCGTATGGTTCGGCGAAACGATGTTCGGTGAAGCGTAACTTTGGTCGAAAAATATTCTGTTTAAAAACCACCCGACACAAAAAAGTGTGATATAACAAATAATAGCGGCCATATTAGATTTGGAATTTGTCGTAGTGTGCAGCATTCTGCTCCTCAAGCCCTTTTATTTGAGTTCTATATTATAATAAAAATAGGTGACGGCGGCCACCTTGGATCAATTTTTGTGAAACATAGCTAACAACACTTGTTCATCTTTCAAACAAAAAAATTAAAATCAAAATCGATTCACTTGTTCGGGAGCTGTGATCCCATAGACAGATACACACGTACACACACAGAGAGACACGTCAAACTCATAACACCCCGTGTCGTTTCCGTCGGGGGTTAAAAATGTTATGTGCCCCGTAATTTTTCTGCTATCATGTAAAAATCTATTTTTTTTTACCTGTACTTGTGGACCTATGCAGGGTTGACGCCGGTGCACCTGGCGGCGTCGGAGGGGCGGTGCGCGGTGCTGGCGGCGCTGCTGGGCGCGGGCGGAGCGTGCGTGGCGCGCACGCGGGACGGGTACACGCCGCTGCACGCCGCCGCGCACCACGGACACCTGGCCGCCGCGCGCGCCCTGCTGCACGCCCGCGCCGACGTCGCCGCGCGGGCCGCGCACGGGTACGACCGCACCTACCACGCCATTACTTGTATATGGACGCACCAGGCATATAGGGCAGCGCCAAGCTAGCTACGCCACTGTATACACGTTTGTTAAACTTCTCTCCGTACACGCCGCTGCACGCCGCCGCGCACCACGGACACCTGGCCGCCGCGCGCGCCCTGCTGCACGCCCGCGCCGACGTCGCCGCGCGGGCCGCGCACGGGTACGACCGCACCTACCACGCCATTACTTGTATATGGACGCACCAGGCATATAGGGCAGCGCCAAGCTAGCTACGCCACTGTATACACGTTTGTTAAACTTCTCTCCGTACACGCCGCTGCACGCCGCCGCGCACCACGGACACCTGGCCGCCGCGCGCGCCCTGCTGCACGCCCGCGCCGACGTCGCCGCGCGGGCCGCGCACGGGTACGACCGCACCTACCACGCCATTACTTGTATATGGACGCACCAGGCATATAGGGCAGCGCCAAGCTAGCTACGCCACTGTATACACGTTTGTTAAACTTCTCTCCGTACACGCCGCTGCACGCCGCCGCGCACCACGGACACCTGGCCGCCGCGCGCGCCCTGCTGCACGCCCGCGCCGACGTCGCCGCGCGGGCCGCGCACGGGTACGACCGCACCTACCACGCCATTACTTGTATATGGACGCACCAGGCATATAGGGCAGCGCCAAGCTAGCTACGCCACTGTATACACGTTTGTTAAACTTCTCTCCGTACACGCCGCTGCACGCCGCCGCGCACCACGGACACCTGGCCGCCGCGCGCGCCCTGCTGCACGCCCGCGCCGACGTCGCCGCGCGGGCCGCGCACGGGTACGACCGCACCTACCACGCCATTACTTGTATATGGACGCACCAGGCATATAGGGCAGCGCCAAGCTAGCTACGCCACTGTATACACGTTTGTTAAACTTCTCTCCGTACACGCCGCTGCACGCCGCCGCGCACCACGGACACCTGGCCGCCGCGCGCGCCCTGCTGCACGCCCGCGCCGACGTCGCCGCGCGGGCCGCGCACGGGTACGACCGCACCTACCACGCCATTACTTGTATATGGACGCACCAGGCATATAGGGCAGCGCCAAGCTAGCTACGCCACTGTATACACGTTTGTTAAACTTCTCTCCGTACACGCCGCTGCACGCCGCCGCGCACCACGGACACCTGGCCGCCGCGCGCGCCCTGCTGCACGCCCGCGCCGACGTCGCCGCGCGGGCCGCGCACGGGTACGACCGCACCTACCACGCCATTACTTGTATATGGACGCACCAGGCATATAGGGCAGCGCCAAGCTAGCTACGCCACTGTATACACGTTTGTTAAACTTCTCTCCGTACACGCCGCTGCACGCCGCCGCGCACCACGGACACCTGGCCGCCGCGCGCGCCCTGCTGCACGCCCGCGCCGACGTCGCCGCGCGGGCCGCGCACGGGTACGACCGCACCTACCACGCCATTACTTGTATATGGACGCACCAGGCATATAGGGCAGCGCCAAGCTAGCTACGCCACTGTATACACGTTTGTTAAACTTCTCTCCGTACACGCCGCTGCACGCCGCCGCGCACCACGGACACCTGGCCGCCGCGCGCGCCCTGCTGCACGCCCGCGCCGACGTCGCCGCGCGGGCCGCGCACGGGTACGACCGCACCTACCACGCCATTACTTGTATATGGACGCACCAGGCATATAGGGCAGCGCCAAGCTAGCTACGCCACTGTATACACGTTTGTTAAACTTCTCTCCGTACACGCCGCTGCACGCCGCCGCGCACCACGGACACCTGGCCGCCGCGCGCGCCCTGCTGCACGCCCGCGCCGACGTCGCCGCGCGGGCCGCGCACGGGTACGACCGCACCTACCACGCCATTACTTGTATATGGACGCACCAGGCATATAGGGCAGCGCCAAGCTAGCTACGCCACTGTATACACGTTTGTTAAACTTCTCTCCGTACACGCCGCTGCACGCCGCCGCGCACCACGGACACCTGGCCGCCGCGCGCGCCCTGCTGCACGCCCGCGCCGACGTCGCCGCGCGGGCCGCGCACGGGTACGACCGCACCTACCACGCCATTACTTGTATATGGACGCACCAGGCATATAGGGCAGCGCCAAGCTAGCTACGCCACTGTATACACGTTTGTTAAACTTCTCTCCGTACTTATCCTATAGGGCGCCTAAATATACTTAGCATCTCCACTCCTCTCCTAATCATGCCCTCGTGATCACAAATCGGGGCCACTTAAGCAGCATTCTGCCAGTGGTGTGGTCTGTGGTGGTAGTCCAACATTGATATAACCATGGCACAGCCACTCAAGGGATGAGATCCACGATTTAGTTTTAGTGGGTAGTGTCCGCCCTTCTTGGGGTGGAGCCAGCAGTAAGATCGGATCCCTAGAAGTCCCACGCACAACACATTATCTTTGGACTGCTGTCATTTAAAGAAAGTACATTACGAAGAATGTTCTTATGTTAAATATCATGCACCTGAGCAGGCACTCAGAGAATCAAAAGCCCACTCTACTGCTTCTTGAGGGCAATTAGCAGTATTGCGGGTGTACGTTAAGTAAATTTTTACACCCTAAAATCCTTTTTCCCCACTCGCTTATTTTATCCCATTCTCGAATCTACGTAATCCGGCTCAAAGGACCAATTTTTCGACTTGTGCTAGCTGTCTTTAATTGAGACAATGAAAAGCGGACTGTTTAAAAAAGCGCACTTAATAAATATGCGCGTACGCATTAAAGTTTCTTTAATGAGAAAATTAGATAGTTTCTACACAATAAAGTTCAAATTACGTCGTTCTAATCAATATTGTGTCCCGCAGTTTCACACCTCTCCACCAAGCGGCTCAGCAAGGTCACACTCTGATCATCCAGCTGCTTCTCAAAAATAATGCGGACCCGAACGCTCTGTCTGCTGTGAGTACCCTACCAAACCGTGATATTATTTATTACTAGAAATATATATTTAAACCGGATTAAGGAACCTCCTTATTTGAGGTTGGTTAAAAAGTAACGGTAGTAGAAGAATACTTTAGATTTTAAAAACCGCTTCCTTTCTGAATAAAAATACTTTTTTCATTTCTTTACTTTTCATTTAAATAATTGCAATGTTATGTATACCCCAAAATGAGCAAGATGTAAACTCTAAGTGGATATAAAGATTAACTAGGTAATACCAATTTAAATTATTTTTGGTTGTTTGGAAATTATGAAATTATGTTTATATAACCAACTAGCTGTGCCCGCGACTTCGTTCGCGTGGACTACATCCTTTCATGGTCGGTTTTACCCCTTTCTCCCCTAATGTTCGAAACAAAAAGTAGTCTATATTTTAATCCAAGTTTCGAGCTATATTTGTGCCAAATTTCATATCTCTAACTACAAAAATAAACATTTTTCCATATAAACTTTCAAAGGTGTTATTACCCCCCTCCCTCCCTTATTTTCTAATAAAAAGTAGCCTATGTCCGTTCTTGAGATTCAACGTATACCTATACCAAATTTCACGAAAATCGGTTGAGAGGTTTAAGCAGGAAAGCGTAACAGACAGACAGACAGACAGACAGAGTTACTTTCACATTTATAATATTAGTAGGGATTTTCATTTAATTGCGCTCGTGTAAATTTACTCGTAAATCCGAATCGACATAAAAAACAAAGTAAATAGCCGTAATTTGTATTCTTTGACTTTATTCTAATAAGGTGTTGTCTAATATAGAACGGGCAGACAGCGTGCGCAATCGCCGATCGTCTGGGGTACATCAGCGCAGTGGAGGCTCTCCGTCCCGTCACCGAAAATACGCTGAGCCAAGCTGTCGGGGACACTGGTGAGTGCAGCTTTTTTTCAATTACAGAAATCAGGAGATTTGAACTTTTTGATGCGACTTCGGTGTTCTGGATGCCATCGGAGCTTATTTGCAGATGTTTAGGGCGAAAAACTGGCTTTGTAATTACCACGATAATAATATCTAACGGTACTACTTATATCTTCATAACATTATACGTACATTGCTCTGATTCTGTGGTAAGTAGCTAAAGCACTTGCGTTACAGAAACAACGTACTACAACATTCAACCTCGTGACAATATAGAAAAGTTAGTTTTCAATATTGAACCAATAGGGACTCGAACTAGTTACTTCAGAGATAATGTAACTCCAAAGAGGTTACACAGGAAATTCGCAAGACACAACACTGATTATGATTATTATATTATGATCTATCAACGCACAATCTGAGGAAGAATTTTTCCGAAATTCATCCCTTAAGGGTATGAATTGGGGGCCATATTCCACGCGTTCAAATTCGGGGAGCGCACAAGTTATTAGTATATTGCAAATATTAGTATTTGCGCCCCTGATTAAATGTGGTGTGGTCGCCATTGCTAGAACTAGGATAAAAATGCGGGGTCTTCTTGTGGCCAATGACAAGTGGCCTTTTTTTGGGTTAGAGAACCATTGGCCTAACGACCCCTGTCTCGTCACCCTTAAGCTTCAGCTTATTCAACCCATTGGTAAATCTATCGCTTGCTTGGATCTATTATTCCACTTTTACCTGGATACCACCTACATAGGCTGGTAAGATCATAAAATATTCCACCTCCTGCTCAGAACTAATATACACTGCGCTTGCGCAACTAAATTTATCGAATCCGTCAAAACTTGCATAAATCCGAAGCTGGACGATTGCCAGTCCAGTACAGTCGGCTTGGCGGCTACAAAAAGACGAAAAAGCGATTTGTGTTAGCTTCATACAGCAAGGTCTATAATTGAACCAATATTTCGTTTTCAACCGTACAGTCTGCTCCGCAACTGTTACCTATTATTAGCAGACGGATATCGGGAGAAATAAAATAGTTTCGGATATAGATGGCGTGTTTAATCCTTGTTATGAAAGCGTATTTATGGGTGCGAGGGTTAGAGGTGACATGAGCCGCACTGGTTGGCGGGTTGCCCAAAAAACTTGCATCTCGTTTTGTTATGCTCGCGGGTTAATGTCCGGAAAATCAAAATATTTTTACGGGATTAAGAGTCTTTAAAGAGATTTTGCGCAGTTAGAAGAATGTTCTCGCTTTTTACTAACTTTGTTAATGTTAAATGTGTCAGTCACATTATTTGATGCACACCTCAAGTTCCTTGTCATATTAAATCTCTGCAAAAATGTATAGGAAAAAAAATAGACAGATATATAGATAGTTGTCTCAATATGACAAAGTACATTATCATTATTTTAGATATGAATATAACTGTTGATATTAACAAACATTAACAATTACAAGCTTTTGTACATACATCTTGAGAACACTTTACATTAGTGGCGACGATTAAATAATGTAATATGCATATCCATCGAAACCTGCATAAATAGTCTTTAGGGTAAAAAGTAGTACCGGAAATTTAAATAGAATTGAACTTATTACCTTTAAGTAAGTAATCTACAAATGCGAGTCACCTCATTTTCAGACGCGGAAATTAACTAATTTCCATCAAAAAAGCTGACCATATAATTGGATGATTTATTTGCCTTTTGCTGTGATATTTAGTCACCTTAATTGCCAACGTTAAACCACACAAAATTAGTACCCTATTCTAAAAATAATAGAGTTGGTTTTGCGTCTAAAGCAACTTTCTAATTAGGCTGTTTTGGTATTATACAGGCGATTATCTAAGCTCTAATCTAGCACGTTTGTTTACAAAGTTACGCATTGTATTGTAACCTTGACATACGAGGACGACTAAACAAAAGGTTTCTGGGGCAGCGTGCGACGAGCGATTATGACATTTAAGTTCAAGGCGCTAGGTATTACGTATGTAAACGTATAGTAACGAGTATGGCTTGTTTTGGTGATTCATTTAACTGGTTTGGGGTAAAAGGAATTAGATATTGATAACGTTTGTTTTAACACGACCGGAATAGGAATTGTTTATTATAGGTATATTAGAATTTAAATTGGATTTTTTAATTTGGCTTGTAATTTATTAGTTGCCGATTACGTATAAGTTAGCCATAAATATTTGATTACAATTGTGGAAAACTATACTTATGTAATATCGGTAATTTATCATAGCCCGTTCGGCAATAATAAATGTGGCGTCGGTTAATATGGCTAAAAGCCGTCTGGGAGAGACCGATTTTTCCTTTCTATGACCGCCTAAATTAAAAAAATCGACTATTTATAAAACTATTCTCGTAAAAGTTTTATTTACATAATTGTTGAATGTCTAATTGCAACAGAAGTGTATCTGGATTTGAATATAAGAGTGATACGAGTAAATACTACTTATACATAATTTTAAAATACAAAGTTTCACCAGTTAACAATATTTAACCTAGTTACAGGCATATTATGTAATTGAGCTAACATATAAATATTTATTTACCGGCGATCAATCGACATTGGCATTGTGAGAGACAATCTTGACCGTTTAGTTAATAATAGATGACCATTTAGCATTTACACTGGGGAAATAACAGTAGCTACGTCTGAAACGCTATTTATATCAGTTTCGTGCGTATCATATCGATTTATCGCACTAATTCTTCTAACGATTTAACGAGACTCGTTCGTTCCTAAATCGGCTTAGAAGACTTCTGAACTTTATTGTTTCTGCGTTTGTATGTTTATATGTGGATTTAAGTAATATTGATTTAGTCGAATTAATGAAATGAATGAGAATGTCTGTCTCTTTGTGATGAAATGATAAAATGCCAAGATCAATTCTTAAAAGTAAGGTTTATATTTTGTCACTAGCCGATAAGGTGCATGACTAAAAATTTGTGTTTGAATCAGCAGTTAGATAACTGAAAAATTATAACACATTTTATCATATATACCTACATACAAACATTTCACGTCACTTCTTCGCACAGTTTTTTCTTATTAGTGACGTAAACAGACCCCTCCACTAAATTTTGATGCGCTGAATCAACATAAATTTATATTAATAAATATAAGTAGAATCACTTTGCATTGTATTCAATGACGATTCAAAAGTGTTATATGTAACCTACTTGAATAAAGAAATATTAGAGTTTATTTGTATATTAGAGCAAGGAATAAGATTTAATTGTTTTTGAAAAATTAGAATCATTGTTTTTTATCGAATTGTAATTGTATTCGTATCGTATCGTTTGAGGTAAAAATAAAGCGAGTAGTAATAAATATATGTATACACATTTATAAAATAGACTAGCGTCATGATGTCTAATTAACCAGTAAGTGACCAGCAGTAATGTTTAATCGATAATCGTCAGCTTCCACGTCGCTGGGCAAAGGTCTCATCTTGTCTATATTTAGCCGTTGCAGGCCCCTGCGAAGCCTCGTTTAGACAAGTGAGTGACGTCAAGACAGATCAGTGAATCATAAGCTTGCACCCGATATTAAATACAGAATACAAACCTTGGCAATAATATTTGACGCTTGATCTCCACAAAACGTATGCACTCCTGGTACCCGCCTGGTAAATAAAAGTAGCAGCGGTTATGTAGTCGTGGCGTTTATCTATACTAATATTATAAAGCTGAATAGTTTGTCTTTGTTTGTTTAAACGCGCTAATCTCAGGAAGTACTTGTTGGAATTTAAAAATATTTTTGTGGTGGAAAGTTAATTTATCGAGGAGGGCTTTAGGTCGCGGGTTCGATTCCCCTCAGGCCAATTTACAAAACACTAACTTTTATAAATTGTCTCCCAACATCCAGAGTGTTGTGGTAGGTAACGTCTTTTGATATTGTTCAATATTTATTTATCTCAAAAGTACACGAACGAAGTCGCGGGTATCTCATATATTAAAAGATAAAAATAAAACGAAGCATTAAATACCTGTTTTTTTTTTATATTGCACTTCAAGATTGACCTCATCCCACCTGATGTTAAGTGGCAATGAGGTCCTAGCTTTAGGGTGACAAGTACAGTATAATAAATATGTTACTGGACTTGTCGCTCTTACCTTGAAGGCTTGACCCCTGCTACTAATGTAGCACCCCCCAGGAGCTCTGGAATCCTTACTCACACACAGGAACACAGCAACACAGAAGTAATTGTTATTTGGCTGCGCCTGCGGTCTTCTGTAAGGTGGATGTATTTCACCAGTCGGGCTGCTCCAGTTTGAGCGATAAATCGCTATGCCCTACCTCTCTTTAAATACCTAATTTGAATGTAGGTAGGTATGTCCAGTCTAGAGTAAGTGTAATTTCCCAGTTATCAATGTTATTGTTATACTAATATTGTTTATGTAAGTTTCACGTCATAACCTGCGATCTTGCGTCTGTATTAATCTATGAAGGGATGTTATGAACTCGATTAACTGTGTTTATAGTAGGTTTTGTAATAGATCTATCGGAATTTGAAACCATCACTAATAGGCTGAGAAAATTAATGTACCAATATTTATGTGTTGCACGCAAGTAAGGCGTTAATTCGGGGTAAAAAGTATCCCTACAGAAGACCGCAGCCAAATAACAATCACTTCTGTGTTGTTGCGTTCCTGCGTGTGAGTAAGGTTTCCAGAGCTCCTGGGGGTTGCTACATTAGTACCTACTACTAACTACTAGGGGTTAAGCCTTCCCGGGGGGGGGGGGGGGACTTTGGGGCGGCGTCACGTCTCGCGGCAGTGGGGGGGCCGCTCATGGTCCAGCGTATTGAGCGTCTGGGACTGCGGGTGGCGCTGCAGAAGACCGAGGCCATCTTTTTCCCGGGGCCTCGGCAGCGCCGCCCTCCCGACGCCCACATTCTTGTTGGGGGCGTCCGGGTGTTGGTAGGGGCCCAGATGAAGTATCTGGGCCTCGTCCAGGACGCGAAGTGGCAGTTTGGCCCACACTTTCGGGCCCTGTCACTTCGCCTTCTTAGAGCAGCCGACGCCCTCTCATGGCTCATGCCAAATCTTGGGGGGCCTAGGGCCAAATGCCGGCGACTCTATGCCGGCATTCTACGAAGTATGGCCCTGTATGGCTCCCCCATATGGGCCGATGTGCTGCGCAGGGGGGAAAACGCAAGGTGCCTGCGTCGCCCCCAAAGGGCAATCGCGCAAAGGGTCGCCCTGGCCTATCGCACCGTCGGCTTTGCGGCGGCGTGTGCAATGGCCAGTACGCCGCCCTGGGAGATGGAAGCCCAAGTGTTGGCAGCGGCCTACCATTGGCAGGCCGCCAAGAAGGCCTCCGGGGAGCGGTACTACCCGGAGGACCTGACTCGTGTTCGGCGGGAAGCCCGGGACCACATGCTTGAAGAGTGGTCCCTCAGTCTTATGGAGTGTCCGGCGAGCCGCTGGACCCTTGATGCGCTCGGGCCAGCAATAATTCGCTGGCTCGAGCGCAAGTCGGGATTTGTCAGTTTTCGTTTGGTGCAGGTGCTGTCCGGCCACGGCTGTTTTGGACAGTACCTGCACCGCATCGGCCGGGAGCAGTCTCCGTCGTGCCCGCGTTGTGGCGCGGCGGAGTACACGGCGGGGCACACGCTGCAGGTGTGCCCCACATTTGATGCGCAGCGCGAAACTCTGCGCGCGTTGGTGGGGCCGGATCTCTCACTCCCCAGCATAGTCGAGGCTATGCTCGGGAGTGAGACGGCATGGGATGGGATGGCCTCCTTCTGCGAAGACGTCATGTCGCAGAAGGAGGCCGCAGAGCGGGAGCGGGAGAATGATCCATCCGCTCCCGCCTGCCGCCGAAGAAGGCGGCTGAGGGCGCGGCGACAATACGACCGCGCCCAGCTACCGCGTGGGGACCGGCCGGCTAATGGTGTGAGGGCACCTCAGCTGGCATTGCACCGGTCTCCACTGCGAGGTGGGGATGGTCCCGTTGGACCGGCCATCCCCAGTCTCCCCCCGAACACCGTGGGGGGAGCAGACGGAGCCGCGTAAGCGGCTTTTCCGCCGGCGGCGCTGTGGAAGTAAAGGCTGAGCCGATTTTCCACAGCGCCGCCATTTAGGCGATGAGGGTTCAACCGGGGGGTTTTAGTGGGTACACCGGGTTGGTTGGTAGGGAGGGAGTCCCACACACGCCGCCACCCTCCCTCAGGGTGGCGGTAAGGTGCATCAAGCATTTCCCCCCGTAAAAAAAAAAGGGGTTAAGCCTTCAAGGTAAGGGCGACAAGTCCAGTAACAGCTTTATTATGCTCTACTTGTTGCCCTTAAGCTAGGACCTCATTTCCACTTAACATCAGGTGGGATGAGGTCAATCTTGAAGTGTATGTATGTGAATATAAAAAAAAATCCTATATTTTAATATTGTATCTCATTTCTCTTTCTACCAAATTTCATACAAATCCGTTCAGTAGTTTTTGCGTGAAAGAGTAACATACATTATGTTTGTTACAATACATTGCTATAGAAAATATATATATTTTCTCGAAATTATATATCCAACATTCGTTTGTTTGATTAAATCACACTTGTAACAATAGTACGGGTTAAATTGCATATTTGTAATATGACGTGTCCAGACCAAACAATGCCTGGACGAGTAATGTCTAACATTATAAATTGTAATTCGCATTTTATTGCCATGTTCAATGAACTCTTTGAATTAATTCAGTGCGCGTAATGTAAAACCTGCTTATGATAGCGGAACTTGAAATTTTAGATTTAAAACTTCATATTAAGACCACCCAAATCCGAAAGAAAGAGGTTTTATAGTGTTGTGTAAACTTTATGGAAGGGAATAGAGGCTAATTGACCTGATCCGTACAATGGTTAGCGTAGAGTTCTTGGTTATTGTACAAAGGATCGTGGGTTCGATTGGTAGGACCTAGGACAAGCATTAGTGTAGTGAACATTTGTGTCTGTTCTTTAGCTGTGTTTTGAATATAATACCTTTTATTTTGTACCACAATACTTGATTAATCAATTTTATTAAAGACGATTTGAAAGTATTACCTAGTCCAAAAATGTGTATTCACATAATAACTTATTTATTTATAAAACAATACCAGTACTAAATAAAAAAATAAGGTAAAGTACTTGTTTTTTTAATGTTCCAGCGGCAAAATAGTTTTGAACTCTTGGTTCTTTATATTTACACTCAGAAACCGACAATAGGTAGATAACTTTTTCAGGTCAAAAAGTAAGTTTTTAAACAATTCGGCTTATATTTCGGTGTCGTTTAATTAAAATGTGTGCGGTAAAAATAGTTTTCGTGTCGTTGAAAGTAATCGAAATCCCTGACGACATGTCACTGGAAGATTGTAAATGAAAACAAACCTGTCAAATTTATATTTAAAAACAATCACTTTTTAACAAGCTTGAGATGAGCATCACCTATTTTTACAGTGGAGAAGCACACCAAGGTAAACACTTGCTGCTCGATTTAAAGTCTTAAGCTCGAGACATAAGGGCTGCACAAAGTCCAAGTGTGAAGTTATACTTGCTTTTGATCGTACTGAGAATCTTTTAAATGTAAAAGAGTCAACGGAACTTTATTTTACTTTGACAACCTCAGTGGCGCAGTGGCTAAGGTAGGCGGCCAAAGCGCGAAAGATTCCCGTTCGGGTCAATTTGGAAAACGAACTTTTCTAAATTGACTTGGGTCTGGGTGTGCTGGGATGACGCCCCCAGTTAGTATCCGTCGTCTGGTACTCATAGTACAAGGGAAAACCTTAGTTTGAGACCAGGTGATTGGTGTGATTGTCTGGCGAAAAATTAATTAATTGATTTTACGTCTTATTGTTTGAAGCGACTTGAAGGGTTAAGACAATTTAATGGAACGTACGTCAAAAAATTAAATCGACAATATAGTTGGCGGAGTGGCTCAGGTTCGGAAGCTATAATTGCAGATACTATACCGGCCAGAGACTCGGTAGTTTGTCAATATCTCAATTGATGTATTGATGAACAGGTGACACTGTGTATGGATCTGCCCCGAATGTCATAGGTAGAATGCATTTACTTATTGTTTCATAATATGATATAACAATCTATGGTAGTGATGTAACTTTAATGGATGCTGAAGACTTTAAAAACCGGTCGAAACACTAACTGATCAATAAGGCAGCGCCCAATGATATTCGTCCACCATTTTGAATGTCCATTGTAAGCAAATCTATCATTATTGCCACAATGATGAGGGGCCCAACAATAACGTGATCCATAATTCATACTTAATCTAACATTCTGCATTCTGATAGTATTTGTTACACAGATGCTGACAGTCTAACCGTAGCCGCTCGTAGAAATGTGGTTTATTTTTCGTTAGGTTAATATGTTGCAACAATTGAAACGCGCGTTTTTTAATTTTTAAAGAAGAAACTAAACAGAAGCTTGTTAGTGCAAAAGCTCAGCTGAATCTAGCCAAAGGATAAATAGAGCGGCAGTAACTGGGTAAAATATCGGGTTTTCTTATTGAATTTAAGACACTGAAAAAAATATAATGCTAAATTTTGTCAAGCCGTTTTGAGTTTTACGCTTAGCAATTTAAGCTTAACTTTCGTGAACTTTTTTTTGATAATCAGTCAGGAATAATGTAGCATTTTATTGCCGAATGAAGTTTCTAATGGTCCAATAGTTTTCAAATGTATTCGTTACAGATCTGTACTTTCATCATATTACTAGTATGGAGATTAAACAACGAAGTCGAAATCCATTCGCAGGTGACCACTTAATTTCTTCTGCTCGCCCAAAATGGCCTCCTTATCAATAAGCGTTGTTTTATTGATGCAATCGTGTACAAAGGGTCACCGTTATCTAATCCGGCTACAATGCATGTCACAAGTCACCGTGCCAAACTAGATGCAGCATCAACGCGTTCCTATCGCCGTGTGTGAGGTTACAACCGTCTATTTTGGTAGAGGCTCAATTGATAGCTTCATTCATTTCAGACTGTGGACGCATGCTGTCTTCTCGCCGTTTAGATGTCGAGACGGGATTGGGTGACGGTTGTGACTCTGTCGTCTTTTGAATTGTTCTTTAATTTTTACTAACAACAATATTTAATTTACTCTCGTTTAAGCTTTCTAGGAAATGATGGTGGGTAGTCGTACTCTTTTCACTTCTCATTAAAATTTAAAATCACCAATAGCCTCCGAAAAAATCTTGCCAGTGTTATTCTGTCTCTGCTAGGAAGAACTAAGTATATTATAATCACGGTTTTGTAGATTTCAGTCTTTTTTTAAGAACTTCGATAAGGATTTGCCAACGTTAAGAAGACCAGACAATAAAACCGTTTCGGTAAAGGAAATGTGTTTGGTGGTCAGCTGTTATGAATATTTTCGAAATTATGCATAGATACCTACCATAGATTTATTATGTGGCCGATCGAGCGCTAGGTAGGTAACTAGTTCGCTCGTATTTTTCTCTTATGAAAAAAAAAGCATCTGTGTGGAATGTCTGTGAGGAATAATTTAGCACTCTAATAGCGAATATTTAAAAAACTCAGTCCAGTAGTTATAGATTTAATTCCTACAAACAAATATTCAAATAATGTTTATACTCCACAATGTTTTCTTTCTACTCTTAATCCGTGTGCATAATAAACATGTAGCAAAAGTATGTAATTGCAAAATATAACAATTTTTTGGTCGTCACTTTCCCACTATTTTGTGCTGTTTTAACTCTCGTCTTTTGAATTTTTCAAGGATTAAATTCAGACAGTATCATACAAATAGGTGCGGAGTATAATAAGAAGTAATACATTCGTCCGTTGGCTCTCTGCCATTGTTAGGACTTCGGGAACGCCTCGGAATCATATGAAACATGCATGCTTTAATTTTAGCACGGGATACGTAAATGTAAACTTTGTATTACTTATTTTTAGTTACATAAGAGCTATTTTTGGGTCTCCTAATGTAAAATCTGGAGGTTCTATTTCGCGAATACGTTTTTAAAGTAAAACTTGTACCCGTGAAATGCTTTTAGGTAAAAACTCGTCTGTATGCACGTCATTGTTCTAGTTGACTCTAATAAAAGGTTACAGCTTGCAACTACATAATAGATGCAAGTGTACCTCAAGCCAGATGTTTGGTTGGTACGTTAAAAGCATTTTGGACTTTTACCCTTATGTAGTTGGTATAAGAACTTTTATCGAAGTGCGAGTGTTAACTAGGAAAGGATCAAGAAACTCAAAATGGTTCCATTTTGAGTTAGGAACATGTTGGTAACACCAACAATTATACTATTATTTTTTTCTAGTGACAACACTGACTTCCTTTTTCGCCCTCTTTTCTGATTGTAACGTAGTGCATGTGCGTGGAAATAAATTAGTAAATTTAATCTGATTTAATAACTTTTATAGGTGCATGGGGAGTCCCCCATCGACCTAAAAAATACAGTCCACTCTAATAAACCAACAAACAGAACGTTTTCTAATTACTTTCGATTTTTTATTAATGTAAACACCAGATAGGTATTACAAATATTGAAGAAAAATAACGAATAATACGTCTCACAATAAAAATACTTTTATATTTATTTTATTCATTTTCTACATCAATATTTCACCACCTTCAACTATATCGTTTTCGTTTCTTTTTGCTTACGGAAAACTGAGTATTTGTCTTTATGCAATGTAACTTTACTAGTCATGCATGATGTAACAGTGTATCTTGCTGTACCCTTACAGGGTTCTTGTGTATATAAAGTCTTAAAACTTGTTTGTTTTATGATTTTGTCACAATGTAGAAGAAATAAATAAACAACTGAGCATCACAATAGTTATTAAATTTTGTTTATTTACGAATTACATGAGAACGTGTCTTTAAACCTAGATACTAGACCTACATTCGGCTCAGCATTATTAAAGTAGGCATTCTAATTAACACTTCCTAGAACACTCCAATGTTAAATTTTTCGCATTAGATCATACTGTGGAAAAGCTCAAAACATTCTGAAGCAAGCGAAATGACGTGATATTTAAAATTATAATGCGCGAATAATCATCACATAATAATAATGTGGATGACGTCACCAACTCCAAGTAACTATGTAGAGTTGAAATCGTAATTTTGTTGTTTATATATTTTGTATCTGTTAACCAGAGCAGTACAAAGGCTAGAACTGGCATTCAAATAATACGGCTCATTAATAAATCAGCTGACTATTTATAAGTGTTTTACAAAAGCTTTCAATATCATTTTTTTATTTATTTTACTATGTTCATTACAGAATAAAATGTTAATTGAAGCAAGCAATATGGGTTTTATCATCTTGTAATTTATGTAAGATATTTGTATTGAAAATACTTAATTAAAACATTATTTTTAAAAATCATCACTTAAACTGAATAACTAACATCGGTATTTAATTTTTGTTATCTGGCCCGACTACTACAGTTAGGCGCGGAGAAATAACTATTCGAGACAGAACTTTTTCGAGCTTCTCGTCACGGTAGTTAGCCACGTGTCCACATTCCTAGGCGGTGACGGCCGCCGGCGGCGTGGGCTTAGCATTCTGTGAGAGTTCGAGTTCTATGTAAAAGTTTTTGCATGCAAACGCACGTGAGCCGGCGTCAATGATATAGCGGCCACCAGTCGCGCGGCGACCTCTCTACGCTTATCACGGCACAACACTACACAATTCAATTAACCAATCAACTTAATCCAATTCAAATATAGAACGACGAAACTTATTCTAAAAAGGAGCGCGGCACGTTCCGCTCTACGCGGTTTTAATGTGAACATTGAATCGGTATTCCAAATACAAATTTGTGTGTTTATGTTAATTGTTTCGAGTGTGTGTTCGGAAACGTTGCTAATTTCCGCGAATGTTCGGTGATGTAACTGTGGACCGCTGAATGGTTCCTTTGTTTAACCTCAACCTCGGTGTTCCATACAGTGTTTTCTTAGAAGAAACTGAAAGTGTTTTAGTGACACGCTAAGTGAGGAAAACTTCCTGCTGCAATCTAACTTTCTTGGTATGTAATTTTTTAAAAGAAAATCAGTGAAGACATTGATACTACACAGTCTAGTCCGCGGCATTAAATTTGTTTACCTTTTTGATTGAGTCCGGTTTTGTGTTTATTTGTTGTATTTTGTTTTGGATGTATGCAGATGGTTTGCGCTTGCGTCTGTGGCGTATTGCCAAAATTTATTAATAAACGTATGTCAAGTAAGTATTCTTTAATTTTGCCCGCCGAATACGATGAAGTGACGTTATTTTTGTTGCCGATTCGGTGTGGTGTGAGTCAAGATTTTAGTGATTCATCAATTTGTAGAGTACGAGTTAGTGCGAATCAATTGTCACCAAAATCATCTGACATAAGAATGTTGTATATATTTACTAGCAGTTGCCCCGAGTTCATTCATGTTATTTCGGAATAAAAAAATTCTATGTGATAATTTAGTAACTCAACTATCATTCTATCAAATTTAATCAAAATTCATTCAATAGCTTTTGCGTGATAGAGTAAAAACTCACATCCAGACTTCTATAGCTTAGTACAAGTTTTTGCGTTGATAATATTATAACTAGGATAAGGAAAACCAATATATGGTTGTAGCCAACCTTTAGTTAAGTCTGAAGGTGATGTTTTTTTTTTGCGATCGAGGCATACTTATTATGTTCTTGTCAGATCAAGGCAAAGACAATAAACTTTTTCGAAGTTGCGGCCTCCGTCGAGTTTTTCGATAGGCGCAGTTATCGAGTGATGTAATCGGTTTGACCTCAAGCGTGTGTGGTTATCTGGTGTGGAACCTGTTTTGTCGGCAACACTGGTTGAACTGATTATGGCACAACTGTTATATACTAGGTATCTAATTCTGTAGCTATTTATAACTGACTCATCCGGGGAATAAAACTGATTGGTTTATAATTTTATGAAGTTTTTGATGCGCACTTCAAATAGGGCTTTTTTTTTTACAATAAGCGTGTGGATATTCCTGCTTTTGTTAACTTTCTGCCATTACTGGACAACGTCACCCAAATATCTTTGATGTCTTTGTAGGTAAATTATAGTTTTCAGATTGTCCATAAGGACAATCGACTGTTTTTCTGTGACGTGATTTTGATAAGAAACTTCTCTATATGTAGTCATTTTATGGTCTGTAAACCTAGACGATCCAAAGCGAATCTTATGTATGTTAATGAATAAAGCGCATTTGTGTTTGAAGGATGAAATTGTACTTTATTGAGTGAAATGAGAATATTGGAGACTTATAATATTTTTAAAATTTTAAAATCGATAGTTAGTAAAAATGTTCCTATAAATTCTAGATGTTTCGATGTTTGTTACTCTTTCATGCAAACACTATTGAACGGGTTTGATTTCAATTTGGTCGAAAGAGATGAGATTACTAGATATATAGTTTAAAAGAGGTAGGGTATGGCGATTTATCGCTTGAACTGGGGCAGCCCGACTGGTGAAATACCTCCACCTTACAGAAGACCGCAGCGAAATAGCAATCACTTCGGTGTTGTTGCGTTTCTGAGTGTTAGTAAGGTTTCCAGAGCTCCTAGGAGGGTGCTACATTAGTAGCAGGGGTCAACCTTCAAGGTAAGGGCGACGAGTCCAGTACCAGCTTTATTATGCTGCACTGGTTTCACTAGAGCTAGGATCTCATTACCACTAAACATCAGGTAAAATCTCGAAGTGCACCATAAAAAAAAGGAATTTATCCCCAAATAATGTGGGCGAAGTCGCGATCAAAAGCTAGTTAGAAATACATATAACGAAAACCTGGTTTAGAACTAGTTTTCAGCTTGCCACTGTACACGATTGATTCATTTTATGCGACCTGCATGTTTATAAATAAGTCCTCTCATAAATTGGTTGTGGTCTGTGTTTTCTGGGAGACGCCCCCAGATCGTTGACGTCCGGTGTTCGTAATACTGGCAATGTCCTAGATTGTGACCAGTTCACGAGTGTGCTATGTACAGCGTATTAGTTCATACTTAGGTAACGCAATTGCAGTATCCTTTTTTAGTCAATTGAACCGACTTGCTGCAGCTTCTACCTTAAATACAAGAATCAACTCCTAACTGTGTCGTCTTAAAATAACAAATATTAGGCAACATAAATTTATTGATTCTGTTGTAAGCAGCTAAAGCACATGTGTTTTATAAATCGGAAACAACGATCGTACCACACACAGACTTGGGACAATATTGAAAAGTTCGTTTCCCAGTCCTATTGGCCGTACCTACCGTTATCCATTATAAATGCTAAAGTAACTCTGTCTGTCTGTCCGTCTGTTACTCTTTCACGCCTAAACGGCTGAACGGATTTTGATGAAATTTGGTATAGGTATACGTTGAATCTCAAGAACGGACATAGGCTACTTTTTATTAGAAAATAAGAAGGGGATGGGGGTAATACCACCTTTGAAAGTTTATATGGAAAAATGTTTATTTTTGAAGTTAGAGATGTGAAATTTGGCACAAATATAGCTCGAAACTTTTATTAAAATATAGCCTACTTTTTGTTTCGAATATTAGGGGAGAAAGGGGTAAAACCGACCATGAAAGGATGTGGTCCACGCGAACGAAGTCGCGGGCACAGCATTGAATTTAGAAGAAATATAACAAATTTAGTCAGATGACATATTGTGCAATGTGGATAAGAATTTATTTTTTGAAAGGTGGAAAATGTCAAGTTCAGGGTGTTTTTTGCGGAGTAAACTATATTTACAGAAGCATCTGTGTAATGGTGAGTGGTGACCGAGATTCGTTTTGCATCTTTGAGTATGAAAAGTTCTGACAATCGGCTTGCGGGGAATATTAAAAGGTACTGACACTTTGACACGTTCCACGAGATTAGGACATTTTATTTTGTTATGAATGAGTCCGTGCAAGAACGTTAAGTCCAAAACATTTCAAATGCAGTCGTCTGCTCTCTGTTCGCTTAATGGGAACACAGCCTAAGAATGAGAATATAAAACAGTAAATTTTAGTCTGTCGAAAACTTTATAATAAGCGCAATTTTGACGCAATCTAACCTCTGATGTTACCCCGTGGTACAAGACGATGAAGGCTATGAAATTGGTTCGTAATTATTATAATGGATAGTAGACAAACTGCTTAGTTTTTTGCTCTCGGCTCCTAAGCACGGTGAGAACGTGATGGTGTTTTGACTCTGCAGTGTTAAATAAATCTGGTACTTTTATAACTTTGGCTGTTCGTAAATCGCAGTAATAAACTATTTTTTAACGTAGTTTCTTCAACGTTTGCCGTGTAACGAGATCTACCTTTATTTGATCTTTATTCTATGGATATAAATATAAATAAACTTAAAATAAATATTCAATAATATTTGCACGGCCGTACCCATTTCTCGTCACTACTATTTCATCTACCTAAAGGTTGTCTGGAAGAGATCGCTTTCTAGCCCAAATTGTAACTTAATTTGTCTGTAAAACCAATTTCCATAAATTCATAAATAAAAATGAATATTAGACAACATCACATGGTATAACGGTGCGTCAATGCATTCCTATCAAATAACAAAAAAAACAATTTGAAATCCGTCTATTATTGACGGAAATATCGGTGAACCTACATAAAAATATATACTACTAGCTGTGCCCGCGACTTCGTTCGCGTGGACTACATCCTGTCATGGTCGGTTTTACCCCTATCTCCCCTAATATTCGAAACAAAAAGTAGTCTATATTTTAATAGAGCTATATTTATGCCAACTTTCATATCTCTTAAAAAATAAACATTTTCCCTTATAAACTTTCAAAGGTGGCATTACATGTGAGCGAGTGACTAGTTTCCGAGCACTGGACTGCAGAACCCATCCCAACTTACGTGATTACCAAGACTAGCCCGTCAAGTGGGTCAGTTTATTCTTACATAGAACATACTCATCCAATTGAATCATACAAATCACTGAGGAATTCCCGAGATGAAAGATGGTAGTAACTCGCTTAACGTATAATCTTCCTTCCTTACTCATACTTCATTCTATTGTGGCGTGTTTAATAGGTTTTTTAAAGACCTTTAAATCTTTCAAGGAGAGATATTCTTAAAAACGTACTCCCTTCAAGTTTTATGGCAGCTCGAGTTATTTATAGAAAAATATGTTCATGCGACACTGATCGCTTACATCAGGTCAGCATGCGGGCCGCTTTGCCTCCCTCTGTTATAAAAACTAAAATAATAACTTGCCCGGGGTAGTTCCTATCTAATGTACGAAGGGGATCCTCTAGGGTCGTGGGTTCGATCCCATTTGCGTTATGAACATTTATTTTCATTATGTATCTGGGTGTTTATTGTTGTACTTTATTTAAAACGGAATGACTGTAGAAACAAGAGTTTTATTGATTTTAAACTTTTACAAAGCGTGTTATCTACGAAAAGGCTCAAATGGAGGCGTTGACAAGGAGGTGCTAAAAGGGTCAAAGTATGTTTATATTGATTATTGATATTGTTCGAGTATTAGGTCGATCGACACACGGATACAAAGTCAGTTGTGCCCTTGAGGAAAATCATACATTGATTGTGAGGAGTTTATACTCTATAAATAAACGCTACAATGACAATTGACGTATGCTAAAACGCTTAGGTACTCGCTCATATCGCGGCTCGTATGACGACCGCTTACAATGTTCGTTTGCCTAGCTGATATAAAAATCGGGATCTATGTGACTCGCAGTCACACTGCATGCTAATCTGTACCGTGTTAAGTCACGCACAAGCAATAACTTCGTTTGACGTTCTTCCTTTCAACAAAAAGGGGGAGGTTCTCATATTTTTTCTTTATTGGAAAAAAGCCTTCTTTTGCAAAGCCTGCTTCTGGTAATGTTTCTTGAGGTGAGAATGCAACCATAAAGTTTACTTGAGAATGTGAATGCTAAACCACTGATGTATCTATAAGTCTTATTTTTCAGTAAATTAAAAAAATTAAAAAGATCAGAAACTACCCACTAAAAACTCGTCGCAACCATTATGGCCTAAATATTGGCGACATGAAAAAAATGATGGCGCCAACGGCGGTTGGCATTGTAGATTATGATAACTTAATAAATATATTATTTTTGACGGTCTATCTCTCATACATAAATCGTCACCCAAAAGATCGATATACCACTGTAAAAACAGGTCGTAAACAGTATAGTATACTATGACTCGTTGACGTCAATCCATTGTTTAGCGGCCGACTAACCGTCCCACATGATGATTTGTTGACACACTGACGATATGTGAATTGAACTTTAAAACTACCTATGTTACTATGTCGTATAACTAAACTATGTCGGTAATATTATATCAAAATTATAAATGAAATTAACTTCACGTATCGCGCTTGCTGCTCTTCCAAGCGATAAGTTATATCGTGGCGTCCCACACCGCAAGAAAGATGTTTTTTTTCTGTTTCTTTAAAATAATTCAAGGAATTAAAATAAAAAGTCTGCATAAGATCGTTTCACTGCTCCTCAAGCCAATTGCTATGCTCACGCGCACGAATCGATTAGGTATGACAGTAGGCAGTGCTTTCACTCATTAGCATGTGAGTGAGGCCCTAATAATGCGCGGCGTAGGCCCTTACGCTTTCACAACCGAATTCCTGTTAAAACCATAATTCCAATGCTTTTTGTACAAGTATTGCAAAATGCTATTTCGGACTGGTTCGTCTTTTCACCCGACTAATATTTTATGCTAAAGTTTGTTTTAATGTATGACTGTTTAGATGTCTGGATGTAAGTTTGTTACTCTGTCACGCAAAGAATACTGAACGAATTTGTATAAAGTTCTTGTATTATGATTATGACTAGGGTTGGACAACAAAAATCGTACTAATTAATTTATTTTATTAATGAACTAAGTTTTGCCAATAATGAACTAAGTTATATAGAAATACGATTAACGTAAACGTAGTCGCATATAGAAGGTAAAGCCGAAAAATCCGCCGAAAATTAGCATCTGCATTGCACCCCTGCAAAGCCGGGGCGGGACGTGTAAAAAACTTAAAGTAAGTATTAGGGGGATTTGCGGGGGAGTGGAAGGCTCTCACGAGCCTTCCGCTCCCCCGCAAGCCCGGTGAAGATGAAAACGTCGTCTGAGGCCATCATCATTGTCAGTTAGGAAAAAAGAAATTAGTGCCGTATTTTAGTATTTTGCTCGACATTCACAACGGAGAATGCGGTAACCAGAACTATTTACCAACAAACTAAGACGTATAAACCTGGGCTAGTAGTATATGTTTGTGGACTGGACGACGGCCAATCACCACTCGTCCAAGTGCCTCACAAATAATGCCCCCATTAAAGTCCCTTCTGAGAAAATATGAGTTTGTTACTGCGCCATATGCGTCCTTTGCACAAACTTGAGTTTAGTGTCGGAGGACGACCTAGAATTGCTGAAATCACTTTATCAGACTACAAACATAGTGCTGAAATAAAAGGGGATATTGACTGGCTAGCAGTAGCGTAACTACAGGGGGGCAAGTCGACAAAATGTTACGGGCCCCCAGCCAGAAGGGGGCCTCTGGTCAGAGGAGAATCCCAAATCGCAAGATCATTTTCTATCATCAACTTAGGTACAAGTTCTTTTGTCACGGTACCTTAAATTGGCTACTTGACAGTTTTTGAAAAAGTATTGTAAAATGTGCGCCCGTTCATTTTATACCCCAAGCAATTCGATTTATCCGGAAATAATCTAAATAACCAGAGAAAAATAAGATTTTGTGTAACACATTTAAAAAGCGCGCGAAAACGCCTAGTCGCGTCATTGTAGCAATTATGACGTCAACGTCATATACAACGAACCGATACGCATAGGAACGACTTAATTAAGATAAACGGAAAATGTTTAAATAAATTCTTTATACGATTAGAGACACAATAATTCATTTTAATCGGTAAAATAATCATTGTTTCGCCACATTAAAATAAATAATTTTCGCCGACAGCTGTCATTTCCGAATTGCAATGGTGGTTTCCGTTTCGGTTCTTTTGTTCCACAGATAAAAAAACTAAAATTTATTTTGCAAAAATAAAATACTAACTATGCTTTTAATTAAAAAGTAAAAATGCAAAATGATTACTTAACTAATAAGCTAACATATCTAACACTTTTCATATTTTATTGTTAACACTGTCAAGTAGCCAATTAAAAATGAATGATTACGAAATTTTAGAGTTGTATACTTAAGAAGATAGTTTTTATTGGTTATCGACTAATTTAATGGGGGCGAGGGGGATGTCAAAATACGAAGAGCCCAATAATCCAGTCAGTTCACACAGCGTTTAGATCAAAACAATGTAATCTTTCAAAAGAAGTTAACGAGTCGAAACGCGATACCATTTTTAATACGAACTATGTACTTACTGCCTAGACGTTTCAGTTAGGTTGCAAACTGTGGTCGTCGTGGTCGGCATTTATATTAACTACTAAAAATGGTGTCGCGTTTTGACCCGTTACTTATTTTAAATGTTTAAAATGTAACGAGAAAATCTAAAACTTTATAAATGTAATCTTTCGTCTCTTAAGTTCAGTGTGTGTGGAATCGGAAAACAACATCTCCATTCGCCGAGTATTTAGTTGCGGTGCTGTCGGATAGATGGCGTTAGTAGTCTCGAATGTAGCGTCGCAGTGCAGGCCATTTTCCGCTAAGATTTCCTTCATTCTAGTTTCTTTTTTGACTTGGTACATATATAAAATCTGTTTAAGATTATGTATTGCGCTTAATTTATCAGCTTGGTATCATTGTCATATTTTTAATGGTACTTAAACTTATGCTGCTTATGGGAATGACTAAAATTGGTGGGATTTTAATAAAATACTTTATATCTACCGTTATTGGCTTTTTAGATTTTTTTTTGACTGAGTAAATTACTATTATAGATTTTTTTAAATTTTCAAGGACTATCCTTGTGCGACTATGCTGTGTAAGAAAAGCATTTAGCATAAACTGGAAATAAAAATACACTATTACATAAATTGGTTTTAATATTTAAAAACAAATAGAGCTCTGCACATGAGGTCATGTAGTGATCAAAGCGGTGGCTCAGACACTTAAGACATTGCAGGGTGGAATCACCTTATTGTCCGATTAAGAACGATGAAGAAGGTACGGTCGTAATCACATCACGGACTTCGTACCGACCTATGGCGCGGGCATAAGAATTAAAATCGAACTGCAAGTATTTATCTTGGTGAGTCCCGAGTATTATCCACATAGGAGTATTATCCCTTGTAAAGGTTGTAAAAGTCAGACGGTTCCAATGTAATTATTAGGCCTGTTAAATCAACATGGTCGATGTGGTTCCACCAGAGATAGGCTTTCTGTTTTATATACCAACATAATTCGTTTTATGTGGTAGACGCGAAAATTAGTGTCCTTGAGCTATCAAAACATGTCAACCTTCCCCGAAAAGAAACAAATCACTTCCGAAGCACAAATCATAGTTCCATTAGCATTACTTACTTTATAAATAGTCGTAAATAAATCACGTTTGAAGCCGTGACATTGAGTGGGATCACGGAAGCCCCGTACTAATTCATAACAGGGCTTAACCGACCGTAGCTAATATTCTTTTAAACTGTACCTACACATGTATATGGAGGTACAACGATGGTACATATTATATCAGTGATTGTGTACCATATTGTGAAGTCAGATGATTGTGAACGAATGTACTCGTGAGTCATGGGCGAATCTGTGATGTACTCGTAAATATCTTAGGCGTCTACCACGCTGTGATTGTTTTGTTAGTGTTGAAGGTCATGCAAAGGTTTACGATAAAATATTAAGCTGACCAAGAGTGTGGAGTTCTTTTGAAACGTGTTTCTTGTTCAAGGACGTGGAAAATTGGTCGTTTTGTTTTTTTATTAGAACATGTTGAATTATTTTGGTTTACATTAAATTTGAATCGATAAAAAAAGGCATTCGAGGAACTGAATTATTTCGAAATTTACGCGTCATTTGATTTTTTAGTTTAATGTATAATCTCAATTATTTCTCATCTTTGTAAATGTCTATTGGATTCTAATATTGTGTTAAGATACTTAATATAAATCTTAAAAGTCAAAGTTAATTTATCTCAGTGAAAAATGAGTATGAAATACCTAAAGGCTTATTACTACGTTCTACTTTATTGTACAGTTTAATATCATTTAGACGTGTTTTATGTATGAAACACAATATTTATTGATGTGTGACTTCATTGTTACTTATGAAGAAAAAAAATTGCTGTAACGGCAAACATCGTGCCTACTTTCTTCCAAATTCCCTTACCTTTTAAACCTGAACTGGACATCCAAACTTAAAAATTTGAAAATCAACGTTAGCCAAATCGATTTACCCGTTGTGGAGTTTTAAAGAGACTAACGAACAGCGATTCGTTTTTGTTTTCGTTAGAACATAACAATAAATTATTGTTGTCAGTTTTATTGTTATTTTTATCTTTTATGTGTATGTGTCAAATAAACACAAATCTGACTAGACCTTTAACTAAAACACGCGATCATTTGTCAATGTATTCCTTTTTTTTTTTGTGAAGGAAGCAAAAAAATAGTCATTACACGCCAATCAGAGTTACACGGACATTCGTTTGTTTTTGTTTACTAATTACGATACAAAATATGTGGTTTTGTAACACAATGCGTCAAACGCGCTCTTCCTTATTTTTGTTTTAAAGTAGGTTGCGTTCAGAAAACCGATGTTTATAGTTTTCTCTTTTCGTAAACATTGCTGTTAATTTGACAAATTTAGATGTGGGAATAGTGGACTGAGTTCCAAATAGATCGTGCTGTTGGGTTGGAGCCGGCTAATCCTGTACATATTGGGTAAAAAATACAGTATATAATACTCATTTTGGTGTACTTTACGAAATTGTGAAAATGTATATTTATATTATATATTTAAATAGGAACAACATGTCGATAGCCGTTGCCTGTAATAGGTACTTTTTTTGTCATTTATTTTAAATACAAAAATTCTAAATGACACGCATATAATTTGATAACTTTCAAAATGTCAACAATTAATTAGAACTCAGCCTTTTAGGTTCTAAATATTGCTGATTGTGTGAGTAGCTGACGACCTCATTGCAGTGGCAAAGGTTGGCACCCGAAGCGTGTATGGTCGAGGATTCCATTCTCGGTCTGTCCAAAGTGGGACAAACCGAATTAACTTATCTTGATTAATTGAGGACTGTGGTGTGAGTTGTCATTAGGTAAATTTAGTAAACAACATTTTATAGTACGGGCAAAACTTCCTGGAGACCTGAAAATCCTGAAATACAGCATTATTCTACCTTAGGCTCCAGTCCTCCCAAATATTATATTATGTGTCTGTTCCCTTCCTGTTATAGGAAGGGAACAGACACATTAAGCCATTTTAGAATTATAAGAGACATGTAATTTTGCGGTGGAAAATAAAGATTTTTTTAATTTTTAAATCACGATCAAATCCGCACGTATGTAATTTCTTAAAAATAGTTTTTACGATAATAATCCTATTCCCCCGCTGTACCAGAAGTACATGAAATAATTATTCCATTTAGTATTGTAACCTTCACAGAGAAGTGTATTAGTATGCAATGCCTAAATATATCTCACACCAATTACGTTTTATACGTACGACCATCGTTATCAATACTTTGAAAATACGTACAAAGGTAATGTAATATTCAGAACGTATCTATAAAAATTCCAAGTTCAAATAGCAAGCTGAACAATTTACGAAAAGGTTCCAATATTTGAAAAACGGTTCGTTCTAGTTACGAATAGTAATAAATTATACGAGGCGTAAGCTAAAAACGATTGACGAACGACTACGAATAACAGCTGGTATGGAAAGTAAATAAAGGAACGGTATTAACGACTCAGTCGGTTGGAAAAAAACGAATAGTCATTTTTGATATAGATATTAGACGTTATCGCTGAGCTTCATTTTCGTTACTGCATTATTTATGAAATGGAAAAGAGTAGTCAGGAATATTGAACGTAACATTAGATACTGCAATGGTATGCCATTGCGGGTACAACCTTTAAATGTGAAGGTCAGAACAGCGTCCTTGGACTTGAACTATACGAAACCGAAATAAACGTAACATTCTACTTACTCTATAAGGGAATAAAAGTAAGACAATTTATTTGGGAATTGTCAGCCTAAGAATATCCCAGTGTAGCGTAAAGATTTCCATAATTTCAATTCACATCAAACAGCATAATCATCACGCTTGCCAAATGAGGATTAGAAATCAGATATCATAAACCCGAGGTCTGTTAAATAAATCTCTAACAAACATACTTCGCTTGACCCAGGAAACGAACCTACGATTCCTAGATCTGGTACTTAAACCACTGGATCATAGAGGTGGTTTTTAATTTCAGGAAACTAGTAATTCGCCCCAACTTTGCATGAGTACAATCTAGGTACCAATTCTTTTTTCGGTGTCTCCTTCTTACCTTCCTCTTGAATTACTCGATCTAGTAAAAAAGTTTATTAAAAGCCTTTGCGGAATTTTAAAGATATAACCATACGCACGTTCCTTTTCAGACATAGAATTAGCCGTTTAAAGCGCCCTTTTCTTCCTACAAATACCACAGTACCGCATGGAAAACTCTCACCCCTATTTTATTTAAGCAACAACCAGCGGCGCCCCTTAACTGAGTTCGAATCTCCAGTACGCATTATACTCGTACGTATGATGTACTCTACAGAGTATCAGGTATCTTAATTTGATTTTCTGTAGAAAACTACAACCAATTCATATTAGACTGATTCTAAATACTTATTGTAAGGGCATACTTTTAGAACAACATTTGTTTTATTTTTTAAATTACAATCATAGGTCTTGTGGCACTTTTATGCTTTATATTTCATAAATGATTGAATCTGGTCGCCATTACTGTGTTACACTGATTAGAAACGCGTTAAAAGTACATAGTTAGATGGTATTTATTTCCATTGTAGTGGGCTGAAGCCGAATACGTTTTCCTATCTCTGCTAACAGTATCAGCTGTAAGTCTCACGACTAATCGTGCTTAGTCACGCATCTCCATTACCTTTGTATACGAGTAGACGCCCTTGATGGAGTCATGAGTGGCTTGCCCAACGTCTAAAATTACTTTTATCGGGCTCCGAAAACTATCGATCGCCGTTCCACTAATAGCTCCCTTTGAACTTAGACTCCATTAACATTTTCAAACACTCCAACTTTTTTTTTTATTGATCGACAGACCAAAATAATAATTAGGTGAAATTAGCATTCGCTTTAGGAAGTACAAGCATGAGGAATATTAATCCACGCACCGGCCTTGATTCCCAATCGGGCGTCCCGTTTTGGCGGACGAGTGGAGTGAGCTCACGCCTCGGCCGCGCCTCATAGACGTAATCTCGAGCGCCGAGTCACTTTCGAGTGGCGAGTGACTTTCAGTAGGAAGCCTTATGTTGACTGCCAGTATTTCCTTGCCCGCACGCGAATGCAGTTAGCGTTGCTAGTCCCGCACTAGTTTCCGAACGCGCATCTGCCGACGAACGCGCGCCGTCGCCCGCGGCTGTTGAAAAAAAAGAAAACAAAAAAGCGCGCGCTTTTCGTGTTATGTTTATGGACTTATGACAAAATGGGTGTCGTTAAACATCAGAAGAATAAAGCTAAAAATGGGGAGCTGAAGAAGAAGGACAAGGGTACAACGAACGGGAAAACGAAAAGCGAAGATGGGAAAGTGAAAAAGAAAAAAACAGTGTCGTGTTTACAGTGCATCAAACCAAATAAAAATGATGGTAATGTAAAAAAGTTTTTAAATATAGCGGGTAAAATAAAAAAAAACATTTCAGTATAATATAAAACAAAATATATATATTTTTTTGAATTTTTTTTGTTTATAATGAAAATAGACCGTGAAATTGGGTCTTATGGTGTTGAACACAATATGATCTAACACAAAACACAGCTAAATGCGAGTTCATCACTAAAAATCTTCCTGGAAATAAATTATTCAGAAAATTTTCTTGTTAACACGATTGAGAAAGAATTAAAGAAACAATTAACTTTATAATAATTGTTTATTCTCAAACAATATTTTTAATGCCTAAGTACCGGTAAGGCGCGCTGTGGACTACATATTCATTGACTTTTATTAGTATTAGTGTTGCCAGTAATTCGTTTTTTCCGTTCTGCAAAACGTTAATCTATTTTTGGAATAAATATTTTGTAATTACCTTAATGTTTATCATAGTAACACACCACACTTTGTTAAATTCGGCAAACAACATTTAATTTAATCGCTAGCAGTTAATTTTAGAGGTCTTTTGGACAAAAGCCTCCATGTTGACGCAAATGTAAAGATATTAGTAGTTTAAAGAGCTAATTCGAAATAAGTATACATACCTACTTATATCAAAAACCGCGTTTTTATAAAATATTGACAAAAAAATTGGTCGTCTGTTTAGAAAGCAAAATTCAATCAATTGGCATGTATTGTTTTATCACGGGTTAGGTATGAACCTAGAAATTTTAGTGCGCAATTTCTAAGAATGTTTTATTTAATACACATGAAAATTAGATTTTTTCTAGTTTCATTCAAGCAATACATTGCGAGATTGGATAGATGTATTGCTAAAGGCATTTTACTATAAAATCTTATACATAAGAACAGCGACAAAATACATTTTAGTGATCAAATTGTTTAATTGAATTCAGATATGACCTTTGCTACTGCGTAGAATATGCTTAATTTGTGATTCAAAGACAACTGTGTCCACCGTAGTGTAACGTAGTCATCAAACATTACGTCATTGACGCTTGCATACCTAGTAACATGTATATCAGTATTAACGTTTACAATTGGGTACTAGACTGTGAATACCTGGGTATTCGGTCATATGACGTCACAGGTTCATTGCCGCAAAGTTCTTTTGTTATTTGGTAAACTGGCGACACGTTGCAACTTTGCACGCGTACTATCCCTAATTTTTTCACTTATTATCTTCTCCTATTGGTTGTAGCATGATATTAGCAGGACTAGCATGCGCCACGCGACTTAATTTTATCACGCTCTTAACAAACGTCAAAATAGATTGAATTCAATGGGTCAGCTGCTGATTGGCTGAAAATACAAAACCGGTGTACTATTAGCCAATCAACACTATCGTAACTTTTGTCGTCTCATGCGATAAATTTGACGTATGGCGCATGCTAAGCTTATAGGTATATATCCTAAAACCTTTCTCGGTAAATGGACTATCGACAACAGAAATATATTTAAATTCGAACCAGTAATTCCTGAGATAAGCGCGTTCAAAGAAATAAACAAACTCTTCGGCTTTATAATATACGTATGGATTATACTGTTTTGTAAAGGTCAACTCGTTGCAACGTCTTGAAAGTTTGGTCCACCTTTAGGTGAAGATAAAATGTTGATGTGAGAAGGTTTTTCAAATTTGCTTGTCCGAGTCTTAGATCATTAGAATTGTACAGCTCAATGAAGATCATATAAGTTAAGACTTATTCATAGTACTTCAAAGCTTATCATGACTCGATTTAATATGACTTATGCTATGTGTCAGAAAAGACGCATTTATGTACAGATTCAGAGTAAGGGTCAGTTGCACAAACTGAACTATAACGGTAACTCATAAAGTTATCCTTAACTTTATGAGTTACCGTTATATGATGTTAAGTAATCCTTAACATCATTTAATTTAATAAAGTACTGGCGTAAACTAAGATACTATTGCGTCTATAGTCTGGTTTGCGCAGTCACGAAATATACCGCGTGTAAATATATTTAATCTCAAATAAAAAGAAAAACCTATTTTTATCTGTTTGAGTCATAAACTACTGTTGTTAATTAAAGTATTAATGCCGAGAATGTGAGCTAAGATTGAATTTACATAGCACTCTTGAGTAGTATCCTGAATAGTAGGTACCCATATCTTTAGGAGAGCCACCCATCTAATGTCAATCATACTTGGTGTTGCTCAACGTTCGGAATTTACTATTCAAATAACCGACAAAACAAAGTGTTACCTTAATTCCTCTAGCTCTAAAATTATTAGGTGTCATTCAATGTTGGCGATGTCACTGTACCGATAACAGCTATCAGCGAATGTCAGTAGCAAATAGATTTTTGGAAAAGCTTGCTTATCTTCAATTAATAAAAAAGGTTGCTTTTAATTTACGGCTACTAGGGTAATGATAGTGTGGTTGGAGTGTGTTATAATTATTCAACGAAAGTACCATATATAACACTAAACTATATTACAGAAAACTTATTTATGTCATTATAAAATCTTTGACAGCATTAGATTAAAATAGTTGGAGTAAAAATACTTTTTCCTGTTATGGTTCTAATGATAGAATCAAATGCAGATAGTTGTGCACACTACTGAAGAATCTAAAATACTTTTTATTTCGATGCCTATTGGTGATTTATACCTTAGATATCAATATAATCCAACAATTTCAACTAAATTATGCATATTTTACATAGTAAAAATCACGCAAAATAATGTAAATTTTTGTCGATATAATTATTGAAATAAAAAAGAGATTATTGAATGATTATTAAAATATACTACAATTATTAAATCAAAATAATAAATATGACATAAAAGCTCCTATCAAACTTCATTATAATCTTAATGCATAATCGCTTATTTTTTTGTTTTTCCGCGCTTGGATTTAGTTTTAACAATTGGTTGCAAAGTACTATGTTACCGTCAAAGTACTTGTTAACCTTTTAATCGCGACCTACCATCGGCTCTGACGTCAAAAGACCGATGTTTGTTTGCATAAAAAACGTTTAATTCCCCATACCATGGGCTCCCAAGCACCGTGCTTGTCATTACGAAACCAGCCCGAGACGTAAACACTGCGATGTAGGTCGGACGCCTGTTTCGCGGATCATAATCAAATATAGATTAATCGCTGGACCATGTGGCCACTCGTCTTGCTTAACACGGGATGAGTCCCGCCTTTAGTGGTATTTCACCTTTCTTGGTCACCAAGAAAGGTGAAATACCACTACAGACAAAATATATAGACGTGTAGGTATTTTAAGTTATAAATTGTATTGCATGAACGTAAATTTAAATAAAAATATGGTACTTCTAAAGAACGTGGCAGCAATAGAAGAGATTCCTGAAAGTAACAAAGTAAGTTAACAGACACAAAACACTGTTGACTACCTCCATAGCTGAGAAGCGAGCGGGGCAGATTTTGGCGTCGCGCCATCTCTGAGGTCCCGGGTTCGATCCCCGGTCGGGTCAATATAGAAAACGAGCTTTTCTATATTCTCTCAGGTCTGGGTGTTGTTGTACCGTCGTTGTTTCTGATTTCTGTAAGACAAGTGCTTAAGCTACTTACCACAGAATCAGAGAAATGTATATGATGTTGTCCAATATTTATTTATTTATATTCATTTTATTTACCTTTATAGTTTTTTGAAGATTTGTATTGATCCCACTTATAGGGATGATACTATTGGTCATATTAAACATAATGCATTCGATAAATTACGCCAGTTATGAGATTAGTGGTGAATGATCACACCAGTAAAAGTCGATAATACGACCTTGTTGCTATTTATCGATATCCCGTTGGATTCTGCTCGAACTACATACAACTGTGCAACTAGAATATCGATTTGTAATTTTGTTCTTAAGTTACGTAATGGATGTCGTGAGGAATGACTTGCCTAATGACCCTTCGTGTGGTCGTACATAAAACATATTTGTAAATACAAATCATAGTGGATGTGAAGGGTTTATTGGCATTTTTCATATACCTACATACATTACAAGTTATGTGTATATTAGGATTTTTCGAACACAACTCGAATTTAATAGTACGGATTGTTGTACGATGAGTAGATTTTAGTAATATGGAGGTCCTAGGCCAGTAGTGGCTATTAGACTGGTACTACTATGTCTAAATATATACTATGTAAAAGATGTCAATTTTCTAATCTTCTTTTATAATCTAAGATGCAATGAATCAGTACCAGATTAAGTTTATCTGAAAGAGTTACCACAAAAAATGTTTTGTTTGAGTACAATTTTTAGCAGGAAAACTGACTTCCTCTCTATACATATAGAGAGGAAGTCAGAAGGAAGGTGATATCACCTTGATATCATCATCATATCCTGGTCTCCCTGTCATGCTACCACCGTTGAAAAATCTTCTTTCCAACAAAAATAAATCATAAAATTTATTATCATCGAAATACCAGTACGCAATTTGATCAGCATAATGACGTAAAGTCTATTATTTAAAAAACAAAAGGTAACCGACCTATTTCACCTGAAACTTCTTTTCGCCCTTGCCATAAACAAATTAAACTTTGTTTACTTAACACTTAATTTCGTTTTACTTTATGATTTTATCTCATTCGGTGAGTCAGCGGATCTGGAGGCCTAATGCGGTGCGATGATGTAAACCATAACATTGGCTGACCTTGGCTACGTCACCGGTCCGCTAATGGTCTCGGAAGCACAGGTTGATAGCTCGGTGTTAGTTGAGAGCCGGAAGCGTAAAGGGTTCAGAAAATAACCTGACCGATTTACAATTAGTGTGTTTTATAATTCTGTTTTAGAATTAGCTGAGTTTGAATAGGTTTTTATTATCTATATTGATTAAAACAATACTTTTTTAATACATGTAGCCTAAGTTACTTCTTATCACATAGGCTATATATCCGTGAAAATCCCGACAAAATCGGTCAAACTATTACAAAGTTTAGCTGGAACAAACAAGCAGACAGATTAAAATGTAGGATACGTTATTTAGGCGTATGTACCGCGCATCCATATAATATGTCCATTCATAATTAGGGAAAAACGATTATTTTAATTTTCCAAACAGATTTTTTTTTACTAAGTATAGATTTCGTTTTCACGTAAGCATAGTTAAGGTGAATGGAAATGAGCCGAATTTTGTGCTAAAATCCCGTTAGAGCAATAATAGTGCTAGGTAAAGCGATTATAGTTGGTGTGATATGTGAAAAAAGGGCATGGATGCGGGTACCTAACTCATAAACAACACTGTGTTTTTTTAACGTAAGAGTAGGTATATTTACAATGTTTGGAACTATGGAGAGCCGAAATGGACATTAGTACTGCGTTTGAAAAAATCACTTTATTGACAAGAAAGAAAAAATACTTAACTACCGCATCATATTGCATAAAAATAGATATTTTTCCTAATATATATTCAACAGAATGTAAAGATGTAATAAATCATACTTATAATGTCTGAAATTCTGAATTATCAGTAAAATAATTGCTTAATGAGCCGACTTATCCTACTTTGAATCCTTGGTTCTATTTGCATTGTGCTTGATAGTGCTGTTATTTCTATCCTTTTTGTAATAGTACAAGTTCCGCAAATCAATCATATTCTCTATAGAGATGTGCAGAGAATCATAGATGAGGAAGTTATGAGATCAGAAATCATGATGAAAAACAAAAGTTGCACAAGTAAGGAACAAACAAGACAGGGGATTATAAATGGTAGGGAAATATTGCAGTGCAAGGGAAAATACCCTGAAGTTGTACTGGTAAACCCAATTTTGCCTGAGACATTGCTTGATTATGCAGTATACGAAATGGAGGGGCAAATGTTAACGATAATTCGGATCAAGCTTCTCTTGTAAGAAAAGACAAAGCATTCGTAAACTGACGCGACCATTTTCATAACGTTCCACTTAACAGCTCTTACGAAAAACGATGACAAAAATAAAATATTAATCCGACGGTTGCAAAAACCATGAATGAAAAAATATTTATTCTTGACTTATGAAATTCCTTGTAATATTCCGTTTCTGCCGTTTTCCCGTAAGACCCTCGTGCTGTAACTAAAATACGAAATAAGAAAAGAAATCTGCCAAGCTGATCTCCAGTTTTGAGCCTAACAACACTTTGTGATGAATTTATGTATGTAATTTTTTCTTTATATTTTTGCATTTAAATGTTTGCTGTATACCTTATCCACATACTTGTAATGTGTAATCAAAGTACCTTTAATAGTAAAGGTAATATAATAGATATTTGGCTACGCAGATACCCCTGATGATAACTACCAGTTTCGGCCAGTACCAGTATAATACCTAATGTTTGCACAAATAATTACGCCTTAGGTGGCAATGGCATTGGAATTCTAGTTTAGAAACTAATATTGATAGATTAAACAGTAAACACACGAGCTAACATGAGCTCGTTACTTCCTTATCAGCAATCCAAAGAAGATATATTCTTAAAATAATTTACGATATAATGAATTTCTTTGAGTTCTTTTACGATACACTTTTGTGGAAAAACATTATTATCAATTTCACTGTGTCAATGACGTCTGAATTGATAAACGGTTAAGTATGTTACCAGTACAGGACAGAACCCATCATATATCAGAAACCATTTAATTTTGTCTAATTTGTATTAATAAGTAGCTGCTACCTGTGACTCTTTTGCGTTATTCCTTATTCCTGGATATAAAGTATGCTACATATTAATGGTGGCGCAAGTATCTATGTATCAAGTTCCATGAAAATCCGTTTTGTGTGCATGTAACAAAATCCATCGATTCATCCACACATTCATTCGTCATCCGCATTCAAATTAGTATATTCAATGAAATGGTATCTCAATTTCCTAATTTTAATTCCTGTGTTTGGACAGTTCGAAAAAATCAAAACAAAAATCGCATATACCTATACCAAATGATAGCAATTAATAATTCAGCTTCCCATAATTATGTGTACCTACCCCGTGGGATGACATCACCATGACCACGTGCCAACAGCCTTCAGCATCATCATTAATGCACACACAAAGACAATTTGTAATTGAGAAACAACGTGATTTTTATTGGCGGTGTTCTCATTTTGAATGGATTATGGTAATACCTGACTCATGGGATCAGTTTGTAATTAACATCGTTAATGAGAGGCACTTGAATCTTGGACGATTAAACTACTGTTGCTAAATATCAGATACGATGCAGATATATGGATAGATTGAAGAAGAGAAAGAGAAGCTTGACGGAAGAAACATCGTGACTCTTTTAAGTTAATTTTCTTGCCAATGTTCTGAAATAAAATTTAAACACATGATTTTGAGTTAAGTCAGAGTTTGCTTTTGGAAACGTCAAGTGAATCAAAGTTAATAGCACTAATGTGCTTTGTTAGTAAACAAAGTAATCTGTCAGTTCAATATTAGTTCTTATGACCAAGACACAAGTGCGTTCCAAAGTGTAGTCTGAAGTGAGTTTAACTGTAAATTCTAAATCTATCGAGTATAATTATTTTATCTTTTCCTTTTTGGCGAGCCAATGAACGAAATTCTATTAAAAATTAAAGATATTAAGAGTTTCTGGCAGATTGATGATGTTTTACGGTAGGATTAGGCATCAAAAAGCATTAATGACTTGCTTCATCTCATATATTGACTAGGTTTTGTTATTCATCTACTAGTAATTTGAGTCGTATGTTCCAAACATGCTAGGATATTTTTTTAAACATGACGCTTCTTGCCGAATAAAAGTACAAACGTTCAGGTATCAGATTCATAATGAATGCTAAAGGCTTACCTCTTCTTAAAAGGGATGGGAACGGGGACCCGCCCACACAGAATTTGTAAACATATTTGGATGTGAAGGTCTTTGCCCCTGATTACCCTTTTGCTTTACTTTTAGAACTAGGTAATTTGGAGGAAATAGCAAGACATGTAAAATTATAAAAAAGAAATCATGGAGTTTTAATTAATATTGTTTTTTTTTTCAGAACAAGTAGGAAATCAATGTGAAGTTGATATCGCAGAGGGTTTTTTATTCGTCCACCACGACACAAATACTCACATGGATGCGTAGGATGCGTTGCGCGAGTAAATTTTATCGCCCTCTTAATAAATGTCAAAATCGATAAAATGCAGAGCGCCAGCTTTGCTGAAAATGCGACTGCGGTTCGCTATCAGCCAATTAACAGTAACGAAACTCATGCGAGAAATTTTCATGTATTGAAAACGACGACTTGTAGTCAATGAATCTATTGATCCACCTTAAAAATAAATATCGGCCTCAACAATGTCTTTGAATGGTCTACCAAATTATCAAATTTGGTATGGACGTCAAAAAAATAACCATTCAAATTGTCTAGAATGGTATTCAAATGGATTTCGTACATTTCCCATGTTGACGATTTGTTTACTGATCCCGCCTGATGCAGATATCGTCTTAATTTTTCATCGCAATTTAAACTACGTATAGAAAATCCAATCTCGTATGAAGTGAGCAATAATTAACACATTGCACAAACACAAGAGTCGTAGCGTTCAGTATAAACAGGTGATTATTGTCGGCTATATGAAGCGTAAAGAGTAGTAATTAAAAGTTATTTAGGTTAGGAAGCATTAATTAAGCATCCCGCAGGAGTACCTACTCGCGATCCTGCTAGGCTCTAATTTTAAACCTTTTGGTCAACAACACTGAGTTCAGTTTTGATGTACCGCTGTAATGTGGATTACAGTATACATTTGACCATAGAGACGGGTTCGAATTTAATTGGATTTAACCTTCGTTACTAGTCTATGGAATTAGATATTGCTCAATACCTATAAGTATTTCGTGGTCAATGCTCGTGTACAAACAAGCGTACCTACTTTGTTTAGCTTCCTCGTGTTGTATGTCGTACTTCATTCGTAGATATCAAAGCCCTTATTTAACGTGATATATGTTGGTACTGGGTTATTTGTATTTATAAGCTATGTCATGTCACTAAATAAACATTTCTTTCTTTCTTTCGATCAGTACAGGTAAAGAAAAATAGGTTAAATTTCGTGATTTAATCTCAATTGCGATAAAATATTTTACTATCCTGAATCGGTAACCTTCGAATGAAAACTATCCTTTTGTGCCGGTTCAATAGAGTGTTGACTTGCTATTTAACTGAGATATTTTAAATTATCTGTTGAAACATGATTCGTTCATAGTTTTTTTACGAAGATAGAGCACTGTGACGTCACAATTTTACTAATAAAAAAACAATATGGCCGATGAACATAATATTCACTTTAACGGCATTGATATTAATTGATAAAATATATCGTTTCCGGAATACATTTACATACCTACTTTTTAACGCGTTTTATTAATAACAAAATCTCGAACAAATTCATTATATTTCAAGAAGTGAAGAACATCATAAGAACTGATAAGTATTCAAATAGGTCATAAGATATTTGTTTAATTTAGGAAAAGACGACATTAGCGTGCAAGTCGACGTACACTGACAAAATAATAAATAAATAAATAAATAAATATTGGACAACATCACATACATTGCTCTGATTCTGTGGTAAGTAGCTTAAGCACTTGTGTTACAGAAATCAGAAACAACGACGGTACCACAACACCCAGACCCGAGACAATATGGAAAAGTTCGTTTCCCATATTGACCCGACCGGGGTTCGAACCCGGAACCTCAGAGATGGCGCTCGCCAAAGTCAGGCCCGCTCGCCTCTCGGCTACGGAGGTCGTCAAAATGCAATTATAACTACCGGCTAATTGGTTTGAGGCTGTTAAAATTTTAATCGGAAATAATTGTATTGTTTCGCTGAATAGCCTGCGCTTGCGATGGAGTTTATCACGACACATTTATAAGTGTATTGAGAATGTCACGCAATCAAATAACTACTTGTTTGGATACGGTATGTATGTCGTATGCCTGTTCATATAGTTTATATATATATATATATATAGGGCCTGGATATTGAACCAAGGATTCCATCCCTAACATAGGCGAAGGAAATGAGTAACGCACCATATCGCCCCAAGGGGAGGTGTGGGACTCTCCTGCAGTAAAAAGGGGAATTAAAACACCTCGGGGGATCTCATTGCCAAAATGGTGATGCTGTGACACTAGGGAAGTCTACGACTACCACAGCACCACTGGATCCAATCCCCAATTAGGACAACCATGTGTGTGTGACCAATAGTGTTTGTTCTGTCTCAGTTATTTATAGGAATATTTATGTATATACTGTGGTATCACCGTTGATTCTGGTCTCCTTAATTCAAATGCTTTATCTACTTACTTTGGGATCAGTGCAATGTATGTGATGTTGTCTGACATTTATTTATTAGTGCATTTAAATAGTTAACTATGCCCTATCAATACCATCCGTTATATGAAATACGATATAAATAATGAGTGTGCAAGGTTAACTAAAACTGAAAATTGTAAACCTCTATTATGGAGGCTTTTGAAATGATTAATTTAAAAGGCTTCAGCATTGTTACTTACTCATTAGTGTAGTCCTAATTTTCCAATCGCGAATTTATGAAGAGTTTGGCTCTAATAATGCTGTATTTGGGTAGTAAGCAAATTTTTACGCCAACTGTACATTTGTTTGAACATATTGTTATGGTATTGAAACAGTTTGTATGAAAATGTTGATGTCATAAAATACAGATGGCGTGTGATGGACGTGTGTGGCTGGCGATACGAATTATTCCATTGTCAGTGGTGATAACGTCTGTATTGTTCGGAAAACTAAAAATGTGACCACCTGTGTCATGGTATTTAATGAGAGTTTTGTGTTGCGTAAACGAATAGTTTTGTTCCTATATTTATAAATCTTAAATTTGGCTGACAAAAGTTGTGTTAGCAACGACTGATTTCATGACTTTCGAGATAATCGTGTCGATAAGGTTAAACTCTGAATTGTCAGTTGGACTGAATGATTTCATTTCCTAAAGCTATGGCCCGATTGCTGACTGACCCATAGCTAATGTGTATTAGTAAGTCTTGGTAAATATTACTTATTTTTTTTTCTAGCAAAACATTGTAACATTGTAATGTAAATGTAAAAATATTTGCCGATAGTGTTATGGCAGCTATAGATTATATTCCCATGGCGCCGTTATTAGACGATGACAGATGCTGGGGGTTTTAGTGGCTAGTCGTGGTAGCCGTTCCCCACGGCCGCGCGGCACGGCGTTCCATTTTGCATGTTGCATTTAAATTAAGTTTTCTACCTTCACTAGTACAGTTTAGTCAACATTCAGGAGCCTAAGATGGAACGAATGTTAGGTTTGGTATGTACCTAATATAGCAAAAATCGTGGTAGCGACTGGAAGAACCTAATCTACCTAATAAAGGCAGTTACGTGGGCCGAACAGTTTTATTTGTCGGAGGAGCGGCTGTGAGATCACCGCCCGGAGTGAAAAGGTTGCCCAATATGTAATGTGACGTTTGATGTCATGATGCATTTTAATAGGGTGCATTGTTTTTGAGACCTCTTAATGCAATAAACGTTGATAAAAGAATCACAACCTTTGCATATAAACTTATACAGATATGGCTTTTACATATATTTGACATCCACTAAAATTACCCGTATAAAATGGCTGACAAGAGTGTCCTTGCTAGATTTTACATTATTTCTGTAAAATGCTTTTTTTAGGGGTCCGGAGTCTCAATCTAGGGGTGTTACATTTGTCACCTTATTCACAAAGGTCAGAGACGATTGTTAGAATATGTTTTATCTCTTGTTTGTCGCAGTAAGAGACAAAATATAACTTCGAATATGTTACCGACATTTTGTGAAGAAAAGGGTAGTTCGAAATTACAATGACGTAAACATATAAGATTGCTTTTAGCTGCACTTTATTGTGCAAAGTGATGAAGTATCTATGTAGTTATATAGGGGGCGATGTGCATTTGTATTGAGGTCAGCCATGCCCTGATGGAAAGTGGTTTATTAAAGAGAAAACATGAAAGCGCTGAATGATTTACCTTCCGTTACGTAACGCGTAGGTTTCCACTGTTAGGCAAATAATGTTTAATTATGTTTCTAGTAAAGAGTAACGTGAAATAGCAAGCTTATTTTTCAGATCAATTTACTTTGAGTTATCGGATAAGAGGCTGAAAGGTGACTTCGGCTGCTTTGCCTAAATCGAAAATCTTATTTTAATTGCACGAGGTTTTCTCCCTTCATCACGTAATCAATCAAAATTAACGTTTATTTGTATTTTGCACCGTAAATCAGTTTTTAAAAAAGTTTTTTTTATCAATCCTTAACATTTCACCTTACCGTACAAAATATAGATTGTGCAATCCACGTGAAATCTTTTGTAAAAAAAAACAAAGCCTAATTGCTTTAAAAATACAAAAGGTCTTTTGAATAGCAGTGCATTCACAAATATGACGTTTAGAGTTTTGGACAATGCCAACTGAATTTCACTACAATATTATGTATGCTGGGTAACAGTCTTGGTCTATGTGACGTGCAAAATCTTGTGTCTAAAGTTACCTTTTGCTTCAGCAACATTACACTGAAGTTGTGATTTCATCATAGTATAAAAAGATTGAAGTTTGAGGATTTTAGCGTCGATTCGAAATTTATAATCTTTCCTTTTTTGTGCAATGATTTTTGATTAAATGATAGAAAGATATAGGAAGGTACTTTATTGCACAAAAACTTTACATAAACAGGTTGTAAAGATTGATTATAGTAGGTACAATTTAGGCGGTGTTATCGCTTGAAAGCGATCTCTTCCAGACAACCTTAAGGTAGAGGAAATAGTAGATGATGAGATGGTAATAGTAAATGAATAAAGAACAGTGTATTTAATAAAATAATGCATCGAATCATAGTATTTTTAACATAGAAATCTGTTTTCTCAGTCAATCATGCTGTCTTTAAAATGAGAATGATAATGGTTCGCAATGAATTTTCCAAATTGAATTAGGGCATCATATATTGCCCTCTAGAACCTAATTGACCCTAATTAGAAGCCCTTATTTGGCAACACTGGCATCAAGAGCCATTTACTAAATTGGTCACAATACCAATTTATATCTTATTAGTCTGATTTAAAAATAAACCATGACTTTACTTTCAATTAGTGACGGAGGTGTTAGTTTATAAAGCAGTACTTTCGCGTTCATTGGCCATCCTTTAAATAAATAGAGTTTATTGTGAAAATGTGTTAGTAGGAATTGTTGACAACAACAAAAACAAGCGATCCATTGCCAAAATGTGCGTCAGCTTCACTCATGCCACAATGCACTTAACCTCAGTGAAGTATCTTCAATTTAAAGCTACAATTTTTTTTTTATTTTAGTGCAACATGCTAACATGAAATATTTTAAAGAAACAGAAAAAAATCATCTCCCTTTGCATATTCGGATACACTGTTATATTTAAAGCTTCTCTCTAGCTTAGGTGGTTTTCAAAGGACTTTAAAGTAGTAAAACGTTTATTTTAATCATTTTTGGCTGGTATTTTACCCTAGGTATGGTGAGATAATTATGTTTGTGGTTTGCATCAAAAAGGAACCTTTGTTTTATAGCCTTTGAAGGACTCATTGTTATATTTGAAAAAAATATGTGTCAAGTTTCTTGCCGGTTCTTCTCGACATGATCAACATTCCGAACACGGCGGTAGAATACTTTATTTGTACTGACTATTCATAAGTGCTTTTGTAAAGCTTACATGAATAAAGATATTTTCTATTCTATTTCTATTCTATTCTATAGCTTAGTTAAGAATATTATACTGCTGGACATGGAATTTTATAACTAAGTTTTGAAATGTCTAGTGGGTAAGCAAAATTAAGTGAATTTCATCGGAAAATGTCTTCTGAAAATATATTTAATAATGATATTAAAATCCATGCAATGCAATGAAGAACAAATCTATCGACGTATTCGAAGTGTGGAGTTTAAAAACGTAAAATGCATTATTTTACTGCATTTATTTATTCTATGTTCTTGCTGACCTTTGTTGCTAATAATAAACGGCCTTATCTCAATTAAAATAAAGGTGTAAACGGCAACACTTAGCACGATGCGGTCATCAGGTCTAAGATGGAACACAATGACTTCGATCTGATGTCAGCAGACACATTTAGAAAGGTCTATTCTGGTTTAAAAAATAGTCACGATGTGTACGAGTGCACTTAGGTGTAATTACGTCGTAATGTGGTGTTTCATATTTAGGGTTGGCCTTCTGGATGGAGGGTTGCCCATTACAGTTTTATGAGCGGATAATATTAATGTGAAAATTGGTATGTACCATTTCGACTATATCATGCTGACCTTGTAGACTATTTGTAGTTTTATGGTATTTGTTGGGAGTAGATTCGGCCTGCTTTGAACATTTATGAGTGTGGGTGGTGGCGCTTTATGAATGAGATCTGTACGTTTGTACATACTAATATACAGGAACTTATTCTAAGACATTATTTCTTGATGTTTTGTCGTTGTATGATGAAACTTTAGAGACTCCGCACATTACGTTATTACACTGAGGTTGTAATTTACAATGTTAATTATTCCAGCATACCGCGGCTATAATACCATTCAATGAAAATTTTAACTTTAGTGGAATTTCATAAATACACATGTCTTATACAACTAACTATTTCTAATTTTTATATATGTTTAAATAATATTTTATAACAATGCTTACTAGTGTTTAGTGCTTGTCGTGACAGTTTGCAACTAAGAACACACTATATTTTATTGTTAAACCATTGTGAATGCTAATGTGTTTTGTGTGTGACTTGTAAACTGTCCTTAAATAAATAAATACATAAATATACCATACTCATAAGAACTAATATTGAACTGCAAGTGTTTACATTGATGTACGGACTGTACATTATAGTGGCGCAGCCCCCAGTATGAAGACATGGACTAAAAAACATTTGTGCAACTGTCGCACACAACAGAGCCTTGGTAGTACGTCAATTACGTGACTCAATAGAATCTGTAGTTCCCTTCTTATTCTTGCTATAATAGTATATTTACTGGCGCCAAAATAATATCGCAAGTGCCGACACTCCGACAGTAGGTACTAATAAATAAAACTGCGGTTTTCCTTTGGAGAAAAGAAAATTAGACAATTAACATGCTGCTGGCTTGGACACTAGATGGGACTGGCAGTCAGCCAGCATTATTCATGTAAATTAAAATTAATTAATTACTACCTCGACCTTCACTTTAGCTAAAACTAGAGACAAATTGTGATTAGCAATTCTAGGTGGTCCGTGGTCGAAAATTCATTGTAACTGTAAAAATATTAAACTATAATTTTACCAACTTTGAATTAAAAATTGATATGATTAGCAACCCTAAATCAAAGAAACGTCATACAATTATCATAAATAGCGCGCACTTATGGATATACTGTTTTCTGTTATGCTATGTACTATTATGTACTTAAACTGTAATAAAACTTCGCATTTTACACACACGATTATGCGTGGCTAACGTCGAGATAAAAGTAAGGTAAATATGGAAACAGGTTATATCTGGCCGTAGAACGCAGAAAATGACATCATAGTCTTGCCTTGAACGATAGCGAGATATGCCCTATGTATGTTTATAATATTATGATCGATTTATTTATACACTAATGTTATAAAGAGGATCTGTACATGTTTCTAATGTATGAAGTAAAGAACTACTGTGGCTAATTCAAAAATTCTTTCACCATGCAATACCTCGTAAGTACATTTTTCCGTAAGGTCTAATTTGGATTGAAATAATATGAAATAACAGATAAAATTAATCTTTATGGCAAATGCTAGATACGCTGTATTGCACGCGCGTCGACGATAGGCTATGTTTATTGAAATGACTAAGTTCACGCGAACGAAGTCGCGGGCGACCGCTCGTGTTTAAAAAATTGCATAACTAACAAAAATTAGGTCATTACAGTTATATGGATCATGTTAGGATGTACCAATGCAAAGCACATGGGACTATTATCTGGTAACTATGTTATATTTTCGGAGATGCTGCTGATAATTGTCCCCACTTTTATAATTAAATTTTCTTTAATAACACGGTTCTTATGGTGGGACATAAGTACTGATATATAGTTAGGTAATGGTAGAAAACGGACATGATACCAACATTACTTCAATACACAATCAAATTGCTTTTCCTCGGCAGTATTGTGCACGTTTACGACATTAATTTCTCATGAATATTTCTTATTACAAGTTGTTATATCGTTCTTGCTCATGTAAAACATAACCTAAAATTAAAACTGGGAAATTGAAGCTGAAAGAAAGAAAGAAAAAAATTATAACTTAGATGCATCACAACACAGCCAAATGAATTAACAGAACAGTTTAGGTTTGGAGACAGAAATAGAAAAAAAACATACCAGTACCTGCAGTAGACATTGTTGAAATAATACGTTGAGTCAGGATTTTTAGTTTTTGCTAGGTACCTTACTTATAAATAATTACATATCATTGAGCTGAACAATATGTCATTTCATAGGAATCCTGATTCCCATTAATTGATTGCATTGCACCAATAAAATTCGATTGGCATGTCAAATGTCAAAATCTTTCGTAAGTCGGTGTCAGATGTCATGTCAGGTGTCAATTGCGGAGTCCCACGCGCGCGGTGACATCAGGCGCCTGCGCAGGTCTCATTCATGTATTCGTTATTAGCTTTGAGATCATGAATGAGCGGAGGATGGACGAGATGTAACAAGCGTTTGTGCAGTCGTTCTCATTGTTGTTTCAAGGTAAATGGAATTGGCCTGCTTCTAGAAAATTCTAGGCACTTGATTGAAGAATTGAAGGCTGTTCAGTTGGCGGGACAGGCAGGAATAGCGCCTTATTTTCATTTCGCGAAATAACAGCTAATTTCTTTGATATTTATAATATTCCATAATAGTTATCATTTTACTTGTTTACGTTGTCTTATTAGTTACAATGTAGTAGTAATAACATATTATCGCAAGTTCTAGAATGATAATAAAATAGTAAAACAAGTTCGGAATAAATAGATATTTTTTAAGAGTTATTTTGAAGCGAAGACAATTTGACATGTAGGCTTTGACAATGAAATAAAATTAATTAGTATTTTGTAGGCCGATTATGTCAATGATAGAAAAACTAATACTTGCAGAATCTCAACAAGTAATTACGGCTAGAACTTCACTATTTGATTTCATAAACTAACCAGATGAAAAATCTGAGTCTATTATGAAAAGTTTTTATAAGTTACACAGGCTGAAGGAAATAAAATCAGGTCTCAGCGTACCTATATGTTTCTAGTGAAGTTCTGTTACGAAGAACAAACAGGATAATCTAATTTGTTCACACGTTACGTGGCATATCGGCACAATTGCCATGCCCATTGCAAATGGTGTTGCACCCTTGACACTATTCCTTTACACCGTATGCAAATTTGTTGAGCTAGCAATAAAATATGATGGTGCCTATGCTAATCAGTTAATCACCTGTGATTGCTTGGTAATGGCTTGATGCTTGACGAATGTATCATCAACCTTCATCACTTCGAACGAATGTAAAAAATATATTGATCTACACCCGAAAAGTGCTGGTTACGATTATGAGATCCGTCATCGGATTCGACATATTCATTTTCTGAGAGTAGGCCTCCTGGTTACTATTTTTTTTTTATGCGCCAGACAATCACACCAATCACCTGGTCTCAAACTAAGGTTTTCCCTTGTACTATGAGCACCAGACGACGAATAATAACTGGGGGCGTCATCCCAGCACACCCAGACCCAAGCCAATTTAGAAAAGTTCGTTTTCCAAATTGACCTGACCGGGAATCGAACCCGGGACCTTTCGCGGTTTGGCCGCCTACCTTAGCCACTACGCCACCGAGGTCGTCAAAATTATTATGTATTTATTATTATTAAACAAACAACACTTTTTTTATATTAAACATAAGGCCTCGCAAACCACTATTAAGTGGTTGTCTGCGAGTGCGAATCTCGCGCTGCTGTACAAAACAAGAACATTATATGTATTTCGGAAATGATGATAATCTTCAAAAATTAACAAGTATTCAATACATATTTATTTATGGAGCGATTGCCGTCTGCCCTTACATGAGGAACCATACCTATGAAACAGCCTAGAACCAGCTTCTTAGCCTGCCTTCTGAAGCACGGAATCATCATTCTTATCGGACAATCCGGTGATTGCGAAGAATGAAGCCTGCAATGCCGAGAAAACACACAAAACGAAAGTTTACCACGCGGGATTTGAACCAACGATCTCCGGGTTTTTAGCCCAATACTATACCTAACTAAGTTACTACACTACGGAAGCAGTATGATTAAAGTTTAATACGATTTATTATAATGGAACATTAAACTTCAATGCAAGTAATGCAACTATTCAATAGTAGAATGCAAATTCGATTTAAATTTAAATTACGAGTTAGACGGCCTTGGTCATACATGATAAACCGACAAATTGCGTGCTTCAGTTAATAAAGCTAGATATATTACAACTATTTATGAACCTAATAATAGGTTAATCAAGCGAATACTAGTATGCTCCAACTAGTTAATATGATTTACCCACAGTTATTGTTACCTTTATATTAATATTGACTGTAATCAAAAATAGTTTCTGTCTACATATGTATATCATGCATACCTGGAAAAATACCTATATTAATGGAACATGCCAGAAACAATTTGCACATTGGTAAAAATGGGATAGGTACTTACGATATTAATGCTAAATAATTGATTCTGGCCATGTACAGTTACGAGCAATTACACGTAAACACTTGAGATTTTACCAAAATCCTACAAATGTAAATAACGCGAAAGATTGGAAGAATGTATGGAACTTGTTCATGCAAAACCAATAGGACACTTTTTATCCCAAAATAACGCAGATTAAGTCGCGATTAACAGCCGGTGTTACCATTTAGGTTTACTTTAGATTGGTTTTGTTTATTTATCAAACCGCGCGACTGTACCGTGATAATTATCCTTATTAATTCAGTGACATAACTGTCATTGAACTTAACTATATTTGACCGGATGACAAAATGCAGTGGCCGAAAAGCGAGACAGATGCACAAAACGTCGGCATCCTTATCACCGTCTCTTTCACACGTGTTATTGCTTGTTTCCCATTACGTATGCGCAGGAGTCGCTTATATGACGCGCTGCCAAATGTGTATTGTAATATGTGCACTTCCTTTGTTTTGTCGCTACTTTCTTTGGAAAGTTCCTTGTCCTTTTCTGTTTGATGTTGCGTCTATTTATACAAGTCTATGACATCAGCCTGCTAGATTAAAAAAAGGGAATGAATATTTTAACATAACAATGTGCTTAAAAGCTACTAATGTCAAGTTAGGCGCATTTAAACCCTTTTTTTCTTCTGATATTATGTAAAAGATCTAAGACATTTCTTACTCAATGACTCTAAATCTACGTGGGCTACAAAGTTAGAATGGTTGATAGGTGCTTTATAAGTGGGATACATTTCCCCCCGAACACTGCGGGGGGAGTAGACGGAGCCGCGTAAGCGGCTATTCCGCCGGCGGTGTTGTGGAAGTCAAGGCTCCCTCGGGGTGACGGTTCGGTGCATCAACGCATTTCACCCCGAAAAAAAAAAGTGGGATACAACATCTAAGACTCAGATTTCGCGCTGTTGCTATGGTACCAAAACCCGGACATACAAATTACCTTATGCATAGTCACAAGCAATAAAACTCTCATGCTTTTATGAAGTTTACATTCTAGTTAGATTGTATACCTTTTTAGTGCACCATACTGTACACTCGGTTAAACTCTTTGGGTCGTCGATGGCACGATGTTCGTATAAAGCAGGGTTGTTTTAAAAAAGGAAATATCCCGTGTACGTAATTGTCATATAATTAACAGAAATGTTTTTTGTTCCAGGTGGTTTGGAAGGCAAATATCGCGTGGCGGCACCCGAACTCATGCAGGACACCTTCATGAGTGACTCCGAAGACGAAGGAGGTACGTCATCTGATGTGGTATTGTTACATTTATAAGAGCGTTGCTTATCCGTGCTCATTCTTGGATGAGTGTCTTAAGCACTATGTAATGCAGCAGTAGGAAATCAGTCTTCTCTTGTCTAGCCTGTCAGGTAACTGCAGGTTATCTCAGTAGACCACTTGGGTAGGTTTTATAACAAGAATATCAATATCTCTATTCCTTAACTCTTGCTGTAATTATCTGTATCCCATTCTGGTGGTAGTTTCTTTATTTTTAGGTAATATTTTGTTCTTGGGACCAAAGCCTGTTAACTCACAACTGAAACTTCGATTAGGTCTAAGGAAGAGATTGAAAAAGGCTTATGACAATCAACAAATCTTCAATAAAGGTGTATTGTATAAAATATATAATGTGATTCTAACTTTGACTTCGCGTTGTATTGACACTTTAATTGTGTTGATTTCGAACATGCATCGACAATCTCATAGAATGGTGTTATTTTATTTTGCTCCATGTGTCGGTGCCTTTTGGAACTATTTAAGTTAGTATGTGGTTAAATTTAAAAAAACATTCTTCTATGGTGACGTATTTTCTTCTAAGTTCTTAATGAAATTGGATCGTTCCAGGTGAGGTGGAGTGTCCTATCCAGCAGCAACAGCAATACCGCTACATGAACAGCGAGGCGGGCACGCTGCACCGAGCCAAGCCGCTGGAGGACAGCGTCACCGATGGACACCTCTGGCCCAGCAACAACGATAAGAAGGTCGCCACCATCGACCGGCAGCCGCTCGACATCGGGTAAGAGACAGACCTATTTTTTTTTCTTTGTCGAGAAGGAATTTCCGACCTTCGGTTAATAAACTGATCCTTTTCAAAATTCAAGTTCGTGTTTCCCATAACAAAAGCACAGTAGGTATATTGGCTCCACCCAGTCTGATGATAAGCAAGAGAGGAGCCCACATCGCTATGACAACGGATTTAATAATATCCTATCCGTTGCCCTCGCCATACTGGCCTGTAAGATGTTTTTTTCTTCAAGATGAACTCTATCCCACCTGATGTGATAGTAATAAGGTCCTAGCTTAAGGCTGTGTCCCTAGTAGGCAAACTGTTAGCGGCCGACTGAGCTTGCGGCGTACCGATTTAGTACGCCCTTCCATATATTTGAAATAGAGTGTCCACATTCTGCTAGTTTTGCGCTCACTATACGCAGTTTGCAGCGTTATAGTTGCGCTAACAGTTTGCCTACTGGGGACACGGCCTAAGGGCGACAAGTACAGCATATTAATATCTGTTACTGGACTGGTCGCCCTTACTTTGAAGGCTTGACCCCTGCTACTAATGTAGCACCCGCCCAGGAGCTCTGGACACTTAACTCTCACGCAGGAACACAACAACACCGAAGTGATTTTTATTTTGCTGCGGTCTTCTGTACGGTAAGGTATTTCACCAGTCGTGCTGCTCCAATTCAAGCATTAAATGCCCTACCTCTCTTAAAATTTCTTATGTCCAAATAATACGTGATCCTCTGTTGTTCCAGTTTCTTGGTGTCGTTCGTGGTGGATGCCCGAGGTGGGGCCATGAAGGCGAAGCGGCGCGGCGGCGTGCGCATCATCGTGCCGCCCGCCGCCTGCGCAGCTCCTACGAGAGTGACATGCCGGTATATTAATATTATTTAAATATTTCTTCGAGATTTTAAACTTACAGAACATGGCACATGATACAAAAGAGATCTTCAAAAGAGTGGGCCTACTTAATTTTATAATGCCAGCTACGCATCTGCAAACTCTTGGAGTCGCGGTGTCCCTTGACACACACTAATTAAAAATTTGACTCAATGATGAAACTCTTTGCATGACCTAAGGGTTATTTGGTAACGAATGCTCCTAGCAAATTTTAAAACTAAATAAAAAAAATTATACATCTATTTCTGTTAATTCAATTAATATTTAGAATAGAAAAGACAATAGGTCAAATTAATAACGCTCTATTAGTAAATTTCTGTGCCTTTACGGGTTATCATATAATCATGTTGGTTTTAATTATATAACTGTTTTGAAAAGTGTGTGTGTGTGTGTTCACGCAAAATGTGAATAATTATTATTAGACGGAAAGTCTGCTTGTAACTTATCTTTAAAAAAAGTTTAACTTTTAATTTAACAATCCCAATAGTCAAAATCTTTCTTCTTATTCAAACTTATGTTGAAACAACGTTTTAATTTTAACTAGCGACCCGCCCCGGCTTCGCACGGATTTAATGTAAATACTTAAAGAATATGGGCTTTTCTTTATTGCAAATAAAAACTTTCCTCTTGAATCACTCTATCTATTAAAAAAAAACGCATCAAAATCCGTTGCGTAGTTTTAAAGATTTAAGCGTACAAAGGGATATAGGGACAGAAAAAGCGACTTTGTTTTATACTATGTAGTGATAAAACTTTGGAAAAAAAATAAAAAATCTGATGATTTGGTTTCATAAGATCTCATACAAGACCACAACCTATTACTATAATGACCAAAGAGTGAGCCGAAATGGACTTGGAATGGTAAACATACAATCGTTTACAAATAACTACCGGAACCTATTTGGACGTATTATTGCATTATTCGCGAAACGTGATTAGTCAGACCAATTCACCGTGGACTTAGGTACTCAGGATGCCTACAATTGATATTGTTGTGGGGTGATTCATTTTTTATTCACACACAAGTAATAGATCCTGATTTCGAATATAGAATCCTGTAACCGAAGATTGAGCTCACCTTATTGTAATCGCTGAGCCAACCAGTCCAATTCAATTGTTATCACCCTAAGACCATAGTTGTGCCTATGATTGGGTGTTAGCATTAAAATAGAGACACTTATATTAGCTTTGTCTTAGTAGACTGTACTGTTAGGCCCGAAGCGTTTAAGGACGCTGGTGTACTGCAAAGACCCAATCGAAATTTGTTACCTAATTAATCGACTTACAGACCTATTTACATATTTTTATGTACCTTTCTGTGTAATGGAATATTTTATATTTGCATGATAGTGAAATTAAAGTACCTGCTTTAGAATACAGAATACTAAGTATATAATATCCCCGTTCGATCCCCGGTCGGGTCAATTTGGAAAACGAACTTTTCTAAATTGACTTGAGTCTGGGTGTGCTGGGATGACGCCCCCAGTTAGTATCCGTAGTCTGGTACTCATAGTACAAGGGAAAACCTTAGTTTGAGACCAGGTGATAGGTGTGATTGTCTGGCGCATTTATGTATTTATTTATTATTTATTTATATTTGGTTAACAGATTAGACCAAGTGTCTTATTAGACCTGGATAAAGTATAGCATATTAGCTTGTATTATATACAACTTAATGATGTTGATTACAGAGCTGCAACAAGGAGGGCCCCGGCGGCCGCGCCTCCGCCGCTCATGGAGGGCGAAGCCCTGGCCTCTAGACTTTTGGAACTGCAGCCGCAAGGAGCCAAATTTTTAGCGTGAGTTTTGATTTGATTTTTAATTTTATTGTTTATTTTTATTTTGGGTTACATACATTAACAAGTAACATAAATTGCGTACATATGAATAAAGTATGTATAGGGACCTAATGATCGTAATCGATGGTGCATTGGTTAGCGTCCCTGGCTGGACCAATGACGGGGTAACAAACAGTAATTTTATTTAGTCAGTCAGTTTTTCAAAATGCAATAAAAAAAGTATATTTTGCTTCAACAAATAAATAAAAAATTATGTGAAAACTGTGCGAATTGGGGACGTGGCGCTAACCTTTACCATACGTTAACAACGTAACGTAGCAATTAATACGAAAACGTTGTAAATGTTTGTTCAAATGATAAAATAAAAAATGTGTCTCATATTTTTTGGTAATCTGACTATGGGAACGAACAGAAATATGAGTCACCTACCTTATTGTGTATTTACCAAGTCTGTACATTTAACAACATACGACCTCCGTAGCCGAGAGGCGTCAGAGTCCGGCACGCTGCCGGACTTTGACGTCGCGCCATCTCTGAGGTCCCGGGTTCGATCCCCGGTCGGATCAATATGGGAAACAAATTTTTCTGTATTGTCACGGGTCTGGGTGTTGTGATATCGTCGTTGTTTCTGATTTCTGTAACACAAGTGATTTAGCTACTTACCACAGAATCAGAGCACTTCTTTTACTTCGGATTCAGTGCGATTGATGAGATGATGTGTGGAAATTAATTTATTTCTTATAATTCTCAAAACTATTTTTGTCATGTTACAGGCCAGTTATTATCGAAGTGCCCATCTTCACATCGTCATGCCGCGAGCGTGAGATCGTTATCCTGCGGTCGGACACGGGCGAGACCTGGCAAGATCACTACCTTCACAATAACGACAATCCGATGATACAGGTCAGTTTGGGAATTAAGGAAAGGCTTAGCAACGTCGACCGTTCCCGCCAGTCCCCCGACAAGACTGGGGGGAGGAGACGGAGCCGCGTCGTAGAGACAACTCTGCCACCAGTAGCGCCGTGGCTGCTATAGATATCTATATTCTTAAGTCACTAGGCGATGAAAGGTCCCCGTATAGGCGATCGGGTCGGACTTTGGAGTCGCGCCATCCCGACCCGGGACATTCGATTCCCGGTCCGTTCAATATAGAAAACTAACTTTGTAAAATTGCCTCGGTACTGGTTGTGGTACCGTTATTGTTTCTGGTTTATGTGACACAAGTTATTTAGATACTTATTACAATAATGATGTTACGTGATGTAAAATATCTTAATATAGTGGTTATAGTGCTCCTCATTATCTATGGGACCTGGGCTCGATTCCCGGGTTGAGAAAATTTCAACAGCGCCCCGCATTTGGTGTCGTAATATAAACTCGATTGCAAGGAGGCCTTAACTCTGCACATTAAATAGGCTGAACAAAACTTTTCTTAAAAATAATTGTATTTTTTTCAGGAGGCTCTGCAGCGTGAACGCCAAGAACATGGCAATAGCGGTGAAACCCTAGGAGAGAATGGAGAGAGAGTGACGCGTATCGTCACGTGCGACTTCCCTCATTACCTGGCGGTAGTCTCGCGAGTGCGCCAGGAGGTACACATCATCGGCCCAGAGGGCGGCACTGTATCCAGCGCTCATATACCACAGGTAAAACAAAAAACTAAAACACAGGTTTAAATTACCTCATCATAGGCTGTCGTTAAAATTCGGGCTATTTAGATGTCTTTCATGAACCTATTGCTATGATAATAATTAACTTTTTGATGTTTATGTTGTTTGAAGTAATTACCTAATTGTAAAAAAAAAGATAGTTTTTTCTTTAGTCTATCGTTTAACGACATCCATAGCCGAGAGGCGAGCGTGTCGGACTTTGGCGTTGCACCATCTCTGAGGTTCCTGGGGGAACCCGGGGGTTCTGATGAACTTTTCTGTGTTGTCTCGGGTCTGGGTGTTGTGGTACCGTCGCTGTTTCTGATTTCTGTAACATAAGTGCTTTAGCTACTTAACACAGAATCAGAGCAATGTATGTGATGTTGTCCAATATTTATTAATATATTTATCTTTATACGATTAGTTTTGTTCATTATGCATATTTTTTGTTATTTGGCTGCGGTCTTCTGTAAGATGGAGGTATTTCACCAGTCGTGCTGCTCCAGTTGGAGTGATAAATCGCTATGCCCTACCTCTTTTATTAACTGACTGACTGGTACTGTCAGCTGTCAACAGTCACATTATTCCCTCCAATAACATTTCACGAGGGTAGGGATAACATGCAAACCAGCGCTGCCCGTGATCCACTCTCGAGACAGCGTTAGCTGAGATTTTTTTCCTTTTGTCTCTTTCACAATCCATGTATGTTTTGAACAGATTATGTTTTGTGTTTTGTTTGTAAGTTGGGACAATAAATGTTTTCTTTCTTTCTTTTTTGAAGTAAGTATTGTTGGTAGGTGCAAGCGCTGTTCCCGGCGCAGGCGCTGACGAAGCGCATCCGCGTGGGGCTGCAGGCGCACGCCGCGGCCGCGGACCTGGCCCGCCGCGTGCTGCCGCGGCACGTCGCGGTGTCGCCCGTCATCACGGTCGAGCCGCGCCGCCGCAAGTTCCATCGCAGCATCACGCTCACCGCGCCGCTGCCTGCCGCGCAGGTACCCACACTGTTGCACCACTACTGTGTCCGCCGGGTGACACGCACACGCGTACACACGGACCTGCCACCTGACTATTGTGAATAAATTAATGAACAACAGTCTCCGCTGCCCGCCGCGCAGGTAGCACGACCGTGTTCACTATACCCCCTACTATAGTCAAGCGGTCGAGTAATTACCAATTTGACATTTGTCAGATCGGTAATTACTTTGGCATTACCATTATCAAATTAATAATAATAAACTTTGTAATTAATCATTATCGAAAGGTTGAGTAATTATCTGTTTGGCATAATATGTCCACGGCTTTACTATAATATTGTAAAAACAGCCAGTATTGGTCAACCCAGATTCGAAAACTACTACAATTCGTACCCCAAGTGTAAGTGTAAGCCAGAATCCTTCGCACTTAAATTTGCGTCCACTACTACGTACAGCTGCTAATTAAGTACAAATGGGATGTGTTATCAGCCAATCAACAGTATCAAAACTTTTGTCGTCGTCACATGCGAGATATTTGACATGTGGCGCATGCTAGTAAGAATAGACAACTTCGGTTATCTCCTCAGACTTAAGGTTACTACAAATGACTTGGACTAGTCTATAAGTTGCAACCTCTGTTGAGCAGGGCGGTCAGCACGAGAAGCCGTCGACGGCGACGCTGCGGCTGCTGTGCTCCATCATGGGCGGGCAGGCGCGCGCCGTCTGGGAGGACGTGACGGGCTCCACGCCGCTCACCGTCACCGACGACTGCGCCTCCTTCACCACCACCGTCTCCGCCAGGTGACACACACGAACCTACCTCCTGACTATTGTGAATGAATGAATGAGCCAATAAATAAACGAATGAATGAATGAACGAATGAATGTGTGAACGAATGAATGTGTGAACGAATGCATGTATGACCGAATGAATGTATTAATCAACTTTAGATATTATTGCCTAAGTATAATGGAGGCACATCGCTACCTCCTAAACTAGCCCATTTAGCCCTACCTCCTCACTATTATGAATGAATGAATGAACAAATTATTGTATGAAAAAAAAAAGTCTTAAGTCTTTTTTTGTTTTCGATTTTAACATTAAAACATTATGTTTTCTAGGTTCTGGTTGATGAACTGTCAGAACGTGAGCGACGCCACCAAACTGGCTACAGAACTGTACAGGTAATTTTGTAATTAAATATTCACTTAGCATAATCAAACTGAAAAATAATGGCTATCTGTTGTGACAGATAGCAGATAGATGTGTATACTTACTTGCGTAATAAACTAAATGTAAATTTCCACGGTTCTAATATACAGAATCTCTGAATCTTTAGAAATACCTGCCCAAATGGCATGATTATATTTTTGTTATGTTCGTAATTATTGTCTTGACGTAATTTGTTTTGTTTCGTGCTAATCTTCAATAAATTTACTGAACAATAAAATGAACTGTTGGGAATAAATGATAAGTAATTGAAATAAAAATGCTAATGTATTAAAAACAAACTTGACACTCAAGTAATAATAGCAATAGGCATTGAAACACAATTTTAATTTCATTTACACAATTATTGATATTATATACAAATTAAATGAATAATTAAAAAAAGACTAATTGAAGGTAGGAAATCTTAATATTCCAGCGATAAGTTTAAAAAGCCCTTTTTATTGTCGGATAAGAAATTGAATAAAATACAATACGGCTTATTTTAAATAAATATCATCATAATAATTCGTAGCAAAATAACTTTATGACGTTCTTAACTCAAACAACTTAAATATATTTTATTAGCTTGCTAATTAAACTAGATGGAAATATTAGCCCTTAACCTTAAGAATCCAATCAATAAATGAAAAATTCGCGTTTTGAAAAAAATCTATCGTTCATGCTTAGTACATAACTAATAAAGGAAAGTACTAAGTATCATGACGGAATCTCCTTGGTAGTCATATGTTCTGAACCGGTGGTTGAATTTTTATTTGCATCAGAATCAGAGCCAGTCAGAAAAGCGCTTTCGACTAATATCGAACACCAAATGTACCTTGACGTGCTGTTCACCGTATATGAATAAAATATTTTCAATGGATGGTAATGTTTGTGTACAGGGACATGCTCCTGGTGCCGTTCGAAGTGCGCATCGTGGTGCTGGGCAAGCGGCTGGACTCGCTCGAGGGCCGCCTGCTCGTGCTGTACATCACCGACAGATATGCGTACGACACGCTCCTGCAACAGGTTGGTTTCATTGCCGAGCCTTGGGGACGCTTTTACCCGGAGAATTGGCTACTTATTGTTAACAATCAAATATGAACAATGTTAGATATGTTAGCTTTATAGATAAGTAATAATTTTACATTTTAAATTTTTAATTGGCTACTTGACAGTGTTAACAATAAAATATAAAAAGTGTTAGATATGTTCATTTTTACTTTTTAATTAAAAGCATAGTTAGTATTTTATTTTTGCAAAATAAATTTTACTTTTTTTATCTGTGGAACAAAAGAACCGAAACGGAAACCACCAATGCAATTTGGAAATGACAGCTGTCGGCGAAAATTATTTATTTTATTGTGGCGAAACAATGATTATTTTACCGATTAAATTGAATTATTGTGTCTCTAATCGTATTAAGAATTTATTGAAACATTTTCCATTTATCTAAATTAAGTCGTTCCTATGCGTATCGGTTCGTTGTCTAGGACGTTGACGTCATAATTGCAACAGTGACGAGACTTGGCGTTTTCGCGCGCTTTTTAAATGTGTTACACAAAATCTTATTTTTCTCTGGTTATTTTGATTATTTCCAGATAAATCGAATTGCTTGGGATATAAAATGAACGGGCGCACATTTTACAATACTTTTTAAAAAACTGTCAAGTAGCCAATTAAAAGCATACTTAGTATTTTATTTTTGCAAAATACAATTTATTTTTTGTATCTGTGGAACAAAAGAACCGAAACGGAAACCATCACTCGTGTGACACTGCAAGCCAGAAATGACGGCTGTCGGCGAATTTCATTTATTTTAATGTGTATTAAGGATTTATCTAATCATTTTCCATTTATTTAAAAATTCGATAGATTTAAAAAGAAAGTAGTTCCGGTTTGATGTATTAGAACGTTGACGCCACATTTTCAACAGTCACGTGACTTGGCGTTTTTGCGCGCTTTTTAAATGTGTTACACGAAATCTTGTTTTTCTCTTGTAATTTACATTTTCTCCAGATCAATCCAAATGCTTGGGATATAAAATGAACCGGCGCACATTTTACAATACTTTTTCAAAAACTGTCAAGTAGCCAATTGTAACTTTCTGTCATAGAACATCTGAGGGCTGAGTCACAAACGTTAGAAACTATTTCAATTCGGAAATTTTACGTTTTGTCTCTGTTTAAGCGCTTATGTTAAGAAGGAGATAAAAATTTCCGAATCCGATCCGGAAGTATTGTAAATAGGTAGGCTGAAGCATGCATCTCGCTTTAACTATGTTTTGTCTCTTTATGTTATTCGTATTGATACTTGCGATTCTAGCTTTTAATTGGCATTTAAATGTTTCATTATAATTTTATTTTTGTTTTTGGCAGTGGCTCACCATCCGTAAATAGTTAGATAACAAATATTATACTACGTTCATTCTTGGGTCATTGTTTAGCCGAGTTTTGTTATAAATTATATTGTTCCTACCATGCTCTAAACTTGTACTTTGTAAGTGAACCTATGATAAAAGAAATAAACATCAAACGTTGTGCTCGGTGGTAATCGACATGCAAATTTAGTACTTAACTGTCATTACTAGAAATGCGTAAATTGAATGGTTTGATTTGTGTTTTCTTACCATTCCAATAAATGAATGAATGTTCTTCCTAGGAGCACTACACAGAAGTGGCCCATTCCACGTCGGTCCGGTTCCTGGATGGCAAAGAAGTCCACCTCGAGTTCTCCGGCAACCTGGTGCCGGTGACCAAGTCCGGCAGCCAGCCCATGTTCGCCTTTGACGCCTTCCGCGACAACCGCGTTGAGTTCACGGTGCGCGTCAAGCATCCGGAGGAACCGCCGGCTGGACGGATCTACTTCATGAACGAGCCTAAGGTGTGTATTTAAAAAAAAAAGATAATGTTGCTAAAACATGGGTAATAGGGGTGATAAATCTCTTTACACCTTTAAAAGGAGCGTGAAAAGACATCTCGCGTGCCAGTATGGCGATGATGACGGTATTAAATCCGTTGTCATTGCGATGTGGGCTCTTGCTTGCTGATGAATATTCTGAGCTACTATAAAAATGATTTTATTGAGTTTGTCAGTTAGATTTTCATAATATAATTTATAATATATATATATTTTTTTACATAAAAAATAAATATTGATGAAGATACAGCGCATCAAAGTTAAAACATAGCTAATATTATTGCAGATATGCCCGGTTGCAATATTTTACGATTTTTTAGTGTTAAAAATGACAATCTGGTTTTCTATGAGTCGTTAACTCTAATTGGCTACTTGACAGTGTTAACAATAAAATATGTAAAGTGTTAGATATGTTAGCTTATTAGTTAAGTAATCATTAGATAGATAGATAGATATACTTTATTGCACAAAAACTTTACAGAAATAGGTTTTACAGATTGATTATAGTACAATTTAGGCGGTCTTATCGCTAGAAAGCGATCTCTTCCAGACAACCTTAAGGTAGAGGAAATAGTAGATGGCAAGAAATGGGTATCATTTTACATTTTTACTTTTTAATTAAAAGCATAGTTAGTATTTTATTTTTGCAAAATAAATTTTAGTTTTTTTATCTGTGGAACAAAAGAACCGAAACGGAAACCACCATTGCAATTCGGAAATGACAGCTGTCGGCGAAAATTATTTATTTTAATGTGGCGAAACAATGATTATTTTACAGATTAAATTGAATTATTGTGTCTCTAATCGTATAAAGAATTTATTGAAACATTTTCCGTTTATCTTAATTAAGTCGTTCCTATGCGTATCGGTTCGTTGTCTAGGACGTTGACGTCATAATTGCAACAGTGACGCGACTAGGCGTTTTCGCGCGCCTTTTAAATGTGTTACTCAAAATCTTATTTTTCTCTGGTTATTTAGATTATTTCCAGATAAATCGAATTGCTTGGGATATAAAATGAACGGGCGCACATTTTACAATACTTTTTCAAAAACTGTCAAGTAGCCAATTTCAAATTTGTTTTTCATATCAGCTGTCATCAGTCGTTTGTCGGTTATTTTTAGCTTACGCCTCGTATATTTTTTCAGTATCCGTAAATAGAACGAATCGTTTTTCAAATATTGGAACTGGGCATTGAGAAATCTACACTTTCGATTGTACTGCTTTCATCCAATACTTTTTCGTGGTTCAAAGCTATAAATACTAAAGATACTATTAATATTCGTACCGATAGACTATCCAGTGTAGATGCAATTGTATAGTTCGGCAAGTGTAGTGTACGTGTGCGCGTGCGCAGGTGCCGAAGGGCGAGCAGTCGCAGACGCCGGCGTGCGTGCTCGACGTGCAGCTGCCGGACAACATCGCGCCGCGCGCCGCCAAGAGCCAGCTCGACTACCTCAACCTCGACCAGTCCGGTGAGGGAACAATCACTTACCTCGGAGCATACCTCTTACAAGACCTACTAATCTCCTTAAAACGACCTCGACCTCTGTAAAACAAATAAAACTATTCGGATGCCGAGGTCAGTTAACAACACTCTTCCCTCTACCTAAAATCTCGTGTATTTTAACAAAGAAGCTTTATATAATAATTATTTATCTTAAAGAAGCTTATTTAAAGTTGCTTTTGCTGTTTGTTCGTCCCTCAACCTCAACCACTGACATATCTCTTATAAGACAAACGTTTGATCTCCTCACACCAACCTATAACCTCTGAACAGACCATTAAACTATTCTGATAACGAGGTCAGATGGTGAGACTCCTCCCCTACCTAAAATTTCGTTTATTTTTTGATAACCTTTACAATATATAATAAACCAAAGTATCAGATGACAGACCCTTAACCAAATCGCATGTTAAATTAAATTTATTATTCAAGATAAAAAAGTATCCAATGTGTTATCTAAATAGGATATTTCATCCAAATCCTGAAGTTTTTGCGTGAAAGAGTAACAAACATACATCCAGATTCCACACATACAGATATCCTTACAAACTTTAACTTTTATAATATAAGAAGGATAGGATTTTATCATAATATGACATTCACTGTTTGTTCGTTTAGATATAAGAATAGTCAACAAATTTTAATACAGTTTTCGTTAAACACTAAAATCAATTTTGTTTAATAAAAATCATTCTAATATGTTCTATTTTAATTTTCAAGTAGTAAAAATCAGTTAATCAAGCATTATTAAAGCCATAGGACATTATAAGAATATTATATATGCTGCGTTTTGCGAATAGGACGTTTTGCGCCTAAACCTAGTTTTCGGCTATAGAGTGATTCAAGAGGATATGATATAGTTTGTAAGTTCCGTATCTTTTGCAGGCTTCGATGCGCTGAAGGACGAGCTGAGCTTCCACTGGGGCGAGCACAACAACAGCCTCGGGCCGGGCTCGCTGCCGTACCACCACGACAGACAACTCAACGGACATGTAAGTGCATACATTTGACTACCACTGTAGCCGGGAGGCGAGCAACCGGTCTTTGGAGTAGCGCTATCTCTGAGCACCGAGGTCAGGTCAACGTTGAAACTAAACTTTCCTATATTTAGGTCGGGTCGGGTTTAGGTCGGGTCAACGTTGAAACTAAACTTTCCTATATTTTATCGAAACAGAAAAAAATAATTTCTCCTTGCAGTGGCTCGAACCCACGGCCTTCAAGTATTGCGCGTGCTCTCTCCCAACTAAGCTACAAGTTATGGTAGGCAAACATTTTTTCTGTTGTATCACAACCTCCGGTTTCCTATGTTGTCTCCGGTCTGAGTGTTGTGGTAACGTCGTATTTTCTGTAACACAAGTGCTTTAGCTACTTACCATAGAATCAGGACAATTTATGTAATGTTATCCAATATTTTTTTATTTATGCGGTCAGCAGCATATTTATGTAAACACTTGCGGTTAGATATTAGGTTTTATGGCCACTACATAAAGACGGTACAAAGTCCAAAATTTATAGTTTTACGTGTGGATTTCCCTATAATATGTATAAATGTGCAATGGATATGATAGTTAACTACGCCCGGGCCTGGTGTAGTCTTAAGTAACAGAAATATACTAACTTTAATCACGAGTAAAATTTTTGAATGTACCTTTTTTAAATAACTGTCGAATGAAGGTAATGTTTCATAGTCCAGTAGTTAGCCAGATCAGTGACCTTTGGCCAATTAATACTAGTTCGTACCGTTGACTGGCGTGTGTTATGGTTCACCCTTTTACTTGAAAATTGTGAGTATGGCATCTGTAATATATTTAACGTGTGACGCGCTGTTAGATTCATAGTGGAAGCTCTAGACTAGAACATAGCTCAAATTCAACGCTGGAACAAAAATTGTCAGAAAAAAATAAATAAAATAAAATTAGTATACCTATGTATTTTTTCTAAAATAGATTTAGAGTAATTTATATAAACGCCTATAGAATGCCACTTTTGCATTATTATAAAAAAAATTTTTACTTACTTTTATCGTTTTGTTTACAGGATAAAATTATTACAAACGGTGACGTAAAATATACGGACACAAAGGACTCTAACGACAAAACCCCGAAACCTCAAGGTGAGTTGGACTTATTTAGAATATACAAATTGTTCTTGTTTTGTTAACCTTTGGCCCACAATTATCTAATTTGTACTAAGTACAATAAAATGTTCACTTTTCATTAATGTTCCATAGTTTAACTGTGTTTCGTCAATTATGTTAACCCCTTAATTGGGAAAGAGTTACATCAAGCCCACTTATTAATCGCCATGACACTTACGAGATATAAGTCGTGGTTCCTAGACATTTTTAATACAATTTGTGTGGATTAATTTTGTTCGCATACCCTTATATTTTTAACCGCATTCTATTGGTTAAGGCCCCACTACTCCCTCGTATACCCATGACTCATTCTTAACTTCCAGCCAACGGAGACGCGTTACACGTCGACTCGAACAAGGTCAAAGCCACATTCGACTCCGACGAAGACAAAACTCCCATGAACACCCTTGAAAAAGGCAAGAAGAAACCCGAAGGAGGCTTCCTTGGAGGTATCACTGATAAAGTGAAAAACGTCTTCAGTGGAAGCGAGGAGAAAGACGAGAAAGAGTCGTCCCCCAAACCGCAACCCAAGCCTCGGGACTCGAAAGAAAAGAGCCCTCCTAAACCCACCCCTAGAATTATACAAGAGGATTTGTTAGATAAAGTAGAGGATATGTTCAAGGACCTCAAAACGAAACCACACCAAAAGGAAGACGAGGAGCTTCAAAGCCAAGTGTACAACACCAAATTGGTAGTGGACGAAGTTGACAAACCTTTGAGTGCAGTCACTGAAGACCTCTATGATCAGTATGCTAACATGCAGCCCGTAGAAACACCCCTGCGTCACAAAGTGAACGATCCCTTCCAATTTCCGAAGTGCTGCGACGGCAAATACAAGCACAGCCACGATGAAACATCTAACGTTGTCGATATAATTGAGCACGCCAACTTCACAGCCCATGAGAAACTCAATGAAGCTGGCGACAGATTGCACAGTGAACTACAAGACGGCTTAGGCAAGATAGAAGAAGAAAAGGATATCATCAAACAAAAGTCCAGCGATGTCAAAGACGATCTTTCATACGAATTCGATAAAATTAAAGGAGACTTGAAGAGCAAGGAAAATCAAGTTGAAAACGCAGCTAATAACAAATTGGACGATTTATCCCAATCGGCTGATAAGCTGAAAGAAGACGTCAGTGCGAAAGCGTCTGAGGTTAAAAATGATATTGTTAGCGAATTTGATAATATCAAGTCTTCCGCTCAAGATGCCTTCGGATTCCTAGCGCATAATGCTAGCAACGCGAAGGACGAATTAAGAAGCAAAGCGAATGAAACTGACTTTGCTTCTAGAGAAAGAGCTGAACAGCTCAGACTCAAGACGGGAGAATTTGTTACCGCTACAAAGGACACTGCTGATGATCTCAAAAACAAAGCTAAAGATGCCAGTGAAAACCTTAAGAACAATGTCCAAGACGGTTCTGAAGCAATCGCAGATTCCATTCATGATGTTAAAGAAAGCTTAAGCAAAAAAGGAAAAGACCTTAAGGCTGACCTCAAGGACACTGCTGAAAATGTCAAAAATGCCACCAGTGAAAAAGTACAAGAGGTAACTGAAACAAAAGAGAACTCTAAAAGTAAGAAGAAGGACAAAAAGAAGAACAAGGAGGGTAAAGGCTTCTTATCTGGTTTTGTTAGTAACATCTTTGGTGAGAAGGAAAAGCTTGAAGACGGCGTGAAAGGCAAAATTGCAAAAGGCAAGCAGGCAGCAAACGAGCTTGTCGAAGAAGCTTCAGCTAAAAAGAATGAAATCGAAGACAGTGTTGCCAAGAAACAGGCTGAACTAAAAAAAGACGCTGAAAATGTAGCGCAAAGCGTTAAAGATGAGAAAAACAAAGTTCAAGCAAGCGTCAATAATAAGATTCATGAAGTGAAGGACACTGTCCAAAACAAGAAAGATGAAGCCCAAAAGGCCGTAGCTGATAAAAGTCAAGAAATTGAAAGCTCCATCCAGCAAAAGAAGGATGAAATATCTACAGCAGTACATGACAAAGTAGAAGAATCTAAGAAATCTGTAGAAGATTCCAAAAAAGTCATCGAAGACAAAGCAGTTGAGGTTGAAAGTGCCATCAAAAACAAGAAAGATGAAATTGCTGAAGCAATTCAAAATAAAACAGATGACGCTAAGAAGGCACTACAAGATACAAAAGATGCGTTAACTGATAAGGCACATGAAGTTGAAAGTTCCATTCAAAATAAAAAGGATGAGGTCGTGACAACCGTGCAAAACAAAACAGATGAAGCTAAGACTGCGCTTCAGGACGCGAAACACGCAGCTGAAGATAAAGCTCATGAAATTGAGTCTTCCGTTTCCAACAAGAAGGATGAAATTGCATCAGCTGCGCAAACTAAAGCAGAAGAAGCTAAGAAAGCGTTCCAAGAAAAGAAAAATGAAATCATCGATTTCCTACAGAATGAGAAAGAGGCAGTCCTTGATAAATCGGCAGAGGTTAAACAATCTGTTCAAGATAAAAAAGACCAACTTGAGAACTCATTTGTAAATAAGAAAGATGAAATTAGTGCAGCTATTAGCGATAAGTCCAACGAAGTAACGAAGGCAGTACAAGATAAAAAATCTGAAATCGAGGGAGATTTTGAGAGTTCAAAGGAAGCTGTAAAAGAAAAAACGGTAAAAGCTAAAGATGCAATTGTAGATTCCAAGAACCAAGTTGAAGGTTTTGTACAGAACAAAGCTCAGGAAGCAGGCAAAGCGATCCATGACACGACGGAGAATTTAGAGAATGCTTTCCACGAGAAAAAAGGTCAATTGGGAGCTAAGGCAGACGAAGCGGCGAAATCACTTCAAAGCAAAAAGGATGATGTCGAACAGGTATTCATCGACAAGAGAGATCAAGTTGAAGGCGCTATTCTAAGTACAAAGGACGATTTCCAACAAGCATTCTCCGATAAGAAAAAACAGGTTCAAGATTCTCTCCAAAGCAAAAAGGATGATTTCGAACACGAATTCTTCGACAAAAAGAATCAGGCACAAGGTGCTATCAGCGGCGCTAAAGACGATTTCCAACAGGCATTCTTTGACAAGACAGACCAAGTTAAAGATTCTATTCAAAGCAAAAAAGATGATTTCGAACAACAATTCAGCAATAAAAAAGATCAGGTACAAAATGCTGTCGTAAATGCAAAGGACGATTTCCAACAGGCTTTCTGTGACAAGAAAGATCAACTGCAAGGAGCCGTGTTAAGTACGAAAGACAACTTCCAACAAGCATTCACTGACAAGAAAGATGAAGTACAAAACAATGCGCAGTCGGAATTGGACAGGATAAGACAAGAAGCCGAATTGACAACGGAGCAGATAAAGAAGTCTGCAGAAGACGCAATTAACACAGCCGCCGATAAGAAATCTGAAATCCAATCTAACGTTACGAACAAACTGTCAGCCGTGAAAGTGTGCACACAAGAGAAGTTCGATGAAATGCAAAAAGCGGCCAGTGAGCAAGCAAACGACCTGCAGAGGTCGACGAAGCAAGCGTTCGATCACGCACAAGATTCGACCTTGAGTTCTTTCGATAAGATCGAAAGTTCAGCCAAGGACAGAGTGACGGACACGTGGGAGGATCTCCAGAGTTCCACGCGCGATACGTTTGCTGACTTCAGGGATGATGCGCATAGTTTGGGCAGCTCCGCTCAGGACACTCTGCACAGCTTCCAGAGTTCTGCTGGCAACACGTTTGACAGTTTGGACGATTCCGTCAAGGAGTTCGCTGGCGGAGTCCAGGGGTCTGCGGTGGAACTCGGCGAGCAATCGAAAGAGGTGTTCGGTGAAGTGAAGGGATCCTTCGAAGGCTTCCAGGTATCTGCTGATAATCAGCTGGAGGATATCAAAGGCGCAGCTAAGAGTCAAGTTGAGGAGTTAAAGGGTTCGGCTAAAGGGCAAGTTGATGAGGTGGAGGCTCGGTTGGGGGCAGCCGCCGAGAGCGTCCGGCAGGGCGAGGAGGCAGTGGTAGACGCGGTCGCAAACGAGACAGACAAGTTCACGAGCAGTCTCAACGATTTGGGCAACTCTGTCTTCGGATCTTCTGGGAAAGGTAATATGCCACACGTATACAAATAACAATTCATTTAATTCGAATAGTACATGTTTTATTTAGAGAATTAGATTTTTGACTAGATACAACACTCTTAGTGTGAGTTGCACCAATTTAACTTTGACAATTACTGACTATTTAACCGCTATCAACTTTTAAAAAAATTGTAAAATCAAAATAATACTCAGGTATTAATAAGTTTGACTCTCTTTGAAAATAATGCAAAGTAAATCTAATAACTGGTTTGAATCCTACTTCTACCGAGATGATATTGAAGAAATAAGGAATCTCTGTAGATTTGTTATAGTCATAGCATACATTGTTGGTTGGTAAATAAAGAGACAATTAAGTAAGTAACAACCATTGTTAACGATCAGTTTAAGTTTAGAATTTACAATGAAGCTGTAAGAAAGATTTGACGATTACCACATCATTTCATTTTCTTACATTTTTTATAAAGTGACAGCAATTAATAACGTTTAGTTGGTGCAACTTAATCTTAGTATAACTTATCACCAACGTATTTTAGCAATTAAACAAGTAACATTACATTGACATTATGAGTGGGTGTGTTCGCACATACACATACTATAACTGTATGTGTTCTCCATCAGGATTTATGAAGGATTCGAGCACCAAACTATTGGAATCAGAGAAATCACAGTCATCACCATCACCACACAAAAAGAGTTCCGGGTAAGTCATCAAAAAAGTTACTAAAATCAAGTCTTTTTCATAGTTTTATCACGATTTGTAAAAATGTAAATAACGGCACGAAAGTTCTGGCACGGAACTAAATCACTGTGACAAATATGTCCAAAATCAGATTGTTATTCATACTGTACACTTCCATTGTCACTTTAATTTCCATTTTCATAAAACTGTGAATCTTAATTTTTTAAATGATTTCCAAAATTGTGATTTATGTATTTCATGAGGTCCCTTTTTTTCCCAAATAATGAATATACTTATTCAGCCTTTCTTACTGTTGGAAACTACTGATCGGCTGGATTAAAGCAAATACAATTTTATTTTTACATACAGCGATCTTTAAATATTAAAAAAAAAATCAGAAAAACGTAAAATCCTCTTGCAGTGTGCGATTCGAACCCACGACCTTCACGTATCGAGCGTGCGAGAGCTGCTCTTCCAATTGAGTCGAGTTGGAAGAGCAGCACGCAAAATATAATATTCTAAAACTTGTAAATGCCCCGATTTCACAGTTTTCCAATACAAAAGCGTTTTACAGAAGTATCGGAGCTTTTATTCCAAAATGGCTTCTGAAAAACTCGTCATTTGTAACACTAATGCCTGCTCCTAACTCCACCCGCACGCATTTCAGGATACCGAAGTTAAAACGGAAGAAATAGAAGCCGCGACGCCGCAGACAGATGTATGATATAGTTGTCTAGTTGTTACTTGTATTTATTATTATTGTTACGAAGCTTTACGACGGAACGATTATTTCAAACACGCAAATCTTTCGAGCACGTATTAGACTTAGCATTGATCCTTACTGCTGTTAACATGTTCATTGGATAATTGTTGTAATTAATCTGTGACCAAACTAACTTGAAATTATGTGCAATTCTATTTTTTTTCATACATCTACTTTTAACTTAAAATAAATATTTTTAGACTGCAATTGATTAGCATCAGAAAATACTACTATTAGCCTTTTTGTATATCGATGTTTGTTAATAGGTGTAAGGATTTCACATTACATGTTGTAAAATTGATACATAAGAAAAAATCGTTTTGTTAGCGCGTAGGAGCACTGTATATTTTATATGACGCAAGTTCCAGTGATTTTCTCGATCTATATAAAATAGAAACCGTTGTTCTGTATGTCCAATCGGATTTTAGTCACTCTCTTAAAGTTTAAACTAAGAGTATGAATATATTTAAGTATTTCACATTGTGTCAAATTTTAATGATTTTTTTTAACTTTTGACTAACGAGTTTTGATTTCAAAGAAATCAATTTATTACTTGTTTAGAAATTAACTTCGAAATAAATCGAACGATGGTGTTTTAGCTTCAGTATTTAACAAATGTTTTATAATTTATACAAATGTTTTACGTCGAGTTAGTGTCTGTAATCTTGCCTGTAACTGATATTATTTTTATATTTTATTGAGATCTATGTTTTACAAATCGACATAAAGTATATTTGAAATCATTTTATATGTAGAATATAAACGCAATTTAAGTAATTCTAATCAGATTATTTGCATTTTATATTACACTTTATTTTGATTAAGTTATTATACAATCTAGATAGATGCCATTTATTGGTGTTTTGTGTTGCATAATTTATTCTATTTTAATTGTGTTTTCCTTATAAAGTTTACATTGCTTTTGTACAGAAACGAAATGTTTGCTAAGATCAAAATATAGTATAAAATATAGCATGTTGCATCGCGCTTCGTAGGTGGTTATATTGTTAATGGTTAACTATATGTACCTACAGTAGTTTTGACTACTAGAATAGATCTGCTAGTTTATTTATTTTCTGTAATGATTATTACAAGCACTATTTCTAATTTTCAAATCTTTTTTGGAAAAATCGAATGTTTTATAAATAGTGTTTGAAATGCTGTTGATGTCACAAAGCTACTTTCTGTATTTATTTTGATGTTAAATACACTATCGAAAGAATAAATAATTTACTATTTATCTTGTCTATATCACTTGTCCATTGATGTTATAGTCGTTGGAAACAAATTTTAACTTAATTTTTTGGAGTGTAGATATTTTCAAAATTTAATAAGGTACCTATATATTTGTATCATCTATCATTACGTTGCCTAGACTACATCTAACTGACTGCCATTGTATATTAATTATGGCATTACCTACATCATGAACAAAATTGAGATGCGAATTAAAATTTTCACGTTTCCAGTGTTTATAACATTTTTGACTAATCTCTCCCTTGATTTTAATTTAGAAACATATGTATAGACATTTTTGTATACATTACATGACATCTATATGTTATACATTGTATAACTGAAATCAACCACAAGAGAATCGTATTTACAAACTTACAAACACTATTCTCACGACAAAAGATCATGTAATCATTGCAAGCAATATCCACTTAGCACGTTTTAGCACGCAAGACCTCGAGTTGCTAGTTATTTGCATATTTTTACTAGAAAAAGTGAAATTACTGTTATTTAGTGACTTGAGGTTTTGTTTTTACCAAAATATGATGTATTGGTGCAGTTAAGACTTGAATAAATAATGTAGTCAATGTTATTGAACTAAATATGACAACCTATAAAAATAAATTATTATTCACAACCTATTGGTTGAATTAAAAAAAGCTAGAAATTTAATAATTACCTATAAAGAGATGCATTTTTCAATTAAAATGTACCTTTTTCTGCGGAATTAAATTATTTGAAATAGTTTAATATATTGTAATAGTTTGTTTTTATACGCATTGCCATAGTTTTGTTTCAATACTTACGAGTACATATTTCGTTCTTGACTGCACCTGACATTGTATTTTCATTCATCAACCGCCGCACTTGCATCCTGCACATTTTTATTGCGGTAAGTTTTTTTTGCTGCGTTTAAGTTTTGTTGCAATTTGTTGTAGGTATATTGAGAACTTGCCTTTTTAATGCTTAATTTAAAGCTGTTTTTGTTAAGCAACGATATCATTTGACCAAACTTTCAGAAGTTATACGGTTTTTCACACAAACCAGTATCTTTTATGCAAATCTGTCGCGTAATACTTTGATTTTAAAGGTTATAAGGTTGAGATAACATTTAAAATGATGTTTCAGATTTTTTTCCAAACTCCGGCGCAACCTGTGATGGCCGCCGAGAGGAGCCGAGCGCAGTGCCGCCATCTTAGTTCATACAAAACGTTGCGTTGAATATTGTACTCAAAGTGTACCGCATATGGTTTACATTGATATGGCTAAAATATTCTACAAAATCTTAGCTTAGCCAAAGTATAGGGTCGCTTACTGCAAAAGCAAGTACGCAGAAAAGAGCTGTGTCCGAGTTAATATAACGTCGAAAATACAGACTCAAACCACGATTTGTATTCGGGCACGCTGTGAAATTCCATGAAGGTGCGAAAAGGCATAATTATTTGCAAGTTTAATTCTGCATTTGGTCTATAACGTATGTATGTATGTAATTTATTTTCAAAATTAACAATTGTCCTTAATTTGTGATCATTAATAATGCCTCAATTAAATATACATAATATAAAGTGTAGAAAATTATATGATGTTTAGGTATTTAATTACTATTATCCTGTTACCATAGGTGACTAAAGTAAGTTTTAAAAACTTCACGGTTCATTTAAAAATTGACACGTGCTAGTTCCCAAGTCGATAGGTTTCAGTTTACTATGATGATTACATAGACATTCTGTAAAGAAATAGCCCACCTAGATTTAGGTACAGACGAGAAAATTCAATCTTTTTCACAGTTGCTATTTAACGTTGTCACATTACATAAATATTTGAAAAGTTAAATTCAATATAATTGTAATGAAGGCATATTTTAAATATTAATACAGTTTCGATAAACTCAAGAAATGGCTAAAACGGCTCATACAACATCTCCCCTGACAGTTTCAACAAAGTTCGTGGCCGTGGGTTCGATACCCATCCAGATGAAATATTTGTGAACATCTTTTAGGTATGTATGAGTGTTTAAAAATGTATTTACGTATACACCTACTGTGATGCCACCTTTGGAACTGGTTTCCATGACACAAGTGCTTAAGCTACTATGATATCAAGTCAATGTGTGTAGTCTGATGTTTTTCAGACACTCCAGAATAACAGACATCATTATATGTCAGCATTCGATTGTCATTGCGATTCAAGTACTTTCCTACTACGCCGACATACTGTGTGCGTCATATGTAGCCAATCTACGCAAGCCAACAACACTGTATTAATATTTAAAATGTAGGAAAGGTACAGTCAACAGCAAATCACGGTGAAAACATGCAGTTAGATTAGTTCTTATACCCAGATGCGGTAGCAAGACCGAAATGCATGATCTGACGTTCTTCTGACTGTACATAACTAAGATTGTAGTTTCTTCGATCGTAAGTACCATTGTAGAGCCATAAGATACAAAGTTCATAAGTTAAGAGGCCATAGATATTCTATAGGTGCTTTGTAGACGGCCAAGGGCTTTGTTACGTCTCAATTACCAAAAATTAATATAGCTAGAGGAAAAAGGTTCCAGCATATTAAAAGTACCCTGCTGAAGACACAATTTTGTAATGTAAAGCCTTTTAGTTTTGAGCGGGTTGTGGATGTAAGGTTTTTGAAGCTAAAATGGATCTTTTGCTTATGGTCTGTATTACTTATACCCAGTTATTCATAAAAAGGAGGATGTACGGGGGTGAAATGTACTTTTAACCACCCTGAAAACAGGTCCTCATTATAATTCCAGCCCATCTACAAAGGAATAACTGAAGAAATATTTTATTGTAACGTGACTAAACATTAACCAACCGGGAATATACTAAAGAATTACCAGTTAAAGGAATGTCCTAATGTGTGGTTATATCTAGTGCCACTAATGCCACCATTTATAGAAAATATGAGAGGTTTAAATATTACTAAGCGTTTTATGAATAACAGGTATAATCTCGTTATTATCTCATTAATTCATCACACTATAGTAATCCTATTTGCACCAATCTATTGTACCAACATTTGCGTAAGACGTTTTGTAACTACTACTATGTAACTATTGCTATTGGTTTAAATGTTATGCCACATTTGTAATTAAAGCGTTTCTGGTCTGTAATAATATGTAGCTTGGTAACAAAATCGTTAATCCGAATGGAACTACTGGAAATTTCAATAATTCAACTCTGAATTGGACAAATTGATATCTTATAACATATATATAATTGACTTATTGATATCATAGAATCGGTTGAGCCCATTATGTCCAATTCGCAAAATGTCCAATTCTAACATTGTCCAATTTAAATATTTGTCGTTTGGCTCGGTACCCAAGTGCGAACCGAACCAATCGCAAATTTGACTAATTGCAAACTGGACGAAAATAGCTAACTAGACAACTAGACCAATTGCGAACCGGACAAATTACGAATTGGACCAATTGAGACTTGGACAATTGGACATTCGTCATATTGGCAGTAAACTTTTTACTGCAACAATAACATAAGTAAATATATTGATCGTGGATTTTATAACACATTAATATCAAACATTGTGGCAATACTCTGCATGAACAATGTTACAGACCAGTTAAGACGTATATTATTGACATATTCGTATATTTATTATATCTGTTTTGATTGATATGTAAGTATAACATTTTGGTGTGATTGGACTTATATTTATAATTGCATTTTTATATTCATATACGTGTGTTAAGGATTTAAATTTTATAAATTCGTTAGTTATTAGTGTTATTTAAGTATGTAGTTATTGTAAAGCCGGTCACAGTTGATTCCATCAAGTTATCATTAGATACCTATATTTACTTTAAAATTAAAACTTTAAAGAATTTCTAAACCAGTTTGTTCATAACGGTTATACGAAATTCATGTAGTACTGTGATGCCAAAATATATGAAGATGAGTAAGTTGATAATTCTGTTAATTTATTCATAGAGTCTATGTTCACTCTATTTATTGCTTTATAGTAAGTAATAAATCATAAAAAAATACATTGTATTTTAATTCGGTTTTCCCATTTAAAATCTTTGATGAATAAGACTAAATGTTTATGACAAACGTCGGATGTGGCAATCATATCAAACACTTTTAAAACTAAGGTTCTTGGATAATATGAATTGGTATTTTTCTACAATAATATTATAAATGAGGAAAGATTTGTATTCTTGTATGTTTATAATGATTACACTCAATAACTACTGTGCCGATTTCAAAAATTCACCATTGGAATGCTACATTCACCTTTTAGGCCCGTAAAAGTATCGAATTGGGGCAGCCCGACTGGTGAAATACCTCAACCTTACAGAAGACCGCAGTCAAATAACAACCAATTCTGTGTTGTTCTGTTCCTGCGTGTGAGTAAGGTTGCCAGAGCTCCTGGGGGACGTTAGTAGCAGGGGTCAAGCCTTCAAGGTAAGGGCGACGAGTTCAATAACAGATTTATTATGCTGTACTTGTCACCCGTAAGCTAGGACCTCATTACCACCTAACATCAGGTGGTATGAGGTCAATCTTGAAGTGCGATATAAAATAAAAATAAAAATTTAAGAGGTAAGTCCACACGTACGAAGTTGCGGGTGGCTGCTAGTTATATTTCAAAATGAATCGCTGTCCGATGTCTCGCTAAAACTCGAGAATTGCTGGACGTATTCGACTGTTTTGATATAATAGTGACCCAGGGAAGGTTTTAATCACCCAAAACATTCTAGAGGGAGATGAGGGGGCTGCTTAATAAGCGGCCATTCCGACGGTGATTATGTGGACTTCTGGAGGACTTCTGTTCCCATGGCAACACCATCAAGGCGATGAGGTCCACTGGGGTGTTTTAGTGGGTATTCCTGCCTGTTTAGGTAGAGCAGGGCAGGGATTCGCACACACGACGTCACCTCCTTCGGGTGACCGTACGGTGCGTCAATGCATTTCCCCCAGCACAAAAAAAGGCCAACTTTAAGGGTTACGACTTCACAGGTTAGAGGCCTAAGTAGGCTGGGGCGACTAGTATGTAAATAAAAGCAATGATTAAAAATAAACACATTTAATAAGGCACTAAATTAGTTAACATTTGATTAATTATCTGAAATTTTGGTTTGAACAATAAGGAATGATAACTTTAACTTATGATAATAAGGCACTTAAAGTGTACGTTCAATATTATCACAATGTGCTTAGTATTACTTAAATAACTTAATACAATTACTACTTTACTACTTTTGCGAACATTTGCTGTGATTTGGTAAAAATATTATTAAAAGCTACATATTTTTTTTACCAAACATACAGTTAGATTATTGGTAAAAATATTTAAATAATAAATAAATAACTTTTTCAGATTTTTTGACATATAAAAGTTATTTATTTTTTTCCTTAAGCATAAAACGGCATATAAAAAGCATATCAAAATTTATTTAAAAAATACTATTTGTGTCAGTGACAAATTAATACAATTGCGACAAAGTAGATTTTCATATTGAAACAAATTACAATTATCAGTTAACAGTCCTAAAAAGACCAACAACGATGTGCTAAAATCTTGCATTTTAAGGTGAGTCAAGAATACCCCCTGACGAATATTTATAAAAATTACTTATTCACGAATTTTAGTTTTTAGCCAGAGTATAAATATAACTCACATTTTCTTCCTTATCATTTTAGTATTCATTTGTCCATAAATACGATTAGCTATGATTATCTAAATAAATATTTGAATTATATAGTAATTGTTATAAAGTAGGTATAACAACCATGGTTATAATTCGTATAAAAGTGGTATTTTATTTCATACAAAATTCTTACTGACTCGTCATAAGTTTATATTCATAAGTATAAAATTAAATACATAAACATTGGAAGAATAACGCAAAAACATCTTAAGGTTTTGCTTGAAACATTGTAATACATAATATAATTGCAATAATGTTTTATTATCACAGATGGCCTGCTGAATCTATAAGTAAAACTTAACACGATGATTCGAGCGGGTAAAAATACTTTATTTTATTGTAAAAGGTAGCGAAGTAGATAGAAAGAAAATATTTTACTAAAAATACTATGTTCCGTCCTTTTGAACTAAGTAAAGAAGTGGCAGTCTTGTGGATTTGTAAACGTCTTGTTCTACCCACAATTCATTAGTACCACCCTGCATATTCAACTATAAATACGTCTTCAAGATAAATAAAGTAAAAAAATAAGAGGGTATACAAACAGTACAAACAAAAATATCAAAAATGTAATAAGATTACTTAAAAATGTTAATTAAGTTCAAATACTTCTAGTTCAAAATACAGCATAAAAACATTAAATTATAATCTAATTGCAATTTCACTATCAACTTAAAATAATGGTAATTCATGATTTTGTCACTTTAAAAAACACAGTTAGTGATTAATTTGCATTGCATAGCGTCCAAGTAAACTTTTATGAAGATCTTTTATTTGTAAACTAATTAAACTAAATTATACTATCTGAAAAAATATGATACGCTTTGCGTAGTACACAAAAGGTCGTTCTCGATAATAATCACGTGGTAACGGAATAATACTTATAAAATAGGTTATTTATTTTAACATAATAAGTAGTCACTTAGCAGCCTCGGGTTCACGCAGAGAGAAAGTAAAAATAGTAATTACCCTGATAATTACTATTCACTAGCTGGGGCATATTATCTGATTTATTTCATTTAAACAAAGGTATTGGAACATTTTAACAAAATGTTCCCTCTCCGAATGGCGTACGTTTATATAAATAACTGTCGACTTTGGATGGAAAAGATTTAAAAGGTTTTTAGAAAACAAAGTTCTTTACATTTTAAAAAGATCTGTGATGGATTTATCAAATGCCAACGAAGCGAATGCAAATCTGACCCCATTACCTCTTATAGCATATTAAATATCGCGTAAATAATATTTAATAGACAAAAATTAAAATGTTTAAGGCCGTGTTCCCATTAGATTAAACGAAAGCGGCTTGCAAATTAAAAAAAGAGTGTATGTGCATAAATAAGATTGTGATGCGGGAAAACGGATCAAGTGCCTATTAGTACTGTAATTGGTGACGTAATACTTCAACGTTTTGACGTCTTTAAAATTATCTCAAATAACTTGAAATCGACTATTGCGTACCGCGTAAGATGAATCAAACACAAGCATTTAGCTGAACACCTATGTATACTTTAAGTGTACATCTCGGTGTATAGTTCAATATACCTAAGATTAAAGTACCTACAAGGTAGGTACTTTACCGGTGCGACCCTTGTATTTTACGAGGTACTTTTGTACAATACAGCTCAAAAATTTATATTATTAATAACATTTGCTCTGAAGACAAAAAATCCCGTCCTGATACTCCGCCTAAATATACACGCCTGTGTAACAATCAAACCTCCATGAGATTTTGTTTTTTTATTATCTTTTTGACATTCATACAGCCCGTAAGACCACTGTAATTGACTTACAAATATTATAATTAGCTGAATATTAAGTTTTTACTCAATACCTTTGTGTGTGAATTCGATTCTGTCATAACTGCCTTTGCTGCTCGTTGTCAAATGTGATAGAACTGTCACATTCCAAATAGTCCATATTCGTCAACTGCCTCTTTATCATCAAATGTGGCGTCTTTTTTACTCTCTTCTCCTTTAAAAACTTCGGTATCATCTGCTTGCCTTCCATAAGAAACTCAATTATCACCCTCTCGTAAAACAGAGCTACGAGCAAATGCCCAGCTGCTATTAAGAGAATAACGTAAGAGAGTAGGGAGTCTTTTGGCATTCTTAATTCTAAGAATTTAGCCAGCCACTCAGCGGGTGAGACTGTTATATAAACACAAAGTGCAGTCATTATGACCATACTAATCATTAAATGCTTATTAGTGACGACCGACTTTCTGTACGGAGATCCGTGGCTGAAAACGATGGCTTGGATTATGTATTGGAACATAGATATGGTGAAGATTGCGTAGTTCTCCCAGCATTCGTTCGCTTCATCACCTTCGTAAGTGTGTCTGACGTACCAGGGGAAGGTGGTGAGGGTATAGTAAGCTAAATACTGGGTGAGGAAGATCAGCGCCATTTGTCCTATTAGGGATAGGAGGGGGATGATGTTTAGAAGGGATGTGAGGGGTGGTACCTTGCAGAGGCGGCCGGTGTAGGCCTCAGTCATACCGAAGAAGAAAGCGAAGTTGACGATGAGTGCCACGTCGATGTAGAGGAACTGGAAGTCGGTCAGGTTCGCGTCGAAGTAGTACAGGAAGGCGACGGAGAGGAACTCGGTGAGCGAGTATGAGATCATGAACTTGAACACTCCGAAGCTGGTGGTCAGAGCGGCGCGGCCTGCGGACGGAAAGTAAATATTAGAGTTTTCACTTGAAAAGCAATACTGGGCTAATTTACTTCCATAGAATTTAGGGATGTAACTGGGGGTAGAGGGGGGGGGGGGACCGCGGTCGTTACCAACCCCTTCAATATGGTTAGTACATACGTCATGTAGCAAACCAGATGTAGCACCTATTCTGGTGAATAGGTGCCACATTTGGGGACAATAATACAAGGGGGAAATAAATAGTTACTCGAGTACTTAATTGTTTCATCACTCATCAAAACAAAACAAGTTGTTTCAAAGTAAGCTTCACACGGGAATAACTTAGATACTACTTCTGCTACTGTAACAAATCTACAAGTTTGTTAATGGTATATTTTCAGTAGATATAGGTTCCGATCCAGAAGAAGAATCACTTTTCAATGACTATTTTCAAACCTACCATGCCTACTTGAAATATTTGTTTTGATTATATTTGATCTGGAAAAGTGAAAAATGCTGTGAATGAACAAAGATAATAAAGCTTAATTCAAATTTGTCGTATAAATTTTGACAAGATAAACAATGTTCTGCATTCATACGAATATACTTCTATGCGGATTTGACGATGCCATTGGAGGGTTTTGTTAATCGACTCTGTTCTCGAGCTCGAACAGCGAGATGCCGGTGTGTGTATAGTGTACCTTCTCTGAGCACTCGCTCGACGCAGACGATGTCCGGGTGCGTGGAGGTGAAGGGCGCGGCGACGCTGCTCTCGAGCTCGGACAGCGAGATGCCGGTGTGTGTATAGTGTACCTTCTCTGAGCACTCGCTCGACGCAGACGATGTCCGGGTGCGTGGAGGTGAAGGGCGCGGCGACGCTGCTCTCGAGCTCGGACAGCGAGATGCCGGTGTGTGTATAGTGTACCTTCTCTGAGCACTCGCTCGACGCAGACGATGTCCGGGTGCGTGGAGGTGAAGGGCGCGGCGACGCTGCTCTCGAGCTCGGACAGCGAGATGCCGGTGTGTGTATAGTGTACCTTCTCTGAGCACTCGCTCGACGCAGACGATGTCCGGGTGCGTGGAGGTGAAGGGCGCGGCGACGCTGCTCTCGAGCTCGGACAGCGAGATGCCGGTGTGTGTATAGTGTACCTTCTCTGAGCACTCGCTCGACGCAGACGATGTCCGGGTGCGTGGAGGTGAAGGGCGCGGCGACGCTGCTCTCGAGCTCGGACAGCGAGATGCCGGTGTGTGTATAGTGTACCTTCTCTGAGCACTCGCTCGACGCAGACGATGTCCGGGTGCGTGGAGGTGAAGGGCGCGGCGACGCTGCTCTCGAGCTCGGACAGCGAGATGCCGGTGTGTGTATAGTGTACCTTCTCTGAGCACTCGCTCGACGCAGACGATGTCCGGGTGCGTGGAGGTGAAGGGCGCGGCGACGCTGCTCTCGAGCTCGGACAGCGAGATGCCGGTGTGTGTATAGTGTACCTTCTCTGAGCACTCGCTCGACGCAGACGATGTCCGGGTGCGTGGAGGTGAAGGGCGCGGCGACGCTGCTCTCGAGCTCGGACAGCGAGATGCCGGTGTGTGTATAGTGTACCTTCTCTGAGCACTCGCTCGACGCAGACGATGTCCGGGTGCGTGGAGGTGAAGGGCGCGGCGACGCTGCTCTCGAGCTCGGACAGCGAGATGCCGGTGTGTGTATAGTGTACCTTCTCTGAGCACTCGCTCGACGCAGACGATGTCCGGGTGCGTGGAGGTGAAGGGCGCGGCGACGCTGCTCTCGAGCTCGGACAGCGAGATGCCGGTGTGAGCCGCGCGGAGGGCGCCGCAGTCGTTCGCGCCGTCGCCGCACATGCCTGTACCATGACATTACAATTCTCACATGAGTTTAAGCAAACGATCATATGTTACGTGAGGTATTTTGTAAAGAAAAGTTTGAGCCGAATCACGCCCAATCTCTTGTGGAGGATGAGGATTCTTGATAAACATGACGTAGGATATATGTGCAAATAATTAAATCAAACACATATTTCTCCGATGTGACATACTTAAAGACAGCTCCATAAACATTACATCCAATTGGAGAAAGTTCAATGAAATTTTTAGTAATAACCCTTTATATTAATATACGAAACCCAATATGGATTAACTAAAGGCAAATCCAAAACTGACGGCTCAATTAGGTATTAAATCCATAGTAAGCAAAATGCCGTAGTTTTTCGTGATGTATTTTTTATATGTCGTTATGATGAAAAGCGTTTGATTATGTAGACCTGTAAATTTGATTCTGAAACTGCGACAATATGGGGTTACGCACAACTCCCTTAGTCTAATTCAGTTATCGTCTATTTAAACGGATTAAAAAAGTCAACGTAAATTTACCTAACTCTTTATGCTGCCCATTATTCATGGGAGTGCCTCAGGGATCGACATTGGGACCTTTACTATTTTTATTTACAATAATGGTCTGCTTTACATAAGTCTCACTTGAGATGGTATTATTTACTTTGTTTTAAAAATTAATAGGCAAAGTCCGTGGAAAGGCCGAGTCAAATCTCACATCTTCGTAAAGAGACTAACTAGAAATGTAGCCGTATCCAATCATTTGCAAAATTACTTCGAGCCAAGTTATAAAGTTTAAGTACTCACCGACATAATATCCCAAGGCTTGGTACTCGAGTATGAGCTGCTGCTTCTGATCGCTGGTCATGCGCGCGAACACTGCTCCCCGCTCCGCGACGCGCCCCACCATGTGAGGGTACTGTTCGCGAATCACCTGTGACACGCGAGGGGAGGGGGGACATCTTAAACTACCTTATAGAAAAAGCGCAGGTGGAATACTTCAGACTGTCTTTTTAAATTAGGGCTAAAATTGTACATAGAAAATTTTTATTCCTGTTCGCTTGGAGTAAAGATTTTGTAGATGCACATTTGCGACCTAAAATGACACTGGCAATACAAGGCTTCAAGCGCGTGATATTATATCAAAAAAATTATTTTTATTGTTATCTCAGTTTCATAAAGTTTAAATGTGGTTAGACTTTATAATACTTAAAGCCTTTTGCAATGATTGTGTTAATGTATAGACACTTGTGCACGCCATGACGCCGGGTACAATAATTTGTTTTTATTTTGAATGAAACTGTGGATCTACAAAATATTTGATCGAAGGCTGTTCACTAAAACTGCTGAATGGATTTGGTTAAAATGTAATAATTGAATAGATTGGACACTATAATAATATAATATGGTTTTTTATTCTTTGGTGCAACTGTTGATACCAGGACGCCTATTTTATTTTTTTATGTACACTTAATGCGTATCAAGAGCCTTTTGTAAGGCTTACTTAATGCTTAATGCGTAGTGACCGTACATACCTTCCACGTGTCGCCGGTCATCACAATTTTGTACATAGGGTCCTGTTCGGGGGCCTCTGCGCCGAGCGAGCCCGAGCCGGAGCCCGAGCCGGAGCCTGAGCCGCGCCACGAGCCCCGGCCGCTGTCCACGCTGCGCCACTCACGCTGCAACGGCGTCCGCCTTCCTACTGGCGACTGAACAAAAGAACTTACGTCAATAAGAACAATATATCCAACGATATCACATATTATTATTTTTTTTTATTGTAGCGCAGTATATTGGCTCCTCCCAGCCTGATGGTAAGCAAGAGAGGAACCCACATCGCGATGACAACGAATTTGATATCGAAATATCCTACCCGTAAGCATCGCCATACTGGCCCGCAAGATGTTTCTTCACGCTCCTTTTAAGGAATCCATGTCAAAAGAACACATGAGCCGGCAACGAGTTCCACTTCTTTATGGTCCGGCAAAGATAAGAGTTACCGAACTTTATTGTTTGTGATGGAATATTTTCCACGGTGAAGCGATGACATCGTTGGCCGGCTCTTGTGGTTCTGTGTAGGAAAGGAGAGGGTGGGATAAGGGAAAACAGTTCCTCGGAACACTCCCCATGATAAAGCCGATAAAAGACACTTAATGAACCAATGTCTCTACGTTATGCGCACAGCCCGTCGCTGTAACCTATCAAGGGCGTCCATGAGGTATTTGGCGGAACCGTCCCAGAGATGCAAGCAATATTCCAGACAAGACCGGACTTGAGTCTTATATAAAAGACAAAGCTGGTCCGGCGTGAAAAACCTACATAGCTTCTAAATTGAACAAAAGCGTTGATGCTGGTCGATTCTCTAATTCAATCAAATCTAAAATTATCATATTTAACCAGAATTAACGAATTATATAATTTTAGACAGATCAGTATGACTAATATTTTTTTGAAAAAATTAAATTCATTCATCACTTGTCCTAAGTCGTTCATTGTGTTGATTTCCAAAGTTTATCGATCAAGTTTCGGAATTATGGTGTTACGAACGTCTTTTAGTGCCCCTTATGTATGGGAGTGCTCCAGGGGCCAATATTAAGTCCTTTACTTGTCTTATCTATGAAGCATCTTCTGGTACAGTTAAAACAATGTGGCTTACACTTTGAACTTGTAACCTACAGCCTTTATGTCGTGTACATCGAAATTAAATCTTTTACGTGTACACAACGTAATATGTTTTTGACTTTACATTAGAAGCGAATCATTATTAGGTACTTAAATGTTTAATATACCTATTTTTTTTATACTCCAATCAAAAATCTATTTTACCAACTAAAAGCATGTCGTTTAATACATTTTCACACCAACATTTTCCGAGACCATTATAATTTTAGGTATCGTTTGGATCAACTGATATCTCTTTCAAAATCACTGACTAACAATAAATTGCTCGAAGGACCAACTACGTGAAAAGGCGAAAATCTCCGTTGGTATTGTCTAATCTATATATATATATATAGACATATTAGACAATACCAACGGAGATTTTATATAAAAGAAAGTCGTGTTAGTTACACTATTTATAACTCAAGAACGGCTGAATCAATAAGGCTGAAAATTAGTGGCGAGGTAGTTTAGAACCAGGAGTAGGACATAGGATACTTTTTTATTATTTTTTTCTTTTTATTTTGAAGTCTGCTCATTTATTTCCTCTAAGGCGAAACGAAGTTCGCCGGGACCGCTAGTAAGAGTATAAACGGGACCCTATTACTTAGACTTCAATATCTATCCGTACGTCTGTCGGTCCGTCTGTCTATCACCAGGCTGTATCTCAAGAACCATGAAAGCTAGAGAGTTGAAATTTTTACAAAGTATGTATTTCTGTTACTGTTATAAGAAAAAATACGAAAAACAAAATAAATTATTATTGAGGGAGCTCCCATACAACAAATGCGTTAGGGGTGAGAGCCTTCGCCCCGCAAGTCCGGTGAAAATGAAAAGGTCATCTGCGGCCATCATCTATAGTCAGTTAGGAAAAAAACCACAAATGTGTTTTTTTCAATCACTCACCCCTCGCAAAGTGCTCTCGCAGTAGACGAGCGGCGTCTTCCCGCTGGTGTCGTGGCTCAGCTGCACGACTCGCTCGCCGCCCGCCAGGATGCCGCACTCCCGCGCCACGCTCACCGCTGTGTGGATGTTGTCGCCTACACAACAATACACACACATACGTATTGTCAACATCATAAGTACATGTCGCCGGAAAATTTGGAAATCAGGGATTTCACGAAATCTCAATACATGTCGAATATTCAGGTCTATAACGTCTACTATTCCAATAGTAGTAAATTTAATTGTCAGATTAATCACTTTAGTTGATTAAAACTTTATTTCCTAAAAAAATGCACCAGTCAATGTATAATTTCGTTTCATTGCATTGTTTATTAACAATATTCTTGATTTAGGTCTTGACAGGGCTCGACCTGTCAAACAAACAAAGCTATTTTTAAAATGTACAAATATGTTTACATCACATCCGTAGTATTTACTGAAGAATTCGTGTTATAATGTTGGCTTTTCTTACCGGTAATCATGACCACTTGAATGTTGGCATCCTTCAGTTCCCTGATGATGCCGGTGGTGGCTGCTTTCAGACGGTTCTCCATGATTACCAGACCGAGGAATTCTAGGTCTCGTTCCACCTAAGGGTTTAGTTTTTTATAATTAATAGTAAAATGGTAACTATCTGCGAATTGGCCTCTTCTGTTGTTTGAACTAACTACAAATTGTTTTCTTGGCCTTCCTTTAGCGACATAAACGTAATAAAGCGAAGGCAAGATTGATAAAGGTAGAGAATGTATCAGGCGTTAAATCCGACTTTTATCCTTTTTTTAACGTACAATATCCTTACTTGAAATAAATTGATTTGTATGCAAATGCGAGACGAAGCATACATACAATATACGTCAAAGTTCTCGACAAATATTAATTGATTGGCTGAAAACACACCATACTCGTATTTTCAGCCAATTAGCAACTGACGCATTCATTTTGATATTTGTTAAGAGGGCGTTAAATATGCAATATAAAGATAAAGAGCGAAATGCAGCCCCTTGAAAATAGCATAGCTTGAAGTTCAACATAGGGGCCGTCTATTATTCATGTGATGTTTTTTTTGGAATTTTTAAACCCCCCCTCCCCCTTAGTGATACATGGTGAGGTTCAAGACTACCTCTCCCTCTCCTGTGTACTACGTGTATTATAAGTACCTACAAAAAATCTTAATTTTCAAAAACTATTTATTATAAAATACAAATTTAAGTATCATCAAGTATTATTTCAAAAAAGACTTGTGATATATTACTACACCCCCTCTCCTTTGTGATATTTTGTTTTTTATAGACCTCTTAGGGGGGGAACCTCTTTTGAGCCTCGCATGATTAATAGACGGCCCCATACGAAAAGGTGGTAAGTCTCAGCCTCACCTCGTCCCTGTGCATCTTCTGCAGCTGCTGGAAGTTGGTCTCCATGATGCGCGTCGCGATGGCGATGATGCGGTACCCCTTCTCCGCGTACGAACTCTGCACCTCGTTCAGGTTGTCCGGGACTTAGGAAGGAAAATAAACACCATAATTTTTAGCAAACAAAAACTCAATTTATGTTGCACTGCCGTACCTACTTCTCGTCATCTTATTTCCTCTACCTTAAGATTGTCTGGAAGAGATCGCTTCCTAGCGATAAGACCGCCTAAATTGTACTATTGCAATTTCTGCTGTTTTGTGTGAAACATATTTTATTATCATTCAATGAGTCTTGAGCTATGACAAGGCATGTTTTGATTGGATTTTTAAATCTATACTTACATAGGCAAGTCAATAATACTTTGCAGTAATGTATTATAGGTAAGTCGTTGAGTAATTTGATATACTTATATCGAATAACCACCAACCAAGTTTTGTCACGTTGTAGCAACGATTTGTAAACCTGTAATGTGTTCGCGTGCGTGAACGTTCAACGGTACTGACTGGTGTCGGGGCGGCAGAGGCGGCCCAGCGTCTCCGGGGCTCCCTTGCAGTAGGCGCGCAGCACGTCCTCGCCCAGCAGCCGCGCCACCACGCACGCACGCTGCAGCGACGACACGAACTGGTACTGCTGCACGATGCCCACCTCCAGCGGCATCTGCACGCGTTCAACAAAAAAATAAACAACGAACTAAAACGAATGTGTTACTTTTGACGAGAGTCCGCTTCTCTATTGGGATGCACCCTTAACGATGACTGTTAACGCCAGTGAACGATAAAAAACGCTTGATAAAAAAGTTTTAACGCTTGATAATGGCACTGTAAGGATCGTATGTTCTTTTATAAAAGTGGAAGTATTTCCACCGACCTAGGAGTTATCTGCTACCAACGTCCAACTACCAATCTTGGTTTGTTGTATATTATATAGTTAGCGACGAAAACTCTGACATCGCGATGTATTAATTGGCTTATCGTGCATTACGTATGGAGCGTTGTTTACTATGCCAATTCTGCTGACGCTGTATTTGTGTCGACAGCACAACGAAAAGTAAGGCACGATGGGCGTGGCTTAAAAAAGTGAGCTAACGACGGTACACATACCGTTTCCAAGGACGCTGCGAGTCAAAGACGCGGACCAATCACAACGCGTGTTCCATCCCTCTCTATGAAATCATGTAACTAACGAACCCTATCTATTCTCAAACTTAAACTCAAATATTTCTTTATTCAAGTAGGTTACATGAAACACTTTTGAATCGTCATTGAATACAATGCAATGTGATTCTTCTTCCGGTTCGGAACCTATATCTACCGAAAAGACACCGGTAAGAAACTCATCAGATCAGTAACTGATCTGATCTTATAGCTATAGCTATGTGTAGAACACTTTGGACCAAGTCATATAGTTTTATTTTGATGAGTGAAAGGAGCCGATATTTGTCGACCTAAACGCATTAGCCTTAAAGTTTTTTTTCAAGCGTCAATATTTTTATTACTATATTGCGTATCTATTGCTTGTGTCGGTGCCGATGATCAGATGAAGGAAGAAGAAGGAAAAACATGGAAGAATTCCCGTCTTATTATGACGAATTCTTCCATGTTTTTTTTCCTTCCCTGATCGCAACAAGGTTGACTTCCCTTGTGCTAATTCACTAGCAAAGATACAACACAACATTCATCAGTTTAATAAACATACATGTATGTCGTCGACGTTGATGTTGGCAGTTTTCTTCGGCTTCACGATGGTGGGCGTCAGAATGTCGTAGTTCATCGACTCTGGCACGTCGGGCACCTCCAGGGTCCAACCGGTAGACTCGAACATCTGCCGTGACAAATATATTCTTGATCATCAATATGTATATAATATAATAATATATTATAAAGCTGAAGAGATGGACTGCACTACCGGCTCGGAACCTATATTTAGCGAGAAGACAAGAACATTCCAATTTTAAGAGAGGCAGGGCAAAGCGATTCATCGCTCGAACTGGAGCAGCCCGACTGGTGAAATACCTCTACCTTACAGAAGACCGCAGCCAAATAACAATCACTCCGGTGTTGTTGTGTTCCTGCGTGTGAGTAAGGTTTCCAGAGCTCTTGGGGGGTGCTACATTAGTAGCAGGGATCAAGCCTTCAAGGTAAGGGTGACAAGTCTAGTAACGGTTTTACCATGCTATACTTTTCGCCCTTAAGCTAGAAACTCATTACCACTTAACATCAGATGGGATGAGGTCAACCTTGGAGAGCATTATAAAAAAAAAAATAGGTGGATAAATGATATTTTTAAAGTCCTTCACGCCGCACTAGCGATCTTTAAATATTTCACAGACATAGAAAAAAAATCATGTCTTACGGTGTTGGGCTCGAACCCACGACCTTCACGTACCGCGCGTACTGCTCTTCCAACTGATCTAGGTCGAGGTTGTGGTTGCAAGTTATCAAGTTATCGTAGGCGACGATTTTTTCTATTGTTTTAACCTCTTAGCCGCCAGTAAATGCCCTCTGCCGAATATGTTTAAAACTACATACTTCTAAGTTTCTTTAAAATAATCATATCAGGGGTCGTACCTTCAAATCCAGCGGATCTCCGGACAGCACTCCGTCCAGGCGCGTGAGGCTGTGGCAGGTGGCCATGCCGACCTTGAGGTCGTGGAGGTCATTCAGCTGTGAGGGGTCGCGCTGGGGCCGGCCCAGCCGCGGGGGCGTCGTCGCCGCGCTCACGGGGATCACACCCCACATGTCCATGCCGTCTTCAGTTAGGGTCCCCGTCTAGGAAAACACATGAAAAGGTTACGCCACGTATATAAATTAAGGAAAGGAATTCCTAATTTTACGGCCAGAGATGCCTGATCATTGGCATTAATTATAAACAAGGTACTTAAAAGTTGATTCACGTGTTTGAATTAGCGCCATCTTGTTTCAAATGGTGGAACTTCTAACTTGTTGCTTACTTTATCGAAGCAGATGCAGTCGAGGGAGCCGCTGACGTTGCCCGCGCGCTTGTGACAGCCGGCGACATCTAGTTTCAAACGGCGGAACTTCAAGCTACGTGCTTACTTTATCGAAGCAGATGCAGTCGAGGGAGCCGCTGACGTTGCCCGCGCGCTTGTGACAGCCGGCGACATCTAGTTTCAAACGGCGGCACTTCAAGCTACGTGCTTACTTTATCGAAGCAGATGCAGTCGAGGGAGCCGCTGACGTTGCCCGCGCGCTTGTGACAGCCGGCGACATCTAGTTTCAAACGGCGGCACTTCAAGCTACGTGCTTACTTTATCGAAGCAGATGCAGTTGAGGGAGCCGCTGACGTTGCCCGCGCGCTTGTGACAGCCGGCGACATCTAGTTTCAAACGGCGGCACTTCAAGCTACGTGCTTACTTTATCCAAGCAGATGCAGTCGAGGGAGCCGCTGACGTTGCCCGCGCGCTTGTGACAACCGGCGACATCTAGTTTCAAACGGCGGCACTTCAAGCTACGTGCTTACTTTATCGAAGCAGATGCAGTCGAGGGAGCCGCTGACGTTGCCCGCGCGCTTGTGACAGCCGGCGACATCTAGTTTCAAACGGCGGCACTTCAAGCTACGTGCTTACTTTATCGAAGCAGATGCAGTCGAGGGAGCCGCTGACGTTGACGGCGCGCGTGTTGAGGCAGTTGACGCGCGCCCGCTTGAGGCGCGTGACGGCGTACAGGCGGCCCACCGTCATGGCGGCCGGCAGCGCGGGCGGGATCACTATGGTGATGATGTCCAGCGCTTTGATCGCGATGTCGCCGGGCGTAAGGGCTCGGTATGCCTGTGGACAGTCGTCATATACTAAAACTAGCGACTTGTGCAAACTTCATAAAACCATTTACTCGCTAGTCTGAACAAAGCAATACAAACATTTGGTTCGGATAGATGAGCCCATTCTTCTACTATACAAAAATAAGTCGGGGTTTCCTGACGCTATAACTCCAGAACGCACGAACCGATTTCCACGGGTTTGCATTCGTTGGAAAGGTCTCGGGCTCCGTGAGGTTTATAACAAAGAAAATTCAGGAAAATTTTCAATAGAAAAGCGGGAAAATTCTCTAAGGCAAAACGAAGTTCGCCTGGACCGCTAGTAAGTTTATTTATTTTTTATTTATTTTTATTTAATTATTTATAAGCATACAAACATAATCGTTACAGGCTTACCCTAATACAATTATGTCGTTTTCGATGCTATATTAATAGCCAATCTTAAGACCTCATTTGGCCTACTATAAAATAAATCAGAATGCTCTGCCATGGCATTCAGTAATCAAAGCGCTCGCACTCGCGGCGCCCGCTGCAGCAGCGCGACACGTGCAGCAGCGGGGGCCGCCGCCGGCGCATAGTGTACTCGTCCGGCACACACACACTCATGCACTCTAACAACCGAGGGAGGTGTATAATACCTCTCAACACTTTCACTAAGTAGACAGCTAGAGCGACCTCTCTTCTAACTTCTAACTTGTAGTATCCCACCATGCCCAACAAGAACAAAGTGGGATACAACAAGGGATAACCTGGGTATACTCCGAATTGTTTTAAATATATGTATCTAACAAATTTATTTTGTATGCGTTCTAACATAAATTTATATTTGACCTCGTAAGGAGACCAAATTACGGCGTTACATTCCAAATGACTCCTAACCAGCGCATCATAAAGAGCTCTCAGAGCCCCGATATTCGTGAAGTTCTTTCCAATTCTCAATATTAGTCTGAGATTATGAAATGTTGTAAAATTACAACGAAAAGTAGCTTTGATTTTTATACATAGGTATTGATATATATTATACGGTCGAATTCAGAAAACTCCTCTTTTTTTAAGTCGGTTAACGATTAAAAAGTCTCCTATAGTTTATTCTAGTATCTTATCTATCTAAATACCAAATTTCATTCGGATCCATACAGTACTTTTTACGTGAAACAGTAACAAATTACATTCAGATATCCTTTCAGTCTAACGAACTTTCGCGTTTATAATATAAGTAGGAAGTAGGATCTATATCAATAAAAGTCAAATCTATTTATTTTGTCTTTTGGTTTAGAAATATTAATCGTAGTCCATGGAGAAGAAAGGTATTAAAGTGTAGAAAATTTGGCACGGATATATCGGAGACAAAATACAAGAGGAAAACCCTAGCCCCTAATGATATTTTGGTTCTTAACTTACATGATATAAGGTTGCATTTACCTTCAGAGCGATGGTATACGCCAGGCCGATGGCGGCGATGAAGGCGAGTATGATGATGAACTTGTATGAGTCGCGGTCGAACTTAAAGTCTGCGGGCACCGGGTACAGGATACTGCGAACTAGCTGGCCCTTGCTCGTATTGTACCCTGTGCGGAGTACTAGAGCCCTACAAAAACAGTTAAGTAAGTTAGTAGTACCTAGTGCTGATAATAAAGAAAGGCAGTTCAATCGTAATAAACTATATTTATTAAATATTAAAATTTACAAACAACAAATGACAATATAAAAGATTTAATGACGAAACAAGGGCTATAGAATGTAGACGTCAGACGTAGATATACTACTAATATAGATGTAGTAATTGGCTACTTGACAGTTTTTGAAAAAGTATTGTAATATGTGCGCCCGTTCATTTTATATCCCAAGCAATTCGATTTATCTGGAAAAAATGTAAATAACCAGAGAAAAATAAGATTTTGTGTAACACATTTAAAAAGCGCGCGAAAACGCCAAGTCTCGTCACTGTTGCAATTATGACGTCAACGTTCTAGACAACGAACCGATACGCATAGGAACGACTTAATTAAGATAAACGGAAAATGTTTCAATAAATTCTTAATACGATTAGAGACACAATAATTCAATTTAATCGGTAAAATAATCATTGTTTCGCCACATTAAAATAAAAAAATTCGCCGTCAGCTGTCATTTCCGAATGGTGGTTTCCGTTTCGGTTCTTTTGTTCCACAGATAAAAAAAAGTAAAATTTATTTTGCAAAAATAAAATACCGACAATGCTTTTAATTAAAAAATAAAAATGTAAAATTATTACTTAACTAATAAGCTAACATATCTAACACTTTTCATATTTTATTGTTAACACTGTCAAGTAGCCAATTATATAAGTTAAGTATAGCATCTATGAAATATAGATGAAGGGCACTGCAATGTGACGAATTCCGTAAAGAGGTCTATAATGATCAAATTTTAAAAATACCACACGCTCTGTATGTACACTTAACGACCTTCGTAGCCTAGAGGCGAGCGAGCCTGACTTTGGCGAGCGCCATCTCTGAGGTCCCGGGTTCGATCCCCGGTCGGGTCAATATGGGAAACGAACTTTGCCATATTGTCTCGGGTCTGGGTGTTGTGGTACCGTCGTTGTTTCTGATTTCTATAACACATGTGCTTAAGCTACTTACCACAGAATCAGAGCAATGTATGTGATGTTGTCCAATATTAAAAAAAAAATAATAAACGATCGAGTACATATTGCTATTTAGTTACCTTGGTAGTATGAAATAAAATCAACACATTAGGGCTCATTATCATTTGTCTTTCATTACGGGGAGGAAGGGGAGGGGGGTACAGAAAATGGGGGGAGGGGCATCAGAAATCTTCGAATATTGCGTTACGTAATAATGAGGGTTTTCGCGTTCGAAAAATCCACCAGATGGCGATACGTAGACGCGAGGTCCTACTGTTTTGTGATTGGTCATGGTTTACATGACATTGACAGACATGTCACCATGACATTTAAATCCCCAATCAATCAACAGTTGGACCTCACGCCTACGTATCGCCATCAGGTGGATTTTTCGAACGCGAAAACCCTCATTGAACGCTCTCTGAATAGTGGACGTTTTGAGCTGAAACACCATGTTACAATACCTGACGGGTTCGTTGTTGTAATAGCTAGCTTGGAGCACCTTGGTACCGCAGAAGAGCACACTGGACGCATTCTCTTTTAGGTCAAACTGCTTGTCGATGCGCAGGAGTGCTGTCTTAGAGACAGGTACCGATTCACCTGAGAACACAAATAAAGTAGGTATGTGCGTTAGTACCTAAGATATAATGTAGTTGACAACTTCCACAGCAAAGCGTAGCTGAGAGGCGAGTGGGCCGGACTTTGGAGTCACTCCATCTTGAGGTTCCAGGTTTGATTCCCGGTCGGGTCAATATGGAAAAATTAACTATTCTCTTTTGTCTCGGGTCTGGGTGTTGTGGTAGGTACCGAACCGGGTGTCGCTTCAATTTTGGTTTATATTAATTTTGAGCATGCATAGATACATGTTACTTGTAACCAACATGAATAAATGAATTGATTATGTAGGTATTATAATAATAATACACAGAATAAGAGCAAAATGCGTGGTGTAGTCCAACATTTATATATTTATCGATATAACCAAGGACCTCTTATACGCATTATCGGTCATGCACATTATAATAATGAGGCCCTTATTACCACAATCCAAACTTTTACGCTTTGTTTTTTCACTTCATTTCAATAAAGGGGGTCACTACTGTTACTGTTAAGAATTCACTTTTGAACACCGATACCTGTGAGCATGCTCTCGTTGACAGTCGCAGAGCCTGCGAGCAAAGCCGCGTCCAAGTGCATAGTGCACCCGCGTCGCGGCAGCACGATGACGTCACCGGGCGACACGGCGCGGCTGTCCACCGTGCGCCCGTCCCACAGCTCGACTGTGTCGTACGCCTCCACTGTGGCTCGGAGGTTCAGCTGATTCTGAACTCAGAAACACAAACAATAAAGTATAATATTGCTGAACTGCAAGCCCGTTGCGGCTTCTGAACTTAGAAACACATACAATAAAGTCTAATATTCCTTCACTGGCGGCCCGTCGCGGTTTCGCACCTGTACTATCACCGTTTTTTCCACATTTTACACTTTATTAGTCGCTTCCGTTGGTCGCGGCGTAATATTGTATACACCATAGCCTTCCTAAATAAATGGACTATCTAACACAAAAAAAAAACAAATCATACCAGTACTTCCTGCGATTAGCGCGTTTAAACAAACTAACAAGCTCTTCAGCTTTATAATATTAGTATAGAATCAAGTAGGTTACATATAACACTTTCGGATGGTCATTGAACAAAATATATTTTTTATTAATGTCTAACTACGAGACCAAATATTAGATTATATCACAAACAAATAACATAAATGGTTTAAACATAAAACATTAATAAAACTAATTTCTTGAGATTAATTTTTGCAATTTATGTTTATCTGGCTCGAAGGACTGCTTTACAAAACAACTATTTTATCAATTTAAGGGCTGATTTCTCAATCGTTAGCTTAAAATCAACAAGCCGATAAAGTATAATCTGCTTGAATTACTAACGACATTAAGTAATTTGGTTACAAAATATTATGATGACATTTAAAATAAGTTGTATTGCATTTTATTTGCTCTAAGTTAAATGCTAGTTTTTAAATCATCTCACCTTCTTAGTCTGTATGACGGAGGTGGCCACACCGAATGTAGACATGAGGACCACAGCTATACAGTAGTAATAGTAGGGCTCCGCCAGCCAGACAGCTATCGTGAACAGTTGGAACACGTAGAACGGGTTGAAGACTTCCAACAGGACCAAGGTCGCTATACTCTGCACAGGTACTTTGATCTCGTTCAGACCGTAGATGTTTAGCCTGGGGATAGGGAGGATTTTGTTAGAATGTTGCCGGGCGTGTAGTGACGTAACTTCAGGGTGGCGAGTCGACAAAAGAAGTTAATATCCTTTTTTACAAAGAATGGTTGATCCATAATTATCATTTCGGAAATACAGTTTGCTTTTTCTGCTCAGATATTATTGAAGTAGTGAATGTTCAGATATTAATGTTAACTTGTGGTGTATGGAACTTTTGGACATTTTAACTGTTCAGAAGTATTTGGTCACTTTGTCTGCTCCGATATATCTGACGGCGACTGTACCAGCCATTGCTTCAAACCATATTGAAGGGAATGTAACCACTACGTATACTTACATCCTGACCCTCCGCTCGCTAGACGGCGCACGAGCGCCCATGGCTTGCAGCTGAGCGCACGAAGCCCCACATTCGATACCGGCTAGACGAGCCCACTGCGCCCGCCCATTGTCCCATATAAAGGATTGCTTCTTATGCCTGAAGTACTTGTAACGTTGGACACCTGTCAAAACAAGACACAAATGTCAATTTATTTGCATCAATAGCATCAAGGCATATAAATAGCTAAATATTGGACAACATAACATATAGTGCTCTGATTTTGTGGTAAGTAGCTAAAACACAAAGAAATTAGAAACAATGATGATGTCACAACACCCATCCAGATCAGAGACAATTTAGAAAATTTCGTTTCCAATTTTGACCCGACCGGTGATCGAGCACGGGCCCTAAAAGACGGCGCGACACCAAAGTCCAGCCCAGTCCGGTGTATTTTCATAAGAATCGACATAATCAAGATTCGTTTATCAACCGATATATAGGAATCGAAATTACTTGGTTATCTCTTAAATGATAAGCGAACTATAAATACTTGTCATATTCCTACTTTAATTACATACTGTACGATATCAATCAATCAAGATAAGAGTGTATTGTTACTATTTGTCTTGTGTACCTAAATAATACTCAAATACCTATCAGAAATAGGGTAGAAAATAGTTTATGATCCACATTCAATTTTCTTTGATCAAAAAGGTTTAATAATTTAAACCTAGTATAAACCTTAATTTGTTTAGACCAGTGATTCCTAAAGTGGTCCAGGTGGACCCCCAGGGGTCCACGGGAGACTTGCTGAGGGTCTACGTAGGCGTGAATAAAAAATGGGGGTCCGTAAGATGTTAATGGGGGTCCACGAAAATTTATCTGCTTTTGATAGTAAAGAGCAAAAATGTAAGCATAGTTTTTATAAGGGCCTACCTAAATTGTTTTAAGTACCTAACTAAGCAGATAATCACTACTAATCACTACTAATATTATAAATGCGAAAGTAACTCTGTCTGTCTGTTACGCTTTCCCGCTTAAACCTCTCAACCGATTTTGATGAAATTTGGCACAGGTATACGTTGAACCTCAAGAACGGACATTTACTACTAACTACTTTTTGTTAGAAAGTAAGGGGTTTGTTTCGAATATTAGGGGAGGTAGGGGTAAAACCGAGTATGAAAGGATGTAGTTCACACGAACGAAGTCGCGGGCACAGCTAGTATTTTAATAAGGCAACCGACTGTTACTTGTCGAAACTTGCGTATTCGATATTACAATTTCGTGCACAGACTTGCAAAGCGCTGTCCGCCCGACAATGCTAAATGCTTATTCAAGTTCACTTGATCACCACTTTAACCGTTATTCGACTCGCTAACGTAAACAAACATTGGTACATTGGCGACGAATGTGGTAGAAATGTAGCAGCAGGGGGTCCACCGAAACCAGTAAAATTTTGAAAGTGGTCCACAAGTAAAATAAGTTTGGGAACTACTGGTTTAGACGATGTCAAGTGATTGATGTTAACAAGTTCAATAAGTAAAATGGTCAAGTAAATATCACGGTTTGTTTGAAATACATAATGAAACAGCTATGGAATTCGCATTTCCAACAAAAAGAAATTAAAATCGGTTCATTGCTTGGGAGCTACGATGCCACAGACAGACACACACAGGTACAATTATAGACTGAAAACCAGTCCAAGTATAGGTACGGTGCAGTGATATAATGAGAGAAACGTGACAGCGTATGTACAAAGTAATAAGCCACGAGACATTGATATGCATAAATTATACTCACTGAGTGACGTGCCGTCTTCTAACATGACCGGTGTGTGTAGCACATCTGGACTCTCAATAGTTCCTTTTTCGCCCTTATCTTCGTCTTGAAAACCCTCATTTAATAGGCCACTGAAAACATAAGATTTAGTATTAATAATTGCCGTTTAAAAATAATAATTATAATAAAATTATCACAAAAACCTCACCTTGTATCTGCAATGTTTTTTTCTAATATCCTCTGTATGTAGTGTTCTTTACACTTTTTTTGGTATGTTTCCTAAAATATAAGGTATCTTTCATTATTATATTACACATACAAACTAAAAAAAAGATTTGCTATTAACGCAGATGAGGTACAATAATTTTTTGGAAGTCATCTTTCACCATTGGAAAGCTAGATTAACCCTGAGTAGCATAGGTTATACATATTTATTGCTAGATAAGACTACGTCCTCGCGTAGGAAGTCTCGAGCAGATAGCTTTTATATAGAAAAAACCAGAAGACACATACAATACAAACATTTAAATATTGGACACTTTTGTGTTTGTTCATAAAGCTAAGAAAAAAAATATGTTTTCTTGTGTAAATATATTACTCTGAATGAAATTAAATTATAATTTTTATTATGTTTATCTCCATCCATCCATCCATCACCCTCTTTTTGTCCACTGCTGGACATAGGCCTCCCCTACAGAACGCCACAACGCGCGGTCCTGCGCTATCTGCATCCAGCGGCTCCCCGCACATCTGACGATGTCGTCAGTCCATCGTGTTGGGGGCCGCCCCACGCTGCGTCGTCCGGTACGTGGTCGCCACTCGAGGACCCTCTTTACCCAACGGTCGTCGGTCCTACGAGCGATGTGGCCTGCCCATTGCCACTTCAGCGTGCTAACTCTTCGGGCTATGTCGGATACACCGGTCCTTCTACGGATCTCCGTATTACGGATCCGATCATGTAGGGAAACGCCGAGCATAGCCCTCTCCATAGCACGCTGCGCAACTTCGAGCTTCGTTATGAGGCCAACATTCAGAGACCACGTCTCAGTTCCGTAAGTCATCACTGGTAAAACACATTGGTCATAGACCTTTCTCTTCAGGCACTGGGGAATTTTGGACGTGAGGATATGCCTAAGCTTCCCGAACGCTGCCCAGCCGAGTTGGATTCGTCGGTTGACCTCTTTCTCGAAGTTGGATTTGCCTAACTGGATAGTTTGTCCCAGATAGACGTAATGATCGACAACTTCGAGAATCGCATTCCCAACAGATACTGGTGCCGGAGTCACATGGACATTGAACATTACCTTGGTTTTATCCATGTTCATCCGTAAACCAACCCGTTGGGAAACACTGCTGAGGTCATTGAGCATTGTGCCAAGGTCCTCCAGGGATTCTGCCATGACCACGATATCGTCTGCGAATCGAAGGTGAGTGATGTATTCGCCATTGATGTTGATGCCGAGTCCGGTCCAATCGAGAAGCTTGAAGACGTTCTCCAATGCAGTGGTGAACAGTTTCGGGGAAATTACGTCCCCCTGTCTGACACCTTTCTGCAGTGGGATCGGTCTCGTGCCTCTATCTTGGATTCGAACTGACATGGTGGCGTTTCTATACAAACACTTCAACGCTTCGATGTACCGATAGTCAATTTGGCACCGCTGGAGGGACTGCAGCACCGCCCAAGTCTCGACTGAATCGAAGGCCTTCTCATAGTCCACATACGCTAGACACAGAGGCCGATTATACTCCTCGGCCTTCTGTATAATCTGACGCAGCGTATGTATGTGGTCTATGGTGCTAAAGCCTTTTCGGAAACCGGCTTGTTCGGGAGGCTGGAAGTCGTCGAACCTGCGCGAGAGTCGATTTGTAATGACTCTCGAAAACAACTTATAGACGTGGCTCAGGAGCGAGATAGGTCGATAATTTTTCAAGCGGGTTTTGTCACCCTTTTTGAAAAACAACACCACCACGCTCCTGGTCCACGCCTCTGGAACGATGCCCCCGAGGATGACAGAATCGAATAGCTTCTGAAGGGCCACTAGGACCGGCTTGCCGCCCGCCTTCAGAAGCTCCGTTGTGATTCCGTCATCACCCGGTGCTTTACCGTTTTTAAACTGCTTGAGAGCCATTCTGATCTCGTTCAGGCTGACGTCCGGGATGTCTTCGGTATAGTGTCGGGTTAACTTAGATCGTGGATCTTGGACCAAGTCGACAACAGGAATATGGGATGTCTTGTACAACTGTCCATAGAACAGCTCGACCTCACTCAAGATCTCATCTTTGGAGGAAACGACAGTGCCGTTGTCGGTCTTCAGCCTGGTTAGCTGGCTCTGCCCAATAGACAGATCTTTTGCGAACACTTTGGAGCCTTGGTTCCGCTCGATCGCCTCCTTAATACGGTTTGTATTGTAGAGGCGAATATCGCGTCGCACCGATTTCGAGATCTGTCTATTTAGCTGCCTTAGCTCAGTCCAGGCGGCTGGAGACTGCACCGTCATCTCTCTCCTCCGATCCATGAGCTCGAGGGTGTGGTCCGAGAGTTTTTTGGTTCTATGGGAACGGCGGGTCCTGAAGAATTTCGACACCACCGTGTGGACAGTTTCCACAAACCTGTTGTTCATATCGTTCACATTTTCGCACTCGTCTAGGCATTGGAAGCGATTTTCGAGTTCGAGCTGAAAACTTTCGGGGTTTTCGCACTCGGCAGACGTAGGTCGTAGGGTAGACTTCATCAGTCGGCACCGCTCGGCTTTGACACGAATATTCAATGTGCCTCGTACCATTCGGTGATCGCTCCCGGTTTTCACCATGTTGATCACTGAGACATCATTGAATATTTGCCGCTTGTCCGACAAGATGAAGTCTATCTCGTTCCGTGTCGAACCATTAGGGCTTATCCAGGTCCATTTCCTTTGTTGTGATTTTTTGAAGAAGGAATTCATCACGTAGAGATTTTCCTTCTCCAAAAAATCAACCAACTTCTGCCCCCTCTGGTTTCTCTGCCCGAATCCAAATTGCCCCACTTTCAGCTCATCGCCTTTCCTTTTACCTAGTTTCGCGTTAAAATCTCCCATAACCACAGTGAAGTGAGTTTTGGATGAGTGGATGGCTTTCGAGATGTCCTCGTACAGAGCCTCCACCTCATCATCCGGGTGTGTCGAGGTTGGAGCGTAGACCTGGATGACCTTCAGCGAATACCGTTTGTTTATTCTGAGTATCAGGTACGCTACTCGACTCGACACACTCTCAATCCTCTCCACGTCGGCTACGAGAGACTTGTGAACGATAAACCCGACACCGCCCTGCGACAAATCGTCGCCTTCCCGGTGGTAGAGCAAGTTTCCAGACCGGAGGGTTATCGTGTCCTCCCCCTGTCTTCGGACTTCTGATAACCCTACAATGTCCCACCGGATCTTGCTCAATTCCTCTTCCAGTTCGGCGATCCTCTCGTCGGTCCTGAGTGTGCGAATATTATGTGTTACCAGGGCCAGAGTTCGTTTGTTTTGGTGGCCGGATCTCGACCGGAGATTCTTAGCACCCCGCACCCCGCCGTTACCAGGCCCGCCACCGTGAGCCGGAATAGCGGGGCTGCCGTGACTCGGGGCCGTTGTGATAATGCCTCTGTTCATGTAGGAGGTTTTGCCGTAATCGCCACGCTTGGCAGGCGGGTTGGCGATCGCAGTAGATGTTGTGTTACTCAGGAGAACGCTGCTGCCCGTTCTCCTGGTGCTCCCTTAGTCGCCTTTTACGACACCCACGGGAAGAGATGGGGAGGTGCAATATTCTAAGCCGGCACCCCACGGCATGGATATGTTTATCTGTAATGTGCCATTTAATTCTTAGACTTTGTGATCTAAATTTTTAATTGTAATTGTTGCCAATATCGTGCAGTTTCCATTAAATCGTGCCTGTCTAAACACTTGTTAATGGCGGAATCACCGTGAAAAAAAAAAGTTCAACTCACAACAACTAATACTTGGTCGGCTAGCTGAAAGCAGCTCCTCACGGAAGTGAGGTAGAGGAACCAGGTGGGGCACCAGTGAAACAGGAGTGCCGGAATGCCCAGCGTGACCGTGGAGAATATGTACACCAGCACCGTCCGCCAACGGCTTTTGCGGTATCCGTACACCACCTGGAAAAAAATCATATTATTCATGTCAAACTAAAGGAAAGTAAACTTTCAGACTTTTTCATTTAAATCAAGTCATAGTTAGCATAGCAGGTCCCTATTACTTGACTTAAGCTAGCCAAATGTATATTAAACTGGCACATACATGCCATATACATGCCAGTTTAATATACATTTGGCTAGCTTGGGTATCTAAGCTGTGTTTTATAAGTTAGAAACATATTTTGATGGGCCCGGGAATCGAGCCCAGGATCCACAATCATGATCCAAACACTTAAACCACAAGCCTATTAGGGTGTAACACCTTTAATTCATTTACAAAACAGTTGAAAGTGTAGTGACCTGATGTATGAACACAACAATTCCTACACATTTTAGAAAATTATTTATACAGCATACTTTAATGGCCCACATCTCAAAAATTGTAAGTATAGAATTGGATGTTTGAACTACACAATAGTTACTATGACACTAAAGTCCTAGAATTACTCTATATGAAGACAAGCTACCACAGTATGTATCCAAACACATCAAATAATAATGGATCAAGGTCAAAAATAATCTAAAACAATGAATCATAAAGAAAAGGCCCAAAAAGAATAACTTCCTATGCAGTTTTATAGTGATTGCAAATAATAACTAGGTATTTCAATGAACTAAGTACTTGAATAAAATCAAAATTTGGTTTCAAATATTTTATGAATTGGTATGCCTAAAACATCTATTTTTTGACAAATTCCATGAGTAACAATATTAAATTTGATTATCAAACTGTTCCCTCTCTGTTATAATCGTTATCAACTCTAATTTAAGTACTCATACTGGCTTATCTCAAATGCATACTGGCAATTACATATAGCATGTAACAGTAATGTGACCTATTAAACCCACATTATGAATGATATCATTCAATTCAATATCTGTAATTAATTTGTAATGTTTGTAGTTTTTTACTGTTTAACATTTTTACTGAGTAAACAAATGCCATACCTAATAAGTTAAACCTGTTATTATGTAGTTAATGAAGACTCACATTAGGAAACATTGTGTAACGACAAACTTCATTATAAAACAAAAAATTAAGATGATAATAATATGTTAAAAACATGAAGTTTATAGAAATATTTATACTAATTTCAGTTTGAGTATAACAGGTGTGCAAGGTGTTTATTGAAATGAAACACAAATATATGAAGATTATTAATAAACAATAATTCGTATCTTTAACTAATAACTAACTGTCAGAAAAAGAAATCATATTTTATTTTTATGTAAAAGGAGCAATAATTTAACGGTAAAGTAATGTTCTATCCAACTTTACACTTTGTACCACTTCTCTGTGACGGGGTAATGAGAGGAAATTATGATTTATTTATTTATTTCAAAGGATCTTAACACATTTGGCTTTTAGCTGAACTCCGCTCTTCATTTCATAGATAGAACTAGATCAAAGTACTTACTTTGCCATTTTTAAATCAAAATTAATTACATTTTTTTACTAAATAACATTATGCTTCTTACTACTTTTTGCTTGTGAACACTTATATTAAAAATGTAACTTATCCAATCATAACAAATTCCTTCTCATATTGCCTTAATCTAAAAGAAAGACCTTAAAAAAGTTACCTGTTCAAAATCAGGGTCGTCTATGACTTGGACGTCTAGTCCTAGATAAAGATCTCTGTTACTTTGACTAACATCCTCGATCAGAGGAGTCACATCCTCTTCCGAATCCATGATAGTCAATACCAAACAGCATATAATTAAACTACAAAGAGCTTTGTTTAATAATAAACTAGAATTGAACTAATACATTGCTCCAATGTAAAGACATGAACGTAAGTCACATTTCTATTTGAATTTACTATGTTTTTGCTAACATTATGATATTGATATTCTTCTACTTAAACAATAAAAACTTCGTTCCTCTTCAGCTCAGCCTCAGCTGATTCAGTCAAATTGTAGGTATTGCAATTTGTGGCCCATTCACATTTTTACATTACATACCCCATTGACAATGACATCTATCTGTCACTATACTATATTTTAACGTTGTTAGCAATAAAATGTGGCCAGAGACTGAGGCACATACAGAAAAAGGCCTAAAAGTAGGCCTAGCATGCGCAATACGTCCAATTTATCGCATGAGACGACAAAAGTTTCGATACTGTTGATTGGCTAATAGCACACTTCACTCGTATTTTCAGCCAATCTGCCAGCTGACGCATTGACTTCAATCGATTTTGACGTTTATTAAGAGCGCGATAAAATGTCGCGTGGGCATGCTAGGCCTTTTGATTGGCTTATAGGCATGGGTTTTAAATCATGTAGTGATGACGAATGGCATCAAAAAAGATAATCAGATTTCATAAAAAAAAATGATGAGCAACTTTAGCAAAAAAATTTACTCAATCAATATGAACAAGATCAAGTTCATCTAACAAATTTGCTAAGCGGCTGGCCAAAATCAATTTAAATAATGAAAAAGTAAGTTCTATTATATATTTTTAGCATTGACTTAAAACTAATTTAAAAAATGAAAAGTACATACAAAAACGAATATAAGACAGCTAATAAAATAATTTACCGTCTGAATGTCATCGGTGTTTATATGTTGCTCCATGCTCAACGTCATCTTGAAGATAATGTAAACGTATTTCTGAAACAATAAGAAAATAGCCTCAGATTTTTTTTACGTAAAACCTGTGAATGCAAAATATTTCGATTTATAGAAAAAGATTTGTTTATGTTTATTTTTATTTTAACAGGATAGCGATGTGTGTTTTAGGGCTTCGTCCGTAGCCAAAAACGGAACCCGTAATGATACGTCATGTCTATTTGTCTGTCCGTATGTCATGGCCACTTTTTTCGGAAACTTACTATGATACTAAAAATACTATTGAAACTTGGTATGTAGATATATATGTGAAATGCGATATGATTGTTTTCAAAATGAAAAATATATATATAATTTAGGGGCTCTCCACACTTGACACTGAAATTAAGATCTTAAAAAATAATATTGTGGTTTCAAATATATATTTTTTCTAAATTGAATAGTTTGCGCGAGAGACAGTTCCAAAGTGGTAAAATGTATCCCCCCCCCCTCTAACTTTTAAAATAAGAGAATGATAAAAGTAAAAAAAATATATGAATTATATTACCATGCCAAACTTATCACACATACAGAATCTTATTAGATCTTGTTCAAACTAATTTTGACCTGTCTTGATTTTTGTGACCCAATCATAGACTTATTTTTCAACGGTAAAAAACTTTTGTCATCTCATACGAGAAATTGGACGTATTGCTATGCTAGGCCTAAGATTAAAAATAAAAATCTTGTAAATCCTTTAAATTTTTACAAACTAGCATTGATTTCAAAATAAACTACATCCTTTTATCATTTTTACTATGCGGCGCTAGAGCCAAACATTTCTATATGGTTCATAAGGTCATGTTTGGGCGTAAGTTTGATACTTAGAATTTCGACATAATACATTTATTCGAGCACTATCGCAAATGCCCTAAAATACATATTTTATTATACATCAGTTTGGAAAGACAGTACTGATCTGACTAATCAACATGGACTTAATATAATAAATGATTATTAAGTCCATGCTGTAATAATATTTTAATCAATGAGATAACTGCTACGCGCTGGCTGAAAGTCAGAATAGCCAGAGCGTCGAGTATTTCGACGCGTGGGCTGAAGCGGTAAAATAAGCATAATGACAGTGACATTCACTTGGCGACCAACGTCGGTGGTGTGTTGTGCTCGTATGAACGTATTTTTTTGTGTTTTTGCGTAGATTTGTAAGTTTTTTGTTATATTTGTTAATTTTAAAATGATCGAACACTTCCTACAAAGGTAGTCAAAGCTATAAGCATAAACATGTGTAAACTTTATAACCTCCAAATGACAACATTTGTTTGAGTTTAATTTTAAGTAGGTATTTGATATGTTTGTCTTAGTTAATTGTGCTCATATTTCTTGTTATTAATTACATTTAATATAAAATATAACAATATAGTTTGAACATCCCAAACTTAACAATGATGGGTCTATTTCTTAGTCCAGTCAAAATAGACATTCCAGTTTGCATTAATTCCCAACAAGCTGAATTTTTGTGTGGGCCTTGAATACGTCATTACAAATGATATGTCAAAATCCCCCATCGATCCCGCTTGTGCGTTGTTTTTTATTCGAGGTCAAAGATATATATAGGCGGAGATAGCTTCCTACAGTCTAAAATCACGATATCTCGAGAACAGTGCACCATACAAGAAAAAGTGAGTTGATATTTTTTGTAGACAATTTTACGATCTACAAACTTTGTTCAAACCATTTTTCGATAACTCTCGTTGTTTCAGAGATATAAGCAAAAAACGCAAATTCGTGACCTTTGACCTCGAATAAAAAACAACGCACAAGCGGGATTGATAGGGACTTTTGACATATCATTTGTAATGACGTATTTAAGGCCCACACGAAAATCCAGCTTGTTGGGAATTAATGCAAACTTGGATCATAATTTAGTCTATTTTGACTGGACTATAGGTACTTACAAATTTTACTTAATTATGTACATGTTTTAGGAGAAATGATTGGTGCGGCTGCCAAAGCGTTCGATATCACCTGCAACTTAACATTTTCTATGTGTGCAACGTGTTAATAGAATAACTTCTAAGAATTTGCTAACTTTTTACATTGAAATATGGTAAAAATAGTGCCCCAATCAAAGAATCATATTAAGTATACTTCTACAACTAATAAATGAATTTCCCCTATATTTAAAATTCAGCAAGTTAAGCTGTAAGTTATTTAAGCTAGGCCATAATGTGTTAGTAACTAGAATTATGTAGAAAATGAAAAATGTTGTTACTATTATTAAATTATATGTTGAGTTAAACAAACTATATCAATACAGTAATGTAAGTACAAAAGTAGAGGATATAGTTTGTTTTACTAATATACTTATATAGCTTGAAAAGTAGAAATATTGAAACAAATTTTATGTTTTGTTTCAGCTATCACAATGATTATTCCGGTGCGCTGCTTCACCTGCGGTAAAGTAATCGGCAACAAATGGGAGGCGTACCTTGGGCTGCTGCAAGCTGAATATACTGAAGGGTATTGTTTATATTAAAAATTCAGAGAAAATAAAAATAATGAAATGGCTTAGTTTTTAATCTGTGTATTTTTTTCCTTTTGATGTGCTCTTCAAGTTCATTAAAAATTGCTTAATTGCTGTCAATTGGCTACTTGACAGTGTTAACAATAAAATATGAAAAGTGTTAGATATGTTAGCTTATTAGTTAAGTAATCATTTTACATTTTTACTTTTTAATTAAAAGCATAGGTAGTATTTTATTTTTGCAAAATAAATTTTAGTTTTTTTATCTGTGGAACAAAAGAACCGAAACGGAAACCACCATTGCAATACGGAAATGACAGCTGTCGGCGAAAATTATTTATTTTAATGTGGCGAAACAATGATTATTTTACCGATTAAATTGAATTATTGTGTCTCTAATCGTATAAAGAATTTATTGAAACATTTTCCGTTTATCTTAATTAAGTCGTTCCTATGCGTATCGGTTCGTTGTCAACGACGTTGACGTCATAATTGGAACAGCGACGCGACTAGGCGTTTTCGCGCGCTTTTTAAATGTGTTACATAAAATCTTATTTTTCTCTGGTTATTTAGATTATTTCCAGATAAATCGAATTGCTTGGGATATAAAATGAACGGGCGCACATTTTACAATACTTTTTCAAAAACTGTCAAGTAGCCAATTACATTGGTGTACTCTGCGAACGGCCCCTAACCTTTAACTACCAAGAAGATCCCTGCAAGGAATTTTGTAGTTTTTTTTACACCAGAAGCTAAACTGATGACAAGTTAACAAAGTATAATTTTTATTTTTGTATTTGACGACCTCCATTGCCGAGAGGCAAGCGTACCGGACTTTGGCGTCGCGCCTTCTCTGAGGTTCCGGGTTCGATCCACGGTCGGGTCAATATGGGAAACAAACTTTTCCATAATGTCTCGGGTCTGGGTGTTGTGGTACCGTCGTTGTTTCTGATATCTGTAACACAAGTGCTTTAGCTACTTACCACAGGATCAGAGCAATGTATGTGATGTTGTCCAATATTTATATTTATATTTTATTTATGTTTTTCATGTAATGTATTAACATAGTGAAATCGCACGGAAATTTTTAAGAACATTGTATGGTAAACACTAACAGGATGATCTTATTTTCACAATTTAAAGTACGATACAGAGTCCAAATTGTGTAGTCTGACATGTTTTTGTCTAGACACAAGTTAATTGTAGATGTTTCTACAATATTAAAGAAATACCTAAAATTATTCGATATTACACCAAACAGCTTGAGTAATGTTTGTAAATATTTTTTTATTTATTTATACAGTTATCACAAACGTATAAAAACATATTAAAATGTTCATAGGGTCATGCCTTCCAAAACTAATTTTATTATGATGAAAAACATGCTGAAAAAATCAATGTGACACACCTTAGAATATGATATTTTTAATCTCAAAAAATATTTCAGTTCACATTTCGTTTGTGTAACTGTTCATAACTAATATTCTACCATACATTGTTCTTATCATACATATTAAATCATTCATCATCTGTCATTAAAATTTATAGTAGCTGGGGCCATTACGAGCAGTTAATTGGTCTCATAATCCCTTTGTTACAGTGACAGCCAATTAACAATCAACTTCATGGTGTTTTATAATTAGATTGATTGTGTTGTTCAGTTTTATCAGATAGACAGCATTGATTGATCACTACTTTTAGACAACCTTTTAGTTTATTTATTTAAGTAAACAGTGATCAGTTTTGGAACGAGTTTCGTAATTTATATTGTTAAATAGACAGATTCTTTGTGGCATTGGGCATGTATTGCTATCATAGAAAACGTGCCAGTAGGTTGTTAGATTACGTCCGATTTTACACTTTAGACTTTGCACCGGCTTTATCATCGTGAAAGAATTAATATTGAAATGATATGTATGTATGGCGATACGGAAAGCCTATGTTTTCTTAAGCTTGTGCCTAAGTTGTGGTCTTAGTCCAATGGTTTATGTAAAGAACGAGATAAAGTATGGTTTTCGAATATTAATCCGTGGCCGAAGCTTTCTTATTAATCGCGAGAGGGGTCTATTCTCAAAAACGAAATATGTCTGATCTGACGGTAAACAATTTTCGAATATATTATCAATTCACTTCGAATGTTTATTCGTTATTAAAATACACAATATTATTTATGCCAATCAAAAATCAGGTATAAACTTCCACATTTTCGATTAATCTTCAAAAACGAAACATATTATTTGTTCGTTTCGTTTCGTTTCGGTTGTAGTTTTTTGAAAACGCTTTGTTTGTATTTGAAGTGAGTTAGTTACGATAATGAGAATTAAAATTGATATTCGTCATCGGATCCGACATACCTATTTCGTTTTTGGAATTGGCATTGCAGCATTTATCAACTTATCTCCGAAACATTTGGACTATAGACGTCAGTTCTTTAAAATATATTTCACGTTTTTTGTCATCTCACAAAGTCAAGTGTAGGACAGAGTCATTAAACGCATCAGAAGATAAAAAAAACTTGGAAGTGTATTTAAAAGGTATTTTTCTGAACAAATTGTTGAGTCACGTGTAAACGATTTGCTTTAAAGGCAATTGTGTGAGCACTAAACAACATACCGTCATAAACCGCGCTTTCAATCATAAAACCCATCATTACCTCTTATCTCTGCCTGGTTCAAGTGTTTAGAGATCGAGAACTCGTGAGGTTCGAGCAAAATCAAAGATTCTTGTATGAATTTTCCATGCTAGTCCTTTTGGTGCCCATCAGGCCTAGCATGCGCAAAACGTCAATTTCTCGCATGAAACGACAAACGTTGGTATACCGTTGATTGGGTGATAGTACACCGTACTCGTATTTTCAGCCAATCAGCAGTTGCTGCATTGATTTTGACATTTCTAGGCCTGCATAACGAAATTAGGATGAAAAGTCTGCTTGAATTGGTTGCATTTGCCTTGAAGTTATTATTTTGTTTCTGTTGATTAAGTGTACTTTAAGTACATTAAGGTACACTTACTCAAGTCGAACACCAGAGGGCTATTTCTGGCACGAACTGATTTTTTTTTTATGAAATTTATGGACCTTCCAACTAGCATCTGAAGGGGATAAAATTTACCAACGTTAAACTTTGTTGAAATTGTTAAGAGGGTTGGAAATCGAAATCAATTGTTACCTATTACCAGTTTTTGATCTGCAGTCTTTTATTTGCAACTAACCTTTATTGATAGATAATTAATTATTAGAAACAGAAAATTGTTATCTCCCCTTGCGGTGCGGGAATCGAACCCACGACCTTCACGTATCGCGCGTGCTTCTCTTACCAACTGAGCTAACCGCAAGTTATCGTAGGCGATGAAATTTTTCTGCTGTATCAACCTAGTACGGCGTTTAGTACTATAAAAATAATAAAATAGATAATTAATTGTTAATTATTGAACACAACTTAGAACGAAGTTACAAAATCTGATAGTACCCGAATGAGGCCCGATTTACCGAATATATTATAAATGTGATTTACTTTAAATTGTATAAATTCAAATTAAAAGCTTAAAGGCCTTCTAAATTCAAACAGCGTACAATTTTCAGCTTCTTAATTTTTTTCTGGCGATTGTTAAATTAGCCCTTAGTCGATCTTGAAGATCTTTCGTTTAAAGTAAAGATTTTGATGAATTAAACAAACAAATATCGATCGGTGCACGCTAACTTCGCAGTCTCTTGTTCTAAAATATTCATACATTGACGGGTTTCAAAATGATTGCATGACCAATGTATTTCGTCCTTGTACTGTCTATACCTACCTAGTTTCTTTGAAAATGTTATCTATGTTGCCCGTGGGTTTACGTTTGAAGCTCCTCAAGCTAAGGATTAGTTGGTAGAGAGCTAGTTTCTGTAAGAATGTGCCCATCATGTCAACAATATTGAATTGATACCACAATAGTGATAAAACCAATTGCGGTATGCATGTTCTGATTTACTGAATACATAATTCCAAAAGCAAATAAAGGCAAAAGGGATTGTGTTGGTGGCGAATTAAAAAGAGTCTAGAAATGTAGACTTCTGTTTTGTTTAAACAATTGTTAAACAAAACTGTATGTCTTAGTGAAAGTAGTAGGTAATACCTAAGTTTAACTCCATTAATAAAAAAACTTTCTTGAAACTAAGTTACTTGCCGGTATTTTCTCGGTAGATATAGGTTCATAACCGCAAGGAGCATAATTTGGTTATATAGAGATTCATAAGCGTTTCTGATGTAATCTATATGAATCAAAAATTCTATGACTTCGCCCTTATCATACTCGCCTATTAGTTAATAGTTCTCTTTACATGGCAGAGCATGTTTAAATTTTTCAAAAGCTGTGGACCTTAACTTAAAGAAGTAAGGTTCAGATTACAGTGGTCATATAGTGTGGTGTTTAGTTACTTAACTTTAACAGTTACATGAGTATGGGTTCTTTTTTTTTACAGAGACGCTTTGGATGCCCTCGGCCTGAAGAGATACTGCTGCAGGCGAATGCTGTTAGGTCACGTCGACTTGATCGAAAAGCTTCTCAACTACGCGCCTTTGGAGAAATAGATCTTAAGTCCATAGTATTATAGCATATTGTACAGCGCTTATTATGAACTGATGAATATACAGTTGGAAGGCTCTTCTGACTACCAGGTCTAATTCCTAATGGCATTTTAAGCAACTGTCTATAAGGTTTTGATTTCCAGTCTCACTCTATGGCCTAGAGCACCATTCGCTGCTTAGTTAAGCATAAAAATCTTGAAGTTAATTTTTGTTTTTCGGTTTCTCTTTCAATTTTTTAAAGATAATTAATAGTTTGGTCTGTTTCTAGACAGTGGTAACTCTAGGTAAATCGAAAACCTGTTTTCTTATATAAGCCTCAATCTAAGATCGTTAGAAATAATCGTTTATTAATTGTAACATATTCATGAATACCATTGTTTATCTCATGACGTACAAAAATATATGTTTTTGCTTAAAGTTGTAGCAATGAAATATTCATTCGGTTGATAACTGTTATATGGGTGAATTATTTTTATTTATTCTTACCTTTTATGTACAGAATATCCACAATGTATCGTAAATAATTTCATACGAATCACCTACGCCAATACCTAATAATGAAATAATAATAAAAGTTGCATACATTAATAGTCACACAATAATCTATACTTATAATAAATCTGTAGAGAGGTCAATTCTGTACATGAAATATATTTTCAAAATAACTATCAGGGGGTGATTAGTGATCGATACTGATGCCAAAAATGCAATCAGTAAATTTTTTGTCTGTCTGTCTGTCTGTCTGTCTGTCTGTCTGTCTGTATGTTCCTTATAGAAACAAAAACTACTCGACGGATTTAAACGAAACTTGGTACAATTATTCTTCATACTTCTGGGCAGGTTATAGTATACTTTTCATTACGCTACGATCAATAGGAGCAGAGTAGTGAAGGGAAATGTTGGGAAAACGGGAGAAGTTACTCCATTTTTTAAGCTTCCGTCGCGTGTGCAGCCTTAATGGTTAAAGTTACATAGAAATTATGTATGACAGAAATATTTTACATAAAATTGACTAAAAAATATCCCGCAACAGCATATGTCTATCTTTTATGGTTGACTCACAATAACACGTGTAACTCCTGATAGCTTAGCAGTTCGGAGCATTCTGATTATATTTGTTTACTCTTACGTTAATAATACTCTCATTCATCCCTAATTTAAAAAAGTTATCATTATTACCTATTCAATAAAAAAAGAATCATAGAAATCGGTATAGAAACACCAAACTTATACATGAAATAAGCCATCGCGCCGTCGCACGTGAATACTGAATCATGCTATAAGGATTATTTTTGTGTAACGGTTGCCGCGCTCGACACGGGTCGCGGCGGCGGTAGGGTATAAAAAGGCGGGAGTAATAAATCTGTAAAGAAGTCAATTCTGTATAATAAATATATTTCCAAAATTACTATCAGTGGGTTATTATTAGTGATCGATACTGATGCCAAAAATGCAATCAGTAAAATGTATGTCTGTCTGTATGTATGTCTGTCTGTCTGTCTGTCTCTCTGTCTGTCTGTTTGTTCTTCAAACAAACAAAACAAAACAAAAACTACTCGACGAATTTTAACGAAATTAGGTACAATTATTCTTCATACTCCTGGGCAGGTTATTGTGTACTTTTCATCACGCTACTATCAATAGGAGCAGAGCAGTGAAGGGAAATGTTGGGCAATCGGGAGAAATTACTCCATTATTAGGTATTCGTACATCCGTACCCAAAGGGTAAAAACGGTACCCTATTACTAAGACTTCGCTGTATGTCCGTCCATCTGTCTGTTTGTCTGTCAACAGGCTGTATCTCAAGAACGGTGATAGCTAGAGAGTTGAAATTTTCACGGAATACTTATTTCTTTTGCCGCTATAACGACAATAATTAAAAACCAAATAACATAATTATTTATGTGGGGCTCCCATAGAACAAACGTGATTTTTTCCAATTTTTTGCTTGATATTAATAGAAACTGTTGTTGAACGCTTGAAACATTCACAGAATATTTGATTGTATATTTTCTTCGAAAATAAATAATTAAAACAAAATAAAATAAATATTCAAGGTGGGGTCTCATACAACAAACTTTATTTTTAGGCGTTTTTGCTAGATGTTAGTTATAGACAGACTTCAGCTGATGAAATAAGGAATAATTCAGGCTACTTTTATTTAAGAAAAAAATCATTCAAACTCATGTAGTCCACGCGAACGAAGTCGCCGGCACAGCTAGTGATAAATATAAACGGCGATTATAATTAGATGTCATAAACAGAACTTGGCGCGTATTTCAGACAAAAATAATCAAGTAATTTTGTACATTCAAAAACGATAATCGAATAGGATTATGTTGTGAGTAGGTATTTTGTGTGACAATTTCTATAGTTCCGCTTCTCCCCGCGGCGGCGTTACTTCAATCTCTATGCTATTTTCTCACTCCATAATGCAATTCGATTAACATTTTTTTTCATGCTAAGGACAAGTTATGCGTCACTCACCGCATATAAGTAAATATGAGTAATTCGAAAATAAGATTATAAATAAGATTCCAATGTCTTTGTGATACTTACATGTAAATAGAGATAAAAGATTTGAACTGGTGTTTTATTTGACTTGGAGATAATTTTACATTCACTTTTACAGTCTTCAAAGAGCTGGTTATGTACATTCACGGGAAATAAAATGTAAACCAGTTTAACTGTCATGTTGTAGGCTTTAATGAGGATATCAGGGATTTCACTAAATCCCTAGGGATATCATCAAATCCTAGTACTTAGATCTTAAAAGTATCTAATGATAGGATGACAAAATTGTAATTGTGTAGTGTAGGCTTTTTACGGAAAATGACACCCGCCCCTGCCTCTCATGCAAATTTAAAATGTCAAACAAATCCGTACATACGAAATTGTTGTGTTATAAAGACAATCACGCCAGACTATACACTGTGGGCTTTGTATAGTCGGAGAGAGGTAGGGCATAGCAATTTATCACTCTAACTTGAGCAGGCCGACTGGTGAAATACCTCCACCTTACAGAAGACCGCGGCCAAATAACAATCACTTCTGTGTTGTTGTGTTCCTGCGTGAGAGTAAGGTTTCCAGAGCTCTTGGGGGGGTGCTACATTAGTAGCAGGGCTCAAGCCTTCAAGGTAAGGGCGACAAGTTCAGTAACAGCTTTATTATGCTGTACTTGTCGCCCTTAAGCTAGGACCTCATTACCACTTAACATCGGGTGGGATGAGGTCAATCTTGAAGTGTGATATAAAAAATAACAGCCCGTATGACGTGAGCATAAGAACGAATATTAATCCAACCAAGTGTTTAAATGTGACGTTGTCTTGTCCTTACATTCTTTCTGGCTATTCCACAAGAGCAATTGGGATTCATATTTAGCAAAACAAAGTCGACAAATTGTCGGTTTTTGTGGAAATAAATAAAAATATCTAATAGTGTAAAAAACTAAAAAACACGAATTTAGCACGCACTAAATATTACAAAATAATTCAGACATTCAAGAAAGAAAGCGTGGAGCGTTTATGTTATCTTTACTCTTTTTGGACAAAACACTCCACGCTTTATTTTATACTTTTTAGTTTTCTCATGTATCAATCTTCTTTCTTATATATAAAAATGAATCGCCGTTCGTTAGTCTCGCTAAAACTCGAGAACGGCTCGACCGATTTGGCTAATCTTGGTCTTGAAATAATTGTGGAGGTCCAGGGAAGGTTTAAAAGGTTAGAAATTAAAAAAAATAGGCGTTACGAAGTTCGCCGGGACAGCTAGTTATTATATAATTATTTTTCGTATCCCATTCAGCAAACCCTTTCATTTAATACCCATATCTTAAGGGTGCATTTCAAATAGCCTGTCCGCCATCTTGGACGCCCGCCATATTGGATTTGAGTCACGTGACTATATTTTTCGTATTCTTGACAGCAAACCCTTTCATTTGATAACCATAACATGGAAGTGCATTTCAAACAGCTAGTCCGCCATCTTGGGGAGGCCGCCATATTGGATTTGTAATGACGTATCTTAGCTAGTCATGTATTGTCATCAGAACTCGGAGCGTGTGCAAAATTTCATCCTAATCAAAGACCGGGAAGTGGGTCAAATTAAGATTCCAATATTTTCTTACATAGTTACAAGTGAAGCTAATAAAATCGTGTTAAAAACGACTCGCTTTTGACTCTCTTGTTTTTGTTATGGGCCGACAAGGTTGAATAAATTTAACTTAAAGGATGTTCCCGACGTCGAAGATAATGTCAATCAAACGTGTTTACACGGTACGATTGTTTATTTTAAATACAAAAGTTATTCGGTTAAAGTCTCGCTGGTTTTTGTGCTAGGTCACGATTTGGTCTGTGGTAGTTATGGCTGAGCCGAGTTTCCCGTAGCATCACCATCAACGGCGATGAGGTCCAATCGGGGGGTTTTACTGGGTAGTCCTGCCCTTCTCAGGGCGGGGAGTCCCACACACGCCGTCACTTCCCTCGGGTGACGGTACGGTACATCAATGTATTTCCCCTCGTTATAAAAAAAAGGTCACGATTTGGTGTCTTGGCTTCGATTTTCCCATTTGGCAAGTGTGGTGATTAAGCTAGTATCTTTTTTAACGATGAGTTGATTTCAATGAGGGGGGCCTTAGCCCTGCAGTGGGACGAAAAAACAGATTCCCACAGATTTTAAACCTTTTTGTTCATTTAGCCGATAAATAATGCAACTACTTGTTACTAACACCTATGAATATATAGAATATAATATGGATTGTAGTTATTTATCTGAATTTGATGTTTTTTTTAAAAGATACCCAAGTCAAACTAAGTTCGCCGCTGTTTGGTACTAGATAGATGACCGTTTTAACCACAAGTCACTCCAAGCATATTCTTGCTTCAGAAGACGAAGAACATCTAACAGGAATGTGTAATCACTTTTCTTTTAAATATTGACATGGACCTCGGTTGTGTGGTACCTACCATCGTTGTTTCTTTTATTTTTTTAGACCAGTTGTACAAGAACTTACCATAGAATTAGAGAAATAATTTGATGTCTAATGTCCATTCATCAATCTCATATCCGATAGACAAATCCGAAACACATAGGCTCTCATTGGTTCCTTGACAGCAAAGCCGAAGGGTAGGCACCCTAGTCCGAACATACACTCGAGTTGCATGAACGAGAATGGCAACAAATAGTTAAGTCACTTCATTGAAAGTTGCAGAAGTGGTTAAGAAAAAAAATCTATTGATCATTTTATAGCGTCCGATCACGAACATCGAATACAAAGTTTGCCTACTTATTAATTGACCTATCATTCGTTAGTCTAGTTTTCTCATCGCGTGACTGCGGGATGGCTTCTTTACCAACCTACCTACTACGCTGTTGCAAGGATGCCCTGAGTAGGTATATATTTATAAGTAGGTATATGTGGAGTGTGACTACGTCTGGGGTCTAGAGGCAATAAGCAAGGAGCCTCGTGATCCAGGGGTCCAAAGCCCCGCCTTTTCTACTCAAAAATAAATGATATTCTCAAAAATATGTAGATATCACGTCTGTAAGTAGAAATTATTTTACCGGGCTTGAATTGTGTAAGTAGGTACAGGGCCGGCGTTAGGGTGGCGCGAGGTTGGGCAACAGCTACCCTGAGGTACCCAGATGTATTCCCCTAAATCGATGTATTGGTATACGCTTTTACAGGGGCGTTGTTGGAAATTCATCCAGGGCGCCAGTAATGCTAGAACCGGCACTGAGTAGGTATCCTCATACCTCATACCTAAAATAAACTAATAAATAAAAGACAAAAAAAAAGAAAGATAAAAACAATCATTTACCTCCGCACCATCTATCCATACTTACTAACATTTTAAATGCGAAAGTAACTCCGTCTGTCTGTCTGTCTGTTTGACTCTCCGGCTTTCACGATTTCGATGAAGTTTCCTATAGGGATACCTTGAACTTCTAGAACGGACATAGGCTACTTTTTGTTTTAGAAATATACTTAGATATATATAGTTATATAATAGGGGGAGGGGGGTAATACCGCCCTTGAAAGTTTGTATGCGAAAATGTTTCTTTTTCAAGTTAGAGATATGAAATTTGGTACAAATATAGCTCTATACTTAGATTGATTTTACTTGGGGAGATAGGGGTAAAACAGACCATGAAAGTATATATACAATACATATGGAAAAAACCTGTGTCCACGCGAACGAAGTCGCGGACAAAGCTAGTAGAACATGAATTTTAAATTTGTTATTATTGATAGTAGGTACCTACCTACCTATCATCCAGTATGGTTCACTTTGTACGTCATAGCAGGGCAAAATAGTAGCTTGCCTAATAACCAGTTGAGAACACTCTTCTTAGTCATTAACTGCAATGACTCTCGTTGCAACTTGACACATTTGCAGAAAGACTATGGTAATTTATGCAAAGAGCGAGGTGACATGCAAAATGATGTCTACACAAAGATTATTTACGCGACGGCTTACTTGGGCTATTCAAAAGCAGTAAAATCCTTTTTAAAGTCGTAATGTTAAGTAGTACGATTGTTTTGTTTTGTAATGCCTCTTAACTTTGAAATTCGATTGTCAATTCCGAATATTATTCTACTCCCAAAAACGAAATATGTCGGGTCCGACGACGGATAGATTTTTTTTATCGTAACCAAGTCACATCGAATGCGACTACAGGCCTAGCATACGCAGTATGTCACATTTATCGCATGAGACGACAAAAGTTTCTATACTGTTGATTGGCTAATAGCACACCGCACTCATATTTTCAGCCAATCAGCAGCTGACGCTCTGACTTCAATCGATTTTGAAGTTTGTTAAGAGCGCGATAAAATTTAGTCGCGTTGCGTATGCTTTAAACGTTTTAAAAAGAAACAATATAATTATTCAGTTCAGCAAATCAAAAACCACGTTTTAATTCCCAAACTTTCGATTAATCTTCAAAAATAAACGTTTCGTTTGTAGGTACGTTTTGTTTTTGGGAATATACCCTCAAGAAACGTTGTATACAGGGTAGTGGAAAGCTTGTTGAAAAGGTTTAGTTTAAAAAATTCATAGAATTCAGTAGGTACTTTGTGTGAAATTCAAAGTTAATCTGTGTCCCAGCAGGTCCCAGTAGTCGACTGCGTCTGAAGAACTAGATTTTACTTGTTGAGAATTTGTTTTTTTTTCCAACCGAAAGTTTATGCAAGTTCTGTTTCATAAATTGTGTTAATATTAGGTTTATTTGTAATACGTGCGAGCCAATGCTAAAACTTGCCTACCTCGAGTTTATTTTCATAATGACATCAATTAGGTGTTCCTTGAAAGGGACATTTAAGGAACATCTTAAAAGTCAAGCTTGTAAATTATTTTAAAAATCAAGGATTCTGTTACTAAAGCCATCCAAATAAGGGCAACGGGGTCTAGACCAACATCCGATAGAGATTATAACATCCGTTTCGTTTTGGAAGTGTGAACACAAAACAAAGTCATGTCTTACCATATAAGCAGGTCTTGTTGAAAATAATAGTTTGGATTCAATTCAAATTCAAAGTCTTAATGTTCAACATAACAACAGAAGCAACACTAGTGAATCGTAGTTAACTAGCAAAACAAAAGAGATGCTATGCTTTCAAATCTGAAACTACCGAGAAGTTAAAAAATACTCAAGTTTCTTGATGGTATGAAGATACCTTGAGTATTTTTTCACAAAGATAGTTAAACCTATTATTATATACCTAGTAATTAAATTCTTTAATTTATGTTGGAATTTCACGCACATACATAATACCTACTCACTGTTGTCCACGAATTTATTGTAATGTAATTATAATAATTTATTGTAATTATAATAATAAAGTAGTAGGTACCGACGTTATTCTAAAAGGTACCTATGTAAATTAAAAAAAGTATAAAGTATGAGTGTTTAGGATACATACATTGGACAACATCACATACATTTCTTTGATATTGTGGTAAGTAGCTAAAGCGCTTGTGTTACAGAAATCAGAAATAACGACGGTACCACAACACCCAGACCCGAGACAATACAGAAAAAAATGTTTCCCATATTGACCCGACCGGGGATCGAACCCGGAACCTCAGAGATGGCGCGACGCCAAAGTCCGGCACGCACGCCTCTCTCTTTCTCTACGGAGGTCGTCATACACAAAAAATGCATGATAAACAACATTTGCGGGGTAACTTTAATGATAAAATAAATTTGGGTAGGTTAACAAATAGTACACCTTGTAGGTACCTAAATTTGGTAAATCTACATACGATACCATTAATGGTTTGGTAGAAAGAAAGTATTTGAAAGACAATGCATGTAAATACCGACTTATCTCTTTTATTTTCGTTTACATAGCTACTTACCTAGGTATCTAATTTGACTTGCTGGTCTTAACAACTTATTTATTAAGGAAGTTCATAAAAAAATATCGTTTATTCAAGAAAACCATTTACAGTAGGTATAAGGATTTACGAACAGGTAACGAGTAGTTAACAAAGTGGCAGTTTCGGTATTTCCGCTGCTCACCACTGCGGCGCTATTCAACAATTTCCATACTGATTTCTCATTTATTGTTACGCAAATAAACCTACCTACCTACTGCTGTCATATAACGTCATCTCGGATTATGAGAGTTAGGCTCAGAGTTAGGTTCCACTTCTATTGATATGTAATTAGCGTTAAGAAAAATTGTAAGAATGTATGGATTTATGAATGTATGTTTGTTACTCTTTCACGCATAAATTGTAGAGTGGATTTTAATGAAACTGGGTTGGGAGATAGACGATATACTAGGCTAACTTAAAGGATACTTTTTATAAATTTTATATGAATATGATTAAAATAATACCTGAAAAATTTGGACAAAGTTGCGGAGTTGCAGACACCAGGAAGTATCTACCTATTGTAAAGAGGAATAAAAAATATTTTTGTCAAATACAATGAACATGACACCGGTGTTCTATTGTAAAATTACTGTCACACGATTTTGGCAAAAATAAACTTCCCTAAATGTATTCTGTTTTTTTTCTGCGCACCAAGGTGTCTCTCGAATCTTTAAAGAACAGGATTACCACGTTGCCAAAGAATATAATAACAACAGACTCGATAAGAAGTACCTTCATACAAGTTCGGCGAGGATGCAGGGCGGTTACATTACGCACGACGAGCTGAATATGGCACAAGGGCGCCGAACTCGGTGACATTCGCTGCGTTTTCCTCGACCAGCACGCGTCAAAGATTGCGAAACTTGAGGATTACAAAGGATTAACATGACCACTGTCTAGAGTATAAGATCGGATTTTGTTTTATTGAATAACATCTAATAAACAACATTGGTCTTAGGGCTTGCTTCAGTAAGCTGCCGTAGCCGTTTTAGTTACGTAAAGTAGGTATTTTCCATTGCCGCCTTAAAGGCGATGATAAGTGCGGAGTAGTTTTAGTGGGCTGGGGGTCTACTCTCAAAAACGAAATGAACATACGAAAGGATTCGTTTTTGAAGATTTATCAAAAGTTCGGGAGTTAAAGCGTGGTTAATGATTTGCATAAATAATATTTTGTTTTTTTTTTAAACGCTTTAGTCTCATTCGAAGTGAATTGGCTACTTGACTGTTTGTGAAAAAGTATTGTAAAATGTGCGCCCGTTCATTTTATATCCCAAGCAATTCGATTTATCTGGAAATAATCTAAATAATCAGAGAAAAATAAGATTTTCTGTAACACATTTATAAAGCGCGCGAAAACGCCTAGTCGCGTCACTGTTGCAATTATGACGTCAACGTCCTAGACAACGAACCGATACGCATAGGAACGACTTAATTAAGATAAACGGAACATGTTTCAATAAATTCTTTATACGATTAGAGACACAATAATTCAATTTAATCGGTAAAATAATCATTGTTTCGCCACATTAAAATAAATAATTTTCGCCGACAGCTGTCATTTCCGAATTGCAATGGTGGTTTCCGTTTCGGTTCTTTTGTTCCACAGATAAAAAAAATAAAATTTATTTTGCAAAAATAAAATACTAACTATGCTTTTAATTAAAAAGTAAAAACGTAAAATGATTACTTAACTAATAAGCTAACATATTGTTACGCGCCACGATCGATGGTGTTCTAGTAAACAGCGCCATCTAGTTTGGAAAGGCGGGACTTCAGAGAGTCGAGACGCGTACGCCAGAACCTACTAGAACTATGGCCGTACGCTCGGTCAAGGTCGGACTGCGCGCGAATGTTCCGTATGTTTCTGCGTTGGAAGGTTCGGGAACGGCCGCGGCAATATAAAAGGCCGGGATTCACCGCGACCGGGACAGTATTGAATTAGCGATACAAGTGATTACTTCGAAAGCGATTTTGAAGTGCGACTTGGGAGCGATTGTTGTTTTAATTAGTGCGTTTTAAGGTTGTAATTAGTGGCGTTCAATTAAAGTGTGACTTTTGGTAATTTTTATCGGCTGTTTTTATTGTCACGAACCCGAAGCTCGTAACAATTGGTGTCAGAAGTGGGATTTAAATTATGCCGATTTTACCTAAAGACGACACGGAGGGTATCCGTACCCGGAGTCAACGCCAACTGGAGACAGACCAGAGACGTTTTGGTGGAGCTTTGCCGCAGGAGTCGGAGAGCCAGTTATTAACCACGGAGGCTGGCCCGTCCACAGCAACACCAGCAGCATCGGCAGCACCAGACCTTGCTGCCCTGATGATGATGCTGCAGGAGCAGTCTCGCCGACAGGAGGAACAGGCTCGCCGACAGGAGGAACACGCTCGTCGGCTGGAAGAACAGCTTAAGCGGGACAAGGAGGAACAGGCTCGCCGCCAGGAGGAACAGGCTCGTCGATTGGAAGAACAGCTTCAGCGGGACAAGGAGGAACAGGCTCGACGCCAGTAGGAACAGGCTCGCGGCCAGGAGGAACAGGCTCGCCGCCAAGAAGAGCAGATGCTTCTTTTGAAGGACCTTCACGCTACCTTCGGGAAAGACATAAAGCAGGTGAAGGATAAGGTTGCTCAACATGACAACCGCCTGTTGGAAGCTGAAATACGGATTGACCAAGTCAATAATCGGGTTGACTACGTAGTGGCTGATGTGAAGAAGACCGTGATGGCAGACGTTAAGAAAACGCTGGATTGTCTTAAACTTGGAAAAGCAATCGCAGCTCCCGTAGCTACTATACCTTCGCTACGTGGATTCAAAGTGCCACCGTTCGACGGAACTTCTTCCTGGTCGGCCTACAAAATCCAGTTAGAGGCAGTTATGAAAGCGAACGGCTGGAATAAAAATCAGGCCATGACTGCCCTCACCCTAGGGCTTCGTGACCAGGTCTTATCTGTCTTGGAAGCACTCGGTAAGGAAGTGACTTACGAGCAGCTACTTGAGGCATTGGAGGCTCGATATGGCGACGCTCACCTGGAACACGTGTTTCGCGCACAGCTTAGGGACCGCGTGCAACGCAGTAGTGAAAACCTGCAGCAGTGGGCCCTTGAAGTGGAGAAGCTGGTGCGTAAAGCTTACCAGTCCGTACCAGCGCTTATTGATGGGAACCTTGTGCAGGCGTTCATCGATGGCATCCGCGACATTGAAGTTAGAGCTGCTGTCAGACTCGGGCACCACGGGACGCTTAAAGATGCCTTAGCCCATGCACTGGAGGTGGAAGCTGTGCGGCAGGATCATCGTTCCCATCGCGTCAGGGAGGTTGCAGTGGCTTCAGTTCGCGACCGCAATAGAAGCTACAGCTCTAGGTGCTACGGCTGCGGGAAAAGGGGCCACCTTCGATCCAGTTGCCTTAAGCGAACTGCAGAAAGAGAAATACGGCTACCTGCAGACCTGATCATCAGAATACCACCTGATACTCCAGGCAGTATAATCGATTATGCGAATAACTGGCGGTACAAAATAAATGACATTGGTGAGCACGTCAGACAATCGGGCCAGAAAATGTCGGGAAAGATGAAACCCCTTTGTGACCGCAAAGTGAACAGTAGAGTGTTCGACGAAGGTCCACAGGTGAGGTTACGCAATCCAGTCCACAGCAGAGGGAGATCTCCTGAGCTTCAGTCTAGATGGGAGGGACCGTACCGGATTGGGACTGGGGGCAATGACGTAACCTACCGGAAACAGAAAGGTGCAAGAGGCACTCCTAAGATTATCCATGCGGAGAGATTGGCGCGTTATTATGGAGCCGATAATGCTCGGGACGAGCATGTCTTAGGAGGGGGCAGTGTTACGCGCCACGATCGATGGTGTTCTAGTAAACAGCGCCATCTAGTTTGGAAAGGCGGGACTTCAGAGAGTCGAGACGCGTACGCCAGAACCTACTAGAACTATGGCCGTACGCTCGGTCAAGGTCGGACTGCGCGCGAATGTTCCGTATGTTTCTGCGTTGGAAGGTTCGGGAACGGCCGCGGCAATATAAAAGGCCGGGATTCACCGCGACCGGGACAGTATTGAATTAGCGATACAAGTGATTACTTCGAAAGCGATTTTGAAGTGCGACTTGGGAGCGATTGTTGTTTTAATTAGTGCGTTTTAAGGTTGTAATTAGTGGCGTTCAATTAAAGTGTGACTTTTGGTAATTTTTATCGGCTGTTTTTATTGTCACGAACCCGAAGCTCGTAACAATATCTAATACTTTTCATATTTTATTGTTAACACTGTCAAGTAGCCAATTGGTTGCGACTATGAGAATTAAAAATTGCTATCCGTTGTCGGATCCGACATATTTCGCTTTTGAGAGTAGACCTCCAGTCCCCGCTGTTCATTTAGACCGGTGGAGTCCCAAAAACCCTAAAGTAGGTACAAGAGTGCGAATGCATACAAAAAAGGGTGCTTAGATAAAATTCGATGAGCTCTTAGGAGTCTAATACCGGATTCTTTATTACTTGGTCATTATTTGCTATTCTTGCTAGTATGTATACATCCTATATTAGCCGTGCTTTGGCATTTTGTTTTGAATACTTACATGGGTAGATAATTTGTATTCATTGAAAAATAGATAATTAATACGAACGTCATTACTTAATTTCATCCATACCTATTCCGTAGTTTGTGCGTCAAAGAGAAATGGTTATTATGCAAGCTACCATTTTGCCCTGCTATGTCGTACAAAGTTGTCAGTACTAGATGATAGGTAGGTAGCCAAAACGGCAATGATATAATTTTGCACGTAGCATCTAATATTTTTGTAAATCCTCTTATTTCCTGAAGTAAGAGTGTTTTTAAAGTACGAGACTTTAAATCCAAAATTTATGTTCTACTAGCTTTGTCCGCGACTTCGTTCGCGTGGACACAGGTTTTTTCCATATATATACTTTCATGGTCTGTTTTACCCCTATCTCCCCAAGTAAAATCAATCTAAATATAGAGCTATATTTGTGCCAAATTTCATATCTCTAACTTGAAAAATAAATGTTTTTGCATATAAACTTTCAAGGGCGGTATTACATTTGTATTTTTCTAAATATAGGGCGATCATAAATATATAAATAATAAATAAATAAATATTGGACAACATCACATACATTGCTCTGATTCTGTGGTAAGTAGCTTAATCACTTGTGTTACAGAAATCGGAAACAACGACGGTACCACAACACCCAGACCACAGACAATATAGAAAAGTTCGTTTCTCATATTGACCCGACCGGGGATCGAACCCAGAACCACCGGATCAAAGATAGCGCTGCGCCAAAGTCCGGCCCGCTCGCCTCTCGGCTACGGAGGTCGTCAAACTATTAAGATAAACTAACTCCTTGGAAACCCTAGTCTTTTGGACAACAGTTCCGTACAGTTGAGTTCAGTTACTTTAAAGCTGATTTAATAGCAAGGATGTACCCAGGAAATCGGAATCCGGACCAACCTTCGATGACCAATGACCATTCCAAAATCGGAACTTTGTGGCATGAGGCCAAACAATTTCTGACTGTGTACGTGAGAATGGAGCGTTTGCGTGAAAGAAAACCTTTTAAACGGTTTTCCATCCATGGTCACGGTTCAGTCGGTCTGTAAAGCTGAAGGCTAACCCATAATGAGCCACCATTAATCCCGATCATGAGCGGAACGGGCCATTGACTAACGGCTGCCAATAAAGACGCACTTAGGAAGAGATAATTATTCAAATTTAAACTTTAATAGTTTGTGATAAGAAATAAGGTTTTCTTTTAATATCCGCTTGCGTACATCAACGTGTTTTGTCTAGGAAAATACATATGTATGTACATAGATGATGATGATTTTCTTATGTTAATCTATTTGGAGAGAAGGTATCGTAGTTTTAAAGTCTGTAAACATTCGTTTTTTAACGGACTTATAAAAAGGTTTAACAATTCGACCGTTTGTGACTATTTTGATGACTTTTTTTGTTGGAAAAGGAGATTTCCGACTTTTGTACCATGAAAGGGAAACCAGGATTTCATAACGGCATACCATAGAAATAGAAGGGAAATAGGTAAATTTTCCTTCGGGCGGTTACTTTGAATAGAAAGAAAGGTTTTTAACCTAGGTAGGAAAAAGGTAGGTACTATTTGCAAATTCCCTTATAGCAACATAATCATCGGCACACTTGCTCACACCATACCACAGATTAAAAAATATGCATAGACATCGAGATATTGACATAGAGAACACGAAGCTCCTCCAGATGGAGCAGTATGAACTCTCATGCTCAGCGCACGGCACATGTAGTTTGTAATAGAATAAGTTTTGCATACACTCTAGTACATTAAGGTATTGAAAGCATAGCGATTTATCGCTTGAACTGGAGCACCCCGGCTGGTGAAATACCTCCACCTTACAGAAGGCCGTAGCCAAATAACAATCACTACGGTGTTGTTGTGTTCCCACGCGTGAGTAAGGATTCTAGAGCTCCTGGAAAGGTGCTGCATTAGTAGTTTGTGTATCAGTCAAGCTTTCAAGGTAAGGGCGACAAGTTTAGTGATAGATTTATTATATTGTACTAGTCACCCTTAAGCTAGGACCTCATTACCACTTAAAATGAGGTTGGATGAGGTCAAACTCTCAGTGCATTATAAAAACCAAAAAAAAAAGTCCTTTATCGTGAGCACCCAGTGTAAAACATAGATTCCCAAATGTAGCGGATCTGTTCGAATCCTGACTGCAATCCCCTGCACCCAGGGTGTCACGAATCTCCGGAACCTCACCGGTCGTGAAGACTTGGCAACAGGCAGCGGCAATTTGCCAATAAGTCCGTCATATATCACTGCGGGGGCCCGCAAGGTCGCCGGGACGTGTTCATTACACGTCTGGCGTCGGGGAGACCCCTTGTCATGTGGGAAGCTGCACGTGGAAAATTGTTGGACTATGCGCCGTGCCAACGTTCAGGTTACGTAGTTACGTAGAAAGGTCACGTATGCTGCTAAGAAAAATGTTGTATGCACAGTTCCGACTTAAATGTCAGCGGAAAAACAAGGCTTAAAATAGTATTAACCCTCATACGAATTATGAATTACTTACACTGTGTGTGACACTTTAGGCCTTTTTTGCAAAACGTGCGCAATGACGCGGGGCCATTAATTTGTTAGTATTTTTCATAGAACTGTGGATCTACGTTATACATGTCATGATCGAAAGACTTAAGCGTCTCAGGGTGCGCGTGCGCAGTGAAAAAACGCGGCCGCGCGTCACATAGTACGTTGCGTATACGCAACTTTACCATAAAGTACTATGGAAAAGTTGAGTAAGTATGAAGAAGAAGTGAAGCTTCAATGAGATCATTACACTAAATGTTCAGTTTACTTAATGGTTAAATAAAACTAATGAGACAGTTGATAATGCTTTTCCTTCGACAGAAAAAGTAAAGTCCGGAGTAGCTCTATAGCATGTTTATTCGTATATATATATATATATATATATATATATATATATATTATGTTATATATCTATGAGTTTATGTATGTTTATCATGCTATACAATTAATATAATTCTAAAATAAAACTGTATTTATGTTGCACGGCCGTACCCATTTCTCGCCATCTACTATTTCCTCTACCTTAAGGTTGTCTGGAAGAGATCGCTTTCTAGCGATAAGACCGCCTAAATTGTACTATAATCAATCTGTAAAACCTATTTCTGTAAAGTTTTTGTGCAATAAAGTATAACTATCTATCTATCTATCTCTAGTCAGTAATTGGCTACTTGACAATGTTAACAATAAAATATGAAAAGTGTTAGATATGTTAGCTTATTAGTTAAGTAATCATTTTACATTTTTACTTTTTAATTAAAAGCATAGTTAGTATTTTATTTTTGCAAAATAAATTTTAGTTTTTTTATCTGTGGAACAAAAGAACCGAAACGGAAACCACCATTGCAATTCGGAAATGACAGCTGTCGGCGAAAATTATTTATGTTAATGTGGCGAAAAAATGATTATTTTACCAATTAAATTGAATTATTGTGTCTCTAATCGTATAAAGAATTTATTGAAACATTTTCCGTTTATCTTAATTAAGTCGTTCCTATGCAAATCGGTTCGTTGTCTAGGACGTTGACGTCATAATTGCAACAGTGACGCGACTAGGCGTTTTCGCGCGCTTTTTAAATGTGTTACACAAAATCTTATTTTTCTCTGGTTATTTAGATTATTTCCAGATAAATCTAATTGCTTGGGATATAAAATGAACGGGCGCACATTTTACAATACTATTTCAAAAACTGTCAAGTAGCCAATTAAGGTTCATTAAATTTTGACTCCTATAAGATGCGTGCTCGAGTATAGATATAATGACGAGCTTGCTGGAAGGATAATACCTACTTATTTGGCTAGACAACACCCAGGAATCCCAAGATTCTGAATATCTTAGAGATTTGACGCCATTGGTCTCGCCGGCGACCTCCGTAGCCGAGAGCCGAGCAGGCCCGACTCTGTCTGTGCGCCGTGAGGACTGAGGTCCCGGGTTCGAGACCCAGTCGGGTCAATATGAGAAACGCAATTTTCCATATTGTCTGCGGTCTGCATTATAACTCGCTTCATATTAAACCTAATCGGCTCGTATTGCATTCACTATATGGCCCAACAATTAAATGCAATGGGTTGCTTCATTTCCAATTATTAATGCAATTGTTATGTAGGTATATCACAAAGATTGTAGATAGTATGTGTAGGGCACCGCTTTCTTTGTCAACAGATTACCGTATCTATTGAGGTTGTCTAATGAATGTCCTATCTATTTTAACAGTCCACTCACCTAGTTGTTAAATTATTGGGTTAAGTGTTGTACAGAGTAAAAGTAAGTAAGTCTGAGTTTCTTTGAAGTATATTGGTGATGCCAGCATATGGTATGTCTAACTTCTTTAAAACGAATTTATTTTTTGATACTTGCTGATATTTTAACTCATGTCAGTCATGAACAGTCATAGTTCATGATTTTTTAACAATTTGTACAAGCCGTTGGATTGTGGGAAACCCAAAAATAAATTACATCGGTATTTATTTCACATATTAAAAATATATACTTATTAGCACACGAACTTGCATGCCACATTTAAACGGGTCACTATTGCTTTTAATCTTTTTTATGTTTTTGCATGCTTAACTTTATATTTAAGAATTTACTGACTAATTTGATAAATATATAATTTCAATTAATTTAGAGGTGAAATACTTCAGCTTCCTTGAAAGTCTTGCGAAAATAAGAAGAAAGGCTGTCCAATGTAATGTGTAATGTAGGAAATAAATAACTGTAATAAGTAATTTTGGTAAAAAAACGATTAACCCAAAAGGTGAATAATTATTTTCCCGTAACATTTGTTTTTTTCATGATTTTCTATCTTTCACCCATTCGAACGACTTTTACTAATGTTGATGATTTGTGGTTGAATGTTCCAACCACGAATTATTACACGATTATTTTTCTGTTTTTTGTAAAACTGAACCCTAAAAACGTCAACTCCAAATGGTGTTATTAATTTTATCTACTCTCAAATCTTAAGTGTATTGCGCTCTGAGGAATTTGCTTAAAAATTAAGTAAGTAAACTTGTTTGTTCATCCAATTGCCACTTTCATTACCTATATAAGTAAGTAGGTACCATACTGTGCCTAAGTAGGTAGGTACAGTAGGTAGTAACCTTAAAAGTAACTTAAATACTTGGTTTACGGTCTATTGTAGTTTTTTTCCAACAATTTGATGCCATTTAAATTATTAATATTTAATAGTGGTTGCTGTGGTATAAAACGGATCCATGGTCTATTGTTTTAATAAAGTACATACAAAAGCACGTCAGATTATACACTTCACCCTTATGTCCTACGCATAAGATTTAATACCGAACTGCTACCGACAGGTTTCGGATTTAAGATTTAGATTAGTTGAGCAAAATATTGCGTATTTTCAATATAAGTAGTTCAGATTTGCTATTACCCATCCTGATTTGGCAAAAAGGGTCTAAAGTCAAATATAACAGAGTATACTTTACCGGAAAACCCAAAAGCATTATTGTGGTTTCACGACACTAACTCTTTAAATTAATTCTTCTTTAAGAAGTTTGTCTGGGATCGCTTTCTAACGATAAGACTACCTTACTAACTAAACTTGTAATAACTTCTGTAAATTTACTGTGCAATAAAGATCAAATCTGTACTTGATGACATCTTACTGTAATGGTTTAAAGTACCTAGTCAGAGAAGTAACCACGCGCAGGTTGTATTATGTAATAAATATGTTTTGTCAGGTCGAAGACACGACTTTCGCCTTGACTCACGCCACAATATTACATAATTGTTATCACAAATGAGTAGGGTATACCTATATCAAAATAGAAATTACATATCACATAGTAGGTAAATACCATTGATTAATTATGTGGTTTTCCAAATTGCAGGAACAATCAAAAGCATGTCAGACCAAACATTTCGGAGTTTGAACCGCCAATCGTACCCAATTTACTTCAAATGCGAGTTAAGATTCTTAAAAATACACAATAATATGTATGTAAATCAAAAACCTCTTTTTAATTCACAAACTTTTGGTTAATCTTTAAAAAGAAATCTTTCGTTTATTTGATTCGTTTTTGGAGTGGACCTTCTGAATAGGGTAATTCCCAAACGGTTTTGATTTATATTTCATGTCTTTCGCTTGGTTAAAGTCCATGATAAAATTGTGTTGCCTCATGTGCATTTGAAAAGGGAGAAAAAAATACAGCGTTGGATAATGAACCTTTGGAGAAGTCATATTGTTATTTTTCTGTCTTGTTCTGACATTATCTTTTTGCATGATGATTCACTTTGTGAAACAAAAATAAAGAGGGCGACGTCCGTGTTTAAGTTCGCAGAGTACAATCTTTATGTTAATGGCTGGGTAATTTGCATTTTTTATTGAAAAACAAATTTTGCAGACTTTTTTTAATTTAAATACTTATATACTTAAGTAGTTAGACCATGGAGGCTAAACCAAACGGATGTTATTGATCAAGACATCAATTAGAGACTTGAAAGGGTAAATTGGGTACCAAATTTACTTATCTGTGTTGGCAGAAATACTTTGAAATTCCTTAATGTTAGTTAACTTACCTACAAACGTTTTTTGGGCTCACTTGATCCTCTATTTCTCTATCTATTTATCTCAGTGATAAGGATTAGTCTCCTGTTGTAACAAGCATATTTCCGTTCCCAATTTTCATATTGTCGTGCAAACTTAGCGTCAATATGTTAAAAGCATAATGTACGGTGGAAAGCGGCTTAAAATATACATAAGCGAGAGCAATTTGCGCTGCACCAAAAATTCGGTGAAGATAAGGCATAAATCGCACCCTATGTCTCACCCTATATTTACACTGAAAAAATATTTTATTATATTCGATTGTATTTTAATCATGGAAAAACTTAGAACAACATTGTTTACATAGGTATGACGTTTGTCGTGGTCATTATAGTACCTACCTACTGAAGAAGAAAAATCTTTGCCTCACCTAGTGCCTTTTTTAACTTACCCTTATGTCCGTCCCATCTTTACGGTCGTTGAGTAGGTACTTCATTTGTAAAGTCTTACTTTGTAAAGGAGCATGTGTATCTATATGGCTATTAGATCACTGCCTCTTGTGTGATCACGTGTTTAGATATTGTTGCTGTCAACAATATTGTTAATATCTTTCCGATATTCGTACGTATTTACCATACCAAGTAGTCGTACCAATTTTTAATCAACTTTAAAAAAGAATGAGGTTTCTCGATTCAACTCTATAAATATATATTTATTTATGATTTTACTGATGCTACACCTACTCTAGATTATTCATCGCCTATAGATCACTGAACTCACGTCAGAATATGTAATGCAGACGAATTTTAGTCATCAGGACATCCCCGAATCCGATTAAAAACGAGCTTTATTTTTTATCACAGAAATTGTGACTATCGGTATCTTTAATTTTCCAAAAGTATTCATTTCAAAGCATTTGGTTTAATAACGCGGTCATTTTGGCTTAGAATCCCATGAGAATTCTTAATATAATTTTGTGAGGATTAACCAGTTTAATTAAGACATTAAGCTTGCACTACTAATATACAGATGTTCACAGGAAGGGAAATTTGTATTTTTATTCGAATAATAATTACCTATACAACAAATATGCAAACAATTTAAATATATCTTAGAAGGCGTATAAAAGTAAACTTATCTTATTTATTGTTCCTCACTTTTCAATGTCATTCGTCTGATAGATTTGTCAAGTACTATGTACTTGAGAATTACCGTAATCATGCCGATAAACCTTCAGTTTAAAACACATTTAAATTATAAATAAGGACATATTACGATTTCAAAATACGTATGAAACATGGGCATTTAGGTTATTATCGAGGTTGAATTCCATACGCCTTTATGGCCAGTGTCCAGCTATGGGAAATACCTGTTAATGAGCTAAATAATTGACGTATAAACGGAAACGGTTTTTTTTCTAAATAGGACTGACCAGGGACTAGCTTGAATCTCTCTGATCTTAACTGGAGGTTCATTCCCAAAGACGAAATAAATGTCGAATGCTATGACGGACGGATAGCAATCCCGACCTCTGATTCTGACTGACTGACGACCTCCCTAGCCGAGAGGCGAGCGACTTTGGCGTCACGCCAACTCTGAGGTTTCGGGTTCGATCCCCGGTCGGGTCAATATGTGAAACGAACTTTTCTGTATCGTCTCGGGTCTCGGTGTTGTGGTACCGTCATTGTTTCTGGTTTCTGTAACACAAGTGCATAAGCTACTTACCACATAATCAGTGCAATGTATGTGATGTTGTTCAATATTTATTGATTTATTATTATTTTTAATTAGAATTATAATGCGAAATAAGCGTTTTCCAAGCAACATAATATTATTAAAGCAAATCAAAAGACACGTTTTAATTTCCAAACTTGCGCACGATTGGGGTATGAACAGCATAAAGGTGAAGCCCTTACGTTTGGGGTTGGACCAAAATATAAAAACCAAGTGTGAGCATATTATTATCTTAGATACTCGTAGGTAATTCCAACCTATGTTAAACCTATGGTAAACCTATGTTTCATTTTAAAACTACAAACCGAATTACTAATCAGGTAGCCTACTGTAAACTAAATATTTCGGATAGCAATTTTGAATGCTCATAATCGTAACTAATTGACTTCCAATGCAATTTAAACGACTTAAAAAAAACAATATAATATTTGTACAAATCAAAAACCAAGTTTTAATTTCCATTAGTTTGATTAATCTTCGAAAACGAAACCTTTCGTTTCTTCGTTTCGTTTTTGAGAGTAGACCCCCAGCCTAAAAGCATTATGTGGTAAAAATTAATTCACTTAATAACCGCTGTTTTCAGTACTAAGTATATGAAGTAATATGAGATCGGACGTGTGGTAACGTTCATAACAATTCGACTTGCTGAAAAATTATCGGAATTTGTTTTCATAACACTTCTTCGAATCTTGCCGTGGAATTTTTTACGGCACGCGAATTACATTCTAGATTAATTTAGGACAAAAAGCCTGGTTGAAAAATATACTCTTTAGAACCATCCATGAATAAGGGATCACATTAATTTTATGATTTTGACACCGTGCCTCTCCTGGTCCTGATATATCCGTGGAGCTACATTCTACTCAGTTTTCAGCAATTTGTTTAAAAAGATTAGAACTAGAAATAAGTAGTTTTTTTTTTAATATGTGACAAATTGTGACAACACAAACTCTATAGATCCTCCTCACATATCACGCCTTTTCCTTGACCATCCGCCAAATCTTAACGAGTGATAAAGTTTAAAAAGTCCAATTTTTTGGCGGGAATATTAACAAATTTAGTTTTTTAGTGGATGCTTCACAATAGACATTGAAAAAATATAGGGAATACACAATTAAAAATCCATAGTTGATCCAATTCTTTTGAAGCCTCTGGAATCATTGTAACATACAAATGCAAATACCTACTTACTTATTTGCATAACAATTTTAGACAATAATAAGAAACTTAAGTGATTAAATACTTAATGCCATTCTTTTTTATATAAATCTTCCATCATTATTTTTTTCCGTTAAAAACCCTATCCACAATTTGCTGCAAGACAAAAAATGTGTGCAATGACCCTAAATGGTCAACTAAATGATTAAAATCCTTTGAGGTGAGTCCAGTCACGGAATAAGCGACACAAACATTTGACTAAACAATTACATAGATCATGTGAAGTGACTTTGTGAGTACATTGACTAATATTCACACTAGATCCAACGAGTTACAAATAATAGGAAAATATAAAATTACACGAAATAACGTTAATAGTTCGAGATGAGTAAACTGAGGACTCAAATATTTGCCACAACATCCATATACGTAGCAAATTCTTAATGTAGACGTTTTGAATTTGCAATGAATATGAAATATCTACAATGACACAATACTGAACCGTCTATATTATTCACCCACCTAATTTATTTAGACACTAGTGTCTAGTCTTTGCACGGGAAAATAGTTTTTCGCACCTTGATCTTGGGTTAAAAATAAGTCTTGTTTTATCCTAAAATCCTTTTTTTTAGATATTACAGCCGGGTAATTAAGTGAGACTAAAATTCCCATTCTGTAGGCATTCCGAAAATGAAACGTTAGTTTTTTAATATTATTTGAAATTTTGAGAGCTAAGGCGTGCTTTTTGATTTACATAAATAAGGTTTTTTTTTTCAAATGATATACATTTAGTCGCATTCGGAGTGAGTTGGTTACGATAATGTGAATTAGGTAATAATTGCTATCTGTCGGTGCCATATTTCGTTTTCGGGAATAGACCCCCAGCTCCGACATTTTTCGTGTTTGAAAATAGACTCCCCAGTTCTGTAGTCCCCTTCAATGTTAACAATAAATAAAATCATTTCTTTTTCCAACATTAGTATAGACCTGCCCGAGTCTAGCATGTCCAATACGTTCGATTTATAGCATGAAATGACATAATGTCAGTAAGTAGTGTTGATTGGAAGATAACACACGACAGCCATATTTTTAAACAGTTGACGAACAGAATTTGATTCAGTTGAAAATAATTTGATAAAATTTACTCGCATGACAAAATGAAACAACACTAACTGAACCTATAAACAACATACATTAGATACCATTGAAGTATGCAAGTATATTAGTATTCATTGTTTTGTATTCTTTCTTTTCTATGTATTCTGCATTATCTTGTTTATGTTTAAGTTTGTACAGTACCTACTTATTTATTTATATTATCATATCTAGATATGTAGATAGATAGATAGATACACTTTATTCCACAAAATCTTTACAGAAATAGGTTTTACAAATTGATTATAGTACAATTTAGGCGGTCTTATCGCTAGAAAGCGATCTCTTCCAGACAACCTTAAGGTAGGGGAAATAGTAGATGGCGAAAAATGGGAAATATCTAACTACACAAATCCAGAAAAATAGCTCAATTGACATTCAACTCTGCATTCGTTGTTAAATAATAATTTTGTAATTAAATATAAATTGGACAACATTACAAAGTAGGTTATTGTGTTTATTATTTGTATCGAAAGGATTTTAGCATCGCAAACGCTGGCCAAATATTACGACAGTGATCAAATTTATGTAGGTACTATAGGCTATTAAATTTACACTCCACACAGCTACATAATATATTATCACTACTAGTCCCTACTAATATTATAAATGCGAAAGTAACTCTGTCTGTCTGTCTGTTACGCTTTCCTGCTTAAACCTCTCAACCGATTTTGATGAAATTTGGTATAGGTATACTTTGAATCTCAAGAACGGACATAGGCTACTTTTTATTAGAAAATAAGGGGGGGGAGGGGGGTAATACAACCTTTGAAAGTTTATATGGAAAAATGTTTATTTTTGAAGTTAGAGATATGAAATTTGGCACAAATATAGCTCGAAACTTGGATTAAAATATAGACTACTTTTTGTTTCGAATATTAGGGAGAAAGGGGTAAAACCGACCATGAAAGGATGTAGTCCACGCGAACGAAGTCGCGGGCACAGCTAGTAGTATATACATACAGGTCAATAGCACGCGAAGGTAAACACTTACAGTTCCATATTAGATCTTATGCATAGGACATAAGTGCGTAGTTTGGCGTGCAACATTGCACACGTGAGAAGGAAGCCGAGACAGGAGCGTAGTTCAAGACGACTAAATCATTTCTATAGGTACCTTTACTTTGTTTTAAGGCCAGTCATTGATTTAAATGTTCAACGAGAAGAAATATCAGCATCCTGTCTATAGAAAACCAACATGTAAGTGCCACAATAACTTGTACTCACCAAACAATGCAATGACGCCAATTTCTTACACACATTAGTCACAAGTGTTTCGCATTTGCGACACGGAATGAGTGATATGTAATTTGACAATAAATACTGTAGATAAATACCGGCTGGGATCATTCGTTCCCATAGTTAAACCATTTAAATGTTTGTTTGTTTGATGGTAATTGCATCCCTTTGCTGCAAGAAATTTCCTACAAATTTGGACTCTGCCACAAAACGTGTAATGGTTGGTAGATTAGAATAGTCCCTCTCAAAAACTAAATATATCTGATCCGACAAATAGCAATTTTTAATCCTCATATTCGAAATCAGCTAACTTCGAATGCGACTAAATCGTTTTAAAAACAAAATATTACTTATGTAAATCAAAAACTACGTTTTAACTCTCGAACTTTTTATTAATCTTCAAACACGATGATTTGTTCGTTTAGTTTTTCGTACTAAGCCTACTGTCGCGGATTATGCGCACACGCAAGTACCACCTCAGAACCGCACCTTTTTGTTCATTCATCATTGTGGTGGTTCTAGTTGAATTATTTCCCACAGCATTCCGAGCAGGGCAATTAGGCCCACCGGGGTGTTTTAGTAGGTATAAAGAAGGAGAGTCTCCCCGCACGCCCGGTAGGTACCTACGGTAGACAAATATCATTTCACCTTATTAAAATAAAAGGTATGTCTTACGCGGTATGTTTTTTTTTATATTGCACTTCAAGATTGACCTCATCCCACCTGATGTTAAGTGATAATGAGGTCCTAGCTTAAGGGTGACAAGTACAGCATAATAAATCTGTTACTGGACTTGTCGCCCTTACCTTGAAGGGTGACCCCTGCTACTAATGTAGCACCCCCCCAGGAGCTCTGGAAACCTTACTCACACGCAGGAACACAACACAGAAGTGATTGTTATTTGGCTGCGGTCTACTGTAAGGTGAAAGTATTTCACCAGTCGGGCTGCTCCAGTTTGAGCGATAAATCGCTATGCCCTACCTCTCTTAAAATAAATATGTCTGTGAATAGGCAAAATATTGAATAGAGGTGTGAGCCTTCTGGACGCATACTACCAAAAACGACATATGTAGGTGGTCAGGTATTTTAATTCTCATAATCGTAACAGTCTTACTTCGTTAAAGCGTATTCAAAATCAAAATTTTATTTATGCAAACCAAAACCATATTTTAATTTGCGAACATTCGATTAATCTTTTAACATGAAAACCCCCATTCAGAGCTTCTGCAATTAATCTGCTCTAGTTTTCGGTGACAGTGGTTTATATGTATGGCTGATTGTTTCTCTTTCTCAAACACTATCAAATGGATTTGAATGAAATTTGGTACGTATATATCCTTAGATATTTATTATGTAAGTTATTTTTATACCGATATAAGGCAAATGACCTTGAGAGAGGTAGGGCATAGCGATTTATCGCTCGAACTGGAGCAGCCCGACTGGTGAAATACCTCCACCTTACAGAAGACCGTAGCCAAATAACAATCACTTCGGTGTTGTTGTGTTCCTGCGTGTGAGTAAGGTTTCCAGAGCTCCTGGGGGGTGCTACATTAGTTGCATAGGTCAAGCCTTCAAGGTAAGGGCGACAAGTTCAGTAACTGATTTATTATGCTGTACTTACTTGTCGCCCTTAAGCTAGGACCTCATTACCACTTAACATCAGGTGGGATGAGGTCAATCTTGAAGTGTAATATAAAAAAAAAATGAAGTCGTGAAGAGCGTAAAATAAACATATAATATATAATTTTGCAGAAAAATATCTAGGTAGCTAATACCTTGTTATAAAGTTTATAACAGTAGATTTCTTTCTAAATAACTAGCTTATATTAATTGCTATTATTAAATCTAATACCTCTTGTGAAATTGTTGTGTCTACAAATGATAGTAAAACATTTCTAAAACCGGTTCAACTCTTTTATTGGCCTGGATAAAATACCGTATGACCTTACGAACAGAGTTCGTAACAAAAAAACCTTTTTGTTACTAATTATGATCATTATGATCGATTGCTCGAGATATTTTTATTAAACTATGTAGTACCTATACATGTATTTTTATTCACAAAATCACTGCTTAAATGCAAGCTTTCATTTTTAATTACTTATATGGAAATAATTGGAATGCAATTAGTTAAGTACCTCATAAAGCATAATTACCATTTCATATGATCACTTCTAAGCCTTTTAACAAAAAAATACAGAGTTACACTTAGGCCCTCTTGCAAGAAAGATCATCAATCTTGAGCGACAAATAAGTTGGAAAAAATATTAAGATTAGGTATGTTTTATGTCAAATTAAAAACAAATAATAATAATATTTTAAGTGCGTTTACTGGCGGTTTTAAGAGCAAGTGGATCAGATATTATAACTAAAATACTTATTCATTATAAAATCAACTTACCTAAATATAGCACTGCATCAATAGTTTCTCACAAAACCATTTTCACAGACACTAACACAGAAAAAAATATATTGTACGCTTCGCGCACTTTATGTTTTTGGCGCGAGAAATGACAGACGTCGGGTATGGCGGACGGCGCGGGACTGTCAATGTGACAGGCGCACCTGGTTGCGCAGGCGCTACGTGCGCGCTCGGAGAAGGTCGAAGATAGTCAGGTTGTAATGCAACGCTTCTTCGTCAAAATAATAATATGTGCAAAGGGTGACGAATTGACGATAGTATGAACATCTAAAAGAAACGGAGTAAAATTCACAAATTGAAAAAACAAATACATATGTAGGTACAGTTAGCGTCACATCGTCTGACCCTTATCAGCCAAATTCATGCAATCTAATTTCAACTTAATATTGTTTTCAAAGAATTCAATGTCACTTGAGATATTGTGACGTTTTGGACTAATCCAATATCTAAATACAAAATAAATCTATACTAATATTATAAAGCTGAAGAGTTTGTTTGTTTGTTTGTTTGAACGCGCTAATCTCAGGAACGACTGGTTCGAATTGAAAAATTCTTCTTGTGTTGAATAGACCATTTATCGAGGAAGGCTTTAGGCTATATAACATCACGCTGCAACTATTAGGAGCGAAGAAATAATGGAAAATGTGAAAAAAACGGGGAAAATTATTCATCCTTGAGGGCTTCCGTTGCGTGCGAGGTTGAAAAGGGGGGTGAAAGTTTGTATGGAAACCGAAATCCACGCGGACGTAGTCGCGGGCGGCCGCTAGTTTATTATAAACGAGCAGTTTTTTGCCTAATACTTGGGGGACTGACTGTCATTGATTTTCGCGGTTAATTTTGTGTCGATATATATTTAAAGAGGTGCAAAGACAGTAAATTCAATAAATACTTATAGACTTTCGCGTTCCATTTTAAATATGACCTGTTAACTTATTTTAAATAAATACTTCTTTACTGATTCGCATTTGTTAAGCTTAAGTGACGTTGGTTCAATCTCCTTACTGTATCTACATAAGATTGTGAAATGTAGATTACTCATATACTTGCATTTTTTAATGTTAATCTAGCTAGAATTAGAAATACAACCGCCCGCTTTAGGTAAATGAGCGTAACATTGTTAATGGACATACTTACATAATGTTCAGCCACTTTGTCAATTGTTACATCTGTAATGCGCCCACGCTTCATTCTTTGCTTCCTAGTCCATCCTATAATCTAGTCTAGAACCTAGGATCTAAAAATACACACTAAACTATGCGGCTGCAAACAGGTTTAGCAGCGAGTTCCCGTTCATTTTGTAATTCTACAGGTGAGAACAGTGGCGGATTCAGCCTATTTGTTTGATAGGGGCTTGACCCTAGTGAATAATGGAATGAATTAGTGAATAATTGAATGAATTCAATTATCCACCAACCTAACCATTGTTTTATTAATAAAATATTGAAAAGTTCATACAATTATGAAATTAATTAAATTGATAATTAAATAATAATATAAGGGTACGGTGGACAGAGCATCAAGGTAAACACTTGCAGTTAGATTTTAATCCTTATGGCCGGGACATAAAGGCAAGGTAGGTAAGTTTATTTATATATTTATATTATTTGTAAGTTTTGTAAGGTAAAAATTTTCAAGAAAAAATAAATAAAAAGCACATAACATTTTAATTTCCAACGATACGAGTCTTCTCGGATAACCTTTCACGAATTGGATGCCGACTGCCAGAAATGTCCCGGTTATACGAAGGTACTTACAATTTTAAGCGAAGAAAAGAAGTAGTAGTAACACGCTACAGTGGTTACCTACTGGGACGTAACGTGAATTATTAGAAGATTTTCAAAACAGGGAAAAACGAATTTGTGGGTCGAGGATGTTTCGGGAGAAACGCGTGCACACGCTCTGATTCTTGGGAGGGGGGAGGAAGGGGGTCTTAAGCGTAGTTAGCCCTGGATCCGTTACTAGGTAAAAAGGATAAAGTATCTAAGTGAATACAGGGTGAAAGGATGCATTTTTGTTTCACGGATTCAATCCATGAAAACTCGGACAAACAAACATTCGTATAATAAATATAAATATAAATATAAATATAAATATAAATATTGGACAACATCACATACATTGCTCTGATTCTGTGGTAAGTAGCTTAAGCACTCGAGTTACAGAAATCAGAAACAACGACGGTACCACAACACCCAGACCCGAGACAATATGGAAAAGTTCGTTTTCCCATATTGACCCGACCGGGGATCGAACCCGGAACCTCAAAGATGGCGCTCGCCAAAGTCAGGCACGCTTGCCTCTCGGCTACGGAGGTCGTCAATAATATATAATAATAATAGCCATTGGTGTTTTTATATGTCTGGTTGGTTGTATATTAACAACTTGGTGTAGCGGCTAAAAAGGTGCCCTAACCATGAAAGGTCTGGGATCAATTCTCGGCCAAGTCAATTTAGGAAGCTAACTTTTCTAATTAGATGCTGGTACTGATGGGATGACACCACAAATAGTGTTCGTCATCGGGTAGGTACTCCTGCCATGAAGGAAATCTTTAGTTTGAGCCATTATATTTGTAAGATTACTAGTTTTCACATAAAAGTGTGCCTCTACAACGACCTCATCAAAAAGATATCTGAGCTTGATGTTCATTTTCAGGGCCTTTCCAAATTTCTTTGTCTCCTCAAAAATAGTGACGTACAGTTAGGTTTTAATTCTTTCTTTTTTCTTCTTTGTTTTATATATTCTATTAACAATTTATTATTGTAACAATTATTGTATTTTACGAATGCTGTGATTACCTATTATTACAAGTACAGTTAGATTTTTGTTTTATCTTAAGTTAATTATGTATACTTAGTTACTGTAACTTATGTTGGTGTTCCAATAAAATAAATAATAATAATAATAAATAATATTGGACAACATCACATACATTGCTCTGATTCTATGGTAGCACGCGCGATATGCGAAGGTCGTGGGTTCAAGCCCGACACCGCACGGGATGATGAAAATTTTCTGTTTTTAAGTTAATTATAAGTTTTCTATATAAAGTGTAAATATTTGACGACCACCGTAGCCGAGAGGCGAGCGGGCCTGACTTTGGCGAGCGCCATCTCTGAGGTTCCGGGTTCGATCCCCGGTCGGGTCAATATGGGAAACGAACTTTTCCATATTGTCTCGGGTCTGGGTGTTGTGGTACCGTCGTTGTTTCTGATTTCTGTAACACAAGTGCTTAAGCTACTTAACACAGAATCAGAGCAATGTATGTGATGTTGTCCAATATTTATTTATTTATTTATTTATAGGTAACTAGCTGTGCCCGCGACTTCGTTCGCGTGGACTACATCCTTGCATGGTCGGTTTTATCCCTTTCTCCCCTAATATTCGAAACAAAAAGTAGTCTATATTTTAATCCAAGTTTCGAGCTATATTTGTGCCAAATTTCATATCTCTAACTTCAAAAATAAACATTTTTCCATATAAACTTTCAAAGGTGGTATTACCCCCCTCCCCCCCCTTATTTTCTAATAAAAAATAGCCTATGTCCGTTCTTGAGATTAACGTATACCTATACCAAAATTCATCATAATCGGTTGAGAGGTTTAAGCAGGAAAGCGTAACAGACAGACAGACAGACAGAGTTACTTTCGCATTTATAATATTAGTAGGGATTAGTAGGGATAAGAGTAGAAAAGTTGCCTACACTTTTAAATATTTAAAGTTCGCAAGTACGGCGTGAAGCACTTTAAAAAAAACATTATTACCAATACTCTCTTTTATTATTCTCACATAGCAAGACACGTGCCTATCAAGATGCTTTTAATTAATTCCTTGGCCCGCAAATATAATCTTTAGTAAACACTCCACGCCAACTAACTCGAACAGAATCCGAGCCTAATCTTAGGTAAATATTATTATCTTGCACGTCTATCTTGAATTCATGCAAGCTTCACAAGGTTATTCCGTTTGAAAACTGACAAAAAAATCAGGTTTTAAGTAAACGCTCTAAACAATAAAAGTCTAGAACATTTAATATAGTTATTCCTGGTGTTCATAATAGAGTTAAGTTTTTGTTGCTTAATTCCATCTCAGTTGGAGCCGTTATGTTTTTATAATGAATAAAAAGGTAAACCGACCGATCTACCGACCAAATGAGGAAGACTTGAAGAAATTATTTGTAAATATTTCGGTCAATCTAGACCAAAAAATGTGAGTGAAGGTGCATAAAATGAAAAATCCTAATAAGCTAATAATCAGTAAAATTGTTCAAAACATAATTATAAATTAAATTGAAAATATTCCTATCATTCCCGTGTATGGAAAAAACTTGGTAAAAAATGAGTTTTTCGCAATTTTTAGCAATACTGTAAGTTTTATCATAAAAGTAATAATCATAAGACGGCCTAGGCGAGAGGCGAGCGGGCCGGACTTTGGCGTCACGCCATCTCTGATGTCCCGGGTTCGATCCCCAGTCGGGTCAATACATGGACTTAGTATTTTTAAGTCCATGGGTCAATATGAGAAACGTACTTTTCTTTAATGTCTCGGGTATGGGTGTTGTGGTACCTTCGTTGTTTCTGATTTCTGTAACACAAGTGCTTAAGCTACTAACCACAGAATCAGAGCAAGGTATGTGATCTTGTCCAATATTTATTTATATGTTTATAAAATACAAAAATTGTAGATTATTTAATTAACATTACCAAAAAAAAATATCAATACCTTTTTCCTACGTTTCCAAAATATGGTTACGGTTCAAAAAGTAGTTCATTTAGTTGTTGGTTTCGGCTGTCACGTTATTAGTCGTGTCAAACGCCATTCAGCAGCCGAGAATATGATAATAAGGTAGGTCATTTGATTCGTACACTCCTCCACCAATCCGCACGGGCACACGACATGAAGTAAATACTTATATATGTATTATAGGCCATTTGGTTTTAGGTTCCTAATGAGACCTCATCAACTAGATAGATATATACACTTTATTGCACAGAAAAATTTACAGAAATTGGTTTTACAGACATAATCAAGAACAATTTAGGCGGTCTTATTGCTAGAAAGCAATCTCTTTCAGACAACCTTTAGGTAGAGGAAATAGTAGATATCGAGAAACGGGTGCGGCCTAACTACTAACTAGCTCATATCACGGTGGAGTCTCCTTTTGTGACGTGTCCCTCTAAACACTTGACATTGGCGGAATCACTGTATTATTGGCAAACGCAAGATGGAGAACATAATTAAAAAAATAGGCAATGAATTGAATTATATAATTTTTTTATATTTGTAACTTTCAGAACAAGGTCTGTAAAAAGAGCCGATCATTTACTACGATCGTGCTTGTGCGAAATAGTAGGTATAAAATAAAAACTATAACAATTTATTTATATAATTCATTTATTTAAATTGTATAGTATTCACATTGTCGCTACGTTTCAAGTCGTGAAACACCAGCTTCCACATACAAAATGAGAACACAATATTCCACAAAACTAGGTATAAGAGAAATGCAGCGGTCCAAAGAAAGCTATAATATAACTAGAGCGTCTGCTATACTGTATAGCAAATAAGACTTAACTGTATAGCAAATAAGACTTAATTCAAAACTAAAATGTACTTGGCAGTAACCACGGTGCGATATAGTGCGACGAAGTAGCAATAATACTGATCCATACCAAGTCTGCTCGCTTGAGGGAAGACCTAGAGTCGGCACAATGAATAGTGACTGGCGAAAAGTATCACAATTTGAAATTCAAAGGCCGAACAATTGACTTCAGCCCTCACTTTTTCAATGTAAAATTAAAAAAGCTATACAATAATTGACTAAACATCTTAAACCGCTATTCAGGAGAGCGCGCGCACGCTCAAATCGGAACTCCAGTATCGCATCATCATTTATTTACGACCATGCTTTGGAAATATTTAATTTTCTATCTACACTTAATTTTAATTTTTTGCGCATTTATGTTCATCGATCTCGGCAGACAAAATCGACTAGACCGAACTTACGTTTAACGAAATACGAATTTAACACTACAAACAAGAATTTCGGTTTGAGCACGCACGCCTTAAGAATAAACAAAAATTAATGTCATCAAAATTTGTCAGTACTTATACGAGACGAACTATGGAACTACCGCGAGAATAATTTCGGAATCGAAATTTATTTTTAGGTTATAAATTCCAAATAACATAACTGGGGGCTTTGACAAGTGGTAGATATCGTTTCGACAAGTTTAAAATGTATGGGATTAACAATTACTTTAAAAAAGTAAAGTGCTCTTGAAACGTCATACATTTTATTTAAGCTTGTCGAATTAGCTGCCATTTGTAAAAGCCGCCAAATCGCCTCTCGGTAGCTTCACAGATAATTAAACTATTGAGCATATTAATAAACAAAGGCAGTCAACTTAATACAATTACCAAAATAAAAATGCTATTTTGAGTATAGTGAGATACTGTCAAAGAATAAAAAAAACACTTGCAAGACTGACGTACGAAGCTCGCGCGATATTTACAATTTTCAAATCATAATATAATTCATAAATCAATTTGATTACACATGTCACAACCATTTACAAAAATGTCCAAAATAAAAAAAAATCTGCAAAACCAGCAGTAACACCTATGTTTATACAAATGTGTATAAACTTAGGTTTTCACAAAAATCAATACCTAATCTATTGTCGAAAAATAAACATTCTGAAAAATTGTTTGGAAAATGATTAACAATAACAATGATTACAATTAACCAATGAATAAACGACTTTGTATAAGTATTTCAGTTACTTTATTTGTATATCGCACGAGACTGTATAGCTCACCGCCTTATCGAAGCCACAACAAATACAGTATGTATTTCATTTGCTATTTAATCATTATACAAATTACTATGTAACCACATACATATAGAAAAGAAAAACACTACAAACTAAAAATAAAAATGCTTTCAGACGAATACATCGTAGGCCTTTAAATCTTTTATATATCAGGAAGACAAAATAAGTGATCAAAAGAATATTAACGTATTGCACTGCTACGTGTCTACAGATTTTGGAAGGATAATTTCGATGGATATAATGTTAGGTCTATGGTTCTGACAGCGGAAGCATTTGTAATGCTCTGATATGTTTCACAACAACCAAATATAAACTGAAAAAAAAAACAACAAAATGCTATAAAACTGTACTTCGACGTAACATTTCATACCTATGGCCAGAGTTACATTTATATATATAGATATTTGAGTTCTACGTATAAATCATAATGTATAAATCATATACATCACAACAACTATGCTATTCTCAAAATAAAATATAGCATAGCTCTTAAAAACTAGCAAAAGGCCTTGCAACTAACTACCCTTACATCCTTAAAGAATTCCAGTAATAAGGTCACCATTTCGTTACAACTTCTATATATCACTTGACAACGAACTAACACGATAGTAAACTTAATGTCGAATTGTAAAATTATAGTTAAAAAAAAAGTAATTTGATTCCGTAGAAAATTGTAATGTTTAGTACACACATTAATAGTTTCGCTTACACTACTATTTCGAGAGAGAATTTTTTTTTTAGTTTTTTTTTTCAATCATTTATCATCGCTCCTTTCGTGACACCCGCACCGATAAACACGGAAACGTGACGTCATAGTTCTGCTCACAGTTATATTTATACATCACATCCGGAAACGAATTCCAACAAGTAGAAAGTACGTTATCCCAGTACAGTCTAAATATAATTCGGCAACTGAGCTAATTCGGTTAAAATCTTGCTCTAGACTCTGCAAGGTCCAACGAATTCGCTTCTGAAGAGCGGCTTTAAAAAATTCATCCCTCGAAATCTAACATGTCGTTTTTCGGTAAAATGTTCAAAGAGTTCCTTAACAGTGGTCGAGGTTCCTAATTCTAATCCAGACTCAGTAGGCACTACCACCAACACACGCGGACGTCCTTAGGTTACATGTATAATACATAGAAAACGGTAAAATACGTTAAGTCACTCGCACAATTCCACTAGACGTCCGTTATACTTATTTCATAGTCTTTATTTTATTAACTGAGATCATTTTTGCCTCTATGCACTAGATCGAGTCGTCTGTCGGACGCCGCCGCGATACTACTTAGGAACATTATAAACGGTTGTGCTATCGCTACATAACATTAAAGGTTGGTCCACACTGTATAATAAGTAGATAGGTTTAGAAATTCAGCTTAAAATAGACAATAAGAGACGCAAAAAAGGTATAAATTCGTCCTAAAAAGACGAAAACGAACTACTAGACGTGCCCATAATTTTTAGTACAAAGGTACACTAGAAGTATGGTTTAAAACGGCCATGGTGGCTATAGGCTATCCTTAAGTGTCCGTATATTATATGGAAATCTTTACAATGAAATCCTTATCGAATTTCCGAAATCGCACACAAATTTACACGACGAAAAATCAACTGAAATCAAACTTTTTATCTTCCATTCACTCATGAACGAATGTAATTTAAAATTGAACATGAAAAAACAACAAGGTGGCTTCTTTTTATGATTTCTGAGGTTACAAAATTTGGGTTCGCGTTCCCAATTTCGGACATTTCGTTTCAATGTGGGTCCTCGGATTTTTATTTTGGGCATCCATGTTGAGACGATCCCCATCTACTAAGGAGCTGTCTGATAGTTTGATTGCGCCTTTATTCTACGCCTGCCTTCTACACGATTTACTAAACGCCTACTAAACTTCTGCACCTAGTTACTTAGTGGTCTCTCGATCTGTAGCAAGTTCGAAATACGACCTGAGTGGGCCAGCCTTTAATTTCTATCGAAGAGACACGAGAAATATATGGTCAAGAAACGTGTCAACTCGAGAGAACAGCGGCGAATGGAAAGGGACACAGTCAGGGAAAATAATCATTGAAAACAGTTGCTTTTAAAACGCACGAGAACGCATTATGAACTTAAGCTACGAATTAGCTACTTGGCGGACGGAGCAACAACTGTGTTAGAGCTTTGAAGTATTAAAATTAATGCTGCTAGTATCAACTATGAAGATCTACGGTATGACGATTGATAAAACGTAAGCAAGAAAGGCGCAAATGCAAAATCTTACTGAATGTTCCAACTACATTGTGGCACACTTACGAACACAATTTGAAACATCTATGTAACATTTTTTTCACATATGTTTGCAAATACACTTTGTTCGAAAATGCGTACACGGCTTACAAGATTGCGTTCAAAAACAGTTTTCAACGAATGTTTTCCCCGACAGTATTTCCAAAGTTAATAGGGGCGCGGGCTTTTACAAAATGGCGGCGGCGGTCCCGAACATTCTATTAGCATTCGAAATGAAATGATCGAAAGAAATTACCGACTTTCATGTCAGAATAATTGTAAATTGAATTTAATAAATAGAATTGAGAAAGACACGAATTAAATTAAGGAAAAGCACTTATCAGGTACCTGAATTTGGCAGTGGGTATTTTAAGAATAAATGAAAATTTTACTAAAGAATGGCTTCGTTCGAAACCTTGACAGCAAAGTCCTAATTTCTATGATCATCTCAGGTTTTTGAACGTAACGACAGGGGTACACTAGTCACTCGCGGAGTCATATCGGGGGTCGAAGACACATGGGACACGGGGCTTGCTGGGGCACGCTCTTGCAACGCGGGGTACACTTCTCCAATGCAGGGTACACTCGTCCAATGCGGGGTACACTCGTCCAATGCACGGCACACACGTCCAATGCACGGTACACTCGTCCGATGCGGGGTACACACGTCCAATGCGGGGTGTACACGTCCAATGCGGGGTGCACTCGGGTACGATTCTCCAACACACTGTATCAGACGAGGTTCAGTAGTCGGAACACGCACATAGCGGGCGCTCAGTACCCAGCACAGCACAGCGTGCCCCCTCGCCAGGGTGCATCAGACGAGGTCCAGTAGTAACGCGCGGCCTCGCCAGGTCGCCAGGTCAGGTGCATCAGACGAGGTGGTCCCGGTCGTCGAGCGAGGCGTCGGAGTGCGCGTCGGGCAGATGGCGCAGGTCGCGCTCGAGGTCGAGGCTGCGGCGCTCCAGCTCCAGCCGCGCCGCGCCGCCCGCCGCCCCGCCCGCGCCCCGCCGCGGCGCTTCTAGCGACGAAACCTGCAACGACACCACTTTCAACATTCACCAATCAATTATATAGTCAAGCCGTTGACTAATTAGCGACTTGATATTTATGTCAAATCTTATCTCGTAACCTAGTTACACCGCTACGTTATTACCGATATTAAGTACTCAAGGGTTTGACTATAGCAATATTGTAAACGCAAAAGTTTGTAAGAATGTATTTTTTTTATATTATTTTTTTTCTTCTAAATATGAATAATAGCTCCAAACGAATTTTAATAATACTTAGGAGAAAAAAAGATTGAATAATATATAACATTCACAATTTTTTATCACGAATACGCGGGCGAATAGCGGACAACAGCTAATTGGCTACTTGACAGTTTTTGAAAAAGTATTGTAAAATGTGTGCCCGTTCATTTTATATCCCAAGCAATTGGATTTATCTAGATAAAATGTAAATAACCAGAGAAAAATAAGATTTTGTGTAACACATTTAAAAAGCGCGCGAAAACGCCAAGTCTCGTCACTGTTGAAATTATGACGTCAACGTCCTAGACAACGAACCGATACGCATAGGAACGACTTAATTTAGATAAACGAAAAATGTTTCAATAAATTCTTAATACGATTAGAGACACAATAATTCATTTTAATCGGTAAAATAATCATTGTTTCGCCACATTAAAATAAATAATTTTCGCCGACAGCTGTCATTTCCGAATTGCAATGGTGGTTTCCGTTTCGGTTCTTTTGTTCCACAGATAAAAAAAGTAAAATTTATTTTGCAAAAATAAAATACTTAGTATGCTTTTAATTAAAAAATAAAAAAGTAAAATTATTACTTAACTAATAAGCTAACGTATCTAACACTTTTCATATTTTATAGTTAACACTGTCAAGTAGCCAATTTAACAATAAATTATACATGAAGGTTTTTTATCTGCCGCCTTTCTACGAAAAGAAATGCTTTGAACATAGCCGGAGGTAATAAAGGAGGTTCTTAACCTCCAAGGTGGGATGAGGTCAATCTTGAAGTGCAACATAAAAATAAAAAGGGGGACCGATGGGCCGGTTCCGTAGATATCATATAGTATACAAAACAAGAATCTTCCGCTTGACGTTACGTCAAGTCAAAAATTGCATTGTAACTTTAAAACCTGGAGAGAAGTATTCGCCAACAAATTGTATCGCGGTTCTCAAAACAACTCGTTTCCAATGTTTTTGCTGCCTCGACCAGCATATTTTCATAGTTCTCCGCATACCAAAGATTTAAAATACATACCTATTTTAGGAAAAGTAGTAAAAACAGTAAATACCTTAGCGAGGCGTCGCGCGGAGGGCGGGCGCTAGGAGGGCGCGGGCAGGTGCGGCAGCTTGGCGCCCGCCCAGTACGCGCCGCGCGCACACCCCGCGCCCACCCCCGCGCCGCTGCCCGCCGACCCGCTCTCCTCGGACAGCGCCGCTTGCAGCTTCGCTTCTGGAATAAACAGATTCACTTAAGCCACGAACGGTTCGTATACGGCTCGAAGGACCAATAGGCCCACTCCGATGACGCATTGCAATTTTGAATTCTCATAATCGTAACCAATTCACTTCAAATACGCATTAAGCTTTTTCAAAAAATGAAATAAAAAACCACGTATTAACTCCCAAACTTTTGATTAATCTTCAAAAACGAACCCTTTCGTTTGTTCGTTTCGTTTATTCTCATAAAACACCGCGCCCCCAGTATAGTTTCTAAAATTTATTTTTGTAACCTATATTAAGCCGAAGGTTCGCTTTGTGGTCAGGTCAATGAGGGAAATAACCTTTTCTATATTGTCTCGGGTCTGGGAGTTGTGGGCTGTGCAGTTTTTTTTGTGTGTATTTGAGATAGTAAAGAGTTCTTTATTGATCCTTCGTGTCAGATATTTAATAAATAAAAAATGACCAGAAAAAGTACTCCATAATACAGACACACCACTTGGTCATTGAAAAGCAAATAAAATTTATGAATATTGACGGACAAACACGACATCAAAATTATTTTCCTGAGGGCGTCGCAACATTTCAAAACGTCAATCCATGTAGTTGACTTGATTTACGCCCCAGCCCGCCCATTGGAAAATCCTATATTAATAAAAACGTATCATCAAAACATGACTTGAATGGCTTTACAACAGGAATTACTGTTTAGATTTTTTTTGGATGTGTAACTTATCATAAACAATACAGTATTTTATCCAATTTATTTAATTATAAACCAAAATACAACTTTTTTTTACATTGACAATTAGTGTCTGCTTTTAGCCGGAAGACAACAGTGTTGCCAACAATAAAAATAAAATAGTAATAAAGATGAAATTACATTTCCATATTTTTACAGTTCATATAAAAAAGTTAAATAGAATAAGTAAATACTCACTGGCGACTTGCGACGCATTAAAGGTGACCGGGGTGCGAGCGAGCGGGGTGCGCAAGGACCCCCCGCGCGCTCCACCGCTGCCGGACGCGCCTCCAACCCCTGTGGCCCCCGAGACCCCCGTCGATACCCCGCTCGACCCACTAACACCCCCTACCGACCCCCCTCCGCTCGTCTGTTGACAAACAAATGTTTCTGATGTATTAGGTGTTGTTGAATACATATAGACTTCATTGGACTTTGGGAAGCATTTTTTTAATTCTTCCAATAGCCAAATGCGGTTAATCTGAATAAACCGTTTTTACAGAAAATATGGCACTGCGTTTTAATTCTTTAACAGCACAGGTAACTGATTGTGAAATAATTATATAACGCGACGGTCACAAATGGTCAATATTTTTGGTTAGATGCTGAAACCCAACATGTACTTTTACCAAGTGTTTTTTGTCTAGTAATAAATCAAAAGTCATCAATGTTTATTCTACTTTGATGTAATACATTGTTGTGTAAGAGTACAAATGCTGATATAATGTTTTCAAATCTTCCTCCATTAATTGAGATGACCTTGATGTCGCAATAGCTATCCGGGCAGACGGTCCAGGGTTCGAATTTGAATCTTGACCAAGGTCCGGTCAATTTGGGATTTTGTTTTTACATTGGCTTGGGCCTGGGTGTTGTGAGTTGACACTCCCATTAATCCATTGTCTGGTACATAGTATGAAGGAAAACCTTAATTTGAGACCATTTGAGACCATTTAATTGGTGTGATTTACTGGCGCCATTAAATATTTAGGTATTTAATCTTCGTCATCTACATATACGCACAAACAGCGACGACATACGAATTGCTATCATAGAAGATTTGTTGGTTATCTGTTAATAACAAAAACATATTTCAATATTAATGACGTTTGTACTAAATCTACTGCAAAATTAAAAGTGCCAACATTCAACACGTATAGATACCATCTACTACTATGTAGGTAAGCTGAAATAGAATACTAAAACTATAAATACTAAAATCAATCTTACAGATTAAATAGTTGCATTCATTAAAATAAATACTATTTATACATGCATAATTAATTCCATTCTTTCTCATAATGTAAGCATTAACTATTCATGCTTACAAAACAATTTAAATATAATTCCGTTAGTAACAAACCCAAACAGAGAAATAAGGTTGTCTTCGGAAAGTGTAACTATTAAAAACAATTTTTTTTAATATTCACATGAAATTGTGTTTCTTAAGAAAATGTTACTGTAATTTTTGTAGAATACCTAATTGGTAAACATGTGTGCTGATACTGTTGGCTGCTTGCTCCCACACTGAGTTTATTCCATAAATTATACTTGTAATGTATATTTAGTTTTATAATAGTAAAGATAAGGTAAGGTAATGAATTTCTCGGGATTTCGGTAGGATGAATTAATTTATTTTTCTATTAATTCTGACGATGCGTTAGGAATCATAATGAACCCAAACGATTTTGGAATCAATTATAAATGACCTACTACCAAATTAAAAATCTGGTTTTCTGACATTCAGTCATTCACGAAACCTTTTTATAATGTAAATTATAAGTCCATTATCCCACTCCATTGTCATTAAAATCAAGTTATCGTTACAATAACGTTTGCTGTTAATACTTTTTTATATGTGGATCCTATAGCTATGCTAATCAAATGGGTTAGGCACTGGTTCATAAAATCAATTTATTTTAAGCCTTCCACTGAGCCCTACTCTCCCCCGCACGCTGGGTAATCTGCTGCAATCATCAGTAGTCTGTTTTTTATAGTATATTGGCTCCTCCCAGCTGATAATAAGCAACATCGCATCGACAACGGATTTGATACCGTAATATCGTATCCGTTAGCATCGCCATACTTAGTACTTTTTATTTAAACCTCGAGATTATAATCGAGTGTTAATTTAACTAATGTATTGTTAAGAAGATAATCGGTCCCTAAACGAAGACGGAGCAGCACTAGCTTCTACATAATCAAACCACGCGGCCCCTCCCTAATTTGAAAAGAAATGTCACTCTCTCTGGTGGTTCGCGCGTAATTGTAAAGGTGTTATCTTTCTGTTCTAAAGTTTTAATAAAGTTAAATAGTTGTACAGTTACTTAATATCTAATAGTATGTACCATAGAATCGTTCATTTCACTTATTAATGGTGTTACTCACCACGTAAACTTTCCTGATAATTTCTCTGTGTGGAGTAATTACAACAAAAATACGGTTTCCATAAATAACAAACAAACATGCGTTAAGCTCCTCTAAGGATATTTAGTCTGAGGGGTCTAAGCTGAACTTAGGAGCAAAGCAGTCACAAAGAGGCAGCATGTTCATAGAATAAATTACATAAAATCGCGCAGTTTAAAAGATAAAGTAATTTACAGAAAAGAAAGAACAGAAAAGTATAAAAGAAAAATAAAGGCATCATTTTGACTTCAAAGAAACATAATGTTCGTATTCGTCGATCGTGAATGCCTAAAGAAATTAATTAAATAAATAATAAATGCAACTTAAAGCAAATCATAAGAGGTGGCCTGTGATGTCTTGGTAATTTTATCATTAAAATTTAATTTAAATTAAATTATTGTTGTTTTATGTATTAAGTTATTAAGTTTACAATATGTTGCGATTGAGTTCCCTAATTAATATTGACTATCTGTTACACACGACTTCGTTCGCGTTATTTCCAATCTATAAAATGGTCTTTTTTATATATAAATGTACACTATAATTTATTTATTGAATTAGAAAAAAACAGCTAAGCTCAAGTCTCATACAGTTATTATTGGATCCTTAACGTTTTATCTAAGTATGGACTGGAAGTGACAAAGGCTCGAAAACGATTCCAAAGTTAAGTAAACCACGATAGGGTATCGTATCGGATGGGTGACCAACCGAATTTAGTGGCATATATTACCGGCAGCTTTGGAAGGTACGTTTGCTGTTCCCGGATGGTATCGCGATATTAGTAGTTGAGCCTAGCCAGGAAACATTGGTTTGGACAATATAGATTGGTCAATTGCTTTAACACACATCCATCATGAATATTCACTGACCCCGTATTGCGGATATGGCCTAGAGCATCTCATGGATGGGAAGATACCTTTTCACCACTGAGACTTATGTAAAGGTCCAGTAGATCAGAACCTTCCAAACTTTTGGGTAACCGGGAATGAAATTTACTCCAAAATTTACATATACTTTATTAAGCCCCTTAATATGACATGATTATCACGTGAATTAGAATAAAAAACTCTGGTTAATGACTTGATGGCTATAAAGAGTCTCGATGACTCTTCCACGAAATTCTAGGGTTTCGCGAATCCCACTTTGGAAAACGCTGAAGTAGACCATCATTGCGTGAAGAAACTGAAACGTTTTTAGCAGTTAATACAAACTACTTATTGTACGACGTTCCGTTCGTTAGTATTAGGATTCGAATGATAAAAATGGAACGCGAATGTCATATACCATAGAGTAACTCCAAGTTTCCGTAAATCGGAACTCAATCGCACCACCACAAGCCCCTCCAAAACAGTGAAACAAAGCGGTACCAACAAACCTATTTGTCTGTGCACTTAGCGTGGGCGACCCGTTTGACCTGGTGCGCGATACTAACGTGGTTCGCGTGGTGGGGCGCCGGCTCGTCGTCGTGGGGGGGGCGCGGCAGGCGGCGCCGCAGCCACGCGTGCCTCAGCGCCGCGGCTGGAGTCAGCCGCTTCTCTGGATCCCATTCGAGGCACCTGCAAACGTTACATGGAATCGTCAGGTTTGAAGAGGTTAAAGCTTCCTAACCCCATCGGAGTTTGGTGAAGTTATTAAACATATTATAGATTTCTCAGCCATCGTGGATAGTCAGATAGGAAAAATAATAGTTTTGAAGAATAGAGGTCTTAACATCAGGACCATGTTCTGTGCTTACCTCTATTTTATTGATTGTGGCCATGACAACGTCTCTACGGTGGAAGCGAGAGGCCGCTATGCACCATAAAGTGCCTAATTTCCTCAATAGAATAACCTTTATTTTTACAGTTCGTGGTGAACTTCCAAAACTTTCCAACTTATCGGTCATCTTCTGCTTGACATTTCTTGATTGTACTGTAACGTCTTTTTTGTTTGTATTGTCAGCAACAATTTAATTCTCCAGGTCGACCCCAACATGGTCTAGTGCCCACCCCAGGGTGCTGGGATACCGGTTTAAATTAAAACATTTGTACTACTACTACTACAATCACCAAGCCCAAAAATCAGTCCAGCTCTCATTGCCATCTTAATTCCAGAACAGTGCTCAGGGTTAAGCAACAGGGGTAACTAGTATCTACTAAACAATGTTGTGCATCCTTAATGAGTACAAATAAATAATAATGCTCACCGTCTAATGAAATCAATGAAGAACTTATCCTGACAGCCCTTTAGGGCTGTAACGAAGCTCTTAGACCCTGGCGGGCCGCGCGGCTTCCCCCTCCGTGACATGCCTGGAAATATAACGAACAATCAGTGAACAAATGCGCTAAAGAATTTGAATGCGTAAGATAAATATAAAATAAATAATTATTGACCAAAATGTTTAGAATTAACCACCAAATCTTTGTTCTTACACGCAAAATTCAAAACCCATTCGTTAGCTTGACGTCGGCAAAAAAGTTAAAAGCGTGTGAAAACATTAATATTTATCCAAAGCTGTTAAAACTAACATTACGTTAAAATAACTATTAGCCAACGATAATAAACAAAAGGCAAATTTAATTACAAAACGCAAATAGCCTGTTAGGCCAATTAGACCCCACATGAGCGGTAACATTATATCTATGACAAACTGGACCGGTCGGGATTATCCAAACCATTGCGCATCACTTGGCAGCCGGCCAGAAAGACCAGACAGTTTGGAAACACACTTAATACCACTGCAGTCCGAAAACTACGAACTAGAACGTGACAGAGTTGCCGGCATACATTTTTGGTCAGGTGAGTGCCACATTTTGTGATTAGTCTTTTCTAGATACCTGAAAAACTACTTGATAGGTATCCTTACTTCTAAGAAAGACTTATACGCTTAATAATGTGTGAGATGTAACGATATTAGATGATTAAATAGAAAGTCAAGATTACTACTGCTGCTCCTGTAAACCACTAACAAACTAAAAACCTAACTTAATCTACCAAAACTCTGAACCCTCTTGAAATAAGGGCCGATTTTCTAAACAGATAAAAAGACAGAAATATTCTGCAACAGACAGGAAGCCATTTCAGCCTACTGTTAAAAAATTAATAACGAGTAATTTGCCAAAAAGTTATCATGTATTTGATCAATCATAGGATTGAAAAATCAGCCCCAAGTGGATTATTTAAGGCGTATCAATATTTTTTCCGGACTGCAGTAGTAATATTTATATTGAAGTTTAGGTTTCGACGACACTGAGCGGTTAACTATTTCGTTAAACGTCTACACGCGTTCGGGGATTATTTTAAATTGCTTTAGATATGTGAAAAAATAAACTGAATTTGTTTTGCGTACCAGAGTGCTCAGTTTAAATTTATAAGAAAACTAGCTGTCCCGGCGAACTTCGTAACGCCTTTTTTTTTAATTTCTAACTTTTTAAACCTTCCCTAGACCTCCACAATTATTTGAAAACCAACATTAGCCAAATCGGTCTAGCCGTTGTCGAGTTTTCACGAGACTAACGAACAGCGATTCATTTTTAACACGCTTTTATTAGCTCGGGTTGTATGTATCTATGTATGTAACGGAATCTTTGAATCTTAATTTGACCCACTTCCCGGTCTTTGATTAAGATGAAATTTTGCACACGCTCTGAGTTCTGATGACAATACATGACTAGCTAAGAAACGTCATTACAAATCCAATATGGCGGCCTCCCCAAGATGGCGAACTGACTGTTTGAAATGCACTTCCATGATATGGGTATCAAAAGAAAGGGTCTGCTGTCAGGAATACGAAAAAAATAGTCACGTGATTCAAATCCAATATGGCGGGCGTCCAAGATAACGGACAGGCTATTTGAAATGCACCCCTATGATATGGGTATTAAATGAAAGGGTTTGCTGAATGGGATACGAAAAAGAATTATATAATTATTGATACATGAGAAAACTAAAAAGTAGAAAATAAAAATAATAGTTTAAAAAACTAAAAAACACGCTTTTAGCTCGCACTAAAAATTTCGCACAAATAATTCAGACATTTAAGAAAGAAAGCGTGGAGCGCTTTGTCCAAAAAGAGTAAAGATAACATAAACGCTCCACGCTTTCTTTCTTAAATGTCTGAATTATTTTGTAATTTTTAGTGCGAGCTAAAAGCGTGTTTTTTAGTTTTTTAAACTATTATTATCTAAAAGATTGCATCACGATTCCATCGACACACGATTGTGATGTACTTATCTATGAAAGTGTGTATCATTTCTAATATTTTACGATTCGTAATGTGTCAAATATGACTGTCCGTTTTTTTATGAGTCGTTAATTCTAATTTTTAAATTTACTTTCCCTATCAGCAGTTATCAGTCGTCCATCGGTCGTTTTTAGCTTAAGCCTCGTATAATTTAATACTATCAGTAACTAGAATGGATCGTTTTTCAAATATTGGAACCAGACATTAACATTTTTATTGTACCTGATCATTAGTGATAGTTAGGTTATGACAGTCATTAATACCCAAAAAAAATGATGCGGCGGTCGATCGCTAAGACGGGCATTATATAATATAGTTTTTACATTATATATAGATATATTAAATTAAATCACTGAAATCAAAATATTTTTAATACAAACTAGCAATCCCGGCGAACTTCGTTTCGCCTTAGAGGATTTTCCCGCTTTTCTGTTGAAATTTTCCCTGAATTTTCTTTGCTATATACCTTACGGAGCCCGAGACCTTTCCAACGAATGCAAAACCGTGGAAATCGGTTCGTGTGTTCTGGAGTTATAGCGTCAGGTTGGAAAACCCGACTTTTTTTTATATAGTAGATTACATCAATTACAATTTTAATTTCCATTTTGTATTAAGACTCGTAGATAACGTTTCATCAATTACCTAAATTATAGACAATTTTGTCCAATAAGTTCCACTAAAATTATGTAAATCAAATAACTTGTAACAGTTGAGTTTGGTGCATGATAAACACTTGCAGTTACATTTTAATTCTTATGCTCGCGACATAACTGCTGCAAAAAGTCAGTAGTGTAGTCTGACTTGCTATAGACCGTACAAACGCACCCTAACTAAATTAGTCTCACCGTGACGTCAACATCTCTGTCTGATTAAGATATGACTCATTGAAGACACTCAACTTCCTAGTCATGACGAAAACGAACAATTTATAGTTATTTTGTCAACTCAACAAGAATGCTCGTCGCCTGACTCAACTAACTGTAATGCAAAATGCATAATGACGAAGTATCAGCCCTCGACATCGCCTACTCGTGTTTTTGTAAATATTTTGACTGTACAGTTTATTTATAGAGAAGATTTGCTTCGATGGAAATGATCTATCTCGACACTCGATTGATTGCGCGAGAGTTCGCGGTTGTAAGTTTGCGGCACATAGTTCGAACAAAAATGGCGGTCGTCCGCGCTATACTAGATACAGGAGTCCTATTGTAATATTGGGACTCAGCAGTGCTTGAAAGACGTTGTCACCTCGATTATAGTTTAATATCTCTAAATATTTAGGTAGGGTATAAGTATTACTTATTTACTGAATACGCGAGTGGAAAAATGAGTCACACACCACACTATCGCCAAAAACAAAAAGCACCTTTTTTATTATATTGCACTTCAAGATTGACCTCATCCCACCTGATGTTAAGTGGTAATGAGGTCCTAGCTTAAGGGTGACAAGTACAGCATAATAAATCTGTTACTGAACTTGTCGCCCTTACCTTGAAGGCTTGACCCCTGCTATTAATGTAGCACCCCCCAGGAGCTCTGGAAACCTTACTCACACCCAGGAACACAACAACACAGAAGTGATTGTTATTTGGCTGCGGTCTTCTGTAAGGTGGAGGTATTTCACCAGTCGGGCTGCTCCAGTTCGAGCTATAAATCGCTATGCCCTACCTCAATAGATATCCGAAACTGTTACTGCGCTTTCAACTATTAAAAAAAGAAACAGTTACCATACCCCTTGACAAAGACACGGTTCAACTTATGTGCCGCGATTTATACCGAATTCGCACGCTATTCTATAGCATTAGCACATAGTTTACATCCTCTATAAGATATATTGATATGAGGTTTTAATATGCGGAAACACATTACTAGTGCCAAAAAATAGAAAGTTATTGGGCTGTCTAACTGGTTGTTCGTTCCAGTAGCAAGATACTTAAACGTTATTTCGTTTCGAAAGCCGTTTATGAATATTCAGTTTATGTATGAGTGTCATAAAAATCCCAGGATACCCCATCCGAGTGACTTGCCATAATACTATGGGAAAAATTCAGTAGTATTGCCAGTTTGAAAAAATCAAAACAATAGTAATTGCGTGAAATTTGATTTTACGATACGAGTAAGGATGTTCAGTGCCCTGTAGATTTATAAAGACTCCGTGGAGGCTAAACGGTATCATGGCTACATCATTGTATACACTCATATGTTTGTTTGATAAGAATATGTACTCGTTTAACACTAATCGGATCTAAAGTTGGTTATCTACGAGACACTTCAACTTCGCCTTTTTACACTTTGCACGTCTGAATGTGGTCTACTTTAAAGATTCTATCATAAGATAATAAGATTAAAATTATCTCACAATCATTGTAGTACATATCTCATCTATCTTTCTACCAGGTTTCATTCCAATCCACTTAATGGGTTTTCGTGTAAGGTAAATAAACAAACCGACTTAAAAAAAGGAGGAGGTTCTCAACTCGACCGTATATATTTTTTTGGTATTAGTAGGATACATCCAATACTAAATTTACCTACACACTAAAGTGAACTTTACTGAGCTTAGTTTAAAAAAAACATTAAAAGCCTCTTCTGCGCTTTCTTTCAAGCGAAATAGAGGTCAAATGTAAGCCTTGTTTATACTTAAAGAAAGTAAAAAATCCGTTTTCTTTCGTGATTAATGCATTGCAATACTGAACTGTGGGTGAGGTCTTGTCAGACTATATGATTTGATCATCAATATTTATCTAGTTTGACATCAACTAGGTACGATTTTAAAATATTTAGTACCTGCCAATAGGCAGACAGACATCACAGTATATTAAGAGAGCGTTAATGACTTGGCAACCAATACCGATCTACAAAACAAATCAGTTCTCCGAAGGGACCTGATAAATATTCTAATCCAACGCACTACGTGCTTAGCTCAACGTTTTCCTTATCCGAAATACTTTTTGCACACAACCATTAATTAGTTTCAGACCGGTAACGCCCTTGACATCGTTTTTATAATGAAACCACAACAACAATATTCCCATTTACTTCTGTTGGGAATCGCAAACATATTTATTATTTTGAAAACCTTAACCTTAACCAACTTTCGCTCAAGGTTTGACCGAAACATTATCCATGCAATATTTGCGCTCGTTTTCCCTATTTATTTCTGTGCAGAAACTGTCAAGCAATTGATATTTAACCAGCATAACACTACGATCAAGTATTTTTTTAATTACAACTTCAATCGTTGAAGAAGAAGAAAAGATCCCAACCAAAATTTTCATCGTCGAATTGTTTGTTCAAGCCCATAGAATTATCTAGCTACGTAGATTAGTTAGACCTTCCCTCGATCATACCAGTCCCTCATTTCTCCCTCACTATAATTAACAGGAGACGATTGCGTCAATACATCTGCGTTTGCGCAGAGTTGAAAAATATTGCATTTTCCTTTGTCGTCGTTGCATTTAAGAAGTTTCAGTTCAAACCAACCAGCCAACATTTTTATGATTTTAGGATAAATTTGTGTTGTTTAAGATGATAAGGACACCGAACGGTGAACATTTTATTTCCAGTCATCTTTGACACGTCTTTGTTATTAGACCTAAATGGTCTTTTCTACCTCATTCTAGTCATGTCAGCCTACTTTCCCATGACATTATGAGAATGAAAGAGGAATGAGTGTATCAGTGAATTGAGCCAACACTTTGGAACCAAAACGTAAGCTTAATAGGTCAAGTACTGGTACATACCTCCACTGAGAACAGTGGTGCCGTCCGCTAGCGTGGTGGCCGTGCAGTACCGAGGCAGACCCTTGCTGCTGATGAAGTTCTTGGAGCGCTTGCCCTGTTCGATGAGCTTCTGCGGCGGCATGCCCAGCAGCTCAATGATGCACGCCATCTGATCGGCCTCGTCCTCGCCGGGGAGTAGGGGAAAACCTGGAACATGTTGGGGAGACTCAAAGAGACGTCATCTGTTTGACTACTTTGAATTTTTTATATGAAGTGCCATTTGGAAGCTTGATAACATCTGACAATAAAGTTAGTCATTAGCTTTACATCAATTCGCACTGAGCCCACGTGGCGCACAGTTGCCCGTTCCATCTCATAATTGAAAGGATTCCCAGGACTGGGGCGTTATTGACTGAATTAGTAATAATCAAATATTTTTCCTAAAATTTCCAAAGAAATCTCATTACGGGATGGTGCCACGAATAAAGTGAGACCAATGTATTACATTAGAACTAAGAAAAAGAAAATAATTGAAAACTAAGATTATTATTGATTGATATAAACATACAATGAGCTAAGAACTGATTAGTATATGTTAGAAATTATCATTATGATCCCAAAGTATCTAAATATTGTTTTATGTTGTTACTACAGAACACTATAACTTTTCTAGAAATGACCGAGGATTTTTTTGGGTTCTTTAAGGCAATTCTCTTCTGCAATACTTTTTTTTTACACCTGGAAAACAATTTTGTCTTTCATCCCACTTAACGAGGTAGAAATTGAACATAGCTGATTACCTTCCGTTCACGATTATTACCGAAATATTAAAATCATTCTGACGTCTGACAGTGTGACTGTAAAGGTTTGAGGAAACCTCTAGAATGAATTATGAAAATATCCACCATACCTGTGAGCAGTTCCGCCAGGATGCACCCCAGGGACCACATATCAATGGGCATGCCGTAGCGAGCGCCCATCATCACCTCCGGCGCGCGGTAGAACCTCGACTGGATGTACGTATACACCCTCTGGTGCTCATAACACGAGCTGCCGAAGTCTATCACCTGGAAAAGGAGAAATAGCTCTTGAGTCAATTGGATCACGATCTGTTTTGATGACACCCGAAATCTTATACCTCGGACTTGGTGCTCCTCTTTGCGAACATTTCCTTTATCTTTATCTTTGCTAACCAAGGAAGCTATCGGGTACATTCAAAATAAACGCTTATTTACTTTGTTTAGGATATACAGTTCGAAGAATATTCACGTGAGCTCATAACATTCTCCCAAAGTTCGGTGTAAAGCACTTTCCACGTCAAAACCTTACAGTGATGTAAAGTTACGACGAAGCGAGCGCCACGGGAAAACTATTACGCAAATTGTAAAGTTTAGAACCTCGTAAACTATATTGCTAGACAATGCAAACGATGTCTTCGAAACATTATCAAGACTTCCAGGAACAGTCCCCTTCCCCTTTGCGGGCGTGATTCTTGTTTAGACGAGTTTTCTACAGTATTACCTTACAGGTGATGAGGTCCAAGGGGGCGTTTTAGGGGGTAGTATCTGCCCTTTTTCGGCAGAGGAATCCCACACACACCGTCGCCTTACCTCAGGTGGCGGTATGGTTCACAAAGGTATTTCCTCTTCAAAAAAGGCATATCCCCCTTATTCACAAGATTCGATGTGGAAAGAATGTGTTTCGTCTCTTCCAATCGTTTGTGTTAAGAAAGAGACAATGGGTTTCAGACCCCTAATCTTTTCGTATATAAAGGGGCTGGTCTTATCTGGGGGCACGGCAGTGCCCCCGCCAAGCCGAGCCAAGCGATAGCTTTTAAACGGTTTACTAGGAGCAGGGGGCCAATATTATTGTCGACGGGTTGTATACGAAACGCTTTACATATTTTATACTTTTTAATGCACATGTCACTTTTGACACTAGTCGATGTTCTTCTGTTTTTCCGACAGGTCAGTTTAATTTTTAGAATACTTTTTCTATTTAAAAACCAGAATACCTACTTATAAATGCGAACGAAAGTAACTCTGTTTGTCTGTTACGCTCTCCCGCTTAAACCTCTCAACCGATTTTGATGAAATATGGCACAGACAATCTTTAGACCCTGAGAAAGGACATAGGCTACCTTTTATTGCGATTAAAAACCCTGTAGTCCACACGAACAAAGTCGCCAGCACAGCTAGTTTATTATAAACAGTTGCTACATATCATTTTTAAAACCAGATATGAAAAATTGTCGCGATAGAAAAAATATTTTCCATTGACACATTTACGAAGTCTATGGGCTTGGGTCTTCGCATTTAAAACCGAAAAATCAGGAGTTTTACTTTTTTACATTGTATACGTGAGTTGTTCCAAAATTTTATTTAATGTGTCCGATTTCGAATATTGTGTTCATTGTTGGTTTAAGTCGTAAATGATTTATGAGATGATTTCGATGAAGATACTCTTTATTGAAAACCCAACAGCAATACTCTATCTTTTCCCAGCAAATAAGAAATGTAATAAAAATGTTATCCGAAAAAAATACTGCGCATTACCAAGTGTCAGATGAAAGGGCACACACGAGTGCGAAGCTTATTCCAGCCGAGTTTCTTTAGGATGACGGGTAATTATTTGCTTTCTTGAAATCCTAATACAATGAGGTTGTAATATTGAAATATTCTTTCTAGTAACGCTTCAACTGAAATAAGGCAATCAACATATTCTCTTTCTATTTTGGATGATGAAATGAGTCTTCTCAGCCATTTTGAACAGAATATATCTTTGGAATGTTTACACAATTATAAAAAAAACTGTTCGAGTTTGAATGAATACCTATAACAGCATTATTGTATATTGTATAAATGGGACGTATGTTAAATCACAAATTAAACGTTTCTATATTTTTTTTCTAGGTAATAATCGAGAAACCTTTGTATGAAAATTTCACTAGTTCGGGGAAACTCACTGCTGCTTTGCTACTACGATATCCATACTATCAGTAAGTAATATGTACTATTGGCGTTTTAGTTTGTACTAAGGGTACAAGTCTGAAAGCGTTGCACAATTGTATTGCACCAAAGCAAAATGCAATTGTGTTTAAAAAGAAACTCAAAAATATAGCAATTTGGCAGTGTGAACTTTACTACTGAAACATGGCAAGGGTCTGGGTGTTGTGGCTATATGTGATCATGTTGTTAAAATGTAATTAGCGATATAGCACAGCACCTTCTAACTATTGGGTGAGGTGATACAAAGTTCAGTTTCGCATATAAGAAGATCAAATAAAACGTATTATTATTATATCCCTGATCGACAAGCACCTTTACTTACTGTTATTTCTCGATTATGTTTACATTATCGATTCGATACAGATTTAGATCATTACGTTACGATTAAAGTACACAAGACGATTTGTCCGTGGCACACGAAGGATCAAGTGAATCGCAGTAACATTGAGTGTACCATTCGGCGAATAATAAATCTTGCAAATATAAACCAGAGTAGCTTCCTGTTATTGTCATGTGCCAAAGCGCCGCTTGTGAAAAATGTTATTTTGTAAACAAATAATATCGTAAATATTAAGAATCTATCCGTAGAGATTATACTTCAAGTTCTTATTGCGGAAAGTGAAAATAAACAGAATATGTGCATTTATGAAATAATGAATGGCTATCTCTAAAATTATTCAAGATTCGTGCAATATGAAATGTAAGAATCTGATTCTTAAATGAATAAATCAGTGCGTTGAAGTGACACAGACTCATTATTGTTTTCAATAAACATAAATATTAAACAAGATCACGTACATTGCTCTTACAATAATCATAATCAACAATAGTACCACAATACCCATACCTGTTATATAGAAAAGTTCTTTATCCATATTAATCCGACCGAGAATTTATTTTTATTAATTTAAAACTATATTGCACAAAAAGAAGTACAAAAGGTGAAGTAGAATCGAAGCTAAAACCTTTTTATTTGAATTACAGAGATAGCGCGACACCAAAGCCCGACCCAATCGCCTTTCGGCTACGGAGATCAGACCAGTCGGATGTTCTCAAGCCGCTAGATGGCGATTGACTAAGATGACCGTGACGAACAGTTTCACGTGGCTTGCGAGAGTTGCATGTAAAAAAATGTCAAATACGGCTGGAATAGTCACCCATCTAATACCGGACCGCGTCGTTCATAGTTCCACTTGCGTTAGCCTTATTCAAACTTGTCACTATGTCAATCACACACTACATAGTTTAAAACAAAGTAGCTTTTTCTATAATATGTTTCTTTGTATTCTTAGATCTTTAAAACTAAGCAACGTATTTTAATGCAATTCAGTGATGTATGAGGAAGGTTTATATGTATAATCCATACTTATTTATTTACAGAAAAGCTTAAAACTTCATTTGTATTTATTTGCACCCGTGCGAAGCTAGGGCGGGTAGCTAGTACACCATACATTCCTCCGTATACCTATGGCTGGTAGTATCTTCTAGATGCTTGGTAAATGGAAGTGGGCAATCCATAAAAGCTGTTCACGGTGTTCTCAGAAATGCCAGCAAAACCGATCGGGAAAAAACGGAAACCACATTTGGAACAGCGCGTGGGAGGTCGAAATGGAGCTTTGACCTGTGAAGGCCACGCTTAAAGTCTGAGCTTAAACCATGTCAATAAGTTCGCTAATGGTAATGGCAACTGAGTCTGAAGGTCTAGTGATCTTAACAGTCTCAAATGATAATCTTAAATGATCTATATATCTTTTTAATATATGAAAATGAATCCCAATTTCCCTTGGTCAATCCATCACGCGTGAACGGATGGACCAATTTTACTTTTTTTTTTTTGTGAAAGAAAAAAATAAAAAGATTGAAAATTAGAAAATTTAAGACTACTATTGTCGTTGTGGATGAAAACCAATTCGAATTAAATAGTCGTTGTAAAGCTAGTCATTAATTTTTTTTTTTTTATAGTAGCGCAGTATATTGGCTCCCAGCCTGATGGTAAGCAAGAGAGGAACCCACATCGCGATGACAACGGATTTGATATCAAAATATCCTATCCGTTAGCATCGCCATACTGGCCCGCAAGATGTTTCTTCACGCTCCTTTTGAAGGAATCCATGTCAAAGGAAGGAGGAAACACATGACCCGGCAACGAGTTCCACTTCTTTATGGTCCGGCAAAGATAAGAGTTACCGAACTTTTAAAATTTTAAAATAAATAAAGAAGGCGATAAATTAAATTGAAAAAACAAAAAATATTGGATTTTTTTCTCTTTTTACAATATTTAAAGTTTGTATAAATTGTTTGGTATCTAAACTGTCTACCTAGCCATCTCCAAACCCGTTTAGTAACAGTTTTTAAAAGAGACACATATAGAGAGACATAATCTTTCACGTTCATAACATTAGTAGGAAGGGAAAGATAAAATTTACTAAGTTAAATATTCGCAATTAAATCGGAGGTGTGTGCGTCTCGACACTAATGTGCGCCAAATCGCACGCGCTGCGCGCACGCATCATAAGTGACGCACGCGGCTCGATGGCCTATTGTCTTTGCCACAAACGTTATGGTTGTTGTCACAGCGTATGTGGTATTGTTCTCGCCATAGGGACAAGTTGATGCGATTTACAAGTACTATTGAACCACGTTAAGTGTGGCCCCTTCGAAGATGATGAGTATCTGTCGATTCCTGTTTGGTTTCAATTACGAATATACCAGCCTATGAATCTCCCAAATTGACACTACCAGAAATAATAGACAGAAATACTGTCAGCTCAGTCCACTTCTGCCTTTTCTTTAATTATGAGCCAGTCACATTGTCGGGTGTTTATATAGGTATATATATTATTATAGTCAAAAGGTGGTTTGAATTATTTAAGTGCAGTGAACGCATAACAAGATTTTGATACCTACTACTAAATAATAAAAACATTATGTATGTAAATATTTATATATGTACATTATTTTTATTATTATATGTTATCCATAACTGAATATAATACGAAAGTCATACAGTAAGATATGATAAAATCTTGCAAGGGAAAAAAAAATCAAGATCTATGAAGAGCCTGCAAAGTTACTACATATGTGCGAAACATACCTTTTATCGAAATTCTATTAAAATATATTTTCTTGTTAATTAATATTTCCCCTCTCACACACGCTGGTGTTCAAAATCTTTACAAATGGATTGTTTAAAGTTCCAATGTGAAATATTACTTGTTTTTGCTAGTACTTCCCGCGACTGCATACGGCGTTAACAGGAAGGGTACCTACCAGCAGATCCATCAACGTCTACTGTGTTTTTGTTTACACTGCGCAAATATCTGGAGTGGTTTTTGTGTGTCTAAAAGTGTATCGTCGCCCTAACATGATCACGAAGCACACACAAGAAAGCTTTTACTAGAAACTGATTTTAGTAATGGCATTTATTGTAAATGTTAATTATGTTAAGGTTCATAATAATCATAGATTGTATTATGGTTACAGCACAACAAAACGTTTCTATTGTGATAATATAGAAGAAGTATGAAAGAATAAACCAAAACGAAATATGGCAGATAATATAGAAGTGGGAAATAACAAAAATAGAAAAAAAGAAATATTACAACAGACGACGCTAAGGTTGATATCGATAATAGAAGATGAACTAAAACATGATCCAACTAGAAAGTGGTAATTTCTTTTTTTTTTTAAATAGATCTTTCGTGTGCTGTACCCATGGTATGACATCGGAGTTTGTGGGACTCCTCCAACTACCGGAGACTAACCCTTGAAACTCCCAGACCTGGGCATAGGGAATCTATAATAGCCACGACACTTTTACGGTCACGGCACAAGTGATCATTTGCCAGATAGCTCAAGTCAATCTGGGAAGAAATAACGGGACTGAAAAAATTGAAATTATTGTTCCAATTCAGGAAGATACCAATCAACCACGACAAATATCTACAGAGTACAGCAAGAACTGAAAGTAGGATCCTTGAGACAGACCTTAATAACACGTGAGTAGAGGTGACAGCGAAATGGGGGCGCAATAAAGGCAATATACAACCTCGTTCGCCCCAATAAATTGCAGGTACACCGGGACGTCACGCGTGGTCACGTGTACCACCCCGATATTGGCTGACGTCACATGTCCCATAAATCCACTCTCCCGACGTACGCTGTGACAGTCACCCAATTTGTGACCTACGCCGGCGACTATCTGCAAACCTACCTTTGCAGATGACAGTCACATTACCAACCGTATCATAAAGGAATAAGAGGGAAAGATCTTTGAGTCTGATTTGTTTTGGTTGTGAGGAGCGGGTAATGAACGAACATAACACATTGCAATCTTAATTCTGTTTTGATTGGGTGTGTTTGGACGCAATAGGGATGATTGTCGCCCGGAATACTTTACATCTCACTAGAAGCGAATCGGTTTCCGTCGAGACTTGAGTGACATCCTAATTTCATATAACATTAATTCATCCAATTAATTCAATCATTGAATTGATAAAAAAATGGATGTGAATTTCCCACTGCAGTTCAGATGGGATGAAATATGAGTTATGGTGTTTGAATCTCGGGAGTCTTAGATTCGATTTTTGGGTTTTAATATAGCAAGAACAAACTGATTAAACTATTGAGGATTGTTGTAAAGATGACTAAAGTACTAATGAAGTAAATACAGAAACTTTTTTCAAAATGTCTAAAAAACATATACCTATCTTTTTTTTTTTGTGATTATTTATTTTGTAAAATGTTCGTTTTCTCTCGACTACGGAGGTCGTAATAATAAAGACATTTCTTAGACATAACAGCTGATATATTTTCTAATGGCATATATCGCTTCATCTTATTGATATTTATATCTTTGTGTAGTCCTTAAATTTGGGAAGTCTTCAGAATTTATCTTTGAATGCCTCCGTCATTCTATAATGTTGATATTAGTCATATTGCAAGTATTTCTTTACATGTGTCGAGTGCCTACGTATGTTATACATCGGGAAAGCCAATAATGCGATTATGAAATCAGGGGTGGTTTAACATTACGGGACTTTCATGAAACAATTAAATAACCAAGGATTTATTTTTCAACGGTAAGCTGAAGCTGACTAGTCCCCAAAGGAACTTGTTTAAAAACATAACGCTTCACCACCATCATGAAGGTAATATAACGCCTCCCACATAGCGCCACCATCAGTGACGTTTGTTTGTGATTATCAACTCGCATTCGGAAAACGTGGTATATAAGCCTGTATTCATTGTAGTACAGTTAGCTTGATTTCATTAAATATACAGGTATGATAAACATTCAAGAAGTGAATTTCCAAAATATAAATCAACAATAAGAAGACTTATTGCAAATTAATATTTTTGACAAACCTGTGAAAAAATTCTTAAGCAACATATCAAACACTTGCTTTGTAATGACATTTGTAAAAATCTAGCGATAAACATTCTCACCCAGTCCAAACAAACGGCAAGTGAACTGGTTTTCCACTCATTGAGTGCTAGCTGGGTATAAAAAGTTGGCACTAGACATCGACCGCAAACATTGGCGCCAACGTCCAATCACCTGTCACACTTGGCAGGTTCAGCTCGGCTAATGAGCCGGTAAGCATTGTATCGAAAGACAGGCCAGTTCGGAGAAACGGCGTCTGTTGGCGGTGCTGTCATTTGCGTAATTACGCGAAACAAGCGCGGACAGCGTTCGATTACCTGCCTTTGTTTACTGTGTTAGATAGATTCTGATGTACAGAAGTAAATGAGGATCGGGTAACACGGTTACTTGATGGTATTTTCATCATCATTTCTGTCGAAGGACGTCCACTAATGCCTCTCAAAGACGTCTAGTCTGTCCATAACGGGGATTTTAGCCGGTTCGAGCGCGACACATCACTCTCTTTTCCCCGCAGAGAGTGACATTGCGGAAGGCAATCCTACTCGAAAAAAAGGTGCCGTACGATTAGGTACATTATTCTTTACCATATTCATGAGATCCATCTGTTTTCAATCTAGATAAACTATGCGAAAATGTGAATCAAATTGTTAATAAAAATACAGTGACTTTATTTGCGAGAAAATAGTTCATTCACAGTTGTAAAACGCTTGATAGTTTACAAATTTTAATGCTTATATTTTCACCACAAACAAGATATAATTCGGCAACTGTTACGTAGGCAGACGATGACAATTTTAATAGTGGTAAAAACCTGGATGACATCAGAAAATATATGCGCCACTAGCGAAAGAAAAAGTTAATCATTTGTTCTAATCACAGATGATACAAATAATAAAGAGACGTTCGACTTTTACGGCTAAAATCATTCTGGTTTTTTTTCTATTACTCCATGTCAAAATGACAGTGTTTGATTGTGTTAGGAAGGATGTGTCAATTGCTGAGCTGAATTGTGTGCTAAGTGACACAAATGGTTGAGTTCAGAGAAACACTGGCAGCGAATCTCAGCTACGCCTTATCGATTCATAGTTTGTTTACTTCATTAAACCAGGCAGACATCACTCCTTGATGTGTTTTTGTTTTAGTATTCACTAATTATGCTTACATGTTTGCTTCTGAATTGTAGAATGATTTCAAGTGTATTTTATCATCAGTTACATCTAAAGTTTCATAGTCTAGATGCGGTTTGACGATACGATTAAATCATCGCAGAGTCATCGCCTGGGTCCTTGCCAATATGGCGGCGCTTCCCCGAATCATTTGCCGTCAGTTTTTTACTAATACACCTTTTTCTTAAGAAAACTGAACTTTAAATAGTAGATTATTACGTTACGACGCTTGCACGGTTCGTTGACACCGAGTTGTCCTCATATCCCATCAAAGAAAACGTTTTCCTTGAAAAGTGTTTTTGCCAATTTCTGATACTTAATAGTGCAAGTCTAAACAGCGTTTGGTGAAATGGAAACCGGGTTATTTTTTTACAGGGTTTCTTCAAAAGAAATAAAAACGTATATTTGAGCTTACAACACTCATAAAATGTATAAAGCTGAAAACCAATCAAAATTTGTTCGTGATTTAAAAAAATCCCTGAACGAATAAAAGACATCGGCAACTTTGACTACTTTTACTCAGTTAGGACAAGTGTTAATACCTACAAAGCAAAAACCGTATCCTCGCTCAAAATTAGCACAACATTGCGTCTACAATATCAAAAATCTCTTAAGAGATGACCAAAATTTGAATACCATTGCTAACATACCACACACATATTTACAGCAAATCAGGAATTGAATGTTACCTTGATTGATTTGACATTTCAGATTTTGACAAAACTTTCCTGCATTAAGCCTACTGGGGTCAAATGTTTTTTTTTTTAAAGTTTACATACTATACTTTTGGATCGTCGTTGAATACAATGCAAAGTGATTCTACTGCTGGTTCTGAACCTACATCTACCGAGAAGGCACCGTCATTAAACTTCATTCACCCACCTCTTTATCAATTGCTACTTCATAAAAAACTCCCAATGTTTGCAAACACATCGATTTCATGAGTTCTATTGCGATTCTAACTTGAGCTTAGTCCATCGTCGACGTATCCGAAAATAACTAAACAGTTGTGAAAAATGTATCCAAACTCGCTTCTACGAAACAGTTTCAAGGTATAAATCTTACACGTGCTTAGGTGGTTATTTTAACTCGATCAAAGTAGTGGGCGGTTTAAGTGTTGATAAAATCTTTATCTATCTCATGATTGGAGAATAGGCGTGATGACTCGGTGAAAAAATGATTACTCTATTTAATCCTTGAATTATATTTTCTAAGTATAATAAAACCGTAGTTTTTATTTTTCGCTTCAATAAATTAAATGAAATTTATTAAGCGCATCAATTCAGTGGAGTGGCGGTTTTACGAATAATTGACGTCACTAATTAGTAAATACTGTGCGAAGAAGTAACGACGCGCTAAATTTGAACGCAAAATACCACAGTACTTTTTTTACATCATAAAAGAAAAAAATATGTGTTATATGTAGGTATATTTATTATTAAAAGAGTTAAGAGTATTCTATGGAGTTTTCCACAGAAGCGATTTTCTGGCTCTTCGCCTATTGAAAATAACAAATAATTAACTAACTGTACAATAACGAAGTTTAAAGATACTGAAATAACATGATTACTAACATATAGTAATGTGTGGTTATAAGATAAAACTACTAAAGTTCGCATTTCAATTTACAAGGATGAAGTTCAAACAATTTTTATGTACAATGCAGTGCATGTGCTAATACAATCCTATTCTAAATTGAACCTTGTAGTCATACGTTTATACTTGATTGCTCGTGACTGTACGCTAGATGTTAAAAATCTGATAATAACAAGCAAACTTTTTGCAAAGAGCTATTGCTTATCAGCAGTTAATGAAGAATCAAAATTACGACCCATTCAAAATTACACCTGGCTTTCTTCAATTATCCTCAACTGTTTGTAAATAAGAATTTATATTTGTATATTATTTTAGCGGTGCATTTTCTAATAAAATCGAAACTGTTCAAGGAAATTGGCACCGATATGCATCTTTTCAGAAATCGTCGGAATAATCATTCCATTCGTAAACTAAACAGACATGAAAGCATTCTTTAGAAGAAGTAATTTTTAGAAGTACTTTAATATTTTTAAATTTCATCACATAAAAAAAAAATTCCCTGAAAGCTAGAAAAGTTAATAAGGAATTCAGGAATTTTCCCGAAATATTACGTCACACGTTTTCTTTTCTAGTTTTTGGGGTATCCTACTTAGATGACAGTAACGCGTAGTCTAGTCATACTCGAAAGCGCAATTTCCCAAGAATTCGTTTTATATGGAAATGGACAAGACAAATTACCAGTTCACAAACTAGTATTCACCCCGGGCATGCGTCCAAGATGTCGCCGAAAACATTGTAACCCCGTTACCCCCCATTTCTTGGTTCGCGATCAGCCGCATCGAGAATTTCGCAGAAAAAGTACGAATTAATTATTCAAAACCAACGGGCGGCGCGTCTCCCAGCTTTCGCGCGCTTTTAATTTCTTTTTCTAGTGACATGTCGCAGCAGCCATCTTAATTACAGCATATCGTTACAACCGAGTATCGGGGCCGTAGCCCACATCTGTCCATTACAACTGGCAACTTGAACACTATTTTTCTTAAATCATTCACGGCATTCTACGCTCTATTGTTTTGGGAAGCACTCGAGACGTTCCATTCCACGTCTGTAGACGTAACTTTGTTTTCTTTCGCGATTTCTTTTCGCAGATCATCGGCGAAGGTTGCGAACTGACTTTTTCTGTTGCGGTTTTGATTTTTCTTGACCTGGTTTCTTAAAATGTTGTAATAGATTAATTAGTTACTCGCCAGTTTCGTAATTTGGAACCGCGAAAATATCTGTTTGTTGCGCAAATGGACTGTGTTCTGTTCTAGGTTTTAATAGTCTAGTCTAGCTCATTTGCATTAAACGGCTCGTAGATTGGTACACGATAAAAGTGACTGTTCGGTAATTGTTTAAGATACTAAAGTGACGCAAAGGAACTTGGCAGCTAGAGTTTAGAATAAGGAACTTACGAAATGCTTTTCTAAAACAATAAATATATCTGATCTGATAGCTGTTTACGATAGATAGCGCTACAACTAACGTTATTTCGGGATATACAAGTACGTCAAATTTATCGCATGAGACGACAAAAGCTTGGATACTGTTGATTGGCTAATAGCGCACCGCACTCGCATTTTCAGCCAATCAGCAGCTGACGCACTGACTTCAATGGATTTTGACGTTTGTTAAGAGCGTGATAAAATTTAGTCGCATGGCGCATGCTAGGCCTGATAGATTATCCTGCATCTTATCTAGTATCACATCGAACCACCAAATTTCATCGACACCCATGCATGAAAGAGTAAGAAACATCCATCCGTCCAAAACCAGACCAAACTTTCTCCCAAGATTTCTAGTTTTACACACTTGATCCAGTTTTATATTGTTGTAAAGCTCTTATAATTGGCAACCCCACATAATTATCAATTAGCGTTGGCGGATTATACTGTATCCTTATAATTTCATGGCCATTGGCTAAAAGTGTAAGATGTGTAAAAGTAGTAAGTACTAAAAGTGTAAGTGTATCTAACGGCATTGAAACCTCCTTTTTAATAAAAGAAGTTAAACAACTGGAGCCTTGCTTGACATTCAATTCCAGCAATTTCACAAAACAAAGGAGCAAAAAGCACTGGTCTAATGCCCTACGTCTGCACCTTTTGTCTCGCGCTTAAAAAGAGTTCCGTTACACGTGACCCCTGGTCACAATGCAATGAAAGTCAGCGAAGAGTTTCTTTTTTAACTTTGCTGGGACCAAGTTGCGTAGCCGGAATCAATAGAAACAATGAGAACCATGATTACTGGTACGTTTGTAGACATATTGTGTCTATTTATTACAAGGAACTCTGCAGTTTTTTGAACACGATGAGCACTTTATTAATTAATGCTATTCCTTTCGTGAGGTGGGTGCAGGCATTTGTATATTTAATGTGTTTTATATACATATTTCTAGTTTACTTTCTCAGCCGAAATAAAACGTTTTTGTATTCATCATAAATTATAAATTCTGCTGTGAGATGCTCGGGACACACACTATCTGACAGAAGTAGATCAAGAAAGCGCTCACATTCTTGTCGTTATTTTTGCTAAGCGACAGGTTCTAAGAGATAGATCTTGCTATTATTTGCTCTAAGGTTCTGAATGATAGAAAATTATATCATAGGAATGTGCATGGATTCATAAGAATTTCCATATTTAGTGTTTCGGTGGTCCATCTTCGACGTCACCTGAGAGCTTTCATGATAATAAATATACCTATGTTCTACTTGTATTCTTTACTGTTGTTACCCATGCTGTGCCTTAACCCACATGCGTAGACGCAGCCTTTGTTGGCGCGTCTCATTACACGCAGACTCGGTGAAGGCCGTTTTTTACAACTGATGGGTTAATTTGTACGTCTTCGCGTATTCTGTTACTTGGCAGCGGTTTTCGTACGGGACTCAAGTATATATGTGAATGGAGTCAGCTGTCACTAGAGGTCATTTCTTTATTAATGCACCGCGTAGATTTTGAAACTACGGTCTTCGAACTAATCCCACCAATATTATAAACGGCGAAAGTGTGTGACGGTGTATGGATGCTGTATGTATGTTTGTTATCCTTTCATGCAAAAACTACTGAACGGATTTGGAATGAATTTGGTAGGAAGAGATGACATCTTAAATTAACATATAGGATACTTTTTATCACGCGGGTGAAGACGCGGGCAACAGCTAATTTTAGATTCATAAACTATGTAAATGAATATCAGACAATAGTGATGTTCTAATTATTTGTAATTCACAAACATCAACCTGATCGCAACGTAATTAGCTTAAGCACTTGTGTTATGGAAACCGGAATCAAGGGTGGTGGTACCACAATCAATACATATGACACAAAAATTAATTTAGGTTTCGCTTATTCACTTCATTATGAAGTGAATAAGCGAAACCTAAATTAATTTTTGTAACGCCATTAGAGCTCAACTGTTTATATTGTTCATGACTGTACACGTGCCTCGAAAATCACTCGACCAATGACGAGTACAAAACATTCCGTAATCAAGCAGAAATAAGACCGATACAAAATGAGCGTAATATAATGACGCTAACTATAAAGCATGGCAGCGTAACAGTTGCACAATGTAAACACGCGCTATCGCGCACGTGGAGGACGGAACTGAGCAGATAAGGCTCGGTGATCGGCGCCCGCGCATACATGAGTGCAATAGGAAGTAAGCTTCATGCAGCCGACTGAAGTAACTATTAATTTCAATACGGTTGAGTGAAGCGATGGCTGGCAAAGTCATGCTTGTGAACAGGTGCTGCAACTGGAACTGGTCAGCTCCAGCTCACCTCTCAAAAATAAATATTAACTTCAGTACACCATTCAAAACTATATAAGATTTGGCCTAAAGTGTAAATCTACACATAGCAATAAGTTAGATTCTGCTACTGTAAGATCCCGGGTTCGACCCCGGTCAGGACAATATGAGAAACGAACTTTTCTATATTGTCTCGGGACAGGGTATTGTGGTACCGTCGTAGTTTATGGTTTCTGTAACACAAGTGCTTAAGCTACTTACCATATAATCAGAGCCGTGTATGTTATGTTTTCCATTTAAATTAAAACTATAACAAATCTGCTGAGTTTCTTACCAATATCTTTTCGGTAGTTAAAGGTTCCAAACCGGAAGAGTCACATTTAAATATATTTAAGTTTGTGACAATATTAAAATTAACCTAAAACCATCTATTTGGAATATATTTCATCACTGTGCATTCCATAAACACATATATCTTTTGCAAAACACATTAATTATAATTATCTATCTAAATTCAACAGCCTGACATAAAATATTAACGCATAACTCGAATTCTTTAACAACTCCCGAAATATGGGTTAACGGAGTCCCTGATAAATATGAAACACGGGATTAAATCCCAACGTTAACTAATTGGCTTGATGTAACTGATTTGGGTTAAAATGTTCTCTAATAAGACAAACACTTAATAAAAAACAGACGTTCATTTCTAACCACTGCTGCATAAGAGACATCAAAGAATTATAATTTCTGTCATTATTTAAACAGATTATAAATTTTCCAAGGATCTGTTTTATGGGCGACAATACATCGGATGTTCAAAGTGCTTGGTGTCCCCGCATTTGTTCAGTCAATCTGTGTCATGTTTATAAAGGATGATTAATCATTGTATTTGTATTTAACATAGCGTTATGGGCACCCTAAAAGCTGAAACGGACAACCTTCTCTAAAATATTGTGAACATACAATTTTACTAACTTTTTATGTTATATTTTATGAACTTTAAGACTTTTGCGTTCCATTTTAAGCATTTAAATAAGTTAACGGGTCAAAACGCGACACTATTTTCACGACACGTTTCGGTTAGGTTGCACCAACCGTGGCCACGAGCTGACTCTTAGCAGCAAGTAAGGGCAGTAGTTTGTATTAACTACTAAATAAAAATGGTGTCGCGTTTTGACCAGTTAACTTATTTCAAATGATTAAAATGGAACGCGAATGTCTTAAGATTATTTTAATTTGTTTTAATTTGAGTAGTGTAGTTATTATTTATTTTATTCTTGTGATAATATTATTTATTTGAAATAACTTTTTTTGTTCTAAGGTATTATTAAAAATACTTCGGAAATATTTGAGCGAACATTCCCCACTAAAAAATATTTTTCAACTATCAAATAATAAATTTACAATGACATTTTAACAAGTTCTAAAACGTCGCAACACGTAAATGCACAAAGAAAATTAAGGGAAAAAGTTTTGACAAAACTAAACCAGCTCTTTGGTAAAATTAAATGCAACCCCAATACGAAAGTGTTGGCCACTTCGCATTTGTTGATAATAACACGAAGACAAAAACAGTTAAAATAATACTTGAGATTATTATGCACCAATATTTTGCCAAACGGATGATCCTGGCCGTTAAAACAGTACACATATTGGACTAAATACATTTCATATACTTTCAGCGGCAGTAAATATTATGAGTAGCAGTCCGTTGACATTTTTATGATGTGTAAAAGCATTTTTATAATCTGTAAATGAAGTAACGATACACGCTAAACTGTTGTTACAATGCCCTACTTCGGTTAATGCGTCACCAGAGAAAATATCGAGGAAGCGAGCTTTAAGAAAAACAAACATGCACTTAATTGCATAAGGTCGCATCGACGATACAGTGGACTGAGGGGCAGTAAGTTAACTTCTTTTGTTTCAAGCGCGGCGCTCACTTTTATATTTGACAGCTTTGATCAAAAACTTTGGAGATCCACAATTACCTACATGACAATATAATAATATACTTAGGTGTCTGTATATGTTGATATTTTAGCCTTATAGGGCCTAAAGAGTCATATTGTCTAATCTAATTTAAACTTCATCTGAAAAAATTTGGACGTAAAGTCACGCGGCCACAAAGTGAATAAGAGTGTAAAAAAGTTTAATCCTGTTTAAAACATTGTGTCACCGGTGCCAAAAAACGGACGTTACTTACTTATTCTTCGAAAATATTTTTCGCTAAATAAAGAATAGCTTAATTCCAGAATACATAACATAATTATCCGCTGGTTTCATTCAGATCAGATTTGGCTGCCCAATTTCTAACTATTTTATTCCACTCACCAACACTCGTTCAGAGAATCGTAATTACCTGGAAAAAAAGACACGAAATTAGTAAATTATTATAATTAAGGTACAAAAACCACTGGTGACTAATTCAATAGTTATCACTTTTGAATCCGCTTACAAGTCCCAAGTAATAAGGTCATTCAAGTATTACCTAAAAGCCCAACTAAGAAGGTCTTTACTGCCAATCTCTTTACTGGTTGCCCAATATCAACAATATACTTTACATTACGGATAAGAAATTGCAATGCAAGTTTATTATTTTTACAACCTCCTTTGACGTGAATCAGGTTGCCTCAAAAAAAGTCGATTTCAAGGAAACACGAATAACCTCCTTACTTGTAGGGTTGCCATACTGGCCTTAAAAAACATGAACATAGCACGTAATTTTTATGATATTTAATTTAATATGATGAAAATTTCAAAACAAATTCATGTTTTACACAATTTAAACTTAAAATTTAAAAATAATGTATCTTTGATCTAAATTTTCATTTTAAATCTGTAGTCAGATTGACACCCCTAGATATAGCGGTGTCGAATTCGGCACCGAGTCATGATGGCATTCCAATTTCGGGCACAGATAATCAAAGTTTTAATAAAATATGTATTTCTCAACACCCAGTCCCCAGATTAAGCTGACCATATAGGATTAAGGGCATCCATTCATACAAATTGCGTGGTTAACTTTTTCGTATTTTATTTCGTACTGGCCGCAAAAAAGGATGTGTTTACATAAGCACCTGCGGTCAGTGTGAGAAAAAATAAACTGTTGGCGGGAATAACGAAAACAAAATGGTGGCTTTCACTCATCAATATTTCTAAAAGGCGGCTTTACTTTCTAACATTAAATAGTGAAGTCTTTCTAACAAATTTCAGCTAGTATTTTTTTAATGTATTCCATTTTTGAAGAATAACTATCGTGAGATATATTTTTCAAATTGGATTGTCCTATACCTAAAAATAGGAAAGCTTGATTTGTGTTGTCCATTGTCATTTTTGTAGTATTCTTTGCATTTCTGACATTTTATGGGTAAACGAAGAAAATAAATGGAGAATATGGGCATTCTCGCCCCATTAGACAACTAACTCGCCTCGTTTTCGGAAATTTCCCACAAACCGGCAACCCTGCTTACAGTAGAAATGGACTTTATGTATTTTTAACTATTCTATTAAGTCCATATGACTGTTTGTCGCTTCAAACCCGTGTGAAAGAGGTCCAGATGGTTGGGTGCTGTCGTTAAAAAGTCGTAACATGAACTAGCATAATGCGCCCGCGCATCAAGATCAAGAGACAAGACATTCGGAAAGAGAGAAAGTAAAACATTTATCGACCACTACAATCATTCAATACAAATGAATAAAATTGTAATATTTGTTTATAAATACTAAAATAATCGTGTTTAGGGTTCCGTAGCCAAATGGCGAATTCACAAACACGCATAGATTGTAAGTGATTTCTGCATAAACTTGATTTCGGCCTAATTTTGTTAATTATGAATTATGAAAATTTAATTTGAATCACCTAGCAAATGGCACGTTTTGACACAAAACCAGGCCGAAAGCAAGTTCATGCAAAAAATCACTTAGAATCGATGCGTGTGTGTGATCATATTGGAATTATTTTTTCATAGTCCGACCTGAATCATACCTAAGGGACTGCCAACAAGATACGACAACCTTGGAATAGTAATTGACTGTCAGTCAACTGAATTGATATGTTTTTCTGTTGGAAAATTAGAGTTTAGTTACGTTTATATGAGTTGTTTACAATAATGATTCAATCAGCACCTGAGAAAAATATATTTCATTTTTATTAGTAGAAGGTTCCGAGAAGTTGTTAAAATTCGTTTAAATCCATACTAAAATTATAAATGCGAAAGTAACTGTCTGTCTCTTTGTCTGTCCAGCTTTCACGCCTAAAGCACTGAACCGATTTTGATGACTTTGGTATAGGTATACGTTGAACCTCTAGAACGGACATATGCTACTTTTTGTTTTAAAAAAAAAGGGGGGATGGGGGTAATACCGCCCTTGAAAGTTTATATGGGAAAAAAATCTTTTTGAAGTTAGAGCCGGCAGTAGAATCACCTTGCATTGTATTAAATGACGATTCAAAAGTGTTATATATGTGGGATAGCGGATGTATCCGAACGTAGTGCATGTGCGATGCCTGTACGTATGAATATCCGAATGGAGAGAATGACAGAGAGATTCGATTTGAAAGACGAACTACGACGATGTGGAAGACGTGTGTGTTGTATAATTTAATTTTATTTGGTTGTAATGTATAACGATTATTTACAATTTGCTTCTTTCATTTCCCATCCACTACATATATGTAGCCTACTTAAATATTAGACTTTGAGTTTAACTTTAACGGTAACTAAGGAGTTGACAGTTGTCAAAAAATGTTAAAAAATATCTTATACATTTAATAACCTAGCTGTTATCCAGGGATGTCCGCCTTTAAAAATGGCGATCCATTCTCTAAAACATGACAGACTTGTATTTTATTTTCATCGTACTCTGGTAAGTTTTTTTTCAGGTTGAAACTCTAACAACAAGTGAAAGTTAATTAACTTAAATCAAACAACAGCAGATATTTCAGAACCACCACACTGTTTATAACTTCAAACAAAATTAAATTTTGAAATGAAACAGTTCCTAATTGTTTCGTTCGTGTAAAGGGATGGAAACGTTTTTACGACTTCACTCCAATTTTCGGATAAGGCCAGTTAATGAGAAAATTTCATAGGAAAAGGCATGTTCAAATGAATGATGAGATATTGAGAACAATGTGAGAATTATTCATTCAAAATTTAGATAAAAGCATATCAGTACAATATACTCCTTGTATTGTATTGTCCTTGTTTCTCTAAATGATGTGCAAATTTGAAGGTAAAACTCAAACTCAAATATTTCTTTGTTTAAGTAGGTTACATACAACAAATGCAAGGTGATTCTACTTCCGGTTCGGAACCTATATCTACCGAGGAGACACCGGTGAAAAACTCTGCAGGTCAGTTACAGTAGCAGTATGTAACTTATTGCTATGTGTAGCTCACTTTAGACCAAGTCATATAGTTTTGTTTTGATGAGTGATGAAACAATTAAGTACTCTAGTAAGTATTTACTTTCGAGAGGTAAGCTGGAGCAGACCAGTCCCTAAACTCGGTAATCCATTATAAATAAAATAAATCCATCCTTGACCATCATGGTAGATTAGATAAAAAAAACTCTTAAAGGGACACATTTAACACGAGTGGCACGATCTGTTTCTTCCAACATTAAATAATTTAATATATATTTATTTGTACATTCAACATAACTCTTAAAAAAAATTGTGACGTTACTTAAATTTGCTTTCTGTCATGATATACTGCTGACCTAAAAAGAAAAAACATTTTGATTCAGTTACGATTGTAGACGCAATGAAAACAAGCGTGTTTTCAATTACTACGTAATAAAATATCAAATAACCAGCTGTAATGAATTACTGGAAAGTAATTTAAATGTTTTCTGTGAATAAATCTTTACTCTCCTGCTTCTGCTGGATTTTATTTAGGGCGAGCAATAAATAAAGTATACTTATTTACAATTCAAAACATCGTGACTGGGTTAGCTTACACGAAATAGTAAGACGATTTGTGAAAAACGTTTTTATTACAACATAGCATGCTAGTAGGTGACAGTTTAGACAAATGCGCTTATCTTGGTTTTGTTATTCATAAAGATAGGGAAACAAGACATAGAAATCCTATGTTTTAAAAAGTCACCGTTATGTTCCCCTTCTTTTAAAAGAGGGGGGGACTATTCTACTATGAAAAGAGCGGAAACCCTTACACCTCATCGCCATATCACAGGATACTTACTATCAATAGGTAGTACTTCTTACTAATAAGTAAGAAGACGTTTTTTAAAAACCACGACTCAAGTAAATTTAAAATAAAATTAAAAAATCCGAGACAGTTTATTGGACGAAGTCGCGGAAATGGCTACCATCTTGGATATTACAATTTGTCATAGTACTATACCCATTTATTTGATACCTATATTGAGGGCTTTGTATCAAAATTTGTAAATGTTTTGTGGCGCCCGTCATTTTGGACATCTTTCCATAAAACATAGCCAAGGAAACTTCCGACAAATACACCTTTCAAACAAAAAATAAAGAAATAAAATCGATTTATCTGTTTGGGAGTTTGGATGCCACATACAAATATGTACATCTAACTTATAACACTAAGTCGTTTTTGCGTCAAGAGTTTAAAAAAAACATTGATTTACCTTCTTATTCTTATTCTTATTTGGCTTCTTTGCTACTGCACTAAACTTCAAGTGATATACATTTCTGTAAGGTCAACGCGCTAAACAATTAAAATTTCAACTCTCATCTTAATTCAAGCAACGTAACCTTTATCCTCGTTTTAAGCCGAATTCTCGTTAAAACGTAACGAAAGAACAAAGAAAAAATATATTCTGCATCAACGAGTCACTCGAACCCGGCAGAATTGAGTAGCCTGTCGTTGCCTACGTGTGAAAAGGTGAAGGATGCCGTCAGAATTGGCCGTGACTCCCCCAGTTTTCCTGCACGGTTCGTTAGAATTGATGGACCAGAAGTGTGCCAACACGTAACTGATTCACGGAAACGAGATACTTTTCTCGCTACTTCAGGTAAAAAAAGTAATTTGATAAATGTTTCGTTCGTCTTACCGATCGTGAGATGTTTCAGTTCCTTGAACTTATTACTATTTTCTATTTTGAGTTGCTATTGATTTGTTGCATTTACTTTTAACCTAAATAATTTTTTTTTTTCTGATATCGAATGTTCTTGGCTCCTATCGTCGTTAGAGCCTTTTATTTTCTGGTTCCGAAATTTCCCGTCGAAAATATTTTTTTATTTATTAGAAGACAATCAACGTTAGTTATGTTTCAAACCTAAACGGGAAATTTCCTATTTCCCAATAAGAAGGTTTTTAAAATATCAACAAAGCACATATTAAAAATCGTAGAAGCCACTAACATAGTTTGTCTATTATATTATGGTATAGAAAAGATATAGGACCCAAAGAATTCCAAGCTTAATGAAACACTTTCCAAGTTTTATCCACTAGGGCAATTCAACGGTGTTATTACTTTAATTGCGTATTTACTTCTTCTTAAACAATAAAGCCTCACTCCCCTGCCCTCAATCCATAACAAAACAAGGTCTAATTAGAGAAATAGAAATTTTATAATAGAAAGGCATTGAGCACAAAAACGCAGGGTGCGGTTACAACGCTCTCGGTCTACCTGCAGCTAATTGTGGGGGCAGGGGAAGAGAGCGGAACGACTCGAGCTTGACTCGATTGGGAGTCGAGAAACGTTCAACAATGGAATGATCACAGAAATTTGAAATAACAAGGTGCAAAAATGCAAGATATTTTGCGAAGCGAACCTTCTGCGTAAGGGACATTTTGCGAAGCAAACCTTCTGCGAAAGGGACGTTTTGCGAAGTAAACCGCATTTTGCAAAGCGAACCTTCTGCGTAAGGGACATTTTGCGAAGCGAACCTTCTACGTAAGGGATGTTTTGCGTAGAGACCTTCTGGGAAAAGGACGTTTTGCGAAAGGGACATTCTGCGAACGATACCTATTGCCATTTGTCTCGTTCAACCTGCTTGCTTAAACGCAGAATGGGCATAAATATATAGACGTATTAATCTGTTTCTCGGGAACTAGAAAAGGTCTAGGTGTCAAATTAATATCATATAGTTTTGCGGTCCCAAAGAAATGAAAAAGCGACATCAGATCAGACCACCTTTGCGCCGCCCTTATGACGTGCACATAAGAACTAAAATCTAACTTCAAGTGTATACCTTGATGTGCTGTACTTAATAGTTGTTGTGTGTTTTTATGAGTTTAGAATACTTATATTTCACCTCATCAACTTGACAAGCTCATCAACTCCAATCAACTTGACAAGCTAACCTCGAGCAAGTGGTTGGGTTAGATCTTAGGGTCCTGGGTACGATTGATGGCCACTGCCCTGCAGTGGGACATTCTTTTGAATAGTCAACCCTACCGGATATTTGCAATCAGAATGGATAAAGCAATATTGCTCTGTGCTACTACTCTTCGATTCGGAGACCACGTAACCGAGTTCCCAGTGTCCTCACAACCCAGTGGCGTCAAGGGATAACTGTCTTGGCATGCCCCCAAACCGATACGTGACGAAACTCATGAAATCCCATCTCGCTGTACCATTTCGTAATACTCGTAACATTGCATTTGAGTTAGGCACTATTCCGTTTATATTTATTTTAGGTATTTATAGACTGAAATATTTTTGGCCCACGTTTTTATCAATGACTCAATGCATATGTGACTTTACAATGACGATTTTTATAGTACAGCCCGATTTTTCAATTGTCAATTAAGAAATTACAGCCAAATATAGTACTTATAATTCGACTTATTTTAAATGTTATTATAATTACTTAGTTCATTTCATAATTCAAACAGGTTAGGCATTATCGGCTTGTTATTCTTAATTTCACGATTGAAAAATTAGGCCTAAGGGCACAACGTCAGAGGGCGTCGAATTCATAAACTTTTTGAGAACCTATGGGAACGATCTCAAAATTTGGGGCACCATTTTCCACAACCTTAATGTCAATTAGATTTGTATTTACTTAACTTGCCTGTACATGCCTCTACGTGACAGCAAGTCTAATTGCCTATTCTATCAGTTGCCCGTGACTTCATTCACGCTATTTCAGGATAAAAAAAGAGCATCTATTGACCGATAGGACGACTGCAAATTAGCCTCCGTGTCAAATTGCAGTGACCAAAGAGTTGACAGGTAGAGAAGGCTTAAGTCCACCGTTTGTACTTTTTTTGTGCAATTAACTTTATAAATAAACAAATAAAAATAAATCGGTCACAAGGAACCAGGGTCACGATTGCTTCCAGAATTATATCAAAACTGTAGGCCAAATCGTTTACATTTAGTATGCTGCAATCGTCATCAATTCGAGCATATTTCCACATCAAACGAACGAGTTATAATATTTATTTCATACTTTATCACCTCACTAATGACATTAATATTCTGTTTGTCTTTCTATTTGTTACCTTGCAGCTCAAGAACAGCATACCCGATTTAATGGAACTTTTATATATGATACAAGACCTTTCCGAATAAAAAAGACGCGCAAGCATTAGTAAAGACGAAGGTACGATATACAATTTTTCTCTAGTATTCGTAGTTAGTATTAGTACTGAATATTCGTAAATGCGATTGCGAAAAGAAGCAACAGAAAATAGCAACAAAAATATTCAATGCCAAAACATAAAATATTATACTGATAACAGCGCCATTAAAAAGAAATGCAACCTTATATAACTTTATTGAAGTTGTATGTCACTATATGTCATTGTAGACCTCGTAAGGATACTGGAATGTGAGAAATGACGCTCGCGTTTCAACAACTTATTTACCAAAAATAGGTAACAATTTATAAAAAGCTAACTAAAATATTAAAAAAAAAACGACATATTTCATTCCCCCTTGCGGTTTGGGGATCGAACCCACGACCTTCATGTATCGCGAGTGCTGCTCTTCCAACTGAGCTAACCGTAAGTTATCGTTAGCGATGAATTTTTCTGTTGTATTGACCTCTTTGACCAGTAAGTGCTCTCTGCCGAATACGTTTAGAACTACATACTTATCGCTATCTTACTTATACAATAAAAATATCTTAGTTTAGGTGAAGCTTCAGTATAGGTTTATAAGTTGGTAGCTCCGAGTACTTTTTTCATATTATATATCTAAGTTGAGTTATCAGACGCAAATCATGCTGGATTAATATTAATGAGCTACAATCGTTGGACACATCTCAAATGATATGTAACCTAGGGCCTGTCGATAGTGGAATAAACTTGGTAACAAATGGAGCCTATTACCTTCTAGGGCTGCAACAGAACCCAAATGTTTAGAAATGCAAAATGCGAAAGGTTGTATGAATGTATGGGTGTCCGGATGTCTGGATTATGTTTTCTATTCTTTCACACAAAAACTAAGGAATAGATTTTTATGAAATTTGGTAGAATGATAGAATATATACTAGATTAACATATAACGGATACTTTTACTTCAAAATAAAAGCTAGTTTATAAATGAATATTTAAATTTAACCAAATTTAATAAATATCAAGAGTATGATCTAACCTCAATATGAATTCCTTATCAATATTCATTGCTGTATTTGCGTTCGAGTTTAAAATTATTAATTCTAACTCTATACAATCAAATATAAGGTTTTTCCTTGTATTATAAAGACCAGAGGATTACAAACTAAAGGAGTCAATCCAGCTCATGAAAACTCTTAAAGATAATTAAGAAAAGTTTTCTAACTGGACCTAAATGACAACCCTAAATGCAATGACATTCGTTTATGCAAACAATCTGCCGCTGTGTAATGCATCGCGTTAACCTCCACACACTACTGCGTTCCTGCATAAACTAACATCACACACACACAATTGCCTGACAGCGTTATTTTGTCCTGTAATTGTCTAGTTCTCATTATTCATAGCTAAAAGACGAGCCCATCGGAGTTGCGGCATCTCTGAGAGCTACGATTCCTGACCCATTCGGAATACGGAAATGGTAAATACCATAGAATCAGAGCAATGTACAAGAATGTGATGTTGACCAATATTCGTTTATTTTGTATTGGTATTTGTTTCGCAATGACTTTGATTTATACATATCACATTTTGATTACTTGTCGATGCGATAGCTATGTCATTTCATTATTGTCGTATGTTTAATTGAACACGACTTTTAATAACACACATAATTATGCCCACGGCAGTAGAATCCCTAAATTATCTAGACTGGTAAAGTCTGACTCTAAGCAGGAATCATTAGGAGTTTTACTATGCCCAGAAGTGGGACAATTTATAGATATAGCAAAGATAACTGTGCTTATTTAACACGATACTAAAATTGTGTCAGGAATATTTTCGGTGCTATAACAAGGGTCAATTACTCAAAGACCCATAAACTGGTGTCTGAATTAAATTCCTGGTCTTTTGGAGTCTTCATTATGATACCTCTTTGGGACCTAGTATCCATAAGGAAATTATTTCGCTACAGAGGTCTACACTTGCAGTATATACTAGTTGATAAGTACGATGGTAAAACCCTTTTCGCTGATATGTAAAGAATACTGAGGACTACCGCTCCGCTAAACTCTCCCATCTTGACCACAGCCTCACAGTTTAGTCCCCGTCACAGTGGAAATCCGTACAGCGTGCAGATTACGCATCAGCTGACGTGTGGGGCCTATAAATAATGTATTGACCCACTTACCACCCGCTCGTGACACGTGCAACCCGCTGCTCCTACAGGATGAGGCAACGAGCTGGCGACCGGGCATTGTAAACAGTGATGGAGCAAACGGGATGATTGGTACAAGTAAACGTTTGAGTTGTCATCGAAAATTTGCTTTTGGCAAACAATGGAGCGTGGCCTGCTCGACGTATTGCGAAATCGGGAAACAAAGATCAGACGAAGAATGGGGTTATTGATGTCAGAGTACGCTAAGGCAAAATAGAGAAAACATCGTCGGGATATTAGGTGAACGATTATGATGGTCGTGAGGAAGATCAAGATGGTAATCGAGAAGTAGCATAAAAGGGCGATAATATGCAGGAGGACTAGTTGGAAAGTAACACAGAAGAAATAGCTGGAAAGCATTAGAGGTACGGATGATCACTGGGTAAAAAAAGATCCTATTTAGTCCGTCAGATATATTTTTGAAATACAACGAAAACCTATTTCTGTTAAAATAAAAGATGATACAACGCATAAGTAGTTCAGTGGAGGGGAGTATTTAAGTCACTAATTCGTAAAAACGGTATGAATAAGCTATGATAATGCCAAAAATATTAACGCAATTTTTCTCAGTAAATTTTTGATGACATGACAAAAGAAGAAATATGTATCTTAAATTTGATGATAACTGCAAGGGATGTATTTGAAGGTTATTAAATTTCTTCAAACAAAAGGTGAGTGTGGGTGACTGATGAGGTAATGCGATGGTGAAACGCGAAAAGGTTAGACTTTAGGAAAGGCACTGCTTAAGGGCTGTTACCTAGAAAATAATACCAAACGTTCGTCAAACAATAACAATTATTGTTCTATCTATTGCAACTTCAGGATACAGTCAAACTTTCATACTTGTTTTGGAGATGTTTTATGTTTCAGAATAAATTTAATACATTTGCACCCTTTGCTCGAATTGTTCCAATTTTGTAATAATGTATTTAGAATGAAATTTGCAAGTCCGCGAATATCCTTTCTTAGTTTCACAGTCGGCTAAATGTGATGACAGGTGAACAAAACACACGTGGACATTATGCTAACAACTAAACTTACAACTGCAACAATGTTATCCCTATTTATTTTTATCCCAAACTGACGTCATAGAATTAGTAAAGGAAGGGAAATTAACAACAAATGCGATTGTATTACCACAATGCGTAGAAATGTTAGCGAGACCGAAATAAATCTTTTGTTTGTAATTTTGTACGAAAACCGAACAAAAACGATCGGTTTGAATTATTTACGATAGTTGCACGAACACGTTGCAAGGCCGGACTGTGTAGCGTAACAGCAAACTCTAATAACCAATTTGTTATCACGAACTGACGAGTCCAATAGCCATCGTCGAGTATCTCTTCCGTAAATAATGGGTTCTACAAGTTGATTCCAGAACAAACAGACAGTGCAGAAACAATTTCCTAGAGGATAATATCAATAGACAATACCTTAAAAAAATTGAATAACGTACGAATCTTGCTGTCTAACCTACAATTTCGAGGCGTTTTAACTTCGACAAAATTTAGGACATTTTAACAAATCCTTCATCATGGTTTGCTGTGAAATATTTAAATTAATATAATCAAAACAATCTTGTTCCCAATCAAATCAAACAAACTTTTTTGAAGACACCTACAATTTCTGGATTAACCACTGACATCACATGAAGCTGTATTTTATGTATGCCATCTAAAATTAACAAAGCCTCTTAAAATTTTATAGATAAAATATCAAACGTAAATAATACTCCATAAGCATTTTGATCCAACCGTAGCCGAGTTTGTAACCAACTATTCCTATCGTACAAAACTACAAAGCAAAGACAAATATTCCGAGGTTCTGTGAACAAATATTATCACAAACTTCGTGTTCCACTTGACTGGCCAGCTGGGGTGAGGAAAAGACTGAGTTTTCACTAGACAAAGGGATGTTGAAATACATTTCTAAATAAATGGCAGTGACAAAATGGTTGCGTTCTACAAATTAAAGAAGACGTGCTCAATGAAGAACAGTTATTCAAGTTGCAAATGAATATAGACTTCTTGACGCTTTGGGAGTCTTCACAAAAATACTAGTACTAATTGAAAGATCACATTTGGATTGTCTCTTACAAACCAATAATGATTATATTTGGTATTTTTTATTCCATCCCTTAATACCATTAGTCTTTCTAACTAAATAGAAATCCGTTAAAAACCTAACTAATATTATAACGTAAACATTAAGAAGAATGTACGGATGCCTTTATGCATGGATGTATGTTCGTGCTTTCTAGCAAAAGTTGACTGAACTGATAAAGAAGAAATTAAGTATAGACATGAAATAATAGATAAACCTAAAGAATGCCTTTAATTCCGAAATAAAGCTAGCGAAGTCGCCGGTAATAGCTAATTTATTAAAATTTTAGTAATGATCACAACTATTATCATTTGCTGTGATGACCACAGACTTTCTGATTTTAATTCTTACTTAAAGTTTATGACTCTTTTCATTGTCTTCATAAAAATCTCATCATAGCAGCTTCATCTTACGCCACCCAACAAAGTCGTTGTTCGTTAATCAAAACGCAATTCAGCTCTCCTAATTACACTAAAACACGAAAATGTTATTACGCAACTAAAGAGATTGGATCAAATCCAACGTTGATTAACAAAGAATTACTTAACAAAGGCGTAAATCATAGTCTTTATGTTCATGCTAAATCTTCATAGTGTTGTCAGCGAGGTAGGAGATTTCAGTTACTGGTAACAAAGAGAGAAAAGAGGTTTATAGATAGGAGAAGAAAATTTGCGTATTACTATCGAGTTTCTTGTCGGGTCTTCTCGATAGCTTTACTTAATCATAAATGCTTTTGTAAAACTTTACATGAATTTCGAAAGCAGTTAACTGTAAAATATTTGATTTTCATTGTATCCTGGCCAATCCCTATAGGTCAAAAATCGACTACAGGTGACCAAATAAAAATAAATTTACACCTCTCAAGAAGAATAGAAGTAAGGAAGAGTTTTAGATTTCATAAGGAACAAAATAGGATATAATATTTTGACCATACAACATTCAGCGAGTTGATTTGCTGCACGTTGCGTATTTGCGTCGCGAATTCCTTGAAACTGGCGAAGAAATGACGTCGTACAAATTTTTAACGCTTGTATCTAGTATTGTTTGTATCTATTAATATGTAAGTATTTCAAATGACATGACAGTAAACATCCCAATTGTTTGTGCAGTAAGTAGTCCAAGTTTTCTGTAACCCACTTTTTATTGGCCATCACTGGTTGTAAAACTGATGACACGATCGTAAAAGAAATGTAGTCGACTTCAATCATAGCAGGTCGTTTAGACGACTTTTTACTCGACAAAAATGGGGGAAGGCGTAATTAAAAGATTAAACATTTATGAGAACAGCTATTAATTAAGGTCAGTGAACCCTGCGATTCAATGCGCCTTCGAAATTCGAAAATTCGAATAACGAAATTTATTGTTTTGTTAATTTAATTGCGATATTTTTATTCCAGTTTTGGGAAGGAGGTTCTACTCATAAAAATGATGAGGTAAGATTGATACTTTTTTTATGGGACATCTATTCACGCCCAAAAAAATATTGAAGTATTTAATTATTATTTTATTTCATTTTTGGCAGTTAAATCGATTATGCAATTCTAATGTCCTTGTCATGTAATATTTATACCTATGATACTGTAATTTGTGTGTCAAGCAAAATGTAAATATGTTGTGTAATGTATAGGCTCTATTATCCTACTTTGAAAGTGATGAGTACTTCGAGTTAATGCACAAACGATTACAATAACAAATACAGTCCAAAACAAATATCGCAATTGATCTATTCCAGTTAACCTTCAGCTATGACCCAAATCTAAGAACATTAAATAAACATTAATAAACTTCAATTCTGTGAAATATTGTGATTCAAACTGACAAACGGATAGACACGACAAGACAATGTTTTGATGTGAGAGATAATAGTGATTTCAGTTGTAGTCGTTTGAGAGAAACTTTTTAGTGTTTTTTTTTCAGCATCGTCAAGTCATTTAGGTTTAGTTTGTATGCATTTATTGGATGACTGTCGTGACGTCACCGTTTCGTTTATTCGTTCGTTTCGTGATTACAATAGAACATAAATATTGCGACGGGTATACGACTCAAAGTTAATTAAAAGCACGATTTTGCACACAAAATTAGAAGACTTTTATTTTTGATGTATAGTAGGTATACTAGAATGTGTGTAATTAGTCGGAGACAAAAGGAATAAGCTACACTGGCACTAATTTATTTTATAAGTTAAAATTATAACTCCAGGTTACATATTCGATTTTTTATTTTTATAGTACTTTACGCCGTGCTAGAATGAGTAAGGGCCGATAAGTATGTAATTCTAAACATATTCGGCAGAGGGCACTTACCCGAGGCTAACAGTTGATACAACAGAAAAATTTTATCGCCTACGATAACTTGCGGTTAGCTCAGTTGGGAGAGCAGCACGCGCGATACGTGAAGGTTCGATTCCAGCACCGCAAGGGGAGATAATTTTTTTCTGTTTCTAATATCTAAGTTACATAGATTAATATTTTGTAAAATTAAAAGTTGACGTTATAGTATGGGCTGTTCATCTCAACTATACATTCTTAAGTCATTGTTTTGATTTTGTGAGGTGTCAAAGTTTTCAAAGTCAAAGTCTTCTCCTGAAAAACTACATTTTCGCATAAGTGACAGTGTCGCACCGGGGGTGCGATATATCGGTTCTTCATGCATTGTTTTTGTTTTCGATTACATCACGCTGTCACTCGGCCAACAGTCACGGTAATTGCGTTATCAGTACAACGAACGGAGTCGGCGTCTGCTACTCATTGTATACGAGACGATGTTTACAACTTTAAAACAATGCTGCCATATCTCTACGCTTATGTAAATAAAAAAGGAATATTTTATAAGTCGGAAAAAAACACCCTTCTGTGTTGTTGTGTTCCTGCGTGTGAGTAAGGTTTCCAGAGCTCCTAGGGGGTGCTACATTAGTAGCAGGGGTCGAGCCTTCAAGTAAAGGGAGACAAGTCCAGTAACATATTTATTATGCTGTACTTGTCGCCCTTCAGCTTGGACCTCATTACCACTTAACATCAGGTGAAATGAGATCAATCATGAATAGTAATATAAAAAAAACTCTAGCGCCGACACATGATACCAAAAAAGAAAAGTCACAACCGGTGACGAATAGCAAGTTTTAATTCTCATAATCGTATCCACTTCGAATGCGAATAAAGCGTTTTTAAACAATCAAAATATTCTTTACGCAAATAAAAAACATTCGTTTAATCTTCAAAAACGAAACGTTTACCATAACGAGGCGAATAAGAACATCAAAAGCTAAAGCAAAAATATGAAGACTATGATACGAACGTATTTCAGAAAGAATGTTATATATAAATAGTTCCCAGCCACACTCTATATTTTTGCTAAGTGGCGAAAGATATTTGAGATCTAACTTACTGAAAAAGTACGACCCCTCTGTTGAATGATTGATGAATGACCCCTTTCTCTTCACTGCTCAGAAATTTTAGATAAAGTTAATTGACGCTGCCATGTCTTGAGGATCCGGGTTATATTCCCGGTCGGGTCAATATGGAATACGAACTTTTCTATATTGTCTCGGGTCTGGATGTTGTAACGTCGTTGTTTCTGATTTCTTTAACACAACTGCTTAAGTTATTTACCCAAGATTTAGAGCAATGTATGTGATGTTGTCCAATATTCATTTATTATTTATTTATTATTATTGTAGCATTATTTTAGACGAAAAAAGTCTATTAATTTTCTATTCTAATATCTAATCTGAGTACCAAATTTCATTCAAATCCATTCAGTATTTCTCACTTGAATTATGAAGAAACATATTTACATCCACATATCAAAACATGCATGTTTATACAACTATAAATATATAGGATTTGAAACTTTTATAACTGGCAACACTGCCTGCATTTAATTAATACTGTACAAAGCGGCAAAACAAGCCGCGGCCCATTGCGGTCGTACGCGCTACCGAGAAGCCTGCTCCTTTTTTGTCAAGCGAAATTACCGGCTATATTGTTTTACAAGTTTGCGGTAAACACGTCGACGTTGATTAAAATAATTTACATACTTGATACAGAAAAGTGTAGTACGAAAAAAATTTATAATAATCACACAACATCAGATATGTGTAGGCCGATTACTGAAATTCGACGTAGAGCTCACGCAATTTTTTATTTTATTAGTATTTTTAATATTTTTTGTAAAATAAAACAATAAGCTTAGGGAGCGCCCATTTCATATGTCAGAATCGATAAAGTTTGTCAACCGCTGATTGGCTGAAAATATAAGTGTGAGATATTATCCGCCGATATCACAGATGAGAAATTTGATATATTGCGCATGTTAGGCATACAAGCGCAACAACTTCTGGTCAAAAAGATGTCGAAACATCGATATTGTGTACTTTACATTTTCGTCATTGTGATTACGACTGTATTTTTACCTTACACAAAAAAAGGTTTCTTGATTTGACCGTATATTTATTTATTTTTTAAGTTTGAGTTTTTTTGGTTGAATTAAGGAAACCTAATGTTGATTATGGCAACCCAGATAGATTGAGGGAAATCGGTTTTTGTTTGTTAAAATATTTATTGAAATTGGAAGTGTGTGGAAGTAGTAATTAATTCCTTAATATGAAATCACAGCAAATAAAAATATGATTTAAATTAAAACAAAAGACGCAAAAGGGGAAAAAGAAGACAACTAGCAACGAAAGGAAAAAATATTGTATAATGCAGACAGACGGGCTCCTTCATAAATCGATTTGCCTGGGCATGAATTCTTTAACAAACTGCAATTTAACGCCAGAGCAGGTGCAACAAGCCATTCATTTTGAATATTCGTACTGCATTCGTCGTTCGACTTGTCAGGTGAAACTTCCCAATGTTTGAATATAAACTTTTGATGCTGTCGACGGCAGGCCGTTTGTAATGCAACCTTAGTTGGTTATTTTTAAGAATAATTTATAACGTTCGAACATAACTGATATTCATTTGTTTTTGCCTTGCTTTTTCTCTCGCGCTCCGTTTAACACGCTTTTTGATTTTCTCTGTAATTATTTTATTTGTGTATTGGTTTATGTTACCATTTTTTATTTTAATATACCTTTTTTCATTTTAAGAAACCAACCTTTCATTATATAAGCAGGGCCAATACAAATAAGCAACAACAAAGGAAAAGTGTATATGCCCTCAAATTGACATGAATCCTACGAAATTACTATTTTACTAACAAAATTATCTTAGGTCTGAGAAATGATTCGGCTAATGACGCCAGCAGATGCCAAAGTAAAGTACGTATACAATGCTACAAATTAGATTCAGGTACAGTCAGAATGCAAGGCATTGTACAGCCCTATGTCATTGGCATAAGAGCTATCTAACTGCAAGTGTGTACTGTGTGTGATATGCTGTACCGCACCTACTCACATATTACCTAGCGAAACGTTCCACTAATGCTATTTCTTGGAAGTGAAATGAAATTAATATTTATTCAATCTTGAGGCAACATTAAAGGAAAATCGCATTGTCGTAAAGACGTCAAACCAGTTCAATTTCGACAGACAAATCCGAGTAATGGTGAAATGTGAATAAATCCTGATGCAATCTAGGATTAAGCCCAAGAGGATAATGATGAAATTAACCAGTTACAAACCTGATTGGACAGAACTAGAATGGGGTTTTATCTGAGACTAGCCTATAATACCGGTTGAGGTATGACACGAAATGTCTCCTTACAATTGGCTACTTGACAGTGTTAACAATAAAATATGAAAAGTGTTAGATATGTTAACTTATTGGTTAAGTAATCATTTTACATTTTTACTTTTTAATTAAAAGCATAGTTAGTATTTTATTTTTGCAAAATAAATTTTAGTTTTTTTATCTGTGGAACAAAAGAACCGAAACGGAAACCACCATTGCAATTCGGAAATGACAGCTGTCGGCGAAAATTATTTATTTTAATGTGGCGAAACAATGATTATTTTACCGATTAAATTGAATTATTGTGTCTCTAATCGTATGAAGAATTTATTGAAATATTTTCCGTTTATCTTAATTAAGTCGTTCCTATGCGTATCGGTTCGTTGTCTAGGATGTTGACGTCATAATTGCAACAATGACGCGACTAGGCGTTTTCGCGCGCTTTTTAAATGTGTTACACAAAATCTTATTTTTCTCTGGTTATTTAGATTATTTCCAGATAAATCGAATTGCTTGGGATATAAAATGAACGGGCGCACATTTTACAATACTTTTTCAAAAACTGTCAAGTAGCCAAGCGGATTAAGGAATCGATTACACGGTATTGCACGGTTCCAATATTTTACGATTCGTAATGTCTCAAAAATGACTATCCGTTATTCTACGAGTCGTTAATTCTAATTCCAAATTTACTTTCCATATCAGCTGTCATCAGTCGTCTGTCGGTCGTTTTTAGCTTATGTCGTGTAATTTATTAATATCCGTTAGTAGAACGGATCGTTATTCAAATATTGGAGCCGGGCATTAGTTACTCAAGCAGGCGATATTTTAAACAAAACTAGTAAGGAAGAAAAAGAAAACAGTGTATATTAGTATGGTAGTAGGGTACAATATGTATTAACCAATCCAAACCTCTCTTTGCGCAATGGGATGATAATTGTTTTAATGAATAAATTTGAACTCAATTTTCAGGAAATTATCTCTTTTTTTCAGTCCTTCCTCCCGAAAGCTCCAGAGCTCGATATTCAGCTCAATTTAGTCCATATTGTAAGCACGCGTATACGTTCAGTAATACTGGACCAAATTAAATATTTGGCAGGACGAGGATTATAAAAATAAAATTCAAAATTGTCTATCCTTTCAAACCTTTCCTGGACCTCCACAATTATAACAAAACTGATGAGCCAAATCGGTCACGCCGTTGTAGAGTTTTAACGAGACCATGTATAGCGATTCATCCCTACTAATATTATAAATGCGAAAGTAACTCTGTCCGTCTGTCTGTCTGTATGTCTGTCTGTCTGTCTGTTACGCTTTCCTGCTTAAACCTCTCAACAGATTTTGATGAAATTTGGTATAGATAGACGTTGAAATTCAAGAACGGACATAGGCTACTTTTTATTAGAAAATAAGGGGGTAATACAACCTTTGAAAGTTTATATGGAAAAATGTTTATTTTTGAAGCTAGAGATATGAAATTTGCCACAAATATAGCTCGAAACTTGGATTAAAATATAGACTACTTTTTGTCTCGAATATTAGAGGAGCAAGGGATAAAACCGACCATGAAAGGATGTAGTCCACGCGAACGAAGTCGCGGGCACAACTAATTTTTAATATAAAGTTTTTTTAATATAAAGTTTTTATATATACCTAAGAAGAAGATACATTTTGGCTACCCGCTGCTATCACATAAATCTAACGCACCAACGAACAACTTACCTAATGTCATGGTCACGACCTCAAAATATAGAACTATTATATTACCATAAACAAATATAAAAGCATGATGGCACATAAACTGTATCAGATTTACAATCCTCTTCGGTCAAAGACACAGTTCAATAGACCAATTGGGACTTAACATTAAATCACCAACTATTTACGGATATGCTTAAATACTGGACTCTGTGGCTGGAGAATATTATCCTGTAACTCCTATCAGTTGGTAATAAAGTTTAAAATGATAGGGACGTCAGTTTCGTCGAATGGTTACGGTCGCGGCTCGTTGGCACGAGTTGGTCCTTAAGACTTGGCAATAAGGGCGATCTTGTTGGTTGTGAAGCTGCGCTAGCGCATGACGTCAATGCAGCAAGTCGAGTGCATCCGTTTAAACGCGTTGCACTTAACGACCAGCAGTTATAAGGTGGCTGTAAAATATGCACTAACTTTCGGGCTGATATGCGTCTTAAATAAATGAGGTTCGGTCAATGCATGTATTAAAGCGTCCTGCCGAAAACACGTGGCTTATTTTTATTAATTTCTTACATACTAGCTGTGGCCTGGGTCTTCGGTCGCGTTATTTCTTGAAAAGTATTTGAACAGCGAAAGTTTGGTGTTAATAAATAACTAGTCCTAACGTTCTCAAAGAAGTTTTTAATTAAATCTTTCAAAATATCATCTGACAAATAGACAAGGAATGAAACAGCAAATTTCTTATTCCTCTGCAACCGTATAAGATTAAATCTACAGTTAAATTAAACATTTTCAACAAAGAAACATAGCAGCGACGAGTTACATAAAAAAAATCTCTAAAACAATTCATATGTAAAGAAATAAAACCTGTTACGTTTACAGTCAAAAACCCAACTCGACAAGAATTATGGCTGTTACTGCTAAGTTAAATGTACTGGCCAACTTAAATACAAAGAAAGAAGTATCAAGAGCAACGTGTTTGAATAAAATAAAACTTCCGCGTCTCGGAACGGGACTTTTGCATAAAGAAGTGCGTTTAGAAGACACAGTGTTCTCAGAATGGTCGCATCATCTTGTCGCTGCCACAGTGACTATACATCTCGGAGATTTATTAACACTGCAGTCTAGAAACAAATCAAATTACTGCCATATTTATTAATGAGCGGTTTGCAAAATAAAATTCGCTTATCCGTTTAAATGGATTTACTGCTTTTGAAGTTTGAATTTGGTTCTAAGCCGTTGTAATTTGTGAGATTTTGCCTTGATGCACGTGGAATACAAGTTTGTTGACTTATAATTTAAATGTTAGTTAATTTTAATTATTTTTGCTATTCATACAGTTTTTGTTGAACTTGTCTTAATTTTGTAATTAATCTATTTAATAAGACACAATTGTAAAATGGTTTTATGAATGTATATATTTTAATTTATGTTATACTAGCGACCCGCCCCGGCTACGCACGGATGTAACATCAAAATACTTAGAAATATTGGCTTTTCTATTCTTTATTGCAAATAAAAACCTTCCTCTTGAACAACTCTATCTATTTAAAAAACCGTATCAAAATCCGTTGCGTAGTTTTAAAAATTTAAGCGTACATAGGGTATGCGGTTTTTCTGTCCCTATATCCCTATATAGGGACAGAAAAACCGACTTTGTTCTAAACTATGTGGTAATGAAGACATGAAAATGTGGATAGGTATTGTTATCAAAGCTTAGCCCTTTTTAGTGCTGTGCCAGCAGCCTGTAAGGGCCGGCCATTCCCTCAACTACAACAGAATACAAGCCACCGACATTTACTTGTTCGCAAAGGCATATTCCAAAGTATTCCGTTTAGGACTTCCATTCTATGACGGATTGGGTGTGCAAAGTGTGCTTGTACTCTTAGCAAATTCGCCTAAATAAAATTCATAATCGGCTCACTGCCTCCCACTCCGTAACTGTCGGGACAATCCTGAGTTATCGATATAACGCCATAGAGAAAACGTAGATTCCAAAGATGGTGCAATATGAACATTCACTCTACGTCAGCGCACGTATAGGCATGAGATGATAAAATAAGTTACGCACACACAGTGAACGAAAAAAAAAAATTGGTCCGCGCCTATGACTCGCTGCATCCTTGGTAACGGTATTCGTACAGGCGCTAGCTCACTTTTGTAAGCCGCGCACACCGTGCCTTACTTTGCGTTGTGCCATTTTCAAGCGTTAGAAATGCTTCTATGTTTTCTTTCCCTGCGCACACACTACAACGGTTTACAATAAACACACCTCTTGTTTATTATTAACAGTAAGTCTGCCTGTCTTAATCACGGCTGTGATGAGTTTCAGTCAGTTCCCCGAGGCGCCACCTGTCCCTCCGTTCGCGCTATCTGATGTTACGCACCTTTCCGCGAGCTTGATTCACAGGCGCAAGCGCAGACTCTTCTTTTAGTATTCGAACACTCTATAAATAGGTTATATTTAGCGTTGCGTAATAGGCGAAGAGTGCTGTTGAGAAGTCATATATTTGTGACGCTGAATCAGCGATTTTATAATTTACTTCTCCATTATCAAACTCTGTACGTGTACAAAAGGTTTATTGGTATTAATAAACCTGAATACTACTTGTACTTTTTTGAGCAGTAAATTTTTTAATTATGTTTTTAATTATCATTCGTAATATTTCATAGTTATTAGTTTATTGGTCCCTTATATGTAGTTCAAGATTGAAGAGTGTAGTTGCAAGATTGGTAATTTTTTCTTGTACGTTCGGCACCCATCGACACATTTAGTTTCTCTCTTAATTTTTAAGCAAATTGCGATAGCTATTGATAAAACAGTTAGGTATTTGACTTTGTACAGGTATATGAACACAACTTTGTACCGTCTAATGGTTTTATTCAAATAACTCACCATTTATACGCAAAGCACACCATTCAATTCAACAATTTGACTGAATAGTTTTATGAGCGTCCCCGATTTCCTACCGCACTTAGTAATTACGACTAGTAGATGTTTCGACACGACTCGATTTCACTTTCTAGATCGAGATTAACCTCATTGCCAAGTGGTAAGACAGATTCCGTCGACGAGGAATCACTGGTGTGATCCGGAATAAGGATTGTAACAATTCAAGATTCTAAATTTAAATTCTAGTTTTAGCGGATCCTTTCGTTGTGATCTTAACCTTTGTACCGATGCTTGTAGATGGCATCTCTATGACAAACATTTGTTTGATAAGCTAACTGTCCGTTCGCGATATTTCGGGATAAAAAGTATCCAATATGTTGATCTAGTATATCAGCAAATATGCCACCAAATTTATTGGATAGTTTTTGCGTTAAAAAGTAACAAACACACATCTAGACATCCATACATTTTCAAACTTTAGCATTTACTCATAAGGTTTAAGGTTATCATAACACAAATGCTTAAGCTATGTAGCTTAAAGTAAGTGTAAGAAAGTCTTTCATGATCAGGTCAATCTATAAAGTTTATTTTTATATTTATTCACTTATTTTAATAGCTTACACCAGTAGTGAAGAGTCTAAGAAGAAATCCTACAGCCTTTCATACTACGGTGAAAATTTGGCAAGAAGGTCACATATAAATCCATGGAAGAGTTTTGAGAAGCATTAGACTTGTATGAAATAATTCAGGCTGAATAAAAATGTGAGTTTTACAAAAAAAAGTTTAAAAAATCTGGGCACCACGCACCATAACGAAAAAAAAAAGTAAACCTGGCCAGCGCGCGCCAAAGGGGTCCAACGCTAGACAGATATAGGCGGTCTTCCCCGAATAATGTACACGTCCCTCAAAATACTACGCTAAGTGGAAGCGAGGAAGCTTCCCGCCCTCTTTACGTACTATAAATATGAAAGCTGAAACGGACATACATTCAGTCGCTCGGGAACGCTCGGGATGAAAACTGTGCCAAAACGCAATACACATCGCTGACAACGTGCGCCGAGGAATCGATTATCAATATCGATACATCGATTTATTGTGACTTGTGTTGTGAACTTTGACGAGATGTTGGACAAATCTGTCTTCGGTGGTAGTTGGGAAAGCGTGGTAAGTTACGTTTTTTAAGTAAATGTTTAATCGATCTTCCTATCCGGCAAAGCCAGTTACAACTATATTATGGAAGTCCAGGGCTAATTGACAAAAAAAAACTTGTAAAAAATAAAAAAAAGAACAAAATTTTGAATAGGCAAGTTGAAAAAAATGCTCGTAAAGAAATTCCCATGTCTGTCCAACTCAATGTAATAGATTGTTTAAATTATCTAAGGATCTTTAATACGCATTAGTAAACAGTGTTGTTTTTTATCTGTACTAGCTTGAGGCGTAAGTGTTTTAGTTGTGATATCAAAGCAAGATCTCTCTGTCCAAAATTTTGAATTCCGAACTGTTATTTTTTTAAATAAAACCTACCATTGTGCGCTTCAACCGTAAAGTTTATTCACTTCGTAATTAAAATGATGATTAGTAACACGGGCGTGTGAAGAATTAGTTTCAACTCGATCCCACATTTACGGAATGGTGACCACAGTTACGCAAAGTGCAAGGCAAGTTTACATTCTTAAAAGGCAAGTGACTTATCTACTGTCATTGAACTGCGCGTGCGTGTGCGCTGTTTGATTATGGAACGTTCTTTTAGATCTTGACATTGCGTTCCGATTCACGGTAAAGGCTAACCACGGAGTTTATTTAGCTGTTCTCTTTTTAAAATAAATTAATAGACGTCGACCTCCGTTTGAATTTAGATAAACTATTCTAAATTTACAAAGAGTTCCTATAACTGCCAGTCTTTTGATTGATTTTAATTAAAGGCGTATATTCATAGATAAAAATCTTTGTCAGTTAACTTTGCAATGAATTTAAAATGGATTAGAGTCAAATTAAATGCACTGTAAACCGTAAGTGATTAGAATGTGTAATAGCTTGTCTAATAACTAGCTTTAAGTCGATATTAATCTGATACGGTTCATAAAAAGATCACTAGATGACCTACTCTCACCCGATTCTGTAACCTTGATAATCATAATAGCACTACTTAAGTCAATAGCTTAAAACATGGAACATTTTCAATTGCACAATAAAATGTGCCAGTAACTGGTGTGATATCTTGTAGGTTAATGACATAAAAGCTATTTACTTTTTTGTTTAAGAATTGCCCATGAGTAGTGATTATATTGAAAAAAAACTGTAATTATATTATATTGTGAAGCTTTTGAACTACGTACGAGTTGAAAAAACCGGTACACGTTTTCGCTACTTTCAATTAGTAAATTGAATTCTATAGCAAATTCTCTTAAAGAAATAAAACTTTAAAAAACCTAAACGAAACGTGTTAGAAAAAAACAAACCAAGCAACAAAAATTGGTGCTTAAACAACACTGGCAGCAAAGCCGTCAACCGAACGTCAATCACAATTTGAAAACCGAAAAAAAAAAGAATAGAAAGCGCGCGTATCGCGTTCTATCACAGAACAATGAGCGGTCACCAGTCGTCGGCGATGTATCGATTGTCAAGCACAGTCGATAGTCGCGTCGCGATGTCGCGCGCCACTCGTCACCGGCTGACGACCGGTCTTGCTGCTGAACTTTCACCACGCCGAGATGATGATGCTAAAACTGACATCCGTTTTGAAAGGACGTTCGAATTTCGATCAATCAGACGATTAGTTTTGGAATCCTGCTCTCTTAAGCTGGCAGCTTTTGATGCACTCTAATATTTTGATTACACTACTTTTTTCTTAGCAAAAAAAAAAGTAATACGGTCGAGGAATGTTAGTCCTAACTCTAAGCAAAGCCTAGTGTAATATTTAGAACCGTAATAACGAGTAAATTTGTAAGCAATATATTATGCGTACCTAATGCTCAAAATTTTATATGAACATGTTCAAACGCGTTTTTTTACCTTAATTGTAATAATCGAACAATAAACAGTATCTGTTGCTACTCCACGCGTAAGTAATGTGAAGAATTAATCGTTTTATTTAATCTTTCATTTCCTCCTTTTGGAGTTTTAAAAGTTTAGACCATAAACAGTGACAGTTATTAAAAAGATATATTACACTAGTTTACAAAATTTAACTTTTTGTCTGTTGCCGCGAATTTTGTGGTTGATAATGTTCACGTATGACTTGTTTTCGTCAAATCTACCCTCAGAATTTTTTGAGCAGCTCGAGTTACTTTGTTTTTGATTTTTGTCATTTAAGCGTATATATTAAGCGATAACAGGCATATTTTACTGTGTTAAGATTAGTATCCAAAGTTTTTGCGTCATGAGTAGTTCAAGGAGACGTTGTTTAAACAATCCAGATCATTTTTGTTATATATGCGGGGAATATGTGTTTAACGATTGTAGAAAAGTTATACCAGAGTTGGTGAAAAATACCTATTTTGAGTATTTTGGAATGCTCTTGGATAAAAATGAGAAGTCTTGGGCTCCCAATTGTGTTTGTAAATCGTGTGTGGAATATTTAAGATTGTGGAAAAATGGTAAAAGAAGTGCCTTTAAATTTGGAACACCGACTATTTGGCGAAATCATCTCGAAGACTGTTATTTTTGTAGCGTAAACGTAAACGGTTTAAATACTAAAAATCGAGCTAAATGGCAGTACCCAAGTACTAGTTGTGTTCAGCGTCCAGTGCAGCGTTCAACTGACTCTTCAGTGCCTAAAAATATATCTGAACCCATGGAACAAGAAATCGAAGGACCAAGCTCATCACAAAATGATGCTGATTTTGAAGGTATGTCAAATGAGCCAAAATGCTTTTCCCAAAATGAGTTAGATGATCTTGTAAGAGATTTAAATCTTTTTAAACAAGCTTCAGAATTGTTAGCATCAAGACTGAAAGAAAAAATTTGCTTTCCTCAGATACTAAAATAAGTTTTTATCGTGAAAGAGATAAAGAATTACGGGGTGCAATATGAGCATAAAACTCCATTTCCTCCATAGTCCATCAAATGTAGGAGATATGAGCGAAGAGCAGGGAGAGCGATGCATCAGGACTTACGTGTCATGGAAGAGCGCTATCAGGGTTTCTGGGATACAAATATGATATCTGACTATTGTTGGTCGCTAATACGTCATTTTCCAAAGTCTACACATCAGAAAGGAGCTTTAAAACGAAGTTTTTTAGAACTCAATGATTAATTTTTTTTTTAATAAAGTTTTTCTTAGTAAATACATGTTTTTTTCTGTTTTATACCTACATAGCTGGAACTCAGAAACTAGAGCTGATAAAAATTTTTTACTTATATTTTTGAAAATAGCATATCATATGTAGTCAGCAACAGCTAAAATTTCTTTGGCAACAGATGTACTGTAAACTAGTGTTATTTATGTATGAGTTAAGTAATAATATTCAGTCTGCTTGATTTTAGTACGTAAAAAAAATAAGTAAATTTTAGTATAATTTTTGACTGTCACGTTTAATAGCTAGGGGTGTCACATTTTCCCTTGTCCAAATTGACGTTGTTATTATTAATTCCAATTCAATACTAGTACAGTCACATGTCTATCACGAATTAAAAACTTAAATGAACAACGCCAATTTAAATACATTATTTTTACTTTCCTTGCTATTATTAAAAAAAATAATTGCTACTCTAACGTTCCATAGACAGAAGCCAGTTTAATTATAATTAGAAAGTGCAGTAAAAAAAAACTTAACATTTAAAAACATCGATTACGTAACTAAACAGATGACAGGCCCAGCCAAGTTCAAAGTACAAAAAGCATCTGTTTCGTAACGCCTAGCGGCTCCACCGGTTTGAAATTTCGAAAGCCGAAACTGAGATCTGATAAAGACAAATGACGTTTTAAAAACGAAACAGATTAGGCGAGCGATGTTACTATAAATGGCTGAATCAATTCCAAGACGGGATTTATTTAAAGCCGATTTTAGACCCGAATCGATTTGTGGTCCGTTAACTTTAGTTGCGTTACGAGAACTTCATTGCTAAGAAGTCTACTATACACGGATAAAATTAAAATACAGCCTGTTAAAAATAAATTCAAAAACTCCATAAAGTAGATAGATAAAATAATAAGTACAATTAAAACTGTCGTTGTTCAATAAAAATAAAACCAAATTAACATACATGACCCCTAATTATACCATACGCACCAATTTATATGACAATGCAATCTAAACCACAATTTAAATGCACTAAGATTAAATATAGTAATCATATATAGTAATATCGGTCATTAAAATGATGCAAATTATATAACGTAGCTATAAACCAAGCATTCCCGCATTTACCACAGTCCAGCATTTCACATTCTGACACGTCACAATGATTGATTTTCCTTTACCGTATTCACTGCGGCGAAAGAAAATTTTAAACGCGTAACATTAATATCAGAAACGGTCGCATTAACATCAATTTGTCAACTTACACAACAAGACGAAGAAATGAAGAAATAAAAAGATTACGAAAATTGAACTCTCGAATCACACCGTATCAATCACCATTTACTTGAGATTGAATGCCATTGCTCGGAATAAAAATTAAAAAAAATCTTGTTAGCAAACAAGTGATGTGTTTATGCTGTCGTATATTACCCCCAATGTAGGTCAATATTAAATCGTGTATCTTATGATTTTGAACACATTACAACACATAATTATTATTACATGTCTACAATCTCATAATTTAAAAAGGAATAATGATTCACACACACACTGAACCACTTAAATAAAATAGTAAGATTCATAATTCTTCCTAATCATACCGCCATTTCATCATTTGTTTAACTTCAAATCCACGTAAACGTTGAGGTCATTAGCCGAAATATATTATTATGGTGCAAGACGTATAAAAAAATATTACTCATTGCAAAAATTGGGATGTTCAAGCAAAAATTCGCGTGGGCATCCGTTAGTCACGGCGAAAACTTTTACAAAGGTCTCATTCATAGACAATACGTAACGAACTAAATTTAATTGTCACAAACCAATCGGTTGATAACCTTATAACAGAATGTAGAGTCAGTTATAAATAGAGTTACTGAATTATGCCGCAGAGAATAGAATATCGATCGATAGGCTAATAATAAAACGGCGTCAAAAACAAATAATCATCGATTTTTTTGTTACCAAAATAATTTCAACAGTCTGGCCTGTCAATTCGTAATTCTGGTAAAATAGATTTTTTTTTATTACTCTCCGTTATTGTGCTAATCCGTGTTTGACTTAAGGTAGACTAAGATATTGGCACCAAGTCCAGAAATAGCTAAACAAATTCTTGTTTAAATCTCAAAATTCTAATCCAAACATTGTTCAGAAAAAAAAACTGAGAATGCACTGACTACGGTCCATAGCTGTAAATTAGCGATAAAAAAAAACTGTGCGCCGCGAACTGGGTAATGTTTTTTGCACGACCGCGCACACATGAAAAGTAACGGTACAAACCGAACGCCGTGCAAAAATAAACTTTCTACAACAGAAAAACGGCTCAACTTCCCTTAAACGAAAAACGGCAAGTAAAAAAATCAATAGTTATAATTAACGTGCGCATTTCTGACCTTACCAGATCTGTAGGTCGCTGTGATACTTACCTGTAATAAACTGGGTAAAGTACTGCATATAATAATAGAGTTGCATTGAGACTTGTGGGCATAGTCTAAAATAACCAGAGACAAATTTAACTGTTGTTATCACCTTCACTTCTATAATAACGTACAGAAATAAACCGAACTATGCACACGAGACAGAAATATTATACACATTTACATGTATTACAACATGGGAGTTTGAAATAGGACACGGGAGATGAGTGTGCCACAGTCAAGTAAATGACAACATGACATACGGTCAACAGCACGTCAAGGCAAACGCAGTTCGATGTTAGTTATTATGCGTGCGACATAAGGGCGATACTTAAGTGGCTTTTATTTGAACCGGCTGAAATTAACTAAATACCTAAGAACATCTGACGTTATTGACTCTAACGTTGAAACCCCAAATTAAATACGGTTTCCAAAGTAAATACGAGTTCAAGCTCTTGTGTTTTAGAAATCAAAAGTGTCAGCACAATATGTACTCAATTATGTATTTTAAACACCCATTCTGAAAACAATCATAACTGTTCATCACATGAATGTTTGTCCGGTATGAGTATCGAACCCAAGACCTTTGCTACAACATCCAGGAACGGTAACCTTTGTACCATGGGACCACTCAATTCGAAGCCAAATTATTAATTAAGTCTGTAACATTTCTTACATCGCAATAACTTCACATTCAACGTAATAGGGCGTCTAATTACATGAAGACTACATACTTGTGTTTGCGATAAATTTAAACCATCAAAACTGTTAGTATTTATTACCTTACTGCGCGCATGCTTCACTATGCGTAACGCACGCACGCAAAGAAAGATTAGCATGGACACGCCGCCGTCAAATCGAAGAAAAATAATTACCTGAAAAAAAAGAACCCAAGGTTAGCTATTATACAACGAAATTAAATAACGCCTGCAGACGCGGACGACTTAATTTACCGTTTTAATTAGACCGTGTTAACTAACTCCGGTAATAGAACAACTATTTCAGGTGACCCATTTTCAGTTGCGACCCGAATTTCGCGCTGCACCGTTCTTTTTAACGTGAAAACATTAAAAATAATGTTACACAACGCTAGCTGTCAAAACACGAAACAGAACAGATTTCTCGTGTCTCCCAAACGGAGGACTTTGAAATATTCTGTAATCTTCAAGGTGTAACAGTTTGGGTTTCAAGAATTTCAATTAATATGGTAGATTAAAAATAGAAATAGTCGGTATACTGTTTATTTTTAGAAATGCTAATATTTAAGAACCATGCTTCCACTAAGTCGTGTTTTACCATAAAATACGAAACGAGACTTGAGTTAGCGAGTCGCGACCTACTTTATACTTTTCCTTTAATAAACAACCTTCTTTAATGCTCCATCAGATTCTGAAAGCTTATTTTATTTTTCCTTTTCGTCAAAATTGTTTCAAGTTAATTAACTGCTATTTTCTTGGCGATACTCGTTCAAAAGAGACCATTAATTAATAGCTACAAACCATAGATATTAAACATAAGCAGTAGTTCCACGTAGTTCTAACGTTTGACGAGCCGGACCATGTTCTAATGAATTCCAATAATAACGCACTATTTCTGTGTGACCTATTATTTGACCAGTGCCCGCTCACAATATGTGGAATTTCAAGAAAACACATAAAAATATTGCACAATATGAACGTGGCATAACGAAGTAACGATACGATGAAAAAATAACCGTTGCGCAACGTTTATACAACGAAAGTCGTTAAACGCGAGAGCTTTTGGTACTTCAACAAGATTTATATACAAAACACCTTGGTTTTCAAAAGATGAAATAAATATATCACGGTAAAAGGCGGCCCTTATCTTTGACTTGTTTATGGCACTGTCGTTATCTGCAAGTTCATAAATTATATTAGGAGAATTTAAACACGGTGTCATAGAGCCTTTTTAGTTTATTATTTTCCTTAGGGATACTTGAACATGCATTTAACAAAATTGTTTTATCGAATCGTTTATTTTCATGGGGATATTCAACCATAGTATAATATTTAAGTGTTTTTAAAAAAGTTTCGTAAGGTTTTCGGACTGACTTATTTTAATATTAAACACAAGTTTAAAAGATAACAGTTCGCAATCAAACTCCGAATACACGCTAAACCTCGCAGCAGACTCGCAAAAAAATAAACATAGAAAGACGAACTCGCCACAAACAAAATCTAACAAAACAACGGTCCCTTTCCGAGAAGGCCTTGATCAAAAAATCACAGCAAACGATTATTCTTCTTTACATAAACTTCCTCGACATCTCACGGCTATAACTCAAACAAAATCCCTTCCTAGCCCTGCCAACGCTAGCCGCTCGGAACATATGGCAGACACGACAGGTGGCGTTAGACGTTGCGGCACCACGAAGGGCTTTAATGACGAACTTGAAAGAGACAGCCTATAAATGCACCTTGGGCTCGAAAGGGACAGCGAACAGCCCTGCGCTGGCGTCATATACTCCCATACTATTTATAAGAAATTTATGTGACTGCCACTTAAAATAATCATGAGACATTTAGGAGTTTATGGGTCGCCTTCAGATGTTAACTCGTTATTAATGTAAGATTTTCTCATTTCAGGTGTCGAGAGACGACTACGAGATTGACTACAGCCCGAGTCCTCGAGGTTCGCCCTTGAAGGACACCTCCAACATCCAGGATGAGCAGTCCTACTGCATCAGCCGCCACAACCCGAACAGAACTTTCCGCCGGGAATCAGTCATAGCGTCCTGGAAGAGTCTGAAGAAGGAAAGGGAACAGGCATTGGGGAAACGCATCATCTACGTTGACGCCGATCAATACCAGGATTACTACGGGAGGAACAAGGTTAAGAGATGCAAAAGCGATAGGACAGCCAACGGCACTAAGATACCGAAGAAAGTCAAGAGGACTTACTCTGTCCTATACAGGTATGATCCTAACGAAGAGAAAGTCGTGAAGGAGTACAAATATCAACTGCCTAAAGCAACACAGGCTATTGAAAATGAGTTCAGTCCTCCCATGCAAAGGTCTTACTCTGAACCCTTCCTCAGAGCTGAAAAGGCACCGAAGAAGAAAGTTAAGAGGTCATTTACAACCCTCCTCAACATCAAGACCAAATTCCTGAACATTTTCTCTTCGAAGAGTTAGATATAGTTTCCTAGTTTTTAAGGGATTATTGCTCAATTTTATGCATTTTTGGCGTATGTTACATTTTGATGGGATCAAATATTGTAATCGCCGGAATTCTAGTCAAAATTTATTTAATGGTTCTTTTTATAGAACCGAATTGGCTGAAAATGAAATTTAATGATTAGAATTAAAAACACTGCCAGATGCAATGAATTATTAGCAGGCAGTCAATTGTATAACGAAAATAAAAGAATTGAAATATTTTTAAACATGGAATAAAATATTTTAAGTATAGACTTTAGCTAAGCAATAAACTATTAAATGCTAAAGATTAATCGTACCAAATGTATTTCATATCATTGTTTTATTAGGATATAATGACATGTATTACTAGTTTGTAATTTGTGATATTTATGTGTGTTGTGATAACTTTTATACAAGTTTCGAAATTGAATATAACTAGGTTATACAATTTTTGTAAACTGGATTGATTTGATAAATTATTGTTAAAGCGTAGCAAAGTTGAACAGTTATATGTTTTCTTGATAATACAACTTATGATGGATTACTCATATTTCTAAGGAAATATGATTTAATTCAATACTGAATACGATACATGTAATTTTATAATAAATGCCATATTTCTAAACAAGGCTTTTATGGAAAAACAACTTTCAGTGTGCAAAGAATAGTTTAACGGAACAGGTTTTAAAATTGTTTGTATTTAGCAGTAAATACAAATAAATTAATAAGTAGCATTCATTACTAGCCAGTTTTGCAACTCGCCTTTCCAGTCTTTGTTCTAAGAATTATTAGCAGGAGTTAATAAAACATTAGAATTAACTAGTAATGGCAGAAATATGTATACATTTGTTTTCCGAGAAATAAATCAAAATCAATGTCAATCAGTAATAAGTGCAATACTTTTGCAAGCCCTATTATATTTTAATTTCATTGCATTTTGTATAATTTATTTTATAATTATTATACAAAATATCAATTTTATACTAAATTATATTTAATAAATGCAAATTAACCACTTTGTGTATTTCTATAAACTTTTTATGAAGTTGTAAGATTGTAGTATGAAGTTAATCAGATAATATTTGTAAAAGAGTTAAATGCAAACAAGTCAGTAATTACTACTTTCCATATGTAAAACATATTATTTGCAATCACTTAAAATAAATTATTAATTAATAATAAAAGTCAATTTAGTTAGCACATTTACTTTTGTTAAATTAGCATAACTGTTCAACAATTAAGCTTTTTATTTTAATTCGTAATAGTTTGTATTTTAGAGCTTAAAATATGAACTTATTGCAATACTATAGCGTTTCAATTTAAATGAATTCTTGTATTAATTAATTATACTCAAAGGTTTCATTCCTATTGTGTAAGATGATATTTATGAATAAGCGTAAATGTAAGTTATTAGTTAGATTAATTTTGACTTTATTTTGCAAACAATAATTTATTATTTGAAACACAGTTAGTTTCAAATAATAACTGTTGTTATTGTACAGATAAGTACAAAACGTTATACAATATTTAAAGTATTAATTAAAAATTTGATGATTTCACTTAAAAAGTTTTTTTATTCACAGCTTTTCAGTTTACTGTTAATGATTTACCAAACACAAGGAGTTGGGAAACTAGTCTGAAAATTTGTCTTTACAAATTAATACAAAATCTTAGTGTATTATGGAAAGAACTTGTTTTTTTAAATAAAAATACAAAACGATTTTCATGCAAGTTTTGTATCAAAATTTGTTTTAATTCTCATAAAATTAATTAGATGTAGTGGAAGGAAACAGACGATCAATCCAAAATATTGGCTTTATTTATTGTTTAGTCAATTACACTACACGTATTGTACATTTTGTTTTGTAATATTCAGTTGTGTGTGATAAACAAAATTACGAGTACGAGTAAAATCACGGATTTTGTAAAAAAATCTATCAACCTGTACGAAGCCGGGTCGAACCACTAGTACTTTCTGGTATATATACACTGGAGACGTGGTCTCTGAATGTTGGTCTCATAACGAAGCTCGAAGTTGCGCAGCGTGCTATGGAGAGGGCTATGCTCGGCGTTTCCCTACATGATCGGATCCGTAATACGGAGATCCGTAGAAGGACCGGTGTATCCGACATAGCCCGAAGAGTTAGCACGCTGAAGTGGCAATGGGCAGGCCACATCGCTCGTAGGACCGACGACCGTTGGGTCCTCGAGTGGCGACCACGTATCGGACGACGCAGCGTGGGGCGGCCCCCAACACGATGGACTGACGACATCGTCAGATGTGCGGGGAGCCGCTAGATGCAGATAGCGCAGGACCGCGCGTTGTGGCGTTCTGTAGGGGAGGCCTATGTCCAGCAGTGGACAAAAAGAGGCTGATGGATGGATGGATGGATACACTGGGAAGGTCACGAACACCAATGTTAACATTTATTCGTCCCTAGTACAGGGGAATCGTAACCTTTAAAGGCGTAAGCTAACTTTAACGCAAATATTCCATTTCTAACTTCGTATAAAAGCAACCTTCCAGTTTATGTACGTCAAATTCAGTAATGCTGAGCTTTTAAACTTTTAACTTGCGAGTACTTTATAATTTTTAACTCCTTTTGTTGGCGGTGGGAAATGCTTGACGCACCGTACCAATCGGATGGTAGACTTGATGGCGTGTGTCTCCTGCCTTAAGAAGGGCAGGCCTACCCTCTAAAACGCCCCGTGGGACCTCATCACCTTATGCTGTGGGAACATTTTAAAACCCCCACAACATCACGGCTGCTGTTTAAGCAGCCGCGAATTAGAACTACAAATTATTTTGTTGGTCTTAATTTATTTATTCCATTAGGTACTGACAGGTTCCCATGGGGGTTGAATAATGTCCTTATCATAGTAGCTCTAATCTTTCACTTCAGTTCATTTAGTCGATAATCTAAGAAGATTTATAAAAATTCTTTCTAAGCGGATGCCTACGTCATAACATCTACCTGTATGCCAAATTTCAGCCCGATCCATCCCGTGGTTTGGGCTGGGCGTTGATCACTATGTCAGTCAGTCACCTTTGAGTTATATTTTTTGTATATATTTAGTTAACGCAAAATGAAGTCGCAGACAAGTGCAACTTGCACCAATTGTTTCGCAAACTTTAAACGTGAAAATGTTTGACTGAGGTTTGCGGCAACGTTTTAGCGGCGATTTTACTCTCTTCCGAGGATTTTTTGAAGTCATCAAATCCGTTTGGTCCCACTCACCATCTCTCAGGTTCCGTGTTCAAGAACAAACTTGTCTCTGAAACCGACAGATACCATCCTATTACCTAAAATTCGATTTCGCTACCTTTTCCAACCCTCTTTACAGTAATCAGCCCATCGGAAAGGCACAAAGAGACGTAATTGTCAAGTTGCGTCCCTGGGCCCAAATCGAGACCTAGGGCCTGGGCACACAGCAGATATTATTTCTGTGGGCCCTTCATGTGTAATACGATTTACATAATGATGAACGTTATTTGTTTTTTGTTTTGGAGATATTTAAGTTTTATGTTTATGTACAAAACTCAGCCTTATTGCCGTGAATGCCTGGGACACTGAGTGATCTAGATAGATAGATAGATAGATAGATATACTTTGTTGCACAAAAACTTTACAGAAATAGGTTTTACAGATTGATTATAGTACAATTTAGGCGGTCTTATCGCTAGAAAGCGATCTCTTCCAGACAACCTTAAGGTAGAGGAAATAGTAAATGGCGAGAAATGGGTACGGTCGTGCAACATAAATACAGTTTTATTTTAGAATTATAGTAATTGTATAGCATGATAAACATACATAAAATCATAGATATATATATTATATATATATATATATATATATATATATATAATATATACAAATAAACATGCTTATAAAATTAAAATCAAGTAAAGTATTTTGAATAAAAAAAAAAAAAAATAATAATCACATGTTAGTAAGTAGGATAAATGTTTGAAACTTACTAACAACCATCATGCCCAGCTGAAATTATGGATAGAGGACATGAACTAACATTATTCAAGTGAGAGGAAGTACGATTTAACCCTGGCTTTGAAAATGGGAAGGGTCTCTAGTGTCAAATATAAGAAACGTTTTTAGATTAAAACTGGAAGCGATATTGTCTAGTTTGTGACGTGATCGTTTTCATCTTCACCGAACTTGCGGGCCGCGGAAAGCTTTCACCCCCAGTTTGTAAACAAAATTACTAGCTGCATATATGAAGTGACCGAATGACGTGTATGACGATTTAAATATTTTGGACATTTGTCAATTTTGCCGTGGACCCTTCATATCTAAACACCGTTTACGACTCTCATTATCATTCCCGAATGCATTCTAAATGTTTCAAAATACGACTCTTTCGCAAGTACAATCAATCTGCCTAAATACTGTTCCACAATTTCGACAAGTACAGTCCCGGTGCGTTCCTGGTACAATTGATGAATAAACAATGGATTATCATGCAACCCTGTGTTCCCGGTAAACGGCAAACATTTTAGGGCACGGCAACGATGAATATACTCGTAGTTAACGGGGTCGCTTGACATTTAGGCCAAATATTTAAGGTGTACGGGCACATTGGAGAGGAGGTACACGGTTTGTGACGTCACGCCCGCGGCCACACAACAGTGTATCATTTGTCGTATTGCTTATGATTTCTTTTCTTTCACCGCCACCTGAGATAATGTGAAGGTATATGTAGTGTGTAATAGAGTTCTGGTTCTGTTAAATATGGTTAAGAGAAGTGGCTGGCACATACGTCATTCTTGTAAACAGGTGTCACCTTTGTATATGTATAAATGAATTACAATAACTGTTCATTGCAAAACATATTCAGGCGTTTGTCTGGCTTAAACGGGTAGAAACTAGAAAAGTAAAAATTACTGTTGGGTCCAACAGTTAGATTGCCAAAAAATCTTCGACACATATTTTATCATGTAAGTAAAAATATATGCTGCATTCAAGCAGGTCTTCACTTCTTGTAACGTAAACGCGACCCTCCACTGATCTTTATTGCGCTGTATCATCATATTTTTTTTGTATTTGTTGAAGCAAAAAAACATTTCCATTATAATTATGAAGATCTAAATGACTTACTAAATTTAATCATTGTTATTTTACCCAGTCATCATCATTAATCTAATCCTCATCAGTTCAATTCAAGCTCGTAATTAAAATTTTCAGTTCACCCAACATCCAAACTCATCTGTCGTTCTTACTTTTATTCCCTTGTCCCCGTTCCCCGGCACGTCTTCAGGACACTTGTCCGGGTTATTTATAAAAGTACTGGATGCACCTGATGACTCACAAGGAAATGTAACTTTAGCTTATGCATAGCAGAAACAGTCTGAAGTAGGCCACCTTTATATTACAGTTAGAAACGCAAACACTCCTTAACGAGTAGCGCTTTGTTTTGCCATTGTTTGAAAATTAAATTAGTCACTGGCTTGATGATTAATTGGTGGAACCGTATGAACATGGGACGGTTTTTTAATGACAAACGAGAGTTGATTATTTTCTATAACCTCAGTCAATCAAACACTAGACCTAATTAACGACCTCCGTAGCCGAGAGGCGAGCGGGCCAGACTTTGGCGTTGCGCCATCTCTGAGGTCTCAGCTTCGATCCCCGGTCGGGTCAATATGGAAAACGAACTTTTCTATATTGTGTCGGGTTGGGTGTTGTGGTACCGTCGTTGTTTCTGATTTCTGTAACACAAGTGCTTTAGCTACTTACCACAGAATCAGAGCAATGTATCTGATGTTGTCAAATATTAATTTTATTTTATTTATTTTAATTATCCTTTGAACAGTTTGATGCAACTGTTGGTGGCGAGTCTGTAATACATAATCCGTGAAAATTTTAACTCTCTAGCTATTACGATGAGATAGAGCCTGCTGACAGACAGACGGACGGACAGACATCGAACTCTTAGTAATAGGGTCCAATTATTACCTTTTGGTTAAGGAACCCTAAAAACAAACGAAGTAACACCCTTCATCTCGAATCAATGCGTTTTCCGGACTGTCTTCGTCCCATACAGGTGCTCTGGGAACCAAATCCAATTTCCGCGCTGAAATTTACCGGAGTCAGCTCAAAATTCCTATCCTTTTCCAACATTGAATGACTTCTAATTCCACAGGCATACAGTAGAAAATCAAATAACAGAACAGGTCAGTCCCTCGACGATTGCATTTTAGGTAGCCAAGTTCTTATTTCTATAATCGTAAAGCTCAAATTCAAATGGAAGATGATACTTGAAGTACTTACCATGATGCCCGTGGGAAAGGGGGGGACACGGTTCAAGTCCGAAGGTGGAAATTTGAATAAACAAAGCATCGGAACCCTCTAATGAGGAGCTGAAGGATTGTACAGAAGCTATTTCAACCGTGATGTGGGAATTTGGCCTCTATAATTTATGGCTTTGATTTCATTTTCTTTGGAAGTGGAATATTTAATGAGTTATTATGCTTTGCGACCTTTGTTTACAACCGTTGCCTGTTCTAAATGGAATAATAAAAGTAAGTTTCATTAGTATTATTTTCTGTGTAGCAATTAAACCCTTCCGTAATTAGTATTTCTATGTATTGCCTACACAATAAATTAGATTGGTTCTAGACTGCCAAGACTTTAGTATATTTTAAATAGATTAAAGGGCCCAAACGCAACAACCATTTTTAGTAGTTAATATGAGCAACATTTAGGTTAGATTCAACTTGTGTAGTAATCACTTACAGTTACAAACACAGATCAGCTTATAACGCGTTAACATATTTTAAGTGAAACGCGAAAGTTTTAAATTCTATAAGACTTTAGGACGTTTGCACGCATGAGTATAAGGGGTATTTCTAAAACAAATATAAGTTAGTTACCATAATACGTGCCAACCGATCGCTATCCCTGCTCTATACCAATAAAAGCACGACTTTCTGCATTTCGTCTTTCAAAACAATTGTAAACGGAAAGACACGTCAATTTTAATTCAGTTCAATTTGGAGGCATTAGGAACTGCTCCGCATTCAAGGCGCTGGCCCTTCGCTGCTAGTCACGCTGGCCTTGGACTTGGCCCTGTCACTACCGAAGTACTGGAGGTTACATTAACACTGAACCTGATAATAGGTTGATACACTTAGGAAAAGAACCAGCGATCCGTTTTAGTCTTTTATTCTTTGAATTTACAGGAATTTTTAAAAAGATTTTTATTTTGCACTTTAAGATTGACCTCATCCCACCTGATGTTAAGTGGTAATGAGGTCCTGGCGGCTTCCACTTCATTAGGGTAGGCACAGGCATCCATCATTGTAATCAAGTCACTACAGTTAGTGCTGGCTTAATCACACTTATAATAATTATAATACACATAACCACACGACAAACAAAAAATGTTCGAATCTGTCATAATTGATAAATCTTATAAATATGTATTTTTTGCTGAGGTAGGGTGACCAGCGCTTTCGCGCGCACTTAGCTTAAAAAACTTTTCTTGACACTACGACATTCTAAGTTCAGTCTACGTTGTCTAGAACTTTAGAATCTTTCTAAAGGTCACTGGGTTTAACGTTGTGCACACCATGCACCAATTCGCTAGCAGCCCTTCTTACTTTTTATAGCACAAATAAAATGAGTAAGTTAGTTAAAAGGGGAAAGATTGGGACCCCTATGCGTTGCTACCGACATTAGACGACCTTGAAGACGCAGTGAAAGGGTTAAATAAATGAGGTATCCCTTTTACGGTATATTTTAAGTCCGATTTTTCTCGTTTCTTTTGAAAACGAAGATAAAGTCTCTAATAAAGAATTTGGTTATAAATTCATACTGACTCAATAATAACCCATATTTTTAACATTAACATAACGGTTTATAGTGCCTAAGCTTTGAGTAATAAGTGCGATAGAGTATATTTAAAAATGTTTGAACCTTTGGTGAAATTTCGAATGCTTTCAAAATCAAACTATGTATGTGATGGTGTTGTTGATGTTGATTGTTCAATATGTAAACAGCAGTTCAATCAGTACTGGTTTGTTATCAGTACGAATGGAATCGAGAGTATACAATGCCAACTGCCAATTAAGCAAAGGTCAAGGATTGTTCGTAATTTCAATTACTGATATGGAAAATAATGTGGCGAACTGATAGCGGAATCCTACTTATATTATAATAGTTTGTAAAAACGTATAGATGTCTGAAAGTCTGGATGTATTTGACGATCTCCGTAGCCGAGAGGCGAGCGTGCCAGACTTCGGCGTCGCGCCATCTCTGAGGTCCCGGGTTCGATCCCCGGTCAGGTCAACATGAGAAACGAACTTTCCTGTATTGTCTCTGGTACCGTCGTTTTGTTTGTTTTTTTTAAACGCGCTTATTACTGGTTCAAATTGAACATTTCTTTTGGTTTAGGATAGTCCATTCATCGAGGAAGGGTTATACAGCATAAATAAATCTGTTCCTAGACTTGTCACCCTTAACTTGAAGGCTTGCAACTAATATAGCACCCCCCAGAAGCTCTGGAATCTTACTCACACGCAAGAACACAACAACACCGAAGTGTTTGCTATTTGGCTGCGGTCTTCTGTAAGGTGGAGGTATTTCACCAGTCGGGCTGCTCCAGTTCGAGCTATAAATAACTATGCCCTACCTCTCTTAAGAACTTAAATCTAATATTATTTTTGATGCCCTGCACATTAGTGCACATGTTGGTAAAACTGGTTCGTGGTTAATAACGTTGGAACATTATGTTTTCAGAACAAGTTAAAACAAACATTGAAAGGTACTCAAAACATTTAGTTTACTTGTACAATTATAGCTTCGACCTTAGTTTTAAAAGTGGCGTTCAAGGCAAATTTTTGGCACTATTTAACCGTTAATATTGTACAGTCAGCCCTAGAATTAAGCACTTTATGTATAACGGTAACTAATTTGTAAATGTTTCTCTTTTGGATAATTTAATATTTAACCTACAGATCACGTTAATATTTATTTTAATGGATTATGTCTTGTTCATAGACATGATAATTAAGTTAATTTAAAAACAAATGCATCTGAAACTTCAATACCGAGATCTTGCATTCATATAAAAAAAAATCCTTCTCAAAATTATCTTGCCCAGCACTTTCCAAAGTTTTCGTTTCCCAAATCCACCTGACCGAGATCGAACCCAGGATCTTTTGCACTCCAGGCGTCTATCTTATCCACAGCGCTCCAGAAGTGGTAAAATAACATCGACTGTAAATACTCGTAAGTAAGTAGTTGCATTTTTCCAAGTTTTCGTTTCGCTAATCCACCTAACCGAGATCGAACCCCGGACCTTTTGGGCTCCAGGTCCCTTACTTTTAAGCTTCCAACCTTTCCAGATTACTCCGGACACTCCCCACCCCGGGTTAGTCTTTTTAGCAAACCATCAGGCAAAAAATAACACCGACTGTACACTAACTACTCTTTAGTAGGTGGCTGTAATGGTGTCTGTAATTACACCATAATCCGACGACCTCATTACCAGTGTTACTATCGACATTGACTCGAATTGTTATTAACAATAAGATAAAAACCTTGACTCAACACGATTGCAGTAGCACGAGTTTTAGATTAAACTTCGAGTGCAAATTGCAGATATTATTATGAGAAATAACTGCACAGGTACCTCTTTATTAATTTGGGCGATAGAAATACTGAGTGAGTCACTAGTCGCCAGCAAGTGGCTCACTTATTAAATTGGTGGCCATCATATTATTTAGGTAAGGTTAGTATTATTTTGATGCTCGATTATATAAAACCCTTATTATATTAATATAGATATTAATTTGATTGCAAAATTTCTACTAATATTGTATATGCGAAAGTAACTTTGTCTGTCTGTTACGCTTTCCCGCCTAAACCTCTCAACCGATTTTAATGAAATATGGCACAATCTTTAGACCTTGAGAAAGGACATAGGCTACCTTTTATTACGAAAAAAAACCCTGTAGTCCAAGCGAACGAAGTCGCGGGGCATAGCTGGTTTGTTTTATAAAACTCTTCAATCAAACAGAAACAGTGCAATGTGTTTTTAAAAATATAAAAATGTTACAGTTTGTTGAAAAAACGAACAGCACATTATTACAAAACATTTTGACAATCAATGTTTCAACAGGTGAGGTAATCGTGGCACGATAGCACGACGGTTCAGAAAGATACCAAAGTCAAGCAATGCATGATTGGATGGGTAACCGATTGAATTCGGCGAAATTTTGGAATTTAAAAGACTTGGTCCTGGTTTGTAAGCCTCTATCTATCTATGGGTATGTTAATAAGTTGCTTGGCGATTCTTCATCCATACCCTGTTCCATTACGTTCGCTTTAACTAAAATTACATAAAATATTTGACCTTATTTATGCAATGTACGAATCTACTGGGATAACACTGGCCAAATATTAAAGCTGGAAGAATATCTATTTCACAAAGTTCCATGAATTTCAAAGAGTTCTATGAATTTCAAAGAGAAATTTTGTTTCGAATAAACTGGTCGGCGTTCTCTTTTGTTTTATGTGTTTTGTTTGTGTTTTAATTAGATTTCATTCCTTTAACTACCTAAGCTACCAATACGAGTTTAACAATTAAATGTTAAATAGCTAATTAACATCTTGTTCATTTCTAATACATATTATATATTTTAGCTTGCATATAAGTACTAAAAACGGTATCGCGTTTTGACACTTTAACTTTTACAGTTAAAATAACTTTTCATAAACCGGAATTCCAGCCACGATTTAAAATTACTGGCTAAATATTACTAATATTGTAACGTAATAATAATAAGAGAGGCAAGGCATAGCGATTTATCGCTCGAACTGGAGCAGCCCGACTGGTGAAACACCTCCACCTTACAGAAGACCGCAGCCAAATAACAATCACTTCTGCGTTGTTGTGTTTCTGCGTGTGAGTAAGGTTTACAGAGCCCTTGGAGGGTGCTACATTAGCAGCATTGGAAGTATAGACGATTGTTACTCATTCATATAAAATCTACTGAATTCATTAGGATGAAATTTAATAGCTAGACGGATTACATATAGGATACTAAACTTTACCCTTTATTATATTCCTTTATTCCTTCAAAAGGAGCGTGAGGAAACATCTTGCGGGCCAGTATGGCGATGCTAACGGGTAGGATATTTCGGTATCAAATCCGTTGTCATCGCGATGTGGGTTCCTCTCTTGCTAACCATCAGGCTGGGAGGAGCCAATATATTGCGCTACTATAAAAAAAAAATCCCTAGTGAAAAATATACCCATAAAACGGTTAAACCATTCACTTTTTCTTAAAACAAAACCAACCTAAAACCCACAAAGGAAATCAACCGTGACACATCACAGCTAAAAGGACTAGAAGGTATAAACATGGTCATAAAGGAATACCTAATTGCATTCATAGTTTTATGCGCCACTAAACTAATTGCCACGCTACTTTTGACCTAATTCTAAATGCATAGAGACGATGACGTGTTGACTTTGCGTGTGGGAATCTGGTCGCGAAAAAAGGACATATATTATTCCTAAAACAGCTTTTTATATAGCTTTTATACCGACTGTAAAATTAAACATTTTTCGCTTTACAACTCGAACTATACCATAAAGAGAGGTGACATTAATTAGAACACGCTGTTTTTACATAAATTTTTACATCTGATATGGAAAAACGGACTCATCTTAAACGGTTAAAGGAATTAGTGTTAACGGTTGATATGTAAATTTTTATTGATGCCATAATACCAGAAAGTCTACTTACTACCTAGTTTATACTAGCTGTGCCCGTGACTTTATTCGCGTGGCCGACATTATTTTGATTTTTTGCTAAAATAAAATAGTTTTTCTAAAGTAGCCTAAGTTACTCCTAACTACATCAGCTACTTGTCATTCAAAGTTCCATCAAAATCGGTCCAGCCATTCCTGAGATTAGCCGGAACAAACAGACAGACAAAAATTTTAATAAATCTTATTTTGGTGTATGTATGTAGTAAAAAGTGTTTTTTATAATATCACAAACAGACAATCCAATTTATTTATATGTATTAATACTAATATACTAATACTAATAATATTATAACGAGGAAAGATTTGTACCTATTTTTGTATGTTTGTAATGAATAGGCCCAAAAAGTACTGGGCCGATTTAAAAAATTCTTTCACCAATAGAATGCTTCATTCTTCCAATTTGACATAGACTACAAAATTAGGGATCCTTGGTAAAATTTGAAAAATTTCAACAGAAAAGCGGGAAAAATTCTCTAAGGCGAAACGAAGTTCGCCGGGACCGCTATGTATTAATAAATGCGCTAAAAATCTCATAACTGCAAAACAACTCTAATGATAATTATGAGAATGTCTGAATGTATGTTTGTTCCTCTTTCACTCAAAAACTACTTGATGGATTTGTAGGAAATTCGGTAGAAAGATAGACGAGATATTAGATTAATATTTATTTAGGATACATTTTATCCCAAAATAGCACGGACGGAAACAAGCAACGGCTTCCTATATCCCTGAGCTTTTGGAACCCCAACAACACAATACCCAATGCATTAAACTTTGTGCATACGGCCTCAACCGATCGCAACTGGGGTCAAATAACTTCCTGGTCGTTCATTAACTATCGTCTCGATAAACTTACGAAATTGTTTATTACCCCAGCACCCTCGCTTCACCTTGGCTTCTGCGAATTATTATTTACCTGTAAACAAAAGAACGAAACATTATCATCTGCTTTTTGCAAATGTATGTACAATCAAGAGCACGTAAGACTAATGACCGGGTCCAATATTAAAAAAAACGATCCGTTCTGGTTACTAGTACTAAATTACACGACATAAGCTAAAAACGACCGACAGACGACTGATGACAGCTGATATGGAAAGTAAATTTGCAATTAGAATTAACGACTCGTAGTCGGTTGCAGAAAAAACGGATAGTAATTTTTGACACATTACGAATCGTAATATATTGGAACCGTGCAAAGCCATTGACAGTATTTGAAATGCAAAATGTACCAAGAAACACGGTTTAAAGGCTCATAACTCATAGCCCCATATGGGTGAAACGGGAACATAAAACTATGAGGGCTGTCGCGTGACCCTCCGGCCTTGAGACACAATCTAAACGTAAAAGCAGTCTGGAAGAATGAACCGACATTATTACTTACGGACGTGACTAAGAATAGGATAGTATGTTCAGGTTTGGCAGTATTTTTATAAATAAAACTTTAATTAGATTACTATTTAAAATTATCATAATATCATTCTTCACAAGTGAGCATTGGTAGAAAAATAAGTCATAAAGGAATTTTCTAAGAAACTTAAATATGTTCTTTATAAATTTATTTATTCAACATGGTACATAACTTAAATTTGTTTTGTCTATAAATTAAACTACATTAAAATTCAAACAATTCTAAATTGTAAAAATTCTTACATTAAAGATAGCTGTTGCCACGTTATGTCGGGATAAAAGAGTATCCTATATTTTTATATTTTATCTTATCTCTATTTCTACGAATTTTCAACCAGATCCATTAATTTATTTTTGCGTAAAACAGTTACTGACATTTATCATGCTTACAAACAATCGCATTTATAATATTAGTAAAAGTTCTTAGCGAGTGTCTAATTGTTTTCCAGCTACCTGCTCTCTTTCCGTTTCTTCTTGAATTCCGTACTGTTATTTTATTCGATTGTGGTCAAAGTCTGTCCCTCGCAAAAGATACACATAAAAATGGTGACGTTTTTATATAACCATATCTTTGGTAGACGCAATGTCAAATAGGGTAAGACGGTGCGGTATTTTGTAGTTAAAAATGCGTCTCAAAAATACCGACGTGGGACTTGACTTTCTTGGTTGAGTTTAAATCTGAATATATTTTTTCAATGTTACAAATGTATTCTGTAGAATAAATTCAATCTAGCAATAACACAACTTCATCCTTTTACTCAAATTAACCAATTATTTTTTTTTCCCCAAATTAATGTTCAAATCCCCTGGGAGACCTTATTTACACTCGTGTTATTTAGGCATAGAAAGTATCCTATATGTTAATCTAGTATCTAATCTCTCTTTCTACCAAGTTTCATCGAAATCCGTTCAGTAGTTTAAGCGTGAAACAAACATACATCCAGACAGCCAATCCATCGGATCTTTAAAACTAATTAATAAAACAATTAGCTTACATGATCCATAGCTGTGGTTTATATCGTAATTTTATGTAATTTTTTCACCAAACAAAAATGACCCCAATGTGTTGTTAAGACCTAGATCAAATAACTTGTTTTGTTTGCTAGGTATTCAGTTACAATAACAAGTTGTTGATGTAATTAGAGGAAGCACCAGAATAGCTCTCAATGCGGTCTAATTTCTGTCAGATCTTCGTCAGTTCTGCATCACAATGTTAGATCAAGTTGACAATGTCAATCCATGACTATAACCTAAAATCAACTTGTATCATTTAATTCCCCAAGTCTCATAAACAGAATAACTCATTAAGGTAACTTTTAATAATAATACCAGTCGTTTGATACGCAATTTACTGTAAGTCGGGATAAAAAGTATCAAATATATGTTATTTTAGTATGTTATAAACCGCAATATGGTCTACGTTACATAAGGTCTTCTTAAACGGAATTGATAACTTAAAATGATTCGTCAAAGCGAAGGCATAAACTCTACCCGCAAAATACGACTAAGTCTACATTATTCACCATAAACCTTTTAACGGAACAAAAAGTGTTTCCGTGTGACTAATCTCCAGGGGCGTAGTTCAAAAGTAGATTCCCGGAACCGGTCCCCCTACGGAACCCGTTCGGCTAGACTAGACCGATATATCAGTCAGTCTAGCTCTTAGACGCAGGATATAAATGAACTTTTGGGCATGAGCGATGGGGCAAGCCGCTGCAAGCTACTTTGAACTGTTTTGAAGAGGAATTGGGTGTTATTTGTTTTAATTACTGATAAGGAAGGCCGTAGTAAGGAATTTAAAAGCGTTCTAAAATTTTTGAGTAGAAGTCATTTCACAGGCACCTTTTTATTAATTTGGGCGATAGAAATACTGACTTAGCCACCAAGCGGCCAAATCCAAGTGGCCCACTTATTACATTTATGGCCAACCTATTATTTAGCTTAGGCTACCTATTATTTTTTGTCGATTAAATAGAACCCAATTTTAAAAAGTAAAGACGTGATAGAAGTTTTGTTAAAGGTATTGTCGGGGATTACATTGTCATACCTATAATAATTGATACCAAGATAATACGAAAAGTAGCACTACCACTATTGACTTGTACGAGGAGGCATGAAGTTCAACAAAAGTCGTATTCGAAATCTTGCTCAGAGCGCACCCTTCTTCATCTATCTTCAGTCTTAATCACTGAATCCTATCAAACGTTCAATGACCAACTGTAAAAACGAAAATGTCCGAAAGCGGTAAGATTATGCCATTTCACGGATCTGGCTAAGCCGTGGTCTTTCAATAATTTTCAAACCTATTGAGTGAATTGTGTAAAACTGTTGAACGGGCGGGAGTCGGGTCTGATAGCCTTTGTTATGCTAATCTGCACCAGATCGCAGCAGGCACCTGTTACATCAGAACGAGACCAAACCTTCTTTGATAAAGGCAGTATGCCGATAGTGATACAAATATGTAGTAAAGTAATAAAGCATAGTATTAGGCTATCAATGTTTCACTGGAGAGCAAAAGCCTCTATCATGGAAATCAAAACGTCGCTACAATAATTATTTATGGAATGCGGATTGGTTAAAAACTCAGCAATGTTCGAAAAATCCGCAACCTTTTATTACTATTGAAAATTTTAGAGTGCTATTTAAATAACTGATAACTAAGTAAATTTTGTTCCAGAACTCGTAGAATTTACAACCAAACACACTTATACCTATTAAAACAAGTTTAAAGTAGAGATGAAATCCTTCATTCAGCTGTTCTTCAATCTTGAGAAATAACTATGATGGATTTCCATATAGTTTTATGAATACTGGAAATTGTAAAGCATTGATTTGCTATGTTTACTTATATTATAAGCTAGAGTTTGTTTGAACGCGCTAATATCAGGAAGTACAGGTTTTAATTCAAAAATATCTATGTATTGGTCCATTTATCGAGGAAGGCTAGGCTATATAACATATTGCGACCAATAGGTGCGAAGAATCAAGGAAAATGTAGAGAAAACAGGGGACGAAGCCGCGGCGGGCCACTAGTTTATTTAATATACAGCACCAAACAAAAAATATTTATATCTTTACAATGACACCATTAGTCATTTAACAAACCTATCGTAGTTTTCTTACTTAAATAAAGTGTCACACGTCTCAAGGTACCAGGACTACATGAATCGATTGGAGGGCTTGACAAAATAACAAATGGGTGTCGGAGCCAGTCGTTAATCTGTTGGCTCCGGAGAGGCGGAGGAAAGTCTGCGTATCACAACACACCGCAGCATATGTAATTGGGTATTTATTGATCTTTTATAACTACACTAGCTGCCTGTGACTTTATCCGCCTTTTATCGGGTTTCTAAAGTATCTTATATTGTTTAATCTACCTATGAAAATACAAAATTCAAAACCATTTAGTACTTTTGCGTGAAAGAGTAACCACACATCCAGATATTTACATACAAACTTTAACTTATCTCTGGGGGCACGGCAGTGCATACATAATACAGCAGCATAAATATATATTTATAATAATTATTATATATTTATCTTGCTATATTATGTATGCACTGCCGGTAATTGCACTAACCAATCATAAATGTATTACTGTGAGATATATTATGTTATCATGCGGTGGCGGAATCAAAATATTTATTTAAAACGTTAAACATTTTAATATTGGTATTGTACTATAATCTACCTATATGTAAGAAAGTCAGCAGATTAGTTATAGTTACTGTATCTAACTTATTTCTATATGTAGGTATGTAATTCACTTTGAACTAAGTTATATAGTTTTATTAGGATGAGTGATGATACAATTAAGTACAGTCAACATGATAATTTTGTTTTGTTTTGTTTTTTTTTCCAACTGACAAACTAACTGTATGTCTTGGTGCAAAATTAGTAATAAGTTTAGCTTTTTAATTTTAAAAAAACTACTGAGTTTCTTGCCGGTATCTTCTCGATAGTTATAGGTTCCGAACCGGAGGTAGCTTCATTTGCATTGTATAGAGACGATTCATAAGTATCACAAATGTAATCTACATGAATAAAAAATATTGACTTTGACTTTGATGAGTAAGTAATTACTTTCGAGAGGTAAGCTGGAGCAGACCAGTCCCCAAAGGTGGCACCAGTTCACAGCATGACGTATGTATGTGCCAGCGATCGCTTACCTCCAAAGATATTAAAAGGGATGTAAAGATCAAATAAAATTCACCACCCACTTCTCACCCAATCCTCACATTGATTGGTCGTCCAGAAACCGGCCATTAGTCCACGAGGCCACCTAGCAGTGTGTGTAGTCTATAACGTAATTACATGCATATTGTCCCCATAATTTGCATCTGCGGTGCGATTGCAATCATCCATCATGCGGCGCGTCCAATGACATAGCTGGTCTTGGCACAAATCCAGAGACTGGAGGTACAGTTGCACAGCAAAAAGAGTTATCATTTACCTTTTTTTAGTTAAATTAGTGTTTGTGTGTGAAGTTAATAAAGGCCTTAAATAATAGGCCAGGCTAAGAAAAAGCATCGAAATGCTTTTTGCAGGTCAAACTTATGGGAATAAATGTAGCACAATAAATTTTTTTATAATAGTACATGTAATATGTACAACCAAAATACAATAAATAAAGTAAGTAACATTTTTAATTACCTTTCCTTCATACATGGCTTTCGGTGCATACAATTTGATGTTTTGAAATATGAAAGGTCTGAGTCCGAACTCTTAAAGCATTAAGTGAGGCTTACGGGCTTTTTACAAATGATATACCTAATGCTCTTTTCATAAGTAACCTATTTGCCGCAAATTTGTTCGCGTTATTTCGGAATAAAAAGTATCATGAAGTATCTAATCTATCCTTATACCAAATTTCATCCAGGTCCATTCAGTAGTTGTCACGTTTTTTATGTAGGATATCGAGTAGAACCGGAGCCTCTAACATACTTAATCGTTTCATCCGTAGCTTTCAATTGTAGCATCACGTTACAGAAATATTCTATAATCTGAGATGATTTATTTCATCATATATTTTACGTATATTTAAAAATAAGGTACTGCATTATTTTATTATTACTTACAGTTTTTTATTTATGGTTGATATAATTTTAAATAAGGTACTTACGTACTTTTTCACTGTCACCGCACCCATAAACAAACTTTCTGAATGACACAAGGGTTGACTAGTAGATAATGCTCCTAGCATTAAGTCCAGCTGTTGTACTTTTTTGTACAGTAAAGCTTTTAACAAATAAAAGTATCGTTCATGTGTTTGCCCTTTCTACTAAAAATCGTCACAAAAGTTTAATATACAGGTATTTTTAATACACGTTAGGATCCGTCGCGGCCGAGTGTACCTGACCCGCTCGATCCTTTGTCAGTCCGTGTGTCTGCCCTTTTGTCTGTCTTTGTGCCACAAGGACAACTTGCGCCAGACACGACGTCTTTATACATACTTACTTTAGCCTGCGACTTTGTTTGCATTGAGGGTTAATTATCCGCTGTTCAAGTAGGATTCAAACACAAAGAAAGATTTTCACCATAAAACTCTTGACTGTTTTAATGTTTTTTCGGGATACAAAATATAATTTTTGTTATTCTAGACTTAATTCGATATATGGCTACCAAATTTAATCTATTTTGTTGTTTTTGGATGAAAGAATAACAAACCTCCATAGAACCGTATTTTTTTTTACTTGATTTGATTGATTAGAAGATTTCAAAGACACTTAGAAATAATGTAGCATTCTAATGATTAAAAATAAATGTAGTCCTTTTTTTACAAAAAAAATTAATAAATATTGTAAATCATTACAACATTGCTCTGATTTTGTGGTAAGTAGCTACAACAATTATGTTACAGAAATCAGAAACAACTTACAACACCCAGACCGGAGACTACATATAACAGTTCGTTTTAATGTTAAATTGTATGTGATGTCAACTAATTACAATTACACTTGTTTAACATGTAACGTTTACACATTTAACAACATTTAAAACGGTCAATCCCATTTTTAACTGAGTACACAATCCGGCCAATAACAAAATAGAGGCAGAACGCAACCATTATCATTTCAATTTAATACAGCGAACCTACAATCCCGGCAGTTCATTAACTACCACTAAATCAAAATAAAATATTAACAATACATCGAAATAAAATTTCCCATAATATAAGTTCCCTCATACGTGGGGCGCCCCCGTGGGAACGCAGGAGCTCCCACTTCGCCCGACCACTTACAATTATTGCTTCAACGTTATTTATATCAAGTTATGGAGCATACATGTTTTTTTATCGTGACCATCATTACTTTTACAAGCGTTAAATGTGGTGGATGAATTACTTCATAGTTCACACTGTTATTCGAGGAAGAAATAGCTTCTACCGAAATTTATTTTAGCATGCTGTTATTTATTTATTTATTTCAACAGTATGCATGCTGACTCACAGTGTTCCCAAATCGCCAGCATGCTGATTTCAGAATTTACTTCAATATTACATAGGAAGATAAAAAAACAAAACATACGTCACATATATCAAACAATAATAACAAAAATAACAAATATGTACATTTACTTTTTTTAAAGTTATATACATTTACTTATTTTAAATTTGTTACACGAATTCAAAAGGTACAAAAGACTTAATGCCTATTGGCACTCTCTATCAGTCTACCACATATTTGAATATAACGTAACCGTGCACGAAATTTATCACTACATAGTATAAAGCAAAGTCGCTTTTTCTGTATGTCCCTATGTGTGCTTAGATCTTTAAAACTACGCAACGTATTTTTATGCGATTTTTATTGATAGATAGAGGTGATAATGTATGAGGAAGGTTTATATGTATAATGCAAACCAGTAAACGAAAAATACATTGCAGAATTCCTGGCAAACTAACCTCAATCGAATATTGGCACCAAAACACACACAAACGTAAAGCACACAAGCAACAGACACGCAATATAGTAATAAATTATCGACATTTGAAAATATACCTTAAAGCTAATGTGTTTAGTCGACCCAAAAAGACGTCTGTTAAAGGGGTCGTTAGTTAATATCAAATCATTTGAAAAGATTTCCCACTTTACAAATAAATTAAAGATTTTCTTAGTTAGTAAAAGCTATTATAGTCTGGAAATTCTTCACAGACAAATTTAATTAAAAATATTATATAATATTGTTACTTTCATTTAATATGTATCTTCTCTAGTTTATATTTAATTATAAATATTAATAAATGTTATGTTATCTTAATATAATAAATAAGTTAAGTTTTGTAACGTAGTTAGCCCTCAATGTTGCCGTGCCCTTGCAGGGCGTCACATGTATACCTTTTAAATGTACCTAACATCTTCAAATGTTGTAATGTGATAAAGTGCAATAAAGATAATTTGAATTTGAATTTGTTATCTCATAGAATGGGATGGAACACACGCTGTGATTGGTCCACGCCTATGACTCGCGGCGTCCGTGGAAACGGTATTCGTGCCGGCGCTAGCTCACTTTTTTAAACCACGCCCACTGTGCCTTACTTTCCGTGGTGCCATTTTCAAGCATTAGAAATGCTTCAATGTTTTTCCATTCACTGCTAAAAACGGACTTGAAGATATGCAGAATTATAACACATTTTAGATTCTTTTTTTCCGCTCTAAATACTTTAGTACGCTAAATAGTAGCTTGTACCATACAAATCAGCTCGTAACATTAGCAACGATTACTCAACAGTAATCGCGCTGTTTGTTTTATCGATCTAACAATGGACCTGCGCGTGCGCAAGTGAACGTGGCACGTTATCGGGCGTGGGTCGGTGCTCACGTGTGACAACTGTAATCACGTGACAAAACTACTCGATGTTTAGTCACGGCTTTCTTGTTTGAGACCTAGGCTTTTTTAAAACGTCATAGTTAGGTCTAATTGATACTTTTTAAAATCTAAAGTGCCAGTCGTATCTGCAGTAGTTCCATAATTTAATCGTCATGCTTAAATGGAACTAATACGAGAAAGAAACCGGAGTAGCACCATTATAAGACAAAGTAATGGATCTTATGTGATGGAAGGGTTTATAGTTGTGGGTTGGCTATAGTAAACCATCATATAGTCTAATACTGTTATGCTAGAAATGCCCTTTAAATTATAGTTAGATTCATTGTGTGCACTAATATACTTTCATTCTTTATTCCACTGGTTCTAAATCAGTAGACCGGACCACCACTCATTAAAATGTGGTCCGGTAAAGACTTCAAAACTTTGGATGATGGCCAGCTAGGAATAGCGATTTGAACGCCTCAAAAAAATCTTTGAGTAAAACTTTTGTCTTAACATTGTGGTTTGAGCTTCCTTCTCAAAAAAATCAAAGTGGTCCCAGCCAAATAATGGTTGGGAACCACTTTTATATTCCTATAAAAGAACAAAGAAACAGTTCAAATGGGACCTGCGCAGACGCATCCTCGTCCTTCGCGGAACCTGTCCTCGAATTAGCGACCATTAGGCACAGTCAAAACCACATCAAGGTAAACTATTGCAGTTCCATATTGGATCTTATGCGGACGACATAAGGACGGTGCAACGTCCAAACTGTGTAGACTAACGTGCTTTTGTATGTACGACAATTGGCTTGATGACAGCTACGTGCTTTACTTCAGAGATCAGCATCTGGGAGGAGTAAGGCCATTGAACTTTGAGTAAGAAATCAGGTTTTATATTAATCTAGATCTTTGCCTCTTGCCCGTGACTTTGTTCACGAACGATAGGTCTATATCAAAAAAATCTTAAATACGTTAAGCTATAACCAAACCGTTAAGTAATTACCGATTTGTCATAATACGTCAATTCGGTTTCAGTGTTTTTTAGCTTGATACACCAATAAACATATAACTCAGAGCATGAGGGTTAAAAATAGATAGGATACATCCATACCTTATGTTGCGTTTACAATAGCAGTAAAGACGTTTCGACTAATGATTTATTAATTATTAACATTTTCTGTAATTCAAATTGAATCTAAAACAAAATCAACTTAATGTGAATTACAAAAAGTCTAAAACTCTTCTTTAAATTTTTAGACATGCGTAAAACAACTTCACTGAACTTGTTTTTACGAAAGTACTTTACGTTTCCTAATCCACCGTTTAACAACGATTAATAATCACAATGAAATGTTCTTATTTATAAATACACGTCTAACGATCAACATAACATTAAGTAATACGCTTATCGTGTTTCAATTCATCTCCAACTGTTTACAAAGTTTTAGTCCATGTCCTCTCATTAAAAAACAAAGAACAATCGTCATGATCATTAAAAAGAAAACAATTTTAAGGTCAACGCCCTTTTATTTCCTAATACTTGTGTCTCAACTTATTACCCATTCAAATTCGGCTTCAAACATATTTAAAATACCGCAGCTTATCATGTATTTAATCATATTTGTATCAATCAGAATTCGATAAGCATAAATATCGTAACTATATAAACATATTAAATTAATTGACATGACCACATCTCTTCACAACTCTTTATTATTGAAAAGTCAACACGAAGTCAGAGAGGTACAACTTTTCGTGGGACTGTTTTTTTGATATGTCTGTTATGTAAAAAAAAAACAGTTAAATATAATATACTAGCTATGCCCGCGACTTCGTTCGCATGGATTACAGGGTTTTTTTCGCAATAAAAGGTAGCCTATGTCCTTTCTCGAGTCTAAAGATTGTCTGTGCCAAATTTCATCAAAATCGGTTGAGAGGTTTAAGCGGGAAAGCGTAACAGACAGAGTTACTTTCGCATTTATAATATTAGTAGGGATTATATTTCTAAAATACCTTTGATGTTTCAAAGGTATTTCAGAAATCATCTTTTTTTTCCTTAATTTACCATACTTAAAGAGTTTAAAGTTAGAAACCTTTAGTTAGAGAAAATAATAGAAAATAATAGAAATGAATTTTAATTTGTATTGGCAATTCTCTTGTTTATAACCTCCGTAGCCGAGAGGCGAGCGTGCCGGACTTTGGCGTCGCGCTATCTCTGAGGTTCCGGGTTCGATCCCCGGTCGGGTCAATGTGGGAATCGAACTTTTCTATATTGTCTCGGGTCTGGGTGTTGTGGTACCTTCGTTGTGTCTGATTTCTGTAACACAAGTGCTTAAGCTACTTACCACAGGATCAGAGCAATGTATGTGATGTTGTCCAATATTTATTTATTTATAACCGACTCCAAAAATTTACTCAACAAGTTTTTATCAAAGCAAATGGTGTTTTTTCAGTATCAATTTCTCCACGATGCCATTTTTTCATTAACCGTCCCCCATACAGGGGCATTACAAATCAATATACAGGGTGGGTTCATTTGTTTAGATTACCCACCCTAAGAGATCCGTTGATAAATGAGCTCCAATAAAACACTGCCCGAGGGGGGAGTGTTCACGTACTTCCTCTAATTGGTCTCGTGTTATGATTAGAAATGGTTTGTTGAACTTCGTAATGAGTGTTATTTAATTTTACCTAATTAAAAAAGGTCTGAGAGAAATGTTACGAATGTCTTCGTAACATTCAAGAATAGGAATCGTGTTAAAAAAAGATACATAAAATAGTTTTTCTGGTTCAACATACAGTTTTGTATTTCAAATTTTAGTGTAACCTAAAGGTTGTTTGGAAAACATAGCTTTTTTAACGACATGTCACATGAATCTAACGATTTCAATCATTCTTTTTTTAACTGATTTATTCGCCTTTCACATAAATTCGTAAAGATTAGCAGATTTCGATCCGCTACCCGATAGCGTATCGAAATATCCAACATATTTTTTTTGTATTTAAATATATCTTAATACATTAACTCTAAGGTGACTAACTGACATAGTGATCTATCAACAAACAACCCAAACCACTGGGGAGATCGGACTGAAAGTTGGCATACAGGTAAATGATATAATGTAGACATCCGCTAAGATAGGATTTTCATCAATTCTACCCTCAAGGGGATAAAATAGGGGATCAACTAACTCCGCGCGTACGGAGTCCGACCGCTAGTATCCCTACTAATATTATAAATGCGAAAGTAACTCTGTCTGTCTGTCTGTCTGTCTGTTACACTTTCCTGCTTAAACCTCTCAACCGATTTTGATGAATTTTGGTATAGGTATACGTTGAATCACAAGAACGGACATAAGCTACTTTTTATTAGAAAATAAGAGGGGGAGGGGGTAATACTACCTTTGAAAGTTTATATGGAAAAATGTTTATTTTTGAGGTTAGAGATATGAAATTTGGCATAAATATAGCTCGAAACTTGGATTAAAATATAGACTACTTTTTGTTTCGAATATTAGGAGAGAAAAGGGTAAAACCGACCATGAAAGGATGTAGTCCGCGCGAACGAAGTCGCGGGCACAGCTAGTATGTATATATATTATACAAATAAAGATAAAAAATACGTTATAAATTTCCACTTCAATCGCTTTCCTAAAAATATATCTGTAACCTTAGTCCCAGCCTACACATCTGTGCCATATTAACAAGCAATAAGTCCGCCTTTACACGTCTAATGAGGACATCCTGGCTTGTCCTGACCCGTCCTTTGTCACATCGGATCACTCCCTCGGGATTGGGACGTCTTACCGCGCCTTCTTATTCTCAAAGGAAAAGTTACGATTAATTTATTCTCTTGGGAAACGTCGGGTAAGCGCCGCGGATGGAGTTTTCTTGTTAATGTATTTAGTAAATAAGTAACGCTGCGTTCTGTAGGTACGTAAACATTAGATCTTATGCCTACAATATAAGAACCGTAAAAAGTTCAAAGTGTAATTCTTTATCCCAGCGGCGTGTTTCCCGGTTTTGCAGACATTACGGCCCGTGTATCAGAATTGACGAGCCTACTTACTACATTGGAGCGTCTACCGTCTGACCTAGCAACCGTTACAAGGGGAACCAAATATAAGTATGTATTTAAAAATCGCTGCGGGATATTTTTAAGAACTTTACCAGTCAGTGCAGGCATTTACCCACTTGCGTTGGTTTACAAGTATGAAAGCTTTCTGAATTTTTACATTATTTCTCCTCAAAGGTATTGCTAATATTATGTATTTGTATGTATCTATACAAATATTAAACAGCTGATTTTCAACTGATCCTTCGATCCCATTGGTCGCAGCGTGATAGCCTTATAGCCTTCCCAGATAAATGGACTATTCAAACAAATTTTTCGATTTCAACTAGTTGTGCCTGAGATTAGCGCGCTCAAACAAACAAACTCTTCAGTTTTATAATATTAGTAAAGATTTAATCAAAAAATTAATCATTTTGATAATATTTACTGCTGGTATTGTTTGTTTTGCATAAATTCATGCACCGTCTCGATATTTTTGACCCAAATCGGTGGGGTTTAATTCCGCCTTTTGCTTATAAATACGTGCAATAAAGTTTAAATAAATAAAACCAAACAACATATTTGGTTCAAAGTCATCGTAAAGTAAGTAAGTAAGCATACTTTTTAGGTAGTATATATAATAAACACAGGAGCGACAAAAGACCAGTAAACTAATCTTTGAATCTCAGTAAAAGCAAAGAGAAAACTTTTCAAACAGAGATTCGCATTTCTGGCTCAGGCACAACGACGTTCCGGGACTAACTACATTACGACTGAGCCGTATAAATCTAGTATGGTAATGAAGTCCATGTAATACCCTCTTTGTCCCTCCCGTAATGCCGAGGCGAGACAACAAAGGCAGTATAACGCGACCGAATGGAGGAGACGAGCTGACCTCTCTTAGGGTCAAACTACATCTATTCAGCGGTTAAATGCCCTGTCTCTTGTGTAAGGGAAATGTACGAAGTTTTCTTAGCTGTTGGCGCTTGGTGTGGTGTAAACGGGTGGTGCCAGCAATACCGATGTCAGCATTGTAGGGGGAATTACCCAAAATGCGGTGATTTTGAAAACGAATGGGGAAGTTTTCTCAATTATATTTATCAGCCATTTTGGAATAGAATTTGAAGTTGGAAGCTGTGTTTTGTCTTTTTCTTAAAAACGATGATTGAACTTTCTAAATTGGAATTTTTCTGACATTTGTAATTATAGGTTATTACAGCCCGCAATGCCCTTAAATTATTTGAGATGTGGACACACAACCTCCGGGTTTTGTAGCCCAAAGGTTCAACAACTAAATTAGAGAATGTAAAGTAAACTGGTACTTATTTATAACTTTATTTATTTCATAAAAAAACAAAAACAGCTTTTGGAGTACATCAATCAAAATATAAGTAAAGCGTAAGTATATGGTTAGGAAACCTTTATCTCCCGTGCTAGTTGAAAACTGTGTTATTGGTAAAGATGTAAACACTTCAATCCGGCTGTTCTGTTATTCTGTCCTCGTGGGAGAGGAGGCGCGCCAAGACCGGCATAAGTAGCCTCTTTTTAAGATGCCGGCACGTGCCGGGGCGATTTTTTCCCCAAATAAGTTAGATTACCCTGTACCAACAACGGTCCGAGGTAATGTCCAAGTGGGGTCTAGTATGGGGTGACAGACAGCTTTAATTTTTTGGGGTGTGAGCCTTCACTCCCCCGAAAGCTCGGTGCGGATGAGAAGGCTATCTACGGCCATCATAGTCATTCAGAAAAAAAAATGCCAACGATGTAGACGAACCCTAACTCCAGACATCATTACGTGGGCGGGTTATCGTCAGATCGGAGACAGCCGCAATTAAGCCATTTGCGAAATCGCCGACCACGAGACGTTTAGCCAATCGCTTTCTCGTCTGGAAGACCAGCCGTAATCTGTCCCTTCTCATTCAGCCTATCCGGTAAGTCGAGTTATCAATTGAGTCGTCGAGACTTTATTTGTGTGGGTGGATCGACACCGTTCTTATTAGATTGGTGTAACTCATCAGCGGCGACACAAATAAACTGACAAGAGACTTCTGCCCTCTTATTGTAATAATAATAATAATAATAATAATAATAATTTATTTTCTCTCACAAAGGTTTGTAAATTGTTACACATATTATTAGTTACATAACATTTGTTTTCCTTGTTAGTGAGAGACTGGAGCCTGAGATAGGTTTCCAAGAAACCCGTATTACAGGTCTCCAGTGCTCCAACCCCCAAGTTGAACACATTGTATTGGCAACAGTGATCGGTAGTGTAAGTAGGATGTAAGTGCTGTGTAGTGTTGGGTATGTGAGGGATAAAAGAAAAAAAAAGAAAACGTAATTATGCTCCTGAAGAGACAGTTATCTACTTAATTTTGTTTAAATCCATGCATATGCTTATGTATGTAAAAGGTATTAAATTATAGTATTTGTTAATTAGGTAGTTTATTAGCCTATTTTTAATAATACGTAAATGCTATTATATTTTATATTATATTAGCGTTACTCATTTTAACCTGATTGGATTGATTTTTTTTTTATTTTTTTTTTTTATTCATTTATTAGCTATTTTTTTTTTTTTTTTTTTCTTTCCTTAATTTTATTTAATGAAAAAAAAAAATATTAATGGATATTAAGTCTAAGATTAATTGTTGACAAACCTAGCTTAGGCTAGGTGATGAAGAAGTTTTTCCGTGCCCTGGTAGTCAAGGGTTTTAAGCCAGTTGGTAACAGTTGATTTACAGGATACCGTATGTAGGGCATATACGGATAGGATTTTATTTAATTTATTATATAAGTAAGGACCTAAAAAACAGTAGAAGTGTTTAGCATGTTGGGTATGAAATTTTATTCCGTTACATACCTTAGTTTTCCTCCGTTTGTCTTTATTTAGCTCAGGATCATATTGAAGTTCTCTATGCTGTTTAAGCAATATCTGCAATCTAAAGGACTGCCTAATAGTGAGAACACTTGACTCCTTATAAAGAGTGGTAGTAGGATATCGGAAGGGGTGACCAGCACTCACCTTCAAGATGGCCCTCTGGGCTCGTTCCAAATGGATGAGGTGGGTTTTCGCTGCACCACCCCAGGAGGTGATGCAGTAGTCAATTACCGATTGACAAAGGGCATAATATACCATTTTAATGGTTTTTGCGTTAGCCACATGTCTTAGGGTTCGGAACACAAAGATGAGTTTTCTCAGCCTAGTGGTCAGGACCTGGATGTGCTGTCTGAAAGTGAGAAACTGATCCAAGGTGATACCAAGGTACTTTATTGCATCCGTTCTTTGAAGCGATGGACAGGAGCAGGGCGCCGCGCCACAATTGTGGACTGTGATGGAGTAGGTTTCTGGGGGGAGTAGATGCTGTCTATGGGCAAATGTCATGTATTTGGTTTTTTCTACGTTTAGTGTAAGCAAGTTGTTATGTAGCCAGTCCTTAACTTTTTGCATTCCTTGCTGCGCAGACTGGAAAACGTCATCCCAGTTGTCACCTGTGAAAAATAGGGCTGTGTCGTCAGCAAAAGTGAGAATTGAGCCATTCTGAATTTGGAGATTACAGAGATTGTTAATGTAGATAAGGAAGAGGGTAGGTCCATTAATGCTTCCTTGTGGAATACCGAATGTGACGTTTTCCTCATCACTTAATCTGTCATTTATTTTGACTCTCTGTTTGCGGTCTGTGAGGTAGTCTTTGAAGAGTTCTAGCGTAAGACCTCTCACTCCGATAGCTTCCAGTTTGTACAGAAGGTGGGGGATAAAGACCGTGTCGAAGGCCTTTGTGAAACGTTGTTGCTTGTGTAAAGGTTGATACTGAAGGTTGGTTGGAAAAAACCGCGACTTTATACCACAATAGAGCTATACAGGGATTTCAAAGTTCTAACAGTAAGACAAATGTGTCTGTTTGCAGTTATTATGAAAAAACACTCTCTCATGCCGTTCTGCAAGACTCACCCACTCTCTAATTCTAGACGCTGTCATGAGGTCTCTACAATGCGATATGGTAGAACAAAATTATTTAATAGATTCTTTATATACCAAGGGGGTAGACTTTATAACATTGCTAACAAAATTTTAAAAATCTACTCGCAGACAAAACATAATTGTAAAATGAAACTTTCAAACTGGCTACAAACTATGGATTACTATGATACAGAGAAATTATTTTCTAAGTTAAATATGTAGGTACTACAAACATCCAAATAGCACACACACACACACACACAAAACTCACACACACAAAAACTCACAGATACAAAACTCACACAGCCATAAACATACACACGTAAACAATACATCACAAATAGAATATGTTATATTATATTATAACACTTTATTGTAATTCTGATCATAGTATAATTGTTTTTGTGCCGTAGCGGCAGGGATGAGACCTGGCGACACAGGACCTAAGACACAGGGTTTACCTAGTTCAGGCACCAGTCTCCCGATCACTGTTAATGCTTCTGCCTGAACCAAGATCGCGGGTTCGGTCCCCACCCAGCAAACATTCGTGTGATGAAAATTTATGTCATTATATTATTTTTGGTAGTATTCATTTATAAATGCCGAAACACAGAGTCTCGGCGTTTATAAATGAATTTATGTTTGTATAGAGTTACTACCGTTGGTTCAGTGTTCCATAACAAAAAGCTTTTACTTCCTTTGGAATCAAGTTAATCACTGTATTGATGTCTAACATAACATTCTCGACAACCTCCGTAGCCGAGAGGCGAGCGGACCGAGCTTTGGCGTCGCGCCATCTCTGAGGTTCCGGGTTCGATTCCCGGTCGGGTCAATATGGGAAACGAACTTTTCTGTATTGTCTCGGGTCTGTGTGTTGTGGTACCGTCGTTGCTTCTGATATCTGTAACACAAGTGCTTTAGCTACTTACCACAGAATCAGAGCAATGTATGTGATGTAGTCCAATATTTATTTATTATGTCTGTCTTAACATTTATTAATTAACTAGAAACGTAGAAACGTAGCTTTCTATGCGAGTACCAACTATGATTTCATGTTTAATCAAAGAACTAGCAATATTTTTTATTTGTTAAATTATTAAACCAGAAAAACAATCTACATCACTCATTAAGGTTATAATTTACATACCTCTAGAACAATCAACCATTACAATATTACATGTAAACAAAGGGAGGCGAATGATGTCATAAACAGGTCACAGGATAATGGAAATATTGCGTATAAAAGGAATTCGAGACTCTTTGTTCACTGAATATGACCACGAGTAATAATATACAGAAGGTCATTCTTTCTTCTTAATGTAAAATCTTTTTTTTTTATATTACACTTCAAAACCTCATCCCACCTGATGTTAAGTGGTAATGAGGTCCTAGCTTAAGGGCGACAAGTACAGGATAATAAATCTGTTACTGGACTTGTCGCCCGTACCTTGAAGGCTTGCCCCTGCTACTAATGTAGCACCCCCCAAGAACTCTGTAAAACCTTACTCACACGCATAAACACAACAACACAGAAGTGATTGTTATTTGGCTGCGGTCTTCTGTAAGGTGGAGCTATTTTACCAGTCGGGCTGCTCCAGTTCGAGCGATAAATCGCTATGCCCTGCCTCTCAAAACAAAAAAAAATTGCCTTAAATGTTATTTTCTTAATCCCTCTGTATTTAAACGTTTCTTTTCAAAAGGATTCTTAGAAATTGAGGAAAATGTATTTGGCCCTTTGTCCCTCACGCCTACTAAGAAACAAAATGAGTAAAATGTAACTCGTGTTAGAACTCATTTAAGATTGCTGAAACTTTGAGATTAAATTACTCGTATTTCATTAGAATATAATCAAACACGATTTGTTGAAAATTTCTTAGTGCGATGTTTTAATCTATCCATTTTTGTGTATACGATACTTTGTTTTGACAAACCCTAATAACGCTAAATATTAGAAACAGAAAAATTTTATCTCCCCTTGGGCTTGCGGTGCGGGAATCGAACCCACGACCTTCACGTATCGCGCGTGCTGCTCTTACCAACTGAGCTAACCGCAAGTTATCGTAGGCGATGAAATTTTTCTGCTGTATCTGCTGTTTCTAATATTTAAAGTTCGCTAGTACGGCGTTTAGTACTATAAAAATAATAAAATCGCCTAATAACTCTGTTATATGAGCATTTGTTCTGAGAACACTTGTTTAATGCCCGATTCTAATATTTGACGATAAATTATACGAGTCGTAAGCTAAAAACTACTGACGGGCGACTGATGACAGATGACATTTATAGAACGGTATTATGTAACGACTCGTAGTCAGTTGAAAAACAGATAACAATTACAAAACGTAAAATATTGGAACCGGGCAATACATGACTTCCTTTTGGAAGATAGAAACCTTCTCAATGTTCTTCCATTTCACAAGATCCCATACCATGAACGTAATTTACAAAATACCACATTACCCTACGTTCCACTTCCCAGCAGGCTCTGAAACAGGCTATATTTGGTCAGAACCGCAGACCAGACCGCAAAACGTGGCCAAGAATTCACGAAGCGCTTTTCAACCGCGCCCGCCACGTTTTCGGCGTTTCTGTAAAAAGCAGTGAGAGTTATTGATCTAGGTCTCCAATGTTTTTTTTTTACAAAAATTACAACACAAAATTCAAAATCCTTTTAATAAAAATATATATACGGTCGAATTGAGAACCTCTTCCTTTTTTTTGGAGTCGGTTAAAAAGTAAGTCAAATGAGTGAGAATGAGAAATAAGGATGACGGCCATGCTTTCCCTCCATGACCCTCCATCGAAACTTTGGTTTCCTATATGCTTAGGAAAGCATAGCTAGGTAGATTTATGTGTAGTAGGTAGATAGATCAATTGATATATTTATTTACTTTACATTTATAACTGTTCTATATAACACAAAACAACGATCCGTCTTTAAAAACCCATTTTCTTGTATTTGCAGATCACGACCTGCGCTTAGATCGGTGACACTATATTTCAAACGATAACTTTCCACAGAAAATGCTAAATTGGACGACTATCACAGAAATGGTGATCATTAACAAATAAAAATAAACTTAATGATTTCTTAATTAAACTAATGTTCCAATCACATCATATTTCGCCTCTAATATGGTTTATCTGTGCCATCAGTGGCTAATTTTTCAAAACTACGTCCTAATTAATGAAATGCTATTAACATTTTTATGGTTTACTAACCTTAAAAGCGGTTTTAATAATGTCTATCATATTTTTGCCGTTATTTCCTTATTCGTATTAAATTTAAATATATAAAGTAAGTACAGTAAAACAACGATCGTTGAAATAACTCACCAGACGATGGCTATTAACTGGGGAAGTTGTATGACAGTTTTGTCATTTAAGTAAGAGACTTGAAATTAAAATTTATGCTCTATATGTATATGGTGTGGTGGTGTGTGATTTTTTTATATTTCTTTAATTTTTTATTACGCATATCGAGCTTTTTTGAATATGACTAACTTAATGCGTACGAAGTTGCGGGTATCGGGTAGTTTTTTGTTCATTTTGTTATTTAAAATAACAGCGACGGTACCATAACATCCAAAAACGAGACAATATTTAAAAGTTAGTTTTCCATATTGACCCAACTGGAAATCGAACCTGGAACCTCAGAGGTGGCGCGGAGCTAAGTCTGGCCCGCTCGTCACTCGGCTACGGAGGTCGTCAAAAAAATTAAATAAAGAGCAGTCAATCGGATCGGTCATCCTTTCACATCCAAGGAAATAACAATCACTTCAGTGTAGTTATTCCTGCGTATTAGTAAGAGTAGTTTGCAGAGCTTCTGAGGCGTCAAGCCTTTAAGGTAAGGGCGACAAATCCAGTAATAGCTTCTTTATGCTCTACTTGTCGCCCTTAAGCTGGAACTTCATTACCACTTTACATCAGGTGGGATGAAGTCAAAAAATAATTAGTTCGTTCGTTAAGTTCTCCCACTGCTTTTGTTTCTTCTATGCCACACGTAGCATGTCATGTTTACAGCTTGTACCGTCAAACGGCCCAGAGTTCACACGACAATCCCGTAGGAAGTTATAAACTTGCACACATTCAGGTTATCACACGAACGTATCCTGTTAATCATAATCTAAAGTCACAACTAACCTTATTAGTTGACTGAGCTGAACAACGGATGGAGTCAGGTTAAAGTGGGTATGAATTATTTTGTTGAAAGTTCAGCAGTTATCAATATTCTTTTAAAATACTTGTCCAAACCAATAGTTTAGGCTTTATTTATAAAATGGTCGTTAATATTTCAATAACGACCTCGGTTGCGCAGTGGCTAAGGTAGGCGGCCAAAGCGTTAAAGGTTCCGGGTTCGATTTCCGGTCAGGTCAATTTGGAAAACGAACTTTTCTAAATTGACTTGGGTCTGGTGTGCTGGGATGACGCCCCCAGTTAGTATCCGTCGTCTGGTACTCATAGTATAAGGGAAAACCTTAGTTTGAGACCAGGTGATTGGTGTGATTGTTTGGCGCGCATTTAGTAAATGGTTACTAAACTAATGACCGTAAACATTTTCTAATATTCATAAAACTAGCTACTAGCGAGACTAACAGACAGCGAATCATTTTTATATATAAAAAAATAAACATTGGGCAACATCACATCCATTGCACTGATTCTGTCTACTCCACAACACAGCCCGAGACAAAATAGAAGAGTTCGTTTCCCATATTGACGCGACCGGGGATCGGACCCGGGACCTCAGATACATATCGATATATATTGATAATACACTGTAAAAATTATTTGCACAGCAGAAGGCTATACCTTAAAAATATCTTAAGGACTAATGTTTGACGCACGTCAATGATGTCGGTCAACAACCGCGTCAGCTGATTCGAGTATTAATGTGAGAACAATGAACTATCTCTTTTTTACGATAAAAGCCAGTACATTGACTTTGTCATAAACTAAGGAGATGATAACTGGCGACGACCGATTACGTAATTATTTCAATGCCAGATAATCTCATTTGTTTAAATTATTTTAGTTAATATAAAAACTCCGCCAGTTTCGTATTAGTGCTTATATCCCATTATATCCTACTAATATTATAACCGCGGCTCCTTATAACAATGTATGGGTAACTAGATGTCTGTTTGTTACTCATTCACGGAAAAACTACTGAATAAATTCCGAGGAAATTAGGTAGAATGATAGATGAGATAGATAGATAAACATATAGGATACTTTTCATCCCCAAATAACGAGAACGAAGCCGCCGGAAGTAGCTCTTGTTAAATAAGTTAAGACTTAACCCGCATAGGAATGACTTATGCAATCTTAAATGAGAAACAGCAAGTGTGTATTCATCTCAAGTGGTAACCCTTAAATGGGCAATCGGAAAATAGTTATCACCTCAAATTAAACCTTGATTTACCGGCGAAAACCAATGAACATTTTCGATACGTCATGCCTCGTTAAGGGTTAAAATTGTGTACTACAAATGACCCGTAGAATCGCGGTTGTCATCAAAATAACTTTAACGGAACCCAAATATATGTAAAAATAGAGAATTACATGTACGCTCGAACACACATTAAGGTAAACACTTGCAATCCGATTTTAGTTGTTAAGTTAACGACATAAAGCTGGTTCAAAGTATGTTGTCTGACATGCTTATGTCTGTACATTCACGTGCACGATACAGTATATAACGTAATGAGGTCATAGCCCGCATAAAACGGGACAGTGTTGTCAGGGAAGACTACCAGCTTTTGCCAGTAGCGTCCCAAGCGCGGGATCTTCAATAAAAAGGATACTCAAGTCGAAGAAACAAAATGCGATGAAACGGTTTTCGCACTCAAGCCGTACGATCGAATTTTGTTTCTTCGAAAACCTTTCAACGACATTTCCACATTACGACACCTTTTTAAATCGACTTTTTACTGCGAAGTTATGTTACTAAGGAAAATTTTACTAAATTTATCTTACTGCGAGGACCAAGTTCATTTATCTCTTCCTAAAAATAATGTCAAACGTTATATTTTAAATTTCGTACTTTTGACCGACTTAAAAAAGGTGTTCCTTAAGTTCAACCGTATGTATTATGAAAGGTAAATAGCAACTTTTAATAATACACGTATATTTTGACGCTACGAGAGCGCTTTAAGAAGTCAACCAAATATCGTATAAAAAGTTCCCATCCCATAATAAAAAGTTACCAAAACCATCCCACTAATTTTGTCTGTCAACCCTAACATACCGTGTTCGCTCGTCGCGTGATAATGAGCCATAACCCGTATTTAATAAGTCAGATAATTGCTCGCGACATCACGCGCGCTGTCTTCGGCTGAGTCTCGATAATTAACAGTTAGTCTAAATTAATACGCGAAATTGAGTTGCCGTGATCAATTACAAGTTTTGAAGTTAATAGTCGAAGCAATTATCACGTACAATTGAAAGTCGTTGGAGAAGTTTTTCGGCTTATTTGCAAAAGTAAGAATGTATATGCTTTGTCTCGTTTTAAACGGTAGGTTAGAAAAAGACAAAAGTTAGAAAAGGTTTTAAACCTATTTCCAATATTTTGTGAATAAGGAATCTTTTGTGATAAATTAAACCGTATTCGCAAAGTGAATACAATTAAAACATAATTGCATTTTCTCACTTATCCGTACATACAATTCCAAAATGACGCTTTGAACAGTAGGAGCAAACCCTATGATTTTAATTATATTTTATTATATTTTACAGATAGACCCTTATACCTGAAAAAAAAATGTGAACGCTTTGAGTTAGACATAGCAAATGACAATAAACATTTTAAGTGCTTGAAAACGCGTTTTGCAATCGGTTTCATTGAAAACGGCCACTTGCACCGGTCTAACGTTCGAGAAATCGCAAAACTTTAATATATAACGGAAAACGATATTAATCCTGTTCCGGTCAAACGAAGCTGATATCAGTGTTTTTAAACCTTATAAGGTCATAGCGTTATGTAAATTAAATTCGTTCGCTTAAGCCATTCGCAAGCGCTCCTTGGGGTTTGATATCCTTATAATTTGTATGCAAATATAGGAAAAGTTAGTATATTTGGCCTTGTAAAAATCAAAGCTCATATTCCTTACTTTTATTTACTTAACAAAGACATGTTTTAAATTATCAACATTAATTTTATACAAACACTGTATATGGGCTCCTCTCATCCTGATGATAAGCAAGAGAGAACATACATAGCGATGACAAATTTGTTACCGTAATATCCTATCCTTTAGCACCGCCATACTGGCCCGGAAGATGTTTCTTTACCTTTTCAAAGAATCCAAAAAGTTGAATTTTATTCACTTACTTTTTTAAGTTATGTTTTATTTTAGTTTCAGACCCACCTGCTATTTCATTTCCCGGCCCTATACAAGTGTAAATCAACGGTAGTTTGTGTCTAAAATTACAGTATACTCTGATAAATATCAGTTTCCTCTATGTGTCCTCTGCACTATAATTTGACATTCACAGCGGGATCATAGTGACACGGTTGGTAACAAAGGGTACTTGTTTGAGGCAGAATTTCTGGTGTGATGTTATATTGGCACGGTACCAGCGGAAGTGTTTGGAGCTGGCCACGCGATTATACGCTTCAGGGATGTGACGTCACAGGGCTGTCAAAGGCTCTTACGGATTCTTAAACGAAGTCCTTATATGATCATTTTTTTTTCGTAAATGATAAATCAAGTTACATTCAAATCAAGCACAAAATGTACAATTATTAAAATAACTTGATGTATGTGCTTTAGCTAATGTCAAATGACAAAAATATTTATATTTGTAAATATATAGTTTAGTTTGTATTGTCTAAAATGACATTTATACAATTTGGAGATAGTTTGAAAGTCAACTTAGTGATTTTAATGTAGACAATGATATTTATTTTGCGGTTGGGTCGTTCTTCTTTTTTACCGACAATAAGTTGTCCCCATTAACACGAATGTATAATTATAAAAACAAATATATGAGTACTTCAAACTATTGAAATATTCCTAATGTATGATAGATTAGGAATTATGTTATCATGTCGTAGGTACTTCTCTTAATTATTTAACTTAAGAAAAAAGTTACATCGCGTGACGGAGGTGTAAGTGGTACTATTTTTGAAGACCGTGACGGAGTTGTACATTTTGATCGATATTGTTTGCTTATAAATTAATTTGACATCATAAGATAGACCATCTGAAAAATGATTCCTCACACAACAATTTAGGCAGTATTACCAATGATTACTAATATGATATGTACATATTAAATATTGATTTATCAGTCATGTCCATTGTCGGTAAAAAAGAAGAACGACCCGGTTACAAACATACTGTTTTATAACAAACGAAACCCTCGACGGTCAAGTTAGACTCGCATTGTTTTTTATCCTAAACTTAGTATTTATAGAACACGATTAGCCTGTGATTTTACTTGCGTGGACAACAGTTATCACTCATAGCGCCATTTTATAAAAGGCATCCTGCCTTAATAAATAGCTTATTCAAGTAGTACAATTTGATTTCATATATATATATATTTCAATATGTATATATGTATTTATTTATTATGTTATTATTTCTTATGTATTAATCATGTTATAGTATTTATGTTTCCTGTTAATATTTTCTCAATAAAACTTTTGCACACCGCACCCGTTTCTCGAAATCTACAATTTCCTCTACCTAAAGGTTGTCTGGAAGAGATTGCTTTCTAGCAATAAGACCGCCTAAATTGTACTTAATTATGTCTGTAAAATTTTCTGTGCAATAAAGTGCATCTATCTATCTACAATTCAGGCAGTCTAAGCGCTAGAAAGCTATCTCTTTCAGAGAACCTTTAGGTACAGGCTAGCTTAGTGATGCAGGTAGACTTGACGAAGGCTTGGATGTGATCCCCCTGTAGATCGCAGAGGCGGCCGGAAGTGTTTAGAGCGGCACGCGACGTTGCACATGAATTCGTTAAGCGGAACCAACATGACGCCTCCCGACCGCAGGGTTGCCATAAGAAAGCTTACAATTTATTCAATATGGAGAACGAACTTTTGTGTATTACCTTTAATCTGAGTGTTGCGCTACTTAGGTCACGCAGAGTTTGTTCATTGGTGCGGTGACATTGAAAAGGAGTGTAGCTAATTACCATAGCAACAATAAAACTAACTGGCTTTAAATTAAAGCATTTCTTATAATGAATAGCAGGAGTCAATTTAAATGCAGAGCATATTTTGCCGGTATCCTACACACGTGACGATTCTCATTTAAGCTTAGCTGTCTTTTTACCAACGGTACTCAAGTACATCTATTTTTGTAACTAAGGTCATGTTAATTACCGTTTAGTGCCTACGTTTGAGAACCGAAGATAAGAATTTGCAAGACGAATTGTTTTGTCTCTTAGCGCTAATAGGTACATTAACGGTATTGCAAATCAATTACAGGGCAATCTATAAACGACACCCCTGTTTTAATATTATATTGTTAGTTAAAAAAATGGTTTTCCGTTATTGTTTCATTTGATAGGAAAGAACATACAAAAAATATAGTGCGAATTTTGGTAACTAAATCAGCGACAACCCTAACAGCACAGCAGGACGCGCGCGGAACAGGAAAAAAGCACATACCGTACAGTTTTTAACGAGGGTCACAAATTTGCCATCGGAAAATAGACTCTAACCCCCAGTAAATAGTCCAGCTCCTCATACCTTACCAGACGGACATTACCCTGTAACCGACATTGACACGACCATCCCTTGGATTTTTTTTTTGAATGCTGAAATTCGCGGCACTACTCTTCTCTGCATTAATATAGCGAGCTGAGTGATGTTTATTTTTATTTTTTTACGAAAACGCTTATAGCAGACTGTCTTCTCGTCTGCGGTTTATTTCAATGCGCTGTGAAGCTGGCTGGTTAGAGAAATTCAATACTAATTAAAAGTATGAGATTTGTATTGCATATTAACATAAGGCGCTTTGACTAACTATTTTAACAACTAGGTGCTTTTTTTTATCAACATTATGTCTTAATTAGAAATATAAAGCCCTTTGACGAGTTATCTACTAGGTGACTACATATTATCTTAACTAGAAATTTAATTGTAAATAAATAAACTCTATGACAACAGTAGGACTAACCAAAAACAAAATATGTTGCTGAAATCACAAAAATATTTCGACATTTGCAATGGTCGAACTAGCAACTATTAAATTTACGTTCGTTGTGTATTGATGCTGGTATCTTCAACCAAACCCTTTCTTTCAGTCTCCGACGCCCTACTGAATCCCGCCGCACGTAAATTGAGCAACTCATTTATCAAAGTTGTTCACAAAATGCCTTAAGGCAACCAAAACAACACAGCAAGCAGACCAAGGGTCTTCTCAAAAACGAAATATGTCGAATCAGACGACAATAGCAATTTTTAATTCTCAATATCGTAACCAATTCACTTCGAATGCGACTAAAGCGTTATAAAAAAAATAATCTTGGGTCTGGGTGTACTGGGATGACGCCCCCAGTTAGTATCCGTCGTCTGGTACTCATAGTACAGGGGAAATCCTTAGTTTGAGACCAGGTGATTGGTGTGATTGTCAAAAAAAAAAAAAAACAAAAAAAGGGTAAGGGTAGAAATACAATTATTTACTGTTGCTGTTCAGTAGTGAATCAACAAAGCTGCTTTTGACCTGACTGGATATCGAACCCGGGACCCCAGAGATACCGTAACTCCAAAGTCTTGCTCCTTGCCTCTCGGCTACGAAGTCAACTTTATCTCCATGGTATCACTATTTAGGCGATAAGAGGTTCGGACTTTATTTTGTGGGTACCTACTCTCCACTCTTTTCATAGCGGAGCAGTCCCTCGCACCTTGTTTTTCTACCCAAACAGCAGTTGGGTGCAACAAAGCATATCCCCTTCTCAAATAAAACTCATACAATAGCCACATTCTTTCACCAAGCGGTACCAGCACCGATTGTGTTTAAAATGACATTTAATATTTTACATTACGCTATAACATTACGACAAAACTAAAACAAAAAACATTCAATAGTCAGTTTAAAAAACATAACCAAGCTTCAACGTAGGTGTTCATGCGTAAAAATACGTTCCATTTTACGATTGTTTTTATATCTACTTAATCTTTTACAACTGGCCACAGATCCATAAGCGAATCATATTAGCGACGTGTTCAGTTTTTAAATCTGACATCTAAGTGACAAATGCCCAGTTTGCAGTCCATAGACAATTTGAAGGACTCATTTAAAAGTAATAAAAAAAGAATGACTAAGGTATCGTAGTGTTGTATCTAAGCGGTGTAAGTGAAACTATGTAAAGTTGATTTACTTCGGTCAACTCCATTTTGTCCGTTTCGTTACGGGCTGTAACTATTTAATATTACATATAGACGTAATAGTATACTGTGGGTGTTACACAAAGCTTGTATAAATATTGCGCAATCAGTCATTGTTAAAGAATACTTACTTGAAAAACTAGCTTCTTTTATTTTTTATCAGTAATTTTGAAACCTCGTTTGGTTTATTTCCAACCAATTGTTTGATTATTCACACTACAAGATCAAAGAAGTGATTTCGACATCAAACATTTGGACCCCTTATTAAGAGTGTGAAAATTCTTTATTTACAGATTGTATAGTTAAAAAGTTGAACTTAAAGCTAGAAGCGTTATCTTCCATTCGACCTTTGATAATAAGCACCGAAGACGCTTTCTGAGCGCAGAGTCGATCAATTTAAATGAAATTAATACCTACGTTTAAAGTTAACTTTCTTTTAAGGCAAAGCGAATTCCGATGAAATCGAAATAGGACGTTCATAAACTTCAAATTAAATAAACATACTTTACGATTTAATCCGAAGCAATAAAATGTTTAAAGAAGGGCATCTCATGGTTAGTGGTTTTATGGCTAAGACATGTATACACTGTTTTTATGTCGTAAACCGTTTTTAATCTTCGGATACTCTCACACATGGAGTATAAGTCTGAATTTTAAGAATTACATTAAAATACAGAATGACTTATTAAATTTATTTAGTGCAAGTGAGCCTTTTTTAGGCAAGAGGCAATAAGTAACGTCGCCCAAGGGAGGGGAAGGCGTGTGTGGAACCTGCCTTAAGCCTTTCGAGTTCTCCTTACCACCTAAATTGTGATGCTGTGGAAAACTCTACCACCACCACACAAAACACCACAGCATCACCCGTGGAAGTGCAAGTACGTAAGCCCAAAGGCGTGCGGGTAAAGGCGGGGTTTACCGCAAAAGTAGTGTTACTGATGTAATGAAAAACTATTTAGTTCTCTATAGATGCAATAAAAAATTGAGAATTGAGTGTAATTGGACCATTCTACTTCGCATCTCTTTTCAGCGAAAACTACTAAATGAATTTAAATGCAATTTTGTAGCTAGATTTATTAGATACTAGTATAAAATAAAGGATACTTTTTATCCCGAAATAGTGTGAACCATCACCTTCTAATTCATAAATTACCAACATCTAAACACACCTGCAGCACGTAACAAAATTACTCTAAACGTCAAACAGGACTGTAATTGCTTTACCGTATAATTCCTGATGTCATAATCTCTTTCACTCATTTAATTAATTTACATGTTACTTGGTGAAAGTTTTTTTATGGATGGCTGCTAATACAATTTGAGAGTCTTTAGGCGTAATTAAAACACGACAATTAGGTGCTTAGAATGAATTGGACGGTGTAAAGTGTTGTGTAAGAGATATCTTCGTGTCTACTAGAGTTTGCATAGTTGAATCTAAACCGGAATGCAGCACTCAAATTTGCAAATGACTGTAGAATGTGTGTAGCGAATCGCCATGAAATTCTTAAAGTGGTATTTTTAATTTCCTTAGTGTAGGAGGAAGTGACGTTTTCATTGAATGAGGGTGTTCGCAAATAAAAAATCCACTAGATGGCGATGCGTAGGCGTGAGGTCCAACTGCTACGTGATTGGTTATGGTTTACATTACATTGACAGGCATGTCACCATGACATTTAAATGACCAATTACATAGCTGTTGGACTTCACGCCTACGTATCGCCATCTAGTGGATTTTTCATGCGCAAACACCCTCATTGATCTAACAGTGAAATCTTATTTGTCAAAAAATTGCTCAGATGACAGATGTATGAATAATCATGAATTAGGTTATAGAAGAAAGAGTCGACTAATGCCCGGATTCAATATATGAAAAAGGATCTGTTTTGGTTACGGTTAGTAATATATTACACGAGACGTAAGCTAAAACCTTTCCAGACTCGTAGTCGGTTGGAGAAAAACGTATCGTCATTATTGACACATTACGAATCGTAAAATATTGAAACCGGGCATTAGTCACTAAAACTATCATTATTTCAAACTCTGAACACTAACCAGCAAAATACAGATTAGTTATGGCCATAACATCGTGATAAACGATATTAGTTCTTGTGCTGACGATATAAAGACGGTGCAAAGTTCTTAGTAACGTGCTTTTGACTGTATTTTGACAGTCTAATTGTGCTCATAGGCAGATCATTATATAATAATATGGACTCGTACATTAATTCTCAGATTTAGTTTAATATTATCATCACCCATAGAAAATTATTTACCTAGGGCTACGTAGTCGTAAAGTTCTAATGCTACATGATAAACTATTTTTGTTCTGTCAATGTCATATTAATTAAAATAACCAATCAAGAAGCAGTTGGGATACACGCCATCTGGCGGTTTTTCATGAGCGATAGCCCTAATTACCTTATATAGAAGTGAGTACGGTAATAATAGATATGACCTTCTAGTTACAATATAGCCAGGGTTTTCCAGAACGAGTGTCTTGACGCCCTAAGGCGCGATACTTCGCGATACTTTCCTAGGGTCGTCGTGATCGTCGACATAGACTGGCTTTACACATCGATTATTTGAGTGTTTTGGGTGTCTTGAGTGTCGCAAAACATTGCAAAGTACCGCAAGGATGTCATTGTAAATTAATTTTGAAAAGTCCTAGTTTGACTGATGACTTGATTAATTCACTTCTTGCATTACATCGTGACCAAAGTCACTTATAAAACAACAGCTGTTGATACCCGTTGAGGGTGCGAAACCATTGAGGGTATAGCAAGATACACATAGTTACATTGGACATAACTGTTTAACCAGATAACAAATTTTAGATCTTCTACACATAGATCAATCATAGACAATTGTACATAAACGCTAAGCTTACTCCCAAAACAAACCAAAACGCCCAACCTTTAAAATCTATTGACAATTAGAATAGCACTGTCATGCTATTATTCGAATATCCATTCGCTACACCAGCAGCAAGATGACAATACTTCTGGGAGCGACTTTAAAACCCCTAATAACAGTATAAATAAATCATGTGACATAATACACTAGACACAATTCGGATAACGAGCTACTCACCCCAGCTTGGGGCATAAGTTCTCAAACCGGAGGACTTGAGTTTATGATGTAATAAAAATAAAAATACACACGGTATATACATTTATATAACAATATCACAATAGTAAAATTAGCGAGGTCCCCAGATTGGGTAAAGGCCTCCTCCAACAATGACCACTTTTCTTTGTCCTGAGCTATCAGCCACCACTTTGGGCCGGCAACTTTTTTTATTTCGTCTTCCCAGCGTGATTTTTTTTATATTACACTTCAAGATTGACCTCATCCCACCTTATGTTAAGTGGTAATGAGGTCCTAGCCTAAGGACGACAAGTACAGCATAATAAAGCTGTTACTGGACTTGACGCCCTTACATTGAAGGCTTAACCCCTGTTACTAATGTAGCACCCCCCAAAAGCTCTGGAAACCTTACTCACACGCAGGAAAACAACAACACAGAAGTAATTGTTATTTTGCTGCGGCCTTCTGAAAGTTGGAGGTATTTCACCAGTCGGGCTGCTGCAGTTCGAGCGATGAATCGCTATGCCCTACCTCTCTTAATTTAAACGTTAATGAGGTTATTGAATGTCGACTCATAAAATTTGAAACACTTGTAAACAATAAAAAAAATGCATCAAGCACATAGGATTGATCATTTTAAGACTGTCAAACTTTTAACACCGAAATAATGGTTGTATGTTTGAGAAACAAGACAGCATATCCCGGGCGTTGCCGTTGCATTGAATCTTATGCAACATAAAGTACCTCTAAATCTGGCTCGGCCGCGACACTGCATCTCTCCTACCGCAAAAAAGGCAAATCCGACGGAGACTGGTTTAAAGAGCCGTCATGACCGAAGCTGATGAGTTCTGTGAGGGTTCCGTACGGTCAGCAACACATCAGGGTAAACAGCAGTTCGATATTAATTCTTATGCCGACGACATAAGGCGAACTTTGGAGCCGAGAGGAGAGCGGGCCGGACTGCGACGACGCGCTTTCTTTGTGGTCGCGGGTTCGATAAATAAGGAAAACGTCGTATTGTCACATAAAAAAACCACTGTTCGTTTAGGCTATGATTGTACGAGTTTTTGCTACATACATTTTTTTTTTTAAGTCGCTAACTAAAAAGGTTTCCTATTATTATAAGTAACATAAGATCTTGAGTAACATATATGCCATCTGCTCATTTAAAAAAAAATTATAGGCTCATTAAGGAAAGTAATAAGTTTATTTATTAGAAATTTTGATTGTATCCTAATTTTTATTTTATAATTATAGGAAATCTCCGTTAATGGACACAGAGATTCCCATCTGCCTATTAAAATACTGCGGAAGTAATGAGCCGCAGGAGTTACCCTTATCGAACCCCTTAACTGTATCTAATCTACTCTGCCCATCTAGGTCCAACTGTTTCCAAGAAACTCAACGGCGACCCCATAAACGTCTCGCCAACTTTGGTACGGAACTCCAAAAACGAAGAACGAGACGCCGCTATCGCCTCTATGCTATCACAACGAGGTAAGGTGAGACAAATCGATTTAAGCGCATTCTACCAAGTCACGAAAATGAGTGAGACGGCGCAATACCATCTCATCTGGGAAGAAAGGGATGTAAAGACTGCACTCGTCGGGAGAGGTCGTTGGCTTGTAAACATAAAAAAAAATTAAAAGATCTCTTGTATGAGATTAACCGAAATAAGGAGTACCTTTTTAGTAGACAAAGCCGTTTTGGACGTGAACAAAATGTTTATGCCTGATTTTGAAAGTTTGTGAATGTTGAAGGCCTTTAAAGGAATTGAGGAATTTGGGAGCTCAGTTTAAATTGCGGTGCGGGATTCGTTTTATTAAATTTGCACCGAATTCCGAATGGGAATCGACGGTCACGTAAGAAAACGGTAACTATTAAAGCTATTATCAAAGAAAATTGGTATTTTCTACATTTAAATAATAAGATAGTTGAATATAATCGATCTTTATTTCAAAAAACATTCACAGAAATTTACTTTAAATACAAATTAAAGTACAATTTAGGCGAGCGACTTATATTTACTATTGACACATATTTCCCTACTTTGGTTTACTTTCCAAATTAACATCTTACACTTTAGTGGTTTAGTTAGTTAAATAATAATAAAATCTATTTTACAAAGACATCTCAATCGTATCTTTTCGTTTAAACAACGACAGAAAAATAATATCCGTACTTAAAAATTTAAATTTAAATATTTTTTTTAAACGATTTTTATAGTCCTTTACGTGTTTTTAAAAAAATATTTTTTAAGGTCTGACAGTATTGAAAACGGTAACTAGTTAGAATAGTAGGTACATATATTTTTTAATCTTTAATCTACTATACAAAAATAAGTCAGGTTTTCCTTCCTGACGCTATAACTCCAGTACGCACGAACCGATTTTCACGGTTTTGCTTTCGTTGGAAAGGTATCGGGCTAGGGCAAGAAAATTCAGGAAAAATTTCAACAGAAAAGGGGAAAAATCCTCTAAGGCGAAACGAAGTTCGCCGGGACCGCTAGTATCCCTACTAATCCCTACTAATATTATAAATGCGAAAGTAACTCTGTCTGTCTGTCTGTCTGTCCGTCTGTTACGCTTTCCTGCTTAAACCTCTGAACCGATTTTGATGAAATTTGGTATAGGTATACGTTGAATCTCAAGAACGGACATAGGCTACTTTTTATTAGAAAATAAGGAGGGAGGGGGGTAATACCACCTTTGAAAGTTTATATGGAAAACTGTTTATTTTTGAAGTTAGAGATATGAAATTTGGCACAAATATAGCTCGAAACTTGGATTAAAATATAGACTACTTTTTGTTTCGAATATTAGGGGAGAAAGGGGTAAAACCGACCATGAAAGGATGTAGTCCACGCGAACGAAGTCGCGGGCACAGCTTGTTACATATAAAGCTGAAGAGTTTGCGTGTTTGTTTCTTAGAACGCGTTAATCGCAACTACTAGTTCGAATTGAAAAAATATTTTTGTGTTAGATAGTCCATTCATCGATGATGGCTTTACATCACGTTGCGACCAGTAGGAGAGAAGAATCACTGAAAAATGTTTAAAAAAGGGGATAATTCTGCTCGCAACGCCCCAGCAAGCCGAGAGTTAAGAGAGGTAGTGCATAGCGATTTATCGCTCGAACTGGAGCAGTCCGACTGATAAAATACCTCCACCTTACAGAAGACCGCAGCCAAATAACAATCACTTCTGTGTTGTTGTGTTCATGCGTGTGAGTAAGGTTCCCAGAGCTCTTGGGGGGTGCTACATTAGTAGCAGGGGTCAAGCCTTCAAGGTAAGGTCGACAAGTCCAGTAACAGATTTATTATGCTGTACTTGTCACCCTTAAGCTTGGACCTCATTACCACTTAACATCAGGTGGGATGAGGTCAATCTGGAAGTGCAATATAAAAAAAAATATTTGTACCCGTTTCCTATCTTTATATATACGCATAGTACTGTAAGGACAGTATATAAAAAAAACTCTTTGCATGACCCAAAAGTCAAAGTGACTGTTAATAAATTCTTCTAGCAATAGCATTTGTTGTTGATTTGTTCAAAAAAGGTTTCAAACAAAAAAATCCTTTGTAAAATATGGTGTGGCAAATAAGAAAACTTCATTGGCAGCTATCACTGATGTTAGTAGACGCTCACAACAGATGGGCTGCAGATGCTACCACCCACCCTATTACTGCATATTTATAAACTGCACTCTCTTTGTATGATTCGTCTAAGTTTAATATTTTGTCAAAATACAAGCGGTCGTTCGCGAGTTCGTACGCGTGTTAGGTGTTACCTACCTATTTTGCACATAATTTATAATTCATTAACATTGGACTGTTGTACAAACTATTATTACCTATTTACAAAATGATTTCTAGATAGATATATTATTGGTATACCTTCACATTATAATGAACATTTTAAATTTCAAATCTCTTACCTCAAAAATACTTTCATACGAACTTCTAACCCCCGCTTACCCCTTTGGGGGTAAAGGTAGAGTTTCGTAAAATCTATCGTATACATAATGTCTGGCGTATAAATAAAGTTGATACTAATTGATCCAGTAAGTATGAATAGCCGGCTGCTTTTTTAAAACTACCTGGGGTCATAAAAATCACAACACAGCAAAGCACTAAATATTATAAAAGCCGAAGAGACTGTATGTTTGAATGCGCTAATCTAAGAAACTAGTGGGTCAAATTAAAAAATCATTTTTGTATTGGATAGTCAATTTAATGGGGAAGGCTTTAGGCATATAATATCAAGCTGCGACTAATAGAATAATTTCAAAAATGACGAAAAAGCGGGGCTAGTTCGCTTAAGAAGCCGTGCCAGGCCGCCAGTTTAATATAAGCCATACCCAACGTTAATTTTGCGACCCACGTATATTCTCACGTGTGTGTGTGTGCGAGAAAAAGGGCGACTTGGCGATTAAGAATTTATTTCGTTCATTAAATTGATGACGTTTTCATTCATCTTTTATGAAGACACCTAAAATCCATTTGCAACCCAATAACGGCCGTGCCTCTCATAAAAGAGGTATAAAATCCCCAATTTGAATTTGACGAATTGACACAGGCCCCTCTATGGACAGTCAGGGTTGCGAATTTTTAACCCCCGACGCAAAAAACGAAGGTGTGTTATAATTTTGACGTGTCTGTGTGTGTATCTATGGCATCAGCTTACGAACAAATGAACCGATTTTGATTTTTTGTTTGAAAGATGAATAAGTCGGGAGTGTTTTGAGCTGTTTGATGAAAATCGATATACATAATATGACCGCTCACAAAATTATGGACTGCATGTTTTAACACAAGTCCCACAATATGGGTATCATATAAAAGGGCTTGACTAACAGAACATATTCATAATAACACATTTCAAAAAAAAAGATGGCAGCCGCCAGAAAATGACGATTTCCCAATATTTTTTTGTCACAACTCCCTCAATAAAAGTATCAAATAAAAGGGCATTTTTCACACCTTTTTGTGTAAAAAAATATGACATACATACATGATAGATATATAGGATAGGCCGCAGGCAACATCTTGTGACAAATGTATTGAACCTAAAACGTAAAGAATTAAAATTTCTAACAATAAACTAATGCGACAACCCTAGTTGTTTCTAATGGGGTTAGCAACACCCTAGATGATGGGGACAGTCGCGAGGGTCGCCGGATCGATACCCGTTTGAGGCTATTTTTATGTGCCATCCGATATTTGAAAGCGCTACGATTTCATGTTTAAACAATCGTGAATGGGATAGGATGAAAATATTGATTTAGCCGAGAAATAAGGTATCTAAAATAATCTAGTTACAACTTGATCCTGTTGGTAAATGATAATGATAATCCTACTAATATGTATTATAAACGTGAAGTTGAGATGTCTGGATGTTTGTCCCTCTTTCACGAAAACACTACTGGCATTTGATAGCTACACAACAAGATCCTAGTTTATTATCTTGTATACTTTTTCATCATTCCGTATAAACGGGTAAAATATATGATTTGTACAGGGTGAATGATGTTTCATAATATTATAATTAACTACTAAGTATGGTTATTTTTATTAATTATTTTTAGCGTAATGTACAGTCAGCATCAATAGTTTGTATTCAATTCCTTCAAAGTACCTTGTCAAATCATACCTCCGCGTAAGTAAATCAGTTGACAGCTAACTTAATGTGACACGGTACCGAGTTGAATACAAACAAATAATGATGACTCAAACTCTACTGAGTATCTGTTACGGAGTCTAGGTCCACTGCTATTATGGTCCTGATTCGACAAGCCTGGTTAGTGTGTTGTAATTAAAATGTTAAACCAAAAAATAAAAAGATTTTATGGTAAAATTCACTCATGTCAAATATATGTATGTCTAGGGGATATCCATATTCTTGGATTACTTGTGTCCCGTGGTGATAAAAAATATATCATCCTGTACAATCGTGTTAAAATTCGAAGGTCTTTTAGCTGTTACACATTTTAATTTTAAATCAGGACTCACTACGATTCTAGATACTTATATGATTAATTTTGATATAGTCCCAACAAAAATACTCAGTCAGGACTTTTGACTTAGAACCGCTTTATTATGGTATGTTATGTCTTTTGCATAAACATTTCCCGGTCCGGTCAATGTGAAAAACGAACTTTGCTACGTTGTCTCGAGTCTGGGTGTTTCTGTCTGGTACTGCCGTTGTTTCTGACTTGTGTAACGCACTTAACCTATTTACCACAGAAACAGCAAAGCAAACACAATATCTACGTTTATAAAATAGGATTCCACGCTAAGGAATACTTATGCCATTGTGAAACACTTTCATCTTCTCTCCCTAAGCTCTAAATAGTGTAAAGATTAGGATAATTACTGAGTTTCTTGCCGGATTCTTATCGGTAGAATTAGGTTCCGATCCGGCTGTAGCTTTAATTTTGGTTTGTATTCATTTTGACGATGCATAAGTGTTACTTGTAACCTACATGAATTGATCATGATTATCCCAAGAGCAGCAGACACCCATCTGCCCTGGTCCACGTCTCGTGGCGCACTAGGCTAGTGTACCGCCACACGTGACTTACGCGGACTATTTATAATCTGTGTATCTGCGCGGACGCAGGGGCTGCGTTGGCGAAAATAAACTGGCCGTAGTGTTGGGAACGTGTCGATAGAGAAATTAATGAATCCATATTACACATTATTATCCATACCATCCATCCATAGGGTATATCAGCAAGGAATAAACACCATAACGTGCATACCGAAGCACGAAGATGCTCGTGATCTATTCGAAAAAGCGTGGTTAGACGCCGTTGTAGTGACTTAAACAGGCACCCGAAACGTGATGAATTGCTTTCTCGGTCAGGTCAATCTTGGATACGAAGTTATCCACATTGTCCAGGGTCAGCGTAACTGGTTGGGGATGGGTCGAAGCGCCCAGTTATTATCCGTCTTCTAGTACTAATAGTTTAGGGATAACCTTCGTTTGAGAGCTGATGATTGGATTATCTGACTTGGAAAAATCTGACAGAGACTTTGGTCGCTTCTCTTACGCACATCCCTTCACTAAACCGAATTGCTCATGAGTAATGGACTACGAGTTGCTTCAGTTCATAGCTGAGATGAGATCTTTACTAAACAGTGGGGGTAAATGGCAGATTTGGTCGTAAATCCATGTTAAAAATAATTTGCTTTAATAAATTTGTAACCCCCACACTAACACCAAAACACAATAATACCTACATTCAACGCGATATTTTAAAAACATAATGAATACGTCATAAGTAATTTTTAATAACAGAATGATGGTAAAAAAATCAAAATTAGCCTAAAATGTTTCACTTCGAAGAGTTTAGATTGTTATATTTACTGAGAGCAACCAAACGTTGAATTTTACTGAATCAAATAAAACTTGGAGCTTAGAGCGTCACTACGACTTTCAGAGGTTTTCTGGTAATGTTCAAAAGAATCACGTTTATCTGACATGAATAACAACGCAGAAAACTTGTTCCAAATAGGTTTACATCTATAGGTACGCTTTGTTCACAATACGTATTTGTATTTCATTGGGATATTTGATCGGGCGAAAAAATATTCTAAATACTTTATCAATTATTTTACTAACAATCCGGATTCTCAGGTGTGACCTTATTTTGTGTTACGAAAAGCGATTTGATAAATGAACAATAAGTTATCTTAAGAATCATGTAGTAAATTTAAAGGTCCATAAATATCTTTGTGAAGCAAGTAAACAGATTACCAGAAATTGAATTGTTAAGCAGTAAACCTATGCATACGTTAATGTAAACATAACCGCGAAGTTCAATAAAAAATATTTTCTTCTGACAAAGTTTTATATTTTGCTGCATCTTCGCTAGAACAAAACTCGTAAAGTGCCAAAGTTTTAAGTGTTATAAAGAGTCAAGCTTATTTATGACATGGCGTAGCAAAAACCGATATTATTTTTAGAAATTCCATCGATAAGAAAAAAAACATCGATAAATCTCTATCGAGCGCATCCCATCACTCGTTCTAAAATTACAGCCAGTCTCGGTCGGGCGCGCAGGCCGAGCGAACACGCTTTTGCCCACATTAGCTAAAGCCAAAAATCTATGCTCGATCTACGTTCTGAAAAGATGTGTTGCCAGATGTATGCATGTTTCTTGTAAGAGAAAAAAGAATACATTTTTGGAGTACAGCAAGGAGTAGTGCTGGCGCCTTTTACTTTTAATTTAACTGTTTGTGGTCCAGTGCTGGTTAAGCATTTACGCTGATGATAGCACTCCTAATATGATCTGGCTTGTGGGAACTATTTTATATATAGAATTAATTTTTAATTGCAGACCGTACATTTAACAGTTACATACTTTATTAACGCCGCATTTAGGAATGATGGGTGTCTTGTGATGGTCTTTTCCCACTGTTTCTTCACTACTATTGGTTGCAGTGTAATGCTATATAGGCTAAAGCCTTCCTCGATAAATTGACTGTCCAACAGAAAAATATTTTTTCAATACGAAACAGTAGTTCCTGAAATTAGCGCGTTCAAACAAACAAACTCTTCATCTTCATAACATTAGTAAAGATGAAAAAGTAACAAACATTTGTACATCCAAACTTTCAGATTAGTAGGATACATAAACAAGATATGGCTGACTGCAGAGTTAAGGCTTCACACTTCTGAGTAATTAACTATGCACACAGGCCTAGTATGGATTACTAGATAGGTAAAATAACTTTTAATCAAGATACATTATTACACAATTACAGGACGGAAGTTATAATTATCAAGTATGAATCTGCAATATTTCTAATTACAAAGAATATTTTTCATTTATTTTTAACTCTCTCTTATTTTGGCCGTGCCCACCAGGGTCCATAACTTGTACTTTTAGTTAAAGTAACTACATGTGACATCATTACTTACTTATGGAGAGTAATAAATAATATGAATATGAATAAAAGCCACCTCAACCCAGCCTAGGCCGACTAAACTTGGAGACTGACCTCCAAACGGATATCATCTGGGACTTACTGTCATTTATATACCGTGGCAAAGAGATATGACTCCTATCATCAGGCATTTCATCCGTATATTGAGACGACCAGTGTCTTATAATTATTGGTGAGAATAATATATCTCTCTCCTAGTTTGGTGTTACGTAGTTTTTGTTGAATTTTAAATTGGAAAATTATGGATAATTGAGTCCAACCTATCCAACGAATCGACCGCTGCAAACGTGCCTGCGGTGGCCATATGAGAGAAGTCGAGTTCATTCATAAATGTTATATTGGAGCAGACAAAGTGATCAAGTACTTCTGAACAGTTAAAAATGTCAATAGTTCCATACACTACAAGCTACCAGTAATATCTGAACAATCATCACTTCAGTAATATCTGAGCAGATGCTAATTAATAACTTCTATACACACAACTGACCAATAATATCTGAACACTCATCTACACAGGTAGCTAAATGAGAAGCATGACGTGCGTGACACATATTGACGTTATGAGTGTTCAGATACTATTGGTTAGTTGTGTGTATAAAAATTATTGACTAGCATCTGCTGAGATATTACTGAAGTAATCAATGTTCAGATATTAATGGTAACTTGTAGTGTATGGAACTTATTGCCATTTTAAACTGTTCAGAAGTATTTGACTTTGACTGCTCCAATATATTTGACGTCGACTGTACTTCAAACCGATAATAAAGTTTTTGAAATATCTCAAATGGTTTTTATTTTATTTTGAAAAGTCAGGTCCATTGGAAAACCCTTTATTACATTTTGCCGTTGCAACGTTGAAAGCGTTAACTCGAGCTTCTACCTACACCAGCGAATGCTCGGCTGAAATTGATGAATGCGAACATTTGGCACCGTTGCCGGCAATCAAAATGTTTCGCGTTTCACGCGTCTATGATGGATGCAATCGAATTATTCCGGACTCGATATTTTTCATCGCTTTGTTACTACAGTTTGACGTTGCTATCTGGTGTCGACCTAATATGAAAGTTACGCGATTAACCCATTATTTTATTTTGGTCAACATTTTAAGTTTTTACGAAAATATTTCAATGCTTGATTGAAAAGAAAAAAACAAAAAAAGGAAGAACATCTTAACTACATTTAGTGTAAGTGAACATTTTTCTGCTAAATCTCCTAGTTTATGAAAATGAACAGGTAGTTGTTTGTCATGCTAGAATTCGTATACGGCTGGACCGATTAGGCTAAATAATTATGGATATGTACCTATGTTAATACATAGGTACAACATACATACAAGTAACACGAGCGTAAAATATGCAATATACCAAAACATCAATATCGTTTTGAATAACAGTATAAGTCAAACCTTTCGAATCCGGAAATGGAAACACTATTTTGAATCCTATAACTCCAATACCTGTACACCAGCTTGCTGCTTGCAATGCACTTTTGTTATTTGAAGTCTAGACACCCTCTAAATATTAATACACAGTAAGGAAGCCATTAAGAAAATGCATTTGAATTACTCGCTATTCCAATATTATGAGTACGATAACATATATTCGTAGATTTTAGTTTTTAGTTGACAAATTTGAAATATTAAACACTGACGAACGACTCTCTTGTCTCATTTAAGTGGTACTGAAGTTTGCTGGGCCATCCTATTCACTCTTGTTTTAGCGGTTCTAAGTTTCCTGGCTTACGCCCGTATTCATTAGCGAGTGAATACTAAATCCAGAGGCTTTAGATAAATTCATAACGACTTAAAAAAATGCAACAAACCTTCCGCTATTGCAATCAATCTTTGATAAACAAAAGTGTCCTGTCTGGAATAGTTATTTAGATTGTATCTCAACGGAAGGAAGGTACACCAATATATTGCGCGACGTGGTATTTATCGCAGTGATATATAAAGGCTAATTCCGTTCGGTCGTAGGCGTTTGTTGAGTCTGCATTTCGGTCTAGTATCATTTCTTTTGTTTTCAGTTCTGACACGAATTCACGAATCTCTGCTACTCTGATACAATGAAGTATTGAAATTTCTGTCTATCAATATCGCAGGAAGAATATAATCTCTGCGTTTCTATCAATGGTAGGTTATTATGATTCGATCTTAGCAATTTTGAGAGGAAGAAGGGATTTTGGTAGTCGATTTTAATGTTTTTATTTATTTTGGAGTCGATTTATGAGACTACGCAACTCTATAATCAATTGTTGCTCGCAACTTCGGGTTATTTAGGGATAAAAATGGTATATTTTTATTTTATTTTAATTATTGGGATACATTTTTATATATTTTGACGACCGTGCGCCGCTGAGGTCGTCAAAATCTATAAAAATGGTCAAAAGGTCTCGATCAAGCCGATTTTGGAAAACCAACTATTCAAAATAGCCTTATCTGGATGTATTGGGTTGACCAAACCCTTTTGTATCCATCGTTTGGTACTCATTCTTATATAAAAAGCGAAATTCTTAGTTTCAGACCAGCCCGCTAAGGATCCGTCACGCGAGTAAATTTTATCGCGCTTCTAACAAATGTCAAAATTAATGCGTTAGCTGCTTCTGATTAGTTGAAAATACGAGTGCGGTGTACTATCAGCCAATGAACAGTATCGAAAGTTTTGTCATTTCATGCGAGAAATTTTAAGTATTGCACAAACGTACTGGTAACTTCACAAGATTGTAATAAAGATTACTGATTGCGTTAAAATGACTGAATATCCAGCACATAGATACAGCATTCACGTAGCCATGCCAACACTTGTTCACACACTCACTAAAGGTGTCACAACCCTCCTATACACAGTTGTGCCCGGGCAAGCGTGTCGTGACGGCTCACCGGGCACTTTGGGCAATGACGCCTCACCTGCTGGCACCGACATCTCCAGGGTCACCCGCATGCTCATGGTAGGGCTTTATGGTCTAACACTTCAGAATCGGGAGAATCCCCTCCTTTAAGGAATAATAAATTAATAAATATTCAAAATAGGACAACATTTCATATATTGCTCTGAATCTGTAATAAGTACTTAAAGCACTTGTGTTACAGAAATCATAAGTTCATTTTCCATATTGACCCGACCGGGAATTGAGCCCGGACCAACGCGACGGCAAAGTCCGGCCCGCTCGCCACTCAGCAACGAAAGTCTTCAAAAGTATTGTGTGCGATTTTAAAGATTTTGAGCTCCCAACGTTACGTCACACTCTAGTGACAATTTTTACCAATTTAAAAGTCATTAGAGAGCCTTTACCTAAAGCACAGCCGATAATGCAAATCTTCCTTTTTGAGGACATTATACATAGAATTATATTATGTAATAATTTTATCAACAGTCAATATACTTGTGTATAAACATTAACGATAACTGACAAACTAAAGAAAAATAAGAATTTAATCAAAAGCTAATAAGGAAAGCATAATAAAGGATGTCAGCTTGGGAGATTGCACTCAGGACCCGATCGTTATTGGAAACTAGACAGATTAGTAGACATTATCAATCAAGAATGTACGAGTAGTAATTATGAAGAATTAGTTGTATTTTTTCTACTACATTGTGTTAACATAATTACATTCTCGAATGGAATCCCATCGCGACAAAAGTCTCGGCATAGCAAAGCAATTCCAGCCCGGACCATTAATCCATCTGCTACTTACTTTTATAACCCAATTTTACAGCCAGAAACCCGCTATAAATTGTTGGCGCACTTCTAAAGCTCATATATAGTTCATTATCCAATCAGGTCACTGCGACCAGCCTATAATGCCGTGAATTCCGGCATGATGCACAAGCCCCATATCCGAAAATAACGAGCTTGCCCTAGTAACAATGTCCCAGAACCGAAATACTCTTTATGCCCATCGAAGCGGACGAGCCACCATCGAAACAAACTACGGTCCGGAAACTATTGCCGTGGTATGGTAACTTTTTCGTCAAATCCCTTTTCAGTAACAAAACCAAAAAAAAATAAAAAAAAACATGTAAATTACATTAGTAACACGTCTTATGTTTTTTCAACCTCAAACTTTTTGCAAACTAAGTATTAGTATAGTTGTCTTGTTATAAATAGTAGCACTTAACCCTTCAAATGCTAAATTAAAAAAGTACTAAAGGATGAAAGTCTATGCAAACCAAATGTCGTATAAATTTGGAACCTATAGCTCTAGACTAGATTTTTGTTATTGCTGGTTTGTTCATATGCCTAACGTTTCAGGAGTTGCTTGTCTTTATTAAGATTAGCAATCCTTTTTCACTGAGATTCAGAAATTATGTCTGGCTTAACACGTTCAAGAATATTTTGATTTCATGTCGTATAAAATCACTCATATACCTCTTCAATATCAATACGTGGTTGACTCTTTCTAGTAGTACTTCCAGACTGCCATAATATGTATATTGATTTAGAGTGATGCCGGCCTAATCGCCGGGAAAGGTTTATTTTTGTGAGTGAATGAGAAATATGAGAACTGTCTGCCCAAATATGCACCTATGTTCGTTCCGGATATGTTTATGTTAGAGCTACGTTTTTTGGAGTTGGTCTTATCCTGCTCGAACCCTAAATATTTTATACCCTTAGAGATAGGATCAACAAGAAAACGAATGAGATAGTTATTATTATTAAGGTACTTGGGGCTGTGCAGTTCCAGTGAAATGTAGTCACTGCAACTTATCAGATCTTATGAGACTCGATACCAATTTAAAGTAACTTCTTGAGCAGGGTATATTCTAGAAAGTCTAGGAGCTTTCTGGCTTTTAGAGTATTTGTTTCCTTCGGTTGGGCTATGTGTCGTCCCAAGTAGATGCTTCGTTTGTGGATGAAAGATTCACAATCACATAGGAGGTGAAGGGGTGTTTTCTTTTCCTCGTTGCAGAATCTGCATACATCAGAGTCACTCGGCTTCGTGTGAAATTGGTGTCTTATTAGTTTACAGTGTCCAGTCAAGGCTCTAACTAACGCACTGGTCCTAGGCCTGATGAATTGTAACAGTTCTTCGGTCCATTTACGCGAGTAGCCAGCCAAAAGTAGATTTACATGTTTTAAGCCTGGTTGGTTCATTCAGTATGTGTATGAGATAGTTAATGCATTGCATTGTAAATTCGCTTTTAAACACTATCGACTTTCTCCTGTCGATTCTCATGGAAATCAGCCTTCGATCATATCTCCAGATGAGTTCTGAACCCATCATCGCCAGTTCTGCCGAAACAGCAAACAGCATTGTGATGCTCTTGCGCAATTGTTAGAAAGTTGACGCGCCGCCGAACACTATTGTTGTGCAAAATTCGTTCGACAGATCGCGTTTTTTGAGTACCGCCATTAGGGTTGCCAGACTTAATTGACAAAATGGTGACTTTTTATGAAACATCACCCTTATCCACATTTATCAATACTATCCTTGTAAATACTTACTGGACTTTTGCGGTAGAAATAGCTTCAAAACTGATAGTCAACTCATTTGTTTTGATTTGTGTTCAATGTCGACTTGAAATTATTAAAATGTATTTATGTAACCTACTTGAATAAATATATTTTTGAAAGTTTTCTAACACATAATTTTAAATCACATATTTTTTTTCAACTATATTTCTTATACATTTTTTCAACTTTATGTTACAAGTACTTGAGTAATTTAGATTCCTATTATACAATCAATCGAAAATTCATATAGGTACAACACCCACTATAAAACACGATTGCATCGCCTTTGTCATCTTTAATTTTTCCGCTTTATATAAATTACTGATACGTATAAATAAATTAATTTCATTTATTTTATTAACTTTGAAATTAATCTACAATGTAACGATGTTTTTAAAAGATTTGCTACTGTTTAATAATAACTCTGTAAATTATACGGGTGGCAACCCCAACCGCCATTAAGTATCATTGTTGGGCACATTTTGAAAGGAGTAATTTCGTCTGCGCGCGCGCACATTATGATGGATATCGCTGCGTTCAGTGGATTTCTTTTTGGTTTTGTTCGGACCCTTCAATAGGCTATTTGTAGGCCTCAAACAGTTGCGCAACCGTTTCCAGTATTCTTAATTTGCGTAACACTTTTCCTACTTTTATACTTTCTGACTTCGACCGGCCCTGCAGTTTAAAATTAAACCGATACATAAAGGGGCTTACGCCGTACTAGAAACGAGAGAAAAAATGGTGAAGTAGTGTAGTGTCACATGCATTTTTAAACTCCAGAATATGTGATAAGGCCCTGGCTGTGTTTAATTATTAAAACTGGTCAGCTGCTGTTTGTCAGCTCAGCGAGAACTCAAACTCAAATATTTCTTTATTCAAGTAGGTTACATAAAACACTTTTGAATCATCATTAAATACGATGCAAAGTCATTCTACTTCCGTTTCGGAACCTATATCTACCGAGAAGACACCGGTAAGAAACTCAGCAGATAAGAACTCCGGTCAGTACCTAAAGCTGGTCCTAACCACTCGTCTAATAATCCAAATTGGAATAGCATGGTGGGGTATGGCCCTTTCCATTTTAAAATGAGACCTGCGGGGCAAAACGGATTCAAAATCTAAAAGTATTCCGACGTATGTCAATAACTGGGTTGTACAGAAGTACTTCAATGCCGTTGTTTGTTAGTATAAGTGTTCAGATAGGTCCAGAAACTTCCACAATAGTAAGTTTTCAATAGGAAGTATTGAAAACTTATGGCTGACTGATGTTTGTTTTTATATTTTATCGTATCAACTAAAGACATACAACTTAATTCAATTTAATTCAAAATTCAATTTTCTTTTATTCATGTAAATTACATCAGTAATATAAATTTTAAGACTTTCGCGTTCCATTTTAAACATTTAAAATAATTTAACGGGTCAAGACGCGACACCAATTTAGTTAATACAAACTACTTACTGCCCGACGTTTCGGTTAGGTTGCACCAACCGTGGTCACGAGCTGGCTGAGCGTTTTGACCCGTTAAATTATTTTATAAATCAGTAATATTTATGGAACGTCTATATAATGCAACTGACGCTTCCTCCTTTAACTAACAGAGAAGATCCCGTCCTGAAAACTCTGTCATTCAATAAGCTTCTTAATTGAAGTGGTTTGTTTTAGCTTTCTTCACACAATACCATTACAAACTTCGCTCTTATCAACGAAAAAGTAATATACTTCTCACGGCTGACCAATTATTAAAACTAAATTACATTTTGCAACAAAACCAGAGTTTAATTTAAGAGTAAAAATCATAAAAAACTAAAAAAACAGCCCCAGCTATAGGGCAAGCTGTAGTTAGAGATTGTTCACTGGCTTAGAGAACAAGAAAAAACAACTTTTGTAATGCACGGCCTCCCCCAGATAAGTACCTTACAAATGCCACAGAACAAGGCATGTAATTACAGATAATAAAAGAACATGTAATATATTTAAAATACCTGTTCCAGCTCCTTCGCTAGGTGTATCTGTTTAACAAGTTCTAGTAGGCAAAAACAGAGGTCAATTACCTGAAACAAAAAAAATGTTATGGTTAAGAACGAAGCACATACTCGGTCGTAGAAGTAACAATGCAAATTAAATAGCTGGATTTGATGGAGCACGCCTAGTTATCAGGCACAAAAAATGAGCTAGGCAATAAATAATAAAGGCAAACTATTAATTATACTTGTACGAGTAAGTGACCCTGTAAGCATACTTTAGCAGAGTTCAAATTATTTTTCGGTTCCATTTTTTTTTATATTTTTAACGTTTCATTTGTTTTTATAATACAATCTCATGATCATCCATAATAATAATGGGCAGCATTTAAAAACTACACACCATACGAATAATTGAAGTGATTCAAATCCTTCTGAAATAATTTTAAATCAATTAATGTAAATATTTTATGTATGTCTGTTAATGTATAATTAGAAATCAAATATTAAATTTGATGATGACACAATTTCATTTATAAGCTTACCAGGTTATAAATTTAAATTAAATGATTTATTTTTATTTTTATCGGTACTAATATACAAACGTGAAACTTAGGAATAATTAATTAATCTTGATTAATAGATGTATGTCACTATTTTCACGCAAAAACGATTAAACACGTTGTATTAAATATAGTAGCAAGACAGTTACTAACGAAATATTGCAAACAAAGCCTCGGGAAACAGCTAGTTACTCAAATAATATCGACTTTACCAACGTATCGGACCACTCATAAATAAATTTACATTCTGTAGATCATATAAGAATCAATGAAAAAAATTGTATGTGACTATTTTACACACCAGTAAACGTAACATGTTGTAAAAACTATACACACATGGTCAATCACTCTAATTACATCCTTATTATTTCATAGATAATGTTTTTAAGTAGCACCAACTAGGAGATGTATTAAAAACAAAGATCTTTATCACATTTGTGATTTCATTACCATAATACGAGTAGCATAATGATTTTGAGCACACAACAGTTCCATTAATTTATTGTCTTAAAGACGATATGAAAATTATATATTGACAGTTGTATGGAAATTGGAAAATGTTAGAAATCGCTTGTTTCTCAATTTTTATGGCGATAGTGAGGTGTGACAGTGATTAAGGGTATTCGTGGATTATATATATTTGGAGAAACTATGCCGTATCAGCCTATGTAATGTTCCACTGCAAGGCTAAATCGCCATCATTAAAACCATATAATCATACGAAGTCCTAACTGACGCGCTTTCGACCGTAGCATGATCGTTATTTGGTGAAAAAAAGTCAACTTTAAAACTTATCCAGTCTCCAAGAGCATTCTTATGTTTGATCACTTATCCATAAATAATGGCAATAAAATATAATTTGTTTAGTTGATAACTTGATCCTTACTAATATTATTATAAATGCGAAAGTAACTCTGTCTGTCTGTCTGTTACGCTTTCCCGTTTAAACCTCTCAACCGATTTTGATGAAATTTGGCATAGAGGGGGTAAAACCGACCATGAAAGGATGTAGTCCACGCGAACGAAGTCGCGGGCACAGCTAGTAAGTCATAAATGTTGATTAATATTATGTAGGTACTTAAAAATAATAATGATGCTATTCAGTTCCTCTCTTGCTTACCATCAGGCTGAGAGGAGCCAATATACTGCGCTACTATAAAAAAAAAAACAGATTTATATTGTCGATTAACCTCCAAAAATTTTCATTTACCAACATGTACCTTGAACACATGTTTGCGGGCCAATGCTTTTAAATTGCTTTAACAGCCGGGCACTGAACCGACTACACCCGTGCATCGATGTATCGGTAATCCGCAATATTGATTCTGTTTGCGGTCGAGGTGTTATCGAGCGAATCCCAACGATGCGATATGAACACGTTATTGTTGGCTTCGGAATGAGGAAGCAATTGTTTTGGACGGAGCCGAGATATCGGGACTTATTTGTGGAGACGCGAAGCTCAGTGAACTCAACGGTCCCTGAACCGAACCTTAAAGTCCGGAGACATGGAATAGTCAAAGACCCCGACTGGAAAAGATGTACTCTCTATTTGACGAAATTAAATATGGGAACAAACTTTTCAACTCGTCTGGATAATCATATAGATTACTAAGTAACACTTATGAATCGTGTCTATACGAAGGAAATGAAGCCACCTCCGGTTCGGAACTACCGAGAAGATACCGGCATGAAACTCAGTAGTTTTTGATTGATTTTTGATTGATTGACGCACCACACCCAGCCAGGACGCAATGCCTGATCCGGCAGAACCGGCACACCAGGGGCACAGATTTTTGTAAGGAGGGACACGCTCTAGGATGGGATAGGACGATCGGCTAGCCGCAACCGGCCGACCACAACCAGCCCAGTATTCACCGTTACAACCAGTATAGGATATTGGGTAAGACGGGTAAGTTTATAGGACTGAGCGTTGATGAGGTGGGCTATCTAGCCTTTGATGCTTTGTTTTCAACGTTTCGTAGGTTTTATTGGGTTCGGTCGTTTGTACTCGATGTACTGCAATCCGTTTCGCTGTCAGTTTCTTCAATTTCGAATATATATATTTTTTCTGCTTCTTGTTTCAGTTTGGTTTTGTCGTTTATCGAGACGCGACAAGATGAAGTTAGCATATATTCTATAACCCGTAGAGGAGATGGATATCCGCCTATAATCATTTTTTTACAAATAAAAAGCTAAACTTATTACTAATTTTGCACCAAGATATACAGACAAAAAATTATATAATCAAATAAGTAAAATAAAAACATTGTTAATTAAATTAACTGTAGGCCTTAACGTGTTCAATATATATTCAAATGCATCATTCTATACATTTTGACCTATGAGATAATATAGGCTGAAATGAATAAATAGAATGTCACGACAGTGATGAAAACTTAGATAATTAATAAACAGGATTCAGTCCACGGTTGTACTTTTTTGTGCGATAAATATTACTTTTCAATAAATTTTAATTTATCGCTAAACTAGCGACCCGCCCCGGCTTCGCACGGGTATAAAATAAATAGCATATGCCAATAACCAAAAAAATTATTAAAATCGATCCACTACTTTTGATTTCATTAGAAACTTAAAAAATAACAGTATTTCTCCACTATTTAATGAATGTTATTTTACATATAAACCTTCCTCTTGAATCACTCTATCTATTAAAAAAACCGCATCAAAATCCGTTGCGTAGTCTTAAAGATTTAAGCGTACATAGGGGTATAGGGACAGAAAAAGCGACTTTGTTTTATACTATGTAGTGATAACTCGAACAAAGTCGCGAGCAGAATGTTTAATTGCAGACCACAACTCCCAGTCTCGCAGTTCCACCTTCTTCCTAACTCGTGGAGCAGAGCCAATCACCCCGCAGTCAACAGCCGGTCTAGACGGTCAGCGACCCCCCGACCTTCCTGCACCATATAATTTCCTCCTACGTCATTTTTATGACCTTGCTCGATGGTAGGGCTACCTAACTCGTCTGCGACTAATTTCGTTCAATTCATTGCGACAGTTTTTATTTGTTTTTCTGTCTGGGATACGGAAAGTCATGTTCGAATTTCGATAAAAACAAAAAAAGTTTTTTTTTAAAGTCATCTACTATATAAAAATAGGTCGGGTTTTCCTTCCTTACGCTATAACTCTTGAACGCACGAACCGATTTCGACGGTTTTGCATTCGTTGGAAAGGTCTCGGGCTCCGTGAGGTTTATAGCAAAGAAAATTCACGAAAAATGTCAACAGAAAAGCGGGAAAATCCTCTAAGGCGAAACGAAGTTTGCCGGGACCGCTAGTGTACTTATGAATATTTTATAACTAGTTACTAAGTTTAACTCTTAAAACGAGTTCCAATATTTGAAAAACGATTCGTTCAGTTACGGATAGTTATAAATAATACGAAGCTAAAAACGACCGACGGACGACTGATGACAGCTGGTATGGAAAGTAAATTATGGAACGGTAGTAACGACTCGTAGTCGGTTGGAGTAAAACAGGATAGTATACACATGTAGTTATTACACATTACGAATCGTAAAATATTGAAACCGGGCATTAGTGTTTAGTTTGTTGCTATTTATTATTTTTTATTTGTTGTAATCTGAGTAAACTAAATATCTGCATGATCCAAGAGTTGCCTATTAGAGAACGATTCAAGCATTAAGTCCACCTTTTTTACTTTTTTTGTGCAATGAAGTTTATAAATAAATAAAATAAAGTCATTGTTGGTTTGTTTCAATCCAAAATTAGCTATGAAAAGGGCAATGACCTTATGTATCACGTAAATATTCGAAGCGGAATATGCCTAAACATTATTTTGGTCATTTACCTTATCCTAAAAACATTATAAACATGAAATTAGGTTGCATGGACGTTTGTTATTCTTTCACGCAAAAGAAACCTAATGGATTTACGATAAAATTTGGCAGCAAGAGAACTTTTGTAGATAAGTTACTAAATTGTTTTAAAGAGAGGTAGGGTTAACGATTTATCGCTCGAACTGGATCAGTCCGACTGGTGCAATACCTCCACCTTACAAAATACCGCAGTCAAATAACAATCACTTCTGTGTTGTTGTGTTCCTGCGTGTGAGTAAGGTTTCCAGAGCTCTTGGGGGGTGCTACATTAGTAGCAGGGGTGAAGCCTTCAAGGTAAGGACGACAAGTCCAGTAACAGATTTGTTATACCCTACTTGTCGCCCTTAAGCTAGGACCTCATTACCACTTAACATCAGGTGGGATGAGGTCAATCTTGAAGTGTAGTAAAAAAAATCCTCAATAGGATAATTTTTATCGCGAAATAACGTGAACTAAGTCCCAAACAGCTATATGGATATATTTTTCAACGTATCTTACCAAACCATAAGATTAGCCTTGGATATTTTTTAATTTATATTTTAAGATAAATCTTGATAATCAAATGTCGTCGTCATATGGTAATAATTAAACTGTCACGCGGTCTATAAATAATTTGTAAACATTATAGAAATAACTAAGTGAGATAACATTAAATGAACAATCAGTTTGTGTAACAAATTAGTAGGTAGAACTTTTTTCCATTAAATATTTCTGAGATTATGTTTGACGGACCGAAAAAGCAATAGAAAGACAGAAAGAAAAATATTTAAATTTATTACAATATTACAAAGAAGATGCATAAGAAGTTCAATTGTATAAGATTTTTGTCCTAGGCGGCTCAAATAGTCAAGATTGCAAAAGGTCCCTAGTTTGATTCTCGGACAGGTCAATTTGAGAAACGAACTTCTAAATTAGCTTAGTTCTGGGTGTGCCGGGTATATAATATCAATAGTCTGGTACTCACAGTACAAGGGAAAACGTTGATAAGACCAGTTCATTTGTATGATACTAAGATACTGAAATAATATTAGCCCTCATCTCCCACTTTAAGTTTGTTTGTTTGAATGCGCAAATGTCAGGAACCACTGTTTCATATTAAAAAAATATTTTTGTGTTGGGTAGTCCATTTATCGAGGAAGGCATTAGGTTATATAACATCCCGCTACGACCTATAAGAGAAAATAATCAGTAGTAAAATCACTGGTAAATCAATTAAGGTGCTTGCCAATAAATCAAGAAGTAGCTAGAACCACATACGATTAGTTTCAGCAAGTGATTTTAAAATTGCAATCACTTTCATTACTCCATCTTTTTCAACCCTAAAACATCTAAATAAGCCTTAACACACGCGCCCCGCACCTAATTCGTTATGAGCGTTGTTATCCAATAGATCGTAGCAATTTAGTCTTGATAAATAGCACGACATAAAAACACCGAGGTTTTTTGTTATCAAGGCCACGCGGTAATATGTTGGCAAATCGTTCTGTGATACTTTAGCGCAGTGGTTCTTAACCTTTTTGTCATGAAGGACCATTTTACCAAATGTTTGTCTTGCCGGGGATCTTTTTTTTCTAGGGGGGAAATGCATTGGCGCACTGTACCGCTACGTTGCACGTTGGGGGAGGCAGCGGCGATTGTTGGACTCTGAGAAGAGCGGAGACTACCCACTAAAACCCCCCCGCAACTCTCATCGCCTAGTGACGCCGGGGACCACCTTGTAACTAAAAGTGACGATCGGCAACACAAAGAACGAATGGAACGACACCCCCCTCGTGCTCCGTTTCGCCTTCATACTTTCGGACGTCACGTCACATAATATTAGAATGGCTTCGCGGCCCACTTGTAATGCCTCCAGGGACCACCAGTGGTCCGCGGACCACCGGTTAAGAACCACTGCTTTAGCGAATTCGCACATACATAATGGTTAAATAGGCAGTTCTAAATTCAGAGCGTGTCAGCCCAGTTCGGGTAACTTATACAATGGTCGTGTTTTTATGAAAAGTTTTTTATTGGAAACGAAATTGGATGGATGGAAAAAGTTAGTCAGACTTGGTGGCGAGTCTGTTGGAATGATTCTACTTATTTTATAATTGCGAAGATTTGGAAGAAAGTATTGGTGTCTAGAATGTAGACTCTAGAAATATGTTTGTTGGTCTTTCACACAAAGACTACTGAACGAACTTGGGTGAAATTTGGCAGTGACCTCCGTAGCCGAGAGTCGAGCGAGCCGGACTTTGGCGTTGCGTTATCTCTGAGGATCCGGGTTCGATCCCGGTCGGGTCAATATGGGAAACGAACTTTTCTATATTGTCTCGGGTTTGGGTGTTTTGGTACCGTCGTTGTTTCTAATTTCTATCAGGATCAGAGCAATGTATGTGATGTTGTCCAATATCTATTTGTTATTTATATCATTTAACAGCACAACTTAATGGCAAAGAAATTGGTTCTACAGACGCTAGTACAATTTAGGTGGTCTTATTGCTAGATAGCAAATTCATAAAGAAAAAAGAAATAAAACACAGATTCCGAATTCGAATTTAGCGTTGTGTGACTAGGCATGCTGTTTACACAAAAAACCCATTAACCATTTAATTGCCATCATTAAAAGGTCCACTCCATCACTCTTAACCCAGAACCAACCTTCCCACAACAAAGCCTCACTGACCCACATAGGTCGTTGCCGAAAGCCATGCAAAAAAAAAACAGTTACCGTGGACAGTGAGTAGTGTACGCTAAATGCGTAGGCGCATGTAAACTAGTCGGGTACAATAAACCACGGGGTGCGTTGACCTGACGACACTTCGTGCATTGAGATTTACGCAATTTGCATGTGAATTTTATAGAAAATTTGTTTGCCCGCCTCTTCGGTTACGTTATTTAGCGATAAAAAATATCCTATATATTAATCTAGTCTCTTATTTACTATTTTACCAAATTTCAAACAAATCAATTCAGTAGTTTTTACACCCAGACATCCATAGATTCTTACAATTTTCGCGTTTATAATCTTAGTAGGCATAGCCGCCTTTGGTGACTTCGTACGCGTGTAGTTAGTTCATTTGAACCCCATGAGGAACCCCCCCCCTTTTTAAGTATATATTATTAATAAACCTCCACATTATCTATAGCATATACATAATAATCTTTAAGTATCTTACTTAAAACCATAGACGTTTATACAAACTTCCAATCTCCATTTTACCTTCTTAAGGGTGGAGGTTCTTAAAATGCATACTATATAGGATGTAGACATTTTTAGCGAGTTTCCATTTCCATGTAAAGAACCTACCTGCCAAATATGTATACATATATATGGATCTGCAAATAAATGGATTGATTGATATATTTACAGTTTATAATATTGAATTCATACATCAATACAAACAAACTTATATATATATATATATATATATATATATATAATATCGGTTGGACTAGCTTCTGCCTGCCGCTACAGCTTAGTAAACCTTCCGATATACGCATTACGTAACTTTAATTTCTTGTTTGAAATATTAACTTATATTTTTCACGCAAAAAAATTTATTAGTTATAAGCATGATGCATGAAACGGAATTATGGAATTTATATTAGAAATCGTCTTTTAACTAAATGGTCTATAGTTTTTAAATATGTTACTCTATAACACATACCAAACACTGAACTGTCAACGACCTCGGTGGCGCAGTGCCTAGAGTAGGTGGCCAAAGCGCGAAAGGTCCCGGGTTCGAATCCCAGTCAGGTCAATTTGGAAAACGAACTTTTCTACATTGATTTGGGTCTGGGTGTGCTGGGATGCCGCCCCCCTTTAGTATCAGTAGTCTGGTGCTCATAGTAAAATTATATAAGCACTAGCAATTGTGGAAACAATTAGAACAGATTTCAAAAGCTCCTACCCCACGGACAAAATGGAATACGCACCTGTAAAATGAGATTTTTAATTAAAACTTAAAACTAGAGAAATAAATAAATTCTGTATCTGTACAACCTTAGTTTAAGACAAGGTGATTGGTGTGGTTGTGTGGCGCATTGAAATATATATATATTTACTTAAATAACGTTTCAACTGATGTTAACAAAAAACAATGGGACTCTGTTTGATATGTCACTCCCATAACACCAAAAACTGACGAAGACAGTTCACAGACCTTAAACTTTTTGTACCAATTCAATAAACAGAATCAGGTCCAAAAACCTCGTAAGTACGAAATTTTAATTAACTCATACTCGTCATCAACGGCCTCACTTCCCGGGGCCCTGGCGTAGTTTTTGCCTGCACATCGATTGCTTTGTCCTCTGACAGGCATCCTTCCGTTTATTTAACACTTCATTAAGCATGGTTCCCTTCCTTAGATGCTATCAGGGAATTAAACTGGCAGTCGTAGTGATGTGCTGAACTTTTTGATTTGTGGGCCCTTTGTTATTATTTTAACTGGTGTGGATGGTCATCCAGTCCCTCATTTCTTCTTAACTACGTATTGTATATCGATAATTTTTATAATATTGAATTCATACATCAATACAAACAAACTTATATATATATATATATATATATATAATATCGGTTGGACTAGCTTCTGCCTGCCGCTACAGCTTAGTAAACCTTAGTTTATGTTGTTCCTTAATATGTATTGTCAGCGTTTTTCTTGTTGGTTGTCCTAATAAAGCAAAATAAAAATAAAATAAAATAAAGGAGGTGTCGTAAGAAACGTTTTCATTGTCAGCTTATTATAGGCTAGGCTATTATAGGCTACAGGCTAGAATCGAACCTGAGATCATGACCCGGCAGTTAAACACTCGATCGGGACTTCCTAAACTTATTGGAAAGACGTCCTTTCGAATTTGAAGTTGTTTTTTGCGAAGCTCTCTCCGGCCAAAAAGCGCAACTACAAATGGAAACCGATCCAGTAGAACACAAAATAACCAATATGGTAATCCAGCTAGTCCATATCGCTTAGGATGCGCCAGGCGAATTTAATATAGCATTTTTTTTCACTCAACAAATGTTAAAATCGATTATGTTCGCTGCGTTATCTGTTGATTGACAGAAAATACGAGTGCGGTGTGCTATCTATATTTAGTTGTCTCATGCGAGAAATTTAGAACATTACGCATGTCAGAAGGGAATGTGAATCGCCTTATGGCGTCCCAAAGAAAGTTCTGCAACATCCCAGGGCCCACATGCATAGTTTAAGAAGCCCTGCATTGGGCCATCAAGTTCCTTGTATTCCTAGTATTCAACTACAAGGCTGTAAATTGTCTAAAAAACAAATACTAACAAAAACATCTTTTTAAAATACAATGTGTAGAAATTACAAATTAAACCAATTAACTTTGGCGTCTCAATTCTTTCACTTCAGCCCATCCTCAATTTACTAGTGACAATCACTTTCCTATTGAGTAGGACAGTGAAGATTGATGGCATCGATAAATTTTCTAACGCACCTAAGTATACAATTTTAACCACTAGTTGCTAAATCAAATTCGCGAGTGGGTGGACAGATTAATTGAGGACACTCATAACTCTAAATCTCGTGCAAACCTAATCCTTGTACTCTCTCATAAGAACGTCCGATTACACATTGGACTTAAGTCGGAGCCATAGGAACTGATATCGTAAAAAGTTTTTTTTTTTTGTATATTACACTTCAAGATTGACCTCATCCCACCTGATGTTAACTAGCTTAAAGGGCGACAAGTAGAGCATAATAAAGCTGTTACTGGACCTGTCGCCCTTACCTTGAAGGCTTAACTCCTACTACTAATGTAGCAACCCCCAGGAGCTCTGGAAACCTTACTCACACGCAGGAACACAACAACACAGAAGTGATTGTTATTTGGCTGCGGTCTTCTGTAAGGTGGAGGTATTCCACCAGTCGGGCTACTCCATTTCGAGCGATAAATCGCTATGCCCCACCTCTCTTAAGTTCTACATGCACATGTAAGACCTTTTTCTTTCATTCTGTATGCAACGTCGTTTTCTTTCGGGGGGAAATGCAATGCCGGCTGAGGGGCCACTCCTTCAGCCTGTCGGTATCCACTTGGTGATTAAGCTGCAGCTGAAATGGCGTTGCGATCTCAGCGGCCGTCTTCCGGAAGTGGAAGCTTGGTCATCCAGTTCTCTTTCTCCTCTGCTTCCTTCTGCGACATCACGCCCTCTCTTTGAAGGAAGCAGTGCGATTTCATAGCATTATTCAACAGTTTGAAGCCTCAACTGATACGTTTCTAACTAAAAGGTCCTGCTTCAGTACAAGTTGAAAACAAATATTTCTCTTGTGGTGTTGGCCGTTTTATTACTTACAACTTTACACTTTTTAATATTTAAATTGAAAACACTTCTTCAATGTTTATATCGCCTCTATCAGTTTAAGTATTGGGTTATAATCTCCTTATTACTAGGTGTGGATCGCGACTTCGTTCACAGTAGGTCGGTATAAAAAGTATCGTATATATAGTATACTAAATAAGGATTTAGGTGTGAAAGGTCATGGTAGGTGTTACCCCGCCTACCACCCCTAATATTCGAAACAAAAAGTAGTCTATATCAATCCAAGTTTCGAGCTATATTTGTGCTAAATTTCATATCTTTAACTTAAAAATAAATATTTTCCCATATAAACTTTCAAAGTTGGTATTACCCCATTAACCCCCCCCCCCTCATTTTCTAACAAAAAGTAGCCTATGTCCGTTCTTGAGGTTCAACTTCTACCTTTACCAAATTTCATCAAAATCGTTTGAGAGGTTTAAGCGGGAAAGCGTAAAAGACAGACAGAGTTACTTTCGCAATTATAATATTAGTAGGGATTTCATCTGCCTAACTATCAAATTCCAACCAAATCTATTCAGCAGCTTATAAGACTAACAATCATACACCTACACAAACAAAATGACACGTTTATCAGGATTATTAGTGATGAAAACGTCCGGCCGAATCCTGAATCCGTTTACCTCATCCCTATCAAACGGAGTCGCATGACTGAACTAGTTTCACGACTGGCCGTTGCCCTGACGGGTCAACATTCGACCGCAAGATCGTGAATCACAGACGACAGTGACCCCTTTCAAAATATTGAGCAATTACCTTCAATTGGGCACGTCGATACAACTCGTGTAATTGTTTTAATCAACCTAGAACGGCAGAAAGTTCCTGACATATTTTAGACTTTCTTTAAAGGCATACAAGACGGTATCCTTTAAGTGCCTATTGGGTATTGATTCCGAACCAGTGATAGTAACTTTTTATATGTCTAAACAATTCATTAGTGTTACTGATGTAACAATGCACATAATTCAAGCGATATGGTAGATACCAACCTAAAAATGTATGTTTGTTCCGACAGTTATCAATAAGATTACTTACTTTCATGACTATTTTTATATTTTTGCTGATGTTGCCTGAAAATTGGCATAATTTTAGCATAGATTACTTTACCAACAATTTTTCTACTCAATCATGAGTGACCAATAAATAGATTTTAAATATCAATCTCCTTCTTTCGCTGAAATGCTCTTGTGCTGGTAGTCTACAACTTGACGTATCCAGCTCTGTCTGCAATTCTTCTTAGGTCGTCATCTCGCCTTTTCGGCTGGAGGAGCTACATTTACCGTACAAATATATTTATACTACACACGTACAAACGCCAACAATGAGATTTGATAATGATTTTTGATCAACACACATCAGGAACTCTTCTACAAGTTATATTAGCAGTTTATATTGTCCAGTCTTGAAGATATTACCAAACACGAAATATGTCGGATCCGATAGCGGTAAGCTATTTTTAATGCTCATAATCGCAACCAAATCACTTTAAATGCGAATAAAGCGTTTTCAAAAAACAAAATATTATTAATGAAGTCAAAAAACACGTTTAAAAAATCTCAAACTCTCGGTTAGTTTTCATAAACGAAATCTTTCCTTAGCTCGTTTCGTTTTTGGCCTACTACTACTAGGCTTGCAGGCAATTACTTGGTAGACAGAATCTATTTTTAAATTTAAACCCATCGAATCGTTAACGCAAATATTTACCACATCTCTCGAAGACACTTCCTAACATCACTTGACTTCTTAAGTCGAGTTCATTAAATCGCAATAAAAATAGTTAGCACATTAGATCAAATAGTGATCGATCGCAAATCGAGTCGCGGTGGTACATCGACCGCGCACGTGGATGTAGGTCAAGCGTGACGTCATCTGCGTACACGCACACCCACGCTTGTTTGACGATAAAATACAGTGAGACAACTCAATACTGATGTTATAAAGAATATTTAAGTGGAGGAATTGCAAGACAGATAACGGAAGACAACTTTCTTTTCGTTTTTATGTATCATTGATTGAACCTATGTAAGTGTGTAAATTTTGTATTTATTTGTTCAATAATTTTCAGTTGTGAGTTTTATTACAATCTACAAATTGATTGTATTTTATTCTTTAATGGGCTCTATTTCGCGTTTCTAGAAAATGGACTGTATTTATCGCGCTTCGACTGTCAAGCGAATTGTCACGTGCACCACTAACTTTGAACCCGATCGCGCTTTGAAACCCGCTCATATTTGGTGACTAACCTACATTGATATCTTAGATAGTTATAGAGCTTTATAAATTGAAATATTTTTGCCAAAATGGATTTCGTAGAAGAAAATTAGTTACCCATTCAACGTAACAAAAATATAAATATAAAGGCATATGTTTGTTTGTAGTTTTTGTAAGAAGAATATGACTACACAGCAACTGGCACAGAAAAATCCCACTGTTGATAACAGTTCTACTTTGCAAACCTATATAAATATGTGTATGTGGGAGCCAAAGGTGGACCATTAAGAGCTGGGTTGCTGAATTTAGTGGAAAACGGAAGGATTGTTCTCTTCTTACCCCTCCGGGAGAAAGGCGTGAATGTATGTATATCGATCACTATTGAATTAAGGTAAAAAAAAACACTTTGAATTCACAAATCAAATTTAGTAAAGTCTCCACAAATTTAAAAATATTGGATAACCATATTGTAATTGTATAGCATTGATAACTTTTTAAAGCTTATTTTTAACTGAAACGTGATAATGGTTCTCTACTAGAATTATTTACACTGTGCCCACAATTCCGCACGTACTCAACCGCTGATTGGTGGAAAATTTCGCCGGTGAATAATAGACTGGCAAATGATCGCAGTGATGAAGGATGTGGAGTTTAAATTTGCATACAGTTCAATATTACTAATGACATCTATAGAGCACATTACCCTCACTCCTACAAACTACAAGTATCTTACTCATATCGAAACTAGTGGCACGCCGTGGCTTCGCACGCGTACTATACCCGTTTATACATTTATTTCCACTGATTCTTCGCCCATATTGGTCGCAATATGATGTTACATAGCCTAAAGCCATGCTTATGTCGAAGTCCTAAGAAATAAATTCGAACTGTAGGTGTTTACCTGTTCACTGTACTATGAGCACCCAATTAAGATGTTGTCACTATTGACAAATAATTGTAAAGTGTAATTATCTTCAAAATGCAATTTTAAGAGAGGTAGGACTTAGCTATTTATGTCTCGAACTGGCGCAACCCGACTGAAATACCTCCACCTTACAGAAGACCGCAGCCAGACGCCAGCAAGCCTTCAAGGTGCAGTGCTTTATTATGCTGTAATTGTCGTCCTTAAGCTAGGACCTTATTACCACTCAACATTGGATGAGATGAGGTGCGCCATAAAAAAAATTCTTCGAAAGTATTTAACAGTCAGTAAGTTGATAATTTAAATTATGATGTGACAGTGTGCTTCATCTTCTTAGAAAATCTATGAGGGAATCGTGTTTAACAGGTATTTAAAAGTATCTCAGTTGGCTACCCAGTTAACAACCCTGTTGAAAAAAGTTTCGTTTCTTGACCAAGAATCGAACCCAGGATCTTTCATGCTGCACCTCCAACGTCGTCAATCAAAGTTTATTAAATAAAAGTAATCTTGATCCCAAGTTACTACAGTTGTTGTATCAAATTATGTACGTAGTTCACAATCAAAATAAGTTATCTCTAACAACTAGGTGACAGTGTTATCAAAACAAACACCGCAGACCTAACTGTTTGGAGATAGGTAGGGATTAAAAGGTCGTACAATGTTCCACTTTCCTTTATCTCATAGTAGGGTAATAGCATTCCCTTATCGGTTGTCAACTAATTCCTGTGCTATTACTTAATTAATGCGTTTCGCCATTTATTAATGTCTTCAATGTTCTAATTAATCAATTTGCAATCGGCTGGAGATCCAGATTCATCTAAGGTTCCCGACCATACTGTTATTTAGAGAATTATATGGTTGTCAAAATACTGTTTTTGATGTCCCGTGGTATCTGGGGCCAAAAATCTGTTTATAAAGTATACGCTCGTCCGTAAAGTTTGTTTTTTTGTAAACTACTGCTTTTTTTCTTCTCCATCCCTCATATACTGTTTTTTTTTAGAATAAAACTTCGGTACCCTAGATACAATGCAATAAATTTCAAACATTGGCTAGCTAAATGTAACAGCTTATTTTACGTGGGATTTTATGTTTGTTTTAAATTATTTATAACCTTTTCTTTATATGATACTTTGTTTCAACGTATATAAATCTTTATCTTAAACGATGTAGATAACAAATATAAACGTCAAACTTTATGTCTGATTTAAGAGAAAGTATGAATTAATACAACCTTTTTTTTTGTATTTTACTATGTCGCCTCGTAAAAAGTTACCGATTTATTTATTCCGAGTTAAGCTGTCTAAATATAGGTAACATGTATGTTTTAGATAAACATTTATGGTGTTGAAGTTTAGAGACCGCCATAATATTTTAATGGACGGTTAAGAATAGTGACATTATGGCAGGAATGCTTAAGGCATAGACAAGATAATAAATTAAACTCATCCACCAATCACGGATCACGGTTAACATTTGAAGGTATGTAAGTAAAAGTTACATGATTGTATGAAATAATTCTTATCCTACGGCGCTGGCGTAATAATTAATTTATGTTGCTGTTTCCATTCTTCTCTATCAGCCGTTTAAGAACTATTCTAGTCATGTTTCACGCACTATAATAGTTTAATACACATATATTTTATCTATTCATATGTTGAAAACGGATAACATATTTTGCCTATTTTAAGGCATTTATAAAGATATATATGCATTTACGGATAAAACGGGGGAAGTTCGCATAACAGTTCTGCGTATTGAAGATAGATACATACTTAAACTTAGAAGAGTATGCTGTATATCTTCAAAATTCAACTCTCTTTTGCGGTTAAAGCAAACTAACTCTACGCATACAAGTTACGAATGGCCGCTTGTATGTTATTAATCCGGATCACTACACTAAAACTAGCTATTTCTGTAACAAAATTTCAAGCGCAACATTCGAATAAATAAAATAATAAACTCCGTCCATAACAGCTTGGCATAAAAATGTTTAAATCTCACCGCAGCCCATAACTAGGCAAGCTACCATTTATATTAATGACGTTTCCAGCTTTTATGCCGCAGATGTATCACAATGTTGGTTGCATTACAATTTTATACAACATGTTTATACAAAAACAGTCAAAAGCACGTCAGATCATAAAATTGTATGTTATTTTATTTGTGTAGGTATACTGTAAAAACTTCAATTTTACTCAGCATTACAGTCTGCTAAACGGCAAACGCAGTTTGTCGCCAGCCTCTACTGCCGTCCTAACGAAGAGTGCATAAGTCGGATTTTTAGGCAAATTGTCTTAAGAACATATCCGTAATCAGGAAAATGAGCTCTATGTTTTCGCCTTAGACATCTTTTTAGAATCTTTATTAGTTTCGGTTCTGTTGGTTATCATAACTGCACTCTATATCTCTTATATTATGATTCATAAATAGCTAATCATAACCGAAATATCTTGCGTTATTCGATTTTATTATTTTTATAGTACTAAACGCCGTACTAGCGAACTTTAAATATTAGAAACAGAAAAATTTTATATCCCCTTGCGGTGCGGGAAAAAGGGAAAAGGGGAGATATTTTTTTTTTGTTTCTAATATTTATCTTGCGTTATTACATAAAATAACCGCAATAACTTCTTATATAGTTAAAGAAGATATATAGCCATTTGTACTTTGTGCCACCTGCGTACTTACGCGGTCAGCACAAGAACTAATATCTAAATGCGAGTAACATAAAGAAACAGAAGAAATTCATCTCCCTTGCGTTGCGGGCTTCGAACCCACGACCTTCACGTATCGCGCGTGGTGCTCTTCCAACTGAGCCGCAAGTTATCGTAGGCTACGATTTTTTCTGTTGTATCAACTTTTTAGCATCCGGTAAGTGCCCTCTGTCGATAAACTGGGAAGATGAAATTTATCTGTTTCTTTAAGATATTTAAATATCGCTAGTGCGTCGTAAATCACTATAAAAAGTTGTAAATATCGAAATGTGGCTGGTTACCGTAAAAATACGATTAATAGGCTAACAACGTCTTTTGTATAGTGATACCAAGCGAAAGAAAGCCAGTTCCTTATAATTACAGTTAAAACAATGCAACAATTTTGCTTGTTAACAATATATTTTGCTCACTCATAGTCAAGACAAAAGCTCGTCAGACTACACATTTCGGTCTTTGCACCGCCCTTATATCTTGCGCATAAGAAATAAAATCGTACTGCATGTAAAACCTTGACGTGCTGTAGACGGTACAACATCCGCGTCCATGCTCTTGGCGCTCCAAAATAGCCGGCTAACGACGAGGCGAGCTGCGGGGCGGAAGTAGTGTAGATGCCGTCGAATGATGAGTTCTCCAACGACCCGATAACTGAGCAATTTATTACTTGTTTACTATATCTTAGGGTACAGCACTTAGGACAGTGTTACCAACTTTGGCATTTTCCCCTAATTACGGGTAAATTGAATTTTTAAGGGTATGAAGTTTTCACTTTCTGAAATAGGTTTTCGCTTATGAGTACCACTCTAACTGTGAGCGTACACACAGCACATCCAGACCCAAGCCAATTTATAAAAGTTCATGGCCCGAATTTACTTAACTGAGATTCAAACCCGGGACATACTGCGCTTTGAGCGACTACCTTACCCACTTTGGAAAAGGAGAGAAAGGTTATATGATTATATTGATTTCTTGAAGGTACAAGAAATGACTATATTAGGATTACTGCCCCTATTTGATGTGACTAATAAATAATCGAGATCTTTAAAAAACAGATTTTAATGGTTTCTTTTACTTTAATTTCGGGTACAGAATTTCTAATATTAATTTCAGATATCAACCTGTTTTTTATTCATGTAAAAATTCAGCTCCATATACACGAACCTGCTTTTAATGCGGCGTAAAAGTAAAATGGACCAATAAGAGCTAAGTGTTAACTAATAACAGTCAATAGACCCCCCAGTTGTAATAATAACCATTTAAAACCACACTAAACATGCAATCCATGGGGTACATCCACTGCAACGACCACTTGCATGCACGGAAGTTGCATTAGCTCGCATATGCAATCGTATGCATGATTAGACCTCACGGTCGTATACTGCAATCTGGCACTAACATAATTTACCAAGCCCTTGCCTGAGGTTTAGCTGGTACACGGACTTTTACAAAAGTTAAATTCAGCATATACTGGACAACATAACATACATTGCTCTGATTCCGTGGTAAGTAGCTTGAGCACTTGTGTTACAGAAATCAGAAACAAACACGGCACCACAACACCCATAATACAATATTGACCCAATATACAATTGCCGAGTATGTTGGAGTTAGGCCCTTGAAGTTGTTAAGGAATTCTAAAAAGATTTCCAGAAGCTATAAATTGTATGCTCTTTTCAAATTTCTACATTGCCACCAAGTATATCGAAGGCAATCGCTAGGAAATTTACATCAATTAAAAAATGGCGTCTTATCTCTTCACGTCTAGGATTTGCAAAGTACTCATGACGGCTTATTTATATCCTGTTAAAGTGAATAAATAATAAACTAGAAGCGACTAGCTTGACAAATCAATTTCAATGATTATTACTCTCAAGAGTTGTTTGATTTGTCATGTCTGGTGTTTTTTATTTCATTTTCCTCTTCGACATATTGCACATTTACTTGAAAGTTAATCAATTTGATTAGAAAAAGCCACCTTTGAAAGTTTATATGGGAAAATGTTTATTTTAAGTTAGAGATATGAAAGTTGGCACAAATATAGCTCTATTAAAATATAGACTACTTTTTGTTTCGTATATTAGGGGAGATAGGGGTAAAACCGACCATGAAAGGATGTAGTCCACGCGAACGAAGTCGCGGGCACAGCTAGTCTTTCCATAAACTAGAACCCGGTATCCCGGAAATAATTACGCTAATAATTTTATTTTAATGAACACAATCTGCATACGTCCCAACGTGTATGATAATAAATGACAGCATAAGTGTTATCCATAAAAACTTATTAATAGGATAATCGGTAGCAGGTACATCCTGCAATTAAAACATCCTTTAATGTATGCAAATCGATTTAGAAATTGCTGTTTTCCGGATCGACGAAGACACATTCATAAAATGAACAAAGTAGGGAATACAGTGACAATATAACGTCTTCAGATAGTCATGCCAGGCATGACTCAGTCATTTATGGATTTCCCAAATATATTTCTACTGACGCCATAGGGAATTTGCTATTACTCTTCAATGCCATGCTACCCACTAAAAAGTTTCCGGTAAAACTCTAAATAATCGACACAGAACTCCAATTTTAACAAACCCCAACATCTCTCTGAGCTTTTTATTATGACACTACTACCAGCTAGCAAACAACTAACTAACTGACCAGTGTATGCGGAAGCAACTTTTTTACAAAATGAAAACAATGTTCTAAAAAGGTTGTACCTCATTCATGCCAGAACACCTGAATACAATGGCTTTGCATTATATTTTTGGAACAGGTTTACTTACACCATCTAAGATCTGTCTACTGTGATAGACTACACTAAAAACGGGGAAAGGCTAGCTGTGCAAAAATAAACGTTATCCTTGGACTGCATAATATTGCATAGTGCGCAATTTTCATATAAGCTATAGATGATAGCTGCGAAGCCTTCAACGAACTTCAGGAAGACCAGCCGCTACCGCCACTGAATGTCTGCGTTGTCCTTTCTTTTGTTTTAAATTTCCAGACTGCCGTAATATTATATACATTGTGGTAGAGCCCTGAGAAAAATCTGAGTCAGGCCAAGTGAAGTGGCAACGTGTTTGTAAGTCATTAACATATTAATGGCGGTTGAACGGAAGCAGTGACGCATTGAGCTTGGACAAAAGAGTGGCGACACGTGCGATTGTTTCAATTTGAACGAATAAAGAGTGTATTGACTGACTGACCGAATGACTGACAAGTGAGAGTCGAAATGTGCGAGTATTGTGCAAGTGAAGTACAACCATTTCCGCAAATCTTTCCGAATTGTGAAGAATGTACAAGCACACAAACTTATCAAACTGAAATATAAAGAAGCCCGGCTGTTTAATCTTAGCGCTTAAATTAACGAAATTAAAGAGCGTGAAGAAACATCTTGCGGGCCAGTATGGCGATGCTAACGGATAGGATATTTTGATATCAAATCCGTTGTCATCGCGATGTGGGTTCCTCTCTTGCTTACATCAGGCTGGGAGGAGCCAATATACTGCGCTACTTCTATATAAAAAAAAACGACAAAATAGAGAAACAAACTTTTACGTTGACTATACTTATCCAATACCTATATAATTACGCTATTTGGGGACGGCGGCCATCTTGGATTTGAAATTTATCCTAGTTAAACATAACTTTAACGCTTTTATGTAATACCTAAATTAAGGGAGTTGTGTAAAAATATGTAATGCGATATTTTGGTGCGGCCATCATCTTTGATCGCTTTCCATTAAATATAGCTAAGAATACTCCCGACTCATCAATCACAACTCGATTTACTTAACTTAGGGCTTACTCCTTTAGTCTTATTTCTCCTTTTCGAAGCAACGAATGCATATGTTCACACATACTGTTTTGACACTCACAAAACACAATTATGGGTCACTGAGGTTGCGTGTTGGTCGTTTCTTGACCTTTGCTCGTCAAATTTGGCACTATTGTGCTAATGCTCGACCCTGGCAAGTGCTATTAACCTATGTGACGACGATTTTGCAATAACGTAGAATAATTTTTAATAAGTTTATTAAAACCATCAAAGAAAAGTGGTGATGACCTTATGAAAAGAATGACTTAAGTCGTCATTTTATTTGAAGAATCATTAATTTTTGTCCCGAAGTATTATTCTGTTTTTGTAATATTTATTAAGAAAACTGACACTCTATTGAGTAATATTTTTAAGTGAGATGTTTTCTTACTGTAAATGTCTTTATAAATACCGTATTTTTTTTATTTCACAATATTCACACAATTTGGTTCTAAAGACAAATTATGGAATTTAGGTGGTTATCACAAAAAGCGAACTCTTTTAGACAACATAAAAAGGTAGAGAAAGTAGTAAATGAAGAAAAAGATAAAAAAAAGTAATGAAAATAAATCCGTAAACCACAAAAAAAATTTAACATTCTTGAACTAAAATTCCAGTAATAGATTTAAAAAGATACAAACAGATCTGCATTTATCTGTAGCGACAATGGAAATCCTCCATCTCGACATACTGTAAGATGCGCGTGCGCACCCTATCGCACTCAATCAACCGAACAAGTGTGTAATCAGATGTTTTCCACAGAATGCCCACATTTCGGCGTCAGTTTAACGACTGGGGGCGTCGACCCGGCATTCGCGTGTTGCGCAACTCATGCGCATCGCGCTCGAGACAAAAGATCAATGCCAATTGGTCGAACTTAATAAAGCTCAGCAATCGAGTTGCTAATTTCTTCTTTTTTTCATGCTGAGGTTTTTTGGTGGACTGTTATTTTTCGCCCTGTATATTTTTACTGTAAAAATTTTTTTCTAAAGTCTAACGTTTTAGTTTATCTTTATTCCCCTAGTGCTACCAATTTAGGCGATGAGGTGTGGGGCCATTATAGTGGGTAGCATCCGCTCTTCTTAGAGCAGTACTACACGCGTTACTGCCTTTTCCCCAGAGTACGAAGCGTCTATACAACCCTACCCCTCTCTAAAAAAGACCCAAGCAATTTAGAAAAGTGCGTTTCCTTCGTTCTGACTGGGTACAGAACCGAATCTTTCCCGCTTCATAAATTCGGTGTTTATTTTTCAAGCAGGTATGATGCCCATATGTCTCCATGACTTTGACAACGTTCGTTTATCCGGTCCGCGATTAGTTGACACCCACTTTTCCAAAAAAGGCTTATCGATATTTCATCGCCTGTTAACATCCGAAGAATTTTAAAATTCTATGGCTTGGAAATATTCGAACACCGTCCACGTTTTGCTTATTTCGGCAAATAGCACTAAAACATTTAAGTATTTCTTTTTGAGGAGATTGTTTTGATACCATTATGACGGTTATGTTTCCCAAAATGGTTTAACCAATTTTATTTATCGGATATAGTCTTGTTCTTTTACAATCATGGCAATGTTACTGCCGGAAAAGGAAACAAGAAATTAATTTTTTGGCTTTAAGGCAAGTGTTATGGTTAAGTTCAACAAATGGAGCTAATTTGGTTATATATCATAGCAATGTCGGATTTACATATCTGCCATTTCAAGGATAATTTAAAAGAGGTGACTGTCACAAATTACGCCACTCGAACTGCTTTTTTATTTATTTTAAATTAAAAAAAAATGTCTAGTTTAATGATTCGAAATCTTCTGATGTAAAGGCAAACTTGATACAACATAAAATTCGCCTAAAGTAATAGTGATCACAATTTCACCAACATTTAACCCTTTTCACGCAATGTAGTTTCATCTTGTCTACTATTTTTGGTGCGGAACACCAAAAACTATCGATTAGCTGTCTCAACCGTCATCAAACCGTTTGATCTTTTATAGATCGGCTATTAACTTTATTGGCGCCTAATTTATGCCGTATTTATTTATAGCGTTGTTCTGAGTCTTTTATTACGATTCACAAATCAAGGCAAGTTCAGCCGGTTTTCTGGTATTGATAGGATACTTTGTTTCAATCACAATAAACTTGAATTGATCCTATAAAAATGATCATCATTAAAAGTTAATGATTTGAAGCTTTTATTTTTGCATAGCATTAAATGGCAATAGCAAGAGGTTACCGACCTGACCGTTAATGAACAGTAATAAAATGCATTTTTTTATGTAAAAATCTTCTAATATATTACCTTAATCAATTTCAACTATTTCAACCTTACTTTATTTGAAATGTTATATGGTGGTCATTATGGACAAATTTAGTTCTCTACTTTTACACCAAACACAATACGACGATTTTGCCAGATAAAGAATCATATTTGTAAACATTTTTAAGTATTCGATTTGTGTTCAAAGAAATAATATACAAGATTTAAGCTGTAATCAGTTAATTGCTGAGTATCTTGTTGGATATACTTTTAAGTTTCAAGCCATTTAGCAAAAATAATTCGTAAGAGACTTAGGACGTTACAGATGGCAGAGAATGTGTTAAGGAGAAACATCAATGAGCACAACTGAGCGTGTTGCGGAAGTATCAAATCTAATCCATCACCTTTGAGTACCTTTTCAAATGTATTGTTCGCGGTCCTGTGCTATCCTGATTCGACACGTTGTGAGCTAATCACGGATGTTATGCGCTAACACACTTTAAAGAACTGACTTAACACACCTAACGCAATGAACTAAGTTGACTCAATTGCGCGGCGCAGCGTTGCTATAACATATACACATTACAGTACCGTTACCTGCATTAAAGTTCTTCGAAGGCTCGCTCAGGTTTTTGCGCACGCGCAGCCAAAGATGCCGAATTGTTCGGTTTATTTGTATACAAGCGAAGTCTTCAAAACGTGGGTAGGATATTTTAAACGACAAGATAATTTTCTTGCTTGTAACGTTTCTGCTAGTGAACTGTCCAAGTTTTATTTTTTTAACTTCACCTTTGTTGCTAAAGTTTATTATTTCTTGCTATCTTTAATAATATTACTTCTATAAGATGACGAGTATGTCGCAGTTCTAGATGAAAAGTCCAGAGAGGCATTCTCAATAGTAAAGTTTTGTTCAGCTTGTTAAATAAGCTTATTCGTGTGTAAATATAAGTGTAGGTATTCGAGAGAGGAATTCGTAAACAATACTAACTCCAACAACTATATGTACATATGTATACGTTTTAAGTTCCTGGAGTTTTAATCTAGGGGAGCGGTATATGTATAAGAATTGTGTGTAAATTGTATGTATGATTTCAGCTAAACATGCCTATGTATATACCTAAATCAGCTAGCTGACCGTCAATCTATGACTGGATTTTATATAATTACCTGAAACAAAGTAAAAACATTATTAGTAACGAATACACAAAACGGACTTAAAATTAATTCTACAACATTACAAAAAAACATCATTAATTAGTTATTAAAACAATAATTGTGTGAAAATGCAATTGGCATAATTATACTATTTGTTCTGCAGTAGTATCATTGTATGTTTCATGTTTCACACTAACTGTTGCCCAAGACTTCGCATTTTTGGGATAAAATGCATCCTAATGTTAGTCTAGTATGTCATCTCTCTTTCTACCAAATTCCATTCAATCCGTTCAGCAGTTTTCGCATAAAATAGTAACAAATACACGTCCAGATATCAAGACATCCATTCATATACTCCAAATTTTCGCGTTATAATATTATTAGAATTATACATACGTTTATCTAGGTAAAGATATATGCTTAAATAAGTCATAACAAATCGAATTTACTATAGTTTCTGAGGTTTTTAACTTGTCATCGCCAAATAATCAATCATACTAAACCTTAGTGACAAAGTATGACACAATGAAATAATGATGTTTCGAAAACACATTTTTTCTTTGTTTGCATTGAGTTACGTATTTGTAGGTGACCTACTTTTTGGAGCGTCATTTTACCAGTTTTTGTAGGTATTCACTATTAGTGACTGGTATATCTTGTTTCCACAATCAATTCCCATATACAAGAAGATATTTTTGATATTATTAAACTGCTACCACTTTACTACTAACTTACGAATACCCCTAACTTATTATACATAATCTGAGCAACAACAGAAAACTAGGAGACTGTGTCTGCTATTGGGATGGTAGGGCAAGGGATTTGTAGGTGACGATTAGTATTAAACCTTACACTATTATACTAAGATATAATTTGCATAGTTTTTGGCAAGTAGCGGTTTGCTAAAAACCATTATCATTGGAAATTTCTACCTAAGTATAAAAACATAAGGAACATTACTGTTCCTCACCTAAATATCTCTTACCTAGTGTGCAACATGTCCCTAAGTTCTTTGTAGATGGTGATTTGGTATTAAGTACTGTCATATCTTCATGATTACCAAACATAGACGTCCAAGAGAAAAACAAATTTGCACTATAATTGCGGCTGTGGCTAACTTTTTATAACAATTCTAGTTTTAGAACGGGTCTAGTTTTAGACAAATCAATTAGACAGCTCTATCAAGAGTAGATTCACTATAATTGCTCTCCGATAGTCACTGAATCAAAAATAGTGTTCATTAATTACAATACGTGGTCCGAGGAGGATAAATCTATAAAAGCGGCATAATGGCTATTGTCTAAATATATTGTTAATTGCGGTCAACGAACTGTCAGCTAGATCAAAATTGACAATTGTCTGACGCGTATCTGACACATATTCGAGTTTCCCATTTGACAATGCACACACCGTTGCGGACGCCTATTGTTTTTTTTTGTGCCAAATTTGGCATGTGTGGGTGTCATTTTTATACATGAGGGCTGTCAAATTTCACAACATTAGAACCCAAAATACGCCATAGGTTCCGTTTTGAGTACAGGGCTACACATCCTGGTAATTCTCAACACCATGTCAGACTGTACACTTTAGACTCTAGCGCCCCTATGTCTTGCGCACAAGAACTAATACCAAACAGCAAGTGTTTACTGTGACGTGCTGTTGACTTCACTATGAGGGCATAGGCAAGCCATTGTTCTATATTCCTCATTTGCTTTATACTTGACAACAATCCCATAGTCGTTACATTTGGGCCTCCTTTCCAAATGTACGGCATAATGCTGAGTGGATAACCTTTTTGGCACATTGTAGACTTAAAACGATGTATCTATGTAATTTTTACTGTTAAATGTTTTGTGCCAAATTTTTTTTTCTTTCTGTCTTTCTTTTCTTTCTTTCTTTTCCTTCTTTCTTTCTTTCAAGTCTAATTTACGCGCGCCTTTTGACTTTTTTCTACAAACAACTAAAAGCTTGATTTTTGGTGTGGTCTATGTGGTATACACATCAATATGACAAGGATGTATTCTAAATTAAAACATTATGATAGTCTATTTCCAAAAACCATAGTGAGCGCATCTCCCAATCTTTCCAAATCTCACTCGTTCAGCTCTTGAAGAGCTAATATTGTTACATCAAATCTCGATCATGTCAAAGTCTATATTCGACCTATTCCTAACATATTGTATGAGCAACAGTAATGGAAAACCGGAATCGTCCAATATCGCCATTTTGCTGTTTTCTGTATTATTTATTTTCAGGGTTATCTATTTGATTTTTTTCATTCACTAGCTGTTGCCTGCGACTTCATTCGTGTTTTCTCTGATTTATGTTCCATAAGTATCTCATGCATCAATCTAATTGATTTCATCTAAATACATTGAGTAGTGTTTTCGTAAAAACCACATACATGCATTCGCCCAAAAATGCATCTTGAAGATGATATACATATGTATATGGTATTATCTTTTACACCAGTATTAAGACACAGGACACCAATCAGAGCAGGTTAGTTATACAGGGCACAGGGACACTACCCTGTAGGACGTTAATTAATGTTTATCTGGCAACAAAGGCAACACATATAGGGTTGCTTATCTTACACGGATTATCGATTTGGAGTAGAAAAAACGCTGCATTGAAAGTCAACAAATAAATTAAAGATAACATCTGTGTGTATTCAATGTAAAGATCCGATGTAAAAGAAATAAACACAGCAGGAGATATCATTAGAACTCGTGACAGCCCTGACCACAATGATGATGACGAATTGATTGACCCGAAATGAGGGCAACGAATTCGAGTGTGGGAGTTCAGGCTAATGATTCGAGGTCCGAGGATGAAAAGGACCGTTGCTGGCCCAGTGGACCGCAATTGCTGTGACCTGGTCATGGATCGAGATCGAGCTGTACTTGCCTCCTTCATGAGGATTTAATTGGGTCCATAGAGACTGATGACTTTTTTTAGTTTAGACATTTAAAAGTTCGTTAAACGAGAAAAAACCTCAAACATACATCCATTCCTCCTCGACGACCTCGGTGGCGCAGTGGCTAAGGTACGCGAAAGGTCCCGGGTTCGATTATTAGTCAGGTCAATGTGGAAAACGAACTTTTCTTAATTAACTTGGATCTGGGTGTGCTGGGATGACGCCCCCAGTTAATATCCGTCGTCTGGTGCTCATATTACACGGGGAAACCTTACTCAAACTCAAATATTTCTTTATTCAAGTAGGTTACATATAACACTTTTGAATCGTCATTGAATACAATGCAAAGTGATTCTACTTCCGGTTCGAAACCTATATCTACCGAGAAGACAACGGTAAGAAACTCAGCAGATCATTTACAGTATCAGTATCTAACTTATTGCTATGTGTAGCTCACTTTGGACCAAGTCATATAGTTTTGGTTTTGATGAGTGATGAAACAAATAAGTACTCAAGTAAGATTTTACTTTCGAGAGGTAAGCTGGAGCAGACCAGTCCCCAAAGGTGGGACCTGTGCACCTTAGTTTGAGACCAGGTTATTGGTGTGGTTGTCTGGCGTTATTTTTTTATATTTATGCAAAAATTGCATTTATCAGATCAGACCAGAATTAGGATACCAATCAGGGCAGGTTAGTTAAATAGACGAAGTAATTCATACTATCCTTAAGAATAGGTTCATAGTTAAAGATGGTACAGTTAACATAATTATTTAATATAGGTACACCTCAATACCTTGTCACATAAAACGTCAGCGTGTATAAGTAAGTCAAATAGACAGTTAGCTTAATGTGACAAGGTACTGAGTTGTTCTGCAACTGAAGATGCGGACTATACGTATTAATGATAAAAACAAACGAATTCGGCAACAAAGGCGACACAGCCAAGACAATGGTCTACTAGTTATCACGAATTTTTGTCATCAAAATAACGGCAAAGGTTTCAGCGAGAGCATTCACTGACTGCACACAATTGCGCATCAAGGGAGGAAAACTGACTATTACAGCGCACATTTTAATGATACAAATCGAGTATACATCAGTCAAAGGGAGGACCGAATATTTCGATTTATCCGAGACTTTGTTATGATTTTTATTTTTATTTAATTAATCAAGGAAAAATACAGCATACAACACACACCTAAACTCATATAATTCTACCAAATCTTTTTGACCGACGCTTCGCTTCGCCGTACATCATTTCACCGAATCATATAAATTTGTATGGCTCGGCAAAACGACATGAGCCCCATCTAAACAAATAAATGTACGCATTTTATCCATAAGTAAACTAAGGTATATATATACTATAAACTTACCAATGATGATTAATGCATAAAACATGTTGAGTCGAGAAGGTAAGTTCAGAAGTAATACAAGTAAAAAAAAGGTTGATATTCAACTATAGAAGTGATAGACCATTTTTGGACCATCCCATCCCGTTGCATGATGATTTTAATTATCAGTTCGGGATTTTAAATGGTTTTTTTTCTAGAAATATTATATAGTAGAGTAAATTACACATCACAAAACTATCGGGTTCAATGAACACGGAAAAATGCCAATATAATATTTCCTTTCTGAAAATAGATATCAATTTTGTTTTCGTTTATCGTCCTCATTCAGTCATGCGAAATTAAAAACTAAGCTACCCAATATTTTGTACTACTACATTTCGGTTTTAGTGTAGTTCAGCCATCTCCTTTTACTTTTTCGTATCTGTGAAGGCACACGACAGTCCATATCCATTCAACATCGGAACCGAAGCATGTCTGCCAAACTTACGGCGCGGCCTGATTACAAATCCCTTGTAATCGCGCCCTGGCCACGCGAACCAGCTTATTGATTGTCTACGAAACCAATACTGGCGCCCTTATTCTGGCATTGTCGATCCCTCCTCTCGAAACTTTACTCAGTGGGAAGACGGTTACGTTTCCGATATACCAGGACCAGACAAAACTTTGATATCAATCCCAGCTGGAGTAACCATCCGATATTTAAGCGGTAGGTATAAAAAGTAGTCGCCTGTTTTTGGTTTCTAACCCGTTCAGCTAAACCATCTATTCAGTAGTTTTTGCATGAAAGAGTAAAACACATCCAAACACACAGTTTTACATAGTATAAGCTGAATACGTTACTCTTATTGTTATAGTAAGTTGACGAGAGGTAGAATAAATATAATACTCGTGCAAGTCCAAATATTATTTCCTACCGATCTTATATCGAAGGCTAAATCAAGTATACCACCACACTAGAACGCGGTAGTTCTATTAAGATCAGCCACAGAAGTTCAATCCCCCAATAACAATACAGCATCTCGAGTAGGATTGCTCAATGTGGGCTATTTCTCAAAATGAGCATTATTCGAAACCTTATATGTAAGGTGTGGAAAATGGATAGATGTGGGAAAAATACAGAGAATCGAATACACAAGAATTTGAAAATATAAATGATATAAAAAAGCTATCCATCACAAGACGATATAAAGCCATTTTTTTTTAAATAAATATTGTCACATCAAAGATAAGAGATAGGTCGGTCGTAGCAAAAAAAAAGTAATTAAGTGATCAAATTCGATTTGCGAAAGTAATTTCCAAAGAAAATCTGCAATTTGTAAAATCTAATCCGAAAACCCCAATTCGTGGATTTAAGCCATACTTTTAGGCAAATTCACAAAAATGGTATCCACAGTCCTCATCTCGAGGTACCACTCGAGTAATTTCCTCGAGGGCAGTAACAGATCCGATGCTCCCTCGAATACCGGTGTCGGGGACCGTGTCGCGAGTCCTAATAAAATTTTATCGGCTCGGTTATCTGTGCGGTTAGACGTTTCGAATGGAAAAAGGGCAAATATTTACCCACTTGACTGCGTTTATCTTGCCCTACTTAACTCGAACTGGCGAATCGAAGTTTCGTCTTCTGAAAGTGAGTTGCCCGTTCTTTGCTGGTGGGTTGGGTGAAACGAGAAATATGCCTTTATTGTAGTGTTTTTAGGAATTCGTACCCAAAAGGATAAACGGGAAGTTGTTACTAAGACTCATGATATTAGACATAAAATTATAATTAAATTAACTCAAGTAAAGAGAGGTAGGGCATGGCGATTTATCGCTCGAACTGGAGCAGCCCGACTGGTGAAATACCTCCACCTTACAGAAGACCGCAGCCAAATAACAATCACTTCTGTGTTGTTGTATTCCTGCGTGTGAGTAAGGTTTCCAGAGCTCCTGGGGGGCGCTACACTAGTAGCAGGGGTCAAGCCTTCAAGGTAAGGGCAACAAGTCCAGTAACAAATTTATTATGCTGTACTTGTCACCCTTAAGCTAGGACCTCATTACCACTTAACATCAGGTGGGATGAGGACAATCTTGAAGTGCACTAAAAAAATATATTAACAAATACAAAATAATCTGGGCCCTAAATTGTAGCAAACGAGTCTTAATCGAACAAAATTGTCTCTTTACAATCAAGATAGAGGCAAATTATAAAATTACGTCATTTTGTGTAACAAACATTGCTTTAATAGGTCTACAGATGGATCGACGACCTTAGAAGGTCGTTGCGAGCCGTTACGTGTAGGGTCACCACCTCTTGGAGTGTGAGAACAGGACAACAGTCGTAAATGACAGGACAGCAATACTAAACACAAATTCAGCCACAATATATCACTTAGAGGTCGATACAACAGAAATAATTAATTGCCTACGATAACTTGCCTACCCTAAGTAGATGTGTGATAGTTGCTAGCTCTTTGCAACTGCAAAACACACTCAACCTAATGCATTTCTATTACACTGTCAAAAATTATATTCAAAGCTGAATAATCCAATGATGTCATTTATAATATTTTAGCCAGTCGACTTGCCTACAACAGAACGAAAACGGCACCAAACGGAATACCGTATAAATAAAAATCTTACAATACTTGTAAAAATAATCTTAGCTTTTAAGTGTCATACTTCATACCAGAGCCTATGTACTAAAACTTAGTTTACAATTAAATGTTCGATTTCCGCGTAAATACAAAAGCTTGGCGTCCCTAGTTACGTGGTCAGACAGTCCCAAATTGCCGGTTATGGCAGACTATGACGAATCTTTTATTTCTATTAATAATCAGAACGCTGATATGGTATAATATAATAAACATTTGAAGACCTTAACCCGAGTTCCAATCATATACATTGGAACTCGTAATAGGAATGCTACAGAACTATAATAGGACCAATTTAAATGTATTTCAAAAATATATTCAACCCTTATGTTTTTAAAATAAGTTAACGGGTCAAAACGACAAATCTTTCCTCTTTATAATATTAGTGTAGATATATATTTTTTCTTTCAAAAGAACCCTCTCCTAACCATAAAAAACACAAAAAAAGAAGTTAAATTGGTCAAGCCGTTCACGCGTGATGGCGTGATTGAAGGGATTAATTATATAAATCTATTATATAAAAATGGATCGCAAAATGTGTTGGTAAGCGCATAACTCAACAACGCTTGGACCAATTTTGACAGTTCTTTTTTTTAAATGTTCGCTGAAGTCTAAGGATGGTTTTTACGGCGAGAAAAATTCGAATAATTGCCGGGAAAGAGGGCTATCTTTAAAGTTTTAAAGATAGCCCTCTTTTTCCAAGTACAAACGTTTTCTAACTAAAATTTAGAGTCAAGCCACATTCCAAATCTTTTTGACAGGACGAAGTCTGTCGGGTTCGCTAGTTAAAGATAAAGAAAGAAAATGCATTTATTAACAGAACTCACATGCTAAGCCGATTGCATGATAAAAACTACAAAAAAAAATATTAACTGCAAAAAAAAAAACAAGATAAAATTTCAGTTATAACAAAGACCTAAATAAATGAGTGGTGATGGTGATTGATGAATGACGGTGTTTTGTAATGAACATAGACAATTTGAGGTTGCTACGATAAGGTTCTAGTGGGACGTTTGGAGGGCAAGGTCGGGGCCGTGGGGTCACGGATCGGAAACGGTAACGGCCCTGACTTATTACGCAGTTTCAACTTTCCAATGACTTTTAGGTATACTTATGACAAACTTAAAGTAGGAATAGATTTTAGAATTTTTTAGTAGTTCTTCACGCCAAACCATTGGGCTAGAGCAATAAAATTTTTCCGGTTTTTTTTTTAATATAAATTTAAAGTCGGAATGTTGATAATAATATTTTTTTCATAACTAAGAAAGAAAAGTTTATATAGTGAAATGAAACAGAATATAAAGTACAACAACTTAAAATCGATTATTTATCGTACTAACGAGTTATTTTATCATGTATGCTTAATAATATTTTTTTCTGTATTCAATATAAATTGATTTATAGAAAAATATTTGAATAAAATCAACATTCGATTTACTAAATAAATCGTTTTTTACTACCTCTTTGACTTTATAATTTTTTTACATAATCAAAAAATAAATTACCAAGTCAATATTAACTAAAATTCCCTTCAGTTGGTGTTAATATTGTAAAACAAACTAAGTTTTTAGATTGAAATGTATAGTAGTTTAGTAGGACAGCGTGTGGCATTGAAAAAGATACTTTATTACGAGACTTTTTTCTATTCGCTGTATTTTTATAATCGTCCTATCGACAAACATCGATTCTCCGGAGAAACAAATGCGTCACTACAAGACCACGATTCTTGGCACTTACTCATAATTTCACACTATTACGGACACACGGAAACACAAACATAGCAAATAAAAGTAGGAAACGCTTCTGAGGAAGCATTTTTAATAAAACGCCATATTTGCCGAGAAACTAAATGATTATAATGTGATTAGCGTCGTAATTCCAATAGCGACGCAAATTAGTTGTGTACTCTTATGAATGTAAATATTAATAATTGTGTTTGTCTTGTAATTACTAATCTAGCACCATTAAGGAGTGGACCAGGCAGCCTTGGTCCGGTATGGATATATTTTATTCACGTACTTCGTTTATTAGGATTACCTATTACCTCTAAGAGGAAGTAAGATTGTGTCCTTTAATATAGTATGACGTGGATTGAATTTGAATATAATTGGTATATTGGATACTGCCACCGTTAAGAAACTATTTTAAGATGTCATTACGGTAAAATAAGGACTTTATGTAACAATATGACTTTATGTAAATAATCGGCCTTATTTTATATTGGCAAATTATCTTTAAAATACTATTATAAAATGCACCGAAGCTATTTAATGATGTGTTGATAATTAAAACTGTGACGTCACAAATTGCTATCATTTAAGAATGTATTCAAAATCACGTTTTTGGTTCACTCTTTACGGTTTTTTTTGTTTGCTTCTATGATTTCCGTAGCCGAGGCAAGCGGGCTAGACTCTGGCGTCGCGCCATCATTGTGGTCGCGAGTTCGATCCACGCTCGGGCCAATATGCGAAACAAACTTTTCCATATTGTCTCGGGTCTAGGAATTGTGGTATTGCCACAGAACCGAGACCCGAGACAATATAGAATAATATAATTGTATCAGATTTCTGTGAGATAAGTGCTTAAGATACTTACCACAGAATCAGAGCAATATAAGTGATGTTGTCCAATATTTATTTATTAACATAGAAGGTTTGGTCCTCTCCGTGTTAGGTTTATTTCAGCCCTAAACCGGTTCATCGGCCGGTTCCCTTGTCTCAGAGTAAAAACATTCGCGGAACATTGTGACTTTTAAACAGCTCTTATTCGGCTTCGTGCCAAACGGACGGTATGCGGAGTATTTCCTGGACAAGTAATGTGTTCGCAATTAACTAACCGTTACCGTTCTGGTCAGTGTATTTAAATATTTCTTTGTTCACTGCCCGGTTAAGTTCAATGAAATAAGTTCAATAAAATCTAGCGAGTTGTGTCGCGCGCGCAGCAGTGGTAAAAAAGTAAAATTATTCACCTATTGTTTACTTAAATATGTTGTAACCTACAAGCCTATGGTCTCCATAATTGGAGGCTAGCCATAGTTACGGAAACACGAATTAGTGGTCACAAACCAGAAATATGTTCCAAAATATCCGAAACATACGACCTTGACGTTAATCGAACCCAGGACGCCCATATTTTCTCTTATTGAACAAATTTATTGTACCTGTCAAACGAGACTTCTTCCACGAAGCAATATATTTCGGGAAATTTGTTAGAAAGAGATGAGATAAATACAATATCCTTTAAGTCTCTCTTTCTACCAAATCGGATCGAAATCTTTTCAGTAGTTTTTGTGTGAAAGAGTTTCAAAAAACAACTAGGTATACCTTTCCTTCTTAATAAGTTTTTTTCCTAGAATAAGTGAAGAAAAGACAGTATATATGCACTTCTACACTAAATACAAAATTAACTGTAGTGACATATGTATATTCATACAAAATTATTTAATTTGGCCGTTTAAACAATATAAAAGCGATATATAACTTTTTGTTTCGAATATTAGGGGAGATAGGGGTAAAACCGAAATGATGCAGTCCACGCGAACGAAGTCGTGGGCACAGCTAGTACAAGATAAACTCTCTCACAAAAACAGATTTAAATTAAATTCCGAATTTCCCGAAACCGTTTTAACTAACGCACGAGGGCATTTACATTGTAAGAAGTTTGAGTTTGTTCCAAGTCCAAGTCTGCTTAAAAGTCAAAGTCAACCCATTTAGATTCATCCAGGCGACATTAATGCGCATACATTAGTTTACGAAACCATAGGGAAGGGAACTAAACCATGAAAGTTACCGTAAACCATTTCAAGTATGGTAACAATTTCGATAGTGCAATTGATAAATAAAATGCGCCAGACAACCACACAAATTACCTGGTCTCAAGCTAAGGTTTTCCCTACAAGCACCAGACGCCGGATACTAACTGGGGGCGTCATCCCAGCACACCCAGACCCAAGACATTGACCTGACCCTTTGCGCTTTGGCCGCCTACCTTAGCCACTGCGCCACCGAGGTCTCAGCTCAGCATGAGCTTAGATTATTATCGATACTGACGATACTGACGGCAACTATCGAGAGACTGCCAGTGGTCTAACGATAGTCAAATCTGGTAGGTATTTATTTTTTAAGTTAGAAATATGAAATTTGGCACAAACATAGCTCGAAGCTTGGATTACAATATAGACTACTTTTAGTTCCGTATATGTGAGGAGATAGGGGTAAAACCAGCTTTGGCAGCTAGTGGTTAAATAAACAAACAAATAAAATATATATAAAAATGAATCCCTATTTTCCCCGGTCACGCCATCACGCGTGAACGGCTGGACCAATTTTACTTTTTTTTTATTGTGTTTGTTATTGTCAGAAGAAGGTTCATAAGAAAGAAAAAAAATATTACAATATTTATATAATTAAATAGTCGAGGTTTAGACAAGGCAAAGTCTCTCGGGTCAACCAGCTATTTATAAGGAACAATGCAACAACCACTGGATATCAAAATAAATAACTTCTCAAGTACTATGCAACCCTGGTACTAATCGTGACTATTCAATACCTACTTGTACAATCATAAAGTTAAATCGTTTATCACAACGTTTTAACTGATACACAAATCGTGATCATTTCAAGGTAGTATTGAAATCAATGTCACTCCCATATAGAGTCGAAGAATAGTTTTGCGCTCTCTTCCGGAAGATTCACCGATTAATCAAGGAGTCCATTACTCATAACTGATTCATTTTTGCAATTGCATCGGACCGTACAGTCTGCCTCAGATTCAAAAAGCACAAAAGTCGAATTATTGTTTTTTAAATTAAAAGAAAATCAATAAATTGATTTATATAGTCCTAATTGTAATAAAGGAGCATCGTTATAAATTATTCCGTATTTATTTTAGCTTAGGAGGTAGCTTCATTTGCTTTATATAGAGACTATTCATAAGTATTACTAATGTAATCTATGTGAATAAAAAAATATTGACTTGACTTGACTTGATTTATTAGATTAGGTGACACATAGTCTCTTCATTGTTATGCCTTTACATTGCACGAAACCAATGAAATAAAAATATATGTTTTTAATAAATCCAACGCAATCAGTTTGCCTATTCGCCAGAATCGGAAACTATGTTTTATCACTTTCTTGCCATAAACAAAGAGAGAAAACATGAAGGAGTTCAAAATTTGGGCAATTCCCACAAAACGGATCAGTTCTGCGTCGCTGATGACTCGTGAGTTAGATGCCGGGACATAAATGCCAGAATTGGGATGAAGACTCGGTAAAAAAATGGTTCTATGTAGTCCGTAACATTACCAAAATATAATAAAAAGGTATTTTTGCTTCAATTAATAATTAAAAGTTCAGTGAATGGGTATGTTTTTCAGTTTAGTTTACATTTACCATTTACCAATTAGAAAACTTTTTACGTATTAGTGACGTCACGTTAAACATTAACATCATGTCGTAGTCATCTAACTGTTTTACTAGACAGATATTAGTCAACAGACCTATTTGGTGCTTAAATGTTTATAACATTTCCGCGCTGGCTGTACCGCCTCACCTTGTACCATCACGTTCGGCACGACCTATCTCCGTCGGTACATCCGATATCGCCTTTAGAGGAACCACTATCGGGGTGTTTCTGTATAATTCAATGACGGTTCACCCACGTGCTGTGATAAATTGCGATTGCTGCGGGTATTTTTTGCATGGATCGTAAATGTATGCAAATGCGATAGGTCACTAAACACGATATCTCTAAATGCATGAATCAGTGCTTGATTTGGTACGAGTAGTTTTTAGGAAAGATTTTTAAATTTTTGATAACCTACCTAATGGAGCAAAATCAAGTTTAAAAAATATAAGTGGTCTGTTAATATTTTAATTTGATTACTAAGATTATTTATTGTTCCAAGGTCGACTTTTGCCAACTTAGGTCGAATATTTTTTAATTATACTTGTATTTTTTTAATATCTTTGAAAAATTTCGATTATTTTTAATATTACTATACTAAATATTAATAATCTTTTTGTACATTTACTTTATTTGATGTCTTACATTTTCACACATACAAATTACATAAACAACTTTGTTTTTACAGCTGTATTGACAGTAAACATTCCTTTTACTAATTTTTTACACAAAATGACATTAAAGCTCAGCGACAAATTTTCATTTTCACCATTTTTAAAATACGTTTAGTAAATAAACTAACATTTCAGGCAAACAAATTCTATGGACAATACGTATTGATACAGATTTAAAAGAGTCTCAACAAATTTGTCAGTTAACATCCGTATTACTCATTGATTACTGATGCATCGCCACAATTCATATCGAAGATATTTTAAAAACCGTGATTGTAGCCCAAATAAGGAACAAAGTGATAGCGAGTGACGCATTTGATGAACGTTATCACGTATTTGTATTCTTCGTAATCGAATAATACGCGGCACCGAGATAAGGCTTTGTTATTATCATAGGAACGACTAAAATTAAATGGTAATTTGAATAAAGTGAAACTAACGAATGCACTAATAGTTATAAAAACGAATTGGCACTTTTAAACACAAACAATAGCTAAATAGTCGATAGAGCTTGGAATGTGCTCATGCTTATCCAAAATTTTCTCCAACTGACTCCGAATCGTTAATTCGTAAAATTTACTTTCCACATCAGCTGTCATCCGTCGGTCGTTTTTAGCTTACGCCTCGTATAATTGTTTACTATCCATAATTAGAACGGATCGTTTTTCAAATATTGGAACCGTGCATTAGTGAATTTGAAATCTAAGTTTAAACGCGCTAATATCAGGAACTACAATTTCGATTTAAAAAATGAATTTTCAGTCAATTTATCAAGGAAATTAAAGTCAAAGTCAATCTTTTTTATTCGCATATTTTACATTGGTAATACTTATGAATAGTCTCTATATAAAGCAAATGAAGCTACCTCCGGTTCGGAGCATATAACTAAAGAGAAGATACCGGCAAGAAACTCAGTAGCTTTTTTTTTATAAATGAAAGCTAAACTTATTACTAATATATATTAATTAAAACAAACATCAAACACAATGTGCAGAAGGCATTACAGTAAACGAAAACAATAAACTTAAACAATCCCATTTTTGAAACGTTAAATGGGTCGGAAAGAGTTTTGCCTAACAACGCCATAAACTCAATTGTTTAACTGGCATCAAGCAAACGGCTAAACATTGGGAGTGCGAATAAAAATCACTCGGAAACACTGTACCCATGAATATTAATGGCGGTTACAACGGAAAAATGTAAATTCGGTCGGCAGGAACACAAAATGATATCGTACAGAAGGTAAGCTTGTCCATAATAAATGGGCAAAGTGGTTCCCAAACAGAGCAGGCTCTTTAGTTTTGATATATTTAATGTAACGAAGTTTTACATAACTTCATTGCGGTATGGAACTCGAACCCACAACCTTCAAACACAAACATTTTTTTTTGCCTCCTGATGGTGGATACGGACTGTGGCATTATGCGACACTGGACCCGGATCCAACTCGCCAAAGACACTAAAATAAATTATGATCACCATCATTATTACTCACTAACGTAGTTTTAAAGATCTTTTGTCACTAACACATATAATATAATAAATATTGGACAACATCACATGCATTACTCTGATTCTGTGGTAAGCAGCTAAAGCACTTGTGTTACAGAAATCAGAAACAGCGAAGGTACCACAACACCCAGAATTTATATTTATTTATATTGATTTGTTTGTCTTTCGTTCACTTTTACTTACATTTAGACCAGAAACCTAAGTTAAGAAGAAACCTAAGTTTGTTTGTTGGTAGACGGCTAGCTTTTTTATTTAATATCTCCAATATCCTTAATTCACGCCATCTTGCCTGCGGGCCTAAAATTGTTACTTTAACTGTTTTAGATTTTTTAAACAGAGTATTTTTACCACTCTGCGGCTCACTGTTCTGTGAAACAATTGATCCGTAACAGTGTCGAAATATTGCAGAGCTAAGTCGAAGGAAATGCTGAAATTACATAGCTAAGGTTTGGGTAGGTACGCGCCACGCGAGTAAAATTTATCGCGCTCTTAAAAAATGACAAAATCAACGCATCAACTGCTGATTGGCTGAAAATCCGAGTGCGGTGTGCTATTAGCCAATCAACAGTATCGAAACATTTGTCGTCTCATGCGATAAATTTGACGTACATGCTAGGCCTGATTGCAAGGCTTTAAGCCCTTTCGCAAGTAGGCATAAGAATTCTCTTTAAAAAAATCTATCTGAATCGATCTTATCTTCTAATCTTACCACAGAATCGGAGCAATGTATGTGATGTAGTCCAATATTTATTTATTTAGAATCATTCGTACCTACTCAAACTTTCAGTGGGAAATTGCACACACCACAAATACCAATAACTTTATTTTTGGTGGAGAGCTCAATTTATTAACTACATTTCCTAACCAGATTCTTCTTTTTAACCTTAATTAGGTTCTAGGTCAGTGTAAATACAACTATAAACTTAATATAAATTCCTAATATGAACACAAATGAGAAATTTATTAGACACTCGACCATATTTTAAGATTATGATCAAAAGTTATTTTCTTTACATAATATATCTTTATATAATATTCTGCCAATGTAGCACAGATAATTTACAGATATAGTAACACTATGGTGGTCTTATCCTAGAACGTAATCTCTTCCAGACAACCTTCAGGTAGAGGAAATAATAGATATCGAAGAATGAGTACGGTGTTTGTAAGTAAATGAATATGAACGTAAGACTACATCAACTTGAAATAATTTACTACATGTAATTAGGCGATAAAAATGTAAATTAAGGCAACGTAATTTTAATTAGTTGATAGGCCAATAGCCTACACCCCTATTACTGTAAATATACCGATGGTTTCCAAATTAACTACCTAATTTACATTCTAAGATTATTTCGAAGTGCTTGCAAGGAGAATTGAAATTACTACCATTAAACACTTGTTCACAGAACCTACAATTGTATTATTCAACATATTGCCCAAACGACTGTCTATTCAAATTTAAATAAATGTGTTTTTATAGAGCCACACTCGTTTAATTTTTTTATTTTGTTTGACGACCTAGCAGCTGAGAGGCAAGCGGGCAGACTTTGGCATCGCGCTATATCTGAGGTCCACGTTGGTTCAATATGGAAAATTAGGTTTTTTTAATTGTGTATAAGTGTACTGGCTCCTCCTAGCCTGATGGTAAGCAAGAGAGGAATCCACATCGCAACGGATTTGATACTGTAGTATCCTGCAAGATGTTTCTGAGATCTGTAACACAAGTGCCTTATCTGTTCACAACATAATCAGAGCAATGTGAGTGATGTTGTCCAATATTTATTTATTATCTGCCTGGTCTGTTTTCGTTTACAAATTCATCTCGTTCATACTATAACAAACGCTACGATCGTAGGTCTGACAAACCAGTTTTAGGTCAACACCTTTACTTACAATGCGGCATATTTCGCGAAGCCATATTACAAGGCTTTCCCCGTGAAACGATATCCCGTAAACATAAAAAGTAATCGACTCACACACCGATACAATGCAAAATGCACTTTCTGGCAAAGAAGAAAGGTGGATATCTCAATGCAGCGCTATATTTAATGCACCATATGGTAAAAACTTGCGTTACAGTGAATGCGTTCTTGTAATTTCATCGAAGAGTGTGGAACATAGATAATTTGTAGAACCTATGTGAATCATATTATGTGTTTTAAGCAAAGGCATTTAATTTTCACACATCTATTTACTAATAATTGGACTTTGCGAGTATGAACCGATAAGAAAGGATCCATTAAACATTTAATCAACACAATGGATTTGGTCCAAGCTATTCTAGGCAAAACGGGAATACTCGCATCAGGGGCGCTGAGTATTTAAAATTCCCGAGGGTGCTCCATCTTTTTTAATGACATACCTAGACAAATAAAAGTGGTGTCGCGTTTTGACCCGTTAAATTAATTTAAATGTTTAAAAGTGAACGCGCAAGTCGAAAAGTTTAAACCATTTAACCTTTATAAAACTGATATTAATCTATACTCATATAGATTTATTTACTTTGGTACACAGGGAGATTACCGACGGAAACATTTTGATTAATTTATACCCATAGTAGGTATTATTGCTTTTTAACAGACTTCAAAGTACAGGGGGACGTTCTCAATACGACCTTAAATATTTTATGTAATATTGCCTGGTTCTGATATATCGATAGTTTGGATAGTATTCATATACCTGTAGGTAATCCTATCAAAGCACCTTCTTATTTAATTTTAAATTTAATAAAAACTTTTTTTAATTACACTTCAAGATTGACCTCATCCCACCTGATGTTAAGTGGTAATGAGGTCCTAGCTTAAGGGCGATAAGTACAGCATAATCAATATGTTACTGGACTCTCGATAGTACGGCAACATTAGTAAGAGTGTTGCAGCCCTTTAGAGAAAATATGCCCGAAACTCATTTGGTACAGTAGGTAACTTGTTGCGTATTAAAAAATAAACAAAACAGAAAAAAGCATTCCTCCGACGCCAGCAGTGTTATCAGCCGGCCGATTTACTTATCAACTATTGCGATAACGCGTATAGATTTCTAAGAGAAATATCTAGCCCATGCTGTTTGAGTCAAGCCCACGTGATTTTGTTCGTTTTGTGCAACTTTATTGGAAACCCTAGATACTGGTATACTGACTGTAGTGTTCACGTAAGCGTTAGTCACTCATTATATACGTCGCCTTAAGTCGTTACACCGTACCTCTTCATTGCATGTAAATTAAATATGCATTGGAGAAATGTAAGAATACCACTTCAGAACGGAACATCAATTTGTATTTTTTAATGGGTGCAATTGTCAGGGCAGGCTTTGTAAAAAAACACTTTGTAAATTCAGCAGAAACTCACGCGTACGACGTAATTCAGAAAAGTTTTGTCTTCAATTTGACCTGATCAAGAACCGAAACTGAAACCTTTCGCGGTTCGTGCGGCTATCATCTAGCTAATTACTGACATAAAAGCCGTAATTAATCAATAAGGGTATAGTTTTTGAACATTACGAAACACATAGCTGATTTTACTTCTAGTTACCTCAGGGACTAGAAGTAATTTTTGAGCGTGATCTCGTACGTGAGGTTCTATCTAGGGTTTCCAATATCGTTGGTTTTATGCAATAAGTCGGTGCAATTTATTTGCATTAGCTTTCAAGGTACATGCAGTTATTGCAACATCGAAGATATGGTGCATGGTGCAGATAAGCAAACTTGAATTTGGTCATGCTTTAAAAGCCTTTATCTCCGAAAATGAGGCACGTTTTTAAAGAAGCAAGGTGTACAAAATATATATAAGCCAATGGATGTCTGTCTGACTTTCACGCCAAAACACTGAACCGTTTTTGATGAAATTTAGTATAGGTATACATTAAACCCTTTAGAACGGACATATGCTACTTTTTGTTTGCTTTCATTCTGTGGTAAGTAGCTTTAGCACTTGTGTTACATAAATAAGTAACAACAACGGTACCACAACACCCAGACCCGAGACAATAAAGAAAAGTACGTTTCCCATATTGACCCGTTCGGGGATCGCACCCGTGACCTCAGAGATGGCGCGTCGCCAAAATCCGGCACGCTCGCCTCTCGGCTATGGTGGTCGTCAATGCTGTGATTCCGTAGTAAGTAGGTAAAGCAATTGTTTTACAGAAACGACGACAACACTTAGACCCGAGATATTTTTCCCAAAGCAGCAGTAATAAGGATCTAAGTAAAAAAACGTTCTCATATACATATTTCTTTCGTATAGAGATTTCGTATACTGACTTACATTGACATTAAGGTTTGATTTTTGATAGACGATTACGATACGAATACTAGATTGAAGGTTTGTGAGAACTAGTTTAGTAAACCAGTTAAAGGTAATAAAAAATAATAATAACATACATTAGTATGTGTTAAATAATAGATACTTGTTAATTTTTGAAGATTGTACAACAGCGCGAGATTCATACTCGCAGACAACCACTTAAGACTCGTTACGTATGTACGTTACGTATAATTAAAAAAAAGTGTTGTTTGTTTAATAATAATCTATACTAATATTATAAAGCTGAAGAGTTTGTTTGTTTGTTTGAACGCGCTAATCTCAGGAACGAAAAAATATTTTTGTGTTGAATAGACCATTTATCGAGAAAGGCTTTAGGCTGTATAACATCACGATTGAAAAGGGGGGTTAAAGTTTGTATGGAAACCGAAATCCACGCGGACGAAGTCGCGGGATAATAGATAACAAAATAGAAACAAACCTGAGTAGATTTTAGGTAATTAGGGCTTCATTCTATCAATCATTATTTACTTAAACTGACAACTTGATTGGGTTCTCCGAAGCCAAACGTAAATGCTACTGATTGTACGGTCAATGTCACTTTGGATTTACCACCTTAAGTCGTCGGCATAAGAATTAATATTGAACTGCAAACTGTTTACCGTATATCTATTGGAAAGTGCCAATTGTCGTCTTTGAGAAGCGGAATCGGACAAGACAGATATAAACAGCCGGCACTGATAGCAAGTGTGTGTTTTATGTAATATACATTGTTAATTTCGATAAATCCTGGTGTCCGCGGCATGGAATATCCGGCTTGCGCAACGAGATGATGAGCGCACGCGCAGTGCGACCACAGTGTAATAAAATTCAGTACACTGACTTATTTATAAGGGGGTAAGATCCAGAATCGGACACAATAGACAATCAATTGAGTCTAAAATTCGGTCCTACCAGGACGGGAGATGACTACACCACAGCACCTATTTAAACCATTCATAAAAATGCAGTCAATAAAATGCTAGGTCATGTAAGGATATTCGTGGGGATTTGAGAGAGATTGAGAGAGCTGAATACCACATTACGAGAAGACTAAAGTCCGTCATTAAACTAATATTTTTTTTTATATTCAATAAAAAATAATCAATCAAGTGATTTAAGATTTTTTATTGGAAAAAGTATTCACAAATAGTAGTATATTTAAGAAGATCAAATCTCAGCAATTTATATTTTCAAAAAAACTTCTTAAAGCTCAGGAATAATAATTTGCAGGACTATATTTAAGGCAGGAAATGACTGTTTGCACCGCAGGGTGTGTGAAAATACAACGAACAGAGACAACCAACCACGTCTCATAAAATGGTAGGTGTCTAAAACACACCCACCATTGTATAATACGTGGTTAAAAATACTATTCTTTAGTAAATCCACCAGGTACCACAAGCAAGTAACGAGCTTAAGACGTTGACAAGCGTTTTACAAAAGAAAGCCTGCTGTCATAAGCTCCACTGTGCCGTAGAAAGTGGGCGTCACCGGTCGACCGATTTGCACCTTTCTGTCGATTTCAGTCGCGGAAAATACCCTGTCACCAGTCATCATTGTCTAAATTACACTTCAATCAGTACCCGATGTCGGAAGAGTATATAATATCATACAGGAAAACAGTACACAGAAACACAACGCAATCGTTTACGTGACTATTATTTTGAAAGATAAAAAAGACATTTATTAATCAGAAACATAGGTAAATACAGCGCTAGTCATAATTACTAATTAATTGGTCTATCAGAATTTCTCAGGTCTCTTTTTTTATTATATACATATTAAGGTATTCAATTCACTTCAATATCATTTCATTAATGTAAATAACATTTTTACTTTACTTGCACCGGTGCTAAGCCGGGGCGGGTAGCTAGTTGAATATAATTTCAGTCCAACATTTTTTATCAATAACGAAGTATCGTAATAATAATAATAATATGCAATTATTTCAGTAATTTGCAGTGGGTGAAGAGGCATACAAACGTAGGTAGCACCTAGAGGCCCCATACCTATCTACTTAAATATCTCAAGAAACACATATATATATACCTACATTAAGTAAAACATTAAGTGCCAACCCTGTATTCACTCATGAGTGAAGGCCCTAAAGCCCGTAGTTAAGAACTGGTGTAATTAACCGGCGTAATTAACACTTCCTGCGCAGAAGGCTACCGCCGAGATGAAGCGGATTTAATAAGAAAGCTATTTGTATAAAAACGATACGTTACACTTGACCTGTTGTATTCTGAAGAGTTCCGTATGCGTCGCTTTAAAAACTCCATTGGCTACTGAACATTCTTTGGTTTTCCTCTAAATAATAAAATGTAGGTAAAGCGATTGTTTAATAATTAAAAAAAGAAGATATTTTAAGTGCTCAAAAATTAAATAGTTTAAATTGAAACTGGGAACATGGGTTAAGACGATTTTTAAAGGTAGCTAGGTAAATTTCTCCTACGTTTTTTTTAATATGCCAAAAATAAAACATTATATAATTAATGGACGGCCCCTAATATATAAAATAGGAATAAACTAAACACTATTAATACCATTATGATAACTATTAAATATACATAGACATATATGATTTTCCGGTACGTGGTCTCCATTGTAAAGTCTGCTACGAGTTAAGTCGCCTATTGCCACTTCGGCGACTACACAGGGCAACAATGATTTTGCTGCACGCAAAACAATTGCTGTTTTAAACTAAAACCGGCGGAAGAAAGCCGAATCTGGTTGTAAAATACGTCTATCACCTATACTTTCTGAGATATTTCACTTCAAAATCATAAAAACTAAGTATTTGATTATTTTATACTGTTCTATTATAAAATTAACTTGCTCGGAACTGACTACAGATCTTGGTAAAATTCGAAAAATTTCTGAATTTCGTTTAGTTTAGTGTTAGAAAAAAATAAATAAAACTGGATTCATGTACAGCAGACAAACAGCTACAATAACCGACGATTTGCTTTAAAACAACATGTAAAACATAAAATTTTGTTGTCTTGTGCTATAGTTCTGTATTATTTTATTTTATTTTATTTATTAGGTCTACTTACAATTATGCATTACATCTTTAATATACTCTTAAATATATAATTATTAGCTAAATACATAATTTAGTTACAAGCAGACTCCTCATGCGATTACAATGTTTCTTACGAGCTAATACAAAAACAAAAGGGAAAAACAACCAAACAAAAGAATCTAACTACCAATGACGACTTTTTTCATCTTAGCAACCGAGTCCTGGAAAACATCCACCAGGCCGCTGTGATGGTTAAGGATTCGTGAGAGGCGAGGTATGACGGAGTTGGCACCCATGACGGTGCGTCTGAGGGGGGGACAGAGAGGTGTTGTGGGTTTTCGAGGTAAACCTCGAGGCACTCTTATGTTAAATTGTGACAATAGTTGGGGACAATTAATTTTACCGTTAAGTACTTTATGAACAAATGTTAGATCCAAAAGATCCCGTCTTTTGTCAAGGGATAGAATTTGAAAATATTTTATTCTGTCTGCGTACGACTTAATTTTCTCAGCTATGCCTTGCGAGTATGCTAAGTGCCACAAAAACCTTTTCTGTATGCGTTCGAGCCTCAGCATGTGTGCGGTGTAGTGGGGGCGCCATACTACACTTCCATACTCCAAAATACTTCTCACTAAGGTATTATATAATAAAATTTTGGTTTTAGAATTTTTAAACATTTTGCCATTACGTATAACGAAACCAAGTGTCTTGGAAGCCTTGTGTGTAACTTTTTCTATATGTGGAACAAACGAGAGTTTACTGTCAAAATAAATTCCGAGGTCCTTTACTGTCTCAACAATCTGTAATGGAATATCTCGAAGATAATATTGAGTCTGAATAGACTTTGTTTTTCGAGTAAAGGTGATCTGCTGACATTTGGAGACATTAAGTTTCATTGCATTGCACTCACACCAGTCGACCAGACGCTTTAAATCCTCCTGTACTTTAAAAGTATCATCCATTGACTCTATTACTCGACCCAATTTTAGATCGTCAGCGTAAAGAAATGGTTTTGAGTACTTGAAGCAAAGAGGCAGGTCATTAATAAATAAATTAAACATGATTGGCCCCAAGTGAGAGCCTTGGGGTACTCCTGATGATATTTTACGGTTGCTGGAGCGGTATCCATTAATAACGACATAAAAATTTCTATGAGATAAGTAAGAGCCTAACCACCTCAGCAGACATCCATCGATACCATAGATTTTAAGTTTAGTAATAAGCAAATTATGACTAACCTTGTCAAACGCTTTGCTAAAGTCTGTATAGACCATATCAATTTGTTTCTTCGAGTCTATAGCATGTGACAGGAAATTTTCGAAGGACACCAAGTTAGTGTATGTCGATCTACCCTCGAGAAACCCGTGTTGATGGTCGGAGAAGATCGGTTTACAGTGATTTTGTATGACGGGGCAGATTAGAGACTCGAGAACTTTGGCAAAGACGCTGAGAAGAGAGATCGGTCGATATTGATCAACACACCCGGGATCACCACCTTTAGGTATCGGAACAACCTTTGCAGTTTTCCAAACATTAGGAAAAGTGCCGGAGCTAAGGGATGCGTTATAAATAATATGTAGTGGTGTAACCAGGCTTTCAGCACACTTAACCACGTACATAACTGGTATTTCATCGGCACCGTGGCTCTTGTTAGGTTTCAATTTATTGAGCTTTTGGAGAATGTCCTTCGGCTTGATATTTATCGAGTGAAGAATGTCATTATGCATTTGTTGCCCTTCAAAGGAGTCAAAAGTGTCATTACCACTTTCATATACAGACGAAAAGAAGTCTGCGAATAATTCACAGATATTTTCTCCGGCAGTAGCTGACTGTGTGCCATATGTCATAGTTGCTGGATAAGAACTCGCCCCACCCCTTTTACTCTTAATTGCAGACCAAAAAAGTTTGGGATTTTTTAACATAGAGGCTTCAATCTTCTGTACATAGTCATTGTAACATTGAGATGCTAGTCTATTACAACGTGATCTTAGCATTTTAAATGTTATTTCGTCAAGAGGATTCTTATGTTTTAGAAATCTTCGCCGAAAACTATTTTTTTCACGTAGGAGACGTATGAGATTTCCGTTAAACCAGGTAGGATATCTCGAACTAGGTCTCTTTCTAAGAGGAACAAATAATCTGATAGACTCCCAGATTACATCATACAATTCTTTTACCATGGTATTGACGTTTTCAGTATTACCCAGCCTAATTTCCCACGACGTACCTTTTATAAACTTGTTTATGCCTTCATAATCACCATTATGAAAGTTGTAACGGGTTACATCATTATTGTACATTAAATGATTTAGTGATGCAAAGCATAACTTTGTTTCAATCGGAGGGTGTGGGGTGTCAATTTTAGAGAGGATATCAGCGGCAGGTGTTGCTTCACAATGCTCAGTATTAGTAAGAATTAGATCTAAAATGTTGCCATTGACATTTGAAATATTGTTTATCTGTTTTAAATTATTCAGTGCCATAAAATCTTTTAATAAAATTTCCATTGAAGATGAGGTCTTCGTTTGGTCGTTAACGCAGAGTTGCCATTTTATGTGGCCTAAATTAAAATCACCCAGAATACATACACTTGAGTTACAGCCTTCTATAACGCGGTTACAATTACACAAAAAACTATCCAACAACGTTGGCGTTACAGGAGGAGGCAAGTAGACTACACAAAAAGATATTTCATGCAGCAAATGTCTGACAGATACGCTTACTGTTACCCATAGGTCCTCCCCATTGCTTTCCTTGTTGAAGTTCCTGTAGGAGCAGATTTTTTTTGAAACAGCAATTAACACGCCACCCCCGTCTGATTTTTTGCTATTAGTTTTATTTCTGTCTCTACGGTAGACCACGTATCTGTCGTCAAAAAGCTCATTGTCTAATACGCTATCATTTAACCAAGTCTCCGTTAGTACAACAATATCGTAGTTGCTAACAGCAACCTTAGTATAAAATGCGGTAGTCTTGGTCCGTAGACCACGAACATTTTGATAATAAATATTTAGACCAGCGAAATCTACAGCATTTAATTAAATAGCACATGCTTTATTAACAAAGGACAAACTACAATAATTTGTTTAAAGTGTCCATATCTTTTACAAAAACAAAGGCTGAGTCGTCAGTTTTACGTACGAAAATTCTCCCATTTCTGACCCACACATGTTTGAAATTCAACTCCTTAGCCTTCAGTCTTGCTGCTGCATGTAGGGCTTTGTTCCCGACAGATAGGTGCTCCATAACGTAGAATGGTTTTTTCTCACCTCCGATGTTGATATGATTAGTGTTTAACTTATTATTCGGATTATTCTTATTGAATTTTATAACTCCGGCTAACAAGTTATCCCGGACTTGAGGCGATGATAGCTGGACGATAATGGATCTGGGCCGGTTGCTTGTTTTGTCCAGTTTTTGTACGCGGCTGCAATGGAGAATGTTATCTTCTTTGACTTCAGATCCAACAGTTTTAGCTATGCTCATTACCATTGACTTAAGATGTTCATTTGTTTTTTCGGGAACACACTGTATTTCCAAGTTATTTGCTCGTGCGTTTTGCTCTAAAGAGTTAACTTTGTTTTTTAGTTGTGAGATAGCATCCTGCATAGTGTGGTTTTCGCTCTTTAACGTGCCAAAATCCCTATTTATCCCTTGTTGTTCTCTAGTGATATCTTCATATTTATCTTCTATAAATGACATCGAGTTTTTTATGTCTTCTATCTCCTGCTTAATTGTGGTTAATTCCGTTTTAATAGAACTCGATACTGACCTACTTATCTGAGCCACTAAGGAAGACATTTGGTTACTTATAACATCATGAACAATTTCTCTAATATCGTCTCTGGTTATCATCGATATTTCCTGCTGATCTGTAGGCGGCGATGAAGGAGCATGCCTTTTTGTTGCGCGTTGAGTGATGTTCTCGTCACTAGTGCCCTCTTGTGTTTCTCTTGATTTAGATTTATTTTGTTTGGGGCTCTTCGGCGGTGTTCTTTGCAATTTTGTGGACATTTTTAATATGTAGTTTAGTAACTTATCGGTGTTGACACAGATCATACAATGATGATTAATATTTTTTTTAAGTTACAAAAAGCGAAAATTGTGTTCTGGCCAGGCTCGATCCCTGAACTTGTGTAGTAACGCAGGCAACCAACACAATACGCCACGGTTACTTGCTGTAAAGGTGACGAAAGTTGAGACCCGGTGCTGCGTATGAATCACACTCACTAGAGTTTGTCTCTTTCTTATGTTGTTATGTACTCGTCACGCACCGCATCTATTGTCCGAGGAACGTCAAACGATCACAGCTGATTTTTTCAAAAGTACCGACACTATTGTAAAATTCTACGATCACAAATATTTAAGTTGTGAATTAAACACTGAATATTTGATGTATTTTTATAGTACTTGCACAGTTAGTTAGCTATTATTTTGCTCTTCAATTTGGTATAACTTGCAACTCGAAATAATCACTTTTTACAAAGTATTTCACGATTTTTTCAGGGAGCTCACAAGAACACTGTTACTCGCCTCGAGTACTTTCGAACATCCAAATTATCCAAACATAAAGAAGAGAGGTTCTCAAAAAAGCACCATACAAATATTTATTACCCTGGAAACTTTAAAGACAGGCCAACCCAAGTCAGAGCCACACAGCCAGGTGTCGTCAATTACCGATCCGCCCCTGTTTAAGTATTCGCATCCTACGTAGACAACTTTTCCTAATTGCCGCAATTTTGTGCTTGAAAATAAATGCAGCGACTCATTTGGCATAGCGCAGGGAAGGACCGTAAAGTTACTATAGAGTAGGATTATTAATAACAGAATACTTAACAGATACTCATTGATAACAACTAAGAAATAAGTGCAGGATGCGATTCGACGAAAAGAAGGCTCGCATTTTTTGTGAGGGATTTGAAAGGAACGTTTTAAAACTCCTGCGCATAGGCTTTTAAATGACAATAATATGTTTTGTATACTCCGTGCCATATAGGTCAGCCACTTAATTGAGACACTTGATGATAGTTAAATTATCCGTTCAGTTGGTTCACCAACATAACCCTTAATTCAACAACACGATTCTTAAGACAGTTCATTAACATTTTATCTAGTCGCTCGTTAGTGCTAAAATAAAAGTTAGTCTTATGGCGTGCTGGCGTAAAGGTCACGGGGTGTGCGAAATTCTGAAGGCCATTTTTTTGTTACTTTTCATGGGGTATACTGTATAATGGCTCCCTGTTCGTAATCATAAAGCAATACAAAAACAATACATTACTTTCTGTAGTTATGCGAATATTCAGAGTAAAGATACCTTACTGAAATTATTTCTTGCGTAATCCAGACTCCCAAGCACAAAGGACCTCGGTATAGAGACTTTTTGTCACTTTTGTAAAACCTTGAAGTTCGTAGCAAGGTTATCAACCGGCTTAAACGTGAGCTGTATCAAATACCTATTAAACAGCAGAATAGGTGCATGTAATTTACTCATAGCGGTTACTCGACCGTGAAACCCCAACTAACAATGTATTTTCATCTAATTACCCTTTTTATCAAAAATGGCAAGCCAATGGGGACTGAATACCACGCATGAAAAATCCGCTAGATGACACTACAAGGTGAGGTCCAACTGCAACGTGATTGGTTATTTTTAACATGACACTGACAGATGTGTCACCATGACATTTTATTCACCAATCACGAAGAAGTTGGACCTCACACCCACGTAGTGTAATCTAGCGGATTTTTCATACGCGGTAGTCACTATTGTCGGCTGAAAATCTAGTGAGTATGTAGTCACAGTAGAATTTGTCCCATTGAGTACAGTCAGCATCATTAAATCTAACACACCTCAGTACCTTGTCGTATTAAAACTCCACATGACTAAGTTAGTCAGTAATACCTAAGCTGACTGTACTATAACATATAATACACGTATAAAACCCAGACATAAAAAACAAAAATGGTATGTTGTGGGAATCGAACCCACATCTTCTAGCACAGACAGCAGGATCACTACTAAACGTACGGTCGAAAGCAAGAAAGACACTATTTGGACTTTGTGCCGCCCTTATGACGCGGGCATAAGAACTAAAATAGTACTGTAAGTATGAACCTTGATGTGCTGTTCACCATACGATGAGAGTGAGTATATAGTGATAAATTATACGAGGCGTAAGCAAAAAACGACTGACGGGCGACTGATGACAGTTGACATGAAAAGTAAATTTTCCATTAGAATTAACGACTCGTAGAAAAACGAATAGTAACTTTTGACACAATAGGGGTCGTAAGATATTGGACGCGGCATTAGACACTTATTACAACACTTAGTACCAACCGCGCACTGTTTCACTGATTCTACTTCACCACATCAGCACTCCAAACTGCATTCAAACAGGGCCTACAAATCAACCCTATAACTTTCTAAAGCACCCTTGCACTCGTATACCGAAACGTACCAATTCAAAGTCGGAAGTCTGAACACTGTTCCACTTAAGGCACTCAGCTCGTAAAATTTAAAGACAATACCATACGGCTTCGGTTAATTTATGTACCGTACGTAAGTACATACGCTGCAGTAGAGAGTAGCACTTTAATGTGAAAGACAATGATGTTATTACATGTTATGCTTCGGTTAACAAGTTAGGTACTAATCCACGGCAAGCGGAACGAAAGCGTAAGTTTTTTGCGCTGATTGCGCTCCAATATTGACCTCATCCCACCTGATATAAAGTGGTAATGAGGTCCTAACTTAAGGGCGATAAGTACATCATAATGAAACTGTTACTGGACTTGTCGCCCTTACCTTGAAGGCTTGACCCCTGTTACTAACGTAGCACTAGCACCCCCCAGGAGCTCTGGAAACCTTACTCACACGCAGGAGCACAACAACACACAAGTAATGGTTCTTTGGCTGCGGCCTTCTGTAAGTTGGAGGGTTTTCACCAGTTGGGTTGCTCCAGTTTGAGCGATAAATCGCTATGCCCTACCTCTCGAGGCGTACGAGGGCAACTATTTGTTACCAATTTCCACGAATACTAAGCTAAGCTGATTTGAAAATTATCAAATGGACTACATTTCGTATAGATATCAATCTTCTTCGATTATTTTCAAATCAGCTTAGCATACATCAGTAAAAAGAAGAGCAAACGCCTGTAATCGGTTCCATATAAATACATAGCTTTGTTGAAACAGGAGCATTCAACGCTTTTGATTGGCCTTTCTTAGGATCACTTATTTTAAAAATCCTTATTCTCTATGAGTGCAAAGTTATATTTTAATTTTCAAATATAATCAATAATTGAATAACGTCATCTATCTGGGACTCTCTCAACAACTGTCACTGATAGCTGATAAGTTCCAACCCTAAGACACAATAATGAAAAATGAACAAGTAAGCTTACATAGCTCTAATTACAGGGGGCGTAAGAGCAAAATCATCAACAATTACTAACATTTTGAATCTTGCCTAAAATATAGCTTCACTGTAAGGTATCATTGAGAGGACTACAGACCTCCCACAAAACAAATTCATTCCCCTCACGCGTGAATCTACTCTAGTACTGGGGTGGAGACGCTGTGCACACGCGATGCATTTACATTTACATGCTGTCAGTCCAGACGAAATCTGACACCGGTAGTACCGTGCCGACCTTTTAGTGACGTCACTTCCGCACGGTATCTCGGAATCTAAACTTAGAAAAATTATGAGCTCGACGGTACTGCGGTAGAGGAGTTGGGCAAGACTGTGCCAAGTTTTGGACTTTACTGATGCTGCAATAGCTTGCTTGGCTGGATTATATTTTTCTATATGTATTGTCTTGCAAAAACCCGGGTGTTGAGATACCGTCGTTTTTGCTGATTTCTCGACCACAAGTGCTTAAACTAATTACCGCAGAATCCGAGCAATGTATGTGATGCTGTCCAATATTTATTTATTTAGGGATGAGGAGTTGAAAAAACAATGATTCTATTAGTCCGTCAATTAAATTTTTAAAATACAATACAAACCCATTTCTTGCTTCAACAAATGATAAAAAAAATATGAATCAACGCAACATTCACGACATTATTAGTAAAAACTGTACGAAGAAGATCGCGCTTAATTTGAACGCAACGCATCTTAGTTATTTTTTGGTAATCTTTCTGCAGTATTTTACTTTGCAATTTTAGGGTATGTATAGATTTAAGCAATTTTCTCGCGAATATCGAAGTACGTTTTAATTGCATTTATGAACAATAACGCACACAACCTTCAATAAAACCGGTTTAACCACATCCAGATGTAAATAAATACTGTTTCAATCAAATTTAACTGAATTAACCGAAAACAAAACGATAACTTTCCTTAAACAGCGAGTTAATTTTAACTGCCATCATTACAAAAAGCATTCATCACAAATAAGGATATTGCCAAGTTCATTGTTTCATTACTGGACGATTAACAGGCCAAGTGTCAAAGTTACAGGAAGTGCGTATGTAACTGTGTAATTTTTATGGTTTTGACATTGTTTTAGCGACCGGACAATCCGAACTAAGTTCCGAGTATTCGATCGATTTCCGTATTCGTTTGCGGTTTCGAACTTGAACCGAGTTCTGTTTTACCTTGTTTTTGTTTGCTCTGTTTAAATGAGGGCAAATGGTTTGAATAGCTCATCTTGTGTTGACTAGGATGACTTATGTAGAACCCGTGAAAGATGTCCAAACATCCATACATTTTTTAAACATACATATGTTTGTCACTATTTCAAGTAAAAACTACCGATTGGGTTTTGACGAGATTTGGTAGAAAAATACTAGATTAAGATGTAGACGAGATACTAGATCAGCATATACAATTGTTTTTATTCCCGAAATAATGCAGTCGCGGGCACCAACTACTCATTATCATATTCTCGTATTTCATTAACAAAAAATTTGATATTTCGATTTATTGAAAATCTTAATCAAAATGTAAGTATTTCGCAAAAATCTTACTAGAAAATCGTATTGGCTGCAAAATAATATGATTTAATCAAGAATGATTTTTATTACAATCATCATCACCAGCCGGTTATAGTCTTCTGGACAGGCTTTTCAAACATGCGACTATGCTTGATTTTCAACTCTCGGTTTTCAATTGCCACTTTACACATGTCTTCATTTTTCCAGCTGGTGATCTGTAAATGGTAATGTAATACAGTGCCGAAAAATAACGATGTTTTCTTTAAAAAAAAGTATTGGGAATGTAGCCTATCGGATCTATAGCATCTGTAATCATATCATTACCAATCCAATCTGTTTGTTGCCTTCTCACCCATATGGTATTCCAGTCTTCCCAACGTTCACAAGCCAGGTCTCAGAAAAACATCATCCAAGCCTGAGGCCAAACCACCAGGCGAACAAAAACGCATAAAATTATGCGCTCATACAGTTACGGGCACCTGCGCTTGCGCATCAGTATGCGTCCGGCACAGGTGTCGCGTCTGACGCACCCAGTAGGGTTGGCAGACATGGCCACTGAGCAAGACACACCTGGAGATTGACATGTAGCGACATTACCTGCGCTAACTCAGTAACTAAAGCCTTCACGCCATGCGCTATGGCGCAAAATATTAAAATATGCTGAGTGTCCAGTTGAACTGTTATAATGAATAGAAAAAAAGTCCAATTGGTTTGTGGCAAGTAAACTTGTGGTGGAACGAAATGATTTCCCCTCTTTTTCTAAAGAGAAAATGATCTGACTTTTGAGATTTGTCTGGACAACGAATATAACCCTGAAGAAAAAGTGTAGCATTTTAACTTTGAAATAATGTTCTTAATGATTGTAACGGATTTTGCAATAGTTTACACAAATAGGTAACTGAATAAACGAGGAAGGTTTGGATGCATACTTTAGAAGATTTTTCAGTCATTGCACCCGTGCAGTCAAAGTTCAAAATTCTTTTATTCTAGTAAATTACATTAGTAATATTTATGAAACGTATATAAAATGCAACCACGCTACCCGCCGCACGTAGGTATGTCACCGAAAATTTTCACCGTGCTATCTTTCACTTTTTCCTTTTATCTGACAACCCTACTCCTGACTAAGAATAACAAAAGCGCCAAGTATGTAATGACAGAAGTCCACAAGTTACATTTTTTATTTTGAATTAGCAGCTTCTGCGTTTGACAGGTTATGCTTTTATGATCTTTTAAAAAGAAATATTCCACAATTTAAATGTGATGTAAATAGGATCCATCATAATGTTCTCAATTAATGATCCTAAATACAAACCTTCAAATATCACTGAGACACAGGAAAAAAATAATTAACATAAGTTCCGACAAGCAGATGGACATTTGAAGGCTAAAAACTTTATAATAAGAAATAAAACACAATAAAAACAGTAGCATTGCTTGTTGAACGACATAAAAACAATCGTTAAATGATTTCTAAGAAATTAAGTATTTAATGAGGATATGTCTGACAGCAAATGCAGGCATTGAGTTCGATTTCCGATTGGAATCAGTTTATTGAAGGAAATCGTCTCTTTAAATGTCTCAGTGACTCGTCAGCGCGGATTTCCACCTGCCATCAGTTTAATCACCGACAATACCATTTACTAGGAGATTACTCATGTAACTCTGTTAATAAGCAATCTTAAATAAGTATCTTTTGAGATTACATAAACACAAAATAAAAGTAAGATCCTAGTTTTGAATACAAGCTTACTGTGACAGTATCACACACAGAATGTCTTGAAAATTTATATTTTGTAAAGCTCAGGCCGGACTGATGAGATCACTGCCCGGATTTTACTTCTAGCATGAATATAATGCACTTAGTAACCCGACTGTATTGCGTTAGATGGGAACGAAAAACCCTAAATACTGTATTTAAAAAATGCATGTCTTCCAGCTTAATTTAAACAAAAACTACATAGGTACAGTTATAATAGTAGGTATAGATGAAAATAAATAATTTAAAAGAGTCATATGCACTTGACTGTCAACAGCACGTTAAGGTAAATACTTGTAGTTGGATATTATATCTTATGTGCTGGACATAAGGGCGGTACAAAATACATTAAAAAAAATATTGGACAACATCACATACATTACTCCGAGTCTGTGGTAAGTAGCTAAAGCACTTGTGTTACAGAAATCTGAAACAACGACGGTACCACAACACCCAGACCCGGGACAATGCAGAAAAGTTCGTTTCCCATATTGACCCGACCGGGGATCGAACCCGGAACCTCAGAGATGATGCGACGCCAAAGTCCGGCACGCTCGCCTCTCGGCTACGGAAGTCGTCAAAACAAACAAAGGCTAAAGTGTGTCTCTCATGTACCTTTGACTATACTGTTACTGAACATAATCCGCGCTAGCGTTTAGAGATGTTAGCTACATTGCCTGTTCAAACCGATTATTCTTTAAGTAGGTACTAGTAATCACATCTGATATCGCATATCATTCCTTCTACAACATCAAGTTTAACATAATCGCCTTGCAGTTAAACAAGCCAATCACAAAAGACAATCGCCGACAGTCAAGCGGTAACTACCGTTACATGCGACAGTGAAAACATTGGCCCTGACACACTGTGAACTGGAGCCTTGGCCATCACCAAACATTCGCCAAATCGTACGTTTGTTGACACGCCACTCGGCCATCTCAACATGGCTGAGTGAGTAACGGTAAGTCCGCTGAACTGTATACTGTGCAAATGGGACGAGCCGAGTACTGACATTAGCTGACAATTTCAGTTTTTTGACCTAGTTCTTCCGTGGTCGTAATTTAGCAGAGCACGTTTGTTGAGGATTGACGTCATCGATACGTTTCCTATAGGTGTCGAGTTACCTATTACAATATTGTCATAACTTTTTTGATCAGCATATCTATTTCTTCTTTAACAAATTTTATAACAAAAACGTCGGAAAAGGAACCGCATTTGGAAACTATTTTTTATCTCTATCTTTACTTAAACGATTGGACAAAGACAAAAACATTGAATATCCGAATAGGAATCGATTCTGACGTTTGTTAATAAGCCCTCAGATTGTTGCTGTAATTTAGATAGATATACTTCACTGCGCCAAACATTTTATAGAAATCGGTTTTACAGACATTCAGTACTATTTACAGGTCTTATCGCTAGAAAGCGATCTCTTTCAGGCAAACATAAGGTAGAGGAAATAGTAGATGACTAATCGGTCCGCGGTACATTCGTTGCAGAAATGTTTGAAAACCACAGATCGAAGACTCCTTGGCATGTCAATCGATTTTTATAATTTTTATAGTATGTATAGCGAACCATACATTTTTTAAAAACACAAGAAAACAGAAAATTAATTTGCTTTCTAAACACTGCGCAAGCAAACGTTAACGCTTTAGATCTCAACAATTTTATCTCTTCCGGAAGTTAAACATCCTTCGGAGATGTAGGAAAGTTAATTGCCGCTATTTAACACGTTCGAATCCACCACGATTTTTATGATGTCTTTACGTGTGCCGCCTACATTTGGCAGTGAACTCGCAGGGCGAGTCCACGGCACTACAATATGAATTGAAAGGACTCTCCACGCGAGTCCACTGGCATTATTTAATGGTGAATTCATTGTCTTGTTATTTTTGTGGCCGTCACAGGCTCTGGAACGTCTATACAGCAAGTAATACGCGTTTGACAATTATTCAGTGCGTTTCAATTCACAATCATGACTGAAAACCCAAAAAATAAAGTAAAAGATAAGTTTGTTTCGTAATTTAAGCAGTGGTGGTCAATCTTTCAAATAGTGTTTCTTATTAAGGTTATAGTTTGAAATTGTAATACTTGTGAATAAACAATTTTACCTTTAAATATTTTAATACGGTTTTTCCGTTTTAAGAGTATGGTATCAGATAAAAATGTATTATTTTTGTTGTAAATACATCGAATATAATTTAATTAAATAGACATTTTAAAAAATGTTTCGAAACACGTTAAAAATCTACCGAATTAACATAAACGTAAAATAACATTTTTATTACATACGTTCAAAATTTGTTAAAACACATAAAGAATAGAAAGAAATTACAAGCTAGGGTAATAAAGTACATTAGGAAAAGTAAGAGACAGAAAAGTGATAACACTACAAGGTTGAGGATCTATGTCAGTGAACTCGCCTAGCGAGTTCAAGGCATTGTACAATAGTTTTTTCCTTTCAAATATAAAGGGGTCTTTACACCTGGCCCACCACGTAAATCTTTGGATTAGTGTTTATTTCGTCTAGACTATAATTTTAAGCAGTAAATATAGACGCATTTTGGAAATATTTTCGAAAAACACTGAACTCGCCTGGCGAGTCGTCGGCACTGGAATTAGATTTACGTGAACTCTCCGGGCGAGTCGGTGGCACTGAACGTGTTAATTATGGATTTCCGCAATCAATCAAACGTCAAAGAGTCAAGAAAGATCACACTATGACAGCTTCTAGCTTGAGTGTCAAATAACGTAAATTTTATGCTGTACTTGTCGTCCTTTTCTCGGGTCTGGGTGTTGTGATACCGTCGATGTTTCTGATTTCTGTAACACAAGTGCTTAAGCTACTTACCACAGAATCAGAGCAATGTATGTCATGTTGTCCAATATTTATATTTATTTGAGCACGTAATTATATATAAAATTATATTTATTTTATCTCTTACAATTTTTTTGTTTACCCGTTGGCCGAAATAAACAATATAAAAAGGGCCACAATAATCTGATTATCTCTTGATTTATTAAAAACCGTTATTATTCTACGGATTTGCTTTAATCCAACTTCTACGAAGTAGATAAATGTATGTAAATGCTACCAGATTTGAACGACTATCAAATTTCAATATTGTAGTCAAGACATATTTTTAATATGTTAATTCATAGTCATAGCCTTAATAAAACGGTCGTTATAAAAATTAAAAGAATCTAAGATCCTCAAGATAAAAACAAAATTAATTACTTACGAGCGTGACATCCTAACTGTCATTCAGAATAAACAAGAAAGTTGTTGATAAACAAATTAGCACGTAATTAAAAATTTATATTTAACAGTAAAAATCAGGCGAAGAAGCCAGTTTGTCGGTGATTAATTAAATTAGAATTAATGAAAGCAGTAATCAAGGCGCCATGAATATTGAAACTTCCAAGAGAGGAAATGAAAGCGTTTCTTGAGACAGACGTACTAAGGGGACCCCTTACATTTGATTAGTAAAAATATTATATTAAATGTAATTAGTAAAAAGGAATGCGTGTCACTTATTCACTAGAAAGATATCGTTTGACATTTAAATTAAGCAGAGGATGCCCATGGAAACAAACCATTTTCTTGTTTTACTGTTTTAAGTCTCCCCGGTTAGGTTTACAAAATGAATATGAACCGTTTTCTTTGATGGATAATTCGAGGTAAAACACTCTAGACAAAAGAGTCCTTTCGCATGCTTAAAATGTCCACCTAGGCCCACTAATATACATACATTAATTTCTATTCGTTTGGGTCATTAGACATGATCATCAAGTTTCTGATTTATGATGATGGTTACACCTTCAACGGAACACCATACAAGACCATGCAACATATCTTGTTTTGCCCTATCATATCAATCCCTTGCCCTTAATCAGACCCTGGGCCTTCAACATCCATATTCATGTACCCTGACCTTGCGTTGACACACGACGCCGTCTGCACAGGAAAAAAACATGTCTCCAAGTCGAAAAAGCGAAATTTCTTTGTCATTGTCACGGCACTTTCGCTTAATCGCACATATTCGAAAAGTATTTGGTAATAAACTTACGCTTACCACACTTATGTCCATGGCAGAAGGTTCAAATTGGTTGCTCAATGCTCGCGTGGTTCCACGGTGTTTTTCGAGTTATGAGTGACGTTTCGTATTGTTCCGTGGATTTGCGTAAATAAAGGTTTCATAACGGTAAATGGCGAACGAACAGTTACAGGCGTATCGAGAAAACATCGTACGACATACAACACGGTTCATTGTATTGAAATCAGCGTGAAAAGTTTTTTGTACCGCTATGAACATGGAATACCAGTTTAGCAGAAAGTGATTTTTCACGTTTTATAGAAAGCTGCCTCTTGTTAAGCAAGTCTAGGGAAGGAGTACAAAATATATGTATATGGGTAAACAAACGTGACAAGTACAAACTTTCTGTTGAATTTTAAATTTGTAGTCAATAAATTGTTAACGCGCATCAAGTGTCAAATAACTTGCCCGCGCGTACAACTTGCTTCAGACTCGCCTGTGCCTTGGAACGAGCTTAAGCTACATATTCGCCAACACAGAAGCCACCTTTGGGGACTTGAGCTCCAGCTTGCCTCATGAACAAAACAAAACTATATGACTTAGTCCAAAGTGAGCTACACATAGCAATAAGTTAGATACTGCTACTGTAACTGATATGCTGAGTTCCTTATCGGTGTCTTTTCGGTAGATATAGGTTCCGAATCGGAAGTAAAATCACTTTGCATTGTATTCAATGACGATTTAAAAGTGTTACATGTAACCTATTTGAATAAAGAAATATTTGAGTTTGCGTAACAAAATCTTCAAAAAGCTATAGTGCACCCGTTCTATAGTGTACATGTAACAATTCTAACTGACACTGGAAGAGATAGACCTTGCAATATTTGTTTAGTTGCCATTCAATACAAAAAGAAGCATATCTTTCAGTTGAGTACCAATGTTAATAAAACCGTTATCATCATTGACAGCCTTTCAACGTATTCCCTTAGGCAGAAAACAGACAAGTTAAACAAGTATTGTAGCTGGTAGACTAAAGATTGAAGGATGGTGAAGTTGAAACACAATAATTGCATAGTGGCTAGAAATCATAGCTATCTAGTGGTACTGTTTGTTATCTGATAATTTTGTTGATGTACGCTTAACAGCATATCATGGTGAACACTTGCAGTTCTGTATTAGTTCTTAGACTCCCTGCATAAGGGGGAACCAAGTCCAAAGTCTGACGTGCTCTAGACTGTAGATCAAGAAATCAATTATGATGACAGTCCTTTGGAATCGGTTGCCACTATAAGTACTTGTATTTGAAGCATTTAACAATTTCTTTTTTACGGGCGAACGAAACAGATCTAAACCGTCATTTAATTCTGTGATGAACGAGCAAGGTTCTAGGTTCGAATCCCGGGACCAGGAGAGCATGTTACGTATTTTTCAAACATAGTTCGGGTTTTTAAAACCGTTAGATCTGGTAGCTCTTGTTAGGCATTTATTGTTGAATATTAGAAACAGAAAATTGTTATCTCCCCTTGCGGTGCGGGAATCGCTAGTGCGGCGTAAAGTACTATAAAAATAAAAAATCGATTTGTTGTTGAATTCTTTATGCTTTACCACTAGCAACGCGGTTTAATTTGTTTTTTTCCCGTTTTTCTATACTATTCCACATTTTTAATCTTGAGAATCTTATAAGCCTAAAGGATAGACGTGAACATTGTTTTATTCTTAATATAACTACCACTAATCTACACTTGGCAAGCGCTAGTATCCATCATGACAAAGACTGCATTTCAATTATGGAAGCCTATGCCTTGCAGTGGAACATTAAAAGTCAGATGATGGACTTTTAATGTTCCACTGCTTACTTAAGATGTTATCCGTGCACCGTAACTTCAACAGCTCCAGATCTACAAGTGTATAGAAAGGCGCCGTAACAAAGTAACCAGAATCTATGTAGAAACCCGCGGTCTGCGGTCGTGTGTGAAAGTTTATATGGAAATCGCAACCTGCCCCGTGCTCTACTGGACCGGGCGGGTATTGCACGACGTCGTATGCCCAGTTGGGGAAACATTTATGTCATATCGAAGCTTAAATTTGTGCCGACCTACGACATTACCTACAAGTCGACACAAATACAGCGTCAGCAGAATTGGCGTGTAAACAACGCTCCATAAACGTAAAGCATGACATCGATCCTACATCGCGATGTCAGAGTTTTCGTCGCCACTAAGTATAAATACACAAAACAATATTGGTAGTTGGGCCTTGGTCCCCGAGCAGATAACACCTAGCTCGGCGGAACTACTTCCACTTTAGTAAAGAACATACGTTCCTTACAAATTGTTCCTTCACGAAAATTTGCAGACGTCCGCGCCGGTCCGTGTGTCCGTCAGTGTTTCCAGGAGTCCATCAATCAATCACGCATATAAACTTAAAGATAATTGATAATCTTCCGGAGAATCAATTCCTTATGGTGCAGAACCGAATCCTTCTGTTTTAAAAAGAGGATATTTTGGCAGCGACAACCTGGTAACATCGAGAAGACCGGAGAATAGAGGCAATCTCGTGTGAACATTCTAAATCTATGGCTTTTGGAGTTAGTGGATCAAGTTTAAAAGGTAATTTCCTATTGAATTAGGTAACCGTATCGAAATTTTGAGGCCCACCAGCTCCAAGGACGTGAAGAAACATCTTGCGGGCCAGTATGGCGATGCTAACGGGTAGGATATTATGGTATTAAAGCCGTTGTCATCTAGATGAGTGTTCTTCTCTTGCTTACCATCAGGCTGGGAGGAGACATATACTGAGCTTCTATGAAAAAAAATGGACTCGGAGCGCGTCCATGTTGTGCCATTGGCTCCAATCTATCGGGCTCCCGGTTCAAAACACTCTCACGCACCTGTATCTTATTCGTGCTAATCAAAACTAACCAAGCACCTTACATTACCGAACAGCACAGCGCAAATATTTGGAAACAAAACCGGGTCGCCAATCAGTGTTCATTATCATAAACACGCCCCCCTCCCCCTCCTCTCAGACGTCTGTCTTACTTTTCATAACATCACGCAACGTGATTCGTAGATAACATTTTCCATTCGCTTGTCAAACGAATTAATTGGGCGGTTAGAGAAACTGAAACAATGTTTAGCACGACATCCGATGCAGTTTAAGATAACGAAACTAGTTCTTTATCAATTTGTAGGTAGATTTACAAAAGGCGAATGGTGATATTTGAAGTGAGGTAGTAATCGCGTAATTAAATCTAATTTCAGAATTGCTCATGATTAAAATACAAGAATAAGATAATAACATCATAATATTTAGAAAGTATAAAGTCATGAAATAGACTACACCTAGGTATTCAGAACTCTTTACTAGCTGATCCAATCCTTTTGGTCAAATGTTCGACATCGAAATTTGAGACAAGACAAACCGCTTGAGGTGTTTTCGATGTTACTGAATCTACATACTAAAAGTATATAAAAAATATTTTAACATTACTCCTGAGTGGCAGCTGCTTTTTTTGGAAAATCTAGTTCCACTATGACATATAAAAATACTCTTCTCATCTGTATGTGTCAGAGTAGGTATAATTTACGCCATTTGACGCTGACTACCCCAGCCTCTATAGTTTTTATCCCATTTCATCGCTCATCGATAAGGCTGTCACGATCACCGCTTAACGCATTCTTATGTTCTCAACCAATTTCCATTCAATATTTATGGCTTCTGGTCTATACAAATCCGGCTATGTTAGCTCACTTGGCGAAACTTCTATTACTTACCGAAAGTAGGCTAAACAACTTAACAGATTTGCTCCACTTGCTGGGAGTATCATCTTTCCACAAGAGAGGTTTAGTCAATCACGAGTCTTAGACGGAGTTAATGAATAAACAAATTACTTAGCATAATTCATGCTGATTTAATTGCGGATCGCTTCTGCATCTCAATTCGAATGTTTAAATGCATCAACAGGATGAGTCAAACCAACTGAGGAAAGTAGGATCGAGGAGGCTTTCGGTTCAACGACTACTATTTTTGTTAACTATTTTCGTCATCATCACCAGCACGGTTGTCGATTCATCGTGAAATTCGACCCACTACCACTTCAGGATCTTCTCTATAGGGTGTGTTAGTTGCTGATAATGTGCTGATTCTATCCTTCAGAGAAATTCAGAGCATAGCTCTTTCCTTGGCTCGCTGAACGACTTTCAACGGAAGGCCGTGACCTACCGTGAGTGCCCACGTTTCAGCTACGTATGTCACCTTTATAACCGATTTCAAAAAAGGGGAAAACTCCCATTCCTTTGCCTGTTAAGTTAAGGAAAGGAAAACTGCACATGCATATACATTTGACCCTCATTCTTAAAGTCCTAAGAATAGAGTTTGGAATTCCAGAAGGGACCCTAACGATTCAGTCTAAGCGGCTTTAGCCTCTTAACAGTATTTTCCCATGCGTGTCAAAAAACACCCTTATAAGACACCAATCTAGTGCACATGCTCCAAAGGTCCCGCAAATGCCACCTTACGCGTGGACCCTGCTATAAATACTGCATACTGCATCAGACAAGCCTCATTAGGCATGCAAAAGAATGCATCGCTCTTTCAATAATGCAGCTAGCGTGTGCCTGATTAAATAACTGACTTAACCGCTGTGAATAGCAAAGTCGTTTCTGCGTGTGAGTATTTCGGTTCTTGGCGAGCTAGTTAAGATTTCGCGACAAAATACTTTCTCTATCGCTAGGGGGCCCGAAATTTCCTGCTACTAATGATCGACGTCGGCAGTCAGGGTCAAACACGATATCTGTCTTTAATTTTTTAGAATATTTTCAGGAAGTTGTAGCGCCCAAAGACATATCAGTCTTCTAATAGGATATTTCCAGAAACGGCATTGGCATAACTCTTTAGAATGAAAGGGTAAAGTACAGAAATGTTAATAACATGTCTTAAAAATTAAAGTTATACTATGAAGAAATATTTTACGTATTACCATTTCTTCATCATCTCGTCAGACGCTATTTAAAATCAAGCAGTCAAAAGTGTGAATTATAATAATCAACCATAAATTTAGTTGTTATGCATTTTACTCCAGTTCAACTATGACTAATAATCAATATAGACACCACAGTGCCATTTCAGACAATCAAATAAACATAATAGAGTTACAAATTCCAATTTACATACATTAGCCGAAGAGCTTGGAGTCTTCTACAGTTCTTATATAACTAAAACGGCAGTTAATGAGGACCAGCCTACGTTGTTGCTATTTTTGTCAATTTATATTGTTATAGAGGCACTCGACCTTGGCCACTTTGTGACCAGGTGACGTTGCACTTGTGGTCTTATTGGTCACGTCTTTGGCATGCTCATACCTTCGTTGCATGGTAGCCATTTACAGCAGTTTCTGAATAGTTAAATAATAATGCCAAAGTGCAAACTCAGCAACGATAATTAGGATAGTGTTACTTAGTTCATCCCATTCGAGTTGGTAGTTTAAATGATAATAGATGGCGCAAATCTGTGGGGTTGATAGACAACAACAAGCCTTGGTACCTTCTTTTTTACATGCAATAAAGTTTAAATAAATAAATAGTTAATGCGTCTGAGAATGACACCTATCAACCGATCTACAACTAAGTTTTACCTTGTACTGTGAGTGCCAGCTGAAGGATACTAACTGGAAGCGTAATCCCAGTAGACTCAAACCCAAGCCAATATAAAGCTAATCGATTTTTATAATTATTAGAATGCTTTACGCCACACTAGCGAACTTTAAATATTAAAAAAAAAAAATCATCTCTCGACTCGAACCCACGACCTTCACGTATCGCGCGTGCTGCTCTTCCAACTGAGCTAACCTCAAGTCGAATCGTAGGCGATGAATATTTCTGCTGTACCAACCCGTTAGCCTACAGTAAGTGTCCTCTGCCGAATATGTTTAGAACTACATACTTATCGGCTCGTGGTACATTCGATAAAGTTAGTTTCCCATAAAAATCCCAGACCTTTCGCGTTTTAGGTTCCTATATTAGCCATTACACCACCTAGGTCATGAAAGAGGTGTTGATGCACTTGCAATAAATATCAGTAGTGATTGCACTTGTATGTCATTGTAATTCCTCTGAATGCCCACCAATTGATTTGCATTCATTGTATTCAAGGTCTGGAATGCTCTGTACGCTAATAAAACTGGTTTTTAATCGTATTACATTTCTTAGATGAGTCTGCCACCGACAGTGATCAGTTTAAAAATATTTTATCAACTGTCGACGCAAAAACGACGGGGTGTTATAAGATTGACGAGACTGTCTGTCTTTCTGTGTGTGTGTCTGTCTATGGCATAGTAGCTCCCAAACGAATGAACAATGATTAATAGGTGAATTATATTAGCTACGTTTGATAGAAATTGGTCCTTGACGAACGCCGCCACAAAATTTTGACCCACCTCTCTTAATAATATTATAAAATAAAATAAATTAAAACAATACATATTAAATAACTATTTACAGAAAAATAAGTAGTTAAAAAAACTAATAAATTTAGAATAACAATACAAAAATTAGATAAAAAATATTCATTAAAAAATACTAATAAAATATAATTTTATAAAAAAAACATCAAAAAATATTTAAATTAATCCAATCCTTAAACTTAAAAATTAATAATAGAATACGTCAATACCGAACTAGTGTTGTCAGTTCTAGTCGCGCCTCGGTCTACTATGCAACTGAGCACGTCGTCCTTTGTTTGTCGCTGGCATGGACCTAATATAATAAAAACTAAGTCCATGGTCGCTGGACGCCTGCAAATGTTAGTTTGTTTCTAAATTTGATATTGTTCTACCTTCGTTATAATTTTTTATTTATTTTTTGTATCGCTATTTTTGCATACTATCTGTGAGTGTTTTGCCTGTAGTTTCATATAATTGTTAATAAGTAACTTGCGTTATGTTGCGACACTGTTTTTATATCACGTAAGTGAATACATTTGTAATTCTTGTGAGAATAAAGATCTTAAACCAGAATATTGCTATCAAATAAAACGGCTTGAGTTATTACTCAACATCATAATCTAAGTTGCGATTTTTTTTGAAAATTAACATTGCTGGAGCGCAGATTTAAGGGTCACCGAAATAGACCAAAATAGATGAAAATAATAACGAAGACGGTAGCGTCTTCACTCGTTGCGTTTTTTAATAAATAATTTATTGGTGCGTATGATAACAAGATATGACCATTCTTTGCAGCAACATTTTACTTCTAATATTCAGTTTTTGAATCTAAAACTGTTCAAAAACAGTAAACTTAACATACTTGATACTTATGATGCTTAATAGTCATCAGTTATAAAATACTCACATTGTTATGTAAAGTTTATTGTCGTTATAACTCCACGGTCTTTATCATGTCTAGTAAGATACCGATATCGTTGCAATAATTCCAATCTAATCGATAAACATAACCAGGTCAACCAACTGCTTTAATTTCCACCAGTTTCCTCTTTCATCCCAAATTCGAAGTGTAATTTTATCCAGATTTACGTAGTCGTAAATATAAACGACCTTATTTTGGACGGGCGTAACCGACATTGCATTTCGTAACCAGTGCGTGACATTTTGACGAACAGAAATAAGTCTCTTCGCCCTACATTAGAGGGGTCTTATTCAACTCATTGTTCGATTGAGATGCTTTAATTAAAAGGAATTCGTATCGCGATGACCTTTCGGCTTGCCATGTCACCGATTCATTGTAATTTTCCCATGTTTAGTCGACATTACAACGTGAAATGTTATGATAATGTCAACTGTGAGTTCGCATAGAAGTAAGAAACGATAGGGGTAAGAAATATTACTCACATGTTTGTGTTTCTTATATATTTCTCCTGGTAACTGCCTGTATAGCACTTTGAATGTTGAACCCACAAATATTTTGTTTCTTAAAGTTATGGTCTATCAAGGCTTTCCAAAATGTTTTGAAATTTAACTTTAAACTACAATATCCATTAAATTTGGAACATACTTCTTTCTATACCTCTAGAATTAATCCCCTTAACTTTTTATGAACAACACTTTTACATAAGGATTAGTGCAATAAAATTAGAAATTTTAAATGTTCCGCATCCATATCTATACTAATATTATAAAGAGGAAAGATTTGTACCTATTTTTGTATGTTTGTAATGAATAGGCTCAAAAAGAACTGGGCCGATTTAAAAAATTCTTTCACCAATAGAATGCTACATTCTTCCAATTTGACATAGGCTACAAAATTAGGGATCCTTGGTAAAATTTGAAAAATTTCAACAGAAAAGCATGAAAAATTCTCTAAGGCGAAACGAAGTTCGCCGTGACCGCTAGTATTTTAATAAAAATGAGTGTTGTATGCGAAATCTTTTTTGTCTATAAACTTGATATCTATTTTATTATTTATTTAAAAACTTTATTGCACAAAAAAAGTACAAAAGGTGGACTTAATGCTAGGAGCATTCTCTACCAGTCAACCGTTGGGTCATGCAGATAGTACGTTTATATCTAATATTAGATCTAAAGGTCCTCAACATATAGCCTAGACTTCCAACTTAAACCCTCCATTGTCATAAAGATAGCGAGAAGTGCGTCATTACTTCTTATTTCCTAGACTTTCTTGGCCTATCTATATCAAGTCGCCTGTGACCTAGATTTTTTACTTATACGCAAGTAATAAAATCCTTGATGTAAACAATTTTATGAATCATTTTTAGACTATGCGCGGTATTTGACCACGGTTTATTGGTTCCCTTAAGTGGTGTTACCGTGGATTGTTTTCATTTGAAAGCATTTTATAAAGGAAATAATAAAACATGATCCTGGTTTGTAAAATGATTAGTGTATTCACGGATAACTTAGTCGTTTAGGAAAAGATTTTGTTTTTTTTGTTGGCAATGTGATACCTATATGGACTGTCGTACCATAATGGATTACTACTGAAAGGATTTAAGAAAATACATTTATGACATCACAAAATTAACAAACAAACACAACGCAAGACAATTATTACAGATATTTAAATACCTTGTGAGGCCAATTTGGGTTTCACCACAGCAAATGCCGGTACGACATTTTTAAAGCCGCAACAGCGCTGGTATGCTGGTGGAAACCCCTGCTCGGAAAATTAGCAAGTGCCCTGTCTCTTGCTAGTTTCCCACGCAAGGTATAGATGAAATTTGATAGAGACAAAGATGAAATAAATACTAGATTGACATGTAGGACGATTTTTATCCCCAAATATCCCGTGTGAAGTCACGAGCAACAGCTAGTTAATAATAAACAACATGTCATTCACTGTAATAATGGATCACTGCTTCAATCTTTTTTATGCAGAGAACGAAAAAAACATAGAAGCATACTTAACACTTAAAAATGGTACCGCGAAAAGAAAGGCACGGTGGGCGTGGCTTACAAAAGTGAGCTAGCGCCGATAATAATACCGTTTCCAAGGACTCCGCGAGTCATAAGCGCGGACCAATCACAGTGCGTGTTCCATCCAATTGTATGAGATGACGTATCCAACAAACGTCTTTTTGTCGACCTAAACGCATTAGATTAAAAGTTTTTTTTTCAAGTGTCGATACTTTTTTTTTTTAATAAATTGTATTATTAAGGCACTTTTCTTTTATGTTTTGCGGCACTTATAATTTCTTTAAATTTCTTATGTTTGTATATCCTGCAAATGGATACAGGAAATATATTATATATATATAAGACTATGACATTATTACGTTTGTGATGTTTTACGTATTATTTATATTTTTAAGTCTAGAAACAATAAGAGTGACCAGATTGACGAACGCGTCCGTGGCCTCTTCGCTTTTTAACATTTCAATGAGTTTGAACGGAACTATTTTTCTACGTTCGCAGATGAGTAGATACCTTTCCCTCTCATACTCGAAGATTGAACACTTTTCCAGGAGGTGGTCGACATCCTGAGTAGAAGAGCTGTCGCACGGGCACAGGCTATCGTTACAGATCTTGAAACGTTCAAGATACGCCTTGTGGTACCCGTGGCCAGTCAAGATTAGGGTGATTTCAAATGATAGGGAAACTTGTTTGCGGAAAGTGGCAATCTCATTTATAGAGTTAAACCATTTCTTCGTTCCCTGTCCCTGAGTCAAGGTGTGGAACTCAGACTCCCATTCCCCTTTCATCCGCTCTCTGATTCTTCTCTTAGCAAAAGATAAGAGAAGAAGTGTCGATACTTTACTAATATATTGCGTATCTTATTTTTGTGTGCTTTTACATTTGTGTGTGTTTTGGTGCCAATATTAGATTGACGTTAGTATGGCGGGAATTCTTTCATGTATTTTTCGTTCACTAATTTTATGAAGTTTTAAACAATTGTTTAAGAGATCAGAAAACGCAAAAAGCCGGATGATTACGTAAACCAGTAGCAATTAATAGAACCATGCCTACTATTGTTTTCTAATTCCACCTCATCCACTCGTGTTTACCTGAAACAAACAAACAACGAGATTAGTTTATGAAACTGAATGGCGTTGCGTAATTTTTCGAGTGTGTTAATGCCAGTTCCATTATTTGAAAAAACGCTTCGTTCTAGTAACGGATCGTAAGAAACTCTACGAGGCGTAAGCAAAAAACGATCGATAGATGACTGATGACAGCTGATATGGAAAGTTAATTATGGAACGGTAATAACGACTCGTAAAACGATGGTAATTTTTACACATTACAAATAGTGAAATATTGAAACCCGGCTTAAGTAACGGAATCATAAACATAAAAAGATAATCGGGCCTATGTCAATAGAGTTATTTGCTTAGCCGACTTACCTGTAAGAAGGATATATTAGGTAACTGCTACTAATAAACTTAGAAACAAATATTTATTACTAGTTCCGATAGCATTGGCTCTAAGAATAAAGATATTTTGTTGGAAATCATTGCCGAAAACACAGATAGATGGTTTTATTATTTAATAAAGCTTTATAATATTAGTATAGATGATCATTTATACCTATTATTGACTTACCCATGCATAGATTTAAGGTCTATCTTAAATCATGTTTAATGAAAAAAGGGTACTACAAACTTGATGAATATTTCAATGATAAAACATATATGGACATGATTGTCTGCTCGCTCGCACACCATATTTTTAAGTTCTCTAGTTCTAAAGGTTAGGATAACTACTGAGTGTCTAGCCGGATTCTTCTTGGTAGGATTAGGTTCCGAACCGGCTGTAGCTTTAATTTTGGTTTATATTCATTTTCACGATGCTTAAGCTTTACTTGTACCAACATGAATAAATGAATTGATTATGATTCTGAAAAATATGTTTTCCGGTTCCAGTATTTTCTATTAGTCGTCAGAGAATAAATGAGTTATTTTAATAAGCACGATTAATTGTTATTTTTAAATTGAACAATGGGTGAACTATTCATCAACTCCATATTTAGCGACTGCCCTATTTATGAAGTATCTTATTCATTCAATACAGTGCTTCATTGTTTGTCTGACTGTTTTGGGTCAGAGACAAATTAATTGTTTGCATGTTCGCAATGCAACGCCACAAGAAGTGACCGACTTTACGTAACACACATATTTCAAATTGATAACATCTTAAGTGTAAACGCTAGTGAAAGAATTTGCCAATTGGTTTAATTGCTTATTTTTGTAGTTACGAACTTCAATGGCTGTGGTATGAAAAGTATCATTAAGTTAAACCTGATGACGTAGCCAAGTGACAGTTAACGACTTTTAAAAACAAAAAATTAAAACTTACTAAAATACTAAAAAATTTCTTCACTCACCAAAACCAAACTATATGACTTGATTCAAAGTGATCTACAAAGCAGATATAGATACTTGATCGAAAGTGACACATAGCAATAAGTTAGATATATCTACCGTAACGTAACAACACAACTGTATTTTAACACGCTTTTATTAGCTCTTAATTGATTGAAGATTGTAATATAATTTATTAATTAATTATAATGTAGTAATATTATTTGAATGGATTTAATGAAGTTATTGGTGTTTTTAGGTAACTTCCTTTGTAATTTTATTCATTATTAGTTTGCTTTGCTGTTTTTTTTTTAGAAACTTATTTTTATACTTATATAAAGCACCAGAGGTACGAAAAGAGATTAATCGATCAATTTCTATAATCTCATTTTAAGTGAAACTTGTAGTTTTTTATGAGAAATAAAATTTGTTTAAACCTAACATATTTAGGTAGATATAGTTTTCGAGCCAGCAGTAAAGTTGAGTGACGATTCAAAAGTTACAAATGTAACCTACTTGAATAAATTATTTTTTGATTAATTGATTGTTTCGACAAGTTGACTATGTACCGAATGGACATTTCACTAAAAATTAATTCTAAAAGTGTGTGATGAAAATTGCGAAATTCATCAAATGAATCAAAAACATTCGGAAACCGCCAAACCCATTTTAGTTCCCTTATTTATCCGCTATGGCATAAAGAGACAAAATGGCGGAATTGACATAGCCTCACTAAGTATCCAGTTAATTTTGTCTCACAATCGCGGTAAATAAATAGGTATTCTTTTTCTTTTAAAAACAAAACGCTGCTAGGTTAACTAACCCTGAGCCAGCTTTGCCTAAATTATTTAAGCCGTTAACGACTCCTCACAGAAAACCCATTATAAGTCACCGGATGTTTAATAGGCTAAGCCTCAGTATGAATTAACTCCCGTTTCGACCCAAAACGAAACGTAGGCTTGTATTCTAATCCCCACATCTGTAATTCCCTGTAGCTCTGAATATTATATGGGGAAGGATTACCCGGCTGGCGCGCTTATAAATATGTGAGAACCACAGTAAAAGAGTGTTCTTTAAAATTTCAGGGCTCAGTGTGACGTGAAAGCAAATAGCATTAAAATACACGTGAAATAGGTGGAACATAATTTTTATTATTTAACTATTAACTTGATATTTTGTAGATGTAATTTAACGTAAAATTCATATGAAATATCACAGTTCAGACGACTATTTCGATTAATGTGCCTCGATACTCACTGTTTTATGTTCGTTGTAGAAAAATAAAAATAAGTTCACAAGAAAACGTGTTGTGTATGATTATCTGGCTCCTCAAGTCTTCAGACGTATCTTGTCAACAATCACCCGCTTTTAGGGGACTTTAAGTAAGTACACCCGGTTTTTTACCCCTATAAAACAATCAAGGCTGACCATTTTTTTTATTGGAATCTTAAAGTTCGGTTCCGATTTTAGAGGGTCACAGTACACGTATTGAATGTATGTACAAAATCATGTCAAGACTACACATTTTGGACTTTGTACCACCCTTATTGCGTAGGCATTAGATCTTTTATCCAACTGCAAACGTTTACCATGATATACCGAAGTTCCTTTTGACTTCTATGTTGTCATATGACATTACTGTTATATGAGAGATAATGGGGAAGCAGTTCATTTTTAGGTGTGCCTATATTGTACTTAAATATGTCTGTAAAACCAATTTCTATAAATTTTCTGTGCAATAAAGTGTACTATCTATCTATCTAATTTTGTGATGTCGATGTAAATACCTACTTATAAAATTAATTATTTAAAAAAATATGTTTCGCAGATTCAGAGAAATAGTTTACATCTTTATGGCCAAAGATACCTTCTAGGAAATCGTATACTATATTAGCCCTAATCTACGCCATCCCACAAGCTAGATTGTCATTGAAAAAAATCTGTCATTGAAACTAAACCTACTTTTATTTTTATACTGTAATTGTTCCCGTGTTCCCAGTTCGAACCACATTCCGCGCACAAGAGTTTGTGTTCCGTACTCCAGAATGTAACTCATTCGAGTGTTTACTCTCACAACTCGCTCCCAGTGTAGCGAGCAAACTCTAACTTTAATGGGAGGTAAACTCTGATGAAAGCACGTGTTTTAAGTATACCTTTACTAGCATTAATAAAGTAACTAGCAGTTGCTCGCGACTACACCCGTGTATATCGGGAAAAAGTTTATGGTTCACTAGTATCTCCTCTCTCTTTCTACCAAATTTAACCAATATCCGTGCAGTACGTTTAACTTGAAAGACTTACGAACTTTAGCAGGACAAAAACCGAAGATAGGCATTCAAATCTCCACCTTTCAGATAATAATGAAATAGAATTGTTAATTAAATATTAGAAACAGAAAAAAATTCTCCCCTTACGGTGCGGGAATCGAACCCACGACCTTCACGTATCGCGCGTGCTGCTCTAACCAACTGAGCTAACCGCAAGTTATCGTAGGCTGCTGTATCAACCGTTAGCCTCCGGTATCCTCGACCGAATATGTTTAGAACTTACATACTTATCGGCCCGTGGTACATTCGTTGCAGAAATGTTTGAAAACCACGGAATCGAAGACACCTTGGCATCTTAATCGATTTTATTTTAATACATTTTTTCTTTTTCTAATATTTAAAATTCGCTAGTACGGCGTAAAGTACTATAAAAATAATAAAATAGAATTGTTAATGTATGTAGATCAACACTGTGCATCAGCAAAATCATTTATTTTTGAGTGTGTTACTCAAACGTGTAAATAAAATCGGAAAATGTTTGCAAAAAGACTTTCTGACAATGTCTAAGCAAGCTGATGTCTGAATAGAACTAAATAGAAAAAAGACAACTGAAAAATTTTCGCCGGTGATGTTGTTCATTACCACTAAGGCGATGGTCCCCCGGGGGGTTTTACTGGGTAAGCCTGCCTTCTGCAGGAGAGACCCACACACGCCGTCACCTCCCTCGGGTGATGGTACTGTGCGCCAAGCATTTCCAAGGTATACATAGTATAAAACAAAGTAGCTTCTCGCTATCACTATCTATAAAACTAGCCAACGGATCCAGTTTAAGGTTCATATTATAATAAAGAAAAGCCATTAGCGCTTAGTATGCTATTAACACATCTTTGAACTCCTGCGCATACAAAAGATAAGAACCACGTTTCGTTTTGAGGCCCAAAACTTTTTCTAATCGTCATTCAAATAAGCTAGTTTCGGCTGCTTCATTAGAGCAAGTCAACTCGAACCAGTAAAACATTTAGCGTAGAAACTTTCTACCTTAATTGGTCATTCATAATTAACCTTAGATTTGGGTTCGCATTCTTTAATTATTTTTCATTAGAGATCGCTGTGTTCTTGATTATGTTACGCCGATTTACGATTAGGTTTTAGAGAGTTTTACGAGAGTAGCGGTTGTGTCCAATGCATATCTACGAATATAATGAACTATTAAAACTGCTTGCGTATCACATGAAAAATCAAGACCATGTTAGTTAATATTTGTAATGCTGTCTACTTTATATATGTTACTATTAATACATGTATAACTTTATACAGACAGCATTACAAATTTGTAAGTATTACTGAATAAGCACGACCTCCGTAGCCGAGAGGCGAGCGTGCCGGACTTTGGCGTCGCGCCATCTCTGAGGTTCCGGGTTCGATCCCCGGTCGGGTCAATATGGAAAACGAACTTTTCTGTATTGTCTCGGGTCTGGGTGTTGTGGTACCGTCGTTGTTTCTGATTTCTGTAACACAAGTGCTTTAGCTACTTACCACAGAATCAAAGCAATGTATGCGATGTTGTCCAATATTTAAAAAAAAAAAAAAAAAGCACCAAGTGTACTTCGAAAGCAGGGTAAGGTAAACACTTGCAGTTCGTTAATAGTTCTTATGTGCACGTCATAAGGAAGGTGCAGTCCAAAATGTAGTCTGACGTGCTTTTGATCGTACACACTCAAGTTCACCAAGTGATAAATAAAACCGGCCAACTTTCGCGTACGAAAGGTTAACTAGATAGATAGTCCAGCAAATATGGGTATAAAATGACGTTTGTTATAAGGGTGCCCCCCCTTAAATATGTTTTATTCTGTTTTAAGAGCGGGCACAGAAACATTTATTTTGTGGCAAATTCAACTGCCTATAATAGTAGAGATACAGCCCTGGTGAGTGGTGAGTTGATAAACAGATGGACAGAGAAGACAGACCCTGGTCATTGTTACCCTGCAGGTATGAAACCTTAAAAATCAGTAAATGGAACATACTTTAAGGAATGTATGTTCTTTATCTATTTTGGTTTGTTGTTTAAATAGTTAGTGGCGACGATAACTCTGACATCGCGATGTAGGATCGTTGTTCACTACGCCAATTCTGCTGACGCTGTATTTGTATCGACTTGTAGGTAATGTCGTAGGTCGGCACAATACTATTCTTTTTCACTCACTACACTGGAATCCGAGAGTTCTATTCATACCCATAGTTCATTTCACAACTGCCACCAATGCCAATTTCCTTAACAAATCCTCTTTGACGCGTTAAATCGATCCGATTTAGGGGACAAATCCAACGTCCGCTGGGAACAGTTCGGAGTATCAAACCAATTTGAGAATCGCTAAGTGAATAAATTTCAGGAAATAACAGCGGGGTCTCAGTCTCAACAACTCATTTAGAAGTTAGACTGTCCTTCCGGTAATTGTCTCTTTTACCGGGACCACAATGACCGGAATTGTCTCTGTCGCTTTTTTTTATCACCTTTGAATCTCGACGAGAGTCGTCGCTTATGTTGGGAGGATACAGTACCTATAGTGATACTCAAAATGGTGTATGTATATAAATTAATAAAAATCATTTTTAACGCTCAGCGAGAGGTATATGTAAACAAAAAAATAGAGCCAAGTCATTGTTTCCGACTTTGCTTGCATTATTTCATGATAAAAACGATTTATATGCTTTTCTAGTATAAAATCTGTCTACCTACGAAATTTGTTCCAAATCAATTTAGCCGTTTATGCGTTGAAAGAATGGCAAACTTCTATACAACGAAACTTACATTTTTGCTCGGACATAATTAAAATACTATTAATTGCCGATTTGACATATCGTCGACGCGCTTGCAATACCGCAAGTAGATGTTTCCGTAAGTTCTAATTTGGATTGAAATTATATGAAAAAACAGACAAAATTAATCTTTATGGCAAACGGTAGATACGCGGTATTGGACGCGTGTCGTCGATATGTCAAATTGTTTTGCGTGACCTAGTTACGCCACTGAGTTACTCAACTAAAAAAAAGAAAAAAAAATAAAAAAGTAATTACTTAACGTTTTGACTCTACGCTACAAACGTTCCAAATAATATTCAAATTTTAAACTAAACTTCTCGTTTTTTGAAAGGCAAAATCTTTTTGTGAATGGCCAACACCCGATGTTACCGGAAACGGATATCGTTCTTTTCCTTCACGTTCCGTCGTCGGACATGGATGGATAGCCATTTACATGCGTCCACCATTAGACATGTTTTCATATGCGTGTATCAACCTAACTTGTTTGGTATTCTAGGGAAGTAAACATCACGTAGAGCAAAGTTCGTTTTGTTTGAATTGTTTTGTTTAAAATCAATTTGTTTTGTTAATAAGCGTTGGTTCCTAAGAATTAAATGCGTGTTAGTTTTGTGTTTCTTAAACTAGCAATATTGGGAACGTCACGACCTTTGCCTAAACAGTAATTTCTAAGGCTGCTGGCGATTATGAAAAGGGGTCTTGAAAAGCTATATTGTGTGCAAATCATTGCAGAATGTATTGCAATTAAGTGAAAATCTAATTTATAGGTACGTGTCATACCTAGGGCCACTCGCCGCTGTTCAATGAGTCAAATAAAAAACAAGGTTAATCAGAGAAAGTAACTATAATGATTTGCGAACTTTTTATGGCGAGAACTCGGCTTTGATAGCATGTGATTGGCACTACTTCATGGTGTGTTGAGCCACAATAACCAACCTAAATACCACTTTTAAGAAACGTTTCACTTAACTATTCCTTTCAAAACAACTCGGTTCCACCAATCAACGTCAATACACCATAATAAGATATTTCCAATATCTGACAAGCGGAACTTATACCACGTCCAACTACGGTCATTCTGCAATGATTTGCACACAAAATGGCTTATCAAGACCCCTTTTCATAATCGCCAGCAGCCTTTGAAATTACTGTTTAGGCTCAGGTCGTGACGTTCCCAATATTGCGGTCAAATATTTCATCACGTGGCCAATTTTATAACTGAACAGTTACCGAACTCAAAGGTAAACGAATAAGGTTTAATATCGAATGTCTTGAAACATGAGTTCTGATTGTGGGTAAGTAGCAATCGCAGCTATGGGAAGACGTGCACGATTAAAGACTTGAGACTTTGTGATAAGGTTTAAAATTCAGTGGTGTGGTATGCGTGTTACACGTGACTACTGTCTTTGATACAAACGGACAGACAGCAAGTGCGGCAATCGAGATGTGAATGAAACTATTGTGATTGGACGATCCTATCGTTTGAACATCAGAGTTATTGCTAGTCTGAACGCGTTAGGCCGAGCAGAATCAATATAGAATCAATTGGAGATTGAAAGCGTAGTTACACATGCAATGGAATTTTAGAAGTAGAAATAACAATATGCACAAACTTGATGAGAATTTTTCTAAAAATAGGTAACGAATTCGAAGCATTAAAATAACTTATTTTAATTATTTTAGGGGTTATATTCCAATGTTTTACGAGGCTAGACAGAAAGTTCCGACGTTACGATAGAGTTTACAAACGCCACACAAACTTCCGTAGAAAAAACTATTTCGTATGAAAATCTAGGTATTACTGGCTCGTTCGCGACTAAAAAAGGAAGTATCATATTAAGTAAATCTATCATCATTAGTATCTACAGTTCTATGTATAATCATTATTTCACCTGAAGACGCCCAAGGTTCGGCAAAAGCTATCCCCCCACCCCCCTCCTTAACAATACTTCCCCAACTCTCAACCTTGCACTCGCCATTGGCATTCATCGCTTCTTTACCAGCGTGAGAAGATCACCTTTGCATCTACTGAGGAGCATCACCTACTATACTTTGTATTTCAATACATCGCTGCCAAAATAAAACCTTTTTACCATCCGTTCCACTAGTTTCGTGGTTTACCCATATAGTCGTGTACGGAAGAATAGTAACGGCTTACAATAACTTTTAACACGCACGAATCAAGAAAAGACATCTTAACACAATTTTAAATTGGCCCTGAGACCTACTACCATTAATTTCAAGGCATCAATTTACCAGAAGCCCATACGCGCTAACCTGATTTGTTTTATGGGGTAATTAATCAATTTAATGAATTCGTACCTGAGACGCTGCCGTTTTCAATTTATTTGACCGTCATTATAATTATAAAAGGTATACGCTTATTATCATCATTCTTACTAATTATAATTTGTCAGAAAACATAAAAACTGATATTAATCAGACTAACAAATTACAAATGTTTTCCCGGATACATGATTGGTACTTAAGAAATAATCAGCGGTATAGTTAAGACTAACGAATTCTCTTTTAAATTTAATTCAAATAATTGACATGCGACAGAAAGCAAATGATATGAAGTAAACGTTGCCACCTCAATCTTAATGTCATCTTTTTTTCCCTCTTAAATTTTAAATCACAACCTATACATTGCTTAAGAGGCCCCCTATATAATATGCCCCCTAAGTGGGGCAGTCTTCATTGATGATGATGTTTTTAGTCCTTGATTGCCAAATCATCTCAAAAAATAGGCAACTGGTAATGTTATTACTAATTTTCGGCTCGTCAGGATATAAAAACCACAATAAAAAATATTTCTGAATAGAACAGAAAACATCTTTATTCATGTAAGATTTACAAAAGCACTAATGAATCGTTGGTAAATTAAGTATCCTACCGCCGTATTCGGAAAGTTGATCTAAGTTCGGAAACCCAGTATCAAGTCATCAAGGGAAGGGCATACTATTTTAGTGAATCTTTAATTACTCCACTGGCTACTTCGTATTCCTTACAGTAACACGCACCCACCATAGGCCCTTTGGGACAAGCATCAATTTGTCAACATGATGCTCTCAACTTTGACCTCTATTTGATGTCCACATCGTCGACGATGTATTCAATCTAATCGTATTGATATGAAAGAAGCCATTTCCTTGAAAATAGTTGCCATGATTATTTTATTTAGCTATTATTACATTTCTGGTTCCACATTCAGCAAGGACCTTGGCAGATCGTGACTGAGCGGCCGAGATGTAATAAATGAACGAGATGGCTGTTGAACTGTGGTTTTCAATTATTGACGCTCCAAGATCGAACCTATTATCCGAATTCAGACAAGGAAAACTACTGCTCAATGTCTATAAGGCAGTCAGTTTTTATGTTACGATCGAGAACGTCAATCTTACATAGAGATCTTATTAGATTAATTTTGTAGTGCAACTTGGGAGCCAGTAAAATACAAAAACTCCTAGTAGTTAGCATATACTCTATCATAGAGGAAGCGTATCATTCGCGTAATTAAATTTGATGATCGTGGATAATTAGAATTCCAAACAAAGAAAAAAAAGAGAAAATAATCGGATGCTTATATAATATTGAACTTGAACGAATAATGACAAGTAGTCATATCAGTATTTTATTACTATAAAACAGTAACTACTTGTGAGTCTTATAAGTGTGCCGACCTACGACAAGACCTACAAGTCGACACAAATACAGCGTCAGCAGAATTGGCGTAGTAAACAACGCTCCATACGTAATGCGTGACATCGATATCCTACATCGCGATATCAGAGTTTTCGTCGCCACTAAGTATATATACGACAAACCAAGATTGGTAGTTGGGCCTTGGTCCCCGAGCAGATAACACCTAGCTCGGCGGAAGTACTTCCACTTTTAGTAAAGAACATACGTTCCTTACATTGGTGACCCCGACTGAGCTGAACATCAGCAGTCTTTGAAGAACGGAGCCTTCGCATCAGGCCATGTCTCCATACCCTCAACAGCCAGCTTAGCCACGACAAGAGCACCGGACCACCTCAGCTGACAAAGCCACCTGGTTCCGGGCCCGTGTAATGAAGCAGGCCATCGCAGCCCTACGACCGAGTCATTGGTCCACACCGGCGTAGCAGCAGCTGCCTCCCTGCAACTACACGCATCGGGCACGTGCTTGGACTCCAAAGGGGGGGAGTACTGTGCCGACCTACGACATGACCTACAAGTCGACACAAATACAGCGTCAGCAGAATTGGCGTAGTAAACAACGCTCCATACGTAATGCGTGACATCGATATCCTACATCGCGATATCAGAGTTTTCGTCGCCACTAAGTATATATACGACAAACCAAGATTGGTAGTTGGGCCTTGGTCCCCGAGCAGATAACACCTAGCTCGGCGGAAGTACTTCCACTTTTAGTAAAGAACATACGTTCCTTACATTAGTATACATGACGGTTTTCTTTCTCTCTTCCCTTAGAAAATGTTCAAACGCAGTTTCGCAGTCGATTTGCAGTCAAGACGATAAATATTATGTCTTTTTTAATGTCAGCTTACTGCAATACAAAATGATTAAAAAAAAACACAAAATCTTTAGCTAAAAACGAAAGCGACGTCCCCCAAATCATTTGACGTGAGAAAGGTAACAATAGTATTATTACACAGTTGTCGAAGCGGTTTGAAATATGGAAATAGGCGTTTAGAAATTGCTTAATTATACTCAGATTTCCAGTTCCAGTTAAGTAACAAGAATATAAAGCTGTCCAAGATAAGTTAATAAGTGACCGAGAACTAGTTTTGTAGGACGAAACCTCATATTTAATAGCTATTTCTGCATAACATAACAGTCTCTAAGAGTAAGAAGACGTTTTAACTGTAATTACCTGTAGTGCTGATGAAGCTGATGTGAATTAATTAATTCTACAGACTACTCCCATGAATTAATTCTACAGATTGACGTCGTAGTTGACGACCCCGTAGCCAAGAGGTGAGCGGGCCACGCTTTGGCGCTAATATGGGAAACGAACTTTTCTACATTGTCTCGGGTCTGGGTGTTGTAGTAACGTCGTTGGTTCCGATTTCTGTATCACAAGTGCCTAAGCTACTTATCACAGAATCAGAACATTGTATGTGATGTTGTCCAATGTCACCCAATATTCAATATTTTGTAGTTTAATGAATGTATAATCACAGTCATACTCAAAACTAGGTAAAATATCTCAAAACTGGCGCAAGGAACTAGCTAGTATTCTAGAATAATTCAACAAAACTAATATTACGCAACATAACCACCGTCTGGTGTTGTCTTTTCATTAGCTTAATAAAGCTGGCCTAATTATTTTGTACGCTAGTGAATAACATTTCACTTGTAGAAGATTAAAGACCAGTTATAATACTAAACTTTCATAAGGAAACAACCCACCACAATTTTGTCCACAAACGAATAATTAGAAGATATCTTAGAACAAGTACTTACAAGTATTGTCACATATCATAATAAAATCTTGATATGCCTTGGAAAATTAAACTGGCAAATGCTTATGATGTTACAAAAGTTATGTTACAAAAATGACAGATAATTAATAAAACGAAAATTTAAAAAACTGAAGAAGATGTATAAAGTGAATTCAAATTGGATTAAACCAATAAACCTAACATTGAAATAAGCAAGCTCATACATGCCTCATAAAAAACATGCAATTACAGACATCTTGAGAGTGATAAAAAACTTATCGTCAGCGCAATCGCAAACACGAATAGCATACATAGTGACATTAAGACTCGAAGACATGGTAATTAACCAGTAGAAGAAGCTATCAATTACAAGGCAGACCCTGTCGACATAAAGGTCGAGACTTACAAATGTATCGTACGCTCTGAAAGCTCCGGCAGATTTAAATGTCCGGACAAAAAGAGCCAATGAGTCGCCCAAAGAAACTGGACCAGGCCAATTAACGGTTTTCTTTTAATGTACTCTGTGTATAATTACTCTCGCAAGTAATATTATTTAAATTTTCAAAAGTGCCCACGCGAAATCCTCGATATAGAGGTAACGGGTACGTTAACAGTATTGATATCTGTATTCTGAATCGGCTATTTCAAATTGGAGGCAAATTTATTTCATTTGACTCGTATTTTAGACGGATTCATAGTTTTACGAGTTCTTGTTTATGCCTGCACTCTTGCTTAGAATGTTGGCATTATTGTAAATGCTTAAGTTTTGATAGATATTTGTTACTTCATGCTGCCAAAACAACGGAGGATGGATCTAGACAAAAATTGGCACAGAGATACATCTTTGATTGCACATATATGGGACTGCAATATCTCATCGACCAATTATGCATCATAATTTTATGGGAATTTATTTTAAAATATTGATTGACGTTGAAAGATAACATTAAGTTGATTCCAGAATACCACCGCTCTCTCGATTTCTCTGTTATTAATGTTGATTAATTGTCCGTGAAGCGACAACAGGCGACCTGGGCAGAGTTAACGTTACGAGAGTTTTGACGACCTCCGTAGCCGAGAGGCGAGCGGGCCTGACTTTGGCGAGCGCCATCTCTGAGGTTCCGGGTTCGATCCCCGGTCGGGTCAATATGGGAAACGAACTTTTCCATATTGTCTCGGGTCTGGGTGTTGTGGTACCGTCGTTGTTTCTGATTTCTGTAACACAAGTGCTTAAGCTACTTACCACAGAATCAGAGCAATGTATGTGATGTTGTCCAATATTTATATTTATTTATTTATTTATTTACAGGTATAGATAGTCACGAGGAATGAAATGTAAACACATGAACTCTTATGACGTTATGAAAAGGTTCATTTTAGAATGCGATTAATTTCGGGAGGTTTTAAACTTGTGCAAAGAATTTACGAGGCAGATATTACAACTGTTGTGTTCAAAGAATGTCAACTCAGCTCTGATCAGTAATTTAAATGTCACCATGTTCGTTTGTATGAACAAAATAGTAGTTTTATAATCAGCTTTCATTACTTTGCACGAAACGAATGCATGTGCAAGCAAATCGCCTAAGCATGCAAATGATTATGGCAATTATAAACTTATTTTGTAGGTCAGTTACATTTATAAAAATAGAATGGCGCTTAACCCATTTTGTAAATAGACATGAGTGTTAAAATTATAAATGTTTAATTACACCATATAACTGCAACTGCACATCACAGACTTTGCAAGTCAGAAAGAAATAACTACAAAAATATGTCAAAGAGCACACAGTTAATATTGCTTAAAAAGCTTAATTTGGTATCATTGAAATGTTTCCTCAAAACCCATCAAGTCATTAGTCCAAACAAACATAACCTCATATCGTTGGGACATCAAAGAAAAACCCATTCGCAATCCATTGAAATCTTCTACCCGTATAAAAATGTCTTCCAAATTCTATTATAATCCAGATGTATCTTTATTCTGTTACGTTCATTGCAGAAACGCACTAAAGAATTGTCCTATAAAATAAATAGTGCGGCACGGCAACCTTTAGAAAAACGCAAAACGCCGTGGCATATTGCATATGGAAATAAACACCAGAGACAATGAAATTAATCCGATGAAGAAACATTCGTTTAAATTGAATGTGGAAACTGTATTACTAAGTAAAGTGTAAGCTCATCTTATTAATATATTATAAAAGGTAAGTTTGTAATAATGAATGTATGTATGGATTTATGCATATCAGGACGAATTATTCATACTATTTCACGGAAAAACTAATGAATGGATTTGGTAGAAAGAGAGGTGAGGTTCTGCATAAACATATAGAATACTTTTTATCCCAAAATACTGATCGAAGTCACGGGCTATAAGGATCATCACAAAAATGAAAATAAAAACGAATAGATTTCAAATCATATTTTATTGTACTTAATTTCAATTGCGTACTATTATCAAATGAATCTGGTATGTTTTGAAAACTACTTTGTTATTTAATTTGAAATACATAATGTGTTTGTAATATTATCATTTTCAATAATACAATCTACGGTTTTTTGTTTAATTGACTGATTAAAACGATAAACAACAATAATTTAAACAAAATTATCGCATTTTATCACTATTATAATAAATCAGCCAATTGCAACGAGATTTCATTTAGGTCAGTTCAATAAAATTTGTGACGTTTGCAATATTAATTTGATGGAACGATTTTTTTCGAAGATAGAGAGAAGAGACAGAGACATACGATTGGACAGTCAAAATAATGACTTTCCGAATTCCGAGTTTAGACGTTTGTAAATAAGCTTCCTCGTCTTTAAAAGCCACATAAACTGCTACATATAAATAAATAAGACAAAACAATTCATTTTATGTATCATAAGCGTTATCGTTTACATATTTCACAATATCTTCAAACTAGAACTAATATAAGTACAGTCAACAGCATGTCAAACTGAATACTTGCAATTCGATAATAGATCTTATGTGCATGACACAAAGGCGTTGCAAAGTCCATAGTGTATACTAGACGTGCTTTGTATGTACTATACTGATGACCATACAATTATACTGTTTCCATCTGCCTATTAATGTCGAGGTAGAGGATAATTACTATATTCCAAGGCTTTTGAGTATAGTACATGCGCAATTCCAGATAGATAGATACACTTTATAGCATAGAAAATTTACAGAAATTGGTTTTACAGACATATTCAAGTACAATATAGGCGGTCTTTTCGCGATTGCGAGCAATCTCTTCCAGACAACCTTCCAGAAATCCAGAGTTCTTTGACGAATGGACGAAAGCGTATTTCTTAGTTCCATTAACTATTGTTTTTGTTGAGGAAGACAGAAGGCAAGACCTCCAAAATCGATATTTACAGCTAAAAATATTCACATTGACCTCTGCCGTATCCAATTACGGACACAATCAGACTTGTCTGGTGATTGTGGATGTCCGTCCCATCAGCTCTTGCATTGACCCCATTCTTGTCTTCCTGTGACATCACCATTTTGTTTGAGCCAACTGTATTTCTGTAGGAGCCAAAAATAAGACCAATCGACTTTTCAACATCCTGCTCTTATGTACAAACATATGCATGTATGTATACTATGACATAAACTGATGGGTCTGCGTCCAATACATCTAATTAATGTTTTACTACCTGAGTACGCTCGATCATGGCAGGCTAAACCGCATAGCATCAAATCAAAGAACGAATTTCAGCTTTCAACATACTTGACTTGACAGTTATGCTCTGTCTTTCGCGCAAACTATTTTTAACACCTATCATTATTAAGGCTTATTCATCGATACCCCACACGTATTTGTTTGAATATTTTTTTTTTTTAAATTTCAGTTTAAGATTGGGGAGCCCCTAAAAAATATTGTTACTTTTTCTATTTTTGTGAATAATCTTAATGCGGTTCATAGAATACAACATACCAAGTTTCAACAGTTTAGTTCTTATAGTTTTGGAAGAAAGTGTCTGCTATACACGGACAGACCGACATGACGAAGGCTCCATAAGGCTTCCGTTTTTCACCATTTTGGCAACGGTAACCTAAAAATACACAGACATACTACATTCGATATGTGCAAAGTTTAATTCAAGGTCAAGGAAGATTCGTCTCACTGGTTTCCATTTCACTGTAGCTAGGGTTACATTACAATGAGTATGTCAGTCAACCGGGTAGCAGGTCGTGTGGGCTTGGCATTAACCTACTTAGAAAGCCCGTGGGAGGCGGTCTAAAATTAAGAAGAAAAAAACCGCCAACAGTTTGTTTGCATTGCGTGTACGCAATCTGAACCGCGGTTGAAGGTAGGGTTGCAGACAACTGCCTTTTACTTAACAGTGTAGGTACATTTAAAAGCCCCCACATTTTCAGGCTGAGAGAATCTGATATAATACTTAACATTTTTATTTGTTTGACACTTGTTGAAAGTTTCTGTTACAAATGATGACCTAAACCAGAGCTTGCAAAACAAGAGAAAATAATCAATCAAAACAGACAATCTGTTTTTTTTGGTTTTCGCGTCAAAGATAATATTGTGTAAGCCTGTTAAGCACACAATACAAAAGGAATGTGCAACAAAATGTATGTTAAGACAAGCTTTTGCCCGCGACTTCGTTCGGATTATCTAAATAAAATAGTATCCTATGTTACTAAGATCTTTTTACCAAGTTTCATACCAATCCTTTCAGTGATATTTGCGTCAAAGTAACAAATACATCCATACATTGTTTATTTTTTTGCGTTAATATTATTAGTATGATTTAAAAGTGCATTCTAATTTATCTTATTCTGATCACAGGAGGCAATGAGTCCCAAACGATGAAACTTGTTTTAACAAAAGATAACATTTGACTGAATAGATATATTACTTTTCTTCTAAGCTCTTTTGGCAACCCTATTAAAACTGAACGCTAGTTGCGGCATTGAAAGTCTAGCTCCGCAGAACTGCGGTGACTAATGAAGATGTTGGGAAATCAGAGTTGACAATAGATACACGACTGCTGCCACTATAAGTAACGATTCAATGAAGAAAGTTTATTTCCCTTTTTTTCAGAAAAGTATAAAAAAAAAATACTAACGTTTTCAAGAAATGGATACCAGTACCATAATCCTGAGTTGCCTGCCCTTTTACCTTCTTTTTCTGAAAAGTGTAATGTCTACATAGGAAAATGATAAGTCCAATATCTATGGTAAGTGACAAGTAAAGTTTTCTCTTAGTTTATATCCCGCAAGATGTAGAAGTACAAGATTTACAATTTTTAAGGACTACTACTGTTTTTGAAGATTGATCGAAAGTTCATAAATAAGCACGGTTTTTAGATTTGCATAAATAGTAACGCTTTATTCGAAGCCAATTTGTTTACGGTTATGAGAAATAAAAATTGCTATTCGATAACAAATCTGACATATTTTGTTTATGGTAGTAGGCTTGCTGATATAATCCTCTTAAAAAGGGTGATGAAAAAATCTCGACACAAACGCAATTCTGGAGTTAGCAGACACAATTTTGTGCACATGCACTGTACATATCTACACTGTTTACAAAGTCCAGCCGAGTTAATAACCGCTGGATGTTTACAGTACGAGTGTATCAGTAACTAAAACGTCTCCGTAGTTGAAATAATCGTATTTCTTCGAGACCATGCACCGGTGGCTTGGCATAGCTCCAGAAGGATATCTGCACGGATGGAAAACGCCAAAAAGCATTTTCTTATCTTCATAACTTTCATTGAAACAGTTAAAGGTAAGATGTTTTGCTTAACAGGGCAATATTAAGGCCTGATCCTGTCAATCAACTGTCGGCCAATGGTCGGTCTTTAGGCACTGCCTAAAACCGGGGAGCACGGCTGCTTCAAGCTATGGATGAAAAACTAGGGGAGCATGCATCCATCAAGCCATGTATGATCTATGAAACTATGAAGAAAGAAATAAAATGTTACAAGATCTAATATATTATTAATCTTACTAGTTTCAATAAATTTAATAAAAGCAAGTTCCCCTGAAGTTGCCCCGGAAAAATAAATTCTTTCAATATTTTTATTTTTAGTATACGAGCATATTCATGTTTACATTTGTATTTAGTACTAGCGGACCCGACAGACTTCGTCCTGTCAAAAAGATTTGCTTGAAGATTTGGAATGTGGTTTGACTCTAAATTTTAGTTAGAAAACGTTTGTATGTGAAAAAGAAAAGGGCTATTTTTAGGGCTTTCCCGGCAATTATTCGATTTTTTCTCCATCCTTGGACTTCAACGAACATTTAAAAAAAAGAATTGGCCAAATTGGTCGAAGCGTTGTTGAGTTATGCGCTTACCAACACATTTTGCGATTCATTTTTATACAATAGATAGATGTACCTATTGTTACGTCAAAAAGTATTAATGTTTATCTAAATGTTGTTATTTACCCAATTTAATTATTTATTTTGCTTTTTCTACTCAGATATAATTAATAAAGCAATTGAAAAAAAAGCTAATCGTCAACATAGGTACCTTTTTAGACAACGCCGATTGCCTATTATAATAGATAATTTTATCTTCTTTATTATGTTAAATGTCACAATATCAATATTTATAAGAAAAACCCGTTATTGGCAAAACTCTTGAATGTTAACCTGCTGTAATGTTACTTTTACATAGGTTTTCTAATGAATGTATAAATGATCATAGATGTAATTGAAGCTATGAATCGGAAACGAATAGCAGACCAATTTAGTAACTCGGCCTTGAATTTCCTGATTAATATTACCTAGTTATCTTCAAATTGAAATCTTGCCCTTAAGCAAGCAAGACCGAAAGCTATATCTGCAATAATAATGTGGTTTATTTATATATTAGTTAAGACGTATTTTGGAGTATGAATCATTTCGTTGGTTTCCTCTAAAATCCAAATCTACCGAAAAAATTTAATGAGCATCTGCTCTGCGTTAAAACTGCGCAGAAACATGTTTACAACTGCCATTATTCTTGGATAGAGTAAATACGTAATGTAAATTACGTGCACCACTTGCATGATAATATTTTAAAGATAAACAGACGTCCGCAGATATGCTAGAAAGAGCTGCAATGCAAGCAGTGGTACGGGTACGCAATCAAACTTAAAACTGGTATTTGGTGTTTGAGAATTTTGGTACATTTTCAATATTATCTTTCTTTTGGATACTAAATGGGATTAATTAACAATCATGGCTATGTTAACAGTATACATTTGGAAATAAAATTGCTCTTTAATATTTATTTAAATCAAGTTTTCATTAGGAAGATTTTAAAGAATAATGCACCGGATGCTGTGTGCACATCAAATTATTTTCAGTTCATTAGCGATAGAACTTCAATAGGAATACATTTGTACAGATAAAATACAAGAAAGTACGCCATACACTGTAGTTTACCGCCCTAAAGTTCAAATAAGAACAAATGTTAAGCTTCATAATTATGTTTGTCATTAAGTGCTATTGAAATTTCATCCACGTGTGTATACTACAAGTCTTAATGTTGTATGTACGTTGCTGTGTTCTTATGTATTGTCAACAGGTCCATTCGTATGCCAACGTCTTAAGGCGGTGCTAAGTTCAAAGTGTATAGTCAAACGTAATCGTACCAAGAACTGGTACGACATGCATCTCTGAACTTGCTCGAAATACCGACCAGAAATATTAGTAACACTGTGCTTCGTACGGTTTCGGAGTGATCCAGATTACGACGCGATATTTACTTATGATAACCTTCGGGGTTATTTTTGCTGCGAAACGGTACTTCAGTTTAGTAACAATATTAAAAAATCGTTCTTGTGACCTTTTGAACTGGTCTTTGAGTTTCGAAACTGAATTTACGTTCTCGTATCGTGAATTACTTTAAACAGTAGCTACTGTAGAATTTTCTTTTTGGGTTTAAATAATCTTTAATGTTCTATGTACCGAGCAATCAATTGGGTTAGGTCAGTAACTTTCGTTCTTCAATGGTTATTATAGTTTCTGACTTTATTTGACAATGAAACTTAAATTTATGGCTAATGTAAAATAGTTACAAATACGTAATTATTTTGTGACTTTGTTATGAGACGTCAAACGAACTGTTCGAAGATAATTATTACAAATTAAGTGATTCATCTGAGGATATTAATATCAAATCCTGCAAAATTGGATAAGCGAATGCCGAATTATCACAAACAACCAAAATTTCCCACCGCCTCTCCATAAATGAAAATGCCCATCTAAAGCTGCTGCTACATTGGCATTTAAAACGTTTTCCCTTGTCCAATTCCCTCTGTATCTAAAATAGACAGGGATGCCCATAATGGCCATATCAGTGAAGAAACTGCTGCTGTCCTATTTCTCATCATCTCACGTATTTACATCAACGCTTACACTTTAGCAATTACTAAACCCCTTTTGCTTATTTCTAAAGTTTAATTATGATTTCTATATACTTTTATTAGAATCGTCGGATTCATTTTTACTACATCGCATACATTGCTTTGATTCTGTGGTAAGTAGCTAAAGCACTTGTGTTACAGAAATCAGAAACAACGACGGTACCACAACACCCAGACCCGAGACAATACAGAAAAGTTCGTTTTCCATATTGACCCGACCGGGGATCGAACCCGGAACCTCAGAGATGGCGCGACGCCAAAGTCCGGCACGCTCGCCTCTCGGCTACGGAGGTCGTCTACATTGATGGTCTTCTCACTTATTACCTATTCATTATCTATCTCCCCTACTTTTGGGGAATATTCACAAATTGGCCACGATGGGTGTGCAAACACTCTCAAATCTTGATACCTGCCGTTCCATTTGGCCGATTGCTGTGCTTACACGCCGTCGCGCAATCTTCGAATAGCAGAGAAGTGGGTTATCATTCGTGTTTGAGATAAGGTTACTGTATGCCTTCTACGGTTTGCTTAGTCAATATTGTGCCGTAGACACGTGGAAAAGGTTATTGTATACCTAATCTTCTTTCAAATAATAATAAAAAAATAATAATAACAGGGAAGCGGCAGAAGTAACGAGGTAGTCCACTTACAGCACCCATTGTTACAGCACCTGCACATTGAGCACCTGGCCTACACCACTTTCAGCACCTATTGATATTTGTGGCAAGTTCATACAATTATATCCGTTTGGATTTGAATTTATGCGTTGATAGATCTATCGATCTTAGCTAGCTCTTATGAGGTAGACATCTATTAAAAAGATTATCAACGGGAACCTCTTTAAGTCAAATGCGTCTAAATTTTAGTAACAAGCGACGAATTAATTAGTTTCCCTATTATTTCTGATGTTAAAACGTAATAATGAAAATCCTTTTAACTCACCAAGGAACTTTATTCATTACTTTCTCGTTTTCTAAAATGGGTTCTACAGTACTTAAGGAATCTCTGGAAGAGCGAAACTAATGTCATTTTGTTTTGGGTTCCCTGGTCTTAAAAGTTTGGGGAAGACTGAATTTAACAAGTGCAGATACTATCGGCGGATTGAGGACGTCATAATGAACAAGAGAAATTGTAATTTATCATTTTTGTAGCATTAAGCTAATTAACATTAGAACTGCTTCATAATATTTTTTCCAGGGCATTCCTACCACCAGGGCGAATATATCCTTTAGTTGAATGTCAACTGAATCAAGAACACAAAAGGGCCCTGATGTGTTTGCAACATAAGTAACGTCCATTTTAGTTCTATGTTTCTCATACACCGTTTGTTTTGCATTGTCGAGAGTTTCTGAGAGAGTATATCAAAAGAATAGTAAACGTTGCTGCGTTGAGTGCCAACAAGCCGTTCCCAAAATAAAGTCTAGTTAAAAGTTGTAGACACAGATTAGATTACACCAACATTTTCACATATCAACCACCGTTTTTCTTCTTTCTTTTCGAGGTTAATGAATGCCCTACGAAGGTAATTTCACGAAAGTTTAACAAAAGAGGTCGTGCTGTTTTTCCTCGTTTTCTTATTTTAAGCTCGTTTTCTGTTTTGATTCATATTTCTTCATTTTGTTTTTTCGATTTAAAAGTGTAAATTGTTAATATTAGTTTTTTATCTATCTACTTATTGCATCTTTTTAAAAATATTGAAATGTAAAACACTGACAAGTTTTTGACCAGAATGTGTTCATACTGTTAGCTGGCTGGTGATAACGCCTCCCTGCTCAATTGACCTGATCTTTTGATAAGATATTATGATCGAGCCACGTATTATACTAAATTCGTTCAAATTAATTTACTTCCTCAATCGTTTTGCTCAACTACTAAGAGCCGCGACTTCGCTCGCGTAGAATTAGCCCCCGTTTCATCTTACAGCAGTGCGCGATGAGAGAGCGATAATTTGTGACTGAAAAGGGAATCAGTGTTCAAATTTTAGCACAATCGATTCAGTGCTTTGGGCAGTGCGTTAATAGATCAGCCAGTAAGGGTTGCCTAGTATTAAGTAGACCACCATGTGACGTCGTATTTCAACCATATTTTAAAAACAAGTGAATCGGACACGTTGAGCAGCGAGAATCACCTTTGACAGGAAAGTCCATTAAACCAGTTCCACCAAAAAGTTTTCACTCAAAACCGCGCCTATCTTTCCGGCCAGTACGAAAACAAACGTCAAAGCAGACATGGGAGTGCATCAACCTCTCGATATCTCGATTGCGTGTCGCAATCGATCGGTCCCTAGCTCCCGGCGGTCTGTGGCCTACTTACGTGAGACTGAAACCCGCGGGCTGTGACGCACTTTGACAAGTGCGGGCGCTATCGTGCCGTGCGTAACTGGCTTTACTCATGGCAACGTTCATGCGTCCACGCCTTTACTTTTGTATTTTTTATACTATCTTTTATTTTCTTTTTTGTTGATGAATTACTTACGTTAAGTGTGTTTTCTATGAAGTGTTAACAAAACACAACAATTATTAAGGAATTAAGAACATGGTTGAAACTTTTGAAATTAATGTGAACAAGTACGAAACAGATTTTTAAACTGTTCCAGTAATGTTCTATCCGCTTAAATCGTAAAAAAAACTTTAACGCATTCGAAAAAAAATTTCTAACGTTTTCTTCATTTCTAACGAAATGAAATAAATGCCTACGTACTTTCGTAAGTGCATACGTTCACCTCAATGTAGGTACCCAGTTTTATGAAACGTTTTTGTGCAATTTTAAATATGACATCCTCATCTAATGCTGTTTTAATAGTTATCAATTAGCAAGCCAATTAAATCTTTTTAGATAGCAACAATTATAAAAAAAAATACTGGAAAGAATTTTTTTCCTTGGACGACAGCTGACAACTTCTAAACTTCTGCCACATGCTGACCGCTGGATATTCTTAAGCGCTTTTTTTGCTGAACCTAACCATAAATTGTCGTTATATTGCCCCATATCATGTGGTCCACAGCCATTAGCGCTAAGTAGTCCACCAATAACAGAACTATGTCGCGCGAATGTTGGGCGCAGTTGACCTAAATATACTTCTGAGAACCTGTCAAAGATGTTCTAATTACTAATGGGTTAATTAAGAAGTTAATGCGAGTTGATAGCTAAGTACAGTGTTGATTATTTTCTGGAAACAATTTTGTTATTTAACTTCACTGGTTAAATCACGTGAATAACGGATTTATTAAAATATATTTCACAGCGTTGTCACACGCTGTTTTTAATCCTGACCGACTCTTATTACCTATTACCAAAAGTGAATCTTTGTTAGCTAGTATAATGACATAGATTATTAATAAAAAGTAGTCAATAATCAAAGACTATACAAATAAACATCGATGATTGATTTTCTTCCATAATATAAAATCATATTTTTTTGTTAAGTAACTGCTTATTATATCTGTAATACTCCTATTATGTGAAACAATAATCAGTAAGACACTTCAAATTAAGCATTCAAAAACTAAATTTAATTTCAAGGTTAGTGTAACCATCTTAACTTAGCTGCTTATATTTATTTGACGTTTTTTTTAATTTAATTTTAAATTTTAACTTTCACTTTCTGTCTGCCACTTACTTCACTACTAACTACAATACACTGTAGAATAGGTATTTAATCCCTTATTTTCTACCATGTTTCTTTCCAACCCCACTCTAGCAATAAACGCTAAGCTTATTAAAAAAATATCTTAATTAAAAAGCTCGTTTTAATAACAAGCCTCGTATCTCAAGCACAAACTTAGTCCACATCTCAGTTTCGTTATCTAACCCACCGATAACGGCTTAACTTAACCCACCCGCCATAATCTATTAGCATTAGTTCCTACAAGTTCCCCGGCAAACTTGTCCACAATCGGGTTACCTCCGCAATTTTCCGTTTTAATCTTCCCTGAATTAGGTCATCATGCCCACCCGATATTAAACAATATATCTAGCTGCCCCCATTACCTTCATTACGTCGCGACTTGGACCATTCAGACTAGACCTATCTAGGCTAGGAGCTTAGAATTGCTGAATATACCTTTTTTTCTGTAATACAATGTAGGATATCTTGTATTTCTATGGACAGTATTTGTAGCCCACAACTTTGTCCATGTTATTACGGGATACATCATGGATGTATGTTTGTGACCCTTTCAAGCAAAAACGACTCAATTATTTAGGCTGAAATTTGACAGAATTATAGATGACACTCTTCTTGAGACTTCGAGGGAGTAGCATGTTGTAATAGCCAATGAGTTTACGTTAATTCAACCCATATGTTGGGCTATCAAACGCTGTACTGTTTTATAATAAATAATAATAAATACTTTACATTGAAATATGATTTAACACATTATAATCAGCAAAGGTCGTTATTCTCTATTTGGTCGTAAGACCCAGAAAATAGGAAATAATTGTGTGTGTGGACTTCTTTTTTGCTGAACGATATTCAGTGAAATAAAAATTATTTATAAACTTTCTTTCACAAAAAAAAGAACAGAAAGCAGGCTTAAAGTTAGGAGCATAGGAGTATTCTAGGGAGATGTACTTAAGGTTAAATTAACCTCCGTAAATTCTGCCTGTCTAATTAATTTAGTGATTGTTTATGTGATAACGCTAGTAACGCCCATAACAAGCTCAAAATCTGAAATATAATTTAATTAGTCCTTAAATTTGACATTTAAAATGTCGCAGTCGTTAGTTTTGAGTAGGAGGTTGTCTCATTGAATTACCAACGATCCATAAAATAACGATACAAGTTGCGTCAACTTGACTTCTTTCAACCAGTTTACCTTTATTATCTGGTTTAAACGCACAATTCCAGTTTCATCTCACAGCACCGAGTTTGGAGTACCAAGCCGCAGTCCCAGCGAGGGTAGCGCGACATCAAAGCGCAGTTTAGTCGGTCGCAATTAGGGTAACCACCCATGTCAAGAGGGCCTGGATTCACAAAACGCCTGACTTTTTAGGTCTATCTTTAGTAAAAACTATAAGTCTCACAATCAATACTCAAAATTATGACAGACATTTATTTAATACTATTTGTTCCCCACGTTATTTCAGGATAAAAAGATCCTATATGTTAATCTAGTATAAATATTGGACAGTATCACATACATTCTGATTCTGTGGTAAGTTGGCTAAAGCACTTGTGTTACAGAAATTTGAAACAACGATGGTACTACAACATCCAGACCCGAGAAAATATAGAAAAGTTTGTTTCCCATATTGACCAGACCGGGGATCGAACCCGGGACCTCACGAGATGGCGCGACGCCGATATCCGACCCGCTCGCCTCTCGGCTTTGGAGGTCGTCTGCCTTGAGTATGTCATCTCTCTTCCTACCAATTTTCATCCACACCAAAGTGTCATTTACTAATCCCGTGTACCTGATGACTTATTTATTTATAAGCATACAAACATAATCTTTACAGGCTTACCCTAATACAATTATGTCGTTTTTGATGCTATATTAATAGCCAATCTTAAGACCTCATTTGGCCTACTATAAATTGAGAATTGACTTAGAAATGAGTATATAAGTAATATAACTTGAGTCACCGATTAAACTCTATGAATTGCTAAAGCGCCAATGGAACATCATTTTCTCGGTGACAGGGGTGATGATAATGATGATACTGATGACGATGATGCCTCATGGTTGTTGTAGCTTGGAAAATGATTCTATTTGGTCACTCGTTCTATATAGCCTTAATTATTTAGTCTTTTCTTAGACTAATTGCTGTTTCAGTCGTAACAGGAGTTAAATGTACCCTAATCTTAAGGGTCTACATTACCATTTCCGATAAGTTCCCAAATAGTACAAGTACTAGGTACTTTCTCTATATACTTAGTAACTGTTTAAGACATCAAAGCAAGGTTAGTTTACTTAGGGCGGGAAAGTTTCAAAGGTTCAGCTCGAGTGTACCCAGAAGGGGTTATGATAAAATACAATTGCTAAATTATCTTGGGAATAATTAATGCTCTGTTTTAACAACTATTTGAAGCGCTACAGTGCAAAATTAAAAAAGAAAAACTTTTAAAATTACAACATTTTATTATTGTAAATGTGGAACTTAGAACAAATGGATGGTGATTCCATTTCATTTTAAGAACTCTTAAACAAATTAATTTCAAGAAGAGAAAGAAAATTAACACGCGAACTAATTCCTGGGCTTGCTAACGTGCAATAAAACTCCATCGAAGATTACGTAAAATCCTAAAATAACCAACGAATCAAATTTCCAGCTCTTTAAATTTTTTCTCTATGTAAGTACTTCCCAGATCTCTAAAATACTTCTGTTCTAACTGAATCGTTTCAAATTCGTTTTTACCGAATACTGCAAACTGCGAAGCGAATGGAAGTACGAAGAATTCTTAAGTGTAAAGGTCCACGGATTTCGGGACGTTTCAAGAAAACTCTGGGCAAATTTAAAACTTCTACCCACTCTGCTTTGTTACAGAATGCAACAAACTAGTAACTATTTGTGAGTTCAAGTTAGGATCATAGTTAAGTCACAATTGGCCCCATCGCAAAATTTCAGAGACAAAGAAAGATAAGACTAAAAGTAAACAAAAGTAGTATCTGAAGTGTAATTGTATTATTGTTAATATCACAGGACTTTTCGTTAAGAGTAAAAAACTAGGATTAACACATTTTAACGATAACCCATTGATTAAATCTCAAAATCAAACTATAATAATAATCGTAGCTAAGTTTATGCACTGAGAATAAACAGGTTAGAGTTTTTACTACATCAATGTAATTAGTAGTTTCAATTTTAAATAAAACTAATCAGGACCAATGGCAATTTGTGTGATTCATCATAGATATCGTTTCAACCGAATGACGTCCAATGCTCACATATTATCCTTACCTCTCAAATATCGGTGTACCATCGACCTCACATTGATTTTAGAGATGAAACGGATATCCGGTAACTATCCGGTATCCGGCCTATTTTCAGTATCCGGCCGGATACCGGATAGTAGTTCAGTATCCGGCCGGATACCGAATTTAAAATAAATACGACATAAAGACTGAAGGAACTTTATTTAACGTAAATAATCATGAACTTTTAATCTAAACAAATTAATACTCAAACTGCACTAAGGGCAAATTATGATGAATAAATACCAATTTCTCTGCGTTAAGAGGCATCAGACGGTTTCGCTTGTCTTCTAACAAAAATTCATTCATTCAACTAATGTCACTCATAAACGAAAGGGCCCGAAGTCAGCCGAGTCCACCCGATCGCTTAGTTACCGATTCACTCGTGTAACGAAACGAGTCGCCACGCGACTATGTTCGGCCGGATATTCGGCGGCCGGATATTCGGTATCCGGTATCCGGTATCCGGCAAAACAACTATCCGTTTCATCTCTAATTGATTTTCTCTTGCAATTTCTTTTAATGTAGTAAATTATAGGAAACATTGGTAAAACTGATCAACCACTTCTTGCCGGCAAACATCGTCTACAAATACAAATAATAATTTATACTTAACGCACTTTTTGGATGACTCAACTTTATCCTCAATTACTCACTAAATTCTTGGCCAACTAATGATGCGGAAGAAATTACCTGGAACAAAAAAACAAATATTTACCATAATCCTTGAGTAAACCTAATTACCTTTCCCGCATAAATTGCGTGTCACGTTACTGTCCTACTTTGGTACAATAATATATGTACCTTTTAATTGGAATAAAATTTAACTTTTTTATTTATTTTACCACTGACCTTACATAAGTAAAAACGGGAACCTTTGGATAATGGAACAACTACTATGAAATCCCCTAAAATTGTTGTCCTCGATTGCCGCATAAAATCCGGAGATAACTTCTTTTAGGGATTGAAATTAGTTATTATTGAACGGGCAATCGGTAAATAAAACATTTCAACTATTATAGAATTTAAGACTTTCTAATTCCATCTTGTATGTGTAAAGCGAACGTTCGTAAGAATATACGGATGTCTGAATGTAGGTATGTTTGTTTGTTACTCTTTCACGAAAAAACTGCCGAATAGTATTGTGGTGGGTGGTAGTAAATGGATTGGGTCAAGAGATAGATGAGATATTTGGGAATCGGGATAAAATCAATCGGGAACGAATTTGGTGACTAAAAACGTTATCGCGTTGACCCATTAACTTGTATTAAACATTTCAACTATTTCTACTTAAGGCTTTGGGGGGAACCCTTAACTCGGAAACTCAGTGGAAATGATTTCTCCTATTGACTTATACCTTGCAGTTTTCAGTTTGTTACGAAACACTGCAATGTAAGTAGCGGACTGGGCTCCAAAGAGCTCGGTTAAGCGGTCGCAATTGGCTCTCTTCGCGAACTTTCAAAGGCGCTGAAGACCACTCCGGCCTGCCCACAGCCTGCTGTACAGACACCGACGTTTATTGTTGTCTCATTCAACTATGAACCTTATTGCCTTCAAATTAATGAAGGTAACGCGACAGCCTCCGTTGCAAGTCTGCGTCGTTTTTGGTTTCGCACAAAAAGTCTACATAGTCTACATTACTCGTAGGAACGTTTCATAATTTCAGGATATACCTAGACTAGTGCTTTTGATGCAAACTTTGTTTACTTGGTTTTAGCCAGATAATTTCAATGTAGACTCAAAACCACGTAAGACTTACACTTTGGAATTCGTACCGACGCACGGTGATCAATTTTCAAACTTTAGCGGTAGATAATTCGACTTTATCAATGTGAAGGTAATCCGAAAAATATATGATATTTATATTTCAGGGTATGTTGTTTACATTGTTAAGAAATATCATAAGTGTTCTGTTATCGGTTCTTAAGATTCATCAATTTAAAGTTAAAAATCTGGGTGTTGGAGTTTTCGATTTCAAAAAAGACGGATTTGTGAGAGTTTTCTTTTGGCATTTGCTAAGTACCTACCCAATAGTGAGTTTAGTAAAAAATTGTGTTAATTAATGAAGGTCAGTACATTCTATTTTCATATTAACAATTTAATATCTGGTAGGTTTTCATATCATAAATAAATAGGGAACTTGACTACCGTTTTTACATAAATTTAACAGATAAAAATGCACATACGTTTTTAGGAACTAATTAGAAATAAAAACTCTTGTTATGTGGTCATAGGCTGAAGTGTTACCTATTAAAAAATATAAGTTTTATTTGCGGAAATTTGCGGTTTCATTGGATTTTTTCAATTTTTTAGGCAAGTGTACTGCTATCAAAAACATGGAATTATTTTAATTATTATCAAAAACTCTTCCGATGAAGCCGATGTCCAGAAATAGTAAAGATGTGTTGTTTAACTTCATTTTAGACTCTATTGGAGTATCAGAATTGAATATAACTAACCAAAAAATAGTTCAAAATGTGATAAATAATGTTTGTACATGTACTTCGAGATTGTGGCTAAAATCTGCTCGAAACAGTAAAACAAATCGAAATAAACACACTGAATGGCTTAATATAACAATCGTAACAACTGGTGGAACACCTTCTAGTTCTACGATTTGTACAGGACCGGGACGTCCGCGCAAAAACTTCCGTGATTTAACTGATAAAATCAAACGCAGAAAGTTGAATAGCGAGGAACAGTCAAAAAGCAAAGAAGAGTTGTTGTCTTGAAATTGTAGACATGACAAGTAATTGAATACATTTACCTAGGACAGTCAGTCCGATTAGGTAAGTCCACTTTTGAGAGAGATGTCAGAGACGGATCCAACTCGGCTGGGCAGCGTTCGGTAAACTACGAAATGTCTTCTCGTCCAACATCCCTCAGTGCCTTAAAACAAAGGTGTACAACCAGTGTGTGTTACCAGTGATGACTTACGGCTCTAAGACGTGGTGCTTCACAAAATAACTTTTTAGAAGGCTCAAAGTCGCTCAGCGAGCTATGGAGAGGTCTATGCTTGGCATTTCTCTACGTGACCGAATCAGGAATTAGGAGATCCGTAGACGAAATAAAGCTGCTGATATAGCCCGTAGGATAAGTAAGCTGAAGTGGCAATGGGCTGGCCCCATAGCACGAAGATCCGACGGTCGATAGGGCAAAAAGGTTCTTGAGTGGAGACCACGTACCACCAAGAACAGTGTCGGACGGCCACCTACCAGATGGAACGACAAACTACTGAAAGTTGCTGGGTCTCGTTGAATGCAGGTGGAAATGGACCGGTCGTGCTGGAAATCGGTTGGAGAGGCCTATGTTCAGCAATGGAATGGAACAGGCTGAAACGGCTGCACGGCAAAGACATCATAGTCAATTTCATACTACCAATGGGCATGCTCGGAGAAGACGCACAAGAAAGTCGCCATAAAGGAGTACGCCGCTATAGGGAACACAACACCAGAAAAATGTACAGAAAACTAACCAATGAAGATCTTTGATAAGATTAAAATATTGCTTCTTTCTTCAGATCCCATCATGTCTAATTTGAGATCTATAACCGCGAACAATAATAATACCTTGCCAGCTGAAGTTCTAAATTTGTTACAGGAACCAGAAGTCGTAATCATTGAGGGATGACTTTCACATACCTAAATTATATATGAAATAAAAGTGTTTAACGTTTAAGCATGATATTCTATATTATTTAATTTTGTACCCCTAAATTCTTAAAATTGACCACTGTGCGACGCAAGTTGTAAATCTTCTGGATGATGGTAGGAAAAATAATTAATATTTCGTTTCTAACGAGTCATTATCCCCACTTTTAAATAAATGTCATCATTTTTACACGACTATTATCATTAATAATACGTTACCGGGTCATCAAAATTTTTATTACTTAATATGAACAACTTACTTACTACCCGACGTTTTGGTTAGGTTGCACCAATCGTGGTGGTGGAGTAATACAATGACTCTTGTTTACTAAACGTGAAAATTCCATATGAAAACCATTCGGCGTTCTATTTGACTTAAGCAATGAAACTAGTATAGGAATAATCTAGTATAGAATATACAAAAAAACATAAGCGAATTAAAAATTAAAGTGTATCAGAATCAGTCATTACTCCGATCGAATCGTAAGTTCACGGCGAAACCTTGACATTATCTTGAACAACGACACAGTCGAGTGAAACACGGTAGGTAAAGCCGCGATACACATTAGGTAATTTTATTTAAAAAAAAATGACCAAAACCAAAATTGCAGTGTGAACATTATAATGATAACGGTAAATAAGTAATATTAATTATCGAACGCCCTTAAAAAAATTTTCCTAATCTGTACAGTTTTTATTAAATTAACAAATATATATATATTATATCTGAACTAGGTTATAAATAACTACCGTTTCAGGTAAAATGTAGGTACATTCAAAATGTATACAAAAATATAATATAAACACATATAAGTCAAGTTACTTACTTAATAGATGTTTATCTATATCAACGTATAAAAAATAAATATCTAAATAAATATTATTTATTTTAAGGAAATAAAAAGATAGGAGATAATTCTAGCATCAATCGAAAAAAAGGTTTTTGTGCTCAAATTTTTAATAAATCGGGTCATTTTAATGATGATTGTTCAAGCTAATACTTTAAGTGTGTCTTACTGTGTTATTACTGTCTGGCAATCGATTAGTTTACCAATTATTTACTAAGAAGATAAAAATTATATTTGGTTCCATTGTGCGCGTTATATACACTCCAACTATAAGAATAAAGCAGTTAGTATAAGGAAAACCATCCATAATAGGTACAATTCAGAACTCATGGTAGAAAGGCCCACATAAATAATTAATTACAAAATAAAATTGTAGGTATTTTTGGCTATTTGCCTACCACATAGAGCTGAGTAATAATATAAGGGTTATTTTTAATGGAGCATCAAAAAAATACTAATCTAACCTAAATGTTGCCATAAATTTAATAAGTAAGCCACTTGGGCTTGTGTGTTTCTGTGACCCAAATTAATAAATGGGTGCCGATGAAATTGTATCTCACAATACAATAATAAGTATCAATTCAACTAGATTGTAGTAAAAAATACAAACGAGCCCCCATATTAAATAAAAACGGACACCGATTTCAATACGGAAACTATGTTATTTATCTCTTTATTACTTTTAAAGATTGACAATGACATAAAAAATAAACCTTCCATATTCAAGACTTTCGAGATTTTGACGTTTGTGGAGGAGTAAATTAATAATATATAGAGCGGTTACCAAGATTAACTTACCGTTCCGTTCTTTCTAATCAAGGTTAAGAAAAATTCTACACCAGCCGTCCACAAAACTTCAACTGAAAAGCCTACTATTGACTGGTCACAGCTCTATATTAAGCTTTGAACCTGGGCCCTGGTGTAGGGCGTTCCACCCGCCCGAAGCAACGGCCTACGCTGCCAGCCGACCACTGTGACCCAATTACTGCGATTTCACAGGCGCCTGTCACGTGACTTATTTAGCGCAGTTACTTTTAACACGTTACAGTGAGGTGTTCTCGGCCAAAATCTTGCGACACGACCGGTGCAATGTGGAACGGTGGAGTACATACTTATTAGCTGAGAAAGAATGTACTGCAGATCAAACAAATAGACCGTGCAGTCTAGATTAATCGGATGTAGCGTCTGTTGTTGAGCAGAGTAACACGGTCAAAATACGAACTGACAATGGTAATTACAGAACATTGACTACCGAGGACTTTGATATTGAATGATAGGATTAAAAGTTTTAATAAAAATTTTGTTACTACGGAAGATGACTTGGTAAAACGAATGATTATCTTTAGTCCATAAGCTAGATTTTAAATCAAGGAAAACGTATTTTTTGCTTCAACAAATAAATAAAAATTGACGATGATGCGTCGCATTCAATTTCAGCGGAGAAATGTGTTTACGTAACTATTTCTTAAAATCAGCACGAAGAAGTGACGCGCGTGGAATGTATCTTAGTTTATTTTTCTTTGCTTGATTAGAGGATAATACGTCTTATATTTTATGGTAATCCAACTGTTGCGCCAAAGAGACATTTTTAATCTCACCCTTTTTTAACCCCCGACGCAAAAAAGACGGGGCATCGTAGCTCCCGAACAAATTAACCGATTTTGATTTAGTTTTTTTTGTTTGAAAGGTGAATAAGCATAACTAATAAGAACACTCTCCGTTCTTATTAGTTATACTTGTTTAGTTACCATCTCATAAGCTTTACATCAAAACAAAGCCATCTATCTCCTTAAGATTGAAAACATTGTTTTAATGAGCCTTGAGATAATTAACTCTCGCCGCCACAAGGGATATAAAATTTCCAAGACCATGATTTAAAATAAGCACATACCTAAAAGTTGTATTTTCTGTAACCTATGACTTTTTATCACAATGGCATCATTCTGATAACAAACAGAAAAGTAAGGCATGCCACTGCGGACCGCTCAAAGTTTCACGTTGCAAAATACAAATACAGTCGTCTGAACTAATATGTTTACAATCTCATCCTGAATCGAACCTTGTTGTAAACATATAAAAGACTGTTAACATTTGATTGCTCGTGACTGTACATCTCGATTCAAATCTAAGCTAGAAAGGAACCCAGGGCATAGATCAGTCGATATTCAATAGTTTAATGCAATCTGACGTTAGGCAACACGAAGCTAAGATATTATTATAGATTGTGAGCTGTCGTTCAAATATTCGAATCAAACATTGAAATACGTGAAGTTGTTGATTGTGATTACACATACTATCAATGAACACTTGATTACTAATCCAATCATGGAAATTACTCAATCAATCATCAAAATAAATAAAATTACATCGGTATTTACTGACCTATACGGAATTCAGGAATGGTATTTAGTAGCTCATATAAAATGCCTGTTACAGGGATCACGTTCCTTTTACGGGTTAAATAACTTTGTTATAAAATGTCAACGTGGCTGTCAATGTCATGATAAAGAATCTTAAAAATCGAATGTGATTGTAAATGTCAACGAATTTTAATTGTCATTGCGTCTAAGAAAAGCGAGCAGTTTATTTAATTGATTGTATTCAAACATTTCCATATTTAAAATCATTATGAGAAGAAATCCTATATAATGGGAATGTTTTCATAGTTGGATTTACTTGATGTCGCCTTTTTAATCCTTATTTATTCATCCGCCAGTAACTAACAGTCTAGAGACATCATCGAAATAGCTCGAGCTAACGTTTCAACATCATCTTAAAGACATCTGATAATATTTGATTGCAATCACTGTTACCAACAGTTTGCACAATACAATTATGTTATTTGTACGAATGTACACACATCACGTTAAGGTATACACTTACAGTTCGATATGAGATCTTATAAGCACGACATAAGGGCGGTTTAATATCCAAAGTGTATATTCTGACATGCTTTTGTCTGTACACATGTTTCTCGTAACCAGTTCAGGCTACGACGCCTAGTATTTAGCGCTGTTACATTTAACAGGTGTTATGCCGGGTCGAAAATATTGCGTTGCATCACTCATTTAGACTCTCGCAACAGTTAGAAAGTTACTGAGGACAGAACCCGGTCAGTTGCTAATAATATAATTGCACTCGTAAGATGTACGTAAAATGTAGCGGATTTATCCTGCAGGGGTTCTCCAAGTATCAGACAAGTGTTTCTACTTCGACCACTTCCTAAATTATTCAACATCACTACGGCCGCGGTTTCACTACTTTTATCGGTCTAGCATACGATACGATAAGTATGTTTTAAGATATATGATGGGAAATAACCATTTAAGGCATCCTCAACTAACTATCAGTGATTATAGATCCTTGAATCAGATGTTTAAGGCCACATCGACATGCCAGAAGCTATCCATACTAATATAGGTAGTCTCTTCTTTACAAACAACAGCATTATCGTATATATCTATACTTAACAGTTTATTCTTCGCAAGTACCAATACTATTCAGAGTATTGCACTCGTTTGACAGCGTTGCCTCATTCTAAACTATCGAAATTGACTCTATGGCAACACCATCGTATTTCATATTGGTTGCATATGAGATATGTACTATAAATGTAATTATGTATTTTTTTGAATTGACCAAATTAAACAAGAAGCAAGGCCGTAGTTAATGAGAGCCTTCTTTAAGAGGCTCTGCTGGAAAAACAGCGTATACCAGAAACCTTATATCCACGTCGTGCATTATTTTGACCCTGACGTTAAGCCGTTAATTTCACGTGTGGGTAATCTTTCGTAAATTGAAGGTTTTTCTTAAATCCCGCAATTATTAAATAATTGTTCTAGCCGTGATTGGCTGTCAATTAATTTTTGCCTCGCTAACTCCAATGTTATCGAAAACAATAGCTGAGTAAAACAATTGCGAATAAGTAAAAGGTTGAATAGCTTACTGAAAACGATATATCACAATAAATATCTCGTTCAGTCTAGTCTATTATAGAAGGCAATTACGTATACGTAATACGCCATAGCGTTGGTATTGTGTGCACACGTACAATGGATATTGATATTGAATGCATTGCAAGAATAGTAATTGCATTGCTAACCTGCAATGATCGTCTAATATTATCATATGTTGATTAAAAATATTAGCATTAGTTAGAGGTATCGAAAATCACAATCAAAGAAACGCCTTATTATTAAAGCATTAGACTTTGTTTGTACTTCAAGTATTTACATGCAAATTGAAAAGAAAGTCATTTTGAATATAAAATTACTTTATTTCCAGTATGCTCGTCTCATTTTCAAGTCAGGTCCATTTGATCCCCTTAGGGGATGATGAATTTTAGGCAATTCTTCCTTAGCGGCTGTGTACATTTATTAATTGACGTCCAAGTTCTCTTGGACTTCATTTGTAAATGGGTCGTTCTTCTTTTTTACCGACAATAAGTTGTGCCCATTAACACGAATGTATAATTAAAAAAACAAATATATGAGTACTTCAAACTATTGAAATATTCCTAATGTATGATAGATTAGGAATTATGTTATCATGTCGTAGGTACTTCTCTTAATTATTTAACTTAAGAAAAAAGTTACATCGCGTGACGGAGGTGTAAGTGGTACTATTTTTGAAGACCGTGACGGAGTTGTACATTTTGATCGATATTGTTTGCTTATAAATTAATTTGACATCATAAGATAGACCATCTGAAAAATGATTCCTCACACAACAATTTAGGCAGTATTACCAATGATTACTAATATGATATGTACATATTAAATATTGATTTATCAGTCATGTCCATTGTCGGTAAAAAAGAAGAACGACCCAAATCTGTTTGCATAAAAATCATTTTATGACTATTCGCATTACAGCGTAATTCGTTTAGTGGATTGAGCCGTTCGTTACCATATTAGTCAGTAACAGCCGCCTTTTATTGTTTAGATTTTTAATGTTTAAATATAAAAATATATATATATTGGACAACATCACATACATTGCTCTGATTCTGTGGTAAGTAGCTAAAGCACTTGTGTTACAGAAATCAGAAACAACGACGGTAACACAACACCCAGACCCGAGACAATACAGAAAAGTTCGTTTCCCATATTGACCCGACCGGGGATCGAACCCGGAACCTCTGAGATGGCGCGACGCCAAAGTCCGGCACGCTCGCCTCTCGGCCACGGAGGTCGTCAAAAAAAAGTCATTTAAGTACAATCCTAAAAGAAATATAATAATTTATGTATTTATTTTCATTCCTATACTTTAAATTATGAAACCCTAAAATGTATCCAGCATCTGTAAAGTAAAGCTTCTGTTTGTACTGACAAATACAGATATCACAAGCCTTACTAGTTATTTAATTCAGCCAATCGTATTCATTGTTTAGTGTCTTTACCACATAAAGAGATTTTGCATTAATGCACCACAAAGGTAATTACTCCAGAAATACAAAATTAGTTTACAAATGATTCAGACAATGCAATTAAATGCTGTTACCAAACACAGACCTGTTTAATTCGGGTGAAGAGCTTAAATCCAACGGGACTGAATGCGTTGTTACTTCGTCTATGTTTTTTCATTCTTATTCGTAATTTGAATCAATTATGATGAAAGTATTATAAAATATAGTTCTGAATTTAGTCATCCCATACTTTAAGTCCTTTACTGAAGAAACATCTTGTGGGCCAGTATGGCGCTGCTAACGGATAGGATGTTACGGTATCAAATACGTTGTCATCGCGATTTGGGAAATCTTAATTATTTGTGTTAGTCATTATATGTTAGTAAGATCCTATTTGTCGGGATGATAACATAAGACAATAAGAATCATCACTTTCCTTAACGGCATCACTCCACCAGTTTGTATGGTGGTGACGCATCGCACGATACAATATGTCAAGAGTTGTGATAACGTGCCCTATAATTTATGCTATTTCTGTCCTTCCTTAAACCTCTATTAAAACATATACATACGGTACACGCACTCACAATCACCATAACTCAACAAAGAGCCCGCCATCATGGCGCATCTTTAAACCCATGCGAATGAATGGTTTGCGTAAGATCGCAAAATCGATACGCGCCGTCGCGACCGTATGACCTAATTTTATCTCGGCGAGACGCAGCTCGATGTCAAACGTCTCGATAACCACTATCTTGACTCGGTGCTCAACTTCAAAGTTTTCAACTAATTTAACGGTTGTGCTTCTGCGAAATTCTTCAGACAGTTATTGTTCGGCCGTCTGCTTTAATTTGCAAAATATTTGAGCTTGAAATTGCAAATTCTTTGGCAGGGATAACTGAGGCGCAGGGATGGGAGAAGGTATTAGTTGTATTTTCAAAAAATATTTTACAACTTCTAACACGTCGAGTTTTTCTAAATTTAGGATCATTATAATTAAAAATCTAGCCAATGAATGGCAAAATTTTTTTAGCTGTAAAAATGTCAAAATAAAATAAAATTCTATAAATAATTATATCAAAAGGTTTCTTCTAACGAAGAAAGTAATACTAAGAAGAAATAAAGAATTTCTTTTTTTTTAAACCAAATTGCATGAAATCTCAACAAACAGTTGATTCAGTTACAACATAGAATTGCAATTGTACAGCTTAAGTCAAAACTAGATAATTTTCTAAATCGTCCTCATCGTTAAAGCAAACCGCTTCTCCAATATTACAGAGATTAAAACTATAAAGAGCTTAAAGACATTAATTAATTTAATTAGTTTTACCGACTCCCTCATCCGCAGGCACCAGAATTGAAGCTAATAAATTATCCGGACTCTCAGCAAATATTCACCCATTTCACCTGGTTCACGAGGGCTCTCTCAATGAATAATGTCCGGATCCCTGGCTTGGATACTGAATTCGATTTCGGACTTGCACTTTGCGGAGATGGTTCAAAATTGGCAGCGAAAGTTGTTTCGTTCTATTTTACGTCAGTGAATATTCGAAGCGGAAAATGAACATTGCAAAATCTAAACGAATCCGTTTTAAAGCAATCGAAAAACGGAAAACTAAACTGGGCAACAGTTTCAATGTTATGTATTGCTTAATTAACAATGAAGACGTTAATGGTTTAAAGATTAATGAATTATCTACAAATGAGATTAATTTCGTTAGCTAATTACGATATGTAAATTAAATTCATCATAAACAACATAATGAATTGTACTACGTCTTTAACAAAAAATCATGTTTCCCGTGGGAGCCAAAAGCGGGCTACTGAGAGCTGGTCTGAATATCGTGGCCACAACAGTGGTAAGCACAAAATATAAATTCGGACGCCAAAATGAAACTTAGCTACGCTCATGAATTTTATTTATCTCCATGAAATATCCAAGAAAACCTGGAATGAGTGTTGAATATAAAGATATCTGTATCGGAACACAGCATGAATATTTATTAATATGATAGATGACGGAAAACAGCGCGCTACGGAACGGTCCCCGAGAGATAAATAGAAGATCAGAGGAATTTTCCACGACCCGTGAATCCTTCACAAGTGTCAACGTATTGATGAAGTCTCTCACGCACAGTTGCCTCTCAATGTTTCCTCCGGGAACTGACGTTTTATTTTTCCGTCAACTTACCTAGATAAGTATCTCAAATTGTTGTGATACTTCCCAAGAGATATGGAAGATCGTAATTTTTTTGCATTTTTTTTTACTATAGACAAATAAAACGGTAAAATGTATTTATACTAATATTAAGAAGCTGGAGAGTTTGTTTGTTTGAACGCGCTTCCTCAGGAACTACTTTCAGGTTCGAATTGACAAAAATATTTTTTTGTTGGTTAGTCCGTTTAGTAAGACAGGTTTTAGGCTATGTAACATTACGCTAAGACTAATAGTGTCAAAAATTCAGTGATAAATGTGGTAAAAAGGGGGGTAGTACGCGTGCAACGACGCGGCGTGCCGCTCAACTACTTTACTAGTTAAACAAGATACATGTCGATTTCTCCTTGAAGTCGTAAATAATAGTTACATGTGCGTGAACTTTACCTGGTTCACATTCGTCATCCTCCAACAGTAAATTAACGACCGCTGTGCAAAGGGCTCAGGAGATAAATTTATTACAAACCTGTTCAATATTTGATGAGTATACTCTGCTAATCATAATACATTATGTTTTATTTATAATACAGACATACTACGCACTTCCTTGTTTATTCAAGTTCTGTTCTACAATTAAAATGGCTAAAGGTAATTCAATAGTACTCCTAGATTACGTAAGTAGTACGTCAACAGTACATCAAGGTTAGCACTTGCAGTGCAATAATTGATCTTATGCTCACCACATTAGAAAGGTGCAATGACCAAAGTCTGTAGTATGTCGTGCTTGTCAGTACATACACAGTACCCCAACCAACAGTGCTTCTACTCATAAATTAAACAATATTATGTTAAACTTTTGACCACTTTCACCCGCCAGTCGACGTTCTTCAACTTTAAAACCGGTTTTATGAAGTTCAAACTGATAAAACAGATGTTGCAACAAAAATAATGCAATACTGTCACGTTTTTCAACATATTCGCCAATACAGCTGTATAAAAAATTGTATTGACTTTATACGTCTGTTTTTTTTAATTTCTTATGTGATTTATGACAAAAACCTAAAATGCTTAAATTTTTTTAATGATGGCTTTGCAAGAAAGCATAATTTAAGCTTCTATTATTTTACTGGCGTGGGTTCTTGTTTAAAAAAGAAAATAAGGTAAATAAGTTAAGTACCTACTCTCTAATTAAGTTAAAGGTTGAGAACAAATCCCGTACCTACTTATTAATTTGATGAACTTTTTTAGTATTAACTTACGGCCTATTGTTATGGGAAGGGCCTGAAGTTATTGAAGAGCATTTATAAACATGTATCAGTAGGTAATGCTGACATTTAAAACGTGTACAGTCAACAGCAAATGGGGGTAAACACTTGCAATTCGATCTCGATCCTTATGCGCATCGTGCGCATAAGGATCGAGATGGGGGATCGATAAGGGATCGATAAGGATCGATAAGGGGGATGCAAATAGTCTGACGTGCTTTTCATCGTACAATTATTTTAGTATTAATTTTTTTTTAGTATTATTATAATAGCCGTTTTTACAAAATGCATATTACAAATTAAATATATGGACAGTACATATACCAAAACAAAATTATTTTAAATTTTTATCTGTTTGTTCAAGCTAATCACTGAAACGGCTGGACGGATTTTGATGAACATTTTACAGTTAGATAGCTGATGTAATAAGAAGTAACTTAGGCAATTTTCATTTAAGAAATTTCATTATTTTTCTAACACATTCATTTGCATCAAATTAAATGTCGACTAGTTTAGTTACCAGACCTGTTAAAGGCATGATTGTGCGTGACATGATGCCATTGTGACTACTTAATGCATGAGATAGTTATCATAAGTTATTCTCCGTCATAATTTTGCATTTTCGATAAATAATAAGTAAACGACTTTAATCAAAACGCATATATGACTTGCTAACACGATGATCTCCTATTATGAGTTTTCTTTCATGTGTTCTTGTGTACATAAAAATGATTTCTAAATTAATCGATTAGTGTCGGAATTCCAAACACAAAATCAATTGTTTCTCCATGTAAACACAGAAGCAAGTCAGACACACATTGGTCTTTGCACCGACCTTATATCGTGTCCATAAGAATAAATTTCTATCTGCAAGGGTTTACCTTGTCTCCTGCCGACTTTACCATTGGGATCTCATGGGCTAATACTTGTTTCTCAAAGATATGTCCGAGTGAAAGTAAAAGTAAAACCAATTTTAATCCAATTAAGATAAATAACGACTAGTCGAAAATTGAATTTGAAGATATATTTCTCGTACAATTTAAGAAAGTGATTTGAGCGATGATTTCAAATAATTCCTTATCTGCATCATCTAAGGTTAAAAAAAGCAATGTCGTTATATGGATAACACATCGACAAAAGGTGAAAACGAGCTACCTTATTAACATATACTTAAGGATTTATTTGTAACACACACTCACAAATGACTTACACAAACATCTCATGTCTTAAAATAAGATTTATTTGCCTGTTGGTCATCAACTACTGTTAACTTAATTGGGATATGCAGCAATGAGATGCATTTAGTGTGCAATTTTACTAACCTATTACCTCGCAGAAATTACTTACCAAGAGAGGAAATTATAACCTAGATCTAGGAACGAAGTTGCAATTACCAAGCTCAAATGGACATTTAGAAGCTTAGCTAAGAAAATATAATTATTCATTAGATCTTTTAAAGCTTTGGCGTGCCTATTTGTATTAAAAATAAAACAAAATGGTGCCTAAATTGTACATATAACCATTTCAAAAATCAATAGTAAATATGTTGTAAAATAAAGTGCATCTATCTATCTAACAAGCGATTATCGAGTAACTTAGATACAAGTTAATACATAAAAGATGAAAGCATGAAAAACTAAATTTGGCAATCCCTTACAATTTAATTAATCTTAATAAATTAATATCGTAGATAGAACGAGACATTGTTATATTGTGTCCTGATAGCACATACTATCTCAAGCAAGTAGGAAAATCAATTATGAAAACTAACGACCCTTTTTCGCTTATTAAATTTCAGATAATCTTGTAAGTCCCATTTTTTTTTTACGGTGGTAAATGCTTGATGCACCGTACCGCCACCATGAGGGAGGGTGACGGCGTGTGTGGGACTCCCACCTACCTACCATCCTCGGGCTACCCACTAAAACCCCCCGGTTGGACCCTCATCACCTTAGTAGCGGCGCTATGGGAATTCGGCTCAGCCTTTATTTCCATAGCGCCGCCGTCGGAAAAGCCGCTTACGCGGCTCCGTCTGCTCCCCCCATGGTGTTCGGGGGTAGACTGGGGATGGCCGGTCCAACGGGACCATCCCCACCTCGCAGTGGAGACCGGTGCAATGCCAGCTGAGGTGGTCTTGTAGACTTACAAGCCACCCAACAGTAGCCACCCACAACGTTACACAACCTCTACAGCATCAGGCACAAGCCTATCTTTATAATTTCTGCACTTATTTTATTTGGCAAGAAACTTCCAATATCCAATCAGCTGGTATCTGCGTCTGCTAGCAAATCGCAACAGTTCTAACCACGGAACCAGCGGATACGAGAAACAATTAGATGGACCGCAAATCGAACCAGTCCCATTATCACGATGCTAATGCGATTACGATACTGTGAACAGGAAATAGTAGTGTCATTGAAATATTTATCTAAAGGTTAGTATTGTTTCTTATGACGCCGTAGAAAATAAACCTACTAATATATGTAATGACATATTTCCCTTAGATCTAAACTCCAGTAATTGAAATAATAAGTTTTGAGTAAGTAGCGTTATACAATTCCTTTCTCGTAAAACACTTAGATTACAAATGTGCTAAATTCTACAAGCTGAAGAAAGCGGTATTTTTGAAAACGTTTATTAGGATTTTTGATATCTGTGCTATTTTCTGATATTGATTATATTCTTCAAATATTTTTTCTTTATTGCTAAAAAAATAAAAGTTCTAAGGGTTTACACACGCCGCTGCCTTTCATGATGCCAAAAAAGGAGGTTTTTGTCAAAGGGTGCTATTAATATGTAAAACATATATGCCAACTCTTTGTCTCCTTGGTCAGTTCTTCACCCCATTTTCATGGCTCTCTTACATTGTTTTTACAATTTCAATAAAACATTTATTTACAATTTCATTAAAACCATCTTGCTCTTTTCGTTTTAACTTTTCATCAAAGGCAGGTTCCACCAGTAACTTTAGAAGGTAAGAAAACACACTTTGTAAAGTGTTAGTCCACCATCTTGCCTCATCAATATTAACGAGTCAGGTTTGTATCGTTCGATCGACAGACGGAGTCTCGCTTACAACAGTGTTCACCCACGCTCCACCCCAAGGACGCCAGCCGCTTAAAAAATGAAAAAAGTGTCTTCTTCCAACGACTTGTAATAAAACCTTAAAAGGTCTCCGCCTCTACCGAGCCCAGTAGGGAATATCCCCAAGGTTTGTGGGCCACGAACCTGCTCCACTTCGGGTTTTATTTATAAATCTACCTGAGCAGGTGGCCCTGTGTCCCGACCGTTTCGAGACGTCAAGACCATATGCTTTTTGCTACTATTCGACCGGCGAGATGTTGACTCACCTACAATTAGGACAGCGTATGGTATGATATTCCTTTAAAACTATGGGAAGGTTTTAGTTTTCATTTTCATTCGTTTAAAATTCAAAAGAGCTTACCAACGTTGCCCAATAAGTAAGACACACGTGTAGCTTGAAAAGGATATTTTCAATTCTCTTATAAAATAGCCAGTATTATGAAACTACCTTAATTGGCAAAGACAGTAGAATTACAAAAGGAGAAATTAGTATCAGAATGGTGAAACAAACGCTACAGAGCAAAGCAAGTAATAAAAAGCTCAACAGACTTTACTTTCACGTAAGAATACGAACATAAAGAAGATAGGTACATAGACTTAGAATGCAACACACACAAATCGTAAAGAACGATGTTTGTGTGTGTGTAGGTGGAATCGGAGAACAAAGCCTCAATATTAGGTCATTGATAACCGAACGTTAGTTTACGAGGCTACACCAAAGATTATGCAGACACAATTCATAGCAATTACTGACGTCAAATCGTAACATAAACTGGTTGCAGTAGTATTGCAACTAAAATGTTAAATCTGTAGGTGGTAGGGTTTTCATAGTATTTTAGAAACATCATAAATATATTTTTACCACGTTATACTCTTTTAACAGTATACTTCAGTCAGTATTGGGGCGGAGAAAGAGAAATTGAGTTTAAATAAAAAAATAATTAATTAGCATAATATTCCAAGAGAGAAAGTAAAAATTGAAAAAACTGAAGGACGTCCTTCGCCCTTGGACCCAAACAAAAAATGTAAAAGGTAAATTGGATGTATTTTATATTATTTTGTGCAATCATTGATGGCTCTTTCTAATTCAATATTCGTGTCTATAGGTTCGAAACAAAAACAAATGAAATATTCCTCTCCCCTCTCGGGCTTGTTATAGAGTGGACGTGTGTGTGGTTTTGTCTGTCGAAATATTTGAATGAATTGTTTGAAATCTCGGCCTCCGCCCTGTGTCGCTTTTGGAGTCGCCGGGCGTCGCGGTGGAGTGTTGGAGTGAGTGTGCCGACTTTTTGTCGATAATTTGACTGGATTGGAACCGGGTGTCGCCCGATTGCCGCATTTTCGACCTGGGCCTGTGACAACTGGGCCACAAAAACTCCAAGGCGCGCGCCGAAATTACCAACCATACTAGAACAGTGCTACGAAGAGTGACTACTATTTTAAAGAAAGCTAACGTACGCGCCCTAGCTACGGGGCCGTTCAATGCTACGGTGCTGTTACGGAGAGTAACTGCGGCTACGTCGTGCTCAAAAAAAAAAAAAAAAACGCACGATCTACATTCCATAATACAGATCTCGTACACTATGCCTAAAATATCACGTACTCCTACCAAAGTAGTTTTGTCGGATGAGAGCGCCTCGCACTATGGATCAGACTCTAATTTAAACAAATCGTCCCTAAGTCTGTCGGAACGTGCTGAGATTGCGAATATTACCAAAAGATATAAGCGTAAATTTGACCAAATACCAGATACATCAGACTCATCTTTAGAAGATAAACTGGAAGTTTTGCGCACTTCACAGGAGGAAGGATTTGATCAACTCTCAACTGCACTCGCTACGTTAATAAACCAAAATAGTGAGATACAAAAGTCCGTACAATCTATGTCAGCTAAATACGATAGTCTCTTAAGCAAAGTCGTCTCACTCGAAAAAGAAAATTCGCAGTACAAGTCACAAATACATAACCTTGAAACCAAACTACAGCAACTTGAAAAAGAAGCAACATCGACGTCTATTGAAATTAGGAACGTACCAAAGTCCGACCTGGAAAACAAAGTAGTATTACTTGACACGGTCAAAAAGATCGCCTCTACTGTTGGATCCCATCTCCCACTCGAAAGTACAGAAGTAAAAGATGTATATCGTACAAAGTCCAGCGCTATAGTGGTTCAGTTTACCACCGCCATCAGAAAGCGCCATCTTGTTTCCTCAATCAAAGATTACAACAAGACCAAGAGAAACAATCAAGAACCACAGCTTAGTACCAGGTGCCTGGGTTTCCAAGGTACAGTAAAACCTGTTTTCATCTCTGACTTGCTTACCTCGAAAACTCGGCGTATTTTCTACCTAGCTAGACAACTTGCAAAAAACAAAAAGATTTTCGCTGCTTGGACCTTCCGTGGAGACGTCTATATCAGAAGGGAAGAAGGTGACCAACCGATCCGAATAAACATAGAAGAGGAACTAGATAGTCTCGGCTTGAATACTACAAGTTAATTAGTTTAAGTGGGTGCTTATAAATGATACTTTTCTACTATAATAACCTAATTACTTACCCTTTTTCTATCTTTTTTAATTTTCAAGTTATATGTATACATACTTACACTTTTAGAGATACAGATCTTATTTACACATACAAATTATATTAAAACGGTATTTATCACTAAAATCCATACTGAATACATAAACTTTCTTACTTGAAGAGATCTTAGACACATTGCAAACATAATAATATAAAAATGGTCCGCGGAAACGGTATTTGTGATTTAACTGATAACATCGAAAACTATACAAACTCGGAATCATACACATGTGATGTGGATGAGTGTAAAAATTTTATTCCAATTCAATCTACTATATCAATACTCACACAAAATATCCGAAGTATAAATTGCAATTTTCCAGACTTTCTAGTCCTCTTAACACGTTTGGCTATTAAAATTGATGTGATGGTACTCACCGAGTGCTGGTTGTCATCAGTTTCCGCTATACCTACCATTCATGGTTATAACTCACACCACACTACGCTAAACTCTCTGCAAAATGACGGTGTTGTGGTATACACTAAAAATGATATCACTTCTTCAGTCACGGAGCCGGATTTAAAAGATTGTAATTCTCTCCTCATAAAAATAGGCCGCAATGAAACCGCTATTTTGGCGGTCTACAGGTCGCCCTCTTACCTTAAACTAGATCCCTTTTTGATCTCGCTAAACCAAATATTGATAAGCTTGTCAGTTTTTAAAAATGTGATACTGGTTGGGGACCTAAACCTAGACATATTAGCAGAAAACCTAGCCACCACAACCCAACAATACCTTTCTCTCACTGCTTATCACGGACTTTCACCCGCACATAAACTTATTACCCGCGATGCCAGTGAAACCTGCATCGATCATGTGCTGGTGAGGACCGCGGCAAAGAGTTTAACCCTAGTCCCGCAGTCCACACTTACAGACCATAAGACGGTTATAGCATGTCTACTTATTGAAATGAACCGGCAATCAATCTCTTCCACTAAAACTATCATTGATCAGGAGGGCCTACGGAGGGGCATAGCGGAATTAAACTTTGAACCTATTTATGCCTTAAATGATTGTAATCTTGCAATAAGCTATATCATTAATGAATTAAAACGTGAGCTGGAAAAAAACTTAAAAATCATTTATTTATCAAAGCGCCGGAGGATTATTAAACCCTGGATCACTCAAGGTCTTCTGCGTTGCATACGTAATAGGGATAAATTAAATAAGAAATTAAAATCCAACCCTGACAATAACATATTAAAAACAACTTATGTTCGGTACAGAAACTTCTGTCGGATAATCCTTAAAAAAGTTAAACGTAATTACGAAAAAGATCTTATTCAAAAAGCTGGTAAGAACCCAAAAAGACTGTGGGAATCCGTAAAAACCATAACAAACAAGACTAAAGAAACAAACTTCTCTAAAGAATTGCTAAATATATCAAATTGCCCCCAAAAATCAGTAAATGAAGTAAATCAATATTTTACTAACATCGGTAAACTTCTAGCCCAAAAAACTATTCCTAATAATCAAAATAATAACCCTGATTACACACTTTTTACTCAGACGGCCAGTGACTCCTTTGTTCTTTTTGATACAGACAACAATGAGGTGGACAAAATAATTATGTCACTTAAAACAGATTGCTCCACTGGTTGGGATAACATCTCAAATCGCCTTCTTAAGGAACATCGAACCATATTAGTCCCACATTTAACTCACGTGTTCAATATGTGTTTAAGAAACGGTACTTTTCCTAAAGCTCTTAAAATTTCACGAATCCATCCTATATACAAAGGAAAAGGCGATAGGAACTGTGTCGGGAGTTATCGCCCCATTGCTATACTTCCAGCTCTTTCGAAAATCCTTGAAAAAATTATTAATGTCAGACTGGTGGATTACCTTGAAGATAAAAAGCTGCTATCGGATTACCAATTCGGTTTTCGTAGAGGTAAATCAACTGATGACGCAGTAAATTTCTTTACCAATTATGTTACAGGTGAACTAGATAAGGGCAATAAATGTATCGCAATACTGTTAGACTTAGCAAAAGCCTTCGATACGGTGTCTGTCCCCATCCTTTTAGAAAAACTGGCAAGTATTGGGATCAGAGGAACACAATTGTGCTTACTGACAGATTACTTGTCTGATAGAACTCAATACGTGAAAGTAGGATATTTATACGGTGTTCCTCAGGGCAGTATTTTAGGACCTACCCTCTTTATAGTTTATATAAATGAACTTTTAAACATTAAACTATTACGTGGCAATGTAATCTCCTACGCAGACGATACTGCGCTTATTTTTTCTGCGAAGACTTGGAGTGGAGCATACACAGACGCACAAAAAGGACTCAACTCCATAACTGGATGGCTTCGGAAAAACATATTAACCATAAACACGGATAAAACAAAGTATTTAACTTTTTCTTTTCTGGACTCCTCACATTGTCTTAAATTATATGCTCATAGTTGCCCAAGTTTCTCAAAGGATCCTGTGTGTAAATGTAAACCATTAGAGCGTGTTAAATCAATAAGGTACCTTGGAGTTATAGTGGATGACAAATTCAGTTTCAAACCTCACATCAACTCCTTGAGTAACAAAATACGTAAATTGAGTTTTGTTTTCAAAACCCTGAGACATGTAGTATCACCTATTACGCTCAAACAAATTTATTTTGCGCTTTGCCAATCTCTTCTACTTTATTGTGTCACTGCGTGGGGTGGTGTACCAAAGACCACGCTTAAACAGGTAAAAGTGGCTCAACGAACAATTCTTAAAATATGCACATTCAAACCTTTTCTTTACCCTACAAAACTACTATTTGAATACTGTGAGGTTTTAACCGTTCGTCAATTATTTCTGCTAAATATAGTAACAAAGCAACACTCACTTTTACAATTTAACCCTGATTACATAGTAAAACGTAGGTGGCACAAGGTGTGTAAACATACTTTTCAACCAAAAACAACATTTATCCATAGATTCTTTTCATTTCTAGGGCCAACAATTTACAATAAAATTAACAAAATAATGAACATCTATCCTATGGACAAAATCATGGCCAAGAAAACAGTAACCAAATGGCTTTTGAGTAAATCATATGACGATACAGAAGCCTTACTTGCTAGGCTAAAGTGATAATAATTGCCTTGCCGATTCGTATCTATATTACTGAGGTATATACACATATACACACACACACACACACACGCGCGCACACACACACACACACACACACACAATGTTCACATCGACAGAATATATTTTTTAATGTCATTGAGTAATAAACTAGGAATTTATTCTCTTTAAATACGTTAATAAACTCTGTTACCCAGATTTTTAGATATTTTTCCTGTTCACTAAATAAATATTCTTATTACATTTGTTCCCCTGTAGGGCAGGGCCTGGTGACCTGTAACACCGGTTTTAATAAACTGTTCTCAGGCACCAGCCTCTCTCACACTGGGATACATATACTAATAAGCATGTACCTATTAGAATAAGCTGTTAGATTAAGATCCTTATTGTGAAGAGGAAATAAAGAGTTATTATTATTATTATTATTATTCTAAAGAAAGACAGTGCAAGGGGAGATTAGGTTTTTCTGTTACTTTAAACTTTATAAAATTGTTAAAATCAAATAACGAATAGCATCAAAAATGTAAGCTCAACTAACAGTTATTTTCTTTACAACTTTAGATACCTCAGGAAATGAATTAAAGCATGAGGATTTGCCAACAAGTGTAAAAACCAATTTAACAACCCTATACACGAGTCTAACGAAACGCTCGACTCAAAGGATCAGATGCGCGGTTGGATCCGCGGTTGCGTGACTGACAAACCGCACGATTGCAGCGCAATGGCATACCGTCAGAAATAGCTGGCGTTGGTTTCAGTCTCTACGAGCACATAAAACGTTAATCAAGAAAAAAAGAGGCTAAATACTTTTCCTAAAAATTTCTAGAAGTTATTCTTGGAATGTCAAGTACCTAGACTTATAAGAACTTCAAAAACAGAATACCATTTAGTGTCGCATAAATTTATTTTGGACCTATGCCTTTATAATGAGGGTGTTCTCGCATGAAAAATCTACTAGATGGCTGTATGTAGACGCGAGATCCAACTGTTAGTTGATTGGTGGTTTAAATGTCATGGTGGCAAGTCCGTCAATGTCATGTAATGCAAACTATAACCAATCACAGCGGTTGGACCTTACGCCTACGTATTGCCATCTGGTGGATTTTTCGTACGTGAACACCCTCATTGCACTACAGGAAATGTGCCTTGGAACGAGATTAAAAAAATTAGAAGTTCGGACAGTAAATATTTTGCATTAACTACTAAAACTATTGTTACGTTTGACCCGTTAATTAATTTTAAATGTTAAAGAGCTTAAAAATCATATATTAGCATCGACTAAACTCTCAGAATGATATAGAGCACTGAACACCTCTGTTCTAACGTGAAGTTGTATATCTATTTTCAAGTACTACTGGCAGAGGATGACTTTGTTAAAAAAAAAGAATAAAATGAGGAACATATTGATGTTAAACCTAAAAACAAAAACGAAACCATAACAGAATCTAATCCAAGGTTATATTTAACTAGCCCCAAAGTCGATCACACTTTCTGATCTTAAATACTTAATTAACTACTTCCCACACTGTTTTGTTTAACACATTTCCAAGAATAATTGGCTAGGCTTCACTTGGTAATCAGCGAGCGGAAAATTTGTGTTCACATGGGTCTATTCAGTTGTTAAAAACGTATCTCATTGTTATCATTTGGGTTTTCGGGTTATGCGAACTATTGTGACGGTCTTGACGATTCGGACCAATGTTAAGCCGTATTTGTCTTCTTTTGTTTGTAATTCGCTCCTCTAAAGTGAGTCAAATTCGGCGACTATTGTGTACAATCTTTACAAGCTTCCTAAATAAACATTTGGCAGCCATTTCCTACTTTACCATAAATTTATTTCCACGCAGATTTAGTGGTTTGTATCAAGCCCGTGACGTAAATTCTGGGCACGGTTACCAAACTCGTGGCTGTGATTTGCGGTTGCAAACCCTTATAAATTTCGCTCTACTAACTAAGCTATCACTGTTATTGATTAATTATTATTACTGACAGCCGATTTCTACTTTATTTATTGTCTGATAACCTTGGCGTTAATAACAAAACACATTTCAAGTAGTAGTTATAAAGTAATGAAGTTCAAATCAATTAAATAAAAATAAAGATCTGAAGATTTTTATTTAAGTTCAAAAATTTCGTAACAAATAAAATTGTGAATGTGTGATCCTCCTTGACTCCGTTTTCAACGTGAAATTTTAGAAACAATGATAAATTGCCGGCAATTAACGTTTCGCATAAACCAAAATGCAAGGTACGAAACACACTTCGCGCGTTAAAAAATACAATTAAGACTTTTACGGCAATCTCTAAGCTGAAACTGGTTTTTGGTACCGCTAGGCGCCTACAACGATGACGGCTGTGTCGACAACGATGAGGATTCAGTATGTGAAGTCAAACTCTCACGCGAAAAATCTTGCATTCAATATTGGCAACATAGTATTTTCTTACGGTATGATGCCTATCATGTAGAAAACTCATGGTTAACAAGCCATACGGCAGAGTATATCACAAATTAGATTGCAGACGTCTGATCGCATTCAGGTCTGCTAGACAACTGGGCTAGATAACCGCATCTCTATTCTCTTTTAAATTGATTGCACGTTAACTATTTATTGACAGCTGTCCTGTAACACCTACTAATAAATGACTGTCTTATTGGCTATGACAATGCAATCATGTTTGAGCTCCAAACAGGATTCATACTGTAACATCGTTTCACAATACAGAAAGGACCTTTCAAAACAGGTTACTCATACAGTATACAGACGTGGTTTTTCTGCATTTAGAATTATGAAATTAATGACGTAACCATTCGTCTAAGCAGACGATTTCTTGTTTTGAAACAATGAGAGAAAATATGTTCGGTAAACGGCATTAGTGTACCGTTAGCCGGCGCATACAGCAACAGTAACCAATGGAGCGTGCTATCTTAACTGATGCATACTGGCATGATCTGGGTCTCAGCTGAATAAATACTCGTTACGAAGTGTGACACATATGGTCACCACGCGACAAGTGCCATGACGATCTACCATTTTGACGTAAGACGAGAATTGGCGTCATTAAGTTTTAGAGTTATTTTTGACAAAGGCAATTTACGTAGACACTGCTCTCATTACATTGTTTTATATCGTTATTCGTATTTCTCGGCAATGTAAAGAGTAATGTTTAACTAAATCATGGTGAACCTGTAAGCAAACTTTACAAATTCTTATGAAATTATTTTTCATTTGTTTTCAATCAACATTAATATTTGTTTTTTCTTTTAGACTATTACATTACGATGGCAAATGACAATAGGGTTTCCAAAAAAAAATGTTAATTATTACTACATGTACAGTCGACAGCACGTGAAGGTAGACACATGCAGTTCGATATTAGCTCTTATGCACACGACATAAAGAGCAGTACAAAGTCCAAAGTGTGTAGTCTGGCGTACTTTTGACTGTACAAATAGGCAATACAATACAGTTTTTATTCGTATACAAAGCCATACAACGGGGCATCGCCCTAGCCAGTAATCAATTACAGATTAGTCGGCATTTTCCAAAATTACAATATGAGGCATTGATAAATCTGTTTAATCGTGAAATACAGGACAATTTGCTTTAGCATGATAAAAATCTAACCTAGCTCAATGTCTAGGTATGCTAGGTGTGTTTAGGCCAGTTTTAATAGATTTCACCTACACATTTGAGACCATCATTACTTTCAAAACAAACATAAAATCAATATTTTTAGTACTGTATGAAGTTTACCTACATAAATGCGATACCAAATTAGATGTTTTTGGTATTTGTTCTAATTTGGGATAGTGAATTATTTATTATTATTTATTTATTATAGATAGAGAACAATAAATACACAACAGGTTAAAAAAACATGAACTAAAAAGCCGACCAGGACATCTTTAATTATTGAAGAATGTAGCTGTTTTTGCTTTATATTTGATCACATAATTGCATATTAAAATCTGAAGGTGCAAGTGAACAAATAGTTTATTTAATCACGTGCAGAGGAAAAACCATCGTCGCACCCAATAACACAAGTGAATAAACTTGTTAAATAGGAAATCAAGCGTCGATTCAACATTTTTTTATCTACCTTTTTATCAAGTTCCAAGCCCAAAATACTAGTCTATGAATAAAGCAACAATGTTGTTGTAATTGCAACTACGATTGCACTCAATTAAAAGAAGGATGTGACCAATTTATTCCATGGAAATTGATACTTACTTCGTCTGGCATATAAGTTAAGTCCCGGATTAAAGAGTGGATTTTATTTATTGTTTTCGTCTTTATTGTATATTCGTGCGCTTTGATATTACAGGCCTTGTTGAGAGCCTTTTTAATAATTAAACATTCGTTTTCTTTGTAAATATTCAATGCCGGTTTTGTGTACACGCAACGGCATAAAAAGAGAAGAGGACGCAGTAATGATCTTTTAAGATTAAAAAACAAGTAATTCTTTGAAATAAATCAATTACTTACATGGTAAGTTATAGACTCTGAACAACATATGGAATATTTAGAAGACGCACTAAATGAGGCGCGTTTTATTTTCATTTGATGCACCTACCAACTTCAATTCCACTCGAGTATTGCTTGTAACTTGATAATTCACAGAAACTTCACTTACTCAGCAACATGAAACTGAGCGACAATAAAATGATCGCTATGCTCGTTCCATAACGTCTCATAAGAATTGGTTAAATGCATTTGACTAATTGCAAATTCTGAGAATTAGCTATGGGCGACCATTCTTTGACAAAACTGTTTTCATTTCTACTAGATGCAATCTCGATTCTACAGATCAAATATGTAACGCAATTACTTGTAATGAAAGATTAGATAAAACGACTCAAAATCACAATCACTTTATTATAGCATACAACAAAGTCACTTCCTTTTGTCTATCTCTATGTAATGCTAAGATTAAAACTACGAAATTTTGATATAGTTTTCATTAGATACAAAATTACCGCACAAAAAAGCCATTAAATTCATTTATCGTCTACAGTGCACCCGTACGAAGCCAGGGCGTAATCAAATAGGCTCAATATTGAAAGCGAAACAAGTTTTATCGAAGTTTATGAATGTCATACCAGAATAAGGATACAAACGTATTTATTGTGCATGATATTTTTCTTGGAGTAAGTGCTCTCCCCACAGGACAATTGACGTGCCTACTGAAATATATCTGTGTAGCAAAATAGAATACAAGCAAAGAAAAATTTAACTCTTGCGTAAACCTGGCAACGAAGAATATAGGTACCTAGTTTGTAATATAGTTCCATAAGGCTTTGCCAAGGACACAAGAAAATGTTCAATGCGCCCGTGCATGCTATGATGCAAATTCTACAAGCCATTATTATGGCTTGTAGAATTTGCATCATTGTAGCTTGTAGAAAGGCTATTGCCTTAAATAACGTATGACGGCTGCAGTCATTGTATGAACCCGTATTGCGATAGTGTTATCTCACGACCGCGAGTTGCTAGAACCCGCGTAGCTATTTAAAACTTCCCGAATCCCGATACGCGTCTGTGGTGTTCAGTTTATTTACGTCACACACAGCTCAATGTCATTGAGAATCCGACGTGGGATCCCCACTGTTTTTAAAGGAGTATTTGAAGTCGGAATTGGTTCTTTATTTCGTGTAAACGATGATTGACGAGCAATCCGCTTTCTTGCGTCAGCAATTGATGTCGTTGAAGTCGAAATATGATGTAACGGAGTCGGTAAAAAACAGTCTTCCCATTCTTTTGTCATGAAAATTCGACGCGAAAAATTGATGCATGATTTTATGGAAACGATGACGGATAAGTACAATATGCTTGACGTGGCAACACCTACAGATTAAAACGTCGGCATCAAAAATAAAAGCAAGTCAGACATTGACCCCGTTTACTTTTCCAATTAAATGATAAATGCACCGGATATTAAGTGGCACAGATCCATTAACTAAAAATCTGACACAGTTTATAATCACTAATCGCTCTCTGTAGAAGCAGCCGCTTAGGAATTTTGCAGGTTTAGGGATAATAAATATTTTATTATGCATTCTCTTTCCAAAAGAGAATGCTTTTTAAAAACTACATAACTCTTTAAAAAAAACATTCACACTATCATTATCAGCTATTTTTGTTTCATTTATACTGTTGTCGGTATATTTTTCTCGACAGTGGTTGAGATATGTAGTTAAGACAGCTAAAGACAGTTTACAACAGGTCATTTTAATTTTTAAAATGCGTTTTAACAACTTCAATTAAGCCATATTTTGGGCGAAACTTTTGATCTTGAAATACAAAGTGATAAACCCATGTAACTGATGATAATTCGCCAACGAAATTTATGTTTTTTTAACTCTTGGATGTTGTGCGTAATCGCAATCGGTATTGTCCAAAAACAATGTCAATACAAAAAAGATTTGCAGCAAAAAAGCGAAACCATCGTCGGTGAGCGGATAAAAGTCTTGACCTACAAGCGATGATTTGGCCCCAAGCTTGAACAATGAGCGCTGTAAAATTAATTCGACATCGAGAACGGTACATTTGGCCGAATTCTGAAGTTGCGATGCCAGTTTTCAAGAGCAACATTTTAACGAATTCAAAATTCGACTCGACATTTCGATTGAGTTGCACCGAATTGGTCACGAGTCGACTGTGTTTAAAAGTACTACATCAATGTCCTGCGAACAGTCCCGTTACTTGAAATATTAATTACAAAGAAGCAGAAACGTGAACATAATTTGTGGCTTGAAGGATTTTGGACGGGATTCTCAGACAGTTATTAAACCGAGTGCAGAAGTGTACGGTACTATTAAAAATTAATCTTAAGACGTCCACATAATTTCGATGAGATGAGTTGTTTACGAATTAAGGTGGCACTTTTGAATTTCATTGGCGAAATTTTGAGATTACAACCTACAACACATGGCTACAAGTCGAACTACTCTAATGTACGTAGATCCTGATTATAATTTGTAGCTAAAAGAGTACACATTTGAATGTGCAAAATGAGAAGATGTACTAACGTTTTTAATTGTAATCAGATTTGGCAAATACCTACTCTCAATCCTAAACGTTGTGTTAAGTTAACCTCTCGGTTTTAAAATATAACTTTGTTTAATTTCGCAATTGTTTAGTAAACATCTCGCTTAAATAAAATACATTTACTTATTTACATACACCCACGCATTAGGTATGTTGCTAAAGACCTTAAGCCTAGCGAAGTTTTAATAATAGTAAGGTTAAACCTCAATATTACACAATAGACCTAGGCCAGTCCATTGTTTCATTTACAAATACACTAGGTACCTATATATAACACGACTGTACAACACGAATATATAAACCCGTACCGCCCGCGAAGTTTTTAAAATTAATTGCAGTTGTGCTTTTTTTTCATCTAAAACTTTTACCGACCGCTACGAATATATATCTAGATGTGTTCAGCAGTTCGAAAATAAAGATTACATTTTATTTTCTTCCTTGTTGCATTACCACTAGCTAACAAAGTAAGATAAGTACAAACGAGACAGACAAAACATTGTCTACTATGCTGTCGTTTCAAGCAAATAAGCAAATAATATTTTAGAAAGTAGAAATCTTTTCGTACGATGACTCAGTTCGGCATGCAATCCTCCCCTAACGCAACCAAAAACAGAAGCCGGCGAATTCGAATTTCAAAATCGTTCCACAGATAAAATTCAGTGGAAATTTCGTAACATTATCCAGTCCGTTCCAAACACGAGAAGGGTTTTCGGTTAGGGTGACCGCAGGTAGGGCGCGGGTGTGGCCAGCTGATCGTTGCCTCACGCACACAGCTGAGCCTGTTTACGAAAAATTACACCGATATTGATTTTTATCCGGGGCAAGCGAACTATCGTGAACATGTGTCCGATAACCGATTGTTTTGAAACGTTCTAAAACTTGAACCTCATTAGCGCTAATGAGTACGAGATGCGAACGAAGAAAAGCATTTGTTTTTTTTTTTCGAATAGGTAAATGAGAAAGGCAAAGGAAAACGTTCATTTTTACAAGAATCACAGATGTTAAACTCTTGATAATTTCTTTCGTGCTTGTCAAATGTTTGAACTGTTTGCGATCTTGAAAAGTTAGGCCGCCCAGCTGTATTTGCACTTGTTATCTGAACAGCAAAAGGAAAACAATGTTAGTAGACGTAATAATTTGTTATCGTACGTCCAGAAATACTGACCTTGATTCCGGAGCGTCCCTGTTGCTTGAGCAACACGTTCTCCGGCTTCATGTCGCAATGTATGATCCTGTTCTTATTCAGCGCGTGAAGGCACTGCAGCAAGCTATGCGAAAACTTGCGAACTAGCTGCAGGGAGAAACCTTGGAACTTGTTCTTCTTTATCAACTCGTACAGGTTGATCGAGAGCAGCTCGAAGGTGATGCAAGTGTGGTTCCTGAACGTGAACGAGTCGAACATGTGGATCACGTTCATCGTGTTGTCTTTGTCTTGCTCGCGGAGATGCTCCAAGATGCGGATCTCCTCCTGCGCCTGCCGGTGGAACCGCTTCTCATTGCGCACCATCTTGAGCGCAACGTTCTCGCGCTTCTTGTGGTCGTACGCCTTCACGACCTGCCCGAAGCTACCTTTGCCGATAACTTTGAGCACCTCGTATCTATAAGCTATGTGGTCGTGTGGTATGTGAATGTAGGAGCCCTGCTCGTTGTCATATTCGCAATTGTTCGGGAAACCTACGAGCCCGGGCCGTTTCTTGGCGTTCGCGCCTATGAAGTACACTTGGGGGTAGTCGTATATCTCACGGTGTTCATAGGGGGTGAGTTTGTTCATGTAGAGCATCATGACCTGCTCGGGGCAGGCGGCCGCAGCGGGCGGGCGCTTGTCGGGGGGCTGCGCGGCCTGCGGCGGCGGCGCCGGCGGCCCGGGCTCCAACGGTGGCAGCGCCCCGTCCCTGAGCAACGCGCGCGCGCTCCCGAGAGGCATGTCGCCGGTCATGGCCGCGCGGCCGCCGCCAGCTCCGCGCACCTCGCTTGCCGTGGCCGTGCCGACCCACGCTCGCTCGCACACACCACTGCACCTCACTGCACTCGCACTCGAAGAAGGCGCCACCCTGGCACACTGCACATTTCACATCGACCGGGAGGAGCGAGACCCACGCTTCCACTTATGCGGGCACATTCCGTCTCGACGATACAGAGCGCGACCGCGGATGATACCGTGCAACGCGAACGTGAAACGCAAACAAAGACCCCCTTCCTTGCAGCCCGACCCGACGACAGAACCAGAGAGAAAATAGAAACGGTCGCCAAAGTCATTGAACCGTTCGTCCGCGCGGAGCATGCGGGTGGGAGTGAGAGGGAACTAGTTTTACGATTATTTTACGCACCGCTAGATGGCGCATTGTCGTTTCTCTGTGGTAAGTTCATTATTGAAGACCGAAACGTTCTGAAACGGAATTAAAAAATTTTTGATTTAAAAAAAAAAAGAAACAAGCTAACTTCCATCGCAAATAAAATACTACTTGATGATATTTTTTTAAATAATAACTTGGCTTTACAAAAATAAATATATATGAGACAAGTTAGTAAAGACAAGAGCCCTATCATTTGCTGCCTAGTTAACCAAAAATTCACTCCCCTCTTTTTTTTAATGTACCTATGTTCATCTCTTACATTACAAAAAAATGTCAATTAACTCTACATTGACAGTGTGAAGTCTTGGGCGTAGGTCACGGAGCCATGCCAAATGCCAATAAAACTAATAGAAGGAAAGAAAGAAAGGTTAATTTATGGCTTACTAGCTTAGAGTCAAATAAGTAAAATCTTTCTATTCGTTATAAATATAAACTTTAATAAAAAAAATATTGAATTCTCAATGGTGAAAAAAAGAGAATGACTAGTTTTATGATATTAAGTAAAGTTTATAGGAATTCTTATAAATTGTTTTAAACAAATTGTTTAACCTATTTCTTAAATGTCACATCGTGGCGCACAGGGAGAGCATGGTGTGGCACGGGCTGGAAGAGGGGGAACGTGACGTGTACAATACGTATAAGTGACCATAATATTATGATCAAATTAACGCATGTAAGATTTTTTACAGAGAAATGTCCACTCTGATAACATCACTTAAAAATAAATAAATAAATTTATTTTAGTAAAATCGTGGAGTATTTTATTTTATTATTACTTCCATGGGTTTTTGTTACTTAAAATCAAAATTAGGCCTGCAAAATGTTAAATTATTTTCATTACAATCGTTCAATTATAGTTTGACGTTATCATTTCTGTGCCAGTAGGTAGTACGTACGTATTAGATAATAATTTTATAATCCCTCAATTCTTAATTGACAAATTATATAAACTCCAGGTAGCCTTTGAATATAATATATCTATGGTAGTAGCCTATGCCTTTGTTTTAGGGTGTCCACCTCTCATTTACAAAATCCACAATTTTTTTTATAATTTAAATTTTTTTTCTCAGTGATTTCTTATCAATTTTAATGCAAGAAATTTATTCCAGTAAATTTAAAAGTAAAAACATAAAACTACGGCAGAAGTTAAACTAATTTATATTTTTGTATTTATTCTATTGCTTTAATTGTTTTGCAATGTCTCGAGTATTTCTGAATTTTTTAATTTAATGTTTTAGGTCTTATAAAATACTCTTAATTGTCTATGGTCATTTTTTTCACTACGGCGCCATCTGTCGAGGATTCTCAAAACAAGTAGCAATCATCGTCCATCCCACACGTCTTTTTCTATTCCGTTGTTTTCTGTCATTAACATTCGTAATCTCGGGATTAAATAATTCTGTGGTGTTTTAGTTTCGTAAAAATAATGGTTTTAAAGACTGTTGTGTAATAAATAAACGTCCTTACATAACTAAGAATAAAGAAGTGATAAGTGAATGTAAGTAAAGTTTCTATTTGGTTCGTTTGTTGCGATTTCTTTTTTCATTATTTTATTTTTAAATGTGTTATTGTGGTTATTGTGGTTTACGTAGCCAGTATTTGTGTATAAATTTAGACCGCCAAGACTCCTTTTCTCAATAGCGGTCTGTCATTTGAAGATCAAAATCAAGTCGAAATCAGTACCGATTCGGAAAGAATATTCTATTGTTTCTGTTAGTAGTATGTTGTTATTAATTTCATTATCATACATACGTGATAGAATGTATTACAATGGGGTGTACGTCACGGTGTTGCATTGCAATGCCAGGATTTTATTAGGTGATGTTGGGTTAACTATGGACTGGTTATTGTAATGTTTGAGCATCTACTTCCTTGTTCATGGTATACTCAAGGCTTGCTCGTGTGTGATTCGCGTGTTAGTCTGGCCGTTTGCCAGTGCAACTGCAGTTATGCTTGGTAAAATAAGATAAAGCAACTTTTCATCCTTTGTTTATTTTTTGTTCTTGCACGATGACTCACTTACTGAACTGCTTAGAGCTTTTAACTCTCTGAGTCATGATATTGTGTGGATAAACCTTAACCTTTGGATAGTAAACAGTAGTAAATAATGTTGGTTGTAAAAGTACTACAATGAAATACTGGTTGGATTTATTCATCCATTAAATTGATTTGCTGGATGTTGAAACATTTTATCTCTTTGATTTACTTTTTTTTCGATAAAATTTCATAGTATTAAATGACAACAACAAGTGTGTTATTATTATGTAATGGAATCTAAATAATGTTGATAAAAATTTGTATCTTTGACATGCGTAAAACATAATTGTCTGAAATATTGTTGAAAAATTTAATATGAATGTGAATATTTACAAACTAATAATAATAATAAATTCAAAGATTTTCTTTTTTTTTTCTGAAGTATTTTTATAGAAAACTTATACAAAGCTGTTAAGTCTTCTTTCCTTAAGTCGCTTAGAATGAAAACAATTTTTTTTTGTTTTGTTTTTTAATTTGGCTAGCCAAATGCAAGTTGGCAATCACAAAGTTTTTAACATTACACCTTGTTTTACCCGAGAATGATAGCTAGTACCCTGAGATTATTGCCCAGCCCAGTACCTCAACCATTAGATCATTTGAGTCTATTATTATATTAATCACAACTCATTACAGTCCCAGTTAGGTATTAACAGCTTTTGTTTTTCTTAGTTAACATAAGAACAAATATTCTTGTTCGCTCAAAGGTTTAAGCAAGTTTTTGCTTTAAACTCATTGTTTTCCATTGTTAATTAATGACTGGTTCACACGACTGTTCTGACTTGTTTTAGTATAGCACTAAGGGTGTAATTATCAATTTTTTGTGTAGGAATTTTAGGAACAACCAAATTAGTATGTATGTATGCAAATAAGTATTATTAAGGTTAATTATTTAACCACATGAGCCATGATATTTGAAGGACACTTGTGTAGAGACTGAACATCAGAGTGGGGTGCCAGGCCATGCTTTAGTAAAAACTTTTTCCTTCGTTCAAGAAAGAGCCTAATCCAAGGATGCCCAACCATCATTACTTTTAGCACTAACCAATAAAAATTGGCAGTTTATTTTATTTTTTTAAGTTAGAATATTAAAAGTAGTTTCATATAGGCCTAGTATGCGCAATACGTCAAATTTATTGCATGAGACGACAAAAGTTGCTATACCATTGATTGTGTGAAAGTCTACCATACTCGTTATTTCAGTCAATCAGCAGTTGACGCATTGATAAAATTTACTCTCGCGGCCCATGCTAGGCCTCATAGTCATATTCATGAGTTTTTCTACTCTACCAATTTATTATTTTTTTAATAGGCTTAAATAAATTATATGCTACTTTGTGACGCCTCATTAAGTAGGCCTGGGGCTGCTTAGGGCGATAAGGTCCACCGGGGAGTTTTAGTGGGTAGGTCTGCCATTACAGGGCAAGGGAGTCCCACACACGCCACCACTCTCCCTCGGGTGGTGGTACGGTGCGTCACGCATTTCTCCCTGTGAAAAGGACAAGCCTAGGATCGATTCCTGGGTCAATAAAATTAATGCCGCAAATTTACGAACATAGCTCGAGTTTGCGTTAACCTACCCGCATTTGGCTAGCATGGTGATTAAGTGCCCATTGTTGTAACAATGAAATGATTTCGATGATGCAGGCCTCAGCCATGCAGTGGGACATTAAATGAACTTATGGTTTAATATGAGGAGTTTATTGGTCTTTAGAGATCTACACCAAGTTTTGTTGTCATTTAGGCTCGATCCATAAAGCATATCACCAATTTTTGCTTGGCCATTTGTGAATGCGCAAAAATACAAAGCTTTTTGTGACTAAACTTTTTATTAAGTGTTACACAAGCAAGTCAAATTGACATATATAAAGGAATATAAAAAACATAACCAATCACTCATAAGGAGTTCGTAACATTAAGGAAATGTAAACTGAACTAAAAACTTATCTAGAAAGATAATGTCTTTGCATCGCATTGACGCCGAATATTATCGCACTGATTACTAAGAATGTGATAGGCTTTCATGGATCATAAATAAACACACATCTCACGTAAGACCGTTTATGGAAAATTTTACAGGTGATGAAAAATTTACGGTTTTGTTTAAAAAAAAACACTTCCTTTTATTGAAATTATAGGGTTTGAGACATAATAATGGGATATCTGATGTGTGACATCTATACTCTACTATACCTACTCTCAAGTGTCTATTTCAAGCACAACACTTGTTAACATAACGTGTTTTCTTTTGAATTCGATTTATTTATTTTACACATACTGTAAAAACTCGTCGATGGTTTAGTGCTACCGGATTATGATTTCTGTCTTGAGTTGACAGTAAGTATGTCTTGTTTTTTTTTAACATTAATAAGTAGCACTGGCATGTGTTATGTACGGATGGGACTGAGGGATAGTAACGAGACATTTCAACGAGATGTAAATGTATAAGTGGAGTTATAATTACTAAAGTAGCACCGAAAAAGGTACTACTTAATCCTATATTTGTTTGGTGCGTCACACACTACAAAATAAAAGCATATGCACAGATTAACCTATGAAACTTTTTTACTTAACATGGCTAAAAATAATCATGGCTGCTACCGCAGAAGAGCCTGTGTTGATATTGTACGAATTGATTTCATGATGTTAGTTGTAAATTCTAGGCAAAGACCATTTGATGGTCTGCGAATATCTGACCGGGCTTACGCTTCTCCACAAAATAAAGACTTGTTCCTTCTCCTAGTTGTGATTCAACCCTGTGTCCAAGAGTGCGTCGCATACAACTGAATTTGTGTTTGTATCCTCTCCATCGTATTTAAAAATACCTACAACCATTACTATTCATAAAGCGAACTCTTTTAACCCTTTCGTCATGATAGTTTATAGGTACGTAGGCGGCTCAATTGCTGTGATGAAACCGTTTTATATCCGCCTACCGTATCGCTGTGATTGTACATCAATGCAGCGTTGACCTACGCGTTCACAGTAGGTACGAAATATTTCGGATGGGACAGTCGTAATACGCCAAGTCGTAATACAGTCGTAATAAGAGAAGACTCTTTATTATTTTGGTCACAAATTAATTTGTGTGCAGCAAAATTAATTCGTTGCAATTGAAAAAAGTACTCGCCTCCGTGTAACGTTTACATCTTACATAATATCGTCGGATCTATGCACAAAAACGGTAAATGGATGGGTATGCAAAAGATTAAAGCATGTGCAAACTTTACTACTCACGTCACGATATTAGTTCTTATCCCAATGACATAAGATTGGTACAACATATAAAGTGCTTTTGACTTGTATATTGAGCATGCTTCTTGCGTGGGGTCGCTGTTATGATACTTATAAAATGTGGGCAATCATTGTAGGTATCAAAGTAATCGCGTGTAAGTTAAGCTAATTACAATTTATCGATGATATAGAGGTATCTTATTCATAGTATTTATTATCAATGATATTTGTATTTAACTAGGCCAGTGGTTCTGAAATTATCATGAGGCCACTGAAATTCTAGTGGGAAGGATATTGCATATAAGTTTTGGAGTTTCCTTGAGAAATATTATTTTTTGATTTAACTATCATGGTCTTGATGATCGGAACTTGAGGGCCTATGATTAAACGAAACATCCGGCATCGGGCACGAGATCTTAAATTACGAAACGACCTTCAAGTTTTTTTTCGTGTTATTCTAACTAACGTACTAAGACCACAGTTAAATTATGTGTAAATGTTTGTTTTCGGTAATTTTTCACGGTATCAGATTTAATGTAGCTCCCTCTGGTTGAGAGGCCAATGAAAGATTACCGATTTGTTATTAACGAACGACTAATCAATCAAAAAATTCAAATGTGAGACGTGTTAAATAACCCTACAGTAAGTTAATGTACCAGGCGCCCATAGGCTTAAAAAGGTTGATATACACATAGCAAGCTTAAATTTTCCCAGAACAGTCGATTATTGAGTCGCCGCGTTGACTAAATATTATTGGAACCGCCAGATTAGATAGCGGTCTTTATTATCAGCAAATGGTTTTGGGGTGACCTATGGCAATGTCATTGTGGGCACGGAAATTTTGGGTCGTCCTTATATTTGTAATGTAACGCTGTTGTAACCGCACGTTCTTGAAAAGATAATTACCATATCTGGAGTAACAGTTTCACTCTATATTCTATTTCACATTTAACTGTCTTAATAATAAAAACTGAGACCTGTAGACTCAGAATGCGTAGCGCAAGTAGATTTTATGGAGCTGTATTCAAATTTCAAAACCGATAAATTTCAGTTTTCTACTGCTGTGTAACTGAAAATACAAGTGTAGTATTATATCCAATCAACAGTATGGAAATTTTTTCATCTATTTTAAGCCATGTTAAAAAGTAGTTCTTTAATACTTTTTCATTATACTCATGTGAGACTTTTGAAGTTGATTAAAAGTTCTTAAATATTGGTTTAAACAAGGATTGAATGTTAATGAATGAATCCGCTTTACGCAGATTAATGCCTAAATCACGAAAGATCTCAGTCGTTCTGCTAATGCCCGATTCCAATATTTTACGATTCGTAATGTGTATAAAAATTACTATCCGTTCTCTATGAGTCGTCAATTCTAATTTCAAATTTACTTTCCATATCAGCTGTTTTTAGCTTACGCATCGTATTATCTCTACTAGTATTATAAATGCGAAAGTAACTCTGTCTGTCTGTTACGCTTTCCCGCTTAAACCTCTCCACCGATTTTGATGAAATTTGGCACAGACAATCTTTAGACCCTGAGAAAGGACATACAGCGAAAAAAAACCCTGTAGTCCACGCGAACGAAGTTGCGGGCACAACTAGTTTATTACTATCCGTTACTAAAACGGATCGTTTTTCAAATATTGGAACCAAGCATAAGTCGTATTTTATTAACTAGCAAAGGAAACACTTGCAGTTCGATTTTAGTTCTTATGTCTGGAACATAAGGACGATACAAAGTACAAAGTGTGTGGTCTGACTTGCTTTTCGTCATAGCGGTTTATCTATTGCCCCCAGTGTGTGTGACGTTAAATACGTTGATTGATAATTTGGTATCTTGGAGACTGCTAATTTTCAAGATAACAGTACGACACGAGAATATTAAGGGCCAATCAGTAAAAAAAAAAATTCACAGTATGAATGTTATATACTGCGATAGACATTTGGTCCAAAAACCTCCTTATCGTTAAACTACGCTATTAATGTCTCGTTATTTTTATGGAGCAATAATCTCAAGCCATTGGCAATTGACTGGTTATGTGGAAGGTTTATTTTCAATATTTAAATACGTGTATTAATATGAATATTAAATTTGGTGGGCTGGTATTTTATGGTTATATAAACCACTAAAAATGTTTTTGCGACAGAGCCGAATATAAAATATAAATAAATAAATAAATAAATATTAGACAACATCACATACATTGCTCTGATTCTATGGTAAGTAGCTAAAGCACTTGTGTTACAGAAATCAGAAACAACGACGGTACCACAACACCCAGACCCGAGACAATACAGAAAAGTTCGTTTCCCATATTGACCCGACCGGTGATCGAACCCGGGACCTCAGAGATGGCGCGACGTCAAATTCCAGCACGATCGCCTCTCCGCTACGGAGGTCGTCAAGGCATAATATGGCAGGGAGGCAGTTAATAGTTTGATAATGTTCGATTGAACGGATTTTTGCATAGGGCAAACAGCATTAAAAGTAATAATCCATTATATTTTATTACTACGCGGACGGAGTTTAGACAAACAGCTAGTCATTATTTAATAGAAACCCTAATGTAAAGTTCTGGAAATTCTGTTATGTCTTTATTATATTTTACCTACGTTATACATTTTCTACATCTACATACTGAGTTTTAATATGTAGACTAATTAATAGGCGTATCTGATTATGAAAGTGAATCGCTACCCCGTGTACAGTCAACATTATTAGTTTGTATACAACCCAATACCTTGTCACATTAAACGTCCGCGTGGCTGAGTAAGTCAAATAGACAGTTAGCTTAATGTGACAAGGTACAGAGTTGATCAGTAACTAAAGATGCTGACTATACATAGATCATTTCGAGTGAGCCCGTACACTGCCAATAAATCGGGGAACATTTTTTCGGTAAAAATTGTATTGAAATAAAGTAGGTGAAAAAAGTAAGCAAGATAAAAACATATCAATTCAATATGGGTCAATATGGGAAACGAACTTTTCTGTAATGTTTCGGGTCTGGGTGTTGTGTTACCGTCGTTGTTTCTGATTTCTGTAACACAAGTGCTTTAGCTACTTACCGCAGAATCAGAGCAATGTATGTGATGTTGTCCAATATTTATTTATTTATTTATATACGGTCGATTTGAGAACCTCCACCATTTTTGAAGTCGGTTAAAAAACAATAGTGATCTGGCAATATTCGTATCATCATCTATTTGATGAGTAGTCAGCTGTGAATTATGACAACTATGTATAGAAAAACCTACTCGTAAGTATTTGTTTTTTTTATGAGAGAATCAATCTTACAATCCTTACATCATGAACGGCAATCTCTTATCATTGCGCCAATAGGTCAAATTCTTGTTTAATCCTCTCATCTGCTGAAGTGTACTTCATCAGTATTCTTCTCGAGTCACATGTCACGTGTGCTTGGACATACTGCGTCTTATATTAAGTTTAATAATTATATCACGTTCGTTTTAATTGCGATCTTCGTCGTTTATCTTCAAACTATAACTTACCTATCTTCACCTTTTAAGTTTTAAAGATCTTAGCATCAATACAAATGCTGTACGTATTAATATCCAGTATCAATAAATCCTGTAATGAACTAAAAATACTTTTAAATAAGATAACGGGTAAAAACACGACACCATTTTTTATTGGTTAATACAAACTACTTACGTTAACTTATTTGAAAGGTTTAAAAAGGAACGCGAAAGTCTTAAAGTTTATTATATAACTGTTCTGAACTAACGCAGTGTTGAATAGATCTTGTTTAATTCGCCAAATGCTTTCACAGTCTTAAGCAAGATTAATTCTAAGTCTTAGCCCCTTATATGCATAATTATAAAATGCAAGAGAGGGAATTTTAAAGTTTTCTACTTCAAACGTTATGTCACTACTGCGAGGGAACACCTTAGGCAGCAATCTACCACCGATACCCCGTCTCGCCGTAACAGTATTTGACTGTCCTGTTTTTATCCGTGCCGCTAGTGCCGAATTATCGAAGGATCATGAATTTGACGACCTCCGTAGCCGAGAGGCAAGCGGGCCGGATTATGGCGTCGAGCTATCTCTGAGGTTCCGGGTTCGAATCCCGGTCGGGTCAATATGGGAAACGAACTTTTCTATATTGTCTCGGGTCTGGGTGTTGTGGTACCGTCGTTGTTTCTGGTTTCTGTAACACAAGTGCTTAAGCTACTTACCACGGAGTCAGAGCAATGTATGTGATGTTGTCCAATATTTATTTATTTATTTATGAATACGCGTCTGCTGACGCTGGACTTGGTTGTTGCTGGATTGGATGTTAATATACTTTGTGGTATGAACATTATGAACTAGACGTAATGCTGCTGGGAATATCAATTTAAATAGTATGTTTTTGAAGTCATGCACGAAAGTCAACAAATCTAAGATCCATTTCTAGTAACTCCTGCTCAACTCTGGCATTTGTGAATTAAACGCATTTCTCAAACTACAAATTTCAATACGTCTCGTCTCATTTGAAGCGAGAAATTTGGTCAGTGGGTAATTTGTACTAATTCAGTGCGAAAATGAGGGTACTTATACAAACTATTTTTTAAAGTCGTATTTAACTCGTGTTTGATAATGAATATCAACACCATAAGACCAACGATTCAAAATCTCAACGTTTCAAAATATCAACAGCTTAGTACTCGTAAGTCAACAAGTCACTTGACCAAAGCTTAAAACCTCAACATGCAAAAATTTTGGGTGGCTACTTTATGTAAGCGTTCAGTGATACATAGTTTACTCTAAGTGTACATACTTTGAAGAGGGATGATTGAGGCAAAAAAAAATATGAGCCGACTGATGAAAAGTGGGTCCATTCTGTAGATATACTTTTTTGCACATAAACTTTACAGAAAATCGTTTTACGGATTAATAAAATATTTTTTTAGTTTTCTCATTCTCTTATTTTAAAAGTTAGAGGGCGGGGGGACCAACATTTTTCCACTTTGCAAGAATCTTTCGTGCAAACTATTCCGTTTAGAAATAAATTGTATTTGAAACCTCAATATCATTTGAGTTTCAGTTCTAAGTATGGGGAACCTCAAAAATGTATTGTTTTTTTCTATTTTTGTATGAAAATTTTAATGCGGTTCACCGAATACATGCACTTACCAAGTTTCCACAGTATAGCTCTTTTAGTTAAGGAAAAAAGTGGGTGTGACATACGGACGAACAGACATTACGAATCCATGCGGTTTCCGTTTTATGCCATTCGGCTACGGTAGGGTTCCGTTAATCATAAAAAGGCAATCTATAGGAGTTTACAGTACTATTTCAAATCCATCAAATAAATGCTTTAATACAATAGACAGGCGACCTATATACCCGCTTGTCTATCTTTGTCATAACAGTTATTATTTTTTTCTGCGATATTAATTGAGTATGCTCATTAGTGCCAGTTTATTATTAGCGTGTGACACGATTAGTTTGTCTGGATCTATGACGTTAGCACATTAAACTAATCAATGGCCTAGCTAGGATCTAGGTCAATGAAGCAGGCTTAAATAGGGGTCCAAGCTCAGCTGATGGGCATTGAAACGAAATTAAGTGTAGCTTATCACTACATAGAATAAAACAAAGTCGCTTTTTCTGTCCCTATATGTACGCTTAAATCTTTAAAACTGCGCAACGGATTTTGATGCGGTTTTTTTTAATAGTTAGAGTGATTCAATACGAAGGTTTTTATTTGCAATAAAGAATAGAAAAGCCAATATTTTTATGTATTTACATTACATCCGTGCGAAGCCGGGCGGGTCGCTGGTAAGTAATATAGCGATTTTTTGGTAGGTGACTGAGTCTGGGTGTTTGGAAATGTATTTATGTATACATTGTAGTTCCATGTTTGTTTTGGCTTCCATAAGTGCTAAATATATTTACTTTGGAACCACATATATGATGTGATATTGTTTGATAATCATTTGAGCGATGGGTAGTATCTGATTAAATGAGTCACCTAACCCATTTAGTTCAGTCACTCAGTGTTAAGATAGTAAAATATCTTGGGTGGACTCGTAGAGAATGCCAAAAGGCATAAAGGCCGAATTTTGTTCTTTTTAAATACGTTCAATAAAGATACAAAAAACTGATCTCACAATAAAATATCACGATTGTCTTTTTCGAACACAAAGTAATTCAAAAGTGAAAGTTCTCTAAGGGTGGGTCACCGAGTCTCGGTCTATCCACATTGTTCACTGGCTGCGTAGATTTGAATACGGGCCATTGGTATTCAAGGCACTGCGAACAACCTTTATCTCTCGAATTCAATGAGAGTTTTTCTAGATCTTCGTATTTGACCGTGTCAGTAGAAAACAACTTTGTAGATTATTTTCATTGTTTATCTCGGCGGTTATCAACGTCGAGACGGCTTTTAAAAATAATCAGGTTAGTGATAAAATTAATCTAGGTTTGTGTTTCTATATACTTAGATATGCAAATCACAATATCTAATTTAATTTAAGTAATACAGAGAATAGTATATTATTAGAAGTTATGTACGTCCCTACATTACGTGGCTAGTCAACTGAGATAATTTTAAATGTCTGTCAAAACACTATAAATAAATAAATAAATAAATATTGGACAACATCGCAAACATTGCTTTGATTCTGTGGTAAGTAGCTAAAGCACTTGTGTTACAGAAATCAGAAACAACGACGGTACCACAACACCCAGACCCGAGACAATACAGAAAAGTTCGTTTTCCATATTGACCCGACCGGGGATCGAACCCGGAACCTCAGAGATGGCGCGACGCCAAAGTCCGGCACGCTCGCCTCTCGGCTACGGAGGTCGTCAAACTATGCCTTCATTGTTTTTCTATGAAGATAAAACTTAGCATTTTATATGTAACTAGAGGTGTAATGCGACTTCGTACGCGTCGACTTAGTTTGTTCAACACATATGGGTGAATATTCGCTAATTGAATTCCATTGATCCATAGAAAGATTGTATGCTAAACTTATTATATTATTGTTCCTCTATGCTTAAACAATAAAGAATATAGCTTAAGTTACTCAGGGTGAATGTAGCTTTCTAATCATGATAGAATTTTTGGAATCGGCACCGTAGTGTTTTAGTTTATTCATTACAAACATATACACAAAATTACAAATCTTTCCTCTTTATAATTGCAGTGAAGACTTGCAGGTAATCAATATAGCCGATCAATAATTTAACGGCATAGACACCTTAAACTTGTTGGTGAATAGTGCCATCCTAATTATACCACTAGGCGTTTAAGTATCAAGTTATTCTCTCTAGTCCTGGTTCAAGCAAAGTTTATTTCTGATCACTAACCCGCATTTGGCTGGCATGGTGATTACGCAAGTATGCCTTGCTAAGGCAGACATAAAGCATTGCAGTCCACTATCATCATCCATCGAATTCATGAAATAGGTTTTGGTTGAAAGTACTTTAATTTGAAACTCATAACTTTGTGTTGCGCATGCCGAAAATACTACTTTTTTATCCAACCTCATGTACGGCAAGGGAAACATTTGATATTCGGTATTAGACCTTATCTGAACGACATAAGGGCGATGCAAATACCAAAGTCTGACGTGCCTTTGTCTGTACTATCACTCATGGCTACAGGGAGTCATATGCCTGACATGTGGCAATGGCACCAAATAAAACTCCTAGGCGGCCATACTCTGCGTAATGTGTGGGAGAAAGATTGGAATACCCACTAGCAGGGCCAATTACCTTCTTTTCCTGTGTGGATTCTCAACCTATCATAATATTCACCATTCCCGAAACCGACACCGGTTTCGGGTAACAGTATAGATGACACCATCTACATAAAGTTATCTAAAGCGCAGCTCTACTTATACCGTACGACCTCCGTAGCCGAGAGGCGAGCGTGCCGGACTTTGGCGTCGCGCCATCTCTGAGGTTCCGGGTTCGAGCCCCGGTCGGGTCAATATGGGAAACGAACTTTTCTTTATTGTCTCGGGTCTGGGTGTTGTGGTACCTTCGTTGTTTCTGATTTCTGTAACACAAGTGCTTTAGCTACTTACCACAGAATCAGAGCAATGTATGTGATGTTGTCCAATATTTATTTATTTATATTTAACTATGTTTGACTCTATTGCTGAAATAATTACAAATACCGATTTTTCCAGTTAACAATTCTCGCCTGTAATAAATCATAATTTTATACGCTTAAAATTATTGTGCCATAAATAACGTCTAAAGCAAACAATCGATTCAAAGCCGATTTACGATTTTAGGGAACAAACGCGGTGTCAGACGGTACAAAGTGCATGAGATTTGTAACCCAATTACGGGGATTATAAAATCAGTTAGCGTGGCAAATCCTATAACGTAATTGTGCTGGCAATCGTAACAGCTGAGCATTGCTCAAGCGAACACCTGGGGTTTCATGTACTGTGAGAGGCGGTAGTATAGCCAAGCATTAGTCTTATCCACCTTGTGATACCTAAGGTCAATATTTATTTATAGATTTGAAGTCGGCATTAATAGAAAAATAGAAAATATCTTCATTCATGGAAGCTTTACAAAAACGATTATGAATCATCTGGCCAAAATCAGTATTCTACCGCCGTGTTCGGAATGTTGATGATTTCGAAAAGAACCGGCAAGAAACTCGTCACTTACTCCTTTCAAATGTAACAATGTTTTCTTATACTAATATACTCCAATAAAATATTTTAAGTTATATTTTCAAGAATAGAAGGAGAAACACTGATCATCTCTTACGTAAAGGAAACAAAAATTATAACAAATGAAAATAAGGGATAGCTATTGTTACGAGCTTCGGGTTCGTGACAATAAAAACAGCCGATAAAAATTACCAAAAGTCACACTTTAATTGAACGCCACTAATTACAACCTTTAAACGCACTAATTAAAACAACAATCACTCCCAAGTCGCACTTCAAAATCGCTTCCGAAGTAATCACTTGTATCGCTAATTCAATACTGTCCCGGTCGCGGTGAATCCCGGCCTTTTATATTGCCGCGGCCGTTCCCGAACCTTCCAACGCAGAAACATCCGGAACATTCGCGCGCAGTCCGGCCTTGAACGGCCGTACGCTCGGTCAAGGTCATTGTTCTAGTAAATTCTGGCGTACGCGTCTCGACTCTCTGTAGTCCCGCCTTTCCACACTAGATGGCGCTTGTTACTAAGAACGTTAATCGTGGCGCGTAACACTGCCCCCTCCTAAGACATGCTCGTCCCGAGCATTTTCGGCTCCATAATAACGCGCCAATCGATCCACATGGACGATCTTAGGAGTACCCCTCGCACCTTTTTGTATCCGGTAGGTTACGTCATTGATCTTAGTCACAATTCGATACGGCCCTTCCCATTTCGCCTGAAGCTTAGGAGATTTCCCCTTGCTGCGGATTGGATTGTGCAACCACACTAGTGAACCTTCGTCAAACTCTTTACTGTTCATTTTGCGGTCATAGCGGGTTTTCATTCTTTCAGACATTTGCTGGCCCGATTGTCTCACGTGCTCACAAATGTCATTCATCTTGTTCCGTAAGTTATTTGCATAATCTGTTATACTGCATGGGGAATCAGGTGGTATTCCGGTGATCAAGTCTGCAGGCAGTCGTAGTTCTCTTCCAAAGTTTGCGAACGCTGGTGTTACCGATGTACTTTCGTGAACAGCGCTACGATATGACAGCAAAAATGGTTGTATGTGCTTGTCCCAATCTCGTTGCCGATTTTCCACAACTTTTGCCAAGTACCTCTCTAGTGTCTGATTAAATCGTTCCACCATTCCATCCGACTGTGGGTGGTAAGAAGTTGTTCTTGTTTTATGAGTTCCCATAACTCGACAAGTTTCCTGGAATATTTGGGACTCAAAATTCCTTCCTTGATCACTGTGGATTTCCAAGGGAACTCCAAAACGACAGAAAACTTCATAAACTAACTTATCAGCAACTGTCGAGGCCTCTTGATTTGGAATGGCGAAGACTTCCGGCCACTTAGTGAAGTAATCCATCACAACCATGAAATATTTGTTACCACTTTCACTTTCCGGGAACGGCCCCGCAACGTCAAGGGCTATCCTCTCCCATGTTTTGCAAAAAAGGTGTTGTTTTGCAAAAAAGGTGTGTTAGAATATTAGTTAATATTGGAAACCGAGAGAGTTGCAGGCCTCATTTTAAAAAACAAGATATTCTAACACTACCATCGATGTATATCTTTGAAATTTGCAAGTATGTCAGAAATAATATGCAACATTATAACATAGTGAATAATACCCACACAAGATCGCGTAATTTGAGACATGACAACAAGATAAATCTTCCACGCTCAAAATTAGCTTTGGTACGCTCCGGGATACATATTATGTCTATAAAAATCTATAATAAACTCCCTGGTCGATTAAGAAAACTTGAAAATAAATTAGAGTTTGAAAAGCAAACCAAACTATTTCTAAGTACGCATTGTTTTTATAGTGTTCAAGAGTATTTCGACCTCTCAACAAAAACTTAAACGCCTTATTTTTATTGTTTTTGTAAATTGTAAGTAGCTAGTAGTATAATTTTTATTTAATATGTCGCCTAATGAAAATAAGATTGCTGTGCCCTTGCAGGGTTTATGTGAGAACTATTTTTACCTATCAATAAGACCTTATGTAACCACATATTGCAATAAATAAATTATTATTATTATTATTATTATTATTATTATTATGGTGCGCCCACATTGTACAGCTTCAATGCACCTCTACTACGAGTCTGAGGTCCCTTTACCGCCGCACAACTTGTACATTTGCGACACCAGTCCTCGACATCGTCCCGACAGTAGACCCAGTAGAACCGTTCTCGTATCTTTAGTAGTGTCCGTTTTACTCCCAGATGACCTCCTGAACAACCATTATGGTACAGCTGTAGAACATCCGGTACTTGACCTTTGGGGACAACCATTTGCAGATGACAGCTGTCTCCACGAGCATTTTCCCATCTACGGCACAGAACTCCATCCTGAATCACCAAGCTGTCCCATTGGGCCCAATAGCTCTTTGTGATCGAACTCATCGCTGAGACGTCGCTCCACCTAGGCTTAGGAACTCCGGCCTTCATCCACTCCAGATAATCGGCTTGATGTCCGCATCCTCCTGCTGTGCACGTTGTAGGCTTTCCTTCCACTCGTTGCTAAGGTCTGTCTTGAGCATCCTCACAGGAACAACTTCTTTACTTTCTTGCCTGGTACAATGCTTGCAGTCTTCAGGACAAGGTCTTCTTGACAATGCATCTGCGTTACCATGAGATTTTCCGCTGCGATGTTCCACCACAAAGTCGTATTCCTGCAGTAATTCAATCCATCTCGCAACTTGTCCTTCCGGATTCTTGAACTGCAAAAGCCATTTCAGTGCAGCATGGTCAGTTCGTATGTGGAATTTCCGCCCCAGAAGATATTTGCTAAAGTGCTGCAACGACTTTACCACAGCAAGCACTTCTCGTCTCGTAACACAATAGTTCCTTTCAGGTTTCGACAAAGACTTGCTGAAGTAAGCTATCACAATTTCTTGATTGCCATTCCGCTGGGATAATACACCGCCAAGTCCTATGTCACTTGCGTCTGTGTCAACTATGAATTCCTTACTCACATCAGGGTATCCCAAAATAGGTGTTTTGCACAGACGGTCCTTTAGCTCCTGGAATGCGATGTCACAACTTCCATCCCAGCAGAAATGTCGCTTCTCCTCCGTTAGCTTATGCAGGGGTTTTGCTATATCTGCAAAGTTCTTAACAAAACGCCGATAGTAGGAACACAAACCAAGGAATGCTCTGACCTGCGTCTTGTCTTTTGGGATTGGCCAATCCTTTACAGCAGCGATTTTCTCTGGATCCGTGCTGATACCTTCTTCAGACACTACATATCCCAAAAAGCTAACTTGCCGTTTGAATAGTGAACACTTCTTCGGGCTTAACTTGAGGTTGGCACTCTGGATCTTCATGAGCACGCGTTCCAGATTTAGAAGATGTTCTTCAAACGTACGGCCTACGATGATTATGTCATCCAAGTAGACTAGACAGGCATCGCCAATCAGACCGGTAAGTACAAGTTCCATCAACCTTTCAAACGTTGCCGGAGCGTTGCACAATCCAAACGGCATGACTTTGAATTGCCACAGACCCTTTCCTGTCGAGAATGCAGTCTTCTCCTTGTCTTTAGGATCAATTTCAACTTGCCAGTAACCACTTTTTAAATCTAGCGTGCTAAACCACTTTACTCCAGTAAGCATGTCCAGCGTGTCATCAATTCTTGGCAAAGGATAGCTGTCTTTCTTCGTAACGTCGTTCAGACGACGATAGTCAACACAAAACCTCATGCTACCGTCTTTCTTTCTTACCAGCACTACAGGTGAACACCATGGACTAGATGAAGGTTCAATAACACCATCCTTCACCATTCCCTCAATCATGGTTTCCACGTCCTTTTCACGTGCTACGGGCAATCTCCTTGGCCGCTGACGGATAGGCAATTCTTCTCCTGTGTTAATTTTGTGTTGAACTAAGCCAGTCCTTCCGATGTCAGCATCGTTTGACGAGAAAACGTTGGCATACTTGAGCAACATTTGTTTCGCCTTGACCATTTCGTTTTGGGACAGAGCGCTGCGGCAGTCTTCTAAAAGTGTGGTCACTCTCGTTTGTGTATCTTTGCTGACGGTCCCGGTCGATTGATGTTGGCATCGACGCAACCAATCCACTTCCTCGCAAGTACCAACTAGTGTGCCTTTTTCTATAACCTGTTCCTGGTCACAAAGGTTCAGCACACGTACCCCTGAGATGTCGGTGGCTCTAACCAAAGTGCGTGCCACTTTCCATGGAAGGTCATTTTCTACCCTTTCCACAAGTACACAACGTTGAGTTTGCCCAGGATTCCGAGGAAGACTAACCGGCACAATCGTTTCAGATCTCGGCGAAAGAACAATCTTTTTAAGGCTGTATACATTCCCTGGTAACGCGCCTTCCACGAAAAGTTCCTCTTGTCCACATTTCAGAACACCTTGCTTGATGTCAATTTCGCAACTATTCTTCCTCATAAAGTCAAGGCCCAGGATGCAATCGTCCATTATATCCGCCACAATGACACTATGCAGGTAGATTCTGTTGCCTAGCTTCATACCCATACCCGTCCATGGAGAGAAGAAGATGGGGCTGACCCCATCTTCTTCTCTCCATGGACGGGTATGCGCTGACCGGTGGCTGTTACCAAATTAATGTGTTCTCGGTTGTATGCAGAGTCCCCAAGGGACCGTCTCATAATTTGGGAACTGACAACCGTGCGAGAGGCTCCAGTGTCTATAGTCAGCTTACACGGCGTTCCGTTTACCTCGCCCTGGATGACTAGGCTGTTCCCGTCTTGGGTTTGTTTGATCGAAACCCTTGGGGCTCTTTGAACCTCAGCCAGCACCCGCCCCGCAGTCCTGGCTATTACTCGTTTCCCTGCTGCTGACGCTGAGCGGTGCTCTTAGCTGCACTGCCGTCTTCTCCTTCTGCAGTCCGCTTAGGGCAACTGGATCGAAGGTGGCCCCTTTCCCCGCAGCCGTAGCACCTAGGGCTGTAACTTTTATTGCGGTCGCGAACTGAAGCCGCTGCAACCTCCCTGACGCGATGGGAACGATGATCCTGCCGCACAGCTTCCACCTCCAGTGCATGGGCCAAGGCGTCCTTAAGCGTCCCATGGTGCCCGAGCCTCACAGCAGCTCTAACTTCAATATCGCGGATGCCGTCGATGAACGCCTGCACCAGGTTCCCATCAATAAGCGCTGGTACGGACTGGTAAGCTTTACGCACAAGCTTCTCCACTTCAAGGGCCCACTGCTGCAAGTTTTCGCTGCTGCGTTGCACGCGGTCCTTAAGCTGTGCGCGAAACACGTGTTCCAAGTGAGCGTCGCCATATCGAGCCTCCAATGCCTCAAGTAGCTGCTCGTAAGTCACTTCCTTACCGAGAGCTTCCAAGACAGATAAAGCCTGGTCACGAAGGCCTAGGGTGAGGGCAGTCATGGCCTGATTTTTATCCCAGCCGTTCGCTTTCATGACTGCCTCAAACTGGATTTTGTAGGCCGACCAGGAAGAAGTTCCGTCAAACGGTGGCACTTTAAATCCACGTAGCGAAGGTGTTGTAGCTACGGGAGCTGCGATTGCTTCTCCAAGTTTAAGACAATCCAGCGTTTTCTTAACGTCTGCCATCACGGTCTTCTTCACATCAGCCACTACGTAGTCAACCCGATTATTGACTTGGTCGATCCGGATTTCAGCTTCCAGCAGGCGGTTGTCATGTTGAGCAACCTTATCCTTCACCTCCTTTATGTCTTTCCCGAAGGTAGCGTGAAGGTCCTTCAAAAGAAGCATCTGCTCTTCTTGGCGACGAGTCTGTTCCTCCTGGCGGCGAGCCTGTTCCTCCTTATCCCGCTGAAGCTGTTCTTCCAACCGACGAGCCTGTTCCTCCTGTCGGCGAGCCTGTTCCTCTTTGTCCCGCTTAAGCTGTTCTTCCAGCCGACGAGCCTGTTCCTCCTGTCGGCGAGCCTGCTCCTGTAGCATCATCATCAGGGCAGCAAGGTCTGGTGCTGCCGATGCTGCTGGTGTTGCTGTGGACGGGCCAGCCTCCGTGGTTAATAACTGGCTCTCCGACTCCTGCGGCAAAGCTCCACCAAAACGTCTCTGGTCCGTCTCCAGTTGGCGTTGACTCCGGGTACGGATACCCTCCGTGTCGTCTTTAGGTAAAATCGGCATAATTTAAATCCCACTTCTGACACCAATTGTTACGAGCTTCGGGTTCGTGACAATAAAAACAGCCGATAAAAATTACCAAAAGTCACACTTTAATTGAACGCCACTAATTACAACCTTTAAACGCACTAATTAAAACAACAATCACTCCCAAGTCGCACTTCAAAATCGCTTCCGAAGTAATCACTTGTATCGCTAATTCAAACTGTCCCGGTCGCGGTGAATCCCGGCCTTTTATATTGCCGCGGCCGTTCCCGAACCTTCCAACGCAGAAACATCCGGAACATTCGCGCGCAGTCCGGCCTTGAACGGCCGTACGCTCGGTCAAGGTCATTGTTCTAGTAAATTCTGGCGTACGCGTCTCGACTCTCTGTAGTCCCGCCTTTCCACACTAGATGGCGCTGGTTACTAAGAACGTTAATCGTGGCGCGTAACACTATTAATAAAAATTCCTGAAACACATATCGTAATGACTTAAACTGTGTTCCTTTTTTTAATAGATTTTCTTGTAATTCTTGAAAATTCTGAATTAAAAATAGAAATTTAAAATGCAGCGTCTCCCACAAGGAACATTACTTGGTATCTCAGATCTCGAAGTCAAAAGTTAGCCATTTGAATAGTGTCGGTCCCAGTTTTACCGCTGAACTTCTGCGAAATCAGATAAAATCATATCAAAGCATTGTTCGGTGAATACTTGAGTCTTTAGCAACACGCGCTAATGTGGACAAGCTTTCAGGAGTCTATAGGACATGTCTTTGAAGTAAATTGCAACTAAAAATAATGCATTATTTGAATAAATTTCAAATGATGAAGTAGTTCCTACTCCCAATCTCATCCAAAACATATGCGTGTATAATAAATGCGGATTGGTTAAGTCCTTAAGTAATCGTTTAATATAAATGTATTTTTTTGTGTATTCTTTAGGCTTAGCTCTGACATTTAGGTTTATTCCTTCACAAGGAGCGTGAAGAAACATCTTGCGGGCCTGTATGGCGATGTTAACGGATAACTAACATCGCGATGTGGGTTCCTCTTTTGTTTACCATCAGGCTGGGAGGAGCCAATATACTGCGCTACAATAAAAAAAAATCATTTTCCAAATATACATTCAAGCTCATTCTTAATTTTCTTAATTGCTTGATTTGGGTATGGCCAAACGGATTGCCATTTGATTAAGGAACTAGACCTATGTCCAATATTACTTATAACTTAAAATCGTCTTTACGTTTAAGGCGGATGAAGGTAACATCTGCGTTGATGCAACATGCCCCACGCTTACAATTTATTTTAACTACGATATTAAATAGTGACCCTACACCATCTTAATGATAGGAGCAACCAATGCGGGTGGCAATGATTTTTACGACGACATGCAAGCAGCTGAACAGAGCTCTGTCTCATTTTAATGTTGAAAGCTTTACATTTAGTTTTATGAATTCTCTCACTGTGTACTCATCGTGCCCCGAACTATGTATACTAAAAGTTTGCTTCAACCTATAGCTCAATTAATGTATTATATATTCCTTCAGTTTTCTAGATTTTTTACACATCTTGTATAAATGTTAGCCAGGCTTCTTGGATAATATGAGAATAGTACAATTAAATTCGTAAACAAATTATATATTTCCCACTGCTACTAAAAATATAGATAAATTACCTAAAATAGGCAAACATATTTATATTAAGCCTATTAAAACTTAAATACATACTGTAAATGTTTTTGTGAAAAAAAAATACAATCTTTATAAAAATCAAACTTATTTCATATCTAAATAAATATTAAATAAACGCATGAAATGTATGTCAAATGTTTTGGATATTTTTTGTCATGTTCCTAATTGTTAGGGCAAGGTTTGTGAAAAAAAATACCAAGACTAAAAATAATTTTGCACTTATTGCCGCAATCAAATGCGACATTTTACAAAGTATATTTCAATCATTGGTAGAGTATTTATTTTTTTAGTTTGTAGAGACGTAACATAAAATGAGTAATATTTAAATATGTCCTATTTCTAATAGAGAAACGTTGGTGTCACCAGAACTTAGTATTCTAATATTATAACTAGTTTGACATTAATTATGTTTTTCCTGTGCACGCATCTAATCCTGGATCTATGGATGTTCGCGCATGCGTGGCAGCGGTTTAAATTATATGTTCAAGTCTTATTTAATTGTAAACTAGCTGTTGCCCGCGGCTTCTTTTACGTTATTTCTCGATAAAAAGTATCCAATCTATTAATCTCACATCTCTTCTAACTTTATGCAAAATTTCATATAAATTCATTAAGTAGTTTTTTGGGTGAAAGAATAACAAACATACATTCATGAATTCTTACAAACTATCACGTTTATAATAAGGATATTAGTAGGATTCTGAATTTTATTCAAAACCATTAAATATTTTTCCCAAAAGACCGTACAGCAGCACGCTAAACACTTTTTTTTTTTTTTTAATATTGGACAACAAATACATTGCTCTGATTCTGTGGTAAGTAGCTAAAGCACTTGTGTTACAGAAATCAGAAACAACGACGGTACCACAACACCCAGACTCGAGACAATACAGAAAAGTGCGTTTCCCATATTGACCCGACCGGGGCTCGAACCCGGAACCTCAGAGATGGCGCGACGCCAAAGTCCGGGACGCTTGCCTCTCGGCTACTGAGGTCGTCATTGCCGTCACTTGCAGTTCGATATAAGATCTTATTCGAACGACATAGGGCGGTAAAGAGTATTAGTCTGACGTGCTTGTGTCTTTACCTAAAGTACGTTTAATTACGTAAGTGAACCAAGAATCCTTAACATATAAGAAAATAGACACATCTAAAAGCTACGTTACGTCCAAAATATCATATTACATAAACAACATGTCTGCACGTTTTCACCTTGAATCTTTCACCTTTCATAGATAACGAACGGCAATGATAAACATAAAACAATACCCCAGGGCAAATTGCTTCTAAGACCTAACAGATAGGGCTGCGCAAAACATTACAATCGATGATATCCACTGAAAGTTATCGATACTTCATAATAATAATATTAGACAACATCACATACCTACATTGCTTTGTGGTAAGTAGCTAAAGCACTTGTGTTACAAAAATCAGAAATAACGACGGTACTACAACACCCAGACCCGAGACAATATAGAAAAGATCGTTTCCCATATTCACCCGACCGGGGATCGAACCCGGCAAAGAGATGGCGCGACGCCAAAGTCTGGCCTGCTCGCCTCTCGGCTTTGGAGGTCGATATTTACGTAGTCACTTTTACTTATCTTAAATTACAATCAGTATTGTTAATATGTCTAAAATCCCACTAATATTATAAACAGGACAGTTTGTAAGAATATTTGTGTGTCTGGATGTATGTTTCTAACTCTTTCTCGCTAAAACCACTGAATGGATTTAGGCAAAATATAGACGAGACAGATTAACATATAGGATACTATTTATCCCAAAATAACGCAAATGAATTTGCGGCTATTCAAAGTATATTAGTAAAAGAATATTATATTATGTGGATTAAATCTATTTAAATACTCAATACGCAATATTTTATTGCATCTATAGTGTTTACAAGGTGTTATCTTAAAATTAGATCACTAAAGACCCTGTAAGGGCACTGCAATTGAAGAGAGGACGCTCATTCATTAACAAACCCAACACGAACTTGTATAATGTATTTTAAACAAAATCAGTTTGACCAGCCTCTGCTTCGTTGATTATAAAGTAAACAATTCCCTTTAAATGTAATCCAGAGCTCCTGGGGGGTGCTACGTTAGTAGCAGGGGTCAAGCCTTCAAGGTAAGGGCGACAAGTCCAGTAACAGATTTATTATGCCGTATTTGTCACCTTCAAGCTAGGACCTCATTACCACTTAACATCAGGTGGGATGAGGTCAATCTTGAAGTGCAATATAAAAATAAATCCTACTTGAATTAGCAATATACAGATCTGACGATAAAAACAAATACATTTTTATCGACAGTTTTCATCGATGTACGCACCGCACATCCTTATATATTGTTGCGGCCGCCAGGCCGTGAATATTTGATCCGGCCGAGACAGCCTGCCTCATTACCGCTGTTGTGACCTCTATGCCCTCGGAATAAGCATTATGTGCCACTGCTCTAGTTTTTGTAACAGGCTATTTATGTGGTCCTTAGGTATTGATTTTCTGTTTAGATTTTGCAGTGTCCATCAGACAGTCTAATTGGACGTTATTGTTAGCATCATTGGTGTCAATATTGATCGTATAATGTGTGGTCATTAACTAATGATTTTCGATTTAGGTTTTTCAGTGTCCATCAGACAGTCTAATTCGACGTTGCTTATGAAACATTAGGGTAATATTGACCTACTTGTAGTTTTTTAATTGATTATATTTTGCTCGGGCGTAAGTACTCATTTCTCGATGTCTATTATTTCCTCTAACTTAATGTAGTCTGAAATAGCTTTCTTTACCGCCTAAATTGTATTATGATGTGTCCTGTATAACCAATTTCTGTAAATTTTCTGTGCAAAGTTGTTCTTTATTGCAAAGAAAATTTACAGAATCTATCATCTACCCTTAGGTATTATATTCAGTGTAGACTTTTTAGTGTCCATCGGACAGTCTAATAGGACGTCGTTGTTAACATCATTAGGTGTCAATATTGATCGCCTTATATTATTGTTGAACTAAAGCAATGGAGGTCGTCTGTTTCACCTTTGAACTCATCAGAATGAAGTGTTGTATCAGTGTTGACGTCTATTTGTCTAGCAACTTTAAAAAAAAATACATTCTAATATTATAAAACTGAAGAGTTTGTTTATTTAAACGCGCCAATCTCGGAAACTACTGGCTCGATAATATTTTTTTTGTTGGATTGAATATTTATCGAGGAAGGCTTTAGGCTATATTAATATTACATCACGCTGCGGCCAGTAGGCGCGGATAGTCAGTGGAATATGTGAAAAAAAAGGACATAGAACGCGTGAGATGCCGCGGCAGGTCGCTAGTATAATTTACATAACAAAATTAGGCGAAAAAATTGGTACAAATATAATTTAAAACCGCTAACACAAGCAAACAACAAGCTTCTGTTTGTCATAATGTGATGATAACCTCATTAAGGCAATCGCTCCTATAAAATTGTAATACTTAAGTTTATACACGTCATTGTGTTACAATGTACATGTGTATTAACGTAGTCCATGTTTAATGGATAAAGAGATTTGTACTTTGTACTACCGTGTAATACTATTCAAGGTTATTGTCATCATGTTTGTGAATAAGCCACATTAAATTTGTTATATTGATTCGGGGAGTGTTTTTCATTTGAAGACTTAAGTTTGGTGAAATCGTTCGAAACAAAATGCCTTTGTATATAATCTAAAAGTTTGCTGTTCAATATGTTAGTATTACTCATATAATTTAGAACAATATAGGTGCAGACTAAAAAATGTAGTCCCTCTGTAAGATTATTTAAAAATATGGAACATGTATTTTTGCATTTTCCACCTAATCAATTAATCACGGCGATACATTGATTCTTATTTTCGCGTGAAATCATTAGTGGATCATTTTTTCACCCACGACGTAATGAGTCCAAACCCTGCAACTTGGCATCGTTTTATCTCTGTATTTTTATTAATTTGACAAATGAAAAAATACCAGGCCTAATATTTTTTTAATAAATATTCAACGGACTAAAACAATCTGGTATTTTTGCCCCCGCCCCCTTTGTGTATTATGGTCGTTGCTTATTAAACTCTAAATTATCATCAATTTACTATAAGATGTACCTAACTCTTACATCGCAAATTCATAAGCGAACTCTTATTTTTGTTACATAAAACGCCGTCCATTAAAACGCCATTTAATAACTAATCAGTCGGTCCCCTTTTTTTAGGAATCAAGTCATTTTCTTTGTGAGGACACAAGGGCGGACTTAATATAAACACGTAAATTTAATGGAGTCCACCAACTATTAGTGGCGAATGAATAACGAAACGGTGAAAAGAACCACAACAGTTCCACTGGTATACCTCTCTTCAACTCATAGTTGATGCCTACCAACCTGTAAAAAAAATAGCAAAATGCGACGCTCAAAAATTGGCAAAAAAGTCATGTCTGTTTCATAGGAGAAACCTTTAATGTTTATTTCGTTCTGTTTTTTAGTAATAGTTGTAGAGTTAACAGAAATACATAATTTGTGAAAATTTCAGAAAGTTCCCTTAGTGATCCGTTCCATCTAAAGGCTAAAATACTCCACTAGGCCGTTCTATGGTTATAATCTTGGGTTCTGGATTCAGTTCAGGAAGCAAACGTATGCTTGTCGAACTTAGCATAGGTTTGTGATTATTATGCGCATATGGCTAGCGTGGTACTTACTTATGCCAGTACTTTAAGACACTAACTATACCCTGCATTAGGAAATTACAAAGAAAGAAAGAATATATACTTTATATTTTACCCTCAGCGCTCATCGAAGTTGCAATGCATTAGTGCACCAGTTGATACAACCATTCCGACGTGAATTTCAAACTTGTTCTAACCATAACTTTGGCCTAGATACATGTTGTGCAATCGCCCTGAAAGCATTAGCTGTAGGGACGAGTATCTCCCAATGGTTAAAGTTATTATTAAATACATTTTAGTCTTAACAGTTGATACAACATCAGCAAGAAACAGCAAAGTTACTAAGGAAAAAGTGTATCGCTTAAATTTTAACTTATACTTTTTATTTCTCAATAGTAACTTAGAGTCCCTGTTAGATCAGCTCTGTCTGTATGTTCAAAAGGACACTCCTTAGGATTTGGGATTCATTCGGAGGAGAATGAGTTATCCAAAATAACCATCAGACCTTCTAGCCATGCCTCCAGATAAAGTCGTTCAGAAAAACGTGTAACACGCTTAGTGTACTCTTTTGCTTTATTGTATCCAACTAATATTATAATTGGAAAGTTTGTAAGAGTGTATGTATGTCTGTCTGTATGTGTGTTTGTTACTCTTTTATACAAAAACTATGGACGGATCTGAATTAAATTTGGTTATAGATGACATACTAAATTAACATATAGGGATACATTTCATCCCGAAATAACGTGGACGAAGTCGCAGACAACAGCTAGTTTAATCATAAAATAAATTGACCTCACTGCTGCTTCTCAATACTACGCGTTTAATGCCCGGTTCCAATATTTTACGATTCGTAACGTGTCAAAAATGACAATCCGTTTTTCTACCAGTTGTTAATTCTTATTTCAAATTTATTTTCCATATCAGCTGTCATCAGTCGTTTTAGCATACGCCGCGTATTATTTATTACTTTGGACAACATCGACAACATCGCATATATTGCTTTGATCCTGTGGTAAGTAGCTAAAGCACTTGTGTTACAGAAATCAGAAACAACGACGGTACCACAACACCCAGACCCGAGACAATACAGAAAAGTTCGTTTTCCATATTGACCCGACCGGGAATCGAACCCGGAACCTCAGAGATGACGCGACGCCAAAGTCCGGCACGCTCGCCTCGGCTACGGAGGTCGTCAATACATACACTCTTACAAACTTTATCCGTAACTAGAACGATTCGTTATCAAATATGTATTGGAACTCGGCATTAGTCCATGCCCTAGCATCTACCTAACCGTAGAAGTAACCCTAATGAAAAATGTACAGCCATTCCTGGAAAATGGGGTGCAAAATTTCCATTTACATAGTTTGATGAGTAGGGCGAGTTTATTTTTGAAGTAGCAATCGAATCATACGGTTCAGTGAAATAGAAGGGCTAAAACTTGTACCGTTATTATGTGTATAAAATGTCGCCGTTAAAAGTTTAAATATATCGTTGGAAACGCAATCTGAATTCAAATCTAACCCTTAATGACTTTAGCTGTGGCTAGATGTTCAGGTTTTGTAAAGCCAGGCACGAATGACACACTTTATACCTTAATGTCGTGTGCATTAGAAGTAATATTGAACGTGTTTACTGTGATGTGCTTTTGACCGTACCTACGGATCAAGGGGTTTTGGGTTCGATCGCCACGTATAAACATTTGACCCATAAACAATTTTTAAGTGTTTAGAATGTATTTTTGAGTGTTGATGCTAAGTGATCACTGGACTGTTTTTTTTCTAGAGGGTCTAAAGGTTGTCTGTGCCAAATTTCATCAAAATCGGTGGAGAGGTTTAAGCGGGAAAGCGTAACAAATAGACGAAAGTTACTATCGCATTTATAATATTCGTAGGGATTAGTAGGGATCTCTGTCCTGACAAAGTTGTTGCTTGTCAGCAATTTTATAATTTTATATATTTTGAGTTAAAAATTTGTGTTCGCGTTAAGGTAGTTAAAATTAGGTTTCAAATAAGGTTTTGTTAATTACCACATTTTCATAAACTCTTGAAACGTAGTTTTAATGATTTATGGATGATGTTTGTGCCTCCACTCACACTATCTGTATAAGACAACAAATACAAATGGTTGATCGATTAACAACGCAGACGAGTCAACGTTGCTAATGTAATCGTATAATTGAAATAATTGCCTAAAGTTTTTAATCATTTTAAGGAGTTTATACACCGGTTATGTTATACATATATATAACAATAACATACATTAACAAAGTCAACTAAATCCAATTTACAAGAGTACCTTGTATCTAGGAGACTAGACAATGCATGATAAAATCAAAATGGTGTCCTCCATTTCTTTTTAAATTCCTTCAACCTAAGAAATGTGTCACCCCAAAAACATGACCAAGACATTTTTTCTTTTTCTTTCCCCATTACTTTTCTTGCAGTACTGTTAAAATGTAGGTCTGTGAGGTTCGCAAGGAAAAATAGGCCATAACGGTTTGTGCAATTAAGGAGACCAAGTCAATGAGAAGATTGCTCGCAAAAAACCACTCTAATTTCTCTAAAGAATAAAAGTGAAATAGCATTTTTTCTGTAGCAATGAAAGTACATTCTTGAATTTGAAGCCTATATTTTTACAACACTGACGGTACGAATTGTAATAAATCAATAATTATTATGTTCACAATGTATTAAGTATCAGTGTGGCGTCTTCAACAAGACCTTGAAAATGTATATTATTTTCTAAGTCTTAAGGTTGGTCCTTTATCCGATAACAGTTAATAGACAGGGGTAAAGGAAACAGTTCCTATTTTTTCATTTATTTCAACAATGCCTTTTGATATTTTTTTTTCTCCATTATGTTGTTAATGGAAGGCTATCTGGCATAGTGTTTCAATCATTATTTATGTGCCAGACTTCTTACACACAACGTCAGCCCTGATCGATGTGATCGATGCAAGCGTTTACCGTGCTTATGATGGTATATAATAGGCATGCTAGTTCTGTTTAGTTAGTCTTTCCTTACAAACTTTCTTTTAATTATCTCTTTTTTTTTATGAAATAATCATAGACGCAGATTATTGGAACCCCGGGCATGTATCAAAACAAGCATTGCAAAAAAGCCCTAGTGTCAAACAGACTAGTTTATTTCAACCTGTTATCATGGGTCTGGAAAAGGAAGGAACTAAATCATTTTTGACATAAGCTCGGTCACGAAGCAAATGAGACTGAAAGAATGCTTAAAGCCTTTGTTTTGCCGGTGCCATTTTTAAGGTCGCACCAGTGCATCTACAACATCTTTAAGTGATTTATTGCTTGAATTGGAGCAGCACGACTGGTGAAATGCCTCCATCTTACAGAAGACCGCAGCCAAATAACTTCTGTGTTGTTGTGTTCCTGCGTGTGAGTAAGGTTTCCAGAGCTCCTGGGGGTGCTACATTAGTAGCAGGGGCGAAGCCTTCAAGGTAAGGGTAACAGCATTATTATGCTGTACTTGTCACCTTAAATTTAGGATCTCATTACCACTAAACTTCAGGTGGGGTGAGTCAATCTTAAAGTGCAATATAAAAAAAATCTTTGATCGAATGTGACGTCCAATTCTTCGTAGCACGTATTACACCTCCATATTCTTTTACGTGTTATTTCCACATTTTAAAAGTCACGCACCCATTGTATAACTGTCGAAGTAAGCTATATTGTGCATGTATGTACAATGTCCATCATTACTGTTTTAAATTTCATCGCATAATACCGTCACAATAGCATGTGAAGCAAACCATGAAGGTCGTGGTGCATTATCGAGCCAATTATTTCAGACTAGCTTTCCACTCACGACTTCCGCGGGGTTTTGAAGCAAACCCATACTTTGCTAACTAAGTGGATGATTTGACAAAAATGCTGAATACGTAGTTCACCTAAACATTTCTTGTAACATTAGCCTCTAAAAGTATACTTTCTTTTGTGCTCCGTTTATTGTTCTTTATTGGTGACTAGATTTTGCATCTGGCTTCGCTAGCGTGGACTATTTCGATAAAACCTTACTTCATGTTGATGAGGAATAATGTAGCATTCTGAAGTCATTTCTGAAATCATGTATGTCGGTTTAGAGTTTATTTATTACCAGCATCCGGGATAGGTTACTATTTATCCCTACTAATATTATAAATGCGAAAGTAACTCTGTCTGTCTGTTACGCTTTCCCGCTTAAACTGAAATTTGGCATAGGTATACGTTGAACCTCAAGAACGGACATAGGCTACTTTTTGTGAGAAAGTAGGGGGGGGGGGGGGTAATGCCACCTTTGAAAGTTTATATGGGAAAATGTTTATTTTTTAAGTTAGAGATATGAAAGTTGGCACAAATATAGCTCTATTAAAATATAGACTACATTTGTTTCGAATATTAGGGGAGATAGAGATAAAACCGACCATGAAAGGATGTAGTCTACGCGAACGAAGTCGCGGGCACAGCTAGTTATATAATATAAGTAAAGGTAGTCCACCGTAGTAGCTAAAGTTCACCATTCATCATTCCCTGTTAGGTAAATTTGGGAAAAATGTTTTCTTCATGAGTCTGGGTGCTGAGTTACTACCATCAGGTGGTATTTGGCATTTGCCTCATCGACTCATAGTGCAAAGAAAAAAACCTTTATTTGAAACCAGTGCATTAGTTTAATTGTCTGACTTATTTAAAATTAATCCCTACTAATATTATAAATGCGAAAGTAACTCTGTCTGTCTGTCTGTCTGTCTGTCTGTTACGCTTTCCTGCTTAAACCAATCAACCGATTTTAATGAAATTTGGTATAGGTATACGTTGAATCTCAAGAACGGACATAGGCTACTTTTTATTAGAAAATAAGTGGGGGAGGGGGGTAATACTACCTTTGAAAGTTTATATGAAAAAATGTTTATTTTTTAAGTTAGAGATATGAAAGTTGGCACAAATATAGCTCTATTAAAATATAGACTACTTTTTGTTTCGAATATTAGGGGAGATAGAGATAAAACCGACCATGAAAGGATGTAGTCCACGCGAACGAAGCCGCGGGCACAGTTAGTATTATATAAAGGCACACTCGGATATACCGTTATTTATATGGCAACCTATTCCATATTAGCTGATAAAAGGAACTTTAAAAATATTAATCATGAACTAAGTTATTATTTTTAATTTACACAATTCGATTTCAACGCCTTTGCGTAATTACTAGTCATCTTCAGCCATGCTTTGATTTCATATGTAGGTACTGGCGTATAGATTGATATCATAACTAGTATTGTAACCCGGTCACGTAGGCCATGCCATGTCTCTCGCCCACACTTTCGCTCATACTGAACGGTATGCAAACGTAATTAATTGAAGAAACATATTGTTCTATGGCAGTGGTTCTCAAAGTTATCTATTTCGACCCCTGGGGTCTATATTAAGATTACTAATGGTTTAAGATGGAGTTAAAAAAAAGTAATTGAGTGGCCGCGAGTGGGTTGTTCTTGGAATTTGATAAGTATGGATTCGTTTATGGATTTATTTTGGCTTAAATAGTAGCTTTGAATAAAGCTGGCCTATGCACACGTTTTGTCTCGCACCCCCCATTGATTAATAAACCACAAAAATAGGCGTTCCTATTGATCACTTGTATTAATCGTCAATTATATTTTTACTGGTATATTAAAAATCTAGGCGTTGAGGATATAGGGTAGGATAGGTTGAGGATGTAAAGTTAGATAAAAGCCTGTGCGGTATAAAAAAATGGAAACACATGACAGACAATAAGTATACGAATAAAAAAACATCCGAAATAATTCTCATTCAGGCTGTAGTTTAGGGTCTATTGAAAAAATAAAGATCTTGCAAGTGGTCCACGAGGTAAAATGCTTGGGAACTTGTTTTCTAGGGTATAATAAATGTAGACGAAGGCAGGGTATTAAGAATGACTGGTACTTAACCTCATATTAAAAAATGATAATATTAGCATCAGAGCTATCTGCATCAATAAAGAAGCAAGACAATGCTTTATCACGTATTTTTAACGGTTTTCCGTTCTGTGAATAATGAAGTGCTTCAGCACGAATTCTTATTTTAATTATGGGTCATAATGATTAAATTAAAAAAAATGTAACTGATATTTTTGCTAGATTTATTAAATATTGATAACGGCCACAGGTAGTCTGTAATAATCACAGAACATTAAGTTATTCAAATTTAATATTATCCAAATTAAATAAAACAAGTATTAAATAGAGCAACTAGTATCTTTCGTGCGCTCAAATGAGTACCAATTAGCCAGTTTTTATTCAATGTCTACGCTTAAGTTTATATTTTATTACTGTGACCATAGTTAATATAGCACACTACGTTTTGTACATTCTTCAACGGTTTTATTAAGAGTGCACCGTTACTGCAGAAAATTGGTACTGAGCCTGACTCATCAGCGCTAGTCTTAGACGTCTGCCTACCTATTCTCAAACCTTTCTTGAGCTAATCCGACTCGGACTTGGCCAATTTTTTTGTTAATGTCTACGCTTAAGTTTATATTTAATTTCTGTGACCATAGTCGCTTCATCGCATGCTACGACTTGTACAGTCTTAATGATACAATCAACAGTGCACAAATACTGCAGAAAATCAGTACTGATGCTGACTCATCAAGATTCATCTTATACCTCATCTACACGTAGACAGATTCGTCTGCAGATGGCATGTGAGACGAATCTGTCTGAGATGACTTGTAGAGAGTGTGAGTTGCTCATCTGTGGTAGGTATTTGATATCGGCAGACGGGCAAACCAGCCCCTCTACACGTTGGCAGATGCGTCCGCTGACGTGTAGGAGGGGTGATTGACTTGATTGGCGATGCCATCTGCAGACGAATCTGTCTACGTGTAGAGGAGGCATTAGACGTCTGCCGACCTATTCTTAAAGCGTCAAAACCTTCCGTGAGTCCGAGTCGCACTTGGCTAGTTTTTTTATTGTTTACGCATAAGTCCTTATGTGATTACTGTGCCCATAGTCGAGTCATCGCTTCGATTTGTACAGTCTTTACCGGTTCAATAACAGCTATTAATAAGCCGACAACTCATTATAACAGTGCACCGTTACTGCAGGAAATTGGTACTGAGCCTGACTCATCAGTGTTTGTCATGAGAATCTCATGCGTGTTCTTAATGCTGTTTTACCATCTGTCGTTAAAATGAGGTTTTTAAGTAGATTTTAATGGTAGGTACGCAGACTTTTATTTGAGTATTAATAGGGATTGTTGCTAAATAATTATAACATAAATATACTAACTTCAATTATATTTTTGTAGCTGCACAAAACGTTAAATACAAACGGTTAAAAAGGCGTGACCTCATTGCGGTTGGAGTGCCGCGATAACTTTTTTCAATAACTTTTATAAATTTTGCGTTTGTCAAAACTAGTTGAGTTTGTATTAATAATAAATATAATACTTTGAAATATAAAGCCTTATTGCTTATTGTTGAGAAATTATGAGACTTTGAAATATGATAACTCATATGGGTAAGATTTAAATGATTATTTTTATTTTTGTAACTATAGTAAAGGCCAGATATTAACTTCCCTTCTTTCGAGAACTTAGTTTGATTTAAGTTGCTTTTATTTATTGATAAAAGGCGTTAATGATAGGAAAAAGATCAGACCATTCTTAGAAAATCATAGTAGCATTACCTAACTACATTTCAGTTCTTTGAAATGTCCTTAAATGGAGTATTTCATTGTAATCGTAATAAATGTTATCGATTGCTTCTGATAATAGTAATAAAAATGATTTAGTTTAATCTTACATGTTCCAGTCCACAGTACGATATTCAAAGCGGGCATTCTTGCTCTTAAACTAACGTGATAAAGTTCAAAGTTGTATGCATCTTGTACCAACGCATCATCAATGTAAGTGCATTGTATGTGGATGTGGGCGGAACAATCAAATGCGTCCAGAATGAAAGTACATTGTCTCAATTACTTCTTTGCTTTCCATTGCTCGCTTCCATTACTTTGATGCATTTCTTTTGTTGCACTTTGGTGGTGGCTGTATTTAGTAGGTTGTGTTAACTGTTTAACGTATGTGTAACTGAATTCGAATTGGCAAAGGTTCTACGTTACATATCAGTCGTCGGATGTCGGATTCAGCGACTTTTTCGTCTATTTGATAGTAATTTTCATAATAATGAAAAAAATAATAATATACACATTAAATTGTTACATTTAGTACTTAAGTATACCTTACTAATATATTTATTACAAAAATGTTTTTTAAAACAAGCTGCTGACAGCTATGAAGGCTGAATTAGCAAAGGTGAATCGTTTGTCTATCGAAAATCCCTTGAATATTCATCCATTGAATATATATCCCTAAAAGGTAGGTAATTTAGGGTTTGTAACGTAAATAAATAAATTGTAATATTATTTTTATACCGTTACTTTTATCTGATTAACTTATCAAACATTATAAATTACTCGCAAGATAGAAGACAAAGCAGATAATTAGTGTTCGTATCGTTATTGGTCAATCCACTTAGATACGGATAAAAAATGACAGCAGATGTTAGGGGTCATATCATAATATGGGTCAAACATTGTCTCGCCGGCTGCGGGCGCGACATTGCGTCGCAGTTGTATTGGGAAATCGGCCATTTCCTATAACTCCCCAACACGAAATGCATTTTGACGTGTATATTAAACTCAAACTCAAACGTTTCTTTATTTAAAGTTACATATAACACTTTTGAATCGTCATTTAATAGAATGCAAACTTCTTCTGCCGGTTCGGAACCTATATCTGCCGTTTGGTAAGAAACTCAGTAGATTAGTACCAGTAGCAGTATATAACTTATTGCTATGTGTAGCTTATTATTTTTTTTTTTTAAATTGCACTTGAAGATTGACCTCATCCCACCTGATGTTAAGTGGTAATGAGGTCCTAGCTTAAGGGTGATAAGTACAGCATAATTATTCTATTACTGGACTTATCGCCCTTACCTTGAAGGCTTGACCCCTGCTACTAACGCAGCACCCCCCAGGAGCTCTGGAAACCTTACTCACACGCAGAAACACAACAACACAGAAGTGATTGTTATTTGGCTGCGGTCTTCTGTAAGGTGGTGGTGTTCTTTGGAGTTTTTTTGTACAATCAAAATTAAATACGATACAGCAGAAGATTTTTAATTATAAAAATAAGCTATAGCCATTTCAGGATTATATTCTTTAATTCATTTTAACTGCGACATTCTCGTAGTTGCATGACATCTATATCATTAAGATTTGTTATGTCAATGATGTATGGCTGGGTTATCGCTTCTTCGAATAGAAATGATGCTACAATAAACTGTGACCAAAGGCCGTTAGATTTATCACGTAATATATGCACCGGATATTGGTAATTTTAAAGATAAGAACGCCCTTTGACATAGTATATAAATACATAGAAAATAATTCTGACTGAAATGTTGCACAATGTTAGTGGTTGTAAGACTAGTGGTTGAAGATATTGACAGTTTGTGTGATATAAATGAAAGGGCAATTAAGAGCTCGATAAGACTAACCGGAATGAATAGAAGTGAGAACTATTCCGTGACTCATACTTCGACTTTCGTTTTTCATTAAAATGGTAATCAAACTTAAAATGGCAATCTATCAAATCATGTTTTCATATGTAGGTTTGCTATCGAAAGTACATCAAGGTTATCACTTGCAGTTTTATATAAAATACAATAAAACATAATGTTTGTTATTACCATAAAATATATATATATTGGGAAAAAAATACAATAAAGAAAAAGTATAAATCAAAAACATGATTCCTTCAAATTAAAGGTGCGAAAATGGTCTAGGCTCAGTATTGAAGCCATGACGTCAAAAAGCAACGCCACGTCCGATAATAAAAGAAAATTATCAGCCTATCATTATTGTCCTTATGCAAATGTCCTAAAGCGCAAAGGCCTCTATCATTTAAGACATTTAATATAATAGGTATACGTACTACAATACAATATGGCAAGATTTTTTTTTTTCATATTTTTGTCAAATGTAGTACATTTCATCATCAGCAGATATATTGCATTGTCAGACGATGATGAATGCCACAAACTCGACAACGGTAAACAATGAAAATGTCTTAAACGGCATTACAGCCTGCAGCAAATTCTCGTACAAAAACCTACAGCACGTATATTTTCAGTTAAAAACGCGCAACAATCAGAAATAAGGCCATGGTTTCACTGGCGCGTATTAAAATAAAACCTAATGCACATCTACTTTATCTGAACTGACAATTTTGAACAAACGTGAGCGGGCAATATTTATTATAATACCAACATTTATTTGCGGAAGAGAGTGAAAACAAAGCTTGGTGAAAGTGGCAGGCAAGTGGAGCGGGAAGGTTTGTGAACGGTCGTGAAACAATGATATCTGGGCTGTTTTGGCTAGACGGCCTAATGGCATTGATGAAGATAGAAAATTCTTTATTCATTGTTCCGCTGGTTTCCGGGCCTAGGCTTACTCGTTCGCGTGAAATTGTTTCTGATAGGGAGAGTTTGTGGGCAGTCGCTATGGTTTCCATCGGTTTTTATTATAGCACGCTTTTTTCTATGCTTATATTATAAATATAAAGGAAATATTAGGTAGTTTATTTGCATAGGCTCCCAAGTGACAGAACTGAATTCAACAATAATTTCACTTTTAAAAAGCTACAGTATTCCCAGGGTACATAGGCTATTTTCTATTTTGAAAATAAAAAGGGTTTCTTACTTCAATTCCAAGAATGAAACAATAACGGCGACGTGAGAAAATACAGAAAATTCCGTTTTCCATATTGCTCTGACCTGGAATCAAACCTCGGAGAGATCTCGCTACGCCTAAGCCTGGCCTTCTCGTCCCTCAGCTCTGGAGATCCTTAATTACTGTAATCTTCTATGTGATCAAATACAGTAAAAAATTACAGTTAAAATGGGTTTTCCTTATACACTTTGTTATTTTAAGTGATGCTACTAAAATAATAACTGTTTTTGTTCGCCTCTGTATTCGTAACCGGAAGGCTAATTTTAGTTTAATAAATGATGATAACATTAGGTATTTATTACTTATTATTTATTGCGTGACATCAACATAAATAATGACAATTTAACATAATTTATTCAATTGATCATTCGTAAATAATTATTTTGACACACACATTGTATCAACTACCATCATTCACATTATATACTAGCGCCCGCGCGTGACTTTGCCCGGCGCGATCATTTTAGGTTTTGGCCATTGTTAGCGACTGCCGTGATCGGACCTCCACAGCCCTTTTGGCAATGGTTTTCGACGTCAATATGTTTTATTTTTCTATTTTCATAGTACCACTTTTGATAAGTCATAGAAAACAATCTATGGCATAGCGTCTGGTTGTTGTCTAATATATCCTGCGGTATAGAACTAGTTTTATTGTAAATATGCTTATAGTAAACTAAGCTAATCCATTATAGCCTGTATATGCCACAAATTACTGACATTTGTAAATAATTCCGATTCGGAAAGTATCTTTTGGTCTCTGTCCAACCGTCTATGTTTAGAAAAAGATAAAACATAATTTCCGGATTCGATCTGACGTTTTGTGAGTAGGTAGAATTTTGAACAATAAAAATCGTTGCCGGATGTAACCTACGATGGGACCTACGATGCATAGACAGACAGACACGTCAAACTTGTAACACCATGTTGTTTTTGCGACTGGATTTATAACCAAAGTAAAAGGCACATCACTGTATGTCGCCCTATTCCTAGAGTTGAACCCTCGTTAAAATCGCGGGGTCAACGTATTGCGGCGAGTCAAGGGCGAGTCGAGTGACCCTGTTCCAGGTCATTCAGGTTCACTCATTCAACTTACGGCTGTTGTCAATTCCATTGAGAGATAAGAGTTGTCGTCTCTAACATTATTCAAAGGCCCTACTGCCGGTATAGCCAGAATCATTCGTATATACCTCAGTACCTTGTCATACCAAATCTCCATGTAACTAAGCAAGTCAGATAGACAGTGACTTAATGTGACAAGATACAGAGTTGTTCTACTGTACTTGTAAGTACGTTCAAATTAACTTTAGACTACACTTTGGACTTTGCACCGTCCTTATGTCGTCGGCATAAGAACTAATATATAATACTTGTCGTTATCGTACAGTACGCAATCGTAAATATAATTTTCATAAAGTACCTATATATTGCATTGTAATGGAATCGCTAACATGCGTATTACATTCTGATAAAAGAAACAGTTAATATTTATAGGTATAACTTATACTGAAACGTTTTTTATTTGGTTCTCGACTTCGGACACAAATAATTAGTTATTAAGAAGTGTCTATCTACCATTTTTAATAATTATATCATGATTTAGTACATAAAAATTAAAATTGAAATTTTCACATTACATTTAGCCTTTGCAAAGATTTTGGTGGATCAAAGCTTTTAGCAGTTATTATTAATATGGATTAAAGGAATTATTATAACAGAAAAGTAACATTTTGTACTTGAAAAATTGTTTTTATAAATATATCCTTGTATTTTTACCCGCCATGTGTCAAATTCACCAACAGTCGCTACCGAGCTGTCGACGTAGCGGTTTATAAATAATGTTTTGTGGTTCTGCTCATTGTTGAAGTATTTTTAGATGAAAAGAATCCTCTTGATACGCCATTATTTGTCCCGAATATGGAACTTGATCTTGCCATCTTGAATAAATTGCGGTATACTATGCCATCCTTTTGTGTTGTAAGCTCTTATCTCTTGCTGTATTCATGTTTTTGACGTTGACGTAATCAGAATGACAATGAATAAATGCGCTTAATTTGGTTATAAATTTCTCTTCAGAATTAATTTTAAATTGTATCTGTGTGCTCATATGGAAAGTACCTAAATCAATTTCAATTGACGCACCGTCGACGATTCTCTAAGGTGTGAAAACAAAGTCTGTGTCATTCGGGTAAAATATTTGGAAAAACTAATTCTTTCCGAAGAATGGTGAATAGCCTGGCTATTTATTGAAACCTTATTAAATATATTTAAATGAAGTAATGGAGATGAGCAAAGTTGGTCGTGACCTTAGTTTAGCTGCTTGCTTTGAAAAAAAAAATGTCTAGAAAGAGAACGAAAAAGGGAGAATTTCCTTATTCTTTCTCGGTCTTTTGTTTATTGCCCAGCAATTAATGGATCAAAAATAGTCTCCCCAGTGACATCCAGTATAACGAATTATGTATACGATGACCCTACCCTAAAGACTTGCGACCGTCGTCATCTTTAAATTGGATCATCAAGGAAGCATTCTAGAACCGGCTGCCCATTCAACTAAACTAAATTTCCATCTTTCCAGGTAAACAGAAGGAATGGAGACTCCAAAGTCATCCAGAACGAAAACGTTATGAATTGAAAGAAAAAAGCAATACGAAGCCAGTTCCTTGTTATGTCTGTGATCCCGTTTTAGCTTGTGATAGTGTTGTGATAGTAGACATGGATACGTTGCACGTGGCGCACGGGCATAGCAAGGGCAGCAGCCGGAGCCAGTCGCCAGCCGCTGACCTCGTGCGGGACCCGGCCGTGGTGACGGATGACGCTGTGATCAGGTCGAGGGTGCAGTCGCCGTCCAGCGTACATCATGTCGTCAGCGTGAGTACCTCATGTTTTTAATTACTTTAAGCCCAGTGGTGGTAGCTTCTCCCAGATTGGTTAAGGCATTTCATGCTCAGTGAACTGTGGTCCAGACTGATTCAAACATACTGTTCGGATCAAACGTGGTTTCCCTTGTAAGGGTTACGGAGTTCTAATGGCAACTGCACCAATGTAGTAACGTTGTGAAATTAGGCTAAAAGCTGTGGTAATGGACCCCGACTCCATAATGAATAACGTTTCACTCTAGAATTAAGAAGAGAGGTAGAGAATAGCGATTTATTGCTCGAACTGGAGCAGCTCGACTGGTAAAATACCTCTACCTTACAGAACACCGCAGCCAAATAACAATCACTTCTGTGTTGTTGTGTTCCTGCGTGTGAGTAAGCTTTCCAGAGCTCCTGGGGGATGCTACATTAGTAGCAGGGGTTAGGCCTTAAAGATAAGGTCGACAAGTCCAGTAATATATTTATTATGCTATACTTGTCGCCCTTTAGCTAGGACCTTATTACCATTTAACATCAGTTGGGATGAGGTCAATCTTGAAGTGTAAAAAAAAAAGTAATGACAGAACGACTAGAATCTGATATCTAGTGACTAGATCGTGCATCTGGTGATTGCTATTAGTGCCCATGATATGTGCAGCAACTAATTACGTCTATGTCTTTCGTCAGTAATGAGATCTGTGTGTCATTTTTATACCACATGGGAGATTTAAATGATCTGTCCTACATAAATAGTATCATTAATTTTACCCCCCATCACGCTTAAGTTGTGTCACGATATTACGTGACCTGAACTACAACAGTACGGGATTGGTGTTTTACTTGTCATGGTGACACGTTTGTCAATGTTAGTTCAAAAGTAACCAATCAAATTGCAGTTGGCCCTCATGCCCACGTATATCCTAGTGGATTTTTCTTGCGTGATAGTCCTCATTGAACACTCATGTTTTACATTGTTTTTATCCTGCAATTTAAAGTTTACGTTTGTTAATTAATAATAAAATTTTGTTGCGTTAAGAACAGTTCTGTGTCCTATGTGTATCGCCTAGTTACGACGCGATTTGCGTCATCCGATGACGAGGTGACTAGAAATTGAGCCAAATATTTCGGTTGCATTGCAAAAAATTCGTATCAGTTTGTCTGCGGAGACGGTGATAAAAGATTGAATGAATTAGCGTTGGGTAATAAGATAGATTGTTCGAGATAAAACGAAATCTTAGAACGCAAATAGATTTGTTCAGTGTGTAAACGTACATTTTGATGGAAATATAGTTGATCCGATTTATTCATTTTAAGTGTCGTAAATAAATTGTCTTATATTCAGTTCTGTAATGAAACATAATATAATCTCATATCATCATCGCTTTATAGATTATATTGTAGAGAGTCTTGTCCATGTGGACAACTGACTTACAAAGTAGCTTAAGCCGTAGATTTTTTTTTAAGTTTTTTGAGTTATGATGTAGTTTTTCCAGAGTGCCCAAACAAATGTCATTGTTATGCGGTGAAATTGACAGTTAGTTTCGCTGAAGTGTTCATACAAATTGTACTGTACTGTAAGTGTGATCTTAGTACTCTTAACGAATCTAACTTTCGTTTTTGTTTCATATAAAATGCCATCTAAATTCATTAGGCCGGAAAGACATGTTATTATTGTAATCCTATGTTGTATCCTTGTCAAAATAATTGTATATGTTACCATAAAATTATAAACATCGTTAGATTACAATCTATCTCGTGAGATTGTAAACTGTCGAAAGATTGTGAACCGAAACATTTGATTGCAATTTAACGAATTATTTTTCGCTATATTGTAATCTATCGATAGCAATCGGTCAAATTGTGACATATACATATAATACGCGACATATATAGTTTCGCAGTACGTTTGTCGTCACAATTCACTTAATGTGACTAACTAAAGAGGCTGTAACAAACTGAGACTACGGTCAATAGCAGATCAAGATAAACACTTGCTGTTCGATATTAATTCTTATGCCGAACACAATAAGGGTGATAAAAAATCCGAATTATCTAGTCTGACGAGCTTATATCTGTACATGTAGAATTCGTTTCAACGAAATGTAATTTAGCCACAAAATCCACAAGTTTTATTTATTATATTAGACGGATTTTAACATATCTGCTCCATTATGAATTTATTTAATGCCACAGTGAAAGTGATTATAGCCGCAAGCCACGCGTGAATTAATTAACAAAACAAACATTCAATTTAAATCTTTAACTGATAGACTGAAACTATTGATTAATGTTAGTTGTTCCAAACGACACGTGTGTTAATGGCTTAACGGGTTTACTAAAGATAAGAACTGGTGGCTTCAATTCAATTCAACAATCGATAGAATTTAATGTTGCATGGATTTTTCAATTGTAAAATAATCAAGTCATTGTTCCAGTTTAGCATTGACGATAAGTCCAGTGACTTTTTATCCAAAAAAAACATACTGAGGCTAAAACACCATTCTAATCATATTTTAAACGTTAACATTTGTTTAGATAGATATACGGGTGTTTGTAACTTTCATTTAAAAATATGAATTTAGACGAATTTACTAGATAGAGAGTTGAGATACTAGACTTCAAGTAATAATGCTTTATATCCTATCCCATCCCGATATAACTCGTTAGCACGAAGTCGCCGGCAAAAGCTAGCTAATTCATATACATATCATGAACTACACCTACATCACTACACCACGGAGAAAGATAATCTTATGATTAGTGGTTAGAGCGTTAGGCTCAAAAACACGAGTTGAAATCCCGTTACATTAAAATAAATATGAGAAAAAAAATCACTTTTTTATTAGTTTTGGCGACAAAAATACTGACTGAGCCACAAGTTTGGACAGCCCAAGTGGCTCACTTCTTCAAGTTATGCCCAACCTAGGAAAAAATGAATAATAAAATAAAATAATAATAAATAATAAATGCGCCAGACAATCACACCAATCACCTGGTCTCAAACTAAGGTTTTCCCTTGTACTATGAGTACCAGGCGACGGATACTAACTGGGGGCGTCATCCCAGCACACCCAGACCCAAGTCAATTGAGAAAAGTTCGTTTTCCAAATTGACCTGACCGGGAATCGAACCCGGGACCTTACGCGCTTTGGGCGCCTACCTTAGCCACTGCGCCACCGAAGTTGAATATTGCGATTTTCTTCATATCCCGACCTATGTAGTCGTAAAACTTGGACTAACTACTATTAGTTATGATTAGTTATGACAAAACTATTTTTGTTATGATTCACATATGTAACTGCATCTGTTTCCTGTCCTATTATTTATTTAACTTCTACATTATTCTATTAATAAGTAATCGCGTGTCACAGCGTGTTACAAATCAATTCCTGTGCATCATAACTTCTTGTCAGTCACAACTAAGCTACCTAACGTTATTATGTTATAGTTAACGTAACGTTAACAGTCAGACCGCTTGACACTAATGAGATTTAAATGACATTCACACATTATGTGCTGATTATCATAATTGTCAAGCATTCTTCATACATATCGACGGTAGATAAAGCATAAGACCTGCTTAATTATGTTGTATGTACAGATTGCATTTTTTTCACGTTTTGAACATTGAAGAAACTGAATTTTTGTGACGAAATTATCATGGAAAATGATCGGATATTTGTTGGTTAATTGTTATGATAATTATGTATAGATATTCAGGATGAAGATTTGTTAATAATTATGAGATGATTATGATTGACCATCTGCTATGTATACGTAATATATTCGTATGATGTCTGGTATCTTAATCTATGTAAGCAAAACTGATCTATCAGCGCAGGGTCTTAACTATGAGGGATAGATACTTTGCACAGAGGTTCTTTTTATAACATTTTATAGGATTTTGACGTTTTCAAAGTTTTTCGAATGTAATTCAGTATGAAAGTTCTTCATTGAAAGTTATGAAGTTTACGGGGGTTGGAAGTTTGTATAAAAGTTCACTGATTTTCAAAGTTATACATTAATAAACTGTTTGCAGTCAGTAAACTTTCGCTTTAGAGAGTAATACTCCCTTCCCGAGTGAAGAGGGAACCGGGAGGACAGGTCAGGTTATGATATATACTGATTATGTCGGTAATATAGATCTATGCGCGCGAGTTACCCGTCTGTCAAATCAACGGCGTTGAATAATACGCTTATCTGAAGACGCCCTTGAAATACGCTAATGGACCCATCTTGTTTCTCCCGTGGCACAATCTTTGCACCCCAAATTCACTAGTTCTTATTCTGATAAGTAATTGAAAGATAGTCTTGGCACGATTCGGATGCTGTTATAATTTATATGAGGAATTCGCAGCTACGCCATTGTTGACGCCAAAACTATTAACCAATGAGTGTTCAGTATCAGAAATGCATGCGGATATAAAAGTGTACGGTTAGAATAATTCGTGTTGATTATATACTGGGTGTAATAGTTAATACTAAGTGTTCGTCCGCGTCGAAATTGTATAATTAACTAGTGGGCCGCCGCGGCTTCACACGCGTAATCTCCTCGTTTTATCCACATTTTCTACTGATTGTTCGCTTCTATTGGTCGCAGCGTAATGTTATAGCCTGAAGCCTTCCTCGATAAATGGACTATCCAACACAGAAATAATTGTCTTATTCGGACCTTTAAAAAAATAAAAATAAATAAAATAAAATGTATTTATTTCAGATAACTATGATCCATAAGTAGTGTAAGCTCCTGAGATAAACGCTTTCAAACAAACAAACTCATCAGCTTTATTATAATATTAAGTAAAGATAGATAGAATAGATAAAGTTATGTAAATAATACCAAAATAAAATAAAAGTAGCCTAAGTTACTCCTCTATACATCAGCTTTGGGCCGCCAAAGTTGGTCCAGCAGCTTCAGAGAGTAGCTGGAACAAACAGATCGATGAACAAACCAAACATTTTCGTATATGCACCGTGTATACATCCATAACAGTAAATGAATTTACACTTTTAGGCTTAACAATAGACTCACAAATAAATTGGAAAATGCACATTCAAAACATAAAATCAAAATTGTCGTCTTTTACATTTGCTCTTCGTGAGGTCAAAAAGTCCACCGACACTGAAACAGCCCTCGCCACTTATTACGCATACGCGCACTCGTGGCTCACGTATGGAATCATCATGTGGGGTAACAGTACAGATGCTCCAAGCCTTTTCATTAATCAAAAAAAACTAATACGAATTATCTTTAATATTACAAATAAAGACAGCTGTAAACCTTTTTTTTCTAAATTTAAAATACTCACCTTGCCAAGTATATATATATTAGAGATTTGTCAATTTGTTAAAAAACACCCTGAATTCTACAAAAAAAATGAAGACCTAAATTTGAGATACACCCTAAGAAATATAAAAAATTTAACTATACCAATATCCCGTTTAAATTTACACTCATCAGGTCCCCTAGTAATGTCCATTAAAATCTATAATAAACTACCCGAATCAATAAAGAATATATCTCAAGAACACTTATTTATTAAACATCTTAAAGAACTTTTAATTAAGAAGCATTATTACACAATTAAAGACTACCTACAGGACAAATTATAAGTATATAATTATCATATATGTACCAACAAAATTACTAATTACAAAAAATATTTTTAATTTATTTAATTTTTCATAAATTGTTCTCTATCATAAAACTCAATCTTCCCCTCTCTTATCTTTGCCGTGCCCACCAGGGTCCATAACTTGTACTTTTAGTTTTTAAGAAACTATATGTAACATCATTACTTACTTATGGAGTGCAATAAATAATATGAATATGAATATGAATATGAATATGAACATATGCATTAAATAAACCAATAGTAAAAAGCAATAAACAGACACAACAAATTTATTTAACTGTATTGATGTACAGATAGTGACAAAGTTATTAATTACACTCTGTGCAAACATAATATTCGTGTGCACACTTAATTTTATGAACAACAGCACATTAAGATAAACACTAGCAGTTTGATATTAGTCCTTATGCCGTCGACATAAAGGCGCTACAAATTCCAAACTGTTTAGTCAGAAGTGTGTTTCACAGGCACCTTTGTAACAGTCTGGGAGACAGAAATCCTGACTAAGCTACAAGTCGCTCAAGCCCAAGTGGCTCACGTATAAAATTTGTGGCTAACCTATTATTTAGGTTAGGTTTGTATTTTTTTTGATGCTCGATTTAATAGAACCCCTTTAAAAACATTTGTGAATAGTGTCATTATCCCAATTCGGGACCAAAAAATATTTCATGCATTTCCCTATTCCGGAAAAAAAATAAAAGATCTAACGTCACTTCCATCACTGACAAAAACCACTTAACTTTGTTCAAAATTGGGTGCTTCTATACCGGATGGGCAAAAACCCTTCGTAATTACTTCCCCTTAGCCGTGAACCCGTAATGGCCAATTTGACCAACGCTAACTACAGTTGATAAGTAGCAATCACCGAATAATGAAAAGTAACGATCGTCTACAATTGTTGTAGAAAGTGCCTGCTCACTCGGACCTTGAAAAGGCAGGGTTGAAAACTTTAGAAGGTGTATTCCCCCCAAGCTAAACGCGATACAAAGGAGCTAATTAGTATTAGTCTTTGTAGCGGGTCTTTTTACGCGAATATCGCTACGTAAGGATGGAAAGCTAGTCAGCTTCGGAACGATACTGCAGACATGAGCGTTCTTATTAATACTAATTTTGTGACGGCGGCACTCTTGGATCGATTTTGATCCAACATACCTAAGAACACTCCCGATTTATTCATATTTCAAACAAGAAAAATAAAATCAAAATCGGTTCATATTTTCGGGAGCTGCGATGCCATAGACATACACACACACACACAGGTCTAACTTATAATATATACCCCATCGTTTTTGCGTCGGGGATTAAAACTAGACTTATTTTAGTTTATTTAGCTTAAATTTGCTTGTTTTTAATGCTCGCTGAAATATCAAACTTTGAATGGAAAGGAATATTTTTGTCTTTAAACATCTTAATCTCAGCAACTGCAGCAAACCTCAGCAAAAGCTGATCAGATCGGATTTTTTTTATCCTTTAATTATTTTCGCTAGTTAAGGTATCTATTAAAATTAATCTTAGTATTTCAACTCAGAATACATCTTATATTTCAGAAACATAACATACTTGAATAAGAAAATAACGCAAATAAAGTTTGGGAAAAAGCTCAACTTAAAGACAAAAAATTAATAATGGCTTCCGGCAAGATTACGTAGACGGCAAGGAACAGATGTATCTCATCTCATCGTTACAAATTATGTTTGATGTCAAAGATCAAAGTCTCGTTTACAAGTTTCAGTTCAGTTCAACTTGACTCATTGAACAATCGTGGTATGCATGAAGGGGCTTCATTTAAAAACATTGTAAGGAACACATATGTATTTATTTATTTATTATATATATAACCAATAATTTAAAATTTTATAAAATAGGCAGAGTCCCACAACACTATACACTGTTTGTCTGCGGGATCAGGGTTTAACATATTTATTAACACAAATATGAATATGAATATATTATTTGATTGCCGTTATTCGCCAATGATAAGAATGAAATGTAAAGTGTCAGCCTCCCAACATTGATATGACAAGTCGTAGTTCACCTTCACACTTGTGATCACAACCCGTGTCATATGAAAAAAAAACATATTTTTCTCAGTTTGGAAATCGAACCAACGACCCCCAGATAATAACTAGGTAATTAAAAACCATTAAACATTGAGGCTTTATTAACAAGAATTAGACCCTAAGTTAGTGAAATAAGTAACGATTATAAGAAAATAAGTCGTATTTAAATACTTCGTTTTTATAAGGCTAACTAAACATGGAATGTTGAAACATGACGAGATGAGTGATGATGATTTTAATCAACCGTAACACGGTAATGAAATCTATTAGCTATTGCCCATGACATTAATTGAGCTTTTTCGGGATAATAAGTTTCCTGTATGTTTATCTAGTTTAGGTATCCACTAAATTCAGCATACAAGAGTAAGGACATCCATACATGTAAATGACACTTTACTACATAGTAGAAAACAAAGTCACTTCCCTCTCTTCCTATGTATGCTTATTTTTTAACTTCGCAATGGATTTTATTTTTTGAATTACCAACATAAGAGACAGCGCCAAAAGAGAAAGGATATACGTAATTAAAAATGCTTTAAACTAACTGTTCTTAAAATTACAGCATGCAATAATATTATTAATAAAAAATAGAAGCGACAAATATAAAAATCGAAAAATTAATAAAAAAAACAAACAAAACTCATTATTACATTACTTATTGTAAAAAAGTCAACAAACAAAACTCATTACTTATTGTAAAAAATGTTAATAAAAAAAACTTACAAAGTTTTAGGTTACAGTCAAATTAGTCAAATATACATTTAGCAAGGACCTAAACTTAGCTAATTAGTTTTAGTAGATCAGTTCTCTTAGGTTTATTTATTTAGCTAATTATTTAATTAGCTATTTATTAAGTTAGTCCTATTATTAGAAAGTGATTCAAGGGGACTTTAATATGTATGCATAATACATAAATAATTACTTGTTTTAGTGCAGAAAAGTTTAAAAATTCATTGCACCTGCCATTTGCGGCGCGTGTTTATAATATAAGTGATTTAAGTTTAATGTGTTGCTGTTAAAACAACAGTTTAATCATTTATCAATATGAATCCTCACCCAGCATATACTATAGCCATCGGCTAGCTGAAACCTTCTGCCCTTTCCACGAATTTCAACGCGCATAATGACGGTGGTGCTATAAATAAAGTTCAACAGTTTCTTAATTGATTAAAGGATAACTGTGGCCACGGAGGGAAGCGTCTACTTAACATTTCAATCTTAATCAGCCCGCTTTGTCCTGTTCATTAACTCTCCTTTTGTACTCAAAAGCTCTTTAAGTACGGTAAACTGGTTCCTGTACTTTCAGAATGCCTGAATAAGTTGTTGTAACGTTTATTTATGACTGATTTTGTTTTGTCGTTCAATTTAGTAATAATCACTCAAAAAATAAAATACTTACTTTCTACTTTAGGTAACTGATTCGTTGTAAAATATATTTTTTTATTGTTCCTGTGGGTTTTAAGCCTAATATTAACAAGAAATAACGTTTATCTTCTTAATATCAATGCATACCTACGTTTTTTTAAATTATACTAAAAACCGAATAAAAAGTTACACTAATACATTTCCATAAATAAATGAAAGAAACCGGTCCTGGTAAAATAAAAACGACGAGATTTCTATATTATATCATTTCCAATATACAAGGAATAAAATTAAATTGAAAAATAGTACCAACCCATTTTACACACAGTTTTAGCCAATCAACTCTAAAAAAACTATGGACGCGCTAGTCAGATTAATTCCGTACATAAACAGATCGTGTGAGTCATTGGTTTCGCAACTATACACAGAACCAAGGATTCGAATCCGAGATATAAATCATACATCAAACAGATCAAAACAATCGTGCTTTCGTAGGTTCCCTTTCATAAACAGATGTGTTTGTGCAAACTGTTTAAGGGCTAACATTGTTACAACAGCATTCTAAATAACCTGGCTTTTGTGAAATCAGGGCAACTGGTGCTTAGCAACTTCGCTGAAGGTTCATTTAGCCGATATATTGCTTGCGAAGTTAAATCCAAAGAGCGACGCAATAGACCTTTGTCGAAATTAGAGTGTTATTTTGAAAAGTGTGAATATGAGAACAGTTTTTTTCTAATCAAAAAGAGAAAGCAAAGCGGTACCAGTATCACCCATTGGTACTCCTATTCAATACTCCCCAGCATTGAAGGAACTGGCGGGAATGACCAATGACGAGACAGGGCCTACCCATCATTTCGCCTGGGCGCCGTCTCAGTCATGGTTGATCTGTTTTACCACGGCGCCAGCAATAGGCATTATGAGACGTGTGGAGGAAATTTAAGAGGATAGTGTCTCTTAAGAGTGGAGCATGCCGCTGCCCATCCTTAGGGACAACTGTATAGTGCAGAAACCGTTATTAAAGGGGTTCGTTCACCACCACATGTTCCCGATATTAGTTAGCCGAGAGACGGGCGGGCCAGAGTATGGCGTTGCGTCATCTCTGTGAGATTCGATTTGGTCAATTTGGGAATAAAACTTTTCTATATTGTCTCGGGTGTGGGTGTTATGGTACCGTCGTTCATTCTGATTTCTGTAACACAAGTGCTTAAGTTACTTACCATAGAATCAGAGCAATGTATGTGATGAGCAATTTTTTGTGACTCTGGAGCTACTCTGAATCTGAAATGTCTCTGTGTTACAGGAGCCATCATCGACGTCGTCATCGCGGCACGGTGAGCGTTCGCACCACGTCAAGTCTCACTCAAGAGATTTGGGGAATAGTCCGCTGTCGGCAAACACCACAGGAAACAGTTCTAGAGAGTAAGTCCCATGTTCTACTTCTCCTTATCAAGACGATGAGGTTATTTTGTGGTCAGTTTTACACGGGGCAAATTGCCCTAGCTTCCGAAATGTAATCGTAAAACTTTTTTGTCATCTTTGCTTCTTTACTGCTCACATTCAACGGGTCTCCCGCAACAATATTGTCTCATAAAAGCATAGAGATCTTTTAAATAGTCTTAACGCAGAAATGTTGGACCTTTATTTTTATACTCGTAGTCCTTATGACGTAAGCTGTCATCCTCTTTTACTTATAACTCACAGGCAGACAGTTCCAAATCATAGTGAGGAAGATCCCCAAGAAGCCTCTGAAGCTCTTAATAACCACGCTAACTTTTCTACTTCAAACTTTCTGTTCCAGTTTGGAAGACTCACCGCAGAAGAAGATACTGTCAGGTCTGATCGGGCCTGGTGATTACTCGAGTGCAGTGTATAGTCCAAACGTGTCGTATGCGCTGTCGTCCGCTGATGAGTATGGCTCGCCGGCGTACAGAGGGCAGGATGGTGACTACACGAACCAAGGTAAAGACACTTAAACACTCCAGATCGCGTCTGTAGTCCGCCAACGCCTAGGAACTCCCTCCTTGATCCCGGTGATGCCATGGCCTAAGCTATTAGCTAAACTGCTCGCGGTAACGCACTCTTCAAATGCCTCTTGACTACCTCGCTGGCAAGGAGGTATTAGTAGGCTCCTTTTTAGGATGCACGTGTCGGGGCGATGTTCTCTCCAAACATATGTTCGACTACCCTCTCCCAACAACGGCCCGAGCCGAGGTCCGAGCCCCATTATGGGGCGCCTTCCAGCAGCAGTTAAATTTTTTAGGAGTGTCAGTCCTCCGTTCCCCGCAAGCTAGGTGAAGATGAATACGCCATCAGCGGTCATTGACTATAGTCAGTTAGGGAAAAAAAGCACCCATAGATTCATTGGAGGTAGGTCCACGGGAAACGGGTCAGTATCAAGCGACTTGTCACTTGCCACGAAACAAGCAAATACAATGATTGCCACCACGGAATTCTTAGAAAGTTATAAGAGTATACTGAACGAACATCGTGTTCCATCGTGAAGTTATGCCAATTTTCAGGCGACATTCTGACATTAATTTTATCGAGCTCTTAAGAAATATCAAAATCAATGCGTCAACTGCTAATAGGCTGAAAATACAAGTAAGGTGTACCATCACTTTAGTCGTATCATGCGAGAAATTTGACGTATTGCGCATACTAGACCTAATTGGCTACTTGACAATGTTAACAATAAAATATGAAAAGGGTTAGATATGTTAGCTCATTAATTAAGTAATAATCTGACATTTTTACTTTTTAATGAAAATCATATTTAGTGTTTTATTTTTGCAAAATAAATTTTACTTTTTTTATCTGTGGAACAAAAGAACCGAAACGGAAACCACCATTGCAATTTGGAAATGACAGCTGTCGGCGAAAATTATTTATTTTAATGTGGCGAAACAATTATTATTTTACCGATTAAATTCAATTATTGTGTCTCTAACCGTATTAAGAATTTATTTAAACATTTTTCGTTTATCTAAATTAAGTCGTTCCTATGCGTATCGGTTCGTTGTCTAGAACGTTGACGTCATAATTGCAACAGTGACGTGACTTAGCGTTTTCGCGCGCTTTATAAATGTGTTACACAAAATCTTATTTTTCTCTGGTTATTTAGATTTTTTCCAGATAAATCGAATTGCGTGGGGTATAAAATGAAAGGGCGCACATGTTACAATACTTTTTAAAAAATTGTCAAGTAGCTAATTGTCAGAAACGGACTTCGCTGTAGTACTCAAGTTTGTACACCTTTATTTATTGATGAGAAACAAAATGAATTGTGTGTTTTCAACAAGTATTATTAATTAAGTGTTAAAATATCGTTAAACAAATAGATGAGAATATATAACCGTCCCATAAATCTCTAACTAGCATTTAATTTATTGCTATATTTAATTTGACAAACAAATGCGTTATAAACAAGGAAAATTTGTTACCATTAAGACATTTATTTTGACGGGAAAATGACCTCAAATTACTTCAGTAACTATAACAATATATTTGAAACAAACAGTACCTTTTATATAAATTAAATAATAACGGCAGTTCGGTTTAGTTCATTATACGGAAAGGTCATTGTGTTTCTACTTGTGATAACACTTGTCAATTTAATCATACGCTCGCTGGTAATCAAAGCATACGTTGTATTTATACATTAACGAACAAACGAACGTAAATTTTGTACTAGTTTGGAGTTTCGCTTCCATTAAAATCACGAGTGTACTTGAACAACTTATTAACTGACAATATTATATTGTACTCATGGAATATGAGTATGTAGTGCTAAGCTGTAAGTTAAATTACCTTCTTAATTATAAGGACCAGTTAGTTACAATAAGACTTACCTACTAAATACAGTTAAAGGTTTATTTCTGAAAGTATCCAACTAATGATAGAGACAAAAAAAATATATCTTATGTGAGGGCTATAATCCGCTTATTTGGGTCTGGGTGTTGTGGTACCGTCGTTGATTCTGTGACACAAGTGCTTTAGCTTCTTATCATAGAAGTGGATCAATGTATGTGATGTCCAATATTGATTTATTTTAATGATTTTTGAACTCGTCTAGCGATCAAAAAGCCTTACCTAAGTAATTAAATTATTTTAATGTCTAATAACGTGCTTAAAACATAATCCTAAATAGCTACTTCATTTTAAACCGTCCGTTGTATTTAGTGAACAGTCAAGCGTTCCAGACTATGCTTTGACATTTTTCTGCCCTTGGGTCGTGTCGAATCAACGTCATTTTTTCCACTTGACAGATGAAAATGATGGCGGCACCAACGTGACGTCATCGAAGGCCTTAGCTGCGATTGCGCACCTAAACTCTAAAATAGAACGCACGAAGGACCTCATAAGGCTAGAACAGACGATAAGGGATGGTGAGTGGATTTATTTATATTTATAGGAATAGTAAACAGTACAACATCAAGTTATTTAAAAACTTTATTACACAAAAAATTGACTACTTCATTCTAGGGTTCTGCCAGTTAAGCCTTGGGTAATGAGAGCCCAGAGAGTTTGTATAGGGAAACAATCAATTGTGGTTACAACGTTCAGGATACAATTTTGTAGGCCAATTATAACTGTCCGCAAAATAACATGTTTATCATACGTTTAATCTAATATGTGCTGGCACGCGGATCCACGCCAGATACGAATGATTTTCTGTTGTATCTGAAATTTCCTTTTAAGTTGTACATAGGTGTTGACATGATCGTGTGACGGTATTAAGAGCGGAGCTGAAATAAAACATTTCTAAAAAACATTTAATTTTAGAAAAGAACTTTCTTCTTTCTTCGAAGTCTTAGAAGAAGTTTATGTTAAGCAATGGACGTCTTACTGCTGTATTGGTGATATTGATGATGATTACTCAACAAAATTAAAAAAGGTGGCACATGTTCACAAGCATGACGTATGTACGTGCCAGCCACCGCTTAACTCCACCATATTGAAGGGAATGTACCGACCCGCCACATAGCGCGGTTCGTTTTACAGAGCACGACTATCGTCACCTTATAAAATCAACTCTTCCCCAGACAATGTGAACGAGTACCTGAAACTAGCTGCAAACGCTGACAAACAGCAGCTGCAGCGCATCAAAGCGGTATTCGAGAAGAAGAACCAGAAGAGTGCACTCTGCATCGCTCAGCTGCAGAAGAAGCTCGAGGGGTACAACAAGCGAATCAGCAGCTGGGAGGTGAGTGACGTCACGAAATCAAAACGATCATGTACTTTGTACATAACACTTCTCCACCGAAATATACATATTAGAAGCAGATTTTTTTTATCTCCCCTTGCGGTGCGGTGCGGGAATCGAACCCACGACCTTCACGTATCGCGCGTGCTGCTCTTCCAACTGAGCTAGCCGCAAGTTATCGTAGGCTAAAAAAAAATCTGCAGTATCAACCGTTAGCCTCCGGTAAGTGCCCTCTGCCGAATATGTTTAGAACTACATACTTACTTAGTACGGCGTAAAGTACTACAAAAATAAATCGATCGAAATATACAGCCCATGAAAATATACCTAAAAAAAAGGTCGACCCCAGCCATTGATTAAGCGTTCTAAAATTTGTCTCAAAAGTCTAATAAATACACATAGTCGCGTCTTAAAAATTAAAAAACAATTGGTGTTTGTGACCCTTTGACGATATTTAATGTCAAAGGTCACCAACGCCATTTTTGTTTTAAATGTGTTCGCGAATTCGTCATTCATGAATCAATTTTGAGTTCTTTTTAATTATTATTCTTCTTTAAAAATATTGTCTCAGTCAAACGGCTTAATGCGGCTTCTAGAAATAGTCGTTGTAGATTTTTAATAAATTGGAGGGCTATTACAGCTTACCGTCACCTTATAGTCCGGGACTTTGGACCCAGACAATGTGTAATACACATTGTCTGGGTCTGGTATGACAATATAATATGTATTCTAGGTCTAGATCGTCATATATTTTAAATTATAACGGTTACCGCTAATGAATAAAATATATATATTATTTTGTAGCAACATGGAACGAGTGGGCAAGCGCACAGACAACCAAGAGAAGTTTTACGAGATATGGGACAAGGGCTTAAGTAAGATATTTACGTAAATAATTACATTGCATGACGCTTTAATAACTCTTAACATAACTTTACAAAAAAGGCTATTTAGTGGCGGTTTAAATTCGTCTAAACATGCCCTTCTGGCTATGGACACGAGAAAAGATCATCAGTTTAATTTGTTAGTCGTTTTTACTGCAAACTCGGAGAACGAAACGAAACGAAACAAGCCCTATGATTTTAAACTAGCCACAAGTGCATGAACTTTTTTCCTACATTTTTTAAATGTGGAAATGGGAAATTCGTTTCTGAATGGTACTATTGTCCCTGGAAATGGATAGCAGCGTTTATGAGATCCTTTCCTATAAAAAAGCAGCTACATTACCCAATGAAACATCCCCTATAAATCTCATCACCTATTGTTGGCGCCGTAAGAAAACCTATCGACTAAGATGGCTGCGAAACCTTATCATATTCACCGATGTTTCGCGGAGTGGAAGGTTCTCAACCCATCGAATGGCGTTGGGCTTTCCGCTTACTGGGGAAAAGTTCTGCAGCGTGGGTGGAACTCTCCCGCTCTGAGAATGTTGGAAACTTCGATTAAACTCCCCCTCTCCCCCATTACTTCTCAACGCCTGTTATCGCGCATTGAAAATTAGGAGTGAAAGCGTTTTGTGTGTGTGTGTGTGTGTGTGTGTGTGTGTGTACTGTGGAGAGACCTGATAGTACAGCTTCGCTACCACTTACGAAATTACTTTCCTCAGAAACGTGGGCGGCAACATTCGCGACGGCATCACTGGCCTCGGCGGCAGCGTGATGGCGGCTCCGCGGGAGTTTGCGCACCTGTTCTCGCGCTCCAACCGGTTCGGATCAGCTGACAACATCTCGCAGCTAGCCGGTCTGTATACGACACTATTAGCTTTCGGCCGCGATTTTGCATATTACCTCGGGATCTATACTGTCCTGGGTCATTTAGACACAATAATGACCTAGGACAGTTTAGATATTTCTAGCCACTAAGTTTAATACAGTCAGTAGTTTTGAAGGAACAACAAACGTTCGTACATCCATACTAAATACTCTCACGATAATAATACTATAGTCAAGCCGTTGAGTAATTATTAATGGTAATATCAAAATACTAGGTCAAGCCGCTGGTTCAGTTGGATCGGCCAGCCCTGCCCTCCCCTCGATCAACCTGGGGGGGAAGAGACGGTGCCGCATGATAGCGGCTATTCCGCCGGTGGTGCTGTGGTAGTTATGGCTGGGCCGAGTTTCCCGTAGCATCACCATTAACGGCGATGAGGTCCAATCGGAGGGTTTTAGTGGGTAGTCCTGCCCTTCTCAGGGCGGGGAGTCCCACACACGCCGTCACTTCCCTCGGGTGACGGTACGGTACATCAATGTATTTCCCCTCGTTATAAAAAAAAAAAAAGTCACGCCGCTGACTTACCATTTGACATGTGTCAAATCGGTAATTACTCAACAGCTTGACTATTAGAAGGATTATATAGCACTCAGGTTTACGTGAAATTTTCGCCGCGAAGCCAATTTGGCGTTTCATGTTATTCTAAAATGAAAATAATCACGGTAAAAATTAAAAATATCTACCAGTAGACCGGCTTCATAGAAACGGGACGATGAGACAGGCTCCATCATGATTATGGTGAGACATGCCATCATAGTCTTATGTACCTACCTATCATCGATGATATATTATAATCGAGCTCTATACCTCGCCAGATGGGCTAGAAAGTAACTAAGAGTCGGAAATCCGGCATCCGAAATTAAATTTCGCAACAGGATTTAAGCGACAACTTGGACTTGGGTGTCATTTCATCATTCGATTACTTACCATAGATATCATAAGTGAGCTAATTGAAAAAAAATATCGGGGTTTTGCAGCGTGATTTCGGCGCGTACTTCTTACAGAGTAGTTTAAAAACACTTTAAAGATGGACTACTGGTGTTTATTATTACCGTGAGATAGTACCAAAAAAAAACAATGTGAGCGTTTATTTGAAAGCCGAGCTTTTTCATCATAAAATTGATCAGCTATTTTAAATTGTGTGGATTTAACACTGAAACGTGCTTGAATTATTAATAATTACGATTTTAAATGAGTGCATACCAAAATAATATTATTTTCACAATTATTAATTACAAAAAACACAATACAAATCTTAATAATTAACAGTCTTACTCATAATAGGTAAATGAAACTATAATGCTTTATTGCTATGTAATTTTTATTTTTTATTTTTCGTCGTTGTGCCAGCTAATAAGCTTAAATAAGCTTTCCGCATTTAAGTATTATATTTACCTTTGAAACATTTCTACTAAAACATTTTACTTGATCTTAAAATTAACCAAAATTATTTTATTCAAATGTATTTTGAAAGAACAAACTATTAATTTATTACATTATCAATATGAATATATAAAATATAGTTGTATTTTTAAGCGGTTGAATTGAATAAGATTTTAGAGGATAAAATTTTACATCAATTTTGTCATCCAAAATCTAGAAATACAAAATGTACTAGTTTTGGTAGAAGTTTAACGGAGACAGATGCCTACACTTCCAACAATAAAGGTGTGGGTTAAATATGATTGAAAAATAAATAAAAAATCCCAATAATTTCTGTACAATGCTCATAGTCGTCAACAAAATAATGATTCATTGTTTTCAACATCAACAGTTAATGTATTTCCAATATTATGCTAGAGTAGTGTTTCTAACTGTATAATTTTCGAAAATACTATTTTCAGTTAAACTGCTTTGAATACAATATGCATATTATGACGACCATCTTAACCTGAAACATGATAATTCGTATTTATGTATTCACTAACAGCGACACATAAAGGAATGTCTTTCTATAATGTATTTATTTTGTCACAGAGAACACGGGTCCTTGTGAGTATACTCTGTAGAGTTTGGCTAAATAACTACTAATTTAAATAACTATATTTTGTTTTACTTCGACCGGAAATAGTTAGATTAATGCTAATTAACAGTCTGGTCGCTGAGAGTTTGCGTTCCTGATAAACAATTTACGACGATTATATTAGTAATAGCAATTAATTATCCTTAATTTACCCCACTAACGAGTGATAATATTAAAAACTGTACGTATGTGCTAAATATAATTCTGTGTTGAATTTTAATGTTAATGAAAAACGATTGATTCTGAAAATCTATACTTGTGAGGTTATCTATTTTCGTAGTGATGTGCCTAAAATACCTGGCAATTGGAACGTTATCTGCTTTACAATAAATAATACAATTTCCTAATCATACAATGTTCTACGCGTATATAATAGATACAATTAAACTTTGACCGAGATACCAATTATTGTACAAATTTGATAATGATAATTGAATATATGTAAGCGACAATGCTTTTCTAAACAATTGAAATCTGAATAATATTTGATTTGTCGCTATCACAAATATTATATCAATGAATTCTAATGTACTTCATATTTCATATTTTTACACTTGATACATTCCTAAATTACTATATAGATAAATAGTTTTTTTTGAGTCGGAAAAGAAAAACATTTTTTTTTGAGTCGGTTAATAATTTGGTTACTTCTCATCACTAGTCATGAGCAAAAGTCGTCAGAAACGCATTCTCTTATCGACCGGAATATACAAACTCTGTATCTAATCCTTAGTTTTTATCCATTCTAGGAAGTATAATTAGTTTATTTAAATCAATCAGTATCTGATCATCTCATTACGCAATGTAACATCTAATTCACTTCACAAATAAAACTTACACTAAACACGTAACCAAGTAATATGCATTTCCGGTCGAAATTGTTTACCTGCCTTATCACATTACTACACCACTTTATAGATTTGGTACTCAAAATATAATAACAACATATTGGTGATTGGTTTTGTTTTTAATTTTCTAACATCTGATTCTTTATTTTTTATAGTATAGCAGTAACGTTTTAACTTATTATAACCACAAATACATAAATTTTATATTTTTTTTGTTTTGATTTTCTTATGTGATTTACTAAATCTTCTTCTTCGTACATAGCGACTAACTCACACATTCTTAATGCATTCACATCAGAACATAACTCAAGACCTATCTGCAGATTTCCTAATCTTTAGACTGAATATCTTTGTAAGTAGGTTTTTAAATAGATAAAAGTTCACAAGAGTCTATATTGAACAGACTAATATTTACAAACTGAAATTTTCACCTCCCAAATCTATATTTTCTCTTAACCATTTGTGCACTTTAAGATACACTTTCCATCAGAATATACAATACTCGCCCATAGTGCTTTTATTCAATTATAAAATTCGTAAAATTCTCACTCTGAATTTTTCTGTCATCCTATTATAAAAAGGTTTTCTAAAACAAAAATGCAGTATGTCGAAGAATTCAGCTCCATCCATTAGTCAAAATCACTATAAATGTTGTAATGTAAAAAATACATTCACATCTTTTTTTCGTGACGTTCATGAACAAAAATCTATAAATAACACGCTAGAAACAACTTTGTACACCTATGTGATGTCTGAGTAGTACTAACAGCTATCGTGTTTTGAGATAATGACCACGGCACGCAAGATAGCGTCATTCAATGTCAAGTGTGAACCAAAGGCACTTCTGTTTCAGTCTAAACGGTTGGGCTATTCTCATACAAGATTAAAACATTCTCATATAAATTGTACAAACCTCTAGCTAGCTATTAATTCGCTGTTAATCCCCTTCGAAGAAAAAAATTACAGATACTTACATTAAAAGAAAAATACTTTTACTAATATGATGAAAAATACATAATGTACTAATAATGGTACTAAGTAAATAAATCAAACGGGTCATTCTTTTGCATGATTTCTGGACTGAACATTGTTTTATATAAATATTTTAATTTACATCTTTGATTCACTACGAGCTAAATGAAAAAAAGATTTTCCAAAATGCATATAAGCGCATTACTTCAAATCACTTCAGCAAATTTAATAATTATTATATTGTATGTTTGTAATTGTAAGGACAAGATTGGTGCGCGCGCACAACTCCCTAGTGACATATAAATTAACTGAAGGGAATCCAAAAGTATTATTTGTTAAATAGGTATGTTATTCATGTTATTTGCCTTGCTACCAAATTTCATCAAAAATCCACTCATTCATAAAATTACAAACTTTCTCGTTTAAAATATTAATAGTATAGTAAAATAGTTTTCGATGAAGAAACATTCATTTAATTCGACCCACTCTTTTAAACAAAAACAAAAAACAATTAGAATAACTCAAGATTATTACAATCTGAAATCATGATCGATAAGGCAAGTCTCGTATAGAATAGTCCCGCTTGTTTACGTAATAATGAGATGAGTCAGAATATTTACATGACACAGTATGAAGTGAATAGTGGCAGAAGATGTGCGAGCTTACTTAACTAAAATGCTGTTTGGAAAGTGTAGGAAGTGCCGAAAAAAATGTAAATAACTACTACTACTACTGTTTTATCGCCTTTAAAAGCTTTTGTATCCACATGATTTCATGTGCTGACTGTTAGAAAAATTATGTCATTAATTATTCAAAAGTGTCAAAGTGTCAATCTGAACAAAACACAGTATTCATTAATGATTTGATTTTCGGACTGCTTAATTTTGGCAATTACTTAATTGTTTTTGTCGCTGAGATTTCTCACTTGTTGTTTGCCTTGACAATCAACAGAACCGGCATTTTTAATGATTACTTTTGTATTCGTATCGCGTTTAACTTGTATTTGAGAATACGTAGTAAATTGTTCCATTAATGTTATCATTAGTATCCTTAAATAGCTCACATCATTTTTCTAACAGATTATTTTGGCAATAGTATAATAAAATAATCTACTACTTGATTAACCGATTTGTACCTTGCAAAAATCGCTGCTATGTTTCAAACAGGATCATCATGACGGAAAATATTTGGGAATCTAAAAGACCTTCTACCAAAAACGGAACCGAACAAACCAAGAGTGTCGTTTTTGAATATTGTATTAATCTTATTAAATTATATTAAAGTCCGGGAATTGTAGCCTTTTTTTTCTTTGCATTAATAAATATATTATTTAAAAAAAACCGCTTTATTCGCGTGTGTGTTACGATTATTTGAATTAAAAATAGCTATTAGTCATCGGATTTGACATATGTCGTTTTTGGTAGTAAGTCTTCATATTACCACTTTCAATAACAAGTACAATGTGACGTTCTCTTTGGAACACAGCGTTATTCGTTACTGATTTCACAAAAGCAATCCTGTGCAAACGCAATAGCAAATAATGTGAAGTGTTGCTTATCATGCTGTCTCCTTCTTGCACGCTAGCCCCACAACACGCGGAACTGAGAGGTAAATAGATGCTACAAAGATGACAAATGGTTTAATACTTTCACCATTGAAATGAATCGATGATTTATGAATTTATTGCTTCAATTATCGGTTAATGCTTAAAAACAACACGCTATGCTTTCATAATTTAATTTTTATTGTAAAATTGGCCTACTTTGATCAAATTTCCTTTATTTCTGTCTTTTTTTTTGCATAAGCAGAAAAGATTCATAATAAAAAAATATTAATAACAGTAAGCCTGTTCAAGGTTGCGGCAATAATGTATGTTGCCGTTATAATTTGAACTTTGTGTGCTTGGAATGAATTTGGAAGTCCAATAAAATTCTAAAATACTCTGCCTTTTATAGAAAAGAAAAAAATGTGAAAAAGTGTTTTTGAATATTTTTGTTAGTTACTTCACTGCACTCAAAAGGTAGCGTAAAACTGTATTACAAATGGTGTTTACCGATGAATAAATTGTGAAACTTAATTAAAGTTATTTCAAAAGTCGTATTCAAGCAGTAATGTGGAATAATATAATTGTAGCGTTGCAGCGGTGATTAGCTGAACCACTGAAACTGTCATACCAAACTGTAGAGATTATTTTTACCGGCACATCTCATTTAACAGTCCCTAACAGCGATTCCGATTTTATGGCAGGACGCCTCATCGGTCTAGGTTTAAGAACTGGAAATCCTGGGTTCGACTCCCAGATTGAGCTAATTTTGTTTGTTTTTTTTTTAATATCGCTATTGGCAAATTTGGTGACTAAGCCTGTTCCCATTGTTTTAATTTCAAGGATGAATGATTTATTCCTGTAGTGAGAAATAATGAGTACTCAGCCTCATCATCATCGTCATAGTGGGAATAAGAATGTCGCCCTCTATAGGGATGGCAATATGGCATGGCAAGGGATTTTTATGTTACACACAGTATTGTACTTTAAAACACTACATCAAGGTTGACATTTCAATTGCCATTAACATTGTTAATTTTAACCTTTGTGTACAAACATTAAGTGCATTACTGTTCGTTACCTAGCAATCCCTACCCGTGTCTTCCCGATTCAAGGACCAGTCATTTAGCTTGTAAATAATAATAAATAAAAAATCGGATATGTTATACATTGACTTGACGAACGTAGCTTAAGCACTTGTGTTTTGGAAACTACCCCACAATGGTACAGTCAGCGTCAAAAAGTTAGTGATACTTGGGGTATTCAAATAATTAGGCGCAACCTATAAAGTTTCCACATTGTTGTCATCAGTATGATTGCACAATAGGACGAAACATTCGAAATGTAATTAATTCGATCCGATATTATTGCCTTTTTGTTTGCATCTAACTATTTGATGCCGACTGTACCAAAAATACATTTATAAACACCCAGATACAGAACATGACATGTCAATCACACGAAAGCTTGTCCTGATTGGGATCAAAACATTGCCCACGGTTCAATATGGTTCAGCCAAGAGCGCTGACCATTTGTTCCAAAGGGCTTGTCTTATGCGCGTATTGAGTTTTGCTACAACGGGCAGCGAACGCGTCGTCGGAAGGGTCGCGCACGATGGAGGCGGAGTCAGCGGCGGCGCCCCGGGGCTCGACGCTGCCGCGCGCCGCCACCTCGCCCGCGCCCAAGTACTCCCCCGACGCGTCGCCTAGCTCCTCGGTCACTAGCGAGGGAGCGCCGTGAGTAACCTACGTCATAGTTGGCAAAACAATGATCCTTAATAGAATCAGTCCATTCAATGAAAACGTATTTTTTGCTTCAATAAATAAATAAAAATTGATGGTGATACAGCGCATCGGGTGTCTTTACGTCACCTTTTCGCAAAAACGAAGTTTAAAGTATCGTCTTATGCATGGTTCCATTATTTTACGATTCGTAATGACTCAAAAATTACTATCCGTTTTTCTAAGAGTCGTTAATTCTAATTTCAAAATTACTTTCTATATCAGCTGTCATCAGTCCTCTGTCGGTTGTTTCTAGCTTACCCCTCGTATTTAATTATTTATTATCAAAAATAGGAACGGAACCTTTTTGAAACATTGGAACAGGGCATTAGTAAATTTTGATTTTATGATACGATTTTTTCGTAAGCTGTTAAACCAAGTTCGAAAACGGCTTCTAATTCGGCAACTATCACTTTTCCCTTCGTCTCTCTCGACGTACACTATTTGATACAGACAACACACACTTTCCGTATCAAAATAATTTCTGAATTTTGTATTTTTTGACGGGTTCGTAATATACAATTATTTCAGATACCCAACACAGCCGGGCTCGAACAACATCTCGGAGAGCGCGTTCACGATCAAGCCGATACTGAACGAGCTGCGCGAACGCAAGGAGGACTACGAAAGGCTCGCGGAGAAGGTGGACGCGCTCAAGGTGAGATATAGTACATATGGAGTATGTATGGATCATTGATTGAAAAAACATAGAAGCATTTCTAACGCTTCAAAATGGCACCACCAATGGCAAAATTTTAAATGTCTTCTTTAATAATGTCCGCGACAATGTTATTAAATAATTTAAAAAAGTCTGAGGTCTTGTGCTAATATGATATCACGTTGTATATTTCAATGTTTCAGGTACTACCGTTTATTGCCAATCCAACTTTTGGGATCAATATATGTGAAACGTGATTATAAAATATTAAGATATACATATTTTTTTATCTTAAAAAATTTATGCAATATGTATATTTTTTTAATTGCAGAGTCTGTCACAAGAGGTATCGTTCTTATCGGCGGCGTTACAAGAAGAAAGGTTCAAGACGGAACGCTTGGAGGAACAAATCAATGATCTCACTGAACTGCACCAAAATGAGGTGAAAAAAATAATATTAAATAAATCTAGTCATGGTGATTTTTATTACCTGATGATGATGATGTTGACTGGAATACGTTGTATTTTTATAGGTGGAGAATTTAAAACAAGCACTAACAGATGTAGAAGAAAAAGTACAGTACCAGAGTGAAGAGCGAATACGAGATATACACGAAGCGTTAGACCTCTGTCAAACTAAAGTGAGTATAATTGATTAATTATCTGTGATCAATAACATGACATTTTTATCCTGCCATTTTTGCTTACCAATGAGCCAGCGACGCGACTGTGGCACATTTTTCTGATACGAAAAGATGAAACAACAAAATAAGTTTGGTCAAAAATATAGTTTCGCGAATTCTATTCTATTACGTTATTACGAGACAAAAAGTATGATATATGTTAATGTAACGTCTCATATTTATCTTTCTACCAAATTTTATAAAAATCCACCCAACGGGCTGTACGCTGTATTCCATTGCGTTTACCCTGTGCGATTTCGCAGGTGTATAAACGAGACACAGTCAAAGCCAATTTTTTTTATTCATATAGTAATACTTATGAATAGTCTCTATATAAAGCAAATGAAGCTACCTCCGGTTTGAACCTATAACTACAGAGAAGATACCGGCAAGAAACTTAGTAGTTTTTAAGTAGTAATTTAAGGTAGTTTTTATTTATAAAATAATATTAAACACGTAAGTACAGGCGAGCAGACTAGTTACTGATTCACACGTTCTTGTCATTCATATACTCTTCTACGTTTTATTAGCCTTTTTTCAAAAAACAACGTTTGACAAATGTCTTAAATTTGTCAAACGTTGTTTTTATTTGTAATAAACTCCTAAATTACTAAGGTTTAGGAGTTTATTAAAAAAATTATGCTTAAAGCAACAAAAGAATTACCTATTTTATGTAGTCTACGCGAATGATTGTCTGATTTTTAAGGGAAATGTATGCAAGTTTTAGTATACATGCATTAAACAGTCGAGAATGTTTTGAGATGCGACTGTTAGGATGTAAATTACCTGAGATAATTCTTTCACTGAGTCACGTGGTCCTTTTAAATAGCTCGGACCCTCTTTTACACACACTGTTACACAAAGATAGATTGAATATTGGCCGCAGATCCCCATAACAGCAGACCATATGACATAACGCTGTGAAAATAGCTATAACGCTGTGAAAATAGCTAAAATAAACCAATCTTACGGTTTCCACATCTGTCGAATACCTAATATTTCTGACCGCATAAGCAGCCGGACTCAGTCTTCCAACCAGGTTAGATATGTGGGGTGACCACTGTAATTTTGAGTCTAAAGTTATGCCAAGAAATATTGTGGAGTTAATTAGTTCGATGTGTTCATCATTCATTTTTATTATAGTATTGACCTGCCTTACATTAGGCATTATAAACTTTATACATTTTGTTTTCTTGGCATTAAGCACGAGGTTATTAGATGTAAACCAATGAAGTATTTTATTAAGAGCATGATTAATTACATCAACATTGTCACTTTGTCTATCCGTTTTGAAAATAAGAGATGTGTCATCAACAAATAATACTATCTCACATAAGTATTTTGTAAAAAAGGGCAGGTCATTGATATAAATTACAAATAGTAATAGTCCCAATATCGAACCCTGGGGCACTCCCATAAATAAAGGAGCGCCAGAAGAGTTTAATCCATTCACGCTGACTTTTTGAGTTCGTTCAGACAGCTAGGATTGAATAAGACTAATTATAGTGTTTTGAACACATCAGTGTTCAAAACACTATAATGCCGCAGCTTCAATTCCATTGTTTGATGATCCACATAATAAAACGCTTTTGATAAATCGCAAAAACACCTACGACATCCTGCTTATTTTCCCATGTATCAAATACATGCTTGATGAGAGCTACTCCTGCATCAGCTGTGGATTTGCCTTTAGTAAATCCATATTGTTTTTTATAAAAAAAACATGTTAACTGAGAAATGAGAGAGTATCTGATTAAATATATTTTTTCAAGTATTTTACTAAATGCAGGTAAAATCGATATGGGTTTAAAATTCCATGGGTCACTTTTATCGCCGCTTTTAAATAAAGGTAGACAAATCTCCCTGTCGCATATTTCTGGCCGTTATAGCCTCTGACTACGCCAAACGATTTCTATCGAGTTATCAGTGGTGTACAAGCGGCAAGAGTTCGGAGACGATATCGAAAGTCAAGCAACGCGCGTCAGAGGCTGGAATGGGATGGGTGACCGAATTGCTTACGCCATATAATATATTGTTACCAGATTAGCAAACTAGAGCAATGGATGGCGGGCGGCGGCGGGTCGGGCGGCGGCGCGGGCGGCGGAGGAGACGCGGGGGGCGCCGCCGCGCTGCCGCCGCGCCTGCTGCTCGTCAAGCTGCTCAACGTCGCGCTCACGCTGCTGCAGCTGGCGCTGCTGCTGGTGGCCACCGTCGCCGGAGTCGCTATGCCCTTCCTGCGCACCAGGTACTGACACTCGCTCTGGAGCAGGTGACGCCGCCGCGCTGCCGCCGCGCCTGCTGCTCGTCAAGCTGCTCAACGTCGCGCTCACGCTGCTGCAGCTGGCGCTGCTGCTGGTGGCCACCGTCGCCGGAGTCGCTATGCCCTTCCTGCGCACCAGGTACTGACACTCGCTCTGGAGCAGGTGACGCCGCCGCGCTGCCGCCGCGCCTGCTGCTCGTCAAGCTGCTCAACGTCGCGCTCACGCTGCTGCAGCTGGCGCTGCTGCTGGTGGCCACCGTCGCCGGAGTCGCTATGCCCTTCCTGCGCACCAGGTACTGACACTCGCTCTGGAGCAGGTGACGCCGCCGCGCTGCCGCCGCGCCTGCTGCTCGTCAAGCTGCTCAACGTCGCGCTCACGCTGCTGCAGCTGGCGCTGCTGCTGGTGGCCACCGTCGCCGGAGTCGCTATGCCCTTCCTGCGCACCAGGTACTGACACTCGCTCTGGAGCAGGTGACGCCGCCGCGCTGCCGCCGCGCCTGCTGCTCGTCAAGCTGCTCAACGTCGCGCTCACGCTGCTGCAGCTGGCGCTGCTGCTGGTGGCCACCGTCGCCGGAGTCGCTATGCCCTTCCTGCGCACCAGGTACTGACACTCGCTCTGGAGCAGGTGACGCCGCCGCGCTGCCGCCGCGCCTGCTGCTCGTCAAGCTGCTCAACGTCGCGCTCACGCTGCTGCAGCTGGCGCTGCTGCTGGTGGCCACCGTCGCCGGAGTCGCTATGCCCTTCCTGCGCACCAGGTACTGACACTCGCTCTGGAGCAGGTGACGCCGCCGCGCTGCCGCCGCGCCTGCTGCTCGTCAAGCTGCTCAACGTCGCGCTCACGCTGCTGCAGCTGGCGCTGCTGCTGGTGGCCACCGTCGCCGGAGTCGCTATGCCCTTCCTGCGCACCAGGTACTGACACTCGCTCTGGAGCAGGTGACGCCGCCGCGCTGCCGCCGCGCCTGCTGCTCGTCAAGCTGCTCAACGTCGCGCTCACGCTGCTGCAGCTGGCGCTGCTGCTGGTGGCCACCGTCGCCGGAGTCGCTATGCCCTTCCTGCGCACCAGGTACTGACACTCGCTCTGGAGCAGGTGACGCCGCCGCGCTGCCGCCGCGCCTGCTGCTCGTCAAGCTGCTCAACGTCGCGCTCACGCTGCTGCAGCTGGCGCTGCTGCTGGTGGCCACCGTCGCCGGAGTCGCTATGCCCTTCCTGCGCACCAGGTACTGACACTCGCTCTGGAGCAGGTGACGCCGCCGCGCTGCCGCCGCGCCTGCTGCTCGTCAAGCTGCTCAACGTCGCGCTCACGCTGCTGCAGCTGGCGCTGCTGCTGGTGGCCACCGTCGCCGGAGTCGCTATGCCCTTCCTGCGCACCAGGTACTGACACTCGCTCTGGAGCAGGTGACGCCGCCGCGCTGCCGCCGCGCCTGCTGCTCGTCAAGCTGCTCAACGTCGCGCTCACGCTGCTGCAGCTGGCGCTGCTGCTGGTGGCCACCGTCGCCGGAGTCGCTATGCCCTTCCTGCGCACCAGGTACTGACACTCGCTCTGGAGCAGGTGACGCCGCCGCGCTGCCGCCGCGCCTGCTGCTCGTCAAGCTGCTCAACGTCGCGCTCACGCTGCTGCAGCTGGCGCTGCTGCTGGTGGCCACCGTCGCCGGAGTCGCTATGCCCTTCCTGCGCACCAGGTACTGACACTCGCTCTGGAGCAGGTGACGCCGCCGCGCTGCCGCCGCGCCTGCTGCTCGTCAAGCTGCTCAACGTCGCGCTCACGCTGCTGCAGCTGGCGCTGCTGCTGGTGGCCACCGTCGCCGGAGTCGCTATGCCCTTCCTGCGCACCAGGTACTGACACTCGCTCTGGAGCAGGTGACGCCGCCGCGCTGCCGCCGCGCCTGCTGCTCGTCAAGCTGCTCAACGTCGCGCTCACGCTGCTGCAGCTGGCGCTGCTGCTGGTGGCCACCGTCGCCGGAGTCGCTATGCCCTTCCTGCGCACCAGGTACTGACACTCGCTCTGGAGCAGGTGACGCCGCCGCGCTGCCGCCGCGCCTGCTGCTCGTCAAGCTGCTCAACGTCGCGCTCACGCTGCTGCAGCTGGCGCTGCTGCTGGTGGCCACCGTCGCCGGAGTCGCTATGCCCTTCCTGCGCACCAGGTACTGACACTCGCTCTGGAGCAGGTAACGCCGCCGCGCTGCCGGAAATATCTTGAAAACTGACATCTTGAACCTCACACAACCAATTATAGTAATGAGGTCGATTGGGGGCTTTTAGTTCAATCCCCTTTCACGGGCAGAGCCGTAGTATGTTTCCCCTGGGAGTTTCATGCAAGTCGATACCTTCACCCAGGCGAATTCTGAACGTCGACACTGGTCTGGATTTTTGAAACCTCAGAAACCTTACGCGCCCCAGAATGGTTCTAAAGTTACCTCTTATACTTGGCTTTGTACTGCAAGCTCATTATAAAGGTAAATAATAATCTCTCGCAGGGTGCGCGTCCTAACAACGAGCGTGGCTGTCCTCGTAGGAGTAGTCGTACTCAAGCAGTGGCCGGACGTCGCGATGCTGGGCACGGCGCTAGTGCGAAGGTTGCGCGACCAGCTACACCCAGACTCGCACGGGCCGCACGATAGGTAATGACCACGGATGCTGGTGGTTTTGTTCCCACTCATCCTACTGATAAAGCCACTGAGTACTTGTGAAGATCGTTGGAATTCTAAAACAATTGAAACGGTTATGTCTGAGAACTTGGTTTATTACTATTATTTCCCTTTATTCCCATCAGTCCCGTTATTGATATTTCGCGACTTCCTACAAGGATTCGAGCCACCTGGTGGGTCGATGGTGGTACGGGATGTGCACGCTACGCACGATGACGTCATTATTTACGTCTTGTCATAGAAGCCATCTCCGTGCAAATCGTGTGTTTCCTGCACCGCTGTAGATCCCGCTTTATTCTCAGAAGCTCTATAATATTGCCACAATTAATTTATTAGGTACCACGTTGAATGACTTTATTAGTTAAAAGATCTCAGTTTAAAGGTTTTTATAAAAAAAATATCTCGCAATGTGACATTTGAACCCACGACCTTCACATAACGCAAGTAATGCTTATATTACATTACAAAAACTTAACTACAAGATGACTTTTATTTTATCACTAACTGTTTCCCGCAACTTCGTTCAGATTATTTCGGGGTAAAGCGTATCCTATATTAAAATATTAAGATTAACATCTAGAATCTCAATTCTTATCTAAACTATTCAGTACTTTTTGCATTGAAGAGTATCTAACAATCTTTAGAACTTTATAATAGCAGGAGATAGGACTTTCGTCCCCTTTGTATGCATACATACTAATCAGTCGTGGATTGAAATCGCACATGATGAGATTATTTTTTTTCTAATTTTAGTAGTTTTATCAATGGGAGTAATGGGAATAAATTTCAGTGTATGTGGTGCTCGTCTGTGTAAAACGAATCGATGATTCCGCACTGGCAAATCTCAGAATATTTGGAACTGCCCATTTCCTTGTAATCAAAACCTAGAGAAAATTGTCTTTGTATCTTCCGCCATATTTTTAGGTTTTTCAACTATTGTTACACCAACAACCCATCTAACTATAGTAACATGGGTTGTTGTTAATGGGTTGTTACTAACAACAACCCATCTAACTATAGTGACATGGGTTGTTGTAACTTAGGTATAATTGAACAATGGATTCACTATCTAACTGTATTTGCTTTCACATGTAACTGTTTACAGACATAAATAATTACCAGTATTTGATCGGCCAGTATCGGCAACGCTGTCCGTCCGAGTGAAACACAAACACATAAATTCTGACATCTTTTCGTTCTACACTTACGAGCAATAACTCGTTGTATAACTGGTCCATATGCAAGTATTGCTTGAGTTACAGATAAGCTAGAGATTAAGTTTATTAACTATGGTGTTGGGAAGTGTTGATACGCATTGAAATACATTAAAAGCTTACTAATATGAAAACTTGGTCTTTCGAAAGTGGAGGATGAATTACATGTAAATACGTATTCCAAACGAAAATTAATTGCTTCGTGACGACGCCAAGTGTAATTGGCTACTTGACAGTTTTTGAAAAAGTATTGTAAAATGTGCGCACGTTCATTTTATATCCCAAGCAATTCGATTTATCTAAAAAAAATGTAAATAACCAGAGAAAAATAAGATTTTGTGTAACACATTTAAAAAGCGCGCGAAAACGCCAAGTCTAGTCACTGTTGCAATTATGACGTCAACGTTTTAGACAACGAACCGATACACATAGAAACGACGTAATTTAGACAAACGGACTATGTTTCAATAAATTCTTAATACGATTAAAGACACAATAATTAAATTTAATCGGTAAAATAATCATTGTTTCGCCACAATAAAATAAATAATTTTCGCCGACAGCTGTCATTTCCGAATTGAAATGGTGGTTTCCGTTGCGGTTCTTTTGTTCCACAGATAAAAAAAGTAAAATTTATTTTGCATAAATAAAATAGTAAATAAGCTTTTAATTAAAAAATAAAAATATAAAATTATTACTTAACTAATAAGCTAACATATCTAACACTTTTCATATTTTATTGTAAACACTGTCAAGTAGCCAATTGGCTACTTGACAAAATTTTGAAATCTTGTTAATTGTAAACCTTGATACTCATTTCATCGCATGAAAAGTATATTTCCCAAAAAAAAATATATTTACAACATGTATTTTTCATTTTAAAAAATCTATTTAAATTTCCCACGAAAACGCTCTAAGCTGTCATGGCGCCTAAAATGACGTCAATGTACCCTAGCAAGATTAGAGCTGTCATTTGATCATAGATTGTCATATTGAGTTTGTTCGATGGATGCCTTATGATGTTTTTTCTCGATATTCTTAATTTTATTTGACAATTCTTTTTTGATGTATTAACAATCGTTAATATTCAGAGCGTCCTGTCGATTGACTGAAAACTTGAAATTACGAGTGTAAATTACGAATTATGCGCTAAATATAATATCATACGAAACAATCAACAATTTGGACTTTTTGTCATCTCATGCGACAAATTTGACGTTACATACGCTAAACGTTACTATTAATATCTGATCATACAATAATACTTCATCTTTTTGTAAGTATATGCTAGTCAATAACCTAAATAGTACACACAAAAAATCGATAATATCCGAAACTCATTTTGAAAAGAAATAGGGTTCCGTAAAATATTTGGGTTTTTCGGACACAAGGTTTAAAATCAACCAGAAAGGTTACTTATTTTGCGTACGCTGCCTAAACTATTAAAGATAGAATCATAAAATGTTCAAATTAATTGTAGATCTCAAAACTATTTACAAAAAGTTCGCGACATCTATATCTACATAAGTCGAGTGAGGCACAACAACCATTTTGTTATTAAAAACTCTTGAATTTTTTTTGGACCACATTAAACCGCATTTATTTTCATGCTATTAATCCTCATCAATATAAAGTATTTCATCACTAAGTGCAGTTTAAGTTTGGTGGTGGTGGTGGACGAAATTAAAAATTACGATTTCTGCTGCTCGGCCCGTTGCGAACTGAGCGTCTCGATGGAAATATAAAATTATGAATAATAATCAATACTCAAAAATATCGATTTTTTAGGCGATGTTTCAAAAATAATCGACTTCGCGTTCAGATTTTTCAAATCGAAAACATCCATAATACGTTCATTATGAATCTATGGTACAGATTGGACAGTTGGACACCCCTAAAATATGACATATCGGCTGCTGTGACGTTGTGACTTTCTGCTCGGCGTTTTCAGTCACGTGACTTAATGCCTATGTTATTGGATTTTCTTTTCTAAAAATATTAATAATCTTTGATATTTATGTTCTTGAAATTCGTATTTCCTTATCTAAATATCTTAATTCATCATTAGAAACTATTATCCTTCCGATTTGTTCTTAGTGGAAAGTAGCCAATTGGGGTTTGAAGGGTTTATTAACTCGTGAAATTAACTATTAATCCTGTGGTTTTATACAGGTAATGCAAGTAAACATTTACTACCTACACTCTTAAGTGTAATAAGTTTTTTTTTGTTGTCGTTCAGAAATATTGCCGAACAAAACTACTCAAAATTCATAATACAGTGACATAGACGTCATGAACACTATTCATTTTACAATTTGTACGTTTGGACAACTTTTTCCAAATATTCGAGTAGCACTGGGTTCGCATTTACTATGAGATGTTGAAACTTTTTAAATTTACAAGTTTCAGAACAAGCAATGTTAAAGATGATGTAGGAAAAATGTAATTAAATGTACTACAGTTTTGTTTAAATCAGCTCTGTATATTTTTTAATTTTCTTTTAAAGCATGTCGTTATATCTCATCCTCTACTTTCATTGACTATGATCAAATAACAGATGCAACGCATATTGCCATGGTTTGTGCGAATCTTTCTGTTTCTCCGGGAATACTATGCACCTACTGTTATTTTCACATGCAGCCACAATGTAATTAGTAACCACAATGTATAGTAAAGAGCGCTTTGTTATGTATGATACTGTATATGTATGTATAGCGACGGTGAATCATATCACGGATACTGTATGTATGTTATAAATAGGCTGTTGGAGCAGATTATTTTATATATTTAAAGTTTAAACTCAAAAAAAAACAAACGTTTTATATGTATCGTCATATTCATTTAAGGATGTTGAGTAAATAGTGTCACGGAAAAGAAGTGATTTAAGTCCTTATTTTAAATAGGTATACGATGGTAGTTTTTTTTTTCATTTTACGTATACATTTCAATTGACTGTATTATGCCTAAATAAAACAAAAGCTTTGGCGATTTGTATTTCATGGTTTATAATCTGTTCTTCGACTGTGCTATTTACGGAACATCCTATATATGTGCTTTAAATGGACGCAATTGCAATAACTAATATTAATTCGCAACATTAACCATTCATACAATTTTATTTTTTTATTTTTCTTTATTTTAATTTTCTTTTTCTTTTCGATTCAGGTATGAATGCAGGTCGTTGTGTGGTTGATTAAGGTTGGACGTTTAGAGGAATTCCTAGGTGATATACTGGTATTGCAATTTAGTCCGAGACACGATTACGAATACCGGCGAGGTGCGAGGGGCACCGCTGCAGTGATATTCCTATTTGCTTAAGATGTTTTTAGACTGTGACCCGAGGGCAGTATATTTATCATTCATACGGATCACGTAATAGTGGTGTAAGAGAAAATGTGTAGAAAAGATTGAAAAGTTTGGGATATTTGAGAGGTTTTATGCTTTAAGATTGAATAAAAGTATTAGGTATAGTAATTCATTGCTAAAATCAGGTTTTGTTGGTGATAGCATAACTCTTTTATATGTTTTTACAAGTAAACACGTATGAAAACAATCGAAAAGTCTTATTCGGTGGTTGGTAACAATAGCTACATATGTAAATGAGTGTAAAACATACTGCTCGCGTGTCGGAGTTAAAACTATTTATAATTTGTAGGTACTACTTACATGAACAATTAATGTGATTATGTCGGGCTGGGTCCTGCTATTCAAGTTGAACTATTTTTAGTAAAAAGTTCACGTAACTCATATTAGGTATTATGGCTACGTTGACATCCGTTTGTCTACCTTAAAATCTGTTTTGATGTGGATGAACGGAAAGGTATGCCTTATTATAAAAAATATATATGTTCAAGTATAAAAGCAATAAATAATGAATGAACCTTGTTTTTGATTCAAGCAAACATCACATGTAAATTGAAATTATTACTCTGTGCTTTAATTAGGCAAGTTTTGTATACTTTACAAAAGTCATTTATGAGAATTTGGAAGGGATTTCGCTTTAAATATTATAGTTGTCTACCGTGATTTAGGCATAAAGTAATATCAGTTATGTTATTTAGTTAGAAAATGTGTTTTTACATTTATTTGGTCACGATAAGTTAGAAATTCATAAAAGTGAGGCTGGGTGGTTTTGGTAACACATCTTGAATAATTCAAAAACAGTTGGATTGGTTCAAGAAGATTTAATAAATTACCTATGACGGATCCTGGGCTACAATAAGTTCAAAGACGAAAAATCTAGATTCAGGTATCAATCGGTATCCGTGCACATTGCATTAGGTTTATTAGGGGTACGCAAAAAAGGTTGAGAACCACTGTCTAGAAATCACGTTACAACAGATTTATCCAGCTCTTAATATTGTATGAATGTTTCCTTCTTCATTTTGCATACATGTATTCTGTGATACCCTTTTAAAATGCAAGTTTATGATTCTTCGATATCCGTGTTTAGTTACCATAAGCGAGATTTTATCTTCCAACTTAATTTTAGGGTGATGGAGAAGAAATTGTATTAAAGTTTCTGTTTCGTTGGTGGTTTGTGTTTAGGCTTGGAAGTAGGTGTTATACGTGGATGTCGGATGTCCGCATATTGTATTAACATATTTGTTACAGTTTATTGTGAATGCAATAAATAATGAAAAGCAATTTCGAATTCCTAGGAACCTATTTGTAAGACTTTTTTAAGCCTAATTGGAATATGGACATATAGTGACTGTTCATTTTAATATTTGGTTAGAATCTATGCGCACAGTCTAGCAATTTGACTGTCTGTTTATTTACAATGTCGCTCCGATTATTTGCCAGAATTTGATGATTAGGATTGAACTTGACGATTCCCGGTCGCTTGCTTGTCTGTGTTTGAAAAACTGAATGATATTTTTTATCTGAAGTTGTAGATCAACTTATTAGTTAAAATTGTTTTTTTAACTACTCATAATATTTAACGTTACGACCACTTACGCTGCGTGTACACACGAAGTGATGAATAAAAAGATAATGCATAAAACATACAGACGAATATTTTTGTCTTTTATACCGAAAATGGCTTTATTCAATTAGTGATGTTATCGGGTCTAAGTAAGACCTTTGCTATTGAAAGTTTATTTACTGTATTTTAATAATTTTGACTCGTGTTGAGTTTAGCAACGCCGTTGTCAATTTGTAAATTAATACGAGTCGTATACAAATTCTAAACGTTTATATTATTAGCGAATGAAACTAAGTGCGTGGGCGAAGTTTTCCGATCACATGAGTTACGTGTTTAGGCGATGTAGGTATGTTTCATATAGATGTAAATACGTTTTTAACGAGATTAAATTGATCATCTTGCCGTTAATATTTGTTAAAAAGGAAACTGATATGTATCAAATTATTATTACGAGTATATTATTAATTGAACCTGAAGTATATAGTTATTGTTATGTGAATAATGCTCAATATTTATTTTTGTTACTCGTTCGATCGAAGGATTTATCGCCCACTCATGGTGTACTATCTAGTGAAATCTTTTTTCTATTAACGAACTGTACATTATATTGATATTTTTAACGTGAACATTCCAAAATTTCTTACTGAAGTAGTATAGCAATCAGCGTATAGCGTAGATGAACGCCCAGTTACAACGTTGATGTACAAAATAGAAGCTTCTTTGTCTACCCATGTTGTGTAATATTATGTAAATATTTTTTTTACACAGCGCGGTATTATTATATTATAGAAATGTTAATTTTTACGTCTTAAACTTTGTTTGACTCGAGTCAAATTCGCATGCCTTGGAATTTTATTTTTATATTCGTTTTACTGGAGTAACTTATGATTAGGTAATTATTTCTTTCATTATTTTATATTTCTTATACATGCATACATATCTTGAGCTATGTTGATGTTATGTAATTTTGTTATGTGTATCAAGTGCAGGTAAAATGTTTAAATGTGTTATGTTATGGTAATTCATAAATGCCTTTTGTGCATCGTCCTGTTAAGTTATTCCAGTAAGCAACTTGTATTGTCTAAAGTGTAGATAGTGTTACACGATAACCAGATGTTTTAATTGGTTATACAAATACACATACGTTATGTATTATTCTGTGTTCAAGCTCTCCCATCGAAATTTTTGTGAAGTGTTTATTTCTGTTGCCGGCTATGAATTGAATTAAATCATCACAATTTTATTAACTTGTTTTCATTACCATAACTCGATTAAACGCAGTAGGTAGACCACAGATTGCCCAAAAGTTTAATGACTTCTAGAATATCGTCATGTCCAGAATGTGTGATATATTTCTGTAAATATGCACGCTGACTGTACTACAGTATATTTGGCGCTGGTCAAATAGTTAGTGAGACTTAGAATATTTAAATAATTACACGCAACCAAAAAATATATTGTGGTCAAGTGTAACGTCTGATAAGACACAATGTAATTTCATCGAAATGTAATTTATTTCAATTCAATTCAATTCCATATATTTCAGGCCTACTTGGCCCATACATAGTTAGTAACAATTTTTCTTAAGAACTAATGTTAGTAATTTTATTGGCTCCGATATTGTTTTTTTTTAGTTGCGTCTAATTATTTAAATACCCTGGGTGGTATATTTTAATTTACTATTTCCATTAGCCCGGACAAAACTGGTAGACGAATAGTATTACATAGTGAAAAAACAATACGGAAATTGTAGTTGCGCCACAGCAGTGAATAGCGGAACTGTCATAAAACTTGTCATCGTTAAAAACTACTGGGATATTTACCAGTAAAACACAACTTAGTAAAATAGTTTTATGATTTATTAAAAAACATACAAAGGAAGTAAAAAAATATACAAATCAAAATTATTTAATGTACATTTGAAATTAAACATATAATTAAAATATTTGGATTGAAACAAACATCTAATCATAATTGTTCAAATCGTTTAGTTTAAACCAATGCAAAAAAATACTAAAAATAAAATCATCAATAAAATTGACTTCTGATGCGAAGCTCACCAGCTTCGCTTAAGAATTAAAACACTAATATAAATAGATAAACACTTTCTACAACAAATGGCCTTTAAAATAACTGACTGCAATCCCTTACATCTAATTTAATTAATCTAAAAACCCCGCTTATACTCTCATGGACTTTGTATAAATGTTGCTCGAATAAAACTCTTCAGCACATGCCTTCATACTAAATGACGATGGTCAACAGAACCGCATTAGGGTTTCTTGCAAGCGCTTAAAAATCGTAACGGTTAAAGCAGTACTATAAATTGTCATTTAGCAGTAAAAGCCACGGCGGATATCATTGTTTTATTCTAAATCTTTGTTTTTTAACCTGTGTTCCGCCGTGACATGCATCTTTATGTATATCAGTTATGTGTTCAGGGGAACGGGGATATATATAAACCGAAAATACGAACCAAAGACAGACACACGGCTTACTTCCCTGAACCCTTGAACTAGTAGAATAAAAAAATGTTTACCTAATTAGTTTTGGTCCTTATTGTAGCAGAATGGATTCACATTATGATGGCTAAAGGATAAACGGGCTAAGATGTATGGTCTATGAATAAGTTATTCTTCCGCCACAGACTGCGTCCTCGCCACAGACAAGTCTGGCTTGGGCGGCAGCGGGGGCTTCTCAGCGCCCAGCCCTGAGTCGTTCAAGTCCTGACTCTCAGCAGTCTCACCAGTGTTGTCCACGAATTCCACAGAGTTCTCAGCGTTGTCCACAAGTTCTACAGAACTTACGGAGTCATTCACGAAGTCAACCGGCGTTGGAGCTACGTTGCTGCAAATAATAGGACGGGGTACAGTCGCCGTCAGATACATTGGATCAGTCAAAGTGACCAAATACTTCTGAACAGTTTAAAATGTCAGTAAGTTCCATTTACTACCAGTTACCATTAATATCTGAACATTAATTATTTCATTAATATCTGAGCAGATGATAGCCAATAATTTCTAACACACAACTAACCAATCATATCTGAACACTAATCTCACACAAGTATTATTGAATGAATGAATTAATTAATTTATTTATCAAGTAACAATGACTCATGTTGTTAGTTCATTATTAATTTTGATGACTAGTTATTATTGGTTTGTTGTGTGGATAGAAATAATTGACTAGCATCAGCTCAAATATTCATGAAGTAATCATTGTTCAGATATTAATGGTAACTTGTAGTGTATGGAACTTATTGGCATTTCAACCTGTCCAGAAGTATTTGGTCAGTTTGTCTTTGTCTGCTCCAATTTATCTGACTGTACATGTTGAAATTTAGTTTCAGACGCACAGGTTTGAAGAGCACAAAAGATTAGAACATATAACGTACAATACAGGGTACATTTTAGTGTTCTCACAACCGATTAGTAGGCACGCTTTGAACATACAGTATTGTTACGCGCCACGATCGATGTAACCAGCGCCATCTAGTGTGGAAAGGCGGGACTACAGAGAGTCGAGACGCGTACGCCAGAATTTACTAGAACAATGACCTTGACCGAGCGTACGGCCGTTCAAGGCCGCACTGCGCGCGAATGTTCCGGATGTTTCTGCGTTGGAAGGTTCGGGAACGGCCGCGGCAATATAAAAGGCCGGGATTCACCGCGACCGGGACAGTATTGAATTAGCGATACAAGTGATTACTTCGAAAGCGATTTTGAAGTGCGACTTGGGAGCGATTGTTGTTTTAATTAGTGCGTTTTAAGGTTGTAATTAGTGGCGTTCAATTAAAGTGTGACTTTTGGTAATTTTTATCGGCTGTTTTTATTGTCACGAACCCGAAGCTCGTAACAATTGGTGTCAGAAGTGGGATTTAAATTATGCCGGTTTTACCTAAGGACGACACGGAGGGTATCCGTATCCGGAGTCAACGCCAACAGGAGACGGACCAGAGACGTTTTGGTGGAGCTTTGCCGCAGGAATCGGAGAGCCAGTTATTAACCACGGAGGCTGGCCCGTCCACAGCAAAACCAGCAGCATCGGCAGCACCAGACCTTGCTGCCCTGATGATGATGCTGCAGGAACAGGCTCGCCGCCAGGAGGAACAGGCTCGTCGGTTGGAAGACCAGAGGCAGCAGGACAAGGAGGAACAGGCTCGCCGCCAGGAAGAGCAGATGCTTCTTTTGAAGGACCTTTATGCCTCTTTCGGGAAAGACATGAAGGAGGTGAAGGACAAGGTTGCTCAACACGACAACCGCCTGTCGAAAGCTGAAATCAGGATCGACCAAGTGAAGAATCGGGTTGACGACGTGGTAGAGGACGTAAAGAAAAAGCTGGATTGCCTTAAATTTGGAGAAGCAATCGCAGCTCCCGAAGCTACAACACCTTCGCTACGTGGATTCAAAGTGCCACCGTTCGACGGAACTTCTTCCTGGTCGGCCTACAAAATCCAGTTTGAGGCAGTCATGAAAGCGAACGGCTGGAATAAAAATCAGGCCATGACTGCCCTCACCCTAGGCCTTCGTGACCAGGCCTTAGCAGTTTTGGAAGCTCTCGGTAAGGAAGTGACTTACGAGCAGCTCCTTGAGGCATTGGAGGCTCGATATGGCGACGCTCACCTGGAACACGTGTTTCGAGCGCAGCTCAAGGATCGTGTGCAACGCAGTAACGAAAACCTGCAGCAATGGGCTCTTGAAGTGGAGAAGCTGGTGCGTAAAGCATACCAGTCCGTACCTGCGCTTATTAATGGGAACCTGGTGCAGGCATTCATCGACGGCATCCACGACATTGAAGTTAGAGCTGCTGTGAGGCTCGGGCACCACGAGACGCTAAAGGATGCCTTGGCCCATGCCCTGGAAGTGGAAGCTGCGCGACAGGATCATCGATCCCATCGCGTCAGGGAGGTTGTAGCGGCTACAGTTCGGCACTGCAATAAAGGATACCGCCCTAGATGCTACGGCTGTGGGGAAAGGGGCCACCTTCGATCCAGTTGCCCTAAGCGAACTGCAGAAAGAGAACTATGGCTACCTGCAGACCTGATCATCAGAATACCGCCTGATTCTCCAGGCAGTATAATCCATTATGCGAATAACTGGCGGTACAAAATAAATGACATTTGTGAGCACGTCAGACAATCGGGCCAGAAAATGTCGGGAAAAATGAAACCCCTTGGTGACCGCAAAGTGAACAGTAGAGTGTTCGATGAGGGTCCACAGATGAGGTTGCGCAATCCAGTCCACAGCAGAGGGAGATCTCCTGGGCTTCAGTCTAGATGGGAGGGACCATACCAGATTGGGACTGGGGGCAATGACGTAACCTACCGGAAACAGAAAGGTGCAAGAGGCACTCCTAAGATTGTTCATGCGGAGAGATTGGCGCGTTATTATGGAGCCGATAATGCTCGGGACGAGCATGTCTTAGGAGGGGGCAGTGTTACGCGCCACGATCGATGTAACCAGCGCCATCTAGTGTGGAAAGGCGGGACTACAGAGAGTCGAGACGCGTACGCCAGAATTTACTAGAACAATGACCTTGACCGAGCGTACGGCCGTTCAAGGCCGCACTGCGCGCGAATGTTCCGGATGTTTCTGCGTTGGAAGGTTCGGGAACGGCCGCGGCAATATAAAAGGCCGGGATTCACCGCGACCGGGACAGTATTGAATTAGCGATACAAGTGATTACTTCGAAAGCGATTTTGAAGTGCGACTTGGGAGCGATTGTTGTTTTAATTAGTGCGTTTTAAGGTTGTAATTAGTGGCGTTCAATTAAAGTGTGACTTTTGGTAATTTTTATCGGCTGTTTTTATTGTCACGAACCCGAAGCTCGTAACAGTATTAACACCTTGGTGCGTTTGGAGTATTTAAAACAATTTGTCAAACTCACTTTTCAAGAAATGTTTATTTTTATTTAATGTTTTAAGATCAAATTTTGAAAAGTTGTAAAATGTAAGGGTTTACGAAAATAGCCCTGAGTAAAATACGTAGCCAAAATAAAATAAATATGCATTCAGTTGCATATTTTAAATAATGAACAATTAAAGATAAATAACTTGTTTTGTTTTGAAATAATGATATACCTAGGCCTTCCGTACTTGCTTTAAAATGCCCAAAGCAGCTATATTAGCTTATCACACAGATCTTTTATAGGTATACAAAAGATAATGAGATGAAAGTAACCGGACCCACTGATACGTAATTTTTTCAAAATGAAAAAGAATAGAAAAAACACATCATTGAAGTAAAAATTACGTTTATTTCCCAAACATTAACAGTTCAAAACCATCACCCGCAGCTGAAACACCATTACCACACGAAACAGAGACATAAAAACAATAGTAAGAAAAGCAAAATAATACTCACATACTCCATCCGCAGCGTCCCGTGCAACATAGAAATTTGTGCAAATCCCTTAGAAACCAATGTATGTGGAATATGTGACAAGAATTGCAAACCTTAATAGTTCCACCTAAAATTATCTTACGTTTTAATAAGTAGATCATTTTCTTAACTTTATACACCTACACAATGCGTTTTTTAATGCTTGATGTGGAATTTAGCATTTAAACAGATTCTTTCTTTCGAACAAAACGTATAAATTTGTGTCACAGACAAAATATAGTAAAAGTTGGCGTTTCTATTGATAGAAAGCTACTTTTTCCAGACAAACTTCAGCTAAATTCCAATTTGCAATTATACTATAAAGACGGTCCAAGATTACTACTCTCAAAAGTAGTGTTTTAATAGTAATTTTACGATGGAAGGGCGAGAAATAATATATAGAGATTGTTTTACCAATTCCTTTTTATTCATAGGCCTTACACTTTTGTAATTATCATTACACGATATTAGCGTACAGCTCTAAATAGTATGCAATAGGTAAATTGTTTATTAGTCATTGTATAAACTTGCCACTTATACTGTTCAAGTGAATTTTGATAAGAACTTAATTTACGACAAAATTTAATCTTAAATAATTAAAAAATATTTTTCAATAAAACCTTAAAATGTCTTAACAAAATAAAAATTTACAATTAAAAATATTGATTTAAAAATAACTCGTTGTATCCCCGAGGAATGTCACAATAAAATGCTCTACAAAAATATTTCACAATAAACTTAAATAAAGTAATATACAATTGATTCACTAAGGACAATGATAAAAATTAATACGAGCGAGGAGAAATGCGGAAAGGGAATGCCGAAAAAAAGAGGGAATGTAGATACAGATGCATATCCAATGGTAATAGATACATGCTTATATAAATGTCACTATCTTGTATATTTATTTATATCAGTGTATGGCGATCAAGTTAATTATCACATATACAATTCCACATTCACATTATTGCCAATTCCCACACGAAAACTATCGAGGACGACACAGACATCAACTTAATTACCTATATGACAATCACACAGTGCAAGTCATTCTATGATTCATTATGGCCAATTATAATTTATTCAAATTAATCATGAACATCGCCTCTTCCAAATAACTTGCAGTATGCAACTGCTATTTGTAGACCGTCCTACTCGAGATAAGTGATTTATTACATTTATTATTTACTTTTATTAATATGAAATCTAGACCAATATTAGGCGCATCTTAGTATATCGGGTACAACCCAAATTTACTTAATTGGTAACCCCATCACCGTTATTTCTACGTAATTTAAGTTACCATTCAAACTTCAGAAGAGATACGGTACAAATAAATAAATCATAGCCAAAGAGTTCTCGAGTAAAACGCAATACAAAAACACCGAAATATAAAAACAATATACACCCTTTACAAGAATGTCAACTTTCTAATAATTGGAAGCCAAAACGAAATATCATACAAATGTGTGTTTATATTACACATAACTGCAATTTAGGCTTTCAGAGATAAAAGATATTAAATAAGACGCAAAGACAGACACCTATTAGAATAATATTATCATAATTAGATTTAAATATAAGTACTTCACTAGTACAAGTTCCCTTACAAATGTTCATTAGAATTCGCCAAAAAAATAATAGAAAATGAAATTTGTAAAATCAGATTACAGGTTTATTTATTTACATCTGGACATAATTATTAACGAGGTGTATAAAAGTCGATCTTTTTTTATAGAATTATGATTGGTTTTATTTGATTTTGGTTAATTCTAACGAACAATTTATTTACTTACGATTGGTTAAAATATTACTTATACCGTCGTTTAAAAAAAACTTAATTCGTTGTAAAAATTTTATAAAAACATTGACACGTCCATAATACTAATCCTTCATAAGTACACACTTAATTGTATTTAAGCTGTTAGATAATTACGATAGTTAATCATTATAGTATTATTTCAGACCAGATTTACAGCAAGATATCATTCTTAGTGGTTCCGACGCGGAACAGACAATTAGTTGATTGTATTACGTTCAATAAAATAATGGAGTTTACAAAACTCACACAAATTCACATTAGTGATACGGTGTTGAAGTTGTTCCACTGATTACTCAGTTATTTTTCGATACTTATTTTGTACAGAATCCAACTCTAAAGTATGAATCAATATCCTACCATATTTTCTTCTTTATATCTTAGTATTTTTTTCATGCTTTACTAAGACGCGATAAATTTCCATTAACTTTTGCATATCAAGAATAAGCACCAAATAATGTTTTCTTTATTTTGTCTGGAATCAACATGTAATAACCGAATCTTTCTTCAAAATACGCAACAACCCCCACTAAGAATGGCAGCTTAGGTCTACACTATCTATGATAATATTAATAAGTTACGCTTACATTAATTACAAACCGTTACGTACACGAGTTATTACATCGCCACACCTCCGAGACAACACACCCTCACCAGTGGACATAGAAAGCCCAGAGCAGACATCGCAAGGACACAAATTCGAGTCTTCGAGTCCCAGCCACCGTTACCAACTTCAAAATGAGTCGTATCAAATAAATATAGAGGTCTTATTAAATCCAAGCTCATTGGGTTTTTTATTTTGAAATTCGAGTCCCAAGACTCTTATGACATATTATATTTTCAGCAAGTCTTAAAAGGCGCATTTGAAGACTCGAAATGTTTACTCAAATGTAGTATACTTAGTTAAAAATGTAAGACCGCTATTTTAATTCTAAGATTTACAGCGATCATTGATGTATTACAAAATCGGGTCCTTACGATGTCTGAACGTGCCTCAACATCTTCAAATAGACAAGAACAATGACAAGCCGCGTGCTGAATGTACAATCTGTTTGAAGCTGGCATGTATCAGCAACTGATTGGAATGTACCAACAGATCAGTCAATCAACTGCCACCAAAACAACGGGACTCGAAAAAAATTCAAAGACTATTGTTTTGTTGGCAGTATTATAATTCTGTCATAAACAATGACATCGTCAAAAATGGAATTATATTTATACTTTCTTGTACCAGTAGGTGGGCTGTTTATATATAAGTTATATCAAAATTTGATTTCTCGATTCGCGTTATGCTCTGTTTAAAGCGGTACGAGATCTTTCGTTGATATGAAAAATGTTGTACATTTTATACAAAATTGTTGTTTTGATTCCAGCTATGTTACATGTTTTTTTTATTATTATATTCGTATCAAAAATCAATAAAGACCGTTTATATAATCTAGAAAGTAAATTATCAATTTGTTGTTTTTTTTTGTCAATTGAATAAGTTACAGGTTTATTAGAATTTCTGATACATGATACTTTGAAATTATTTATAGTTAGATACTGTTATTTAAGTACCGCATATTTCTTCATAATCAAAGTAAATAGAGGTGAAAAGTGCAACTTTTCCATCAATCACATACTTTTGTAAATCTCGTATCGCTCCAATCAGCAAACAATTTACCAATGAGTATGTTTGCAATTCCAAAATACACCCGACTTAGTGATAATATAGGTATTGAATTCGATTACGTGTGTTTCTGGTAAATTAATTTCCTCAATTTGAACTGCCACGAAGGGTAGGGATAGGCAAACATTTTTGAACCAACGCGGCAACGTGCCAATTTGCGTGTTGGTCTGGGAAATGTCAAGCTCTTACAATCGGAATATGACTTGAGAAAATACAATTCTCCTGCGATAACTTTGACGAATTGCGTATGCTATAGTCAAGCTGTCGAGTAATTACCGATTTGACAGCGGCGAAACTAGGACAAACACGATTTGACATAATTATGTTATAATTATGACAAACGTATGTTATAATTATGACAAAATTATGTAAAACCAGTAACTACTCGACGGCTTGATTACCCGGGCTGTATTCTGCAAGTGCAAACAGGTAGTTGGTGGGCCCCGCGGGGCGGACTCACGCGTGCGCGACGACGGGCGCGTCCATGGCGGGGATGTAGTCGAGCGCCATGAGGCAGGCGAACACGGTCATGACGAGCTTGGGCTTGCGCTCCGTGATGTCCTCGGGCAGCGCGTACACGCGCGCGCCGCAGCGGCGGGCCATCGAGATGGCGTACTTCGCGTTCGCTAGGTTCTCCTGTAAACACCGTGTAACGATTCAATATCCATGTTCGATTAGGAAAAAATACAATACATTTTTTACTGGAGAGAGAACTACTACTGGATTCAGCTCGTGACCACGATTGGTGCAACTTAACCGAAACGTCGGGCAGTAAATAGTTCGTATTAACTATTAAATAAAAATGGTGTCGCGCTTTGACCCGTTAACTTATTTTAAATGTTTTAAATGGAACGCGAACGTCTTAAAGTTTATACAAAAAGAATTACTGAGGGTCAAAAATACCAGCTTGTGTTTAATCACTTAGTCATGCACTTAGGTGCAGTTGGATTAGTGAGGGTATATCAGATATATTATTTTAATTACTATTTAATAAAAAATAGTAATTAAAATAATATAAGACACGTATGAAACCGCAGCTATTAGAAATTCACTTTTTCCGTAAAATATATTACTTTAATATTATTTCTAAATAAGCAAATATTTCTAATTAACTATATAATTTTAAAATAGACAACACGTGCGGCTTGTTGCAAAAACACCACCTGCGCCAAACTTGTTAACAACGTTACGGAGGCGGGGGTAGAAGGGGAAATCCTTTATAAGGCAGCAAGCCACACAGACATGATTCATTCCTGTGTAATAGTTCGAACTGTACGCATCGAATTAAATTACTGTGCAAAGATAAGCCATCGTTCCACTGGCGCCATGGACCCTAGCCGAGGGTCCCCATCACCAGCTGCAGCACGCTTACCTGGTCAGCGCACTCTTACACGTATTTTTTCATTTGCCATATTATTGAAAATTTAAAAAACCTCCACACAAAAATGTATGAAAATAACCAATACTGGCGGCCATATTAGATTTAAAATTTATCTTAGTGTGCAGCACTCTGCTACTACCCTTTTATTTGGTAGCTTTATTGAAGAAGTAGTGATAAAAATCGCCACACCTCCGAGACAACACAACCTCACTAGTGGACATAGAAAGCCCAGAGCAGAAATCGCAAGGACACAAATTCGAGTCTTCGAGTCCCAACCACCGTTACCAACTTCAAAATCAGTCGTATCAAATAAATATAGAGGTCCCATTAAATCCAAGCTCATTGGGTTTTTTATTTTGAAATACGAGTCCCAAGACTTTTAAGACATATTATATTTTCAGCAAGTCTTAAAAGGCGTATTTGAAGACTCGAAAAGTTTACTCGAATGTAGTATACTCAGTTTAAAATGACCGCTATCTTAATTCTAAGATTTACAGCGATCATGGGTGTATTACAAAATCGGGTCCTTTCGATGTCTGAACGTGGCTCAACATCTTCAAATAGACAAGAACAATTACAAGCCGCGTGCTAAATGTACAATCTGTTTGAAGCTAGCATGTATCGGCCACTGATTGGAATGTACCAACAGATCAGTCAATCAACTATATTGAAGGAGTAATGATAAAAAAAATGAGGAAAACCGTCGTATTCTGGCGCCGGCCATCTTGGATTTGAAATGTCATTTTGAATATACCTATCTGGTAGTCAAGTCCTGATAGAACATGCAACCCATAATTTTGTGACAACGGTCATCTTTGATCGATTTTTTATCAAACATTTATTTATCAACTTTCAAATAAAAAAATCAAATTCGGTTCATTTGTTCGGGAGCTGCGATGCCATAGACACACAGACACGAACTTATACACCGTCGTTTTTGCGTTATAATTTCTAATACGGATTGAAATAATATGAAATAACAGACAAAATTAATCTTTATGGGAAATGCTATACGCGGTATTACAGTTTCAACAACGTTACATCTAAAAGTACCAAATATTACAAATATTGATTGACAGAGAGGCGAGTGGGCTGGACTTTAGCGTCGCGCTATCTCTGAGGTCCGGGTTCGATCCCCGGTCGAGTCAATATGGAAAACGAACTTTTCTATATTGTCTCGGGTCTGGGTGTTGTGGTACCGTCGTTGTTTCTGATTTCTGTAACACAAGTGCTTAAGCTACTTACCATAGAATCAGAGCAATGTATGTGATGTTGTCCAATATATAATATTGAAAGTGCATACCTCTTCGTTGCCGCCGGGCAGCACCAGGTCGTAGTTGATGGAGCCAGGTTTGATGGCGTCGATCAGGTCTATCACCACCTTGCCGTCAGCCAGTACCTCATCCTGAACACAAACACAACATTCACAATATACTCAATCAAATATTTCTTTATTCAACTAGGTTCCATATAACACTTTTGAATCGTCATTGAATACAAAGCAAAGTAATTCTAATTACGGTTCGGATCCTATATCTACCGAGAAGACACCGGTATGAAACTCAGCAGATCGGGTACAGTAGCAGTATAATATAACATATAGTATCCAGAGCCTCTAGGGGCCCCTGCTACTAATGTAACACCCCCCAGAAACCTTATTCACACGCAGGAACACAACAACACAGAAGTGATTGTTATTTGGCTGCGGTCTTCTGTAGGGTAGGGGTATATAACCAGTTACAAGTAAGAAGTAGGGCATATGAGAGAGGTATAAGTTAAAGTTTGTATTTAAGATTAATAATATTAGTATTGTACCTGGAAGCTCCTGATGGAGGATGTCTTGTTGGCGGAGGCGAGCTTGTTGTTGACCCACTGCACGATCTCCTTCTCGATGATCGGGTTGCCGGTGTTGGCGAGCCGCGTCAGCACAGACAGCGTGTACGCGCGCATCAGCTGCCAGATCAGGGCTGAGCACACGGAATAAATGTTACATTCAATAACGTTTAGAGAGGTAGGGCATAGCTAAGTTTACAATAATGAGTGCTTGTGGCTAAGCCTAACATCATAGGGGAAACTAAGACTCAAAGACTCCAAAAGTTTGGCCATTAAAAGAGAATGGACGAGGGTCGCAGCATCAAGAAAGCCGTCTGGCCGTCGGCTGGTTGGCCGCCCTAGGTATCGTTGGAGCCATGTAGTGGAAGTCGATCTCTAGGAGCTGCATGTTCGCGACTGGCGAAAGGTCATGTATGTATCTACATACTTGGGTCGCTGAGCCTTGGGAGTAAGTACAAGTACTACAGTAAGTAACAAAACAACGGCTCCACATTAGAGCAGCCCGACTGGTTCAATAAATTAATAAATGCGCCAGACAACCGCACCAATCACCTGGTCTTTAACTAAGGTTTCCCCTTATACTATGAGCACCAGACGACGGATATATAGATAACTGAGGGCGTCATACCAGCACACCCAGACCCAAATCAATTTAGAAAAGTTCGTTTTCCAAATTGACCTGACTGGGGATCGAACCCGGGACCTCAGAGATGGCGCAACGCCAAAGTCCGGCCCGCTCGCCTCTCACCTCAAAGATATGGAAAGTAAATAATGGAACGGTGTTAACGACTAGTAGGTTAGAGAGAAACGGATAGTAATAATGGAACGGTATTAACGACTAGTAGGTTAGAGAGAAACGGATAGTAATAATGGAACGGTATTAACGACTAGTAGGTTAGAGAGAAACGGATAGTAATAATGGAACGGTATTAACGACTAGTAGGTTAGAGAGAAACGGATAGTAATAATGGAACGGTATTAACGACTAGTAGGTTAGAGAGAAACGGATAGTAATAATGGAACGGTATTAACGACTAGTAGGTTAGAGAGAAACGGATAGTAATAATGGAACGGTATTAACGACTAGTAGGTTAGAGAGAAACGGATAGTAATAATGGAACGGTATTAACGACTAGTAGGTTAGAGAGAAACGGATAGTAATAATGGAACGGTATTAACGACTAGTAGGTTAGAGAGAAACGGATAGTAATAATGGAACGGTATTAACGACTAGTAGGTTAGAGAGAAACGGATAGTAATAATGGAACGGTGTTAACGACTAGTAGGTTAGAGAGAAACGGATAGTAATAATGGAACGGTATTAACGACTAGTAGGTTAGAGAGAAACGGATAGTAATAATGGAACGGTATTAACGACTAGTAGGTTAGAGAGAAACGGATAGTAATAATGGAACGGTATTAACGACTAGTAGGTTAGAGAGAAACGGATAGTAATAATGGAACGGTATTAACGACTAGTAGGTTAGAGAGAAACGGATAGTAATTTTTGTGCACATTACGAATCGTAAAATATTTTAACTGGGCATTAGTGAACAAAAATCTCAGAGTACAGTCAGCATCATTAGTTCGTATACAACTCAGTACCTTGTCACATTACGTTAACTGACGCAATGACGTACTATTTGCTTACGAGCTTTAATGTGACAAGGTACTGAGGTGTATTCAAACTTATGATGCTGACTGTACAGTCACGAGCAATGAAATGTTAACGCTTGAGCTCTCATAACGATATCACAGGGTTACCTTTATAATGAGGTTGTATACATGTCGCAGTCATCTGGTTGAAACAGCTATTTGATTGAATCACTAGCATGTTTATTAAATGACGACGTTTAATTGAATGACTAGGCCGAACGTTGAATGAATAAGACGTCCAACAAGTTAGCGGATTATAACATAGCCCTTTGAACATAGCGGACGTAATCAGTCAGGTGATTGTAATTTAGTTCATTTTTTTTCCACTGTGGCGTTAGTGCTCATCAAAACAAAGATGGCGTCAAACAGCTGGTACAGATATAATCGAATAGCCCTGTGTTGATAATTTTTAGAGTGAAATTGAGATATAAAGTGACTTATTCGTAAAAAAATATTTTTTTAGCCTAATTGTCTTAAGACTTTAAATTGTTAAAACATATTAAAAAATCTAATTAAGGTGTGTTATGTCATATCTGTCAGCTATATCCCATTCAACGACTATGCTAAATGACGTTCAGTCAAGAAGTTGAACGTTATATTAAACAATTTGACGAGTTGTCCTTTAGTCATTCAATTAAACGTCGTCATTCAGTGAACGCGCTAGTGATCCAATCAAATAGCTGATTAAACCAGATGACTGCGACATACATATTAGTAGTGCATATGAGTGTACCGAGCGTGAGCGTGGCGTTCCCCTCGTTGATGTCTGCGCCGGCGATGCCGACGAGCGAGAAGCCGAGCCGCCGGCCGAGCTCCACCGCGTAGTTGCAGTTCTCCAGCCGCTCCATGAACTTGCGCAGCTTAGAGAACTGACGGTGCACCTGACCCGTACACAAACGATGATACTATTAATTATATTGATATAATAAAATGACTTGCAGCGCCCTTACTAACTAATTTTAAGTTACCACCTTGTAAACACTAAAGATGCAATAAAAATATTGAGTATTGAATACTTGCAGGTGTCATGATTCCAATGATACATCCACGGAAATCCTTTAAAACATATAGAATGCCAGAGTATCCCTCTGTATGGCCAAATTATTTTTCGTCAAATTTCATTTCGCAAAAAACTTATCCCCTAAGTTTCATTTCATTGATGAACCTTAAGCAACTGTATATTTCGAATCTAAACTAATCTAACTGTAAATTATAATAATTTTACCAAATAATTTTGTGCCCACTTTTATTAGAACAAATGTTGATAGGTATAAAAAATTATTTATTTTGGAAAATAATGTATTCCTCAAAATAAAAAACAATCTTTATCGCTTATACAGAAATTGCAAATACAAGTAAAGCAGATTGCAGAAAATAATTGAATCAAAATATATTTTTGTTATTAAGTAAATTAGACTGTTCAGTAGCAAAAATGTTTTTTATTCAACATCAATTACTTAACCTATGGTTACTTGAAGCAATGGGAAACTATCAAGACATTGGCAGAAATAGACGTCGCTAAAGAGTTGCCATTAAACAAAAAAAATAAGTACAGGTTTAATGTACCTTCTTCCAGTCGACGATGCCAGGCTTGATGATGTCGTAGAGCTGGAAGATGACGAGGCCGTCGGTGAGGTCCGAGTACAGCCAGTTCACGTGGGGCGCCACGCCCATGGAGTTCATCCAGTTACGGTACGCTGTGAATAAAACAAAGTCGCATTATGATACATACGTCCTCCATAACCGAGGAGCGAGAGGGACTTCGCGTCGCGCCATCTCTGAGACCCCGAGTTCGATACCAGGTTGTGGCATTGAAGGCGTCTATATTGTATTGTATGGGGTTTGGTAACGTCGTTGTTTCTGATTTCTGTAATACATTATTTGCTTTACCACAGAATCAGTGCAATGTATGTGATGTTGTCCATTGATATATTTTTTAATGTATTTTGAAAGCCCTATAAACGTTAAGATGCAAGAAGATAATACAATATTCCTATAAAATATATATAATTCCACAGAAAGATCTACTTTGCCAAAACATTCGACACAATTAGTCCCGTAGTAGTGATGTCAATATAGACATCAAAATGGCGGCATTTGTTATTCAGCATTCATTAGGATTGAGTAGATGACGTCAGAAAAAAAAATGGATCGTCCACTATAAAATTCCAGCTTTAAAAACCTCTTTAAAATTTCAGTACAACATTTAAAAAAAAAAAATTAAGCCTTTAATTTTTTTACTGTAGTGTATCTTTTACTGTTTTTAATGATTAAAATGTAATATGAACGCCTTTTTTTCTATCTCCCACGTGACTATACTCACTCTTCTCCTCTCTAGTCTCGTCCAGCTGGTGGTACTCCTCCGCGTCCGTCTGCCGCTGCAGGCCGGGGTGCTGGTTGAACAGGTTAGCGACGAAGGCCAAGTTCAGTTTGTAGACGCCGCCCACCACGTCGGCGGGACTCACGAACGCACGGCAGCGGAGCTTCGCCGCCTGCTGCAGCATCACCTCCGCGCGCCTGAGGAGGTCTTGCTCCTGGAATAGATAAAAGAATGCTAGCATGTTACACACACAATACTCACACATGCAGATAGTAAAACGTGTAAATCTGTACTACGTTTTTATTAGGGTTCAGAACCCAAAGGGTAAAAATTTGACCCTATTACTAAGACTTCGCTGTCTGTCCGTCCGTCTGTCAGTCATCAGGCTGTCTCAAAAACTGTGATAGCTAGAGTTACAATTTTCACAGATTATGTATTTCTGTTGCCGCTCTAACAACAATGCCACCTTTGAAAGTTTATATGGGAAAATGTTTATTTTTTAAGTTAGAGATATGAAAGTTGGCACAAATATAGCTCTTTTAAAATAAATACTACTTTTTGTTTCGAATATTAGGGGAGATAGGGGTAAAACCGACCATGAAAGGATGATGACCACGCGAACGAAGTCGCGGGCACAGCTAGTTTAGTATATTACATACATCATGTTTCAAATTACTTCTTGCAATTCTATACTTTATTTATTTCTATACTTTGCTAAACTGAATTTGTACCCTAAAATTCTATACTAATGCAGATCTACTATCAAATATTTCCTACTGGACCTCAACTACTCCGACACAGAATAATCGTTACTCTGAACTCTCAGTAGATACATACACCTTTGGTTCCTTACACTCACATCCACACTCAGATATGCACGCGCGCACACACACACACACAGACACACACACACACACACACAGACACACACACACGGAATTACGAGGATTATCCTACCTTAGGCTCCAGTCCTCCCAAATATTATCTGCCTCAGTCCCTATCCCATAACGATAAGCCATTTTAGATTGTAAGAGGCATGTAATTTTGTGGTGGAAATAAATACATTTTTATTTATTTATTATTTATACTAGCGTACGATTATGATTAATATACATTTCTTTGAATCTCTCTTTGAACATTTTGAGGTTCGTTTAGCAGAAAATGCCACTAGGTCTTAAATCTGTCATTTGTACTTTTTCCAAGTGTAAAAAGTTGAAATAAATCACAAATCTTATTCTAAACCTAGTAAATACACAAATCTTTCGAATACTGGACAGTCTTGAGCACGGACGTCATTTTGAGCACGTGCGTCTGTCACCCGCGAATTTCGTACACGTTCAATAGTTTTACAAAGGATATTTTTAATGTCCTTATTGTCACCTATCGCATTCTAAACCAGTCGCAAGCGCTCTGGGTGGAGCTGGACAGTTAACTCACCCTTAGCGCGTCGAGGGTGACGCCGGCGTCCTCTGGCGCGATCTGCTTCAGCAGGTACGAGTATATCTCTGAGTCGGCGACGTCCTGCTGGAAGTTTGTGCAGCGACGCGTGACCCCGGCCGACTGGAGCTGGTGGTTCACCCAGCGGAGGAGGATCGCCTCGGGCGAGAGGGCGAGCAGGTCCTCGATGCGCTCCTGGGTATAAAACAAACTAATTAAGGAACGTGCAAACGATTTAGAAAAAGTTGAGAGACGCCTTCTGTTTTGTAATTGTTAAATTATATTCTGTCAAAACACGGCGGTAACAAAGGAAAATATAACTGTAAATTAAAGGAAAATGATTTAAGGTTGTCAATATCACGTCAAAAAGAGTTGGACACGTATTTTAATGCGGTAACCTCCATTTCGTTGTAATTACAACGGCAATTTGAAATGAAAATTTTTTTGTGAAGATAAATCTTTATAAGCAAAAGCTTAAAACAAGTAAACCGTTAAAAACACAACAGTCTTTAGTAGTTCATACTAGATACTTACTGCCCGGCGTTGCGGTCAGGTTGGACCAAACGTGGTTATGAGCAGACTATTAAGTACTAAAAAATATTGTTGTGTTTTGACCCGTTAACTTATTTTAAATGTTTAAAAATATTTAACTTACTTTATTATCCATGTATTTAATAGATTTGGAGGCAATATGTAAACACCCTTAATGCCTGCGCAGACGCATGGTATTAAAACTTTATAGGCTCCAAACAAACGGAGGAATTTTAGTTATGATATTATCACCTGGTCATTGAGGAGCTCGGTGAGACCTGGACAGTGCTCCAGTGTGATCTGGTTAAAGAGACCGATGCGGATGATCTGCCAGAGCAGACCCAGCACCAAGTGAGGTTTACCTGCGAACAAGACAACTCATTACTATGATGCTAATTACGAAAGGCTGCAGCGATGAATACAAAAAAATCGAATTTACTTAAAATAAATTTATTAATAAAGAAATACAATTGATTAGCCTAAAACGCGGATGACCGGATTCGATGTTAGAATCAGAGTGGTACTAATTTTGGCGGCGGCTCCCGTGGTGACGCCGATGATGCACGTTGCGCGGAGTCAGCACCTCGTGCCCGCTGTTGCAATATTCCCTTAAAATGAGGTTGATGCTTGATCAGCGATTCCCTTGTGTCGCCATAGCGTAACATGCTTCATATTAAAGAAAAAAATAAATACATAAATTTATCAACCAAAATAAAATGTATTAACTAGTTATCATGCACACAGAATATTTTATGGTCTATTGGGTTCCACCTCAGCAAATACTGCAACTGTATTATTTCTAACACCGCTACAGCGCTGGTATTCTGGTGGAACCCAGTCATATTAGTTATCTTTTTTATTATTGTTGCTAGGGATCTTTTGGGGGGTAAACTTATCAGCTATCAGTCCTATTAAGAACGTCATTAAGTAACTTTGTTATGGAATATTATGATAACATATAAAATCAAAATTAATAAAGGGCATTAGAGGACATGCGCGTCCAGTATAACAACGCGTTCAGGGTGCTGATGGGGCTGCCGATACTGTAGTGCTTCCGGTATGTTCGCTGAGGCGCGTACTGATGGTTTCGCCGCCACCATACGCAAACGCTGCGCCTCTTTGATGCGTCGCACGCGTGACAGCCCCAAATTAGCCCTGGGGCTAAGGCGTAATTTGGGGAGTCACGCGGAGTCGAGGGTAGTTGAAGGAACTGGTTCCTTCAACTACCCTCGACTGAAAGAGGGTGGTATAATAAAATATGGGTGCATTACCCTTGGCGAGGTCGTGTGCGTCGATGTTGACGATGTTGCACCCGATGGCCTGCGAGGAGACCAGCGCCAGGGTCAAGTTCTCATGCTTCGTGTACAGCGTGAGGTTCTTCTTGTTTATGGCGCGCTCGTCTATCGTGTCCGGGCACGAGTGGTTTATGACTTTGCTGTGAAACAATACATCGTTATGTTACAAGATGATTAAGAGAGGTAGGGTATCGAACTGGAGCAGCCCGACTGGTGAAATACCTCCACCTTACAGAAGACCGCAGCCAAATAACAATCAATTCTGTGTTGTGGTGTTCCTGTGTGCGAGTAAGGTTTCCAGGGCTCTTGGGGGGGTGCTACATTAGTAGCAGGGGTCGAGCCTTCAAGGTAAGGGCGACAAGTCCAGTAACAGCTTTATTATGCTGTACTTGTCGCCCTTAAGCTAGGACCTCATTACCACTTAACATCAGGTGGGATTAGGTCAATATAGAAGTGTAATAAAAAAAAACGACGGTACCACAACCCGACCCGACCGGGGATCGAACCCGGGAGCTCAGAGATGGCCTGACGCCAAAGTCCGTCAACTTATGTTAATTAGAATTCAATTGATTGAAGTGATCGTCTGGCGTACTGAAGTTACGCTTTGAGTTCACATTTATTTATAATCATATGATTTATAATGTACAAAATGGCCCCTCAATATCGGCTATCCGATATTGCCACAATTTCGGATATTCAATATTAAGTTACCACTTGGTCAATATCTGATTTCGTAAATATTTTGAAATTCCATATAATTGTGTGTATTATTGACGACCTCCGTGGCGCAGTGGCTAAGTTAGGCGGCCAAAGCGCGAAAGGGCCGGGTTCGATTCCCGGTCAGGTCAATTTGGAAAACGAACTCTTCTAAATTGACTTGGGTCTGGGTGTGCTGGGATGACGCCCCCAGTTAGTATTCGTCGTCTGGTGCTCATAGTACAAGGGAAAACCTTAGTTTGAGACCAGATGATTAGTGTGATTGTCTGGCGCATTTATTTATTATTTTTATTAAAAATTAGATATTCAACAACTATCCGATTTTCGGGTCCCATCCCCTACTCACCAGAGTATGAGGCCATCCTTGAGCTTCTCGTATAGCTGTTTGCCCTCAGGGTCGATTGGCAGCAAGTGCTTTAGATCAGGATCGTGCTCCAGGTTGCTGTTGATCCAACCAGAGAACGCCATTTGCTCTTCAAGACGCACCGAGTGAGTTGTACCTAGAACGGGTGAAACACGTGTGAATGTGTCGACAAAAATGGTATATTCAATAAAATATTTAAAATTTGACATCATCTACACAGCTCTGATTCCTGTGATAAGTAGCTTCACCACTTGTGTTACAGAAATCAGAAACAAGGACGGTGCGACAACACCTAGACTAATAAAAAGTAAGATTTATCCGTATGGGACCAAACGGGATTCGAACCCGGGACCTCTAGAGATGGCATGACGTCACTTAGTTTACACACGTTTATCAGTCACATAATACGCAACTCTGCAATTTAGTGGTCGTAGTTTACAAACTAGTAGTTTTCTGGTAAACTAGGTATTGGTGGACTTACCATCGCTGGAAGCTTCACTCATGCCGCCCAAGTGTTCCAGGTTTTCCTTTTTACTGACCGCTTGTTTAAAAGTGCTGGCAACCTGAAATATTAAGATATATATAATTAACTATATGATATACAAAAAGAAAGTATATCTACAAACCACAGTGATTCTAAGCATTCCCATCCGTATAAATTTAAGTGATGCTCTTTTTTAGGTGTAAAACCATATTCTTCATTTATTCGCGACATCGTTCGCGTTATTTTAAAGGTTTATCTATCTGTATCCTATCTGTTTGTCTACAAAATTTCATCCACATCTCCTATGCAATTTTTGCGTGAAAGAGAAAACATCCCTCGTCAACTTTAAAATGTTAGTTAGTGTCTGGTTTTTTATCTTGTATTTATAAACATTATATGATTTTATGACTGCAACAGAATAAATAAACCATCAGCATTCATTATTACAAAAAGCTTCCGAACTTATTAGCTAAAGAAAAAACATGTATTTTCTTAACTCGAACATAGCAACGTTTATTCTAATCGCTCATTGAGACATAATAATCATAATCGGATCAGAAAAAATACATATTATGCCCACACATATATTGAAACACAATCTGTTAGCAAAGTGACCACTTTGCATAAACTTAGCACGCGAGAAAAAAACACATACGCATCGAAAAGTTCACTGAACGAGCGATCAGCATAATATTTAATCAGCACGCCTTGTTCGAGAGAGTGAGTTGATGTGAATGGTGCAGTGAGAAAATACAATCAGATATTTCATGAAACGTCCGAACAACTTTTAAGATTATGTTCTTTCAAGTCTGGTATATTCAAATGACAATTTGCAGAAACAAAACATTTTCTAGGGAAAGTTTCAAATCACTTGTTGCCTTTGTTTTAACTGATTTTAGCGTAACGATTTTAACTAAAATAATAGACTCGTAAGCTTTTAATGTTCATCATAAAGCTGACTTTTATGAACTTTCATAGTCAAATGTTATATGACTTTAAAAATCTACGATGCACAAGTATTCCATATAATAAGAAGTTCCATTATGCAAATAAGTACCTAAAGTTACTTTTTTAAATTTGGCAAATTTCAAATAAAAATAGTATGTATCTTCTATACCAAACGCTGATTTTTTTCCACGAAACCAATAACAGTTGTTCAGACACATTACTAAGACGCTCCAGATAGGCATTTAATAAAACGACCGATCACACATACGTTCGTGACATTAACAGCTTAACCGTCTATTTGACCCTACGATTTATTGAACCATTGCTTTATTGACTCGGAGGGTCAATCTCAAGTAAACAGGGCTTATTGTGACGCCTGGCCTACGATAAACGGGTTAACGATCGATTTGGCGACTTAAACAAATAACGCGGCGTTTGACCCTCTGTAGTGATTGAATGAATTGACTGATGTTTAATTCTTAAATAGCATTGACTGCACGTTCTTGGTGACAACGATATAAAGTTTCTGGGTTGTAAGGTATATTTGAAAAAGGCATTGTCATTTAATTTGTTGTTCATCATTGCAATCTGATAGTTAGCCAAGTACCTTACTTGGCTATTAATAAATTGACAACACAAATTGACTATTAATAAAGCATCAAAAACTACATAATTGTATAAGGGTTAGCCTATTTAGGATACTAATACTAACAGGCAATAACTATCTCCATATTTGGTGTTTATTTCATGAAGATACATATAGTCGACGCGCGTGCAATACCGCGTAAGTAAATTTTTCCGTAAGGTTTAATTTGGATTGAAATAATATGAAATAGCAGACAAAATTAATCTTTATGGCAAACGGTAGATACGCGGTATTGCACGCGCGTTGACGATATCTTATTTTATTAATCTATTCATTTATAAACATACATAAATAACCCTCATAGGCTAACAATGCATTAACTATATAGTTATTAACTAATAGGCAATAACCATCTACATATTTCATGTTGATTTCATCCTGATACCTCCAACCATTCCTGAATTCCCGGTAAGGAATTAGGGTCTAGAAGGGCAACCCCAAAGCAATAGTGTTTTAAGAGGGAGAGAAGTACCTTACCTGTTGTGCTTTAAGGTTAGCGCACAGGTCCTCAAACTCTGTGAGCGAGATGCCATTCTTTCGTGCGTCGCCGTTGACATTCCCGTTGACGGCGCGGCCATGTTTGTTGCTGCCGTTGTCGTAGTACTCCTCGATCATGCACCGAACCTGGAGTGAGACCATGAGAGAAGGTTCATATGAGGCTGCTGCTAGTTGCCGGATACTCGATTATCGAATAATCGTTTGTTTCCACCCTAAATACATAGTCTAAAAATCGATAGGACTATCGATAGTAGTATCTCTATCAATTTTAGGTCAATATAATCGATTATAATTGTTTAGATTTACAATAATATTGATTACATCAATACTGGAATCAAGTCAATACAACAGATTCTCGATTATTTTATTGCAATCGATTAATCTGCGATTCTAAGACATCTTCTGTAGCAGGGGACAGAACATTAACAGTTATTTCTTTCATTATTTTTATATCCAAAACGACAACGTTAAGTTGGATACTTACTTTAACTGTAAAATATTCAAAAATTTGGTTAATGCAAAGGGAAGCACTTTAAATTTTTTTTTAAATCTAGCTTTGAGGCATTTTCCCAACCTGCCATCGAAGGCGTTACTACTTTATTGACTTTCCTCAAAAGTCAGTATTATCTTCGTTAGATTGCAAACTCAGACAATAAATTGTCAATTTCAGTACCAGGGTAAGCTTATCGTGTTGATACGTAAGAATTTTTGACATTTAATTACTTAATTTAGCAACTTTAACTTAACTCTAAAAAAAATACAAACTTCACAACCATACCGATTATTTTGGACATTTTGCCAAAAATTTTAGCTTGGATTATTAAAAACAAGAGCTATTCAAATAAAATCATTTGTCGAATCTCAATCTATAATTAATTCTTAATGAATAGAAATTAGTAATAAGATTGTGTGTCCAAACATTGTTGACCGGTATTATGAGTGAAATGAATATAATTATTGTGTGTGTGTGTAAAAATTCCGCGATCGAATCGAAAAATTTAGACTCTGCTAAGAATACAATTTTCTAAACACATCACGCGCGTAATGTAGACCATGCAATATCTAGACAATAATTAGGCTAAGCGACATCAATTAGCTAATTATATCGTCACCACACGCCAGCTGTTTACTCATTCTATTTAATTAGAACACAATGGAAAAGACACATTTACAGTAAACGGCATGTGATGTGAGCAGATAATATGACTGCGAAACACGCGCATTTAACTATTTAGTTAGCGACCGTATTGCGAATATGTAATTACTATAGTATGTGATAACATTTACCCGCGTGGTAATTTTCTTCTGTAAGTATCAGAGGTACATATATACGCCTATAACTTTCTCTTATTAAAGGAATTACTCTCTGTGTATATAAAAATTAGAGAAAGACGGTATGGGAAATTTCATTTACTTATTTTGCCTTATTGTAACATGAATTGTTGAAACATATTATCTCGTGACGCTCGTCATAGTCATAATCCATTTTGCTGTATACCTTCTAACAGTAAGCTAAGGATAGCTATAATGCTGGTGCAAGAACCAGTTGCACTCTCTATCATTCCACACTGTTAGTGTTTGAATCAGAAATAATGGTTTGTACCACCTCATAGTTTGAGCTTTTTTCCCCGAGAGGAATTTCTTTTGCGAACTGTACCTTGAAGGCAACGGAATGTGTTGGGAATCCTCTGGAAAAGGAGAGATTTTTTTCCTAACTGACTATTGGATGGTGGTCGCAAATGACCTTTTCATCTTCACCGACATTGCGGGGAGCGAAAGGCTCGCACCCCCAAAAAAAAAGACAGAGACCACCCACTAGTCTTAGAGGGTAGTATCTGTCTTATTTTTCCCCCTCGGGGTGTCTACCCCGATTAGACCACATTGCCTTTAGGGTGATGCTGTAAGAAACTCGGCTCAGCCACCGCCGGCTTCAAAATTTGACCCTAAAATGTGGTCCAATACAGGCAAGGATTCGCAAAACAAAACTAGTTACTGTTCGTTTACCTTCCATTGTGGAATTTTGTATCCGACGCTGTCGAGGGCATCTTTCAGTTCCTTGAGGTCGATGTAACCGTTGCCGCTAGTGTCGATCTGAAACAATACAAAGTTAAATTGAGTTACGAACATTCATTGCGTTATGTTTAAGTAAAAACTTATCCCAGGTTCCAATATTTAAAAAAACGCTCTCTTGTTACGAATAGTAATAAATTATACGAGACGTAAGCTAAACGTAGGACATGATCATGACATGACATCAGGACAGCTGATATGGAAAGTAAATTATAGAACGGTATTAACGACTCGTAGTCGGTTGGAGAAAAAGGGACAGTAATTATGGACACATTACGAATCGTAAAATTTAGGAACCGGGCATTAGCCATGCCTTAGTTGCACTACACACAACCCGCGCTAACTCTAAATTCCGCTCACAAGATTGGTTCTCTTTTTCATCACGCACCATATAACATTGGAAGCATTTTCCAGAGGCAATAATCCTGATACTACTTAAAAACGTTTTATACGACCCCATTTTTATTTAAAAGAATAAATCACATTTGTGTCAGGGGTGAGAAAGCTCCCCAGAAAGAACGGTGAAGTTGATAAGACTTCACAGTCATCATCGATAGTCAGAAATAAAAGCGGGCGTCAAGGGGTAAATATCATTTAATAATACATTTAAACTGAACTAAACAAAAAAGGTACAAAAGGTGAACTTAACGCTAGGAGTATTCTCTATTGGACAGTCCTTGGGTCATGCAGATAGTTTTGTTTATGGGAGCGGTAGTACGGTAGTAAGACGACCTCCGTATCTTAGAGGCCAGCGGGCCGGACTTAACGTCGCGCCATCTTTGAGGGTTCCGGTCCCTAGTTCGATTCCCGGTCATGTCAATAATATGGAAAATAAAGTTTTCTATATTGTCTCGGGAGTGAAACCGTCGTTGTTTCTGATTTACTTAGCTACTAACCATTAGTGATGTAACGAATATTCGTATTCGCATTCGCGAATATTCGCATTTTTCTTGACATTCGTATTCGCATTCGCATTCGCAAAAAATATGCGAATATTTTGCGAATATGTATATACAAAAAAAATAGATAAGATGTACATAACAAAAAAATAAATTAAAAGGAAATACAAATGTTTTATCTAATTTACATGGACTTGCAAACATAATTATTAATTATACCTACTAATTGTGATCACTTTTCACGAAACTAAACGAAAGGTCTTCCAACGCAATTATCTCACCTATTGATTATCAACTGCCAAGGACTTCACAGATTTATTACCCTACTGTTTCGTTTTATAAGTAACTCGCTTTTGCCCGCGACTTCGTCCGCGTGGCGTGTTATAAAAGAGAGATTTTTGTGTGTGTGGAAGAAAGGTTAAAAAATGCTTAATTTTATTATTTTTAAATGACGTTATAGTATAAGTAGCTCAGTTGAATAATAAATTGTTATTAATTTTTAGATTATTACTTTACGATAATTTGGTTTGATATAAATTTAGGAAAATACGATCAGTGAAAGGCTAACCAAAAAGTACTATAGGTACTTTTGGGCTTTCGTCTGGAATTGAGAAGTGAGAATGTGGAAATCAGTCGGTATAAAAGTAAAAGTTTGACCATATGAAAACTAAAAACCGGCAAAGTGCAAGTGCTCACTCGGGTATCTACCCCACCACCTCGCCACCGCTGTCGCCGCCGCGGCCGCGACTTTTCTTGGTTGCCACTACCGCGAGCCATAAATTTCAAGCCTCTAACTCGCTTCCCGTTCCCAGGACAATTTTTAGCTTTGCATTCACTAAGGTATATGCATGTCATATTTCAAGCATCCTACTTATGTAGTTTAGATTTTTTCATACAACATTTTTCTCCCGCTAACTCTCGTTCCCGTGGGATATTTTCAAAATACAGCCATAACTAAACTTTATATTTACTAAGGTATCTGCATGTCAAATTTCAAGCGTGTAACTTAAGCGGTTTAGATTTTCATACAAAAGAATTTTCCCGCTCCCGTGGGAATTTCGGGAATTTCTTTTTTAGTACACCTATACGGTACTTAAGCTACGCCTTTTTCAAATTTCAAGTGCCTACGTTTAGCCGTTTAGGCTGTGCGTTGATATGTCAGTCAGTCAGTTTCTCCTTTTATATTGTAATTGTATTTAGACTCTTGAAGCGACATCTGTTTAACCTCTGATTTAATACATTACAGCGAAGATGTTGTTATTCTACTGAAAGCTCACTGTTTTTCTTTTTGGCATTTTTCTAATTAACTATACCCAAAATTTGTGGCGCCATATTCAAAAGTGAATATTCGCATTCGCATTCGCGAATATCAACGACAGATATTCGCATCCGCATTCGCATTCGCGAATACCTAAAAATTGATATTCGTTACATCACTACTAACCATATAATTCGAGCAATGCATGTCCAATATTTATTTATATTTATGTGTGCAAGTAAAGATTAAAAAATTAATAATAATTATTATTATAGAAATCATATTTCTCATAAATTAAGCATACACCCCACCTAATGACAAGTGCTAACCGGCAATAGGGAAAGAATTTTCAAAAGAAGCACCAAAAATATTCATTCCCATTTTTACTACTGTACCGAACTCATCAAATAATAACTTATAAAGAAGTACGAATAAAAGTGCATTTTAATTTCTCTTTGCTTTCTTAAATTGCATTACCCAAACTTTTTAAAAAACCCTTTCACTTCTGGCAAGAGACATTTAACTTAATTATTTAAGCACTATAAATACCTACCATTTATTAATTTGAGATAAAACACGTAACGCAATCCGCGCACATCATATAAAAATGCCCCAAAACATGATAAACCACTCTCGATTTCACCGAAATATCAAACCATAAAGTAAATTGGCGTTTAATAAAATTAAAAATAAACGCATAATGCTAATTACCGAGTCGAAAGGGAAACTATAAATTCTACTCTTGATCTTTACACTGGCGGCCGTAAAATTGGGTGTTAAATTTATTCACGTCAAGGTATGCTCCGGAATGAATTATGTTGCGTCCATTGGTTAAATTAGCCGTGTAAAGCCGCGTTTTATCTAACGTTTAATATGACTTGTATATACATATGCAAAATGATTTTTTTTATAAGCATCCTCTTATATGTATAGATCTTTAAATGGCAGGTGAATCTGGCTTAATCCGATTTGGAGAGACTTTTTCAGTTATACTAATGTAGTAAGATAGTAATCAAATTCAAATTTTAAACTAATTAGGATTAAAGACAATTTCGTGTGTGTATTCCAACTTTTATGCTAATTGATGAATTTCCTTAGACCTAGTTTTATAAGGTTGTTGTTCAATTAAGATAAATACTGGGTAAAGGGGGGTAGATTTTTTTTTGATATTTATATTTTAGTACCTACGTCTTTTGTTCTGAAACAGACTATTAAATACTTTTTGTATATTTTTGTGTGCATTAATGTAGATGCTCCCAAATTATTTAGTTGTAAATATGTAAATTAAAAAAAAATACTTTAGCACACATTAAAAGTGATTATTTGCCATATCCATATTTAATGGTACAAAACCCCTTCATGCGCGAGCCCGATTTGTACTACTCTGGTTCTTTAAATTGTATCTTTGGCCAACATAAATTGTACTATATGCACTTTTTGTTGTACAATTGTAATGATTGCATTTTGTCCATGTAAAAGCAATAACGTCACTATTCCGAAAAGTGACATAACACGAGCTTTTATTGAATATCGCATGGCCGAACGATGAATAAGCTACAACACAAGGAAGTGATGACCTTGGCTCACCTCTTCTGACACTTTAGACGTCTCCGCACGTACGTTTATGGTAATGAGGGATTTGCAATGCACGTAAAATGTGGAAAAGGTGACATTACACATTCACTATGCATTATTGAGATGCGTCTACGATAGATGTCGCTACATGTCTACAGACCCGCGCGGTTTTAGCTCTATCAGGATAGCAGGGTCAATTTGGCAGAATTGAAAAAAAAATATTCCTGAATTTGTAGCTAATTAGTTGCTAATTAGTTACCAAAACTACGATTTTGTTGCTCAAGCCGATCAGGAGATATCGCAAACCATGCTACCTTGATATCAGGATAGCAGGGTAACTCATTAAATTGCATGTTTTTAATATGACTATGGCGCATGATTTTGTTGCTAATTTGTTGCTATAAGTTGAACTTGCCAAAAATTTGAAAATATTTTTTTTTCTTTTTTAATTGAAAATTTTTCAGACCATGCTATCTTGAACACGGTTTTACTTCGAAATAAAAGAGCTTTGAATTTGTTGCTCATTGAAACAGTACTCAAACACATCCAAAGAAACAGCAACAAAATAATCGGTACCGATCGGCCGATTTTTACAATTTTTATATATTTTTCCTGTTTCTGCTGTCTTGAAATCGATTTTTTCTTGAATAGAAATTGTTTTAAATTTGTTGCTGACTAAAATAGTGCTGAATTACTTACTCGTAATAAACCAGCAACAAAATAAGCGGTACCGATCGGCCGATTTTTACTATTTTTATATATTTTTGCATGGGCATGAACATACCCTCGTACCAAAACCGTTGCGCTGCTCCCAAATCGTTTTGGGAGCAGTGCAACGGTTTTGGGACTGGGGTTTTTTCTTGAATAAAAATCGTCTAAAATCCGTTCTTAGAAATAGAGTTCTAAAGAATATTCCCACCAAATTTCAAGTCAATCGGCCTTATAGTTCCAGAGACATCGTCATGAACCAGTAAACAAATGGGATCTCCACTATATATAGGGTCTTTCTAAATTAGTTACATTCCTTTTAATGGGGGTTTCTATACGTCATACTGAATACGTACAAAAAAAATGAGCCAAAAATTCAGGCTAGTTTTGGAGATAATCAAGGAAACAACAATACTTCTTGTCAACATAATACAACGCCCTATGTCAGCTGATTCTACTACTACATCGTCAACAAAACGCACACTAATAAACAATACGTTTACGACGCATAGGTACTATGATATGAAACGGGGCAGCTAGGTAAAAATATTATCAAATCAATTTAACAGGGCTACCACTAGGTATTTAGAATTGTCTTAAAAATAAATTAGTTTGGGCTCTTGACAAAATGTAAAACACTTTAGTTAAAACACTTTAGTGCACTAAAGTGTACTATTTGAAGTGTTAAGAAGAAACATTTTCATTTCACTTTTTGTAAAAAAATCCAATTTTTTTACAACTTTTCTTATAGTTTAGAATATGAGTTATCTTCCTTAGCAAAAAAATAATAATATTGGCAGTAATTTATTTTATGCTACTTTCGAGAAAATCGCCATTTTTCTAGTTTCATGCGTTAATATTAGTGCATTGATTGCGCTTTCGCTAGCGGGCGCAAATTTAAAGTCTGACATTGAATCAATTAAAAGTCAAAGTCAATTCATTTACACATGTAGGTTAAAAGTAACATTTATGCATCGTCAAAATGAACATAAACCAAAATCGAAGCTAAAGCCGGTTCGGAACCTAATTCTACTGAGAAGAATGTCGGTCATTGCTATCTGTTCCATATTAAACAAACATAATAAATATTAAGGGCATGAATTAAAACGAATCTTATTGACGACCTCGGTGGCGCAATGGCTAAGGTAGGCGCCCAAAGCGCGTAAGGTCCCGGGTTCGATTCCCGGTCAGGTCAATTTGGAAAACGAACTTTTCTCAAATGACTTGGGTCTGGGTGTGCTGGGATGACGCCCCCAGTTAGTATCCGTCGTCTGGTACTCATAGTACAAGGGAAAACCTTAGTTTGAGACCAGGTGATTGGTGTGATTGTCCGGCGCATTTATTTATTATTATTATTTATTATTATTAAAGTTATTGATAACATGAAAAAGTATTTTGGAGTTGGCATCCCTGATGTCAGCGGTCGATTACAAAAGAGCGACAAAGGAGCCGGCATCGCGTCGAGTGAACGATTCGTGGCTTTTCGGCACGCCGCACGCGCCTAGCCGCTGCGCTGAGGGAAAGACACGGAACGAATACGGTGACCAAGTTTATCACCGGTAGGACGTATTTGTAGGAAGTATTGTGTAATAAATTAATTCCTTGTTCCAATATTTTATGATTTATAATGATTGTGTCAAATATGACTATCCGTTTTCTCCAACCTACTACGAGTCGTTAATACCGTTCTAATTATGGACTTTCCATATCAGCTGTCGACAGCCGTCGGTCGGTCGTTTTTAGCTTACGCCTCGTATAATTTATTACTATCCGTTACAAGAGCGATTCAGTTTTCAAATATTGGAACCGAACAATAATTTGTTTCATGAATTCGAAACAATTTTTTAGTATCAAATTCAATTACATCATTTGTATTTTAAAAAAATCCGTAGTTACATTAATACTAAAAAGTGGATGTTCGTTTTGTAACGATTATTTAGTAAGGACCAACAATTGTGAAGTTGGATTGTGTTTTGTATGTTTGTCACAAATAAATTAAATGACGTGTTAGTCTGATTTTGTATAATGCTTTCACCAATAATGCTATCCTGATATCAAGGTAGCATGGTTTGCGATATCTCCTGATCGGCATGAGCAACAAAATCGTAGTTTTGGTAACTAATTAGCAACTAATTAGCTACAAATTTAGGTACTATTTTTATTTAAGAAAAAATCGATTTCAAGACAGCAAAAACAGGAAAAATATATAAAAATTGTAAAAATCGGCCGATCGGTACCGCTTATTTTGTTGCTGGTTTATTACGAGTAATTCAGCATTATTTTAGTCAGCAACAAATTTAAAACAATTTCTATTCAAGAAAAAATCGATTTCAAGACAGCAGAAACAGGAAAAATATATAAAAATAGTAAAAATCGGCCGATCGGTACCGCTTATTTTGTTGCTGGTTTATTACGAGTAATTCAGCACTATTTTAGTAAGCAACAAATTTAAAACAATTTCACTTAAAAAAAAATCGATTTCAAGACAGCAGAAACAGGAAAAATATATAAAAATTGTAAAAATCGGCCGATCGGTACCGATTAATTTGTTGCTGTTTCTTTGGATGTGTTTCAGTACTGTTTCAATGAGCAACAAATTCAAAGTTCTTTTATTTCGAAGTAAAACCGTGTTCAAGATAGCATGGTCTGAAAAATTTTCAATTAAAAAAGAAAAAAAAATATTTTCAAATTTTTGGCAAGTTCAACTTATAGCAACAAATTAGCAACAAAATCATGCGCCATAGTCATATTAAAAACATGCAATTTAATGAGTTACCCTGCTATCCTGATATCAAGGTAGCATGGTTTGCGATATCTCCTGATCGGCTTGAGCAACAAAATCGTAGTTTTGGTAACTAATTAGCAACTAATTAGCTACAAATTCAGGAATATTTTTTTTTCAATTCTGCCAAATTGACCCTGCTATCCTGATAGAGCTCGCGGTTTTAGAGTTGAATTAATAAATAGGGTTGTGACTGTAGTCTATGTAGAACACTTAAATATTGGATGAAGAAAGAACATCTATGTCGCTTAGGACACGACACGCGAATAATTTTATCGCCCTCTAAATGTCAAAGTCAGTAGTCTACTGCTGATTGGCTGACTATACAAGTGCAGCGTGATATCAGCCAATCAAAAGTATTGAAACTTTTGTCGTCTCATGCGAGACATTTGACGTTGATACTTAATTGCACAAAATCTTTACAGATATTTTTTTAAACATAAATTATAATACAATTTAGGCAGTCTTATCGCTAGGCAGCTATCTCCTTCAGACAACCTTTAGGTAGAGGAAATAGAAAATGACGAGAAATGGGTACGGCCGTGCAACATACATTTAGTCTTTATTTTTTTAATTTATTTCATAGTTTTATTTACAAAGCGAACGAAAGTCCTGTTGGGCGGAGAAAGCCCTCAGCTCACCCCTTTATTTATATTTTAAATGTCGAAACATGATTCATAAGGCAAGGGTCATTTATATGGCTTTATGGGCTCATGATCTAGTGAATATATATTTCATCTAATTAAATACGCCCACATTATTTTCAACTTAAGGAAACATCATTTAACAATCACGTTGGACATGTTCAAAGTATTTAATAGTTTCGATAGCGTATTACGTATCATAAAGATTATCTGCTTAATCACATACCAATGACGTAAGTTTGGCCTGCATACTGATATCTAAAGGCCACCTGGTCACATGAGTTGCGCCAGAAAGGAAACTTGTGCATTATTTAGGTTAGGGCAATAACAATAAATTTGACAATCAGTTCGATACAAGTCCTTAAACAAGTAACTACATGTTAAGTGTAAACAAATGAACAATCACGAAACAAGGAATACGATATGTTGTTTAAAACCGGTAGCATTGACTGACACGAAATATTATATTAGCAAACACAACCCGTGGCATAGAACAAATATCGATTGATATCGTTTCGACAATCAAACAATCAATCGATAATGTTTACTTAACGTTATATCAGCTTATGCCTGCTTATTACTCATCGGTGATGCCATTATAAATTCAAATTAGCATAAATACTTAAGTCATCCAGCTAACTTTGTTTGTTTAACGCGCAAATCTCAGGAACTACTGTATCGAATTGAAAAAAATATGTTTGTGTTGGGTAATTTATCGAGGAAGGTTTTAATATATTAACACTAGCTGACCCGGCAAACGTTGTTTTGCCATATAAATATTTTTAAAGTAATTATCACTAAGGGGTATGAAAAATAGATGATGGCCGATTCTCAGACCTACTCAATATGCTCACAAAATTTCATGAGAATCGGTTAAGCCGTTTCGGAGGAGTACGGGAACGAACGTTGTGACACGGGAATTATAATATAGAGGCTAGTATACCGGGCTTTTTTTTATATATATTACACTTCAAGATTGACCTCATCCCACCTGACGTTAAGTGGTAATGAGGTCCTAGCTTAAGAGCGACAAGTACAGTATAATAAATCTGTTACTGGACTTGTCGCCCTTACCTTGAAGGCTTGACCCCTGCTACTAATGTAGCACCCCCCAGGAGCTCTGGAAACCTTACTCACACGCAGGAACACAACAACACAGAAGTGATTGTTTATGGCTGCAGTCTTCTGTAAGGTGGAGGTATTTCACCAGTCGGGCTGCTCCAGTTCGAGCGATAAATCGCTATGCCCTACCTCTCTTAGTTTAGGGCTGTTAGTTTTACAATGAACATTATTTATCAAAGCAATAAAATACTTACACGGAACTGTATTCATTCTTAAAACGGAACAAGCAGATCCTATTTAATGATACGGTTTGGATAGGTGAGCCCGTTCTTTAGTTATAAAATTGCTACGAAAATTGGCATTGATTTTTATATATTTGATGATGATGATGAATATACGGCCAACCGCAGATATTAGTTCTTATTCTCGTGCCATAAGAGCAGTGCAAAATCCAAAATATACAGCGTGCCTTTGATCATATAAGAGAGAAACATTAAAAGAAAAATCTTCACATTAAAACTTTAAAAACAAAAGAAAGGTGTGATTGATGACGTATTGACCTTAAATCTATGAACAATCAAACATAAAAATTTGTTATGTTTAAGACTCAGGGAAAAATCCGGAGAAAAGAATATTATCTATATAAATAATGGGTTCTTGACGACTACTCATATAAAACTTGTCTGACAAAAGTCAACAACACTTAAAATCGTTTGTAGATAAACGATGATTCATAGAACAGGAATTCAAGATTGCCGAGTTGCTTAATTATTTCAAATGCTATAAAATCTAACAAATACATTAGAATGGTAGAAAGAGTGTCAGTGACGAAAAATTCTTACTTTTTCAATAGTATCATAATATTATACCTAGTTATAACGCGAATGACTGGACTATTTACAGGATTTGTTTCAAATCTGATCTTCTAGCAGATCTATACTTACTATATATATATATATATATATATATATATATATATATATATATATATATATATATATATATATAATTAATTATAATATTATAAAGCTAAAGAGTTTGTTTGTTTGTTTGAACGCGCTAATCTCAGGAACGACTGGTTCGAATTGAGAAATTATTTTTGTGTTGAATAGACCATTTATCAAGGAAGGCCTTAGGCTATATAACATCACGCTGCAACTATTAGGAGCGAAGAAATAATGGAAAATGTGAAAAAAACGGGGAATATTATTCATCCTTGAGGTCTTCCGTTGCGTGCGCTGCGAAAACGGTTCAAGATACCAAAAATATATGTATGAAAGAATTATAGTTGTTAGGGGTTGAAAAGGTGGGTGAAAGTTTGTATGGAAACCGAAATCCACGCAGACGAAGTCGCGGGCGGCCGCTAGTTTTTTAATAAATTAAAAACCTGATTTATTTTTGGACTATGCGGTATTTTGTCTTCATTTAGTATACCATAAAAAGCGTGTTTAACACTTAATACTTAGTAGCGGTCGCTCATTCTGAATTTAATGAGTTTAGACATTTTAACGCCTAAAATGTTAATGTCTACACGCTCTGTTTAGCATCGCATGTGAGGCAAGGTCGAATGTTCCACTTACGCATAACACATTTGTCATAATGTCTAATAGGTATCGTTTACAGGAATTTACTTTAATATCATCATTGATATAAAGGAATCGTAATACTTAAAAGGTCCGATTAATCTACTCACAAAAACGAATTATGTCGGATCGCAAATTTTATTCTCACAATCGTTACTAACTCAATTGGAATACTAATAAAGCGTTTCAAAAAAAGTAAAATATAATGTATGCTAATCAAAAACAACGTTTAAGCTTTCGATTTTTTTTATTAAAAAACAAAACCTTTTTCTTTGTACGTTTCGTTTTTAGTCAAATTTAGTATAAAAAATAATTAAATTAGAGATTTATGAGTCTTGGGTACGTCGGTAGGCGGGTTACTTTAATTTCATCGAATGTTTATAAACTACTTTTGTTTTAAATTGTTGAATATCTAATGGGGACAATTGACAGGGATTTAAAATAAATCAATAATTTATAAATTTTTAAACTTACAGAGTAGTAGTACACTTAGATAACTGAATAAAAAATACAGAATGTACTGTTGTTTAAATAAAAACATTAATGTAATTTAATTCGATGCCCTTGTTCAAAATTAGTTTAATGAATGTGCCATTTCCATTGGCCGAAAGTGTTGTAACTGACCCAGTTTATTTTATCAAACAAATTATTACTTAATTTCGTAAGTTTAAAAAAAAATGAAATTTAACTAACTAAATGATGCAGGCTGTAGTATTTTCATTATTAAAAAAGAAAAGAAAACGGAAATTATCGAGTTGTTTCAAAGTTAGACCTTCTGTTATTTATGATCTTTCTCGATTAAAAAACTTACTAAGAAAGCCTTCATAATTTGGGCAACAGAAATACTGACCTGGGCTTGGGCGACTTGTGATTCACTTATTAGATTTGTGGCCAACCCATTATTGGGGTTAGGTTAGTATTTTTGATTCTCGATTAAATAGAACTCCATTAGGCCTAACATGCGCAATATCTCAAATTAATCGCATGAGACGACAAAAGTTTCAATACTATTGATTGGCTAATAGCACACCGCACTCGGATTTCAGCGAATCAGCAGCTGACGCACTAACTTAAATCGATTTTGACGTTTGTAAGAGGGACCCCACACTAGCGTCTTTCGAGCGTCAGCGTCTTGCCGCGTCGACGTTGTTTGGGCGTTGCGTCGACGCGGCGCCCGCTCAGCGTCGACGCGGCGCCCGCTCAGCGTCGACGCAGCGCCCGCTCAGCGTCGGCGCGGCGTTTGAGCGGCGCTTGCGCTGGGCGTCCTCCGCACATCGCGTTCGAGCGTCGCGCCGCGCTGATGTCATGTACAGTCATTTCGAAAATGGAAATGTAAGATTTGAACACACAATATAATGTTTTATATTGCAGTGATAAATTAATGCTTTCAACTTGTAAAGGAAAAAATATATTTTACCTATTTGACACATGGCACGAAAAGGCAACTTTAGCATTTATTTTCTCGAAAACTAAAAGTACTTAATTGAAAATGGGTTTCTTCGGCAATATGAGCTAGTATTTTAAGCTACATCCATATTTGCTATCAGCTAAAAAGTCTTCTGCCTACTGATTCTAAAACACGGGTGGGCCGAAACAATTGAGTTGATCATTGTACTGTTGTCAAAATAAACGCTGCGGCAGGCGTCGGGCCGGCGCGGCGCCTGTAGAGCGCAGTCCTGGCGTTCGTCATTTCGACCGCGCCGCGGCGCAAGCGTTGCGTCGGCGCCGCGTCGACGTTGCGTCGGCGCCGCATCGACGTTGCGTCGACGTCGCGTCGGCGTTGCGTCGACGTCGACGCTCAAAGAACGCTAGTGTGGGGTTACGCTTAGGACCGCGATAAAATTTAATCGCGTGGCGCATGCTAAGCCCGCAGATTACCGATTGAGTGAAAGCACGGTTTAAAATAATAAAAGGCCTGTGCTCTTTATATTTCTTACCTTAATGGATAGAGATAATAAACAAAATAGTAGCAGTAATTTAACTAGGTATGATTACTCATTTAAAATACATACTATTATTTCATATATTATTTATTACAAAATAAAATTTACCGTATATGTTGAAATGATACTAACAAAATAATACGGAAATTATCCGATAAACAACATTATGAATTCAATAATGTAGGAATATTTTTGAAAAGTAATTTGTAATTGTAATGTTTTATAACTTATTACTTAAGAATCGGAAACTGTAACTAACAGCTATGGATCAAGGTTATCCGAAATAAAACATTTTTATTTTATTTTAAAATTGTATACCATTTATTGTTGATGAATTATACTTAAGTCCACATATAGGCACTATTAGCATATGTAGCTATTCTGTTCAAAATGTATGTCCGCGATGCAGAGTAAGTACAGACAAAAGCACGTCAGACTACACATTTTAAACATTGCACCGACCTTATGTCTTGTGCATAAGAACTAATATTAAACTACACGTGTTTACGTTGCCGTGCAGTCGACTGTACCCGCAAACTTTGTTTTCCAGACTAATAACTTACCTCAAGCAAATGTTGACACTAATCAAATCTTGAGTCGTAAATTATAAACTAAGAATGTGACATTCTTATAAATACATATTTAATTCTCATATTAAAACAAGAGTTTATTTTTATACCGATAACAAAATGTTATTGGCGATTAAAATAAGTCGACGGGTCAAAACGCGACAACATTTTTTAATAGTTAATACGAACTACTTGCTGCCGACGTTTCGGTTAGGTTGCACTTACCGTGGTCACGATATGACTCTAAATTCTATGTTATTGGCAAGTTTCATTTCACGGTCGAAGTTTAAATATGTGTGCACCTAAACATTTAGGTACCATATTCGTTAGTATATTGGCATTCGGTCAAACCTGGTAAGTCGTTGACCCTTTCCCTTCACATTCAGGGAGCCCTGGGGCCCGAGATTTTCTTCATAGCATCATAGTGATTAAACTAAACATAAGGCGATTTATATAGGATGATGTCATTCTGTCTAGTCTGTGTGTTTCGTTACCTAACTTTTCCTAAAAGGCTAGACTATTTTAGATAGTATCCGTATTATTTTTAAACGTTATGGCAAACTAGGGATTTCGAACTCCAATTAATCGTATAGCTTTGAGTTAATTAATAAAATAAGGAAAAGTAATCGATGCTTAATAGTATGTCTATCAAGATATTAATGTTTTGCTCGTTTTAATTTTAATCTTCGTCATAAGAACTTCTTTCCTTCACATCCGAAGAAAGACCTAAATTTCTAATCAATCGCAAAATCGAATTTCATTTTAAAAAAAAACCTACCATCTGTTGTGCGCTTAAGGATAACATTTGCGAAACTTCAATAACTGGACAACGGAATAAAGACCTTCAGACGAATATTAAATCCAACAACGAGGTCGCATATAAATAAACCTCAAGTTAAGCTGGTTTACTTGCAAAAAATGGAGACAATGCGTTTATTTAAAGTATGTACCTATCACAACTCGCGACGTCCGCGGTCCGAGAGCCCTAAGGCGTAATGTGCTATGAACGTAACGGGTCTGAGTCAGCAGTGACTCATCGGACACAACATGTTTACATAACATCCCCCTGCTATGTGGTACCTTTCATAAACACGTACAAACCACTTAGAACTTTAACTTGACACACTTATGACACATTTTAAGAAACGCCGGAAATGAAGTGTTAACCTGTATTCTTAATATCAAATCATAACATCTGATTCATCAGATGTTTTGATGGCGTTACTTACCTCTTTTTATTCATATTTTAAACACGAATGTTTGTATGGATGGCAATGTGAAACATTGTCTTTGACGTTATAACTATTGGATGGATGGCTAAATTTGATAGATAGGTAGGTATTTAAAACAATTAATACTTTTTATCCTGAAATAACGCGAATGATGCTACCGCCAGCTTCCGCTAGCTATTTATAACATTGTGAATTCTAATTGATGTGGCAAAGGTTCAATGCGTTTTTAATAAATTACTATTTCGTCTTTATTTGATGAATAGAATAGAAAACATCTTTATTCATGTAAACTTTACAAAAGCACTTATGAATCGTCAGTACAAATTAAGTTTTCTACCGCCGTGTTCGGAATATTGATCATGTCGAGAAGAACAGGCAAGAAACTCGATACTTACTCTTTTCAATGTAACAATGTTCCCTTATACTAGGTGCTTAAATAAAATATACAAAGCTTATATAAAACATTTCCGAGAATTAAAGTTATTCTAGTCCCATACATTTTTGTCATTTAAATAATCATCAATTTTGTAGATGAATCCATAACACTCGCTTAGGCATCAAAATATTATCAGAGATATAAAATGATAACAATGCCGTAAAAGATAATGATATACCTATTCTAAATATAAGATATATTCGATTAGCACTATCCTTGTTAAAATTTAATTACCTATCTACCCGCTAAAATACAAATTTGGTAGAATGCACAAATCAGGAGACTATTATTATACTTATATGTTTGTTGCAACTCTGACACAAATTACATAAAGCGTTCACATACAATAAATATGTATGTTGAACGAATGTACGACACGACTTCTTTTGGTCTATTTGATTTGTTATTCATTCAACCAATCAATGCTGCTAATGAAATTACAAGACCACCCAAGCAACTTTAATGTGTCGTATAATGTAACAAATTGTTTGAACCTGGCATTAAATTAACATTACCCTTAACATTCTTATCGAAGTAATAAAATACCTATATTCGGTTCGATTAGAGAGGTAGTTAAAGTTAAAATGTATAATACGTAAAATATAATATGCGAAAACATTATTAAGAGTGGATTATGTATTTTAGTATTTAAGGTCAGTCAATGGCTTTATTATGTAGTGCGAGAGTTTCGTTGTTGCATTTCATTTAACAGCTTTTTCTTTTTTTAGAAGATTACCTTTGTTTTTTCCGACATCAGGATAAGAGGTATATGCAAAAAACCCAATATGTTTCGATTGCATTAAAAGCTTGATTATTTTGAGATACGGAATCAAATAAGCCAGCAATTCAAAAGACCAGTAAAATGTATCTGAGTTGTGCTATGGATTATTTATAATTTAATTCGTTTCAATTTATAATTGTAGGCACTAATTTTATATAACTTTGGCAGTACATACATACTTTTGACTAAAACTACAGACTATGTAAGAAATTGTTTTTCCAAACCCTTAAATAATATTATGACGTGTGCATAAATAATACTAAAAGGAGCAACTTTCCTACAAGCACCCTTATTTACAATGTCGAAAACGTATTCGAATACAAAAACTATGCTTTTACTTAACGATTGGACAGTGTCAAGAGCATAGACTTTTTGTTATCAGACGATTAATTGTTATCTTCTTAAACATAATACAATTTCGTATCTACCGAAAGCCCAACCATCGTCCACATTTGGGCCAATGGTCCTCGTGCAACAATTATGAGATAAGACAATGCCGAATCAAGAAGAACGCAAAATTTCATTGTCGTCCGTACCCTTAGCGATATAGTCCTATGCTAAAATACATAAATTTCTTTTGTATCATATGCGGATGAAATAGGGTCGTTTTTCTAGACATCGTCCGAGTTGTGACACTTCAGCACTGGGGGTAATAGCTGGTAAGATTGTGCACAAATTACTGTAATTTGAGGCGATTTTCCTTTAGCGAACTTAAATATTCACGCTTGTACACTTTATTATGGAACGTGGAATTTTTTAATAAGCGATGCTCGCTGTAAAGTGGGTTAACTGTTTTTAAAGTAGGACATTCAATGTATCGAGTTAATATAAGATTAATTAAATTGTGATGTAAATTATAAAAGACATATGTATACTAATATTACAAAGCTGAAGAGTTTGTTTGTTTGTCATAACGCGCTAGTCTCAGAAACTACTGGTTCGTATACATTATTTTTGTGTTAGATAGTCCAATTATCGAGGAAGGCTTTATAGACTATACGAGTAGGTATAATATCACAAAGCAACAAGTAGGAGCAATAATTCAGTGTAATCTGAAAAAAACAGGAGTCATATAAAAGTAAATTTATGAACTCTACTCGATTGGTCTTGCACCACTAAACGTGTCATATAGGTAGGCACATTAAAGTTAAATTCATGTATAATGTATGTAACATGATCCAAGTATTTTAATTAAAATATTACAAAGAATAACTAGGTTTTTAATTCATATAGGCAGAAAAATCGTGTTACATTTATTGCCAGTTGAATGAATTCAGTTAGATTCAATTATCGCTTTAGTGTAACATAATGACACGCATTCTAGTTGCGTTTTATTTTACACTACACATGTTGCGATTTTATTTAATCGTTAAATTAACTGCTGGATAACAAATATCTTATGTCAACAGAAATAAATTTAATATAAAAAATATTGAGATATACCTAATAAAACTGATCCAATGCATCTAAGAGCTTGTTTTATGGAAATCATGATATATTATAAGGAATTGCCTGCAGGTTAATTTTGATATATAACTGAGTTTTTATCATAAAGATTATGATTTATTAAACTAAACATGGACACTTAAGGGAAGCTGGATGTTTTTATGCCAATAATTAAACAAAAACGTACGAAGTAAAACAATCTAATTAGGTAAAAATTGTGCGAAATACAGCTGCAATACGCTCAATGAAACGTAACTTTCTATAAAGCTTCTACAGAAGTCCGAATGACGTCACATGATATATCGGTACTCTTTGTTTAACCAATAACTTTGTCATCATAACTCGCGATAATTATCATTTATCCATTACTTCTGCTGAGAAACATTTTTGTAAACAATTTTTACTCCAAAAATTTCACTCATATTTTTCACAGTACAGCCATTAGGTTAGTATTCCATCGGAGTACTGCACAAATACGATCAGCATTGCTTGGCGAGGCCATTGCTCCCAGAGCCGAATAGTCACTACCGATGGTAGGTAATGCTTATGCGATTAGAGGACCGTTGACCCGGCAGGAAGACAGACTGACAAACGATTTTTAACCAGTCTGGCACATTGATGTACGGTACGGGACTTCCATCCAACTTAGCCTCTTTTGAAACAAAAAACAAGCTTAGGTAATTCGTCTTTTAAAACTGAATAATGTTGGAAAAAAAGTCTATTACGTTTAATATCCGGTTCCAATATTTGATAAACCACCCGTTCAGTTACGGATAGTAATAAATTATATACGGATAGTAATAAGCTAAAAACGACTGACGGACGAGTGATGACAGCTGATATGGAAAGTAAATTATGGAACGTTAATAACGACTCGTAGTCGGTTGGAGAAAAACGGATAGAAATTTTTGACACATTACGAATCGTAAAATATTGGAACTGTTGGAGGTTTTTTATCCCTTTAGGTATGTCAGTACAATCATACCCCAATTCTTAATGTATCTTAGTAAAGGAGAGAAGATTTGTACCATAGTCTGTTTTCCAAAATGACCAGTTGAGAATCGAAATCAAAACCATTTACGAAATCGCCTATGATGAGCAGATAAGTGCAAGGTAACCAAATACCTACTATCGAAGTCAATAAGAAAAACCATAGCTAGGTTAGTAATGAACGAATGTAAAAATCAAACAATAAATATTCCAATAAAGTGCCTTTTCCAGTTATGTTATTTTAATTCTCATAGGCAGCACTCAAGTGTGCCATTGTGCGATCATAATGGCAAACATCAAATTGCCATTAATTGATATTCTTGCCGTAGCTTTCAAAAAAATTTTTTATCAAAGTATATTTTGACTTAGCATAGTGTCGTTGTAATCAGCATAATGCACCTAGTCGATAGTGGTAACGGTAAGATTACGTAGTAATTTCTTATGTGGTAAGACGCTTTCCTTTAAATATTTATGTTACATCATCACAATCAAATTTACCATTAAATGAAATGTTCATACATGAAGTCTACTGCGCTAGAAAATATTTTCATCTATTTCTCAAAGGACAGTCCGCCGGTTTTTAAACGACTCATAGCAATTTGCCAGACATCGACCTAACCTAACAATTGCCGAGATTATATAACAAGTTTAGCCGTCTACGAAACCAACAAAAGGTTTAATTCTAGGTTCAGACTTACAAGGTTTATTACGTAATATACGCATTCAGTACAATTGGTGCAATTCTCAATGTATTCGCCTGTGAAGCGGATTCCGAACGGTTCATAATAATATGGAAATTCAAGACATGCTGGGATGTGAATCTGAGAGAATTCATTTGCATTTATGACTCATGTTTAAACTTTATTAGTGAATAAATTGCTCTAATGAAATGTTGTGTAATGTTCTTTTCATAAATAACAAGATAAAGATAAATAACAGTTATTAAAAAAAAGTAAAGTAATTGTTTAGAAGTACGTTCTAATCTCGAAAAAAAAAAACAAAATATGCTTGGCACCTAAGGGTAATTTATAAATAATAAATAAATAAATATTGGACAACATCACATACATTGCTCTGATTCTGTGGTAAGTAGCTAAAGCACTTGTGTTGCAGAAATCAGAAACAACGACGGTACCACAACACCCAGACCCGAGACAATACAGAAAAGTTCGTGTCCCATATTGACTCTACCGGGGATCGAATCCGGAACCTCTGAGATGGGGCGACGCCAAAGTCCGGCACGCTCGCCACTCGGCCACGGAGGTCGTCTCGAAGAGAGATATTAATATGCGTAAAAATTTTACATTAGTTACAGTACTTTAATTTCTAAATTTAGTAGGTCAATAGACATTAAGGAAATTCTGTTCCGTGGTGTGCTAAAAACGTCTGTTTAATGTGATCTTTTAAGCACAATATTGGAACGAAAAAATAATTCAAAAACAGTCCCGAAATGCAACAATCTACAAGGTCGTCGCGGTCAAAATATTGCGCACTTAACTTATTCGGGCATATTACCAAAATTGTTTCACAAGACTACCAGATCCAAACCAGTATTTAGTTATTTGAAAAATAAAAATTAATTAAATATCTATAAAATAACTATTTGTAGATTAACAACGGACAGATAGTTCTAAACATGGTAATCTGGAGGTTTAATGTAGCGAGATAGTACTGAGGAGTGCAAGAACTATTTATTAATGGAGACTGTACTTCACTGAGCGAACCTCATAGGTATGATAAGTCCAGATAAAATAAGTATACAACCACTTGACGAATCCATAAAGCTAAATGTATTTCCTTTGCCGATACTTCAAAGGAACTCATACAAACGATAAACACATTTGTACCAACAAGGGGATAGCTGTTATAAATTATTTACGCTGTCTCAGTTGAAGTAACTGAAAATAAAATTGATAATGGTGTTTAGTTATAAATAATAGGAAATAAAGTAAAGTGAGTATTATGATTCATTAAAATTGTGCTACTAATTATGCATCGTAATTATAATCATAAGTAAACCAAAACCAACGCCAGCGCCAACATTTTTAATTTAATTCGATATCGGAGTCTTTCATTGGCAATAGGATACTGTCTACATAATCTATACTAATATTATAAAACTGAAGAGTTTGTTTGAATGCGCTAATGTCAGGAACTATTGGTTCTAAATGAAAATTTATTTTTGTGTTGTACAGTCCGTTTGAAGTGAAGGCTTTAGGCTATAAAACATCATGCTACGACCAATAGATGCGAAGAATCGATGGAAAATGTAAAAAAAAACGCTCGTCATTAAAGCGAACTTTAAAACTACCATTTTGATGTATCGCACTATTTACAGTCCTCCTGAGAGAGTACTTTATATCAGGAGGAGGAGGCCACAATTTTATAACAACTATTCTCACAACAATTATGAAGAATGGGAGTCATCGTCAAAACTCATATAATTAAGGAAAACTCTAGCCAGAACTGACGTTTGAACTAAATTCTGTTCTCTTATGTGGATATGGCTTTTCTCTTTCAAGTGTCATAACCTCGGATTAGCTACTCATTGCGTCGTCTATATCTTCCCAAGAGGGGGCTCATAACCTAGATATAAAGCTAGAGGAAGTTTTTAAGCAATATTAGATTGAATAACAGTCATTCCGGTCGTACAGGCAAAAGCACGTCAGACTACACAGTTTGGACCCGCTTTTATATCGTACGTATAAGTTCTAATTTCGAACTGCAAGTGACACTTGAGCTGTTGACTGTACGAAATAGGGCAAAGCCAAATAGAACTATCTTCCTCTATAATAGTTAGTTCCAGGCAGTTTAACTAATAAAACAGCTCGTAAACGTCAGTTAGAACAATGTAGTGGTTAACAGGGTCCATAATTGGGGGGATTTGATTGACGACCTTCACATAAATCGAGGACACTAGAGGTGTATGTAAGTTTATTATGTTGTTATCTCTTTGCAAGGGGTGAGAGCCATCTGCGCCCCCCCGAAAGCTCGATGAAGATGATAACGCTTCGCAGCCATCATCAATAATCAGATAGGAAAAAAGAACTCTTTGCATCACTGGGATAACGACTACGATGTGAAGATTGTTAAATTTTAGAACAAAGAGTAATCTTATCATAAAACAGTGATTTCGAAAATATTATCGGTACATAACGTGTTTTCTTTCTACAATCCCATTTATTCTAAAGTTTCAATTATATTATTCAAAGACATACGCAGATAATACACCACTGCAATATTAGAAGGAGTGTTTATTTTTCCTTATGCACCAGCATTATAAAAAATAAACACTCCTGTTTTTGCTCACTGCATAATTAGTTAGGTGCATAATTTTCTTAAAATCGTGCTCTATTTAATTGGATTAATTAATAAAATACTTAAAAAATATTTTCAACATTTTTTTTTATAATGCACTCCAAGATTGACTTCATCCCACCTGATGTTAAGTGGTAATGAGCTTAAGGGCGAAAAGTATAGCATAGTAAAACTGTTACTAGACTTGTCGCCCTTACCTTGAAGGCTTGACCCCTAGCTACTAACGTAGCACCCCCCAAGAGCTCTGGAAACCTTACTCACACGCAGGAACACAACAACACAGAAGTGATTGTTATTTGGCTGCGGTCTTCTGTAAGGTGGAGGTATTTCACCAGTCGAGCTGCTCCAGTTCGAGCGATAAATCTTAAAAATAACATAAGTAAATAGTATGCATTCTAAAAGTACATACACATATCTTGTGCAAATTAATGTATTATATCCACACATATTACTACAAGGAATATATTTGTACGGTAAACATTGTCCGCCTGTCTAGATAAGGAACAAATGAAGCAGTTCGTATTAGAATTCTGTTTTGTTTAACTAAATATTGAATTGAAGATTTCCTTGTAAACATCAACTTCGAAATATTTGTTTGACACTTGTATTCAGGTAGCCTTTCTTCATAAACGTTTAACTAACAATTTAATTGATTTGTACTATTTTTGTTTGAGAAACAGACGCCTTTTCATTAATCAGGGCGACAGGAATAATGACTGAGTCAGAAGTCGCCCAAGCCCAGCCTAAGTGGCTCACTTATTAAGTGGCCAACCTATTATTTAGGTTAATTTAGTATTTTTTGATGTTCCTTTAAATATAACCCTTTTGCTTTAGTAAAAATATCCTCTTGTATGTTTTATTTTCCGTATTACTCACTTGCCTTTGTTGTTTTTTTTTTTGCAACCATCGATCATTGTTACCAATCGAAAAACCATGCGCAAATGGAAAAAAACTATTTGTTGGAAAATTAATTGGGGTAACGTAGAGTTGTTATAAAAATAATACACATACATACGACCCGATTCCAAAATAAGTAGTTCCATCACTTATGTTACGTAAACTAAAATTGAAATCAGTGCCAAAAACAAATGTTCATAATGATGATTGGTGAAATGATTTGGAATCAAACCCATGACCCCTGCGACAGAGGACAGGTCACTACCAAACGCGCCACCGAGTCGGCAAGTTTGGGAACCTCTCACATCTATACTAATGTTGTTAAGCTGAAGACTGTTTGTTCGCGCTAATCACAGGAAGCACTGGTTCTAATTTAAAAAATATGTTTGTGTGAGACAGACCATTTATCAAGGAAGGATTTAGCCTTTATAACAGCACGGATCGACCTATAGAAGCGAGGAATCATTGGAAACTGTAAAAATTGGAGGATAGTACTGGTGCGAACCCGCAGTCAGCCCGCTAGTGTTTCCATAAATTCGAAAACGCCACGTTCCGCTGTCATCGCCCCGCTCCACCTGGTTCCTGGTTTCCACGAGCCCCTGGTAAGGTCAGGTCGGCAACAATGGCCTGTGAACCGTGCCATGTGAAACTAGCGGTGCTCAGCAATGCGCCTGCGCACGGAATAGACCACTCGCTAATTACCTACTGTTAGCGGGTTTTTTCTTGCAAATGGGATCGTTAGGGTTATAAAATGTAAAAGTTTAGCCACGGCATGCTTACTTTGCTTAGAGGCTTCATAAGTACTCAACTGAGTACTTACTGATGCCTGAGATCTGTTGACATTTTGCACTTTGCCGATTGTACTGACGATTTGTAGTTGTCATCAACCATTTTCATATTCATAGTAAATTGTACCTACTACAGTGTACTACCTACTTCAGCACGTCTAATACCAGGTTCCAATATTGTACGATTCGTAATGTGTCAAAAATGACAATCCGATTTTCTGCAACCGACTACGAGTCGTTAATACCGTTCCATAATTGACTTTCCATATTAGCTGTCATCAGTCGTCTGTCGGTCGGTTTGAGCTAACGCCTCGTATAATATAGTATTACTATACGTAACTAGAACGGATCGTTTTTCAAAAATTACATAGGTCCCATGATTTCATTCTTTTTCTTACGATCGCATCACGGTAAACACTTGTATGTAATTCTTATTCGTTCATATGTCCATGACATATGCGCGGTACAGTGTCAATGTGTATATCTGGAGTTCTATTGCCTAAGTTTCTTTCATTGCAACATCTAATTTTTAAAGAGAACACAGCGTTATAACATAGGTACATTTTACCATAAACATAAAAGACAACTAAAATGCCCTTAGGACTATTATAGTCAATAATAGCTACTTGTATGTAGGTATTAATCTCCTTACTGATTCTACACAAATAACTATCAAAATATTACGCAATCTGGTGAGTTAAACATGTAATAATATATATAATTTTTAATTTATCAACTTCCGCTCGAATATCACTTCTCGGAACGCGATTTAAAACACTAATGAACGGAACATTATTTAATGTTGAAAAATAAAATCACTCTTTACTTAATTAGAGTGGCTATTCTACTGCTAAAATCTAAATTACCCACTTGGGTATATTTGTTATATACAGAATATCAATGGATCAGCATACTATTATGACTATACATTCACATACTAATTTTAGTGAGCAAATATCTGAATCGGATCTGTGACAATAAGTGGTTTTACATAAAAATAATATTGAGTATGTACAAATAAATACGTTTGAAATCCTAGTCAATGAAAACTTGTATTATGCCGTAATATACTAATTAAATTATTTTATACATGTGGTATCATCTAACTTCTCCTAAACGGATGGACAGATTTGTACGAAGATTTTGTGCGTGCAATTGAGAAAATACTAGAAAGATGGCGGCTTAATCGTGTTATCATCGATAAAACAGTACAAATAGTGACGCCATATTATAAGCATAAGTACCAACGGCGGATTCACTCAAAATGCCTGCGACATATAAAGGAAATCTTATCAAAGCAGAATAAATACATGTTAGTCTCATACGTAATGCAGTCTATCAAACATCTACCCGATACATTATTAATGAACTATGACTACATCGACAAAGGTAGCCCTTTGTCTATCACAAAGACCAGCTAAGTGGAACGCGGGCCAGGAAATCTAAAAGTCAAGGTACGAACACAATGAGGGAACCGGTTGCAAAACGACCCGAAGATCTAGATCAGAAACCAATTAATTGTGCAACCTGCCTTTCTCCGTTTGTGCTTAGTTTACGTGTGTTGATTTCAAATTCGCGCATTCGTTATCTGGTTGCGTGTTTTGGTGTAATACACGTAACTTTTCGCCTGCCAACTCTTAATTTCTTACACCACAGATACTATCGCTGTCAGTTGACATCAATTGTTAATTGTGTTTATGTTCAATGCGTCCATATCTATACATACAAGAGGAATTAAAAGAGGTAGGGCATAGCAGTGTCGCTCGAACTGGAGCAGCCCGACTGGTGAAATACCTCCACCTTACAGAAGACCGCAGTCAAATAACAATCACTTCTGTGTTGTTATGTTCCTGCGTGTGAGTAAGGTTTCCAGAGCTCCTGGGGGGTGCTACATTAGTAGCAGGGGTCAAGCCTTCAAGGTAAGGGCGACAAGTCCAGTAACAGATTTATTATGCTGTACTTGTCACCTTTAAGCTAGGACCTCATTACCGCTTAACATCAGGTGGGATGAGGTCAATCTTGGAGTGCAATATAAAAAAAAAATACAAACATATAAATGAAATTGTAGTGTATGTTTTTAATGGAATAATCGCGTTTTACTACATGCATACAAATAAATATGCGGTACATACACCAATTACATTTTTTACAATTTTGTCTGTCTGTTTGTTGAGGCTAATCTCTGAAATGGCTGGACCGATTACAACTGGAAATTTTTGATAGGAAGCTGATGTAAAAACCACTATTATTTAAAAAATAAATATTTTGCTTTCGAAATAAAATTCGAAATCCTGATGCTACCAAGAACGAATTCGCGCGCACAGCCAGTCTTCAATTTAAATGGATATCATATCATTGAAAGTAATCAATTCCTTTTTAAAACGATTACAATTCCGCATATTGATACGGTCACAAATACATCATACTTTACGGCTTTGTATCGTTCTTAATGCGTAGGCCGCAAGCACTAATATCGATCTGGAAGTGTTTACCGTGAGATGCAGTTGACGATATGTACCTATGTACCATTAATTATGTTCAATTGATGACGCATCTGGATAATTTCATTCGTCATTTGTCTGCTACTAATACTTTATGAACGCTAGTACATAATTATTGTCTCTAAGGTTCACTTTAGAATGATGTTGCATACATATAAGTGCACGTCACTGTAAATAGTACCATAAGGTATATTTCGTGACTTTCTCTCAAACAGTAATCCGACTTTATTTAATCCATTACAATAGTAAAATGACGCACGACAAAATATCCGGCCACAAATGGAAGAATTTAATTGGATCAGCCTGTCTAAGCCGTTAAAAGCAAGCTTTCCATGTCTGAGTCTTCTAGATCAATGGCTTATACCTTTCAGAAGCGCCTGATTGACAGTCAGCTCGTGGGCCACCCAAATACAGTCGCCTTTGGAGATAAAATTATAATTATCGTTAAAGTCCCACGTATCTGGAAAAATTCGATTATACTGTGGAGAGTAGGATGGAAAAGGATGCTATGGGTCTCCGGTTTTCCCAATGCGCCTTTACTAGGCGATGAGAAGGTGAGAGGGGTTTTTAGTTAGGGTAGTCCCCGCTCCTACTGAGCGGGGGAGGCCAACATACGCCACTATCGTCCCAACGGCAGTGGTACGGTACGAAAGGTATTTCCCCCCCATAAAAATGGATGGATAAGGATGGTCGAACTAATTAATTTTATTTTTCACTAGCTGTTTGCCGCAGCTTCGCAAATAACGATACCGATGATAGTAAATTAATTATTATTTTTTTAAGATTTTTACCATAAACAGACTATTGAGAATGAAAATCAGTCGAGTCAAATTTTTAAAAGGGCATTTGACCTTAACCTTATATAGGCTTTCAAATGTCTAAAGATAATTACTATGGAATTCCGGCTCACAACGTAGAAATCTTTATTCAATAAACTATAGTTTAAGATAGAAGTTTTAGCATTCCCGATTGTTGTAAAGTGCACCTTGCGTAGGTTGAGGGTCCTGATAACAGGGTTATCAGCTCGTAATCAGCGAGCCAGCTGTTCACTCAGTCTACCTATAGCTTGCACGTTTTATCGTATCACTTGAGTGACTAACCCCAACACTACATACACGTCAGATTTTGCACTACTATTTGAAGTATCGATTTTACAGGAAAGAGGAAACATGTGTAAACTACAAGCTGAATCTAATTTAAGCAGGGCATATCCCGTTAGTATTACAAGCGTCGAATTTTGTATCGCTGTTGATGTTACCTACTGAATGAATTTGTATAAAATTTTATAGATAGACGAGACACTTTTAAGGATACTTTTTATCCCAAAATAACGCGAGAAGTCGCGGGAAACAGATTGTCAGTAATATTTATTCATAAAACATCGATCCATAATTTTTCAGATTGATTTTGGGACCTTTGCATAAGTATTTTACCATGGATTACAATAACACTGTCATCTCTCTCAACACTGCCTCTGTCATCAACAGATTTTATACTAAAATCTAGATCTTGTGTAAATCCCAACCGGTATTATCAGGTCTTGTCGAACATTTTATCTTTTCTCAGAGAAAATACCATTAGTCTTCGACGATTTTGCCGTGACAATAGAAGTGACATTTTTTTGCTTTTTTTCATCAAATTAAAGGGCTTGATTATTACGATCAAATGCGTCGACTTCCTTGGCAATAGGCCAAAGCCCGAGACAACACTGAAATTTTTTAACTCACCTTAACGGTAAGTCTTCCTCAGTCATGCGAACCTTTGTTTAACCATTTATATTCCGTCCCAAGGACGGTATCGATCAAAGACGGCCATGGGTGCAAGTAACATTAAAAAAAACGACTTTGTTATCGACGTCACGCCATACACCGGATACGGGATGCAGCAGTGATAATGCAACAATAGAGGTATAAACTTGTCGTTTATGTGCGACGTAGCAAAAGCACCGATAACTGTACATAACATGCCGGAGCACGGTGCGACTTTGTTGCATTCTGTAATGCGCTAAAATTGGCTACTTGACAGTTTTTGAAAAAGTATTGTAAAATGTGCGCCCGTTCATTTTATATCCCAAGCAATTCGATTTATCTGGAAATAATGTAAATAACCAGAGAAAAATAAGATTTTGTGTAACACATTTAAAAAGCGCGCGAAAACGCCTAGTCGCGTCATTGTTGCAATTATGACGTCAACGTCCTAGACAACGAACCGATATGCATAGGAACGACTTAATTAAGATAAACGGAAAATGTTTCAATAAATTCTTTATACGATTAGAGACACAATAATTCAATTTAATCGGTAAAATAATCATTGTTTCGCCACATTAAAATAAATAATTTTCGCCGACAGCTGTTATTTCCGAATTGCAATGGTGGTTTCCGTTTCGGGTCTTTTGTTCCACAGATAAAAAAACTAAAATTTATTTTGCAAAAATAAAATACTAACTATGCTTTTAATTAAAAAGTAAAAATGCAAAATGATTACTTAACTAATAAGCTAACATATCTAACACTTTTCATATTTTATTGTTAACACTGTCAAGTAGCCAATTGGCATTTACTGTGATTTTTTTCTTATCTGCCTATCGGTGTTAGAAAGAAAGAAACATTTATTTAATGACATTACATACATCACATTTATAGAAAATCGACGTATTAATAAAACTATGTCACTTAAAAGGCAAATAAATTCAATGTTCAAATAATTTGAAACAAACTTTTCTCGACACAGGTATCAACCAAGGTACTCGAGCTCATGATCCGGTACTTAAACTCGAGATCTTGACTAGACCATCAAGATAGAGACTTTGTGCTTGTGTTACATTCGTGGATTTTGTTTCTTTTATTGAATGAAAATATTTGATATTTAATATACGGTCAGACTACTACAGAAAGTAATTTCCAGTCCAATAGGTATATCTACCTTTGACATGATTCTGAACCGTGTATATAAAATGTACAACGGTAAATCTAATTAAACATTTTAATTTCTCAAATCAATAAAAAATAATGCAAAACCTCCGTAAACACAATTTTATATACCTTTATTGTATTTTATTTTCAAAAATTAACAATGCTGTTTAGGACATTCACGCATTTTTCCCCAAACCAATTAAATTTAACTATCCATTATTATATTTACTTACCGGTTAGATAACCTTGTATTTTAGTTAGTTATTGATTACATCAATTCCTAATTAGTGCTTGTTTATAAAATTTTATTTTAGCTATTATAGACGTAAAATCAACTAAACATGAAAAAGGAATTGAAATGAATGCATATCAAATAGTTTAACGCAACAAGCATTAAAAGTAATTTAATAAACACCATGAAATGGAAATGTGCAGTTTACTCGTTTATTAGGTCATGCTAAAACGATTACAAATATCAACAATATTTTTTACAGACCTAACTTAACAATACAAACAATTGTATACTCTAGGATACAATTATTATGAACTAGCTGTCCCGGCGAACTTCGTAACGCCTATTTTTTTAGTTTCTAACCTTTTAAATCTTCCCTGGACCTCCACAATTATTTCAGAACCAAGATTAGTCAAATCGGTCTAGCTGTTCTCGAGTTTTAGCGAGACTTACGAACAGCGATTCATTTTTATATATAAGAAGAAGAAGACTAGCGTCCCGTCATGGCGTCGCATGCGTACTGTACCCGTTTTTCCCACATTTTCCATTTATTCACGTTTCCTATTTTGTCGTAGCGTGGTGTTACATAGCTTAAAACCTTTCTTTATATGAAGTATCCAAGACAAAAAGATATTTCAATTCGAACCAGTAGTTTCTAAGATTAGTGCGTTCAAACAAACAAACAAACTCCTCAGCTTCATGGTATGGATCAGAGCTGTCCAACCTAGATGGGACCCAGGGCCAACAAAACTGGCTAAATAAATTGGGGGGCCGCAAAATATTTATAAACGTAAAATACAGATATAATAGGTATCATTATTTTATTATCTACTTTTTCATTAATTTGTCTTTTACAATTCTGTCAACATTTAATCTGATCTGTTCAGCCAGAAACTGAGAATCTTGCATTTTCTTTTGTAGCTCGGAAGTGACAGATGGTATTTTAATTTTTAGAAATAAAGGTATTTCTTTTCTTAAAGCGTAAAAGCGTTGCAAACACTGTTCAGCACTCAGCCATCTGATTTCTGAATGTCGAGTTTTCGAGTGAATAGTGATGTGTGCGGCGGCGTGATCAAATACATACCCAAAACAATTTAATTTCGTCGCGCGAAAAATAATTGGCTATCTAAACAAAGAAGAAAAAAAAGATTCTGCAGGCCGCAACAATTCAAGGCCATGGTTTGTATTGTACAGCCCTGGTATAGATAACGAAACAATGTTACTATTTAAGCTTAACCACTGATGGTCAGTTACTCATTTACATTATCATAATTTATGTCTGACGGTTATCATAATGACTAATGTTATGAAACATAAATTATAATTATTAATTATTAATTTTTAATTATAAATAAAAGAAGATATATTTTAATGAACCGTAATCAAAACTAAATAAAAAATTGCGCGTGATTCATACGTACTAGTTATACCTAGATAATGAACTACGTTAAGAAATTATCTCTTTTGTATTTTAAAAGATCATTTGCAGATATAATACAGACCGTATATTCACAGATTGTTTCTTAATTTTACTCACAATAACAAAACCACTGGTTTAAAGACTACTTTTTTCATGAATTTACTTTTTCATAAAATAAAAAATAATAATAAATGAGCCAGACGTCCACACCCATGACCTGGTCTCAGACTAAGGTTTTACCTTGTACTATGAGTACCAGACGACGAATACTAACTGGGGGCGTTATCCCAGTACACCCAAAGCCAAGTCAATTTAGAAAAGTTCGTTTTCCATATTGACCTGACCGGGAATCGAACCCGGGACCTATCGCGCTTTGGTCGCCTACCTTAGCCACTGCGCCACCGAGGTCATCTATATATAAAAAAAATCCTTGTATGTATTTCGACAGATTGAAATAGATACAAATATTATAAAGGTGAAGGGTTTGTATGTTTGAACGTGCTAATCTCAAGAACTACTGCATCTAACTAAACGGATTATATTTTTGTTATGGATAGTCCTTTTATCTAGGCAGGCTTTAGGCTAGCATCACGCTGCAACCAATAGGAGCGAAGAATCAGTGGTAAAAGATTAATAAAACCGGGGATAGGCCGCTTATTATTATTATTATTTTTTTATATTGCACTTCAAGATTGATCTCATCCCACCTGATGGTAAGTAATGAGGTCCTAGCTAAGGGTGACAAGTACAGCATAATAAATCTGTAACTGGACTTGTCGCCCTTACCTTGAAGGCTTGACCCCTGCTACTAATGTAGCACGCCCCAGGAGCTCTGGAAACCTTACTCACACGCAGGAACACAACAACACAGAAGTGATTGTTATTTGGCAGCGGTCTTCTGTAAGGTGGAGGTATTTCACCAGTCGGGCTGCTCCAGTACGAGCGATAAATCGCTATGCCCTACATCTCTTAAAATTAAAAATTTTACGGTAAATTTTCCCACTTCCATCATTATGTATCAGAATTGTATGTAAAGAAACTACTTATCGTGGAAAGTTATATACGTAGTTTATCTTTTAAATTCGAATAACAATTGCACAGTTTCAGCTGTCAATTATATCCACAACTCGACACTCCCACCTTTCTAGATTCTTATCACAACGAGGCACGGAAGTCGATGTAGACCAGTGGTTCTTAACTGGTGGCCCGCGGACCACCGGTGGTCCCTAGAAGCACCCTCAGTGGTCCACGGAGCCATCCTAACAAAAAAGTTTGTCCAATCACAAAAGTCGCAATAAAATCTGTAACAATCTTTCAATTTACCGATGGAACTATTGAATAATTGTATGCGTGAATTGGAACAACTTTCTATTTATTTACATAGGTAGATACGTACTTAAAAAAAACTACAAACTAATTTGCCAACTTGGTGGTCAATGGCAAGACTGAACTTGTATTAAATGGTCCGCCATAGCAATAAGGTTAAGAACCACTGATGTAACCAATCTAAGCCCATTGAAGTAGGCAGGGGGCACATAGAATTCCGTTGGCATAGAAAAACCAGTATGAAGAGTACCTTCCTTAAGAATCAACATTAAAGCTATACAAATGTAATTTCTTACCATTTAATGAAGAAAGCACCTATTATGAGAACCACAAAGCATGGCGTCTGTTCTATGCTCTTTTAACAAATTAAATTGTATTTGGAATTCATACAAAGTCATAATATAGTATTGTTTTAATTAAAATGACAACGTTGCCAGTGGCGGACTTAGGGTTTTGTTTTGGAGTGGGCTTCCCCTGGTGAGGGTAGGTGTTGACAAGAAAACGATAAAAGAGCACACAACATTTTGACTAGCAACTTCACTCCAATATTTTTACAATGACTTCGTTTGGTTGTAAACCGCTATATTATTATGATCGTAACACTCAGAAAACCAGACACTATAGAAAATAAAATATGTTTGGCTAATAAAAGAACTTTCGACTTTACGAGGACATATGTGTCTCTGTGAATAAATGTGACAGCCAAACCGTTCAATCTTTCTTCCGTCATTATCGTTTTAGCGAAATAAAAGGATTTATATTTCGGAAAAAAAACAATTACTTTCCTGATGCACCTTTGCAGCAGTTTAGGGGACATGTTCCATTATACTTAATAATTCCAAACAGTTGTTTCTTCCGATAGCTAGCTCCCCAAATCCTCAGAATCACCCCTAGATCCGCCACTGAGTAGGCCTAAATTGTACTTTAATCAATCTGTAAAACCTATTTCTGTAAAGTTTCGTGCAATAAAGTATATCTATCTATCTATCTATCATTACGTCTGAAAACCAGCTTATAAATCGGCAGAGATTTCACGAGCTACTATCGCTTTAATCGAACATCGCCTTAAGTGGTCACATCGAATCAATCAGACCACTAATCACAGTTTAATTACAACTCGATGAAATACTCACATATCGGCTTAACATCACAGATATGAGAACGAGAGCGACACGGACGAACGGACAGAACGTCAGATACGAAAGTTATTTACGACATTTGCATTTATGTGTAGAGAGTGGTGGCTGTTTAAACATCGTTAGAGCAGTTCATGCGTGCTTTTTATATATATTTTTCCAACAAATTGTTGTAGTAGTGAAAGTATAAAATATCTGATGATTTTTCAATGCTTTCGCAGTATGTGAACCAACCATTTTAACTCAGTGTCATTATCAGAGTAACAGAATTTTGGATAGGACCTGCAGCACAGGACATTCCATCTAGAGATAAACAGATGTTTAGTCTTGCCCAATTTGCATAGGAAATCAATAAAAGATCTGCAACAGCAATACCTACATAATAGAACGATGCCAACATTTTAGCTAGTTATAAAAGATACAATCACTTTTATTTATAGATAGGTACTGCAGCATAAATGAAAAACCAAGATCGAAAATAAAATATATGATACTATCTACGCACTCACAGAAAATAACTGTAAATACCATTTGACGATAAGATTCAAAATTCAATAGACATAATAGATTGATTCAAACTGAACAAAGTGACTTCAGAACAGTAAGCTGCTTTATCAGATCCATAAGAAGTATCAATTCCAATGACACGAAGCCTCAGATTCCGTCCCGATACGGCCAGCGACCAAATATGGGTGGCTGCTGCTAGGCCTGTCGATTCACTGTAAAAATATCGATTCGAATCGAACATACTAGAATCGATTCTTCATTAAATAAATCGAGGATTTAAAGATCGATTTTCTATTAATCGCGGCAATTCCAAAACATGTCGAATTATCTAATATACAGGACATTATTAATCACCATTTACCGTAAGAAAAATAAATTGCACATTAGTATGTATCATAAAAATAGTAAATATATTATCACGGCTTTATTCTTTCAAATGAATAGTTAGAATCTGGGATCAAACCAGAGACCTCTTGCTAAGCAGTAGTGACATATGCCTTGCAAACTAGAGTAAAAAAAACATCAATAGTTAAAAAATCGGACTGATCGACTCAAACTTTAAACTGACCGTTAAAGTTTGAGTCGATCAGTCCGATTTGGGAGGGTTATGGATCGTTTCATTGAATCTGAACTGTTCAAGATCGATCCAAAAAGTCGATTATTTTAACTCATGAAAATCGATAATGATTATTCGATGAATCGATTTTAAATCGACAAGCCTAGGTGCATTAACTAAATTCGCCGTTACGCCGCATACCAGAACGTGCGACATAAACCAACATAGTTAGCTAAATCAGCCACGATTAGCTATTTGTGAGCCAAACATGAGCTGCGCACGATCAACGTTTCCGCCATTACTTTATTGCAAGGGCCTTCCAGAATACACCTGCAAACAATAATGGTGTTACTTCCGTAGGCGACAAGGAGGTAATTGGCATGTGGATCTTCGGAAGGTTTGAGGTAAATAAACAGACTTGGCCGACTAGAAATATTTCCTTGTACGGCGTAAGCATTTGAACTGCTTCTTAGGATAGCTCGATCGAGTTGCGTATTTTAACAGGAACGTTAATGTTTGTTTTGCTATAATACAAATTTTACTTAAGTTTTTTTCTATATCATAAATTTATATGGTTTGTTTATAGGGTTTTAAACGTTTTGGCAGCTGTCTTTTGTAAGTTAAATACAATTTTCTTTAAATCATGTTTGAAAGTAATTTAAAACACCCGAGGTCGATCATAGTTGATTAAATGATGGAAAATACAAGAAGCCGATTATAACATACACATTATCATCTCATAATCTCCTCAGTTCAAGTTCTTGCCTTTCATTTTAATCCCCAATGACTCACCGACTTGACCTACGTTTTAAGCTATTCAAGAAGAAGCTTTAGTGCTTTCAACGTAGGTACAATTTCGGATGTGATAAACTGGTTTGATTTTGCCAAAGTGAATACGCCTGCACATTACCAAACCAACAAAGTCTTTGTGTGCGTAAATCCGAACAAGCCCTTCGTACTTCATGCGTTCCTGGTACTTTTAACTCTGCTAAAGGATCAATATTGTTCTGGTTCTTCGTCTGAAGTCTGATTAAATTGTTTACTTTTGAAAACGTTCAAAATACTTCCTAACCTGCTGACATTTATTCCATATACATAGTTGAAATAAATATTGATTTTAGTAACTGTGGTGACCCTTAGTAAGATTATACGAAGTGCAAATTAAAAATATCGATTTTTAACCCCTTGTGAGCGAATGACCCTTTCGTTAGCAAAATGACAACCGGACCAGTTTCTAGCATGACGTCATACTTTTGAGAACTATGGTTAAAGGTAAGTGCGGAATGAGTCACTAGGCAAACAGTAATGATTATATGTATATACACATTGCTAATTCTATTCCCGGAAAAGGGGAATTGGCTGCGAAGTGCATAGATAAGTCGAGATGTATGCAGCGTTCTATGACTTGTTTGAAAATGTAGAGGAAACAAAACCTAAAGTCAAAGTCAATCTTTTTTATTCACATAGATTACATTAGTAATACTTATGAATAGTCTCTAAATAAAGCAAATGAAGCTACCTCCGGTTCGGAACCTATATAACTAAAGAGCAGATACCGGCAAGAAACTCAGTAGTTTTTTTTTACAAATGAAAGCTACACTTATTACTAATTTTGCACTAAGACACACAGTTAGTTTGTCAATTGTAAAATAAAAATTAAAAATCAATTACTGAAAAAAATAAAAATAAAACAAAAGTATCTATTTGTAAAATAAATGAAATTAACTGTAGGACTTACATGCGTCATCGTGGCCCAATACTGATATTGATTGAGAAAATGTGTATTATATTTTTAAAATATGCGTGTTTTAACGCAAGTACAGGCGAGCAGACTAGGTAGTGATCCACACGTCCTTATCATTCAAATAATCTTCTACTTTGTAGTAGCCTTTTTTCAAAAGACAACGTTTGACAAATGAGTTTAATTTGTATAAATGTAACTCAACAATAACTTGAGGGAGTTTATTAAACATTTTTATGCTTAAAGCAACAAATGAATTACATATTTTATGTAGTCTACGCTTAGGAACAGAAAGCTTGTTTTTATTTCTGGTGTTAATGCTATGATTGTCTGATTTTTTAGGAAAAGTATGCAAGTTTTTGTATACATGCATTAAACAGTCGAGAATGTATTGAGATGCGACTGTTAAGATGTTAATTTCCTTAAATAATTCTTTCAGCGAGTCACGCGGTCCTAGCTTGTAAATGGCTCGGATGGCCCTCTTTTGTAATACAAAGATAGTTTGAATATCGGCCGCAGATCCCCATAACAGCAGACCATATGACATAACGCTGTGAAAATAGCTAAAATAAACCAATCTCGCTGTTTCCACATCTGTTAAATACCTTATCTTTCTGACCGCATAAGCAGCCGAACTCAGTCTTCCAGCCAGGTTAGATATGTGGGGTGACCACTGTAATTTTGAGTCTAACGTTATGCTAAGAAATATTGTGGAGTTAATAAGTTCAATGTGTTCATCAGTCAGTTTTATTATGGTATTGACCTGCCTATTCATTATAATATCACGAATAGATTGCTGGTACAGTCAGAATCACGTCAGCCTTTGTCCGCCCTATGTCGTGGGCCCATAATAGCGCTAAAATCGAGCTGCAAGTGTTTACAATATGCTTTTTGTCATACTGTAAATGTATATAAATATTGATCATTCTTATATTGTATTGATGTATTCTAACTTTAATGCACAAAAAAAAATAAGTACAAAAGGTGGCCGAACGCCTTGTGGCATAACGTAACAGTCAACAAAACACTTTTAAACAGAATTAATACCGCTTTCATCCATCATTCTCATAATATCAACAAATATATTTAATCGTCTCAAATTTTCAATTTTACTATAATATTATGTGTATCGTTAAAACTAACAATAGCGTAACTGAATAAAAATGTATGTTTGATACAATAGTTAGATTACCAACAAATATAACACACACATTTTTCCTTTTATCATGTAAACAAAAATGTACTAACAAAACCAAAATTTCCAACCTCACGTTCTTCATCCTCTCTACGAATTAGTGACGTAAGCACTCCTCCACCGAACTGTGATGCGTCGTATTATCATTAATTTTAATTTTGTTTGTTGATGCAAAAAATATGTTTAAATTGTATTTGAAAATCTAATCGACAGTCTAAATGGAATCATTTATTTTTACTATATCATCATCCCTATTTATTTATTTAGATATTTATTTGGAAGATTTACAGTTTTAATAGATACTATAACTACGTTTAATTTAATAGAGATCTATACCAATTACAAATCTCCGCATATGGATTTAAAATAAAAAAGCAAAAGTGTTGCTGTGGTTACAATACAAAATATTAAAGTAACGTTTGTATTATTTATAATAGAATAGCAAAAAAGTTTGTGAATCTCAAAGTATGATTGCGTAAAATGTCTATTTCTATTGAATGGCTAATTACCTGAAACTACACCGAGAATTGAAACTCATGTTGGCAATAATCCTCGTAAACCGAAAGTAGATTAGATTACTTGAAAATAAATTTATTAATAAGTTACTCGATAAATGTATTAATCGTATTTCTGATTGCCTCGCATGATTGAGACTGACGCAACTATTTTATTAACCTTTACCCAGCCCAGCTATCTTAAACGTAGTGGCCCGCTGTACGCCAACGTATAAATGTATAACAGTATCTATAGTACGAAAGCAAGGAAGTGGCATAACGTCATATCGATAAAAAAAATTGATGTCTAAATCAAGATTTATTTTTAAATTTTGCAAATATAAATAAACCCTGATACATTATAATAGTAATTTGTTTTATTTTATGAACATTTTTAGTAAGAATACGAGTATCTATTATCATAGACAAAAATACATGCATAATCTTGCAACACATTTATTATAAAAGGCACTTCACTATTCATTTTATAACGTAGTCCGTTGACTTCATATCAAGTCGTTGGCGCTCGTGGCAAGATAAATATCTCAAATAGAAGTGTTGTCTATGATTTTCTTTCTTCACCTTGACTGAATCTCTCTCTATCTCTCTAGACGATTTGATTAAGAAAAGACGGCTCTTGTACGGTAGTAATAAATCATAACAAGTATGTTACGGTGAAAAGTAAGACAAAAGAATGAATGGTAAGTTATTATTCTTATTATTATTTATTAAGTAAGTTTACCTTTCGATATTTTACTTTTTATATTTTCGATAATTATATTTAATGTTTATTGTACGAAAGAAAAAACAGACGAGCGCACGCTTGTAACGGCCGGCACTATGACACAATGACCTTGACACCTGTACGCTTACGACGTCACAGGTTTACTTGCATTGAAGTTGGTGGCGCTCGTAGCACTAAAATCTTGTCATTGCGTAGGGATGGGTGTTGCAATATCGAAGATCCTAAATAAATTGTAAATTAACTAGCTTTCCACCCGCGGCTTCGCCCGCTTGGAATTTGGTTATATTGCAGTATAAAGCACAACTATAAGAAAACTTCTCATTTCCACGGAAAAACGCTTTAGTTGTTAAACAAAAACTGAATAGTACACTATATTATATACCTAAGTAGATGTAAAAATCAGTTTAGACGATAAAATAAATTGTACGTCATCCGGAATTCCTCATTTTCAGGGATTCATTATCGTATCATTTAGCTTCTAAATTTACATGTTTATAGTCGTTTACAATATTTTACCTTGATTAAAACGCCACACAGCGTCATCTCCAATCCATCCATCAAACTATATTTTTGTTTTCCCTCGGGAATATCAGTTTTTTCGGGATAAAAAGTAACCTATTATTTAATCCGGACTTCTAACTATACGTCTGCAAAATTTAAAAGCAATCGGTTCAGTAGTTATGTCGTGGAAGCGGAACAAATAAACAAACTCACTTTCCGATTTATAATATTAGTAAGGATCTTCGTGAAATAAATTAATTTTAATATTTATTATGTAATACGTTATTTTCAGACCGGAATTAATTGTCAATCATAAAATCTATGAATATTTGTATGGAACAAAACAAAGTAAACATGTTGGATTGTAATGAATGCAACTATCGCGTCACATCACTAGCCTACTTGATATGAAGTCGTTGGCGTATGGGACATCAAAATATTTCAGGCGTTTTTGTTTTTATCTGTTTTAAAACACTATAAAGCCTGTTTCTTCAGGCGAAATAACAAAAATGGGCTTCAATCCTGTCCATCTTACAAAATTACAAGAGAAACAAATGTTTAATGCACCGTAAAGGTATTTAATTAAAGTAGGTACAATGAGTAACTTCTATAGAAGTAGTGGCGTTGACGGCACGAAAATCCTGAACTTCTATAGAAGTAGTTGGCGGTTATTAGGTTAACTGTCGATAAAATATAAGTAAAAGATACTGTGTTGATTAGAATCGTTTTCAGATATTTGTGCAATTAATCTAGCAGACATTGTCATTATGACACCTGAGAGTTTTTTAATAATGTTTATTGGTTACTAGCGGTCCTGGCGAAGTTCGTTTCGCCTTAGAGAATTTTCCCGCTTTTCTGTTGAAATTTTTCAAATTTTACCAAGGATCCCTAATTTTGTAGCCTATGTCAAATTGGAAGAATGTAGCATTCTATTGGTGAAATATTTTTTTATATCGGCCCAGTACTTTTTGAGCCTATTCATTACAAACATACAAAAATAGGTACAAATCTTTCCTCTTTATAATATTAGTATAGATAATAATTTCTAATAAATTTATTGTTGTGTATATTGTACGGAGCGAATAGGCGATCAGGTCGGATTTTGGAGTCGCGCCATCTCTGACTCACATTCGATTCCCGGTCCGGTCAATATAGAAAAGTTAGTAGCTATAAGAATATTAGTTGCCTCGGGACTGGGTGTAGTGGTAACGTCCCCGTTTTTGATTTCTGTATGACAAGTACTTTCGCTACATGCCATAGAATCAGCAATTTACTTGATGTCCAATATTTATTAATTTTTATTAGGTGTTACTTATGTTCATTACTGCACAAAGAGACGAAGTCACGAGAAACAGTTAGTAAAATATATGCTGTTTATAGATTCATCGTTCAATGCATTACTTATGTGCAATTGGTAACACGTCAAACAACAACACATGTACTTAGTAGGTACCGACCTTATGTCATCCATACTAATATTATAAATGCGAAAGTAACTCTGTCTGTCTGTCTGTCCGTCTGTTACTCTTTCACGCCTAAACGGCTGAACGGATTTTGATGAAATTTGGTATAGGTATACGTTGAATCTCAAGAACGGACATAGGCTACTTTTTATTCGAAAATAAGGGGGGGATGGGGGTAATACCACCTTTGAAAGTTTATATGGAAAAATGTTTATTTTTGAAGTTAGAGATATGAAATTTGGCACAAATATAGCTCGAAACATGGATTAAAATATATACTACTTTTTGTTTCGAATATTAGGGGAGAAAGGGGTAAAACCGACCATGAAAGGATGTAGACCACGCGAACGAAGTCGCGGGTACAGCTAGTAGATAATAAAAACTAATTTCTGTAAACTAAGTGTTTACTCATTGACAATAAACTGTATTTCCAATACGGGGATTACTTTAAAAACCACAACTACGACACATTTTTAGAAATACCATTAATCACTTAACATGACGTTACTCATTCGATAAATTGTTTATTAATCACGTCCATTGTATGACGGACCATTCTCATAAAAATACTTTAACAATAATACAAATAGTAACGGTACCTAACAAAATCCAATTGTTATTTATTTTCTAGGAAATAACAACAAGCCTAGCGCTATTTCTCGAATTTAAATAGTGAACCAGCTGATGCATGGAAGTAAACATTTGAATACTACACGAAATTTCGTTTTGGTTGAGTAAGTTCTAACTTTGCTACCAACCTACTCTACACAATACTTACGCATATTTCAACACGAATGATTCATACGCTTTTCTTAACCGCAACAAATTGTGGTTACGTTTATTCAGTGGCTTACCCGAACAATTTCGAAGAAAACAAAAGTACTTATACAAAGGGAAAGTGTCTGGAATGTCGCATCTAAAATATATATATTAGAATTCATCGTTTTATGCTCGATTCCAATATTTTATACGAGACGTAAACTAAAAACGACAGACGGACGACTGATGGCAGCTGATGTGGAAAGTAGCCGGTTGGAGAATAACGGATAATCATTTTTGACACATTACGATTCGTAAAATAATGGAAACGGGCATAAAACAATGATTGTTTTGTTATTTATGAGACAGTCACGGCTTCGTACGCGGATTATCCCCTTTTTTTACTATTTCCACTGAATCTTCGCCCCTGTTGGCCGCAGCGTGGTGTTATTTAGCCTAAAGTCTTACTCGATAAATGTCTATTTATATATAACCTATAATAATAATAAAATAATATGTCTAACCTAATAATAAAATAATATGTCTATTTACATATAATGTCTATTGAATAAGACTATTCAACACAAAAATATGGTTTTAATTTGAACCAGTAGTTCTTGAGATTAGCGCGTTCAAACAAGCTATTCATCTTTATATTATTAGTCAAGATTTATATGGGAGAACTGTTACAGCATACAATACAACACGTTGTAGCACTCAAAACGTTAATTGAATCTTGTTAATTGAAGATAAGACACAATATTCGCATTTTCCGCCGCCATCATTCAAATCACCGATTAGATATAAATGTGGGTGTTAGCGGATCATCAATGACGCCCATTGAAATTAACATACATAAGTAATAATAATAATGTTAACCTTTTTAGAACAACGGGGCAGCCTCATACCAAAGTAACGTTAGAAGCTTTTTACCACTGATCAGAGTTTGCGGTCATTGCCATTCAAAATTAAACCCACCGGCGGCGTAAGACCTCCCAGAGTTCAAAATGCGATACATATTTGGTACTGTTGATGGCGATCCAACGTTCAGGTCATACTGGTATCATTTCTATTATGCGTTTTTTTCTATCGTCTCGAGTAAAGAGGTCGCGAATGTCGCATCACTTAAAAGAGTTAAAGATTAGAATTACGAACCAGCAACGATTACATTAAACGGCATAAAAATAGCTCAAATTATCTCAGAATACTTGGGACGTAAATGGATAAGCAAGATGTCGCATAAATGTAAATGACTATAGGTACAGCATTGGGTCTTCATTACGTCAAAAGATGCAGTGTACTATGATAAATGTGTTGATAATATTAAGTATATAACATTCAGACCTTATACAGTCGTGTATAAAAGTATTAAATCTTATTTTATGTATGCAGTAAGGATCCGCCGAGGAGTAATCTTGAGACCACATTCTTTCTTCAAGGTCGATGCACATCGACCTACGTTAAGCTACTTAAAGCTAAGATAGTAGACAGACTGTGAGCAAATAAATAACATTGAATTAATTATGAATGCAATTAAGAAATTCAAAGATGAATTTATCTCAACAATGAACTGTACCTCTCTTTATTTGATAATGAGCTATTGAATCATTTGGATGGCAAACCTGCTTTGAGGATCAGATGTATGAGGACCTAATTTATCTTCTAATTTCGACTTAAGATTATATCTACGTGAATTTTGGACCCCAATTTCATCGCCTGAGGGGTTGAATTGAGATAATTTCTTACCGGATGCCTACAGCATGAACTATGTATCTGATAGATCAATCAGAAACGGATGCATTTTTATTTTCAAGTAACATAAAAAAAGATTTCTAAGTTCACTCACGCCGTCCACTCTGTCAGGGTGCTTCAAAGACTTGTCTCGCAGGCCGGGGCGAAGCACCAGGGCTTCCGTGACACAAATATTTATTTAGTTTGAATATTAAAATAACAAGTAACACGACCGTTCTCTAGTGGAGTTCGGGGCGAAGAGGGGGGGTTTGAGTGCTACATAAAATACATATTGTTAATATTACACACACAGACTATCTGTTGTCCGCGACTTCGTCCGCGTTTGTTATTTCGAGATAAAAAGATATACGTTTTTCCAGTATCTAACAAGTCAATTATATCTTATTTTAAGAAAATATATTCATTCATTTACGCAAAAAACTATTGAATAGATACACATCCAGACCTCAAACTTGCACGTTTGATTGCTTCTATCCTACTAGTCATAAAATCCACAGATTTTTTTTTTATATTGCACTTCAAGATTGACCTCATGCCACCTGATGTTAAGTGGTAATGAGGTCCTCGCTTAAGGGCGACAAGTACAGCATAATAAATCTGTAACTGTACTTGTCGCCTTACCTTGTACCTTGAAGGCTTAATCCCTGCTAGTAATGTAGCACCCCCCAGGAGCTCTGGAAACCTTAGTCACACGCAGGAACACAACAACACAGAAGTGATTGTTATTTGGCTGCAGTCTTTTGTAAGGTGGAGGTATTTCACCAGTCGGGCTGCTCCAGTTCGAGCGATAAATCGCTATGCCCTACCTCACTAAAACTTGACAGATGCTTAGTTTTCAAAATTATCCGATGAAAAAGCCACCTCGAGTTGTAAAGCATTTTAATTAAATTATTTCCGTTTTCGTTGCGTTAATATGGGTCGAATGAGTCAAAAACGTGTTTATGGTTTGTACATTAAAATTTTCAAGGAGCAGGGAGTGACTCAGAGCCCGGAAGACAGCTTACGACCTATGAAGGTCAGTTACTCCATGCGCCTGGCCGCATTCTTGAAATGCACAAGAGTAAATATCATTATCGTGTACTTTTGAGCTTGGTAGGTACTCTGTGGTAAAATTTCTCGTCAAAGTCGATTTCGCAAGCACTCCGATCAGATGTACAAGTAGCGGATTCATAAAAAATAATGACATTAATGTAACCACCGGATATTTAGATAACGAGACGAGGGCAGATAAATAATTTCGTTTAGAATATCTTCTGGGTTAGTCGTTAATTTTTTATTAGAAAATTCATTTAGGATGCATCGCATTCATCAGATGAACGTGCTAGAAATACTTGTAATTTATATGAAAATGCCGTCCTTTTAAACATCCACCTATCCTAACGTAGGTAGGTAGGTACCTATTACTTAGTTTATAATTACTTAACTTTATCATGTGATGCAACAAAGAGGGTTTATTGTTCTTTTTGGTATGAAAACGGTCGTGATTTAATATTAAGAATAACGTTCTCTGTTGTTTAGTCAAGCGTACTAATTGAACACTTTTTAAAATACCACTAGGTAGAAATTACTTTGTACCGTAAACAGCACGTTAAGGTAAACACTAACAGTTCGATATAAGTGTACGTGCTTTTGAGGGTTAAGCCCGGTTTCCACCAAAGCAGAGAGGAGAGGAGACGGAAGAAGATGGCAGGTTATTTTCCACCAAAGTGGAGAGGAGATGTGAGTTTTGTGTAGCAGAGATGATGTGAGCTGTGAGAGATCAAAACCAGTCAAGCTCTGTCTACGAAAGGAAGACGTCATGTCGTACGCCGCCCGGCCGCCCGACTAGACGCTTCTCCGCTCTGCCACGCCGCTGGCCCGTTCGCCGCACAAAAATCTATACAAAAATAAGACATCTCCTCTCCTCTCCGCTTGATCCATTTCCATCGAAGCTAAGCGGAGAAGAGATGTGAAAATAACGAAATCTGATTGGTTTATTCAAATATACATCTCCTCCCGTCTCCTCTCCTCTCTGCTTTGGTTGAAAACGGGCCTTAATAGTCGATTGAAATTGGGTTAGTAGAAGAACTAAGTAGTAGTATGCGTTCAGTTCTTGAAGGAGTCGATTCGCACGCCTTTGAAAAAAAATTCGTGCGAAACGCCTTCCAAAAAAATATTTTTATTGAAAGGGGATGATTCTAACGTTCGGGCGAATTTATTTCGTACTAATCGACTACTAACCCGCTTTTAACCGTATCAAAAAATACACAACATTTAACCACCCTGAGTTACATAAATACTACTCCTAGTCAGATAGACGAATCATCGCCATTCGCGCCATCTGTTTCTTCGCGTGTGATCTTTAAATTCGATTGCCTATTACCAAAATACTCCACAGACCACAGTGAAGCGAAACATACTCACCGTAAAACCGAATGGACTTGAACGTAAACATCAAAGAAAATAACATAAACTAACTTAGGTAACTGCTGACACGTTTATTGCGATACTTTAAATGTTTACGATACATTGCTGCATTTTCTTACAAGGTACTAACACACACTCTTTAAATTAAATTTTGGATAACATCACATACATTGCTCTGATTCTGTGGTAGGTAGCTTAAGCACTTGTGTTACAGAAATCAGAAACAGTGACGGTACCACAATACCCACTCGAGACAATATAGAAAACTTCGTTTCCCATATTGACCCGACCATGGATCGTATCCGCAAACTCAGATGGCGCAACACCGAAGTCTGGCCCGCTCGCCTCTGGGCTACGGAGCTTTAAGGATTAAACCACACTAAATATATTACGAAAATTTTAGCCTTGCACGAGGGTTTTGCAAACGATGCACTCTGATCTGAACGGAGGTTTGGCATCCGCCGGTGTTAGTAGATAGTACAATTAATTCGTGATGAAAGCCCTCCACTCCCTCGAAAGCTCAGTGTAACCTCGAAAGCCATCATCAATTTTCAGAAAGAAAAAAGAAGACAAAATGTTAAAATCTCACAAATACGTTTGTATGTATCAATGTCTATACATCTTTGTATATAACAAGAATAAGTTTGTTATACTTTTACACAAAACCTTTAAAATGGGTTTGGACAAAAACTTTGGTAGCTGGACAGATTAGATACTAAATGTAGGATACTTTTTATCCCCACAACCAAACCAAAGAACAAAACCGAGTTACAGGCAACCGCTGCTCTTTTTACTAAGAGTTATTCGTGTATGATATAAATGTATGTGTATGATGGTTTGCCGGGCTTTATGGTTGTGTCTTACGGTTATCCTTGAAGTCCAAAATGGATCTAAAGAGAAGATACAGCTTTATAATACATATGGTTTAATTTTCATATTCGCATAAAACTGGAGACAATCAACTAGGTCCACAATCATAGCAATGAAAGTGGTCTTGTTGTTTATACACATGCCACTAAAACTTGTCCGCTGAGTTCACAGATCTCAATGAGATTGGGTGCCTTAACCCAACATATTGATATCATCATACTGTAATCATTTTGAACATTGGTATTGGTCACTGTGGACTTTGTAGTTCTTCATAAGAGTATCATCACTTATTAGTTATTCTGATACCACACATAAGTGATGTCAAGGCAACACATAAAATACTTGTGGTGTTGAATACTAAAACATTTGGTTGTGAAATTACTACCACAATGGTACATGGAACTTAAAGTGTTGTGATATGAATATATTGTACCTAGTTGAGTAAATACCCAATGAGTAACACATTTCTGAATGACAATACCTAGATATTATTTTCTAAAAAATGCTATTGTTCTTGTTTTGAGTAAAGGTATATTATATTTTTATCCCTAACTATCCCATATGTTGGAAACTAAAAAGTACTCATACAAATAGCTTACTGTTATGATGGACTGAAAGTTTTGTACATTATATATGTCTGTGTGCATGAACTGCTTGATCCATAATAATAATATTAAAATGACAGTTTATACATCGGTCTGTTTGTAATTTTTTCCCAGCTAATAAGATTTAAAAGGAGTTTAGTATGTCAAAATTTTAATCCATAAGGTCTAACTTTTATTTTTATTAACCTAATAGTTTTAAAAACTTAATAAACAATGATTAATAAAGATACTTACTTCTTCACATATTTGGGAGTGTAAACATTGTGTTGTAAGAATGATGTCAGTTTGAAATCACCTAAGTAAACAGAGGTACCTCACATTGCTGACAGAATGAGCCACATTGGAACTTACCTGTAGATTACCTCATTAGAAATAAGCATATTTTATGTTAATTACTACTCTCATTATATGGTATACCTACCTAATTTATACTTATAGTCCCAAGTACACTTAACAATAAGTACTACAACCTTGTATAATCACTCACAGCTAACTAAATTTTTTAATGTGTATATTTTTTCCATATGTTTAATTGTATTATTAGAACTACTGGCCCTATTTAACTTGACGAATTTAATGTTTAATAGTCTTTTAGTAAAGGGAATAAATAACTAGAGTTAATTCACTATCAATAATTTTCTATCTATTTAAACCATACCTTGGCTGTCACAATTTAAAATAAACTTTATAAAATGCCAAATCTTTAAAAATGTGGACTGTTTTATTCACTAAGCGGATAATGGATGCACTATTGATTTATAATGAATGAATTTGCTATCTATATAACACTCCACATAAAAATTGACGTGTTGATAAAAGAAGACTTATCTCTAGATAGCAATTTAAAGATTGGTTGTAGCACGCAGGAACAGCGATTTTTAATGAGATGTAAGTTTATATGCGGTGGTGAAATAGATGTAGGGTAAAACACCCAATAGTCAGCCTTTTAGTGGTGAGTCGGGATTCAAACTCTTATAACAAAATAATAAAATGAGTAAATTGAAGTCTTTTGTATGAATTAACTTACTCATTTATTCAACTTTGTTACAAAATTAACAAAAATTAAAAACGATAAGTTTTATATAATGAAAAATATGTTTTAACGAAATAAGGCACTTTTTACCAGTGCTCAGCCGCCAAAAACTAGTACTCGGCCATATTGCCACCAGTGGTCAGCCTCTCTTTGGATCGATAGGTTCAAGCTTAAAGATTAAGAACAATAACAATCAATTAGTCCGATAAAAAAACCTGATTGGACCTTTATTACTATTTTTTTATTTTTATAGTTTTTATAGTATATAATAAAGCGTGGAGTAAATATTATTATTTTATAGTGCTTTACGCTGCACTTGCGAGCTTTAAATATTTTTGAATAAACAGAAATAAATCTTTTCTTTTTTAAAAATACCTAATTGGACTTAACCGTAACTTAACTATCACAACAATCAAATACCTAACTTATATTTAAATCATGCGAAAAAATCTTCAGTAACATCACTATATAAAATAGCTTTTAAGTTCTCATTCACTTCTAAAAGTTTCTCGTCGAGTAAAAATTTTTAGCAGCAGCAGCAAACAGATTTCTGTTTCAGGAGATAGAAGTATATTATTGAGAATTTTAATGGTACTTTCTGATTGATTTCTGCTAAAGTTTTCCCCTAAATCACAGCCTGTTTTCTCGCTTTCTTCAACTAGGTAAGTAAAATCTTCCGAGTTCCTTTCTTTTTTAGTTTCTCTTCTTAAGATTTTTGTATATCGCACTTCAAGATCCCACCTGATGTTAATTGGTAATCAAATCCTAGTTTAAGGGCGACAAGTACAGCATAATAAAGCTGTCACTGGACTTGTCGCCCTAAGATGACCCCTGCGAATAATGTAGCACCCCCCAGAAGCTCTGGAAACCTTATTCACACAAAGGAGCACAACAACACCGAAGTGATATTTCTTATTGTCTCCATTCTTCAGAAAAAATTGCCCCGATTCTGTTCCTTACTCAAGGAGTGGTAGATTCCTTTATTGGTGATGGTATAAAAAGATGTTTTCCTACAAAAGGTGATATTTTTGGAGACTTTTGTAAATTAGCACACATCTAACACATGGAGTGCTTGATTTTGAGTGAGGCAGTTTTTAAGTTTCTCAAACCATGTTCTAATATTTTCTTCGGTGATTACTGCTCTTCTTTTTCAAATCGCTTCAGGTGTTCTTATAGAAATTTATCCGTTCCGTTTAAAAAATAATTCATCCATATTTTACTAGGTCTTATGATAGGATTGGGCCTGCCATCTTCGATTGTTATTTGTTGAACAGAATTCAATAGGTTGTCTGTTTTTTTTGGGAAAACCGCTCATTGCAAGTTACAATTCAAAAGACTGGATTCAGGAGCCATTCTTCTAGAGTCCTCAGGAACTCAAAAAATAATTCTGTCTTGATGAGTGCCTCGGGGAACGCTATGAGTTTTACTAGCTGCCCTAATTTTCATCCCATTTCCGATAACATATAAAGCATGATATAATTATTCTTCGGGGTATTTTAATATTAAGGGTCTTGAAAAAGACATTAGACGTGACGGAATCAAATGAACTGAGTTTTAAAATAGCCTTTGAATAAGAAACTGTGTAAAGAAATAATTTAAATATGGACGGCTGAACATTGGGTCTAGTTTCACCGGTAGTCAGCCATGTGACAAACTGTAACTATTTTAGTGGCCGACTATTGGGTTTTTGACAAAACCGTATAAGGTATGGGTATTCTAGATTAAAGCATACATTCTGAACTTTAAAATGATATCAATATAACTTTAAATAAAAAAACAGCGTCAAAACTAGTAGTCAGCCAGGGGTGGCTGGGCGCTAGATAAAGTATATAAAAATGGAACCCAATGGTCAGCCACCTCATTATTAAATTATTCTTAAGAAAAACACGATACTTTTTCATTTATTACGATGCCAATACTCTTAATTAATGTAAATTTCATTACAACATACCCTAAAACTAACAAAAATATTAATTATATTACATTTTTTGCGAACGCTTCCCACTAGCAAAAAAATGGCGCGCGCGCCGTATGTCGCCTCGTCAGCTGACGACGTCGAAATGGACTCAAATTTAATTTGGTTCGCAGCAACTTAGCTAATATGTTTGGAATTGATTCGACCAATGAGAAGTCACCGAACCAATTTAAAGTAATTTTATTGGTTACTTTCTATTATAGCGCTATTTCTATGGGCTTTAAAACGAAAAAGGCTGAGTACTGGTTCGGGGCTGACTACCGGTGGTTTTACCCTATTACTTTGCGTATAGGTTAGCCTTCATGTCCCCAAGGTAGGCGACCACGCGCGGTTTGACATACCTACCAAAAACTCGAACGTACGCAGTCCTTTTACGGCAAACCCGAATTCAACAAAATTAAGCCGGAATTGTGAGAACCACCAATACATTCATCGATTAAATGCAGTGTATCCGATTCACCGGCACATTTGTAAAGTAGGTAATAAAAAAATACCTGTGCAAACTGCTCTTTGATCTCAGCCCTCTCCTCGTCAGTCAATTTTGAATTATCTGCCATCGTCACACAGGTAAAATCACAAAAACAAAGATCACAACATCGACGATAAAACAGCAATTACAAAGTATTTTTATGAATTATCTTGTTTTAATACACTGTCCACTTATACACTATTATCAAAAGTATCAAAAATAAAGTAGAATTATAAATCACAGCACAATAATTCTATCGAAGAACCACTTCGATTTATAACAATTTCAATTCAACAACGTGAAATACCCACGTACGAAAGCCGTCGAAGCCGACCAATGAACGGTAATAAAAATAAACTACCACAAAAAAGTCAAACTCAACAAGCCGCGGCCGCAACTTCGAGTGCTGCCATAGTATTTTTAAATTACTTCTACTGGTAACAAAACAAAATATTATCGTCTTTATATTCTAAACCAATAAAATCACAATTAATAAATTTGATTAGAACAATTTCAATTTTATTTCTCATTTAATTTCACGGCCCTAAATTTTAATAGCAACACTAAAATTATGTTTCCAATTAATTCTGTTAGATGTCTCTTACGATTTCAAGCACCTCAACTTTAGAAATAATTTGTAAAAAAGTAACTAGATGACTCTGACTTCTACCAAATAGAACATCTACTCGACACTAGATGTCGTTATTATCGAGAAAAAGATTTTTCTAGCAAATTTTGTCAGCATTCAGAGAGCATCTGGAATATTCTAGATAGTTCAGTTGCAGATAAGTTCAAACTAAGGGGCAGCATAACTTAATGGTATTTTTTTGTGACTATTTTGATATTTTTTTGAGTTTCAATTATTAATTTTAGACACCTAGAAATGACGATGAAAAGTAATGGTTTATATCGAACTTATCGAGACTTAAGACCATTTTTTTATTTTTTGTAATGTATTTATATTTGTTAATATATATTGTTTAGTCAAAGTTAATATTAATCAATATGAATTTCAATGCCGCGATTAAAGTTTAAACTGACTTACTATTCATTATTTTGGAAATTGGCTCGTAATGTTTGTTAGTTGATCACACAAGGATATTGTTTTGAATTAAATGTTTGTTTAATTAAAAATATATATATATTTGTATGTTTTATATAATTCTATTTTTTTGAATTAGTAAGGAAGATTGTATTAATATATTATAATACGTTATTTTTATGTATTTTAGTATATAAAAACAATTTCTGTTAATGATTTGTGTAAAAATAATAATTAAATAAGCTTGTTAAAAAATAAATTTTAAAATATCGTGACTTTCTATAGATCGAGATATAGTTAATTTCAAAATTCACTTACGAACATAAATATCGAATTATCCTTCTTTAATTCAACCAGAAGTGCACTTAAACAATTACGATTAAAATTAGGATAGTTTCTTTTTACCAATTTTAATATAAACATTCATTATTGTGATTCCTCTTTGTTTATCTTAAAGTTTTTAAAATCGATTGTAGTCAAACGCACAAGATTGATTCTATTCAATAACGCTGCTACCTGACTTATCGCCTATTCCGCCTAAAAAAACATTCAACGGCCCTCTATTGAAGCAGCCCTGAGAATCGCGAAAGTTCTACAAATTTCTACTTGCTTCTAGATGGCGCTGTTTCACTTAAATACGCGGTGCGCGCGTCGACAGTCATCATTTGAACTGAAAAGTAAGACGAGCGTACAACGGAGCTTGGGAAGAAATTTTCGCTGCAATTTCGACGTGGTTAATCTGCAATTCGAAGTAATTTAATTTCGTACAAAAGGAAATTGAAATTGAAGAGGTAAAATGTCGCTGCTGCCATTTTTGTTTGACTACGAAATGGAGCGTCCCCGCCGCCTGATGGACCAGCATTTCGGCCTGGGGATCACGCCGGAGGATCTTCTCTCCGTCGCTTCGGGACCTCTGGCGAGCAGGGAGTACTACAGACCCTGGCGTCACCTCGCAGCCGCCGCTAGAGACCTTGGTTCCAGTATCAAGTCGGACAAAGACAAGTTCCAGGTGAATTTGGATGTTCAACACTTCGCGCCCGAGGATATTTCTGTGAAGACTGCTGATGGGTACATAGTGGTGGAAGGGAAGCATGAGGAGAAGAAGGATCAGCACGGGTACATCTCGAGGCAGTTTACAAGACGGTATGCGCTGCCAGAAGGCTGTACTCCGGAGACTGTTGAATCTCGCTTGTCTTCTGATGGTGTTTTGACTGTTACTGCTCCGAGGAAGGTACCGCTTGAAATACAGGGCGAGAGGAAGGTGCCTATCGCTCAGACGGGACCGGTGCGCAAGGAAATCAAGGACCAGGCGAACGGAGATAAGGCTTAGATTTGATTAGTTTTCTCTTTTTCTTTTTGTTTGTCACCATTCCTATGGCTTTGCTTGTAAGACTGATATGTTTTAGTTTTAATAAATACAATACTTAAAACAAACTGATTTTCATTTATGTACTTTTGACACATGTAGGTAGGTAGAAATACTCGCCAATTAATTTTAATTAGTATTGTCTTTCCTCTTACAAAATTTTATTTAAGTTCGTTTGAGATTTTGCTCGAAAGAGTAAGCAACAAAATACCTATACTTACACATCCATGCATTCTTACATACTTTCGAATTTATAACATTTGTAGGATTGAAGTACATACTTACTTACCTAACGAATTCATTAAGAACTTGGGTGAGATTTAACACCTGCATTTGTGCATTTGACTGAACTTGTGTTCACAGCGTATTGACCACTTTCAAACCTTTTAACCGATTCATTGCGGATGACGCCTTATGGCGTCATTTAAATCTTTTGCGTATGGCGTTTGACGCCAAATGGCGTCTCAAAGAATTCCTCTGTAACTCTATGGAATGGCTATTTTGAGAGTCCAAACGACCAGAATTGCCATTATTTGTCACGTAGGTTAAGCCTGTATGAACCGTTTTATGATTAATTGCCAATTTAAAAACTTCAGATGTTACAAACCTTTTGTTACCAAATTTAATTTCTTTTACGAATAGCGTATGACGCCACATGGCGTCATGAGTCATGAAGGGTTTTGTTCTTAAATTCAGCATGATGATTTTTATGAGAGTTCTAATAGCAGAGCTTTTACTGCCTGTTATAATAAAGTCGTTTTAATTACCTAAATATATAAATTATAGTAATACATAATTAATTACTAAGTATGTATTTATAAAAGAAAAGTACCTATATAAGTATTTATATCGGTTAAGTTATTGCTTAGTTTAGGACTAAATAGCTTTGTGTAATTGGTGTCCTGAAATATTTATTATTATTATCATAATTAGGTAAATAGCGCAAAACCTCAGAAACTCCAACTTATTTTTATTTCATAATGATTAAGATAATAAAATCATACATTTGTTTTCTTCCTCTTCCTTTTTATCTTCAATTTGCGTATTTAATTATGGTTTTTAGATTTAATAAACTAAATATAGGCACTCCTTTTACACCCTTTCGTATAACTCTAGTAAAAATACACAAAAGGTTTAAAACCACTGATCCAAGTAAATCACTTACCAGCCATTCCAGCGAAATCACGTAGATAAGTCACTTTGTAACACTCTAAACGAATTAACAAAACCTTTATGTTTGACTTCTAAATCCGACTGAATGTAAACACGCATAAACAAACCAAAATCTTAACAAAAAACAAAATATGTTCAATCATGGCTGAAGACGCCTAAGGGCGTCACTTTAATGGGTGGCGGTTGACGCTCAAAGGCGTCACAGAAAATTTGTTAGCCGCCATGGACAAAAGTCCCTAAAAGTGGGATACGCAATGAATCGGTTAAATAAGCGTGAGATTGGACTGAATAAGGCATCAGCAATTTTGATGTCCCATTGAAGGGAGGCTTCAGTTACAGAAATAAAGTCTGTGGAGAGGCTTTGCCTTTGCGTGTTTAAAGAAATGTTTGACATGATACCCACGACGACATCCTGCCATTGCTCACCTCGTTAATGACAGGGAATTAATCGATATACACTAATTCCATAGTCGCGTTTGTTTCGAAAGATACTTTTGCCACGTACGCTTAAGCTGTGGAATCAGCTCCCTACTGAGGTTTCCCTATGAATCAACAGTGGGTATAGAGTTCTTTAATGCATTATGCAGACGGGCGTGGTGGCCGCTAAAATATTTCGTACAACATACAATAGGTACTAATGCATGGTCATAGTAGTTTTTCGAAACTCGCTTGATGCAACTTTATTAAAATCCATGGACTTATGACAATCTAAGTGTATTTACATGATGCCAAAATTAATAATAATCATGGAACATTAATGTTTCATTATTCCCAATTTACTGTTCGTACCTATTATGTCTGCAAAAATATTCCGTCAACTATGTTGAAAAACAAAGATTCCTTTTAGTCCGACAGTTTTTCAAAATACAATTAAAAGTATTTTTCGCTTCACTAAATAGATAAAGATTTATAGTTAGACGCATCAAAGAAAGTAAAGGTAGGTAGCGTTACCCGGGCGATGTGTTGATCCTTATCGCGATGAAATTATAATAGAAAAATAAGAGCCCCTAATAAAATCATACGTCCTTATAAAATGAGCCCTAAAAATAAAATTTGCGCCTACCAAAGTCATCTATTACGTATGTGGTGACCACTTAGTTTTCTAAGTAATAAAAAAACTAAAATGCCGCTGGGGTAACGCGTCGAAGCGTTACCCATTTACAACATCACATCCATGGCTCTGATTTTATGGTAAGTAGCTTAAAGTGCTTAAGAAATAAGAAACAAAGATCGTTGTACAGCCACACCCAGACCCGAGACAATATTTGTAAAAAAGTTTGTTTTCCATAGGTACTGACCCTGACTGATGATGATGGAGAGACGGTTCGCTCGCCTGCTATGGAGGTCGTCAAAGAAATAAGCCCTATTTCATAAGGACACTATGACACTTCACGCTACCGACAACGAAATCTATAAACTTGTAGTTGTATGTCTCGGGAGTAAAAGATTAAATATAAAAAAACAAACATTGTTTTTTGCAAGGCAGCGATGTCCTAGTTCTAGGGTTTTTATCTTTCGCTTACGGAATCCTAAGGCCACCCAACCGCTCGGAACCAAGGCAACGTGGCCAGGCTTACCACTCGTCTATAATCTTGGCTCTAAGTAGCGGATCTCCTGTACGGCTCCGATACCTAACCTAGCGCCCCTACAAACACTCTAGACTCTCCCCTGAGTGCTGGACGGAATCCCGGGACCCACCGGCTGCGGAGGAAAGCAATAACGCATCCTCCTCTTACTCCGCGGCCCCACCAAGACGCCCCCGTCAGATAGGAGATGACAGGGCGGCAACGATACATCGAGGTTCTTCTCTTCCTCCACGATTCATGTACTGCTGCCCAGGTGCCGCAGAGCAGCCCATCTCAGAATCTTGGCTTCACCCTGTGCGATATTCGAGGCCGGGTCGCGAGGTCAGCCCCAACCTGCCGGCCCACGGGGTAACCGACCCCCATCGCGACAAGATGCGGAGCCGAGTAGGGGATCTCCCCACTGGGCTCCGGTAATCCTACCATCCCTTGTTTTAACTCTAAAGTTAATTTCACACATCTACAAAGCATACATAGTACATTTTAAGTTTGAACGTCTCATAGTTTTTACATGAATCATTCGGTCACTTAGGTATGCCCAGTTCCAATATTTGAAAAACGATCCGTTCTAGTTAATGATAGTAATAAATTATACGAGGCGTAAGCTAAAAACGACCGATGGACGATTGAAGACAGCTGATATCATGGACTTAATATAACAAGTCTTATACTAAGTCCATGACTTATGGAAAGTAAATTTCAAATTAGAATTAACGACTCGTAGAAAAATTGAAAGAGAGTTTGACACATTACGAATCGTAAAATATTGGAACCAGGCATTAGTGGTACTTTGCTTTCATATAAATACACAAACTGTTTATACAAATGACGCCTGGTGTGCGGCTCCACCTGGTTTTAAATTAAACATTGTATTGTTTACTTTTCGTGTCACAGCCGCGTTTTATATTGTCATCCGCTTCTGTCTGTCGGTGGATTTGTTCGCACAAAAATTCTAAGGAAGTACCGTCAATAACTTAAACTTATTTCACCTACTCTTAGATGTAAAGCCACCAGCAGGCCCAGCATAATTATTAAGTCAAATTTCTCGCATGAAACGGTAAAAGCTTCGATACTGTTGATTGCTTAATAGCTCCCCGCACTCGTATTTTCAGCCAATCAGCTGCTGACGCTCTGACTTCAATCGATTTTGAATTTTTGACGTTTGTTAAGAGTGCGATAAAATTTAGTCGTGTGGTGCATTCTAGGTCTGTATGTATAGTGACTATTGGAATATCTCATAAATAAATATGATAAGTATGTAGTTATAAACATATTCCGCAGAGGGCACTCAGAGGCTAAGTGGTTGATACAACAGAAAAATTCATCGACCACGGTAAATTGCGGTTAGCTCAGTTGGAAGAGCAGCACGCGCAATACATGAAGGAAGGTAGTAGGTAAAGTAATACCTATGCAAGTTGTGATGTGATGAAACAGCGGTCTAGAAAGTATAAATATAGGGTTCATATTATTTTGCCGAATCTTTTTCGACCGACGCTACTCTTCACCGAATACCGTTTCGCCGAATCATACGAAGTTCTATAATTCGTCGCAACGATGTTCGGTTCGGTCGAAAAAGGTTAAATGATATGAGCCCGGAAAGTATTAAGGCAGACACACAAAATTACATTTTCGGTTACAATAATAGGTCCAATTGATTGAATCTGATTAATTAACCGTGTTATGAAGTCAGAGTCAAACATTATCACGACTCAACTTTGTAAAGAAACAGGTCACCCAAACATATCGCAGTCCAAAATATTTTGAATATCCTTTCTGAATAATACATAAACCACATTTTCTGCAGTCATTGCCTATTAATTAAACAAAAGTCTCAAAGTAATTAACATAAAAAATAAAAGCCTTGCCGAGGCACAGATGTTCCGAGTTATTGAATGAAGTCTGTTGTATCGCTCATATTTAGTTTAAAATATCTTCGGAATGTTATGTGTGAAACATTCAAAGGTTTTTAAAAAAGTTTTTTTGTGATTAATTCTTAATTAATATTCGAAATGGTTATCGAGATGCAGCTCATGCAGCCGTTGGAGAGGAGCTTGGCGAGTAAAGTGTCATCATCGTCTCATGTTTGGAAACAGGTTAGTTTAATGTTGAACTAATAAGGATCAGGTCCAGGCCCAGGCCCAGGGGTGCCCAAGGGTCTCAAATTATTGTGTGTCCAAGGGCCCCACGCTCGTTTAAGACTGCCTTGCCCCCACCACTTGTGCAGAGGAGGACCACCCTGGAATGTTAGTCGGTTCGAGCCCTACAAACTACTATCTGTATCTCCGTGGCAGATAGAGACGGTGCGTGGGCATTTCTCCAAGTAAAAAAAACTCTTGTCATCTATCTTTCTACTAAATAACATTTTAATTGTAAAAATAGCCTCTTATTATAGTACGGTTACGGTGCCTTTATACGGAGGAACAAAACATTTTAAAATGTTGATGTTGCTATAACTTAATCTATACTAAAACTAATCTATACTAGTACTAGCTGTCCCGGCAAACGTTGTTTTGCCATATATATTTTTTTAAGTAATTATCACTACCCCTAATTACATAAATAAATAAACTTCGAAGATGCATGAATGTCTGAATGTATGTTTGTTACTCTTTCACGCAAAAGCTACACCATGGATATGAATGAAATTTGGTAGAAAGATAAATGGAATTATATATTGAAACATAGGATACTTTTTATCCTGAAAAACCGGCGGCACGGGCAGCAGCGAGAGGTTTAAGAGAGGTAGGGCATAGCGATTTATTGCTCGAACTGGAGCAGCCCGACTGGTGAAATACCTCCACCTTACAGAAGACCGCAGCCAAATAACAATCACTTCTGTGTTGTTGTGTTCCTGCGTGTAAGGTTTCCAGAGCTCCTTGGGGGTGCTACATTAGTAGCAGGGGTCAAGCCTTTAAGGTAAGGGCGACAAGTCCAGTAACAGTTTATTATGCTGTACTTTTTGCCCTTAAGCTAGGACCTCATTACCACTTATCATCAGGTGGGATGAGGTCAATATTGAAGTGCAATATAAAAAAAAAAGCAGCTAATTCATTATATCCTGTAAGTTTGATCATTTCACCAACTATGTTTCAGTTCCTGGTGTCTCTCGCAACCGGATTGATGTGTATGTGTGGAGGGTTCACTTACGGCTATAGCGCCATGCTGGTACCAAGCATCAAGGCAGACCAGGACTTTCCTTACGATGACCAATATGACTCTTGGATAGGTGAGTTATCTACTTGGATTTGTAAACATTAACCACAAAGAAATGGACTGGCCAGATCTTTTGGAACTTTTTTTTGTTAATGCAGTTATGCCCGGTTCCAAAATTTGAAAAACGAATCGTTCTAGTTACGTATGGTAATTAATTATACCGGGCGTAAGCTAAAAACGACCGACAGACGACTGATGACAGCTGATGTGGAAAGTTAATTTGAAATTAGTGTTAACGACTCGTAGAAAACGGATAGACATTTTTGACACATTACGAATCGTTAAATATTGGAACGGGGCATTAGACAACGCGATTATTCCGCCAATGTATTTTTTTTACCTTGAAAGTACGAGCAAGAGCACGTAAAGGTAAATACTTGCAATTGTATTTTAGAGCTTATGCGCTGGACATAAGGCCGGTAGTCCAAAGTATTTTGACGTGATTTTGTCTGTACAAAAAAAAAATTTTTTTCATGTATACTATGTACAAACGACAGCACATCAAGGTAAATACTCGCAGTTCTATATTCGTCTTTATGCCTACGACATAGGAGCTATGCAGAGTCAAAACGTGCATCTAACGTAGTAACGTGCTTTTGACTGTTAGGCCTTGCATGCGCAATTCGTCAAGTTTATCGCATGAGACGACAAAAGTTCCTATACCGTTGGTTGGGTCGTTCTCGTATTTTCAGCTAATCAGCAGTTAACTCATTGTTTTTGACATTTCGATATAATTTGCTCGAGTGGCGCAAGCTAGGTTTGAGTAACACATTGAAATTAAGGTAATCATTCGTGATCGTGTTAGATAGCATCACACCTAGATGGAACAATTATTTGCTCGTATATGTCTAACGAAGGATTGTGGGTTAGAACTAGAGATGAAACGGATAGTTGTTTTGCCGGATACCGGATACCGAATATCCGGCCACCCTTAAGGCCGGATAGCCGAATATCCGGCCGAACATAGTCGCGTGGCGACTCGTTTCGTTACACGAGTGAATCAGTAACTAAGCGATCGGGTGGACTCCGCTGACTTCGGGCCCTTTCGTTTATGAGTGACATTAGTTGAATAAATGAATTTTTGTTGTTAGAACACAAGCGAAACCGTCTGATGCCTCTTAACGCAGAGAAATTGGTATTTATTCATCATAATTTGCCCTTAGTGCAGTTTGAGTATTAATAATTTGTTTAGTTATTAAAAGTTCATGATTATTTACGATAAATAAAGTTCCTTAAGTCTTTATGTCGTATTTATTTGAAATTCGGTATCCGGCCGGATACTGAACTACTATCCGGTATCCGGCCGGATACTGAAAATAGGCCGGATAGGCCGGATACCGGATAGTTACCGGATATCCGTTTCATCTCTAGTTAGAACCCATCCCACGACAAATATTATGTCTGGTTATTAATCCATGTGTTATTAGACACAACCAAGATGTCAATAATATCGGAGCAAATGAATGATCGGAGCGACTTTACTATTTGGACAACATCACATACATTGCTCTGATTCTGTGGTAAGTAGCTAAAGCACTTGTGATACAGAAATCATAAACAATGACGGTACCACAACACCCAGACCCGAGACATTACAGAAAAGTTCGTTTCCCATATGGACCCGACCGGGCATCGAACACGGAACCTCAGAGATGGCGCGACGCCAAAGTCCGGCACGCTCGCTTCTCGGCTACGGAGGTCGTCCCTATACTGACAACAACACAGCAGCTTTGTAACACCGATATTTTTGTCTTTCTTTCTGTCTATTTATTTGAATACCCTTGGTGATGACTGTACGATTAAACTTTAAACAGAATTTCAATTTCAGCTGCCATCGCTCCACTTTCAATGGCCTTTGGCTGCATATTCTCAGGCGTGATGATCGACCATTTAGGAAGAAAATATACCCACATTCTCCTATTGTGGCCCTTCTTGATTGGATACCTCGTCTTAGGATTCTCGAAGAGCGTCACATACCTTTTTCTGGGAAGATTCCTGACCGGGACATGTACAGGAGTATTCAGATCAATTGGCGCTGTCTACGTGGTCGAAGTAACTGATCCCAAACACAGAGCCGTCTTCCAATTTACCTTATCACTGTCGGCAACTATTGGCATTTTAGGGAGCCATGTTATCGGCAAATATTTATCTGTAAGACATAGTTGTATTTTATTTTGTACGCCAATTTTCGTGGCGTTTGTCATATTTATATTCTTGAAAGAGAGCCCACTCTGGCTTATTTCTAAAGGAAGATGCGAAGAAGGCATTGAATCCTTCGAGTGGTATAGATGCAAAAACGAAGCAGCACAAAAGGAGTTGACAGACGTTTTAGAAGAACAAAAAAATAAAGAACAGAATAAGCAAGAGTTAAATTGCACTGAAATCTTGGATCTTATTTTTAGTAAAAGGTTCTTCAAGGCTTATAGCACCGGATTCGCTTTGTTCACAGCAATTCAGTTCTGTGGCCTCAACAATTTCATATTCTACGCCCAAGAATTATTAAAGCCCATATTTTCCGATAAAATTGACGGCTATTTATTGATGATTATTGTAGATTCATTAAGAGTTTTCAGTAATGTCATATTGATTCCTGTTTTGAAATATTTCCCTAGAAGAAAATCGCTATTTGTGTTTACAAGTACCATTGTACTCTTGTTGGTGGGGAAGATTGTATATTTGATCGTAGAACCTACTGGGTTCACTTGGTTATTGTTATTTTTTTTAATTACATACACTCTAGTTGGAGGAGTGATGATAAGCGTTGCATGGACTTTTGTGTCTGAAATATTTCCAAACGAAATACGTGGTTTCGGATCTGGAATGAGCTCATCCACATCATACCTATTGCTTTTTCTATCTGTTATTGTAACACCAGAAATAATGGAACGATTTGGAATAATAGCAGTGTATTCCACTTATGCTATAGTAACTTCGGTGTCTTCAATAATTTTGTTCCTTTTATTACCCGATACCGATGGAAAGAGTTTACATGAAATAGAACAGAGTTATAAAACATAATAATATATGTCTATTTGTTGTATGTATCAGTAAGTTTTGTTTATAAATAAATGCGCCAGACAATCACACCAATCATCTGGTCTCAAACTAAGGTTTTCCCTTGTACTTTGAGTACCAGACGACGGATACAAACTGGGGGCGTCATCCCAGCACACCCAGACCCAAGACAATTTAGAAAAGTTCTTTTTCCAAATCGACCTGACCGGGAATTGAACCCGGGACCTTACGCGCTTTGGCCGCCTACCTTAACCACTGCGCCACCGAGGTCGTCAATGATGTTGGTGTTGTATTATTATGTCTAGTCTATTATGTAGACAAAGCAGTCTGTTAGCAACTGCTTTGATCCAACACAGCCCTTAAACTATGCCTTTTGAACGTCAATATGTTTTATTTTTCATCTTTTGTTTTTATATGGGTTTTGCATAACATATCACCCTAGTCGCTAAACAATTATAATGTATAAGAGCATAGAACGAGTTTAAATTGTAGTAATTTTAATCATAATCCATAACACAGTTAATTATTATAAAATAACAAGCGATCTAATGTAGATACTAATTCATTTTCGGTTCTTCTGTTCTAAAATAAGTATTTAAAATACAAATAATAAAATTATTAAAATATAAATAATAGAACCATGTACGGAAAGAGAAATATACAATTTGAGGAGCTCAATTATACAATAAATTACCGAAATTTGTAAAAGACTCTGAATCTATTCTTGTTTTTAAAAAGATATTGATGGTGTACCTAGAATCTGTTGTGTAACTATGATAGATTGAACCCATATTTGTACATAATAATAAAAATTGTTAAGTTTCTCATATTTAGTGAACTATGTAAAATGTTCTTTTTGAGAAATAAAATTCTTTAAACCGAAATAACTCTTCCTCTAAAATCACTCTATGTATTAAAGAAATCGCATAAAAATCTGTAATGCAGTTAAAGATCTAAGCATATATAGGGACAGACAGACAGAGTAAGCTACTTTGTATGTAATATATAGTAATTAAGTATACTTAGCTAAAGAAAATGTTTACGTCTTTACGTCATATCTTTGTATCCATAGTTAATTAATTTAATGTGTATTTTAATAACTGTGACTAAAACTAAAGTACAGTCAACAGCACGTATAGTTAAACACTTGCTATTCGATATTAGATTTTATGCACACGTCATAAAGGCGGTGCAAAGTACAAAGTGTAGAGTTTGACGTGGTTGTCTGTACAATATGATTTTTATGTGATTGTGATGTTTAAAAGTATTGTATTGTAGAATAACGTTCTACCTATATGTTAATATTTACGATAAATGTTTGTACGTACAGTCTGTAACAGTTTGTGAACAACTCTGTACCTTGTCACATTAAGTCACTGTCTATCTTACTTTTGCTTAGTTACGTGGAGATTTGGTATGACAAAGTACTGAGTTGCATACGAACTAATGATGCTGGTGGTACCTACTCAAAACATTTTTCTCTGTTATGAATGGCAACTGTAAATTTATACTCGTTTTACTTTGAAAGTGTTGTATTTAGTCAAAACGATTTTTAACATATTGTGTTAAAATGTCAACTAACTAAAAAAGTTATAAAAAATTGAATAAGTAATAAAAATCAGTTACAACAAAACTTACACCTATTAATCTTATCATATTAACAGACATTTAAATAGTATATGTAACTAATAATCTTTTCAACCATATTGATAGAAGAGAAGAGAAATTATAGGAACAAAATACATAATTAAGTACCTATGTTGTCTTACTTACTTTACACATTTTGTATAAAACTTTAGAATGCAAGTTCAATATAAGTCCCTACACATCTTATTTTAAAAACCATTGACAGTACAGAAAATGTAACCTTTAAAAATTGTCCTTAAGTAGGTATTATCTCACTGTTATATCACTTCGATTCAGCCTTAGCTTCTTCTGCAATTTTTCTTATAGGTCCAGTGTGGGTAATAGGAACTGCCCTTTCTCCCTTTACTGAGTCGACCTTCCTCGGCGCTATCACTGTCAGCACTCCATCAGAAGACAAACGAGACTCCACAGCATCAGGGTTGCTATCCTCCGGAAGCTTAAATCTCCTCGCAAACTGTCTCGAAATGTATCCATGCTCATCTTTTTTCTCCTCATGTTTTCCTTCGACCAATATAAAGCCATTTGTGGTCTTGACTGTGATTTCATCTGGAGAGAAATGCTGTACGTCCACATTCACCTGCCACTTGTCTTTGTCGACTTTGATGGACGACCCCACGTCTGGAGTAGGCCACCATGGCCTGAGGCGTGGGTAGACCGGGCTGGTAACTGCTGCCATGACGTCTTCCGGAGTTAGGGTCAGGCCGAAGTTCTGGTCTAGGAGACGTTTTGGCCACTGTGGGGTGTTGTAGTCGAAGAAAAGCGGAGTCAGAGACATCTTCAACTAGGACAATTCCGATTATCAAACGCTTTAAATGTGTCTCGTAAATGTTACGCGGTAGACGAAATTCTTTTGCGTCTTATTCAGTGCTGTGTTCGTGGCTAACTGCAGGAATGCGCGCGAGTTCTGTGTTTATATGCGTACGCGCACGGCACTTGGCACGGGATCGCGTCTCGGAAGCGCCTGGAACATTCCCGTTGCACTGTAAAGTTCGACGTCCTGAAACTTTCATGACTAAAGGTCGTTGGAGATAAAAATGTTGTCACTGTAATGGAGTGCAGTGTTTTGTAAATATTGCGCTTTAATTAAGCCTATAGCTGATAAAATGTGTATATTGGTCAAATATAGGTCTAGTACAAACGATGAAAAGTTGTTAGATGTTACTTGAAATAGATGGGATATGACTATTAGCGACTCGCTCCAGCTTTATACGAATGCAATGTAGGCTAATGAATTTTTCGACTTTTCTGTACTACAATATGTACAATACAATATTATACGTAGGTATACCACAAGTTTTATAGATCTGTGCATACCTATATACGGAAGCACGTATTATGTAGTGATTTAAAACTACCTACACAGATGCGTCTAGAGCTGTTAAAAATAGTTACTGCTTCTTTTAGGCCTAAACGGTTTTTTAATTTTTTTAAAAGAAAAACAGTATGAGGTTCTCAATTTCTGTATGTACCGATATTTCCGTCACTTATAGACGAATTTGGAATTTTTTTTTACAAGTCTGAAAATTAGGTAAGTACAAGTATTTTATTTTAGATTTCCTAGGTATATTTTAAGTTATGTCACTTTCTACGTTCCATATTTTTTAAATAAAGGAACACTCGCTGGACTTAACTTTGCACACTTTATTCCAGGATAATCCTTGAGTGTTTAACTTGTGCCCCATCTATCTTTCGACGAAATTTCATACAAATCCATTTATTAGTCCTTACGAGAGTAACAAACTTACATCCAGACATGGATGTCATGATGTAAATGTGAAATTTTGTTTGAATGTCCATACATTATAAGTATTAGGATTTAAGGCGGAATTGCTGTATCATAATATGGCTGGAAATATCTCGATTACGCAGTATTACTAACAGTTATTTATAAAACAAACATCAACACGCCCACCTACGAGAAATAAACGTGAAAATATATTTACTGCCAAGGACACTTATGACTGGTTCAATTAAAAATAGTAAATGATTGAAATTACGATGAATGGGAACGTATCATTTAGGTATATTTATTTGAGTGAAATTATTTTATACTTCTTTGTTTCAATTAAACTTGTCGACCTCCAAGCCGATTGTTCTAAATTTCTTGTCTAATCTTGAAATAGTAAGACCCAAAAAACTAGACACAATAGGAAATCAATCTTGTATGGTTTGAAAAAAGACATTCAGAGGAAATGGGACCTAATGCTAAAAAACATTTAAAAGACACTGCTGTAGATTCCATTAACGCTTTATTTTTAACCGCACGCTCTGGTCTATCTCAGCCTTTACCATCCTTCGGTTTCACATCAGCTGGCTGCTGCACCGCCGCCAAGGACTGTGCCTCCCTGTCCTTCAGCTGAACAGTGGTGATGGGTATCACGGCTTCGCAAGGCAGGTTCTTGTCACACGTCTTCCTAGGAGCTGTTACTGTCAGCACCCCTTCACGGGATAGGTTTACCTGGAAGGAGACTTTAAATAATCACAGAGGTACCACTTGCACTTATATTTTAAAGAAATAGAAAACTTAATCTATTTTTCAAAATGAAAACCCACTAGTTCACAACCTACCTTCACGTATAACTGATAAGAATGAATGCCTATGAAATAAAGCAGTACAAATTGTGAAGTGTAACGTGAAGGGATACATTCAAAAGTACTTTACCTATATACCAATGTAGAAGCTTTATATAATATAGATATCTGTGTATAAGTATCCTTATATAGTTTGACTAGGTTTGAGCATGACTTCAGTGCAATATTTTTCCTTAGGTCAGCATAAAACGAGACCTGCTTGACTACCAGATGAGATTTCTATCAACACTACCTGCATTGTTTCCGGGCTGCAGCCGTAAGGAAGCTTGAATTTCCTCACGAACTGTCTGATCACATAGCCTTTCTTCGTCTTCTTGTCTTGCTTACCCTCCACAATGACATACTCCCTCCTAGCCTTTACCCTCAGCTCCTCTTTACTGAACTCTTTCACGTGGAGTTTGAGTTCAAATTTCTCTTTCCCAATTTTTATCGTTGGTCTGACACCACGTTGCTGCTGCTGTATCCAGTTGCAAAGCTTTGATTGAAGTGAGATTCGCAAAGAAGGGCTTAATAGCATCCTACGACACTCAAACATTTACATTTTCTGAATTTGCAGGTAAAAACATGATTGTAGTAAACAAACATTACAAAAGTGCATGATCTCATAGACCATGCTGTCATATATGTGTCACTGGGACATTTATGAATAAAAAAGTTTGGCTGTATATGTAAGATACCTTCATGGTTTTTCTTACGGCCCTGTTCTTTTATAGTAGATCCACTCAACACTTATGTAAAAGTCACAGACATCTTATAGTATTATATGTCTGTCTGTGTGTGGTAAAAGTAGACCGCTTGGATTATAATGTAATAGATGCAATGTACATGTTACATTTATCCTTATAGGATACTTACTTACTAACATTATAAATGCGAAAATAACCCTGTCAGTATGTTCGGCTTCCACTTAAAAATAAACTTTTCTTCAGCAGAAACAGATTTAAAATAAAATTTAGTAGACAAACCAAAAATGGGGTTTGTTAGAAGGAGTTGGACGGGTTTGTGAAAGTATGTATTTTAAATTTTTGAAGCCCGAAAAAAGATCTTCCTAGGCTGTTACTTAGTTAGGGGTTTATTTAGTCGAGCATCAAAAAAAAATGTTAACCCAATACACAAATTTGATAAGAGATATTTGAGCTTGAACGGCTTGTGCCTCAGTCTTCAGTGGGCCAAATTAGTAAAAAGATGCCTGTGAAATTATTTCTCATTCGTTATTAAGATGTTACATTCAAAGATTGTTAAAGTTTTACCCTTAAATTCATTAAAAGTCAAAGTCAAATAAATCATCTTCCCTATCAATAATATCGATATCGATCTAAAATCAATAGGATTGACACCCCTTTGGACCCGTGCCCCTGAGAGTCGACCAAGCCCCTCTCTCCGCTTGCCTTAGTTGGCCGGTGGGAGTTGACCCCACAGGAGCCGCAGGACTCTCACCTCTGGCTTGCCTTAGCCGGCCGTCCAGAGTGGGGCGTCAGAGCTATATGTTCGCAGGGTGGAAGTAAAAGATGCCTAAGTCGCGAGTTGGCACAATGGCGTAAGCCACTGGGTAGAAAGCGGTGCACACCTCTCCACACGCTGAGCCGCTCACACAACGTTGTTCCCCGTCTCTCCATTCCACAGTCCTGCACTGACCGCGGGTCGTCCTTGACTGCATTTTATAGTGTATACAGGTATAATCGTCGGTTGGTGTCATTACATTTAGATCATACTTGTTTTTTAAAGGGCCTCTACGTGTTGGCTTCGGCTCAATAGGTACACGCCTCCCAAAAGTACGAAACTCTGTAGTCTCGACCCCGAGAAATGTGAAAAAACAGATCATAATAAATAGTTCTTATGTTGGTGACATAAGGGCGGTGCCGAGTCTAAGAGGGACCCCACACTAGCGTCTTTCGAGCGTCAGCGTCTTGCCGCGCCGACGTTGTTTGGGCGTTGCGTCGACGCGGCGCCCGCTCAGCGTCGACGCGGCGCCCGCTCAGCGTCGACGCGGCGCCCGCCCAGCGTCGGCGCGGCGTTTGAGGGACCCCACACTAGCGTCTTTCGAGCGTCAGCGTCTTGCCGCGCCGACGTTGTTTGGGCGTTGCGTCGACGCGGCGCCCGCTCAGCGTCGACGCGGCGCCCGCTCAGCGTCGACGCGGCGCCCGCCCAGCGTCGGCGCGGCGTTTGAGGGGCGCTTGCGCTGGGCGTCCTCTGCACATCGCGTTCGAGCGTCGCGCCGCGCTGACGTCATGTACAGTTATTTCGAAAATGGAAATGTAAGATTTGAATAACGCATAATATAATGTTTTATATTGCAGTGATAAATTAATGCTTTCAACTTGTAAAGGAAAAAATATATTTTACCTATTTGACACATGGCACGAAAAGGCAACTTTAGCATTTATTTTCTCGAAAACTAAAAGTACTTAATTGAAAATGGGTTTCTTCGGCAATATGAGCTAGTATTTTAAACTACATCCATATTTGCTATCAACTAAAAAGTCTTCTACCTACTGATTCTAAAATACGGGCGGGCCGAAACAATCGAGTTGATCATTGTACTGTTGTCAAAATAAACGCTGCGGCAGGCGTCGGGCCGACGCGGCGCCTGTGGAGCGCAGTCCTGGCGTTCGTCATTTCGACCGCGCCGCTGCGCAAGCGTTGCGTCGGCGCCGCGTCGACGTTGCGTCAACGTCGCGTCGGCGTTGCGTCGACGCCGCGTCGGCGTTGCGTGGGCGTCGACGCTCAAAGAACGCTAGTGTGGGGTTACGCTTTGAGAGGCGCTTGCGCTGGGCGTCCTCTGCACATCGCGTTCGAGCGTCGCGCCGCGCTGACGTCATGTACAGTTATTTCGAAAATGGAAATGTAAGATTTGAATAACGCATAATATATAATGTTTTATATTGCAGTGATAAATTAATGCTTTCAACTTGTAAAGGAAAAAATATATTTTACCTATTTGACACATGGCACGAAAAGGCAACTTTAGCATTTATTTTCTCGAAAACTAAAAGTACTTAATTGAAAATGGGTTTCTTCGGCAATATGAGCTAGTATTTTAAGCTACATCCATATTTGCTATCAGCTAAAAAGTCTTCTACCTACTGATTCTAAAACACGGGCGGGCCGAAACAATTGAGTTGATCATTGTACTGTTGTCAAAATAAACGCTGCGGCAGGCGTCGGGCCGGCGCGGCGCCTGTGGAGCGCAGTCCAAGCGTTCGTCATTTCGACCGCGCCGCTGCGCAAGCGTTGCGTCGGCGCCGCGTCGACGTCGACGCTCAAAGAACGCTAGTGTGGGGTTACGCTAAAGTGTAATAATAAATATGACATGCTATTGTACGTACGGTTGACAGCACGCCGCAGTAAACATATTATGCAGCTCGTATTAGCTCTTATGCGCAGGACATAAGGGCGATACAAAGCTCAAAGTGTAGTTTGACGAGCTTTTTTGAGCATAGCAAAAGAAACATCAATTTGTCCGCTTTACTCAGTAAATGACTGATACCATACGAAATATAGGTACCTAATAGATATGTTTATTACGCTACCTACATTTAAGATTTTTTAACAAATTCGGGTAGGTTGGTGCCGTGCACACCACACCGTGATAAATTCCGCACAATTATTATCAGTACCTAGGTATTCAGACAAACGACAGAAATGTTTAATATTCGGAAAGTATGTGTTATTGTCACGGTCTGATCGTTAAGAACACATACGCACGTATATTAGTTACTGTGTAATGTTACCGTATGTATTGTACCTAATGTAAGATCCTGTGGGTAATGCGAACTTACGCGTACCTAATTTCTATAAAGAAATATGGCCTGAGCAGAAGCTTGGTGCGAACCAAAGATAAATCGCTACTACCTACCTACCTACGCAATTAGTGGTCTTTAGGAAAGAAAACAACAAATTGTGACATAGGTAACTTACATAATTTTATTGAAAAACATAACAATCAGTCTCATTTAGCCTTCCTAACTTTTAAATTAGAGAATGCACAGCATCACAGATTAATCAACTTAAAACAGTGGGTAATTCGACTTCACCAGTTTCGCGCACTAAATTATTCGTATGTAGATGTTCACTTGTTATCATCTTTCTTCTGTTCGGTGTCGACTTGGTCCTTGATCTCCTTCCTGACGGGTCCCGTGTGCGCGATGGGCACTTGGCGCTGCCCCTTGAGGGCGTCGGGCGCGTCCCGCGGCGCTGTGATGGTGAGCACGCCGTCGGAGGAGAGGCGCGACTCGACGCGCTCCGGCGCCGCGCCCGCGGGCAGCGCGTACCGGCGCGTGAACGAGCGCGCGATGTACCCGTGCTCGTCGCGCTTCTCCGAGTGCCTGCCCTCCACCACGATGTACCCGTCCGCCGTCTTCACGGAGATCTCTTCGGGCGCGAAGTGCTGCACGTCCAGGTTGATCTGAAGCTTGTCCTTGTCCGCCTTGATGCTGGAGCCGACTTCCCTGGCTGCCGCTGCCAGCTGTCGCCACGGACGGTAGTAATCTCGGGAGAGAGATGGCGCGATTACTGCCGTCAGCAAATCGTCTGGAGTGATGGCCAAGCCGAAATCTTGATCTAGCAGACGGCTAGGCCAGTAGCGGCGTTGGTGGCGATGGCGAGGCTGGTCGTCGTAGCCCAATACGAATGGTAGCAGAGACATGTTTTTTAAATTAATGAAGTTGACCAACTTTGAAAAATATCAAGGAAAATCGCGTTCTTGCACTTGTCGCTTGTGAGCGCTTAGTATGTTTGTTTACAAAATGCATGCCGGCCGGTGGACGACGCGCGCTTTTATACGGGAAGCGAACGCCATCTAGCGACGAGTAGAAAATTCTAGAAACTACTCGAAAAGCGTGCTTAACAAGTGTGTAGATTGTATGCATGTGTGCGTGAAACAGCTGTGTAGAGCGGTAGCCTGTGTTTTGTTTGTGGGCATAGATAATAAAATGTATGGGTAGGTAGGTAATGTCCAGAATTTTCCTGAATAATTTTGTTTAGAATTTGATTCAATAGTCGTTTTTACAGATTGTTAGCTATTTTAACAAAAAGAAAGCATAAAAGCTTATTATGACTAATGAATTGAAGACGGATCTAACCTTTTTATTTAATAATCTTTAAAATGTAATTCAGTAGGTAGGTAGGTACAAAGTTTCTTTTGAAGAACATCAGGGTATGTTGGAATACCTACCTATTGCATCTAGACAGATAAAAATGAAGAAGAGAGGCTTATTTAAGAAACTTATATTAAATAGGTATGTTTGAATATGAATGAAAACCTTTTAGAATAATAACACTGATAATATTTTATGAAAAACATAGGTATATAATATGTTTTGCGGCTCCGTACACAAATGGTAAACAGACAGAATCATACTAGGTATTCAGACTTTGCTGTCGGTCTATCTGTTCTTTGATCACTAGGCGGTTGTTCCACCATTTATTAAATTATTACTATCAAATGCAACCGAAATATTCGCTAAATCATAGAACTTTGAATTTGTAATTTAATTCCTGTAAAAGTAGCATCCAAAGCTCATTAGACTATAGATTTTTGACTTTGCATCGCCCTTATGACATGGTCATAAGAATTAATATCGAACTGCAAATAGATGTGATTTTTACGTACATACACACCCTTCAGGAATCTGTTCTAAATACGAAGTCGCGGGCACAGTTAGTCTAGCTATATATCAGCCGGTAGTGTTATGTCTCTTTTTATTATGTACTAGTTATGCCCAGTACCGTCTTCACCATAAGGGCACACGGGGCCCGTGCCCAGGGCCCCCATTATCTGGGGGGCCCGAACATTTATCTAACTAAAGAACCCCCAGCATTATAATATGACAGATGACATGACATATTATTTCAAAAAGTTTAGAATAATTCGCATATTTTATTTTCTAAATTTTTGTGTGCTCAAGGGCCCCAAATAATTGTGTGCCCAAGGGCCCCTAATGATTGTGTGCCCTAGGGCCCCTAATAATTGTCTGTCCTAGGGCTCCTAATAATTGTGTGCCCTAGGGCCCCTAATAATTGTGTGCCCTAGGGCCCCTAATAATTGTGTGCCCTAGGGCCCCAGGCTAGTTTAAGACGGCCTTGGTTATGCCTGTGACTTTGTTCGCGTGAACTACATACTTTTATGGTCGATTTTACCCCTACCTCTCCTAATATTCGAAAAAAAAACTGTCCATATTTACATCCAAGCTACGAGCTATATTTGTGTCAAATATTAATATCTAAATTCAACAAAAGTTCAACATTTTTCAAGGGCGGTATAACCCCCATAATCTGTTATTTTCAAAACACAAAATAGCCTAGGTATGTCCGTTCTAGAGGTTCAACGTATACCTATACCAAATTTGATCAAAATCGGTAGTGGTTTAGGTGTGAAAGTTGTACAGACAGACAGACAGACCGAGTTACTTTCGTATTTGTAATATTAGTATCTATGGTGTTACGGTTGGTCAGGATGATTTCGTGCAAGACAATATCTAATGTAGTTATACTAAAGGACCACAGTACCTACTTTGGGTATGACCATGTTTTAATATATTGTTAGACTATGTTTACGGCTGTTAGCGTTTTAAAAACATGAGGAAAAAAATAGTATAATTCTTTCGAGGTGTGGCTACTAACAAAGGAATTAGCTACTCGACAGTTTTTGAAAAGTATTGTAAAATGTGCGCCATTTTATTTTATAACCCAAGCAATTCGATTTATCTGAATAGAACTGAATATCGTTTATTTGCGTAAAAAGTGGTGTAAAGATGGTACAAACAAAAATGAGCTCACATTTCACCAGAATCTAGCATGCAAATAGTTCAGTACAAGTCAGATACGAATTAAATACAAGTTATTAACATTTCATAAGAGTTTCACAAGTCAGTTATTAAAAGGTATAACTATGTCAAAAAAAAATGATGTAAATAACTAATTGGGTCACCACATCACTCGTTTAAATTAATCAAAATATTCCTCAACCGAATAAAAGCATATTTTTATTAACCACATTCTTAATCTCTTCTTGAAAACATTGAGGGGTAATGATTTCATATCGTCGTCTAATCTTTTAAATATTTTGATCGCCATACAATATGTGTTCCTTTTGTATAGGATATCTGGAAACAATGTGAATAACCAGAAAAAATAAGATTTTGTGTAACACATTTAAAAAGCGCGCGAAAACGCTAGGTCACGTCACTGTAGCATAGGAGCGAATTAATTTAGATAAACGGAAAATGTTCAAATAAATTCTTAATACGGTTAGAGAAACAATAATTCAATTTATTCGGTAAAATAATCATTAATTGTCATTTCCGAATTACAATGGTGGTTTCCGTTTCGGTTCTTTTGTTCGACAGATAAAAAAAGTAAAATTTATTTTGCAAAAATAAAATATTAACTATGCTTTTAGTTAAAAAATTGAAATGTAAAATTATTACTTAACTAATAAGCTAACATAACTAACACTTTTCATATTTTATTGTTAACACTGTCAAGTAGCCAATTTACTTTTGCTGGTTTTTTTTACCTCCTCAACAAGCTAAAAATACCCCCAAATATTTACTAACAGACCCCATTTTGCAAGCGAAAGTAACCTTGGCCCTGTGTCCTACCCGAACGTTCTATTACGTTCTCCAGATAGATGAAACGTACAATGACCTGTCCTTATCAGCCAGGGACGCACAACTCGCGGCCCGGTCGCACTTTTCTGTGCTATAAATGATCTTTCTATTTGACAGTTGTGCTTAAATAGTTTTATGCCCGGTTTCAATATTTGACAAAACGATCCGTTCTAGTTACGAATAGTAATAAATAATACGAAGCGTAAGCTAAAAACGACCGACAGACGACAGTGACAGTGGGAGTGGAAAGTAAATTATGGAACGGTATTAACGACTCGTTGTGGGTTAAAGAAAAACGGATAGTCATATTTGACACATTACGAATCGTAAAAAATTGGAACCTTTTTTATTCCATTGGTGTGATGGTATGATGTAAGATGGGGGCCAAATAAAACTTCAAGGGATTGAGGCTGCAGCAACATATTTATTATCTCGATGGATTAAGAATTTGGATTATGATCTCGGGGTTCCGAGATCGGTTTTCGGGCCGAGCGAAGTATGTACTGGATTGTGGATTTTTCGAAAATATTCCGGGTTTGTGATTGGCATTCAGTAAGAGAAGTGTTTAATCCAGAACTTCACAACTGTTATTGGAACGATGGTTCCTTTTTTTTGTAATGTAATTACACAGCTATATGGCTAAACGATCAAATGATCACTAATTGAGGACTGTGATAGCTAGCCTGTAAAATAACCACTGCCACTTGAAAAGGTCATATTTTTATTAAGATTTTCGAGGAAGAGGGTGTATTTTAACTACTTCTCTAAATTGGCTACTTGACAGTTTTTGAAAAAGTATTGTTAAATGTGCGCCCGTTCATTTTATATCCCACGCCATTCGATTTATCTGGAAAAAATGTAAATAACCAGAGAAAAATAAGATTTTGTGTAACACATTTATAATGCGCGCGACACCAAGTCACGTCACTTATGATTTACGAGATTTATTTATTTATGACGTCAACGTTCTAGACATCAAACCGATACGCATAGGAACGACTTAATTTAGATAAACGGAAAATGATTCAATAAATTCTTAAAACGGTTAGAGACACAATAATTCAATAAAATACTAAGCGTTTAATAAAAAAATAAAATTATTACTTAACTAATTAGCTAACATATCTAACACTTTTCATATTTTAATGTTAACACTGTCAAGTAGCCAATTATTTTGAAATAGTGTAACAATAATTTCTGAACAAACGAACAAGATTATGATTTTATGAAAAAAAAATACTGATTATTCATCACGAATAAATCATTTAAACGAAATGATTTATTCGTGATGAATAATCAGTATTTTTTTTTACAAGGTCACTTTTAGTTTAGATTTGTAAAGTCTTACTAGTTTCGCTAGTTAACGTAAAACAGGATTCACATTTCGAAATGAATCCACTTGAATGTTGATATTAGATAAAAAAATCTAAGGATTTACCATTTATGATGATAAGAAGAATTTTATTTTCATTAGTGTTATAATATATAGTTTAGGTACTTAAGAAGGCACTAAAACTGTAAGTATCAAAAATGATATCAATTAATTAAAAACCATATAATCTCAATACTCCAGTATTTACCATTTCAAACTAGTCGCCATTAAAAATACCTGATATATTCTGCGGTCCGTTGTTTAAGCGCCCCTGGCGAAACAATTGCTTTGCACAAAAGCACCCGAACGTTCTCGATTTTTCTACTCCGCACTAGATGGCGCTTTTCACATATAAATAGCCTGCGGACCGGCAGCTCCGCAGTTCATTCGTAAAACTGAGCGCGCTAAAACGAATCAGCGAGTAACTTCTCAATTCGAAGTGATTTGAAAAGAAAACATCTTAAAATGTCTTTGCTACCGTATTTTTTCGACGACTTCGGCTACAGGCGTCCCCGCCGCCTTTTAGACCAGAATTTCGGCTTGGCTATCACTCCAGACGATTTGCTGACTGCAGTAATCGCGCCGTCTCTCTCCCAAGATTACTACCGTCCGTGGCGGCAGCTGGCAGCGGCGGCCAGGGACGTCGGCTCCAGCATCAAGGCGGACAAGGACAAGCTTCAGATCAACCTGGACGTGCAGCACTTCGCGCCCGAAGAGATCTCCGTGAAGACGGCGGACGGGTACATCGTGGTGGAGGGCAAGCACTCGGAGAAGCGCGACGAGCACGGGTACATCGCGCGCTCGTTCACGCGCCGGTACGCGCTGCCCGCGGGCGCGGCGCCGGAGCGCGTCGAGTCGCGCCTCTCCTCCGACGGCGTGCTCACCATCACGGCGCCGCGGGACGCGCCCGACGCCCTCAAGGGCCAGCGCCAAGTGCCCATCGCGCACACCGGACCCGTCAGGAAGGAGATCAAGGACCAAGTCGACACCGAAGAGAAAAAAGATGATAACAAGTGAACAACTACATACGAATTTGGTGCGTGAATGTGGTGAAGTCGAGTTACCTACCTACCCTATTTTGAAGTCGATTAATCTGTGATGCTGTGCATTTTCAAATGTTAAATAGCAAAGCTTTATGTGAGACTGATTTAAGTTCTAATTCTTAATAAATATAAGCGTTGTCAAAAATCTGGTGTTTTACATTTGCCAATTCCAACTTAGAGGTTTCTCCCTAGCGCGATTTATTAGAATAGTTTGCACCAACATAAGATGAGAGTTTTAACAGCCGAGACGGTCACCGATAGAGTTGTTTACACCTATTTCAATACTATCGCATCCGATCTTTGTTTGCACAGTTCCTATGCATAATGTATTTAAGGGTACATACCACGGGTTCATGTCAATTTACACAAGTTCGTTTTCCAAATAGACCCGACCGGGAATCGAACCCGAGAACTTTCGCGCTTTCGAGGGCGTCAAGTACCTTTACCTAGCCCAGCTATCATATACGCAGCAGTGGCGTGCACACAGTTTAAAGACAGGGTAGGCAGAAACGTGGTTCATCGTCTTGTCGACTGATAATGTAGGTAATTGCCAAATGCTAGCTCAATATCCATCAATAGACATATCAATTTACGGATATCCGAAGTGGCCTTTCGGCGCGTTTGTATGATGTTTTGTAATGTTTGTGTTATTTGGAAAATTTAAATGAAAGCAGTGAAAAGATGGTGGTGTAAGTATCATTTTTTATTTTTTCAATACACACACCATCTAAACATCTTTCACAGACAATATTATCAATTTTTCACTCTAATAACAACGATAAATCCTAAATATCTGAAAGCGTAGTCACAAACACAACACAAATCAAACAATATGGGCAACTATTGACTATTAAAATTAGTAGTAAAAAAGAGAAATATAATACGACAAAAAAATATTGCCACCAAAATGTATAAAACTCAATGAAACAATGTTACTTTCTAAAATATTTGCATTGCTTATCAAACTTTCATTCGGAAATGTTCGGTAAGAGTCGTAATTTTTCGTGTTACCTTTAAGGAATCTACAAAAAAGACACTGGCTTTTTATGCAGTTGTGTGCGTGATTTTTGTCATTGTGTGTCAGCAAAGCCCACGTAGCTACAGGAACGCACATACATTAAATCCGCATGACCGCGTCTTACCACGAGAGCACACATACAAAATTTTAGAGATTCATAGTTTGTGTCTTTGCCGTGGCAAGGGCACGCAAGGGCGAGGCGGCGCTAGTGCAGCGCGAATCGGTGATGCTAAATAATCAAATTACATGTCGATCTTATCTTAATGATACCACCGGCAATCGATCGGTGGAGCTAATTAATGATTTAAGTTTTTATGTTATTTTGTTTATTGATAAAATAATATTGGATCTATTATCAGACCTAGGGTAGGCAGTGTCTTTCTGTCTTTATGAAACGCACGCCACTGATACGCAGTGGCCCGCTGTACGCCAACGTATACTTGTATAACAGTATCTATAGTACGAAAGCAAGGATGTGGCATAACATCATATCGATAAAAAAATAGATGTCTATATCAAGATTTTTTTACAATTTTGCATATATAATAAACACTGATACATTATAATAGTAATTTGTTTTATTTTATGAACATTTTTAGTTTAGAAAAACGAGTATGTATTATCATAGACAAACATACATGTATAATCTTGCAAAACATATATTATAATAGGCACTTCACTATTCATTTTATAACGTAGTCCGTTGACTTCATATCAAGTCGTTGGCGCTCGTGGCAAGATAAATATCTCAAATAGAAGTGTTGTCTATGCTTTTCTTTCTTCACCTCTTGAGTGAATCTCACTCTATATCTCTAGACGACTTGAATAAAGAAAAGACGGCTCTTGTACGGTAGTAATAAACCATAACAAGTATTTTATGGTGAAAAGTAAGACAAAAGAATGAATGGTAAGTTATTATTCGTATATTTTATAACTGTTTATAGTTTGTGAAAGTTTACCTTTCGATATTTTACTTTTTATATTTTCGATAATTACATTTAATGTTTATTGTACGAAAGAAAAAACAGACGAGCGCACGCTTGTAACGGCCGGCACTATGACACAATGACCTTGACACCTGTACGCTTACGACGTCACAGGTTTACTTGCATTGAAGTTGGTGGCGCTCGTAGCACTGAAATCTTGTCATTGCGTAGGGATGGGTGTTGCAATATCGAAGATCCTAAATAAATTATAAATTAACTAGCTTTCCGCCCGCGGCTTCGCCCGCTTGGAATTTGGTTATATTGCAGTATAAAGCACAACTATAAGAAAACTTCTCATTTCCACGGAAAAATCTAAGAAGCGCGATGTAACGCTGGATACGATTAATTGTTAAACAATAACTGAATAGTACACTATATTATATACCTAAGTAGATGTAAAAATCAGTTTAGACGATAAAACAATTGTACGTCATCCCTCGGGAATTCCTCATTTTCGGGGATTCATAATCGTATCATTTAGCTTCTAAATTTACATGTTTACATTCGTTTACAATATTTTACCTTGATTAAAATGCCACACAGCGCCATCTCTAATCCATCCATCAAGCAAACTATATTTTTGTTTTCCCGCGGGAATATCAGTTTTTTTCGGGATAAAAAGTAACCTATTATTTAATCCGGACTTCTAACTATACGTCTGCAAAATTTAAAAGCAATCGGTTCAGTAGTTAAGGCGTGAAAGCGGAATAAATAAACAAACTCACTTTCCGATTTATAATGTTAGTAAGGATCTTCGTGAAATAAATTAATTTTAATATTTATTATGTAATACGTTATTTTCAGACCGGAATTAATTGTCAATCATAAAATCTATGAATATTTGTATGGAACAAAACAAAGTAAACATGTAGGATTGTAATGAATGCAACTATCGCGTCACATCACTAGCCTAATTAATATGAAGTCGTTGGCGTATGCGACATCAAAGAATTTCAGGCGTTTTTGTTTTTATCTGTTTTAAAACACTATAAAAGCCTGTTTCTTCTGGCGAAATAACAGAAATGGGCTTCAATCCTGTCCATCTTACAAAATTACAAGAGAAACAAATGTTTAATGCACCGTAAAGGTATTTAATTAAAGTTGGTACAATGAGTAACTTCTATAGAAGTAGTGGCGTTGATGGCACGAAAATCCTGAACTTCTATAGAAGTAGTTGGCGGTTATTAGGTTAAAGTATCATTGCCTCGTATCAAAAATAGTATTCGAGTAGTATAGACCGCTTGTATGACTATTTCAGTAGTAAAGGAATATAGCTTTGCTACATTAAAATAAGTTACCGGGTTAAAACGCGACAACATTACTTTAGAAGTTAATACGAACAATTTATTGCCTGACGTTTCGGTTACGTTGCACCAACCGTGGTCACGAGCTGACTGGTCTTTTTAATGCGCCACATTGAAGTCCTTTTGTTTTGTAAACATTTTGTGAATTATATATAGATTTGTTTTTGAAAAATTAACATGAAACAATAAATGGGAAGATAGGAGGTGTCAAATCAAACCACTATGTATATGAACCTCTTTATTTAGCTACAACAAAAAGAAGGCCCACCCACGAGAGTGGAGTAAATAATACCATAATATATTTAATGCTATCATAAGTAATGGTGTATAAAACAATTTAATCTTTTAGAAGCTCAGTTACGCATATCACTACAGTGCTGTTATTCACAATATATGTTTTTACTTTTAATTTTCAATGTCGATTTGGAAATAAGAATAAAGTGAAGGAAACCATTTGAAAATTAATAAAACACTGTTTCGTTTATATATATAATTTTGTAAATATTTTAAATGTATGTATAAGTGGTGGCAGTTGCAGTTTTAAATAGATATAATAAACCTTAAACTTGAACCGTTAAACAAAATGACAAAATATATTTATTATAATATCCAAACAAGTTGTACAACTTTTGAAAATTCACACAAAAAGTTTATAGGAAAAGAAATATTTTGTTAAAATGATGTATCAAATTACGTAGCTGAGAAATATACTTCGTTTTGTGACCTTTTTTAAATCACATTATTACTGAGATCATTAAACATCAATTTACATCAGAATATTGAGAAAGTCAATAAATGGTTGTCATGGTTATTTTTTTTATAGAATTAAAATTAATGACATTTTAACATGTACCTATGTATTTATCAGGTATTGGTTTAATGATATTTGCAACTTTTTTAAAATGATTTTAAAGATTAATTGGACTAATCCTAACTTGTTCAAAGATTCATTTTGTTAGATCCGAGGTGTTTTGGACAAGCTGTTACCAAATTAACTGTTATATGTCAACATTTCATATTATTTATCATTATTGAACTAAATGGTGGACACATTAGTAAAAAATATGAATTACATTTTAGGGTTAAATAAGAAAATAAATAAATTATATTTATTTTCTTTTTTTTTTCATTGATTTTATTTATAGCATCATAATAATTCACAGTCACAGTAGTTAAGGTTTTAACCAACTAAGGTTTAAAACATTATTTTCAATCGAGAAAGCAAAATAAATTTGAAAGAAAATTTACTTATATTATTTCCAAACCGGCACTAAAATTCTACTATTTAACGTATTGCTATACATTGATACTACTAAAGTCTGTCGCCACAGATATTTTTACTAACACACAACAATTTAGTTTTAATAAAAGCGACAGCCGAACAACTGTAAACATTTACCTTAGAACAGAAACGGTGAAAATATTTTAATAACATTACGTATTTAACATAAATCCGAGAAACATGAAAGACAGGTAGATAAAAAAGTGCATTTGTAAATAATTGATAAAACTAGTCTCCTTAAAATAAATAAGAAATATCTATTTCATAATTTTACCATTTGATTTTAAACGCGAAAACATTTATGTTACTAAAATAACCACATTTCATATTTCACGGATTTGTGTGATTTTTTGTGTGGAGAATTTAATGGGTTCGTGAGAGATTGATTGGTTAATGTAATAGTTTATTCACATAAAATGTTTAATAGCGATAATATAAATAATAAAATATTTCAAAATTTAAATTAGCTAAACAAATGCCAGCTAATGACAGGAAGCGGACACATATTTTAATTTATTAATATTTTACCGAAATCAAATTAGGTACAGTCAGAAGTATAATCATATATTTTTTTTAAAGAACATATTTTTACAGATACAAAATATTAATGAAATATGATTTATGAAGTGTTTAATCATTGAATACTTTCCGCTATCAGAACATTAATAGCAAATGAAACATGTTCAGTGTAAAAAACAATAATTACAATAACCTTACAACTTGAAAGTGCAGTATTCTATACACTTTAAAATTTACTTGTTCAACATATTTTCTGCTCGTATGATTTTATAACTATTTTTCTATAACTTATTTACATGGAAGGCATGTGGCAAGTGCACGAATATATATTCTTTATTTATTTTAATATAATATTAATGTACTGAGTAAAAGGACGTTCTTTTCAATGAACCATTCAGATTTCTAATCTAAAATTTAAAAATTTAACATCGTAAAAATTAAGAACAGAATTTACATTTACATTTATTTAAAATTTCATATAAAACTTTAGCAATTATACAAAAAAAAAATGTCGAATTATTCCCCCATCACACCTACAACAAAAACAATTTAGAAATATCCTTTCCTATTTTCATTTATAATTTATTTTAAATATAACTACTTCTTTTCCTAATAACTATGCTACATAAAGATGTACGCCCATTTTTGCTTTGCAACATCTAATGCTAGAAATACAATAGGTACAAAATTGAGCTTTATTGATATGTATCGTTAGAATCACTTATGCGAAGTTTTCGTTTACATAGTGATTTTAAAGCAATTCTTGCTCGGTGCTAATATAATTTATACAGAGTGTAAAGGCTTTCACAAATATTTTACACGTAATTATTACAAAAGAAATGCCAAGCAAGCAGAATTTTTTCTAAAAATAAAAACACGTAGAAAATAAAAACAGTATCTGTTTCCATTACTCATATTGATTTATAAATAGTTTGATTGGAAAAAATAGTTTTGGTATTTTTTTTTAATTTATTCTGATAAGTTGATGGTCAACAAATCTTTATTTTCATCATAATCAAATGTTTAATCTATATTATTAACAAAAGGCTTACTTGATATTAAAACGGGATGGAATATTTTATTTTTTTCCCATAAAATAACACGATAAAATTTTAGTAAGATTCATGATTTTTTTGCTACTAGTGTCTAGTTTTCTTTGTATTTATGTGTTTTAACAGTATGTTTGATTTTGTGATCATTTACTTAATCACACTTGCCTGAGTCGTTAAACAGAAATACGTAATCTAAATTTTGGTGACTCTTTAGTCAATCAGTAAAATTGTGCAGATCAACTCATATAATATAATTATTTGTTATATATTTTATATTCTTATTATAATCCACGACACAACATTTATATGCATGTACGAAATTAGTATCAACGAGAGTTTAAATGCTGTGGAAATAATTTTGTGTCTTATCGCTTTCAGGCTTAACGGTTTATATGAAACACCTTAATTTGTCAGATAAGAAAAATCACAAAAATTATGGTTGACTTTAATTAGAAATAAATTTTTACTTTGTGGAAAAGTACATTGCAACTGAGTTTTTATTGATATACGGCAATATTACTATTGACTCTACAATAGTTTATGTAAACATCTTCATCAGTTGATACTGTATCTGTAATTTTTTTTTATACATTTTGATGTTATTTTCACAATAGTTTAAAAAAAAGAGGTGAGAAAAAGAACAAATCTTGTGAGATCTTAGCACTTCTTCTTTAAAAAGTAAACATATTTATTTTTTAATGTTGTAATTCAATCAAAGATGTATTAGGACAGAGGTTTTTTCTAGAGTTAGTTATTTTGTGTTTTTCTTTATTATTTTATGATTAAAATTACTTACGTGATGGTAAAATTTAAATAGACATTCATTTAAAATGTGTTAGTATAGTAAGTAAATCAAAATTAAAAAATGTGTAGATCGATAATGATGAGTGTTACTAAAAACACAGAACACTCGTTTAGGTATATGGTGTAAATAAAAATATACAATAATTATACATTATCACAGAATAATATATTCTTATTTCGATAACATGTTATTTTATAGTTAAACCATTGCGTAATATGTTTTTTTAATTTAATTTGAGTAGAGTGATATGTATCTGTATATTTTTTTTGTAAAATTATAACCTTTTTAAAGGTTTTTAATAAAGTTTTGCGCAACTTATAAAGTGAAAGGTGTATAAAGTTATTTTTTTTATTAAAAAACAGATAATCAGAAAATCGAATAAACCTTTCCCTTATTAATGATACATTTTTAAACACAATTATACGACATATACAAGCAAAAAGTTTTATCAAAACAAACATAAAGAGGCAATACAGTCACTTTGTACATAATGACCTAAAGTAGCGTCAGATACTAACAACACTAGGATTTAAAACTCTTTTAGAACACAAGAATCTAGATCTACTTCAAATTAAAGCTTTTTGCTTTACCAACACTTTACATTACTCCTAACTCGTGTAATGTCCCAGAAATACATATATCTAAGTGTCGTCTACTTAACGTAACTTGGCGCCTTGGCGGACATAAAAACGTTGCTCTCGTTTGTAATAACTATTATACTGTAAACCATTGCAAATGTACAACACACATTACATTTAAAAAAAAAAGTAACATGAGTATAAATTGACTTCTTGAATTGTGTGCAATTCTTAGTGTGGAAAAGCAAACTAGATAGTAAAAACAATACAACACATTTGATAATAATTACAACTCGTAAAATTTATTACAAACACTATACTGATGCCAATCTAATAATTTATTATACATTTGTTTGATACGATTACAGATTACCTTTATATTTTTTTCTTATGATTTTATTTATATTATGATTTTTTTGGTGACAGCAATCCAAATAATTTATACGATTATGGTAGAAAAAATATCGAATTTGAGTGTTCCATATTTCGATAGTCTCAAAGCCGAAATTACCACCAAGCCTAGGTAGGCTAGAAGGGTAAGACTATACCACATAGGTATGTTGTTTATGTTATCTATTTCACAAGTCCCTAATTATACTGGAGCCTTGCTTCTGCTAATGGCTTTTTTCGCGTTGTAAATATTGTCTTAAATTGCTTTGAAACCTGACTCAAATAAATATTGGATTGTGAAAAATGTATTAGGTATTTAATCAGCTCACAATTTAAACATTAATCCCAACTGCTCCGTTGTTTTGTCCGCCACTGTACCGTGTAAAGGTGCGTTCACATTGATGGATATACAAGTCTACGTACAGTCTAACAGAAAGGCGATCTACATTAGATCACTACCACATACTATTTGAAGGGGAAAATTAATTGATTTATCTGCTATAGACATGGTTTGATAATAATAAAACATAATAGAGATGGGGCTTTTGTATAAAATCGATATGTTAGTTGTGTTTCTTCTGAATATAAAAACAAAAACATGCACCAAAAAATATAAATTGTAATAATTTCAACTATTTTCAAATAAAATGTAATTATTTTGTTCCAGATTTTTAATTTATACTTTGTTGAAATAAAACCATTATCGAGAAATACATTACTATAAAAGAATTTGTATGCAAGTTAACAAATTTTATTACTTTAAAAGAAAAAAATATATATTTTATATTTTTTTAAAAAATGAAGTCGTTAAACCATAGATATGGTTTAACGATTTAATTTTTTTAATGCTTTAGCATTGAATTTTTTCATACTTTTTATGGAAAATAATATTTTCTCGCTTTGTCGCAAACAAAGAATTTAAAGGTTGTGGTAACGTTAATAGTTTCTAATTACTGTTATTTTCTTAAATTATGTTGCTCTCAACCAGAAATATTCTGGGCAGAGTTGCTAATTGCTCGGGAATCCTTCAAATGTGGGGAATTAAAAACCCAAAAGGATAATTTTTGGGGAGATCATCTATGTGGGGACTTTGGCTATTAACGATTGGATTAGGCAATCATGATTCTGAGGAACATATTTTGTTCTTTGTTCCAACATCTTTTTGTTCAGCTGCAAATAAAGACGCAATTAATGACGCATCAGATGACAAATCGATCATGTCTACAGCAGTAAATGTACAAGAATAAACAGAAACCTATAGTGTAAAAGGCATAACACACTTATTTACAAAACCCAGCCTTTAAGATCGACCTACAAGCACCATCCTAACTCGGAAATAAACGAAATACAACTATGATATGTTTAGTCAATCTCAGTCTTGAAACTACTTCTAAATCACACTAGGCTAACAGACACCATCCCATAAGAAGAGGACGCCATATCAAAATCAAAAAGCATCGAATCAGTAATAGAAGTACATCCAATTTCGTAATACACGTCTCTAGAAAAATATTTAGGTATAATTGCATTAGCAACAAGTTTATTAAAATTATCAAATATTGTAATATTCACAGCTTTTACGATATGTATCATTTCCTTAACATTAACTATAGTTACATCTATTTCACTTACGTCTACATTAACATCTGTGAGTTTGTGTGCTTGTGTCGAAGCGAGTGCATCGTGCGTTACTAACCCTATGATGTCAGTATTAGTAAATTCTTCATTCGAAATAGTAAGGTAATTAAAAAAATATCTCTCGTTGAACAAAGGAACGTAAGAAGTGTGAGTGATGACGTTGACTAAATTCGTAATAGAATTGACTATATTCTTGGTGGGAGGGGCAGTCTCGAGATTGTAGAGGATAGTGATGAAGATTATGATGAGATAGAGAATGCGGTACGGCTTGTGGCTGGTGATAGCGGAGCTGGGAGGGGCGGGGTAGATCACGTCCACTTCGGCGATCTTGAAGATCGAGAGCAGCAGGTGAGAGGAAATGTCCTCGTGCTGGCTGTTGATCCTCGTCTTGACCTCTTTGAGGACGTCGATGCATTCCTCCTGAAAGGTACGAGTTATTTGAAGAAGATAAAAACACATAATTGGCACCTTTACCATTTGCAGCAAGCGTTTACTGACTCATTGTTTTAATTTGTTTGGTATCATCTTCACCTGGTACTTTTAGGTATGATTGGCAGAGCGTAAAGTGACGTGCTATGCCGTACAGAATGCTGTTTGTCTTCTTTGATTATAAAATTTCTCAACCTTAATTTCCTTCGCCCTAGATCTAGACTAGTTCTGACTAGGATTATATTTGCTTCTGAATTTTAACTTTGCTAAGTAGGTAAGTGGTAAGTATCTACGCAACGGTATACAACATACAGACTTAAGATAATGCAGAAAAGTTATTGATTGATGTATTGAATGATAAGTCAACATAAACAGTGTTACTTAGCTTGTGAATAATGGATGACCTCTGTAGCCGAAAGGCGAGCGGGTCGAACTTTGGCGTCACGCTCCTGGTTCGGTTCCCGATCTATTTTATTCTAGATAGTCATGCTATAGATAGTATCGATCATATCGACGGGACCGTCTCTTTCTGATGAAAGCTATGTATCGTTCGGAAACGCTACCACGCATCAATCGTCAGTAGACTGACCTTCCAGGTGTCCTTAACGTTTGCCAAGGCGTGGTCTTTAGATCATCATCAGTGTGTGCAGAAGACAAGTACAAACCTTCTCCCGGTCCAGGAGTGCTTCCCCCGCCTCCCGTAGGATCTCCTGCTCCTTCTGTGGAACGCTCGCAGAAATGATCACGTTCTCGTTGCTGATGTTGAACAACGTCAGCGTGCAATTCGTCTGAAGGAAGTGAAAAATACTTTTATGTAGTTAAAGAAACAGCCTTTTGTCTTTTATCAAATACTAGCGGTCTCGGCGAATTTCGTTCCGCCTTAGAGGACTTTCCCGCGCATTCGACGAAAGACATTTTAAGACTCATTTTTCTACACCTTCGGTTACATTGTTCAAATTTTACCAAGGATCGCTAATATTGTAGCCTATGTCAAATTGGAAGAATGTAGCATTCTATTGGTGAAAGAATTTTTTAAATCGGCCCAGTACTTTTTGAGCCTATTCATTACAAACATTCAAACATACAAAAATACGTACAAATCTTTCCTCTTTATAATATTAGTGTAGACGTAAGTAATGATACGCCCAAAATCACATTCATGAAAAGAGCTACTACTCATATACCAAAGTAGATTTCCTATCACAATGCTTATATTATTGGACTGATAAACATAAAAGCAACCTGGCTTTTAAATGACTGATTTGAGAGCTACGATGCCAGAGATAGAAATCGACCTCAAACTTATAACACGTTAGGGGTTAAATTTGTTTAAATTGAACACGATGCATCAAGTGTGCAGAGCTTATTTTATGTTCAGAGGGAGTTTTTATAGAATTGTAGAAAATGCAGTTATTATTTATGACCTTAAAAAAATTGCCGTTGTCGATACCTACTTGGAACTAGAAAAAAGCATCATCAGAATTGGTTAAGACTAGGATTTTTTCATTTTTATGCGGCGATGGCGAAAGTTCGTTTTGCCAAAGTGTGTCTGTCTAGCTCTCACAAATAATTATTGTGTGAGTCTGAAGCAAGTCTAGATGATGTTTTGTCTTGGTCTCATTAAGAAGGTTAGACATTGGTTGCCTGTAGGTTAAGTTTTAGCATATATCCTTACCCCGTCAGTATGAACAGTATACAGGTACTGCTGCAGTAGACGGACAGCATCCTCAGCACCCAGGCCGGTGTGCGGACGAAGAAGGGCTTCGTCCACCGCGCTGAAGCCAAGCAGGAGGTACACTCCCTCAGGAAGTTTGTATTCACCTGGAATTATATAGAAATAGTGAAATACTACAACCTCAATATAGAATTATAATCGATTCATTTCTTCATATAGTTTCGTCTAATGACTCATACATCATCGAAATGAATACAGACCAAAATTTGTGGTACCACCGGTTCGGAACCTAACCTTACGAAGAAACTCAGTTGTTATTACACTAACTAACTACAGAGAACTTACGAATAGATCCTATGTGCGAATGAACAGACAATCTTGTCCATATCTGTTTATCGTTTATATATTTATCAAATTTATAGTAGCTATTTCAATACGAACCTTGAATCTAAGCATGGGTATGTCAATAATACGGCAACTAGTTGAATATTGCGTATTTTAGTATACCTACAACAACAGTCTTACAAATTCATTCCCTACAATATGGTTGAGTGAAGCGATGGCTGGCACATACGTCATGCTTGTGAACAGGTGCCACCTTTGGGGACTGGTCTGCTCCAGCTTACCTCTCGAAAGTAAAAACTTACTTGAGTACTTATTTGTTTCATCACTTATCAAAACCAAAACTATATGACTTGGTCCAAAGTGAGCACATACACATAGCAATAAGTTAAATACTGTAAATGATCTGCTGAGTTTCTTACCGGTGTCTTCTCGGTAGATATAGGTTCCGAACCGGAAGTAGAATCACTTTACATTGTATTCAATGACGATTCAAAAGTGTTTATGTAACCTACTTGAATAAAGAAATATTTGAGTTTGAGTTTGAGAATTTTACAAAGCCTATGATAAGCAGTTGCTTTAAACCTTCTGAGTTCGATATAAACTTTAAGACTTTTGCGTTCCATTTTAACCATTTAATTTTTTTTAATATTTTAACAATTGAGTTCGATCTCCCGATACCATGATCATCTTTCCGACCATGGCCTGTCATATTGCATACATTGTCACTTCATCTAGCGGAAAAGGCTTGCTGGTGATTATATTGGTGATGAATGCCGAGTGGTTAAAAATTTGGAACATTTACCAGGGTTCGGCCTCATGCAGATGAACGACCCGGAGTAGCAGTAGCAGCGCCCCCTATAGGCTTGGTAGGCTGGTGCGGCGTGCGAGTAGTGCGCCAGCCTGGAGGAACACGGGGCCCGGGGCACGCAGGCCACCTTGCATGACACCTGCAGGGATGACTCGCAGACGCAGAGGTCAGTGCACTCTGCCAGCTCCGCAGAACGGTATAGCTAAAAGATGAGGTATTCACGTTGAAATATTGGTACGGTAATCAAACTTGCCAACTTGAACGGGATAAGGAGGTATGAGGTTTCGAGGTCTCTTATGTTTTGAAGCCAGTACCCGGGCCGTTTCAGGTAAGACCTTTTTGGCAGAGATGACTAAAATGAGGATAACTTATCTTGTGTCGGTTGATTTTTATAAATACACATTTCATACAATATTATAACATAATAAAAGTGCAGTTATCTCATGAGAAGTGTATCATTTAAGTTAAAAGGTGCACACTGATAGAATCTTAAACAAAATGAGACCTTTTTATTAGAGTTTGCTTTAAAATTTCAATTCAATAAGAGTTTTGTTTCATCTCTTTTGTAGTTAGTATCTTGTTGAACTTAGAATCCTCTCTTCCATAATGATAATAAGCATAGTGATCATGAAAACCAACCATCCGAAAAATAGGTTAAAACACCATTTCTAGTCACATTAACCATCGCTTACCATCTCTTACTTGGCTTTGTAACTTGGCTTATATTATTTTAAGCTGGCATGCTGCACTCAATATAAGCACGTCAGACTATTCACTTTAGGGGTTGTAGGTATATTGGTACGTTATGTTTTATTTATTCTTTTTCTACGCCGTTAACCACCTTCAACTATAAAAAGTATAAAAAGACACCGCGGGCCGCCCATAGATGGACTTCGGGCCGTAGTTTGGACAGGCCTGCCCCACATTTAGCTTTCTATATGGTCGAATTCAGAACCTCCTCCTTTTTTTTGAAGTCCGTTAAAAAGACCACACGTGTGGCAGGTTCTTTTATCATTGTAAATATCGTGGGTGATTCTTACCCGACTTACCCGTCTAGTCTCCCCCATCTTGATATACTGCGCCAAGTCATCGCTATCCGGCTTCTTCACGATGCAGTATTTTGTCGGCTCCAAAGTAGTAGTCGGCTTCGGCGTTGTCGTCGTCGTCGTCGTAGTTGTAGTTGTAGTGGTGGTAGTAGGCGTGGTGGTGGTCACCGTGGTGGTCTCTGTAGTAGTCTCTGCTATGGGTTCGGAGATCTGCTGGATCTTCGGCTCGACAGTCTGCTCTGATTGCGTGGTGCTGGGAGGTTCGCGGTTGTCCTGTCAAAAGTACATATGTGGTTAAAATTAGGATGAACACGCAGAAAACTAGCCAAGTACCCAGTATAGAATCTATAGGTTTGACGTTTGGCGATCACGTGACCTTTCTAAGTGAAATGGTGAAATGTCAATCCTTAACATTTTAATCTTGTTGACACTGTTATGGCACTAGAGGCGGCGTGCGACACATTGCCGTCTAGCTCTAGCTCACTTAACCAATTATATTTAAATTATATCCACTTGTGACCAATTAATTGTGGATCTTCAGTAAATAATTTCTTTACAGTCCGCTTCCTATTGCCTCAATTTCTGAGGAAGGACTTCTGCAACAGTAACGATACCGAAGTTCGACAGGTATCTCATGGCTACGCTTCTGATCCCTAATCAGAACAATGTTTAATTATAAATTGTCGTATCACTCATTTTGGTTCTGGTTACCGTTACATAACTACACAAGTGCTTAATCTACTTCCTTTTGGATTAGGATCAGATCAGGTTACAAAAATCTGACAATAAGGGCACATCAATTTTACGCTTACTGATGTTTAATTGCGATGTTACCAGCAACGTTACAGCAGTATGACAAGTAGAAGAGAGGTACCGCTAAGTGCAGTATAACGTTGAGTAGCATCCTGTTCCTACAATGAAATACTGCAACAAGAGCTGGTAAGGCCAGTTTGAATAAGTTGGCTGAACATACGAATAAAACGGAAGGAGAAACTACCTGCTTATCTTCAACCCTGGAGTTCCCACGGTGGGTGGTGTGACGGTTATGATGGGTGGTGGTACGGTGGACCAGCGCGGTCTCCGGAGGCACGGTCATGTAATTGATGCCGGTCTCGAATGGAGTGGTCGTCAGCAGGGAGCCGTAAGTCTTCACGTGATAGTCGCTTTGGGATTCCACTGAAAAAAAAAGCAAATGGTTCCTTTGTTATGAAAAAGACAAGATATAGTTTCTCAATTTGATGCTTAAGAATGCATTTTCTGAGTCCAAAAAGATGCTGAACTCCTCAATAACTGCACATGGTGGGCATTGGTGGGTTTTCTATCAGTGAACATCCAACAAACTACTTGCTCGTTCCTGCAAAATGTCCGGTGATATCTGCAGAAAGGGTTTCGACCTCCATAAGCAAACAGTAGCAAATCAACAGAAGAACATTAATTGCTAAGTAGATGTGGTACATACCGACGCAAGGGTTCAGCCAAAGCAGTCTTTGCCAGCCGAGACAGTCATACAGCTGAGCGAAGTCAGTCCCGCGGCAGGCGCAAGCAGCTCGCAGCTGGGTGCCCAGCACAGCTACCACGGCAGCGCGACAAGCGGCAGGGGAACCAGCACAGCCCTGGGTCACAGCATCTACTGCACACCATTGCTCGTAGTTCTCCAGACGGATCCTGTAAAAAAACATTGGTTTATCAATCTGGTGTGAAGGTGATGCGTGTGGTTTAACCACATATATAATAATAGCCAAGCCGACTTTTAACTTGCGCCGAGTGTATGCCCAGCGGGCATACATTACCGCCAGTTCGCCGTCTTTAAACTATAGTGAATACGCACGTATTGGGTTTAACTCTCGCTGTATTAAGATCGCTTGGTAATTAAGGATACTGATGTTACAGAATGGGAATTAATTCATTATCCGATCAATTATTTTCGGGATAAAAGTCCCTGTTTTATAATAAGGTGTTATTCTATTCGGTTTGATATAACAATTTGTTGATTTTGTAGTAAAAACCAGGAATTTTTTTATTGCTTAACGTATATTTTACAAAGCGTATGCTTTGTAAAATATGGTCGCAAATTATATCGTGCACATAAGATCTAGAATTTAATTGCAAGTGTGGACCTTGACTTGCTGTTAACCGTGCCGTTTAAAGCATAAAGGCAATATAATTTAATCTACTGATGTGGAAAATACAAGTCGTTCGATTTTAAAATAAATTACTTAATTTTGCTCCCCTTAGGGAATAAGAATGCTTAATCGTTGATTGTTTCGACACAAAAAGGATTTTTCCGAGTTCCAAATTATACGTACATATCATATTTCACAACAAACCTTATATTCCTTTTAGCTTGACAGTTATCTTGGCATTTGTCGTAATACAAATGGACATATTCGGTACATCTTTTGCTATGAAATCTCTGCCCATAATAATTCTGTTACCAACGTGACGGAAAAATAATTTCTACCTTACATTACTTCCTAGAACCCATTGACGGGTAAGATCGAGCGCAATGTCACATAATATCAATCATAACGGAACTTGGATGTTATTGAATAATTCTGTACACCGACCGAGTAAATAGATGCCATACAAATATGTCGGCAATAAGGAAATGTGGAAGACTAGTGATGTCAGACAGTGACCGAGTTATCTGCGACCAACATTGGACTGGTACGGAATCGAAGGTTAAGCTTTACTCCTCGTGGTCTGGTATTGGAAAGGTGACCATTCCGTCCGAATTAAGTGTAATTTTCCGGTTGACAAAACGGTATAAGTCAGAGGCCATTTGGCAGTTTGAGAACATCTGATTGTAAGGTTGACGTCTGACAGTGTTTAAATAATATGTCCCGCGCTTAATATTTTATTGGTTAGGTCCAATTCTTAGGTATAGAGAGTCCGAACAAGTTAAGACGGAGAGAAAAATGGAAGAGAGATTGCAGTCAATCCTTGCACAAGAAACGAGTCTCGCAAAGTTATGAGATTTATCATTCCTTTTGCCAGATTACTATCTCACTTTTCCCTTAATCTTGCTTAAAATTCTTAAGACTCAACTTTTTGGGCATATCCCCTAAAAGTTATATAAACAATTGGTTTGGGAAACTTCGCTACCAGCATTGTCATTGTGTTACCGAATGACCGTGTTATCACCTATTTCTGCTTTTCCAATAGACTTTTCGTAACGAACATTAAAATTGACTTTTTTATCGGGGTTTTATTCGTCATCTCTTTACAGTGTAACGATTCTAAAAAACTAAAAAGACTTGACTTGAAAAATAAACTAACTTAACTTAATACTACACAAAATAAATTATATATATTTACAAGAACACCCTGGGCGCGTTTTGTTTTGCAATCACGCGTTATGCGCGTGAGATCGGCTTCGCTCGGAATAAAAACTAACGCGGTGCGGCGAGTGACGCACTGGTGTCTTAGAAATCCTTGAGGCTGGACGCGCGACCGTCTACACTAACATTTTGTCGTGCGTATCTACCTACGTGAATTTAACGAACGTCTTTCCATTTATTGTGTGTGTTTTATTCCCCAAATTGGGTAAGTGCTGCAAAGTATTATTTACTTAGTAAGTTTTAGTATTGTTTTTGTCCTAGTGGTAATGTAGTCTAGATCTTGTACTGATGAACTGGCTGGTGAAACGTTATTTTGTGCAAAGAAATTTCATATACATCTACTCTTGTATGTAAATTAAATATTATTCCTTCTCACGTCACATCTTACTCAACTTCATTAAACGTAATTTTATCAAACTTTCACCATATAATTTTTCACTTTCCAAATTGTATTTTAATTTAAGTAGTACGTACGCCTAGCTTTTAATTAGCGGATTAAACTGCCTGTGTCCTGGGTTTATCTGCCACCAATTAATTATGATTATTTGTTAAATGTGCCCATCTATTTTTGTGCATAGATGTACCCACATCTACAATATATTTCCCTAGCTGATTCTGTACGCCTCATCATTGATCACTATTTTATGTCAGTCAAATCACCATCATCACAATCATCTTTACGCGCTCTGCTCATTATTAACCGATCTCTGCTGTTTACCCGCTTTGCATCGAGCTGCTTATTTCAACCGCCATGTCGCAGTCAGATAGTATAATTGGATAGTTGTAAAATGTCTGGTTTACTGTAATTACAGGGACCTTCTACACGGTACCGAAAATCAGAGAAGTTGGCGACAGCCCCGCTGCGCATGGACTAGGGTGACGTCGCTTCGTGAATTTCGAGGACTGCAGGACAGTGGTGTTTTTTTTGACGTGGACTCAAATATATTGTCGGTTGCGCTTGTTGAACCCCGTCTACTCTTATTTACCTAGAAATAATTATTATTACTATAAATAAACCTTGTTTGTGTAAACAGTTTGTCTCCTCTCTTATTTCTAGCGTAAGAATCCAGAGAAATTGTCACATTGGCGCCCAACTATAGGAAACAACCGCGACCGACTTATATTTGAGCTCCTTTTACATCTAATAGTTTTCTTTGGTGTTGGCCTTAACTTCATATTTTTAAGGTTGATTATGTGCTAATTTGTTAGTGCATGGCAAATCCCAATGAACTTCGAATTATTTTTCTTAACATTTTCTAAATAAACCTGATCTTTGAGCACAATTTTGCCATACTCTAGTAAGTTATTAATTACGCTTCTTAGTCAAGTAGTTGAGAAAATTGTAGTGCCTATTAGATACTTCACCTTGCAGCACATACCTAAAAAAAAAAATGTCTTACACTATCAAATTTCTATCCTTGCAAAAAGCTGAACTGCAATACGAAGTCGAACTTCGTGGCGGTTGTGGAGAAACAGTACAGGATTTAAGGAAGGAAATAGTTAAACTATCACAAATTTTGCCAACTGAGGACATCCTAGAATCACATTTAGGTGCTAGTGATGATTTGAAGGAGGTTAAAGAATCTCTTTTAAAATCCCAAAATAATCTAACCTCACTCAAAAGTAAATTTGATAAAAATATGTTCAATAGAACGGAAACCCTTTTGCATCACATTTATCACAGACTGAACCGTATCGTAAATGAACCTGAAGTAAACGATATTTACAAAGTCTGTGTTGCTAGTGTGAACTCTCAATTTAAAGATCTGTCAGTATTAAGACCCAAACCAGCTCATTCTCAGCCTAAAGACACTGTTGACACCGTAATGTCGTCGACTGTATCAGTGACATGCGAGCGAAATTTATCTTTAGAAATCCTTAAGTTAAAGTACAATGGGAACACCTGTGTTCATTCTTTTATACAAAAAGTGGAAGAGTTTGTTGAATCGAGAGGAATTTCTTTTGATAAAATTTTGTCTTTGGCGTATGAAATTTTTGAGGGTGATGCTTTGCACTGGTTCCGTTACAACAAATGTAACGTAACTTCCTGGAGTGAACTTAGTGCCTTACTTAAAAAAGATTTCAGCAGCAGCGACTATGATTACAGACTAGCTGCTGAAATCCGATTACGCACACAGGGTGAACTTGAAAATATAAGTATTTATATATCTATAATGCATGGCATGTTTTCTCGTCTCAGCAAACCCATGAATGAAAGCGAAAAGCTTGATATTCTTTTACACAACATTCGTCCTTGTTATGCAAATACTTACTTAAAGCTGCCTCTCAATGTATTAATACTATTGAGGAACTAAAGAATATCTGTAAAAACTATGAAAATGTTACTTCTCGATTTTCAAATTTTCAAGAACCACCTAGGGTATCAACTGACACTATTGCTTCTGAGTTTGCTTATAAATACAAATCATACACTAACAGTAATTTTAAAAACAATAAACAATACTATCAAACTAAGCCTAGTACATCATATAACATTGATCATAATAAAACTAATAATAACTACAAATTTAATAAATACAACTATATACATAAAAATGAAAATAAGAATCTTGATGTTGCTGAAATAACACCAAAATATACTCAGTTTTGTCCTAGATGTAGATCTGAGAGCCATTCACTGAATAACTGTAAGCAAGATAGGTTCATTTTATGCTTTAAATGTGGCAAGAAGGACGTTAAGTATCCTGACTGTCCTGACTGTAATCCTAAGGCCACTGAAGAACAATCAAAAAACTAATTACGGCCGATTGGAGTGATCGAGCTGAGGAATGGAGGGAGTGGTTATTATTTGTCCGCAATTTTTCCAACTTTAACTCGGTCGCCTCAATCGATGATAACAATAAATCATTGGATAGAATACGACCATATGTACAGGTCAAAGTTGAAGGTCAGAATTTAACTGGATTGCTAGATACTGGATCTTGCGTTACTATCTTAGGTAACAAATCTCATGAAAACCTATTAAAAATGGGATTCGAGTTACAAAATACGAATGATTTAAAAGTCTCTACGGCTGGAGGCCATATTCTTAATTCTATTGGTACAATGTCAATTCCAATTAAATTTCAAAACCAAAAACATATATTAAATGTGTACGTAGTACCCGGTATCGTTACTCCACTAATTCTGGGTATCGATTTTTGGAGAACTTTTGGACTTTTTCCCAAACATTTAGATGCAATTTCATTTTACAAAAGTTCCGACTTACAACTACAGTCTGACTCTGCCAAACAATCCTATCTTTGTTCATACGAGCATCTAGATAAAGACCAAAAAGATATAGCCGATCATCTAATCGCTCAGTTCCATGAAATATCTTATGAGGAACGTGGGTTAGGTCGGACTTCGTTGATAACCCACAGAATTGATACTGGCGATGCGGCTCCAATTCGTCAACGATACTACCGCATGTCTCCAGAAAAGCAACGAATTCTAGTGGAACAATTAGATGAGATGCTTAAAGAGGACGTTGTCGAGCCATGCGAAAGTCCGTGGTCTTCCCCTGTACTACTCACACCTAAAAAGAACGGAGAGCTCAGATTTTGCCTTGATAGCAGGAAACTTAATTCAGTTACGAAAAAGGACGCCTATAGCTTACCCTATATAGCTGAAATCCTAGATAACCTTCGTGATGCAAAATACTTAAGTAGCATCGATCTATCTAAAAGTTTTTGGCAAGTATTGATCCAAAAGGAGGATAGATGTAAGACATCTTTTTACGTACCTTCGCGCGGCACATTTCAATTTAAATGCATGCCGTTCGGACTGACCAATGCGCCCGCTACGCAGCAAAGATTGGTCGATTTCTTATTTTATGGCCCAGAATTTGAATATAAAGTATTTGTTTTTATTGATGACGTCATTATCATTTCTGAAACCTTTGAACATCATATTTCTCTCCTAAAACGAGTCTTAGAAAAATTACGCACTGCCAACCTCACTATTAATTTACAAAAAAGCCAATTTTTCCGGAAACAACTCAAATATCTCGGCTACATTGTAGATTCAAACGGTCTTCACGCTGATCCCGAAAAAGTAAAATCTATCACTAACTACCCCGCCCCTACGACTCGTAGGGAAGTCAGACGTTTCCTGGGTACGGCTTCGTGGTACCGCAGATTTATTCCCAACTTTAGCACTTTAGCATCTCCTCTCAATAAACTAACTTCACAAGGTAAGAAGGCTCCTCCCTTCTCAGGGTCTAAGGAAGCGGACGAAGCCTTTAATAAACTTAAAATTCATTTATCGTCAGCCCCCATACTTTCTTGCCCTGATTATACGAAACCGTTTGTTGTTCATACTGATGCCAGCGATCACGGCTTAGGCGCGATGCTTACTCAAACCCATAATAATGAAGATAAGGTGATTGCATATATGAGTAAATCTCTCACGAAACAAGAACGGAACTATAGTGCCACTGAACGCGAAGCATTAGCAGTTCTCACTGCAATAGAACACTGGCGTTGCTACCTAGAGAATGGTCTCAAATTCACAGTATATACTGATCATTCATCACTAAAATGGTTTTTAAACTTAAACAACCCTACTGGCCGGTTGGCTCGCTGGGGCGTCCGCCTGTCTACCTACAATTTTGATATAAAACACCGAAAAGGAGCTGATAATGTGGTTCCTGATAGTTTATCTCGTTCCGTCCCTATTGCAGCTGTGGACGACTCTACTGACATACAGACGAACACTTCCTTAAATGTTAACGACCCATGGTATTTGAACATTTTTAATGGTTGTTTGAATTCGCCTACTTCTTACTCAAATTATCGTGTTTCCAACGGTAAACTTTATAGGTACATCAAGTCTCTTAACCCGTTAGCTAGGGAATTTGAATGGAAGGAAGTGGTACCACTTGAACATCGTCAAAACATCATAGCACAAAATCATAGCGAAACGACAGCAGCACACCTTGGTATTTTTAAAACTTTTAAACGCCTGTCATTAAACTACTTTTGGCCCCATATGCATCATGATGTGTCAAACTTTGTTTCTGGTTGCGACACATGTCTTTCTTATAAATACCCTAACCATACTACTCTTGGTATCATGGGAAGATCTAAAGCCTGCAGCAGGCCATTTCAAATGATAAGTGTTGACCTTGTTGGACCCTTGCCTATTAGTAAAAAACAAAATACATTTTTATTAGTGGTGAACTGTTGCTTCTCAAAATATTGTTTACTTTTCCCTATACGCCGTGCTACAGCAGAGATTATATCTAAAATATTAGAAGATGATGTTTTTCTAATTCATGGCATCCCAAGTACAATACTCATGGATAATGGTAGACAGTTTATAAGTCACACCATGAAAAACTTATTTGCCCGTTACAATATCCCAAACGTTTTTTATACTCCTTTATATACGCCGCAAGTAAACTCAGTGGAGCGTTATAATAAAACAATTATTACCGCCGTTTCGTCCTTTGTCGAGAATGACCACAGATCATGGGATACTAATTTACCAAAAATTCAATTTGCACTAAATAGCGCAGTTAATGAAGTTACTGGCTTTACACCTTCTTTTCTAGTATTTGGCCGTGAATTAGTAAGTTGCGGTTCTCACTATATTGATACTGACTTAAACGATGTAATTGTATTTTCTCCAAGGGACGCATATGTAGAAAATTTAGGTGGTCTACATAAGATCTTTGATAAGGTTCAAGCAGCTTTAATCAAGGCGCATTCCAGAAATGCAACTAATTACAATCTTCGCCGCAGAAACGTAGACTTTGAAGTCGGTGATACTGTATGGAAGAAAACTTACTATCAAAGTGATAAAGATAATAAATTTTCTAAAAAGTTAGCACCCAAGTACATTAAGTGTCGCATTATAAGCAAGAATTCTAAACTGGTCTATGAGCTTGAGGACATGTTAGGCAACAAACTAGGAGCTTGGCATGTAAAAGATTTTAAACTCAACTAGATTTTACTAAGCGGATTTTTATTAACAAGTAAAAATCCTAACCTAAAAAGGGGGGTATGTAACGATTCTAAAAAACTAAAAAGACTTGACTTGAAAAATAAACTAACTTAACTTAATACTACACAAAATAAATTATATATATTTACAAGAACACTCTGGGCGCGTTTTGTTTTGCAATCACGCGTTATGCGCGTGAGATCGGCTTCGCTCGGAATAAAAACTAACGCGGTGCGGCGAGTGACGCACTGGTGTCTTAGAAATCCTTGAGGCTGGACGCGCGACCGTCTACACTAACATTTTGTCGTGCGTATCTACCTACGTGAATTTAACGAACGTCTTTCCATTTATTGTGTGTGTTTTATTCCCCAAATTGGGTAAGTGCTGCAAAGTATTATTTACTTAGTAAGTTTTAGTATTGTTTTTGTCCTAGTGGTAATGTAGTCTAGATCTTGTACTGATGAACTGGCTGGTGAAACGTTATTTTGTGCAAAGAAATTTCATATACATCTACTCTTGTATGTAAATTAAATATTATTCCTTCTCACGTCACATCTTACTCAACTTCATTAAACGTAATTTTATCAAACTTTCACCATATAATTTTTCACTTTCCAAATTGTATTTTAATTTAAGTAGTACGTACGCCTAGCTTTTAATTAGCGGATTAAACTGCCTGTGTCCTGGGTTTATCTGCCACCAATTAATTATGATTATTTGTTAAATGTGCCCATCTATTTTTGTGCATAGATGTACCCACATCTACAATATATTTCCCTAGCTGATTCTGTACGCCTCATCATTGATCACTATTTTATGTCAGTCAAATCACCATCATCACAATCATCTTTACGCGCTCTGCTCATTATTAACCGATCTCTGCTGTTTACCCGCTTTGCATCGAGCTGCTTATTTCAACCGCCATGTCGCAGTCAGATAGTATAATTGGATAGTTGTAAAATGTCTGGTTTACTGTAATTACAGGGACCTTCTACACGGTACCGAAAATCAGAGAAGTTGGCGACAGCCCCGCTGCGCATGGACTAGGGTGACGTCGCTTCGTGAATTTCGAGGACTGCAGGACAGTGGTGTTTTTTTTGACGTGGACTCAAATATATTGTCGGTTGCGCTTGTTGAACCCCGTCTACTCTTATTTACCTAGAAATAATTATTATTACTATAAATAAAAACCTTGTTTGTGTAAACAGTTTGTCTCCTCTCTTATTTCTAGCGTAAGAATCCAGAGAAATTGTCACAACAGTAATCTTATCCCTCTTATTATCACCTTATAGAATGCTACAGTTCAATGGAAAAAACTTCAAAGCTGGAGATATTTCCCCAACCAGACTTCACTTTAAGAGAGGTGGGGCATAGCGATTTATCGCACTGGAGCAGCCCGACTGGTGAAATACCTCCACCTTACAGAAGACCGCAGCCAAATAACAATCACTTCTGTGTTGTTGTGTTCTTGCGTGTGAGTAAGGTTTCCAGAGCTCCTGGGGGGGTGCTACATTAGTAGTAGGGGTTAAGCCTTCAAGGTAAGGGCGACAAGTCCATTAACAGCTTTATTATACTCTACTTGTCGCCCTTAAGCTAGGACCTCATTTCCACTTACATCAGGTGGGATGAGGTCAATCTTGAAGTGTAATAAAAAAAAAATCACTGTTTGCCTTCATCATCAGCTTGTTCCAGTTCACTGCTTGATAAATCTGATAATTGATCACTTATTTGATTCAGTTTTTTCAATCTCAATAGGGAAAAAAGTATCTTTTATGATTTCAACGTTGATAGCTAGGAGTGTCCTAACTATAAGGGCGGAGAAAAAAATACGTTAGCAATTATAAGTTGGCTAGTAATAAATGGCAGAGAAAATGAATTTCACATTAAATACGAGTAGTACATAATTAGGTAACTCCTAAAAATCTTAAGCTTTCAAATGTGTGTTATATTTCTAAAAACCCAAAACAATTCGGAGCGATCTTTATAGTTATAGTCGTAAAAAAATGTATAATATGATTTGCATTTCACGGTTAGTACTTATGTACCAAAACACCTGCTTTAGAGACGTAGACTTCAAAAGAAACCAGGCAAGTCAATGCAATTGGTACATACCATTGAAGGTTGGTACGGCATCATATCTACAAATTTGTACGTCCTACTCCTTGCGTGAATATGAGAAATCTCACCGAGGAATAATTCAGCATCCGTTTACGTAAGCCACGGCGTTACCTTGGAGAGAGCCGCGCTGCGAGCGAGTCAATCCGAGTGAACTCTCTCGGCTGTTTGTGTACAGAGCCGGACTTAAGGTCGGGGAACGGGCCACTTTTTTAATTTTTTGGCTGTGTTTAGACTATAAGCACAAAGACTTTTAATGATGGTCGCATTAAGTATAAGTTTGTGGTATAATGCCATTCCCATGTAAACAATACTTGTAAACAAAAATTGTATACTTATTCTTTGTGAGCTATAGGTATTGTCTTTTCAAAGCATTTTATTCAGTTCCTATTTAGTTACTGAAAATTCGGGCATCTAATTTTGTCCACGATGAGGTTATAGGGACGCTAATAGCCTGAATGACTTCGAGAAAAGGAGGGTTTTTTACTAGATTTGACGGGGCTACTGTCGTGGACGCGGATTTTACAATCAACCAACTTTTAAGTACATTTTTATAATAACAGCATCAAACATTCAAGACGAGTTTGGTTTGCTCATCAATATCTCAGAACTACATACTAAATTCGTCACTACACTCATCAAAACTCATCTGTGTGTTTTGGTCCAAAGCCCAAAATTTAGGTAAAGTAATTATATATTACTGCTACTGTCATGCATTTATTGCGTTTTTTACCTTACTTTTTGGTAGAAATGGATACCCAATCAGAGGTAGAGTCACTTTGTATTCAGTGACAATTCAAAAGTGTGACCTACTTGAATGAAAAATATTTTGATCTTTGACGGTCATTCGAAATATTATACTACACGATCTTCCGAATTTCATTTTCCTAAACGCCCTCAGTGCGTGCCTGGCTCACGACGGGATAATATATTTGTATAAAGTTTTTTACGAGCCGGATTTAAGGGTTATCACCGTTATGTAGATAGAGGCATGTGGGACAGTTTTACTGGAATTTCCCTTTATTGTGCCGCACGAAATATGGGAATAAAGGTTCTCACTTAAATTGTTAGAAGTTTTAATGACAGCAGGAAAATGAATTTTTTTGTTATGTTTTAAAGTATGCATCAATAATTGTTATGACTGGCTCCGTGGAACAAATTTGGTAGTGTTACTGACTGAACCAAGTTGAACCAAACGGTGCTATTTTGGTGGCTCTCTGCAGCAAGCCCACAAGGGCAGAGGTGGATGGCGGAGGAAGAGGAGGACTTTGGTGTTTCGTTGCCGGCCTCCCTGTCCTCCGCGACCCGGCAGTGGTGCGCTACACGGCGCGAATCGCGTCGTGGTGAGGTCGCGGACGAAGAGGAGGATACGGTATTGCGTTTGCCGGCCTCTCTATCCTCTGCGGCCGGTGGGCCTCGGAACTCCATCTGGCTCTTGGAAGAGCTGGATTGAGTCTCGGGTGTCCACAGTAGCGGTAGGCAGCGGAGCCGCATAGCCACATACGTTGCTGGGGCTGGAGATGCCAGGCGTGGGGTAAGCCGTTATCTCGGTCCAGCGGATGGGGCGTGTCAGGTGGCCTGACACGCTCCAGCTACGTTTTGCGCGGCGATGTGGGCCGCTTGGCGGTAGGCGCCTGGAGCCTGTGTAGAATCCGCAAGGAATTCCGATTCCCCCACAACTGCGCAGCGTTGGCCACCGAGGGGGTTTTAGTCGGTGCGAGCCCGATACACCTCTCTCTGTTCCTCGCAGAGAGTAGAGGTAGGCATTTCCCCCTCGACAAAAAAAACGGCGCTATTTGATCGGCATCCAGGACGAAAATTCGTGTGATGAACATTTGTGTCTGGGTGTTTATAAATATACCGGATGTTGCGACTTTGCATTATTATGGGATAAAAAGAAGACGACATCACATCAAGGTAAATCGATAAAATTTACAAAATCGTTGAATATAATGTATTATACATTTGACGACTTCGGTAGCCGAGAGGCAAGCGGGCCGGACTTTGGCGTCGAGTCATTTCTGAGGCGTGTTCGATTCCCGGTTGGGTCAATATGGAAAACGAACTTTTCCATATTGTTTTGGGTCTGGGTGTTGTGAAACCGTCGTTGTTTTTAGTTTCTGTAACACAAGTGCTTTAACAGTAGCTAATTCTATTGTAAGTATATCACAGAATCAGAGAATTTTATGTGATGTGATGTGATGTTGTCCAATTATTATTTATTTTTCATTTATTAGTCATTTAGGACGAATCAGCCAGATGATTCTTATTTGAAGTTTTGATTTTTTTTATAAATTTTAAGTGACTTGCAACAAATAAGAAGGTTTTTCATTTCGACCGTAAAACTATGTACCGCAATTATGTGTCACAGGAATCATTTAGAAAAAAACTACAGCTCAAAATCCGTCGTTATTCGTAATTCTTACATGTATTTGTAGGTTCGTACTAAATATAGTGATGGCATTATCATATTCGTGATAAAACGTACCTTCTTCTCCAGTGTTAAGAACTAATATCAAGTGAACTAGTCCATACTAAAATGCATCGTGTTCAGGCTTTGTTAGTGTAGCTAATGAAGGAATGGACCCTAAATTACGGCTTTACGCTCACGTTTCAAGTAGGGTTGTCGAACTAATATTGATTATATAAACTTTAAGACTTTCGCGTTCCATTTTAAACATCCCTACTATATAATATTATAAATGCGAAAGTAACTCTGTCTGTCTGTCTGTTACGCTTTCCCGCTTAAACCTCTCAACCGATTTTGATGAAATTTGGCATAGGTATACGTTGAACTTCAAGAACGGACATAGGCTACTTTTTGTTAGAAAGTAAGGGGGGGGGGAGGTAATGCCACCTTTGAAAGTTTGTATGGGAAAATGTTTATTTTTTAAGTTAGATATATGAAAGTTGGCACAAATATAGCTCTATTAAAATTAAAATATGTAGTCCACGCGAACGAAGTCGCGGGCACAGCTAGTTTAAAATAATTTAAAGGGTCAAAACGCGGCACCATTTTTATTTAACTGCCAGACGTTTCGGTTAGGTTGCACCAACTGAGGTCACGAGCTGACCTGCGAGCTGTGATATTGATTATGATTTTACATATAGATAGTTTTATGGATCTACTTATAAATATAAAATATTTTATTTATCTACTTAATTGATAGTTATGACTTGTTTTATAAATTATTTATACTATGTAAATATTAGTATACATTCATATTTTAAAATATATATTTAATTTAATTTAATCATGTATGTGTATGCATAATCGTATATTTGATAGATACTGTAAATGCTTAATATGATTGTTGTATATTACAGTACTAGTTATTTACGCATTTCTTCACTATTACCGCACCCATACACAGGCAACTATCTGCACGACCCAAGGGTTGACTGGTAGAGAATGGCCCTAGCATTAAGTCTACCTGTTGTACTTATTTGTGCAATAAAGTTTTTAAAGTAAAAAACAAATAAATGGTTTTAATCGAGCTGTAACGATACATCTCTATTTAATTTATTGAATTTTGAGTAACGGTCCTTTTAAGCATACTTTTATGGTTTATTTTGGCTATATGTATCTAAAAAGCTAAAAATAAAGTGTTCAAATGTATTTACGCGTATAACTCAAGAAATGCTGGATCAAACTGTATTTTTCTCTTTTTTGGTATGATCGTAATTGGCAAGTCAAGGTTTGTACAAAAACAGTTAAAAATGTATTAGAACCGTCGGAGTGACAGGCCGTTAACAGGTGTGTAATAAATCTTATACTATGGCCTTCTAGGAGGTCTCAAAAACACCTATTGGACAAAAAGAAAGCTTCATCAGCAAACGTATTGAAAAAATAAAAATGAGAAACAAACACACAGTAGCTATCTGTTTATCTCGCAATCCCAACCATTTTGCAAACAATGAAAAAAAAGTGATTGAAAAAAATGTGATGTTACCCAATACGAACACGAATTATTACTTAAATTTCAATTTAGTACGTATTCATGAAAAAAATGTACTTTTTTGTACTTTCAAAGAAATGTACTCTCATATTTTTGCTGTTATAACATATAGTCCGTGGTCGAGCTATTTAATACCTTTTAGCACAACCTGTAGTAAATGAAATACATTTAGAACTTTAAAGAAGGATTAATAAGTCTATAATAATATCTGAGATTGATTACTGAAATCGCGCGCACGAGAGAAGAGAAAAGTTACGAATTAGCGGGAATAATAGTGGGGGGGATAGCAGACAGAATTATTATGAATCGAAGTAGGGATGGGACAAGATAGATGGCGCTGTCTGTTCAACAACAACACGAACACTAATTAGATTTTAGGTATTTTCGAAAAAAATACGATACTATATTTTATAACTTTTTTGTCCTTAAATGTCCTGCGTTTATGCAAGTGTGCTAGATAATTATACTAATTAAACTTAACCACCATTGGGCCTCCGAGGGTGTCGTATAGAAAAAGGTGAAGGGTGTCAACCCTAACCACGGTCACCTGTAAACTAATTGGTCTTTGGGCAGAACCCAGCGGTGGGACTGTGATCATGATGTAAATCGAACCATGTAATACCATGGTTTGGTTTTATTTTGACGACCTCCGTAGCCGTGAAGCGAGCGTGCCGGACTTTGGCGTCGCGCCATCTCTGAGGTTCCGGGTTCGATCCCCGGTCGGGTCAATATGGGAAACGAACTTTTCTGTATTGTCTCAGGTCTGGGTATTGTGGTACCGTCGTTGTTTCTGATTTCTGTAACACAAGTGCTTCAGCGACTTACCACAGGATCGGAGCAATGTATGTGATGTTGTCCAATATTTATTTATTTATATTTATTTTCTGTACTTCTCTAGCAAGCTAGAACGAACTTCTGTTTTGTAAGCTACTACGTATGAAATTCACAATTAATGATCAGAGCCTTTAAATATGTTATGTGTTTCATATATCTTGTTATATATAAAAGTGAATTGTGGTTCGTTAGTCTCGCTGAAACTCGACAACGGCTTGACCAATTCGGCAAATGTTGGTAATCCAGAAAAGGTTTAAAAGGTTAGAAAATTTAGAAAAAATAAGCGTCACCGGGACAGCTAGTGATCAGTTGACATTCAGTTTAGGCAAGATATTTTATCTTGTGAAAGTGTGTTTGAACATTATTATATTATAAATCATTTCTATTTCTATTTCTACAAACATTTTTGACTAAATTTTTTTTTTATATTGCCTTTCAAGATTGACCTCATTCCACCTGATGTTAAGTGGTAATGAGGTCCTAGCTTAAGGGTGACAAGTACAGCATAATAAATCTGTTACTGGACTTGTCGCTCTTACCTTGAAGGCTTGACCCCTGCTACTAACGTAGCACCCCCCAGGAGCTCTGGAAACCTTACTCACACGCAGGAACACAACAACACAGAAGTGATCGTTATTTGGCTGCGGTCTTCTGTAAGGTGGAGGTATTTCACCAGTCGGGCTGCTCCAGTTCGAGCGATAAATCGCTATGCACTACCTCACTCAAAATATAAAATAATATATTACTTAATTTTATTTTTGTTTCGAAGTTTAGTGAATTTTCATTTGTTTTATTATATTGTATGGAACGTATGTTCTTTCTAAAAGTGGAAGTATTTCCGCCGAGCTAGGTGTTATCTGCTCGGGGCCCAAGGCCTAACTACCAATCTTGGTTTGTTGTATATATTATACTTATTGGCGACGAAAACTCTGACATCGCGATGTAGGATCGATGTTTTTGATTGGCCGTGCATTACGTATGGAGCGTTGTTTACTATGCCAATTCTGCTGATGCTGTATTTGTGTCGACTTGTAGGTCATGTCGTAGGTCGTCACAATATATATATTTTTATCTAGACTAGACTGTACTTTTATATGCTTCGCCATTTAATCATCGGGGGGCCTGGCGAACTGTAATACACGTCCTTGAACTTTTTTTTTTTGGCCGGGAGGAAATGCCTTGCACCGTCACCCTCTATCACGAGGAGATAGAGGGTGGTGTGTCGGACTTGCGCCGACTAAAACCTCCCGGGTAGTCCTACTCTGCGCAATGGTGGGGGGGGGGGGGAACGCGCGTGGCGATTCGTCACAATCCCCCCCAGACGTCCTTGAACCTAAATGGGCAACAGTCTCCCAACGTCGTTTGTGGAGTAAAAAGAAATGGATTTTTATTTATCGGGGGATACAATCACTGCCATACTATCATTTACTGGAAACATTTCGCCGCATTTTCTGGCCCCTAATTGTTAACCTCTGAATTAGACCAGAACGTAGAAATTTTATATAGATAGATAGATACACTTTATTGCACAGAAAAATCTACAGAAATTGGTTTACATACATAATTAAGTACAATTTGGGCGGTCTTATTGCAAGAAAGCAATCTCTTCCAGACAACCTTTAGGTAGAGGAAATAGTAGATATCGAGAAACGGGTGCGGCCGTGCAAAATATTTATTGATATTCGTCATCTTATTTATTTATTTTAACTGTACGGTAATCAAATTCGCGACCACTAGATCCGTATTTTCGGACTCGCTAGCTCACCAAGTGAAACGAGTCGATAGATTCTCACGTGCAAATTGGAAGCAATGCGCTTCCACTCCAATAAACCCAAACATCCATTTATGGCAGCATACGGACGAATTCTGTCTATGATAAGGGTGACCATGCTATTTTGTGGACAGCCTTTCGTTTGTTTAACGCCCAGTTCCAATATCTTTTGTATATCTACCCACGTCACCAAGGTACTGCCGGGAGACCAGCGCTACAGTGGTACCGTAGGTATACATAATGTGTACCACTGTAGCTTATGCTGAGGCAGGCACCTTTTGACCTCTCTGTTTGTTTTCATTTTGTCATTTGTCTTCTAATTTAATGGTTTGTAACTTTTTAGTATTTTTAATTTTAATTTTTGTTCTAATTTTGTAATCGGTTGTATATTATGTTTTGTACGGTCAATAAATGTATTTTCTTTCTTTCTTTCTTTCTTTCTGAAATAACGATCCGTTATATTTACTGATAGGAATAAATACGAGGCGTAAGCTAAAATCGATCGACAGACGACTGATGACCGATAGTAAGTTATAGAACGGTATTAACGACTCGTCGTCCGCTGGGGAAAAAGGGACAGTAATTTTTGACACATTGCAAATCGTAAAATATTGGAACCGGGTGTTAATCATAACATGAAGGTATTCCAAACAGCTGTTCATTGTTACGATATGATGAGCTTAAAAGTTGTTTTATATTTAAGTAAAAAAATTGTAAATACAGTTAATGGTGTTATGTTATGCATTTCATGCTTCTAATAATGGGATTAAGTTTTCATACCTTTTTTTTTAGGTTGTATAAGCAGACTCAAATTGGACGCATTTTTATCAATGTTGTAATTTTTCCAAGAAAATAAGTCAAATTTATATGTTGAATTATACTTGTATATTGGACCTAATTGGTTGTGGGTTCTATCCTACCAAAAATTCGGGTAAATAATGTGTGTTTTTCTGGGTATTAATAAAAAGGGGTGTCTGTGGCCATTGCCAGAGATTTCCCGTTATTATAAAATTTCTAATTAGTATATAATCAAATTTCCACATGAAATTCCACTTTAGCTACCTACTTACTTTGGGTTCAGGTAAATGTATTGTCTGATATGTATTTAAATGTGTCATAAATGTTGCCTTATTATCTTGTTTTATTATTTGTTCTTTTTGGATGACTGGTCCAAGCAAATTAATTTCTCATTCATATTATTCTATCCGATTTGAGTCCCCAAATAGTTTAAAGCATGGTGTTCCTAACAACGGCTACTGGCTAACACACCACAATGTGCACAGTTTTCCAAAATGCACAGTTGCATTTCGCGCAGAGCAATATTAAATTGATGCAGATGGTCTGTTTTGCTCATCAAACGTTTGTGTATTTCGTGGCGAAAATTTGTATGGTATCAAAATTTAGAGTAGTTATTTATACAGGTTGTCTCAATATGCGTACATCACACTGACTCCGCAGGAAGATAGGGGGGGGGGGGGGGGGGATGCATAAGTTTTGAGATATGTCCCATTTTAGTTTTAAGAAAGTGGCTGCCTCAAGATGGTTTTCTTAAGGTAATTGCTCAAAGCCGAAGTTTTCGTTTTTATGTGAGAACAAAGTAAAAATCACTACTAATATTATAAAGGCGAAAGTTTGTGTGTTTGTATGGATGGATGTTTGTTACTCTTTTACTCAAAAACTTTTTAATGGATTTTAATGAAACTTTACAATATTATAGCTCATACATCAGAAATACATAGGTTAGTTACGCGTTGAGAAATTAGTGCGCGATACGCGGTGGCAGCAAATTGTTTAAGTTACGGATATGAAATTGGGTACAAATATAGCTCGAAACTTAGATTAAAATATGGACTACTTTTTGTTTCGAATATTAGGGAAGATAGAGGTAATAAAACCTACGACGAAAGTATGTAGTCCACGCGAACAAAGTCGCGGGCACAGCTAGTTGATGATAAATTTGTCCATATCGATTATTTTAAGAATATTTGTTTTAGAGGTAATTATTCGCATGTAACATGTACATTAAAAAAAGTTATACAATGAACGTACTAAAATACTCAGATACAAACAAAAAGAAGTCATGAAAATTTTTATAGACACGTTATTTATTTATTAAACAAAACAAGTTAGTAAATAAAGTAGGAATAGTCCCTCAAAACTGTTCACACAGTTTGTCTGCGGGATCAGGGTGTAATATAAATGTTAACATAATTGTGCCAAAATGTAGCTTTGTACTTTCTTTAGGCTTGTCTGATTCATTTTGGCCATATCCCCCCCCGGTATCAGTGTGTGAGACAATTTTGAGACACCCGGTATATTGAGGTGCTCGGACGAGGTAGGAAAAATGGTTCTTTGTTTGTTTATAGACTGCAAACATATTCACAGTATACTAATGCCTAGTTTCAATATTTTACGATTCGTTATATGTCAAAAAGTGACAATCTGTTTTTCTACGAGTCCTTAATTCTAATTTCAAAATTTTTTCCATGTCAGCTGTCATCAGTCCTCCGTCAGTCGGTTTTAGTTAACGCCTCATATAGTGTTTTACTATTAGTATCTATAACGATTCGTTTTCAAATATTAGAACCGGGCATAACTACTCTAGTTAGTCGCTCAAAAGAGATTGCACTTAATTGCCTAGTCGCAAGATTCGCATTTACTTGACTTGATAATTAGCTTGATAGTTGCCCCGCTCGCTTTCTGTATTACTACGAATTAAGTATTCAGGTCTTTGCAAGACCGGTGCGCTAAGTTTGTGAATGGGTGTTCTACAATGAGATTCGTAGTTTCATCTCTCGTAGCGTAAACGGTTTACGTAAGTTTATTTTGTAAGAGACTGATGTAAAGCTTGAGGGTTATCTTTAATTACTACACTAGGGTTTAACAGTAATTGTTATGCATGTTACTTATTTAATTTACTGAGTAATAGTATTTACTGTATTATATTGTATTTATTGTATAGTATTTACTGTAGTAGCAGTAGGTATATAAATAAAAACTATTTACTTATCTACTTATTCAAAGAGTTTACAAACCTTTCAATTATTTTTTTTGTATACCTATTTTATACGTGTATTATTTTTGACGACCTCCATAGCGAATAGACAAGCGGTCCGGACTTCGCGCGATCTCTGAAGTCCTGGGTTCGATCCCAGTATTGAAAAACTAATGTTGGGTCTTGGTGTTGTGGTACCGACGTTGTCCAAGATTGTAACATACGTGCTTTAGCTACCACAGAATCAGAACAATGTATGTGATGTTGTTAGAAATATATTTACATACCTATATATTCGTCTGACCATATGTACCTATACACGTGTATGGCTTCATTCATTTAAGCTTAGGGTAAGCTTAAGGTACAAATTCAGTGTTCTAAGAACCGACAAGAAATTTGACAACTACTGTAGCAGGTGATCACAAGTCTTGGTCACTTCAAAGGTAAAAAGTAGAGATGCGCCGTGTAACGAGTACCGAGTTTCACTTGGTTTAATTTTTTTTTCACCCGAGTACTCGGGCGAGTATCTCGATTCTGTCAAATTCCCGCCTGTTGACCACCACAGGTTCGCGCTGGTCGAACGGCCGGCTCATGTTGATACCTACACCCCTCTCCTACCCGCGTCTTTCAACTCAAAGTCAAAGTCAAAGTCAATCTTTTTTATTCACATAGATTTCATTAGTAATACTTATGAATAGTCTCTATATAAAGCAAATGAAGTTACCTCCGGTTCGGAACCTATAACTAAAGAGAAGATACCGGCAAGAAACTCTGTAGTTTTTTTTTTACAAATGAAAGATAAACTTATTACTAATTTTGCAGTAAGACACGCAGTTAGTTTGTCAATTGTAAAATAATTAAATTAAAAATCAATTATTGAAAAAAATAAAAATAAAACAAGGAAGTGTCTATAACCCTTGATAGTTTGCAAACAAGTACTTCACGTTGCGCGTCATATAGATAAATAATAAAAAAAGGTTTGTTTATTAACGATTGACTATGAAGTACCTGATTATTGTTTGTTGACATAATGACTTGGCCTTTTTTTCTTTTTGTATTTCTACCTTAATATACCTTATCTATTGATTTTTTCAAACTGAGTATACTGGGTGTAAGGAACGTATGTTCTTTACTAAAAGTGGAAGTACTTCCGCCGAGCTAGGTGTTATCTGCTCGGGGACCAAGGCCCAACTACCATTCTTGGTTTGTTGTATATATACTTAGTGGCGACGAAAACTCTGATAACGCGATGTAGGATATCGATGTCACGCATTACGTATGGAGCGTTGTTTACTACGCCAATTCTGCTGACGCTGTATTTGTGTCGACTTGTAGGTCATTCAGGCCGAGTAGGAGCATCAAAAAACCTCCAGAGTACACCGAGAACCGAGTATCAACAGAGTACTCGGTCCATCTCTAGTAAAAAGTGCCACATGGCTAATTTATGCCCCCCCCCCCCCCTTTTGGTGGAGTATACAAAAAACAAGTATCCTATACTTTCGGATATAACAGACGGACTAAAATTTTTAGTCAGCTGCTCTATTGGCGCGAGAGTCTGTTAGGATACAACGGAACAACTGACCTGCACTCCGGCTCCTCGCGGCAGGCGTGCGCCAGGGTGTGGCAGGCGGGGAGGGGGGAGCCGGTGGGGGGCCGCTGCGCGCACGACGGGTGAAGGCGCTCTTGAGCGTTCATGCACGAATCTTCGCGATTGTCCGTCTTCCTGTAAAGCAAAGAAGAATTAGTTACCTAGACTTTAGAGTGCATTACGCCGTACTAGCACACCTTAAAATTGACAAAGAATCAGAAACTTCATCACATCTCGCAGTTTGGGATTAAAACCCACGACACGACCGTCACGAACGCGTGTTCTTCTAACTAACCTAACAGAAACCCATTGCAGGAGGTGAATTCGTGGTATTCGAACCCACGTCCTTTTCGTTCCGGGAGTACTGGTCGTCCAACTGAGCTTAGTGAGGCACATTCTTCTGTAGCAATAACTTCTAAGCCAGAGATTTCCTAAGATTTACGCTTCGCGACGCCCCTTGCACTGGGGGCCTAAAACCATCACTGAAGCCTAGTTATTGTAATAGATCATAATCTGTGCTATTTTAGAAAATTTAATCTCAATTTTTTATATTTTGGATGGAGGGGGAGGTGGCCCATTGAGGGTACGCCCCGCGGCGCCTCTGTCTTCCCTCCGCGACGCACCAGGGCGTCGGGGCGCACTTTTCGGGAATCCCTTACTTACTCTAGCCTTATGTTAGTGCCTCCTGCCGTATGAGTCTTGAACGACGAACTAATCGGAAGAGTAATCCTCAAACCTCAGTTGGAAGACCAGAACGCGTGGTACGTGAAGGTCGTGGGTTCCAATCACAAACGGCAAGGGGAGATGAGATTTTGCTGTTTCTGTAAAGGTTAAGGCATGAAATATTGTAATTAATTCCTGTTTAGAATAACCTTTAATATGTCGCATTGGATTAAATAATTCAATTTTGTGATTTCAGTACCTTCTTAAAGTTTTCTTAAGATTTTATGTCAGCACAAACCACTCTAATATTTGTTGGCTTGTCTATGTCCTCTTGAGTTCCAACCCTTATATTATGTATCTACGTAACTTATATACCTAATATGGTAACTTTACTATATTTTCATTTTCCTGTATATTTGTAGTACTCGTATGATTCTTGAACATAGAAAAATAAACTATACTTTGTCAAGTAGGTACCTTTTACTTCTTCATTATTTTATTATTGTACAGAAGTTACCTTAACTGTCTTATTTTGTCAATTCGTCTATCTTTAGTCGTGTTCTACTGAATTTTACCAGTGAATATTACATAATTATTTGTTTGGAACATTTTACTTTTAAAAATCAGCAACTTACTTCAAGATGAATCTGCAGTTTTCGCTAAAATTTATATTAATTTGGAGTCAATGCGTCTGCATTCTCATGCGAGTAATCATGTAATTGATTTCATTCGCCTAATTGAGGGTTAGTCTACGTTTCAGCCTCAACAAAATCTTAACTTATTAAGGCCGACCGTCCTTTTAAAAGCCAGATACACACAGAATCACGCAATCTATTGAAAAAACTTATCAATATTCGTAGCGTAGTTTTAAAAGGCTATGCATAGATAGGAACAGACAGACCGGGAGCGACTTTGTTTTATAATATCATTACATGTTTGCAGTTGATCTTAATATTAAAAATTTACAAGGATTACGAGATTTCCATTTACCTACCACCTACCTAGGTTTGATTTAATTTTTTATAGTATGACACAGCATACACTGGACTTGAATCCACAACCTTCACATAACGCGATGTTCTTCTTCCAATACCTTAGCGGATTTCATTTTATCAAAAAACTACCAGGACCCACTAGTTAAGTAACGTTCTTTATCTCGTGACGTAGTTGACATATCCTTGCCGTATCGATGTCAATATTCTACGTCAATAAAGACCAATCTTGTCTACGGGTTAATCTTAATCTAACTGCCATCTTGTGCATTCTTTTTATAATTGTGATACAGTCCACTTACTTGCAAAGGCAGAAAGCGATCTCCGTGTTCCAGTGCACCCCCGGCTTCCTGTAGAACCCTCGCAGAGCAGTCATGCAGCCCTCCCTGTCACACTCCATCGAATGACACTTTTGCAGCACTGGAGTCAGTGACGTCATGCACTCCGCGTCCTTGATGCACGCGTCCAAAGCGACGTGGCACGTAGACTGGAGAGCCACCTTCTCATCACCTGATTTACCGTTCTCTTTGCCAATCCTCTCTGTTGGTTTTTGTTAAGTGATTGTGTTAGTTTGTTTTATGGTGTTCTGGATGTATGTTGTGCGATTTTGGTACAGTACAGTCTTTTGGTAATGATGATAACGTTTTAGTAATGATACTTACTGGAGCGTAGGACTCCAGTAATGATAGTAGTCTTAAAAGCAAGATACTTCAAGACTAATTGTTTACCTGATTTCAGAATTTCTATGTAGATAATCAGAAACCAGGCGGAGAAATAATTGGTCTTTCAATTATTATAACAATCGTTGTCATTGTTAAATTAATTAGATAATTTAGAAATAGTAACAACAGTTAAAATTCGCAACCGTTCATAGTAATATTTCACTGATAAAAACTTTTTTAACTGATTTACAGTTAAATAATTTTTTGACATAAAGTTTTAAACAACCAAGTCTAGAATTAAAAACGAATAAAATTCATTTCACAATAAAAGTCATGTTGTGTGTAAGTGTACAACAACATTTTTGTCATTTCTTGATTCTGTTTTAAAAGTTATATCTGTAAATGTTATTTTCATATTTTTATTAATTTAACAATGCTGTAAAATTTAAACTACGTTTAGTAAAATGCCGTAAATTAAAATGCTGTACCGTATACAACTTTCAATTTGGTGTTCCATAAACGTGTTGACACTTAAAAGCATGTGAAAATATAACAATAACATCGAAGTAAGCCATTCGAAATAGTGCGGCGCAATCGTTCCGTGGATGTTATTAAAATATTGACACAATTTTACGTGGCTGTATCCTACAATTTTGGTTCGAATACTGTAATTTCAGTATTGATCGGGTCGTTCACTTCATTCATTAAAATACGAAATTTTATCGGTCACCAGTAATAGTTTATACGCAGTACTCTTCAAATATTAACGAAGCTACAACCTGTTCAAAATGTGTAAATTCTGTGAAAATAATATATTTTTTATCAAATTCCGTTATTCCCTAATAAACGTAAAAATAATGAAGCCTAAAATATTTCATACATAGATTAAGAAAACGTTTTCTTCGACTTCAAAAATCAAATACGTATATGGATAAAATAATAACATAAATAAATCCAAACATCAGTAAAAATAAATAAAAACATATATTAAGTATAATATTCGAAAGTGATATTATACATACAGTTAATTACATTATGCTCATGCCATGACAAATATAATTTACAAATAGTGGTAAAGTTGATAAATATGACACATGTGAATATAAATTTAAAAATTGCGTTAGTGATAAACACGATGGATTGCCAATGGTTGTTCGAAAACAAAATGGACGATTTACAAATAACTAAGCAATAAAACTCGATTGGATCATGCTCAACTCTTGAGAACTTTAAAATAACTCGTCCGTAGATCGGAAAGAAATTATCTAACAGAACGGCGCAAAGTATCACCAACTCTATTTATGTTTTGCGCCTGTTTCTATTAAACAATCTCTGAACGTTTGAATCATGGTTGGATGTTTAAATTTCAAAACTGCGGAAGCCTCCCTTTATTTTGTGTCTAAGCATTTACTAAATCCTTTGTTTACACTAAATCTTCTACGGTTTACTGTGGAACCACAAGGAAAAGGAAGCAAGTCTGAAGGGGTCTAAAGCGTTTACTAAGAGGATCCCTTCTAAGTCTATACGCAAAGCTTTACTTTGTTTCTTCAAAATCCTTGTTCTTTCATCCTAAACCTCTATCTCTATAATATTTAATAGTGGAAGATCTAGTCTAAATAGTGCTCCAAACTGGGGTTTGAAATAATAAAGGGGTCAAATGAGCACTCGAATAATTAAAATGAATACTGTTAAGTGCTTTATATCGAAACCCACCCGTGTTTCGATTTTGAAATTTCCCAAAGAGCTGTACAGTTGGAAGCTCAAGTGAGTGTAAAATACGATATCTATGGTTGTACTGTCTGTTTTAGGTGTTACAAATTTTAATATGACCTAATTTGCTATGACGTTAACTAATGTCTCTACTAATGAACAGAATTACTCCGAGTTTACTTAGTAAAATGTTGTTCCTAGAATTTGTATTATCGTCTGATGTTGACACGCTAAAAATTTTAATAAAAGTAAATTAACTAGGTCAGGTATTAGAGGTTATATTTGCCATTGAAGGCTTTTTAATTTGTAGAGAGATGTAGTCGAGAGATTAGTCAACGTCCATTACATTATGAACCATACGTACGGTTTTCATCAATATATCCAGGTCCGTAGACAGTCTTGGTCGCATACAGGGGGTCTTCACTGCCCCCCGGCTCATGGTTCCATCGGTGAAAATGGTGGCCGTGGGGGTTGTAGTGGGGGCTCGAGTATCGGTGGATGTGGGTCACAATTTTGTCCGGCGCAATCAGGTTCCCGTCCTGCGTTATGGACATACCGCCGATCCACGAGGTGACCGCGGTACCGGTTCGATTCGCGGCCCGGCCGTCCGTGATCAGCTTTACTGCAATACCATCGATCGAAACTCTTAGCTGCGGGTAGCGCGACGACCGAACCGTGGCGCGGGCCTCCCGAACGAAGATCGCGCCGGTCGATCGTCCCAACACATCGATATAAAATGCCCTAATGACGATAAAACGACAATCCAAACAACAACGAGATCGGCAAACTTTACGACACTCATTCGGACATTAATTAAAAAATAAACGATTTAAAAAAAATCTTTCTTCCCGATCGAAAAATAGCAAAGCCTCCTCGAATTTGCAGTTCCGATCGAACTATTGATCAAAGCCAAGTCTATGCCGCGCAGTAACCATAGAGATCGTAGAAAAACAGAAGATGCAGAAAGAAAACATGCAATCATGCTCATTTTCAAGAGTTATTTCCCATTATAGACTTTCAGATTGAATGTAAACGAAAATCTGCTTTAAGTATAGTTATGAAAGTCTATAGTGGTGAAAAATAAAGAAAAAAGGGGAAACAACAGTAACCTAAAAGCATGCAGGCATAAAGTAGGAGCGAATGTACGAAAAGCTTAATCTGTGGTAGCTAAATTTAAACCTAGCGTTGACATCGTTAGTGAAGTGGATTCGCCTTAAAATTCAATAAGCCCTTTTAGACTATGAAAAAGTTGACGATGATAATAAAATTAGTTAATAAAAGTGGCTCGTGATTATTTTTCGTGGTCTAATGTGACCATCAGATCCTGTCATCGATGGTGGAGCGCTCCTACCTTACGAAGCAGTGCGAAGCGTGCAGTGCAAGAGGCGACGGAATCCGACAGAGACACAGAGATTTAGAAGAGAAGAGAGGGTGCGGCGGCGGCTCACCGTGGCGGGGCCGAGGGGGGCGCGGGGAGAGGAGGGCGTCCCGCAGGAGGCTGGCGGCGGCGGCGCGGGTCATCAGGCGGGTGCCATTTTCGGTCAGCAACAGGATGGTACCGTCGGGCGCGGCGTAACGGGTGAGCGCTGGGGTCCGGACGGGCGCCCGTCTGGGGACCTCGAAGAGCGCCCTGACGTCCGGCGGGCACTCGCCCCACGTCGCCGCTGCCCCACAACAACGTCACCAACAACCCACCAACCGAGCTCGCGAGCCGCATACACTACCCTCAACGGATTAAGTATCCCTTGAGAGTAGTGAGTTCGAGGGTAGTTCGCCGCCCCATCGAGAATCTATTGTTAAGACCACTGAGGCCGAAGGTGTTGAAAGCCAAGAGTTGAGGTAACTGCGGGCATTTGTACGGTGTGTGAGGTCAGGAGTACACTAAAAAGAAGCTCAGTGTCCGTGAAACATAAAGGTAACAGCCGGGTGTGGTAAAGTAGTGATCTAAGTCAATCCTAAGGCCTAGGCATCTAATCAGTGTTGAAAAGAAAAAGGCACGAATAATAAAACAATAGAAAAACTAAAATAAATACGTAAAACAACTAAGTAAACACGTTGACGGCTATTTGGAAGTGAGTCTAGTACTCCTTAAAGCGTTTCATAGTGTAGTGTTACTGTTGCGTTGGTTTTGTTTCAATTTTGGCTGTAGTAATTATTGTTTTTACAAGGTGATTTTGGTACTGGTCGTTTGTAATCTTAAGTACATTGGTTAAATTAATATAACGATGAAATCAGGCGAATATAACAATGGTGTCCTACAAGGCTTGATATTGGGCCTCAATGATTTTCTTATAATAATATACATCATATTTTTATTGGTGTTATTTTCATTACGCGTGTACCTATGCATTGCTTTTAAACACTTAAAGCTATTACTATATATGATGTTATTTATGTGACATCAGTTTTGCAGGTTCTGAGCGAGGAAATATTTTTTTATTGAAGATTAAATTAAGAAAAAAATATTACGTCAGTATTTAATTTTAAAATATCATACAATATACAAATGTTTTATACCGTAAATACATTGGTTTCTTATATAATAATAATGTTATATGCTGAGTAATATACTTACTTTGCCAAGTCAACTGTGTATCATACACTGTGTATCAATAACAGCTATCTTCATGTACGAGTTTTCATCAAAAATATTTTAATTCGAAGTCACGCTAACATTTTTTTGAGGACTGTGATGCCATTTTCCTATTAAATTTTGTCTGTTTTGGTTCCTTAAAATATTCTAACCCATCTATTCTAACCTTCGTAGACCACATTATCCACTGTTATTTCCTGGCCACAGGCTCAAGTTGCCAAAGCAAGGTAACATTATATCCTTGCTTCCCATTACTTATGTAGCAGATGCAGATACCAATTACCCTAATACATCTCCAGTTCAAACTTATATAGCAGCTTTGGTAATACCCTACCAAGCCATAAAACAATTGTTAAGAAACTTGGTGAGTTAAGCTCTGAAATCCAATGAAACAACATCCACAGAGGTAGTATCATTTGATTTATATACATACTTTTTTCTAATTGATTATATGTAGATGATGGTGGCAGAAGGTATTTTCATCTTCACCGTGCTTGCGGGGAAGTGGGAGGCTCTAACCCCAAAAAATACTATTCATAAGTATTACTAATGTAATCTATATAAATAAAATTTTTTGACTTTAAGTTATATATTCATTAGTTTATGGAAACCGTCTTTCTTCTCTCTAAATACAGAATCAAATAGAACAAAAGCTAGCAAACAAATAGAAGTTCATATTTTTACTGACGTTAACGCAACCTATCGGTAGAACATTCACAATAGAAAAATACAGGGTTGTTCGAGTGGGACACGGCGTACTTTTGGGGTAACAAAGACCGGTATTTTAGGGGGCGGGTATTTTTGTGAGTGGTAGCTTACAGGCGCAATTGGAACAGGTGTGTGAGCTCCCGTCGCGTAAACGTGTCTTAGGGCTGACAACATTGCGCTGTATCCGTTATCTTTATGGTGATCATAATTTTAAGTGATGAGAAATGCGAGAATTGGGGGTCATTCCAATATTCCTACCTCGAAAATAGGCGAATACCGACCGTACAAAATAATGGACGATATTTCGTTTAGTATATTTTTTTTTTTTTCCTAACTGACAATTGATGATGGCCGCAGATGGCCTTTTCATCTTCACCGGGCTTGCGGGGGAGCGGAGAGCTCACACCCCTAAAAATTTAAACAACTGCCTGAGGGCGCCCCATAGCGGGACTCGGACCTCGGCTCGGGCCGTTGTTGGAAGATGGTAACCTAACGTACCTTGGGGGGGAGAAGTGTCCCGGCACGTGCCGGTATCGTGAAAGGGGCCCTACTGCTAGGGGGGGTCGCGTCGTGCGTCCTCGCCGTCGAGGACGGAATAGCGGTCGGTGTGAAGTGTGCTGTGTCGCGAGCTGTTTAGCGTCGGCTATGGCGATCGTTATGGCGTCGTCGGGATCTAAGAGTACGTTCCTAGGCCTACGTTTACGTGGGCGGACTACGGAAGGGACGTAGTCAGCGGCCGAGACTAGACTATTCGAATGATGGGGGGCAGAGTCGAAGTAACGGGAAGAGCATTGCTTAAGGTACTGCGCGATGGTCGGCAGACCTAAGTCAATGTGAATCGTTTAGTATAGAAATGGTCAGTATAGTATCCAGATTAGAACTTAGTTAATAAGTCATTTTATCAAAATGTTATAGCCAGAATTAATAATGAATAGAAAAGCAAATCAATGTACAGACAAACGCACGTCAAGCATACACTTTGCACCCTTATGCCGTACGCATAAGGTTTAATATAAAACTGCAAGTGTTTACCATGACGCGCTGCACTAATATGTATCCAAACCCATTCGTATGTGAACCTTATGGTAACGCTGTAAGAGCTGAAGCGTTTACATTTCATTGCTCGTGACTGTACGTGGCGTACCATACAAAGAACGGTCTATATTTTTGGATGTGTCCGTGGACCTAACCTTGAACTATGTCTGATTGATGGAAGTCCTAAGAGAATCCACTCAAAATAAACCAATCATACTCATCAGTCGTATCTGTCAACTGCCCCGTCATAACTAACATCTCCCTGGTAGTTACATAGGTTCCAAACCGATAATAAATAAATAAATAAATGCGCCAGACAATCACACCAACCACCTGGTCTCAAACTAAGGTTTGCCCTTGTACTATGAGTACCAGATGACGGATACTGGGGGCGTCATCCCAGCACACCCAGACTCAAGTCAATATAGAAAAGTGCGTTTTCTAAATTGACCCGACCCGGAATCGAACCCGGGGCCTTACGTGCTTTGGCCGCCTACCTAAGCCACTGCGCCACCGAGGTCGCAATAATAGATTAACTTTTTACTGTAATAATAGGAGCCATTGCTGGGTGTCACAGCATGCGATCCGACGGCGACGGGGGGCTGAGCAGGCGGGCTCCCCTCGATAAATATGCGTCAGCCGAAAACATCTCCGAACATTCCGATTCCTCCGATAACCAATCCCTTTTCTCATCGCTTATCGATCCGATTACGTTCCTACTCCCTCGTCTATCAACAGTGAACAGACCGTGGATGTTGTCCAGGATGCAGATGATACTGTTGGATCTGGACCCACCACAACTAAAGTCTGCAAGCGCAGGAAGTGGTCAACAGATGTAAATATATTTATCCTGCGCACATATCTCCAAATAACAAACTTAGACACTGATACAAGACATTACTTAGATGAGTTGTTCCACAAGTTTTCCTCAAAATATCCCGATATTAATGTCAGTAAACAACGCCTTGGTGATCAGAGAAGAGCCATAGTACGTAGAAAATTATTACCACAAAATGTTATAGACAACATTTATGTTGAAGTTCAACAAGAATTAAACACAATCACACCATCCATATCAGCGCAACCAGCAGCACACGCGCAGGCACAAGGAAGATTAAGATGGACTAATGAACAAAACGAGGCAATTATTCGCATATACCTACACATCACACAGCTAGAAACTAATAGAACGACATATAGGAAACCTTTACACCAACAATTCATAGCTCAGTTTCCCTACCTTGCCCATTTCAGTGAACAAAGAATAGCGGACCAGAGAAGAACAATTATTCACAATAAATACATAAGGGAAGACAGATTGATTGAAATTAGACAAGAAATAGCTGCTGAATTAGGGCTGAACACTGAACTTGATGAAAAAAAAAACATAATAGACAACAATCCAAATAGTCAATAACGGATATTCAGTTAATGAGTAATCAAGACACTGAACATGATCAATCCATTACAGTAACCTCACAATCTCACTCCCAAAGAATCCCAGACAGATTGCCTGAAAATACCACAATGGATATAGATTTTAATACATTACAAACTATTATTTATTGTGCTGCTTGGACAGCTGCCAAGTCTAACGGAGCAAAAATTAGTATGACACCATCAGAGAGGCCTAGACAGCAAAACCCTAACGATAAGAAACCAAATTGGCAAAAAAGGTTAGAAAGGAAAATTAGTGACTTACGAACTAAAATAGCAAGACTTACTCAGTATATGAACGACAATAGAAGTATACATATTTTAAATCATATAAACCAAACAGAGCAATACAAGATTCATTCGAGCCATGAAGGTGCAAATACAGAAATGTCGCAGTTTCTTGATACTCTTAAACAAAAACTGTGTGTATTCTCGAGTCGCCTCAGTAGATATAAAACATGCACACTACGCAAACACCAAAACACAAACTTTATAAATAATGAAAAACAGTTCTACCGTGCACTCAAAACTTCATGTTCTAACACGCAAGAAAGTACAAGCACTAATAACCATTTTTTACAAAATATGCCAGACCCAGAGGTGCTACGTAGTTTCTGGGCTAATATTTGGGAGAACCCTGTCGAGCATGACGCACAAGCACCCTGGATACAAAATGAAATCGAAAATAGTTCTGAACTACAGCCAATGGAATTTGAAGCTGTACCTGTAGATATATTTCATAAAGTAATCCATAACCTGCATAACTGGAAGGCACCTGGATCGGATCATATACACAACTACTGGTATAAAAAATTCACCAAAGTTCATCCATATCTATATAACCACATAAATTATTTTATTTTACACCCTGAAACTTTACCAACATATATAACAACAGGTACAACGTTCATGCTCCCTAAAGATCAGAATGATCAGTTGAACCCAGCAAAATTTCGACCAATCACATGCTTACAGACGATTTACAAAATAATAACTAGCTGCATCTCAGAACTAATCTACAAACACCTACATAAACAAAATATCCTAGCAGAACAACAGAAAGGCTGTAGAAAACTAAGCCAGGGATGCAAAGAACAATTGACCTTAGATACAATTATTTTAAAACAAGTTTACAAAACTAAATCCCAACTTTATTCTATGTACATTGACTATCAGAAAGCATACGATTCGGTCCCACATACATGGTTACTGAAAGTTTTAGACGTGTATCATATCCACCCAAACATTATTTCATTTTTGAATGCCGCAATGAACAAATGGTCAACACGACTCAGAGTTACTACACCTACTGAAACTATAGAAACAGATTACATTAAAATACAACGAGGGATTTTCCAAGGTGATGCACTTAGTCCTTTGTGGTTTTGCCTTGCCCTTAATCCACTATCAAATATCCTTAATAAAACAAGTATTGGCTACCCATTAAAATACTCTACAGACACCAACAAACAGACAGACGTAGTAAAATTAAATCACTTGCTATATATGGACGACATAAAACTTTATGCTGCAACTGAAAATGAGCTGGACCAACTAGCCAATTTAACCGAAAAGTTTTCAAATGACATACAAATGCAATTTGGGATAGACAAATGCAAAATAAATTCCATAAAGTCAAGACATATTTATGGTCACCATTACACGTTAGGAACAGGAGAAATTATAGACCCATTAGATGAAAAATCCTCATATAAATATTTAGGCTACATACAGTCTCAGCAAATTCATTACAAAGAAGTAAAAACTAAATTAAAGCAACAGTTCATACACAGACTCAACTCTATTTTGAAAACCCAATTAAATTCACAAAACACCGTTAAAGCCATAAACACCTTTGCAATCCCTATCCTTACGTACTCATTCGGTATAATTAACTGGAGTCAATCCGACCTTAAATCACTTCAACGACTGATCAATACCACTATGACCAAATTTCGCAAACACCACCCCAGATCGTGTGTCCAAAGATTAACTCTCCCGAGGAAAGAAGGTGGCCGAGGTCTTGTAGATATAACTAACCTACATAACAAACAAATAGTGACACTCAGACAGTATTTTCACCATAAAACAGACACATCCAAGATTCATAGAGCAGCAGTAGATAACGATACCAAATTTACACCTTTGAATTTAAAAGATACGAATACACAAAAAACAGACAAAATAGTAAGCCAGCAAACAAAAATTGCAGCCTGGAGCACCAAGTCACTGCACGGGAGACACCGCCAAGATTTATGCCAACCCAACGTCGACAAGATAGCGTCGAACGCATGGCTGACTCGCGGCGAACTCTTCCCAGAGACTGAAGGCTTTTTAATGGCAATACAGGATCAAATTATTGAGACCCGAATTTACCAAAAGTTTATAACAAAAAGCAGAACAAGTGATATTTGTAGAAAATGTAGCAGTTTACCGGAAACGATCCAACATATCACAGGCGCATGCAGGGCAATAGTACAAACCGACTACAAACACCGACACGATCAGGTTGCCAACATCATTCACCAGAAACTTGCCGTAAAATATGAACTCAAGCCACCCCCTACGACACCCTATTATAAATATATCCCAGAATCTGTTTTAGAAAACCAGAACTATAAAATGTACTTTGATAGAGCCATACTAACTGATAAAACCATTCACTACAATAGACCCGATATCACTGTAATTGACAAGATAAAAAAAACAGCACTTCTCATTGACATAGCCATACCAAATACACATAACATACAAAACACCATAGCGGAAAAGTTAACGAAGTACACAGAACTTAAAGATGAGATACAACGAATGTGGAAACTCAACAGCGTTACAATTGTCCCTATAGTTTTGTCTACTACAGGAGTAATTCCCAATCAACTACACACCTCAATAGACATGCTATCCTTACCTTCTTCAACCTACATGTTAATGCAAAAAGCTGTTATTTTGAACACCTGCAGAATAGTTAGGAAATTTTTACAAACCGACATACAGACACCAAACACAACCAACACAACAACAATCCCAACTGATTTAACATAAAACCCCCCTGAAATACACTTGGCCTAGGCCCGTGGATTTCAGTATACCAGCCGCTAGCGCTGAGAATACAAAAGTATACTCGAATAATAATAATAATCGTTTATTTTTCTCTCCACAATAAACATTATACATTCTTACACCAAAACACTTACTTTTTACTGTATTCAATAAAGATTCGTCGCGAAAAAAAATTTTATTTCACTTTTTCTAGCACCTAGGTTCTATTTTTTTATTTGTTTAAATCTACTGTTTAATGAAAGCAAGAGGTGACTATTGGTTTAAGAAGACTTTTTAAAAACTATTGCAAGTTTTGCCATTGACAACCCTACCGTGTGCGATCGTAGTTCGGGGCCAAAGTTTTGTTAAAAACTAATGTTCCTCGCGACCGGTGACATTGTCGCCGCCTAGGCACGAATTCGGTTCTGTTGCTTCGCGACACGTGATTGTTTTTTTGTTGCAGGCTTAAAAAGAAGTCATATATATATAACGTTTATGCTCACAAATCTGTTTGTTATTCGTAATCCTTGACCAAATATCTGTCACACATTGACACTAGCGGCTTCGCGAGCCATCTCCGGACACTTGGCCATCTTTGTACATACAGCGCAATGCGTTTCACTGTTTTGCAGTATTCACGATTTGTGAAATGAACAGTTAACTGTGATAGATAGAAAGATAAATCTTTAGTCGCACAAAAAATACAGGACAGACACATTATAGTACAATCTATGCGAAATTGTCGCTAGAAAGCGATCTCTTCCAGACAAAATTCAGGTAGTGAAAATGGTATATAACGAAAAAGAGATACGGTTAAAAACATCATAACGTGATAAACATACATAAACTTATTTATACATAAAAATATCATAATATAAATACCTACATACATTTATATAGAATTACATTAATGAAGACAAAAATGTAGAATCAGTGTAAGAAATTAAACGAACGCCAACATTCCTAGCTTAAATTAAATACTAGAATAGACGAGACTAGTTCATGTTAAGTTAAGATAAAGTAAAAAGGATTTTACTTCTATTCGTGTTACCGTTTGTACATACAAGAGCCCTACCTACCCTCGAATATTACTCTATTTTCGGAAACCCTCCACAATCCCACAACCATTTATTTACCTTTGAAAGCGAAATAACTTACGGCGCACCCGTTCCGATCTATTAACATAATCACGAATAGAGGAAGGAAAAATTCCGTGTCAAAAGGAGAAATAGGAAATCTTCAAAAGCTTTACCTTGCTCCACAAAACGCAGAGATGAAGGAATCTGCCCTTTTGTTTTCTTGTACAGGTGCTTTGACTTAAATTAATATTCGACTGACGTTATTGTGTTAGGTGAAATGCTTTATCTATTATTATATTGTAAAGTTAAAAATGTCTGTTCAATATAAACCGACCAACTTGAAAAATGCGCTACAATTAAGACATTACAAGGAAAAGTCAAACTTTGTATTTGTTTGGGTTTTTAGAAATGACGGCTTACAGTCGTACCAAATTCGGAAACCGAGCATACGAATTTAAACTTAAAAACTACTCATTTAGGATTTAAAAAACGCCAACTTGGAGATTTTTCGGAATTGTATTTGCCGTTCGACGACAGTAGGTTTCCTACATGAGCGTTGACTGTGATGAATCTATTTTTAATTAAGGCTTCTGTAATGGTATGTACTCGTAGTATTTATCGAGTCGTTAAATTATATATTGTTAAGTGAAGCATTCGGCTGGCGACTCAAATCAGCAAATCAAGTCACATCCGAATGACTTGGTCCGAAGTAATTTAAGCAAATTAAAATGTTGGTAATAAGGGATAAGTTCCGAACGGGCAGTCATTTTGCGTTGTCTTCAAAAACTGTTAAAAAGCGTATGATATAACATAATTTGATTGAGATAGTTTTGGATGATAATTTATTGATAGTTAGTAGAGATGCAAGCAATGGGAACTATTATGCATGAAAAACCGCTAGATGGCAGTGCGTTGGCGTGAGTTTCAAGTGCTACGTCTTTGGTAATGGCGTGACATTGACAGACACGTCACCGTGACATGTAAATCACCAATCACGTAGCAGACCTCACGCTCACGGAACGCCATCTAGCGGATTTTTCACGATAATCCCCATTGCCTGATCATGTTGAAGCCTTAAGGAAAAGCTCTACTTTTTTCGATCAACTTCGTTATAGGCCCTCCACCTCTCCCTCTCGGGAGTATTTCCAATAGTTTCTCGTACAGTTTTCCTTCCGATTGTCAGTTTGTTTTCGGCGTCGAGTCGCCAAATATTTGCCAGCCAGTAATTGGAGTGCAGAATAACTCCCCTTGTCGAGTTGACTACGAGATTGAGGGGAAAAAATGGGACTAAAATTTATTTGTTCATGATTGTTCACTTTGGCTTTGGCAGTGAATACAACTCCTTTGTAGTAAAAGTTGTATTTAACAAAGAAAAAAGAGGGAGTGTAACTTTTAACATTAGCTATGACGACACAAGCGATAATCGTATTTTGAGCCTAGAAAAGTGTATAAAAATATATATATATTTTTAAACGGTGATTCGATATGTAATTATTTATAATGACAATCAAAATAATGTAATGACAATAATTAACTTGGTGTGCTTGGAACCTATTAGGAAACCAAAAATTATTTTAATAGTAAGTCAATTAAAACATATAAACATATATTATGATATTACTTTACTAGACTAATGCACTTTACTTCGTTATAGTAGGTTTTTGCTTTATCATTCATATCAAAATGTTTATCATTGTTTATACCAACAAATTATTGTTCTGATTCTGTGGTAAATAGCTCAAGCACTCATGTTACAGAAATAAAAAGACCTGAGGTAGTATATGAAAAAGTTTGTATTCCATATTAACCCGATCGGGAATGGAACCTGGAACCTCAGAGATGGATGACTGTGGAGGTTGTCAAAATTAATTTTTGAATTACTGTTTTAGTAAAATTTGGCTGTAAGGCGGCAGATAGTGTTAACTGTTCTACTACTTGTGAAATATTATTGTTGTGAAAAACTAAAATGGCTAAACCTGATATTGGATGTTATCCAAGCTCTACAGCGCAATTGACTGATGTCCAGTACACGTGACACGTGACCGTATTAATAGCACAAAGCCGACATACCCAGACCAGGTCCAACCGCGGACAATAGACATAACGTAGAAACGGGATTCGAGACATGTTCGTGTTAAAGGACGAGACAAAAGATGACAAAGCTGGCCACAGCAAACTGTATGGAATTGCAGAAACAAAGGAAAAGTATTAAGATTAGTAAAGAACGGATAAACATTACTTTTAAATTTGCTTCAAGTTTAGTTGAAGTTAAGACTTTCACGTTCTATTTTAAACATAAAAAAAATTAGTCGTCTTTAAAGTCGGTTTAGGGATCTACCATCCCTTTGACGTGATAACGTTGAGCCGATCGCTCGAGCCGACATGCCTCTCTCTCTTTCGTGCCGCGCTCTCGCTTGCGAAACGCGACAATGAGCGTAACGGGACAATGATGTCATCTAAATTTTAAGACTTTCGCGTTCCATTTTAAACATTTAAAATAATTTAACGGGTCAAAACGCGACACCATTTTTATTAGTTAATACGAACTACTTACTGCCCGACGTTTCGGTTAGGTTGCACCAACCGTGGTCACGAGCTGACACAAATTTTTAATGATGTCATCTTTTTCGTGCATGCAGCCTGTAGTATCGAGTTATTAGACGTTGTCACATAAAAAAGTAAACGGGTCAAAACGTGACGACACTTTTAGTAGTTAATACGAACTACTTGATGCCCGAAGTTTTGGTTAGGTTGCACCAACCGCGGGTACGAGTCAATTATTTTAAATATTTAGGTCGACCTTACAGAAGACCGCAGCCAAATAACAATCACTTCTGTGTTGTTGTGTTCCTGCGTGTGAGTAACGTTTCCAGAGCACCTGGGGGGTGCTACGTTAGTAGCAGGGGTCAAGCCTTCAAGGTATGGGCGACAAGTCCATTAACAGATTTATTAGGCTGTACTTGTCACCCTTAAGCTAGGATCTCATTACCACTTAACATCAGGTGGGATGAGGTCAATCTTGAAGTGCAATATAAAGAAAAAACTTTCTTTGTGGGCTCGAATCCACACTGCAAAAGGTAGATATTATTTATGTACATCAATTGGAAAAATAAGCCATAGCTATATCTTTAATTTTGGATTATAGCGTCCTATAAGATACGCCATGGAACTTACAAAGCTAGAAAAATGTCATGACTATAATTTTAATAGCCCCTGAAAATCCTTTTCATCTAGACTCGGTCTTAATTACTAAGACAAATGCTGTCTAGAAAATTTTGAAGATAACGTAATCAGATTAGAGAAACTTCAATCAAACTTAGAATTCGAATACTATTTGACATTTACACTAATTAAATTAGTTTGTGAATAGCAATCTGTGGGAATCTTATTTTCATAAGGGTACACTTTTGTTTCAACTTATGTTTATCTTAGATTTCATGATTATTTGATTAAATAATCTTTGAAAATTCGGTAAACAACCACAAATAGATAAGTGATAGAAACCCACATTTTAGAATTCAACAAAGATACCATTTATTTAAAAGTGTGACTGTGGTTTTTTATTTTATAAATATATTTAGTTTGGCCAAAGGAGCTTTGCCTTAAATTTTTCCTAGTAATATTATAAACGTGAAAGTTTGAAAACGTGTACGATTGTTTGTTTGTTATTATTTCACGGAAAAATGACTGCATGGATTTACATACAATTTCATAGTAAGATAATATTAAATTCGCATTTCCCGGCGAATTATAGATTAACATATATAACATTTTGTACCAGTAAATAACGCCGACAAAGTTGCGACTTTTATTTAAAATAGCTGTTGCCCGCGACTTCGCCCGCGTTATTTCGGGATAAAAAGTATCCTATATGTTAATCTAGTATGTCATCTGTCTTCCTACTAAATTGTATCCAAATCCGTTCTGTAGTTTTTGCGTGAAAGAGTAACAAACATCCATACATCCATACTTACAAACTTTCGCCTTTATAATAGTAGTAGGATTAATTTAAATATTTTAGTTGTCAGCCATCTTTGTCCGATAAATCCTAAACGTTCAAAAACGATGGCCAGCCTGGCCCGCCATACAATGGAAATAATTTTCCCTCAACTGAAATGTGTTGTGTGCAAATGTTGAGCGGCGCGATGGCGCGAACTAAGCGGGCACCGGCGGCTACTCGTTGAGCGGATAATTTTTATGTAAATCCTTTTGTTGTCTCCGCGTTCCGCGATGATGAGGTTACACTAGCGTGTTGGTTTTGTCAGATTTTTTCTTTTAGATTATTTTTGTTCCCGATTTCGGTTTGGAGCAAGTTTATGAATTTATTTTCGTGTAAACGGTTGCTTTCATTGTTACATTTAAACAAACAACCTATATCTATAATACCTATACTATCTCGGGTCTGGGTGTTGTGGTACCGTCGTTGTTTCTGATTTCTGTAACACAAGTGCTTAAGCTACATACCGCAGAATGTATGAGATGTTGTCCAATATTTAATTTAATATTTAATGCAAAGGGGGTTCAAATATGGAATATGCATAAAATAATATTGGTTGGTTTAAAATTGTAGTACAAATGATATGAAAACCATAACCATTATGCCATGATACTGGCATTGTTTATGCAAAATTAAATGCTGTCACACTCATATGTACAAGGGAAAAACAATTACAAAAGGCTAAGCTAAACAAAGTTCAAAAATAAGTTAATAAGCCCAAATTATTACATGAAATAATATACTTGATCCAGCAGCAAAAAAAATAAAAAATAAAATGAAATCCACTATAGACAGTTTAATCGGATTTAAAAAAAAAATACGATGAAAAAAAAAGTCTACTAGCTTATTAACAGTCTTAGGAATGTCAATGTTCAAGATTGAAGGCGTCGCGACGCATCGTCGTCACACCTCCGTCAAAAGCCGCGTCAGATCGGGCCACGAGCCGGAAAACAGTTTCCCCCTAATTAGGCAATTAAAGAATCGCTTACTCCACCTTTTACGCCCTTCGCAACTTCAAAGTGAGTTAACATTTGTATAACTTCTTAAGTAACGCCGAACGGTAGCCACGAAGATAGCGGGGAGCGTACTCGGAACTCCTAATTCGCTATCACCATCAGGGTCCTGGTGACCCAAAATACAGGGGTTTCCCTAGTCTGGGCACCAGACCCCGCTGTTAGTTAGCTACGTAAATAAAAAAAATGCGCCAGACAATCACACCAATCACCTAGCCTCAATCTAAGGTTTTCTCTTGTAGTATGAGCACCAGACGACGGATACTAACTGGGGGCGTCACCCCAGCACACCCAGACCGAAGTCAAGTTAGAAAAGTTCGTTTTCCAAATTGACCTGACCGGAAATCAAAACCGGGACCTTTTACGCCTGGGCCGCCTACCTTAGCTACTGTCGTCAAATTTGACGCAGAACTGATAACCGTTGGGGTAAACATGTTCTGGAGTGGAAACCGTGTCTCGGCAAACGTATGCCGCTCAGGTTGCGTCACGCGAGTAAATTTTATCGCGCTCTTAACAAATGTCAAAATCGATAAATTCAGTGCGTCAGTTGTCGATTGGCTGAAAAAATGAATGCGGTGTGCTATAAGCCAATCAACGGTATCGTTAACGTTAGCTTTATATTCTAGATACGGTCGACAGCACGTAAAGGTAAATAATTTCATTAGAAAATCAAGATATTAGATCTTATGTGCACGGAATAAGGGTGGCGCCAATGTCATAATGTATAGTCTGACGTGCTAACCGTATATACAAAACCTAAAAGAGCCAAAAAATATTTAGCATCCCATCCTTTGTGTCCGCTTGTCTCTGTTTCCTAACAAAACAGGTCGCTTAAGTCAATTAGGCCTTGGTTATTTTATGAGCAAACGTCGTAAGCGGCAGGAATTAGCTATAATTGTCATTTAATTGCTCGGAACTCGGGTTATCCGATGTTAAATATTAGCTTGGTAAAAATTAACATGTTTGGAATCCATTTCGGGTGATGGGACACTTGTGGTTTTCTTATACTTTTATTATGTTGTAACACATTGGATCGGCGCAATGACTATCAATATCTACACCTACTTGTCATAAGAACTGTGCTCAAAAATGTGAAGCTTAGGGCAGAATATGTAAGCTCTTAAAAGTGTAGAACTTTTAAGAGCCCTGTAGTCTGTAGTGTAACCCTGAAATAATTTTAGTTGTGTCATTTTTAAACATAACCTGACTATGAAAGATTTGATATTTTAAATTACGCAACGATGGACTTGAATGTAAAATAACGAATATAATAATAAGTTTTAGAACTTATTTGACGTTTAACTTATATATATTAGAGAAAAAAAAAACATTCATATATGCACGCGTGTGAAAACGTATCGCGTCGCTAGGAATACATATTCACTATTTCAGATTTACGCCCATAAATCGAGGTAATCAAAACTAGTTTTGTAAGTATTTGTCGTGATGTGCTATCGACCGAACTGTATCAGTGCTTAGTGCTACGTCTGGGTGCTTTTTTGCATCGTTCGTGGTTACTACAAGTTAAAAAAAAAGAACTTTGTACAGTAGGTCACAGCACGTTATACATTCGCAATTATTAGAAAGAAAGAAAGAAAGAAATACATTTATTGACATCACAAAATTTACAAACAAACGCAACGCCAGACAATTATAACAGATATTATAAATACCTTGTGAGGCCAATTTGGGTTCCACCTCAGCAAATGCCGCTACGACATTTTTAACGCCGCAGCAGCGCTGGTATGCTGGTGGAACCCCCTGCTTGGAAAATTAGCAAGTGCCCTGGCTCTTGCTAGTTCTCCACGCAATCGAGTGGCGCTATGATTTGATAAACTATAAATTACATACTCTAAACTACAAAAACATACACTGGTATAATCAGGCAAAGATAATAAACAATACTAAACAATTACACGATTACACGATTAGTAACTCTATATCACGCTTTATATATTACGCTTGATAGTTACTATTCTCGTGTATTATGTTTTTATTTTATTTTTTAGATTACTTATGCACTTTGTCACTATTACCGCACCCATAAACTAACTCTCCGCATGACCCAAAGGTTGACTGGTAGAGAATGCCCACAGCATTAAGTCCACCTGTTGTACTTTTTTTTTTTTTGTGCAATAAAGTTTTTAAATAAATAAATAAATATCAGGTAACAATAACAATTAAATCTCGTTCTAGCTATTTACGCTATATACTGGCTGTTTGAGATCTCTTATTTTTTTTTATTGCACTTTAAGGTTGACCTTATCCCACCTGATGTTAAGTGGTAATGAGGTCCTAGCTTAAGGGTGATAAGTACAGCATAATTATTCTGTTACTGGACTTATCGCCCTTACCTTGAAGGCTTGACCCCTGCTACTAATGTAGCACGCCCCAGGAGCTCTGGAAACCTTACTCACACGCAGGAACACAACAACACCGGAGTGATTGTTATTTGGCTGCGGTCTTCTGTAAGGTGGAGGTATTTCACCAGTCGAGCTGCTCCAGTTCGAGCGATAAATCGCTATGCCTCCTATATTGGTGACTCCATAATGATTCTCCATAGCTGAACATTTCAATCGGCCTTCCTTAAGCTGTTTTCATCGATTGAAGTTTCAAGAGGAACTAATACTATGTTTCCAGTATGTAATGTGAAATACAAAAGTTTAATTAAATAAATAAATAAATATTGGACAACATCACATACATTGCTCTGATTCTGTGGTAAGTAGCTTAAGCACTTGTGTTACAGAAATCAGAAACAATGACGGTACCACAACACCCAGACCCGAGACAATATGGAAAAGTTCGTTTCCCATATTGACCCGACCGGGAATCGAACCCGGAACCTCAGAGATGGCGGTCGCCAAATTCAGGCCCGCTCACCTCTCGGCTACGGAGGTCGTCAAAAGAGGAAAAGGAGGTCTACGAAACTGTATCTCAATGTTTTATTTTTCCTCAAGAGATAAAGGCATCAAGCCTTTTATTCTCCCCCCCCTCCTGCCCCTCCTGGCCTACAAAGCGAAACGTAAACCGAATTCGTTAATAAATGAGCAGGCGTAAATGGCAGTTTTAATTTGCGGAGCACTCGTATTTCCGCGATGGAAGATTTGAGTCCCGTCTATTTATATTTGTTTGTTGGATCTTGCTAATCCCTAATCCGTCGTTTCTCGTTACAATCCGAACTCGTTACAGTACGGCGTAAGTGGTGAGAGGGAAGAGATTAAAAACCTTTTTGAGCAAAACATTTTTTATATTCTTTAAGTTAAAAGTAGTATAAAATACTAGCTTAAATAGTTTGTACTAATAGTCTCAATGTCTTTCATTTGAGAAACCAATACAAAATGAAAATCATAAGGAGTAGTGACAGGTACACAAAGTTACTCTATGTATTCTTCAGAAGCCGGCGGTGTTGTGGAAGTCAAGGCATAGCCGATCTCCCACAGCATCGCCACTAAGGCGATGGAGGTCCAACCGGGGGGTTTTAGTGGGTAGTCCTGCCCTTTTCAGGGCAGGGAGTCCCACACACGCCATCACCCTCCCTCGGGGTGACGGTAAGGTGCATCTACGCATTTCCCCCCGAAAAAAAAATGTATTCTTCAGAACGACGTTTAATAGGTACATGAAAGTCAAAACTAAAACCTCTTATTTATTTTGAGGTCAATGACACCTAATATTGATAATAAATGTTACTCAAAATAATAATAGAAAAAACGATTAGTTCCATAATATGTTTTGCACACGGGTCGAAAAAGAGCGAGTTTTTGATATAACCTAAATGAAAAGAAAAAAAAAGACGTAAACGCCATTTTTCACAGTTCACAACCGCCACATTTAGTTTCAGAAGATAAAGACGTGTCTTTAACGAAACAAAAAAGCGCGCGAATAAACATTACAATCATACTAGTTTAAAAATTTAAAAATATCAGCAATTTGATGTGAATAGCAGCATATATTTATTAGAGTTTTTATTCCGTTTATAAGATTATCCAAAATAAAAAAATATATAAATTCACGTGTTTTTGCACTCTCCACCTAATCAAAAAATAACGACGATAGATGGAATTGAATAATCGCATGACGTCATCAGTGTATACAATTTTATTATTACCCACCAGTGAAGTAACGAAATCCCAATCTCGACATTTTTTATCTAATTATTTTTTAACTAGCTGTGCCCGCGACTTCGTTCGCATGGACTACATCCTTTTATGGTCGGTTTTACCCCTTTCTCCCCTAATATTCGAAAAAAAAAGTAGTTTATATTTTAATCCAAGTTTCGAGCTATATTTGTGCCAAATTTCATATCTCTAACTTCAAAAATAAACATTTTTCCATATAAACTTCCAAAGGTGGTATTACCCCCCTCCTCCCCTTATTTTCTAATAAAAAGTAGCCTATGTCCTCTTGAGATTCAATGTATACCTATACCAAATTTCATCAAAATCGGTTGAGAGGTTTAAGCAGGAAAGCGTAACAGACAGACAGACAGAGTTACTTTCGCATTTATAATATTAGTAGAGAAGTAGGGATTAATATAGCATACGAAATAATACATCTCTAATATTTTTGGGTAATCTCACAGACGAACTTAGAACGATCTGGTATTTTTAATTCAGTCTACTCCCCTTTTGTAAAACCTTCTACTTGAGAAATTATACAATATTAAACAATTACCTATACAATTTACATTAGAATAGAATAGAAAACATCTTTATTCATGTAAGCTTTACAAAAACACTTACGATTCACGTCAGTACAAATTAAGTATTCTACCGCCGTGTTCGGAATGTTAATCATATCGAGAAGAACCGGCTAGAAACTCTACAGTTACTCTTTTCAATGTAACAATGTTTTCTTATACTAGGTACTTCCTAATACCATCCCTCTAACATATATCCTCTCATAGTCCAATTCCGTACTCAATACTCTTCCAAGGCTATTTATTCACATAAGTATCATTCCGAAAGCAGTACAAAGATATTGCTAGCCACTGCTCTAGACAGTTCAACAATTTACAAAGAATACAATCAGTGGAATCGATATTGGCCCTGCCATTCACATGACACAAAACTCTTAACCTTGGGACAGACAATGACAAACGAACACGCCTAGGGGAAAAGGAGTCAAGTCCGAGCGATGTGCGAGGGTTCCGGATAAAAATACGCTTTTAAATAAAGTAAGTGACAGACATAAACAGTTGCTGTTCGATTTTAATTCTTATGCTCGTGGCATACGAGTGAGAACTCGAAGGTTAAAGTATGGTATGACGTGCTTTTGAACGTACTAAGACCACTGTTCGTTTTTTTTGTAAAAACTAGACATTCGAAAGTTAAAACGTGGTTTTTGATTTACTTATATTTTTTAAACGCTTTAATAGCATTCAAAGTGAATTAAAAGATAAAAAAATTACTTTATGTCATCGGATCTGATATCGATTTTTGTAGTAGGCCTTCAGGTCTTCCTATTTTAAAACAATTTTCAATGTATTTAAAATGTTTTAGACATATTGCGTAAATTGGGAATTGGGAAAATCGACCTTAACAATACCCACCTAAAATACATTTGCCCAAAATACAATCGATAGGTCGATAAAAAGACAGCACAGTTTCAAAATTCGAATCCGTTTCGGCCGTTTTGTGAATTAGGGGGCTAAATGTTTAAAAAATATGACAAATTTTTGATTTTATTTCTTAATCTAATCCAATGAAGGCTGATTTTCGATCGTCAAAAAAATTAACAAAGCTGTTTGAATTAGGCACGCATTGAGTAATTATGTTATGTTAGTAGATTATCATAACATTTAAAATATGTCGTATTGTACTCGTAATTTATTCGACTGTTATTTCTTATTGTATAAAAATATTAATATCTACTATTGTAACTTACCTTATTTCATACACAATAAAATTTACTTACATACTTACTTACTAAAAGCTTTTACCCGCGTCTATGCCCATGTTACAGAAAGTAATAATAAAATAATAAAAATAAAAATGCTTTATTACTCTCTGAACAAACTTACTTAGACTAAGCCTTAGAAAGTAGTATCAAAGTACTTAATAATAAACATGAGAGATGGTATCTAAGAATTAAGTATTATATACGTTGACTTAATATATCTTCTCTATTCCTACCAATTTTCAACCAAATCCATTTAGTAGTAGTCTTGTGAACGATTAACGAATATTCATCTCGACATCCATACATTTTAAAAAGTGTCGCGTTTATTTTATTAGTAAAGTACGTGATTTGACTATTGAAGAAACGGACTTAATAAAACTACTATACAAAAGACTCCCAAACATACCTTCAAACGAAAAAGTTGCGATCAAGTCATAGAATTAAAAGGGCTTACACCAGATTGAAAGTTGACGCGCCCTGACGGCGGGATGAGCGCGGGATTACCGCGGGATTACAATCTCGCGTGCGGGTTTAGGATCCCGGATCCCGGGGCGCGGTATCCGACTCGCAATAAGAACTCGGCAGAGATTATAAGAAATGAATCAAACGCGAACGTTATATTGAATCTGAGAGTTCGCCTCTGTTGGTCCGATTGTACTTCGTTATGAGTGAGGTGGCCATGAGATTGTGTTACAAATCGGATTTAATAATATCTGTGTTTTTTCAACCTTGAAGTTGTTTTTTTTTGTATCCATGAACATCTTTAAAAATGCTTAAATGCTATATGACATTTATGTTTGTTTAGTGAATTTCTTATAATATGTATTTTTAATAAATATTTTTTAATGTTAATCCTAAAAAAATATTATTCACTTTTTTAACATCCTATTTATTGTAGACTGCATGCATAGGCACTTTATTTTCCGATCAAATACGCGTTGTTAGCTTGTAGAGAATGCCACTAAGTTCGCAAAACGCAAAAGTTTAAAAATTAATTAAAATAATTAAACACTAATCTACTTGCGGGTTACGTATAGGGGCGGTGATCTAAGTTTATGAAATAATAGCTTAATATAATATAGATATCGGTCCGACGAAATATTTTTTCTTGTTTTTTTTTATATTGCACTTCAAGATTGACCTCATCCCACCTGATGTTAAGTGGTAATGAGGTCCTAGCTTAAGGGTGACAAGTACAGCATAATAAATCTGTTACTGGACTTGTCGCCCTTACCTTGAAGGCTTGACCCCTGCTACTGATGTAGCACCCCCCAGGAGCTCTGGAAGCCATACTCACACGCAGGAACACAACAACACAGAAGTGATTGTTATTTGGCTGCGGTCTTCTGTAAGGCGGAGGTATTTCACCAGTCGGGCTGCTCCAGTTCGAGCGATAAATCGCTATGCCCTACCTCTCTTAATCAATTCGAACCAGTAAGTTCTTGAGATTTTTCTATTCAAACACAAACTCTTCAGCTTTACAATATGAGTATAGATTTAAAGTACATCAGGACTAAAATTGAATTGAAAAAGATTACGACTTTTAGCGGCTTTACAATTTGTAAATGGAATCGATTTTATTATTTTTATAGTACTAAACGCCGTACTAGCGAACTTTAAATATCAGAAACAATAAGTATGTAGTTCTAAACATATTCGGCAGAGGGCACTTACCGGAAGGCTAACGGTTGATACAGCAGAAAAATTTCATCGCCTACGATAACTTGCGGTTAGCTCAGTTGGTAAGAGCAGCCCGCGCGATACGTGAAGGTCGTGGGTTCGATTCCCGCACCGCAAGGGGAGATATAATTTTCTGTTTTTAATATTGTAAATGAAATGTTTTATTTCTATTATAATTTTAACTCACGTCTGTTAGTTAAGTATTGATATTTGCGATGAATTATAAATGTCAACAGTTATACTTAAGAATCGTATCTACATGCAATTGACTTCACTGTACCTCCTCTACCGAAATCTATTTTTAACGCATCCTCCCAAACAGGTCAGCAAGTCTATCAAAGTCCCACAAACTCCAAATGAATAGGCCCCCCACAGAGTCCATTATATCAGCTCCAAGTACTTCCTGTGGCTCAGTATTATCAAAGTGTATAACCACGAATAGATTCGCCTAATGAAAATAGTTCGAAGGGTTCTTATATGAGGATTCTTATATGTTTGACTTGACTTGGTCGAGATGTTGGCTTTCTTCGTTATTTATTAACTCACAACCTGTACTTTAATTACTGACCGGTTTTAATGCAACCTCATTTCATAATTCAATTGTTTTAAGAAGAAATTTTTGTTCGAATTGAAGGGATGTTCTTTTGTTTATCTATGCGTTCAGTTTCCGTAAGAACCGACTTTAAATAGATACATGCACGCATAGTAATAAATTAACGAGGTATAAGCTGAAAACGACCGACTGACGACTGTGACTGATTGATATGGAAAGTAAATTTGAAATTTGAATGAACAGATAGTAATTTTTGACAAATTACGAATCGTAAAATATTGGACCGGGCAACCGTCGACAATTTCATTGCAGTGATAATTGTTTTGAAAGTAAATAGAAGCTAATTGTAATGTTTAATTTTGATTTTCTGTCATTACAATTTTGAAAGTAAAGGAGGCTTATTTATAAGGCCATGGAATTGTCGTTTTTATACAAGTTAGTTACGTCAGTCTTTTTATAAATAAGTGAACATTAAAAGTTTGTTTACTCATGTGTTAAAAGTCTCAATTAATTTTGTATATTCGGAAATAAAATCAGTGGTTCGGTTATGTAATATCTTTCTGTAGTGATACTATGAAAATACGAATTGTACGATTTTGTTATAAGTTATATCACACCCACTTTTTTCAGGAGGCTAACTACTTAAACCCCTTATATACTTATGAACTCATCATTAGGCGTTGGAGATACGCGGTAAGGGGGTGGGGGGGTAATTCTAGGGAATTAGGTAAATTGTTAATGTTGATGGCTGACAGTCTCGTTTTATTAGGAACAAAACAACATTGTACCAAATTAATAACTGTTTTTAAAGTACTAATTCCGAGAATAATAGATATTTTTCTTGGTCCGCAGTCATTGGTTACGGCCTATGGCACATCCCGGTGAACATTTGCTGTTGGATATTAGTACTTATGCTTACGTCATAAGAACGGTGCAGATTCCAAAGAATTAAAGTCGTAAAACCTAGCCAAGCAGACACAATAGAAAATCAATTTGACGACAGCTGTAGCCGAGAGGCGAGCGAGCCTTGACTTTGGCATCGCGCCATCTCTGAAGTCGCGGGTTCGATCCCCGTTCAAGTCAATATGGGAAACAATTCTATATTGTCTTGGGTCTGGGTGTTGTGGTACGTTGTTTCTGATTTCTCTAACACAAGTGCTTTTAGTGAGGTAAGTATACCTCAGAATCCGAGCAATGTATGTGATGTTGTCCAATATATCTCATTTATACCTATATTATTTTAGTGACATAATTGTGTCTGCCTTTTAAAGGTACCTACATTTGGTTTTACAAGCTTATAGTCAGCTCTATATAAAATATAAACTAGAATAGATAACATCAAGAAGGAAATAAAAGGCACCAAAATTAAAAATACCCGCTGATCCCTACACACGTCCGCATGTAACGGCCAACTTCATTTATCTCTCAAACGATTCCCTTTTAAACGTATCCAGTAATCGTCACGACTCCTTCCCACAGGAGTACAGAAAAAATCGGGGAAAGTTTCGGGGTAAATTAATTAGGGGGCACTCGGTTTCAATTTGGGGGTAAATTAATGTTGGACCTTGTGAGTGGTGGATTTATTTACAGATGTTTAACACGAGTTTCACAGTTTTCTGTATGTTTAAATGTATATTTTGGCATCTGTGTAGTAAACTAGAATATCATCCTATTTGATGTCTAAAGCCTCGAATATTTAATTTAAAGCGTTACATCAGTGGGTGTTAAATAGCCAAGGGAGCGTTGGATCAGAAACCCGGACTATGGGCGAAAAATTTAAACCTACTCGTTGCCGGCTCATGTGTTTTCTCCTTCCTTTGACATAAAATTATGTATTTCAAGGAAAGAAGATTTCCAACTACACATTATATAAAGAATGTAATCTTCTTACAGTGAGAAAGTTATACATCTTACATTTTGTCCTTAAAAAACATAAAACAATTACCTTTGATCCTACCATACAGACACGAAGAAAAAGAGCAGTCAAAATTGAAACATCTAAATGCAGGACCAAATTTGCTCACATGCAGTACAGAATAAAATCCGTAGTCTTATACAATATAATAAATAAAGGAATATATATATATATATATGACAAAAACTTATTTGAGTGTAAAAATCTGATTACCGATTGGCTCTAAACTATAAATTATATAGAGACAGAGGAGCTACTGAAGTAGAACACACATACACACACACACGCTTACACGCAAATACTCACACACTGACACACACTCACTCTTTCTCTCACACACACACTCACTCTTTCTCTCACACACACACACACTGTAGACATAACTACAATTTAGTTTAAATGTATAACACTAGCCTTATATGGAGGAGCGGAGACTTCTAACACAGGCTCTTGCTTAAAAGAAGTCTCCAATCACAAGTAAATTGTACCCAAGTTTTTTGATGAATAAAAACAATTTTTTTTTTGACATAGATTCCTTTAAAAGGAGCGTGAAGAAACATCTTGCGGGCCAGTATGGCGATGATAACGGATAGGATGTTACGGTATCAAATCCGTTGTCATTGCGATGTGGGTTCCTCTCTTGCTTACCATCAGGCTGGGAGGAGCCAATATATTGCGCTACTAAAGAAAAAAAAATCGATGCGTTACTCAAACCGTTAGACCATCAAAGTGTCTCCTATAAGAAGATCACAAATGAAATTACCAGTACACAGTGTACAACCAAGAGACGCCTATTGATTGACAGTACTGTACACAATAATGGGTGAGAGCCATCTGCGCTCCCCCGAAACCTCTGTGAAGATGATAAGGCTTCGCAGCCAACATCGACTGTCAGGTAGAAAAAGAAAGTACTGTACACATTTTATTAATTCATGACAAAATACTGCAATGGAATCTATTCAAATATATATTGATATCCACGCTGTACATACATATCTAATATCAATTGCTAAAAAACATTATATATATATATATATATATATACACACATATCTAATATCAATTGCTAAAAAACATTACGTCCTTTCATTCCTCTAAAAGAATGAAGTCTTAAAAGGTGACTCATAGCTAACTATGGTCCGCTTAACCCTTTATAAGGCTCTGTCTACTATATGACCACCATAATTTAAACCTTACTTCTTTCAATTAAGGTCCAAAACCAATGAAAAATGTAAATATGCTCTGCCGTATAAAGGGTTAAAAGACTAACCGAGTATGATAACGGAGCTCAGGCTAGCAAACCTAAGTTTGTTGACTTACTATTAAGTATATCTGCTTAATAACGTGTAACGCTTTGAGTGATTCTTCTATCAGTTCGAAACCCATATGTACCGAGAAGTAACCAGTAAGAAACTCATTAGATATCTTTCAGTAGCAGTTACTAGTTTAACTTTATATGTTAAACGTGTAGATCACTTTGGACCAAGTCAGATAGTAAAACTTTCGATGAAAAAAAAGTAGTAGGTAAGTTATTATTATTAAGAAGTATTCTGGAGTAGACCTGTCCTCAAAGGTGATTCTTTATTTTTATAATAAAAAAATCGTAATTTTGTCAGTCAATACACAGTTCAAAACATTGAACGAGTTGCGCTGAACTTGTACACGTAGATAGTAATTTTGGATGTAGCAATTGTTTGAGAAATGATCCTCGCCCTATGTTTTTAAAATTTGAAGCCAAAATTTCTTATGGACAGAATTGTGGTCCCCTGATATCAAAACATATGAGTATCCCTTTTGAGTGGACCTTTAAGTGATGACATTCCTGAAAAATAAATACGTCAGCTTCTCAATGTGTAGGTACTTGACTTTAGTTAGATTTTTTTATACTATTTTTTATTTTACAAAAAATTTAAAATTTCCTCACTCAGAACCGGCTTAGCTTGCTATAAAGGTGCGTACTCACCGACGCACGGGTTGTGGTTCACGACGGAGAAGATCCGGTCGCATCTCTTCTTCATGTGCGTGTTGGGGCAGATGCAGCCGAAGAGCGGAGACAGGCGGAGGCCGGCCCAAGCTTCGCGGCACGCTTCCCTGTAGCAGGCGGAGTATTTTAACAGTGTGAACTATACTTAACAATAATCATAAAAAACCAAAAAGCGCTTATGCGGGGTATCTGACATGTGTTGAAACAAGATCTTTTTCGAGGATTCCCTTGAAAAGGAATTCATATTTTTGAGGAGTCGTGGATTTCTTATTTTATACTCGTATCTTCGTCACGCTCCATTCTTATTTTATACTCGTATCTTCGTCACGCTCCATTTAGGTTACATTATATAAGTTTTTAGTGAGCAACAAACGAAGCGCCACGTGTATCATACAATGTCATGGCGGTGAGCTACACATAGCAATAAGATAGATACTGCTACTGTAACTAATGTGTTTATTTGCCAATAACTTCAGATTACAATTCTATAAATAAATATTTAAATATTGAATGACATCAAATACATTGCTCTGATTCTATGGTTAGTAGCTTACACACTTGTGTTACAGAAATCAGTAACATCGAAGGAGCCACAACACCCAGACCCAAGACAATATAGATAATAACGTATCCCATATTGACTCGACCGGGGAACGAACCCGCGATCTCAAGGAGGGTGCGACGCCATAGACCGTAATAAGACGGTACTTCGCAATTTTGGTGATGCAAAGTCAGAAAAACATTATACTTTACAGAACTTTTACTTAACATGACCGGATTCCAAAGCCCTTCGTAGATGTTTTTACTTACTCCCGACTCCAAAAAGTGCGGGGACTACCCACTGTACATTGTCTCATCGCCAATTGGATCACCATCTCGATCAACGTTGGCCTACCACAGCACTGCCGGCGGTATGACCGCATTCGGTTCAGATCTCACCCCCTCTGATGATTGCCGCTAGACCTCCGAAACCCTTGCAAGGGGAATCAGACCTACTTGGAGCATAGCCAGGACTAACGACTGAAGTACAGAATCGTCATTCCTGGCGGATAGTATGTACATTCGCAGGCACTAATACAATGCATTCTAAAATCAATCTTACGCCTAGGGAATCAAGTGATCACATTTTATTGCTCGTGACTAGCAAAAATGTGGCAGCTAACATTTAGATAGCTAAGAAGCAATAATTAATTGACTCCAGAAGAGGAGGAAGTTCTAGTAGGATCATTAATTCAATTTTTATAGTTCTTCACGCTGCACTTGTAAACTTTGAATATTTTAACGTAACAGAATATTTCATATCCCCTTGCAATGAGGGGCCCGAACCCACGACCTTCACGTATCACGCGTGCTGCTCTTCCAACTGCTAACCGCAAGTTATCGTAGGCGATGAATTTATTTGTTGTATCAACCTGTTAGCCTCCGGTAAGTGACCTATGCCAAACATATTTAAAACTACATATTTCGATATATTTAATTATTTGTGACGTCATAAAGTAACTAGCGGGTAAATAAGAAATTTTGAACGATATCGATTCGGTCACTCTTTATCGAATTTATCAGAAGGTATACCACTATACATGGGCAAAATCGAATTGTGAAATTGTAAAATCCTATAGTGAAACTTTTCTGATTCGACATTTTTACTCCATATTCGCAGGCGAAAAATATGAGCGTGACATTATCTTAAAAGGTCTGGAAATGCCACGTGTACATAAAAATATGTAGTTTGGTTGCACTAAAAGTTATTTTTATCGAATATAAATCTTATTATTATGATCATATTGCAATTTTAATACTTTTGATAGACTAAAAAAATTGACATGAGTTTTTCGAGTGTTAAGTTTTTAAGAAGGAATCGAATCTAGGACCTGAGGAACGATGGGACGCCAAAGTCCGGCCCTCTCGCCTTTCGGCTAAGAAGGTTCTCAAACTAAACAGTGATGTAAAACATTAACTTATTATTAGTGTAGACTAAAATCTTGATATGTACAATATAAAGCGTTAAATTATCTTTGATTACGTTCTGTCTTTTAAGTTCTAATACTCGTAATTAAAAAACTTTAAGTTCAATATATCATCCATACTAATATTATAAATTTAGCGAAAGTAACTCTGTCTGTCTGTCTGTCTGTCTGTCTGTCTGTCTGTCTGTTACTTTTTCACGCCTAAACGGCTGAACGGATTTTGATGAAATTTGGTATAGGTATACGTTAAATCTTAAGAACGGACATAGGCTAAGCTTACAATAATAGGTATTATGAAGCAAGTAGCAGCGAAAAATTTTCTCGTTTCTCGCGCGATATTAGATATGTTACTTAGTTCGATTGTGCCTTCATTTCTGAGAAACCAATAAAATGGTGAAGTCTTAAAACGACAATCGAATGCTCTTCCTCAAAACTCGCTTGCATTTTCATAATTAATTATTTGTCTCAAATTAAACCTTTCTACTGCGGAGGGTTTATTTTAAGATCGCCACAGTTTTAGCGATGGGTAGGTCAGTGACCTTTGCGATAAAATGAGCTTTAACCAGCAAATCGATAAGTCCCGAAATAATTCTTCTGCTGAAATGGTTGGATGGGTTGTCGGAACTTTCGTGGTCCACACTTTGTCGCTAACTGTTTGGTGAGTGCTGATGACAACGAAGTAAATGGTAGGTACCCCTTCATTTGGCCAAATTATCTTATTGCTATGTGTAGCTCACCGCCATGACATTGTATGATACACGTGACGCTTCGTTTGTTGCTCACTAAACTTTCGTAAAATTTCACAAAAAACTGATTGCCTAAGATTCTTTTAGCAAATGGATCTGTTGCAACTGTACATAATATTTCGAAAGAAAGAAAGAAAGAAATTTTTATTTAGTGACATGACGTAGCAATTATAGAACAAAAAAATAAAATTTTGTCACTAAAAAGGAGAATACTCAGCATTTGTCGAAGTATCGGAGTGACACCCCGACGCTGGTCTTCCGTTATGTCTTTCGATTGCTAAGCAGTGCTGCACGCAGCGACAGTGACAGATATACATAGTATAAAAATTAGGTAAAATAGCCGCTGATGGAAGAAAACACCAGTTGAAAATTCTTCATTTGGTATAATTATATTTTGGCAAACTTTTAATTTAGCAAAAAAATAACTTCGGGCGAAAACAAAGGCTATTTTGCATCGTTTAAAAATAGCCCAAAACATACATATTATCCTGCTTTTTTGCCGTAGTACAATAAAGTGTTACTGAACTATCGATACATCTATTATCGAGAGTTTTAATCTAAAAAGACATTTCCATCGACATAATCGATAACTCGAAATTACTAAATAAATACAATATGACGACCTCCGTAGCCGAGAGGCGAGCGGGCCTGACTTTAGCGAGCGCCATCTCTGAGGTTCCGGGTTCGATCCCCGGTCGGGTCAATATGGGAAACGAACTTTTCCATATTGTCTCGGGTCTGGGTGTTGTGGTACCGTCGTTGTTTCTGATTTCTGTAACACAAGTGCTTAAGCTACTTACCACAGAATCAGAGCAATGTATGTGATGTTGTCCAATATTTATTATATTTATTCATTATTATTATTATTTAATCGATACTAATTTCAGTATAAGAATAGAATATTGACATGTCATTACCTCTCCAGGTCTACAAGATTTTGATAAAAATTTCTCCGTGCTATTATACGTACAGATAGGTCTCTTGAAAATTATTGAAGGACCCCGCGAAGTAAATTCACGGACCCTCAGGAAACCTTACTCAACACAAGATACCCTCATATAGCGCATGACGTGTAAATTACATAAAAATATGACATTTTAAAATGTAGCTTATACAACATGACATGTTTTTTAAAACATCCATTAGGGCAAGATTATGTCGAGGCACATAATTATACTCCAGGGACAGGCCCGAGAGTGCCTAAAATAGCAGAGTTTGGAAACTTTACTCTGGTAAGTAATAAGTAGGAAAACTTAATTTCAAAGTAGAAATATGACTTGAAATTCGACCCACGCTGTGTCGGGGGTTATATTACAGAAATGTTATAACGAAGACATGCGTGGTCAACTATAACTAATTGGGTCTCAAGTTGTATTCAAGATCCAAAGAAGAGCGAACTATAAAATGAGGAACCAAAGAAGTTCTTGAGCTGTTCTAAAGATTGCACCTGGCGTAAACTAGAACAAAAACTCAGAACTGAACCATTTTATGACCGGAGCATGACTAAAAGAGGGGTTTCATTCGGATGTTAGTTCTGGTGCTGGTGAATTAAAGTTGGTAGCCAACTTCAAATTTTGAGAAGCTCTCTGGAAAAGCATTGAAAATAAGAGAATCCCCCTTAAAAAAGAAGGACGATAGGCTGATGGAACGTACAAAACTCCGCGACATAAAATCCGGAAAAAAACTAGACTGACAGCTCAATGAATTAGTAGGCCGAAATGGCAGCGAGCTGGTCATATCTCACGAAGAACTGACAACCGCTTCAGTAAATATGCCCTTGAGTAGAGGCGACGACTAGGTAAGCGTATTCTAGGATACATCTCACATAGATGATGACCAACAAAATACTGCCGGCAGATGCTAGATGCGTAAAACAGAAGAAAGAGCACTATGGCACTCATTTGTTGGTGCCTAAGTCTCCTGCAATGGCTGAGGATGATTTTAGAAAACGTCCAGGGCCGCTCCTGGTAGTGAACCACACACATCTACTGATATTGATGCACAATTAACCCTTAATCGGGCAATGGGAGATTTGATACTACTTAAAATTATACCTTATGACCTTGAGAAAACAAATGAATAAAATCGATACTCCTTGCGTCATGGGTTAAGGTAGAAGGGGCCTGTAGCAAATTCACAATCCATCAGCATTCCGCTTTGAAGTCCTTCGTTGATCCTCGCTTTTCTGACCCATTCCTCTCCCACTGTTTTTTATACTTCTGCTCTAAGGTTACGGTGCTATCTCCAAACGTACCTATCATCCATACGGCATTCTCCATCGCGGGCTTTGCAAGCATTCTTGAACCGATCGAAGAGCACGGAGCAGGCTTTCTCGTTGTGGCAGACGCTCAGGGCATAGGTGCAGGTGGGCAGAGTCTCGACGGGGTACGGGTCCTTTTCTGTGAAGTTAAGACTGCGTTAGAATATGATAAATTAAAAGTTGGTACGGTACTTGCACAACACAAACTCTCCAATCGATTTACGGGTAATGTTGGAATGCATGATAATATCCATACATTTTGGTCATGTAGCCAAGATGAATAGAACGGAATATATTCGGCACGATAACGAATAATTAGGCCGAATAAAAAAAGATTTAAAATAAGTTAACATGTCACCAGTGCTTAGTAGTTAATACGGGCTATTTAGTGCCCAACCTTTCGGTTAGGTATCGCCAACCATGGTCACGAGTTGACTGGTCTTGCTCGTCTTCGTCTGTTTTGGTTCGTTAACTTGGTTTAAATGTTTAAAATGGAACGCACAAGCCTTTACTTCTATTCTATATCTTAAATGTTTGCATACCCTTCTTCATGACGAAGACGCAGGGGTGATCAAAGAGGAAGTCGCGGAAGGAGTTGCATTCAGGATCCACGTTAGGCTCGCGACAGAGGCAGGTCGGTTTAAAGAACGGGAACGCTTGCAGGGTCTTCAGGGCAGCTTGGCATTTAGTCACAGTCACGGTAGAGCAGGCAACTGGAACAATTAGAAAAGTATTTTTAATAAAACAGAAAAATTTAAGTCCCTTTGCAATCTTTAAGTTGGAAGAGAAGTGCGCACGACACGTGAAGGTGGTTGGTTTGAGACTCACAACGTAAGGGGAGACGAACATTTCTGTTTTTTTAACAACATGTTTAAAATTTGCATGTGCGTCGCTGAGCACTATGAAAAATTTTAGATAGATAGATAGATATACTTTATTGCACAAAATCTTTACAGAAATAGGTTTTACAGAAAAATTATTGTACAATTTAGGCGGTCTTATCGCTAGAAAGCGATCTCTTCCAGACAACCTTAAGGTAGAGGAAATAGTAGATGGCGAGAAATGGGTACGGCCGTGCAACATAAATACAGTTTTTATTTTAGAATTATTTCATAGTTTAACATGATAAACATACATAAACTCATAAATATATAACATTATAAAATTAATTTAAGATTAGAAAAGCAAGTATTTTAATTTTTGGTTTACTTTAAACGGATTTCATACATTCCGAATAATAAAAAAAAAATTCTCTACTAATCAAGTACACAGATTTAAGGAAATATAGGGTTCTTACTTCCATTTTAATCTTCAATCGAAAATGTTGAAATATGACAGGGGCACCTTATTTTAGAGGAGAAAAACGGTACCTAATAATGTACTTCCTTATATTTTAAACAAATTTTGGTCAAAATTGGCTTTTGGCTAATTTAAATAATTTCTGTCTGCTGATACGATTTTTCGTAACCTGCTATTTCTTCTACCCAAAGGTTGCCTCAAAAAGATAGCTTTGTAGCGACACTATCGTTTAGTTTATATATTTTTTGTAAGGAACTATCTACCCTATTTATCTATCTATCTAACACTGGAGCGTGACAAGATAATGGACCGACAAAAAATCAATAAGACGTTAGCTCACAGTTAAAACATTCATACACTCGAACCTATGTTTTTCAAAATCAATTTGGTCGTTTAATGAATGTAATTTTAAACAACAAGAGCCCACAAAAATACATTTAATTACAGGCGATTTGTTAGTATTTACATGAGTAGTTTCGTACTAATTTAATAAAAATACTAGTCGATAACGGTTGTATTTATCGAAGATAAAAAACTGGATGACCAGACATTGAAGTTTGTTTGTGATTGTTCGTTATTATAAGTGATAGAATCCTTATAAATGACGTTTCATTTATTGTTTCAGATCTGCAGAACCCACGTTCAACATACTTCCTCATATTACAAGAGGGCGGACAAAAACTCCCATCAGCAGAGGTCCTCAGGCCCTCCCTAACAAGGCTTCGCAAAAACTCGGCGGATTATCGGAAGAATTAGTTGATTTTTTCAGAAGGACATTAGGGAGTGACCGGACGTCTGATTCTGACTTTCCTGCGTTGGAAGGTGATATTGATTGTAAATGACTTTCGGTTAATATGTATTTTACTTTGACTCGGGTAAGTGAAGTGTAAGGAAAAACCCGCTCGATCCTATATATCCGTTTTTTTTCGTTTAGTGAATTGAATTGTGTAAATTTGTCATTAATTCGTTCAGTAGTGAGTGATAGTTATGTAAATTGCATTTAAGCGCGCTTCAAGTGTCGAGTGACTTGTTCACTTGGACAACCAGGGGGAAATGCTTCCCAAGGGGGCGTAAGATGGCAAACAGGCAAGAAAAAAACAAAAAACATTTAAACGTATTTTTAATTGTTTATAAAGTAAACATACAATTTTCAACAAGTCAGAACAAGAAACCTTTTGTGACCTTTTTGTATTAATTAAAAGTGTAAAGGGAGGGGTAGGGGGCCTTGAAAAAGGTATTAATAGTCTGGGGAGCCCTAACAATCCAAAGGTTGAGAAACTCTGATCTAGACTGTGCCTGAAACGGGCTTAACCAGGATCAGGGGCCTCCAAAGAATGGTTGACAACATACATAGATCTCGATATATATCACTGAACACTAGTGTTATATAATAAAATTCTGACAAATTGCACGCGATATTGGTAATACAGATTTCGCTGAAGAAGTAGTTGTCTGTACTACTTGTCACTTAACAATAAAATTCCAAGCTTTATTCTGCTTAATTGGATGCGTGAGATAAAAAGTAAAATTACATAATTTTTGCCATATACATAAACTCTTCATTTGTAGATTAGAGGTGACCTCTATTATTAATGCCAAGCACTACTGATTAAGTTTAATTACATACATTTGATTTTGATTTACTATTGATTACTTTTCGTGTACATACAATACGACTTTTTTCAAATGCTATCATAATATTACTTAGTGTTATTCCCGATTCAAACAGTTTAGACTTTATTGCCTTGTAATCTTTCACCTAAAGATTGAAAATGAACCCTAATATTTTATCATCCCGATATAACTTGAACATAGTCACGGGTGATATTTATATAATAAGTATAAGTTTACTATTTCTGGAGACCAAAATCCAGTTTCACTAATGTTATAAAAAATACTTGAAACATTCCAAGTTACATTAGGTATTTAATGCCTATTCCACCTAATCACTTACAATTCTCACATGACGACAACTAGAATTGTAATTAAAAACAACGCAACTAATTAGCAATTGCACAAAAAGTCCAACTAATTAACAGAAACATGTAAAAGACGTATTAATGCTTTCTGCTATTCACCATATAGGTGCTACATGCCTACAATATTTACCAGTTATTACTACTCGTAATTCTATGATCGTGCGGGCAGGGTGAATATGAAGGTCCCATTTTATGGCCTGCTTGGCTTCCTGGTCTACTTCCTATCAGATGCCTACAGTTACCAGGTATTTTGTCTTCGTTCATATAGCAAACTTGACTAACTGAATGTGATATTTGATAGTTACCTCGCCATTTGAACCAGTGGCAGGTATATCACACCAAGGGCATCCATTTCATGAAAGTTTGTATTTTTTTTATATTGTACTTCAAGATTGACCTCATCCCACCTCATGTTAAGTGGTAATGAGCTTAATGTCGACAAGTACCTACAGTATAATTATGTTACTGGACTTGTCGCCCTTACCTTGAAGGCTTGACCCGTGCTACTCATGTAGCACCCCCCAGGAGCACTGGATACCTTACTCACACGCAGGAACACAACAACACAGAAGTTTTTGTAATTTTGCTGCGGTCTTCTGTAAGGTGGAGGTATTTCGCCAGTAACACACCAAATAGGCGCTTTAGATGTAGAGTTTAGGATATCAACCCATTTATAAAATAATTGTATTTGTTCTCTGTATGAGTGTTTAGATGTATTAAGTGTAAGTTCGAATTAATCGAGGTGGTTGCAATCTGCTTGAGGAGCGATAAATTTCAATTTGAAACGATTTTATTATAGCGAGAACGATTTGGAAACGATATCGAAAGTTCAGCTATGCACGCCGTGGTCCAGGAATGGATAGGTGACCATTCCCAATGAATTTAGGGAATTTTATTAAGCCAAGTTTGTGGCCACTGAGAATATTTGGCAAAAACATAACTGAAGAATCAGTTAGTACTAAACTTGAAGGTTGAGGCTGTGAGCATAATTTCCAAACTGAACTCCACAAAAGGAGTTTAAATGTCTGTATATTCTGTGAAATAATTACGATATATATTTGTTGCAGCCTGGCGGTAGAGGTGAAAAGAGTGGCAAAGAAGGAGGTTCTTTAGGACGAGCGGGTCGTTCAGGTTTCTATGACGACGACTGGGAAGACGGCCAGCCTGGTGCTCCAGGGGGATCTAGCTGGGGAGCTGGTCAGCCGGGTGCACCTGGTGGAAATGGCATGCCAGGTACTCCAGGAGGCTATGGCCGACCAGGTGCACCAGGTGGATATGGCAGGCCTGGAACCCCTGGCGAATCTGGTTGGGGAGCTGGTCAGCCGGGTGCGCCTGGTGGATATGGTAGACCAAGTGCTCCAGGAGGCAATGGCCGACCGGGGGCACCAGGTGGATATGGCAGACCTGGTGTTTCAGGAGGCTATGGCCGACCGGGTGTACCAGGCGGATATGGCAGGCCTAGAACCCCTGGTGGGTCTAGCTGGGGAGCTGGTCAGCCGATCGCGCCTGGTGGATATGGTAGGCCAGGTGCTCCAGGAGGCTATGGCCGACCGGGTGCACCAGGTGGATATGGCAGGCCTGGTGCTCCAGGAGGCTATGGCCGACCGGGTGCACCAGGTGGATATGGCAGGCCTGGTGCTCCAGGAGGCTATGGCCGACCGGGTGCACCAGGTGGATATGGCAGGCCTGGAACCCCTGGTGGATCTGGTTGGGGACCTGGGCAGCCCGGTGCACCAGGTGGATATGGCAGGCCTGGTGCTCCAGGAGGTTATGGCCGACCGGGTGCACCAGGTGGATATTGTAGACCAGGTGTTTCAGGCGGCTTTGGTCAACTGGGTGTATCTAATAGATCTGGTCGGCCAGGTGCGCCTGGTAGATCTCGCTGGGGTGCTGGAAAGCCTGGTGCTCCTGGCGGTTCCGGTTGGGGACCTAGCCAGCCGGGTGCGCCTGGCGGATCTGGTCGGCCAGGTGCGCCTGGCGGAACTGGCTGGGGTGCTGGACAGCCAGAAGCACCTGGCGGATCTGGTCGGCCAGGTGCGCCTGGCGGATCCAGTTGGGGAGCTGGCCAGCCAGGTGCGCCTGGCGGATCTGGCTGGGGTGCTGGACAGCCAGGTGCTCCTGGCGGATCTGGTCGGCCAGGTGCGCCTGGCGGATTCAGTTGGGGAGCTGGCCAGCCGGGTGCGCCTGGCGGATCTGGTCGGCCAGGTGCGCCTGGTGGATCTAGCTGGGGTGCTGGGCAGCCAGGCGTTCCTGGCGGATCTGGTCGGCCAGGTGCGCCTGGTGGATCTAGCTGGGGTGCTGGACAGCCAGGTGCTCCTGGCGGATCTGGTCGGCCAGGTGCGCCTGGCGGATTCAGTTGGGGAGCTGGCCAGCCTGGTGAGCCTGGTGGACATGGCAGACCAGGTGCCCCTGGTGGATCTAGTTCCGATAAAGGTAATGATACAATGGTTTTATTAATTTCTTTTGTTTGTTCTTTCTTAGGCTATATGACCGACTATCAGGGTTTCCGATGACAAAGTTTCAAATTGTCAATCAGAATGTTTTGAACTTTTGTAGGTCCTCCAGTCAAAACTGTCACTCGTACATATTAGCAAAGGGCATTTGTCTTGGGACGACTTTATTTTGTGGAAAAAGAACATAGTTTCCCCACAAATTCCACATTGTTTTCAAAGTCCCCACAAATTGGCACAGCTGCCCACAATAGCAAAGGGGGCTACCGCGCGTGAAAAATTCGCTAGATGACGCTACGGGGGTGTGAGGTCCAACTGTTTCGTGATTGGTGATTAATATGTCATGGTGACACATCTGTCAATGTCATGTCTAAAGTAACCAATTGTGTAGCAGTTGGACCTCACACACACGTAGTGACATCTAGCGGATTTTTCACGCGCGATTGTCCTTATTGTCTCGATTGGGTGTTTGGTTGAGATTCTACCCGATACATGGGTCTTGGGTTTGATATCCGCTTCCAGGATAAACATTACTGTGATGGAAATGTTTCTTTGTTCTGGATCTATTTAATACACACATATTGTAGGATGTATTGACAATTGAATTTTGACGTAGTAGCGATACTAATTCATTGTATAATTATATAATTACATTTATCAATCATAAAGATAAATATTTGCAAAAATACAAGATTTGGTATTAGTTAGAAGGCTACACTGTATGACATTCTGAGACCGAGGAATTGCATACGGAATTGCAGTATTAAAAATCAAGAAAATACTAAACTTTTGATGAAACCTATACTAATTAAAGTGAATGAAACACATTGCATTTTTTTCCACCGTCTTTGTTGGTTCATTTTAAAACAAAAACTTCGAAGATTGTGGTGCAATAATAACATTATAAATTTTTTTTTTGCCTAATCAATTTAAAACCCCGATTAACTATTACAGGTAGAGGCAAGCACCATAAGACGAATAAAGGAAAAAACCATAGAAATGTGAGTGGTGAACTGAAAATGTTCATATCAGTCCAATTATGCAAGGCAATTTTTGAAAATTATATATAATATTGTTTTGACACAGTAAGGTCTGAATTCTATAAATATAATCGAACCGGAGGTAGCTTCATTTGCTTTATATAAAGACTTTTCATAAGTATTACTAATGTAATCTATGTGAATATAAAAGAGACTTTGACTTTGAATTATCATATTTAGAAGACCCCCGCAGCTGAGAGGCGAGTTTTGGACTTTGGCGCGCGCCATCTCTGAGGTCCCGGGTTCGATCCCCGGTTGGGATAATATAGGAAACGAACTTTTCTATATTGTCTCGGGTCTGGGTGTTGTGGTACCGTCGTTGTTCCTGATTTCTGTAACACAAGTGCTTAAGTTACTTACCACAGAATCAGAGCAATGTATGTGATGTTGTCCAATATTTATTTGTAAAAAAATATGTGTATAATTATTATACAATTAATATGGTTCATTATTCTTATGCCTATTTTCCAGGGTGGCAAGTGAGTAGTTTTTTTTAGTACCATCCATCGCCATGTTGGAAAATTACCATGAATGATACCATATTATATTTTTTATTTTTAGCGTACGTCTAACTGACTCTGTAAGTATTAAACATGTTTATAAGGGCGTTATATTTCATCACTATACCCATAAATAGCAATTAATAGAAATAATTATCTTAAGGATAATAGGTCCGTTATTGTATAGAATACAGAACTTAGTTTAATACATAAACAAATCAAAGTAAAATCTCTGTCGTTACGAAGAGATCTCTTCCGAACTACCTTAAGGTAGATGAAATAGCATTTAAAATAATTTGAAGAAGAAGATTTGCAAGCTCCCCCGAACAGACGGAGGCGAGCAAGACCAGCAGCTCGTGACCACGGTTGGTGCAACCTAACCGAAACGTCGGGCAGTAAGTAGTTCGTATTAACTTTTGACCCGTTAAATTATTTTAAATGTTTAAAATGGAACGCGAAAGTCTTAAAGATGAAATAGCAGTTGGGTTACATCATCGGAGTTTAGTAAGGATCGTTTTTTTAATGCCAATGTCACCTACTGATAAGTAGTTTCCTAACAGTAAAATTGTTTTTCAAATGTCAGTCTTATGCACGGTTTCAATATTTTACGATTCGTAATGCGTCAAAAATGACAACCCGTTTTCTCCACTCTACTAATCATCGTTCTAATTTCAATTACGCTGATATGCGTATCAGCTGTCATCAGTCGTCCGTTTAAACTTACGCCCCGTATAATTTATAACTATCCGTTACTAGAACGAATCGTTTTCAAATATTGGAACCGGGCATTAGAGCCTATTCAATGCAAGCACACAATCAAATCTTTCCTCTTAATAATATAAGGAACTATTAAATCTAACATCTACATATATAAACTAGCCCTGCTAATTAGAGTTTTCTTTTTCTTGGTCACTTAGTCATCAGGAGTGCTTGGACCAGTACCCCCAGACATAGCGGAAACTACTTGTTTGTTCAGCCCGCCCTACAAGCAGATTTGTATGAAGAAGTCTTATTCACCCTACACTGATAGCACACACCTTAGAAAGAGACGGGCACGTCGATCCCTCAAGGATATAAGGCATAAGGTGATCTTGATTGGTAGTGGCAATACGACATCTTCGATAATACTACTTTAGATTACTGCGAAAGCAAACATAAATAAGGAAACGTGTTTACGATAAAATTTAGACTTTAACTTTTGTTACATCATTTCCTACAGTGAGAAGATAAACTACGTGTATTATTTTTTGTAAAACCCTATATTAATGTTGAAATAATTTTTATTTTGGGATCCAGTGTAACGCACTGCTTGGGGTAGATGGCAGCGTAAAACTCGACATATGAACTAATGTGGTTTTGATGAGTTTTTTCGTCAGTATGAAAATAAAGTTATTGTATTAAATTGAAGTTCGCTAGTACGGCGTAAAGTACTATAAAAATAATAAAATCGATAAAGTGATTGTATGTTTAAAAGTACTTTCTTCTTACCAAATTATAAGTGGTCGGGTATCTGGAAGTACATTATCAGTTTTGATTCTTGTTTTAGTTTTAATAGGTGATAAATAAATTCAAATATATATATCTATTTCTTTCATTGATCCTGATCTTTTTCACAGCTCAATGGGAAAGTTCATTGGAGAGCACAAATCCCAAGAACGTGCAACAAAATGATTTCAGTATTATATTAGAACTTGGAACATACATAATGTTGCTTATAAATTTATTGCAATTTCAAATACAATAGTTTTAACTGAAGAACAATACCAATAATTAAAATGTAACACAGAAAACTGTCTAAACTTCTAGTATAGGTAATTTTGTTGAGTGTTTCTGAACAGTACTTGACTATACGTTTTTAAGTAAATAAAAAAATATTTAAATATGAAATTACATCATACATCAACCTTATCCCAAAGTAAGCAAGGCAAGCATTTGTGTTAAAAAAGTCAAATCATTGATAGAATCACTTTAGATATTTCAATAAACATTTAAACATCCAGATGCAGAACAAGTACAAATGTATTTATTTCTACGTCTAGATCCTATTAGGCACTTCACGTATGTTTTTTTTTAATATATTACACTTCAAGATTGACCTCATCCCACCTGATGTTAAATGGTAATGAGGCCCAAGCTTAAGGGCGATAAGGACAGTATAATAAATCTGTTCCTGGACTTGTCGCCCTTACCTTGAAGGCTTGACCCCTGCTACTAATGTAGCACCCCCCAGGAGCTCTGGAAACCTTACTCACACGCAGGAACACAACAACGCCGGAGTGATTGTTATTTGGCTGCGGTCTTCTGTAAGGTGGAGATAGAAACTAAAATACAAGTTACCAGATATATTACTTTGCTTCGAATGGCTGATTTGCATATTAGTAATCGTCTTTTTACTCTTTAGATCTTCACGTCAGGTACTGGCAAACTAAAATTACCTGAATGAATATGTAAAATGTGGGTATTATAAAACTGCTTGGATAACTCATATTTTTGAAGAATGCTTTTTGGATTCATAAATGGTTTAGAAATAGTTAAAAGACTGTTCAAAACGATTTGGTCAAATTAACTTTAAGATTTCAGTATATCTTGATGATTTACTGCTTATTTCACATTCTGAAGAAAAACATTCTCAAAATTCACTCAACTGTAATATCTTTTAAAATACAAGTAATCTGACATCGAAGAGATATTTACTAAAAGGTTCTTCAAAGGATCTACACGTATTCAAAATTTTAGCTGATTATTTTAAGAAAAATATTAAATACTCAAACTTACAAGTAGCAATTTAAAAGTTATAACTAATTTGTGATAATGGGCAACGGCCGGTTATATTTTTCATAATATGTGACTTCAAAACGTAGTAATCCTTTCATAAAAGTAAGGCTTAGTACACAAGCTCGGTTTCATTGCCATCAAACGAGACGTCGGGGGTGACAAGGGTACATCCATCGACTGTAATGCTTAAAAATTCCAACGAATATCCCCCTAATTTGCCACTTGCCCTTTTGAGCTTGAAATATTGGCCCATTACTCATTTTCCGATAATTTTTGTCTTATATTTTGTAGGGTTCCGTAACAAAATGCTAAAATCGGAATCCCCACTACGCTGTCAATTTATATGGTTATGAATATCTTTGGTAAAAATGTATTATTCTTTCTTTTTACGCGTTCCACGCTTGAGTGTTAGTAATAAAAACCTGATTTAAAGACGTTAGTTTTTATAGGAGCGATTGCTTTGGCTTGGGGAGGACCAAGCCTTACAAAGGGAAATCAGCTGCTACGTGCCTTCTATGGTACGGTACCATCGTTCTTATCAGACAATCGAGTGATTCAAGCCTGCAATGTCCTAACTGAACTGAAAAATCCTTACAGAGCTAAAATTTTCAGATGATATATAGATATATAGAGCCTAACGTTCGTTTCAGTGAGGTAGGGCACAGCGATTTATCGCTCGAACTGGAGCAGCCCGACTGGTGAAATACCTCCACCTTACAGAAGACCGCAGCCAAATAACAATCACTTCTGTGTTGTTGTGTTCCTGCGTGTGAGTAAGGTTTCCAGAGCTCCTGGGAGGTGCTACATTAGTAGCAGGGGTCAAGCCTTCAAGGTAAGGGCGACAAGTCCAGTTACAGATTTATTATGCTGTACTTGTCACCCTTAAGCTAGGACCTCATTACCACTTAACATCAGGTGGCATGAGGTCAATCTTGAAGTGCAATATAAAAAAAAATAAAAAATCTACTTCACCACAGAGGCAGCTTTTAATTAGAAAGTTTCCTAAGGATATTAAAGCTATTATTACTATACCAACAATTAAAGCTATTGCATAATTTGGTTCATTCTTACTCTGACATATTAATTTGGCTATCATCTATGATCATGAAATTTTGTAAAAAATAAGGTAATGTTATTGTAAGTAACGATATAAATTCCTTCAAAAGGAGCGTGAAAAAACATCTTGGGGGCCAGTATGGCGATGCTAACGGATAGGATATTTTGATATCAAATCCGTTGTCATCGTGATGTGGGTTCCTCTCTTGCTTACTATCAGGCTAGGAGGAGCCAATATACTGCGCTACTATAAAAAAAACGATTATTTTTTGTTATCACATGAATTTTACAAATGTTAAAATAAAATGGAAGAACGATCACAGTAATGAACCTCAATCTATGGTTGTCCGCTGAAGAGAGTACAAGATGACGTATACTAACTGGAGGTGTCAATCCAGTACATCCAGACCAAAGCCAATTTGCAAAATTCGTTTCTCAATTACATCTGACCCAGAATCTGGACCTTTCGCTTCAAGCGTCTACCTCACGCTACTGACGCCTGAAGATAATGTTGATAAACACACAAAGATATTAGATTTTCGTACTATAAACATTTTTGTTCAAGCTATCAAGAAGCATTAAACGGAACCTTAGTATGATATTGACTCGCGCTTGACCATCTTTTTTGTATACGTCATCCCCCTTGAAGTGGATAAAGCGACGGTATTTGTAACGATCAAAACAATTTGGAGTGACTAATTATTAGTTGTCGACAAGAGAAATGGGCTGTAATTATGATAGTTAAATATTGTATCAATTTCGCCGCTGCTAGTAATAATGATAGGTAACTTGTTGTGACCTTAGGACTAAATTAATTTTAAATTTACTGATGTACGTCTTGTGACAATACTTGTGAAAGTTGCTTCAGATGTACTTTTCTTCTAATTATTTTCTAGACACAGAGAAAAATTTCATCCATTCTTGCATAGCCGGGTTTGAACCCACGATCTTACGCAACATATTGCGCGTGTGGCTCTTCGAACTGAGCTAATCGCAAGTTATTTTATACTACATTTTTTTTGTTATGTACGTAATAGTCGTCGGTAAGCGCTCTTATTTTTTATTTATTTAAAACTTTATTGAACAAATAAATACAACAGGTGGACTTAATCGATTTTATTATTTTTCTAGTACTTTACGCCGTACTAGCGAACTTTAAATATTAGAAACAGAAAAATTGTATCTCCCCTTGCGGTTCGGGAATCGAACCCACGAGGGGGGATACAAATTTTCTGTTTCTAATATTTAAGGTGGACTTAATGCTAGGGGCATTCTCTACCAGTCAACCCTTGGGTCATGCAGATAGTCATCTTACCGAATGAGTTTCGAAAGTACATGGTAATTTACCAGCGATACATTGGTTCCAGAAATAATTGAAAATCAAAAATTCGCAGACACCTTGGCATTTGTCTTTTTTTCTTTTGCGTTGTGACGCACTACAGAAATTTAAATATTTACAGAAACAGAAAATAAAATCGAACCCACCGAATGAATGTTTGCATAATAACGACTATCATTTTACTGTACAGATCTTCACGTCCGGTACTGGTCAGTTAAATTAACCTGAAATAATACGGGAAATTTGGGTTTTTAAAACTCACAACACGGCATTAGCATAAATAAATAAAGATAATAGAAAATGTTGAGGGATATGTTCGTATAAATATCCCCACAGAACCAGGGGTTCCCAAAGTAAACACGGCTACACAAAATAAACCAGATTTAGCCAAATAAAACAATACTCATTCACACTCAAGCGTAGCTAGTCATAAACATAATTATATCTTCAACCTTAACTTCATCCATAATGAAACATTTTGCCATAAATACAGGGCTAAACATTCATTGTTCGGATTCAAATGTTCTCTCCTTGTCTTTTCGTTTCATTCTACCATCAAAAGGATAATAGACAATGGTGTCCATTATCACGCCATGACTTGAGTATCTTTTGTGCTTGTGTGAACAAGGCCTTAGCGGTATGGTGAATAGGATAGTTGGCGTAATTTTGCATGTACTGCAATTAAGGTAATATTTGATCTAGCAAGTTAAGTGGTATAAAAATAAGATAAATCATGAGCTACATAAGAAGAAAAAAGCGAAGGAAGTCTAGCGAGTCTAGAGGAAGAACTAGAAAGAAGATGAGTGGCAAGCGACCAACTGAGTGTTTAGTTTCGATGTGAGGCTATAAGCCTGTTCGAATGTGACGGGATTAATCTTTACTCGTTACACTCAATCAGAAAACGACGGTAGCACAACACCCAGACCCGAGACAATAAGAAAACTTCGTATACTTGACCTCAGAAATAGCGCAACGCCAAAGTTCGGCCTACTGGACTCTCGGCTACGGAGGTCGTCAATTTAGTATAGTAGTATTTACGACACAAATTCGTAAAAAATATGTATGTGAACCGATTTCAACGGGCTGAATTTTAACGCAATGTGCGAGTATCTTAGTCAGATTACGTTTTTATCAAAATTTTTAGTCATCTACCCTATGAGTACTCTATTAATCATTTGAATTTTAACAATCACAAAATTTAAAAAGAAATCGCTCGTTGCCGGCTTATGTGTTTCCTCCTTCTTTTGACATAGATTCCTTCAAAAGGAGCGTGAAGAAACATCTTGCGGGCCAGTATGGCGATGCTAACGGATAGGATAATTTTGATATCAAATCCGTTGTCATCGCGATGTGGGTTCCTCTCTTGCTTACCATCAGGCTGGGAGGAGCCAATATACTGCGCCACAATAAAAAAAATCAGCTAACTATGGAAACTGATATTTCAAATGATGCACTTAAAAATAAGCACCTAACACGATTAAAATGCAAATTTACAAACCTCATCTTTCCATTCTTCTGACAAAGGGCTTTACATTAAATTAATGTAAATGTGGTACCGTCGTTGTTTCTGATTTCTGTAACACAAGTGCTTAAGCTACTTACCACAGAATCTGAGCAATGTATGTGATGTTGTCCAATATTTATTTATTTAATTTATTTTTTAATTACGAGTATAATGTGTGAAAGTAAGTGCTGTTCCAAAATAACTCCGCTGCAGTAACACTGATCTTATACGCGTTTAATCGACTTAGAAAGGAGGTGATTTAGGGTAGGGTGGTATTTGACACCCTTTTATAAGCTGGGGCAACTAATTAATAGAATCTTCGAGCATAATTTTCACAGGCTTATAAATGTCTGATAATCTTGAAACTTTGCATACATCCCAAGGACAAATGACAATAGAATAATTTGATATACATTTTTGATTATATTCAATTAAGTAGATTCATAGAAAATTTGACTAAAAGATAAAAAAATAATAGTTTTTGAACACTAAAAACGTGGGTTTATAGCAATATTAATATTGCAAACAGACAATTAAATTCAGAGTTAAAAGCTTAAGATGCGTTTTAAGATATTTTCATAGCTTTCCCCTCTTAAGTATAATAATAATTGTTCCTGTTTATACAGCAATAAGCACCCTTTGGATTTTTACTGTAAATTGAATTATTCTGTTAGCTATTAAGAATACCTATTTTCTACTTTTTAGTTCGATTTGCCATAAAAACATATTTTTTATTTTTTTTAACTATTATTAAGTAAATAGGTACACTGTTTTAGGTCACAGAGACAAATTAAATTACATCCAATGTACAAATGTAAATAAAGTGGGCACATTAGTAATTTACCGCGTTGTGTACTTACACAAAGCAATAATAAATAATTCACCCACCTAGTTATTTCTGGTAAAAGTGACATGAATTTTAAAGCAGAATGACTATTGATCGGCATATGGACAAGGTATTAAATTGTGATGAGGCGGGATTAAGAATTCAATAGTTGTTTACAGACCTCGTTAGCTCAGTGGTTCAGTCAGTTACGTGAAAGGGCGAGATGCTCAAAATAAGTGGAGATGTTGTATTAAAAAAATAAATAAAATAAATCTAAGAAAATATCACATAGGTACAACCGGCCTGATCCCAATGTAAAACTAAGAACTTATGTTATGGACACCAGAACCAAGACTGGTACCAAAATAAACACAGCAAATCTTTACCTTTAAACTAAATAAACTTTGATAGTGTTAGAGACTGAACATACACTAATTATTTTCCTTGATGGGAACCCAACCCAGTCTCTTGATTGGGTGTTCATAATCACCTCTGACCAAACAGGACTTTTATATATGGTAATTTTTTTATATATGGTTTAACTTCCTTTTCTTTTAAGAATTATTAGTTAAAATGGTTCAAGAACTGAAAATAATATTTTAAAATTTTAAAGCCGAATAAAAAAAATTGCAGTTCAAATGGTTTGTATACTTCTTTTGTGAACAAGCCCGTTTATAAGAACAATCGTGTCTAAGGCAAGCCGTTTCATTTCATTCAGTACTTCGCTTTGGGATAGAGCGCAATAAATTAAAAAATCCACTCTTTATGACTTCACTTTATAAATCTTCACAAAAGATACTAACGATGCAAATGACTGTCAAGATCCTACAGGACGCGTCACCCGGACAAGGGGCGACCTCTGACACTCCGCCATTTTGTCAACGCGTTCTCAAAATGGCCGCCTTTATCGGGAAAGGTCCGTTCCGAATGGAAACAATGCCGGGCTCCAAGCGATCTATCTTAATTATCCCCTTTTTAAAAGCGACTTATCAAAGTCTGGTGGCGGGGGAAGCCGGGGATGCACTGAAAATAGGTTAAAGTTCCAGCTTTGCTCCAGATTCTGAACAGTTTCGTTGGAATTTATTTTAGTTTGGGTAATCCAATTTTGTTATGTCTACGTTCTTTTGCGATTGTGTAGAAGTTGTATTTTATAGCGGTTCCGGGAAATCTAGTGGGGAAACCTGCACAGTCAGATGACTCAAGAAGTGTTACCATGATTTACGCCTATCTAGGACATGAAAGACACGACAGCTTTACAAAAAAACGAAAATCCACAACTACACAAAGAAAATCCTATTCATTTTATTGATTTTTAGTAGTCGGGGATATGATTAAAAGAAATAAATTCATTGTAAATTATTCTTAAGTGTACTTGATAGAACAACAAAAATAAAACACGACAAAGATTCCCATGAGATAATAAAAACGAAATTGTATAAAGCTGAAATGCTTAGATGTTTCCCTAGAAATTCATGTCTGAATGTATAAAATATTCGTGTTGTTTCGTGTGATTTATGGAAATGTCATACATGCAAGCTAAATGTCAAATTACCATGCGGTTGATGTCACGTTTTTGATTGCGTTTAAATATAAAAACTGGAATTTTAAAGCTACCTACTTACTTAAACATTATTTAGAATCCAATTTAGTTTAAAAGAAGGTTAACATCGTTATTACAAAGTTTGAGCATACTTTTTCTTTTCGAAAACCCGATCTCCCTAATTACATTGTGATTGACGAATAACAACCGATTTTAGGGTACATTAATCAATGCCTTCAAGGTAGCTGAAGTTGTCTTTTATAACGGGCTTCGTACTAAATCTAGAATCTCATTTTGAAGAGATCGATTGACTGATGTTCTAGTCAGCCAATCTATTTTCAAGCTCTAAGATTTATCAACCTGTTTTTATTCATTCAAAATATCATGAATAGCACTTTTTGGTATCAGTTTTATGATTTGATGTCTAGACCGATTGCGCGTTTTTTATACAATTGTTAAAGAATTGAAAATACATTTGTCTAGTCTTCAATAGTATAATTTTTAAGTGTCATTTTTTTTATTGTGTTATGCCACAGAAATATATTTTTATATGTTAAACGTCATTTAAATTTCTTTGACAAAGCCTATTTCTGCGTGAGAATTAATAAAATTTCACGATAGAACACGTGTGTCTGGTGCTTTCTAACTTTCTAAGGATTCTGTAGAAGCTAGTGATTTAGTTTAAGCTCGTTTCAAGACGCATTAAGGCCCGAAGTAAGTTGTCCACGCGGACCAGCTACTTAACCCTCGATACGTGTCTGATAGTGGTCCACTTTTTAAATTTTATTTTACTAATTAGTGCCACACACCCAACTTTATCTGTCAAGTTTCTCCATCATAATTTCTATCTAATGTCGAATGCAAAGAATTCAATATAAGTTGGGAAATTAGTACTTTGGGTAGAGCGACGTCATGCTAACTGTGCAATATGACAAGATTAGGCCGAATCTTCGGGTGCATTTGAAACTCCAGTCAAGATTATTTCCACTTTTTAAGCGATCTATAACAAAAGGCTAAAGCAGTAATACTTTTGTTTTGATGAGATCTGCGTATGGTTAAAAATGTGAAGAGACTAGACGAGCAAATAGTGCAACTACTCTTGCTACTACAGATGCAGTTTTAACAACTACCTAAGTATGAAACTGTCATACCTTTTAGTGATTTTTTTAAAGAGATGGATTAACTCAACACATACATAATTTACTGGTGAAGCTCAAAATTTGTTACAAAAGGTAAAATGTGATGATGATTTGCGGTATTTAGTTTATAAACTAGATATAGTTTATAGCTAGATGTAACAACGAGTTCATTAGATCTTATTTACCTAGTCATCGAAATTTAAATAAATCTAGCAATCTCTTAATGCTCAGCATAGAGTTGAATAAACACAGTCAGTTTGTAAAGAACGTATGTTCTTTACTAAAAGTGGAAGTACTTCCGCCGAGCTAGGTGTTATCTGCTCGGGGATCAAGGTCCAACTACCAATCTTCGTTGGTTGTATAAATACCTAGTGGAGCTGGAGAAACTCGCGATATCGCGATGTAGGATCGATGTTATTGATTGGCTAATCGTGCATTACGTATGGAGCGTTGTTTACTACGCCAATTCTGCTGTCGCTGTATTTATGTCGACTTATAGATAATGTCGTAGGTCGGGACAAGTTTAAAAATATTTTGATTTTGCCTTCTGAAAATACACACTACGCAGTAATTCCCATAAAAAGTCAAAGTAAATTTTATAATTGGGGCTTTGAAAACCAGTATATTTTAGAGTACTGAGATCAAGTTAGTAAGCGCTTTAAATGCGTAACGTAATAAATCTCCAGTCCCATTCCTGTCCGAAAATGTCACAACGAATGGCGACCCTATATAGACGTAACCTTGAGCTTAAACAATGGGGTGTACAACAATGGGATCCTTTATTCCCGTGGAACTTGTATGCGAGAGAAAACTAGAATTACGGATCTATGTACCAGCATTGTAACTATGCTGATTTTTGGGACGGGAAAAGCAGCGAATACGGTGTAAATAACACGACTTACTGTGCTAGTCAGCTATGGAATTGCTGCTGTCGCTAGCTCTGATATAAGAATATTAATATATGAACATATTTTTCGCTTATAAAATGAGCCAAATTATTACTTATTCGACAAATAAATATATTAAATCTAGATTTAGAGATATATTTATTTAACAAACGAATTGATAATTTGGGTAAATAAAAATTCTTCTGTAAAATAAATATATTATTTTTATTATTTTTTTTAATAGAAAATAATTTGGGACCTCTCATTTTTTTAAAGATTGCTGTCTGTACAATTAACATTTACTTCTGTAGACAGTATGCGTCAAGCGAGTAAATAAATTTCACAGGTATTTTCGAATATCTGAATTTATACAATTTACCTACTTTCCAAACTGCTTACTGATAAAATACAACTTTGGTTTGTATGTTCAGTGAGTAAATTTAATCCAGTTGCTTTCGAATTTCAAAATTGACAGACTTACTTCCATAACTTTCAAATTTCTGGAATGGCTTAAAATACGAGTATGGTTTGCTAATAGCCAATCAATTGTTTCTTTCTCTCTCCTCGCGTTTATACCGGATGTGCATCCATTATAGAGCCTGGGGCCCGCTGTGAAGATCAACATAACGTATTGACTTTTGCAATATCATAATGTGAGTTTGTCGTATTTCGCAAACTAGTTCTAGGTTTAAATCTGGATTAAAGTACAACCAAAAAAATCCTTAATCTTTTCTTTCAAGATGCTTTGGCACTCTGTGCTGCTAAAGTCAGGGAAGGCAGTGGCGTATCCGATAAGTTGAGATTGTCGCCATCTCTCCTCGCCTTAATGGTTGAGGATATTTTTTTTTGCATGTAATTTTTTTATGTTGGTCCTTCCGTTAAGAGAGTCGCGATCTACAGAACATAAAAATATTATTTCAGTTTATTGTTTGTTTTATTTAAGGTTTCTTTCTTACACACTTTTTTACTATTACCGCACTCAGATAGAAACTCTCTGCATGAACCAAGGATTTACCGTTATAGAGTGCCGTAGCATTAAGTCCACCTGTTGTACTTTTTATGCCAAAAATTTTTCAAATAAATAAACAACACATATACTTTTTTTTAGAAAACTTATGACCATTGGAACATATTATAGCATAGGAAATGTATATAAATAAAAATTAACGCAACTTCAGAACTGGCCTAAATTGGGTACCAAATATTTTTTTGTTGTGGCCGTAATTCTCAGGACAAGGCTTACAAGCCTTACAAGCCTTGTCCTGGTATCTTTATGTAAAAAGAAAAGGCCAGAATGTACTAGAACCATACTCCATGGTCCGCTAGTTAATATTTCGATAAGGTGCTGTTGGACAATTTTTCTCATATATTTTTGCCATTAATCAAAACTGCAAGGGTCCAAAAGCGATAACATCTGCCTCAAATAACCCAAGGTCATCATTTCCTCTTCCTCAAGATTTCATGGATAAATTCGAGGAGGACCCTCAAAGCAGAGGCCACTCCAAGATTTTTTTTGAGCACACTCAGAATATTAATTTAAGCGAGATTGTGGGAAACGAGACACTGATGTGAAAAGCGAATCTTTTTTGAGAACATGTTAAGATTTGGGTTTGTTTTTGAATATTGTTTTGCTATTTAATGGAATGACTTTAAAAGGGCTTTGTTTTTTGGTTGAAAGTATTCAATGTTCTATAGTAACCAATTTTAATCTATATTTTTTGTAAGACCTCTTATAAACGAATTAACTGTTTCGTTAGCTTGAATCTTTCTCCAGTTACAAAAAATTTAAATAATTTTTATTTTACATGAGCGGTGTCCGGGCTATGTTAATAGTTTTTTTGTTATTAATTGAACATACAGATAGACTAACATTGCAAAAAAGTTTAAATCTATATACATTTACTAAAACACGGTTATTTTAACATTACATGGCGACACTCTTATTGATATGGAGTATTATATATTTCAAGTATTTTTATACATTACATAAATCTACCCAAACCAGTAAATATAACTTAGGTCTATTAAATTGCATACGATTGATTTCACATTGAATTTGAAGGAACTAAATAAAAAGACTAGGTATTAATTAAAGTAATAAACAAAGTATGACAATCTCTAAAGCCGAGAGGCGAGCGGGCCAGAATTTGGCGACGAGCCATCTCTGACGTCCCAGGTTCTATCCCCGGTCGTGTTAATATGGAAAACGAACTTTTCTATATTGTCTCGGGTATGGGTGTTGTGGTACCGTCATTGTTTCTGATTTCTGTAACACAAGTGCTTAAGCTACTTACCACAGATTCAGAGCAACGTATGTGATGTGGTCCAATATAAAAAAAAACTCAAGTAGGTATGATATACACACCCATTCGCTTAGTTGAAATTGGATACAGTATTAAGACAGTAGCTTAATACTAAACACAAAATAATAAACCAAGAGTATCCGCGCATATAAGTATTTCCTTTTTTGTACGTGATTTCCAGATATATGTAAATTGCCTTCCGTATCGAAACAATCACCATAGCCCCTGCATACTCATGTGCTCTCCCCTAATGTACCTACCCTTTAAAAAGACCCTTTAACCTTCACATATTACGGCAGAAAGAATGGCCCGATTTATCTCAGAACAATATATCAAAATATTAATATCGCCGTTGAGTAGGTTCTCGACAACAATGGGCTGCTATAGACGCCTATGGGCGTCTACTGGCCATAGATGTCCCTATAGGCATGTGAGAACAACAATGGATGGAAGGAGGTCACTGGGTGATCAATCTTGAGGGTTGCAATAGTATCATTCAGTTAATTATTCGCTAATTTGGTAAATTATATCAAAATTTCCTCAATTCGTGAGAATTTTGACATTAGCGTGCGCTTTTGGTAGTAACGGTGGCGCTAAGAGGCGGATCGTTACATTCCTTACAATATGGCTGAGTGAAGCGATGGCTGGCACATAGGTCATGCTTGTGTCTGCCCCCCCCTTGGGGATGGGTCAACTTCAGCCTACCTCTCGAATACAAATACTTAATGTTTCTTCACACATCGTTATAAAACTATATGACTTGGTCCGAAGTGCTACTGTACTAAATCTACTAAGTGATAGTTAGCTCTAGTGATAGTAGATATAGGTTCCGAACCGGTATTAGAGTCACTTTGCGTTGTGTTCAATGATGATTCAAAGTGTAATAATAATATGTAACCGACTTAAAAAGAAATTTGATTCGATTTCAATGACGTCAAACTTTTTTTTTATAGTAGCGCAGTATATTGGTTCCTCCCAGCCTGATGGTAAGCAAGAGAGGAACCCACATCGCGATGACAACGGATTTGATACCGAAATATCCTATAAAATCCGGTAAAGTCGATTTCTAGTGGAAGGATTGGAAACCCCTACTTACTAAACCTGTATGGTGGTCTTTTTTGCACGCATTCTCAGGAATGTGAGGAGTGAGCGCACACCATCACCTCTTTTGGGTGATGGTACGGTGTTTCAATGCATTTCCCCCCGTAAAAAGGTAGGTGGTACAAAATAATAATAATAATAGTAATTATTTATTTCGGACAGCTAAGATTCATAAAGTATCAGTACAAACTTATTCTATGTTACTAATTAATTATATTAAAATTGGTAGAAATACATTTACGTACGCTCGGGGGATGAGGGCACAGTTATTGCTATGCCATCATCACCCGCACGCAGTGCTTTAAAAATGGGCTTTCTACTCATAGTTTGCCAGCCAGCGTTCCCAGGATGCTATTGGTGCTCGCTCTAAGCCTTCCAACCTTCTTGCGCATGCATGCGTGAAACCCGTGTAAGAGAGGTAGGGCATAGCGTTTTATCGCTCGAACTGGAGCAGCCCGACTGGTGAAATACCTCCACCTTACAGAAGACCGCAGCTAAATAACAATCACTTATGTGTTGTTGTGTTCCTGCGTGTGAGCAAGGTTTCCAGAGCTCTTGGGGGGTGCTACATTAGTAGCAGGGGTCAAGCCTTCAAGGTAAGGGCGACAAGTCCAGTAAAAGATTTATTATCCTGTACTTGTCGCTCTTAAGCTAGGACCTCATTACCACTTAACATCAGGTGGGATGAGGTCAATCTTGAAGTGTAATATATAAAAAAAAAACGTTTCGGCGAACATGAAAATGTATTGTAAATACTACTCGATTCCTTTAGTGTCATCAGTCATAAAATAACACATATGCGATCGGCTTGTGCTCTTTAACAAAAGTGCCAAAACCACTAGGGTCATCAAATTTATCAGCATAAAAGTTTCGAAACTTTTCGCCTGCCAATAAAATGAACGAAGATACATAATAGAGTTCTGTTGGATGTTATTACTCAAAAGTAGTGACAAATTACATACCGAGTGAACCAACACGGGACCTACGTTTGAGATAAAACTTTAAAATATGCACTTTTTTTTCAAATTGTTTGCGAATAAATTAAACTTTATCTTCATTTTTATGAAACTGGAAAGGTACATATCGTTGTTGTAAACGTTTAAGCAACGATATATATCTTAAAGGTATTATTGACTTGTTCCATTATTTTTAGTTCGAAATCTGTCTGCGGTACTTTTAGGTAGGGCATAGCGTTCGATCGCTTGAACTGGAGCAGCCGGAATGGTGAAATACCTTATAGAAGACCGCAGCTAAGGTAAGGTTTCCAGCGCTCCTGGGGGGCGACAAGTAACAGCTATTGTTATGCTGTACTTGTCACCCTTAAGCTCGATCTTCATTACCAGCCACTAAGGAGATGAAGTTTAACCGGGGAGTTTTATTAGGTAGTCCTGCTTTTTTCAGGACAGGGAGTCCTACACACGCCGTCACCTCCCTCAAGTGACGATTATTAAAAAAATGTACTGTACATCAGGTGGGATGAGGTCAATCATGAATTGCAATATAAAAAATATAAAATTTGTGTATCAAATGTGTTGATGAAGTTAACTAGCAGAGATCACACCTTTTTTCGCGTATCATCTCATACATATTAACACGTATATAATGAGGTCTGTCGCAGCCCGCATACGTCACCCACTGATTATTTGATGACGTTTTCACTTACCAAAGCTCCTCTGATGTTTTATTCTCTCTCCCTCTGAGGGGGAAAGGTCAGAGGCGACACCCTCTCACACCGAAGCGAACACGCCACGTTTGTGAATACGCAATGCGAATCCGGTGCAGATTTAAATTTCATTTGAGTTTTTCAAAAGTGAAGTGCTGGTTTTAATTTAGTCCATTATTTTAGAAATCATCCGTCTAGTTAATAGTTACGAGTCTGCGAATTTTTTCTGTTTCTTTAAAATATTTCAATTGCGCTAGTGGGGCGTGATGCATTTTTTAGAAATTGTTAAAATGTGTTAAGATGCCAAGGTATTTTCAATTCCGTGGTTTTCAAACATTTTCGCAACGATTGTACCTAGGCCTGATAAGTGTGTAGTTCTAAACTCATTTGGTATTTACCGGAGGCTAAGAGGATAATAACATAAAAATCATCGCCTACGATAACTTGCGGTTAGCTCAGTTAGAAGAGCAGCACGCGCGATACGTGAAGGTCGTGATCGCTCCAAACCGCAAGAGGAGATGAAATGTTTCTGTTTCTTTGACGTTCAGTACCGTTTTGTTCTTGACGATCCCAAATACTTAAATATAATTAACATTAAATTAGATCCTTCGGTATGACAGTCAGTCTAAGAGAGTTCACACAGTGAAGGCCCCGCGGTTAGTCCTCGCATGTACTCTCATGCATAATGGCGGCTTCTTAACAAAAGAAACGGTTCCGTACTCCTCTCCACATTTGCTGAGAATGTAACACAGCCTTTGTGGAGTAATTAGACGTTTTTTTCTGCTATCGAAGATTTTGAGAGCCTTTCAAATCATGCCATAACCTCGAGCGAAAGTTGTTTTATGGAACTTTTCAGTCTCTTTCAACACAGTAAGGAAGTGTTGATTTGTTGTTTTTTTGATGCGATGTTGCGAAGTTTCTATGTTTTAATATGTACGACCTATACTAACATTATAAAGCTGAAGGGTTTAAATAAATAAATAAATAAATGCGCCAGACAATCACACCTATCACCTGGTCTCAAACTAGGGTTTTCCCTTGTACTATGAGCACCAGGCGACGGATACTAACTGGGGGCGTCATCCCAGCACACCCAGACTCAAGTCAATTTAGAAAAGTTCGTTTTCCAAATTGAACCGACCGGGAATCGAATCCGGGACCTTTCGCTGGTTTTCGTTTGTTTTCGTTTGTTTGTTTGTTTGAATGTGCTAATCGCAAGAAGTACTGCGTGGAACTATTTTTGTTTTGTATAGTAAATTTATTAAAGAAGGCTATAGGCTAAATAGCATCACGCTGTGACCAATAAGAGAGAAGAATCAGTAGAACATGTGGGGATTGTACGAGTGTAAAGCCACCGTCAGGCTGCTAGTGGTAAAATAAATTGGGAATCCTACATGCGCGGTATGGTGCACCAATGATTTTTCTCCTCCCCACCCTCAGGCCAACCTTACCCATTGGAAATACTGGCCACGTGTCTAAGGCCTCCTGAAGTATTGAGGCCCCTTGTCCCAATTGGGTACTGAACTCAGTTATCAAGGTACAACCGACAACTAGGTACTCGAAAGCAGCCAAGTACGCTCGCTTGATAATTTTAGATTTTTTTCATTTATAAAATAATCTACATTTAAAATAATAACAAAGTACTCGTAGTTATATACATGCAAAGTCTCAGCTCGATAGATCTAAAACTGACAAAGTTTCATGCAATCTTTCATCCCCTATTTTATCCCCTTGGGGTCAGAATTTAACAAAATCCTCTCTTAGCGGATGTCTACATCATAACATCTACCTGCCAAATTTCAGCCCGATCCATCCAGTAGTTAGGGCTGTGCGTTGATAGATGTCAGTCAGTCACCTTTGAGTTAAATATATTTAGATTTGTTATTTGTTGTACTTACCAAGTTCAGATCCACAGACGCGGGGGATGATCTCGAGTATGGCGGAGCAGGAGGCGTCCTCAAAACAGAGCTGCCGCGCCAGTAGACAGTTCAGGATCGCCATGGCCTTCACCCCCGGCCCTGAAGACAAGAGAAGCATTGTAAGTAAAAAAGAAATTGACGACCTGACAGCCTCCGTCTTATATTTTAAAGAAACAGAAAAATTTATACTCCCTTGCGGTGCGGAAATCGAACCCACGACCTTCACGTATCGCGCGTGCTGCTCTTCGAACTGAGCTAACCACAAGTTATCGTAGGCGATGAAATTTTTCTGCTGTATCTACCCGTTAGCCTACGCAGTAGGCCCTACGGTGTATGTGTAGAACTACATACCTACTTATCGATAGATACAGCATAAAAAAATCATCGCCTACGATAACTTGCGGTTACCTCAGTTGGAAGAGCAGCACGCGCGATACGTGAAGGTCTTGGGTTCGATTTCCGCACCGCAAAGGGAGTTGACATTTTTCTGTTTCTTTCAAATATTTAAAGTTCGCTTAGTGCGGCGTATATATATATATATATATATATATATATATATATATATATATATATGTGGGTTCAGAGAAACTAGGGTTTTTTGCGATAATCCTTATTTATTGAATTTTAAAACACTTTTTATTACAGAGCAGTTCGTCGTCCGTCTTCAAATCGTTATACCCCTTTTCTCACTCATTCCTTCTTTCACTCATTCGTTCATTCTTCCCTTTCCTTAATCCTACGTTCCATTTCACTGCGCTTTCGTTCCGTTTCTCATTCTCACCATCCCACACTCGGCCATCCTGCTATTAGTCTGCCCTCAGACTGAGCGGACATCTCAGTAACTCTAGAAATTACATTTTACACGGCTTAAACTACGTAAACACTAAACATAATTTTCTCTATTTTTATTCACCTGCTTACATACGACATTAAATAAACATGAACTGTGAATTTCTGTAACATCTTCCATCTCTGACAAATATAGCTTATAAGTAAATATGATTGAACAACCAACAATACTTCGCTGTGTCCCGACTTACATAATAAATATAATTAATAATGAGGATGAGAAATTGAACTTACAAAGCGACTGCAAGGATCCGGCCAAACCTTCATGTAATCAGCGGACGTGGATGTCTTCCTAGGACCTTCCATCGAAGTATCCATCTTCTCTACTTCATATCTATCCTTTCCTTTGACACATGTAATCTTGTATGGGCCAAGGTACTTAGGTTTCAATTTCATTCCTACTCCAAACTGGGTCCTCTTGATTGCTACAATATCACCACACTGATACTGAGTGCTCTTCTTTCTTTGTTTATTATAATTCTTGATATTTTCTGCTTGTATTTTTAATATTTGCTGCTTGGCTCTAATTCTTAAATTTTCCCTGTCTTGTACATAACTACTTCTATCTTCTTGCAATAATAAATCATAAATTTCAACATCTTCTTTGATCTTCATCTTTGTTCCAATTAACAGTTCAAATGGAGTACTGTCCACACTTCTCTGATAGGTACTATTAAGAGATCTTTGTAAACGACTTACATGTCTATACCATAATGTAGGATTCTCTATACAGAGCTTGGTCAGCACTGAGATGATTGTCCTATGTATTCTTTCAACCTGGCCATTTCCTCTGGGTACACCGGTTGTAATCATCACATGTTGAATTCCTTCATCTTGACAAAACTCTTTAAATTCAGTACATGAAAAAGCAGTCCCTCTGTCTGAAATTATCCTGGTTGGATTTCCATAATGTTGTTGAAAAATCTTTAACTTATCCAATACCTCTTTACCTGTAGTACTCTTTGTAGGAAAAATCCAAGTAAACTTTGTAAATGCATCTATCATAGTCAGTATGTAGTTATACTGTTTCTTCGTCTCACTCATAGGTCCAATGTGATCTATGTGAATTGTATGAAATGGGATTTCTTGCTTTTCAATTGGGTTGAGAAAACCTTCCTGTTTTCCTTGTTTACGTGAAGCTAATAAACATGGTATACAACTTACTACAAAATCATCTATCTTCTTATTTATATTTTCAAAATAGTAATCTTTACTTATTAATTCCATCATCTTCTTTTTGGAAAAATGTCCATTACCATGAATTATTCTCAATATTTCAGTTTCCATACTTTTAGGTATAACCAACTTCTTCTCACTTCCTCTATATAATAAACCAGAATCTAAACAATAATCTTGATATGGCTGATGTTGTAATATATCCATAATCGCCTTCAAACCCTCGTCCTGCTCTTGGGCATACTTGATGTTCTCATGCAAACTTGAAAACAACATACTCACAATGGGAGGGTTTCTACTCAGGGCATCTGCATGTCTCATTTGACTACCTCCTCTATGCTCAACAGTAAAATCATAATCTTGCAAAAATATAATCCATCTGGCCACTCTTGTTGATAAAGATAGCTCTTTCTTATTGATTGTCATTTGAAATGCCTTACAATCGGTTATTACTTTAAATTTGATACCAAATAAATAATGTCTAAATTTCTTTATACCTTCTATTACAGCCAAAGCCTCCAATTCATAACTTGAATATTTACTCTGTGCTTCTGAAGTTTTCCTGCTCATATAGTGAATTGGGTGTAGTTCACCATCATCCTGTTGCATCAAAATCGCAGAATATGCAACACTGGAAGCATCTGTATGCAGTTCTGTGGGCAATCTAGGATTATAAATTTTTAATACAGGCTTAGTTACCAGTTTTTCTTTCAATGTTGCAAAACTCTTTCTCTGTTCTTCTGTAAAAGTAAACTCTCTATTCTTTTTTAATAAATCCGTCAAAGGCTGGGCTAACATAGCAAACTGTGGTATAAACTTTCTAAAGTATGAACACAATCCAACAAAACTTTGAAGTTGTACTATATTCTTTGGTTCCGGATATTTTCTAACGGCATCTGTCTTTCCTGGGGATGGTCTCACCTCTCCATTTTCAATTTCGTGGCCCAAATATTCAACCTTGCGTTCTAGGAGCTGACATTTTCCCCAATTAATTTCCAGTCCATACTCGGAAGCTCTCCGCAACACCACTGATAAATTATCTATGGCCTCATTCTCGGTCTCCGCTGGAATTAGCAAATCGTCTATAAATATCAACACAATTCCCTTTTCTACTAGGTCTCTGAAAATTATATTGATAAATCTAGTAAACACCTTTGGACATATTGACAAACCGAATGGAGCCTTCAAAAATTCATATTGTCCGTTCATAGTGACAAATGAAGTATACTTAACGGAGTCTCTATGAACATTTAAGTGAAAAAATCCATTTTTTAAATCTAGCGTACTAAATATTCTTCCTGACCTACACTTGTCAATAAGGTCATCGATGATGGGTAATGGATACTCGTCTTTAACCATTTTTCTATTTATAAGCCTATAATCAACACAAACTCGTATACTACCATCTTTCTTCCTAACCAGTACCAAAGGACTTGAATACTCAGAATGACTCACCCGAATTATTCCCTCATCCATCCATTTAGCTACTTGTTGGTCTACCTCACATTGTTCTTTCAAGGCTAACCTCCTTGGTCTCTGAGCCACTGGAATATCGTCTTTTAATATAATACGCAACTCGATCGGCGCCTCTTTCGTCTTCAAGGGCCTGTAGGTATTCATCAAATGCCTTGCCTGTTTTCGGGCTTCAAAACTCACCTCATTACCTATAACATCAAAATCAGAAACAACTGTAAAATTATGCAACCATTCCTCATTCGAAGGCACAAGCGAAACATTGTTGTTGTTCATTATCATTACAACATTCTGTAAAAACTGTTGGCCTAGAATTACAGCGTATGACATAGCATCGTTGGGAACAATATAAAACAAAACATCTTTAAAACTATTGTTTTCGACACACACCGTAACAATAAAGCGTCCTTTTGCTTGAACATGCGAAGCTCCTAATCCGCGGAACACTATTTCGCACTGCTCGTAATCGTTTACATGCAAAGCACAGAAGCTGTCCCATCTTATCAAATTAACGTCGCTGCCAGAATCTATTAAAGCCTCGAACGTTTTCCCACATAAAACTATGCTTTTCATCGGCCTATGCATTTTCTCGACTTTGTTTACGTTCACGACAGAGGAAATGTCATTAACACACTTTACGCTTGAATTGTCATTACTACCACTACGCAAACACGAATCGCCTCGCTCGTATTGGTTCGGATCCGAGTGAACATCGACGCACATCGCCTTGCCGCCAGTGTAGCCAACCTCACGCCGCCATTTCGTTTTGTTCGTTCGGTCAGCCGTCTCGCTCGCTCTCGTACCAGCACCTAAACCGCCATTGCACTCTCTCGAAATATGACCGAATGAATTGCACTTAAAGCACTTCGTTCCTCGTTGCTTATCTGGGCATTCCGATGACACATGATTTTTCCCACCACAATTATAACAAGTCTTTGATGATGATAACACATTATGCTGCCTTTGCGTGCGATGATGATTAGTATATTGTATGCCTCCTCGTCGTTGATTTTGCAGGTTGCAGCCGCTCCTCGTCTTCTCCTTTATTGTTTCATACACCCGTAGTTTTTCTTTCAGGTCAGAATACGAAGTAACTCCGTACAACATCATTTTGTTAATCTCGTCGTCCATTATGCCGTCCACGATATACTTTATAGCGACATAATCTGGCATCTTGCCGCGTTTGCCCAACTCTTTCATCACCAACATGTAATCAATGCACGGTTCATCTGGTCGCTTTTTCCTGGCACTCATCATTTCGTGTACCGTCTTGATGTCAACTGTGTCTGGAAATTCCTTGGAGATTGCCATCTTTAAATCTTCCCAACATTTAAACGGGCGCTCCGATTTGAGCCAAAGAGATGCAGTACCCGTTAACGATCTTCGTGCAATTAACAAGGTTTGCAACTCCGACCAGCCAAATATCTCGCTGTTGTCTTCAATCTCCTGCACCCATCGTGTCACAGGATACGTCTTATCTTGACCGTTGAATGCAGGGATCAATTCCGCCGACATGTGTAACGTGTTGGGCTGCGTCGTCGTTGCAACAGCCTCAGCGTCTTCGTAGTCGTCCTGTCTGCTCTTGCGTCGCTCTTTTGTGTCCTTAGGCATCGCGAATAACGATTTCTGCAATTTCTAAGCGTCGTCGTCGTCGTCGTTGTAACCGTCGTTTTTTGCAGTAACCGTCACTCTCAGGATTTTCGCGTCGTTTCGCAGAAATTCCAGTCTCTCTTGATCCCGGACGAGCCCCCAAAATTGTGGGTTCAGAGAAACTAGGGTTTTTTGCGATAATCCTTATTTATTGAATTTTAAAACACTTTTTATTACAGAGCAGTTCGTCGTCCGTCTTCAAATCGTTATACCCCTTTTCTCACTCATTCCTTCTTTCACTCATTCGTTCATTCTTCCCTTTCCTTAATCCTACGTTCCATTTCACTGCGCTTTCGTTCCGTTTCACATTCTCACCATCCCACATATATATATATATATATATATATATATATATATATATATATATATATATATATATATAGCACTATATGTATAAATTGTATGAACCTCTTTCTTTTTCGAAATATTCTTTAATGCCATTTACATTATCGCCACATATATTATATTAGCGAGGTGAATTACGAACCAAAATATTGTGTTTCCATTGGATCGGTTCCAGACAAGATGGCTAGGCCATGAACCCAAAGATGTTATAAAAAGATTATTTTTGTAGGAACTCCATCGACAGTAATCAGAAATCTTTTACCGGTCAGACCGCCTGATTATATTATATGTTTTATTATTATATTCATATGTTAAGTGTTATGTTAGTGTGTCTATTAATTCAGGGATGATAAATGTCTCATTTTTTATTCTGGTGAAAAATGCCATATCAAACCAAATATGTTTATACATTGCTTGCATGGACATATACATATAGTTTATAGGCTCATATTTTACGGGTACCGAACTTGGACCACTAGATCTGGGGCAAGCAGTAACTGCGCCCCTACCACTGAGCCAACAGGTAGTCATTAAAAGACAGGTTTTGTTTGACAAGAACTGAAATACGTGTCCCCCCCTCTCTCCAGAAGCTCATTTCCTCCTCTGTTCACCGGTGCACTTCTAAAAGGCTGGATTAACGTAAACCGCACCACTCGACGCGGACATAAACTTTATATCCACGGCCACAACTAAATTAATTGCAGTGAGAAGGCCATCAGTTTTAGGTAGCGTTTCCACCAAAAAAGAATATGCAAGGTAACGTAGCGAAATATGTTTGTTAAGAGCCAATAAAATTATTTCGTTTACCTATACTCGCTCAGCGGAACTCTTGGCAACCGTGCAGTATAGCAAGGTTTTTGTACACAGACAGGCAAAAGATGTGTGGGAGGGATGTAAATCTGGGGTATATTATTAAACCCCGACGTAATTCGACGGCGCTTTTTAAGTTTGTATGTTTGTCTCTGTGCGTGTTGTTGTTTTTTTTTGTTGGAAATCTGTACATATTTGGACGTGTGTGATGATCATGCCAGACTATGATAAACACTTATGTTCTTGCCGTTTGCTTATTTTTTATCATAGTGATATTAATTATATTCTTGATTAAGTATATTTAGGAAAAAATATTATCTAAATCGACTTTGTCTGAGCTTTAAGTTGACGCCATAATAGGTGTTTAGCGTTTGGTGCTCAAGAAACAACATTTTTTTGAATAAATTACGACAGCTGATTACTGTGATTGTCTTGCGCATTGAATGAAGAAAGAATGAATCGGAAAATAAAGCCGCCTGCAGCAGAAATGTTTTGTGATAAAAGGCCTACTACAAAGAGCAAAACTATTAAACGGAAAGTTTAGTTTTTGAAGATAATTCCTAACTTAGAGACTCGGTTTTTAATAAAATTCAATATTGTTTTTAGTAAACGGTTTATTCGCATTCGTAGTGAGTTGCTTACAATTATCCATACTAATGTTATACATGCGAAAGTGACTCTGTCTGGCTGTTACGCTTTCCTGCATAAAAGGCTTTCAAGCCTAAACCACTAGGATTAGTGATGCTATGCGGTGATTAATCCGGTTTTGATGAAATTATCGTATAGGTATACGTTAAACCTCTAGAACGGACATAGGCTGCTTTTTGTTTTGAGAACATGTAGTCCACGCAAACGAAGTCGCGGGCACAGCTCCTCCGTTGACAACCTCCGTAGCCGAGAGGCGAGCGGGCCTGACTTTGGCGAGCGCCATCTCTGAGGTTCCGGGTTCGATCCCCGGTCGGGTCAATATGGGAAACGAACTTTTCCATATTGTCTCGGGTCTGGGTGTTGTGGTACCGTCGTTGTTTCTGATTTCTGTAACACAAGTGCTTAAGCTACTTACCACAGAATCAGAGCAATGTATGTGATGTTGTCCAATAAAAAACAGCTAGTAAGAAGTAAATATTGCTTTCCGACATATTTGGATTTTGGTAGCCGATTAAAGCTAACTTACTGCTTTATATTTTCTGTGACCAATGTCACTTGCCTGGACGTAATTATCAAGCTATTATACCCCAGCGGTGCGAGAGAGCATGTCCTTTCATTAAAGGTTAGCATGTGGTTTGAGGTAAAATATTTTTCTCCTCTTTCACTAATAGCTTGATTAATTAACGTACTGAAGTTAAGATTACAGTTAGTGAATGAATTTGTTGCGTCATTAGTAGGTACATTTTTACCCACTAGTGAAACCGCAAGCCCAAATTTGGCATGGTTTTGTATCAGTATTATATTATTAACTAGCTGTGCCCGCGACTTCGTTCGCGTGGACTACATCCTTTCATGGTCGGTTTTACCCCTTTCTCCCCTAATATTCGAAACAAAAAGTAGTCTATATTTTAATCCAAGTTTCGAGCTATATTTGTGCCAAATTTCATATCTCTAACTTCAAAAATTAACATTTTTCCATATAAGCTTTCAAAGGTGGCATTACCTCCCTCCCCCCCTTATTTTCTAATAAAAAGTAGCCTATATCCGTTCTTGAGATTCAACGTATACCTATACTAAATTTCATCAAAATCGGTTGAGAGGTTTAAGCAGGAAAGCGTAACAGACAGACAGACAGACAGACAGAGTTACTTTCGCATTTATAATATTAGTAGGGATTTGGCAAATAAAAAAATACGTGTTGTACGGTAGTCGCAGGTAAGTGTGTATTATATTTCTCGATTTTTAATTTTTATAGTACTTTACGCCGTACAAGCGAACTTTAAATATTAGAAACAGAAACATTTTATCTCCCCTTGCGGTGCGGAAATCGAACCCACGACCTTCACGTACCGCTCGTGCTGCTCTTCCAACTGAGCTAACGATTGATACAGCAGTAAAATTTCACTGGGAGAAGGAAGAGCAGCACGCGCGATACGTGAAGGTCGTGGGTTCGATTCCCGCATCGCAAGGGGAGATAATTTTTTTTCTGTTTCTTAATATTTCTTTTGAACTCTTTAACGATAATCTGGCATTTAACCCAGTCCGCTTCCCAATTAAATAAGGTGCGTTGTGCACAGTACCCTCAATCCGACTCACGCTTGATCTTTTCCGTTCTCAATGTGACCGACCAAACGAGTCTAGACCAGAATATTCTATTGTGAGCTAACTCGTGCATCCGGTCGATCGAGCTATTTCGGAGCAAACGACGCAGCGTAGTTAGATAAAACTCGCCCACATATCAAATTTAAGGGATAACAGGCAATAAGGTTTTGAAGATGAAAATCTAGCTTAGCAAAGTCAATGTGCTGAGGATTATCGTAGAATTTCGGCCGCGAAAATGTTTTCGTGGTTTTCGTCTGGAAAAATAAGTGATCGGATAGTTATTGAAAAAATAATAGCGGTGTTTGTTTTAATATTTAAGAGACTCTACTTAGGTGAATTCGTTTTCTCAATGGCACGTGAGAATTGATGTAGGTAGATACATATCAATCCCCTTTTGCGATTGAAATGGAGCATGGCAGTTTGTATGGAAGTCTTATTTAGTTGAAGCTAAGAGGGATTTTAAATTGCATTTAAGTAATACTACGAGATATTAACTACTGGGTTAAGACTTGTCAACGTAACAGGATACCCAAAGGCTGGATGCTACCTCGCCCAGCGTCTTTCAATCGCCATTCAGCGAGGCAATGCCAGCATTTTGGGTACATAACCACAGGGGCCATCTGTGTTTATTTATTATTATATTTTTTATATTGCACTTCAAGATTGACCTCATCCCACCAGATGTTAAGTGGTAATAAGGTCCTTTTTTTTATTTGGGGGGAAATGCGTTGATGCGCCGTACCGTCACCCCGAGGAAGGGGGGCCGGCATGTGTGAAATAACACGCAAATAGATATATAGATATACTTTATTGCACAAAATCTTTACAGAAATAGGCTTTACAGATTGATTATAGTACAATTTAAGCGGTCTTATAGCTAGAAAGCGATCTCTTCCAGACAACCTTAAGGTAGAGGAAATAGTAGATGGCAAGAAATGGGTACAGCCGTGCAACATAAATACAATTTTTATTTTAGAATTACATTCATAGTATATAAAGTTTCTTGCCGGGATCTTCTCTGTAAGTTATAGGTTCCGAACTGGAGGTAGCGTCATTTGCATTGTATAGACGTTTCATAAATATTACTGGTGTAATTTACATTAATAAAAGAATATTGAATTTGAATTTGAATCAAATAATCGCAGTCAAAAGCAAATATTCAATTTGCCGACAAGAATTTTTATTTTAAAGTTGAAAGGAACTAAAGGCGTGCCGTTATAATATTTATTTGGCGGGAGGACGGTAAATGATCCGATTTAAAATGGCTCTGCCATAATATTTGTGGTAAGCGGTCAGTGTTCGCGACGCGGCAAAACTGCTTCTGGTAATGCAAAACCACAATAATAAGTACCTAATGTAGCAGCGATACAAAACAGCTTAACCTCTTATGAGTATCTGTCCTGAACCTTACTCCCTAGAATTAAGGTCCAAAAACAAAGAAAAATTTAAACATGCTCTGCCATTTAAGGGGTTAAGCAAATTGAGACATTGTAAACAATGCATAGCGGACATTTGCTTATCTATACTAAAATATTAAATGCTCTGTCTTTCTCTCTGTCTGTCTGTTTGTCTGTCCGGATTTGACGCCTAAACAACGGAACCGAGTTTGATGAAATTTGGTCTAGGTATACGTTAAACTTCTAGAACGGACATAGGCTATTGGTTTGTAAATAAAAGGGGATGGGGGAGATATCGCCCTTGAAAGTTTATACAACCTGTAACGGAAAGGGGGTAACAATGTAAAGTAGGTGGATACTATACCTTGTATAGATTCTATATACGAAATCCCGAGTTAAAATAAACACTTTATTGTTTTTATGAAATAAAAAATGATTAACTATAATGACTGAATAAAACGTAAACAAACGCATCACAACACTATTGAGGTCAGCGACCCCAAATCACGTTATCACTTCACGACAATCACTGCGATCCTGAATTTCTCCACCTCCTTCCTCGACATGCGCGCCTAGTACTTTCTTAGAAGATGCGCGAACATTATGCAACATTTGTGGTGTCCCTGTACAGAACGCGGCCTTGATGCTTTCTATCATCTCTTCCCTTGACGAGCATGCTACAGCGTACACCTTCCTTTTAAATTAGTCCCACAAGAAGAAGTCCAACGGAGTGAGGTCTGGTGACCGAGCTGGCCATGTGATACGACCTCCTCACCCAATCCACAGATGGAAACGAGCGTTTTGATGGTTTCGTAAATCTCTTTCTCTAGCTCTCGGTCGGCCATCACGCTGCCGTCGGTTGCTCCGACACAGAGAATAATCATATTCTTGATTGCTCAAAGACATCAAAAAATATCACTAGGCTATCCGTAGTAAGTAGGTAATCCAGAAAGGCAAAAACACAAGATGTTGTCACGGCGACGACAACTCAATGACTTAACTGAATTGTCAAAATGAGAAACGCTAAACCAACAAATTTCAGATGTGATTCAGTAAACACTAAAAGATGAACCACCATTGTGATATTTAAATTAATAGCATAATAGGTAGGTACATCCAAGTCTTTCGACGATTCCAACAGTACTGTGATAGTGTTGTGCAAGCGTGACTTAGTCAAAATTTTGACTTGTATTTGACTGATATTTCAAAAAAAAATATTGAATCAATAAATGCGTGTACACAGCTACAAATGGTCCCATACAGTTTGTAACCGTTAACTGCTTTGGTATTTTTGATATTGTTATACCCTTTCCGTTACACGTTGTATATCATCATATTGTATCATATAGTCTATGGGTCCCCTTATCAAGTTAAGTGTGTGCAATTTGCTATCGATACTATCGATAGGAATATGTCATAATAGTATTGCGTCCAATCACTAGTATTAGTTAATTTGGAATATCGATGAGAATATAAATATGGATGGATATCGATATTGTTACTAGTTTTCTAGGTTAATTGAAACTATCGATATTTGTGTGATGCGCACATGGACTTAGTTTATTATATTAAGTACTCAGAGTAAGGATTAACTAATCCTTACTCTGAGATTAAGTACATGGATGCGCATCAGAACAATTATCAGAATAGCTGGTTGTTAGCGGCGTTAATCTTTTGAGAGTAGTGTTGCCGAAAGTCGAATATCGATAGACTATCTATAATATATCGATAGTTGACGTCATGTCATAATATCGATACTATATCGATAGTTTGTTCTACGTGACCAACAAGAAAATCGATAGTATCGATCCTATTTCATGTCATCAATAGTATTACCGCACTTTGGATTGTCAAGAATATCGAATTCGACAGTCCTATCGATATTCTGATTTTCGAGGTCAACTATCCATTGTTCGGCAAAGCTTGGACACTTCATATTAAGTAAGAATTTACGCGCGAGCAGTAAAGAGTAAATTCTAACGTGACCATCTAGCAATTAACTCGTTTCGTCCTCCTGAGAAGCCTACCGTTTCTACCTAGACTTAGAATGTAGATATTCATGAAAACTCCAGCTAAGCTATGCATAAAAATATAATAAAACCAACAAATATAAAAATATACAATATAATATAATGAAAACCTTAACAAAAAGTAGTCTAGTCTCCTTCATCACCGCCTTCCTCTTCTTCATCAAACTCCCCTTCTTCCTCAGCCGTAGCATCTTGGTACTGCTGGTACTCTGACACCAGGTCATTCATGTTACTCTCGGCTTCAGTAAACTCCATCTCATCCATACCCTCTCCAGTATACCAATGCAAGAAAGCCTTACGTCTAAACATAGCAGTGAACTGCTCAGAAATACGCTTGAACAACTCCTGGATGGCAGTAGAATTGCCGATAAAGGTAGCAGACATCTTCAAACCTCGTGGAGGAATATCGCAAACGGCAGTCTTCACATTATTAGGAATCCATTCCACAAAGTAGGAAGAGTTCTTGTTCTGGATATTCATCATCTGTTCATCCACCTCCTTCATAGACATACGGCCTCTAAAAACGGCAGCAACTGTCAAGTATCTTCCGTGGCGAGGATCACAAGCAGCCATCATGTTCTTTGCATCAAACATCTGTTGGGTCAACTCAGGAACTGTCAATGCTCGATACTGCTGGCTGCCGCGGGAAGTCAAAGGAGCGAAGCCAGGAATGAAGAAATGCAGGCGAGGGAAGGGGACCATGTTCACGGCAAGTTTCCTCAAATCCGCGTTCAGTTGACCAGGGAATCGGAGGCAAGTGGTGACGCCAGACATAGTTGCCGAGACGAGGTGGTTCAAGTCGCCGTAGGTCGGTGTAGTCAGCTTCAGGGTTCTAAAGCAGATATCGTACAGGGCTTCATTGTCAATGCAGTAAGATTCGTCAGTGTTCTCCACGAGCTGGTGCACAGAGAGCGTCGCGTTGTATGGTTCCACGACAGTATCAGATACTTTTGGCGATGGTACGACGCTAAACGTGTTCATGATTCTGTCTGGGTACTCTTCTCTGATTTTTGAGATCAGGAGGGTCCCCAAGCCGGCGCCAGTTCCTCCTCCCAGGGAGTGTGTAAGTTGGAAGCCCTGGAGGCAGTCACACCCCTCAGCTTCCTTCCTGACGACATCCAGTACGGAATCTACCAGCTCAGCTCCTTCAGTGTAGTGTCCTTTGGCCCAGTTGTTGCCAGCACCGGACTGGCCGAAGACGAAGTTGTCAGGACGGAAGATCTGTCCGAAGGGCCCTGAGCGCACGGAGTCCATGGTTCCCGGCTCCAGGTCGACCAAGATGGCTCTGGGCACGTACTTTCCTCCCGTCGCCTCGTTGTAATATACGTTGATTCGCTCCAACTGGAGATCGGAGTCACCGTGATAGGTTCCCGTAGGGTCGATGCCATGCTCGTCTGATATTACTTCCCAGAACTGAAAGGAAATTGAATAAGAATTTAAACAGTAATACCGTTAAACTGATGAAGCAATCCAGCCGGTTTCACACACGGGTCTTAGAGATGATGATATTGATATCACATTGGCAGATGAATACGTTTTATGCCCTATTCTAGTATTTGAAAATCGATCAGCTTTGGTTGCGGATAAATAAATTATACGAGACGTAAGCTAAATACGACAGACGGATGACAGTTGATATAGAAAGTAAATTTGAAATTAAAATTAACGTCTCGTAAGAACACCGGATTGTCATTTTGACATTACGAATCGTATAATATTGGAACCCGGTTATTAGACACCAAAACCAGTCATTAGGTAGCCCCAAATCTTCTTGCCTAGAGGTAAACAATTATCTGAATTCAATGATATTTAAAACCATAGATATGTTATACGTTCATAAAACTAACGAAAAATCTGTGCTGGTCGAGTGCGACTGCACACATGCGCAATTCTTATTAACCATTCTTAGATGATTTGAAAGGGATGGCTTAATTTAAACAAGAAGAACAAAAGAGATAAGTAGTAACTCTCTGTTAGGCACATGAGTCAACTAAATGTCACTTGTTGATCAATCACTGCTCTGCACTGGACACTTGAACAAAGACTAATAAAAACCACGAAACAGAAGGTACAAACTTTACGTGTACTCTTTGTCTCTTATTTCGTGTCTTTTTATTTCAAATATTTTATACTTATTGATTGACATTACTTAAGAATTACATTAATTATTTATTCGGGATTCGGTTTAATGCGAACGTTCGGTTTTAAAAATAAAACATAACTATAAAGGAAAAACAACTTTTATTACAAAAAAAATTACACATTTGAGAAAATATATGCAACTAGCGACCCGCCCCGGCTTCGCACGGGTACTATAGGTACTAAAATATGTATGTATTATACATATAATCCATGCACTTATTTTATTACTCTCAATCCCCCCGTACCCCAATGATGCTTACATGGAGCCTACATCACATGCTGGCTAGCTGAGCGCCGTGAACGGCAACCACGCGACTTTTTTCTAATACTTCCATTTTTAAACTCGTTATACCTATCTTCCCAATGAAATGTCCGAATTAATCAAAAAGTTATATAAAGGTATTGAAGCCGTCAAGAATAGAAAGTAATTTATTTTAATAAGGATTAATAAATAAAAAAAGGGGATAAAAGTGACCCATCGAATTTTAGACCCATATCCATTTTACCTACATTTAGTAAAATATTTGAAAAAATTATATTTAATCAGATACTCTCTCATTTTTCAGTTAACAGGTTATTCCATAAAAATCAATATGGGTTTACTAAAGGCAAATCCACAACTGATGCAGGAGTAGCTCTCATTAAGCATGTGTTTGATGCATGGGATAATAAGCAGGATGTTGTAGGTGTTTTTTGTGATCTATCAAAAGCGTTTGATTGTGTGGATCATATAACAATGGAATTGAAGCTGCGGCATTATGGTGTTTTGAACAAATCACTTAGTCTTATTCAATCCTATCTGTCTGACCGAACTCAAAAAGTCAGCGTGAACGGATCAAACTCTTCTGGCGCGCCTTTATTCATGGGAGTGCCCCAGGGTTCGATATTGGGACCATTACTATTTTTAATTTATATCAATGACCTGCCCTTTTTCACAAAAGACTTATGTGGGATAGTATTATTTGCTGATGATACATCTCTTATTTTCAAAACGGATAGACAGTGTGACAATGTTGATGTAATTAATCATGCCCTTAATAAAATACTTCATTGGTTTACATCTAATAACCTTGTGCTTAATGCCAAGAAAACAAAATGTATAAAGTTTACAATGCCTAATGTAAGGCAGGTCAATACCATAATAAAAATGAATGATGAACACATGGAACTTATTAACTCCACAATATTTCTTGGCATAACTTTAGACTCAAAATTACAGTGGTCACTCCACATATCGAACCTGGCTGGAAGACTGAGTTCGGCTGCTTATGCGGTCAGAAAGATAAGGTATTTAACAGATGTGGAAACAGCGAGATTGGTTTATTTTAGCTATTTTCACAGCGTTATGTCATATGGTCTGCTGTTATGGGGATCTGCGGCCGATATTCAAACTATCTTTGTATTACAAAAGAGGGCCATCCGAGCCATTTACAAGCTAGGACCGCGTGACTCGCTGAAATAATTATTTAAGGAAATTAACATCTTAACAGTCGCATCTCAATACATTCTCGACTGTTTAATGCATGTATACAAAAACTTGCATACTTTTCCAAAAAAATCAGACAATCATAGCATTAACACCAGAAATAAAAACAAGCTTGCTGTTCCTAAGCGTAGACTACATAAAATAGGTAATTCATTTGTTGCTTTAAGTATAAAAATGTTTAATAAACTCCCTCAAGTTATTGTTGAGTTACCTTTATACAAATTTAAGACATTTGTCAAACGTTGTCTTTTGAAAAAAGGCTACTACAAAGTAGAAGAGTATTTAAATGACAAGAACGTGTGGATCACTACCTAGTCTGCTCGCCTGTACTTGCGTGTTTTATATTATTTTAAAAATATAGTATGACACATTTTCTCAATCAATGTCAGTATTGGGCCCGTTGACGCATGTAAGTCCTACACAGTTAATTTAATTTAATTTACAAATACTTTTGTTTTATTTTTATTTTATATTTTTCAATAATTTATTTTTAATTTTTATTTTACAATTGACAAACTAACTGTGTGTCTTAGTGCAAAATTAGTAATAAGTGTAGCTTTCATTTGTAAAAAAAACTACTGAGTTTCTTGCCGGTATCTTCTCTTTAGTTATAGGTTCCGAACCGGAGGTAGCTTCATTTGCTTTATATAAAGACTATTCATAAGTATTACTACTGTAATCTATGTGAATAAAAAATATTGACTTTGACTTTGACTTTGAATACCAAAGTACAATAGAGAGCCTTTTCAAGCGGCGGCTTATTAATGAATTTTTTAGAATTAATAACCGCTTACTGTGACGTAACTATAATATTTAGACATAATAATATGCTGTCGCGACACTTTTTGTAGATAATAATGAGTTTTGCAAAGTCGTAGTACATGATTTTGTTCTATCATTAATAGTATTCGCAGCGCACGCGATGTAAGGATTTTTTTAATTACTTTTTTTAATTAACTACCAGAAGTAACAAATTTGCATTCGGTACACAATAATAAATAAACAATACAAAAAGGCTGTGATAATAAAAATAAACACAAGCATGCCGTAGGTATTAAACCAGACATCGCTTCTGTGTTTTCTATTCGTGTAATCTATGACCCGAACACATTTTGTCCTTTTCACACTTGTAAAAACAACAATGTACTTTCTCTTTTACCTTTGTGAAATGAATTTTAAGAAAAAATATTTAAAATGTAATTATTTATGCATAATTCTTGTTTACTTATATGTGATACGAGATCCCCTTAGCGTTATTTACTTTCTTATCATAGTTTGTACACTTTCGAAACACACACGATGGCATTTTATCGGATTCACAGTCACTGACAGAGACGTCACATTCGTCGTATCACTTCTCGCAGACTGGGGGTAAGACGTCCCAATTAGGACGTTTTAGCGTCTTCATATTTCGCGCATGGGTAACATATCTATTATTTTTTAAATATCATTGTCTGAATTAAAAAAAACTGCTTATTCATTATGTATCATAAAGAAGTCTTTGTCTATAGGAAAAATACTAGTAGAATCTGCGAATATTTGCAACAAGTAACTCGTGTAACTAAAGAATTCTAATAGCGAAATTCAAATTTGCAGTCCATTAGTTTATTAATTATTTAGAAATCTTTTCAAACATTCCTATTTGTAAAGTGATTATTGATAGTGAAATAATTGTCTTACCTTGGCACCAATCTGGTTACCGCACTGCCCAGCCTGTATGTGCACTATTTCCCTCATTTTTTAATGTTTAAACTTTACTAAATTACACTATTACGAATAATAACAATTCACTGACAAAGATCACTCACGACCTTCTAGACAGCTCGACTTAAAACAAATGATGTGATTCTTAATTCAACGTTCGTTTTGGATTTCAAATTTGAAAGTTCGATTTTTTTTTTCTGGCATTTCAACAAATTTTCGCACAAGTTAATTAAACTTTTTGGTTTTCATAAAAAGTAGTTTTAAGAATGGTGTACATGTACAGTAAATTTATGGGTTCTTCGGCCATGAGTATGATTGTTGAACAGTGTATAGGTCTATAGGTATAGGTATATTGGTGTTGGATATATTGGACAACATCAAGATTGAAGAACGTTGCTCTGATTCTGTGGTAAGTACCTTAAGCACTTGTGTTATAGAAATCAGAAACAACAGATCCAAGACAATATAGAAACGTTCGCTTCCCATATTGACCCGACCGGGGATCGAACCCGGAACCTCAGAGATGGCGCGAAGCCAAAGTCCGGCCCGCTCGCCTCTCGGCCACGGAGGTCGTCGATATGGATCGGACTAAGTTGGTTTTAGCTATAAATAAACATACATTAAATAAATAAACCTTATTTTGATTTACAATTCTTGTAAAAAGTCACTAAATTTTGAAGGCTTTACTTTATTGTATCTTTATATGAAAATATCACTATATGAAAACATTACATGGACATACCTAATCCCACAATAAGTACATGTTATATAAAACCAGAACAAATAGAGGTACCACAAATAAAATATAATTTTGTAGCACGTAACAATTACAGAAATTGGTTTTAATGACGAATTGTAATAAAATAGTAACGCCATTTTGTGGTAAGTTCGTGGTAAGTTTTACTATCCAATAAGACAAATTCCAAATTCAAGATGGCCGCCAAATGACGAAATATATAAGATGCAGTCAATGTACCGGTTTGGACTATGAGCGCTTGGATTTTTCTTATTTTTAAAATAGAAATGTTTTTTTTTCAAATCTTTGGTACAGTGGTCTCTAAGGTCGAGAATGATCAGTGAATTACTCCAAATATGATTGCTTATTATTTGGACCCCTTATTTTGAAAATAATTAAAAATATTGTTTAATGATCAAAATCGTTCAAATCTGATTCTTAAATTCAATGATCCATTTACATAAGATTATACTAAATACATATAGTATACTATTCCACTATAATAAAGATATGAACATAAGCTACGTGGTACAGTCACAAATAGCTGGCGACTAAATTATTCAGGGCTCGTCCCCGCTCCGCGGAATCAAGCCACTTATTTCGAGCTCGCCTGTACCAAGCTAATGCTATCACAGGGTTGCATCTAGGAAGAAATAAGAAATGGTAATAAAAAGTAAAAATATAATGTTTTGAATAGCGACGATCTCGGTGGTAGCGTCCCGGGATGGTTTCTCCGTCAAACATAGTTTTCTGAAATTAGCTTAGATGTGGGATCCTAACTAGTATGCATATTTATTATCCATAGGTATTTGAAATTGCAGCAGTTCAAAAAGATCCGGAGAACGACCACCATTAACCAATTGGTAAAAAAAGAAGTCCCAGCATTTGGCGTCTATCTTGCAAACTTACAATTTTGGTTTGAGTTCTGGCAAATTATTTTGACCATGCAAAATGTGTCTTCAAATTTGTAAGGAACGTATGTTCTTTATATTGATTGGCCAATCGTACATTACGTATGGAGCGTTTCTTACTACGCCAATTCTGCTGTCGTTGTAATTGTATTGACTTGTAAGTAATGTCGTAGGTTTTAATCGATCAAATATGAAAAAACTTTGAAGTTTGTTTAAAAAGGAAACGATAAAATAAATTAAAATATACTTTTTTATAATAGGATACTTTTTTTTAAAATTAATATTTGTTTATCTATTTCCTATATGTGATTTTATTGTTTGTCTATTTGAGGGAGGACAAAAGCCTCCCTCAGTCTTCTATTTGAGTCTTATCTTTTATTTGTTTATTATTTTAATGATTTGTGCCAACCCTGGCAGCTGGGTTCGTGACTTACCAGAACTTGGCCAGATTTGCAACTTACTCGAGAACTAAGAGGAGTAGCATGAAAGAACCTTGTCGTCCGACAAGTCTTGTCCAAGTACAACATCAGTGTGTCCACAGCCTTCGATACTAGTCACTAATGACACAGAATAAGGCTTAGGCCGCACTACGGATTTTTATGAAACCGCGAAGCCGCCCAAAACACATGCACTAGGGTTAAAAACCATTACGCTAATATAATAATAAAGGATTACAAATTTCGGCGCGGTTTTGTTTCGTTAAACATTCTTTAACAAAACGCGGTTTTAAAATCAATCGCGGCAAAAAACATCTTTAAGTTTTAAGAGAGGTAGGGCATAGCGATTTATCGTTCGAACTGGAGCAGCCCGACTGGTGAAATACCTCCACCTTACAGAAGACCGCAGCCAAATAACAATCACTTCTGTGTTGTTGTGTTCCTGCGTGTAAGTAATGTTTCCAGAGCTCCTGGGGGTTGCTACATTAGTAGCACGGGTCAAGCCTTCAAGGTAAGGTCGACAAGTCCAGTAACAGATTTATTATGCTGTACTTGTCGCCCTTAAGCTTAACCTCATTACCACTTAAAATCAGATGGGATGAGATCAATCTTGAAGTGCAATATAAAATATAAAATCAAAATCAGGCGGTTAAAATCCACGGCGGTTTAACCGTATTGCGGCCTAAGACTAAATATAATTAGTATAGTAATATTGAATGAAAAGATTTTACGTAAAGGAAGCTTCAGCTGGCTTTGTTTTGGCCGAAAGCAGAAAACAATTTTAGAATTAGAATAGAAAATTACTTTTTTTATATATCCTTTTTAAAGAGCATTTATGAACCGTCAGATTATGTTAAAGTACCGCCTTGTTCAGAAAATGGGGAGGGACTCAGATTCCCTGATAGGTGAACGTGAAACATACATACATAAGGTAGGTAAACATCGCCATCTCTGAGGTCCCGGGTTCGATCCCCGGTCGGGTCAATATAGGAAACGAACTTTTCTATATTGTCTCGGGTCTGGGTGTTGTGGTACCGTCGTTGTTTCTGATTTCTGTAACACAAGTGCTTAAGCTACTTACCACAGAATCAGAGCAATGTATGTGATGTTTTCCAATATTTATTTATTTATCGCACCTTTGGTTGGACAAAGATACAATTGCAGTTTTTGCAATTTTAAGGGAGAACCATTTTAAGATATATTTTTGCATTTAATGTGGTCTAGCTCTGTTATCATTACTCTGAAGTTGTGCTCCTTAACAAGGCATAAACTATATTATTTTTAGACATGAGATTTACAAGAATTAAGAACTTTTCGTTTTTTATTAATTTAGGTTTTAAGGCTGGTGACAATTGTGCCCTTGTTTTACCAAAAGGAGCGACGTTGTAGCCATGTTGTGCTATACACACACAGGTACCTAAAATGGGGTTAAAAAGACGTAACTGTATACAAAGTAAACATAAAAAATAGGTCAACTGTCAGGTAACTGTCACGTTCAAGGAACGTCTTGATAAGAAATCAAGACGTTTGACAGGTATATTCAGAACATTTTTAAAATACTAGCTTTATTTTTGAAATGTCAATCTGGTTTTTTATTTTTATTTAATGACTTAAATCAATAAAGGAGGTTTTTTAATATTTGTTTTGTCACATGAGGATATACATATACCTAGCTATATAAAACGATGTGGTTTATTCCGGCATGCCAATGCCGCGACATTTAAATTATTAGAAATATATAAACACATGTATGTTCTTTATATTTTACTGATAAACATTGGGTTTATATGTAGCACGACATAGTTTTATCGTAAATTTTTTACGAATAAGTCACGTAAACAGACACACATTTCGCTGCATTTTGATGCGCTGTAAGGCGACGAATTTTTGTTTATTCGTTAAAGCACAAAATATTTTAATAGTTTTTATTGTATTTTAAAAATTTAACTGATGGAGTTATTAGAATCATCGAACTTAATATCTCGGGATTATAAACAGAAATGAAATAAAATCATTAAACGAAATAAAATGATTTAGGAAATGAAATGAAATTATTTATTTCTGCAAGTGGGTTTACAATGAATTCATTTGCACGTCAATATTTTTTCCACTAGTTGGAAAAAATATCGTCGGGCCTGTTGAGAAGGAGCGCCGCAAGAAACTCAACAGATATACATATTTTTATCATTAAAAAAGTATTGTACAGTGTAATAATCTTTTTTCATAAGCCATGTTTTGATTTGCGTTGTAAATATTTGAATGGGCAATTCAATAAAGCTTTGGGGTTACTTATTAATTATATTTATACTTATTCCTATATAATTAACTACTTTTATGAAGTCTGAGTTTTACGACGGCAAGCTTTTGTTTATTTATTGTGTTAAAGCTATGGGGATCTGATTTTTTGGGAAGAAACGTACATATAGTTTTTATGTTCATACAAAATACAGTCAAAAATGTACTAAAAGCATATATATACAGACCCATTATCCATTAGTAATAAGCGTTATAAAAGTAAGTGTACGCCATTTACGTCAGAGAGATTCTGACACTGCGGTTTGCAACACAAAACCCACATTTAGCCATCGACCGGTGAAGCTACCAATTAACAAACTGATACCTTTGAAATAAACACTATATATGAGTATATGCATATTAACCCAATTATATTGGAACTGTAAAATTAGATGCAATATTATTTGCATAGCTGGGCACCGTTAATCAAACAGTTAACTTCGTTATTCGTTAATCCGCTAATTAAAAAGTTAGCTTCGTTTAAAGCGTTACATTTCTGAAGAATTAACGCAAGTTAACGTTAATCGTTAATCCGTTAATTGGTAATCAAAATGGTTCCAATGAGAGCCCATCTCCAGTCTCATGTGAATTGACAGTCATTTAGGGAGCGTTCAAGTATTATGTAACGCATATGGCTATTTTCATAGTTTAATGTCATACGGTATATTGCTGTGGGGCTCAGCTTCTGACATACAAACCATATTTGTATTACAGAAGAGAGCTATTCGATCTATATATAGCCTTAGATCGCGTGATTCACTTAAATAATTATTTAAAGCCATTCATATTTAACCGTAGCCTCCCAATTCATCTTTGATTGCATTATGTATGAACGTAAAAATCTTCATTTGCTCTATAAGAAATGCGATATACATAGTTTCAATACAAGAAATAAACATAAGCTCGCTATTTCAAACAATAGGCTTCGTAAAACCAGTAGAACATTCGTGAGATTAAGTATAAACATATTCAACAAGTTACCGCAATGTATTATGCATGGGGCATAGATTTATGGTTCATATTCAATCTTGTTTAATGCCAAAAGTATACTACAAACTTGATGAATATTTAAACGATAAACATATATGGACATGATTGTCTGCTCGCTTACACACCATAGTTTTAGGTTTTCTAGCTCGAAATTTTGTAAGGATTAGGATAACTACTGAGTTTCTTGTTGGATTCTTCTCGGTAGAATTAGGTTCCGAACCAGCAGTAGCTTTAATATTGGTTTTGACGATGCATAAATGTTACTTGTAACCTACATAAATAAATGAACTGACTTGACTTGAAACTATTCGCAGCTTTCTCGCATGGCACTCGCGGTGCCATGTAGTGATAATTAGGCCTTGGATTAACGATTAACGGACTTCTAGATTATTAACGGAAGTTACTGAGTCCGTTAACAGTTTTTAAAATTAACTTAAAAGTTACTCAAAATGTTAACTTCGTTAATTAACGATTAACGGAATAACGAGTTAATACCCAGCTATGATTATTTGTTAGATCATAATTAGTTCTTATGCCCATGACAAAATATATATTTATTATTAATATTTTACTGGTATATCTTACCATAATTATAACTGGTTTCTTAAATATAATTAAATATTTTTTAAATGTTTAACGTTACAGGTGCATGGGGATATAAAGCAAAATAGCAAGAGTAAGAACAAGTTGGGGGAAAAATTGCTATTTTTGCAAGCAGTTGCTTCCACTAGAATACCAGCGCTGCTGCGTTGTAAAACACGCCGTAGCATAGCATTTTCTGAGGTGAAACCCAAATTGGCCTTACACGATACCTTATGTTTTATACTGATTGTCTTGTGTTATGTAGCTGTGTGATTGTCAGTAAATGGATTTTCTTTTTTTCTTTCAAAGTGTGTAACTTCACATGCTTTTAATAGTAAGTACCATATACTTTGACGATCTCCGTAGACGAATAGAGATTTAAGAGAGGTAGGGCATAGCGATTTATTGCTTGAACTGGAGCAGCCGGACTGGTGAAATACCTCCACCTTACAGAAGACCGCAAGAGCCGGACTTTGGCGTCGCGCTGTGTCTGAGTTTCCGGGGTTCGATTCCCGGTCAGGCCAATACGAAAACGTACTTTTGTAAATTATCTCAGACCTGAGTGTTGTAACAAATGAATAAGCTACTTACCATAGAATCAGCGCAATGTAACATATGTGATGTTGGCCTAGATTTATTTATGTTTATACTAGCTGTGCCCGTGACTTCGTTCGCGTGGACTAAATACTTTCATGGTTCGTTTTACCCCTATCTCCCTTTATATTCGAAACAAAAAGTAGACCATATTTTAAACTAAGTTTCGATTTATATTGGTACCATATTTCATATCTCTAACTTAAAAAATTTCGCCTGCCACCGCGTCTCGCGCACTCATTTGTCAACGTGTAACTATTAACATCTTCATATTTTAGACAATTCATACAAAATCTTTATAAAATTTAGCCTATGTGTCATTTTGATGTATGAGCTACAATATTGTCAAAGTCAAAGTCAATCTTTTTTATTCATGTAGATTACATTAGTAATACATATGAATACATTATACATATACATTAGTAATCTCTATACAATGCAAATGAAGCTACCTCTGGTTCGGAACCTATAACTACCGAGAAGATACCGGCAATAAACTCAGTATTTTACAAATAAAAAGCTAAACTTATTACTAATTTTGCACCAAGACATACAGTTAGTTTGCCAGTTTTATTTGTAAACTGTAAAGTTTCATTAAAATCCATTGAGTAGTTTTAGAGTGAGAACAAACATCAGACCATTCAGACATACACACAATCTTTCCCCTTTATAATATTAGTAGTGATTTAAGTTGAAAAAACTGTTAAATATCAAATTACGGTCAAAATTTACCGCACTATTGACGAGCAAGGATTTTAAAGCATGGTTAACCAACCTCAATTAACTTTAGACGAACTTTAAATTTAAAACATGGTCGTAAAATTTTCGACCGTCGGCAAAATATTAATTTTGCACGAGTTCTGATTAATCCTGGCTTTATTTAGAGTTTATGGGGATACGTTGCATTTCGTTGAATTCCAGTAGCTGCGTTCCGTCTAAAACGTTTTGTTTTTAATTTGCGTTTCGCCACTAGAACGTGCGAAGTCGGAAATTAATTAAGCTGGATTTGATTAGTTTTAAGGTTGCACATACAAATTATTAAGTAAATAAATGTCGATGTTGTTTGGCGTACATTTATTTTTTATTTTAAACTTGATTGCTTGTAAATAGTCCAAAAAGTGGACTTATTGCTCTGTGGCACGCCCTTAGGGGTGTGAGCCCTCCGCTCCCCCGCAAGCCCGGTGAAGATGAAAAGGCCATCTGCGGCCATCATCAATAGTCAGATAAGAAAAAAAAAATGTGGCACGCCCGTGAACCCCACAGATTTGCGCGGGAATACTAATGAGTACCTAAAAAAATATTTTTACCTATTTTCAATATTTTGGGAACCAATGGGGTACTATTATACATACATGCTCAGATACAGAAAAAGTACAAATGTTCATCATCACATATGTTTGTCCTAGGTGGAGATTGAACCCCCAGTCCTCGTTCAACATTTAGAAAAGCCAATCATTGTTTCATCAGAAACCGGTCTTAAAGGGACGATAAACAAAATCTTAGTATATTTACAATAAGGGGAATTGAGTTTAGAAAACACTTACAAAAATCTCGATTGTTGATTCCAAACCCGAGGTATGTTCGAAAAATTCGTAACTCGTGACTCGCTAGAGCCACAATATAATCTAGTACCCGAGATAGAGAATGGCAGATCCGATGGCGAATCGCAATTTTTAATTTTAACTGAAACTTTTTTTTTTATAACGCACTTCAAGATTAACCTCATCCGACCTGATGAGGCTATGCCCAAATGGGTAACATGATGTACTGTAAACATTTTAATAACACCTGTAATTTACATTCATGAACGCAATAAATACTTTGACTTTGACTTTGATGTTAAGTGATAATGAGTTCCTAGCTAACGGGCGAAAAGTATAGTCTGGTAAAACTGTTACTAAACTTGCCACCCTTACCTTGAAGGCTTGACCCTGCTACTAATTCAGCACCCCCCAAGAGCCCTGGAACCTTACTCACACGCAGGAACACAACAACACAGAAGTGATTGTTATTTGGCTGCGGTCTTCTGTAACGTGGTATTTCATCAGACGGGCTGCTCCGGTTCGAGCGATAAATCGCTTTGCCCTGCCTCTTTTAAACTATTAATTAAGCTTTTTACCAGCACGCGCGATATGTGAAGGTTTTGGTTTCAAAACCCATACATCAAGGGGAGATTAAATATTTCTGTTTCTTTAGAATATTTAAAGTACAGCATAAATCGTAATTAAAAATTGCAAGAATCTTTGATCGTACGTTTCCATACTAGTTTTCGTTATAAACTGAAAATCTACAATCCAAAATTCATCTTTCCCCGAGCTTTTTAAAGTATAATCACTAGGATTATAAACCGACCTAAATTGCAGCCATATCATCCCCACAATAATTGGGTCTCGCCAAAACAAAGGCCGCTTTGTACAGTCGAACACAAAAGCGTCCCAGTAAATAGTTTTCCAGTTCTTTTTACTGTTATAAACAGACATTTTGCAGTGAATTAGTCGTCCGAGTGTAGGGAGACACTTGTGAATAGTGGATGAGGGTCCGTAGGCTCGAGGAAGCTTTGAACTCGCCGCCTCTCCATGTAATTATACAGAGTTGTTATTACCCTCAAATGTTTTGAAGGATAATCATGTTCATATTATTAATTGCACTTCATTAGTAAGTAAAGATCGCGCAGTCGCTCACCAACTAGATGGACCAATCAAATAAAAGAAACGTCTAAATTTTAAGACTTTCGCGTTCCATTTTAAACATTTAAAATAATTTAACGGGTCAAAACGCGACACCGTTTTTATTTAGTAGTTAATACGAACTACTTACTGCCCGACGTTTCGGTTAGGTTGCACCAACCGTGGTCACGAGCTGACTCTCTATGTCGGGCAGTAAGTAGTTCGTATTAACTACTAAATAAAAATGGTGTCGCGTTTTGACCCGTTAAATTATTTTAAATGTTTAAAAGAAACGTTGTCGACCAAATTATATACGGTTGTGAAAGACGTGCTGGATAGAAACCGGTGGAGGCAGATCATCTGTTTTAGATGCAACCAACATGCTGACCACGATCCTCAGATATGAGGGACCAACCACAGAAAGAGAGAGTAAGTAATGATGTTACATGTAGTTTCTTTAAAACTAATAGTACAAGTTATAGATAGATACAGTTTGTTGCACGGAAAATGTTCAGTAATTGGTTTTACAGACACGTTGTAGTACAATGTAGGCGGGAGGGTTTGGCGATGACAATGTTTAAAATAAGTTAACGGATCAATCTTCGACACCATTTTTATTTAGTAGTTAATACGAACTACTTACTGTACCACGTTTAATTTATTTTAAATGTTAAAAATGGAACGCGAATGTCTTAAACTTTACATGACAATATTAATTTGACATTATTTTTAATTATTACCAAATAGTGTTTTTGTCTTTCATGATGGTTGCTTCTTTTTAATAATCGTAACGATTAACTGTAAAAACTTTTTTTTGTGTAACGTCACTTTTTCACGATTAAATACGAATACCACCAAACTACCAGTGTTAAAAAGTATAAAATTATTTTATATTACGGTGTAGTTCGCGCGTGTTAGATTAGTACTGTCAATAATTTTCAGAAAACACTTGCAATTCAATAATAGTGCTTATGCCCACGCATTAAGGGTGATACAAAATTCAAAATGTGTGTTTGCATGTCAAACTTGACTGCTGGTAATATGTTTATTTTGACGTATTTTGGCTAATCGTAAAAAGTATTCAGTTCTAAGTTCACGGTAGCTATAGGTTCCAAACCGGTGCGGTAGCTTCATTAGGTTTAATATTGTTATCGATGTAATTTAAATAAATAAAAGACTTTGATTTGAACATCATGCCAAGGCAGCTCTATATAATTCCCTTTCTAGACGAGTGGAGAATTCAGCCGGGTAAGTCACCTGGTCATCCGCCGTGTAAGCGATGCGCCAAACATGCTCTTCTCACTATAATATAGAATAGAATAGAAAACATCTTTATTCATGTAAACTTTACAAAAGCACTTATGAATAGTCAGTACAAATTAAGTATTCTACCGCCGTGTTCGGAATGTTGATCATGTCGAGAAGAACCGGCAAGAAACTCGACGATATCTATCTCTCTCTGTCACTTCTTTTTATGTTAAACTAGCTGATGCTCACGACTTCGCCCGCGTTATTCAGGATAAATAGTATCCTATATGTTTATTTATTATACCATCCCTTCGTTTTGAAAAATTATTCAACATAAGTCCATACATTTATACAAATGTTTGCGTTTATAATATTACAAGCTGTGCCCACGACATTGTTCGCGTGGACTACATACTTTCATGGTCGGTCTACCCCTATCTCCCCTAATATTTGAATGAACTAGTAGTCCATATTTTAATTCAAGGTTTGAACTATATTTGTGCCAAAATTCACATCTCTGACTTAAAAATAAAGTCTTTGGAAATCTCGCAGAAATATGAACCCGACTAATCATCCCTTACCAAAGTGTAAACACGAAGCCTTGTGTAAATAAACAGCACAATACATCTAGTGACATGATAAAGCAGCCGTGGCCTTAAAAAATCCCCCCCCCCCACCCCTGTTGGAAGCTAGATACGTACAAAAGTATCTGATAAAAAGTAAACAGCAGATAATATAAAAATCCAAACTAACAGAACTTGAAACGATCTCTACTATTCCCTCTACCTAAAGGTTGACTGCAAGAGATTGCTTTCTAGCAATAAGACCGCCTAAATTGTACTTGACTATGTCTGTAAAACCCATTTCTGTAATTTTTTCTGTGCAATAAGTGTATCGATCTTTCTATCTATCTCGAAACCTACAATACGTGGGTCATGGAAAACCCCTCGCAAAGAAAGAACCCGTATTAAAAGGGGTTCTTTTAACTAAAACATAACTATTAACCGTGTTGACTGTTATTGAAGTGGCGGTAGTTAGGTACAGCCTCTCTTTCAGACGCTTAAGGAGTGATAAAGAGGGAAATATGTTGTTCGCGTGTTTGGTGCGACGTAACTCTGACCTTTTCCGGCGGCGACTTACCTATTATAATGAATTAAAGGCTAGTGATGGGAATTGATACATTTTTGTACCCGCATCGAAACTAAAATTTGGTATCGGCTAAAACTTGTTACAAAAGCAAGTCTTTAAAATTACATGCTCACTTAAATACTTTATTTTTAGTAGGCTAAATAAATAAAAAAGTGATTAACCATTGCTTGATTTAAGATTATTTGGCAATGGACCTATATCGAAAGATAACTGTGGATTTCCTCGAAAGTGATACAATTTGGTTGAATTTTCATCACCATAGTTCAAAAGTAGTTAAAAATGATCAGTCTGTTATTTTAATACAAGTAATACGGAGAGGCAACGTTGAAAACACGTTTGAAACAAAATTTAACTTTAAATTGTAGGAAAGAAAATATTTTTTAATTTTAATTTTATGTGTATTATACCATTATGTTTTATAAATGTATGTACTAACATAGGTTAAGTCTTTTATAACTGACTAAAATGAGTATTGTTACTTGAATAAATAAAAAAAATACAATTTTTTCTGGATTTTTTGTTAAGTTCTGAACTTAACCTATATCTCTTAACAAATATCATAAGAATCCGTGCATAATTAATACCGTAAAAAGGTTACAAACAAGCAATATCATGGACTTTTATAACAATAATATTGTCAGTTCAATAAAAAGCAAAGTTTTTAAGGAATCAATCATTACATAAGCATTTTCCGAATTTATTTTTTGAACCAACATTTCAACGAACGCGTATTACAATAATACAAAATGGCGGCGTCTGGTATTCCCAATGTTCAATGTCCCCTCTCTATGGGGGCCAGAATCCCTTAGTTTGGCTTTTGGACGACTTTTAATAACTTTTCTCGTAACTTCGCCGGTTGAAGTCGTTTAATTTGCGCTAACATTCTGTTTGATTTGATAAATTGATGTAGCAACTTCGTTGATGATTGTACTTTGATTGGGTTTTTAAGCGGTTTTTAATGTTTTATAGCATCTTCATTGTTTTTTGGAGATTAAGGGTTTTGGGTTTTTAGAACTTGAGTAGAGAAAGATACTTAGCAGATTTTTTTTTAAATTGCACTTCAAGATTGACATCATCCCACCTGATGTTAAGTGGCAATGAAGTCCTAGCTTAAGGGCGACTAGTACAGCATAATAAAGCTGTTACTGGACTTGTCGCCCTTACCATGAAGGCTTGACCTCTGCTACTAATGTAGCACCCACAAGAGCTCTGGAAACCTTAGTCACATGCAGGAACACAACAGCACAGAAGTGATTGTTATTTGGCTGCAGTCTTCTGTAAGGTGGGGGTATTTCACCAGTGGGGCTGCTCCAGCTCGAGCGATAACTCGCTATGCCCTACCTCTCTTAAAATGAAAAGAATGACTTATATTATGTTAACATAAGGTTCTATTTAATCGAGCATCAAAAAATACTAACCTAACCGAATCCAAATAATTCTGTTTGACTGGATGAGTGAATGTCTGGAGGTACTCTTTCACGCAAAATTTGCTGAACAGATTTGGATGAAATTTCGTAGTTAAAGATATGACATATGTACTAGATAATAGGATACTTTTTATCCCGAAAAAACGCGAGCGAAATTTTAGAAATTTTGTAAGCGGAGGAGTACCATTTTTTAGTTTTCCAGTGCCAAACAATCGTAAAATTTAATATCAGTTCTAACATTTTTAGGCCAGTGTAAAAAGCCCTTCAATATTTAATTTCCCAAAGAACCCTTTCCCCTAATTTAGGGTAAAAACCCCTTGTTGGCTGTACCATACACCAGTACCCAAACCAATAATATTGGTAGCACAAATAGACATGTCGGCACAATCAAAGGACACTCATTTCGATGAGTGACTGCGGTTCAAAACTCGTCGCCTGATTGGATGAGTCCTTATCTGATTAATCAGCTAAGTGCGTGTTGTGATGGCTGATTCGGGTCTTTTTGAGAACCTGGACCACGGTCAAGTGGCAAGCCAATGTCAACCCTCCAACGTGGTGATTTGGTACGTATTACCTTGCACGTGATTTGGTTATGAGTTGAATCGAAAAGGGACTGCCCTTTGAGGAGTAGATAAGAAAATAAAGCCTAAAGGTCGGTTTTTATTTGTGATTATCTTCGGTTTGACAGGAAGAATTTGGTCTGGTCTATGATTTTGTATTTTTACCGTAGGCTATCGGGTTGATACGGCAGAAAAAATATCGCCTACGATAACTTGCGGTTAGCTCAGTTGGAAGAGCAGCACGCGCGATACGCGAAGGTCAAGGGTTCGATTCCCGCATTGTACTGTTAAATTTTTCTTTTTTTTTTAATATATGAAGATCGCTACTGCTGTGTAAAGCACTATACAAATTATAAAAATCGGTTATGATTTTGTAGCGATATATTTAGTGTAGGTATGAGAGTAAGTACGATTGTCATGACTATGATCTTCTAAGTATGCTTTATTTTAATTTAGTGTATTATATCTTTACCTACACAATTTAATCTAAATCCGTTGTGTAGTTTTTGCTTGAAAGAGTAAAAAACATCGATACTTTGAATAAATATTGGACAACATCACATACATTGCTCTGATTCTGTGGTAAGTAGCTTAAGCACTTGTGTTACAGTTAACAGACAACGACGGTACCACAACTCCCAGAGCTGAGACAATATAGAAAAGTTCGTTTCCCCCATTTAACTGACCGGGGATCGAACCCGGGATCTGAGAGATGGAGGGACGCCAAAATCTGGTCTCTCGAAGTCAAAATCAATATTTTTTATTCACATAGATTATATTAGTAATAGACTCTATATAAAGCAAATGAAGCTACCTCACGGCTTCGGAGGTCGTCAAAATTATTTTATAACATGGAAATATTTTTCTAAACTTAGGCTAAGTTGCTTCTTATTACCTCAGCTACTTACCAGTAAAGTTCCCGTTAAAATCAGTCCAGCCATTTCAGAAATTACTTGGACCAAACAGATGGACAGACAAAAATTAAAAAAATGTTATTTTGGTATATATACATATATAGGCATGTAGTAAAAAGCGGTTATTTTAATATTACAAACAGACACTCCAATTTTATAAATAAAAAATAAAAGTTCGTTTATTCAAAAAACACATAAACAGTGCATTTTGTTAACTGCTCTCATATAAGGTCGCCCTGTGTTATGAGAGTCAGGCTCTTCTGGTAGTACAAAATTATAACAAGTGTGTTTTAAGAACAACGTTTTGTAATTAAAATGGTACATTAATGGACATTATAATGTCTTGTAGTTTGTGTGTGTGTGCGTTCGTGCGTGTGTGTGTGCGTTCGTGCGTGTGTGTGTGTGTATGTAGTTGTGACTGTGCGTATCATTTTATGAGATAACTAGCGGTCCCGGCGAACTTCGTTTCGCCTTAGAGATTTTTTCCCGCTTTTCTGTTGGAATTTTTCAAATTTTACCAAGGATCCCTAATTTTGTAGCCTATGTCAAATTGGAAGAATGTAGCATTCTATTGGTGAATTTTATAAATCGGCCCAGTACTTTTTGAGCCTATTCATTACAAACATATAAAAATAGGTACAAATCTTTCCTCTTTATAATATTAGTGTAGATAGATACAATCAATATATATATGAGATATATTAGTATACTACGTGGAATAGAGTTTAAGGTACATTAATTCTTTTATGAATAGTTTTTGCCAGGCTATCGTAATTGTATTGTTCTCAAAATTTATTTATATGTTATGTAAAGATAGGATCATAGATTAGGATATTTCTGTTTTACGTTAATGAAAGTTGTCCGCCGCTAATGTGACAACACTTTAATTGTGAGTAGTAAGAGTCCCGTTTACAAGTTCAGAGTAACAATTATTTGTGTAAGCCCAAAGCGTGGACACGCCAAGGCGACATTACAGTTATCGCGCCATCGCCCTATAAATAACAATTTTTGTTATCAATCAAATCAGCCGCGTTTTTTACTTCCCCCTTTTAATCAGATTTTTGGGGGCTGACAATTTGTAGTTATTTCACTTGGGAGAATAGAAAATTCGGTATTGAACATAATTGAATTGACGACCTCCTTTCGAGAGGCGAGTGGGCCAGACTTTGGCGTCGCGTCGTCTCTGAGGTCGCGGGTTCGATTCCCGGTCGGGTCAATATGGGAAACAATATTTTTATGTTGCGGTACAGTCGTTCTTTCTGATTTTCCTCTGATTTGTGTAAAACAAGTGCTTAAGCTATTTAGGGACCGTCCAATAATCATGCGAGCCTCGAATCGGGGGGTCGATAAAAATCACGACATATCACAAAGGGGAAAGGGAGTCTAGTAATATGAGTATACTTCAACCTATGCAGGGTGATACTCCAATCTGTAATTTATAATAAATATTAAAAAAAAATCTTCGTAGGTTCTTAAAAATACAGGTGATATAGGGTAGGGGGGAAGCAAAGATGGACCTTACCGCGTATCACCAAGGGGGGGGGGGGTCTATAATGCCGAAATAACATCACATTCGTCTTTTTATGGGACTCCCCTCTTTCGAGGCTCGTGTAATTTGTATTCAAACCATATTCAGTGCCTTGTCTCGTGTGCGTACCCAAATATTTCATCAGAGTTATTTATCAGTACGAAATTACCTTATAAGGTAGTATATATACTATACAATCAATAAGCACAAATGTGTAAGCGTCAAAGGTTTTCCTTTAACGCCTTTCGTATATTATTTTATGAAGTAATCAAAAACCTCACTAGCTAGTGATTTCACTATCAAAATCTAATTAACCCAGAAGGCCGTTCCATTATCAAGCGATAATTATTTTATCGATCACGTGTAAGACTGTTTACTGGCTAGAGTAGACGTAGGGTTGTCAAACGTAGTTAAATTAATAGTGAGGTAGATATTTAAGAGAGGCAGGGCAAAGCGATTTATCGCTCGAACTGGAGCAGCCCGACTGGTGAAATACCTTCACCTTACAGAAGACCGCAGCCAAATAACAATCAACCCGGTGTTGTTGTGTTCCTGCGTGTGAGTAAGGTTCCAGAGCTCTTGGGGAGTGCTACATTAGTAGCAGGGGTCAAGTCTTCAAGGTAAGGGCGACTAGTCTAGTAACAGTTTTACTACGCTATACGTTTTGCCCTTAAGCAAGGAACTCATTACCACTTAACATCAGGTGGGATGAGGTCAATCTTGAAGTGCATTATAAAAAAAAAACTATGTTTCTGGACTGTACTATGTTCATGTGACAGTTTTTTTATTTTTTACTTTATTTGGATCAACTTACAGTTTCACAATTGGAATTTCTTAAAAATTAATTGTACCTGCATTTACGCATAGATAATTGTGAAACCATCGATGTTAGCCACATGCTAACACTGAGACGTATGATTTTTGTTGAGAGTGTATAACATAAAATAGAAATATGTTTAGTAAGTTCGACTAGTATATTATGACGGTTAATATAGTAATCATATTTCGCTTCGTTTGCGTACTATCTTACTTACGTTATTCTGATTCAATAGTATGGTAATAACGGTACCATAACACATAGACCCGAGACAATTTAACAAATTAAAACTTAATTAATCTGAACGAGAATCGAACCCGGGACCGACCCGAGAGATGGCACGATAAAGTGCGGCCCACTAGCGATTTTGTAGCAAACATAGATATCAACTTTTCCTACTAATACACCTTTCAAACAATAGCGAAATCGGTCCAGCAGTTCAGCAGCTACGTTACCACAGATAGACAGATAGTCCTACAGACAAACGGACAGACACGTGATACTTAAAACAGCCTTTCGTTTTTGCGTCAGGGTTGAGTAAAAATGATGTTTGCAACCCTAAATGTAGAGGAAGAGATTTTAATATCATGCTGGGTTATTTGAGAAGTTGGTGAAACATTATATTAATTAATCGCATGTTTACAAGTAAATACATTATATTAACTAAGGCTTCAGTAATCGGCCAAAGAAAGCCCGATTATCAATTAATTAAACGGTGATCTCTGTTTACTAATTAAGAACTGTTTTTTAGTTATCTAATATTTCTTCTTCCCGAAGGATCTTTATAGGAAATTATTTTCTAGTAATACGACGCTTGAATTGTAACATAATATGCCTGTAAAACCAATTTATGTAATGCCATCCGCTTATTACCTTATTTAAATATACTTTATTGCAAGTATATCTAAATGTCTATCAAGAAAATTTGGCAATCATTTAGTTCGTTAAATAAATAGGTCAACATATTTTTAGATGCATCGCGATTGACAATTTTAGTTGTAAATGATTAGTTTGAGAAACACAATCAAAGGTAACAACCATGTTTTTTTTTCACTATCATGTCTTTGGGTAGTCGGAGAATTAATGGTAGATTCAGCCATGGTTTTAGATAACAGTGTGTAGCCACAAACAAAACAGACAGACAGGTGTCTTAAGTGATTTTCAGTGTTGCATCCATTGATTGACTCTTGGGTGTACCATGTGACGTTTGATTTTGTACTGTGTCTGGGTGTTTTTAAATGTATGTGATTCATATGGAACAACCGATGGTTATGTGTCTTCTCTTACACGTATAAGCTACTGGCTATGAGATCAGGCCAATTTATGGGACGTGTGTATGTTTAAATGTCTCTAGTACTTGTAATTAGTGGTAGAGGTACATTAGGTTCTCGTAAGCATATTCATCTACCTACAAAATAATTACTTAAAAATAACAATCGTGGTTATAGTATAAACGCGAAATTTTGTAAGAATTGTTGTAGAGATGTCTGGATAAATGGATACCTACCTCAACTCTGTAACACATACATACTGAGTGGATTTGGGTGAAATTTGTTGAAAACATAGTAGAGATGCTAGCTTAACATATTATATGATACATTTTGTTCCGAAGAGAGGCAGGGCAAAACGATTTATCACTCGAACTGGAGCAGCCCGACTGGTGAAATACCTCCACCTTACAGAAGACCGCAGCCAAATAACAATCACTTCTGTGTTCTTGTGTTCCTGCGTGTGAGTAAGGTTTCCAGAGCTCTTGGGGGGTACTACATTAGTAGCAGGGGTCAAGCCTTCAAGGTAAGGGCGACAAGTCTAGTAACAGTTTGACTATGCTATACTTTTCGCCCTTAAGCTAGGAACTCATTACCACTTAACATCAGGTGGGTCAATCTTGAAGTGCGTTATAAAAAAAAAACGAACTAGAAATATTAGTAGGATTCAGCATAGGAAAAACAGATACACTCTAAAAAGCGATACTATACCTATAGTTACACTTAATAAAAATCAAAACGGAATGCATATGAGTCAGATTAACTAATTGATTATTCCAAACTTTATTTTGTTGAAGTGTAAATAAATAAATTGAAGAAAATCTAATTTATTTTTCGTTCTTATATTACCACAATTATGAAGAAGAAAAGTCATCATCAAAAACATTATGATTTCCCATAAGTTACTTTAAACCAAACTCTGTTTTCCTAGTTAGATAAATTTAGCTGAATTTTATAGTTTGCAGAATACAGTCGAGAATAGAATTTCAACCGCTGCTACGCTCGGTGGCGTAAGGTATGAAATATAAACGGTTTTAACTTTTGAAATATCATATTACTCTAGTATATTTCAGTGTTATAGTTGGGACTTGAGTTTGTTGAGATAGCAGTTAGCATTTTTATCATACGTGTATCAAAACGCAGCGACACATCTATCTACTTTGTGTTAAATAGGTATACAATCTTAGAATGGAGAATTAGGATGGAGCGTCTAGATACCAATTTTCAAGGTGTCCGATGAAAAATTCACATGTAATTTAGAATTAAGACTGCAATCTTCTTTCTCAAAGTCTAATCTAGTAATACAAATCGGTTCAGTGGTAAGGGCGTACAAAGTTAAATGAAAAATAATTTCTCATTTAAAATAGCTTGTATGATCTTATAGGAATAAAAATGAAATCATATAATGGGAAAATCTATTTTGTCAGTCCAGTACCAATGTTGTATGTACGGTAATATCATACTACATTAACTAATTGTACTTCGATTTTAATCTTTACACCAACGACATAAGCGCGGTTTTTCGTTTGTGGCTACACACTGTTATCTAAAACCATGGCTGAATCTACCATCAATTCTCCGATTACCCAAAGACATGATAGTGAAAAAAAACAATGGTTATTACCTTAAACTCAAACTCAACTCAAATATTCTCTATTATATTCTTTATTTAAATAGGTTACATATAACAATTTTGAATCGTCATTGAATACAATGCAAAGTGATTCTACTTCCGGTTCGGAACCTATATCTACCGAGAAGACACCGGTAAGAAACTCAGCAGATGAGTTACAGTATCAGTATCTAACTTATTGCTATGTGTAGCCCACTTTGGACCAAGTCATATAGTTTTGTTTTGATGAGTGATGAAACAATTAAGTACTCAAGTAAGTTTTTACTTTCGAGAGGTAAGCTGGAGCAGACCAGTCCCCAAAGGTGGCACCTGTTCACAAGCATGACGTATGTGCCAGCCATCGCTTCACTCAACCATATTGAAGGGAATGTAACTTTGATTGGGTTTCTCAAACTAACCATTTACAACTAAAATTGACAATCGTGATACTTTACTTTTTTTGTACGACTTTTGATTGAGGTTTCAGGCGACTGGGACCGCGGAAGTCGCCTCTTTTTTACTAACGAAAATTTAGTTGATACATTCGATTTTTAAAAGAATGTTAATTCTTTAACTAGAAAAAATTACAACATTAAATATATTCATAGAATCCAATCAATCACTATATTTTGAACATTGACATTTATTAACCTAAAAACTATATCTCTTAACTGCATATTCCGTACACATTCTATTAACAAACTAGCGGTTCCGGCGAACTTCGTTTCACCTTAGAGGATGTTCCCGCTTTTCTGTTGAAGATTTTCCCGAATTTTCTCACGGAGCTCGAGACCTTTCCAACGTATGCAAAGCCGTGGAAATCGGTTCGTGCGTTCTGGAGTTACAGCGTCAGGAAGGAAAACCCGACTTATTTTTATATAGTAGATGATATAGGTACAGAAAGAAGCACGCCGGACTTTGCACCTTAATGTCTTGTACCTTAGATCTAATCAAACCGCATTTGTTGTTGTTGTCAACCGTATATTGTCAATTTGTTAGCAATACTAACTTAGAATCGCCATCCGCTTATTACCTGGCCCTAGCCAGCCCAGCTACCCGGCCGGGTCCGTAGCCAAATTGTAGCATCTATATACTAGTAACAGTCCGGATTCGACCTACTTGCAGGTATTCCAGGACGCAGGGACGTACTGAAAGGCGCTCTTAGTTTTTTCATTAGATGTAAGCATTTTCAGACTTGATTACAGTTTAGTTTCCTTTTCTTTTAGATAGTTTTTTTTTATAAGTTATGGTATTTGCTCACTGGCAGTTTGATTATATTTCTTTTGTCTACGCAGTTAGGCCGGTACAAATTAAAAAGTGTATTGATTGAATTAAAAAAAAAGTAAACTTTATATCTACAACAAACCAACATTGGTAGTTGGTTTGTCCCCGAGCAGATAACACCTAGCTTGGCTGAAGTACTTCCATTTTTAGTAAAGCACATACGTTCCTTACATTTCTTCTGCCCACGATATAAATAACGCCTAAGACGACCTTTGTCCGCCCCTGGCTGTATTCTAGGTAGACTACGGAAGCGTTTTAGATGAGCAGGGCATTGATCGTGCGGACGTTAATCGAGCAGCGATTTAGATTAGGTGAATCTGCACCAACTTGGGCAGCAGTCTAATGATTACTTGATCAGTGGTGCAATTGATATGTATCCATATATATTTTACCTTAAGCTTGTCAGGAAGAAGACGCTTCCTAGCGATAAGACCGCCTAAATTGAACTATAATTTGTCTGTTAAACTGATTTCCGAAAAGTTTTTGTTCGATAAGGTGTCTATCTATCTGTCTATCTATGACTGTTTCTGCAAGTGTCGCGTGAAAATAATTAATTTCATAAAAGGCTAACTGACCGACTAGCTATATATATATATACTAGTAGTGGCCGGCAACATCGTACGCGCGGAGTTAATTATTAGAACAAAAAATAATTTGGTTCTCTTAATTCCATTATGTGCTGATAGTTTCAAACTAATACATTTACATCCTCCATAAACCCTTATTTCATCTCCATGGGGATTGAATTTATCCGTTTCGTTAAATTAAACATATTCACACGACACTGGCAGAAATAGACATACAGGCCTTGCATACGCAACGCGACTAAATTTAATCGCACTCTTAACAAACGTCAAAATTGATTGAAGTCAGTGCGTCAGCTGCTGATTGGCTGAAAATACGTGTGCGGTGTGCTATTAGCCAATCAATAGTATCGAAATTTTTATCGTCTCATGCGATAAATTTGACATATTGCGTATGCTAGGCTTGATACATAGAAAGATAGATGAATATACTTAATTACACAAAAAATTTAAAGAAATCGGTTTTACTGGCAAATTTATAGTAGGTACAATTTAGCCGATCTTATCGCTAGGAAGCTACCTCTTAAGGTTTTTACCTTAAGAGGTAGCATTAAACGGCATTAGGCTTTTTTAAGCCTAATGCCGTTTTATTAATCATGTGTTTGTTTTCTTCTATGTTTTACGATATGCATGACTGCAGCCACGTGATCCAAGGACAGAGCCTCTAATTACAACTGAACATCAAAAAAATCATGCTACCAGGACCACCCGTTTCTCCCAGACCAATACTATTTGCCACTGGTAATTCGGTCGGGAGCACACCTAATGCTGATTGCACAGCTGTTGTGCGGCCTATCTTCCGTCTCCCTCGCACGACGGGTCGGAAAACAATTTCCTATGCACCTGCTCCCGATATTGGATACCGCTCACCGTGTCCAGTTACGAGAGCGGGAGTAGACTTCATGGAATACAATTAACTTTTTTAGTTTACTCGCTGGACTTGTGAAGGATGGCGACCTCCTTAGCCGAGAGGTGAGTTAAAGACTCCTGGGTTCGATTCCTAGTATGGACACATATGGAAAACGAAACAACAGTTCGTTTGATTCGTTTCAGTGAGACGATTCTCAGACCAGGAGGTCCGGAGACGATATACCACAGTTCAATAAAAACTAATGTATCTGAGGACTTACAATAAACTAATTGCAACCATCTCCGTTAAAAGCGAGTGGGTTAGACTTTGGCATTACGCCATCTCTGAGGTTGTGGTTCGATTCCCGGTCGGGTCAGTATGGAAAACGACCGTTTTGTATTGTCTCGGGTCTGCTTTAGCCATTTACCACAGATGTGATGTCCAATAAAACTGTATGTTATGAATTTAATTGATTATTTCTTAAAAAAGAATCGTATATGTTTATTTAGCAAGTAATCCAGCAACTAAATGCTATCCTAATTAGTTTAGTATATTTTGCAAGGAAACTCCCGACTAATTCGCCTTTCAAACAAAAAAAAACATAAGCAATATCGGTTCATCCGTTTGGGAGCTAAGATGCCACAGATCACACATACACAACCAGACATAACTTATAACACCCAATTGTTTTTGCTTTGGGGGTTAAAACACATGCCTGTAAAAGTTTTGTTGCAATAAAGTATATGTACTGACTTCTTACTTAATGAATAAATAAATATTGGACAACATCACATACATTGCTCTGATTTTGTTGTTAGTAGCTTAAGCACTTGTGTTACAGAAATCAGCAACAACGACAGTACCACAACACCCAGACCCAAGATAAAAAAATTTGTTTCTCATATTGCCCCGACCGGGGATGGAACCCGGGACCTTAGATATGGCGCAACGTTAAAGTCTATTTCACTCGGCTACTGAGGTTGTCAATATATCTGTGTGTATAGATTAAGTATTCTATGGATGACTTACTTTCATTCTGCCCACACTTGGGGCTATTGATTTGCTGAGACAAAATTATTTGTGTCAATACAATCGTCTTTTTGTCGTAAACACTTATAGGGTTGTCACATGTACTCGATGTTTCACTGTTTAGTTTTAGAAAATGACGAATCGTTGTATCTAAGTGAATTCGAACAAGACCTCTTCTTAATGTGTTTATGAGCAAAAAAATGCAATGTTTTATGCTACGTACATACTCACGCATGAACAAATACAATTTTTATTTGAACTTTATGGCACGTATTGAAAACGTACGAAAGGCGGACTTAATGCCAAGTAGCTTCTTATTCAAACTGAAATTATCACGACGGTATATTTATAAAATATTTTTTATTAAACAACACTTAAAATAGAAATATCCAAAAATACAATTATAAATATCAAAAATAGAAACAATATTTAAGAGAAAAACAATCGAAATTTTCAGAAAGATGACGCTATGTAAGATTAAAATTATGAGCTTCGTTAAAAATGTATTTTGAAAAGTAGTCTACAACCCAAGTGGGTAAAATTAATTTAAAATGATCATGCAGTGATGCCCTATGCCCTATCTATCTTAATACTCTCTCCTTATAAGAAAAGAGTTCTATATGAAACCAGAAGAATGAGATCGAGATGAAACATGGTGAATACGTATTCGATGTTCCTCATGGTTTGTTATATTTTCTCTTAAGACCGAATGTTCATAGATATTTTGATGTGGGTACTGGGTATTTCGATTTTGATGTGGCAACCCTACCACCAGCTTTGTTAAGTGCACGACTGTTATTGATTCGATATATTATTCAAGAGTAAGGCAGTAACTTGACATTGATTGGCCGAAACCTGGCCCACCACAGCCGTTATTAATGTTTTAAACATGTCAAGTAATGGACATTTTGTATCGTTTTTTAATCTATTATACCAGGTCACTGGTGGATCGGAAGACTTTATATAAGGTACCTATTAGTACCAAGGAAATTATGTTTTATTGAAATAAGTTTGTGAGTACTTCTTCATTTTCGCTTATGCATAAATTTGTCAATTTCTGAATCCATGAACTTGAAATTAATCTGCTTAGTTTTTGAAATATTATATAATTAAAATGATACTTTCATATTTTTCATATATATTTATTTAATCATGTACGTTTATATATTTTGATAGGAACCGTAATGTTATTTATAGCGTGTATTTTATTATCGTATTATTATGTTACTCTTTCTAGCTCTGACGGTTCTTGAGCCTTGATCACAGCCTAGTGACAGACAGTCAGATAGACAGCGAAGTCTCAGTAATAGGGTCCCGTTTTAGCCTTTTGGGTACGGAACCCTAAAAAGCATAAAGATTTTGTGTGCATTACCCTTGTCTATTGTCACTTAAATAAATATTATGACCTTCTAGACAAGGAACAAATAAAAACATACGTTATGTGATTTCTGGTTTTAGATGGGTATTTAACACACGATCAGTTTGAATGAATTTCAAGCACAGCCACGATATTATCTGTGTGGTTGGCTAGTAGAAAACGCCATCGGGCATTAAGTCCGCCGATTGTACTTTTTAAAACGTGCATTTAATTTATTTATAGAGTCTGAGAATTACATAGATAGATCAGACTTGGAATGTAACGTCTATCGATATGAACAAAACGAAATCTTACCATCATTTACTGTTTTACAAAACCTTACGTCACACTTCTGAACCACAACATTTTATTAAATGTATTCAGGGTTTCTAAATCGACTTGACAGTGATCCGAACTCATCCCAAAGAATATCGACGTAAACCTCTCCGCTAATTTTAAATACCCAAAACTTGAACATTTCACAATGCCGACCACTATCCGATAAATTATGTAGACGTTCCATTATTACTTTCACGAGGGGGGAGAAGGGGGAAATCAGAGCCCAGCGAACCAGTAAGGTAGGCAAACAGTCCAAATTCACCGTGTTACATTGAAACTGCCATTGGCAGAACAAATAAGGAATGTCGAATGTAAAAGTTTCTTTTTGATGTACTATTAATATGTAATTAGGGGTGTGGGAGTTGAATGAGCTTTTTTTTAATTAATTCTTATGATACTACTTTGTTCTGCTTACAATCTTGCATATTATACACAGCAAAATTTCGAAGTAGCTAATATTTAATTTTTTCTTACGTTTAAATTTAAGGAGGTAAAGCACTTAAAAATAAATTAAAAATATGAAACATATGCGTTCATAATAATGTGATGATATGTTTCGTACTCACTTGTCTCAGTTTACTTCCCATTTTTTGTAGCATTTATGCTTCTTTGATATCTCAACGCTGATACATACCTGAAAAAAAAACAGAAATTAATTAACGTGCGATCTCGGTGAGAATCCTATGTTTGATTTTCGTACACCAACACTAATCATTAAAAATAATGTAATGGGTCAAAATGCGACACCATTTTTAATACGAAGTTAATACGAACTACTTACTGTCCGACGTTTCGGTTAGGTTGCACCAACCGTGGTCATAAGCTGACTTAAAAAAATTAAATCAAAGTCAAAGTCAATATTTTTTTATTCACATAGATTACATTAGTAATACTTATGAATAGTCTCTATATAAAGCAAATGAAGCTACTTTTTTTGACTTAAAAAACCGTTAAATTATTTTAAATGTTTAAAATGGAACGCGAAAGTCTTAAAATTTATACCAACACTAGAGGATAGATTTGTATGTTTGTTTGCACGTATGTTTGTATTAATTACAAAAACTACTGTCCTGATTTCCGAAATTCTTTTACCACAATAAAGCGACATAAGTTATATTTCTTGCTAGAAAAGATTTGGAATCCTTGTTATTTTTTTATTATTAGTGGAAAAGTATATATTATATAAAAACGAATCGCAAAATGTGTTGGTTACCACATGACTCGACAACGCTTGGACCAATTTTGACAATATTTTTTTAAATGTTCGTTGAAGTCCAAGGATGGGACCAGAGCTCCTGGGGGATGCTACATTAGTAGCAGGGGTTAGACCTTCAAGGTAAGGGCGACAAGTCCGGTAACAGATTTATTATGCTGTAATTGTCGCCCTTAAGCTAGGACCTCATTACCACTTAACATCAGGTGGGATGAGGTCAATCTTGAAGTGTACCTAATATAAAAAAAAATGGTTTTTACGTCGAGAAAAATTCGAATACTTGCCGGGAAAACTCTAAAGACAGCTCTTTTTTTTTCAGTACAAACGTTATCTAACTAAAATTTAGAGTCAAGCCACATTCCAAATCTTGTCTGTCGGGTCGACAGGAAGGAGTCTGTCGGGTTCGCTAATTTTAAATAATATTTCTCGCAAAATTGCGTGGATTTGTCGGGTGACACACAGTATACACGCAGTATTATCTATAATACATATTTTCTTACTACTACATATATAGTTCTAGTTATTTGTAGATTAAATTAATTACTATTATATGTCGTATAAGTAAATAGCAATAACGAAATCAAAGATAAACTTTGTACTTAGGAGTGTGGGCGGATGTGCCGAATAAAATTACGAAGTTTTCGGCTTGAGTAAATATTTGAAGTTCACAATTTTGATAAGGTCACAATTAATACGGTTTTATAAACTTTTGTTTAACTTTCGGAAAGGTCGTAGATATTTGACATGCTCTTTTAACTTATTTATTTAATTAATTTGTGTGAAAACAATGTGGGAGGTTTCTTTTAAAAATTGCAATGATTATTTGCAGACGTATGTTAAATCCTGGATGTATACATAGACATACAGTTTTTTGCACATATAAATAATTTAAATATAAATACGCCAGACAACCACACCGATCACCTGGTCTCAAAGTAAGGTTTCCCCTTGCACTATCAGTACCAGACGACCTAACTGGGTGCGTCATCCTAGCACACCCAGACCCAACTCAATTTAGAAAAGTTCGTTTTCGAAATTGACCTTACCAGGAATCGAGCCCGGGACCTTCCGCGCTTTGGCCGCCTACCTTAGCCACTGCACCACCGAAGTCGTCGAATATAACATAATACAATTTAGGTGGTGTTGTCGCTTGAAAGCGTTCTCTTACAGACAACTTTGAGGTAGGGGAAATATTATTAATATCTTAAACGCTTAAAACTTTGTAAGAAATTATGGATGTATGGATGTATGTATTTTAACCTTTCACGCAAAAACTATTAAATGGATTTAGATAAAAATCGGTATCTAGATAGATTAGATATTAAAATAAAACATACGATACTTTTTATCGCAAAATAACTATTAAATAATTTGTTATGTGTGAAAATCGAACCTACGATCCGTGGGTCAACAGTCGGGAGAGCTAAATTCTTTTACTTCCGGCAATCTCTAGTGATTGCGTGATTGCCAAGATAATGGTAAGATAGTAGTGCTTAATCAAACCAATTACTGGCATGCTCCTACAGCAATTGCCACAAAGCGGGAGTCAGTCGGCTTGAAGCGAAGTTAGAGCGGGGGATTCCCCGCTTCCAAATTTACTAATATCAACCCGCACCCAAGAGGCATGTCCGTCGTCGAACATGGGGATGTATCTGGTAACTGCTCGTTATTATCGCTCGATAGTTCAATTGATTTATAACGATTCCTTTTTATTTTGTTAAGCTTTGTTACTCTTGCAAAAATGTGGGAAAATCGGAAATAAACCCAATGTCATCTCTTTACCAGTAAATCATAGAAATGTTAAAAAATAAACAAAAAAATAATGGAATGCAGAAGTGAGAGACCATGTGTATTTAGTCCAATGTAACATCTTGACTAATTGTAATAAACTAAGCTCGGGATAATTTTACAAGACAAAAATTTATTAGGCGTGACACATTCGAATTATTCAAACAAACAAAAAATTTATTTATTAGTTTGGATAACTTTGACAGTGAAAATGTGATTATTATCTTCACTTTCGACAATAGAAATAGAAAATAGAAATAGAAAATATCTTTATTCATGTAAGCTTCACAAAAGCACTTATGAATAGTCAGTACAAATAAAGTATTCTACCGCCGTGTTCGGAATGTTGATCATGTCGAGAAGAACCGGCAAGAAACTCGACACTTACTCTTTTCAAATATAACAATGTGTCCTTAAACTAGGTACTTAAATAAAGTATACAAAGCTATAGTAAGATTTCAAAGAATTAAGTTATTCTGGACCCATACATTTTTGTCATTTAAATAATCATCAATTTTGTAATAGCCCTTTTTTATTAAACAATGTTTAACATGAGACTTAAATCTATGCATGGGTAACTGGATAACATTTTCAGGTAACTTGTTAAATAATTTAACGCTTAAACCCACAAAGGAATTACTTATCTTATGTAGTCTTAGATATGGAACTAGTTTGTATATTTAAAATAGCATTATAATTATAATTTAATTGATAAGAAAAATATTGACCAAAAATATCAAAATCTATTAACATATTATTATTTAACTCAGCTGCCATATTAATTTTCAATTAAACTATGAAATAATGTTTCCAATTGCATAGTTCACAAAAATCCTTTTTGAAAAGTTTTTTATACTAAAAGTAGCGAAAATGTCGTCTCATCTTAATGAAAATCCTTTAAAATTTCGTACTCCAAAATATCGTGTGATGTCCGAATACCAGTAGGTATATTGTCCTGAATAGTCGGGCAATGCACTTAGTTCGTTCATAATGCACTCACATGTTATAGAGTTCGTCGGGCTTCGAGTAATTTTAACTCTCAGTCTCTATTTAGAAGTGCATTAAACTAGTATTTTACGTTTAGTGTTTTCTTTAGGTTTAAAATTTGAAATTGGTGGTTTGTTTTACTGTTCATATTAATCAGCGCAATATTACGAATGGAGCCATTTTAAGACATGTTTCGTGGTTAAAGATTTAGGCTCCAATTCTCGGCGGTCATGAGTTCAATGTTGTAATCAAGTCTTTTGGTGGTGGCGGTAGGTGGCGCCTTGTTTCCTGTAATATGGTTGAGTGAAGCGATGGCTGGCACATACTTCATGCTTGTGAACAGGTGCCACCTTTAGGGACTGGTCTGCTTCAACTTACCTCTCAAAAATGAGTACTTCTTCATTAATAAAAATAAAGCTGATTCGGTCCAAAGTGGTCAACTCATAGTAATAAGTTAGATAGTGATACTGCAACTAATCTGCTGAGTTTTTTACCGGCGTCTTCTGGGATAACCTTAGAATCACTTTGATTTAAAAGTGTTTTATGTAACCTACTTGAATAAAGAAATATTTGACTTTGACTTTTACTTTGTGAGTTGTTTACTGATTGGTAGATTAAAATGATCCCTACTAATATTATAAATGCGAAAGTAACTCTGTCTGTTTGTCTGTCTATCTGTTACGCTTTCCTGCTTAAACCCCTCAACCGATTTTGATGAAATTTGGTATAGGTATACGTTGAATCTCAAGAACGGACATAGGCTACTTTTTATTAGAAAACAAGGGGGGGATGGGGGTAATACCACCTTTGAAAGTTTATGTGGAAAAATGTTTATTTTTGAAGTTAGAGATATGAAATTTGGCACAAGTATAGCTCGAAACTTGGATTAAAATATAGACTACTTTTTGTTTCGAATATTATGGGAGAAAGGGGTAAAACCGACCATGAAAGGATGTAGTCCACGCGAACGAAGTCGCGGGCACAGCTAGTTATTTATAAATATTGGACAACATCACATACATTGCTCTTATTCTATGGTAAGTTACTAAAGCACTTGTGTTACAAAAATCTGTTAATTATAGACGGTACCGTAATACCCAGACCCAACATAAGATAGAATATTTTGTTTTCTATATTGACACGAACGGTAATCGAATCCGGGACCTCAGAGATGGCGCGACGACAAAGTCCGGCCCCCTCGCCTCTCGGATACGAATATCGTAATTATATCATGAGTAGTATGTATATACTGTTCATATCAAAGTCTATTGCCATAGAACGTCCAAATGGCTCATGAACTAGTACACGTTGTCGACAAAGACGAACCATATTGAGTTACTGTTCGTAGTTCAGTTCGCAAGTTCTGCAACTCCGTCGCGCCGAGTTCGTCGGAAGTGGCGAAGCGGTCGGATTAATTCGGAGCTGATGATGTAGCTTTAATATATAGTTAAGCTTACTTCGGTGTTAAGTTACTACTAGTGCAGTTTAGAGGCCAAGAAAAAAGTTTATAATAATATTTGTAGTCATATGAATTAGCACTAAACACAAACAAAACTCTACGATCACGCAAATACTTAGGTCAAGCCCAAAAAAAAAGAAAGTTACTCCTTATAAGTTTGGGGACTGGTCTGCTCCAGCTTACTCGTACCTCTTGAAATTAAACTTACTTGAGTACCAAAGTTTCATCACAAAGTGAGCTACATATAGCAATAAGTTAGATACTGCTATTGTAACTAATCTACTGAGTTTCTTACCGGTGTCTTCTCGGTAGATATAGGTTCCCAACCGGCAGTAGAATCACTTTGCATTGTATTCAACGACGTTTCAAAAGTGTTATATGTAACCTACTTGAATAAGGAAATATTTGAGTGTGAGTTTGAGTAATTTGGACTTATGGGTGTAAAATGACAGATGCCGTAAGAAACGTTATGAATACGCTCTGTAAGGTTTATTTTTCTTTTAGTTTTTTTTGTGGGGTGAAATAAATCAATTCAAATACAGGAATTTGCATATCTTCATCACCGCGCGCAGGAGCGAACGCGTAACACGGAATTTTGCAAAATTTTCCTCTAAAAATCCACAGCGGAGCTGGAATCAAAATGGCCGCCCGTGTGTGCTGAGTCAATTGGATTCCAATTTCAATTCCATGCATATGTAAACAGCGTGCTAAGGGAAAGGTGGACTTTTCACGGTTCATTAGGCTCAGTTTTGTTTACGCATTGTCAAAGGGCGGCGGTTTCCGGTACCCGACCGAGGTCAACTGGATCGGATATTGTTTCGAATGTGTCGCTGTTGTTGCAAAGCTTTGTGTCATATGTGATTCACAGAATTTGTAGGAACGATACTGACATTTCGGATTGGTTTTATTTGTTACAGCATATTGCACAGTAGCTTCATTTTGATGTAGGCTCAAGTATATTGATGATTCATAAATATTATGTAATTCACATGCATTTTGAGTTGTGTAGCTGACAGGTATAAAAATAAACGCATTTGTTTTTTGTGAATACGAATCCTAATTATTGAGTGATTCACAAATTACATGCGCAAAAAAGCGGGTTTAAGGGATGAAATTGGTTATTCATTTTACTTTTCATATTAATCAGCGCAATATTACGAACGCCATTTTATTTTTTTATAAACTACTACTCATTCGGTGAAATTGCATACCCGATATGGGTAACTGTTGAAACTTTTGACTGCTAATGTAACACCAACTATGTAAACACAGTTTTTGCAATAAATTCTTTTGAATTAGAATTTAAGACATTGTGAAGTGACGAGTGATTCACAAATTACACGTGCAAAAAAGTGGGTTTTTCTTGGTGTACATTTTGCAGACGTAAAGTTAGAAGTCCGGATTAAATAATAGTTAGCTAGTTTTTATCAGGAAATTTGATATTTCCGAGAGAAAACAAAAATATAGTTTGCTTGATGGATGGATTGGAGATGGCGCTGTGTGTCGTTTAAAACAAGGTAAAATATTGCAAACGAATATACAAATGTAAATTTACAAGCTAAATGATACGATAATGAATCCCCGAAAATGAGGAATTCTCGAGAGATGACGGTCAATTTGTTTTATCGTCTAAACTGTTTTTTTACATCTACTTATGTAATATAGTGTACCATTCAGGTTTTGTTTAACAACTAATCGTATCCAGCATTACATCGCGCTTCTTAGATTTTTCCGTGGAAATGAGAAGATTTCTTATAGTTGTGCTTTATACCGCAATATAACCAAATATATTCCACGCGGGCGAAGCCGCGGGCGGAAAGTTTAGTTAAACATAATGATGAAATATTACTATTATTTGTGTACTACTTAAAATTTACGTTACCCTGACCAACCGTGATGATACTTATGACCGGTTCTTATATTTAAAAATGATTCGTTTTAGTTACGAATAGTAATAAATAATACGAGGCGTAAGCTAAAACCGTTCCAGATTCGTAGTCAGTTGTAGAAAAACGAGTTGTCATTTTGGTTATATTACGAATCGTAAAATATTGGAACTGGGCATTAGTTTGTTTTTTAATATAATAGCATGACAACAATGGCACAACTTCATCTCAGCAAATGCAAAATATCTCTAAATAGCTTCTTCCTGATGTTCAAAATAAAGTTTGGAATAATCAATTAGTTAATCTGACTCTTATGCATTCCGTTTTGATTTTTATTAAGTGTAACTATAGGTATAGTATCGCTTTTTAGAGTGTATCTGTTTTTCCTATGCTGAATTCGAATCATTCCTACTAATATTTCTAGTTCGTTTTTTTTTATAACGCACTTCAAGATTGACCCACCTGATGTTAAGTGGTAATGAGTTCCTAGCTTAAGGGTGACAAGTACAGCATAATAAATCTGTTACTGGACTTGTCGCCCTTACCTTGAAGGCTTGACCCCTGCTACTAATGTAGCACTCCCCAGGAGCTCTGGAAACTTTACTCACACGCAGGAACACAACAACACAGAAGTGATTGTTATTTGACTGCGGTCTTCTGTAAGGTGGAGGTATTTCACCAGTGGGGCTGCTACAGTTCGAGCGATAAATCGCTTTGCCCTACCTCTCTTAAATTTTAATAATTTTTTGATAAGAACGTAGGTTCTTATTAACAACACTATAGTAGCATTAAGTGTGATACAATAAAAATAAAACTTTTGCACTGAAACTCAGTCCAAGCCAGACAAACCAGCAAAGTAAAAAGTCCATAAAACAGTACAAAAACGCAACCCAAATCTAGGCTCAAATAAATATTTGAAATCGGATTATAACGTACATACTAAAATGCTCAAAGCATTACCGTGAGCTGAAAATAGTTCGCCGCTCCCAGATGGATTAAAATCATTTGTTTTAGCTCTTTTTGAACCCCAATGTGCTCGATCGGAAATCGATGGCTGACCCGAGGACTTGAAAGAATTTATTGGCTTTTTTAATTTCCCCATTCTATATATATTCGCCTTTTATATCGATTCTTCCTTGAACATATGGGAATGTCATTGCAAATCAAACTCAATAAATAGGGTAGATAACATTTCTGTTTGAGCCAATAGTAAAATACTGAAAAACTAAAAAAATTAAGATACATACACTTTCGCGTTCCATTTTAAACATTTAAAATAAATTAACGGGTCAAACAGAAATATAATTAAATTTAGGTAGGGCAGTAAGTAGTTCGTAGTAACTACTAAATTAAAATGGTGTCGCGTTTTGACCCGTTAATTTATTTTAAATGTTTATAAGATACATGTTAAAAAAATATTTAAAATACTTCTGTAATAGGTAGGTATGGAGATGATGTAAAAAATGTTCTCAGGGGTTATTAATTGGGCGAAAAATGAGTTCTAGGCACGGTTGAAACTATAACAGGTATATTGTAAAACAGGGAACACAGGATAAATGGTAAAACTGACAGAAAACAATGAATTCGGTACACTCGGTAAGTTCGCGCGTCGCGGTCACAGGCAGACTAGTGGGCGGAAGCGCACACATTTAAAACCCGAACGATCGCGGGCGGACGGTGTTGGCGGAAGTCAGTGGCGCGAGAGTGAGTCCCGGTAAATTTAAAACCGACTGAGCGCTTAGGTCCGAACGTTAGTGTAAGGTCGCGTTACAACCTCCCCCTCTGACCTAGACATAGCGGCCTCGCGTCTTGGTCAGTTGTCAAGAAATCGTTTAGGTCTACCACGCTTGCGTTTCTCGTTGACTGGTGGTGGTGGAGCATCTCCTACGAACGGGGTCAGCTGGGAGACGTGATACTTACCCAGGACTTCCCCATTGCTCAGCCTCTCGAGCATATAAGTCGTCGAGCTCACGGCTTCCTTGATTCGGTATGGTCCGTCTCGGCGAGGTATAAATTTAGGCGTTTGGCCGGGAGTCGTATCGTTACTCCCCTGCGTTTTCAGGAGCACGAGGTCCCCGGTAGCGTAATCAGGCGCGGGGCGACGACCTTCGTCGGCATAGCGTTTCTGGTTGGCTTGAACCTTTTCGTGTATTTCTCTGGCTTCCAGCAGTACGGCTGACATCCGCTGAAGGTAAGGGGTAAGGCTAGTGATCACATTGTCATTCTCTACTATGGCGCGCATGTCCGCGAACGCATCAGCGGGAGCGCGCATCTCACGTCCAAACGTGAGAAAAGCTGGCGAACGTCCCGTGCTACTGGTGATTGCGGAGTTCATAGCAAAACGTACTGCAGGTAAATGTTTATCCCAGGTAGTATGGTCTTTTCCTACTAGTATGGCTAACTGCGGTTTAAGATCCCGATTTTTCCTTTCCACTGGGTTCGCTTGTGGATGGTATACGGGAGAGAGTGACTGTGTAATGCCAAAAGAATGACATACCTGTTGCATTATTTCACTAATGAACTGCACACCGTTGTCGCTAATGATTCGTCTTGGTACTCCATACCGCAAGAATACTTCTGAAATCAAAGTTTTAGCACAATCCGCGCTGGTAGCGTTTCGCAGAGGAAATAATTCTACCCAACGGGAACAAGTATCTTCCAGTATCAGGATCCATTTATGCCCGTCAGCAGTCTCTGGTAAGGGTCCGAAAAGATCTACCGCAACAACCTCGAAGCGGCGGTTTGTGGCCGGAGTCTGTAATAATCCTGCCGGTTTCCTATTATCAGCCTTATATCTTTGACAGTCTACGCACCTTTTGAGGTAACCGACTACGTATTGACGCATCCCAGGCCAAAAGTATTTAGACCTAAGTCGGTCTATTGTGCGTTCCACTCCTAAGTGGCCGGCTGTCGGCGCGTCATGGTATTCTGACAGAATTTTCTCGCGCTCGTGTTCCGGTACAACCAGACACGCAGTCTCCTCGTCGCACTCCTCTGGACCATATCTATATAAAACACCATCTGATATCATGTACCCTCTATCGGACCATCCTCTCCCCCTGAACGGATCGTCGCTAGATTCAAGGTCTTCTATGACCTTACGTAGTTCAGGATCCTTAAGTTGGTTCTCACGAACGTCTCCAGGACTTCTCGACGGGAAGTCCACTTCGGCGTACCTTAGTTCGCATGCTGATTCGTCGTCGCCTGGTGGACGCGACAAGGTGTCGGCAATGACGTTCGATCTGCCAGGCGTGTACTCAATACGTAGATTATATTCCTGCAGAGTGAGGGCCCACCTCGCTAAGCGACCACTAGGCGACTTAACGGTCATAAGCCATCGCAGAGGTTGGTGGTCACTCTTTATCACAACCTCTGATCCTTCAATATATCCACGGAACTTTGTTACGGCCCACACCACAGCTAAGGCTTCTCTCTCCGTAGTATTATAGTTTTTTTCTGCGTTATTCAACAAGCGACTCGCATACTCCACTGGTCTTTCTTCGGGTCCCTCCCCCTGCATTAGCACTGCTCCCAGACAGTATCCGCTGCTGTCAGTCCTGAGAGTAAACGGCTTCGTTTCGTCGGCTTGACGCAATATAGGAGCGGTAATGAGCAGTTGTTTAATATGATCAAAGGCGATTTGCTGCTCAGTGTCCCATATCCACTTACTGTCTTTCTTGAGGAGGTTCGTCAAAGGTCTGGCTATGTCAGCGTATTTAGGGATGAATCGCCGAAACCAGCTGGACGTCTGAAGAAAGGTCTTCACCTGTTTGATGTTTATCGGGGGTGACATGTTGGCAATCGCTTCTGTTTTACCGGGGTCTACTTTTACTCCACCCGGTACAATCACATGTCCTAAAAATTTCACTGACTCTCTTGCAAAACAACTTTTCTCGCGATTCACGCGTAAGTTGTACATGACCAGCCTATCGAATACGGCGTTTAGGTCTTTTAAGTGGCCGTCGAAAGTTTCTGACAGAATTATGAGATCATCGAGGTAACTTAGTATGCAGACGTTTGCTAGGTCCTTACCGGATCTGAATCGGTCCATAAGGCGTTGGAAAGTGGCTCCAGAGTTCCGTAGGCCCATTGGCATCCTCTTGAAGCGGAAACATCCGAGTGGGCTAACAAAGGCTGTCTTGTCTCGATCGTCGGGCTCCACAGACACTTGAAAGTAGCCGGATCTGAGATCGCATGTAGTCATGTAGCTGGTGGTCTTGGCTGCGTGGAGAACGTCTTCTATTCTCGGTAGTGGGTAGCGATCGGGTTCGGTCACGGCGTTCAACTTCCTGTAGTCGACACATAGCCGGACCCCTCCGTCTTTCTTCGTCACGAGAACTACGTTTGCCGCCCACGGAGAGTCACATTCCTCTATCACATCAGCATCTAGCAGTTTCTGGATCTCCTTTTCTAATAATTCCTTCTTACCAGGGGACATGCGGTAAGGCGGCGAGGCGATGGGTTCTTGACGTGCATCTACTTTAAGATGATGGGTGATAAACTCTGTGGGGGCGCCTTTCTTCGCGAAGCGGTCAGCCCTTCGTACCAGGAATGCGTTTAACTGTACCCTCTGGTCTGCAGTTAGTTTAGTACCTTCGTCGTCCCGAAGAGATAGACTTGCCGTCTCTACGTCCATCATGTTAATTTTTCTAGTGGTGGGTAACTCGAAGCTGGTGACGAACGGATGCCACTGGTGGGGCTCGTCGTTGAAGCACCAGCTACTCTGCGGTAAGTCCAGCAGGATACTAGCTTTAGCAATAAAATCCCGCCCTAATAGCGTCCTCGTCTGCGCGTTCGGAAATACCATGAACGTGGTAGGTATCCTACGTCCATAGAAAACGACATCGATGTCGCACTCGAGCGTTCGACGTACTTGTTGTGATCCATCAGCAAGTCCTACGCTCCGAAATGACTCTCTGAACTCTATGCCTTCTTTGACGAGCAGATCATGCAACAGGGGGCCTGCGATGGAGTGCGTAGCCCCGGTGTCCAAGATAGCCACGCCACTTCGGTCCACGATCTGGATCTCTACCATCGGCCGCGGATCGTCAGTCTCGCTAACCTGGGCAGTACAAAAATCGGTTTTACTAACAATCGGACTTGGCTCACCTTTACAGTTGCTACATCTCGACCGTACGACACCCGGCTGACCACATCCGTAGCAACGCAATTGTGCAGAATTACTGCTCGATTCACGTGCTTTTTCTTCGGTTCTACTGGGTTTTTTCCGACAGTTATCAATAGAATGCCCAAAAAGTTTGCAATATGCACACTTTGGTCGCGCCCGCTTTGGCGCGCTATTTTCGCCGCCATTCACATCTGAAACGCACGCACTGTGTGATTTAGGAGAGATCACTTCTCCTTTGACCAAACGCGCGGGAACACTAGCGCGGAAAGGGTTAACGCTCGGACCTAAGTTTCGAGCCTCCGCAGTCAAAGGGTTAACGGGGCTTATCTTATCAGTAGGGAAATGGGAACTCACCTCTGCCAACGACTCCTCTACCAACCTGACTTTGGAAATTAACTGGTCCAGCCCGTCTACAGCATCGCGCGGCACACGCTTCTTCACTCTGCGATCCAGTAAGCCGTAAATAATGTCCACTTGCATGACCTCGGGAACAACGTAAGGTAATTTCGATAACAACGCGCGCACTTTGCATACGAACACGTCGGCCCTATCGTTGCACTGTTCGTTCGCGAAAATGTCCCGGAAAATTTTGTACGCGGGTCGCGGCACGCCGAACATCCCACGTAGACGCTGCAGGGCTTCGGCCCAGGACGCGACGGATGACTTCGCGCCTTGCCACCAGACGGCGGCGTCGCCGACCAGCAGCATGGGCAGGCCGCGCAGCGCGTGCTCTTCGCTCACGTTGGTGCAATCGCGGAACACCTCGATGGCGTCGATGAAGGCCTCCAGCTCGTCGGCGTCCTTTGATTTGCCGTCGTACCGCGCCGTGCACTTGGCGAAGTTTCCCGCCTTTTGCCACTGACTCGGCGTATCGACTCTCGGTGATGCGTGTGAATGCGAAGTCTGGCTCAGGAGTTGCTCAATGAGCTTATTATTGGCTTCAGCCTGACTCCTGGTGATGTTGGAGACTAGCGTATGGAGCATCTGCTCAGACATACGGATGGTAGGTGATGTTGCCCCCTCTGTCTCGGCGTCAGAGTCGCACTCCAATCCGACATCTTTCACTGCTCCGGCGTTGCGTTTCGGCGGCATGATGATGATAGGTCAGCTCACTATCCTCGCTCGAACAACACGGTGTTGCAGGTATGCGGATGGTTGTGGTCACAAACTCGAAGACGACCGGAAAAAAAGTTTGTCACTCGGCGGCGCGCACGTGCGTAAAAATGGACTCGCCCAAAAATGTGCTCTTCAAATCGGTTTTCGAGTGTTCGCACGGCACTTTCTCGCGAAATATTGTTTTTATTGAGTTTCCACTATGGTTTTCCCCAATGTCGAACGTTGCACTGTTACTTTAAACGTCCACATTCACTGATTTTAACTTTTCAAACCGTGCCCCACGTTGGGCGCCACTGTAATAGGTAGGTATGGAGATGATGTAAAAAATGTTCTCAGGGGTTATTAATTGGGCGAAAAATGAGTTCTAGGCACGGTTGAAACTATAACAGGTATATTGTAAAACAGGGAACACAGGATAAATGGTAAAACTGACAGAAAACAATGAATTCGGTACACTCGGTAAGTTCGCGCGTCGCGGTCACAGGCAGACTAGTGGGCGGAAGCGCACACATTTAAAACCCGAACGATCGCGGGCGGACGGTGTTGGCGGAAGTCAGTGGCGCGAGAGTGAGTCCCGGTAAATTTAAAACCGACTGAGCGCTTAGGTCCGAACGTTAGTGTAAGGTCGCGTTACACTTCGCATTAAAATTTAGCGTGACGTCAATTATTCGCACAGTTTTTACGAAATTCTGTGGACGTTTACTATTATTTCAAAACCAGCATTATATACTTCAGACGACCTCGGTGGCGCAGTGGCGGCCAAAGCACGAAAGGTCTCGGGTTCGATTCCCGGTCGGGTCAATTTGGAAAACGGACTTTTCTAAATTGACTTGAGTCTGGGTGTGCTGGGATGACGCCCCCAGTTAGTATCCGTCATCTGGTACTCATAGTACAAGGGAAAACCTTAGTTTGAGACCAGAAGATTAGTGTGATTGTCTGGCGCATTTATTCATTTAACATTAGCCAAATCGGTCTAGCCATTGTAAAGTTTTAGTGAGACTAACAAACAGCGATTCATTTTTGTGTATAAGGTTATACAAATCGTAATAGGTCCTGACTTATTAAAGCCCACAAAATAATACAAACGCCTAATAGATTCTTCGCCTTGTTAAACTCAACAACATCGTATCTATGCAAAAAGTCTCGATAATTTTAAACTATGCAAAGTAAAACCTTGCAACTTCAAGCATTCTCAAGAGGATATATCTAGGATGATAGAGGATCACCAACTTAGATGAGGTAAACATTATCCGTTACTGACACTATTGTTTCGCTTTTAAAAGTTCGTCCTGTGAAACTACCACTTACCCAGTGGCGTAACTATACCGTTTGGGGCCTGTGGCAAAAATTCATCCGATAGGATCTCTCCCCCCCCCCCCGCCCCATATAAAAACAGGTAAAATATACCTAGTACTTAAAGTGTATACACTGTTACTTGTAAGAGTTTATATATACATAATAAAAAAGAATACCTAATAATTCAAAACAGTTGGGATTCTCCTCAAGCCAGGGGCCCTTTCTGACTGGGGGCCCGTGGCATTTTGCCGACTTGCCACCCCTGATTACGCCACTGCACTTACCTATGATAATTTGGCAACATGGACGCATTAAACACTCTTTATTGGTTTAATTGGGTGAAAATACGTTTTTAATCGTATATCAAACTTTTCTTCTGTCTGAAAATAGCATATACTAGATTGTATTTTAAAGCATTCGCGTTCTATCGTTTTATCATCGTAGTATTCTAATTGACTTTCACGTGTCATTGGCTGAACTGGCAAACACTTGTTATTTAAAAATGAAGTTACTACCAAATTGTTTCTAAGCAAACAACTGATATAATATTTTACTATTACCTAATATGTAGTCTTCAATAGGGTAGCGATTTTGTTGATTAGTATAATTACATATGAAAAAAATGTTTTAGTTGGAATCAAGAGTTCGATTTTATTATTTTTATAGTACTATACGCCGTACTAGCGAACTTTAAATATTAAAAACAGAAAATGTTTATCTCCCCTTGCGGTGCGGGAATTGAACCCACGACCCACGATAAGTATGTAGTTCTAAACATATTCGGCAGAGGGCACTTACCGGAAGGCTAACGGTTGATACAGCAGAAAAAAAATTAATCACCTACGATAACTTGCGGTTAGCTCAGTTGGTAAGAGCAGCACGCGCGATACGTGAAGGTCGTGGGTTCAATTCCCGCACCGCAAAGGGAGATAAAATTTTTCTGTTTCTAATATTAAGAATCAAGAGTTATTTTCCTAATAATAATACTAGACTGATAATTTAACTTCTACTTCAAATTAGAGAAGTATTTGTTTATTTTGTACTATTCAATTATAAAATTCGATCGCTTGGGGCTGACTACAGACCATGCTGTGGGGGAGCCTATGCAGAATCCGTAAGGGATCCCGACTCCCCCACAACTGCGCAGCGTTAGCCACCGAGGGGGTTTTAGTTGGTGCGAGCTCGACACTCCACTCTCCGTTCCCCGCTGAGAGAGACGGTGCGGTAGGCATTTCCCCCTCGACAAAAAAAATGACTACAGACCATGATAAAGTTCCTAAAATGAAGTCCCTAAAATGAATCGTCATCATCATCATAATTTCAGCCTGTTACTGTCCACTGCTGAACACAGGCCTCACCAACCGATTCCCAGCGCGACCGGTCCATTGCCACCACCATCCAGACCCAGCAATTTTTACTAGGTCGTCGGTCCATCTGGTAGGTGGCCGTCCCACACTGCGCTTGGTGGTACGTGGTCTCCACTCAAAAACCTTTTTGCCCCATCGACCGTCCGATCTTCGTGCTATGTGGCCAGCCCATTGCCACTTCAGCTTACTAATCTTACGGGCTATGTCAGCAACTTTAGTTCGTCTACGGATTTCCTCATTCCTGATTCGGTCACGTAGAGAAATGCCAAGCATAGACCTCTACATTAGTGAGTGACTCTCCAATGAGTATTATTATTAAATACCAAAAATTTAGATTTGTGTTTAGCGGACAATGTTAATCATAAGCATCATGCAAAACATAAAATGTTGTTGCCTAGTTTTATGTACCTGGAACTTGATCTAGACGTAAACTAACACCAGCCACGTGTAATGGTACTAAACGCAACATTTAAGTACTAAGTATTAAGCCTTCCACGTGGCCTGTAGAAGGTCAAGGTGTAAGCTTCGTTATTTATTAAGGCTTTACGGGCTGGTTAAACTAAATTGCCATCGTATTTGCTTCTTTATTAATTTACTTTAAGGTTTCATTTCAGTGGAAATTGAGGGAGAGGAGGTACGAGCTCGGTGCATTAGTTGGGTAAGGTACGAATAAGTTCATTAAATTGAAATAATAGTGACACAATAAAATCTATTGGCCATGAACTTCCTTCAATTTCCTCCACAGAATTCTTAGTTTATCTTAAAGTTTTTTTTTCAAAGAAATAGCCATTAAATAATTGTATTGTATGAGCTACAGGAACATCAAAGGCTTACATCTTATCAAACCATTTCAATAGAAAAATATTTCAAAATATTTTCTAAGAAATTCCCAAGTCGTGAGTGAAAACTGACGTTCCTAAAAAAATTTTAAAAGCTTTAGCTAATACAGTTTTGTGAGGAGAAAAAGTATCAAAAATTAATTAAAAATGTCCATTATCACCTACCTAAAGGCTGAGACTCGGGAATTGGCTATAAAAATTCCCATAGCCGTTTACAAAATGGGCTCCACAAATTATTGACCCTTCCTGCGAGTGTAGGCCAGTTACAAAGATGTGGAACGGCTGGAAGCAACATAGAACTGTTAACATTTACATCAAATGTGTAGATAATTCTTGGTAAACAAAAATTTTAATACTACGAGTACTGTTTAAGGGTTTGGTGCAAAATATGTAAGAAAAAAAAGTATTTTCGAATACTGATACTGATAACCATTCCAGTTCGAAGATTTGTAAACGGTGTGCAAATATACGACCCGGATTCCTGTAGCTAATACCTCCTCGAGCTATAATCCAAGTCTTTCAAGAAGGTAGTATCCAATGCCCCTTTATGTTCCTCGTTCATGTATTTCCCTTCATCTCCTTTTCTCCCGCCTTTTTCTGTCAAATCTAAGGCCGTGGCGAAGGATGCGTGATTCTCAGCCACAATGCCCCATTCTTTTTACATTGCACTTAAAGATTGACCTCATCCCACAGGATGTTAAGTGGTAATGAGTCCCTTGCTTAAGGGCGAAAAGTACAACATAATGAAAGCAAATTTCCCTAGGTCCGGGTGACCATAGAAAAAGGTCAGCCTTTTCAGGTTTCCGAGGCTCCATAGGAAGCTACAATTATCACCCACGGTACTCGTAGAAACTCAATTAATTTGTTGAAACAAGCAACCGGAATATGGCAATATGTCTTGCGGACCATCTCGTCAAGTTTTCCACGGAAGCCAAAAAATGCACCGCTGAGAGCCGTTATGCTCACTATCTGTTTGTGAGAGTTTTTTTTATATATAAGTTTAAAATGAGGATTAATTATGTTCATATATTTGCACAGAAGTAATCTGAAACAAACGCGTTAATTTTTATGCAAATATTATTAAATTGTTGATGAGTTTCGATTATTTTTTATAAATTGTTTAAATCGATTAGTCATGTATTCGTTTATCATATGAGTTATCGTTTCTGATAAATGTGACAAAATTTAGAAGGATGTCTAAATTCGCCCAATTACAGATTTCTTTTTTGCTGCATTTATCCATACATTTATTTTTTTACTTTCCTTTTGGCTAGTTACCTAACCAAAAAGTTCTCAGTACCTACTGAACAGGAGGGGTACTCTCAAAAACGAAACGAACAAACGAAAGGTTTCGTTTTTGAAGATTATTCAAAAGTTTGGGAATGAAGACGTGGTTTTTGATTTGCATAAATAATATTTTGTTTTTTGAAAACGCTTAATTTGCATTAGAAGTGATTTCTTTATGATTATGAGGATTATAAATTGCCATCCGTTGTCGGATCCGACATATTTCGTTTATGGGAGTAGGCCCCCAGTATCCGATCCAGTAATTTTAACTCGATGTATCTTTAACGTGGAATTATGCTCGGAATCAATTTTATTAACCATCTGTTTGGGTTCCAGTAATTTAATTTAGGCTTACCCCCCGGTTTTGCTCGCTGTTTCTATTTAGTTATGGTTACGGAACGTAATTTTGTTTAAAGAAGAGCAGGTCGGATGTTTTGTATTTTGCCTTTTTGGTGGAGCAAACGTTTTTCGTGTCTTTTTATTATTATTTCCTTTTGGGTTAAGGGTTCATTGAGGAAAGGGATGTTTTTTGTTTAGCAAGAGATGGTTGAATGGAGAGGATTATTATTAGTTTGATTTTTGATAGTTTAAAATTGGACATCACAAACCAAAATTATTCTGATACTGAGGTAAGGCAATTGTGCTACATAAATAAAAAATAAAAATAGTACCACAACACCCAGACCCGAGACAATATAGTTCGTTTGCCATATCGACCCGGAATCGAACAGACACATACTTATGAACAATTATGAACACTCAGACACAGAGTTCAAACAAAATTAATCACAATAATGTTTGTCTTGGGTGTTCGATTGATGACTGAAACTATGACCCCTCAGGTATCACACGAAATAAGTTGACGTACAAGTAGGCGTTTGTAGTTTCCCTGACAAAAATAAGTAAAACATTGTTCACGTAATATTTGAACGCGTTCAAAAATGCTACACCTCACCTTTTTGTCCAATAACAATCGACATAGTACGACACAACATCGCTGTTAACACTTGCAACTCTATATTAGTTCTTATGCCAACGAAATAAGGTAACGCTACAGAGTCGCAAGTCTAACGTTCCTTCTACTGTACATAGTTCCTAAGTATTGAGAACACGTCACGACATGGTGCGTGACTCCGTTTTTATTTTTGAAAACAAAAATTCTACTCCTTGCCGTCCACGGGGCTCTTATTAGTATCAGGTTAGGGGCTATAATCGAACGAGTTTGTGTGCATAGAAGCCGCAATGCGGTACCTGTTTACGCGGTATGAGGTATTACTTAAATGCTTAAGAACGTATACGGAAAAATTAAGAAGGGTGTGCACTGGTGGCCATGGCCACGCTTCTAAATGTTTTATAAAAAAAATAGAGATAGATAGAGAACGCTGATATTTAATATAAAACAGGGAAGGCCAGCAGTGGAACAGGGATAAGAAATTAGTGCTGTAATCTGAAAAGAATTCATTATTAAAAAAAATATGCAATAAAATTACACTAACAGTGACATAGACCAAGATTATATTTTTAAAAAGTAAAGTTGTATAGATACCTTCTTTTCGTTTTCGTTACATATATTTCCTGAGAAACGTTTGCCGGTATCTCGCGGTTTTACCAAACGACGCAACTCCGGCCGTAGTTCTCATAACTTAGTAATTTATAATTCTGTCCAAAAACTTCCATATGAGCGGAGCCGCAGTTAAAGGTAAAGTTTGATGAAACATTTCTTGTTTCCCGGATAAAAGTCAGTGGAATTAACCCAATATGAAACAAGATATGTTACTCATTGATATATGGACATTGAACATACAGGTCAAATTATTGGATTGGTTGCACAGATATTTTTTTTGTTTCGTTGTTAATTAATATGTTATGCACATATGGAAGACTAGCGTCGGGATGTCTTTGGCCCTCCGACACATGCTGAGTATATTTTTTTCCGCGTTTTAACCCTATTTTTAATTTTAATTTATTTTTTCATGTAACTTATTTTATGTTTACCCTAAATTTAAAATATCATTGTAATGGTAGTTTGCAAAAAATTAATACGGCCGATGAAACAATCTTTTATGATATAAATGCCTTGAAGTTATTTGTGAATGGCTTTAACAACCCCATATTGACAGACAAAAACTAATAGAAGATGTTAGGATGAGAAGATCATGTTTGGCGCATTGTTTACACGGCAGATGACCATTCTAATAGCATACGCAACGTCAAATTTTGGCATGAGAAAAAAAGTTAATTGTTATTGATTAGCACACCGCACTAGTATATTCAGCCAATCAGCAGTTGTCGAATTCGACATTCGTTAAGCGAGTGATAAAGTTTACTCAGATGACATATTTTCTCGCATGAGACGACAAAAGTTTCGATACTATTGATTGGCTAATAGCACACCGCCCTCGTATTTTCTGCCAATCAGCAGCTGACGCACTGACTTCAATCGATTTTGACGTTTGTTAAGAGCACGATAAAATTTAGTCGCGTGGCGCATGCTAGGCCTGATAGTCAATCGTCAATTTTTCGCATGAGAAAGGAAAAATTAGTATTATTGATTGGCTGATAGCACACCGTACTGAATTGATAACCGCATGAAAAATTTACTCGACTATGACCGATCCTAAGCGGATATGACCTACAAGGCTGATTTTCCCATTCGTTTAGAAAGGGAATTATATAGAGCTGCCATCAGTTTAAATCAAATCAAAATATTTAATTCATATAAATCACTACATACTATAAAACAAAGTCGCTTTTTCTGCATACCCCTATGCATGCTTAGATATTTAAAACTACGCAACTGATTTTTATGCGGTCTTGTTTATTATATAGTGTGATTAAAGAGGAAGATTTTTATTTGCAATAAAGAATAGAAAAGGCAACATTTTTAGGTCGCTAGTTACTTATATAAAACTATCACCAGCCGAAAAAACCATTGAAACCGGCTTAGGCTCATCGCGCATTCATATTTCTCCCTCTGATTGTACAATGGAGTTCTCAAAACTCGATTGGCGATTTAAAATGGTCCGTCACAAAACCGATCCTAAATCAATCGGAATATCAAATCGGCGCTAACAAGGTTTAACGATGGACCCGCGACCAATTTGTGGTTTCATGCATTTTTAAATAGGTAACGATTAAGTCTGGTCGCCAGTGTAATGAAGGACATGATCGGTCTTATTGGCGGAGGAGATAATTAATACAGTTAAATGCAAAAAAAAATCTCTGCATAATTTTTCACGTCTCATATCACTGATATAAATTGATGAACTGAAATTAGAATAGATTTATAAATCCATTCTTTTGCAAACCATTTTTTTTTCTAAAATGACACTAATTATACACACAATATATTTTTTAGTCGACATTTGTAACTTTTTTACCCATAAATGCCTAAAGGGATTTTGATAAAACTTAGTAGAAAGATAAATGAGACCCTTGTTTAACATTAGGTTACTATTCATGCTGTAATAAAACGAACAAAGTCGTATACATCAGCTAGTATCTTACTAAAATTATAGACTTGAAAATTTTGTAACACTGTGTGTACGTTTGTTACTCGTTCACTAGAGAACACTAGGATACTTTCTATCCAGATAAAATGCAAACAAAGTCGCATGAAATAGCTACTAACCAATAAATAAGCGACAGAGGGCAAAAGCTATAAATTAAAATCAGTTCACGTTCAATCAACCCTACAAAGCTAACTCATACAAAATCGGGCACAGGCCTGAACCAAGATTTCGGGTCAGATACGTATCGATAAATCATTTAGTCACCTCATAAATAATAATGGGGCCTTTGGTCACGATAAAAAAACCATTACCTGTAAGGTTAATGAACGCACACTTTTGTCTAGGTCACCGGTTCTCGAAGTGTCGCATCGAGATAAGTATATTTTTATTCGTTTCATATTTTTATATGCTAGACATATGTACTCAAAATTTAACACTTAATTCTTTATTATGAATTATTTTTGTTCAGCCCGGTCAACAACCTGTGGATTTTATTCGTAAGCTGTATTTTTATCATTAGAAATAGATATGAAATTACATATTTTTTAAGACAGATAATTACATTTTATTAAATTCTCCGCAGTGTTGAGCATAAATCTGTCTTATAAGAGATAATATAATAATAAGTGTAGTTCATTAACATATTAAATAAATTAACTACACATTTTTTCCGTGAAGACCTAAAACTCCAAGAAAATATTTCTAATTAGAAAATTTACTTAAATGAGATTTCAATCATAAGAGTTTTTAAAAATTGAAGTGCTTCACGCTGCATTAGCGAAGTTTGAAATAAAATATTTTAGTTAATTAAAATAAACAGCATAAAAAACTTACTTTTTATTTATTTTTTATTTAATTAATTAATTAATTTATTAAGGGTACTAACCCTACCCTATAAACTATTGAGTTTATTTCCAAAATATATCGTGTACAGTAAAAAGCACAGTTAAAGGCATTGCACCGCCCTCGAGTCCAAGGCAGAATATAAAAAAAAATGTAACTAATTTCAAACAACTTGTATGCGATGTGATTTCAGCCGTACAAAAAAGAATTAATCTTAGTCATCCGTCAGAACTTACTATGTAAAACGAATAAAGTAATTAGGCTGAGTTGACACAAATGTTTTGGTCGTAAGTTAACGTTCAAAAACAATCATTATTCATATTTTTATCATCAATTCAACATGTGGACGTTTACTTTTCGTTACTCCGGTTAAAATAAATAACCAAACGAGAAAAGGTTTAAGTTACATACGTTTATATTACCCGACTAGGAAAAAAGCTACATGGCTAGTTTTTGTTTTACTTTAAAACAGTTTTTTTGCTGTAAACGTTTTTTGAGATCCTTTTGATGTAGCTCTTTCATTTAATACGTGTTTATTATGTATTGGTCGCACCAAAAATACTATACTTTGATTTTTTTTAATATTGGACAACATCACATACATTTCTGTGTTTCTGAGGTAGCTTAATCACTTGTGTTTCAGAGGTTAGAATGACGGTACCACAATACCCAGATTCAAGAAAATAAGTATACCATTACGTTTTTCATTTTGACCTGACTGGGAATCGAACCCGGGTCAAGCCAGGTTGTAAGTTTATTGACTAATCATTTTATTGTTATATTTTAATCAGACTCATTGATTCAGGATTATAGTAGTAACTCATGTCCACTGGTACTGGCACGGGCAAACTAAAGAATCCCTACTAATATTATAAATGCGAAAGTAACTCTGTCTGTCTGTCTGTTACACTTTCCTGCTTAAACCTCTCAACCGATTTTGATGAAATTTGGTATAGGTATACGTTGAATCTCAAGAACGGATATAGGCTACTTTTTATTAGAAAATAAGGGGGGAGGGGGGTAATACCACCTTTGAAAGTTTATATGGAAAATTTTTTATTTTTGAAGTTAGAGATATGAAATTTGGCACAAATGTAGCTCGAAACTTGGATTAAAATATATACTACTTTTTGTTTCGAATATTAGGGGAGAAAGGGGTAAAACCGACCATGAAAGGATGAGGTCCACGCGAACGAAACCGCGGGCAAATAAAAATTTGAGAACTAACTGCTCAAGGCAAAAGCGATGAGGTGTCGTTGTGTATAGATGCCCTCTAATAATGGGGTGCCCCCATTGACTTTTGTCTTTGATCTAAAGCAAGTCAATCAAGAGGTCTTTACTATATTTCTTTTTGTGTAAGCATTAGAAAGAACAAAATTTAGATTTATTGGGTTCCTTAACCAAATGGAAAAAAATAAGTCGGTCTGTCCGTATGTCACATCTACTTTTTTCCAAAAGTACAAGGAAAGTTTGTTAAATCTTGGGAAGAACGCCGAGAAGCGCATTAAGATTCTTACAGAAATATAGAAAAATGCATTAAAAATTGGGAGTTAGTTAGAAGTGAAACTCAAATACTATATCTTAACCACTGCGCCATTGAGGTCGTCAATAGTGTTTGGTCCCTTAGAATAAGGAAGCTATAAATCTTCGCTCGTTCTAGTGCTTTCACGACGTCTAGTGCTTTTAAGAGAGGTAGGGCATAGCGATTTATCGCTCGAACTAGAGCAGCCGGACTTGTGAAATACCTCCACCTTACAGAAGACCGCAGCCAAATAACAATCACTCCTGTGTTGTTGTGTTCCTGCGTGTGAGTAAGGTTTCCAGAGCTCCTGGGGGGTGCTACGTTAGTAGCAGGGGTCAAGCCTTCAAGGTAAGGGCGACAAGTCCAGTAACAGATTTATTATGCTATACTTGTCACCCTTAAGCTAGGACCTTATTACCACTTAACATCAGGTGGGATGAGGTCAATCTTGAAGTGCAGTATAAAAAAAATCATTTTGTTGCACTATAACGCTAGTAGGAACTAACACAGTGTGTTGGCGCAATTAACTGAGTTAGCGCAAGAAATTTCGCTGAGTTACCCATGTCTATACTCAGCTAATGTTCGCGGCAGAATCTCGACTCTCAAGCGCCTCTCGGCACGTTGCAAGAGCGATGCCCCAGTTCTAGAACTGAGGCCATTTTAGCCTTTTATACCCACTTTTACTAATTCCACTATTTCAAGACGCTTTGAATCGCTTTAATAATAGGTACCCGATTGGAAATTATAGTTTAAAATGTTTCGTTTGAAGTGAAAAGGCACGAATAAAAGTATTTTGGTAAAATACATATAAGACTTCTTGCCAAATATAGGGATATATTTGTAACTGCTGTCAATTTATCAGCAAATTTCTGATGAAATCAAGAGGATATCATGTAAAAAACCGAATTAAAATTCAAATAATTCAATTAATCGTGGCCAAATATAAGTCAGAATTAGATTATTTGCATGTATAGTTTAGTCAATATGGAACACCAAATTAAAAAGAAGTTACAGAGAAACTTCTTGCAAATTTGCGCTACTTCTACTAAAATCGTTATTTTTAGTAGTGGAACTCCTTTCAAATCTTAGTTTCTAACTGTATAAATAGTGAAGTGGTTTTTTTTTCTAGTGAAACGTATGAAATTACAATAATATACGATAAGCATCATACAATTGCATCATTTTACATACAGTGTCATAAATTGTGCCACGAGATGACGGTAGCAAGAACGGTTACGAAAAGATGCCAATAGTAAATCTAAGGGTCCATTTGGATGGGTGACCATTCAGATAAAACATGTCATAATCATACTTAGCTTAATCATAGGTAGTTTAATTTGCTTTATAAAGAGACTATTCATAAGTATTACTAATGTAATCTATATGAATAAAAAAGATTGACTTTGACCTATTGTTAATTACCTCATTTTAGTTTCATACGTTCCAGCTTAAGAAAATGGTGGAGACATCGGTTAAGAAATGATGCCAAAATAAAACTAAAGGTTAATTTAAAAAAAAAACTATTAATTACTCTTAAGTAGTTACTTTCAAATATCTACGCGTAACACCAAAACTTCAAATGTCTAGAGCTACGGTTTCTTACAAACAAATTAATTAATATGAAAGTCTGCATCAAACGTACACCGGCCAACTTAACCTACTGGTCGAGTTGCATCAACTTGGAAAGCAACTTACTTCGGCTGCAGTTTCTGCACTTCTAAAGACCGCTTGACGACCAGAAACAAGATTACACGACAAGCTCATGGCCGGATCTACCTATGGGCTGATTGGGCTGCAGCCCAGGGCCCCGGGGTTACAAGGGGCCCCCAGATCCCGCTAAAAAGTAGGCCATCATTTGAAAAAAATAATAGTTGTCTGTAGAATGTAGTTGAGGGGGAAATACGTGTAAAAGGTTGTTTTCATGCTGTTTTTCATTAATTTTTTAAACTTAATAATAATATTATGCATATTATGATTATGAATATGCATAGGCCCCCAAGTAGTTTCAGCCCAGGGCCCCACATATTCACGATCCGGCCATGGACAAGCTCAAATTAGCATTATTCTTTCTTCAAAGGGTAGATGATTAAATATTACTGTTTGGATTATCGGCTAGATTACAAAAAATATAATAGCCAAACCAAAACCCACCCAACTTTAAAGTGTTTGTCTAAATTGACATGGCCGGGAATTTATCTTGTGATAATCAGGCGACCACCGTGGTCAATTTTAACCGAGGGCCTTCGGGAAAGTCTTTAAATAAAGCAAGTTCAAAACTGAATATCTTAAATAGTTTTCCTTGAATCAAACAAACCCAATAATAGTTATTAGCCCAAGCTATAACACCTTCCCTGTCTTGCAAATTCTATTTGAGAATTCTGTTTCATTTAAAAACTTATTCATCACATGATGACGAGAAGATTTCAAGAATTTCCTACGGAAAACCTCTAATCCTCCCAAATGAAGTTCTCAAATAGAACCTTCGCTCCCACGAGCGTCTCATTACGTCAGTTGCGATTGTAAAATGAAACTTCTTCTAGTATTCATAGCAAGTTCCGCTTCCGGTAGAAGATAAACAGTAGCTGTAATATACGGTTTAATAACCCAAAAAAAGTTAATCTTTAGAAATGGCTTTGAAATTTCATTTCTTATGAAGAAAGTAGGCTACAGCTATTTATAGATGTGATTTGCGTATTTCACATTTGCAGGCTGCTTTTTTCTCGCCTTCGGCCGTTCCCGCCAGTCCCCCGACCATCCAGGGGAGACTAGACGGAGCGGCCCCCTAGGGGGCAGCTATCGCCGACGGCGCTATGGCCGTTATGGTTCTTCAGTTTCCCATAGCGCTGTCACTGGGCGATGAGAAGGTGGATGGGTTTTTTAGTTCGGGTAGTCCTCGCTCCTAGCGGGGGAGTCCCACACACGTCGCTGTCGTCCCCACGGCAGCGATATGGTACGAAAAGCATTTTCCCCATCTCAAAAAAAAAAGGCTGTTTTTTTCTGATGTTTTATCAAAAAACAAGGTGCACGGGAGCCTCATCTATACGACACGTCTTCCAAGTCCCAAGGGGCGATAGATAGATAGATAAACTTTATTGCACAGTAAAATTTACAGATTTTTTTTGCACTGGGGATCGTCGACCGTCTGGGGATTGACAGCGTATGTTCATGTTTTAACGTGGGGATCTTCTTATCGGTGACTACCCACTAACCTCCCCACCCCCACTTATTACGTCTCATCCCCTATGGTTAGCGCTGTCAGACAACAGATCAACTAAATTTTCCATGTCTTCGAACTCCCTTTTGGCCACCTTGTGTTATGATCCCTTTTGTCAACATCACATACTATTTCGAACAAACAGAAGAAAATCTCACAGAAGAAGTAAGGGCCTCGAACCCACGACCTTCACGTATCGCGTGTGCTGCTCTTTCAACTGAGCTAACCGCAAGTTATCGTAGGCGAGAGAGGTAGGGCATAGCAATTTATCGCTCGAACTGGAGCAGCCCGACTGGTGAAATACCTCCAACTTACAGAAGACAATCATTTCTGTGTTGTTATGTTCCTGCGTGTGAGTAAGGTTTCCAGAGCTCCTGGGGGGGGGGGGGGGGTGCTACATTAGTAGCACGGGGTCAAGCCTTCAAGGTAAGGACGACAAGTCTAGTAACAGATTTATTATGCTGTACTTGTCACCCTTAAACTAGGACATCATTACCACTTAACAGCAGGTGGGATGAGGTCAATCTTGAAGTGCAATATATAAAAAACAAAAAAAGGAGATGATTTTTTCCTATTGTATTAATCTTTTAGCCTTATTTTGTTTTTTTTTTCTTTTCTTTATTCGTTTTTGCATCGACGTTAATAAATTTTAATGATAACTCAAAATATATGTGTCTAGTGAATTGCACCCATATGGAGAATGCACTTTGCACCAATGCAAAAACTAATTTCGCCTCGAGTTTCACGGGACGCTTTCACGAGCTTATCAAGCGCTGTTAGCTTTCATCCATCAGCCCAAAACAAAGTAATCTACTTCGTTAGCTATGCCAGCACATAAAGGCTATGCTAGCATAGCTTTTGAAGTTGAACAGTCTTTGAACTAATTCTCTGTGGAATTGTATGTACGTAACTACTGCGAACTAGAGCTGTCTACCTATTGTTAGTATTGAAACTAGCGATATTTTTGTATTCAATGGTATTGATTTAAGTAGTATCTTTAGCGTCAATAGTATTAGCTCCGATAATATCGATATTGTCCAGCAAATGTTAAGGGCATTACTATTATAGTATCGATCGCTCATATCATCGAACTACTTCCGGGTTGCGGAGGATAGGGAGGCCAGCAACGAAACACCGAGGTCCTCCTTTTCCTCCGCTATCTCCTTGCGGGCTTGCCGCACAGTGCCACCTGCTCTCCGCGGCTCAACTCGGGATCCGTCTTCGCCTCACCCTGTGTGGTATCGGAGGCTAGGTGACAAGGCCAGCCTCAACGTCCCGGACCACAGGGTTACTGAGCCCCTCCGTCGAGGCAAGGTGGCAACCCAGCGGGGGGGAGGAGAAGACATCTACTCTAGCCATCCGGGTCATCCAGCAAAACTCCTCTACCGACGCCAAAACACCCCGTTTTCGCCTCCTCTCTTCACAAAACCCACTCCAACTTCGTTTGCGTAACTGTAACTTGCAGTGCCCTAGTAACACAAATATGTGATCCACACGCAAACATTTAATTGGCAGGCTGTGATAGCCTGGCAGAAGCCCAACTAAACCTGACCCAGGCGTAACCCAGGGTCAAACGGGGCCGCTGGTTAGCCATCAAATGTAAAACGGCCATCTTGGATTTATTCCAAATACCTACGGTTATTGTTGTACCGAGATAACGGTGGTTTAGGAAATGGTAGCCTTTATTTTTATGTCATGCCTGTAGATTTTGGAACGAAAACTGTGAATGGGCTGTTTCGTAAGTCCACTGTAGAGATGCGACTGTAGGTCTGTTTGACGACCTCAGTAGCTGATAGGCGAGCGGGCTGGATTTAGGTGTTGCGCCATCTCTAAGGTCCCGCGTTCGATTCCCGGTCTAATCATGGGAAACGAACTTTTTATATTCTCTCGGATCTGGACGTTGCGGTACCGTCGTTGTTTCTGTTTTCTGTAACACGAGTACTTAAGTTCAAATGACCACGGAATCAAATGAATGTGATGTCGTCCAATATTTTTTAATAATTATTTATTTATTTTATAGGAATACCTTAAATCCAAACACATGAAGTGTCTCTATTACCCAGAACCTCTCGCATACTTCACGTAAAAAATAAAACCCCACTTCTTATAGTAAAAGAGAATTGATGCATGATCACTCCTGGATTCCTTGCAAAATATGTTGAAAATCACATTAGTTTTTATATATCTCCTAGGTTTATGTCATGCGTTTAGTATGTACTGCAATTAAATTTACAATCCAAGTCCGTCTAACTTTGAAGATATGATACAATTAAATTCACTAAGCCTTGGTCTGGTTATTCTAACTAAATTTAGTTGTTAAATCTTTGAAGACCACTCAGTTTAAGCGCTAGTCACTGTTGTTATTCAAGACGTCTCCAGTTGCAGTTCTGCAATACTGGGAGCACTAGAGATTATATCTTGAGCTAACATATTATGTACATGTAAAATATTATGTATCCGATGTACAAGCTCAAATTAAAGATGACTCTATTAAAAACAATGGTAAACCATTGTCCGTCAGTTAGATTTTCAACAGACATTTTATGTTCCAACAAACAAAAAAAATATGATAATACAGTGCGTCAAATTTCAGTGGACGTCACTATTTCGTGAAAAATGTGCGTAGAAGTGACGGGGCGAAACTTAACGCAATATATCTTAATACTTATTTGCTTTGCATAATAAATGACAAAATATGACGTCTCTTATATATCTTGATCATCTAAATGTTAGGCCTAATAAAATGCTTAGTGATCGATTAAAATCTATGTGATCAACGTCATTCGGTCACTTCATACATGCAGCTAGTGATTTCGTTTACTAACAAGGCAATATCGCTTTCAGTCCTGAGATAAAACCGTTTTTGATATTTGGCTACACGTCTAGAACATGAAACAGTAGAACGCTCCGTTTTCCAGGTATCCATGGCAATAAGGTTGAATTTTGGACAACATTTATAAACTTAACACCCAAATATCTCGAAACAAAAAGCAAATGACGTTTATCATTTTGCAGTGTACCCTTTATATGTGACAGACATTTGAGAATCGGTCTCTTTAAATAAATAAATATTGGACAACATCACATACATTGCTCTGATTCTGTAGTAAGTAGCTTAACCACTTGTATTATAGATATAAGAACGGCGGTATCATAACACCCAGACCCGAGATAATATAGAAAAAATTGTTTCACATATTGACCTGACCGGAGATCGAACCCGGGACCTCAGAGATGGCGACCGCAAAGTCTCGTCTCTCGGCTATGGATGTCATCAAGGAGGTTATTGGTTACAAAACCTTTTTTTGAAGTGGGCTACAAATGCCGAATTCATGGATTAATCTTACCCTGCTTAATATTACTAACACTTTAATCAACTCTGTATTTACCTCCTTCGTTTTATATTTAGCGCGTTGATTGCCTGTCCTAGGTCTCCAGGTCAGAGGTCATTCAATGGCGCTTACATCAAGTATTTATAGTTTTCCAACTTTCAAAAAGAATTCACCTTGAACTTGCTGAGAGAAAAAGCTTCGCTTTGAAATGTATTGAGTTTTGCTTAAGTAAAGTAAAGTAGCAAAAAAAAAATTTAACTACCTAGTATAAGGGAACATTGTTACATTGAAAAGAGTAAGTGTCGATTTCTTGCCGGTTCTTCTCGACATGATCAACATTCCGAACACGGCGGTAAAATACTTAATTTGTACTGACTATTCATAAGTGCTTTTGTAAAGTTTACATGAATTAAGATGTTTTCTATTCTATTTTGCTATTTGCTGAATTTACTATTTTTTTCATAATACTTAAACTTGTGCATAGGTAAGTTTATAGATTTCCATATGTGCTCCATAAGCTTACAAAATGAAAACAGCAGTAGTTATTTTCTTTAAATAGAACATCTTAATGTTAGTACCCACTTTACAGCGCTGGTTGTGGTTAATTCAGTTTTTCATGACCTAAATAACTAGGTGGTGCAATGCGTGATGTAAAAATAACAGTGACGTCACAAATGCACTTCCACGCTAAACCCTAGCGGCTCATAAAATTTGATTTTGCAATTAGGTCTTACTTACGCCTAAAGAACGCCACGCCACGTACGGTGTTACTCCAAAAATATCTAGTAGTACAGACAATTAGAGCAGTAATTACATATATGTCGCCCCAAAGCTTTCTTAAATTAGATACAATATAAGTTTGACGACCTCCGTAGTCGAGAGGCGAGCGGGCCTTTCCATATTCCTATCTATATTTTCCATGACAATATATATATATATGTATTGTTTCGGGTCTGGGTTTTGTCGTACCATCGTGGTTTCTGATTTCTGGAACACAAGCGCTTAAACTACTTTACACAGAATCAGAGCAATGTATGTGATGGCCAATATTTATATTCATACTAGCTGTGCCCGCGACTTTGTTTGCGTGGACTACATCCTTTTATGGTCGGTTTTACCCCTTTCTCCCCTAATATTCAAAACAAAAAGTAGTCTATATTTTAATCCAAGTTTTGAGCTATATTTGTGCCAAATTTCATATCTCTAACTTCAAAAATAAACATTTTTCCATATAAACTTCCAAAGGTGATATTACCCCCCTCCTCCCCTTATTTTCTAATAAAAAGTAGCCTATGTCCGTTCTTGAAATTCAACTTATACCTATACCAAAATTCATCAAAATCGGTTGAGAGGTTTAAGCAGGAAAGCGTAACAGACACACAGACAGACAGACAGACAGAGTTACTTTCACATTTATAATATTAGTAGGAATTTATTTATATTATATGAAACCAATAGTATCGATACTATAGATAGTGGTTTTAATTTACAGCAACTATACTTTATAATATATTATAGGATATATATTATATATAGGCAGATTTTTTTAAATGGAAACAATTTAGATATTATTGAAATTATTATAAAACAGATAGTTAGTTTATTCTTCTTGACAAACATTGATAGTATTTTTGATGCAATAGCCTGGTAAACTATTGATATAATAATTGGTGACGTCATCTATCGATAAGAACTATCGAGCGTACATAGTATCTACCATGGAATCATATTTTCATGCTAAAACATTTTAGTCCGTAAAATTTTAGGAATAAAACAGTTTTACATTACCGTCACCTACTCATATTGTACAAGAGACAAAGAGTGTTCTTGTCTCCGAAGAAAGTAGCAGCTCATGAAAATGTAAAGAGCAACACGATTCTTACATACAAGTCATTAGCGAGAGACAGAGGCAGAAACAAAAGCGGGGCTTTAGAACTTTTAACATTAGCTAAGTCTTTTACTCCGTCTGAAGATAGTATGAAAAACCGGCCAAAAGCGTGTCGGGACACGCTCAGTGTAGGGTTTCGTAGTTTTCAGTGCATCACAATACTTAAGTATTCCCACTTAAAGAAAGCAGATACATTAAGAATACAAGTAATATGTAAAATAAGAAAAAAAAAATGCTAGCATATACGCTTAAATTACAACTTTAAAAAAATATTTTTCCAAAAATTTCAAAAACTATTGAAAATTTTTTTGAACCTGATGGAGGTTCAAAAAATTTTTCCTGGAAAGCCTTTATGCAGTTCTATATTCTAGATTTTTTTCATAGCTTTTTAAGTTTTGGTTCAAAAGTTAGAGGGGGGACGGGACACAATTTTATTTTCTGTAGGAGCGATTATTTCCCAAAATATTAAAATTATCATAAAATGGTTTTAGTAAACCCCTGTTTATTTTTAAATACCTATCCAACGATGTATCACATGTTGGGATTGAAGTTAAAAAAAAATCACTCCCCAATTTACGTGTAGGGGGGGGGGGGAGGGGGTACCCTACAATAACATTTTTTTATTTTTATTTTTGCACTTTGTTGACGTGATTAATATACATATTTGTACCTAATTTCAGCTCTCTAGTGCAATCGGTTTCTGAGATTATCCTCGGACGGACAGACAGACATGGCGAAACTACGAATAAACTACGAAACCCTAAAAAACGAATGTTTAGAAACTGCTGAAATTATTTTTTGGCATAAAGAAAAATGGAGCATCTTTTAAAGACGATCTTATATGATAAACATTTAAAATAAGTTAATAGGTCAAAACGGGACAGCATTTTTATTAAGTAGTTAATATGTCACGAGCTGACTTAGAGTCAGGTCGTGACCACGGTTGGTGCAACCTAACCGAAACGTCGGGCAGTAAGTAGTTCGTATTAACTACTTAATAATTAGGTAAAAAAAACCTTTTTAAAAACAAGCTTTTATTTATATGCCCTAAAAAGAAAAAATAACTTTAAAACTAAAACTTTTACCGTTAACTTATAGTGTTATTTCAAATTTAACACATTTGACAAAAGTGCTCATCAAGACAAATCAAACGAGCCCAAACTCGATGAGGCTGTCTCCTTGGATTACAGAGTTCCTATGGTCATCTTCCTCGTACATCATCAGACCCTGAATATCGTCATCTAATAGAAAAGTACTCATTAAAACGAATCAAACGAGCCCAAACTCGATGAGACTGTGTCGTTTCATTACCGAGTTCCTATGGCCGTCTTTCCCGTACATCATCAGATCAGCTCTACGTCAGAAAAATATTGCATTGTCATCCGATTTACAAATGCATGCAAAATTTCAGCTTAATTGGTAAACGGGAAGTGGCTCAAACTTAGCTCGCAAGATTTTATTACAGGCAAGCAAACATCGGGATAGGGGAAACTAAATAAAAGCTTGCAAAAAATGGTGTCGCGTTTTGACCCGTTAATTTATTTTGAATAAATAAATAATAAATAAATGCGCCAGACAATCACACCAATCACCTGGTCTCAAACTAAGGTTTTCCCTTGTACTATGAGTACCAGACGACGGATACTAACTGGGGGCGTCATCCCAGCACACCCAGACCCAAGTCGATTGAGAAAAGTTCGTTCTCCAAATTGACCTGACCGGGAATCGAACCCGGGACCTTACGCGCTTTGGGCGCCTACCTTAGCCACTGCGCCACCGAGGTCGAGATTTTGAATGTTTATAATATAAGGTTGTCTAGTAGAAAGGATGTAGCGCGTAAGAGACCAGGCGTTGTTCTGCAAACAAATCTCTTACGATTCGCTGCTACACCGCTTCGAGTGAGCACTTGTTTGAACACGTACTCGCTCATATTGCACTCGCCATACGCACGTATTACGCTACGCTTACGTAACTACGCTGTGAGCGAAAGGGCTTACGTTGTAGACCTGTCTATTCACTGTAAAAAATCGATCTCTGAGTCGATTCGAATCGAACATACTAGAATCGATTCTTCATTAAATCGAGGATTGAAAGATCGATTATCGATTAACCGCGGCAATTGCAAACATGTCTTATAATCTAATATACATTTTTTTCTAAGTATGGGGAACCCCAACAATTTATTGCTTTTTTTTTCTATTTTTGTATGAAAATCTTAATGCGGTTTTCTAAAAACATCTGCTTAGCAAGTTTCCACAGTATAGCTCTTAAAGTTAAGGAAAAAAAGTGGCTGTGACATACGGACGAACAGACATTACGAATCCATAAGGGTTCCGTTTTTTGCCATTCGGCTACGGAACCCTAAAAACGAGTGAGTCATAGACACATGGACTATGGAGGTTTAAACACCTATGTACCGTCCACAAATAGGGTTTCAATGTTCGTATGAGTTTTTTAAAATGTAAAATCTACTGCTTAACTATACCGGTGAAATTATAAACTTATGAAATTATAATTTAACTTTTATCGATAGATTCTGCTTATCTGCCCAGATATCATCTATCAGTCACATTATAAGTGAACTGATGCTTAGCAAAGTGGTTTGTTATCCTTCCCCATAGTAGGATCCTAAGTTTAATCTCCTACAAAGTAGTGGCGCCACAAAATACGCTATTTAGGCCATTACTTGGCCGAGACTTGTTTCATTCTTCGTACGTGACTTTGTCTAAATCTCTTTCGCTGTATCCGAGGCGCGATTTCGCGAATTGTGGAACACAGCTAAGGCTGTGGATATAATGTATAAATAACACATTGATAGGTATATACCTAATGACATCAATTTATTGTTTATACATTGGGTAGATGAGTGTTCAGATATTATTGGTTAGCTGTGTGTATAGAAATTATTGACTAGCATCTGCTTAGATATTACTGAAGTAGTGAATGTTCAAATATTAATGGTAACTTGTAGTGTATGGAACTTATTGACATTTTAAACTGTTCAGAAGTATTTGGTCACTTTGTCTGCTCCGATATATCTGACGGCGACTGTACACCAAGCAACTGGTATCAAATTATTTTCCCATTATAATTTTTTACCTAATAATATAACATGAAAGTCACCGCCAAGAATGCTCGTGGTATTAAGTCCATCTGATGTAAATTTTTACAATACATTTTTAAATAAATAAAGTTTGTTTCAAGTGTGGATGCTAACACCTCTTCTACACAAACAATACGAAATGGATTTTAATGAAAATTGGTATCTAGATTCATTAAAGACTATAGTTCCACATAAAAAACTTTTTATGTCGCGAGAAGCTAAAGCAATATGCAGAAATGGACTACAAAATCTCGAATACATCCGAAATTAAAAACCTTTTAATTCATTTAGATTACATCCGTGATGTATATCCCTACTAATATTATAAATGCGAAAGTAACTCTGTCTGTCTGTCTGTCTGTTACGCTTTCCTGCTTAAATCTCTCAACCGACTTTGATGAAATTTGGTATAGGTATACGTTGAATCTCAAGAACGGATATAGGCTACTTTTTATTAGAAAATAAGGGGGGGAGGGGGGTAATACCACCTTTGAAAGTTTATATGGAAAAATGTCTATTTTTGGAGTTAGAGATATGAAATTTGGCACAAATATAGCTCAAAACTTGGATTAAAATATAGACTACTTTTTGTTTCGAAAATTAGGGGAGAAAGGGGTAAACCCGACCATGAAAGGATGTAGTCCACGCGAACGAAGTCGCGGACACAGCTAGTAGTATATATAAACCAAATGACGCAACCTCTTCTACTTTTAACTCATCCCAGAGTTAAAACGTAAATCTCCGTCCGTGTATCCTCGCCTTAGTCATCGCGACAGAAGGCTTTGCGGCGGACGAGCGCCGCTAATGCGGGTAGTTCAAAAGCCGCGCTTTTGTCTCTATCCCTGTCTGCCAGCTAATGACTTGTTTATTGCTGCCGTTATCGATTCTTACGTAATTCATAAAAGTTCAAATGCTTAAGTAAATAAATCCGCCAAGCAATACCAATCAAATTGAAACAGAACTATTTCATTTTCTCTTGCGGTTTCGGGATTTATTTATTTAAGGACCAACAAAGCACACACCATAATTGAAATTATCTTAAAAATAAAAATACATTTCTATAGTGTTGCCTTACTTAAAGGCTGCCACGATATGCATCCATACTATAATATTATAAATGCGAAAGTAACTCTGACTGTCTGTCTGTCTGTCCGTCTGTTACTCTTTCACGCCTAAACGGCTGAACGTTTTTTAATGAAATTTGGTATATGTATACGTTGAATCTCAAGAACGGACATAGGCTACTTTTTATTAGAAAATAAGGGGGGATGGGGGTAATACCACCTTTGAAAGTTTATATGGAAATATGTTTATTTTTGAAGTTAGAGATATGAAATTTGGCACAAATATAGCTCGAAACTTGGATAAAAATATAGACTACTTTTTGTTTCGAATATTAGGGGAGAAAGGGGTAAAACCGACCATGAAAGGATGTAGTCCACGCGAACGAAGTCGCGGGCACAGCTAGTAAGAAATAAAAATAAAAACAATACAAACACTTTAACCACTGGTAGCATGCGCCACCAGGGTGCGCTTAATTTTTGGTAGTGAGTCCTACTCACTATCGTTGATATTATGTCCTGATAATATCAACGATATCTGAACGTGACAATCGGCTGAATCGTGACTGTATCCTATTCATAACCAGAGAAATTGCCCAGATTCGTTCTTTGGTTCAAACGGTAGGTATCTAGAAAGCCGCGCAATTTTAAAAGGATACATTGTAATTAACTTAGTGTAGTAAATTAGAACAACATCACATACATACATACATTGCTTTGATTCTGTGGTAAGTAGCTAAAGCACTTGTGTTACAGAAATCAGAAACAACGAAGGTACCACAACACCCAGACCCAACAACGACCAGAACAGTCGATACCTATTGATTGAGGATTGAAATCATGACTTTCACGTATCGCGTGCTGCTCTTCAGACTCGTTTAATTTAGTAGGATGCCAATATGTCTTCGATTACGTGGTTTATTTTATTTATTTATTTATTTATTTATAGATAGAGTTACCAACATAAGATACAGTTTTAACAAAGTAAAGGTATAACTAACAATAATGTTTAAAACTAACTGTTCTTAAAATTATAGGTAACTACGGCATGCAATAACGGCATTTAAAAACTTTATTGCACAAAAAAGTACAAAAGGTGGACTTAATGCTAGGAGCATTCTCTACCAGTCAACCTTCAAACATTGAAAACCATCGAAAACATAAAGACGTTTGTTAATTATTTTTTGTTAATTTTTTTTGGATCCCCTGCAGCTTTGGCTTGTCTTTTGAAAATACCTTTTAAAAAATAGCAATGTGTCGGGACCCCACGGACTAAGGGTTTCAGCCGCAAAAGCAACAAAAACATAATTTTTTTTTATTTCTATATATTTAGTGCCTTTCCAATTTTCAGCTGCCGCTGCTGCTTTGATTATGATTATGATACGTTCTTATGACAAAATTACGCTAATTGTCGAGGGTTGTATTTAGTTAAGAATAAAACCACTAAAATTAGGTTAAGAATAATAAATAAATAAATAAATATTGGACAACATCACATACATTGCACTGATTCTGTGGTAAGTAGCCAAAGCACTTGTGTTACAGAAATCAGAAACAACGAAGGTACCACAACACCCAGACCCGAAACAATATAGAAAAGTTCGTTTCCCATATTGACCCGACCGGGGATCGAACCCGGAACCTCAGAGATAGCGCGACGCCAAAGTCCGGCACGCTTGCCTCTCGGCTACGGAGGTCGGAGGTAAGAAAAGTAAATACAACACCATCCGAGCATTCATGACGACCGCCGTGGCCAAGAGGCGAACAGGGCGGATTTTGGCGTCGTGTTATCCCTGAGGTCCCAGGTTCGATTTCCGGTCAATATGGAAAACGTTATTGTCTTTATCATCTCGGGTTTGGGGTTTTATGGTGCAATCATTGTTTTTGATTTCTATAACACAAGTGCTTTAAGAACTCCCGACAAAATCAGAGCAATGTATGTGATGAATCTTAGAGAAACCAAATGTTTGGACCTATATATAAATATATATATATATATATAATACACTGTTTTATATATTTTAATGTTAAAAAAGTTTTTGTCTGGTAGGTACTCATGATTTTATGTTGCTATCCTAATGATAAAAGGTAGAAAGAACTCCATAGTCAGAAGAAAAGTATTTCGGAACCTTAAAACCAGAGACTTAAGAATCAGAGCAAAGTATGCGATGTTGTCCAATATATTTCACAGTGCAATCCGTATCTCTTGTTCAATATAAAGAGATACAATTTTCAAACGTTTCTCCCGACACCTGTAACTTGTGTCTTGTGTGGACCATAAAACAGTAACTACGTGGCGTCTCCGTGGATTGGTCGCATCCGGCTCGTTTCAATTTACGAGTATTAAGCCACGGAACATGCCAATCCGTCGAGAGAAGTGGATTTCATATACAAGGAATTTTATCATCAATCTAGGATTCGACAAATATATACATATATAAAAGAAAGTCTTGTTAGTTTCACTATTTATAATTCAATAATGGCGATACCGATTTAGCTGAAAATTGGTTGAGAGGTAGTTTAGAACCAGGAGAAGAACATAGGATCATTCATGCCATTCAACCGCAATCCAAAATCTGTTTATTTAGCTATTGCCCCTAAGTGAAATACCTCCACCTTACAGAAGACCGCAGCCAAATAACAATCACTTCTGTGTTGTTGTGTTCCTGCGTGTGAGTATGGTTTCCACAGCTCTTGGGGGGTGCTACATTAGTAGCAGGGGTCAAGCCTTCAAGGTAAGGGCGACAAGTCCAGTAACAGATTGAATATGCTGTTCTTTTCGCCCTTAAGCTAGGACCTTATTACCACTTAATATCAGGTGGGATGAGGTCAATCTTGAAGTGCAATATAAAAAAAGGCGGAACTGACTTAACATAAAACTCTCTACTCTACTCTACTTTTAGTTTTTAAGAAACTACATGTAACATCATTACTTACTTATGGAGTGCAATAAATAATAATATGAAAATGAATTTGTTGGGTTAGCTGTTAAACATATTATTGTACAAAAGAGTCGAAACACCATTAGTATATGTATTGCACCCGTGCGAATCCGGGGCGAGTCGCTAGTAAATAATAAAATAGGTTTACTTATAGTCCAAGCAGACAAAATTTGATTACTACCTACTAATTATAAAGCTGAAGATAGAAAGTTATATAGATAAGCTTTTCTACTATATAAAATAAGTCGGGTTTTCCTTCCAGAACGCACGAACCGATTTCCACGGTTTTGCATTCGTTGGAAAGGTCTCGGGCTCCGTGAGGTTTATAGCAAAGAAAATTCAGGAAAAATTTTAACAGAAAAGCGGGAAAAATCCTCTCAGGCTCTGATCTCTAGTGTAATATAGAAATACTATGCAAAAACTAGATAACGAGGTAGGCTGACATTAAAATGGTCAGTATATTTGTTTTGTTTCTAGTTTGGATAACGCCTGGTTCTAATATTTGAAAAACGATCCGTTCTAGTTACGATTACCTAGTTAAAATTAAACGAGGCGTAAGATAGATAGATAGATAGATAGATATACTTTATTGCACAAAAACTTTACAGAAATAGGTTTTGATTGATTATAGTACAATTTAGGCGGTCTTATCGCTAGAAAGCGATCTCTTCCAGACAACCTTAAGGTAGAGGAAATAGTAGATGGCAAGAAATGGGTACGGCCGTGCAACATTAATAAAGTTTTATTTCTTGAATTATATTCATAGTATAGCATTATAAACATACATTAACTCATAGATATATAACATAATATATATATGTAAGCTAAAAACCGACGGACGACTGATGACAGCTGGTATGGAAAGTAAATTTTGGAGCGGTATTAACAACTGTAGTGGGTTGGACAAAAACTGATAGTCATTTTTGACACATAACGAATCGTAAAATATTGGAACTGGGCGTAAGACATTTTCAGATTGCTCACCTAAAGTGATATGTTTCGCTGTCGAAAAGGCATGTAAATAGTTCCGGCCATGTCGATGTGCCGCCCTTTCAAGAGTGACGGTAGAAGAGGACATATGAATGTGTATTTTACACCATTGACACTACCCACTTTCATATTTATTTTTTGTGTAGGTAAATTAAAGTATCATAATTTATTTATTTTTTGTTAATGAAAACCCAAAACGAATGGGTACGTTACTGTGCAACCTCGCTGGCGTCCGTGCGTAATCACTCGGCAGGACTCACTGAAAACCAGCGTCATGGCCTGAGCCGTGGGCCATGACTTATGCTGAGTGAGGCCCTTTTATTTGGGACATTACGCCTTGTCATATATATATATATATATTTTTGTTGTTATCTCTTTGTCTCCTCTATGTATATGTGTACTTATATGACAATGTTGTGATGTCTTAAAGTAATAAATGTTTCTTTCTTTCTTTCTTTATTGCGCAAAAGTTCGGGCACTAATATGGTATACCAAGTATTGCAATATAGGGTGATGTCAATGAGATTGGTCACAGACAAAACACATACGAAAGGATGGCAAAGGATTATGAGTCACGAGTGACCAAAGTATTTTACCTCCTTTAAAAAGTATCTTGGTTGTAGCGGACTCAATGCTGCTAAATGAATTCACGAGCTGGGTGCATGCTTTGACAAAGATAAACAAAAAGAAACGTTGATGAATATCTCACAACCTGAGGTACAAAATACATTGCAGCGTAAGCTATATTTTGAAGAAGACGGTTTTGAAAGCAAATGGAAAGTACATTTTTAAACTCACAACATTCATTAAGATTTTCAGCAGAGTAGTTGGAAAGAGGTCATTCTAGTCGCAAAAAAGTTATCATTTTCTTTTCATTAAAATTTACGAAACCTAGAAGCTAGAGTATGTACACTTTCTTAAAAAAGCTGTTTTTAATGTACTTATTCGTATGTGTTGTAAACCTAAAGGTCGGTATATTTGTATGTACTAATGTACTAAGTAATGCAGAATCTTTTTCTGAAAGTCAGGGCCATTTAACTCCTGACCAACCAATGGCCGTGGGTTCCACTAGGAAAATAAAAATGAGATAAACATAAATATTGTTTGCTGAATCTGAATTTTGGTATGCGTGTTAAATAATTTGGTTGAATCTGGTTTCCATAACAAATGCGCTACTTACGAGTAGTTTGGGTTCAAGTTGATGCTATCTGACGATAATAAAAAGTATATTTTATATTAACTGAACAAAACTATACATGAAAATATTAAGTTATAATTTCATATTATTTTCCGGTCATTTACTAAATAAAAAACATGGTTTTGTTCAATTTCGATTATCAACAATTAAAGTACTATAATTATTATTCATATAAGTAAATATAAAATATATCAATCAACAGAATATTAATGAACTGTCTTTATAATAAAATCATGATATTAAAAAAAAGTGTGTATATTTTGCGTTAATCTACTATGGCATCGATCTTTATATCAGATTCCATCTGAATGCATTTGGTAGACATCCATATATTCTCAAAAACCTCCACTTTTATAGTATTAGTCGGATTGCAGTTATTATGTCGTCTCCTTTAAATAGCACTGAAGTTTTGACTCGCAAGTTGTTTGGAAAGCTCGCTCACAGAATAAGCACCTAGGGCTCCTCGGGTTGAGAGAATTTCCCTTTAAAATGAATCTGGGTACTATTGGCAATGAAAAAAAGGCAGGGCTATATAGACAAAAATATAAGAACAAAACAAAACTTTGACCCAGTTGTGCCGACCTACGACATTAACTACAAGTCGACACAAATACAGCGTCAGCAGAATTGGCATAGTGAACAACGCTCAATCCAGCCAATCAATTTGATTCTACATCGCGATGTCAGAGTTATCGTGGCCACCAACTATATATATAACAAACCAAAATTGGTAGGTGGTCCTTGGTCCCCGAGCAGGTAACACCTAGCTCGGCGGAAGCCCTTCCATTTTTAGTAAAGAACATACGTTCCTTGTAGAGTAGACACCGGTACATATTCATAACCATCTTTACTATAAGGGCACACGTTGCCTTTTTCCAGGGCCTCTATTTTTAGGGGGCCCCACACGACACACCCCAAAAATTTATCTTACAAATTTGGTCACACTTTTTTTGGAGAAGTGTGTGATTCGACAGACGCGCCGATAAAAACCGTTATCGTAATTGTAACCAAAAAAATCAGTAGTATTCTGATGTTCTTAATGAAATTCGAGTATTTCATCATACTGTATTTGTAAATAGTCATAGGTAGTAAAAAATGTTTGTATAGTTCACTTATTTACCTCCCAAAAGGGCCGCGAATTCTAAAGTTAGTTTAATCTGTCTAGCCAATTCCATAATCTTCGAAGGCCAGACTGTTGGCACCACATTCACTTCGAGAGCCTAGATCCCGTAAATCGTGTACGGAACCTCCACCAAAGACCGGAGAGCGCACTATTTTTATGGACCCATTTCACGTGAAATATTCGCTCCTTGCAAAATTGGACAACACTGGAGTCGTGAGACTTAAAAGGGGTCCAAGTTTTGCGTTACCCGTCTTAGAATAAAATAAAAATATTGTATAGAGAGTAAAATTAATAATAAAAGGTTGGATTTGGGAATAGGAAATTATAAATTAGGTGATGAGTTAATAACTAGTGATCACAAGATACATGAGCTACTGGAAAAGTTAGAAACTCTCTGTCACAAAAAAAAAATACTGAAATTAGTTTTACAGACATTAAGTACTATTAGGGCGGACTTATTGCTAGAAAGCAATATCTTCCAGACAACCTTTAGGTAGAGGAAATAGTAGATATCGAGAAACGTATACGGTCGTGCAAAATATTAACAGAAAACATAAGTTCCAACTTTAATATAATATAATAAATTGAAGATTTTCGAGTTTCAATGAAAACATATAACTATGTTCATTATTGGCCTAATTGAATAATAGTTAGCGGTTGGATGTTGACCAAAAGTTGTAGGTTACAATCTCCACCAAGGAGTTCGATCTCCACTGGACTAAAACAATTTGTGTGCACAAAGTCACATGGCGTAGTTTATTTTTGATCATAATAGCCAAGTGAATGAATTTTCGAGCATTAAATATTTGGATTCCTTGAATTCGATCCATGGAAGCTACAATGATTTTTCACAAAGAAAACACCGTTCCTATGATATCCTTTATTATTTGGTATTGAGTTTCAATAAAATCTGTGGATAATTGAATTCAAAACTCTAAGTGGCCTGTACAGTTCAATAGCTTCTCAACTTCTAGATGAACAAATTAACCCGAGAGAATAATAAGTTCACAGAATAGACTTTACCTTGAATAATTTGCCCTTCAAAAGTCCTTGAAAATGGTAAGCCTTTACCGGGATTAAAGTTGTAATCCTATCTATAAATTAGCCTTTAACGGTTAAAATTTGTAGTGCCGGAGGAGGTGTAATTCGAAAAGAGAGTAAAGTTTTAGATTTATGAAATGGTTAAGCAGTTCTTGAAATTTTAAAGGCATTTTTTCAATTATCTTAAGAGCCCAGATTTGTTCGATACCTTATTTCTGAAAAACATAGTCAAGTCAAAATCTTTTTAATAAGACTTACGAATCACTGACAAATGTGTGGTGCAACCTTCGTTTCGGAATCTGTAACTACCGAAAAGGTACCGGCAAGAAACTCAGTAATTTTTTAACAACAATAGCTTAAATTTTAACTAATTAGGCACCACCAAACTTATTACAATGGTGTAGGCCATTAAGAATAATTTATTTAGATATACCTAGATACTGTCAACAGCAAGTCACGGTAAGCAGCTTGATTTGAGTTCTTAAGCGCCCGACATAGTACTTTTTTATATTGCACTTCAAGATTGACCTCATCCTAAACATTTAAAATAATTTAACGGGTCGTCTACTAAATAAAAATGGTGTCGCGTTTTGACCCGTTAAATTATTTTAAATGTTTAAAATGGAACGCGAAAGTCTTAAAATTTATATTGACCTCATCCCACCGGATGTTAAGTGATAATGAGGTTCTAGCTTACAGGCGACTAGTACAGCATAATAAAGCTGTTACTGGACTTTTCACCCTTACCTTGCTCAAACGCAGGACCACAACAATACCGATGTGTTTTGTTATTTTGTGGCGGACTTCTGCAAGGTGGACTTATTTCACCAGTCGGGCTGCTCCAGTTGGACCGATCGATCGCTAGGACCTCTCTTAAAAGTACAAATTCCAAAGTGTGTAGTCTTTTGTTTGTGAAAGGTGATAAAGGTGGTTCAATGTAGATATTACTTAGCCATTTTGCCTGTTACAAAAAATGAAAATCTGGCAGATCTAGGCTACCAGTTTAATTATTCTTGGACATTACAAACTCGTCTCTTAGTGCAAAAGTTTAGTATTTACGAGACTCGACCCCTAATCTCGTTCCACTTGAACGACACCAATCCTTTAAGGGGAGAAGATTATTTGTCTTAGGAAATCTAATTTTCTGCCACTCTGAGCATTTCTGTTGTATTAATGAATTATAAATCATTAAGCTTGCCGGTCTGTCGGATTTAGGTGATATTCGATTTCAGGCTTCTTAAAATTACCTACTTGTATTTTTCGGCTTTGATGATATTTTGTGGTGTTTTTTTATTTTACACTTCAAGATTAGCCTCATCCCACCTGATGTTAAGTGGAAATGAGGTCCTAGCTTAAGAGCGACAAGTAGAGCATAATAAAGCTGTTACTGGACTTGTTGCCCTTGAAAGCTTGAACCCTGCTACTAATGTAGCACCTCCCAGGAGCTCTGGAAACCTTAGTCACATACAGGAACACAACACCGAAGTGATTGTTATTTGGCTGTCTTCTGTAAGGTGGAGGTATTTCACCAGTCAGGCTGCTCCAGTACGAGCGATAAATCGCTATGCCCTGCCTTTCTTAACTTTCTTTAGTTTAGTTAACTTTCTTTGTACACACTTAATGAGAAAAAACTACTAAAAAGCAAGCTATTGACTAAGTACAGTCCCTATATCGAACTAACATTAAAATGATTTAAAATGTACAAAATTCTGTAACTTAACCATAATTGAAATTTATGGGTAAGTCAATATTAGTGGATTGGTATGAAAGTATGGCAACTTACTCTTATCTATATTTATTTTTCAATAGATATCGGACTTTTTGGAAATAAAAGCCAAACTAAACGATTTTAGGTCTTATGTCCGCGAAATACGGGCGGTACAACGTGTAAAGACTAAAATGATTTCGACCGTACATTAAAATGGCTTCAATCAAGTAAAAACAATAATAAAAACACAGACACAATAATAAATAAATATTGGACAACATCACATACATTGCTCTGATTCTGTGGTAAGTAACTAAAGCACTTGTGTTACAGAAATCAGAAACAACGACCACAACACCCAGACCCGACACAACACAGAAAAGTTCGTTTCCCATATTGACCCGACCGGGGATCGAATCCAGAACCTCAGAGATAACGCGATGCCAAAGAGTACGTTCGCCTCTCGGCTATGGAATAACACTGCCTCCATAGATTAAAACTCGTTACAAGACAGCAATCCAAAAAAACGAAGCAACAGTCTATAAAAATTAGCATATTCAAATTATGGCTTAGCCTTAAAAAGTTTTTCCAAAAGGAGAGTAGAAAAGAAACTGCGGCAATCATATTATTTGTAATTACTAAGATTTTTAAGGGCCCCTGATGTTGTTTGCATATTTAAATAAATTGTGCGAGTTCACAGCTGAAGTTACATTATTTGTAGAATTCTTGGTGTTTTTGGTCTGCGGAGTTGGAAGAAGTTTGTTTGATGGTGTTAATAAAGTTTGTCATCTCGTTAAGGTAACACCGAATTTGTTTCCAGGTGCAAATTTATGCAAAAGCTTCCTTTATTAGTATAACTATTCAGCGGTATGAAGGACACTGTGTCAAATCTTTCTATAGCCAATGCTCTTCTTACTCCGTCTCATTCTTCGGGTTTCAGGCTGAACTCTTTCTTTATTTGTCACTAGCGGTCCCGGCGAACTTCTTTTCGCCTTAGAGAATTTTTCCCGCTTTTCAGTTGAAATTTTTCAAATTATACCAAGGATCCCTAATTTTGTAGTCTATGTCAAATTGGAAGAATGTAGCATTCTATTGGTGAAATATTTTTTTAAATCGGCCCAGTACTTTTTGAGCCTATTCATTACAAACATACAAACATACAATAATAGGTACAAATCTTTCCTCTTCATAATATAAGTGAAGATTGTGCAATGTCGCTGGCGTCCGTGGAAAATCACCCAGGATCCACTGATGCTGAGTGATCAATCAAGCAAGCAATCAAACAATCAATTATTTATTTGTAAGAATACAATTCAACATTTTGATGTCATTATTTATAGTATGTTGTTGTTAGTACTCTGCCTGAAAGCAGACGTGCAAATATGAACTAGTCTAGTTCTTAGAATTAGTTAGTATAAATTACTTTTCTATTTGTCGATAATAATCACTACATAGTATAAAATAAAGTCGTATTTTCTGTCCCTATATCCCTTTGTACGCTTAAATCTTTAAAACTACGCAACGGATTCTGATGCGGCTTTTTTAAGTAGATAGAGTGATTCAAGAGGAAGGTTTTTATTTGCAATAAAGAATAGAAAAGCCAATATTTCTAAGTATTTACATTACATCCGTGTGAAGCCGGGGCGAGTCGCTAGTTGCTAAATAATAACAAAAAATAGATAATACAACTAGTGGCCCGCCACGGTTTCCCAAGCGTAGGTACTGTGCCCGGGTTTTTCCTCATATAATATTGGACAACATCACATACATTGCTCTGATCCTGTGGTAAGTAGCTATAAAGCACTTGTGTCACAGAAATAAAAAACAACGACGGTATCACAATACACAGACTTGAGACAATATAGAAAAGTTCGTTTCCTATATAGACCCGACCGGGGATCGAACCCGGGACCTCAGAGATGGCGCAACGCCAAAGTCCGGCACGCTCACCTCTCAGCTACGGAGGTCGTCAACATACGCCACTGCCTCTTCACTTCTATTGGTCGCAGCGTTATTTTATATAGCCTAAAGCCTTTCTCGATAAATGAACCATCCAACACAAAATATACTTAAAATTCGAATCAGTAGTCGCTCGAACTGGAGCAGCCCGACTCGTGAAATACCTCTACCTTACAGAAGACCGCAGCCAAATAATAATCACTTCTGTGTTGTGTTCCTGCGTGGGAGTAAGGTTTCCAGAGCTCCTGGGGGTGCAACATTAGTATCAGGGTTAGCCTACAAGGCAAGAGCGACAAGTCCAGTAACAGATTTATTATGCTTTTCATGTCGCCCTTAAGCTAGGACCTCATTACCACTTAACATCAGGTGGGATGAGGTCAATCTTGAAGTGAGATGTAAAAAAAAGTCGTTCCTGAGATATGCGTGTACAAACAAACTCTTCAGTTTTAAAATACTGGTATAAGATAATAATTGCTTAACCATTATAAAAACTAGATAAAACAATTAGTTCAACGAAATAACGTAGTTTTTGCAAATTAAAGACTGAAAGGCACAGGTAGGTAGTTAAGGGTTATACCAAACGGAATTCAGGAGAACGAAATTGTATCTAATTTGTATATGCAAAAGTTATATACAGATTGTTATTACTACCTTTCAAGAGTTGTAAGACTTAGGCCACAAAGACGTGGCAAAGCCATCAAGTTAGTCAGCCTAAGAGTAAACAGTTTGCATCAAGTTTCCCTTGTCGGTAAGTCGGGTAGAAATTAGTTCATAACTGTTGAATGTAGTCAGGCACGCACCCAGGTACTAGGCCAGGGGGGATACTTTAAGTACATAGTCAAATGTATTTTAATTAAAATGAACCCCAGATTTGAATTTGGTGTGTAGGTAGGCTAAGCTGTTTAGCGTCCTGAGCGGTTTCCCTAACGCGCCCTCTCCTGTTACTGTCCGTGTATGATAGAAAATCGTGTGCTAAATGGTCACTTGTTATTGAAGTTTAATGACTTTTTAGTACGATCAAAAGCATATTAGACTACTCTGTACATACTTTGGGCTTTTATACCGCCCTAATGCCCTTGATATAAGAGCGAATATATCGCTGTAAGTGTTTACTTCGGCATGCTGTTGACTGTACATGACGGTATGTGTGTCAAAAAAAAAATGACGCATGTGACTTGTACCTTTTACGTGGTACCGTTTTCCTATTTGGTAAGTCGGGTAGAAATTGGTTCATAACTGTTGAATAAACGTCATAGGCGTCTATGACTACATTGGAATTGTGTCATGGCATTGTGCGTACATACCCAAGTACTGGGCCAGGGGAGATATTTAAATTAATATACGTAAATCTGTGGCGTAACTACTGGGTGGCAAAAGGCTAAATATCACGAGTGCCCATCCGGAAGAGGTCACGGTTAGAGTCAGTAACTCACCAAGAGGTTTTAATACTTATTTTGTACCTTAATAGATAGATAGATATATATTTTTTCACAACATTTACCTACAGGAATTGGTTTCCCAGACAAATTGTTATCACTACTAGTAAGAGATTTCTTCCTGACAACCTTGAAGAAATGGCAGATAACGAGAAATGGGTACGACATGCTAACACATAACTTGAATTTTAAAAAATAAATATATTATCTTCGAAATACCATACACTACTAAAAGCTTAAATTCAAACTACCACATTTGTATAAATTTCAAATTCATAAACTTTATTTTTATAATACCATGTATCACAATAAATAAGTAAATGATATTAAATTGTATCACATTATTATTATTGAATCATTGCATATCAAATATTATCGATTTTTTTTTGTGCACTGTACTTACATTTGTTTACTAAAAATTGTATTCTAGTTGTATACAATTACAGCAAAATAATGCTGTTGCTGGACTTACGTTGAAGGCTTAACCCCTGCTACAAATATATCACCCCCAAGGAGGTCTGGAAACCATACTTTTGACGATGAATAAGTGTTACTTGTAACCAACATGAATAAATGAATTTATTATGATTACTCACACGCAGGAACACAACAACACCGAAGTGATTGTAATTAGATAGATAGATAGATATACTTTATCGCAGAAAATCTTTACAGATTGATTATAGTACAATTTAGGCGGTCTTATCGCTAGAAAGCGATCCCTTCCAGACAACCTTAAGGTAGAGGAAATAGTAGATGGCGAGAAATGGGTACGGTCGTGCAACATAAATACAGTTTTTATTTTATCAAGTTGACATTTAAATTGTAATTTGTATTTTATACGCACACCAGAATGACCTACCGCTACGACCTAGTAAAAATTGCTGGGTCTCGTTGGATGCAGGTGGCAATGGACCGGTCGCGCTGGAAATCGGTTGGAGAGGCCTGTGTTCAGCAGTGGACAGTAACAGGCTGAAATGATGACGATGATGATGATTTGATAAATTAATAAAACATAATAACGGCTATTACATTTATAGCTATTCGTTGCGACTTCAACAAACTCTCATGTAATTTGAATATGGTAATCAGTGTTTTGTTATTGTTACATTCGATGAGTACCGAACCACAAAGTCGTCATATTAAGTTACAAGGAGTAAACAGCTAAGTTCAAGTTGCTCTCACGAGCTGAGTGTAATTAATACAGTATATGTTGTAGGTAGTATTATAAAGTTTCTGTCTGAATACTTGATTCCAAAGTAGGCTTAAGAACTCGTGGTAAAGAGACCAGAATCAATGGCGGTTTCCTTTCACAAGTAATACCTAAACAACCCATTTATAAACATCAGAAGAGATGGTCCTGGAAAGCCAATTTTTGTCTCAATCCAATATTATCATATTAAGAACGAAACCAATCATAGTTTTTGAATTCGAATCTCTTTTTCGACAATTTGTGATTAGGGGGGCAGGCATCATTGAGGAAGAGTTAAGAATTAAACAAATACCGGAGTATTTTTTTAATTCTGTGTTCTTCTATGAATGTTACTGGAAGAGATTCCGGGCTGGTAAAAATCAAACACACACACTTTGCGCACAAAATGGTGTACTTTCACTAGTTCACACACGAAATAAACAATAATAATTAGGACAAAAAACAGATTATTTTAAGGACGAGCGACCTTCCCGTCTAAGCGTCTTTACAAATTGGCGACATAACGAAGAAAAACAATGGGCAAGCGTCGTGAACACGCTTTCCACAACACCAAAAGAGGTTTGGTTAATACTTTAACGTGTCGTAAGAGTTCCATTGTCTACAGTTACCCCTACTAATATTATAAATGGGAAAGTAACTCTGTCTGTTTGTTACGCTTTCCCGCTTAAACCTCTCAACCGATTTTGATGAAATTTGGTATAGGCATACGTTGAATCTCAAGAACGGATATAGGCTACTTTTTATTAGAAAATAAGGGGGGGATGGGGGTAATACCACTTTTGAAAGTTTATAGGGGAAAATGTTTATTTTTTTAGTTAGAGATGTGAAATTTGGCACAAATATAGCTCGAAACTTGGATTAAAAAATAGACTACTTTTTGTTTCGAATATAAGGGGAGATAGGGGTAAAACCGACCATGAAAAGGTGTAGTCCACGCGAACGAAGTCGCGGGCAGCTAGTTAGCTATATATTAAAGTAGGGTTATAGATAAAGAAATGAGAATATTACTTCAGCAACTTCTCATCTAAATCAGTCTAGTTCTTTTAGCCGGAACAAACTGACAGGCACAAATGGGTAAATACCATTTTTTTATTTATTATTGTTTATTTGTACTGTGACTTAAGTAAAAAGGTTATTTAATTTTAACTTTGCAAACATACAACAGTTTATTAGTTTATTTAACTTTACAAAAGAAGACTCATAAAATTTAGCCGCATCATTCCACCTGTTACCAAAACGCCATTTTTGTTCCGGTTATGTATTTCAAATGCTATATTTGTAACATTCTGAGCTTCGTCATAAGCCGTGTTTACGCGCGTGAATAATTCAAGCGCCATCGACGCCGTCGCGCTACGAACGCGCTATTTTTGTGCCTGAACACTCTTGATCTTGTATGGTAATAAAAAGTTTTTAAGTATTTCCGGCGACGAAATATGTGAAACTGTGAAAGCTATCAAACAAGGCGCTGTTTTTGTGTGCTTCTAGTACCGGTGTTAGCATTACCGGGGCATTGGGGGCATATTTATACCAGTAACCCCTATAGCGGTCATAATAATAATAATAAAATAAAAACCTTTATTAATAACATAGGAACAGGCACATGCAATAATATTAAACTAAATACATTAATAACTATCTTCGCCTTTCCAAAAATTACCAGGGGCTCCCAAACTAGGCGAAACCTGTATCTGGGGACACCAGATTAAATTAAATAAAATTAAATGAGCGGTGGAACTAAGTTTGTTACGGAACCCAACGTTGTAACATTTCCAGGATTACATACTTGCAATTCTTTAATATATAAGTATACAATAAAATATATAGTAGAAGTAGATGATGAGAAACAGGTATGGTTGTGCAACATGAACTGAGTTTTTATTTTTATCGTAATTTCTAATTTGTGTAACACAAGGATTTAAGCTACTTAACATAGAATCCGAGCTATGTTTGTGATATTTTCCGATATATTTTTTTTCCTTGAGGTCATAAGACTCGGAAAAATCTTTTTTTTTGGCCAATGAACTTCCTTTCATCAAATGGTAAAACTGCATAAACGTATTTTTTCTACCTGTAGTTTCCAAGGACGATGTTACACTCTATAGTACCAATCAGATAATCTGTTCATGCGTCAAAGATGTTAAATCTTTAATATGCATAAAACCTCAATTACCAATTATGTTAGTTTATGTGACACAATCAATACAAACATTTAGGAATTTGTTACAAATTACGTTACCCGTCATAAACTGTGTACACTCGCGTGAATAATTCAAACTCCATCGTTGCGCCGATCGCGTCGTAAAACGCGCCTCTACTGTGACTGAGCACTCTTGATCTCGCGTGCTTTGGTAATAAGCAACTTTTAAGTAATTCTGGAAATGTATAGAGCTGTTAAAACGCAACTTTAGAAACAGTCGCAAGCACCTAGGCGTTTTGCCGTTAACATAAATGGCATTGAATAAAATTAATTTCGCTTTATTTTAAGGCAAATAAACGAGGTGTTTGTGAAAGTTTGATGTGTTTGTCTGTATGTGTATCGTAGCACCAATAATGATTTTGTTTGGAAGGTGATTTACTTGGAAGCGTTCTTGACTATGAAATCGACCAATGATGGCAGCGACCAAAATTTATTTATTATCTTCACGATGAAATTATAATAAATATCAGTAAAATACGGAAAAAAATGATATTTGAATTGAATTTCAGTCTAAAAAATTGACGACATTTTGACACCACTCCCTTGATATATCTATAAAGAAAGGGGTTTGAGTGATATTGGCACTATGACAAATACAAAATCCAAGATGGCCGATATTAGAAAATGGCGTAACAGTTTGGACTTTGACCGCTCTTATGCCTTACAAAAATAAATTATTACAAATATGTAAGATTTTTATGATACAGCTAAGAAGTTGTTTACTTCGGAGTCTAACTCTACATAAGGCTCTGTCCACTACTTTGAAGGTTCAAAGGTAGTCATATAGTGGGGTTTTCAAGGCTAATGAACAATAAAAACATATTCTGTCCTATAGAGGGCTAATGCAGTTTTTTATGTGAAGATAATGTGGATGGTACATTATCTTGGAATCACAACTCTTATCAGATAATCAGGCGATGCATATTGCTTACCAAACAGGAAAAACTTTACACACAAGCGTTTTTTCGAGAGATTCGGACCCACATACTTCGGATTTTGGAGGTCAATCTTCAAAGCATGCAGTGGGCCAGTTTCAAGTTTTAAATCTCCACAAAACACTTTTGTTCACCCAAAACTAACCAAGTAGGTGTATTCATCTGTTTTCATGACGTTTCGTGATCACGCAAGCCGCCTCTTGGATGGCCTGGTCAAGCTCTTATCGTGAGATCGCTAATAATAACATGGCATGAGGTTGTAAAAGTGTTCACCCTGCTTTTGTGATGGCGGGCTGTTTTGAGTTAAGCCTTCGACCGGCTCATAACACAAGGGTACACAGAAAATAGGTTACGAAGGTGCAGTTGTTTGGAAAGCTTTTTATTTATATTCTTATGGCGATGTATTTGCGTGAGAAGATGCAAGTTGTCGACTTAAAGCCCATAGTTGGTTGGCTAAAAGACAAAATATAGGGCAAAAAGTGTCTCAAGCGTTCGTTATGTTTGGTATATACCCGCCAAGTTCGTATTGTCTAAAATCCAGAGGTAACATTAAAGTTGTTTTGGAGATGAATTGGTTTATTAGCAAGATATTACACATTGAAACGTAGTTTTAGTTAAAATTATAATTAGTGAGTGATGTTTCTAGAACAAGGTGTGGTCAAAAAGAGTTTTTTATTTTTATAACTTTCTTTGGTAAAGCCTACGTTAAGAAGACTTTCTAAACACTCATTTGTAAAGCTTTCGTTCGGAAACTGACGCAGACATCCTCTATGATAGGGATAATTTATGTAAAAATACACATCTCTCACAGATCTCGTACAGATCTCTCATCATATGAAATCTTTATTTTTAAGCTGTTGACCGCTACTATGCTCGCAATATTTCGGGATAAAAATTATGCTGCATGATTTATTTAATCTCTCTTTTTACCAAATTTCATCCAAACACTCTACCAATTAAAAATTGATCAGCAAAACTATCTTCGAAATTATGTAACTCTTAAAACACGATTCCAAATTATAACAAAAGAAGATGCTGCATTGTACAAACTTAAGATAAAAACATTTCTACTTGAACAACATTTCAAGGACGTTGAAAAACTTGAATCACCGTTTCACAGCCGATTTGTCAATAAGTAGTACCTAGTCGGATACCTATTAGCGCAGAAAGAATTAATGTTTAACTTTTAAACTCTTGAATCCTAAGAGAATTTCATCGCTAAAAGTTTTCAAAATCATACCAGCAGTTTTCCTAGCATTTATTCTTTATTATTTGCTCCAGTTTTCCGTTCAGAATAGGGTGACCACAAGAATCCGGGTATTGGACAACGAAACGAACGATGCCGATTTTGAATGACTACTTTTTAACACTATCTTGTAAAAAAGTGAACACTATATATTTTTTTTAAAGAAAAAGAAAAATGTAATCTCTCTTTGCTGTGTGGGGTTCAAATCCACAACCTTCACGCGTAATTTGGTCTTTCAACTGATGAGGGGAAATACATTTTTATGTTTCTTTAAAATATTTAAAGTACGTTTGTTCAGTAAAACACTGTAAAAATGTTATATTTAGTTGTTTATGTACACTTTTAATATTGTACTTTTAGTTTTGAGACTTTTAAAACAGCACATAAGTCGTTTAAATCATTTTGCGTAAGTAAACAGGCGTGACAACAGACATACATGATAACAATTCTTCGAGCATATAAATATAGATATGCATATCTTTCTGGTAAAACAATATTGACAATAGATATGTCGGAGAGTTTGGAGTTCTTAATAGTTATATTTTATACACTAGGTCTAAAGCAGCTTATAGTTAAAAAACAGTATTTATTTATCTATTATAATATTTCATAAAAAATTGACGTCTTAACTACACGAACATTAAAAAAATATATTTACTTTATTGACTTGCTATTTGATTAGTCTTGGTAGACTCATACAAACTTATGACTTATTATTAAAGCTACCAAGCTTTCAGGACTTATCCCATATAACTGAAACGTGTAGTGCCCCTACTAGATTCAGTAGCGAGGTCTTGCAGCAGATATTTTCCCACTTTTTTCAGGCACCTGCTCAAAGTTACGAGTACTCTTACTACTAACGTAATAAAATGGATATCTTTGTATCTCCGGAGCGTTTGAGTGTTTAATAGTTAATTTTTTGTATGAAATAGGTCCAGAGTAGTTCGTAGTTCACTGAGATCAGTATTTACTTTATAAACTATTATAACTTGAGAGAGATGCAAGTATGCTTGTGCTTTGAAGAATTTGCCAAAGTTGCCTTTTGATTTGTGTCTGGGAATTTTTCCCTAATTATGTTTAAAATAAATTTATTAGAGAAGCTGCTTTATTTTTCATTATATATAATATCATTTAACATAGCGTATAAGAGAAAGAAAAAAGACATTGTGTCATGCCATTTCTGAGATCCCGGGTTCGATCCTCCATCGGATCAATATGGGACATGAACTTGTCTATATTTTCTCAGGTCTGGGTGTTGTGGTACCGTCGTTGTTTCTGATATCTGTAACACAAGTGCTTTAGCTACTTACCACAGAATCAAAGCAATGTATGTGCTGTTGTCCAATATTTATTTTATTTATTAGTACTTTTTATTACAACTTATTAAAATGAATAATGCTGCTCATAACTTGAGAAATTGTTAAAAAATAAATACCCTTCAAATAATTACAATCAAAATCAGTTTCGCAAAATGTATGTGTGTATAATGAATCTTAATAAAATAAAAAGAATCCAATAAATTATGTGAAATTAAGTATGTTATTTTTATACCAACAAAAAGTATTTTTGTAATTTACACTTGGTATAAAGTATAGAGTTCAGGAATAACGTACAGAACTTTAAAATAATGTAGAGTCACCGTCAGATATATCGGAGCAGACAAAGTGACCAAATAATTCTGAACAGTTAAAAATGTCAATAAGTTCCATACACTACAGTTTACCATTAATATCTGAACATTCATTACTTCAGTAATATCTGAGTAGATGTCAATGATATCTGGACACTCATAACGTCAATATGTGTCACGCACGTCATGTGTCTCATTTAGGTACCTGTAAAGATGAGTGTTCAGATATTATTGGTTAGTTGTGTGTATAGAAGTTATTGACTAGCATCTGCTCAGATATTACTGAAGTAGTGAATGTTCAGATATTAACAGTGTAATAGGTTTTTTAAATATTTAAGAATATTAACCAAATAATACGTCTGTCAAATTGACATAATAACAATAATAAAATTACTTAGCAAACGTACTTATCTTATTAGATATATTATGTTTAAGGCATATGTTATGTTTTATTTATTCTTTTTCTGCGCCTTTATTTCACCACCATCAACTCTAATACATAAACAAAGCTATCTCATAAAAATAAGTTCTTATTTTCATTAAAAGTTCGTATCTCATTGTTAGTGAGGGATAAAATAATTTTTTACTAGCACCCTTAAGAATTCAATCAACCTATTGAGATAGGTCATTACGGTAAAAGCATTCATTGTGTCCAAACGTTGCTTCATAGGTACTCACCGGATTGGGCGGCTATTAGGGTTTAGGGTACCGTAATGAAAATAAGAAACCCTCTTACAGGGTTAATTTTAGTATCTCCACTTAGAACGATGTAGCTTTTTTAAATATTGTTCAAATTATGTTCTAAGTGTTAATGACTTTATCATGTTATGGTTCTACGAATATAATTTAAAAGACTCAATTTAGCTTTGGCGTCGCACCATCTATGAGGTCCCGGGTTTGATCCCCGGTTGGGTCAATATGTGAAACGAACTTTGTTGTATTGTCTGGGATCTGGGTGTTGTGGTACCGTCGTTGTTTCTGATTTTTGTAATACAAGCTTCAGCTACTTATCACAGAATCAGAGCAATGTAGCTATGTAATTTTGTCCAATATTTTTATTGAGCAAATTAAGCGGTTACTTTTTTGAATACATGATGAAGGAGCTGCCGCTCACTCTCTATCTAATGGGAACAAAACCTTATAAATGTCGTAGATGTGCTGAATATCTCAACACCAAATAACACTCCAAAGAAACAGAACAACTTCTTCTCCCCTTGCGGTGTGGGGTCGAACCCACGACCCTCATGTATCGCGCGTCCTGGTCTCCAACTGAGCTAACCGCGACTAATCGTAGGCTATTGATATTTATTGTATTAACCTGTTAGGCTCAGGGGCCCATGCCTAATATATTTAGAACTACATTCTTATCGGCCCGTGGTACATTCGTTGCAGAAATGTTTGAAAACAACGGAATCGAAGACACCTCGGCATCTTAGTAGATTTTTTTTCTGTTTTTGTGGAATATTTAAAGTTCGCTAGTGCAGCGAAGCCCTACAAAAAATGTCAAAACTAAATAACACGTTTGGTGAAAATCTGTTCCTTAGATTAAGCCGTATCGGATGGAGTGCGGTGTCAGGCAGGGCGGATTGACCTCACCTACTCTGTTCAATCTGTACCTGAATGACCTGATAGTCGCGCTCAGCAATTTACATGTCGGCTGCCAGATAGACGATGTCAGTGTGAACAATCTAAGTTACGCTGATGACATGGTCTTGTTGAGCGCGTCCGTCTGCGGTCTGAATGCGTTGATTAGGGTCTGTGAGGAATATGTTCATAGACACGGCCTAAAATACAACGTCATGAAGAGTCAGTTCATGGTGTTTGAGACCACTGGTGCTAGATGTCCAGAGGATATACCACTTGTAATGCTGAACGGTATCGCCTTAGAGCGAGTGGACATATAGTGACCACTGGACTCGGGGATCATGCTGATATCGAAAGGGAGCGAAGGGCGTTGTCACGTAGAGCGAACATGGTGGCGCGTAGGTTCGCGCGGTGTTCAGAAGAGGTTAAAATTACCCTATTTCAAGCATACTGCACTTCCCTTTACACATGTGCACTGTGGGCCGACTTTTCGCAGAAAGTGTACAGCTCCCTTCGCGTCCAGTTCAATAACGCATTCAGGGCAGTGATGGGGTTGCGCCGCCGCTGCAGCGCTTCGGGCATGTTCGCGGCGGCGCACGTGGACTGCTTCCACGCCACCATGCGCAAGAGGCGCGCGTCCCTGGTGCGCAGGGTCTGGGGCAGCTCCAACGCAGTCCTGAGGATGAACGCGGATAGGGTCGATTGCCCCTTTATCCGTAGCTGCTGTAGCGGGCACGTGCCCGTCGCCACGGTTACGGGTAGAGCCGCAATATATTAATCAATTAATTGTATTTATGTCTTTGTGTGTTTAATCAATCAATTTATCCCTTTTTAAATTTTTAATTCTTTTTATGTTTGTATTTTTATATTTATATCCCCCAGTTATTATTTTTTCTTTTATTTCAATAATGTAATTAATTAATTGTAATTTAATGTAATTGTAATCAGAACACTTGACATAATTGTTAATTAATTGTAATTGTAATAATAATGTGATTGATATTGGTTATGTTACCTGAAATAAACGATTTTTTTTTATTTATTTAATCCACAAAATCGTCTCTCGCGTTGCCTTCGGGATTGCATTGTGATCGTATTCTCTGGAAACTCGGTTTGGCGTCGCCTAAGAAATTAGCTACGAATGTGGCTTGCATTGAAATGACGTTGGTTGCCTGCAGAATGTTCATCCGCCATCTTTTTTTACAGATGGGAAATACATTTGCGTACTTTACTGTTGCCTTGGGGAAGGCGACGGCGTGTGTGGGACTGCCCCGCTTTGAAGCGGGAAGTACCCGAACTAAAAATCTCAGGTAAACCTTACCGTCATATGCCCGGTTCCAATAATTGAAAAACGCTTTTTTGGTCTGGGAGGTAGATCTCCACAGTTAGAAAGAAGATATCTAATTCTTTACGTAAAAACCGCGAGTTTTTATATATATCCCGGTGACTCTCCTTTATGTTGTAACAAATACATTAAATTAAATTAAATACAATCTTAATGTCAAGATCTCTGTGTCACAGTACCTAAGTAGGCACCAAAAGTCCCGCGTTCGATTCTCGGTAAAGTCAATTCGGAAAACAAACTTTCCTAAAGTCAGTTTATGTCGTCTGGTACTTAACCAAGCACAGGGAAAACCTTTGTTCTCAGATCAGTTAGTTATTTATTGTAAATGGTGCATTTCTTTATTTGTATGATAGCTAATGTTTTATGAGTTTTGTCTAATGAAAAGTAACTTCTGCATACCAAGTTCTATATACTCCAACATTTCCGATAAATGTGTGTGACGTAACATTTCTTTAAGCCGAGTTCGTTACGTTGTTTCCAAGATTTGAGGTAGTTGCGATAAAAAGAGTTGGGAACCTGTTTATTGGAGCCAATAAGAGAGGGGCGAAATAAATCAGTGGCAATGGGTAGGGCAGAACGGGTGAGAGGGGCCGGACTAAGGGTGCGGAAGGGCTCTTAAATATTTTTGCAAAGTCGTTTAAAAGTCAGTATAAAATCACGCGAATAATTTGTGGTTGGAATACTTTGTAAAACAAATTTAAATCGGTATACTTTTTAATATAGACATATCTTGACGAGGTTCTCCAGTCAGTCAGCATTTGTTTGTACATGTCATTCACCTCAATACCTTGTCACATTAATTATCTGCGTGACTAGGAGAGTCTGATAAATAGATTAATGTGACAAAGTATTGAGTTTGCAAACTAAAATTGCTGTCCGGACAGACTACAATAACTACTTACTGAAAATTAATTATTCGCAATATTACACTATTGATGGCATAAAATAAGAGTGAAAAAATACGTGCAAAGATGCACGAGCTTTATTTTAAATAATCTGTATTTTGTCATCATCATCAATCCATTTTCGTCCACTACTGAATATAGTAATGTCCAACAGCGCACTAAAAGCGATATATTTATTTCACCGAAGCGATAAATTTTTATCTGTTTTAATTTAAGTAATATAAAAATATGTAAACTAATTAGTATTAATCGATTTTATTATTTTTATAGTACTATACGCCGTACTAGCGAACTTTAAATATAAGAAACAGAAAAATTTTATCTCCCCCTGGGGAGATAAAATTTTTCTGTTTCTTATTAGGGGAGAGGGCAGGGGGAGATAAAATTTTTCTGTTTCTTATATTTAAAGTTCGCTAGTACGGCGTATAGTACTATAAAAATAATAAAATCGATTAAGATGCCAGGTGTCTTCGATTCCGTGGTTTTCAAACATTTCTGCAACGAATGTACCATGGGCCGATAAGTATGTAGATATAAACATATGCGGCAGAGGGCACTTACCGAAAGGCTAACGGTTGATACAGCAGAAAAATTTCATCGCCTACAATAACTTGCGGTTAGCTCAGTTGGTAAGAGCAGCACGCGCGATACGGGAAGGTCGTGGGTTCAATTCCCGCACCGCAGGGGGAGATAAAATTTTTCTGTTTCTTATATTTAAAGTTCGCTAGTACGGCGTATAGTACTATAAAAATAATAAAATCGATTAAGATGCCAGGTGTCTTCGATTCCGTGGTTTTCAAACATTTCTGCAACGAATGTACCATGGGCCGATAAGTATGTAGATATAAACATATGCGGCAGAGGGCACTTACCGAAAGGCTAACGGTTGATACAGCAGAAAAATTTCATCGCCTACAATAACTTGCGGTTAGCTCAGTTGGTAAGAGCAGCACGCGCGATACGGGAAGGTCGTGGGTTCAATTCCCGCACCGCAGGGGGAGATAAAATTTTTCTGTTTCTTATATTTAAAGTTCGCTAGTACGGCGTATAGTACTATAAAAATAATAAAATCGATTAAGATGCCAGGTGTCTTCGATTCCGTGGTTTTCAAACATTTCTGCAACGAATGTACCATGGGCCGATAAGTATGTAGATATAAACATATGCGGCAGAGGGCACTTACCGAAAGGCTAACGGTTGATACAGCAGAAAAATTTCATCGCCTACAATAACTTGCGGTTAGCTCAGTTGGTAAGAGCAGCACGCGCGATACGGGAAGGTCGTGGGTTCAATTCCCGCACCGCAGGGGGAGATAAAATTTTTCTGTTTCTTATATTTAAAGTTCGCTAGTACGGCGTATAGTACAATAAAAATAATAAAATCGATTAAGATGCCAGGTGTCTTCGATTCCGTGGTTTTCAAACATTTCTGCAACGAATGTACCATGGGCCGATAAGTATGTAGATATAAACATATGCGGCAGAGGGCACTTACCGAAAGGCTAACGGTTGATACAGCAGAAAAATTTCATCGCCTACAATAACTTGCGGTTAGCTCAGTTGGTAAGAGCAGCACGCGCGATACGGGAAGGTCGTGGGTTCAATTCCCGCACCGCAGGGGGAGATAAAATTTTTCTGTTTCTTATTAGGGGAGAGGGCAGGGGGAGATAAAATTTTTCTGTTTCTTATATTTAAAGTTCGCTAGTACGGCGTATAGTACTATAAAAATAATAAAATCGATTAAGATGCCAGGTGTCTTCGATTCCGTGGTTTTCAAACATTTCTGCAACGAATGTACCATGGGCCGATAAGTATGTAGATATAAACATATGCGGCAGAGGGCACTTACCGAAAGGCTAACGGTTGATACAGCAGAAAAATTTCATCGCCTACAATAACTTGCGGTTAGCTCAGTTGGTAAGAGCAGCACGCGCGATACGGGAAGGTCGTGGGTTCAATTCCCGCACCGCAGGGGGAGATAAAATTTTTCTGTTTCTTATTAGGGGAGAGGGCAGGGGGAGATAAAATTTTTCTGTTTCTTATATTTAAAGTTCGCTAGTACGGCGTATAGTACTATAAAAATAATAAAATCGATTAAGATGCCAGGTGTCTTCGATTCCGTGGTTTTCAAACATTTCTGCAACGAATGTACCATGGGCCGATAAGTATGTAGATATAAACATATGCGGCAGAGGGCACTTACCGAAAGGCTAACGGTTGATACAGCAGAAAAATTTCATCGCCTACAATAACTTGCGGTTAGCTCAGTTGGTAAGAGCAGCACGCGCGATACGGGAAGGTCGTGGGTTCAATTCCCGCACCGCAGGGGGAGATAAAATTTTTCTGTTTCTTATATTTAAAGATCGCTAGTACGGCGTATAGTACTATAAAAATAATAAAATCGATTAAGATGCCAGGTGTCTTCGATTCCGTGGTTTTCAAACATTTCTGCAACGAATGTACCATGGGCCGATAAGTATGTAGATATAAACATATGCGGCAGAGGGCACTTACCGAAAGGCTAACGGTTGATACAGCAGAAAAATTTCATCGCCTACAATAACTTGCGGTTAGCTCAGTTGGTAAGAGCAGCACGCGCGATACGGGAAGGTCGTGGGTTCAATTCCTGCACCGCAGGGGGAGATAAAATTTTTCTGTTTCTTATATTTAAAGTTCGCTAGTACGGCGTATAGTACTATAAAAATAATAAAATCGATTAAGATGCCAGGTGTCTTCGATTCCGTGGTTTTCAAACATTTCTGCAACGAATGTACCATGGGCCGATAAGTATGTAGATATAAACATATGCGGCAGAGGGCACTTACCGAAAGGCTAACGGTTGATACAGCAGAAAAATTTCATCGCCTACAATAACTTGCGGTTAGCTCAGTTGGTAAGAGCAGCACGCGCGATACGGGAAGGTCGTGGGTTCAATTCCCGCACCGCAGGGGGAGATAAAATTTTTCTGTTTCTTATATTTAAAGATCGCTAGTACGGCGTATAGTACTATAAAAATAATAAAATCGATTAAGATGCCAGGTGTCTTCGATTCCGTGGTTTTCAAACATTTCTGCAACGAATGTACCATGGGCCGATAAGTATGTAGATATAAACATATGCGGCAGAGGGCACTTACCGAAAGGCTAACGGTTGATACAGCAGAAAAATTTCATCGCCTACAATAACTTGCGGTTAGCTCAGTTGGTAAGAGCAGCACGCGCGATACGGGAAGGTCGTGGGTTCAATTCCCGCACCGCAGGGGGAGATAAAATTTTTCTGTTTCTTATATTTAAAGATCGCTAGTACGGCGTATAGTACTATAAAAATAATAAAATCGATTAAGATGCCAGGTGTCTTCGATTCCGTGGTTTTCAAACATTTCTGCAACGAATGTACCATGGGCCGATAAGTATGTAGATATAAACATATGCGGCAGAGGGCACTTACCGAAAGGCTAACGGTTGATACAGCAGAAAAATTTCATCGCCTACAATAACTTGCGGTTAGCTCAGTTGGTAAGAGCAGCACGCGCGATACGTGAAGGTCGTGGGTTCAATTCCCGCACCGCAGGGGGAGATAAAATTTTTCTGTTTCTTATATTTAATTATTATTAAACATCAAAACACAGTTTTTAACACGAGAGCCCAATTTTTTATCTCAATAAGAAGCCATAACCCATCAATAATGAATCCATTCAAGACTAAGCAGGCGATCAATAGTCATTAATAGCGTTTGACTATTACCTACTTAATATTGTAATGACACGGAAATCCAATAATCGATGGAGCTGAGGGATTATCTGCTCTCCGGAAGCGCCCATTTCCCCCTTAGTCCGTCCCTGCCCAGGTGTTTTACTGTTATCTCGATTTTTTCTCGAGAACGGCTTGGTACATTTTTTGTTAGAGTCAATACTATTTCTTAAATCTAACGGGGTTACGATAAAATATAAATTTCTTCGGTATTCTTACGCGTTATTCGGGAGGCGTGGAAAATATAGTCCATTGTTGGTATTGGAATTGGGTAGGCTTCGTAAATACGTCAAGGTGTTTTTTCTGTAATGATAATAAATGAGTGAGAGGCAGATAGAAGCCAGGTTCGATTTTTTATTAGTAAATACGAGTTATTCGGTTTCAAATATAAATATTTTGTTATTCAATATTGTACCTTAAGGACTTAATGAGTACCTATAATACTAAATACTAAAAAAATTAAAAGTTACAAGAGATATGCAAAAATATTACTTTTATACATGAACATTTGTAAGGATGTTTGTTCATTTTCCACGCAGTAACTATTGAATGGATATGAATTAAATTTTGTAAGTAGATAATGTTAATAAAACCTGTTTTATATAATCACAACACTGGCAAGATGATTGTTCTTTGTAGGTTTAAGATTAAACTTTTATATTGTCTAATGTCTTTACAACACTCTGTCATTCTCTTCCCTATAAATCTGTCTCTGCTACCTTTATTATATTCTTTTACCTGAAGTTTCCGCTTGGTTTTTTATTCCAATATCCAACTGATAAGATACTAGAATAATATTAGGATACTTTTTATCCCGAAGTTAATCAACAAGGTCAAGATCAAAATATGAGTAATTAGTAAGGGGTGTTTTTAATTATTCATACCAAGGGAAATGCCGACTCACCGTCACTCTTTGCCACTGGGAGACAGAGAGTGATGTGTCAGACTCCTTTTCTACGCCAGTGGGTGGTCGGTATCCTGTAGTGCAGACTATCGAATTTATTGCAAAGCCCCAATTAATCAATGCAATCAAATGACGCATTATTTTCACACATTTAACTACTTCAAAAAAGCACAGAGATTATATTTTATTTTATTTTCCTTAATGCTTACCTGAGGAAATTTGTCTTGACATACAAACAAAATAAAGTGGTCCCATAAGAATTCGTTTATATTTTACGATACAAGGATTACACAATTCAAGGAGAACCTAAATAAAATGTAGGCTAAGTCTTTTTTTTTTTTATATATTGCACTTCAAGATTGACCTCATCCCACCTGATGTTGAGTGGTAATGAGGTCCTAGCTTAAGGGTGACAAGTACAGCATAATAAATATGTTACTGGACTTGTCGCCCTTACCTTGAAGGCTTGACCCCTGCTACTAATGTAGCACCCCCCAGGAGCTCTGGAAACCTTACTCACACGCAAGAACACAACAACACAGAAGTGATTGTTATTTGGCTGCAGTCTTCTGTAAGGTGGAGGTATTTCACCAGTCGGGCTGCTCCAGTTCGAGCGATAAATCGCTATGCCCTACCTCTGTTAAAAGTCTAATCTTAGAAGTGACTGAATCACTATGTCACTGAACAAACGACTCTAAAGCTAAGCATAAACAAACAAACAATAAAACGAGGGTGGAAAAGTAAAAAGTACAAGACTCTGCTTTGTATTCATGACTTTCAATAAATAACACACTGGCGTGAGAGGAACGTAGTACTACGAAGGGTTCTCGAAAGGAACTCGATTCATCTTTTCATCATCGGGGCAGTTAACTGGACAGTCGACGAATGCCCGGCCCCAATATTTTAAGATTCCTTTTTATGTTAAAAATGACTATCTACTATTGGGGACTGGTCTGCTCTAGCTTACCTCTCAAAGGTAAATACTTACTTGACTACTTAATTGTGTCATCACTCATCAAAACAAAACTATATGACTTGGTCCAAAGTGAGCTACACATAGCAATAAGTTAGATACTGATACTGTAACTGATCTGCTGAGTTTCTTACCGGTGTCTTCTCGGTAGATATAGGTTCCGAACAGGAAATAGAATAACTTTGCATTGTGATTAATGACGATTCAAAAGTGTTATATATGTAACCTACATGAATAAAGAAAAATTTGAGTATGAATTAAATAGGTTAAAAGTTGTGAGTTTGATGTGAGTTAAAAGTAATTCCTAGTAGCGGTCAACAACGTAGAGATTAAAGTTTATCTCGGGTCATTTCTTTCAGTTGCTGTTGTATAAACGATACCTATAATCTCGATGATAAGATGTATTTATTGGTTTTAATCTAAGTGAACGGGCCGGACTTAAGCGTCGCGTCCATCTGAGCATGGTTTCTAACTTAGAGGTTTTCCTCCCCAGATTTAGGGTGTTAATAAGTGAGATGGGCTTTTTAGTGATATTTTCAGGCATTTTTAACTGTTAAGTATTATTAAATTCATGTTTATTTCTTGACCTAGCGACTTATAACACTGTCAATAATGTCGTTAAACAAAAGTTGTGGATTAGATTATCTATTAAAATGAAGCAAATCATCATGGCCCCATTAACATTAAATCGAAATGGTGGATATTATTTTAAATTTAATCGTAGGAATAAGTAATTTTGAGAGTTGGTAACACTATCTCTAATGGCCAACGAATTTTTCGTGATCTGCGTGTTTTGGTATCGTCGTCTTTTTCTACCTGACATATGATGATGGCCTCAGATGGTCTTTTAAGAGAGGTAGGGCATAGAGATTTATCGCTCGAACTGTAGCAACCCGACTGGTGAAATACCTCCACCTTACAGAAGACCGCAGCCAAATAACAATTACTTCTATGTTGTTGTGTTCCTGCGTGTGAGTAAGGTTTCCAGAGCTCCTGGGGGGTTCTACATTAATAACAGGGGTCAAGCCTTCAAGGTAAGGGCGACAAGTCCAGTAACAGATTTATTATGCTATACTTGTCACCCTTAAGCTAGAACCTCATTACCACTTAACATCAGGTGGGATGAGGTCAATCTTAAAGTGCAATGTAAGGAACGTATGTTCTTTTACTAAAAGTGGAAGTACTTCCGCCGAGCTAGGTGTTATCTGCTCGGGGACCAAGGCCCAACTACCAATCTTGGTTCGTTGTATATATACTTAGTGGCGACGAAAACTCTGATATCGCGATGTAGGATATCGATGTCATGCATTACGTATGGAGCGTTGTTTACTACGCCAATTCTGCTGACGCTGTATTTGTGTCGACTTGTAGGTCATGTCGTAGGTCGGCACAGTACTCCCCCCCTTTGGAGTCCAAGCACGTGCCCGATGCGTGTAGTTGCAGGGAGGCAGCTGCTGCTACGCCGGTGTGGACCAATGACTCGGTCGTAGGGCTGCGATGGCCTGCTTCATTACACGGGCCCGGAACCAGGTGGCTTTGTCAGCTGAGGTGGTCCGGTGCTCTTGTCGTGGCTAAGCTGGCTGTTGAGGGTATGGAGACATGGCCTGATGCGAAGGCTCCGTTCTTTAAAGGCTGCTAGTGTTCAGCTCAGTCGGGGTCACCAATGTAAGGAACGTATGTTCTTTACTAAAAGTGGAAGTACTTCCGCCGAGCTAGGTGTTATCTGCTCGGGGACCAAGGCCCAACTACCAATCTTGGTTCGTTGTATATATACTTAGTGGCGACGAAAACTCTGATATCGCGATGTAGGATATCGATGTCATGCATTACGTATGGAGCGTTGTTTACTACGCCAATTCTGCTGACGCTGTATTTGTGTCGACTTGTAGGTCATGTCGTAGGTCGGCACAGCAATATAAAAAAAAAACAAGCCTGCAGGGGAGCGAAAGGCTCTCATCCTTAAGGTATCGAAGTGCTTTAGCTAGTTACATATCATACAACCAGAACAATTTACGTGACGTGACCGATTATTTTCATGCCTTTCCGACAGCATTTTTATATAAGACATTTTAGGATATCAATCTGAATATGTCGTAACCAATCTGGAACAAATACAAAAAAGATGTTGCCGCCACGGAAATCGAACCTATGAGCTCCGGATCACGAGCCTAAGCTTTGTACTACTAGACCAAAGAGGTAGCCAATAAAGTTAGTATTGTAAGTAAAATGTAGGAGGTATTATTGGTAGAAAGAAAAGAACTTTAGAAAACAAGTATTCAAAATGAGTGAACGGGTCAAAACGCGATATCAAAACGCGATTTTGTTTCCTTCAGAGCGTGAAGAAACTTCTTAGGCCAGTGTGGCGATGCTAATGGATAGGACATTACGGTATCAAATCCATTGTCATCGCGATGTGGGTTCCTCTCTTGCTTACCATCAGCCTGGGAGGAGCCAACATACTGTGCTTCTATAAAAATATATATTTTAGAGCTGATCTAAGTTGAGCACAGGAAATAAACAAAAGCTTGCCGTCCCAAAACTCAAGACTTCATAAAAGTAGTAATTCCTTCATAGGAATAAGTATCAAAATATTTAACCTATTTTAAATGGTTTTAAATGAAACGCGAAAGTCTTTATTCTATATGCACCAAGTAGTTTTTACCCCAGAAAGTGGTTAAAACGTTAAAACGAAGACAGAGGGTGGTAATAAACACTTCCATTTAACCAATTCGCGGTCTTTTTATTTCATTCGTCTTCGCTTTAAGTTTTTTAAAACGAATTCTCGATGTGAATTTATTGCTCTCGCCAGTAGAACGCGGTCGATACGCGCTAAGGCCGGTCGGGCACGAGCGATTTGGCGTCGGGAAGAGGAAAGTTTTAGCGATTTAATACCAAGTTTGCTGAGAAGCAATTCCAGAAATTATATAAGCTGTTTGGAACTAAGTGTTTCTATGTTGTCTTTTTGTATCACGAATCTGTATCCATTGAATATTTTTTTTCGGGCTTCGATTTAATTAATAAATTAAGGTTTATTAGTTTATCTAAGTGTTATTTTACTAATATTTCTATTGAAAAAACACGTATCAAGTCAAGTCAATCTTTTTTATTCACATCTGTACGGAGTTTTGGCAAAAAAACTGGTACATACTTCAGGCGACCTCAGGGCTGGCACTTACCTCGCACAGCGTGTTTCGTTAGCTATTCAGCGAGGTAATGATGCCAGCGTCTTGGGATCGATCCCACAAGGCCCAATTTTAGAAGATTTTTATTTTTTATAATAATATTTATATTTGTAAATATATAGTTTAGTTTGTATTGATAAGTTATTGTAAAATAATAAATTATCTAACACGTATCTAATAGTTTTTAAATTACTATCTAACAAACTAAAAACAATTTCATATTTTTTATCCAGTATATCCCTTTATTGAGTAGAAGGCTGAGGGGTTTCCACATCTTATTGATTGGTGACAGGTTGTCGTGTATATGTAGCTATCAATTAGTCAACCAACCCCCATAGTCAACCAACCCCGGTTTCTCCGACCTACGTCGACAAAATCCTTTTATACCCGGTTCCAAGATTTTGTAATGTCTCAAAAATAACTAATTGTTTTTCTCCAACCGACTACAAGTCGTTAATACCGTTCCATAATTTTCTTCCATACCAGCGGTTATCAGTCGTCCGATGGTCGTTTTTATCTCACGCCTCATATAATTCATTACTATCCGTAAACAGAATGAACTGTGTTTCAAATATTGAACCCGGGCATTACAGATTGCAAGACTAGTCGCGCGCCCTCGCCCCGCCTTCGGTTCATCAGCATGCTCGCGCCGTGTGAAGTAACGAGTAGATATTTAGCGGGTAGCTTGATTTATTGCCTGTAACACCTCCCTGATGGAGAAGAATATGCGGCTGACACGGGCGATTTGGTGCTTGGGTACATTATGAATCTTCTAGAACCACTTTGTTTATACGGTAAAATGGACCCTATTACTAAGACTTCGCTGTCTCAAGGAACTGTATTAGTTAGTTAAATATATTTTTCATAGATGATGTTTTTTTTTTGTCGATAAAATAACAAAAAACGAAATTAATAAATATGGCGGGAAGCTCTCATGTAACAAACGAGATAGATTTATCGTTTTAATGTGGTATGGTGGACTCAGGTATTTTTAAATACAGAATAATTTCAGCTTCTCTCAGAGTGGGACTTGAACACACGACCTGTAAATAATGCAGTCATGCTTTGTTTTTGACGACCTTCGTAGCCGAGAGGCGAGCGTGCTGGACTTTGGCGTCGCGCCATCTCTGAGGTCCCGGGTTGGATTCTTGGTCGGGAGGGAAACGAACTTTTCTGTATTGTCCCGAGGTCTGGGTGGTGTGATACCGTCGTTGTTTCCGCAAGTGCGTGTGCGCAAAGTGCAAAAAACGCAAGTGCTTTAGGTACTTACTACAGAAACAGAGCAATTTATGTGATGTTGTCCAATATTTATTTATTTATACTTCAACTAAGCTAACAGCAATTACTTTTAAGCCCTGTATCGTACAGTTCACTTTATTTTCTACTCTAGGATTTTGGTCCATCAAGCCGGATTTTGTTTAAAACACAGAATCTGGCTCGAAGAACTAACTCTGCTATCTTTTTAAGGGCTGACTCGATAACATTGCGACATTTTGACTTCCAGTAATTATAACCTAGGTTCTAACAATATCAAAAATGGAACCTACGTAAATAAAACCATTACAAGTAAGCCTTAATCATAACTTAAGGTCAGCACTAATTAACCTTTCGCAAAACCACTTAATCGCTGACTTCGCGGAAACTTAACTAATCGATTCTAGTTAAAATCGTTTCTATTGTCACGTAAAACTAACATTGGAACGATGTTATCTCGATTAGAAAATCGATGACTCGTTCCACTTCGAGTTATGTGACCTTTGCTATTTAAAGGCCCGAAGGGTTTACGTAAGAACCACGAATGCAAGCCCTTTACATAATTTCTTACACAAGTCTTAGATGCACCTAAAGGAATCATTTAAAATTTAGTGAATCGATTTTTTTCTAGTTTATTGCAAAACAATTGGGGCGTCCCGGCTTCGCTCGGTGAAAATGTAAATATTTTCTGTGCCTATAAACCTTTGTCTTAAATTATTCTATCTTTTAAAAAACTGCATTAAAATATATTGAGTAGTTTAAAACAGACATGGAATATATATAGGAAGCTACTTTGTTTATACTACGTAATGAACTAGCCCGTAGTGCCCACAAGTCGGCCAGCGCGAAATATTATTTAAAATATTAATAGATACTAATAAAAAATTTAAAATTAATGTACCCTTAAATGCTCCTTACAACATCAGCTGTCTACTAGTAGAAGTTTCGTCAATATCGGTCTAGCCGTTACAAAGATTAGCCGTAACAAAACGAATTGACAAAAATAGGCAATTTTATTATTCAGGTATTTCCGAGTAAATTAACCGGGTAAAGGTCTATATTAAAGGTATTGTGCCGACCTACGAGTTGTCACAAATACAGCGTCAGCTGAATTGGCGTAGTAAACAACGCTCCATACGTAATGCACGATTAGCCAATCAATACAACGATCCTACATCGCGATGTCGGAGTTTTCGTCGCCACTAACTATATATACAACAAATTAAGATCGGTAGTTGGACCTTGGTTCCCGAGCAGATAACACCTAGCTGGGTGGAAGTACTTCCACTTTTAGTAATTAAAACATACGTTCCTGACATTATCATAAGGTTCGTTTATGGCTGATGTCAAACAGACGAACCTATTATTTTTTTACTAAACCATTCGCGACCCGAGCCTACTTTGCTAGCCCTTCCAGTAAAAACAGAAAAAAACATCAAGTCTTCGCCGCCGACGAAAAATAACTCAGTTCGTTCAAAAACACGAATTGCATTTTACGAAATGAATAGTCACCTCCTCCAATCTATTAATCAAAATGAAATATCGTCCACACCCGTAATGGCTCTCCACAAACGAACTCAATCGCTTCGAGTTTTCAATCTCACATCCAAATTGACTGGAATTAAAATTAATACCCCCTTCTGTGAAGAAATGTATGCCTGACTACTGATAAAATATTGCGTTTTTAATCAACAATGTTTCTGATGATAAAGCATTTATATCATCATTGTTTTTGTTATTGGATGTCTTTAAACGATAAATACTAGTACTTATATCACCATGTAATTGAAAATTTTACTTTTACTATGAACTACAACTTACTTAATAACTAGCTGTGCCCGCGACTTCGTTCGCGTGGACTACATCCTTTAATGGTCGGTTTTACCCTTATCTCCCCTTATATTCGAAACAAAAAGTAGTCTGTTTTAATCCAAGTTTCGAGCTATATGTGTGCTAAATTTCATATCTCTTACGTCTCCCATATTATATTCCCTATTCCCTATTTTCTTCATTATTCCCCCTTCCCGTCCGTGCAAGTGCCGTTGGCGATTCTTCACAACCCCCCCTTTGTCATTGTTACTTAGAACATTCATGTACTTAAAATCCGTTATTAGCTATAAGTTTAGAATTCAATTAAGAGCTGTGGGTTTTGTGAAAATTAAATAAAATAAATGGACTTTCCAAAACAAAAATATTTTTTCAATTCGAACCAGTATTTCAAACTCAACTCAACTCAACTCAAATATTTATTTATTCAAGTAGTTTACATGTAAAACTTTTGAATCGTCATTGAATACAATGCAAAGTGATTCTACTTAATTTACTTACTTACTTACTACGAAACAAACAAGCTCTTAAGCTTTTAAATATTATTGATTTATAAAAAATACAAAAATGCCGACCATGTGCGCATGTTCTTACATGATTAAATGACTTAAGACAAAATTATAAATTAAGTGTAAAGATACTAATCGATAAAAAAAGAATTCTTTGATAAAATGGAAAACTGATTACCCAAGGATATAGTATACTAAAACTGTACATCACGTTGGGATTGTACGTGATGTTGTCTGATTACAAAGCCATGCGGCGCTACCAATTCTTTCCCAAAACAAAGAAGTACTTAAATAAACACCGACACATCAATGGTTTTATATAAGGCTCCATGAATATTCCATGTTGCTATTTCCACTAACCCACAGTGTACGTATACCTGTCAAAGAGGGTAGCCATTAAATTGGATGGTTCAATCTATTTTATGACGCTGCCACAGTAATGGCTGTAAACATTGAGTTGTAAGCAAGATGAAATAGTTGTTGTACTGTTTACTAACACGTATTCAACATGATTTTTTTATTATTATCTTAATTTCTCCCAAGCATCAAGTATCGATTATTAGAACATATTAGGTTATATATATTTTTTTTTATATTACTCTTCAAGATTGACCTGATCCCACCTGATGTTAAGTGGTAATGAGGTCCTAGTTTAAGGGCGACAAGTACAGCATAGTGAATCTGTTACTGGACTTGTCGCCCTTACCTTGAAAGCTTGGCCCCTGCTACAAATGTAGCGCCCCCCAAGAGCTCTGGAAACCTTACTCACTTGCAGGAACACAACAACACAGAAGTGATTGTCAATATAATATGATAGGTCACGCAGTATTCCTTAAAAAATAGCCTTAATACAACAAAAGTTTCGGGATCGCTTTGTATTGGCTACTCCCAGCCTCATGGTAAGCAAGAGAGGAACCCACATCGTGATGACAACGGATTTGATACCGATATCCTATCCATTTTACATCACCATACTGGCCCGCAAGATGTTTCTTTGAAGGAATCCATGTCAAAGGAAGGAGGAAACACATGAGCCGGCAACGAGTTCCACTTCTTAATGGTCCGGCAAAGATAGGAGTTACCAATTTTTTTTGTTCGTGATGGAATATTTTCCACGGTGAAGCGATGACATCGTTGGCCGGCTCTTGTGGTTCTGCGAAGGAAAGGAGAGGGTGGGATAAGGGAAAACAGTACCTAGGACTTTGTACCGTTTATGCTTGCTTACAGCAATGACATAAAATCTAATATTGAATGGCAACTGATAACCATCAGGTGCTAGTGCACCCATAAACAGACTCTCTGCATGACCCATGGGTTGATTGGCGGAGAATGCCCCTTGCATTAAGTCCACCTGATTTACTTTTTTGTAAAATAAAGTTTTTATATAAATAAATAGGTGCTGTTGATCGTATATGGTGTTTGAAGGTTTAATTTGCGAAACTTTTAATAATACTTTTAGTAAGCAACAAATGAAATCTTATACTTATATTAATGTAATTTTGTTTTTATTTATTTTGTAATTTGAGCTAATTTATTTTTTATTTGTTTTGATTTATTGTGATTTTTAATTTGTTGTTTGTGTATAGTATAATATTGTTTAAGACCATTTTATGTTATTGTATTTTTCACAACGCCTTATGAAGGTAAATTTGTACCTAGTATAAATTATTAGTGAATAAATGATTATGAATATGAATATTGAACGAGAAACACCAATGCATAGCGAATCGGCAACACTTTTGTTTGAGATTGATATTACTTTCCGTTCACTTTTTGTTCGAGTACAGTCATGAACATTAAAATATAATTACCTGAGGTTTAATGGCGTCAACATAAGATTCGCTTTAGAAGAAATCTATAAACATACGGTGCACATGACTGTACCCAAGACGGTTAAATATATACAGCGAGTTTCGACTTAGTTTCGAAACTGATTAAGCTCATTAGGCATCTGGTCATTTAAAAAACCACAAACGTCGGCGAGCGTTTGGGGTCGCGACATCTCTGAGGTTCCGGGTTCGATCCCCGGTCGCGTCAGTATGGGAAACGAACTTTTCTGTATTGTCTCGGGTCTGGGTGTTGTGGTACCGTCATTGTTTCTGATTCCTGTAACACAAGTGCTTTAGCTACTTACCACAGAATCAAATCAACATATGTGATGTTGTCCAATATTTATTTATTTTATTTGTACTTCGTTCTTTTGAGTATGAATTTATTAGTTCATTACAACATCAAATACAGGATAAGTCAGGAGTTTTTTGAAATAAAAATTACATATTATTAAGGTGCCACAATAAATATATATATTGGAAAAATTTGAGATGTGAAAGGCTCGTGGCAGCAATTGAGTAATGAATGAATGGCCAAATAAAATAAAAATAATCTGTCAAGTTTCCTAGTTAATAATTTAATGTGAAACAAGTCTAGTGTGAATTTTATTACAGTCTCTTTAGCAAGGCCCCTTTTTTCTGAAGGCCCTGGGGCTGTAGCCCTGGTAGTTCTCCCCTAAACCCGGCCCTGAAGGTTGAAATAATATATCGTTATATTGTTAGTGTATTGTTTTGTTGTCTGAAAGTGTTATGCAATGTTATGTGAGTATAATTGTTGTACATTTTTTTCTAACGGTTACCCTATTAAGGCATACCCTAAAACTCAAATTGGTGGCTCTCACCTATCAGTTTCATAACATTGTCGAGTTGGGAGCTTATTTATAAATGAACCTTTACTTTTATTTAGCAAGTTCAACAAGTTTTCTTTTGAATAATTAAATTTCATGCTGTGTTTACTTACTTAATGCTGTAAAAAATCTCTTGAACAAAATCGTTGATACGTACCTGCAACAAAAAATGTTATTAAATTATTGTTAAATCGCTGTCATAATAGCTAAGATAACTATTGCATTCTAAATACATTTTAGTATGAAAATATCCTGCACCTATGAAGTTTGGTGACGTCACGGAAGTTTCACGCAATGTATCATAGTTAATGTTTACATGATTGACGACCTCCGTGGCGCAATGGCTAAGGAAGGCAGCCAAAGCGCGAAAGGTTCCGGGTTCGATTCCCGGTTGGGTCAATTTGGAAAACGAACTTTTCTAAATTGACTTGAGTTTGGGCGTGCTGGGATGACGCCCCCAGTTAGTATCAGTCGTCTGGTACTCATAGTACAAGGGAAAACCTTAGTTTGAGACCAGGTGATTGGTGTGATTGTCTGGCGCATTTATTATTTATTATTATTATTATTTATAAATAAAAAATGCGGGTCTTATATGTTGGGCTTATCATTGTACCACATTTGTTTCACCGAACATCGTTTTCAAAGTTCTATGATTCGGCGAAACGATTTTCGATGAAATGATTTGAGCGCTTATATGTTTTCGTAAACCAAACTGACACTTAGTTATCTGCATTATTATATTAGTAGTTGACGACCTCGGTGGCGCAGTGGCTAAGGTAGGAGGCCACAGCGCGGTAGGTCCCGGGTTCGATTCCCGGTCAGGTCAATTTGGCAAACGAACTTTTCTAAATTGACTCGGGTCTGGGTGTGCTGGGATGACGCCCCCAGTTAGTATCCGTCGTCTGGTGCTCATAGTACAAGGGCAAACCTTAGTTTGAGAACCAGGTGATTGGTGTGATTGTCTGGCGCATTTATTATTATTATATATGTTTCGCGCAATAAATAATGTCTAGCTTTGACGGTTCTCAAGGCTGTTCCCACAAAGAAAAACCGAAAACACGCAAAATCAATGTTCAAAATGGCAGTCTATTGACAAAAGAGCGAGTTCAAAACGTTATTTACCAAGATACCACGTTCGTATCATATGTGGAACGCTCCACTTCGCTACCAAAATATTTGGCGCTCCATACAAAATCACCGGATTGCAGATTTTATCGTTGCGTTGCAAATATTTGACAGTAGTTCGAAAGCAAACATAGTGCGGTTTTATATTTTAGTATGTTTTCGAATTAATCCTCATGTTTCTCTCTTATGGAAAGCTTCGATGGTAAGTAAATAAATATTGAAACAACATTATTTACATGGCTCTGATTCTGTGGTAAGTAGCTATAATACTCGAGTTATGGACATCGTAAAAAATGACGGTACCACAACATTCAGACCCGAGACAATATACAAAAGTTTATTTTCCATGTTGACGTGACCGGGAATCGAACCCGAGACTTCAGAGATAGCGCGACGCAAAAAATAGGTACGGTCAACAGGATGTCAAGGTAAATACTTGTAGTTCCCTATTAAGTCGTATACACACGGGAAAATGTGTAGTCTGGCGTGCTTTGAACCATTCTTTGATTAACACCGTGAGGTTTTATCTAAGACACAACTGACTTTCCTTTTATTCTATATGACTATGTTTTATTTATTTTATTTAAAGATTTGATTGCACAAAGAAAGTATAAAAGGTGGACTTAATGCTAGGATCATTCTCTACCATTCAACCGTTGGGTCATGCAGATAGTACGTTTATGGGTGCGGTAATAGTAAAAATGTGAGTATGGATAGCAACAAAATTAATAATCATAAATAGCAGTAAATTAAACACGAGAATAGAATATTAGAAACAGAAAAAATTTATCTCCCCTTGCGGTGCGGGAATTGAACCCACGAGCAAGAGCAGCACGCGCGATACGTGAAGGTCGTGGGTTCAATTCATTTCTAATATTTAAAGTTCGCTAGTACGACGTATAGTACTATAAAAATAATAAAATCGACGAGAATAGAATATTCATACATACATAGGTTCATGATAAATAAATATAATAACTAAACAATATATTAAAGTCTGAGCAGTTTTGCTATCAACATAATTTCTACCTAAGGCATTCGTTTTAAACTTCAATATTCAATATCTTTATTGCATGTCACATGGAGTAAGTTGACAGATTATCTTAAGATTAAGTACATGTGAAGTCCTGTAGAGGGCGTTGCAATGATTCTATATAATGTTTTTATAAAATGTATTGGAGGTTAACACTTTTTAAACTTCTTGAAATCCTTGCGCTATTTCATATGCTAACTTTCCTGCACTTCCTACATTTCTCTATTCAAGAATAATTTTGTCCCAACGACAAAATTTTGAGAGCTGTTACGGGATAAAATGAGAAGCAGCTTAAAATATACATATATTATATTAATATACATATATTGGACAACATCACATACATTGCTCTGATTCTGTGGTAAGTAGCTAAAGCACTTGTGTTACAGAAATCAGAAACAACAATGGTACCACAACACCCAGACCCGAGACAATATAGAAAAGTTCGTTTCCCATATTGACCCGACCGGGGATCGAACCCGGAACCTCAGAAATGGCGCGACGCCAAAGTCCGGCACGCTCGCCTCTCGGCTACGGTGGTCGTCAAATTTATATGGACGTATATTAGTTTGAGCTTGGATGAAATTAGATTAACGAAATGCTAAATTAACATACAAAATTTATGTGATCCCTAAATAGACGCGTATATTATATTAGTTTAATTTCAATGGACACGGATTGGTTGGTTTGTAATCCAGTTGCGAAATGCGTATTGTATTTTAGCCTAATAAAAATAGCAAGCTTTGAATCAATTGTTTTCATGAAATTATGCGCATATTTATGGGAGGCTTGCTTTGATTTGCTAGTTCCGAATTTATAAATATTTTAGCACCGAATTGAGAATAATAAATTGAAACTAATTCAGATCCAAACGAATTTTTTTTGCTGATATTAAAAGCACATTTCGTATAACATTTGCAGTGCGGTATCCGCAGTTTGGATAAAAACGATAATCAAATAGATACAAAGTAAATACAGAGATTAGTACAAAGTGTACGTTTTGTAAGTCAAATTCGTAAGTTCCGCTACTTTAAGCTCGTGCTTACAATTTCTATAATATTTACTCACTTCACATAATTACCGTTTTTTGATAAATACTAAGATTTCTTTTTTCTTTATCTGGCGATAGTTAAAGTCATAGTCGATATTTACAAAATATATAGGTTCTTATTAGTAACTGATTATCTCACTCTGACGACCTCCAAAGCTGAGAGGCGAGCGGGCCGGTCTTCGGGGCCCAGGTTCCATTCCCAGTCGGGTCGATATTGAAAACTATTCTATTATGTCTCGGATGTGGAATTTTGCAACACCAATAAGTGCTTTAGTTACTTACCAAGAATAACTCTATAATAATTGGTGAAAATTAAAAAAAATATATCAAGTGCTTTTGAGTTTATTACAAACGGACTTACAAACGAACCGAAGGACTTCAAAAAATGTAAGTTTAAGAAGATAATTGACGATTTATAAGTAAAGTATTAGATTATATAATGTCCGACCGAGGAAGTCATGACTAAAACAATAGATACTAGCTTAATCACTTAAATCACATTAAGGGAATTTAACTCTCCTGAGTTCTAAAACCACAGGAAATAAACTATGAAAATGAACCCCAAAGGGATTCTGGCAAAAATTCAGGGTGACATTAGATACTCAGTTTTACTAACATGAACCCGATATTATAGGTAAACGTGCTTATATGAATGTTTAAGTGGGTAAAATATCTCTCGAACGTGTTAAACCAATCAATTATTTTTATGTAATCCAATTATTTGGCAGCTCTACCTTACTCATAAAGTTGGAATAGTTTCCAGGGCTGTCTCCTCTCGGCAAATCTGTAGATGTATTTTAAGAAAACGATGAGGTATGGTGCAGTCACAAAGAATGGTATCTAAACACTTGAGTTTTTATGACCTTACCATAAGGTTCTCTTTAGAATGAGTTTCTATACCTATTAGCGCACGTGACTGTACGCAACGCACCTCATTTTATAGAATGAAATATTTGGGTATTTCAAAGTCAAAGTCAAATCATTTATTGCATTTCGTGAATGCGGTACACAGGTGGAATTATATCCATTACAGTACATCATTTATTTCATTTTTTTCTGTTCTTAGTTTTGTTATTTTATTTTGTATTGACGCTAGGTTCAGTTTAACATGGTTTTTTTTTATATTGCACTTCAAGATTGACCTCATCCCATCTGATGTTAAGTGGTAATGAGGTCCTAGCTTAAGGGTGACAGGTACAGCATAATAAATATGTTACTGGACTTGTCGCCCTTACCTTGAAGGCTTGACCCCTGCTACTAATGTAGCACCCCCAGGAGCTCTGGAAACCTTACTCACACGCAGGAACACAACAACACAGAAGTGATTGTTATTTGGTAGCCAGTCGGGCTGCTCCAGTTCGATAAATCGCTATGCCCTACCTCTCTTAAAAACTGAACGGCGATTCAAAAGTGTTATATGTAACCTATTTAAAAAATAAATGTTTGATTCGATCGCTTGATTGAACGCTACTGCTCGGTGCATGTATTATTATTGTTAATTACTAAAATTTCCTCTTTACAACTTTAATTCTAAAACATCTTGAAGCCCGGAGATATCCCGGGACTTTAATTTAGTTTCCGACTGTGAGCAATCGATTCTTTCATACCTAATAAAAGTTACCAGCCCTAGCACACAATCAAAAGGGCCCATAGTTCTGCCCCTAGATTTGATAGCTCGATAGATGACTGATCCCTTGGAAGGTCGAAGGGTCTCGTAATAAAACAAAAACCGGATATACAGGGTGTGCGATGAATTACGCATGACGGTTCGGCATATGTGCCCTTTCAGCCGGGATGAGATGTGCAGGCCAGGGGCTAGCGATAATTATATTGTGACATACTGAGGAAGTACCAATTGGTTTGCGTAGGTAAACAATATTGCATGTTATATATACCCGAAATATAGTATAAAATACGAATAAAAAATCGGAATGGTTAGCAATTGCGACATGGTTTGCTTATTGGCTAGAAAAATACCAAAAATCTGCAGAATCATCACCCGTACAAAATTTAATTACCAAATCGTCAAAGGTTACATTTCCATATGGAAAAGTAAAATGAGATTTTTGGTAAGCCCGGTACTTTTCAACGTATCTACTTTTAGCTCGTAACGAGAGGGAAACGTCTCGTGGCAAGGGAAACCTGGATGTAGTGAGTTGGTCTCGCAAGGACTTAACCACTTCTTTGGTCACCTCCAGGCAGATTTGGGGGAGTCAGGATCGCTTCAAGATTTTACGCAAGCCCCCCCACAGCTCCGATCTTAAATGACCGAGGTAACGAACTAGATTTACCACACGCCTTACATGTTCGGTTCCAGCAACGGATCTGATGTGTGGCTCAGCTGACTACCACCCCTGGTCAATCTTCTGCTTAATGTAACATACAGTCATTGTTTACCGTCAGTTACAGTTTCGAATTGAACTACCTCATAAATGTTAATGCACAACTCAAGTGTCGCTAGCCCTTAGCCTCAAAAGCGATGTGGTCAATAAAATATATGTGGGTGTTAATTGCGATCAGAATGGAATTGAGGGTTCGATGTGATCCCGTGTTGTTATTTTGTGATAAGGGATTGGAATGACGAGGAATGCTTTAGCAACGCGTTATGTTTTAATAAAAAATGGTTTCCCCTATGTTGTTCTCTGGTACCGTACTCTTATTTTCAGTCGATCACCAGTTGACTAACTAAATTTTTCGATGTTGACGTTCATTTGACGAGAGAAGGATATAAAATTAACTCGTGCAAGCAATCTAATGAGTGAAAGATGGCCCGTATTTCATTACTCTATTATCATCTTATACCCTAACTAAAAATCCCACCCACCATGAGAATAAACGTGGTCCAAAGTGGTCTACACGAAGCTATAAGCTAGATACTGCTACTGTTACTAATCTGCTGAGTTACTTACCGGTGTCTTCTCAGTAGGTATAGGTTCCGAACTGGAAGTAGAATCACTGTGCATTGTAATTCAAACTATTCAATGACGATTCGGAAGTGTTATAATATGTAAACTACTTGAATAAAAGAACATTTGATTGATTGAAACCGGAGAAGCAGGGCCTGGTGGCCTACGGGTCATAGCCGGTGGGAATAACATCAAATCTAAATTTGTGAACTCACAATTTTCGTTTTAACATTAATCAGCAAGGTCAACCCCGGACATCGGTCTAACTTTCATTTTTCTATTGGCGACGCCATTTGCATTTCAAAGGGAGTGTTCCCTTAGTAAAAATCCGAAGCGACTCTTAAAAGATTTGTTTTATTTACTCCGTTTCGCAATATTCATTAGCGGCGTTACGTGGGGATAAAAGGACCTTAAACATTGAATAGGGTTCCGTGTGTTGTTATACAGCTGTTATGTTCATGTTCTGAATAAATCTACCGAAATATTTTAAATAAACAGGAAATTGTCTCCTTTAAAATAAAAACACCAGGACCAATTGAGATCATTGTTACTGACCGAGTTAACATTCCTACTCCAAGCTGATTTATATGAAAAAATGATTATGGCCTAATTATTAAATATGTTACATTTATAAATAAATATTAGCCAACACCTTTGCTTCGATCCTGTAAGTAGCTTAAGCACTGTGTTAGAAATCAGAAACAACGATGGTATTACAACACCCAGATCCGAGATAATAAACAAAAGTTCGTTTAACATATTGACCCGACCGGGGATCGAACCCGGGACCACAGAGATGGCGCGACACCAAAGTCCGTCGCTCGCCTCTTGACTTCTGAGGTCGTCAAATTTGAGTGTAATGACACATGTCAAGGTTAACACTTGCAGTTCGAAATTAGTGATTATGCGCTTGACATAAGGGCGGGAGTAGTCTGACGTTCTTTTTTTTTTATATTATACTTCAAGATTGACCTCATCCCACCTAATGTTAAGTGGAAATGAGGTCCTAGCTTAAGGGCGACAAGTAGAGCATAATAAAGCTGTTACTGGACTTGTCGCCCTTACCTTGAAGGCTTAACCCCTACTACTAATGTAGCACCCACCCAGGAGCTCTGGAAACCTTACTCACACGCAGGAACACAACAACACAGAAGTGATTGTTTTGATTGATTGAGCTGCGGTCTTCTGTAAGGTGGAGGTATTTCACCAGTCGGGCTGCTCCAGTTCGAGCGATAAATCGCTATGCCCCACCTCTCTTCTTTTGCCTTTACATATCCAAAGACGGATTTCCCAAATTCATTTCTCCAAATGGAACAGAGCCTCTTTCGCAAAAACCACTCGCGCATGTCGGTTTTTTATTTGTCGAATAAGTACAGCGAAAAGAGATTAGAACATCACAGAGAGATAGCGGTAGCTTGAATTATTCAGAATAATCTTAAGGGAGCTTTCCACAAACGGTTGGATAAGCGTTTTTTGCGAGTTGCCGCAATCGTTTAGTTTGAACCGAGTGTTAAGGACACCTAGATTACGCAATTTGGACACTAAAGCATTGTAAGGGTAAGGGGTTTTTAACTCTAGTGCCCAGTTTTAAGGCGCTTAATGTATTGGTAGGGTTCTTGGTACCCATTACAAGCGTAAAGAAAAATCGGTTTGTCCACTAAAAAGTTGCGTCGCGTTCTTATTAAATTCTCGTCGCGTGGAAGAGTACCGATTTCTCGTTTATATAAATCACATATTTTCGATACTCAGCTTACTGACGACCTCCGTAGCCTAGAGGTAAACGAGCCGGACTTTGGCGTCGCGCCATCTCTAGGGTCCCGGGTTTGATCCCCGGTCGGGTCAATATGGGAAACGAACTTTTCTATATTGTCTCGGGTCTGGGTGTTGTGGTAACGTCGTCTTTTCTGATCCCTGTATCACAAGTGCTTAAGCTACTTACCACAGAATCAGAGCAATGTATGTGATGTTGTCCAATTTATAATTTAATTTACTGAGTTTTGTGCTAGTATCTTCATAGCAAATACGGGCAATACCGTCTTCAACATAAGGGAGCATCCGTCCCGTGACCCGTCCTGGTACTAGACATATTTAGGCACATCAATTTAAAATTGACTAAATTACCTGAGTCTGGGTGTGCTGGGATAACGCCCCAAGCTAGTATCCGTCGTCTGATACTTATAGAACAAGGGAAAACCTTAGTTTGAGACCTGGTGATTGGTGTGATTGTCTGGCGCATGTATTTTTTTATTTATTTATAGATATCAATTTTAGTAGTTCGATCTTTTAAGATAGGTAGATACAAATTATGGTTTGTATGGTATTTAGGCGGTTTAAACGCTAGAAAACGGATCATTCCAGACAAACATTAGGTAGAGGAATTAGTATATGACAAGTAATAGGTACGGCAATGCAAATATAAATTATTACATAATAATTAGAATACCCCCGGCGCAACATACTGCTGCTTTGGTGAAGGGGACGTGAGTGGGACTTCCCCGCTCTTCCAAAGCGGAAACAAAAAACTAAAAAGGGATTTGGGTGTAATTTTTGATACTAAATTGACATTTCTACCGCATATGGACGGCATTATAAAGAAATCATCAAAAATGCTAGGTTTTATCATTCGCAACTGCAGATCTTTCAGAAAGCCACACACTAAAATAACCGTTTATAATGCATACGTTAGGAGTAATTTGGAGTATTGTAGTATAGTATTGTCGCCTCACTATAACGTGCATCAACTGCGAATAGAACGCATCCAAAAGCGATTTATGAAGCATATCACTTTCTCATGTGGACTCCATAAAAAGCTTTCAAAATATAAGGACCAGCTCGTGCATTTTAAGATGAACAGCTTACTGACTCGAAGACAGGTTCAAGACATGATGTTTATTTATAAGGTTGTAAGAATTAGGTTTCTGTCAGCCTCTATTGCGATCTTTTAATTTCCGTGTCCCGAGACGTTTGCCCAGACGAACACTGGTGGAAGCCGGTTTGTTATGTTGGCCTATTGCTAAAACCAACCTTAAAAAAAATCTGCAATTTCTAGATTATCATCTACTTATAACAATATCAGTCAGGATGTACCTAGACATTTTTAGTGACAGTTTACCCAGCTTTAAAAGAGCTGCATTGATGATGTTTAAGAAATGAAAGGTTGAGTCTCTTGTTTTATTTTTCCCCCTTTCTTTAAAATATTTATTTTTGTAAAAAACTGTTTTATATTATTAAGGATACATTAGGTGTTATTTTTTTGTGAATGATGTGACACCTTAAAAGGTTGTGCATTTATACTATGTAATAGACCATCTTTTTATAAGGAACAATGTAACAACTACTGGATGTCCAAATAAATAAATATATAAATAAAACCATTCCCAAATTAATCTAACCGAGAATCGAACTGTAAACCTTTCGCGCTTCGTGCGTCTCCCTGATGTCTCTCGCCATCGCACTACAAAAGTTGTCGGTTATTATTGAATCGCAAAGTTTGCAACTTAAATATTCAGCGGGTGGATGTCAACTTCGCAATTAGGCGGATATCTGGATCAGACCGCGGCTACAAGTTTTGTTAGCGACCTTCTAGTTAATTAGCGGTCCGGTGTCCCAACCTACTTCTCTATTCAGTTAGAACATCCATTTTTATAATATTTCTCACTAGCGGAAGCCCGCGACGAACGCGTGAACTTAATCTTTTTAGCAATAAATGTAGATGGTCGGTTTTACCCCTATCTCCTCTAATATTCGAAACAGATTCAGACAGATTCGAGCCAAATTTCATATCTCTAACTTAAAAATACATTTTCCCAGATAAACGTATAAGGGCGGTATTACCCTCGTCCTCCCTTATTTTGTAGACAAAAAGTAGCCTACGTCCGTTTTAGTGATTCAACGTATACCATATTTCATCAAAATCGGTTCAGAGGTTTAGGCGTGAAAGCCGGATAGACAAACATACAGACAAACTGACAGACAAAGTTATTTTTGCATGTATAATATTGCTATCAATATAGAACTATGTATTTACACCCACAAACCTATTTTAATGTAAGTTCCAATTTAATTTTCTCTGGCTGTCCTAATAAATTTACGACCTCGTGCCGGACTTTGGCGTCGAATCTTGGTGATTCCGGGTTCGATCCCCGGTCGGGTCAATGTGGAAAATGAACTTTTCTATATTGTTTTGGGATCGGGTGTTGTTGTACCGTCGTTGTTCCTGATTTCTGTAACACAAGTGCTTTAACTACTTACCACTGAATCAGAACAATAAATGTGATGTTGTTGTCCAATAATAAAAATAAAAATACCTACAACTGCCAATTAAAAAACAATTGCGAGTGTAAATACCACATCCGCATCACAAATCTCCAAGAAAATACGCAACACTAGTGTGGCTAACATAAGCCTTGGCTAAGTAGCTTCCTGGGCTTGCAAAGTGGCGGCTCCGCGGCCACCAACCCGGCCTAATTGCGAAGTTGACAGTCCGCCCCGTGAATATTTAACAGCCGATGAGAGAGCAGAATACATTAATAGTGTAGGTACTCAAGACTTTATATTCATTTCCTCAATTCAATTTGATGGGAGAAAGGGAATCGCCTGCACCGATCAATCGAGTTGTGGGATGAACTGTTATTTTTAGGGCTATTACAGGAGGTTATCTTTGGGGACTGGTCTGCTCCAGCTTACCTTTTAAAATAAAATAATACTTAATGCTTTTTTCACTCATCAAAATAAAACTATATGACTTAGTCCAAAGTGTTCTACACATAGCTTTAAGTTAGATACTTCTTCTGTAACTGATCTGCTGAGTTTCTTACCGGTGTCTTCTCGGTAGATATAGGTTCTGAACCGGAAGTAGAATCACTCTCCATTATATTTTAAAAGTGTTACATGAAACCTACTTGAATAAAGAAATATTTGAGTTTGAGTTTCAGTGTGACTTAAGGAAGAAGATTTTTTTTGTTTTTTTTATATTGCACTTCAAGATTGACCTCATCTCACCTGATGTTAAGTGGTAATGAGGTCCTAGCTTAAGGGTGAAAAGTACAGCATAATAAATCTGTTACTGGACTTGTCGCCCTTACCTTGAAGGCTTGACCCCTGCTACTAATGTAGCACCCCCCAGAAACTCTAGAAACCTTACTCACACGCATGAACACAACAACGCAGAAGTAATTCGAATGTATTCGAATCTTTCTTCACAAATATACCTGTCACTACGACGAGTAGCTTAAACTCCAGCCCCCGTCTTGCTGAGTCTCTCCTGAAATCTCATGTAGATAAGTGTCAAGCTGATTTTAACTTTACTCATATTTGTCCTGCGGAAATTATAAAGAGTTTTAAGAGTTTAAGTATGAAAAAAACTGAGGATTTATGGGGCATTTCCATTGATATACTCAAAAACATAATTCATGGAATTGCACCTTATTTATCCTTCATATTTAATAAATGTATTGACGCTGGTGAATTTCCTAATTTAATGAAATCAAGTAAAATTATTCCACTTTATAAATCAGGCGATAAAAGTGATCCGTCTAACTTTAGACCAATTTCCATATTACCAGCACTTAGCAAAATTTTTGAAAAAATTATTTTCAATCAATTATTAGCTCATCTTACAGTTAATGCTCTGTTACATAGTAAGCAATTTGGATTCACTAAAGGTAGATCTACTACGGACGCAGGTGTGGCACTTATCAAACATGTTTTCGATGCTTGGGAGAGAAAACAGGACGCCATTGGAGTTTTTTGTGATCTGTCAAAGGCATTTGATTGCGTTGATCACCAAACGTTGCTGATGAAGTTGAGGCATTATGGTGTTGTAAGCAATTCACTGAGTCTTCTACAGTCTTACCTTTCTGACAGAACTCAAAGGGTCAATGTGAATGGAACTAACTCTTCTGGTGCACCTCTAGCGATGGGAGTGCCCCAGGGCTCAATATTGGGGCCTCTGTTGTTCCTTATTTATATTAACGACCTTCCTTACTTTGCGAAGGATCTCTGTGAGATTGTGTTATTTGCTGATGACACTTCTCTCATCTTTAAAGTTGATAGATGTAAAGAATCATTTGAAGATGTAAATAGTTCTCTCTCACAAGTGCTACATTGGTTCACGAATAATAATCTCCTGCTTAACACTAAAAAAACGAAATGTGTCAAATTTACAATGCCGAATGTTAAAAAAGTCAACATCAAATTGTCTATGAATGGTGAACCTTTGGAAATAATTAATTCTACAGTATTTCTCGGCATCACATTAGACTCTAAATTGCAATGGGGACCCCATATTGTTGGCCTGGCAGGAAGGCTTAGTTCAGCTGCATACGCTGTAAGGAAAATTCGAAATTTGACTGATATTGAAACGGCAAGGCTGGTTTATTTCAGTTACTTTCATAGTGTTATGTCATATGGTCTCCTTTTGTGGGGAACAGCTGCTGACATTCAAAATATTTTTGTTTTACAGAAGAGGGCTATCCGCGCCATATATGGTCTTAAATCACGGGATTCTCTCAGAGACTTATTTAAAGAAATTAACATACTTACCGTAGCATCTCAATACATTTTTGATTGTATTATGTATGTACGCAAAAATTATAATCTACTTTTTAAAAAATCTGACTTCCACAACTTTAACACTAGAAATAAACACAAACTTGCTGTTCCATATCTAAGACTACATAAGATAAGTAATTCCTTTGTGGGTTTAAGCGTTAAATTATTTAACAAGTTACCTGAAAATGTTATCCAGTTGCCCATGCATAGATTTAAGTCTCATGTTAAAAATTGTTTAATAAAAAAGGGCTACTACAAAATTGATGATTATTTAAATGACAAAAATGTATGGGTCTAGAATAACTTTAATTCTCGGAAATGTTTTATATAAGCTTTGTATATTTGATTTAAGTACCTAGCGTAAGGGAACATTGTTACATTGAAAAGAGTAAGTGTCGAGTTTCTTGCCGGTTCTTCTCGACATGATCAACATTCCGAACACGGCGGTAGAATACTTTATTTGTACTGACTATTCATAAGTGCTTTTGTAAAGTTTACATGAATAAAGATGATTTCTATTCTATTCTATTCTATTCTATTCTATTCTAATTGTTATTTGGCTGCGGTCTTCTGTAAGGTGGAGGTATTTCGCCAGTCGGGCTGCTCCAGTTCGAGCGATAAATCGCTATGCCCTACCTCTCTTGAGTACCCGAATTTGAATTCCATAGTGCATCATGCTACACTGTAGTGATTCCATCGTCTCACATACCGAGGAGAATATTTTTTTATATTTCTTATGAATAAAGGATCCATTAAAATACTTGCAACATTAAAGTTGATGTAATCATAAGTTAGGACGCGATATGTAAATATTAAAATTTTGTATTTTTTTCTTTTTTATTTTGCGTACCTTTTGTCAACTTGTGTTTTACTTACTTTATTATTTTGCGTTTTGAATTTGTATATTGAAGACGATGTTTAATAAAATACCTGCCTTTGATACTACAAAATTTTTCAAAGCAAAATTGTCTTTACGTTCAAACAAATTCCTAGAATTTCCATCTCAGTCTTTTAGTATCATGACATTACAAGTTCAGACGTTATTCAATGTAATAAATCAAATAATTCAATTCTACATGTTTTAGAAAGAAAGAAGAATTTTGTTGATTTTATCCATTTATCAATTTATCATTGGTGATCGATTTTATTATTTTTATAGTACTATACGCCGTACTAGCGAACTTTAAATATTAGAAACAGAAAATTTTTATCTCCCCTTGCGGTGCGGGAATTGAACCCACGACCTTCACGTATCGCGCGTATATAAACATATTCGGCAGAGGGCACTTACCGAAAGGCTAACGGTTAATACAGCAGAAAAATTTCATCGCCTACAATAACTTGCGGTTAGCTCAGTTGGTAAGAGTAGCACGCGCGATACGTGAAGGTCGTGGGTTCAATTCCCGCACCGCAAGGGGAGATAAAATTTTTCTGTTTCTAATATTTATCATTGGTGATGTCTTACCATTATGCAGACATTGTCTTAAATAAAATGTTTTTAATACAGATATTCCAATCTGCGAAAATGTTTTGCTGCCAATTAATATATTCCCGTTAGACGGGAAAATCGAAGTTACGATGGCGTCTAGTAATTATTTAATGGCGGCTCGAATTTCGCACCTAATCCCGGTGGCTGAAGACAGGATTATGGCAAGAGTTAGCGGTATCACTCGACTGAGTTTAATACGCGATTAAATTTAAGCAGCCAGTAGTTATTAACATCACCACAGCATGCTCTAAGGTAATAACCGCCAAATATAATTAAAATCTTAGAAACCCCTACAATTTTCAATAAAAATTTAATATTTCTTTCTAATTAATAAAGTTGCCATGATTAACAAAAAATTTTCGATGTCAAATTTGGTTAGAAAGTTTGCAATTCTAATAGGCTATCTGTAAATATTCAATAACAAAAAGCTTTCCTCGATAAATGCGCTGTACAAGACGAAAAATAATTTTTCATGCGAACCAGTAGTTCTTGAGATAAGCGCTTTAAAATAAACATACAGTTTTAAAATATTAGTATAGAAAATGTCGAGTGTACAGTCAGTTGTTCACGAACTAAACTAGTTCGTGAACAACTCTGTAAGATTCACTTTAGAATGATACTGGACAGCATCACATACATTGCTCTGATTATGTGGTAAGTAGCTTAAGCACCTGTGTTACAGAAACCAAGACCAAAGACAATACAGAAAAGATTGTTTACCATATTATACTAAACCCGGGACCTCCGAGATGGCCCGTCTCCAAAATCCGGCGCGCTCGCCTCTCGGCTACTGAGTCGGCTGTTCTCATTAGTGCATTAGTGTACTTAAGACTCCCGAGTGAATAAGAACGGGTACTCCTATATTATGTTGTAGTATTTTTCCACTGATTTATGAGGGAATAAGACGATATAAATATTTGATGTACGTCGCGCTCGTTAAATTTCCCATCTCTGAGGATTCCGAATCCTCGGGTCGGTCAATTGGAGATAGCTCTTTATGACTGAATAGTAAGCACTTGTGGTTACTGCAAAATATTTCACAGCATGGTAATAAAATCGGTTATGCACAAAGAATACGAAAATACGTTTACCGATTCACAATTATTTGGCTACATACGAATTCTTTGACCCGTCAAAAGATCTAAAATCTTGTGAAGCAAATAAAATTAATTCAGGACTTTTGTTAATTTTGTTTGTTAATTTTTCTATTCCCTATTTTGGCCTTTGGAATTATAGAAAGAATATGACTTATACTGATAAGTCATGGCTTACGTAGCAGGCCATGACGCTGGTGCATAGACCCTGACGAGTGGTTCTCCAATGAATTATGGAATAAACTAGGCCCAAACATAAACACAAAGTAACACTACATACCACAAACATAAACACAAAGTAACACTACATACCACAAACATAAACACAAAGTAACACTACATACCACAAACATAAACACAAAGTAACACTACATACCACAAACATAAACACAAAGTAACACTACATACCACAAACATGGACGGACACACACTCATTGACTCTTAAACAAGACTTTACATCACATGGTCAGCATAAACAGCCCACAGACTTACATCAAATTATTTTTATTTATTGTTTATTATTTTAATAGTAAATTGTAGCTAAATTAGTATTGTAACTACTAGCTTAGTAATTGTAATGTAGTCTGGTGCACTCCTGTTAATGTGTTGTACTGGGTGCAAACAATACAGAAATTGCTATAGTATGAGACTCACTGCAATGCTTTCACGTACTTAATGCTTTCTGAGAAATACAGCATTTGTAATAGAAGTTCGTCTTCATATTGTTACGAGAATAGGTTTGAAATGTATTTGCTTGTTTACACTAATATAACGAAAAGGAAAGATTTGTATTTTCGTTTGTATGTTTGTAATTAATAAACTCAAAAACTACTGTACCGATTGGAAAAAAATTTACCATTAGAAAGTGACATTCGCCCCCAATAAATATAACCTCAAAACTTGGATTAAAATATAGACTACTCTTTGTTTCAAATATTAGGGGAGATAGGGGTAAAAACGACCATGAAAGGATGTAGTCCACGCGAACGAAGTCGCGGGCACAGCTAGTAAAATAAAATTGCACAACATTTTATACATTGCTCTGTTTATGTGGTAAGTACCGGAAATAATTTTGATACAAAAATAAGAATCAAAAATGATACCACAACGTTTGTTTCTCATATTAATTCGATTTAAGAAACGTCTCACATCAACTCAACCAACAATCGAACCCAGGATGGCGCGACGCAAAAGTTCGGCCCGCTCGCCTCTGGGTCATCAAAAATAAAGGAAGAAAGATACTGTTATTTCAGTCTTGTAGGTACATATTCAAAAACCTCAGACTTCATTATTTAATTTGTGTTCCTTGTTCACAACTTGTTAAAAGCTAAAACTCCTAGTGAATATTTTACAATCTAGTCGTAGTAGTGGTTTAACGTGGACTTAAGATCCAAGATCCAGTTCATGCTATAATATGCTAATTGTCAAGTGGAAGATAATAAAAATAATAGTTATAAAACAATCACATTAATCAACAAGGTTAAGACAAGGGTTTACCCTTATACTTTGAGTACGGTTGGCATATTTAAATGAAACAGAAAAATTTCATCTCCCCTTGCAGTGTGGGAGTAGAACCCACCATCTTCACGAGTTCGTGCCGTTCTTACAAACGAGCTAATCGCAAGTTGTCGTCGGGATAAATTTATCAGAAAAATTAACTTCATAGCCTTCAGTGAGTGCCCTTTGCCTTATGAATTTAGAACTACATACTTATAACTCAGTTGAAAGCGCATCACGAATGATACGTGAAGGTCGTGGGTTCGAATCCCATACCGCAAGAGGTGATTAATTTTTTCTGATTCTTTAAAATATTTAAGTACGCTAGTGCGGTATGAAACACTATAAAAATTTAAAAAATGTATACTACTTTTGTGTGGACGGAGAGATCTGTCCTGAGATCTGGGGCGTCAACCCATATAATACTAAGCGTACTATGACAGACCCAACCCTAGTAATATAAGTTAGTTTTTAAATAGACGTGACTGTGATTCGAACCCGGATCCTTTTGCTAAAATTAATTAACCAATTGTACTCAAGCTTCATTTGACATCAGTGATTTAAATGACTTCGAGTATTTTGAAAAGTATTAAAAATATATATTATCTGTTTTTGCTATTACATTATTACATTTTTAGTTGTTCCGATGGACGTGGTAACGCCTATTCTACCGTAACAAACAACGATTCATTTTAATACATAAGAAAAAAATATATATGCAGACATATGTAGAATGTACAGACACAGAAAAATATTCATGTTTGTAAGCGCAGACCTACCACTAGAGGCGCGCTTTGAAGCTAAGATAAAATCTTGGCACTGGTTAACAAACTTTACCAACTATTTGTCGACCCCACTCCGCGAATGTTCGTTTGTTCACACGGTCAGTTGTGTTCAAACATGGCTTGTGTAACATTATCAAGGGACATATACTTGACACGGACGGACGTACACTCCGTGATTGCGATTTCAAATTTTTTGATGAACTTTGTCCTATTTACCTTTGGTGAAAGACAACAGCAAATAAATAATCAATATTAGACAACCTCACAAACATTGACATGATTTCTAAGTAAATTAACATAAATGACTTCCCCTCGATTTCACAAGGATGCCTTTATCAGAGATCATGGTTTCCTTACCATGGTACCGAAATATCACCTTTCCAATACATAAAAATAATTAAAATCGATAATGAAATTAAAAAAATACGGTCCTAACGAAATTGATATCTTATTTTTTTATAATTTTTTTATTTTGTGAAAGTAGTGTATAAGCCAGAACAAACGCCGGTAAAGACTGACTAAACAAAAATACAAATATCCAAGACCCGAATCCTTGTTTTGGGGGGAAATCGAATCCACGACCCTTTGGTCAAATCAACAAATTTTGCAATGTACTCGTAAATTAAACTTTTGCCTTCCCTGCGAGTACATTCGCATACACTTTATGTCCGAAGCAAAAATAGAGAATTACGATATTTTTATAAATAATTCAACTCTCAAATTCTTGCATAACAAAATGTTATTGAAGTCACTTCTACATACTACACAATTGACGCGTTAACTTATTTAAGACGTTCATCATTATTGCAGTGGACCTGTAATTTATTAACAAATACAACTCGATCCGGAAATCGAACCCAAGACCTCAAGATCAAGATTACTTAAAGAAGTAAACCATCGAGGCGTTATCACTTAACTCCTAAACACTCCTAATTCAACTAACGGACCATCCCACTTACTCCCCACTAGCTCCTGAGAGAATAATTAGTCAGTTTCAATCATTGTGAACGTATCTTTACGGTGTTTTCCTTAGCTGTAATACGTTATGTAGGCAGGTACTTACAGAGACTTATTGGTCTGGCCTAGTGTTGGGAGGGTGGGTCGATTGTCGATGTTTTTGGTCGTAAACATGAACTTTTTAGTGGAAATACACAGTATTAGGCAATTGCAAATTAGAAGATAATAAGTTTGGTATTTTTATCTGGTTATCTGGTTCTGCAAGAAATACAGTAACGATCATTTATTCATTTTGTGTTTTCATTTGTGATATTATTGGTGTACTACTTCTTACTTATTGTATCTTTTGGATTTAGGAAAAAAAATTACAGTTATTTACCACATACAGTTAAACATTGAAAAGAAAAGGCTGCTAAAGGTAGCACAAGAAAAGAAAATGATATTTCTCGTTATTTACAATTTTTTTGTTTGTACTATTTGCTTTTTAGCAATAAGACGGCCTCCATTGTATTACTGTGACTGCAAAACCAATATCTGAAAAGTTTATATGCAAAAAAGTATATATATCTAAAATTTAAAAAGTATTTTGTACGTATATTCTATAATGTTCTGCCTCAGCATTTGAAAAACCAACCCATAGAGGCCACTGTAGGTCTAGTATTCAGGTTTCTTATCTACATATTTTTTTTTTTCGTATTTGATAGCTCTAGCTTCGTTTTAAAATCCGTATATTTATGCAATTTTAAACAGTTATGATTTGATCTGGTTCCCTTGTTTAAAAATGGTGGACAGATTGCAATTATATAATTTACTTACAAATTATGATCAAGGTATAGCGTATTAAAGAAAAAATACATGGTTGATTTCTCTTTTCAGGCTAAATAATTTGAGAACCAATGAGCCAATATTTCGATATTTTATACTTGACAAAATAAACACGTTGTTTTTATCGACAATGCTACGTCACCTCACTAATATTGGTCGGCGCTATTCCTGAGACAAAGTCACACATGTGAACTGTCATCGATCACGGACAAAGCCGTGGACTCGACATACATACGTAATACACACACATGCTAGACCCATACAAATACAAGTATGTATGTGCAGCCACCTTAATTTGGTAATACATTTGAATGATATAATTTTTTTATTGGGAAAACATTAAGTACATTGCTCTAATTTTGTGGTAAGTAGCTAAGGATAATAGTGTTACAGAAAATAAAAACACCTAGACCACTTTGGCTACGGAGGTCGTCAAAGTGATAAGTCTTTCATCGTTTTTTCAATTTTTTGACCATTTTTTGTATAATACCACAGTATATTGGCTCCTCCCAGCCTAATGAGCAAGAGAAGAACCCACATCGCGATGATAACGGATTTGATACCATAATATTAGTGAGATAGGGCACAGCGATTAGTGAGGTAGGGCACAGCGATTAGTGAGGTAGGGCACAACGATTTATCGCTCAAACTAGAGCAGCCCGACTGGTGAAATACCTCCACCTTACAGAAGACCGCAGCCAAATAACAATCACTTCTGTGTTGTTGTGTTCCTGCGTGTGAGTTAGGTTTCCAGAGCTCCTGGGGGTGCTACATTAGTAGCAGGGGTCAAGCCTTCAAGGTAAGGGCGACAAGTCCAGTTACAGATTTATTATGCTGTACTTGTCACCTTTAAGCTAGGACCTCATTACCACTTAACATCAGGTGGGATGAGGTAAATCTTGAAGTGCAATATATAAAAAAAAAAATATATCCTATCAGTTAGCATCGCCATACTGGCCCGCAAGATGTTTCTTCACTCTCCTTTTGCAGCTGCCTGACTTGGCACGTGCCGCTAGTTGCTGACATTGTTACGTAGCGCATTGGCTGTATTTTGTTAGACGTGACCTTTGAAATAGCTAACTCGATGCAGCCCTGTTATTTGGGCTGTGGACTTTAATGCTCCGGGCGAAACATGGTGATGCGATCAAAAGTTTGAGTGTTTGTGGAAAAACAACGGATGCAATTTGTTTCGAGAATTATAAATATTTTTTCGGCAACAAAAGTCAAAGTCAAAGTCAATATTTTTTTAATCATGTAGATTACATTTGTAATACTTATGAATCGTCTCTATACAATGCAAATGAAGCTACCTCCGGTTCGGAACCTATAACTACCGAGAAGATACCGGCAAGAAACTCAGTAGTTTTTTTTACAAATAAAAAGCTAAACTTATTACTAATTTTGCACTAAGACATACAGTTAGTTTGTCAGTTGGAAAAAAAAACAAAAAAAGCATATAGTTATTGAAATAAATAAAATAAAAACATTTAAAATAATTTTGTTGGAATTATTTTACAAGATTTTATTAAGTTACACCTGTTAGTTGATTGTCATCAAATCTTGCAAATTTACTGGGTTTTTACTTTTTTTTACGATAAAAATATCTAGTACAAATTAAAATAAACATAGCGACCTTTGGTTTTATTTATAGATCCACTGATCTATGTAGACTAAGTTTATCTTGTACGGTATATTAAGGAAAAAAATGCATTTAGTCATGCAGAAGAACATAATATAAACACGTGCATATTGTTTCCAAAATAATAAATATTCCATTTAGCTTTTTTAGTTGTAGTTTAAAATGACGACTATATTTTTCACTTAAGTCTGGGGTTGACTGATAACAATGCCACTAAGCATTAAATCCGCCTTTTGCACTTTTTTATGTGAAGTTTAAATAAACAAATCTGCTACGAAGGCATGTACTGTCAGCAACTTCAGTTTGTGAACAACTTTGTACCTTGACACATTAAGAAACTGTCTATCTGACTTGCTTAGTCATGTGGAGATCTGGTATGACAAGGAACTGAGGTGTATACAAACTAATGATGATATATGCTACGCTAGTATACTATTTGTATGCCACATAAATAATGACGTAACGTAACTGATTATTATAGTAAAAATAAGCCTACAGTCACATCTACGAAAAGACAAAAATCCTAGATAATTTCTTAATACATTAACCAATTTTATCCTGCAGCGTCTGTCGTAAAAACGCTTACGTCACATTGACGTGGGTCAAAATTACCCGTCTGACAAATATTTTATTTACGACCCCTAAAGGGTGGTATTGAATCAAATACTTTTGGGTAGTTCCTTTGACATTTGTCGCGTAAGAACCTAAAAGGGTAAGGTTCGCATTATGAAGGGTGTAGGGAATTGTCATGGAAATTAGAAGCCGTTTGGCTGTTTTATCTCTATTCGCAGTTTTCAGATGGGAACTGTGCTACGACATTATCTACAAGGCGACACAAATACAGCGTCAGCAGAATTGGCATAGTAAACAACGCTCCATACGTAATGCACGATTAGCCAATCAATACATCGATCCTACATCGCGATGTCAGAATTATCGTCGCCACTAACTATATATACAACAACAAACCAAGATTGGTAGTTGGACCTTGGTCCCCGAACAGATCACACCTAGCTCGGTGGAAGTACTTCCACTTTTAATAAACCATATACGTTCCTTACAAACAAATATTATTCAAGAAAAAATCCGCGAGAAGGCAAGTCGTTATATTACTCTTAAAATGTATTTTTAAAAGAGACCAGTCAAATCAATTAACAAATAAAAAAATTACACAAAAAAGGACCAGTTGCACCAATAATAAAAAAATTACTAATCACACCAATGTAGATTGGTCACACTTAATGGAATCATAACACAAAATAAACCAATAATAAAACTGACCAGTAACTCAACAAGTAAGTAAACAATAAAAAAAGCAACTCATGAAACCACGACAGGAAGTAGAATAATAATAAAAAATGGAAATCGCACAAAAAATCCATAAAAATAAATCTATATCAATCATACAAAAATATATATATATATACGGTCGAATTGAAAACCTCCTCCTTCTTTTGAAGTCGGTTAAAATATATAGATCAAGCACATAAAATGGATCAATCATACATGATTAACATGTGTGTTTGTTCTGTGTCTGGGTGTTAATACTTACATGAATATTTATGTTTATATTGTGGTTCTGTCGATGTTTCTGGTTTCATAGCACAAGTCCTTAAGCTATTTACTCTGAGATCAGGGTTAGACCCTGATGTCTGTGAATATTTTTTTGATTCAAAATCTACATTTGCATCTTTAGTAATTTCTCAATATGACAAGCACTTCGGTACTTTTAATGATTCTCGTTGTAGAGTTAAATTGAGCTCTCCAAGATAGTTATATTTCATACAGTAAACATCGTCACAGTGAAGTAGGCAAACAGAGAAGTACATCAAATCTTTAAAATAATTTAACGGGTCAAAACGCGACACCATTTTTATTTATTAGTTAATAAAATGGTGTCGCGTTTTGATCCGTTAAATTATTTTAAATGTTTAAAATGGAACGCAAAAATCTTAAAGTTTATATATCAAATCTGTAAACATAATTTCCAATTGAAGTATATGAACCCTTTTATTTTTAAAACATTAGGCCATAAAAGGCTGATACATTTTTGTCAAATATCATTTTTTAAAAAGAAATATGTATCACCATATGCTATTTTTATTTATTTTCTACCTGAGTATCGATGATAGCTACAAAGCTCCTCGGCTTGGAATTGGGTTAACTGTTTATTGATTTTTTATTTTGTGTCTTTTCTATCATGGTAAAATTTTCTTTCACAAGGTTTCACCTGTAAACTAGGGCTGACGTGGCATTGAGCTGTAGCAGCTTATGTTGAGCCTGGGACCTTATTGGCACAAAAATGTACCTTCTGTATGTCTAAAAGTTTGTGAAAGACTTTGTGTGCCAATTTATGTTTTCTTCCTTTTATCAAGAAACGAATATTTTTCGTAACTGCATACTTTTTCTTAGAAGTCCATTTGATTTAACAAAATATTTCTCACTGCGACAAATTGTATTGTGCTGTTGTTTTCGACTACGCGACTACAAAGCTACGACTACAATGCTACGGATGACGCATGCGCTACGGGCGGAGTACAAGCTACGGTAGCCCATTTTTTTTTGTACGCGTAACTTTGTTGCGTTGAATTAGGCACCGTGTTTGATTGCAGTGTAGTAATATAACAATGCGACTTGCTATGTATACAGGGGTTACCTGAGAGGCAGAGAATATTGAAAGGTCTTTTTTTAACCGACTTCAAAAGATGGTGGAGGTTTAAGTTCAACTTATTTCCGTAAGGGGAGATAAATAAATCTGTTTTTAATATTTTAAGTTCGCTAGTACGGTGTAAAGTACTATAAAAATAAAAAATCGTATACTTATTTATTCTATGTGTGTTTGTAGTTTCAACGTTAATGCATCGTGAATATTATATAAGATGTTTTTGTTGGAAGAAAATGAAGAAAAAATTTACAAAATTAATTTTGATGACATTTGGTAGAAGGATAGAGAAGATACTATATAAGAAACTTTTTGCGAAAACGAGAGAGAAGTCACAAAATAGCATTCGAACTTTATAGAGGGAGTGATTATTTGCAATTCCAATTTATACCTTATCTACATTTTATAAGGTCCAAAACCGATTCGATACGATTAACCGATATGGGAGTCTGAATTCAACCGCATACTTAATTGCACTTGCAAAAGTTTTGGATTTATTGTATTAAAAGCGTTATAACGCAAATGGCGCACGCTTTACTTCTCACTCTATACGTTCGTTATTTTATGTGTCATGGCGCAATTTTAACTTATGAGTTGACGTATAATTGAGTTACTGAGTTAGCGCAGGGGATTTTGCTGAGTTATCAATGTCTAAGCACCCATGCGCCAATCTTTACTGTTCTGAAAACGAAGCAGTTTTGATACCGAATGTTTAATTATAAAAAAGTTCCAATTGGCATTGATTCACAATTGGCAATCATATTTCTATTAGATGTAAAACTAGATTCTTAGCCTTAACTATTTGCCCTTGGGTATACAACCCAGTGCTTTACTCAAAGCATTCCCCAAGGCAAACAAATCAAACTTTTAACTAAACAAACACAACGGTAAAACAGTATTTGCCTGACGAAACTAATTTCTGACTTACCCCAATGGAGAAACTTAATGTGCTCCAAACGGAACAAAAAGATGTTACACACACGCTAACATTCGTTTAGGCTGCGAAAAGATACCAACTCAAAAGATACTACGTCACCATTTACACAAATACCGCATGAAATACGAACTGCGAATCACCACCTTAAGTGCCATGAAATAAAGTCGGAACGCGCAAACCGCAGAGATGAATGGGCGGTTAACGAAATTTCATACCAACTGTTGTAGGCCTAAAGTTCAATTTGGTCGGCGTGCGGGAAACACAGCACTGCGCATCTAGGGAATGCAAGCAATTAGGCCGTTTTTCACTGCAGATGTTATAATCTATTAACTCGACGCTACTCACCGTCCGTTGTAGACGTTATATTCATCTTGACGACCTCAAAACTCCGTGCACCGGCCTCGTTCACTCACTAACGACGTGCTTGAGTTCGATTTTTGAAAATTCAAATCTCCCCGACAACTTTAAGGTCTTTAAATGTCGTCTCCACACGCAATTTAAATGTGTAACGGGATGGTACTTCACCGTACTGCACACAAGTCTGTGTCCTTTAAAGCACCCAGTTCACTTCACGATTCACCGGTCACTTGAGCACTTTCGAATTTCGAGCGTCGCGGTCAAACGTCAACTATTGGCGCGAATTCTTGACAGATAGCTGATTGATTCCGAATCGCTCGGCCGATCGAGCGGAATTTAAGTGGAGAGCACTATTGGACACTAAGAATGCGTTCGGTTACCCGACAATTAGTGGGAAGATCCTACTTTGCGAGCAATCCGAAGCTTTTTGATAGTGTAACGACAAAACAAATAGTCCGGAATGAGTGAGCCCCGCGCATGCGCCTTAGGCACTGCCGTATGCGTACATTGTTAAGACGCGGTTACTAAACTGAAGCGTTTGCAATTTTTCATCAAATAAATAAAATACTTTTAACAAAAAAATATTCTTTTAATGTTAATTAAAATAAGTCAGTGCGCGTGACGATAAAGTATACAATTATAATACAAGTAATAAAAACAACCTGGCAATTAAAATTACTTTAAAAAAATAATTGGACTTGATTGTATTTATCATAGTATTACATTATGTTTTTTACTATTTATTACCCGTTATTTATTAATAATAGGAATAGTTTATTGCGAAAATTTTGTTTATATCTAAGCATTGGGTAAGTAAGCTAATGCATTAATGAAACCATGCATTTACTTAAATATTTATTGCTTTTTTAATCTTTTTTTCGATGCCATAAAGATTTAAGGTATTTTATTGATCCAATTACCAAAACCAATTGAATTAAGAAATAAAAAACAAAAAAAATGTAGCAGTATTTTGCGAGGTTTTTTTGTTTACCTAAAAATATATTACTAGCCATTCACTGACCTATTATTCTCGAATCACTATTTCTGAGGTATAATATTTTAGCTGTAGCTTTAAAGATTTTATAACCAGTCGTAACAAACTCGTACACTTGTCGGTTAAGCTCGCATAAAGGTAATAAAATTAGGTTCACAATTTTTCTGTTTAGAAAAATATCAGTTTATCTCAGTGCACTGATGAAAGTGAATTTTAATATGGATTTATATTTTAGAAAAAAATATATATTTTTTAAATAACTATAACTTACCTAAATTAACTTTTATTAAATTTTCATAAAAGATAAATATACATATATGTTCAAAATAATAAAACTTTGTTTACTTCTACCAAAGCATTAAAGAGTTTTACTTACTTTTTTACCCCATATAGATATTATTATTTTTTTATAATGTTTACCAAATATTTTTATGAAACTGACATTACTAACATTTTTAGCATATATTTTAATCTTTTTTCGTATTTTATACTACACTAATAGATACAATTGATTTTTTCTAGTATTAAGATTAAAAAATTAGTACATATTTTTAGTACAAAACAAATTTGATTTACATGATGTTATTGAATGATCGTAATGAGAATTACATCTTTTCTGAGAAGTATTATATTTTGTTTACAGGATATTGTTTTAATTTAAAGTTGTTAATACTCAAATATTCTTTACTCGAAATAACATATAAAAATAAAATACAATAGACGCTTTCGCTTGTAATTAAAATGTAAACTTAGTACCTAATGTGAAATTGCTAGAAATGCTATGATTACTGTGATCGTTTAATTTATTGTTTACTTTTTATTTTCTTTTCAAAATTATGACTATGTAACTGGCCACTTAAAAATTAAAATATGTCTTCCGAATTCGAAAAACGTCGATTCCATTTTCAAAATGCTTCCCCTGTGGACGTTTCCCTACATCTGCAGCGGGTAGGCAGGCACGTACCGCGCAGGGCGGCACTCTTGAGATATTTATCCGAGTGACGGATACCTGACATACGTATACGTAGCTCGGGTACGGATATACTGGGTGTCTGATTTGTTCTTTGGCGTTGGCGTTTATAAGGTCCGGTTTGGTTAGTTAAATGTTTTGATTTTAAATAAGTTCACACTCGGTTTAAAAATAGCGGAAACTCTTCGGATGATATGGGTAAGTTGGTACTTTTTAAAATAAAATAAGAATATGGTTTGTTGTACTTTTCATTTCAATACGCTTGACTGCAATAAAAATTATACACATACGTGAAAAAATTACTTTCGTAAAGAAACATGACATTTCAAAAATAATAATTTTGTAACATTCTAAAACACTTTTTAAATTTATATAAATTTAAAAAGTTTTTTTCATGCGAAAGTCTGTCTGTCAATTTTTTTTTTACTTTTATAGCTTTTCAAGTGTATCATTTACATTTACACTTATATTATCAAGACGATACACTTATTTTAAAAAATAAATTGGCGTTAGAACGCCTCATTATATAATACTTAAAACTATTTCAAAACCTTTATGGATTTTTTAGAATTATTTATTTCGGACATTACAGTCAAAATATTTTACAAAATTAAAATCTATGTATTAGAAAAAACTTAATAGGTATTATATTTTGCGAAATAGGGCTCACAAAAGATTTTTTTTTGGAATAAAATATATTTAATATAATACCTATAAACCCGGATGAAACTAGGACGGAGGGTTTGACTTCAATTTCAATAAAATTACATATTATACTCAAAATTACAATGTCATCAAAGTATTTAACGTAACTGTTTGTTTTTTGTAATATTTCTTTTTTAAAATACGCCACTGAGGTTGTAATCTTTAGATTATAATTATCAAACAAGCATAAGACTAGAGCGCCTCTTATTTTGTCACCAAACGTGTCACCCTGTATACAAAGATAGGACGTACGTGGATTTACGAGCGAGATATGCCGCCCGTAACGCACGATCTTTATAATTGATGCACGGAACCCGGGTACTAATTTAGGGGAAGTTTCTGGAGTAAAGTCAGCGATAACCGTGGTTCAACTTCAATAAAACGTAGGCAGTTTAAAGTTAAGACTTCCATTGTTAATTGTCTTAACTATTTTTTTTTATTAAAAAAAAGACATGCGTGTCGGTCTCGCGTACAATGTTTTTCGTGCGAATCATCTATTAAAACGTTAAAAAAATCAGGTTTAAGTTATGGGTTACCTCTGGGTTAACCGAAGTTCAACTTAAATAAAACGTAGGCAGTTTAAAGTTAAGACTTCCATTGTTAATTGTTTTTTAAGCTATGTATTTTTTTTTGTTAAAATAAAAAAAGTTAATGCGAGTCAGGCTTGCGTACGAAGTTTTTCGAGCGTTTCATTTATTGAAATGTTAAAAAAATCACGATTGAGTAATGGGATACCTCTGGGACAAATGTTTTGTTCAAATTTGATTTTGTTACCATACTAGTCCATACTAATATTACAAATGCGAAAGTCTGTCTGTCAGTCTTTTTTTCTGTGCTGCTTACACGCCTTAACCACAGAACCGATTTTGATGAAATTTGGTATAGGTATATGTTGAATCGCTAGAACGGACATACGCTACTTTTTCATTTTTTTTTAATAATAAGCGGGGTGGGAATTACAACCGCCCTTGAAAGTTTATATGGGAAAATGTTTATTTTTTAAGTTAGTGTTATGAAACTTGGCACAAATATAGCTGAACTTGAATTGAAATATGTACTATTTTTTTTGTATTACTTATTAGGAAAGATAGGGGCAATAATGACCATGAAAGTATGTAGTCCACGCGAACAAAGTCGCGGGCTAGTCCTGAATATCCTCCTAGTCCTAGCATGGTTCAGCTAAAAATGCGAACGTTTGTCAAAATATATATATATTTTTTATATTGCACTTCAAGATTGGCCTCATCTCACTTGATGTTAAGAGGTAATGAGGTCCTAGCTTAAAGGTCACAAGTACAGCATAATAAATATGTAACTGGACTTGTCGCCCTTACCTTGAAAACTTGACCCCTGCTACTAATGTAGCACCCCCCAGGAGCTCTAGAAACCTTACTCACACGCAGGAACACAACAACACAGAAGTGATTGTTATTTGCGGTCTTCTGTAAGGTGGAGGTATTTCACCAGTCGGGCTGCTCCAGTTCGAGCGTTAAATCGCTATGCCATACCTCTCTTACTATGCCCTACCTCTCTTGTATGGATGAATGGATGTTACTATTATCTTTCACGCAAAACTACTGAATAGATATAAGTGGAATTGTTCATAATGATATATGAGACACTAGATTAAATATAATATACTTTATACCCCGAAAATACGCAAAACAATCGCGGGCAAGTGATAAATATGATTGTAAGAAACAAACAAATACCACTGTTTGAAGTAGGCACGTAAGTACTAGGAACATATTCGTACAAAAGTAAGTAATTTCATTAGTCGAGACCCTTAGGGATTCAGACAACATACGAGGATGACATTAGGGCGGTATTTCATTAAGCCCCTATTTTAGAAGGATTTTGCCGCGTAATTTCGCCGGCCATTTTGTCTCGGACCGGTCATAAAAGAAACTATACGTTTAATATTTTGATCACGGATTAACCAATTTGCGGGATAGGATATTTGCCAAAGATAGCTGTAATAAGGTTTGATATTGCTTCTACTGTGTTATTTTTCGATATGATCTTGCGATAAAATCTTTAGATAAACGTATAGCTGTAAGTTAATAAAATGCTTGAAGAATATATTGATCAGTATTTACCCTTTATTCCCATCAGCCACCTTCAAATCGCCACCCGGTTGGTGGTTGACACTAATAAGTGGCGTTCACCATCCGGGTGGTCGATAGCACCGATTTAGTGTCATCTGCCCCCTTCGTTTAGTACAGGGGTTGCATTTCGTATTGAACATTATCAATGGAAATTTAAATAAAACCTCACTGTATATACATAATGATTTATGAGCAATTTAAATATATGTTTATTAATAGGTAAAACATTAACTTATATTTATAATTTTATTTTATTACTGATACTAATCTTAATTAGAAAATACAATGAACGTTTTTATAATTTACTAGCAGTGACTATTTTCTTTTATACACTTATTTATTAGGTATTATAACGAAGGGGGCAGATGAGACTAAATCGATGCCATCGACCACCCAGGTGGTGAACGCCACTTATTAGTGCCAACCACCACCCGGGTGGCGATTTGAAGGTGGCAGGTGAGAATAAAGGGTATTTACGCCCTTTCATCTCTTTTTTTTAATAATTTTCGCCTGATTGAATTCAGCTTTGATGACCTCTGAGGTACAGTGGCTTAAGTAAGTAATAAGTGTATAAAATCCTGGGTTCGATTCTCGATTAGGTTTAGGTTTAGGTCCCTTTGGGAAACACTGTTAAAATATTGCGTTCTTCTTTTTGTAATGTTACATTACTATTTAGGGTGTGCCGACCTACGACATGACCTACGACATGACCTACAAGTCGACACAAATACAGCGTCAGCAGAATTGGCGTAGTAAACAACGCTCCATACGTAATGCGTGACATCGATATCCTACATCGCGATATCAGAGTTTTCGTCGCCACTAAGTATATATATACAACAAACCAAGAATGGTTGTTGGGCCTTGGTCCCCGAGCAGATAACACCTAGCTCGTTACATAGGGTTAAAATGGTTTGATTAGTATTACACAATTTTGTTGTGGGAGTCAAGACTGAGCCGATCTCCCACAACACCTCCACTAAGGCGATGATAGGGTTTTAGTGGGTAGTCCTCCCCTTTTTAGGTCAGGGGGTCCCACACTCGGCGTGACGGTACGGTGCATCAACGCATTTCCCCCATAACAAAAAAAAGTATTACACAAATACTTAGTATAACTTTTAGTTAGGAGTCAATGAGTTGCAATTTTTTTCTTACGAATCTTATCCTTATACAAACTCCAAAAAAACAGTTAATTTCGGGTGATCTTTAAGTACGTTACGTTTCATGGAATCGCGCCACCTCTAAGATTGCGGGTTCGATTCCCGATCGGGTTAATACGGAAAACGAACTTTTCTATATTATCTCGGGTCTGGGTGTTGCGGTACCGACGTTGTTTCTGATTTCTGTAACACAAGTGCTTCATCTACTCACCATATAATCAGAGCAATGTATGCGATGTCCAATATGTATAACATTTTTAACATATGAAAAGCCGTATCTTATAGCTACATTTTATACTACGTTACAGCAATTTGTACACACGAAAGTTTTACAATATCGTTGCCCCTAGTAAAGTAATCGAAATTTTTAAAATATTCCTTCAACTTCTACAAGTTTAAATTAAACTTTCGCATTGTTTCAGAGTTTTATCGGTAAACTGTGGAGTTTTATTCTTTAGTACTCTTTTAGTTTCACCGGTCCATTGGAACAGTGGCTTGTTGACTTGGGGTCGTGGGTTCGATTAACAACCAGAATAAACATTTGTGTTTTTTTTTATAACGCACTTCAAGATTGACCTCATCCCACCTGATGTTAAGTGGTAATGAGTTCCTAGCTCAAGGGCGAAAAGTATAGCAAAGTAAAATTGTTACTAGACTTGTCACCCTTACCTTGAAGGCTTGACCCCTGCTACTAATGTAGAACCCCCCAAGAGCTATGGAAACCTTACTCACACGCAGGAACACAACAACACCGGAGTGATTGTTATTTGGCTGCGGTCTTATGTAAGTGTGACGAACATTTGTATTGGGGAGCGTTTAAGAGGCAAGGCTCAAGAGGGGAGGGTACCTCCCCCTTTCTGAAAAACGTTACGTAATACTTGAACGTTCCCATGGTTCTGATTTTATGGGATACTAGCTGTGCCCGCGACTTCGTTCGCGTGGACTACATCCTTTCATGGTCGGTTTTACCCCTTTCTCCCCTAATATTCGAAACAAAAAGTAGTCTATATTTTAATCCAAGTTTCGAGCTATATTTGTGCCAAATTTCATATCTCTCACTTCAAAAATAAACATTTTTCCATATAAACTTTCAAAGGTGGTATTACCCCCATCCCCCAATTTTTTTCTAATAAAAAGTAGCCTATGTCCGTTCTTGAGATTCAACGTATAACTATACCAAATTTCATCAAAATACGTTCAATCGTTTAGGCGTGAAAGAGTAACAGACGGACAGACAGACAGACAGAGTTACTTTCGCATTTATAATATTAGTATGGAATAGTATGGATAACAGTAGGATATAACAGTAGATAGGAACAAATAAACTTTGTAAATGTGTTGTAAATAACTACTATGATTATATAATTTTCAAATGGTTTGATCTGGAAGCTAATAAATGTATAACAAGCAATGTTAAAGTTAATTTATAATTAGATCAAGACCAAAGAATCATACTTCGAACATTGATGTACGTATGTATTAAATACGGTCATTAAATATTTATTGACCGTAAATAGTCGGATATTTATCCAAGGCTGTTTTAAAACTAAATTACACCTCCACTAAGTTTGATTACTGTTTCAGTTAATTTGGGATATACTTATGCCCGGATCCAATATTTTAAGATTCGTAATGAGTCAAAAAATTTCTATCCATTTTTCTACGAGTCTTACTTTCCATATCGGTCGTTTTTAGCGTACGCCTCGTATAATTAAATACTATCCGTTACTAGAACGGGTCGTTGTTCAAATATTGGAACCGGGCGTTAACTATTTCTATCAAACAAAAAAACAAGTAATAAATCTATTTAGATGATCTAATTTTGGTAAGTACCAAGGAAATATAATAATAATAATAATAACGTTTATTTCAGATTAAAATCCATACAAAGTGGTTAGTAGGTTTCTTAAAAACTATGTTAGTATTTATTTATTTATGCTTATTTAATTTAAAAACTTCGTCGTCCCACCCACATGCATACGCATCCAATGCATAATTATGGGACAATCAAGTTTGTCTTTAATGACACTCAGGACGCCATTTGAGTTCTCCCGTAATATGAAATGAATGTAAATATGAGCAATTTCAAATAAATGTCATAAAAAAATAGGTAAATAAAACTAACACCATTAAGTTCTAAATAGTTTCACTGTGTCTTTATTTGCAGCACTCTTGTTAACAAAATCTTAAAACGAACGAATTTAGAATCTTTTGACAGGCAAATTAAAAACACCTCGATTATAATGCTCCAAAACTTTCATTTCTCACAGAAGCTTGTCATTTTTGCCTTTTGTCTGTAGTCTAGACAGATATTCTCTCCTCCCCCCCCCCCTATTTCCCCTACTGCATTTGTATTTGTCTCATGTTTCGGTTTAAAACGAAAGACAATCGAAAACCGTAGGCAGCGCGTTGACTAGGCTCTAATGTGTTAGAAATCCACTTCTATTGCTAAGCGATAGATATTTTTAGGCGTTTATTACTTAACTTTCATTATTTTAAGGGACAAAAATTACACGACTCTACACGAATTTTTCCAAAATAGAAAATGATGGTTTAAAAATTGCGTACTTAAATTTATTAGACTTACAAATATTTGTGTATGAACTATATTCTTTTTTAGGTCCTCCTGTATGTAGGTATGCTGTATTCTTTTATAGGTTTAGACGACCTCCGTAGCCGAGCGAGCAAGCCGGACTTTGGCGTTGCGTCATCTCTGAGGTTCCGGGTTCGATCCCCGGTCGGGTAAATATGGAAAAACGAACTTTTCTGTATTGTCTCGAGTCTGGGTGTTGTGGTACCGTCGTTGTTTCTCATTTCTGTAACACATGTGCTTTAGCTACTTACCGCAGAATCAGAGCAATGTATGTGATGTTCTCCAATATTTATTTATTTATTTTATAGGTCCAATTAAGTCCAAACACAAAGAAGAATTGAAGAAATAAAACAATGTGCTCGTATTTATCAAGGATTTCCATACACGCATTTTTATCTTTTTGTGCAATTTAAGTCATATTAAATATAAAAACAAATTGGTTGTCTGTAAAGTTCTTTACATATTTTTACAGATTTTGGTAGTTTGACGTGACAACGCTGAGCCGTCGCGCTCTCGCTTGCGGAACGTGTCAATGAGCGTAACGGGACAATGATTTCATCTTTTTCGTGCATGCAGCCCGTAGTATTGAGTTATTAGACGCTGCCACGAAAAAAAGTAACATGTTAAATATAAGTATAAAATTATGTACTTGTTTCATTTACTACTCATCCCTTTTTAATGTCTTTCTTTTAGAAATTGGTTTGATTTTTATCTTACACTTTTTTAAGTTACATCTTTACACTATGATGCAGTTTTTTTTATATTATGCTTCAAGATTGACCTCATCCCACATGATGTTAAGTGGTAATGAGGTCCTAGCTTAAGGGCGACAAGTACAGCATAATACATGTGTTTCTGGACTTTTCGCCCTTACCTTGATGGCCCAACCCCTGCTTCTAATGTAGCACCCCCAAGAGCTCTGGAAACCTTACTCACACGCAACAACACAGAAGTGATTGTACTTTGGCTGCGGTCTTCTGTAAGGTGGAGGTATTTCACCAGTCGGGCTGCTTTAGTTCAAGCGATGAATCGCTATGCCCAGGTAGGGTTCTTAAAATTATTTTTTATATCTTGCTATTTCTATAGCTCGTTTACCTTTTGTTTACGCTCTCACATTGGACGATAAGCCTACCCGTAGATCGCAGCGTGGAAGCGCCGCCATGTTTACTAAGCAGGTCGCCCTAATAACGTCGTATTGACGTTGTCAAACTGAGCTGTAATCAGCGGGTGTGCGTTGATTAGCAGCCGAGTCCTGCTCACCTCGCTGATCAGCAAGAAACTTGTTAGATACTATTCATCGTAAAACTGTTTTTAACAGTTAACGATAGCTGTTGTCCACAAGTTAGTCAAAGTCAATATTTTTTATTCATATAGATTATTATTATTTAAGCTACCTCCGGTTCGGAACCCGGTCGGATTCGGTTGAAGAGAGGTAGGGCATAGCGATTTATCGCTCGAACTGGAGCAGCCCGACTGGTGAAATACCTCCACCTTACAGAAGACCGCAGCCAAATAGCAATCACTTCTGTGTTGTTGTGTTCCTGCGTGTGAGTAAGGTTTACAGAGCTCCTGAGGTATGCTACATTAGTAGCGGGGGTTAGGTCTTTATTATGCTGTACTTGTCGCCCTTAAGCTAAATCCTTATTACCACTTAACATCAGGTGGGTTGAGGTCAATCTTGAGGTATAAAAAAAACCTCTTGATACAGAGAAGATACCGACTAGAAACTCCGTAGTTCTTATTTTAGTTTTAGTTAGTCCGCTATTTCGGAATAAAAAGTATCCATTATGCTATTCAAGTAGCTAATCTACCTTTCCACTAAATTTTATCCCAATCCATTTAGCAGATTGTGTGTGAGACACCCTCATGCAACTTTTGCGTTTAATTACTATTACTAGCGACTAGTGGCTTTATACGGGTGCAATATATACTAAATGTATTGAGTTTTTTTGCAAGAATATGCATGTACTAGCTGTGCCCGCAACTTCGTTCACGTGGACTACAGGGTTTTTCCAGTTTTTTTTCCGCTAGCTTCCGTTCCCGTGGGAATTTTTAAGCTTTAAATTTACTAAGGTACCTGCATGCCAAATTTCAAGCGTCTAACTTAAGTTGTTTAGATTTTTCATACAAAAGGATTTTCCTGCTAATTCCCGTTCCCGTGGAAATTTCGGAAATTCCTTTCTTAGTGCCCCTTTACGGTATCTAAGCTACTTTTCTTCCAAATTTCCAGTGCCTACGTTTAGCCGTTTTAGGCTATGCGTTGATAACTCAAACTCAAATATTTCTTTATTCAAGTAGGTTACATATAACACTTTTGAAGACACCGGTAAGAAACTCAGCAGATCATTTACAGTATCAGTATCTAACTTATTGCTATGTGTAGCTCACTTTGGACCAATTCATATAGTTTTGGTTTTGATGAGTGATGAAACAAATAAGTACTCAAGTAAGTTTTTACTTTCGAGAGGTACTTAAGCTGGTAATATGTCAGTTAATCAGTCAGTCAGTTTCTTCTTATATATATGTATTTAGATTGCGCACAGCAACCGGCCTGAATCACCATCTACTTAATAAAGGCTTATCAAAATCCTTTGCTTAGTTTAAAAGGTCTTAACATTCGTAGGGACAGCGAAAACAACTTTTATGTACTATGTAGTAAAGTAAAGTTAACTGGTAACGAATGCTTTAACGTAACATTTTGTAATTAATTGTGTAATAAATAAAATAGGACACTAATAGTTAACATATTTAATTTTTGTAGCATTTTGCAGGCCTTACTAATAAATAAGAAGACTTCATATTCTTCTAAGAACTATGTAACGCTACTTAGTTACATACTGAGTTTTTCAGTAAAAAGTGGTATATGTAACTATGTAAACATATATACAAGTACAGGTAATAATCCTAATCCTTCTAGTTCTGATAAATATTGTTTGATATTTAAGAGAGCGCGATTCAACTACATCTGTAAACGGGTTTAAGTTTTTGAACTTACAATTTTGATGAAATGTTTATGCCATTTCATTCCAACGCTTAAATAAACGATATTCAAAACAAATCTATATTCCTTGTGCAGAAAGTTCAGTTTGCTTCGAGCACTATCGTTATCGCAGTAAATAAGTTTTCGCCCACGAAATAGCTGCCGAATTAGGTTCCGTGACTCAACTACAAACCAAGATATCTATTCCAGATATTAACATATTTACTCACACTTCGCACAAGGAAAACCTGCATTCACCTTCAAATTTTGCAAATTCCAAACATCTCTGTATAATACATGCCAAATTATGGTAACAGGATCAGTCAACTGCTAGTTTCAGTGCGAATTTGGACTCTGTTCTTCAGGGAACAGGAGTGATTCTCAATTTTGGGCCATTTTGCCTTGATTAACGCGTCCGAGCCCCACGTATCGCTGGGTAAACATGGTTGGCCGTTGTAAGGACCTTACTTGGGAGTGAAGTGTCATCAAAAATTTTTGGGGTCTCGTAAACGACAGGATATCAGTTGCTGGCGTTTTTGGCTTTGTCTATATAGAAAGTGGTATATAATTTAAGTATCAGCATCTTAAAACAGAATGTCAATGGTTTCGATGACCCACGTAGTCGCTAGTTGAATCCCTCTTGCAATCTAATAGAGACATATACATTTGAAACGTGAAAGTTGTAGATAGATAGATAGATTGGTATCTTGTTTTTGACGACTTCTCTAACTAAAAAGCGGACGGACTTTGGCGTCGCGCCATCTCTGAGGTCCCAAGTTCGATCCCCGGTCGAATCAATATGGGAAACGAACTTTTCTAAATTGTCTCGGGTTGGTTGTGGTGGTGCCGTCGTTGTTTCTGATTTCTGTAACACAAGTGCTTAAGCTATAAGTAGCTTAGTAGCAGTCTATGGTAAGCCATAGACTCAGAGCATTGAATATGGAAAACGAACTTTTTTTGCTTGTCTCGGGTCTGGGCGTTATTAAGTCTTATGTGTCAACATATTGCAACGCGATCAAAACGTAAGCAGCAATTGAACTTAAGTGGCTGCAACTCGCAATAAATCTAACCTTTAAAATTAAAAAATTAAGACCAAAATTTCAATGCTTAATAACATGAATTAGAAAAATATAATGAACGGTCATTTCCACCAAAGCTCAAGAGATTTCTAGTAAACGACTCAACACGACATGCGAAGATACAATTAAACTTTGCTGCCAAACTGTTATTAACCTTACACGTATAAATATTAGGATCAGATTAGTTGAAGCGGTTTGTGCTTAATACGAATTGTGACCGAATTAAAATTACCATTAAAATTTACTACAGAGTACCTAGTACGTTTATAATGAGTCTTTCCGTTCTTTCAAAGGTTGAGCTGAGCCAAGTTCGGTTTAATTTAATAGTAAACTATCTGACCCGACCGATGTTGTTCTGTTTTAACGACAACTATTTAATTGTATATGTTTTTTAAATGTTTTTCTTTCCTAAAAACCTTCTCCTAACAATAAACAACGTAAAAAACGATTAGAATATGCTGGAAATTTTATATGATAAGATCCTTTGTAACCATATTCTGCAAATAAATGGATTGATTTATTGATTGATTGATTGATAAACTCACAAACATACCAAAAAATGAAATTGATCCAGCCGTTCACGCGTGATGGTGTGAGCAAAGGAAATAGGTGTTAAATTTGTATATTAAGACTAGTCTTACAGCTAGCTGTACACGCGATATTTTCCACTGGAATAAGGACTTCGGGTAACATAGAGTAGCTTTTATATTTTGTTCCTTGTCACAATCATAAGTCGCCTTATATACTTCAAAACTAACTTTCATCCCCTATTCCTTTTTTTTATTTTACAACCAAAGAAACTTTTTTACAAACTTTTAAATGAATAAAATACTTTATCCTATATGTAAGAGACCACTTTTTTACTTATTAATTATGTAACTAAGAAAAAAATACAATTTTCGCTGTAAGTCACTAAAGCTAAGGCAGCTACGGGTTGCTTATTAATTTAGCGAAATGAAAGACCGCACCATTTGATTAGACTTGAATCGTTTTACTCACCAAATTATCTGTCTTTTAAACTTCCAGGTGAATGCGTGTAGTTACCAGTAAATTTTCGTACCTGAAACAAACACGTTTAGTTTAATAAAAATAATGAAAAGAACAGCATATTATATTCTTGTCCAGCATAATATTTGCCACAGTATTGCAACCTCAAGGTCATTCGCGTAGAATTCATCATATTTTAACAGATTTAACAATTTTATTTAAAACGATTTTCATCAATCATAGCTAGCAATTTTTTTAACTAATTCACCTTGCAAAGAAAAATACAACATTAAATTCGAGCCATCCGTTTGGGAGCTACGATGCCTTAGACTGACACACACATAGACACGTCAAATCTATAACACCCCGTGCTTTTTCCTGTGTGAATCAGTTTACGACACCCCCTTTTTCCGTGGGAAAACAGACGCACCGTACAGTCACACGAGGGGGGTGACGGCGTGTGTGGAACTCCCTGCCTTTATACGGGTAGGTGTACCCACTAAACCCTCCGGTTGACATCATCGCCTTGATGGTGATGCTGTGGGAACAAAAGACCTATCACGGCATTACCGGCGGAATGGCCTCTAATAGGCAGCCCCATCATTTCCTCCTGGAATAGTTTGAAGGACTTGACCCTAACGACGCCATCGCGGTTACCACGGCCGAAGCCAAACAGCTGCATCACCGGCGGAAATGCCTCTAATAGGCAGCCCCATCATTTACTCCTGGAATGGTTTGAAGGACTTGACCCTGACGACGCCGTCGCGGTTACCACGGCCGAAGCCAAACAGCTCGCAATAGCTAACAGTCCAAAACGACCGCTATACCGTTGCATGCGCACTTAGCAGTAAGCAGGCCTCTTTCACGATACCGGCACGGGTCCCTTCCTTTCCCTCCCCAGGTACGTAAGGCTAACATTTCCCAACAACGTTCTGAGTCGAGGCTCCAACCCCACTATGGGGTTCTCCCTAGGACTTGTTTTAATTTTTAGGGCTAAAAAAAAAGTTTGAAGGAGCGAGCGAGAATGCCCAGTGCATTCTCGCTCCCATCCCCGCCTCGTGGTGGAAACCTTGAATGCAATACCAAGCTAGGTGAATACATGACACCCCTGAGACAGTTATGATACCCCAAGGCATTGGGACGCACTGTTTGGGAAACAGCGCACTAAACCATGGAAGCGAATAAGCCTAATTGGATTGAATTATGAATTTTTGTAGCCCAAAGCTAATCCGCCGTCATGGCCAGTGGTTACTAGGTAATCGCTGACTGACCACGGAATAACTATTTGACGGCCATTTTGACGCATTTGGGTTAAATTTAGGGTTGGCAAGCATAGATAAAAGTTTATAAATTTTTTTTAAATCTCGTCGTAGGTAGGTGGAAAATAACCAAAAGAAATACACAGGTTATGCCTAAAGTATAATAGTAAAGTAAGATTTTCTAATCACGGCGATATACGTATTCTGATGAGTGAAAGTAAACCAATGAACGTTAGAATTTACGTGCTTAAGAATTAAGCTGATTTTTTTAAGATAAAGGTAGTGGGACCTATCTTTATAAAAATAAACAAAGTATATTTTGTCCAAATAAATCTTTTTGTTTTTTTTTTATTCACGACAATTTATCTTTTACAGCATCATAGAGTAATCTGAATTTTAATGCCTTTATTAATTCCTTTTTGTACACATAAAGCTATGCCTACACTTTTTTATTTGCTGTCGCCATTTTATCATTGGCATAAGAATCGACTTAGCCACAAGTGTTTGTGCTTTTGACTGTACATGCCTCGTGTTTATTCTTTCGTCTTTTTGTCAAAAAAATATTTTCGAAATGGCACAATAAATGTACGCAGCATTGGAAAATTCCCATGGATTTGCTCTGTCAATATGATCCTGAGTTTTTTTTTTCAAGATATTGTACTACAACCATACTTAGCAAAATAATAGAGACTTCAAGGGGTTTCCATGTCATTGAGTTCCCCACAAGCTATCAAAACTTTTACAACCTTCCTTTTTTACTTTAGAGGTAGGGCATAGCGATTTGTCGCTCGAACTGAAGTAGCCCGACTGGAGAAATACCTCCACCTTACAGAAGACCGCAGACAAATAATAATCACTTCTGTGTTGTTGTGTTCCTGCGTGTGAGTAAGGTTTCCAGAGCTCTTGGGGATGCTACATTAGTAGCAGGGGTCAAGCCTTCAAGGTAAGGGTGACAAGTCCAGTAACAGATTTATTATGCTGTACTTGTCACCTACGTCAGCTACGACCTCATTACCACTTAACATCAGGTGGGATGAGGTCAATCTTGAAGTGCAATATAAAAAAAAATATATATTTTTCAACAGTTGGCAACCCTAAAGTCACGAGTGACGCAGTTAACGCTTGATCCACTAATTCACTTTGCGTGACGTCACTGGAGTTTTATCGAGATTTAATAAGACTATTCGCTTTTTATTTTACCAGAAAGGAGCATTAAGAACAAAGTTCTCTAGTAAAATAAATTATTTAAAATCGTTACGCCTGGGATGTCTTGTTGGTTTAAGTATTTGAGTACTACCGCGGAGTCTCGGATTCTACATTATTCGGGTTTTCACAGAAAGGTTAAAAAAAAGATTTTTATTACCTAGAAATCAAATTGGTTTATGATTTAGGAAATACACAGTAAAAGCAGATGAAGATATAACAAACAAATAAATATTTCACAACGTCACATACATTGCTCTGATATTGAGTACCGAAAGCACTTGTGTTTTAGAATCCAGAAACAACGACGTTACCACAACACCCAGACCCGAGGCAATACCGAGCGTATATTGCCATCTTCTAAGTTCGTTTTCCACATTAGCCCAACTGCGAATCGAACCAGGGACCTCAAGATAGCGCGACACCAAAGTCCGGCACCTTCATCTTTTAGTTAAAGAGGTCTTCAATAACAAGAAACCAATCTATCTATCTATCTACAAGCACCACTTCTCAACTACATGTCTCTATTAGATTACAAGACGGATTCAAACTTTCCTATTTGTTCAGTAGTTATATCTGTATTGATTAGCGCTTCGTCCTGTCGAGAAAGTTGGCGGAAACAACAAATCTCGTAAGTCTCGCGAGCCAACAACTGTTGTTGGTTTGTTGCGACAAATTTGTTCTGCGCGGATTAGTGTTTCCAATCGATGTTCAATAACATACGAGTCATGTGTTACCTTCTTCTTTCGACATGGATTCCTTCAAAAGGAGCGTAGAGGAACACCTTACGGGCCAGTAGGGCGATGATAACGGATAGGATACTACGGTATCAAATCTTAACAACTGAGTTGCACAAAAAAGTATAACAAGTGGACTTATGCTAGTGACATTCTCTACCGGTCAACCCTTGCAAAAATAATATGTTAATATCACCTTTTTATGTTTCAAAAGTACAAGGCAGGCTTAATGATATATCTTCTTATATATAAAAATGAATCGCTGTTCGTTAGTCTCGCTAAAACTCGAGAACGGCTAGACCGATTTGGCTAATCTTGGTCTTGAAATAATTGTGGAGGTCCAGGGAAGGTTTGAAAGATTAGAAATTAAAATAAAAATAGGCGTTACGAAGTTCGCCGGGACTAGTATGTTAATAATAATATCTTGTTGAGTTTTCTACCAACTTTTCATCCAAACTACATACATACATTTTAACAAGCTTTCGCATTCTACTTATATTAATATAAATAAAAAGAACTAGCGGCCGCCCGCGACTTCGTCCGCGTGAATTTCGGTTTCCATACAAACTTTCACCCCCCTTTTCAACCCCTAACAACCCTTTTTTGGCATTAAAAAGTAGCCTATGTCCTTTCTCAGGCTCTATAATATATGTGTACCTAATTTCATTTAAATCGGTTTAGTAGTTTCGGCGTGAAAGTCGGACAGACAGACAGAATTACTTTCGCATTTATTATTTATTATATAGCCTAAAGCCTTCCTTGATAAATGGTTTATTCAACACAAAAACAAAAAATCAATTCGATTCAGTCGTTCCTGAGATTAGCGCGTTCAATCAAACAAACAAACAAGCTCTTCAGCTGTATAATATTAGTATAGATGTATGGATGTATTGGTATCTGGATGTATGGATGTCCGTCCGGATGTCTGATATTTTTTCACGCAAAAACTACTTCACTAATTTGAATAAAAATAATTAGGCAAAGAGATGACATACCAGCATAGCTCATATGATATTTTTGATGGCATTTACATTTTTATGCAAAAAACTTTTAAAATTTAAACTTTAGATCTGTTATACCTCGGGTTTATTTATTTACCCACGGACCCTTAAAGCAACCTACTAAAACTAGTGCAGATATAATTTCAGTACAAAACTTTCCGTTTTCCGAGTGGCCTAGATAGAGTCTTTACGCGTTAGCGTTAGGTTAGGATCTGATACCGAATCTAGGTCATAGACTATATGACTGGCTACTGTGATACCAAACACGAATGGAATTAATGTTACGATATCATCTGGTTTCAGTTTGGGAAAACAATTTTGTCAATGAGTTAGTACTTTTAATGCAAGGTGTTAATATTATTCTAGAGAACCTTCGAAATGATTTATTTCTTGAATGAAATAACTTATGTACCTCCCGGTTAGTATATAGTCTTGAATACTGGAGCCTGTTACAATAGAGCAACTTACATGGTATATATACTAGAGATGAAACGGATATCCGGTAACTATCCTGTATCCGGCCTATCCGGCCTATTTTCAGTATCCGGCCGGATACCGGATAGTAGTTCAGTATCCGGCCGGATACCGAATTTCAAATAAATACGACATAAAGACTGAAGGAATTTTATTTACCGTAAATAATCATGAACTTTTAATAACTAAACAAATTATTAGTACTCAAACTGCACTAAGGGCAAATTATGATGAATTATTAACAATTTCTTTGCGTTAAGAGGCATCAGACGGTTTCACTTGTCTTCTAAAAACAAAAATTCATTTATTCAACTAATGTCACTCATAAACGAAAGGGCCCGAAGTCAGCCGAGTCCACCCCATCGCTTAGTTACTGATTCACTCGTGTAACGAAACGAGTCGCCACGCGACTATGTTCGGCCGGATATTCGGCTATCCGGCCTTAAGGTTGGCCGGATATTCGCTATCCGGTATCCGGCAAAACAACTATCCGTTTCATCTCTAATATATACATATATAACTATTTTTACCATGTACCTAAGTTGCTTGTACCATGTAAGGGCATTAAAGTATTTTAATGCCCAAAACTTTACAGAAATTGGTTTTACAGACAAATTAAATATTTAGGTCGTCTTTTCGCTAGAAAGCGATCTTCTCCAGATAATTTTTAGGTACAGGAAATAGTCAACGACGAAAAATGGGTAGATACGGCCGTTAAAAAAAAAGTTTTTATCTATACTATGATATAGTCATAACAAAATACATAAACATAATCTGATATATACAAATCCCATTTTCCAACTGTTTGTTTGAAACCATAAGCTTAGATTAATACGTTTGTTACTCTTTCGAACAAAATTTACTTAATCTAATTAAATGATATTTGGTATCTAAACAGATTATATATTAAAATATAATAAAAATACTATTTAACCGGAAATAGCGCAAATAATGTCGCCGGCAAAAGTTGATGTATTTTAATATTATGCACGCAAGGTACATTTGATGATAATTATAAAAAGTTCAAACAAAAGTACGCCTCGTCGTTAAAACAGCCGTCTCATTGACTTTGTAATAAGTTTAATTAAATCCAAGATTCAAACCACTTCAGCGCAAATTCCTTTGTAAGTTTTCTCCGTAGCGATAAAAACTTATTCTCCTGCATCGCCGGCCCCACGGAGTTCTGTGTGTAAACTTGAACATTTCTGCATAATTATTTTATCCACAAACCTTGGTTTGTGGTAAGTCTTACACTTTTAAGATGTGTTTGACAGGATGCTTCGTATATTATAATTATTAATGTTAACATATTCAGGAAAATAAGTAAAGTAAAAAGCACTACTGACGTCTTTTTTTTTTGTTTTCAGATATGTAGGCTTTATGTTTATTATAAACAGAGTACACTGCTCAACCAACAACTGCATTAATGCAGTAAATACTTTTTCATGATACTGAGCAATCTAGATGTGTACTGAAATATCAAAAGTGTTTTTAGATCAGGACTGAAAGCGATAATGCCTTGTACTTGCTGCGTATACGTAGTTAGTAAGTAACTAAATGGCTTTGATCATTTAGATTTTAATATTTTCGGCATTCATCATTATTGCCGTGGACCTTTCATTTATGTTTATAAATGTTGATCAGACGAATATCTGTATCGGGAATCAAACCCACGATCCATGGTTCATCTTTGTTCAGGCAGAAGCGCTAACCATTGTTACCGCTAAATAATAAAGAAAGAAAGAAGAAGAAAGAAAGAAAACATTTATTGACTCAACTAACAAACAAAACAAAAAACATAATCTGTTCTAAACAAAAATGGATTGTTTATGAGACAAAAGGAAAAAAGCTCAGCTAATGCTGTCTCGAGAATGGATCCCGGGCAGCCCTGGTTTTCAGCTTATCACTACCCTCGGAGAAGATAAACATCGAAGACAAATACTTGACCATATTCAAGTAAGTTAAATTTAACACTTTTGAATCATATCATGGCATTGAAATGCAAAATAATTCCACTGCCGGTTTGGAATATAATATATCTACAGGGGACACACCGGTTAATATACCTGTAGATTAGGTATAGTGGCAGTATGTAACTTATTGCTATGAGTAGCTCAATGCCTAAAATTGCAGCATGATACACCTTACGGTTAGTTTGTTGTTCACCGAAAACATTTATAATGTAACCTAAACGGAACGTGACGAAGATCCGAAATCCACGACTCCTCACAAACATGAGTTCCTTTTCAAGGAAATCCTCGAAAAAGATCATATTTCCACACCCGGAGCCTGTCAGGTACGTTACGAGGAACAAGCGGAAAATGATTGTAGCTGACGCCCCCTAAGAATAATTTGGTGCGGTTAGGCGTAAAGCCTTGGGTTCGATTCAGGTCAATTTCAAAAATGCACTTTTCCAATGTAGTATGAAACGGTGAAGTTCGTTACTGTATTTTCCCCTAAAAAGGGCCTAAGATATAAATATTATCGTCGTCTGGTATTCATAGTACTGCCACCATCATTAGTGGTACACCTCAGCACCATATTACATTAAACTTCTGCGTAATTTAGTATGCCGAATAGATACTTATAGTCATATATATATAGTAAGGAAGTAAAAGGCATTTAATTTGATACGAGTATTATAATATATGATTACTGTATTAGAACCCAACTTGTTTAAATCATTTCATGAACTCTAAAATTAAGTTACTAACAATACTCCTTAAGTTAATTGTTACCTATGGATGTTATCTGAAATAAATGTTATTTAATTTAATTTAATTAATATAATATTTATATAATATAAGATATTGAGGTGTCCAGCAGTTAAACGCTATAGTACAAGACACCTTGTCATATCTAGTATGTGTCGTTTGTATCTGGAGTGAGGGTTGAGCTCGTTCGAATTAGTCGCGGCGCGTTTTTACTGCGGCCCTTTTAACGCGGATATCCGAACGGGAGGGCTGCCTCCACAAACAAATATGGAATTGACAGGTAAACTATTTTTTAGTAAGTTTAGGAAGAACACAAGAAGCCAAATTCCTGAATTCCTGAATATTCAGGAATTTGGTTGTACACAGTTTAATTATGTATACAAACCAATCGGAGAGAGAGGAGTTTTTTCAATTTGTTTAATTTTATTTGTGTTTGGGCCCATTTTAATGCTTTTTTAGGAAAGGCAATGTTTTAACGTTAGTGCTATTACAAAAAATCAGGATCATGATGGAATATTAGAGTGAGCCAGGGCAGATAGACGTCTGGACTAAATTTGTATTTTTTCCAATTCCTCTTTAAAACTTGTTTTTGAGTTTTTCTATAGCTAGCAACTGTAAAGAGGAATCGACGGAGGATAGTAGATGACAAAGCATTGTTAGTGGGATAGTGAATTCCGTGGAGCGATTTAGCAATATTCAGTGTTAAGTGATAAATAAATAAACAGTGACATGGATCGCATCCAAACGCGCATTAAGTGCCAAGCAACTTTATCCACGTTTACAAGTTGTTAAAAACCCGACTATGCTTTAAAACAAGCTAAAATTACACCTTTGGCTTCCATGATATCCTTGCAAAGCTAGATAACACATGTTATACCGTGAAATTGAGTTATTGATTTTATATATTTGTTTTAAACATAATATGAACATACTATATGAACATTTATATATTTATACATATGTATTTAATTATTTACATTTTTAATTTTATGTATTTTTTAAATTCATCACATTAAACTGTTTTTTCTTAATTTATGTATTTCACAGCTGTACCCGTTTTTTGATATCTACTATTTGCTCTACCTAAAGTTTGCCTGGAAGTGATTGCTTTCTATATAAGACCGCATAAATTATACTTGAATATAACTGTAAAACGAATTTCTATGATTTTCTTTGTGCAATAAAGTGTATCTATCTATGAATCTATTATTACGCAGAATAGACTTCGTATAGAAGTCTTGTTGCTATTTAACTTAAAAAAGCTATCAAGCGCCACCCCTACGCGTTACGTAAGCAGTCATCTCAGGCAAACCGTCTCAGCTCGGCGCCATCTTCATTCCGCCCGCGTCCGCGCTCGCATAACGCGTCGATTTTACTGCGGATTTGTCCTCTACGAGATTAGGTACCACCCCCCTACCCCCCGGATCTAAATCGGATCGGTTGCGTCATAGTGACATTAAAGAGGGCTCCTTAATTAACCGGTCCGGGACGATTAGGTTATTTGCATGTTAAGTGGTAAGTGTTAATGCATCTGGAATGGTGTTGATTGGTTTAGATGTTGTTTGACACTCCTCGACATCATAGTGACTTCTTCTCCAAGTTTTTTACTCTGCAAGCCAGCTTTGGAACGCTTTGCTCGCTGATATTTGACAATCACTGACTAAGGGATTTTTTTTAAATGAGAGTTCGTAAATTTTTCAATAATATTAAAGAAACAGAAAAAAATCATCTTCCCTTGCGGTGCAGAATCGAACCCACGATCTTAACGCTCGTACTGCTCCTCCAACTGAGCTAACCGCAAGTTGTCATAGGCAATGATAATGGAGGAGATGAAACATTAAGAAAATATTTAAAATCGGTCCAGCTTTTTCAGAGATTAGCCTTCCGGCTTATAACAAACAAACAAACAGACAGACAGACCAAAATTGTAAAAAATATAATTTTGGTATAGGTATATGGCGTACCTATATGCATATGCATGTAGTAAAAAGCAGTTTTTTTAATATTACAAACAGACACTCCAATTTTATCTATATGTGTAGATAAAGACACGAAATATCCATGACAAAAAGTCTTAAAAATGGCTTCCTAATTCATCCATTTTCATCAGTCGGTTTAATTGACACAAAAGGGCCATAATCATTTAGAAAGTCGCAAAATAAAACAAATTAAAAGCTTCCCTTTACGTCATGTTGTAAAGCTTAAAGCTCGTTAACTGATCTGAGCTTTAGAAGCACGTTGTTAAAGCTCCAGTATTTTTAACTCGACTGTAAGTAATTTAAGCCGGTCTCCAGCCTAAATACCAAACTACCATCTGCTATCACACGAAAATTGCAGCACTTGGAGGCTAATATTAAATCACTCATTATAAATTTAATTTCGAAATCCCAACTTTAATGTACGAAAAAGAAAACTGAAAACTTATCAAGATTATTCTACTATTGTGCTAATTTATCTTATATTTTATTGGCAAATACTTGTATTTATGGGTGTTTTCACCTTTCACCTTCGAGAGAGGTAGGGCATAGCGATTTATCGCTCGAAGTAGAGCAGCCTGACTGGTGAAATACCTCCACTTTACAGAAGGCCGTAGCCAAATAACAAACACTTTGGTGTTGTTGTATTGAGTGAGTGCATGTTAGTAAGGTTTTCAGAGCTCCTGGGGGGTGCTCCATTAGTAGCAGGGGCCAAGCCTTCAAGGTGAGGGCAACAAGTCCAGTAACAGCTTTATTATGCTGTACTTGTCGCTCTAGACCCTCTTTACCACTTAACATAAGGAAGGGATGAGGTCATTATTTATCGTAAGAATAAATAAAATAGATACTAGTGAGCAAAATTGTATTATAAGTTATATTTTGTATTTTATTATCGTCTATTTCTTTCAACTATTAATTGAATAATTATATTATAGGGGTGGAGGGTTAATTGCTTGAGATATAGGGCTTGTCCTAGTTCAAGTGTCAACCCACCATAAACTATCCGCAGAACCTATGTTAATCTGAAATTGTATGAGATGTAAACATGTTTATGGCGAGGAATAAATGATGATGATTATTATTATTATTATTTATTTATTTAGAACAAAAAAAAATGAAAATGAAAAATGAAAAAATGTTTATTTACAATCACAATGTTACATTTTGCCATTAATGATTGAGACCGCCTATTAAGTATGCGCAGATACTTGTGCCAGGAGGTCCCGCTCTTCCTATAACTAGGTTGGTATTTTAGGTTGTGATGTGTAAATAAAAATAAAATATCGTAATTACAAAGAAATAATAACAATAATAAAAGAGGTTTCAGTTAATCTACTTGTTTATAGAATAACTAACCACAATAACAGTAACAAAATAATTAAGCCTTTAATATAATTTTATTCCATTTAAAATTTAATTAATAAATAAATAATCCATATTCTCAACGCTTTAACGAATAACTGTTAGTCCTATGTAAACATTTAATTGTAAGCCTGTTAATGTAAACCTACTGAATGTGTGGGTACTTATATAGTTAGAAAATTAAAATTAATTCAATTAGCATGGAGGTATGCTTGAGTGTTGTTGCGCGTACGCAGCGCGCGAGCGTGTACCGCAGCGCGGATGCCTGTGTGCGTGAGTTACGCCGCTGTAGTCGAGCGCGCGCCAGGCATAGGCGAACGGCGGAAAGGATGTGTAAAGGTGGTGTAACGGTAGTGTGTAGTAATTTTGCTAGCAAGTAGGTGTGAATGCGTGAATGTAAAGGTAGTGTAAGAAAATGTAGGTGACAGTGTGGTGTCATGTGTGTATTTCTGTTATCGCTAAATTTCGTTTAATCCAATTTAATTGATTATTTAATACACTTTACGTATTTAATTTAATTTTATGTAATTTAATTTGTTTCATACATTTAAGTATATTTAATTTCTATTAATTTATGTTTTTATTTAGAAAAAATCATTTTAATATACTTCATTTTAATAATTTAATCTATACCATATAACTTATTTCATTTCATTTAATCAAATTTAAGTAAATTTAATTAAATTCAGTCTAATTTAATCCAAATTATTTTAATTTAACTTAATTTTATTTTATTTCATCTAATTAAATTTAATACAATTTAATTTTAACAGAATATTTCCTTCATAAAAGTTTCAGTGTCGTCGTAAGATTTATTTAATAGCCATTTCATTACTAATTCTTTGGTTTGATGCAAATTTAGTGCATGTATATTTAAGATTTTATTTAATTGGTTGTACATTTTTGCTGAGTTCCTTGTGTACTGACGTTTGGCGAACTCTGTTCTACTTCCTTTAAGTAACACAACTTTATCTTTTCTTCTTTTATTATTTATGGGTACATTATATTGTAGTGTTTTATGTGTTCTTAAGATGGCTGACAGAATGTACAGTCTTCTGACAGAGAGTAGCTCGCAGAACTTGTACAGGTCGTTTGTAGGAAATCTAAAGGGTTTGAAATGTATGACTTTAAGTAGACATCTCTGACTTCTTTCTATCTCAATAAATTTGGTTTTGGTTGCACCTCCCCATATTGATATGCAATATCCAATTACTGACTGGCCCAGGGTAACATAAATTTGCTTGATAAGCTTTTTGGTTGTAATATATCTTAGCTTCCTAAAAATCCACGTCAATTTCCTTATTCTGTTACTCATAGCTTCAATGTGCAAATGCCAATTTAAATGCTGATCCAAGATAACTCCCAAATATTTAGTCGACACGACTCTATCCAAAATGGTACACGCACAGTTCTGAACATCCGTTTTTCCACATTTATGTATTTTTAGAGTTAAGTCACTACTCGGTTGGGATTTTTTATTTATTGAGAAACAGATGTAATTCGTTTTTGCCGTATTAAGTGTTAAAAGGTTTGCTTGTAGCCAATTTGAAACCTTTCGCATTCCATTTTCGGCACTTCTAAATACAGCGTTCCAGTTTGACCCCGTGAATACCAATGCTGTGTCATCTGCATATGAGAGTACCCGTCCGTCTCTGATTTCAAGATTTGTGAGGTCGTTTATGTAGATGAGAAATAAGGTGGGACCAAGCACACTACCTTGTGGAACCCCAAAAGATATTTCCGAGTCCCCACTCACCCACTCATCTATTTTTATCATTTGTTTACGACCCCACAAATAGTCCTTTAGTAGATCTAAAGAGATACCTCGCACACCAATTGAGTCCAGTTTTTTTACAAGGGTAGGCAGAAAAACAGTGTCAAATGCCTTTTTGAGATCTAAGAACACAGTTAAGCATTTCTTGCCTTCATCTAAGGAGTCACTAATAACTGATGTTAAAGTCACAGTAGCGTCTTCAGTGGATCTTCCCCGTCTAAATCCAAATTGGTTTTGAGACAATATATTATATTTTTCAAGGTAGTTAACAAGCCGACTGTTTATTAATTTTTCTATGATTTTTGAAATAACGGGTAGCACCGAAATAGGCCTATAACTATTAACATCATTACTATCTCCCCCCTTGTAAACAGGCGTTATCAAAGATCTTTTAAGACATGAAGGAAAGATGCCGTTAGAAAAACATAGATTTGCCAGATGACTAATCACAGGCACCACAAGAGCTCGAACCATCTTTAGAAACTTAGTTGTAATATTGTCCCAGCCAGGGGCACTATCTGATTTAAGGCCCAGTAGAACACTGTCAACTTCGTATGGGTCAGTGTCCAAGAGGACAAAAGATGATGGTTGAGAGCTTGGAAGCATTTGGTACGTCTGGTTACTGCTGTTTGTGTCTTTAGACATAATATCTTCAGCCAGTTTTCTTCCTATGTCAGCGAAGAAATGACAGACATAGTTAACTGAATCAGTTTGAGAAGACTTGATATTTAGTAGATCAGTGTTTGAAGCTTTATCAGAATTTAAGTATGCTACTCTTTTTATAGTTTTCCAAAGTATCTTTGAGTTTTTTACAGATTTCGATATTAGTTCCCTTTCATACTTCCTTCTAAGTTTTTTTATTAATTTATTACAAAAGTTGCGATATTTTTTGTATGTTATTTTTAGTATTTCATTAAAGGGATCAAATCGGAGTTTTAACTGCATTTTATTTCTATTCTTTATACATCTTAGGATACCTGGAGTAATCCACGGCTTGATGTTCCTATGACTTTTAGGCACAATTTTAACTATTTTACTTTCTCTAAGAGAATCGGACAAGTTTTTTATTAGATTTTCAGCTACTATTTCAGTGTCATCACAATGAAGCAAAGTTGGTAAGTTTTTTTCGAGAAGTTTTGCATATGCGGTGTCATAGTCAACATACTCTCTTGTTTTTGAGCAAGTAATGATTTGCTTTGACTTAGATAATTTCATAAATATAGTATAGTGGTCGGTAATACTTGTATTTAGGACTGCTATATATGGGATCGGTTTTTTTTGTTCAAGCTTCAGCATGCAATGGTCTAGACAAGTACCATCTCGTGTCGGCAGTAAATGACCTGGAAGAATACCGTAGGTGGATAACATACTCAGGTATTTGCTTCTATTATTAATATCGTTCGAATTTTCGGTTGATTTAGGTATAAGGTTTATGTTTATATCTCCCATTATGACTATATTACGATGGGACTTAATGGTTTCGAGATAAGTGACAAAAGTATCAATAAAAGCATTTATATTAGAGTTTGACGGTGACCGATAAATACATATTATAATATGGTTACGTATTTTTAGTTGAATACAAGTTGCATGCATTAATTTTACTTCTCTCATTTTTGCCCTAAGACTATTTTTAACATACGCCACTACCCCGTCATTTTGGTTAACATTTAGTTTAGTAGCAAATGCAGTATAATGTGGAAGTATTGGTATAGGTTTATCTTGATTGAGCCAGCATTCAGTTAGAATTAGGATATCTGAGTCAAAGTTTAAGCTAGAGAGAGTTACCTGTAAGTCATCAAAATTTCGATGTATACTTCTGATATTCTGAGAAATTAGCGTTAAGTCATTATTATAAACGTTCACGTATTTATTTAGTTCATTTATGTCACATTTAATCGTATGAGCAATCCTAGTATTATCAATTTCTTCCAACGTTATTATAGGGCTATCCATAATTAAGTATTGTTACAAAATTGAGTTTAATTATATGATCAATGGTCGCTTCAATGCTTAACGTGGGTGTGATGTATGATGTGTGATTTTGCTCATCATTGAGGTTTGGTATATAGTACAAAGTTTTCCTACTTTTAACTAGTATTAGGCTTACACGTTTGGGGATTGCATGGTATGTGATACCTATGTATATATCTAATGCTTGTAACAATAAATGTTTTTTATAAAGAGACAAAGACAAGTAATACAACAAATAGACAAAAAATAGTCATGCAGACATTAAATTGTGAATCTGAGATTCGCTTCTCACCAGAATAATCGGCGAGTTTTCCTCCTTCCGTACGTACACACGGCCATACGATGTCCAGCAGAATCGGTATCCTTTTGATTTTGCGAGATCTCGGGCCAGAAAATGCAGTCTAGCTCCCCTTGCTGTCATTTGCTCGGAGATGAAAACCGCTGTTTCTTCATTTTTCGTGGCACCTAAGTGCTTAGCGCGTAGTTTCTCCTTATTTTTTGTGTTGAAGATTTTGCCATGTTTAATAGTTTCAGTTTTTAGCATTGTTGATGACAACTCAACCACTATAGGTGTATTGTTGTTTGCATCTCTTTTTCCATGGACTCTGTATATGTCCTTGATATCTTCTTTCCTTACCTCACATTTTATAGCTTTTGAAAGGTTTAACACCATGCTAGTCAGATCATCCTTTGTTTCTTTCGGTAATTTTGGCATATTCTTTATTTCTATATTAGCCTTACGCTGTTCACGCTGTAAGTCTTCTATTTTATCTTCCAGTGTAACAATATAGTCTCTATCCTTCTTTGATTGGACCTCAAATTGTTCTAGTTTTTTCTTCAGCTCATCATTTTGTGCTGTGAGGAATACAAGGCTGTTTTCTATGTTGCTATTTGTCTGTTTGATCTCTTTTTGTGTGGAGGAAATCTTTTTCAGCTCTTCTTGTTGTACGTTTAGTAGTGTGGTTATCATATATTTCATTTCTGCTTTAAAATCTTTTAAGTCCTCCTCAATTCCATGTTCTCTTGACCTTTTTTGGCGTTGTTGCACAAAGCATGGCGACGCGTTGCTGCTAGATTCTTCTTTGTGATACGTTTCCATTTTTTCAGCGTTGGGTTCAGCAGTACTTTTAGTTTTCATTGGAGAACGTTGTACTTTTGGCATCATTTATGGCTGATCAGTAAACGCTTTCGCTTATAGTTTACCCCAAGCGTTAATAGCACTTCAAGGCCAGTGAAGCTTGAGTCGGGAGGTCTTCTTACGCTGTACGGTATCGAGGATACGGGACAGATCCGCTTACTGTCCAGTATAACTTGCTCTGAGGTCTAACTATTTTTGATGCTTTCGAGCGTCGGGTGCTGGTGGGCGTTCCGTCCAGTTTATCTTGGTCTTTTAGACTCGAAATTTATTAAAAAAGGTTATTTAAGTAAACGTCCGAACGCCTCGGCGATCCAGAGGAAGAGGAGGGAGAGGAGGAGGAACAACCAACAAATCTTACAATAAAAAATAATATTACGTACAAACTTGAAATAAAGTCTAAGTGCAGATTCATTTACAGGCTGCATCGGCTTGCAAATGTGTGGTAATTAATTTTGTTATAATAAAAGTGTATAATATAATATAATTATTAAAAAAAAATTGGATGATATTTATTTCAAATAGACGAAATACTTTATTTTGAAATAATACAAAAAGTCACGAGCAACAACAAGTACTTTCATAATGATAAACTGAAAGCAATCTGATTGCATGTCTTTATAGGATGTTTTTAGTCTACACTAATATTATAAAGAGGAAAGATTTGTACCTATTTTTGTATGTTTGTAATGAATAGGCTCAAAAAGTACTGGGCCGATTTGAAAAATTCTACATTCTTCCAATTTGACATAGACTAAAAAATTAGGGATCCTTGGTAAAATTTGAACAATGTAACCGAAGGTGTAGAAAAATGAGTCTTAAAATGTATTTCGTCGAATGCGCGGAAAAATCCTCTAAGGCGAAACGAAGTTCGCCGGGACCGCTAGTATTAAATAAAGAAGTTAAAGTAACAGCTTAGTATAGTTGTAGCCTAAAAGATATAGTCGATTAACTAAATCATGGCGATGAGATATGCTTTTCGACAAAATTAAATTGTATACACAGTATACACAGTATTGCTACCGTAATTCAGTTATTATGGACTTAAAATGAAATCATAAGGACGGAATTTGAAACCTGATACTACAATTTATTTTCTTCAGTTTATTGTAATTAAATTAAACATCCCGATATATTTCGAAGTACTAACTAAAAACCTATTGATTCGGACTGTACTTAAGATTTTATTTCATTAACATTAAACACAATTTAACCTTCTCCTGATAAACTACTTTGATTAATCAAGTCCCTCTGTTAAATATAAATAATTTCTAGTCTATATTTATTCGGCCGATTTTATCCACTCTATAGTTTCCAAAAACATTAAGTGTGAACTCGATCTCGAGTGTTTTGAGAATAGTCGACCGAGATAGAATCCGCTGCATTTTTGTTTATTTTTAACTAAAGTGACTCCGTGAAAGTTTGATAAAGAGAATTTTTGCTACAGCGTTATTCCATTTATCAATCTTGATTACGAAATGTTCAAGTATTTTCTCCTTTCTAGGGTCGAATTTTTCGTGCCTAAATATTTTCTTAGACATTTCGCAGTTATTCAGCATTTTGCCTAATCCAGTTAGTACGAATTTCAGTTTCGCTTAGTGTCAATATTTGTCTTTTTGCGAATTTAAAAAGAATTATGGAAAACTCTGTATGCGTTGTCTTGGTTTATGAAATAAAAAAATATTTAAGTAGCTTATCTTTCATCACAGTTTATGGTTTGCCAAAACAAAATATACATGTGGTGTTTGGATAATAGTACCTAATTAGGTATTTCAACTAAGCAGAGGTCGAAGTTGGTACAATAAAATATATCATATACTGAATAAAGGCATTTTATCTGATCTTATACTAAGTAACGTAAGCAGCACTTGTTTTATGGAAACCGTTGGAAAAAAATTCATGTTAAAATTATTTTTATTTATTATAAACCAAGTGACCTTCATTTTGTACTTAAGGGCACATATAAATAAATAAATAATAAATAAATATTGGACAACATCACATACATTGCTCTGATTCTGTGGTAAGTAGCTAAAGCACTTGTGTTACGGAAATCAGAAACAACGACGGTACCACAACACCCAGACCCGAGACAATACAGCAAAGTTCGTTTTCCATATTGACCCATAGGTAGGTACATACAATTGTTCGCACTATTTTTCAAGTTTACGGCAGAATTTTATTCAAAACATAGGTATTAAACTTAAAACGCCAATTACAAAACTGAAATAATGGTTTGACACAAAAAGTCAACTCGTCAAAAGAAGTGTGAAAAGGGCGCTCCATCGACCAATCAGTGTACAAAGAGCGCTCTGCGTTGTTTCTTAACTCGGGACAGAGTCCATTAAAAAAAAGCTAATCAGTGTTTTTTTTTCGTAATCTTAGCAAAAATATTTGCATTTTTTACAAATATGAAGATTAAGAAGTTCCATAACCATGATTATTTGTGTTTTTGTAAAATTACAAGAAGGTTTGCGAAAATATAACAATCGTATAAAATATATGGTCAATATGAATACACCATTATAAAATTTACGCATGTTTAACTTTACAGAAACAACACACTACCATTGCTTAGTACGTAACTCATAACTAGTAACTAATTTCCTTTTCTCTGAAACAGACATTGAATCCACAGCTATTGTACCAACAGCAGTAGTTGTTTGTTTAGCCCTAATATCCTGACGAACTTGACATTACCACTGTTAAAATAAGCACAGTCTGCAAGTTAAATAATAGGCTAAAATAACTATCTAGAACACTATAAAACGTCAATAAATTAAAGTGGTCATTGAAAAATATTAAATTCTTGAAATGAAGTACCTTGTCACATTAAGTCACCGTCTATCTGACTTGCTTAGTTACGCGGAGATTTGGTATGACAAAGTACTGAGGTGTATACGAAGTAATGATGCTGGTACCTTTAAGAGATTAATTAGGCTTTAACAGTTACGAAGGAAACTAAACTAACTTACTTTTGGCTACGTTATATAATTATTGCAATATGCGCATTACATAGGCGGGGAGGATAGAAATTTCTCCGAAATTTGTATAAGTAAACCCTTAACAGCTTTAAAATTAAGGTTTTCCCTTGTACTATGAACATCAGACGAGAAAACTCTCGTAAATCGCAGTAAGAATCAATAATTCGTTATGTAAAGCAGTAATTATATATAAAGTAAACACAATTTAGGCGGTCTTATCGCTTCCTAGTGATAGTACTATAATTAATCTGTAAAACCTATTTCTGTAAAGTTTTTGTGCAATAATGTATATCTATCTATCTATCTATCTAAAGATCTTGCTGGACAACAATAGTGACTATCATTAAATAAAACAGTTTTTATAATTGTGCTACCATCTAATATTTTCGCAGCTGGACGTGTACAATATCGCACACAAACTCACGAAACCGCAAACACGCGGTATTTTAATTCTGAAAGCCGAGAGTCGCCAAAACGCAACTTTTAATTTAAGAATTTCGAAATTTATTCTGGATTTTTAAATTGTATGTTTGACACTTCTGTGACTTAATCAGTAATAAATTAATTTCTCTTTAATCCCACTAATATTTAGTGCGAAAGTTAGTCAGAATGTATAGATGCCAGGATGGCCGATGTAAGTTTGTTACTCTAAAAAAAAGTATAAACTAAACTTATTTAAAAAATAAATTTATTGTAAAGTCAGGTGCGATAATAGACTAACATAGGTATAGGAAAATTTAAATCCCAAAATAAAGCGAACAAAATGGCCGGCAAAAGTTAATAAGAAACCTTCATTCCACAAGACGGACAGACAACCTAATCTCGATAGTAGGGAGGCAAAAGATGCATCTAGACCATATTATGTAGTCTAGAGATCTGGAATAAAATTAAATAGGTATGTATTGATACCAACAGTATCTAAATCAAACTTTCCTTTTTAAAACATTATCTTAAGTCTAAATATTTTTTTACATTTTTTTCCATCAGCCGTGAAAAAAGTACTAAAAACCTATAAACTGGTACGCAAGGGTAGACTGGTAGAGAATGCTTCTAGAATTAAGTCTACCTTTTGTACTTTTTCTGTGCAATTAAGCTTTTAAACAAAGATTTAATACAATTTTGTTCATCAGCTGGGAACAGATAATGACCGCTGTTAATGGTGAAATTCACCATCATTCGGGTAACTAAGAAAGTTTTGTAGTAACTTTTAGTCCGTTTTCTTGTCCTACTGTACTGAAAAAACCTAAAACGTTCAGTAACCCGTCATAAAACAATTTGAATTTAAAAAGACTGCATCCAGAATACAGCATGAACTACAACCTCAACCTGCCTACTTAACAAACATGTCGTCGCCCTTCCTGGCTCGGCTGCGTATTTTCATTCTCCTGCCGAGAAAAATATTAATCAACATTTATTTTAATGTTTTCCCTGGTATTTAATCAATTAAAAACTTGAAAATTTACTTATACTTATTTTATTTCTGCAAAAATACTTGATAATATGATTTATTACATTTATTTTGACACTACATTTTCTTTTTTTCGTACGTACTTAATTGTTTCATCACTCACCAAAACAAAACTAAATGACTTGGTTTAAAGTGAGCTATAAATAGTAATAAGTTAGATAGCTACTGTAACTAACCTACTTATTCTCTTACCTACACTACTACTACTACAATAAAAAAAAATTTACTCTGACTGTATAGGTATCATAAAAGACTGTGTAGGTAAAATTAAAACCAAAAAAAGAATGCTAATTTTTCGACGACCCTCGAAGCGTGAAAGGCCCCGAGTTTGATTCCGGGTCAAGTCAATTTGAGATACTTACTTAATACTTAATTGGCGTGGGCCTGTGTACTTGCAGTCCATCATCTGTGACTCATGATATAACCTATACAATGAAACTGGTTTCAAACTAAAGTTTAGAGTATATCTGATGTATTTATTAGGTACAGGGTTACAAAATACGCTTCCTAGGCCAGGTAGGCGCGAGCAGACAATTCAGCTAGACGCTTGAGACAAATGAAACGTACATAGCCGACCTCGCTCGAGCGCTCTCGGCGGCCCTAGTGATGGGATTGTATCGATGTTTCTTATATGGCTAAGAAGCAGAAAGTAGCCAAAGAACAGCGAATTCAAAAAGTGCCCTTTAAATGCGTCATATTGTACCGATGTTTCTTATATGTCTTAGTAGCAGAAAGGAGCCGGACGTGCAAACACAAAAAGTGCCCTTAAAACGCGTCATAGCTTACCGTATTAGGTTACATTAGGCTACCTATTAAAAATATACTTTACTGCTAATATGCGACTAGCTGTCGTCTTTGACTTCCGTCACAATATTTCTGGGACAAAAAAGTGATCTTATACGTAATGTTTGTATCTAATAAGTCTAGATATCAGATTTCATCAAACAAGTATAGAGACCTGATCAGAGATCGAACCCGGGAACTCAGAAATGGCGCGACGCCAAAGTACGCCTGCTCACCTCTCGGCTACGAAAGTCGTTATGTTTTTTTTTAATTCGTAGGATGTGTTAAAGTTATATTAGCTGTCGGTACCTGTTCATATACCGGCCTTAAGAACACATACAGTACGGTTGGCTTCTTACATACAATCTTTCTTCAATCCAATTCAGACCAACATGGAGTAGTAGTATGGTCCATTTTACCTCATAATAGATTAAATGACTCGGTAAAAAAAGCAATGATTATATTAGTCCGTCAGTTATATTTTTCAAATAAAATGAAAACGTATTTTTTGCTTCAACCAATGAATAAGCGTTTTTGATGATACAACGCGTCAAAGTTCAGTGAAAGGGTGAGTGAGACGTTAATATGACGTCAGTGGTTTTTAAATAAAAATATCGATAAAAATTCTCACCAGCCCTATAAGAAATACACAATTGCATAGCGCGCCCCTACATAAATGCGCCGACACAATGCGATATACAAGCATGGCACTAGAGCGCTTTCTAATCTTATTTCACATCACAGGTGGACCAAGGGAGGGGAAATACCATTTCATCGAAATTCTTTTTTATTTCAATGTTTACACAGTGTGACGTTTAGTCAACATGAGGCTGCATATACGGTTGATATCTTTCTCACATATATGTCAAGCACTGCTATATATTTCAATTAAATCTGTAAGGCATTAAGTCCGCTGTTAGTGCCTTTTTTTACGTGAAATAAAGTTGAAATAATAATTTATAAGTGGTAGTCTGGATTTATAAATTACTAGCTGTGCCCACGACTTCGTTCGCGTGGAGTACATCCTTTCATGGTCGGTTTTATCCCTATCTCCCCTTATTTTCGAAGCAAAAAGTATTCCATATTTTAGTACAAGTTTCGAGCTATATTTCTATCAAATTTCATATCTTTAACTTAAAAAATTTCGCCCGCCACCGCGTATCGCGCACTCATTTGTCAACGCGTAACTATTAAAATCGTCATATTTTAGTCAATTTAAACAAAACCGTTATAAAATTTAGCCTATGTAACACATAGGCTAAATTTTATAACGGTTTCTGATGTATGAGCTGTAATATTGTAAAGTGTCATTAAAATCCATCCAGTAGTATTTGAGTGAAAGAGTAACAAAGATCCATCCATCCATACAAACACAGAAACTTTCGCCTTTATAAAAATAAAGTGAAGTGATGATTAGTAGTGATAATCATATTCAGGGCAACCATTCACGTGAAAGACATATTTGTAGTGCCCGCACATATAATATTTTAAACATGAATCCGACTAATATTGTAAACGTGAAAATTTGTGTCTCTTTCATATAAAAACCACTGAATGGATTTATATGAAATATAATAGATACGTAGATGAGATGTTAGATTAACATACAAGATACTTTTTATCCTGAATTAACACAAACAAAATCGCAGGAAAAAGCTAGTTTAAAAGCCTATTTACGTTGTAAAACGAGGTTTTACGTAACCTCTAAAGAGGGACCCCACACTAGCGTCTTTCGAGCGTCAGCGTCTTGCCGGCGACCTCCCGACACTAGCGTTGGTTGGGCGTTGCGTCGACGCGGCGCCCGCTCAGCGTCGAAGCGGCGCCCGCACAGCGTCGGCGCGGCGTTTGAGCGGCGCTTGCGCTGGGCGTCCTCTGCACATCGCGTTCGAGCGTCGCGCCGCGCTGACGTCATGTACAGTTATTTCAAAAATGGAAATGCAAGATTTGAATAACGCACAATATAATGTTTTATATTGCAGTGATAAATTAATGTTTTCAACTTGTAAAGGAAAAAATATATTTTACCTATTTGACACATGGCCCGAATAGGCAACTTTAGCATTTATTTTCTCGAAAACTAAAAGTACTTATTTGAAAATGGGTTTCTTCGGCAATATGAGTTAGTATTTTAAGCTACATCCATATTTGCTATCAGCCAAAAAGTCTTCTACCTACTGATTCTAAAACACGGTCGGGCCGAAACAATTGAGTTGATCATTGTACTGTTGACAAAATAAACGCTGCGCAAGCGTCGGGCCGGCGCGGCGCCTGTGGAGCGCAGTCCTGGCGTTCGTCATTTCGACCGCGCCGCTGCGCAAGCTTTGCGTCGTCGCCGCGTCGACGTCGCGTCGGCGTCGCGTCGGCGTCGCGTCAGAGTTGCGTGGGCGTCGACGCTCAAAGAACGCTAGTGTAGGGTTACGCAAAGAGTGCCAGTTTTTGCGACCAAATCTCAAAAAAAAACCCTTTAAAACATACTTCAATACGCGTTTTGTCGGAACGTTGGTACAGTCCTGAACAAAAAAACACAGAATTGCTGTGTTGAACAAAAAAATGGCTATGGATTCTTTGAATATGAATACTAGACAGTATTTACCTACATGCCTACTATTTCCAACCGGTATTCGTTCGCTAGTTTCGGAAATTGTTGTTTAGAATAGAATAGAAAACATCTTTATGCATGTAAGCTTTACAAAAGCACTTATGAATCGTCAGTACAAATTAAGTATTCTGCCGCCGTGTTCGGAACGGTGATCATGTCGAGAAAAACCGGCAAGAAACTCGACAAAAAATCCGATGGCTTAAAATCCGATGCCGTCAAATCGTCATTTTCTGTTCTTTTTCAGTCTATTGACTTTTGCTCATAACGTTTTAATGTCACTGTTCGGGCAAAGTGGCATAAATTTAGATTCAAAGTCAAAGTCAAATCATTTGTTGCATTTCATGAATGTTATATACAGGTGGAATTAAATGTGAATTACAGTACATCATGTTACCCAGATTTTGTTCACTAATCTCTATCTGGCCAGCGTGGTGGTTTTTATGTCTCTGAATTCATTTGGAGTGGTCACCCATCCCATTCCGGACCAGACCGTGCATGGCTGAACTTCTGTATTGTTTTCGCACGTCACCTCTGACTACGTATCGCTTATTTATATTATGGAAATTATAAATTTACTGTTTCCATAAAAGCTATTTTAGCCCACAATACATAGGTTAAAAAGTCCATAATCGTTTTATTGTCACCCCACTAAGGGTCGTTTAAGGTCTATTAATAACCCCAGCCCTTTCAAGTAAGGTCACTTTGTGCAATGCAGTGTGCACGATGGCATTATAGATAATCTGTCTTAATGTTTTTGAGGTAAGGTTCATAATCACTTGCGGAAGGGTAATCGTGTACATAAATCACTTTCGACGTATACACGAGTCACGGTTAACGTTTAAGCGAGGTATTTGGTTCTATTTTTGTGGAAATTGCTAAAAAAGGGCTTTAAAATTATATGTGCAGAGTTGTTATTACTAAACATAAAACTATCTCTTCAATGTTTTATCAATAAATTACATAAATAACCCTTTAAAAGTACATGTGAAGGTTATTTTTGGTTTAAATAAAACTGTTGCTTTGACTATACTTACTATACTTGATTTATTACATATTTAATTAGTTTCAAGTCTTTTTTAAGGTGCTTGTGATGTGATACCGACAAAAAATGGAACTATAGTAGCTTTAGACCTTCGGTAACAGTAGTGATTAAGTCTCTAGGTATACTTGATATGACTACACCTCCTAAGCCGAGAGGCGAGCGGGCCGGACTTTGGCGTCGCACCATCTATGAGGTCTCGGGTTCAATCCCCGGTCGAGTCAATATGGGAAACGTACTTTTCTACATTGGGTGTTGTGGTACCGTCGTGGTATTTGCTTTCTGTAACACAAGTGTTTAAGCTACTTACCACAGAATCAGAGCAATGTATGTGATGTAGCCTAATATTTATATTTATTTATTTTTAAAGATATTATTAGCTTCAACTAAAGATGGCTAGTAAATTTTCACAAAGTTAAGAATTAGATTTTTTTTTCTTTTTCCTCCTACTCGCTGGTCCTCCACGCTATCTCGAAGGATCTTATTTCTCAGGTCATTAGGCCTTTGGAATAGAAGTATTTCCTTATTAAATCATTTTCAATAACAAAGTCAATTTACATAATTCGCGTTTCTTGGAGGATAAAAGTGGAGATAAATGTTGGTGGAGGTATTTTGTTTCTTTGCGATTTGGGAATGGTGTTCCGCCAGGTTTTGGGTTCCGTTGGTAAATATGGATTCGTTTTATGAATTTTGTTCACTCAAATAATGTTTGCACATATTATCGTTAGGCACCATTTTTCATGTATTTTAAAAATATAGCGATATTTTACACAAAAAAATTGTGAGTAAAAATTATCTGCTTATAAATATTGTTTTACTGTTATTTAAGTATTGACAGTGAAGACAATAGGATGAAATGATAATTTACGTTCAGGCGTTCTCGGTAATTATAAATGGTGGAACTAACTAGACTTTGCCTTATTATTTATTTTTATGTAAATCATTCCACGATATTTTTTCACAATAAAAACAATAGTTGTCTCGGGTCTGGGTGTTGTGGTACCGTCGTTGTTTCTGATTTCTGTAACACAAGTGCTTAGCTACTTACCACAGAATCGGAGCAATGTATGTGATGTTGTCTAAACAATAGGTGCAGCTAGACAAAATGTAGAAAAGTGGTCATACATATATGTTAGAGTTAATTTCAAACATACTTATGTGATACACCAGCTACCTTATTAGCAAGCTCATTACCAAGAGTAATATTATTTTAAATTTAGAAGTCATTTTGATGATGTTATGAAATATATTTTAAAAAACGCTCTTGAAACTCAAACTACAATATTTCGAAAAAAAAACATTAGCTAAGCTAATATACCTACAATTTTCATTTTTTCATATTAAATTGAGAAAAAGACGGAACCCTTTCATTTAATAAAGCAGACTCACTCTTTACAAGTGATTTTATATTTTGATGAGACGCCGCATAACATTTACCAAATCACATTTAATCAGAATGCTTTTATTAAAAACGCTTTTATGGGACCAAAAACTTTGTGTGGTGATTGACGTTTTTACAAACAAATCTTATTTACAAATTTTAATATTGCAAATGGATTTTACATTTTTGCTCTTTTTTTTATATTGCACTTCAAGATTGACCTCATTCCACCTGATTTTAAGTGGTAATGAGGTCCTAGCTTAAGGGTGACAAGAACAGCATAATAAATCTGTTACTGGACTTGTCGCCCTTACCTTGAAGGCTTGACCCCTGCTACTTATGTAGCACCCCCCAGGAGCTCTGGAAACCTTACTCACACGCAGGAACACAACAACACAGAAGTGATTGTTATTTGGCTGCGATCTTCTGCAAGGCGGAGGTATGACCAGTCGGGCTGCTCCAGTTCGAGCGATAAATCGCTATGCTCTACCTCTCTTAAATAATATTAAGTTAAATTAATTTTTCCTATTCCTTTGAATCAATTAATTATTTTTTTACAATTTAGACACCACACTGTATGTCTTAGTGTGAAACTAGTTATAAGTTTGTAATATTAACGACAGAGTTTCTTACCGGGATCTTCTCTGTAACTTATAGGTTTTGAACCGGAGGTAGCGTCATTTGCATTATATATACCTTTCATAAATATTACTGTTGTAATTTACATGAATAAAAGAATTTAAAGAATTAAATTAACAGCTATTTAAAGATTAGATTAATCCGTAGTGAATGTATGAAACCGTGATAGTAAGCAACTCCTGTTTACGACCAAAAAGTCTTCAGTAGTAAAAGAAAAAACTTCGAGTTTCCCAAGTGAAATAAAAAACTTACCCACCCATGAGTATGTATGTAAATTCTAGAATATGGTAAATACGGCCGTGCCATGTAGTACTGGAAACGTAACCGAACCAAGATTTTTGTGGTTCATTATCTGTTTATGCCAAATAGCTTTCTATTTGTGGCACAAGACATGAGCGGAGCGGAAAAATTACGATCAAATTATGTGTTTCCCGTCACTACGTCTGCGTAGGATTTTTGTGCTAAAACTTGATTTCAATTTAATGGATAACAATTTAATTAAAGTCGGTTACATTACAACAATTTCAAAACTTACTTGCCATAACATTGCCTGCGACTTTTTTTTGCTTTTTACCGATATAAAAAGTTTAGATAGATAGATAGATATACTTTATTGCACAAAAACTTTACAGAAATAGGTTTTACAGATTGATTATAGTACAATTTAGGCGGTCTTATCGCTAGAAAGCGATCTCTTCCAGACAATTTTCTATATGTTTATATAATATTTCAGCTAGGTATTCACTCAAATCCATTTAGTACCTTTAGCACGGAAAGGAACAAATATACAGGAGCAAAGAAAACATGAGTTCTATTTAAGAACTCCCTAAGAAAATTATTTGATAGAATTAGGAAACTTTGTTGTCCTTCTACACAACAAGCATTGCTGTAACGATGGCTTGATTTCAACGAAGGAGCCTTGTTCTTTAATTATTTATTTCTTAACTATTAAAAACGAAACGGAAAGATTCAGTTTTCGGCTACCGATAAACGTTTTGCCGAAATATACAATTGACAGATGCTACGCTTTGATTCAATAAGGCGGTGCATCGGTCTAAATAAATTTGATAAAGTGATATGCACCATATTGAGAAAATGAACTGGTGATTTTCATTAGCATTAATCAGTTTATTTTATAGCATCATATGGTTTTGTTGCAAGGTTTTTAAGTAATAAATGTTTTTTTTATTGAAAAAAAATCACATTAATTGCTCTTAACCTGTAATAAGTAGCAAAATCACTTGCATTATAGAAATCAGAAACAATAACGGTACCACATACTTAGACCGGAAACAAAATAGTAAAGTTCGTTTTCCATATTGACCCTGCCGGAAACCAAAATTCAGAGAAGGCGTGACAATATCCGGCTCTCTCACATCCGGAGGGCGTCTAAAGGCTGATATTCTATGTAATTTTTGTAATATCATTTGTAATAACATAGGTTAAGGAAATATTGTCACTAACAAAATGGACTATGGTCTGAAATAAAGAAAGATTCATATACTTTGAACTATTTCCACAACCGCTCCCGCTCATCGCTTAACCCTCGCCTGCCTCTATTAGAGTAGGCGCGGAATTTCCCCCGGGGCCAACTGAAGGCCCGCGCGGCCGCACGAGAATCAACCCGCGCAGACACCAGGGGCCGCTCATAGCTGATACTGCTGGATTTGTTTAATTCGGTTTCTCTTTCATACTATGATCTACTATTTACTCTACTTTAATAATACCTGGAAGTTGTCTGTTTCTAGCGATATGACCGCCCGAATTGTACTATAGTTTCGGTAAAACTAACTTCTGAATTTTTTGGGCAATAAAGGATTCGTTTTTGGAGTTCAATCAAAAATTAGGGGGTAAAGTGATGGGTAACTTTACCGAATCTTTGTTGACCGATATTGATATGTTCTATATTGCCCGTGACATTGTACACATGGACTTAGTTTTTTAATAGACATAGTAGTTTTTGTGTTCGTTCATTACAAACATACACCCATCAATACAAATATTTCGTCTTTTTAATATTATTGTAGATTCAATGTTTTCATTATATTATATGCACTATATTCAATGATTTTATTATTTGTCACAAGTCGTATTTTTTAGAGTGCTTATAAAAAGAAATAACTTTAGAAGTGTTAAAATCTTTTTGATTATATTCGTAATCGTTCACTTATAAAATTGTCAGATCTTTCCCAAACTAAAGAAACCTTTAATGCAATAAACCTTTTACTTTAAATCCCACGTGGAGCTTGAGAATTGCCATGATCTTCGGTTTTATTTAATTTTACTTCAAAGTGTCAATCCAATGGAACAAAGTTTCTTATTTCAATAAAAACTTTGAGCTCGCTTCTGTAATTTTTGGCAAATTGCAAGAGCTTCGGCCCCGGGGTAATTATCCCTTTACCTGAGTTACCACGGTCAGTTTTAACCCTTCTTAAAACGGGGACAAGAGTGGGACTTCATAAATGGGAAAGTCACTTTGCTGTTACTCCAGCTATCCAAAAAAAACGTGGCTTCGAATCGAATAAAAGCGAGAAAGTTTGTGGGAGAAATTAAGTATATATTAGCGACGTTATATATTAACGGCGACCTCCGTAGCCGAGAGGCGAGCGTGCTGGACTATGGCGTCGCGCCATCTCTGAGGTCCCGGGTTCGATACCCGGTCGGGTCAATATGGGAAACGAACTTTTCTATATTGTCTCGGGTCTGGGTGTTGTGGTACCGTCGTTGGTTCTGATTTCTGTAACATAAGTGATTTAGCTACTTCCACAGAATCAGAGCAATGTATGTGATGTTGTCCTATATTATTATTGTGAGTTCGAGGTAGAAAATCAAACAGGTTTCCAGTAGCAATGTCGTTTATTTTCTAAATGTAAATCGTCGTCGTTCAATACATCGTCAACATCGTCTAAAACTAATCCTATTCCTAACAGATTCAAATCCCTGTCATACTTCATCTATCTCACTCGTTCTCTCTCACTCGTTACTCGTTCAGAAATATTCATAATCCCACACTCGGCCATCCTGCTCTATGTCTGCCCTCAGACATCACTCATCACCTTCATACATCACCACCATTATCGTCATTCATCATAAAGTACATCATCATAAATCATAATTAAAACAAAGTTAAATTAAACCTAACACTGTACACAACAACTTTAAAAAAGAACACATCTTGAAAATCTTAAACTTAAAAATCATAACACCATCATTTAAAAATAACTATCTGAACCAAAAAAAACATCTTACCGTTAATACAACAACATAAAATAAAATCTTATTCATCCGTCTTCTAACACTACATAAATATATACATATGCAGTTGCGTTACTCATTTTTTCTTCCTGAATTTATACATTCTGCGTTTTTCAAAATTTCTTAGTTCTTCTTTAATTTGCCAAAAACTTTGTCTCTTCCCATTTAATTTATTTACTCGTACGTTATTAGCCTTTAGTATTCCCATGTTAATGTGATGACTAGCATTTGTTCTCCTCAAAGCAGTATTCACATTTATTTCCATCATTCTGGGAACCACTCGTTTCTGTTCATATCTCTGCCATATGAAATCTTCCTGCGAACAGTCGTCACCAGTTTCTGTTCGTCTTTTAATTTCCTCAATAATTGGTAAACTTTCTGTCTCTTGAGCGCTTTGTATATCTTCATACAACTTGGATTTAACTACTGCCACAAATTTTATTTTTGTAAACAATTTTTCATCATTTTCACTTCTGTTTCGCTGGTTATTTGAATTCCGGATGACATCTTTTTTATTGACATCAGTGTCAACGCCATTGTTTATCGCGTGTGACACCGTCGGTAAAATTTCATGACATTCATCAACCAAACTAGCGCCACCGCGTAATGAATTATGGCAAACTTTTTTTGCTTGAAGTTCGTGCGAATGATGCTGTCGTTCTTTTCCGCTGCTGCTCGTTGGTTCTCGTAGCTCCATCTTGGGACATACTTCACGAATGTTATGATTCGCAAACTCGGTATGACATTCGGCTGATACGTGCCCAAAATCGTTGCAGTAAAAACACTTCACTCCAAGTGCTTTGTGAGGACACTGCGAAGACTCGTGATCATTTATACCACAAATATTGCACCTGATTGGTGATGGTTTAGGTGCTGCTCTGAATTGGTGATTGTTGCTCACCCACTTCGCTTGTTTGCTTTCTAGTGACCTTTTCGAAGCAACCGTCTCGTACACATTTAATTTTTCTTTAAGTTCCGAATACGTTTTCACCCCGTACAGCATGATTTTGTTAGCTACTGCGTCCTCAATTCCTTCCACAATATACTTGATCGTCACACAATCTGGTAATCGACCTTTTTTGCCAAGCGATCTCATCTCGTACATATACTCCGTACAGGACTCATTTCTACCTTTTCGTCTGGAACTTAATAGCTCGTGAATTGCCTTTGAGTCTAATTCGTCTGGAAACTCTTTTGCAATGGCTATTTTCATCTCACTCCAAGTTTTCGGAGTCGGTCTTTCCACTCGTAGCCACAATTTAGCAGCTCCGACTAACGATCGTCTTGCCACAAGTAGTTGCTCTAGTGGTGTCCATCGGAACGTATTACCCGTCTCGTCCAAAGGTTCAGTGGAGATGGTGTACGCACCATCTCCACTGAACCTTTGGATCAATCCCTCCTCCATGTGCAGCATACCACTTCCTCCTCGTGCGTACGCAGAATTGTAATCTTCGTCGTAATCTTCTCTTCTATTGGCCCTCATCGTCGTCTTAGTTTAGGTATTCTTCGTAATCGTCGTTGAAAAAAAATCATTTCGTCATGATCGTCTTTTTTTTATTTTCACAATTCACTTTCTCCGTAATTTCCCCGTCGTGTGAAAACCTGAACGATTGCTCCACCTCGATCCCGGACGAGCCCCCAAATTTGTGAGTTCGAGGTAGAAAATCAAACAGGTTTCCAGTAGCAATGTCGTTTATTTTCTAAATGTAAATCGTCGTCGTTCAATACATCGTCAACATCGTCTAAAACTAATCCTATTCCTAACAGATTCAAATCCCTGTCATACTTCATCTATCTCACTCGTTCTCTCTCACTCGTTACTCGTTCAGAAATATTCATAATCCCACATTATATACTAGCGGACAGTGGCGTTCACACAGTTTTAAGACAGGGTAGGCAGAAAATATCACTCACCAAAAACACTTTGGTTTTGGTTCATCGTCTTGCCGACTGATAATGTAGGTAATTGCCAAATGCTAGCTCAATATCCATAGATTGACTGATGTTATAGACATATCAATTTACGGATATCCGAAGTGGCCTTTCGGCGCGTTTGTATGATGTTTTGTAATGTTTGTGTTATTTGAAAAATTTAAATGAAATCAGTGAAAAAATGGTGGTGTAAGTATCATTTTTTATTTTTCAATACACATACCATCTAAACATCTTTCATAGACAATATTATCAATTTTTCACTCTATTAACAACGATAAATCCTAAATATCTTAAAGCGTAGTCACAAACACAACACAAATCAAACAATATGGCAACTTTTGACTATTGAAATTAGTAGTAAAAAAGAGAAATATAATACGACAAAAAAATATTTCCACCAAAATGTATAAACATCAATGAAACAATGTTACTTTCTAAAAAACTTATCAAACTTTCATTCGGAAATGTTCGGTAAGAGTCGTAATTTTTCGTGTTATCTATAAGGAATCTACAAAAAAAGACACTGGCTTTTTATGCTGTTGTGTGCATGATTTTTGTCATTGTGTGTCAGCAAAGCCCGCGTAGCTACATTAACGCACATACATTAAATCCGCATGACCGCGACATACCACGAGAGCACACATACACAATTTTAGAGATTCATAGTTTGTGTCTTTGCCGTGGCACTTGTACGCAAGGGCGAGGCGGCGCTAGTGCAGCGCGAATGCTAAATAATCAAATTACATGTCGATCTTATCTTATTGATACCACCGGCAATCGATCGGTGGAGCTAATTTATGATTTAAGTTTTTATGTTATTTTGTTTATTGATAAAATAATATTGGATCTATTATCAGACCTAGGGTAGGCAGTGTCTTTCTGTCTTTATGAAACGCACGCCACTGCTAGCGGACCCGACAGAGTTTTCCCGGCAATTATTGGATTTTATCTCGTCGTAAAAATATCCTTGGACTTTAACGAACATTTAAAAAAAAGAATTGACAAAATTGGTCCAAGCGATTCATTTTTATATAATAGATAGCTTTATTCAATTGTCCTCCTACTTTTTATCTATTTATGAATGTGGGTGTCGTTATATGGTACAGTCAAAAGCACTTCAGACTACTTGAACGCTCTATACCGCTCTTAAGTCTATGGCATAAAAACGAATATCGTACTGCAATTGCTTACCCTGATATGGTCTTAACCGTATGTAAAAAAATATAATAAAAGTATTGTTGACTCGTTTATTTCTAAAAAGATATCAATTAATTAAGTTTTTGGATAGTCAATGTAAATTAATAATGAATTAAAAAATAGAAACCAAATTTTAAAAAATGTAACGTAACAAAATTTTAATGAATAAAAAATAGTAAACATTCATAAAAAATTGTTTTGTTCTGTTGGTTAATTCGTGTTCAAAACCGAAACATCATAATCGAACTTTAAATAACATTTAAATGTTGTTACATATTTTCAACCTCGCAATTTGGATACGCAAGCCCATTTTGATAATATTATATTAATCCCTACTAATATTATAAATGCGAAAGTAACTCTGTCTGTCTGTCTGTTACGCTTTCCTGCTTAAACCTCTCAACCGATTTTGATGAAATTTGGTATACGTATACGTTGAATCTCAAGAACGGACATAGGCTACTTTTTATTAGAAAATAAGGGGGGGGGGGAGGGGGGTAATACCATCTTTGAAAGTTTATATCGAAAAATGATTATTTTTGAAGTAAGAGATATGATATTTGGCACAAATATAGCTCGAAACTTGGATTAACATACATACTACGTTTAGTTTCAAATATAAGGGGAGAAAGGGGTAAAATCGACCATGAAAGGATGTCCACGCGAACGAAGTCGCGGGCACAGCTATTATGAATAAAAGTGCAATTTACAATACACCTTATTTTAAGCAATTATTTCCATAGAAACGTAAAATAATACCAAATTGAACGCTTGGTAAATTTTTGTTCTGGTGCAAGACAAAATAAAATACGTATCTTTTATTTTTTCGTAATTTAACTGTTAATCAAACATACATTTGTAGTTAACTACTTTATTATTGTTTAACAACTTTTGTTTTACTCATAGGTTTTACTGAAATGTCTTTCAGTGAAAAATTAAAATTAAAATCAATTCATAGGACAATTTTTAACACATGTAAATCGCAACTGTTATGTTTATGTTAGAAGAGCGAGGCATTCCCATGGACCTAATGTTTATTATACTAAGTCCATGGGCATTCCCTACACAAGTGTCTTTTGACTACTTTTTGGGAAGCCCCGGCAACCTACTTGTTAAGATTTACTTGAAATAAATATATATTATTTTTTATTTATTTTTTAGAATACCTTCTTAAATAAGTTGTTTCTTTGAAACACGTATCATAATTTACTGGAGCTATTCATTGAGTGCGTGCATAATTAAGCATGTACAGTCAGGATGCAAATATTTTGTGTAAGCGAGACGCAACTATATGTAATGGGCATCTTACTTCCCTAATGAAATAAGTATTTTTGACAACTTTTATCCTTATTTTAACCAATAGCAGATACTATTTTTGAAAAGTAATTAATAACCAGTCGGTTTGCCTTCAAATTGAAATTTATCTTATTTCTGTTTTGCTTAAATTCTACAATACCCAAGTAGGCAATATTATTGTTAAGCACATGACGTTTATTAATTTTAGCTATATACGAGTACCATGCGTACATTTTATCATTCCTTTGAATTTATATTGTATTTCTTGATGCTAAATTAGATTTAAATTTATTTGTTATTAAAACTACATAGTTTTTGCCAAGATCTTCTTTGTAAGTTGTAGAGTCTGAACTTGAGGTAGGTTTTTAATTATAAAGACGATTCTAATAAATTACTGATGTAATTTATAAGAATAAAATAATTTTGAAAATTCAAAAATTACTTCTGAATTAAAGTAGTGATGATGTTTTTGTCATTGAAAAATAATTTTAGTGTATTCTTTTTCCTATCTGACTATCGGTAATGAGTGCTAAACCTTATCATCTTCAAACTTTTGGAGGAGTAGTTAGATTCAGAGTAGTTTAGAGAGAAGGCTCTCACTGAAAACAATACGTATTTTTAGTCAAACTAGATAATTTTTACTTAAATCCGAATAGGTACAAGCAGTCAGTTCGTAAAATTATGTATGAATAAATGTAGAAGACTTGCATGCTTACTGTACCTACACAAATGCGTGAATGCATGTGAAAACCATTCTTATTACTACAGTTTTAAGCTACTATTTGCGTGGATTTTTCATTACGAAGTGAAGTGCATTTTAATTTATTAATAGTGACGTAAATTTATGATTTAATTATACTAAAGTAATAACTCCAAAGGTCGTTAGCCTGAAACTTTGTTTATTTTTATAACACCGTTTATTTAAGTCGTCATTCTTCGAGTCTCATATCTAAATAATTTATTAGTTTACTGCTAGTTGGTAAAAGTCGAATTTTTATTTCTAAGAAAAACTCATGGGATTCCCTGCTTTCAATGTCCAGTTTACTCAACTCTGTTGATTTATTTTCAGCTTAGTACTTTATCACATTAAACCTTTACGTGAATAAGTAAGACAGTTGAGTTAATGTGATAAGGTGATGATGCTGACTTGACCTACTTTATAGTTAAACAGAAAGCTATAATTTAAAATTTAGTTAAATGTAATCAATTGCAATATTCATCCTGATTATGAACTGAACTGGAGCAGCCCGACTGGTGAAATACCTCCACCTTACAGAAGACCGCAGCCAAATAACAATCACACCGGTGTTGTAGTGTTCCTGCGTGTGAGTAAGGTTTCCAGAGCTCTTGGGGGATGCTACATTAGTAGCAGGGGTCAAGCCTTCAAGGTAAGGGCGACAAGTCTAGTAACAGTTGTACTATGCTATACTTTTCGCCCTTAAGCTAGGAACGCATTACCACATGACATCAGGTGGGATGAGGTCAATCTTGGAGTTCATTATATAAAAAAAAAAAGAATATTGACTAGCTAGAGATACTTTTCACTACCTGTCAAAACATGATTCCTTATCTGATCTGCTATATATATAGCTCACGGTGACTTCACAATTTTACATACCAACACACTGACTTTTCAATGGTTTTGGATCATTTTGAAATATTATTTTGAAGCCAAATTACAGAAAATCAAAATGGCTGATGTAATATCACCTCTTTTATGGCACTGATACCTCAATTAAAATTAATAAATACTAGCTAAAAATGTACAGTCGGGTTTTTCGACGTCATCATAAAGTTAACTCGCATTATCGCAAAAAAATAAAAACTGTTATCATAAAAACCGAATACAATTTTGTTTTAATAAACCTCACATACGTTTGGTAATAGCAGCGAATATCTTTCATAAAGTTTTTAACAAAAATCAACTCTAAATTTGTGAAAAAGATGAATATTTTTCGTTTTTTTTACAATCTAATTCATTATTTACCGCGATGTACACAAAAAGCTGGCTTGTCACCATTGCTATGATAGATCGTGCGGACGAAACGTACACTTTTTTCTTCTCACGTAGGTTTTTGACAGATGGGATTATATCTTGTCTATTCACAATGCTATATCCGTGTGATAGAGACATGAGTTATATGTGTACTTATTTTACAAATATGTAACGATTGTGCAAGCAAAGTCAGTGAGCTGCTGTATATGGTGGTTATTCTACCGCTGGGAAACCAAAATTGAAGGTCGTGAGTTCAAATCCTGTGAGGCACATTTCCACTGTTTCAAGTTACTAGTCGATTTTATTATTTTTATAGTACTAAACGCCGTACTAGCGAACTTAAAATATTAGAAACAGAAAAATTTTATCTCCCCTTGCGATGGGGGAATCGAACCCACGACCTTCACGTATCGCGCGTGCTGCTCTTGTGAGCTAACCGCAAGTTATCGTAGGCGATGAAATTTTTCTTCTGTATCAACCGTTAGCCTCCGGTAAGTGCCCTCTACCGAATATGTTTAGAACTACATACTCAGTTGGTAAGAGCAGCACTCGCGATACGTGAAGGTCGTGGGTTCGATTCCCGCATCTCAAGGGGAGATAAAAATTTTCTGTTTCTAATATTCAAGTTACTAGTGCTTTATATTTACCAAAATTCATCCAAATCCATTGATGCCCAGCTCCAATATATGAACAACAATCTGTTTTAGTTACGGACAATTTAGTACATAATACGAGGCGTAAGCTAAACCGTTCCAGACTTGTAGTCAGTTGGAGAAAAACGAATAGTGATTTTCGTATAATATTTTAGTCGTTTTTCATGTAAGAGTAGCAAGTATCCAAAAATTCTCCATCATTCTTTCATGAAGAATGATAAAGAATATATCTTTATTTTTCTTAACTTATCGAAAGAACCACCAACAAGTGTACAATAATTTCCTTACAGTAAGAAACGTGCATGCGTGTCTGGCGCATTTATTTATTTATTTATAATAAGTTTGTTTTAAGTAAAAATAAAAAATAAATGTAAACATCTGGTACATTTTTTATGAAGGAAAAAAAATTACCGAAAAATCAATTTCCAATCCCTACTAATATTATAAATGCGAAAGTAACTCTGTCTGTCTGTCTGTCTGTCTGTCTGTCTGTTACGCTTTCCTGCTTAAACCTCTCAACCGATATTGATGAAATTTGGTATAGGTATACGTTGAATCTCAAGAACGGACATAGGCTACTTTTTACTAAGGGGGGGAGGGGGGTAATACCACCTTTGATAGTTTATATGGAAAAAAGTTTATTTTTGAAGATAGAGATATGAAATTTGGCACAAATATAGCTCGAAACTTGGATTAAAATATAGACTACTTTTTGTTTCGAATATTAGGGGAAAAAGGGGTAAAACCGACCATTAAAGGATGTAGTCCACGCGAACGAAGTCGCGGGCACAGCTAGTTGAAAATAATTCAATATATCCACACATACTACTAACATTTAAGTTTTTCATATTAGCATATATCTTTTTTGAAAAAAGACTGAAATGATTTATAACATGCTAGTTATTTCTCTATAAAAACCTTTTAGGCAAGGATGGAGATATCAAATGTTTAGACAATGAGACTACGTTATATTTTTAAAAGTAATCATGAAAAAAAGAAATATGGATCATTGACTCCAAAGTATTATTAAGGTCACACGGTTAAACCTCCTTTTTGACATTCGTAAAATAGGCGACCTTTTTCAGGGTTAGCAATGAATTAAAAACGCTAAGTACGAAATAAGCTTGAGCATTGAGGGTTCTGTAACGTTTTCTCCAAAAAAAAACGAAAGAAGTTTTACCCCAAATAAAAATTGGACTTTCGCTTTATAATCTACAATAATTATATCCATCCAACAGTAATTATATAAAAACCTTCGTTTACGAGTTTTAATTCGCATTTGGCACTTTTCATGACACTGTAGTCAAGCCGTTGAGTTGACGTAGTTACTTTGACATAAGCATTATCGATTTCACATAACTACTCAGTGGCTGTTGCCCGGTTCCAATATTTGAAAAACGACCCGTTCCAGTTACGGAGTTTTACGAGGCGTAAGCTAAAATCGACTGACCGACGACTGATGATAGCTGATATGGAAAGTAAACTAAGAGAGCTACCTCTTAGTTTACTTTCCATATCAGCATAGCGATTTATCGCTTGAACTGGAGCAGCCCGTCTGGTGAAATACCTCCACCTTACAGAAGACCGCAGCCAAATAACAATCACTGTTGATGTGTTCCTGCGTGTGAGTAAAGTTTCCAGAGCTCCTGGGGGGTGCTACATTAGTAGCAAGGGTCAAGCCTTCAAGGTAAGGGCGACAAGTCCAGTAACAGATTTATTATGCTGTACTTGTCACCCTTAAGCTAGGACCTCATTACCACTTATCATCAGGTGGGGTGAGATCAATATAAAAAAAAACTATAATATGGAACGGTATTAGCGACTCGTAGTCGGTTGGAGAAAAAAAGATGTCATTTTTGACACATTACAAATCGTAAAATATTGGAACTAGACATATAAATCACGCGTTTTTGAGATAGATAAAAGTGATCTATAAGGGCTCTGTACTTTCCTTCTAAGTAACGGAACCCTAAAAATACCACTCTCACGAAAAACTCCGAAATAGTAACATTGCTGGCTTTTCCAATGATCCCCATTTAAAAGGCAACGCTTGCCTCCAACTGAATAAGTAATCATTCGCTCTGCGACACAATTTGGACTCACTCGCACAAAAAACAAGGCTCAATTTAAAAGGACAATGATTCCCCTCGAATGCACTCTTTGATGCGACTGTTTGATGTTCATGTGCTCTGTACAAGTGAAAATTGAAAGTGATAAATTTTTCATGACTTTTAAATGGTAGTTGCTATGATGACCTGTGTTTTCGATCGATACTTTACTATTAGGTAACTTATCGAAAAGAGTATCGATAGTATAAAAACTATTAGCTCAGGAGGCAGCCAAGGGGCAGTCATCGAACTCCGATATTGTTTCAGCAAGTCTAAAATGTATGGGATCGAAATTTCACTTCGAAAAGTCAAGTGCCGTTCATGTTTGATGAACTAAATATATTTCATTCAACAAACAAAAGTCAACAATCCAATTTAGTCACTATTGTGAAACATAAGCAATATTAACATAGATGTTTTGAAATGATAAACAATTAGTAGCTTTTATTTGTTAATGTTTTTTTTAAAACTCTCCGTTTTTCTAACCTTCGTTAATCTCCTAACAGTGTTGTTGCTAAACACCCGTAACCAGTACCTGAAACAAAACAAAAAAAGAGTTTTTACTACACTGAACGTCTTTGCCAACCCTTTTACACTGTGACCCCAACAAATCGACCCCATTTAAACCAATGTGACCATGAATGTGACAAAATGGAAAGTCATTGTGAGGGATCATTTAGTAAAAAAACAAATGAAACCCGACGGGTCACATAACGTGACAAAAGTGACACACTGCTGGATGACGTGCGGGGCGTGGCGCCGGCTAATGTGTGACAAGAACAAGTGACAAGAGATGAGAGCCTTTTTCATCATAAATCCCAGTAAAATTCAGTTTGTTCTTTGCCTGGGTGACTGTGTTGAGGTACATGGCTTTTGGTATTGACGACCTCCGTAGAGAGGCGAATGGGCCAGTCTTTGGCGTCACGTCAGGTATCAGGTTAGGTTCCGAGTCAATAGGAAAATTTGCTATTTTATACTGTCTTGGTTTTAGATGTTCTGGAATCTTTGTTGTTGTTGATTTCTGTAACACAAGTGCTTTAGCTACTTGGCACAGATTCAGAGAAACATCGCAAGCTTATAGTTTTTACCTGTTGCCAACGTAGTGAAGTAGCTACAGCCAAAACAGCAAAACTCGGAAATCGTGAATCCCATGGGGAACACAATCAAAATCACCAATAGAACAAATCCATTATTAAGTGTGAAATCAAAATACCAGACAGACACCCTAACTGTTGACATCCAATGATTGGTTAGACTATGATTTTTTAATCGAATTCATTTTGTACTACCATGCCAGAGTTACTTCCGGGGGGCGTCAACCTAAATGATAACATCAAACAATAAATTAAAAGTCAATCAGAAATTATCGATGATTATTTTTATTACCCTCTACAAGATTGGAGACAAGCTTTAGATTCTTATCCTAGTTTAGAAAGCAATGAAGAATACATTGAATCCAATTTGGTTATGGCTTTTTAATGAAAAGCTGTTAGTGCGTAAGTGGTGGGAGCCTTGAATGAATTATCTACTCTGGGCTAGCCTTTTTTGATGCAGAGAATGCATAACGCACTATGCCATGCACTCCAACCAACGTCGTATCTCTTAGTACGCTTATATTTATGTCGGTAGTGATCAAATCAGCCGCAAGTTGGTCCTTGGCTGCTTACTCTGTATCATTGCAATCGCTATGTAGTTCACAAGTCCCAACTATTATCTGCAATCGTTCGACTACAGCTTTAATTTTTCCTCTTGCCCTCGTGTCCCTAAGGGACCGGTATCTCCTTTGACTTGACCCGCGTGTAAGCCCACTTTTCTGTCCGTATATATAAAATTATTCGAGATTCAACCTTTGACAGCTAATCATGCATCATATTTTTTAATCATACATAGTGATTCCTTATATTGCTTTTGTAAGATGAGCCAAAGATTATTCCCTCGGCCGCTGACTCCATATCATAAAATTAAAAAAACAAACACCTGCTAATTCTTTTGACTACCGGCGTCTTAATGTGCAGTTATTCGTTTGCAGCAATCAAATTAGTCACTGATTTCTTCCTTGGCCGCTAATCCTGTATCATGCAATTTAAAAAGAAAAAACTTACTATTTACTATGGATTGTTCCATGTCTTATTGCCCGCTTGTATGTTTGCTGCTATCAAATTAGGCACTGACTTCTTCCTTGACTGCTACTCCTGTATAATACAATTTAAATAGCAAACACTCGCTATTTACTATGACTTGTCCCATATGCGGTTTTTTAATGACACCTATCGAATAAGTCATAGATTTCTCCCTTGGCCGCTAATCCTGTATCACACAATTTAAATAGCAAACACTTGCTATTTACTGTGGCTTGTTCCATGTATTACTGTTCGGTTGACCGTTTGTACCTAACACATTAGCAATTGATTTCTCCCTTGGCCGCTGGTTCTGTATTATACAGTTGGAATAGCAAACACACACTAATTCCTATGACATGTTCATGTTTTATTGTTCAGTTGTTCTTTCTTTCATCAAATTGGTTACAGATTTCTCCCTTAGCCGATAGCCCTGTATAATATGGTTTGAATAACAAAAACTACAATCTCTTATGCCTTGTCCCGCATGTTAATGCCCACTCGTTTGTCTGCAGCTATCAAATCAGTTACAAATTTCTCCCTTAGCCGATAACCCTGTATAATATTGTTTGAATAACAAAAACTACAATCTCTTATGCCTTGTCCCGCATGTTAATGCCCACTCGTTTGTCTTCAGCTATGAAATCAGTTACAGATTTCTACCCTAGCCGATAGCCCCGTATAATACAGTTTATTTAGCAAAATTTGCAACCTTTTATGCCTTGCCACGTATCTTAATGCCCACTCGTTTGTCTGCAGCTATCAAATAATTAACAGATTTCTCCCTTAGCCGATAACCCTGTATAATATGGTTTGAATAGCAAAAACTACAATCTCTTATGCCTTGTCCCGCGTCTTAATGTCCACTCGTTTGTCTGCAGCTATCAAATTAGTCGCAGATTGCCCCTTTGGCCGCTAACCGGGTATAATGCGTTGAGGCCGACGCCGCGTTTACGACGTCGTTAGAGTTTTTTTGGTCGTCGTTTAGATAGGTAAGTGATTAAATCTGTTTGAGGCACAGATAAAACGTGTAATGGAAGTAGTTTGCTGTAGGAAGTGTTGTAGGTGGAGCATCAGCCTGTTATAGGTTAACATGGTTCGTCCACTTGGAATAGCAGGAAGTCTGTTTTTGATAGATATTTGGAGGGAAATTTATATTCGACCACAAAGATAGTTGTGATGAACACCGATGACAAAGGGAAAAGTAGTATTGCTGATAAGATATGCTCACGTACAGGCAATTTATATTTTCACGTTTAATATATACAATAGAAATGGAGATAAGATTATAATGAGAATACGAGAAAGGCCGAATAAAATATACTGATAGGATCATGTAATTTTATAGAGGAAGAAAAGACCATTGAGAAGCATCAAATATTAGAAACAGAAAATAATTATCTCCCCTTGCGGTGCGGGAATTGAGCCCACTACGGCACGGCGTAGTAGTTAGTACGGCGTATAGTACTATAAAAATAATAAAATTGAGAAACATCGTTAGAATATTGATAACTCCAATATGTGGGTATTTTAAACTAGTAAGAAAATATATCCATCCCCTTAATTTTATACCCATGAGTCCTGATTCAGAGGGCAGGGAAATTACCAAAAACGTACCAAGTACACCAAAATAAGAGTAGCCCAACCGAATACTTCAAAATTATATATTCTAAATATTCAAATAAAAAAACCAACACTTTTGCTAATTACAGTATTAAATTAAACTTAAAGATTGTGCTACGGTTACTAGAACTATGAATTAAGACTTTTATAATCCATGACTTGAATTAAACCGCTTATTTAATCAGACAAGTATTTATTCCTAACTGGAGGCAATTTATTATTTTTTTTTCCACTGAAACCGCTATTGAAAATTAGCTCTAAGGCATCTGATGTGGTAATTTAGATTCGACATAAATATTTTTGCATAACAAGCCCCCAAAACTGGGATTAGCTATTAGCCCACTATTATGAGCGGCATTACGCGACGCGTGATATTTTAACTTAATAGCCCACCCTGTACAGAATAACATGGCTTGTAATAAGGACGAGTTGGGGCTTCACCAGCAGCGGATCACACTTTCCACCAAACTTCTTGATTTTTAGCTTACTATATACATACGGCTACTACAATGATTTATGAGAGACCATATACTCATTAAAGGGTGTCCCTCAAGGAAGTATTTTGAGACCCTTGGTTTTCCTAATTGATATCAACTATATCTGAACATGAGCATTTTACATTGTTCTGGGACCAGATGGCCCCAGAAAAAGGCGAACCTTCTTACGGTATTGGAAAGGTCAATTATTTATCTCCCTAATTGGAAATACAATTAATTTATTAACAAAAATAGCGGCGTTTATGTCTCGCAAACCACCAACCAACTACGTCATATTTTCTGCGGGAGCCAAAAGTGGACCTCTGAAAGCTGGTATGCTGCGCTTCACATGGTGAAAAAAGGATATGATCTCTATCTACTCTTCCGGGAGAAAAGCGTGACCTGTATGTATGTTTGTATGTACCTCATTTTTAAATGATCCCAAAAGCCTACCATAGATACTAACATTGGAACTGTTACCTCTCCGCTTTCACTCAAGCCCTATCAGTCCACTAAATTGCACTTGTGTTTCCCTCTTTAGTGCCCTCAGCCTAATAAGACACAGGCATATGAATTACACGCCTGGTGTCATAAAAGGGCAAATGGTCAACCGAGGGGCGGTTACGAGGTGACTGTGGCGCCCTCTCACGTACTTAGAAGGCGTTAATATGCCACTAAATGGTAGAATCTCGGGGTGCTTCTTGGTCTACCGAGACCATTTCGTTGAGATGTCTTTTGAAATAGAATCTGACCCTTAAAATTCTTGGACTTCTTAATTTTAGTAGTAAAACATGTATGGGATGAAAAAGTGATTATTTGTTTGAGTGAGGGATTATTTATTAGCTTTGATAGACGACGAATTCTGATAAGATGCTAAAGAAACGTAAAATGAATTTAAAAATCTGATTTGGGTAAACATATTTTGTATCTGACGATTTAAAAATCTAGTTCAAAATATCCCTAACCTAAATCAGATTAAAATTTTAGAGGGCAAGGTCACTAACGAATCCGCCTCATTTTTAAAAAAAACTTTTTAAATATTTTTTTGCGAAAAATGATAAAAAATGTAAATATTGGTTTGAGAATGACTAGCTGTTTTATGCAACCATGCGTTATACCGGAATTAAATGTATCTGATCTTATTGACTTCGATTAAATGTATCTGATCTTATTGATTTATTATGATGTTGGTTGGAAAAATACATTAATTTTTATAGCAATACTTTATGTACCCTATCAGAATTTTATTTATTTTTCTATTCTGAATATTACAAAAAGCAAAAAAAGGCTCTAACGAATTACTATAACATTTATTGCATGAAAGAGTAATAAAGATCCATCCATGCATTTTGCATGTAAAAAATTACTAAACTCGACTCAAGATACTTTTGCCTTCAAACAAATTACAAGCAATTAGATTTAAGAGCGTGATGTCGAACAGTTATTCTTTGAAATTTTCACAAACGCCTTTGCGACGACCTCCAAATGAAAATAAGGCTATTCGTAAATATTTCACAATGCTTTTCACAAGATGTTTCGTACAATCAAATGTCACGCAAGGGAGTAATTTTATTAACAGAATTTTGATTTTTTTAAATTTCAACCACTTAACAAGCATTATCATTATTATAAAGGTATTTGGGGCTTTGTAGCTCCAGTGAAATGTATTCGCTTTGACCTGTAAGATTTGTGACTTGCCTCTTATTGAAAATTAACTCCTTCAGCCAGATAGACTCTTGATAACCAAGTTTCTTCCTGACTTTCAAGAGTTTTTAGTTCCTCCAGTTTGGCTGTGTCATCTTATACTATTCATATGACACAGCTAAAACATCCTCTGGATGCTCTGTTTCAGAAAAGATATGATATTTAGTATTTCTACAGATATTCCAAGTCCATTTAGAATTCAATTTTTAAAATATTTAAAGTGCTTCATGCCGATGGCAAAAATGTTATTAGGATGCTCATTTGGAAGATCAGCACGCGCAATACATGAAGTTCGTGAGTTAAGAATCCCACACCGCAAGGAGAGATAAAAAAATTGGTGTCTTTAAAACCATTTAGTATTTTTTGGTGAAAGAGTAACAAACATCACATTTCAGGAAGATACTGAATTTTCTAGAATCGTCCCTGCAATATGAGTTACTTTAAATTAGAGGCGAGTCACAATAGACCCATCAATAGACCTTACAGGTCGTAGTGTCGACAGTGATGTGTCGTCACAGCCACATAAATTGTGTAAAAGTGTTTCCTTTTCCTCCTCCCAGTGTCTGCAGATGGTAGAACCACTCAATTTGATCTGAGGATCCGGGGCTGAACTATCGCAACTAGTTATTCAAAAAATTTGAGCGTGTTGCTTGTAATAAGTCATCACTTAAAACTTTAAACATTACAAGGCTAATTCACAAAAATCGCCATTTCTCATTATATGGTGGGGTCATTCCATATTGCCATAACTCACGAAACGGGGTTCTTGAGTGCAATACCTCTAGCTGTGTGGGATGGCAACCTGCAAATGATTACAGGCTTATGCTGGTTATATCATGCTGAAGATAGACCCCGAACATGACGATCCGGCATGTGGCCACTGATGAGATTGTATTATCATCATCAGCCTATCGTAGTCCATAGCCCTCTCCAATAGTTCGCCACTATGGTCTATCCTGGGCTTTCCGTATTCAGCCCCTGCCAACTATCCTGCCCACTTTGTTTGCCGAGAGGCAGTTTCCACTCCAAAACTCGTTTACCCCAACGGTTATCGGTTCTGAGCTAACATCACATTCATTGCTCTGATTTTGTGGTAACAGAAATCAGAAACAATGACCGTCATCAGAAATCAGAAACACAACGATGCCTGAGAAAATATGGTAATGCTTGATTTTTATATTGATTCGAACGGGAATCGAATCTGTGATCTCAGAAATGGCGCGTTTAGTCTGACCTTACAGAAGACCGCAGTCAAATAACAATAACTTCTGTGTTGTTGTGTTTCTGCGTGTGATTAAGGTTTCCAGAGCTCTTGGGGGATGCTACATTAATAGTAGGGGTCAAGCCTTCAAGCTAAGGGTGACAAGTCCAGTAACAGCTTTATTATCGCTATACTTGTCACCCTTAAGCTAGGACCTCATTACTACTTAACATCAGGTGGGATGTGGACCATCTTGAATGCTTTTATAATAAAAGGTCTTTTTGTTTGTATAAATCAATACCAGGTGCCACCTTTGGGGACTGGTCTGCTCCAGCTTACCTCTTAAAATAAAATAATACTTCATGCTCATCAAAATAAAACTATATGACTTAGTCCAAAGTGTTCTACACATAGCTATAAGTTAGATACTGCTGCTGTAACTTATCTGCTGAATTTCTTACCGGTGTCTTCTCGGTAGATATAGGTTCCGAACCGGAAGTAGAATCACTTTGCATTGTATTTAATGACGATTCAAAAGTGTTACATGTAACCTACTTGATTAATAAAATATTAGAGTTGAATAGCGTTGAGACCAAATATACACACTAAGGCTCACGAAATCATAAATAAAAATCGCTAAATCTGAACGACCACGGTTTTGCTTCCATTACCTTCCACCGAATCCTTGCTTACTCATTCATAAAGCAAGTCAATTTTAGATTTGAAGGGGAGTTAGTCCACCATACCGCATTATGGGGTTTGTCGCAAATAACATAAAACTACTAAGGACAAGTAGGTAATTACGGCCTATGATCGATCGCCCGGCTGGCGCCACGAAGTCCACGTTATTAAACCCACCCCACACTCGAGGAAACACCTTATTTCTTGACCGCTAAAGGCTAAAGTTGCGTAGTGGAAAGCGGAGTAGGGTCACCACGATTTCCTGATGAGGTGAAATAAATACGGGGCAGCCTTGAAAATTTCCAAGTATAGATGAAGGCTTGTAAGTGATGGGATAAGGAGTTTACTGATAACTTAGCGTGCATTGTTAAAATTTGTAACTTGAATTGTTTTAACAAATCCTTTGTAGGAAAAGTTTTCTAAACTAAAGGATAATATTTAAAAAAAAACACCTGGCTTGTCAGAACAGTCTTTACCGCTCTAATTGATCTAAGGTCGTGGATTCAATCCCCATGCACCATGATAAACATTTGTATTTGTTCTTTAAATGGGTTTTAATCAATGTATTAAGTTTATATTGTGGTCAGTGCGGCTAGAGTTGCCTTTCACGTTTATCGATAGTTAACGTCATTTCATTAGTATCGATACTCTATCGTATGTCCATATAGGTATGCTTTTTATTTAATTTCCTTGTCTTTTCACGGTTTAGACTCGATATAGCACCAGCATTTAATATGTGTTAAGCATTTAGTATATACCTCTTTAGAAATATATAAAACTCCAAATAAAATTACACCTTACAGAAGACCGTAGCCAAATTAGAATGACTTCTGTGTTGTTGTGTTCCTGTGTGTGAGTAAGGTTTCCGGAGCTCCTGGGGGGTGCTACGTTAGTAGCAGGGGTCAAGCCTTCAAGGTAAGGGCGACTTGTCCAGTAGCAGATTTATTATGCTGTACTTGTCGCCCTTAAGCTGGGACCTCATTACCACTTAACATCAGGTAACATGAGGTTAATCTTGAAGTGTAATATAAAAAAATAGCACATAAATTTGTCTGCATAAAACGCATAGTGTGGACCACATTTCAACGCGGTGTGTAGCAGTAACGATTGGCCGAGCAATATATAATGTAGGCCAGTAACTTAATAAATAAAATAGAAACAGGTTCTTTAACTTCTATATAGTTTACAATATGTAAAAGTAAATCTTAACAAAAGATGTTTTATAAGCTGCCAGAAAAGATCACTGCATTACCAGTTGTCTCTGGGCAAAAAATTTTCTAGCTAGTATGAAATAGAAGACTGTATTTCATGGCAATAATGTCTGGACTTGATAGCATTATTTATTTACACTAGACATAACCTATGTTTATATGTATTTTTTTTCCTGTTTCCATAATAATAAATTCTGAAAATAGATACTGGATTAATCATCACGCCAGTGATGAGAAATACAAACTGTGTTCAAAGAACCTGAAAATGATCATGTACTTAAACCACACGATAACCAGGGTGTGGATAGTTGAAAAGAAGTCTTAAGCTAAGTTGCATCAGCTTAAATTTAACGGTAACTTATGATTTGACAGCTGTCAAACCGCCTGGTTTGACAGCTGTCAAATCATAAGTTACCGTTAAAGTTACATGAGCCTTAGTTTGCAGCACGGTAGTATACGCATGGAAAAGTTTCAAATAAATATCTTGAGTATATTAATCTGATCAACTTGATTAAAACAAATCATATTAGTTACAGTCAATTATTAAATAACTCGCAAAGTTAGCTAACGATGTTAAAACGGATAAGTATCCTACATTAAACAAAGCTCGTTTTGAAATAAAAACTCTCGAGGTAAAACTAATTAGCCAAATTTGCCTCATTTTTTGAATCCCAAAATTACGCCCTCAGGCATAAAACTAAATAATTAGGGACCATTTTTACAGTCTAAGGTACTAAGGAGGTGGGTAACCCAATTCCGATATCGTAAAACGGTACTGCTCCTTAACAATGGTGCGTAAAAACGCAGGGTAGTGCGTGTTCAGAAAGAATTTGTATGGTTCCGTATGTAATAATATGGCTGCATTTTAAAGTGTATATAGGAATAATCGTCGGGTGGTATCACATTACATTTAGATCATACTTGTTTTTTAAAGGGCTCTACTTGTTGGTTTCGGCCCCATGCACGCCTCCCAAAAGTCCGGGACTCTGTAGACCCGATTTTTTGGAAAAAAAACAGATAAAATAATAATAAATAAATGCGCCAGACAACCACACCAATCATCTAGACTCAAACTAAGGTACTATGAGTACCAGACGACGGATACTAACTGGGGACGTCATCCCAGCACACCCAGACCTATGTAAATTTAGAAAAGCTCGTTTTCCAAATTGACCTGACCGGGAATCGAACCAAGGACCATCCCTACGGCGCATATATTTATTTATTTATCATATTACTTTTGAGACTCTTCTTCTTTTTTTAGCATGTCACACAACTAAATGTGATAAGGTTCTGAGTTGTTCCCAAACTGATGATGTAGATTGTACTGCGCAACTGCGTTGAACAAATCTAACGACAATTTGCCATTTAAAAAAGGATAATAAACGTTTTATTTCGTATGAAATACTAGGTTTCTAATTATAATAAAGCATTTTTACACCAAAGGTTTGTTTATTTATATCTTTTGACTTGCCTGTTAGAATACTAGTGTAAAGTTGTTCATGAGTTTCTGTTAGTTTAAATAGCGTGTGAAACCAATGTTTGGTAACTGTTAACAAACCTGTTTTATCGTGTAATTGGCTTTGAAAACTCGTGGCAGTAAAAGTTCAAGATTAAAAAAAATAATTAAACAAAATACTTTTTTTTAAATATGTATAAATAAATATTGGACAACATCACATGCATTGCTCTGATTCTGTGGTAAGTAGCTTAAGCACTTGTGTTACAGAAATCAGAAACAACGATGGTACCACAACTGAGACAATATGGAGTTCGTTTCCCATATTGACCCGACCGGGGATCGAACCCGGAACCCCAGAGATGGCGCTCGCCAAAGTCAGACCCGCTCGCCTCTCGGCTGCGGAGGTCGTCTTAACTTATGTATTCAATCAAACTGTCTGTAAATTCCGATTTTAGATCAAAATCGTTAATATTTTATTTAAGTTTAGATTTGCTAAAGGTATAAACGATAACGTGGTTTAAAAATTTTGAAGGATAGGGATGTAGTTCTAAATATATTCGGCAGAGGGCACTTACAGAAGGATAAGAGGTCGATTAAAAAAAAATCAATGCCTACGATAACTTGTAGTTAGCACAGTTGGAAAAGGAATGTAAGAGATGCACCCATAAACGTACTATCTGCATGACCCAGCGGTTGACTGGTAGAGAATGCTCCTAGCATTAAGTCCACCTTTTGTACTTTTTTTGTGCAATAAAGTTTTTAAATAAATAAATAAAAATAAGAGAATGAGAGGGAACGTGAAAGTAAACCTCTAGCTCCAGTGTACAGAAGACGCAGGAGGCTGCGTGTAAGGCGGTAGTTTGTCCGCTTTGCGCATCCTGGCAAAGATCAGCCGGTCGTGGGTGTGGGGTCACCCCGGCCAGCCTTGCACGATCCTCCGCAACAGGGCAGGAATGGCTTCGCACGTTCGGCTGTTCCCACCGGTCCTAATTCAGGGTGGCCAGTTGGGGTCTAAAGAACTAATACTATTCCGCCTGGCGACATGGCTGTTGTGGTTCATACCGTTTTCCCATGGCTCTAACCAAAAACGATAAGAGCGTAGGAGAGTTTTTATTTTGGGTTGTCTTCGCCCCTTCTGGGCGGAGAAGTCCCACATGAGACAATTTTAAGGGCGAGATAAAGCATGGTAGGTGAGAGTCCTACGTACCCGCCTCGTTTCCTCAAACGAACCTTTCGCGCTTTGGCCACCTACCTTAGCCCCTGTACTACCGAAATCATAAAAAAAATATGTTTAATATGTCTCCTATTCAACGGTTTTTACGTTTGGCAACAGAACCCCAGCAATAATAAAATGTAGTTCCCCGTAATGAAGGCCTAATAAAGTATCAATTTTTCGGGCGGCCCGGTTTCGCTTTTACGACATAAAGGGCCAATTGTGGCCAGTAAATATTCTACAGAATCTGTACTTTAATGGTCTAGACCAGGGCTGTTCAGACCAGATATTATACCGAGCCAATACAAATTACTCAATAGATAGGAAAGCCGCACAAAAATATTTCTGAAGAATAAAGAATAGCGCTTAAAGCCGAGCTTCTGTGGAGCAAACGTTGCTGACTTTTGTGTTATATATACTCGAACTTTATATAAACGATAATAATTAAATCAACACTAATCTACTATATTTGACGGCCTCCGTCGCCGAGAGGCGAGCGTGCCGGACTTTGGCGTCGCGCCATCTCTGAGGTTCCGGGTTCGATCCCCGGCCGGATCAATATGGAAAACGAACTTTTCTGCATTGTCTCGGGTCTGGGTGTTGTGGTACCGTCGTTGTTTCTGATATCTGTAACACAAGTGCTTTATCTACTTACCACAGAATCAAAGCAATGTATGCGATGTTGTCCAATATTTATTTATTTCTTTTATAGGTCCAGGGTTAGATAGGTAGGTTTATGTTTGGGTCATTTGGTGGATATTAATGTTTGACCGCAATGTGCATAACGGTTAATATGATCTATCAAATCAGAGCCTAATCTACAAAATGGTTAAAATGGTTAGAAATATAAAAATAAGTCGGGTTTTCCTTCCTGACACTATAACTCCAGAAAGCACGAACCGATTTCCACGGATTTGCATTCTTTGGAAAGGTCTCGGGCTCCGTGAGGTTTATAGCAAAGAAAATTCAGGAAAATGTTCAACAGAAAAGCGGAAAAATCCTCTAAGGCGAAACGAAGTTCGCCGGGACCGCTAGTAACTATTTATAAATTAAAAGTACACCTATTATATTTATTTATTTATTATTTATTTTATTGGCAAGTAATATTTAAAATGTGATTTAGTGAGAGAGTAGGTTTTTTTGGCCGTTCATGCTTATTTTATATTTATTTACAGTGAGAATATCCCTTCTATCTTTATTAACGTTTTGGGTCCCGGAACACAAAACCACTTGTTAAAAATTTACTTCTTATTCAAAGTTAATCTTTTTTTTATTCATATAGATTACATTAGTAATACTTATGAATAGTCTCTTTAAAAAGCAAATGAAGCTACCTCCCGTTCGAATTGTATCCGGAATAATATTTAGTATGATGACAGAGTAATCAACTGAAATACTTACCTACTTTTAATTTACAGATGCTCAATGCATTTTGAAGTAAATAGCAAAAAAAATAATGTGGTGGATTCAACTTAAATTTAAAGTACTCCTATACGGCATTAATATCTTAAAATTATTTGTGAATGGTGTCAACATCTGAATTCGCTGGGTGCGAAGTACTAGGTGGGGGTAATATAATCTTTCGCAGCGCTCATGGTGGTCAAAACTAGAAATAATGTAAGCTCTGTCATTAGATGTATCCGTCAATGGCAAAGCGATTCTACATAATACATTTTAATATTATTAATTAATTGCATTAGTCCGCTCATAAAATGAGTCATAGTAGTTGTTGTATTGTAAACTCCAAGAATTCTTCTACATCTCTCAAATTATCAAAACATGGAACACGTCTTTTTGCATTTTCCACCTAATTCGTCATTAGAGCATCCCACAACTTGACATCGTTTGTCCCGGTAATTTTCACCCAGCCCGCTTCCCTGCTCCAGCATGCAGACGCTTAAAAACAACTCATAAGGTTCCCATCAATTCAGTTATGGCCAACGGCGAACCCTGAATCAGCCATTTCTTCAACAAAACGAGCAAAAATAGAAAACCAATGGCAATCCGGGGTGGGATGAATCAGATCTACTCACACAACAATGGTCCACTACTTACTGGGAAGGGCTGGCCCTTCGCAAGTGGTCCTTCAGAGACATTGTGATAACGAACCTCTCGCTATGTCCACACAAGAGTGACAGGGAGGTAGTTGGGGTCGAAATTGAAACCGAACCTTTGGGTTCCGTACCTCGAAAGGGAAAAACTTAGTTCCTATAGGACACATTGTTGATAATCTATCTACAAAGGCCGTTTTTTGTGGCTTCTTTAAAAAAAAAAATTAGCTGCGGTCTTGCGGTAAGGTGGAGGTATTTCACCAGTCGGGATGCTCCAGATTGAGCGATAAATCGCTATGCCCTACCTCTCTTATTTTCTTATTTTCTTTTTTTGTTATATCATTGCCTTTAAATATGTCTTAGGTTCTTGTGTATATTTTTGTGTTTTTTTTTATTATAATTATATTATATATTATTTTACGTTCGCGTGGACTATATCCTTTCATGGTTGGTTTTACCCCTATTTCCCCTAATATTCGAAACAAAAGTAGTCTTTATTTTAATCCAAGTTTCGAGATATATTTGTGCCAAATTTCATATCTCTAACTTAAAAAAAAATCCCATATAAACTTTCAAAGGTGGTATAACCACCCCACCTTATTTTCTAAAAAAAGTAGCCTATGTTCGTTCTTGGAGTTCAACATATACCTATACCAAATTTCATCAGAATCGGTTGAAAGGTTAAAGCGGGAAAGCGTAACAGACAGACAAAGTTACTTTCGCATTTATAATATTAGTAGGGATTACCTGGTCCATTATCATTTATACCAGCATACAGTTCTTCATTTATAGCTATGTTTTTAAAGCCGAAACTAGATTTTCGGCCGAAACTAGCCGAAAACGAAGCCGAACATTGATCGTGAACTAGTGGTGGGTAGTTCAGTAAATAGCGGTTTTGATCGACTATCTTATTCTAGAGATCAATTTGAATGTTATTCCGTCTATTATATTTTTGATGGGGCATAATGGTCGATGCTTTCAAGTACCTATTAGACTAAATTGAACTGATTTTTCTGGAACTTTCTTTTCTATTTTATCCTTACCTATACAGGGTCTTTCTAAATTAGTTGCGTTCCTTTTAATGGAGGCATCTATACGTTGTAACAAATACGTCCACAAAATTTGAGTAGGTGTTTTATTATGATTTTTCAAAGTTATGTTTTCTAACAAAAGTAAAAATTCATTTAACCTTAAAATAGACATCATGCTGTATCTTTTACTAACACATCATAACTGCAGGGTATTCATTGTGTACATGCATACAACTCACACTACTACTGTACGTACACAATAGGCTGTTTGGTAGTTTACGGCTTACGCACACACGGAACGACTATCAGCTGATGCCCTACTGTGACTAATGATAGCTGAAAATTCGGATATTATCCGGCTCTCTCACACATCTAGGGTCCGAGAAAGAGTGAAAGAGATGAATAAAGCGGAAAATGCTCATACCTACTAGGTTGTAAATAAGAATGAAAGAGTTAAGACAAGGTACAATAATATCTACAAATCAACAACACACGCAGTTTGCTCCTCTTAGGTCTTTAGTCAATGAAAAATCAACCTACAAAAAATATGTTTGCGGCGCGTAAAGCATCTTTATTTGTTTTTAATTGTTTTTTACTTGTAAAGCTTTAGAGTCTGACAGCTAGCTAGGCAAAAAAATTACAATAACAACTATCAATATTGGCCAACGTCAGAAAAGGAAATTTCTGTTAACATAACTTTCTCAGTTAATGTATTTTTTTAATGCCATTTAAGAGTAAATAGGTAGGTACTTACATGTCTATGAAGAAAAAACAACATTTCAGTTTCATAACATTTATTTTATTTAATGATTATTCTTCACAATTTTAAAGCCTTTGGGCAACTTTTACAAATACTGCTGAAATTATCTACTCTGGATGTTAATACGGAGTTTCCACTTTCACAAGAGTGTCTGTTTTACTGAGCATGATATTAAAGACGTTCACTATGCGCTCCTTCAACTGAGTTACATTTGCAATTGAGTGTCCACTTTCACTGTAAACTAAGTCTTCAGCTCGGCCCCACACGTAAAAGTCGAGCTCGAGAGGCATCAGTCCGGGGAGGGGCTCAGTAACGGCACAGGTCCTCCAAGACCGATTCACCGACAGCCATACGTCTCTGACAGGTTGCACACCGCACCTTCAAACTGAACTGGAGCACCATCCTGAAGTACTAATCCTTTAAGTACAGGCTGCGAGGCGTATGAAGTGTGACCTTCGCAATCAATTCTCCCAGAGTTTTTTGAAGGAATCTTAAGCACCGGCAAAACTGGTCATCTGGGGAAAACTCCTGTAGCTTTCAACTCCTGAACAAGCGTGAAGTGGTACGGACGTTGATCATCACACCGTAAGATAGGTACGCCACACACTTTTCGCCGCCACAACGAACGCATCTCCTGCATCGACTGTTGGGTGCCGACAGAAAAAGTCCAGTATGCGGTTTCCTCGTTACACTCGCAGTTGGGGTTTTCCACTATCTTCTACAGGCACGAACATACCCCAGTCCCAAAATCGTTTGAGAGTTTACAGCATCTCCGTAAATGCTCGTGTACGCGTAGCCTCCGCACAGTTATCATTAGAATCTGCATAATACAGTACCATGTGTAGTTAATCCACATTAGTGTATGCGTATGGAATTAGTCGATTTAATTTACCACAAAGCGCACCTTCGCGAAAGAATTCAAATCAACAACTGATGATCCTCCGCGGCAAAATCAAAGGGCGCACGCGGTCTTTTGTGTTCCAAAGTGCGGCGCATACGCCGAAAGGAGCGTGCCGAAAAGCCACGAATCGTTCACTCGGCGCGAGCGGCTTGTTTGCAGTGTTGCCAACAGTTCGACTAGCTTTCCACCAGATTCAACTCTTAAAACCACTAAAAACCACTAAAAAATTTTTTTTCACACTCAAATATTTCCCAATAGTGTTGCCAAACTATCGATAGTATTGAAGATCAATATCAAAATAACTATTGATATTATCGATAGTATCGGCCATGACAATTTTAATAATAATTGATACTATCGATAGTATTGCGCTATCGATAAGTAGGCCATTATTCAATAGTATCGCGTATGAATATTGGTTGAGGTGGCTAGTAAACATTTTAAAGCTGCTATCTTGTATTTGGTTTGACTTGAACAGTATAATTTAAATACTGCAATAGTATTTAAGGTGGATTCCTTCTGCAATGAGAAAAGAAATCAACCATGAAAAATGAAGAATTAAGGAAAATTAATAAGAACGTAAGTGTAAGTGTAGTAAAAGTAAATGGCTAAGTGTGTGAGAGATCGCACTTTTAGTAATTGAAATTAAATTTCAATTATCCACTAAAAATCCACCAGCCACTAAAAGCAATATTTCGCCACTGAATGGGTGGCTAAAACCACCAGGTTTAGTGGAAAATCCACTAAGTTGGCAACACTGCTCGTTTGTCGCTCTTTTGTAATCGACTGCTGACATTAGGGGTGCCAACTCCAGAATACTTTTTCATGTTATCAATAACTTTAATAAGATTCGTTGTAATTCATGCTGTTAATACTTATTATGTTTTTTAATTATGAAATATTGTTAAAATTTCGAATTGGCTACTTGACAGTGTTAAAAATAAAATATGAAAAGTGTTAGATATGTTAGCTTATTAGTAAAGTAATAATTTTACATTTTTATTTTTTAATTAAAAGCATAGTTAGTATTTTATTTTTTTTATCTGTAGAACAAAATATGTCTGTAAAGCCAATTTCTGTAATTTTTTCTGTGCAATAAAGTGTATCTATCTATCTATCTATCTACAAAATAACTGAAACGGAAATCACCATTGAAATTCGGAAATGACAGCTGTCGGCGAAAATTATTTATTTTAATGTGGCGAAATAATGATTATTTTACCGATTAAATTGAATTATTGTGTCTCTAATCGTATTAAAAATTTATTGAAACATTTTCCGTTTATCTAAATTAAGTCGTTCCTATGCGTATCGGTTCGTTGTCTAGAATGTTGACGTCATAATTGCAACAGTGACGTGACTTGGCGTTTTCGCGCGCTTTTTAAATGTGTTACACAAAATCTTATTTTTCTCTGGTTATTTACATTTTTTCCAGATAAATCGAATTGCTTGGGATATAAAATGAACGGGCGCACATTTTACAATACTTTTTAAAAACTGTCAAGTAGCCAATTGGCTGAAGTCTTGGTACACTGAGACACGTCCTAGCAAAAATGTTATCGTCTCTCGATAATTCTATTGCGCGAAAACATTTGGTAACTTATTGCCAATAATAATAATAGTATTTTTTTGCTAAGAAAGCACCCTTATACTACACTATTGAAGAGTTGAGAAATTTGTATTTCTTCACGTAGAGCGCGAAAAAGTGAATTGAACATTTTTCTTTCTTTATACTTCAAATAGTACACTTTAGGGCACTACACTAAATCACTAAAGTGCACAATTACTTTTTGTCAAGAGCCCAAAATAATTTATTTTTAAGATAATCCTAAATACTTAGTGGTAGCCCTGTTAAAATTATTTGATAATAATTTTTACCTAGCCGCATAGCTGCCCCGTTTCATAGTATGCATCGTAAACGTATTGTTTAATAGTGTGCGTTTGTCGACGATGTAGTAGTAGAATCAGCTGACATAGGGCGTTGTATTATGTTGACAAGAAGTATTGTTGTTTCCTTGATTATCTCCAAAACTAGCCTGAATTTTTGGCTCATTTTTTTTGGACGTATTCAGTATGACGTATAGAAACCCCCATTAAAAGGAATGTAACTAATTTAGAAAGACCCTATATATTATTTCTAGGAAAATAGGTAAGTGGAAACTTAAGGGAGGCATTTTTTACAGTGGTAGTGTTGGCAAGAAGTGGTTAAAACACAATAAATAAATATTAGAAAACACCAAATACATTGCTCTGACTTTAGGGACGTAATTAGAAGCAACGACGGTACCTACAACAACACCCAGACCCAAGTTTATTTAAAAAAAGCCATTTTTATACTGACGGAATCGAACCTGGGACCTCCAAGATGCGGCGACGCCAACGTCTGGCCCACGTGCCTGTAGGCTACGTAGATCGTCAATAACACTTTAATAAAAAATTAAACCATTTTGTAGCCAATTTTAAATGTAATATCTCAATACTAAACGAAACATTAGTTAATAAAATAACATACTAATATTAGTATTGAAAGTTTCAATTGCTTACAAATTCATGACATTTGATCCAAAAGTAGGAAAGTGCACAAGTCTATGTGTTGTATGCATATTCTGTAGAACAAGAAAATATTGTCAAATCTGACTAATTTTCTTTGGTGAAAAATGCAAACCTTTTTTTTTTTGTTCACTTTATTTGGGTCAACTAACAGTTTCACAATTAGAATTTCTTTCAGTTTTTATAACTTTGCACATAACTAGAAGTTTCTATAAAGGAACATACAGTTACAGGACAACCAAATCCTATCAAAACACCGATTCCAATTACCTCAATTATCCTCTAGGAATTAGGGTTATTTGGTGAAATATTATATTGGCAGTGCCAATATTGGTTTTCCTTCAAATTTCGATTGTGATTTACAGAATACACCCTCAAATAGCCGATAAACCCCTCCACAATAGCGTTAAGTAAACGTCTATAGATTTATACAGAGTTGATATTACATATCTACAAAAATACAACTGCAAACTTGACCAGCATGCAGTATTGCAGTATATAATTCAACGAATACGCACATACTAGTGTTGCCGTCGATTCGATTGCATATCGATTATAATTGATTATTGCAAAAAAGGCCTAAATAATCTAATAATCGATATGACAATCGATAATATCGATTATACCGATACCTATTTTTATTAGATATAATCAAATACAATATAATCGAGTATATTGATATCAAGTTTTAAGCGATACTATCGATGTAATCGATTATATCGATATAATCGATTTTATTTACCTATCGGATAAGATAGTATCGCCATGATGGTACCAAGAATCAATCAACACAACTTAGCTATCACGTTTTATGGATAAAAAGTAGGGTATAAATAACTTTTTCACGGTTTCATTTTGAATGTGTTATGTCTAAGAAGACATAATATGAATGACGATTAAATCTAAAAATAATTGCAAATTAATCGATACAATCGATAGTATTGGCTTGATTTCAATATCGATTTAATCGACACTATTGTCTAATCTAAACAATTATAATTTAATAATTGATTATATTGCCCTAAACTTAATATCGATTTAATCAATTATATCGATTATATCGATACTATCGATAGTCCAATCGATTATTAGATTATTTGAGGGGGGGATCCGACAACACTAGCACATACTCACACACTGACTATTGTCAAGTAAATTCTTTACAAATCTACTTGAATCTTGTACAATTAGTAGCTTTATTATATAAATTATTACCTTTTTGTATGTTATAGGTATATGGACATGAATGTCTGCTCGCTCGCACACCAGTTTTAAGTTCTCTAGCTCTAAATATTGTTTACGATTAGGATAACTACTGAGTTTCTTGCCGGATTCTTCTCGGTAGGATTAGGTTCCGAACCGGCTGGAGCTTAAATTTTGGTTTGTGTTCATTCTGACGTTGGATAAGTGTTACTTGTAACCTACATGAATAAATTAATTGACTTTGACTTTAGTTAATGCTCGGCTCCAATATTTGAAAAACGATCCGTTTTAGTAACGAATAGTAATAAATTATACAAAGCGTAAGCTAAAATCGTTCAAGGAGGTCTACTCTCAAAAACGAAATTCGGATCCGACAACGGATAGAAATTTTTAATTCTCACAGTCGCAACCCATTCACTTCGAATGCGACTAAAGCATTAAAAAAACACAATATTATTTATGCAAATCATTAACCACGCTTAAACTCCCGAACTTTTGATAAATCTTCAAAAACGAATCCTTTCGTATGTTCGTTTCGTTTTTGAGAGTAGACCCCCAAAATCGTAGTCAGTTGGAGAAAATCGGTTTGTCATTTTTGACCTATTACGAATCGTAAATTATTGCTACCGGGCATAACTACACATTGCAGTGCCCTAACGGGTTTATAATGATCTAATTTGAACAATACCATCGTTACTGTATCTTCATCATAGCAGCCATAAATGATTGATAGATAGATACACTTTATTGAACAGAAATTGGTTTTACAGACATATTTATGTACAACTAGCTGTCCCGGCGAATTTCGTAACGCCTATTTTTTTTAATTTCTAACCTTTTAAACCTTCCCTGGACCTCCACAATAATTTCAAAACCAACATTAGCCAAATCGGTCTGGCCGTTGTCGAGTTTTAGCGAGACTAACGAACAGCGATTCATTTTTATATACAAGAAGATTTAGGCTGTGTTTGCTGATTGAGTGAATAACTATAAAAGTGTATTAAAACCGAATTCATATTTTGATACTCAATCATAATAATACATAATCTTCCCTTTAAATATTGTCGAATGAAACAATAATTGGCACATATCTACGTCATGTTTGTGACAGGGGTTCAAATTTAGGCTCAGTTGCACCAACAAAACTTACACGGCACCAACTGACTATATCGACGATGACAGTTTTGATAGCTGTCAAATCGTCAGTTAATGTTATAGTTAAATTGAAGTAACTGAGCTTTAGAAACATTAGTTAACGGAGTCAGCTCATAACCATATTGGTGCAACCTAACCGAAACGTCAGGCAGTAAGTAGTTCGTATTAACTACTAAATAAAAATGGTGTCAGGTTTTAGCCCGCTCAAGCTCACTTAAAACGAAGTTCTTGATCGCCATTTCATCATATCTAAGTCCGCAAGACTGCAATATCAAGAAGGGAAGGAAGGGAAGAGAGGCAGGGCAAAGCGATTTATCACTCGAACTTGAGCAGCCCGACTGGTGAAATACCTCCACCTTACAGAAGACCGCAGCCAAATAACAATCACTCCGGATTTGTTGTGTTCCTGCGTGTAAGTAAGGTTTCCAGAGCTCTTGGGGTGTGCTACATTAGTAGCAGGGGTTGAGCCTTCAAAGTAAGGGCGATAAGTCTAGTAACAGTTTTACTATGCTATACTTTTTGCCTTCAAGCTAGGAACTCATTACCACTTAACATCATGACATGATGGATGAGGTCAATCTTGAAGTGCGAAACAAAAAAAAATGCGTGAAACTGTTTATGAAAATGGGCCTGAAGATGTTTTGACGACGAGAGGCGAGGAGGCGGGACTTTAGCGTCGCGCCATCTCTGTGGTCCCGTGTTCGATTTCCTGTTTAGCTACTTACGATATGATCATAGCAGTGTGATCTTGTCCTATATTTATTTTTGGGGTTTGGCAATGCGTGTTCGACCCATAGTGGTGCAAGTATCCGTAGGTTTTTTTGCCTCGAGGGGGAAATGCTTACCGCACCATCATTCTAGTATCCATAGGCTATGGTAATTGTTTACTTTGCTATGCTTGATTGCCAACTCCATAGGTTTAAAAAAAAAGTAACTTTTACTGCTACTTTAACCTGTACTCCTCATCTAAATTTACTACACAGACGTGGAGGCTTGGCCATTACGACCAATTTTTAATTAAAAAAGGCTATTTCGATTCATCTCATATGACGCTAGGTCAATGGCAAGTAAACTACAGCAAACTCTATTTTGGCAAATATTATGAGGATAATTTTATCACTATGAGCACTGTTTTTATAGTTTTCCAAAAATGAAGTATTAGTATATCAATAACACGTTCGTTTCAAGACATAATTGGGTCTAAGGTAAATCGTCCACGTGACAAGTTGTGTGGCAAGTTTCCCTTGACCGCGGTCGACTTCTTTATCATGCATGATGTAAAACAACTCTCCTCACTCCAGATATTTCCCCCGCAGGAACTATTTCACATAATAAACTTCCTAGAGTACTTTAACCGCAATACACGCGAACGGAGCCGCGGTTAAGAACTAGCTTGATGGTTTTGCTATTACGAAGACTATATATTTGGGTTTATCAAGGGCTTGAGCTAGTAATTCCACGGAGTTGATTTATTGCGGTGATATAACATAGGGCTGATATTACCGCCGGCTGAAAATAGACATGGAAATGCATTTTGGTTTGTAAATGTAGTTTCGGATCAACGTTTTGATAATATTATATTTCGTGTTATACAGAGAAACAGTTTGTTGTTTATGGTGTTCTAATAATAGAAATGTTACATTTTAGAAATAAGGAATATGCAAGATTACTATTTTAGCTTATTAACTGTTTATCCTAAAATGAATACAACTATTAAATAAATATTAGAAATATAAAACATTTTAAAATGTCCGTTTTACGTATGAAAATAGATTATTAAATGGAATTTGCATGGCGCTAGTGCAAACTGACGTAACGGTTTGTGTAAGTGAAATACTTGTATCAATCTACAAGTCTGGCAATAATGAAGACATACACTTTTATATATGAGTGACAACGGTTCATATACAGTACTGGAAATTAAGTTGCACATCGCAATTTGTGTAACATTTACTTACTATGGAAACGACAATCAGCGACGGTACAATAGTACAAGCTAAAATACTTTTACAAACACTGAGACAACGGAACAAGCACCAATTGTTATCATACGAATGTATTTACCTCGTGGGGATCGAATTCAAGACCATTGGTTCAACTTGGTTTATTGGTGTATTAAAAAAACTTTCTCGAGTACGCCTCAAATCTCAGGAACAATCGATCCCGCACAAACCTACTACCAACCGATTCTCCCAAACAAACGCCCGTAACCTTCGTACGCATACGACAACACGAAATAATTTAACCCTCTTGAAAAATTACATCACTAAACCTGGAATAAAGGAGTGGATTCACCGAGCGTTTCGGACGCACACCGTAAGAGATAGGCCACAAATAAATACCACCACATTTAGAGCCTCCCCACCCCCCGCACAGATACAAAGTTCAGCTGAAGAAGCTACGTTCGGTGGCCTTCCGAAGGTCCACCTAAACTGGTTTCGAAAACCCAAACTGACGTGCCATGGAAGCAACGCGATTGCCTGCCACTTTTCTACTTGGTTGATTTATTTCCTCATTACGAGATGTACAGAGTGGCTATTACCGCCAGCTTTGTAAAATGTTTAAAAAGCGGCATTTTCTGCTTTTTGTGAGACGTTTTCTCTATGAATATTTAATTCCTTTTGTAATTCGTTCCCTTGCGGTTTGTTTTTCGCTCGGAAATGACGGTGCATTCCGCTGGCACGGGACATGAGGTTGATAATAATACTTACAATATCACGGTAATGGATACGAGAATAGGCTGATTTTCTTTTACTTTGCAAATGTGTACACTAATATTTACTACTAATATAAAGCTAAAGAAATCGTTTGTATGTTTGAACGTGCTAATCTCGATAACTACTAGTTTAATGAATAATAATAAATAAATAAAATATTTATTTTCGTCCATTTATCGAGTAAAGCTACATAACATTGCTACGACTCAGTGGAAAATGTGGTGAAAACGGGCATAGTACGCGTGCGAAGCCGTGATGTGTCGCTAGTATGTAGATCTGGGTCGATGACAAAAATATATATTTGGTACATCAGTCAGATTACTAAAAATATTCAAGACACGACATAATTTTCTCGTTTATTATATAAACATAAAATAACTTCGATACACTGCGTTAAAATTTATCGCGCCGCGTCACTTCTTCGTACAGTCTTTACAGCTTAGTGACGTCACGACTATTTCTGAATCTACTGAACGTGATATCACGATCAATTTCGATTGTTGGAGCAAATAATACGTGTTGATGATACGTGATATCATCATCAATTTCGACTGTTGGAGCAAATAATACGTGTTACTGATTCGTCTGTTATTTAACCCGAAACATGCTTTGCCAGGCCTGGAAATCGAACCCACAAACATTCAATTTTATTCGCTTAGAAATCGAAGGACAAGTTTTAGCGTGACAGAGTAACAAGCATTCATCCAGGCATCCAACAACAACCAAATTCCAACAACACTAAACAATTTTACAAACTTTAGCATTTATTATACCTATTAGTAGGATATTATAAGTCCTTAGGACACCTGTGTAACAACTGATGTATGCAAGTTTGTATTACAAGAGCACTTACACCCACAGAGTCTTAAACTGACGAAGATAGATGACGTTTCAGTGGCTCTGTGACGTCATACAGGAAGTTCAGTATCTTGTTAGCTGCCACAGCCACTCGGGACTCACAAACGATGAGTACATCATGTTCCTACTGCCGCACACTGGTCCGGATTTTTAATATGGAAGACTTAGGACCCAATGTCAATATTTCGGGCTGAAAAAAATCATGTGGATAGATAAATGAACGTTCATCAACGTTTGTTCTAGCAGTTTTTATGAAATTGGTTATTTTTGCGAAAAAAAAAACATTGAAAAAAAATTTGTATGGAGAAAAAGTGAAATTTTTTTTTTTTTCGAAAAGTTCAAAACTGTTAGCAGTGAAACCTTTTGTGTGTTATTGTATTACACTTATTCGTTAATTCCATATTTTTTTTATTTGCATATACTTGCAGCCTTGGCCAAAATATGCATCGGAACTTTCATTGTATTTATTTCAACTATTTGTGACAATTTAATTTTTTTATTGATTTATAGTCACATAATTTACGCATATTTTCAATATAATAAATTTTAAAATCCATTAATGATTTTGAAAAATAGATTACAATTAAATTTTAAAAATCAAAATAATATTTTACTTCTTAGTGGTTAGCTGTTGCTCAAAGCGCAGTTAGTGATCGAATGAGGCATTGCCTGCTAATATTCCCCTCCCATTCCCTAATATTGCTATCTCTTTCATTTCCTACTATCGCTATCTCTTTCATTCCATACTTCTCTCTCTTTCGCTCCTTGAAACCCTTGCTAGTTGAGCGCTTATGAATCAAATAAAACAGACGGGAGCTCATGTTGGAGCGTCATTAGACATTCAACCCTTGAAGAGTCAACATACCTGGAAATTTTAACGTGAATAATCTAGCAACTTGATCATGGCTGGATTTGGCACTAACCTGGACATTTACGTGTTTCTGCGACAAGAGGACCTCAAGGATTACAAACGACTGCATCAAGCAATTTTGGATTGCGTTTTGCTTGAAATTTCGCAAGAAGATTCAGAAAAATTATTGAATTTTGCAAGATCTTTTACTGTGAACTTAAATCGTCGATGGACCGAGGCACACAGGGTGCAAAAAACATTCATGAAGAAGCATATGAACTGGTTGGAAACAAGAATTAAGTGGCCTGAATGTGAATCAGTAAATCTCACCGAAATTTTTGAAGGGACCGAAAATTTGGATCCTCGTTCTACAGAAGAAGAAGCAGCTGTTCAACCCATTCCATCTACTTCGAAGGCGACTAGTGACATTGGAACATCTACAGACATTGCATCAAGGAAGCCATTTGAAGACTTGGGGAATAAGCAGAAGAAAAGGCGATCGGGTACATTACTCGACTATCCGGAAGAGGAACTGACTTTTGCTTTTGTCACGAAGCTAAAGTCTAATGGGAAAGAAGGTCTTGCTCGCATCATCGATCACCTTGTGAAGAATCCTGAAAAGGTTGAAGCTGTCGAATCACTTTTATCAACAAACGAGAAGACGGACACTATGCAGGAAGATCAAGCGTTGGCCCTTACTGCATCATTGGATCTGTCAAAGTGGAAGTATCTTACTTTACGGTCAGCATTGTCACAGCAATTGAAGCTTCCGTCTTACTACAAGTTGTTGGAAGCTAAGCAGAGGTGTTATCCAGATACCAGAGATATTGAAGTATCAGAACATTTAGTGAAGGTGAAACTACAAGCACTGTTAGACGTGACAACTCGAAGAATACTGCAAGTCGTTGGTGATGATTTAAATATGTGCAGTGAAAACTTGAAGCTTACCTCCAAGTGGGGATTCGATGGATCTTCAGCACAGAGCAACTACAAGCAAAGAAGTGAACTGGCAGAATTCGACGACTCCTCTGTGTTCATGACGAGCCTCGTTCCTTTGAAGCTCGAGAGCGGCAATGTTGTTATTTGGAATAATCCAAACCCATCTTCAACATCTTATTGCAGACCTATTAAATTTCAGTTTGCGAAGGAAACGACCGAATTTGTTAAGCAAGAACAAGCGGCAATGGAGGAAGAAATACGAAATTTGACTATTTCAAGTTGCGGAAACTTGGAAGTTACTCATGAGTTGCACATGACAATGATTGATGGGAAAGTGGCTACAATTATTACAGATACTCCATCTGCAGCTACGTGCAATGTTTGTCTTGCAAAACCTAGTGAGATGAATAATCTTTCAGAAATGTTTTCAAGACCTGTACGGGACGATGTGTATCAATATGGACTATCAACACTCCATATGTGGATTCGAAGCATGGAGTGTCTTTTACATATTTCATATAATTTAGATTTCAAAATGTGGAGTGCACGAGGTGACAACAAAAACCTTAAGAAGTTAAGGAAGGATATGGTGCAATCGGAGTTCAAACAACAAATGGGACTTTTGATTGATGTTGTAAAGCAGGGCTTTGGAACTACTAATGACGGAAACACGGCCAGAAGATTTTTTCGGGAATACAAAAAAAGTGCTCAAATAACGAAGATTGATGCTGATTTGATAAAGCACTTCGCAGTTATATTGCAAGTGTTATCTTGTGGAAAGGCTGTCAATATCGATAGTTTCCGTGAATACTGCAAGGAGACTGCTGAGATCTTTGTACATCACTACCCCTGGTACAATATGCCTTCCAGCATACACAAAATGTTGATACATGGCGCTGACATATGCAAACATTTCTCTTGCCTTCCTATCGGAATTTTGTCAGAAGAAGCAGGAGAAGCAAGAAATAAGGACTTTCGAAATACCAGAGAGCGACACACGAGGAAAACAGGAAGACTGCAAAATAATGAAGACATTATACACAATTTTTTGATATCATCAGATCCATATATATCTCATCTGAAACCTAAATACACCAATTTTAAGTCATCAAGGATGTTTCCAGAAGCTACGCAGTTGATATTATCAGATGAATTAATAGAAGTTGAAGAAGAAATTGAAGTTGATGAAGAAGCTCCAGAAAATGTGCCAGATCCTTTAGAATAAGTTTTAAGTTATTTATAACTATTATTTTGCGTGTTATATATAGATAGTTTTAGTCAATAACTTTAGTTTTAATTTCATTTTAGTTATTTTATTATTATTTCCTATTTACTAAATTAATGAAAAATGTATTAAATTTAATGTAATGTAAACAACCTTCAATTATTTTCTATTGTAGTTTTAAGTTATTTATATTAATTTGTATGTTATGTATAGATAGTTTTAGTTAATTACTTTATTTTTAATTTAATTACTTATTTTATTATTATTTATTATGTACTAAATTGATAAAAAATGTATTAAATTTTATGTAATGAAAACGACCTTCAATTTATTTTTTATTGTACTGCAAGAATTATGCAATAAACAATTTTTAGTTATTTTGTAATACATTTACATACATACCCTATGCTACTTAAAACTTCGTCCGCGTGAATAGCGTCGCGATAACCGACATTAATGCGGACGAAGTCGCGGATGGCCACTAGTTATTCATAAATCAACTTCAAAATGTATAACAAAATAACCAGAAATAGTTTATTGCACAATTCTCGCAGTACAATAAAAAATAATTGAAGGTCGTTTACATTACATTAAATTTACCGCTGCACCACTGAACCGATATAGATGAAATTTGGTATAGATATTCTTTGGGACACTAGATTTATTTAGTAGTTTAGGCGTGATTGAGCGACAGAGAGACAGACAGACAGAGTCACTTTCACATTAATAATATTAGTATGGATTTTATCTTAGTACCGAATTTACTTTCCCGAAACCACTTAAAGAAGCAAAAGTACTGATTTTAAATAAATATATATTAGGATAAACGAAATAAACGCCAAAGCTGCAAGTAAATATTTTGTATTACCAGTAGAGCTCTTGTCTATTTTATCTGATTTATAAGCGTGGAACACCACTTGTCTTAAGAAGAAAAAGAGTGAGCAAAAGAGAATGAAAGAGACAGCAATAGTAGAAAATAAAAGTGATAGCTATATTAGGGAATAGGAGAATATTAGCAGGCAGGCAATGCCTCATTCGATCACTAGCTGTGCTTTAAGCAACAGCTAACCATGAGAAGTAAAATATTATTTTGATTTTTTAAATTAAATTGTAATCTATTTTTCAAAATCATTCATAGTCAACAAATAATGGATTTTAAAATTTATTATATTGAAAATATGCGTAAATTATGTGACTATAAATCAATAAAAAAATTAAATTGTCACAAATAGTTGAAATAAATACAATGAAAGTTCCGATGCATATTTTGGCCAAGGCTGCAAGTATATGCAAATAAAAAAAATATGGAATTAACGAATAAGTGTAATACAATAACACACAAAAGGTTTCACTGCTAACAGTTTTGAACTTTTCGAAAAAAAAAAATATTTCACTTTTTCTCCATACAAATTTTTTTTCAATGTTTTTTTTTTCGCAAAAATAACCAATTTCATAAAAACTGCTAGAACAAACGTTGATGAACGTTCATTTATCTATCCACATGATTTTTTTCAGCCCGAAATATTGACATTGGGTCCTAAGTCTTCCATATTAAAAATCCGGACCAGTGTGTGCCGTCACATACAAAAATACAAATACAAAATACAAATATTTTATTTCAGTAACTTAGTCTATTACAATTGTTAGGTGTGGGAACTCCCTTTTAGGCAAAACATTGCCTGTGTTAGGAAGGACCGCTCTTACAATCAGTTATTTATCTGACTAAATTACCATTACTTGACATATAATAATGAAATATTGATTATCAATAACTATGTAAATGTTTTTATTTTATCATACTGCTCATTTGGCAATGTATGTGTGTGTGCACTCATGTATAAGACAATCTCGGCGTCGCGTTATCTGAAGTCCCTGGTTCGAATCTCGATCGGGCCAATATGGAAAACAAAATGTTCTATATTAAATGCGTCAGACAATCACACCAATCACCTGGTCTCAAACTAAAGTTTTCCCTTGTACTATAAGTACCAGACGGCGGAAACTAACTGGGGGCGTCATCCCAGTACACCCAGACAATTTAGAAAAGTTCGTTTTCCAAATTGACCTGACCGGAAATCGAGCCCGGGACCTTTCGCGCTTTGGCCGCCTACCTTAGCCACTGCGCCACCGAGGTCGTCGAATATTGTCTCAGGTGTGGGTGTTCTGGTACCGCCGTTGTTTTTGATATACATTTAAATACCTGACAAAACATGAATGCTTCTTGTTTTTTTATAAAATGAACAATTTTACTTACCACTACATTAACTATATAGTTCCAGAGCATTTTAAAATAGCATTTGTAAGACAAACTCTATACAACACACAAATATGTTGCTACCATCAGAACAGAACCTTTGTTTTTTTTTTAGAAGGGCAACTGCATTGGCGCACAGTACCGCTGCGTTGGGGGAGGCAGCGGCGTGTGTGGGACTCCTACCTACCTCCTACCCGTGAGACTACCCACTAAAACTCCCCCGCACCTCTCATCGCCTAATGATGGCGATGAGAACCGAACCTGCTAACCACAGGATCTTAAGGTCGTGATTGTTACCACTTGACCTCTGACGCAGGAAGACAAACCAACAAAGGAAGCGGCATATAGCAAGTCACGGTCTATTTGTAAGAAAACGAAATAACAAGTCTACGGACATGACTTGACACCATGAAACAGATCGTTTCGGCACAAAATTGGCTTTCTTTTTCTTTTGGGAAACAATTCGGAAGTTTATTTCGCATTTTTCTGGGAAAACTATTAGTATCTACTATGATACACTATAATTTTACACATGTAACAGTTTATATCATTATACTTGTTAATAGTGCTTCGCCGGTGTGAACTATAACTAGCTAACTATACAAACATTTAAAGAAACGATAAGGAGAGGTAGGGCATAGCGATTTATCGCTCGAACTGGAGCAGCCCGACTGGTGGAATACCTCCACCTTACAGAAGACCGCAGCCAAATAACAATCACTTCTGTGTTGTTGTGTTCCTGCGTGTGAGTAAGGTTTCCAGAGCTCCTGGGGGGTGCTACATTAGTAGCAGGGGTCAAGCCTTCAAGGTAAGGGCGATAAGTCCAGTAACAGATTTATTATGCTGTACTTGTCACCTTAACCCTCATTACCACTTAACATCAGGTGGGATGAGGTCAATCTTGAAGTGCAATATAAAAAAAAATAAAAATAAGTATGTAATTCTGAAGTCGTATGGAAGAGACTTATCGAAGGCTAATAGGTTAATCCAATACAATAAAACATAGCCCACAATATATATCTATTATTACTTGCGGTTAGCTCAATTTTGTATATTTATATATATAATGTAGTTTTTATTTAGTTTTAATTATTTCTTCTTTTCGTAAATTTTCATAAATTTATTAAATAAATAAATAAATGCGCCAGACATTCACACCAATCACCTGGTCTCAAACTAAGGTTTTCCCTTGTACTATGAGCACTATACTAACTGGGGGCGTCATCCCAGCACACCCAGACTCAAGTCAATTTAGAAAAGTTCGTTTTCCAAATTGACCCGACCGGAAATCGAACCCGGGACCTTTCGAGCTTTGGCCGCCTACCTTAGCCACTGCACCACCGAGGTCGTCTTTTTGAATGGTATTGAAAGAGCAGCACGCATGATACGTGCAGGTCGTGGGTTTGAATCCAACACCGCAAGGAGATATTTTTTTTGTTTTTTTTAAATATTGAAAGTTTGCTTTTACTGATTTCAGTTGCTCTTTGACTAATGTCCGATTCGCATATTTGAAAAACGACAAGAGGGTCTACTCTCAAAAACGAAACGAACATACGAAAGGTTTCGTTTTTGAAGATTTATCAAAAGTTCGGGAGTTAATGATTTGCATAAATAATTTGTGTTTTTTTTAACGCTTTAGTCGCATTCGAAGGGAATTGGTTGCAACTATGAAAATTAAAAATTTACAGACATATTTCGTTTTTGAGAGTAGACCTCCTGTTCTAGTTACACGGGTAGTAGTAAATTATACGACGCAAGTTAAAAACACTGACGGATGACTGGTGACAGTTGATATGGAAAGTAAATTATTGGAAGGTATAACGACTCGTAGTCGGTTGGAGAAAATCGGATAGGTACGGACACATTACGAATCGTAAAATATTGGCACAGGGTATGAATGGATTACAATTTAAATATCACTTGGCATTAGATATAGGGTCCAGGACCCAAATAAGTTACTTAAAAGAACTCGTGCTACGAAAAACCAGAACCAACTGTAGTAAATATACTCAGCTTTATAAAAACTATCTAGAATATTTTATTCCCACGGGATATACAATCATCAACATATCATAGCCAGTCAAATGATTTGTACTTTGTTCAGGACACCAATGCTCCCATGCGGTATATTTATTTATGTACTAGCTGTGCCCGCGACTTCGTTCGCGTGGACTACATTCATGGTCGGTTTTACCCCTTTCTCCCCTAATATTCGAAATAAAAAGTAGTCTAAATTTTAATCCAAAGTTCGAGCTATATTTGTGCCAAATTTCATATCTCTAACTTCAAAAATAAACATTTTTCAATATAAACTTCTAAAGGTGGTATTACCCCCCTCCCCCCTTATTTTCTAATAAAAAGTAGCCTATGTCCGTTCTTGAGATTCAACGTATACCTATACCAAATTTCATCAAAATCGGTTGAGAGGTTTAAGCAGGAAAGCGTAACAGACTCACAGACAGACAGACAGAGTTACTTTCGCATTTATAATATTAGTAGGGATTAATAAAAATTTGTCAATAAAATAGGTTGATTCCCACACAACAGTACACTTAGTTAGCATGCTGTCATTAAGGTTTAACATAAATCCTACTACTATTATAAAGGCGAAAGTTTGTAAGTATGGATGTATGGATGTTTGTTACTCTTTCACGCAAAAACTACAGAACGGATTTGGATACAATTTGGTAGGAAGACAGATGACATACTAGATTAACATATAGGATACTTTTTATCCCGAAATAACGCGGGCGAAGTCGCGGGCAACAGCTAGTATTAACATAATTGTGTCAATAGATACCTGTGCACTTTATATTTATAAATAATTTTATTAGTCTCTTCTCTCTTAGTTGTGTTACAACTCAAACTCATCCCCTTTAAAGAGGATAATTCAAAAAGTACCAACGAAAAACCCTAACAATTAAGGCAGACATTCATTTACGCTGTGAAAAGGGGTAGTTACCGTGCAGAACCGGAAGACGGTACGATAGCGCCAAGCGACCTATTTCGACGTAGTTGACAAGTACCTCGGCACATATTACTGATACTTTGTTTTTGTTTGCTAACATCCAACAATTAATCAATTTTAAGAGAGGTAGGGCATAGCGATTTATCGCTCAAACTGGAGCAGCCCGACTGGTGAAATACCTCCACCTCACAGAAGACCGCAGCCAATTAACAATCACTTCTGTGTTGTTATGTTCCTGCGTGTGAGTAAGGTTTCCAGAGCTCCTGGGGGGTGCTACATTAGAAGCAGGGGTCAAGCCTTCAAGGTAAGGGCGACAAGTCCAGTAACAGATTTATTATGCTGTACTTGTCACTCTTAAGCTAGGACCTCATGACCACTTAACATCAGGTGGGATGAGGTCAATCTTGAAGTGTAATATAAAAAAAAATAAAAAAAAAATAAGAAAACAATTTAGGCCACGTGGGTAGATACATAGATATACCTTAATGTCACAACACAATAAAAGAAAAGAAGACGCGATTACATTTTAGTACATTTTGAACCAACTTCAAAAAAAAGGAGGAGGTTTTCAATGCGTCTGTATATATTATATATATTTTTTTGTATGTTCACTGAAATTTTCGTCAATTAAAAACTCAATCAAATTTTTTTCTTTGCGTGTCACTAGTTCACGGCGTTTTGCGAAAGCCTTTTAATACTATAAGCATGCCTGGATTGATAAACAGCAAAAATGTAACCTGTTTTATAATTATAGAAATAAACACAATAAATAAAACATAAAAGAAATAAAATAAATATAGAAAATGAACAAATTTACATGGTGCCTTGCCATGCGCTCTTTGCAAAACGTAGTACTGACTCAATTAAATTACCTATAAACTACAACAATTTTGTATGTTCGATTTTTTCCAAATCAACATATCTAAAATAATTTTAAAAGCTTACAAATTAAATGGATTTTTACAAGGCATTGTGAAAATAATTTAAAACAACACGTGTTAGTGTAAAGGTATAAGATATTCGTGCTAAACATGTATTTGAGATACTAATAACAAAATCTGCGACCAAATTGTTTGTTCAAAACGAACATACCTACCTTGAACATAAAAGGACAAACGTCAATTATGTTTTTTAAACGAAATTTGATACCAACTTACGTAGAAAGTGAAAAGGCATTTCATATTCGCACAGCAGTAGAAAAAAAAGATTTATAAATCCCATCATTGTAGTCTTCAACCTTAATTCATTTGCACCAGGAATAAAACCATTAACAGCTTATAATAATGATAATGAGACAATTCCCAAAAGATTCCCACCAAGTATTTTCACAGCGACTTGAGGAAAAAGAAAAAATCTTTCGTAAACTTTAGAATGAGGAAACGGAGATAGAATACAATTTATTACGTACTCGTGTATAAATTCGAAAGGAGGTAAAGTACGTTTTATCCTTTTGAACGTATCGGTACGATAAATATTGGGAGGATAATCTAAGTTTTATCGAGCAATATCTCGAACCTCGTTGGATTGATGATTCCTTTCCAAATAAAGGCTGATGAGAAGGGCGTTTACAAAACAGCCAAATAAATTCATTTAATTATTGAGTGAAGCGATCGATGGCACATACGTCATGCTTTTGAACCTTTTGGGACTCAAATATAAAAGAAAGAAAGAAAACATTAAGTTACAATCAAAATATGTACAAAACATAATATGATCCACACATTTTTTTTCAGATTGTGAATGAGATAAAAGTAAAAAAGTTCAGATAATACTGTCAACTTATTCCTATCCTGGTGAGATGTTATTCTAGGGAATAAATAAATAAATAAAAAATAAATATTGGACAACATCACATTGCTCTGGTTCTGTGGTAAGTAGCTAAAGCACTTGTGTTACAGAAATCAGAAACAACGACGGTACCACAACACCCAGACCCGAGACTATACAGAAAAGTTCGTTTCCCATATTGACCCGACAGGGGATCGAACCCGGAACTTCTGAAATGGCGCGACGCCAAAGTCCGGCAAGCTCGCCTCTCGGCCACGGAGGTCGTTAAATTATAAATACAAAATGTTTCTTCACTCATCAAAACAGAACCTCGCACAGTTTTGTCACTATTGCATAAAGTCATCATTCAATCATAACCTGTGATCAATTAAATACGTTTAAAATATCGACAAATCGCAATACACTGACGTAATCAGAATTGATGTCAATTGCATAAAAATATACAGTTACACATTTATCCAACTGCCATTTGTACAAATATCCTACCTTATACTCGTTGGTACTTATTACAGTTTTGCTACTTACCCTAAAAAGTTATTTGTTTGTCCCCATAGCAAAATATTAGCAACCAACCTAGTTTCTAAGCACGCCAAAGAAAAACACACAGAATTTACAACAAATCCATGCCCATCGCAGGTACACACTAAATTAGCGACTGAATCGTCAATAGTCCCATCCAATTCTAGACCTTCAACCTTCGACCTAAATCAAACTCTTGGTATCTTGAGCACTTCGCGAAAAGTCAGGGGCAAATAAACGAATTGGCCGCGTTACTGCGCCCGGGCACGCGACTGATTCTGACGGGCCAGGGGACTGACAAATTGCCCTGTCATTATCAGTCCCGGGTTAATACGTGTGGGCAGTATGTCCACTGGTCTTGCGTGATGAACTGACTAGTAGGAACTATCTAGATTAATAAAAATAAGAACAAAATATATAAAAACAATACGGAACAAACTAACATTCGTTTATAATATTAGAATAGAAAATCTAGTGTATTAAAGTTTGTTTCTCATATTGACAGGACCAAGAATTGAACACAGGACGTTTCACGTTTTGGGCACCCACTTTATGACTAATCATTTCGCCAAAAAAGTTGCCAAACTAACTGGTACATAATATGTTTTTGCCCAGTGCTATAGCATTTAAAAGTAAGTTTGTAATGCATTAAGTATTATATCTACTTCACTACATTTTGGACGCACAGGTTAGTGACTATTAGCCAAACTGGTATTTAATAGATTTTTCGTTCACTGCGATAGTATTTAGAAGTAAGTTAGCAAGGCGTTAAGCATTATACCTACTTCTCAAACTGTGACACTTTCATCCAGTCGTGGGTTGTGATTACACGCGTAAGTGCATATCGAGACGCGGGTTGACAGCGCAAATCCCTCCGACTAGGAACGGACAGGTTACTTTTAGTACTAGCTAATATAGAAGATATCATAGTGATCGCGAATGTTTAAAACATAATAGTGAAGATTATTTTGATTTTCCATGTGGTTCAACAGTTTAAGCACATATTTTTTTAAACAAAAAAGAATAAGAAAACTCTCTCCATGACCCAAGGGACCGACTGGTAAAGAATGCCCCCAGCATGAAGTCCACTTGTTTTACTTTTTTGTGCAATAACGTTTTTCAATGATTTTAATTTGAATATAAATTTAAAGACAAAACTGTTCGGTGCAAATTCTTTGGTGATCAAACATCAAATAATTATCACATGCCACAATGTTGTTATATATCACGGTTTTAATCAAAAGTCTTGTGAATAATAATAATAATAATAATTTATTGTTCTCTCCACAATTATAATGAGAATCTCTTATATATTAGAAGTGTTTTAATTTATTATTTTGTTCATTTTAATTATTCGAGTTAATGTCGTGAGTGTGAAAATGTGTTTAACACGTTATATCTGTAAATAGTCACCTTTTTCAAGTGAAGTCGCATTTCAACGCTGCTTAGACTATCAAAATATGTCACAAATTAAACTAAAATAAAATATAAATGCACAATGTTTTGTATGATCTATATTGAGGTGCTGATCTTTCGTCCAAAGCCACAATTGTATTAGGAATAACCATTGCCGTTTGAAATACGGGTTGAGCGGGCCCGTCAGCCAGCTGAATTATTCACGCTAGTACGTCAGTCCCCTGTTATTTGTACTCAGGAATACTGTCTATGGTTCAATGTTTTTTGTACTATGTACGTTGTAGATTTAAACATGATCTTTGGATCCTCATACCCACACTTCAAATTAAACCGGCCGTGGACACCACACGTAAATAATAGGTGTGTCCCATACATTTAGGTTTTTTTCTTAAAACACGAATAAAAAAGTGAAAAATACCCTATAATATTGAGGATGTAACCACCATTGGTATAAACTTTGAAGTTAAATTTGATGTTTTTAAGGCTAACCATTTATCTATACTAATCTATACTAATATTATAATATATACTAATATTAGAAAGCTAAAGAGTTTGTTTGTTTGTTTGTTTGTTTGAACGCGCTAATCTCAGGAACGACAGGTTCGAATTGAAAAAATATTTTTGTGTTGAATAGACCATTTATCGAGGAAGGCTTTAGGCTATATAACATCACGCTGCAACTATTAGGAACGAAGAAATAATGGAAAATGTGAAAAAAACGGGGAAAATTATTCATCCTTGAGGGCTCCCGTTGCGTGCGGGGCTGAAAAGGGGGGTAAAGGTTTGTATGGAAACCGAAATCCACGCGGACGAAGTCGCGGGCGGCCGCTAGTATCTATATATAAGGAAGGGAAGGATCCATCCATCAAGGGCAAAACGGAAACTGGAATCAAGTTGCAGCAAATTCCTAGACGAAAACCAAAAAGAATATGAACAATAACTTTTCTTTTCAAAAGGCAGGCATTACGAAACATTATGTTTTATTTTTTTTTAATTACGTTAACCACACAAAAACCACATGTTAATTACGTTAATGCTTAAAACGCTCCAAGCTGTCACGTGTTCTTTAAGATAAAACATGATGTTTATAAATCATTAAGGGATATATCTTAGAATATAAATATATGATAGTAATACAAGTAAAAGAACAATATATAAGTACTGTTAGAGGCGTTAGAACAAACATAACAGTTTGACAACTTGTTGTTCCTCATACACTGTGACCTGACGCACTCCAAATAACGTTTGCAGTTACGTGATTTTGGGAATTATTATGATTTCTTTTAATTTACTACATAAATGTATTACTTATATAAAAATAAGTAAGGTTTTCTTTCCTGACGCTATAACTCCAGAACCGATTTCCACGGTTTTACATTCGTTGGAAAGGTCTTGAGCTCCGTGAGGTATATAGCAAAGAAAATTTGGGAAAAAATTCAACAGAAAAGCGGGAAATTCCTCTAAGGCGAAACGAAGTTCGCCGGGACCGCTAGTTACTTATATTTACAATTACAAAATAATGTTAAACAAAAAAGAATAAGCAAACTCTCTGCATGACCCAAGGAACTGACTGGTAAAGAATGCCCCCAGCATGAAGTCCACTTGTTTTACTTTTTTGTGCAATAACGTTTAACGTTAAATTTATAATTACAAAATATGTAATCAGCATTCTTATATTCCATGCTACGTCAAAAATTTACCTAAATTTATTTAAAGAGTTACATAAGGCGGACTTCATGCCTAGTGTCATTATCTACCACCACCCCACTTATTTGAACCGAAAACATCGCAGAATGAAATATGTACAAAAAATATGTAATTGTATATATTCGCTATTCACGCTAACATCCCAATTACGGCTCAAGGCGACCCTAACCAAGAAGTCACAGTTCACATGGCATCAGTATCAACAAAAGCGCCACTGGTTATATTAGCGGAGATCGATCGCACGCGTGACCCAAATAGTATGTTTATGCCGGTAATGTGGCCACGCAATGAACGCGGAGACCAGTAACTCGCATACGGTTTCATTATTTATTTAATTATTTTAAATAGGTATGCAGACAGATTACAGTCAATGAAAAAAACAATAAGACACAAAAAAAATAACTTAACTAGACGGCAATCTAATAAGGCATACGCATTAAGTTTAAGCTTACCAAAATACTTTACAACATACACATGCTCAAAGTACTACTTACAGGACAAGTTATAATTATCTGCAAAATTACAAATACAAAGAAATATTTTTATTTATTTTAGTTTTCACAAATGGTATCTAACAAGAGAAAAGAATCCTCCCCTCTCTTATCTTTGCCGTGCTCACCAGGGTCCATAACTGGTACTTTTAGTTTTTAAGAAACTACACGTAACATCATTACTTACTTATGGAGTGCAATAAATTATATGAATATTAATAAATTGTTGAACAAAAAATTAAGTGTGTTGTATAGAAACTCCCTTTAAACTGGTATATTTTATTTGTTTTAGGCAGTTGCTGTAATAACGACTGTATAAATACAAATTTCAACTGAGTACATTTCACGGCTCTTGAGGTACAGCCTGGTGCCAGACAGACATAGAGTAAAGTCTTTGTAATAGGGTCCTCTTACCCTTCCAGTACAGAAACGTAAATGCTAACAAATCGGATAAAAAATTATTTTTCTTACATTACTCTCCACTGATCTATGTAGACAAGCTACTGCCGTCCGCCTGCACTGTGGCGCAACTTAGTTTTATTGTTGCAATTTGTTTAGTTTACCGGCGGCATTACGATACACATAGTTGCCGTGAGCGGCCCACTTTAATTTGCCCAGGTTTCTTTGTTACCCGCCATCATTTATACAATCAATCTTCCCCTTCTTTACTCTCCATTTTTCTACTACACACGAGAATATTATGCATAGTCAGCAAGAAAAGCTGTTTAAGTATTACTAACTTGATGACCGTGTTTGGCCGTACTGTCTCTGAGATCCCGGTTCTATTTTCAGTCGGGTCAAAATGAAAAACGAACTTTCCAAATTACCTTAAGTCTGGGTAACGAGCAAGCCGGATCGGGACGCTATTTCGTATAAATTGTGGTGTCATAATAAGATGCTGCACATCTCAAATTAAACATCTACTTTAGGCCGAGGTTCAATATGACAAGGTACTGAGTGCACCAAATAATGATGAGAAAGGAACTATTGTTGAAACTGATTAAATAACACAATTGCTTGAGCTACCTACATTAAGATAAGGTCAATGTATGGGATGTCATCTTATATTTATATTTTAATAGTGATGACAACTCCAGTGATATAATAATACATCAATAATGTGAACAATACACCAACATTTTGTACTGCTGCTAAAATTAACTGGAATTTCCGATTTCCTATTTCTATAATGTACTTTCAGCGGTGACAAGGCATCAATAACTCAAGCTGACATACAGACAAACCACTCGATCAATAGATACAAACAAAGCTACTTACTAAGTTCCAAATGTATTCCATTTACAACATAGTACGATATATTCAACAATTTGAACGTAGATTTTGAACTAGACATCAAAATTAGTGTAATATTTAAAATCACACTTATGGCTGATATACTTAAAACAATAAGTACATATATATTACATAGAATTTTATTTATGTTGGTTTTAGACTTTATGCTATTTACTCTTCTGTCTACCCAAGGATGCCATAAAATTTGTAATATAATTTCTTTTAAAAGCAGATCTTGAAAATCTTATCTAGATAATAAACCTCAAAACGTTTCAGGTATAGTTAAAACAATTACAGCTCTATAGTAGATCTTATCTTATGCCCATACCATAAAAGCAGCACAAGTCCAAATTGTCTAGCTTAACATGTTTTTTTACTGTACCAATACGTCATCATAAATATTCGGCCTTATCCCGTCCTGAAATAAGAGGTTATTGGATCCAAGAAAGCTTTAGCACTCGAGAAAAAGTTTCAAGAACAACCGATAAATTCCACTCAAACAATTCTTTACAAGGAAGAAGTGCTTTACGCTCGAAAAATCCTACCTTATAATCGATACCGAGTCGTTCGCTCCTTCTCACGAGAAAGTTGCAAGCGATAAGAACTTGGGACCATATCACGGGTAACTTGGGAATACTTGAACCTCCTTATCATTAACAAATTGTATTGAAATTAACTTGTACGATACTGGAGTTGGGAGTTGGGAAGGACCTCGCTTGTTTTATGTACTTTTGACGATGCGATATCGAAGTGTGTCAAGGTGAAAAGAATGGGCTTCGCTGCTTTACTTTAGATTTCGATAGTTACGATTCCGTTACAAAGTGAAATTAATTTTTAATTAAGTACTTTGCATTGCTGTTGAGGTCATGTTATTTACTGAACATCGTCTAAATAGAAGGAGATTGGTTTAATGTTCGACATAATTACAATTCTTAAAAACAATGCTGCAAATACAAAGTTCTACAAATCTTTGCCTTACCCTTAAATAGATGAAAACGTTATGATTAATCTCGTAAAGCACCTCTATAATCTCTTTTTAGGTCAACATTAACTCCGAAAATTGGTTCTCTAAACCAAACTTACAAAACACTTTATCCCAAGCAACTTACTTATACCAAGGTAAAAGTCACTCCAAAAGGCAAAAGTAAAAGGCTTGTCAATCCAAATCGGGGCGTAACTCGGCATTCGACAACATTAAGCCGATCAATCGATACTTGTAGGAAGCCTTTAGCCAAGTCTAGTCAGATAAGTCCTCTCAAGTTTCTTGCAAACTCCTTATATAAGACAGTTGTAAAAGTTTCTACGGTTGTTACCTCGGTACACCTGTTTGTTTTGTTCGACGATACTTCATACGGTGAGTTTTTTTCTCAGACGACGGGCGACTTGGAAATTTTCCTTTTCGCTCGAGTTCGCGCGGAGAGTTGTCGGTGGAGTAATTGCGTAGTAACTTCTGCCCCCATGTTGTTTCACTATGTCAGTTCATTACTGTTCGGAATAAAAGAACTCGTATTGGTGGCCATGAGTTCTTTTACTATTTTGGTTTAGATGTTCGACGTGCTAATTACAAAATGTGAAAGATATAATACAAACGGGTGTTTTCATTCCCTAGTAGATACTATAAGCCAAAGTTTGCACACAATATCTAAAGTAAAATTATTTACGGTTGGTTTGTACATTTTTCATAAGCTGTCAAGCTTAGTTCAGCCTCTATTTTTTTGCCACTAGAAACGAAAAAATACTTTTAGACTTGAATTATAAATTTTTTAGATCCTGTTGAGTGATTGACCCAAACAAAATTTAGAAGATCAAAACCTTTATTGAGGTTTCGCAAAATACCCAAAGAAACGAAATCCAAGTTCATCATATTAATAAACACAGCCACATTATCATGAGACAACTCAATCGAAATATTTAAATCAGTTCAAAGATATCATCAAATCGCTTACAAAGAAGACAATTCAGAATATTTCCGATGAAAAATGTAACACGAATTTCGTTTGTTAACAGGAGATTACCATAAAATCGTATAATTTCGTAGGCTAGAACCTAAAAATATCTTAAATCGTTAAAAACGGTTATTACCACGTTGAGACTTGAGAAAAAATATGAATAAACAAAGTGAAGTAAGACTCTCCTAATGTTTAATTGAAGAAATGATTTAAAAAAGTCATATCTCCTTTTTGGCAGAATAAAATAAGATCTAAATAAAACAGTTAAGGCCACAATGTTGCACCATTGAAGTATAGGAGATACGCCCTTCCGAAATTGTCTATTTAATTATGTTTCTTGTGTGACACGCCTTGCGTGTTGCGTGATCCTTGTTAAAACTTTGCCCTGCTTTGTCAACGCGTTAAAGTATTTGCAGGGTTTTTAATCTTAATTAGATGACGCGACGAATTTATCCTGTTTTTGAAGTTTCCTTCTGTTATAATAACGTTAACAAAACATGTTACTGTGAGATGTTAAAGTCAGTGTTTTTCAACCTTTTAATAGTACAACGATCTTTTTTTTAACGCATATGATGATTGGGCATCGATAACGAAGCCCGGATTCCGCTCAGATACTACTATGAGACTAATTTTAGAAGCTTGATTTCTACATTTGATGACTGTATTACATACATTGAAGCAATTGTTGATTATCCATCGCGACCTTTACAAGGAACCACTAGACCAATTAGGGTAATAGTTGAGATCTTAACGTATCTTCTAAAGCACGGAGTATAATTCTTATCGGAACTCAGGTGATATAAGCATTCAAAACGTAACTAAACTGGGAAAACCTCATGAAGTGAAATAGCTCGCGGAACTCAAAGCTGTAACAATACACCATGAACAATATACATAGACAATAAATTTAATACGATGTGCATGCCGAGACATTTCCACTAAAAATCTTTTATCTGGATTCTATGTGGTTTCATATACATTAGGAAGGAGAGGTGTAAACCAACAGATCATATCTGTAGCACTTTATCTCAATTACCTATCACTTTACCGATGCGTTGATTTTGACCGGTCAAAAATAATTCGGTAAAGTGATAAGCAACCAATTTCATTAAAACTATTTTTAATGAATACATTGTGATTGATAAAAAATTATTTAACCCTACCAGGTCTAGGAATTTCGAATCAAGCCCTTTTGAATTATTTACTAAATAGTCAACATATTGAGTCGGACTTGACACAGTGTAATATTTATCCATGGTCGTATCCAGTGGATACCCTCCACTGAGGAGGGGCAGCAGGAAGACTTATAGAAGCCTGCTTATAGAAGACTTGAGCCAAATGACGATTACTTTGATATTGTTGTTTCTCTGCGTGTGAGTAAAGACTATAAAAGTATAATTTTCAGAACCCCTGGGGGTGTGCTACATTAGTAGCAGCGGTCAAGCCTTCAAGGTAAGGCCGACAAGTCCAGTAACAGTGTTGGAACTATCGCCAGGTTAGATAACGTCAGCATGTACCTATATTATTTCACGTTTTAAAGATACCTCAACGAGAGCTTAGCAAAATGTATTTTCTATGAGCGAAGCCACCGATCAAATTACATTTTCTGACTTTGCATGAACCCAAACTGTAGGGTGTTATCGTGAATCTCGACTATTCCCTTGATTTCATGCAAGGTGAATGCTCCGACTGAATGGCTCATCGATCTTTCAACGATATGAAATGCTGCAACGAATGGATGCTTCTTCGATTTATTGAAGTACAGTCACGTGGATTAATCTGTATACCACTTCATTTTAAAGTAAAAAGAGGTAGGGCATAGCGATTTATCGCTCGAACTGGAGCAGCCCGACTGGTGAAATACCTCCACCTTACAGAAGACCGCAGTCAAATAACAATCACTTCTGTGTTGTTGTGTTTCTGAATGTGAGTAAGGTTTCCAGAGCTCTTGGGGAGTGCTACATTAGTAGCAGGGGTCAAGCCTTCAAGGTAAGGGCGACAAGTCTAGTAACAGTTTTACAATGCTATACTTTTAGCTAAGAACTCATTACGGGATGGGGTCAATCTTGGTGAGCATTATAAAAAAAAAACAAAAATTCATTGTTTTATATCCCTTATCTATAATAATACTTACTAATATTAAAAAGCTGAAGTGTTTGTATGTATGACCGCGCTAATCTCAAAAACTAATGGTTCAAATTTAAAAACTGTGTTTGTGTTAGATAGTCCATTCATCAAGAAAGGCTTTAGGCTATAGGACATGATGCCGTAAAGAATAGAAGCGAAGGATCAGTGGAAAATAAGGAAAATCCCTCGTTTTCCATAGCATATCATCGATGGGCCGCTAGTCCATTCTAATAACTACAATGTGCTCAAGAACAGAAATTTGCTTAACATCTCAATATTAACAATGGTAATCGAATCGAAATTTCAGTCTGAACAATACTACATTTCAGATTGCAATTCCGCTCTAAATTATGCATATGTAGAGTCGGATAAGCATGTTTGATCGCCATCCAGTCATATCGGTCGATACAGAGACGTTGTAAGTTATGCTAATCAGACGTGTTCAATGCAAAGATCATTTCGTAAGGTGAACGGACCGCGATCGAGATAAGAGGGTACTACCACTTTATTCTCGTCTAGGTAAGAGCTATTATTGTGTATGAAAACGATAAAGCGAGCATGGAAATGCTGGCTTTTAAAGATTCACTAATTAATATGGCAACAGGATATACAAGTACATCGCTTTGAAGCTGTGGCCAGTGACAAATATAAAAAAAAACGAAATTGCAACAACTCCGAGATTATTTGGAAAAGTTCGTTTTCCATATTGACCAGACCAGGAATCGAACCCGGGACTTAAGTGATGCCGCGACGCCAAAGTCGTCGACTTGTGTCATCAAAAACAACGACATTACCACAACTCGAAGATTATATGGAAAGTTTTGTTTTCCATATTGACCAGACCGGGAATCGAACCCGGGACTTAAGTAATATCGCGATGCTGAAGTCTCGGCTATGGTGGTCGTTTGAAAGAACTACCAGTAGCTTGTTCAAAACCTCCAAAGCGTAACGGTTTAACCTCGACACAGGTAATGTATGATCTTCAAAGAAGGTATAATTACCAGTTCAAGTCAAGTATGTCTCCGATTTTATAAACATGGCTAAGGTTTATGGTCACATTCATAATCATTTTTGTTTGAAAATAACCAATACATCCTTCGTTTGATATCTAACTAGTAATTATTTAGTGAAGTTTTCATGATTATGAACATTTATTTCGTGATCTATAGTGCCGACGTTAACCTCGGTCCAAAGTACTCGTACCTCTTATTATTAACTAGCCCGTGCCAGCGGCTTCTTCACGTTATTCTGAGATAAAAAAAAGTTCCATGTATTATTCTGGCATCATCTATCTTTCTACGAAATATTATCCAAATCAAAAAAGAATAACAAACGAAGGTACATCTAGACATCTTTCTATTAAAATCAACTAGGACATGGCAAAATAAAGCCAAAATGATCACAATCTGATATATCAATGCGAGTTTGTATAAGAATTCAAATTAAGTCATCTGAACAGAAATAACTAACTACATTTTTATGTTGAAGAAAAATAATAGCTTGATTGGTTTTAATAAAAAATATTTCACTACTTCTGGGACCTAAGAAGTTCTGAACACTGTTATTTTTGTTAATTAGAAATGCCTTCGAAAATTGTTTTAAAGAATTACGTTTTATAATAACGTCACCCTTATTCAGAAGAAATCAAATATGGTGCGAACATTTATGGGCATGTAATAATGAAATAAAAATATGCCGAACTCGTTACGGGATAGTTTCTATCAATCTTTAAATATCTAATATATAAAGATAGGTTTAGTTTTATTACGTGAGAGAGGCAGGGCAAAGCGATTTATCACTCGAACTGTAGCAGCCCAACTGGTAAAATACCTCCACCTTACAGAAGACCGCAGCCAAATAACAATCATTCCGGTGTTTTTGTGTTCCTGCATGTGAGTAAAGTTTCCAGAGCTCTTGGGGGGTGCTACATTAGTAGCAGGGGTCAAGCCTTCAAGGTGAGAGCGACAAGTCTAGTAACAGTTTTACTTTGCTATACTTTTCGCCCTTAAGCTAGGAACTTATTACCACTTAACATCAGGTGGGATGGGGTCAATCTTGAAGTGCGTTATAAAAAAATCTTCACTTCATATATAAACATATAAAGTTAGATAGATTCCTTTTTTGCACAAACAGCTTAAATAAATTGGTTTACAGACCAATTATAGCACAACTTAGGCTTTAACGCTAGAAATTGATGTCTTCTAAGCAACCATTAATTAGAAGAAATAGAAGACAGCAAGAAACAGGGTTTGCGTATCCAATAGTATAATAAAAGCGAATATAAGGCTTTCTGGGTGTTTGTTACTCTTTCACGTAAAAACTACTGAACTGATTTGGATTAAATTTGGTAGACCAAGAGATGAGATATTAGATCAACATTTATTATATTTTTATCACAAAATAACACGGGTAAAGACGCACGCTACATCTTTTATCAATAAATACACTATGGATCAATAAATAAATATTAAAAATAACCCTACGTAACAGATACAGAATAAATTAAAAGAGATTTGAACATTCCACAACAAAAACAATAGTAACAATTATTTTTGACTCAAAACAAACAAAGCGCGAAATATAAGAGATCATCTCAAATAATTAAGTTTAAACTCTCACTTTGAAGTCCTTTTTCTTATGAATATAAAACACCTCATTTCGCATTCCTTTAAAACATTCCATCAAGAAAAAACTCCTCTATCATATTTGCATGTAATAATGAGCGCTGAAAATCAAATTAACTCGTTTGTTTGTGACGATTTATGTTTTGTAAATAAATAAAATAAAAATATAAATAAATAGGTAAATAAATATTGGACAACATCACATACATTGCTCTGATTCTGTGGTAAGTAGCTAAAGCACTTGTGTTACAGAAATCAGAAACAACGACGGTACCACAACACCCAGACCCGAGGCAATATAGAAAAGTTCGTTTCCCATATTGACCCGACCGGGGATCGAACCCGGAACCTCAGAGATGGCGCGACGCCAAAGTCCGGCCCGCTCTCGGCTACGGAGGTCGGAAATAAATAAACGTTGGACACACTACTTTGATTCTGTGGTAACTTAAGCAGTTTTGTTTCAGAATACGGAAACAACAACGGTACCGTAACACCCAGACTCGAAACAATAGATAGATAGATAGATAGATAGATATTCTTTATTGCACAAAAACTTTACAGAAATAGGTTTTACAGATTGATTATAGTACAATGTATAAAAAGCTCTTTTTTTATATTTACCTGACCGGGAATGGGAAGAGTTTGAAACTTGAAATTTTCTACAGTGGTTCCTTTTATAAGATAGCGGAACTAAGACAGGTGTTTTGTAGATTTACCCCTTAAAGGGATTTAAAGTTAGTATGAAACTTTGCAGTTTTTGAAGATACTGGAATTAAATTTAGTGTGTAAGTTTTTTAAGAAAGTCCTGAAACATGTGTAAAATATATTTTTTTTACTCATCCCCTAACGGAGTAAAATTAGGTTGAAAGTTTGTAAGGAAGTTCCGTGATTTTAAAAATTATTCCAATACATGATAGGGTGACAGCGTGTGTGGGAAAACCTTGCAAAAGGCAGAACCACCCATAAAATTCGCCGATCGTACCTCATTGCCTAAGTGCCGTAAAAAATCGGTTCAACCCTCTTGATACCTAACAATGCTTGTAAAAGTTATATAAATTCATATTCATATGACGTAACATAATCCATTTAAACAAAAACTTTCCCATGTTTTCTCAAAGATTAAACTTCACCTTCGCACCGAAACTATCCTTCAAAGTTTCCATCAAATCTCGCCCAACCCTTCTTCAAGACTACCCTCGGGCCAAACCCTTGTAGGGCCCAATTAATTTTAAAATCACATCCAAAACTGGTAAGTAAGCGGCGATATGTGCCGGGGCCCAAATTGCGGGGTTCATTTGTATTCATAAACGTGGCCGATGGTTAGGCCAAATAGTCGGCTGGGTGGGGTCGTAGTGAGAGCGGAATCTTACTCTTTGCTGATCAATTTCCGATATAAGTCTTAATCAGGTCAGCCAAGCTGTTTCTTGGCCTACTAATAGTAAACCAGTACATGTGGGCACCATTTTACAGTTATATGAAACTCTGCTTCCTTTTATACACAAATTTCATTTGTTTAATTAATCAATAAATTGTACAAATATTATTATAAATTGAGCGAAGAGTGAAGAGTAGCAACTTTTCACGAAGATACCTCTGATGGATGGATTAAAATAAACTATGTTAGGTACAGTAGTATATCATATAGGTATGATGACTAATTTACTGTTTTAATAAACTTAAAACTACTGTATCATGGGAGGTTGGAGGGTCGATGTTAATGAACCAACGTCTACTGTATAAGCTTCTCTTTATTAACACATCCACATCTTATATACTAGTTTACTTATCTATAATACGTGGTCAGGGTAGAGATGCCTACGCGCATTGTATTATCTTTATCGATCACGTTTAAGACGTGATTGATAACATTCACTTATACTACACTACTAGAACCTAATTAAAATATAATACACAATGTATGAAACATTGTATGTACAAATTTGTGTTTGAAAATCGTTTTCAATTGTCATTTTGGCAATAAAAATAAGAATGTCCACTTTTAAAGGACTTTTTAAAACGCTTTACTCAAATTTAATTAGTTTTATTATATCTTTCTCCAAATTATTCGTTTTTTTGGAAAATTTTAAAATGTAGCAAATAAGAACCTATTCTAAATATCATAATATCGGACATTTTAAGAAGCTGATTTTTATTAGGTATTGGACGATTAAATAGTGGGCTCCTGGTAAGGGGTGTGGGCTCATTCCCCATCCAGGGCCAATAAATATGTTTAAGTATGAATTGTGATACCACCATAAGATCTGATTTCTATAACCCTAGTTCTTAAACCACTTACTTTAGGATCAATTTAATGTGTACATTATTGATTGATTTATTAAACAGTCAATAACATGCCCATAGTGCGGCCCCACCCCAGCCTAGTCCACAGTGGATACTCTGCTTTAATGTTGAACTGATTTGTACGCGAAATAACCCCTAATGATCTGGCCATTTCTCCAGCGGTTCTAGTGTATCCGGGGAATATCGGCTTGACCTGGAAAATATCTAGGTACTCTAGGAGCTACCTTTACCAATACAGCTCAAAAGGTGGGTTAAACTTCAGGTTTTCAGTAGCGGTGAATATCTTAAAAACTTGCCCCACTGAGAAATAGACCAAGATATCTTAAGCAAGATATCGTGATGACTAAATTTTTATATTACTTGTAGTTTTATCAGTTAAATTACAAAAAAGTACAAATAATTTTATTTTATCTTGCATATAAAAAATTGGTTTACTTAAAATTTATACAATACAATAAAGTTTAGTCCGACGTAACTTCTTGGTACGGTACAAAACTAAATAGTGACGTAACTTTACCTCGTGTTTACGTCACAATTTTGTAAAAAGTATTGGTCCACAAGCCTATTTAAATTACGCACATCGACACAATTAAGGGAACGCAAAAAAAGTAGATTTTTTTTAAATATTTTTTGCTGCTTAAGTACTCTCCTAGTGAATAGTTTTTAGGACATTCTTCTCTCTTTAAAGAGCTCTGATAAGACTTACTATAGTATTTGCCGTAATTTGCTTTTCTGTACAAAACATTTTGAATCTCAAACTATGACTGTTATTTGACAAGTCAAGTCCAAGTTTGTCAAGTCCAAATTATTATATACTAGCTGTGCCCGCGACTTCGTTCGCGTGGACTACAACCTTTCATGGATGGTTTTACCGCTTTCTCCCCTTATATTCGAAACAAAACGTAGTCTATATTTTAATCCAAGTTATGAGCTATATTTGTGCCAAATTTCATATCTCTAACTTCAAAAATAAACATTTTTCCATATAAACTTTCAAAGGTGGTATTACCCCTATCCCCTCCTTATTTTCTAAAAAAAAGTAGCCTATGTCCGTTCTTGAGATTCAACGTATACCTATACTAAATTTCATCAAAATCGGTTGAGAGGTTTAAGCAGGAAAGCGTAACAGACAGACAGACATACAGACAGACAGACAGACAGACAGAGTTACTTTCGCATTTATAATATTAGTAGGGATTAACTATAGGTATTTTTAAAACACTGATCCCCTCTTTGTAACTATGAATATTCTCAAATTGTTATTAGTATTTAACAATTATTTTGCTTCTGAAAATTAAAAAAAAATACTAAGTAAAACCTTATTTTATAAATAAGTTAGTATTTTTTAATATGATTTTTTATCTTTTGGTTTATTTAATCTTGTATGTCCATATTTCAAAGTAATGATTTATGCTGTGATTGTTTTTTAATTTATAAATACTTGAGTTAAGCTAAGTTCACAGATACTTAAAATTATAAAAAAAATATAACGAGGAATTCTACGTCATATTAAAATTTAAAATAAAAATTAACGGAAATAAACCGCCAAAACGTGGACGATACCATGGACAAAAGAACAAATAAAATAATCTCATTCAACTCAGTGGACCCAAGCACTCGACACCATAATGTACCTCAAGGTATTTGTTTGAAGTCTCAAAAGTTCGTGGCAAATATTTGTACAGGCAGTGATAAATAAGTAAATCGTCAACATTTAAGGTCATTCTAAGCCTATCAAAGTCACACCCACGCTATATTTGCCTTGCCCGCAAGCCAGAATCGAAATCAGTAAGGAACTTCTAATAATAATTATTAGGTTATAATAACCTAATTCATTGTAAACTTTGAAATAATCATCAGCTATTAAGTAGGCTTGAAAATGAACGTGCCGAAATATTTTCTCTCACACATGTACAGCCATCATCATTAGTTTGTATCCACCTCAGTACCTTGTCACATTAAAGCTCGTAAGAAAATCGTACGTCATCGCGTCGGTTAACTTAATGTGACAAGGTACTGAGTTGTATACGAATTAATGATGATGACTGTACCTACATATATTCTCTCTTTATTTACCTTCTCTAATTGGATATTAAATTTTGTCTATAGGGAAACGCACTATAAGTTAGATTCCATGTGTTAGAATATCCAAATATATGTAGGTTATCCTATCATGCGTAACATGTTAAATTTCTCTCATGGGACGACAAAAGTCCGACGCCGTTGATTGGCTGATAGCGCACTGCACTCGTATTTGCAGCCAATCAGGAGTTGTTTTGTCGATTTTGACATTTGATGTGAGCGCGATAAAATTTATTCGCATGGCGCAACCTAAGCGGCGATCAGGATCAGAAATACTTGACTATTTGACTATTGACTATTAGTCAGGAGTAATAAGTTTAAAGATGCTCGTATCTTTAATATCACCTATATTCTTTTTTAAATTTACCGTATATGGTAGATTTCAGATCGTAAAACAGCGTGTTCCCTTAACGTTAAGCGTCCAATTTAAGAATCCAAATATGATACGTAACTTTTGTTTGACATAAACTTGTTTGAAAATGACGAATTAATATTGTTCCGAGTATTACATTCACGGTGAAATATATGACTATTGAAATTCTCATACTGAACAGTATTTTATTATAACCTATTTCAAGATTGACCTCATCTCACCTGCTGTTAAGTGGTAATGAGGACCCAGCTTAAGGGCCACCAGTACAGCATAGTAAAACTGTTACTGGACTTGTCGGCCTTACATTGAAGGCTTGACCCCTGCTATTGATATAGTACCGCCCAGGAGCTCTGGAAACCTTACTCACACGCAGGAACACAACAACACCGAAGCGATTGTTATTTAGCTGCGATCTTTTGTTAAGTGGAGGTTCACCAGTTGGGCTGCTCCAGTTCGAACGATGCATCGCTATGCCCTGTCTCTCTTATAGTCTACTCTATTCCGAACAAACATAGTCAGAACTTAATAACAGCGCTACTGATTACCATTTTCCTGTACTTCTTTTTAATCTATTACGTCACCGCGTGGGCAGAATCCCATGAACATTATATAGTACAGAATTGTTTAGAAATTTGAATTAGGGACTTCCTTTAAACAAGAGGTCGGGCCTCTTGAGATATTTTCGGCTCTACACAGAATAATACCGTTGGGAAAATGTGAACGACAATTTGGAGGCACAATCTGGCTCTTTTAACACGACAGAATTAGCCTCTCTTAGTAATATCCAAGTTAATATAATAAGTGGATTATTTCACATTTGTTTTCGGGTTTTAGTTAAGCATGAAAAAAAACAGTCGTACATTTTATTTCATTGGGTGCAGTATCTCAGTACATTAGCAGGCAAAGATTGGTTGTCTGTTAAATCGGCTGACAGACGGTAATTTGACGTGAAAACGCTGAGCCAATCGTTCGAGCCGATTATGTCTCTCTCTGCCGCGCTCTCTCTTGCCGAACGTGACGATGAGCGGAATGGGACAATGACGTCATCTTTTTCGCGAACGCTGCCCGTAGTATCGAATTATTAGACGTTGTCTCGTCAAAAATATCTTTTGTAGCGGTCGACTTAACCACTACTTCATGTAACGTTCCTTCAAGAGGAGATGGAATTTTACTTCTTTTTTTTTCTATCAAAAGTTTGTTATGTATTTTTTGTTACTATGTTTTTGAATCAAATTAACCAAATCTACAAAACTCGGTTTCGTTAACCACTTAACAATAATTACGTCCACATACCCGGTGCGCTGTACGCGACAACTTTTTATTAGCCCGAAAGAAAAGCAACAATAGTGTTTTTTCACTGGAGGGTTAACAATTAACGCCGTTACGTCACAATCCAAATGATTACACGGTCCGGAAACTTTGAAGATACAGTTGAAATACGAATGCACTTTACATGATTTTTTAGCGGGTAATGCGTTACGTACCTTGTCATTCGTTCCACTGTATGCCAACAATACAGTGGTAACCAACACTGTTGGTATTTGGCGGAACAGCAGCGTAAGTCGGTCTTTTTTAAATTATGCGGTTACATAAAATTTATTTATTTCTTGTCAGACATAATAATACTGAGGCACAATTCCAGCAATTCCCAGTTCATACAAACTAAACTTACTTAAACAAATAGTATGTTATTATTTTGATTTTATTGTTTTCAGAACTGAATAAACAAAATAAAACTAAAATCGTCAAAATAAAATAGTTCTGTTACAAATAAAAAAACGCAACATAATAGTAGACACATTTAGTTCATTTTAGAATGTGCGAACAGAATAAGGGTTCGCGCATGAAAAACCCGCTAGATAGCGATACGTAGGCATGGGGTTAAACTACAACGTGATTGGTAGTAGCCAATGTCATGTAAAGACACATCACTATAACATTAAAATCACCAATCACATAGCAGTTGGACCTCACTCTCGCGTATCGTCTTCTAGAGGATTTTTCATGCGCGATTTTCATGTCTCGCCAAACTGACTGGTCTGCTCAGATAATAGGTTTGGCGACCCGGAAACCTTAAGCTTCCAATCTGCACATATTGTTTTATTGTGGTCACAGTATAACAGGCAGGTAGAAGTAAACTTTAACTTTTGGTCACGACAAGGCATTGTGTTTTTCAAAGCGCGTCCGCGATGACTGATTGACAGTCGGTTAAATTGTGCGCAACTACGATGACCCTGGTGGCACAGTTATTATGGGCCCGGATTAGATTCTGACCATGGGAGGTGCGTCTGTAGTGACTCTTTTATTTTTGATTCGGACGTATGTCACATAAGTATAAATATCCTGATTAGCTATTTTAAGTAAAGTAACTAACTAAGCTGTAAATTTTATTGATCGAATGATACCAGACCAATCGATCGATTGTCAATCGATGGCACCGATGGGTGGTAGAATGGAATCGATTGATAGTTTCTACCAGACCAATCGATCGACGTCATCTATCGAGCAGCTTGTTCATTTGTCAAAACATTTTGCAAGAAACTGATGGAATATAACCCGAGTTAATCGATCAACGTCGACCGATACCATCGACCGACAATCGATCGATTGGTTAGTCGAATAGTATATGTCGATCAATTAAAGCTACCAGACCAGTCTATCAACTTCCCCTTAAAAATAATACGATTCGCGCTCGACTTGGCGGGGGCACTGTCGTGCCCCCCGATAAATAGTCATTAACCAAGTCTTACCTGCTATCTTGAGGGGAGGCGTGACCGGTGCCGCAGCAGTAGTCGCCGTATTCGGGGGGTACACAGGATCGCAGCATTCTCGCTCCGGGAACTCGCTGCCCCCAGCCCAGGCTACTAGGAACACCAACACTCCCACCACCGTCCACACTCCGTCGAAACGCGCCCGCCGTAACATCGACGCTAGCTTCCCCCCACAGTACGCACTCGCTTTTCCCAACGCACCAAAAATTGTAATAGAACTCAAAATTGCAAAACTTAGATACGAACTCGTAACTGGAGAACACCCTGTTACCGCGTGGAACGGCGACCGAAATGGACAGGTTTTTGTACCCGCACTCACTCGCCTGCTTAACTCTTGTGCGAAAATCGAACTCGCGTTTACAACTCGACTTTTTGTTAACGAACCCGATTTTGCAATTTCAACAACCCTCCCTATCCCCACTTGTGCCTGCAGTCGCTGTGTTTCCTCCTCTTTCTTGCCCCTCTCTTTGCAGCTTTCATTTTGATTGCCGTCCTTGTTTCTCATCGGACAACTTAATTCACATTACACTTTTTTGTAACAGTTGATAAAATTCGTCTACTTAATTTTATGATATGTATTTTTTTCACTCCTTATTCGTACATAATTGACTTAGATTTTCGCTGAATTTATATTTATGTAAATGTAAATATTTGTATCTGTTTGTATCTGAAAGGAATGTTAAAAAGTCTTTAACAGAAATGATATTTGAAAAGGAAAGACGAAATGGAAGGTAACAGGAGAAAAAGTGGCGTTTAAATAATAAACCCTGTCACACACACTCGCCATCCAATTATTATTTTGTAATGTATCACCCTCGTTTTCATGATAAACTTTTAACAAAACAGAGTTTTTATGCCGTCTAATAAACTGGTACAATTTTATTATATTACTTTGAAACAAATTGCACGTGCTGAATAGTATTTTTTGAATCTATAATTAATGGAATTGATACCGACATTGTTAAACGTACTATTTGCAAACAACTCTATGTTAAATAAAAATGTTTTTTTAATAACGATTATTCGACATCAAAATGAATATAAAAATTGGTTTATTATTTTTTTATACACCTACATTGAAGTAGAAAGCTTGATTTATGAAAATATTATTTCTAAACAATTTGGTTGATATATGTATCATATAAAGAGATTGCAAACAATGATTCATATTTTTCTGTTTCGTTTAATAATGTGTTTGAAAATTTTGTACCTAAGTAAGACATATAAACTTTGAATTTTTCGTACGATATATACAAATATGAACTTACCTATCACTACACAGTTAAGTACAAAATTACACCTAGTCCTGTTCGTTCGAAACAAAATACCATCAATGATGAGAACTGAACAAATTATTTTTCCATTCTTTCTTCCGAATACTAGCCAGCGGCTTCGTGCACCCTCAGCCTAAGGCCGAAGGGGCATTAAACAAATTGAATTCCTAATATGCTATTTAACTTTTTGCCGAAAATCCCTACGCATATTACTTTTCTTCTAAAGTTCAGCTATTTAAGCGAAATTTCATTAAATGGCTGAATTTCCTGAGACCATTACATCGCCTTTATTTCAAAAGAAATAAAGACTCGGTAGATGCGATAATTTATTTTAATTGTGATGTCGGAGGACGAGAGACGTAATTCCGTTTCTTAAGGTTGTTACTTGAAGGGCCCAAGGGAGAACTATTTTATGAACAAAGTACTAATTATATCGGTAACTTTTTAGAAAGGATCAGAAGAGCTTCTGTTTCCGGAATTGTTGAAATTTGAGATTTTTAGCGAAGTTTTCTTTTTCGACAAAAGCGAGGAAAAGAAAAATGCTTGCTATTTAATAATGTGCTTAGTGTACACTTTCATTTGGGAAATCTATTAAATCTTATTGGCTTTTCGACATAGTGTTGTCTTTAAGAAAGATGCATTCTTACCAAGAACGAAACAAACAAAGGAAAAGTTTCGTTTTTGAAGATTAATCAAAAGTTTGGGATTCAAAATGGAGTTTTTATTTTATTAGAACAAATGTTTTTTTAAAGCACTTCATTTGCATCCGAAGTGAGTTGGTTGCAAATAAGGGGAAATAAATGTTGCTATAATCAATTCCGACATATACGTTTTAGGTGGTAAGCGTCCTGATATATTAATTAATTTAATTTTACTATACAATGTTATTTGTACAGTCTCAATTATAGTACGCTTGACCAGTTTGAAATGATATTATTCAAAATACTTATATACATTTACTCGAAAGTAGCGGTATATTTATATTCTAGCACAGAAAAGCCTAACTATTTTAATTACACTCGTGCGAAGCCGGGGCTATTCTAACCATGATTTCTGTATACACTTTATAATTTCATATCCGAAATACGGAAATGATTTTTAAATGAATTAGTGTGTTTAAATAAAGTAACGCTTCTTGTATATTCTTGCTTCATATTCTAAACACACATCTCAAGCAATTCCCTTGAGCGCAAAAATTTTTTTTCAACAAGCTTTTATTTACTAAGTCTATATCGCAGAAAACGTCCAACTTGAGTAGTCTCGACCAAAAATAAACTCAAAAATACAAAACTCTCAAAAGTATCCGAACCTAGTTCAAAAGACGCAAGATCAATGCCAGACATCCGAAACTTGGTAATTACCAAACTATATCGACGCGAAAATTCGCAACAAAAGTTTGAAATACTTATTAAATCATAATTACGTTAACAGACGTCAAATGATAGGTCTGCTAAGTGAAAACTCTAGTTCGACTAAAGAAGACTTTCGACTTTGCGATGTCAAATTTCTTATAAGTCTGTAGCATTTTTATTTACGATTGTTCGAATATGTGTAGGCTAGAGGACTCTCAAAGTCGATTGAGAAAATGTTAATAATTGTACATTAATAAGAAAAAATCGTACATTGTCGTATATACTTGTAGCCATTCTGATTAACGCATCAAAACTTCTATTTTACTAATATTATTTTTAGCCGTTTCAAAACGCAATTTTTATGCCAGATAGCGTGGTTTTCGTCAAGTGTTTAAAAAAAATATCTCCCTTTCACTCTCTTTAAACTGCACATGTTATACTGTCGTAAAATAAAGTTTTAATTGATAAATAGTGGTTTCTTTAAGCACTTTTTTATTTTAAACATGAAAGTGTGTTTAGTTAGCTGTGGCACATTTTATTGTACAATAATTTTGGCAGATTTACAAAATGTGGTCGCTATTTCACATCAGTATCTAGTCCCTACATAAACGTAGATAACCTTCATGCGCAATATATAATATACTACCCATGTACAAAAATTATCGTTCTTTTTCAACCTAAAAAATACAAATACTCCTACCCGAAAACAAAGGGGCATAAATATCTCATACATCCGTTACATTCAAAATCAATAGGTGAATGGTATTTTGCTTTTCCGGCACACCCACGCCGCACACTGTATATTTAATTTTATATCGATACATTTTAATAAAAAAGACTTTAAATAAAATCGATCTACTTTACGTCGAGTACAGCTATTAAAATAAACTCTGTTTTTTTATCGGATACAGTGCGGAGAGAGTCAAAATATTTTTATTCATACACATTATAATACTAATTTAGTACTACTAAATAATGCTATCCCTGGTTGCTACCTACAGAGAAGATGTTGGCAAGAAAATCAGTAGTTTTTTTACAAAAAAAAAATTTGTAAAAATAACTTTAATTTCACTAAGAGGAACAGTTTAGTTTGTCGATTGTAAAATATATATATTATAGAACATTTGCCAAAAACTTTTATCTTTATCTTAACCCAAGAACAAAAACAAATATTTAAAATAATTTAACGGGTCAAAACGCGTTTAAATTATTTTAAATGTTTAAAATGGAACGCGAAAGTCTTAAAATTTATGTAACAAAAACAAATGTTCACAGTTATTTCTAGCAACAAAGTTATGGACCCTTAAAACTAAAAACACATAATAAATAGTGAAGATTTGTATGTGATGAAATTATGAAATGTCTAACGATATTTTAGCTTTGATAATCTTTTTCGCAACCAGATTTGTTTCTTTTTTGGCCTAGTCGGTCATTTTCAATTCAGTTTTTTAAACGTAATAACTCATAACATAGAATTTAATATTATGAAGTATTTTGGTTATTTCGACTTATCTCATAGTACTCATAGTAATTTAAACGTCTGCCACAAATTAAAAGCAATACAGTTTTGAGGCTCAGAACGCTTCTTACTAGAATAAGAACTATATTAATAAACTGAGTATCTACTATCCGATAGTAGAATTTTTAATCGATATCTATTGATTGGTATACAACACTACCCAATACAATCGTAAATAAAATATGCCTTCTTCCGGTCAAGCTGCCCTTGTAATGGCTAGTGGCGCCTCAGGGGGGATATTTCGCAAATAAATAGCAAATTATACAGTCGAATACATTTGCCGGAGTGATCTGTACAAGTTCTTTTTGGTATCAACAACAGGTTAGAATCTGACAATATGAGAATTCTTGTTTTTTTTGTTATTGGATTAATTATGGTAAAGTTGATCTGATTGCCTCAATAGTACTATAGAAAAATGTATTTAATATCAATTTATGTAATTTTGTGCAATAAAGAATACATATTTACAGATAGATATACATAGTATGTTTAATTTATTATTCTTTATCTATATACATAAAAATGAATCCATATTTCTATTGGTCACGCCATCACGCGTGACCGGCTGGACCGATTTCTTTTTTTTTAACACGCTTTTATTAGCTCGGGTTGTATGTATCTATGTATGTAACGGAATCTTTGAATCTTAATTTGACCCACTTCCCGGTCTTTGATTAAGATGAAATTTTGCACACGCTCTGAGTTCTGATGACAATACATGACTAGCTAAGAAACGTCATCACAAATCCAATATGGCGGCCTCCCCAAGATGGCGAACTGACTGTTTGAAATGCACTTCCATGATATGGGTATCAAAAGAAAGGGTTTGCTGTCAGGAATACGAAAAACATAGTCACGTGATTCAAATCCAATATGGCGGGCGTCCAAGATAACGGACAGGCTATTTGAAATGCACCCCTATGATATGGGTATTAAATGAAAGGGTTTGCTGAATGGGATACGAAAAAGAATTATATAATTATTGATACATGAGAAAACTAAAAAGTAGAAAATAAAAATAATAGTTTAAAAAACTAAAAAACACGCTTTAAGCTCGCACTAAAAATTACAAAATAATTCAGACATTTAAGAAAGAAAGCGTGGAGCGTTTTGTCCAAAAAGAGTAAAGATAACATAAACGCTCCACGCTTTCTTTCTTAAATGTCTGAATTATTTTGTAATTTTTAGTGCGAGCTAAAAGCGTGTTTTTTAGTTTTTTAAACTATTATTTTTATTTGTTGTTTTGTTTTCCATTGTCTGGAGAAAAGAAAAAAAATTAAAAAATATATGTATATAATGAAATAGTTATCATTAACAACATGGACAACATCTGTCTGGTACATGATGGCTGGCACATACGTCATGCTTGTGAACAGGTGCCACCTTTGGGGACTGGTCTGCTCCAGCTTACCTCTCGAAAGTAAAAACTTACTTGAGTACTTATTTGTTTCATCACTCATCAAAACCAAAACTATATGACTTGGTCCAAAGTGTTCTACACATAGCAATAAGTTAAATACTGATATTGTAAATGATCTGCTGAGTTTCTTACCGGTGTCTTCTCGGTAGATATAGGTTCCGAACCGGAACATCATCATCAACATCATTGAATACAATGCAAAGTGATTCTACTTTGCATTGTATTCAATGACGATTCAAAAATGTTATATGTAACCTATTTGAATAAAGAAATATTTGAGTTTGAGTTTGTCCGGTCAGCTAGTTGCACAATAAAGTACAGAAATAGTTTGACCTATATCTTGTAATTTGAAGGTACGGCTACAATATAGGTGATCTTTGACTATTGGAAGTAAACATTATTAGTTAATCAATAAGCAATCAATAAAAATCAACCACATTCAGCTAAAGTTTGGTTCATTCCCTAAAAAACTTGGCCATTTTAGACATCACTTTAGGGACTGCACGCAGAACTCTCCCACGCGCGAAAGTAAAACAAAAAAAATAATGTACAGTCGGCAGAAGGTTAACACTCGCAGTTCTGAAATTAGAACTTATTCACACGAAATAAAGGCAGTGCAAAGTCCAAAGTGTACACGTATAAGTGAACACGAACAGTTGTTTAATTTCCACTATAGTAATAATCCACGCGCTCTGCACATAACAAATACTCTTCAATGCTACTCTCGGCTATAATTACTCGGCATCGCAAATATTAATGACACGTCTGGCATCGATTGCTGCCCTTGCGACCGACCGACCCGTCGATATGCGATGTGAAGCGTATGCCTGGTCGGCATATGTTAGGTACTAGCTGTTACCGACACGTTCACGGTATTTTTTACTATGAATACAATTCTAAAATAAAAACTGTATGTATGTTGCATGGCCGTACCCATTTCTCGCCATCTACTATTTCCTCTACCTTAAGGTTGTCTGGAAGAGATCACTTTCTAATTCTTAGCTTTCTATTTCTAATTTTTAGCGATAAGGCCGCCTAAATTGTACTATAATCAATCTGTAAAACCTATTTCTGTAAAGTTTTTGTGCAATAACGTATCTATCTATCTTACCAAAATTATATGTAAAAATATTAAATATTATTTCGGAATAAAAAGTATCCGATATCTTTGCATATTAACGTTGAAGAGTTACTACTGTTTCAATTGAAAAAAAATGTTGTGTTGGATAATTCATTTATCGAGGATGGCTTTATGCTATATGGCATCATGCTGCGACCAATAAATAGCGGAATATGTTGAAAAATCGGGTATAGTATGCGTAGGAAGTCGCAACAAGCTGCTATAACTCATACTTTTCTAGTATCTAGTGTAAAATACAGCTACTTGATCAAATATATATTTAAACTAGCATGTACTATTGATGTACATAGTCCACTGATGTAATGATGTAGTGATTAAAAGTGATATCCGAAATAGAACTTTAAATTTTTTTTATCCAAAGTTTTACAATTCCTGCATAAATTACGATAAAAACTTATCTTTATTTGAGAGGTTTTTAGCCATGCTTGTCCGTGGAAACTTTTCGAAGATTGCGATTCACAATACTATCAAATCATAAACTTTAACTAAACATTATGACAGTGAAATCGCCAATGCGATTCAAGAGGAAGGTTTTTATTTGCAACATAGAATAGAAAAGCTAATATTTATAAGTATTTACTTTGCATCCGTGCGAAACCGGGGCGGGTCGCTAGTTACGGTATAAAATCCGTTGTAACCGCGATGTAGTCTCTTGCTTACCATCAGGCTGGGAGGAGCCAATGTACTGTGCTATTACAAAAAAGGCAAAGTATTACGAATCCGATATCATTTCATAGTAGAAACTTTTATTTCGGTGACAGGTTGCGTCAGTAAAAGTTATGACCAGAACAAATGGCTGCCTGATGATGACAGATTACGCGCTTGTCAAAGAAAAGCAATTCCATGAACAGTTTCATTTTGGAACGGTTTAGAGATATGGCTGGTGAATTTAAGGTGCACCTAGCAGTACATAGAAATAAAGTGTCTGTTAATAGTTTTGAAAAAACCGCTTTTTACTAAATGAATATGAACATACAGTTTTTTTTACATGTTTTGTCTGTCTGCAACGTACAGGCAGGTACGTTTGTTCCTACTAATGGCTCTCCCAATGAAATGGCTGGCCCAATGTTGGACTTTTATTGGCAGGTAGCTGATGTAATAAGAAGAAACATAGGCTATTTTATTAAAGAAAAAATCTTTTGTTTTTAGAAAAAATAAATCCTGTAGTCCAAGCAATCGAAGTCGCGGGCGCAGCTAGTAAATACTAAAGACAGTATATACCATGAAATAATGAAGTCATCTGGTTCTGTCTAAGCTATATTATTTATTGCTGAAAATGATGCACCACATTCGCTGTCTTTAGAGTTTTCCCGGCAATAATTAGAATTTTTCTCGTCGTAAACACCATCCTTTGACTTCAACGAACATTTTAAAAAATAATTGTCAAAATTGGTCCAAGCGTTGTCGAGTTATGCGCTTACCAACACACTTTTGCGATTCATTTATACATCTAGCAATCCGCCCCGGCTTCGCACGGATGTAGTGTAAATCCTTAGAAATGTTAGCTTTTCTATTATTTTTTGCTAACAAAAACCTTCCTCTGGAATCATTCTATCTATTTAAAAAAACCGCATAAAAATCCGTTGCGTAGTTTTAAAGATTTAAGCGTACAAAGGGATATACGGACAGAAAAAGCGACTTTGTTTTATACTATGTAGTGATTACTCGCAGCTACATACGTAAAACATTCCAAAAATTTTCTTACCGGACGCCACAGGAGCTCATGTCACTTTAATTGCTTGTGACAAACGTTACTTCTACTCATAGTCAAAACTATTACTATTGTCTTAGTAAGAAACATAGTTACAAACCAACGTCATCGGCCGCCCTCAGTGAGGTAACATAATTTATTTCCAATCGAAGCAGGCGAATTCCCCATACCTTTTCCCCATTACCCTGTGTTCAAAGGACGATTTAGGGACTCCGAACGTAATATACTTATTCTATATCAATGTGTCAATCATGTTGACTCGGAAGATGTGTACAAGGAAAAAGTGTCATGGCGCGTTAGGCGAGACTGAAATATTTTGCTTTGCTATGCGTGCGCGAAAATAATTATGTTGACATGAAATACTGATCCGTAGCAGCTTTAGGGCGTTTATTTCCCTTTATTTAGAGCGCGTGATAAGTTGATCCGATGTCTTCTTTATTCAGTTATTGTAATTCTTAGCCTAAAAATTCGACATTATCTTTGATTTGCCTTGGTCTTATTTAAATTTGCAGTCCGCATAATTTTTTTTTATATTGCACTTCAAGATTGACCTCATCCCATCTGATATTAAGTGGTAATGAGGCCCTAGCTTAAAGGTGACAAGTACAGCATAATAAATCTAGTTACTGAACTTGTAGCCCTTAACTTGAAGGCTTGACCCCTGCTACTAACGAAGCACCCCAGAAGCTCTGGAAACCTTACTCACACGCAGTAACACAACAACATAGAAATGATTGTTATTTGGCTGCGGTCTTCTGTAAGGCGGAGGTATTTCACCAGTCGGGCTGCTCCAGTTCGAGCGATAAATCGCTATGCCCTACCTCTCTTACCTCTCTCTTTCTTTTTCTTTGGTTTATATACACCTCAGTACCTTTAACGACACCCGTTACATTTAACGACAGCATGACTAATGCCCAGTTCTAATATTTTACGAATCGTAATGTGTCAAAAATGATAATCCGTTTTTCTACGAGTCCTTTTTTTTTTTTTTTAAATATTGGACAACATCACATACATTGCTCTGATTCTGTGGTAAGTAGCTTAAGCACTTGTGTTACGGAAATCAGAAACAACGACGGTACCACAACACCCAGACCCAAGACAATATGGAAAAGTTCATTTCCCATATTGACCCGACCGGGGATCAAACCGGAACCTCAGAGATGGCGCTCGCCAAAGTCAGGCCCGCTCGCCTCTCGGCTACGGAGTCCTTGATTCTGATTTCAAATTTACTTTCCATATCAGCTGTCATCAGTCGTCCGTCAGTTGTTTTAGTTGTTGTATAATTCATTACTATCCGTAAGTATAATTCATTACAGGTCGTTTTTCAATCAATTTCAAAATGACTGAAACTTTCTTCAAACAAATTGCAGCTATATTATAAACAACCCGTTTCTGGGTTAAAGAGTGATATTAATCACTTAATGCTTATTTATTATTACTACGACCGAGGGTGACCCTTTGGTCCAGAAGTGGGCCACGATGAGGATGAGGTGGGATTATTCAATTAATATTTCATACATCTTTCTTAGGATGACATTAAATCATTAATGACACAGCACACACACACACAGATAATGTTTAAGGCTCTTTCATGGTATATTTATAAGATGTCACATCTCCAACTAAATGACTGACTGTGTTTTTAATAACAGAAACATAATTATTATGTTAATATAAGTCATTAATCTTCTGATTATTAAAATTAGAAATGTCTGTCTTTTTAATGCTTAACACAAGTGCTTTAGCTACTTACCATAGAATCAGAGCAATGTATGTGATATTGTCCAATAATTATTTATTATTTATTATTTATTTATAATTCTTACTAATTTGTATATATAACTTTAAAATGTAAATACAACTTTAATATGTAAATATAACTTTAATATGTAAATATAACTTTTTTCAGACATTTTATTTTGAAATTAATCAAGTCACTAATGAATTATTCTGCATTGTAACAGTGAAGATGCATTTTTGAAAGCAGTCCAGTAGTTATATATGTATCTTATAAGTTTATGCAAACAAAAATTATAACCCATACTAATAATTTAAGTTTTGATAATATTTACCTTCATTAATAAATTTAGTTCCTATAATCGCTCAAATTTACGAGTGTGATTCAATTTTTTTGCTCGCAAGTGGATTTATAGTTAGATCTGAATAATTACTATGTATAAGCCTATTTCTGAATTAATTCAGTTATAAAGAGTATAAATATACATTATAAAGTAAAATATTTGTTTTTTTTTAATTCATTAAAAAATATTTTTTTACAAATTAAAAATTAAACTTAAACCACTAGTTACGTCTTTTTAAATAAAAACTACAAACTTTACCCTTTAAAAATGACAACACAACAGATACGCAGACTCTCGTAGCCAACTACGACGCTCTACGAATACTCGCTACGAAGCTCGTAGTTTTCCACACAGAGCATTCGTAATGTTATTGCACTCATATTACGAGTGCAGTAAAAATGCAACAAGAAAATACAGTGAGCATATTTAAAAACCACTTCAAAAAGGACACGTGGTCATTTCATTGTTTTTATAAGAATTAAAATCTGTTAATTGGAGTTATTCCAAAATTGATAATTCGTTTTGACATTTTGAGTTTCTTGCCGGGATCTTCTCTGTAAGTTATAGTTTCGTAACTGGAGGTAGCGTCATTGATAGATAGATACACTTTATTACAGAAATTGGTTTTACAGACATATTCAAGTACAATTTAGGCGGTCTTATTGCTAGATAGCAATCTATTCTAGACAACCTTTATATGTTAACATATTATTAGAAATATTTAGACGTTTCACAAATATTATTGATATAATTTAGACGAATAAAAGAAAATTGAATTGGATCGAATTGAAATACTATTTTTCTTCAGAGGCTTGTAACGAAATGTTTTTAATCTTATTGAACACATTAAAGAAGAATGTGCTGTTAGGGTACTAGCTGATAATGTCTATTAATAAAGTAAGGTCTTGAAACCAGCATAGTTGCAGTTATTTCATCACTATTTTTAGCGTAAGTGCCTCTGCTAAACATCATTCAAAATTCAAAATCATTTATTGCAAAAACTGTGTTTCTATAGTTGGTGTTACAATAGCAGACAAAAATTACAACAGTTACCCATATCGGGTATGCAATTTCACAGAATGAGTAGTAGTTTATCTGAACTTAACTATATATTACAATAATTAAAAATTACCTTAAGGTAAACATTTCGCATACCATATACGCTATATACGTATATGGTATAATATACGCATTATAGCGTATAGTATACTGTCATTTTTCCCCTAATTATGTAAAAATATTTTGACAATGTCCAAACTGTTTTTTCTTTCGGCGGTCACAACATTATTTTCTAGACATAATTAATTTATAAAAAAGTTACAATATAAAAAACAATGGGCTAGCATAGGAATTTTGTTGTTACAGCGTGGTACTGAACAAATGATCAACATGTCTCGTTTAAAGAAAAAATACGAGTTAATAAAGTTCAAACGTTATTTTTTACTGCAAAACAACTACCCACATACGTGTACCACCGCCCTAGCCCTTTCACATGGCATTTATAATGTGCCCACATCTCAACATTTCTTTTTTATCGCTCAAATGTCACAGTTAATAAAAATAAACAGTGTATAAAATAAATTGGAGTACCCCAGCTTAGGCGGGGCTGACAACTTGGGACTTTATTTTTATGAAGTTTTGTCGTTGTTAGTAATTTTGTTTAGTGCTGACTTACGGACTAAATAAATTACTTGTACGCTGGTTTATAGCTTTTTTGATTTATTTATTTTTTAGATTTATATATCAATAGTTTTTTTTGCATCATAACTTACAATTTTAACTGAAAACCATCATAGTTTTATTATATGCTCATAATTTGTTTTGTATTTTTTTTTATGTTACACTTCAAGATTGACCTCATCCCGCCTGACGTTAAGTGGTAATGAGGTCTTGGCTTAAGAGTGACAAGTACAGCATAATAAATCTGTTACTGGACTTGTCGCCCTTACCTTGAAGGCTTGACCCCTGCTACTAATGTAGCACCCCCCAGGAGCTCTGGAAACCTAACTCACACGCAGAAACACAACAACACAGAAGTTATTGTTATTTGGCTGCGGTCTACTGTAAGGTGGAGGTATTTCACCAGTTGGGCTGCTCCAGCTCGAGCGATAAATCGCTATGCCCTACCTCTCTTAATTAGGTCAGATAATACAATATAACTAGCGGCCTACTGTGGATTTGCAATTACTTTGTCAATTGCAAACATGTTCTGGTGGATTTAAATGAAGAAGATGAAGATAAAATATACTAAACAATATTACATACATCGCTTTAATTTTCAAATAAGTAGCTAAATACCTAGCTATCTGTGATATAGGATACCGAAACAACGACCACACCCGAGATAAAATACAAAAGTTCCTTTTTTTTGAGTGTATCGATTTTTTTACTTTTTTTTCTTTATTTCTAGCCGCGGATTAATTAACCTTGTAGCAGGTAATTAAACCCTGCTTTAAATTATCAAGCCTTATCACCACCCGATAAGCCCTAAAACCACTTAACGCAATCCACGATTCATTTATAATCGTTACGATTAAGCGACCATAGATATAAATCTAATTAACATAGCATTACAACTATGACGTCGATTTATCAGCAAACGCTACCTCGTGTTATCACACTAGTAATTGTCTAGTAACTCGATAATTAGAAATCGAGTCGAGTGTAAGCCTCTTACACTGTCGCCGAGCGAACGAATACGATACGGAAATTAGTTACTTCAATTGCACCGAATGTAAAAGTTACCAAATGGGAGTAAGGGTCCGCTTTCAATTCCTGGTCAGGTCAATTTAAAAAAGCAGGGGGAAATAAGCAATCCATATTAATATTATAAATGCGAAAGAAACTCTGTCTATCCAGCTTTCACGCTTAAGCCACGAATACCCTTTGATGAATATTTTAAAGAAACAGACAAATTTCATCTCCCCTTGCAGGGCTCGAACCTACGACCTTCACGTATCGTGCGTCCTGCTCTTCAATTTTTCTGTTTCTTTCAAATATTTAAAGTTCGCAAGTGCGGCGTAAAGTACTATAAAAAATTAAAAAAAAACGATTTTGTCCAAATTTGGTATATGTATACGGACATAGACTACTTTAGGTTCTGAAAGTAGGGGGTATGGGGGTAATACCGCCCTTGAAGGTTTATATGGAAAAATTATTATTTTTTTCAATTAGAAATATGAGGCACAAATATAGCTCGAAACTTACATTACAATATGAATTGCTTTTTGTTTCGAAAATAAGGGGAAGTCGGGTAAAACCGACCATGAAATGAAGTCGCAGGCATAGCTAGTGTCATATAAATTATATGTTTTAGACTAAAATTGATGTAAATAAAATTGGACGCACACCACAGCGGAATGCCTTAGTGTAAGAGATTAGGTGGTATTTACAAAGGTGCATATCTAGATTTTTTAAATATGTGACATTGCTTGTTTTTACCATGTACTTTTTATTTAGGAAACAATAATTCCTAAATTTGCTCGGGTACTGCTGTATTGATGGTCCCAGTTAGAGTCCGTCGTCTGGTACTCGTAACACTAAGGAACACCTTCATTTGTTACCAGTTGATTAATCGTCTAGCGCATTTTATTTGCGTCATAGCGATTGTCAATGAAAACTACACCGGCTGCGTCCGTGGTCATCACTCAACGCGGTCTACTGAAAACCGGTGTCATGGCCTGCGACGTGGGCTATGAGTTGTGCTGAGCGAGGCCCATTTATTTTACTTGTCTTAGCGTTATCTACCTTGTCCAGCTGACAGGGGAAACACATGCTTCTTGTAGTTTTTTTTTGTAATTACTAAAAATATATGATAAAATTGTGTATTTGTATAGCCGTATTACGTTGACTTCAAGCAATACATGTTTCTTTATCCAAAGTAGGATTTAATCTCATTAGCAATAATAAATAAATATTTGACAACATCGCAGAAGTTGCTTTGATTCTATGGTGAGTAGCTAATTCCTTTGGGTTACAGAAATCAGAAACAAATCACCTAGACCCGAGACAATTTATAAAGAAAATTTCGATTCCATATTCTAGTCTGGGACCCGCTGTAATGCAATAATTGTAACGGAATGTTTTTATGTGAATAAAATATTTGTTTATTGACCCAGCCGGGAATTGAATCCAAGACCTGAAAGCTGGCGTGCTTTTTTTATGTGTATTTTTTTATTTATTATATAGTACCTGACTACTAGATGCATATTCTGTTTTTTAATTTAACTTTTATTATAATTTATTACAGCCAGAGCTTTAAGGCAAATGGCCTACTTTACACTCATTGAAAAGTCTTAAATGTTTATTAACACCAAAATATTTTCTGCTGTTCCCATAGCATTGCTTATTTTAAATGGCAATGGCAAAAGCTTATGAAGCACTAAAAGTATTAAATTTTAACTTAAAAATGTGACCAATGGGGACTGAAATACCACAAGATACGTTTTTTCAAAGCATAATAAGTTATTTTAGCTCAATATCGACAGTAAAACTTTAAACAACTCCTAATAAAAAATATCTACTTACTGACGCACATCCCAACTTTTCACAAATAAAGTACACAACATTATTACAAATCTTGTACTCCATGAAGTTTATAAGCAAGCCGTTTAATATTTTAATGCCCAATCTTGCGAACGAGGTTCAAGAGCAGGATTACAGTACAATTTCCATTTTAAATTCTATTTGAAAATTTAATAAGTGAGAACGGTAGAGCACTCACTTCCCGCCATTACCTCGACGTGTGGTTTGCCGCGCTTTTCAACTGTACTGTTATCTTTTTTCAAATTCTAAACGCAATGCCAGCATTTGTGACGGACGAGAAAAAAGTACAGATGTTATTTAAAGGTTTTATTAGGGCAGGTTATCATGAACACAAATAGGTCATACATTCACAGCCTTTTGAACACCATCCTTAAACTCGCACACACAACACCACGAAACAAATAAAAACAATGGATTGAGAGTGGGGAAATAATAATCCAAGCAAGGAATGCAAGTTACGCTTTTAAAAAAATCGAAAATCGCTCGCGCGTTCCAATGCGCGCCATTCGTGCGCCCGGTTCGACCGACGCGATCATACTAACGTAGTAAAGACCTGGAAAGGCTTTAGCTGCCCCAACGCCTCCCCCGCTTCCCCTTACACCCCTTTCAGCCCTCGGCCGTGGCTACTACCTCACTATGAAAACGTTCTACCCACACCATCACCATCAATCGATTGCCAACTGAAACGCTGTTGTAGCAGGGTCGAATTTCCAGCGTCAGCAAAAATGATTTTCCACCGCTAAGATTGTATGTTACGAAAAGCGAATACACACAGTCCCACGAGTCAATAGGTTGTACAATTCAAATTCATTATACACGAATCTCGACTTAATTGTGTTCGAATAAGAATTATTTTTATTTTGAACCGCTAGGGAGAGGTGACTAAAAAGACGTTTCGATGTGTGTGTGTGTGTGTTCGAATGTCCGAATTCGATTACGTTATAATTGTTATGTCCTATCCTCTAACTACCGATCTTATGAATGGCATCATAAAGTTCATTTTGAGTTTAGATGGTCCGAGTTTTCTGAATATATTGCCTGCTTTCCACAGTTCATAAGCTGGTAGTGAGCTTAGGAATCTAGCTTGGAGAATTAGTGTCATAATGAGTGGGTTTTAGAGTTCATTTTGGTTTGTTTTTCGGTGATGTGAAAAATCGAAATTTAACACCGACGTGACTAATATTAATGTTGTAGTGGATTTTGTCAAATAAGTATCATAAGCCCAGCAATTTCTTAGGGAGGTGCATTTTGATGCGGCTTATGCATTTAAAACACGAATTAGTGGATTTAGCTTATAAAGCATAGGAAAGAAGATAGGAGTGAATACAAATGCGTTTGTTAACATGTTTTAACATTTTCTTAAAACGTATTATCTAGTACTGGCGAGGGACAGCTTCAGACCGAGAGCGTTGTTTTTGTTGAAAAAATGAGTTTTTAAAACATCGATGTGAGTTCATTAGTGTAAGTATGATAGGAGGTAATCTGTACAAGTTTTATGATCTTAGGGATCTGAATTGAATTGAATATATAAAGATTTTATCTACGTTGTCACTATTTCGATAAACGACTCGACAAATACATAAGTCGACATACGACTAAAATGCAAAAAGTTTGTTTAATTTTCTATACACATGTGCTTTTTCCGCTCAAGTCTGTGTGGTTGACTGGTGGATAATGCCAATGATCATTAAATCTGCCTTTTTAAATGTATTTGTATTCTCCATGAAAGCCTAAAAAGTAAACTTTGTATAATTATTTGATAGTTTTGATGCGAGACATAAAAAAATTAATTACTTTGAAATATTTTAAGATGTGATAAATAAAAAAAAATTATAAAATTTAATTTATCAAAATAGACAGCCATCATTTTTAAAATAAATAATCATAAGCATTTCATTAAAGTCACCGTTTGCTGTTAAGGTCAATGGTTTTCTACTTTACTCTCAGTTATTTGCTTGATGCCCTTTTCAAGGAAATTCAGTGACATTAATTATTAAAAGTAAAACAACAAAATGCGCCAGACCAAATCAACTGGTCTCAACTGAAAGCACTCATAGTAACTTCATAATACAGTCGCCGTCAGATATATTAGAGCAGACAAACTGACAAAATACTTTTGAACAGTTCTATATCTAAGACTACATAAGATATGTAATTCCTTTGTGGGTTTAAGCGTTAAATTATTTAACAAGTTACCTGGAAATGTTATCCAGTTGCCCATGCACAGATTTAAGTCTCATGTAAAAAATTGTTTAGTAAAAAAGGGCTACTACAAAATTTATGATTTTTTAAATGACAAAAATGTTTGGGTCTATTATATCTTTAATTCATATACGCTTTGTATATTTTATTTAAGTACCTATCATAAGGGCACATTGTTACATTGAAAAGAGTCAGTGTCGAGATTCTTGCCTGTTCTTCTCGACATGATCAACATTCCGAACACGGCGGTAGAATACTTAATTTGTACTGACGATTCATAAGTGCTTTTATAAAGTTTACATGAATAAAGATGTTTTCTATTCTATTTTTTATTCTATTATTTTCATATATTTATTAACGGTGTAGAAATTATTAAAACAAAAGTTTTCCAGTATCACTTTCGACCCTAAATTACAACGAGATCTCATAATGCTTCCCGTATCAGTGAACTTCCTTGAGCTGAATCAGCTGCAAGAAAAAAACATAATTTGTCCTCTCGCCTCGCCTCTGGTGACCAGAATGCTGGTAAATACCTCGGCCAACGTTTAAGTCTGGCCATTCAAAGAGGCAATGTTGCTAGTATTCTGGGCACCCTAAACACTGGAGCGGACTATCTTTTGTAAATGTTTTGTATATAGGTATTGTCTTAGTTTAAATATTTTCATCTATTGTTCACGGTAAGGTTGATGATAATGGTTCACTTTATATACTGCATTAGCATTAAATCATTTCGACATCTATGTTTATAATATTAGTTGTTTAAAATAATAGGATGGTACAGAACTCATCGTCCAGCTCGATTATAAAATAAAGGCTATGCGACAAAAATACTAAACCAGAATGTGCAACACGCAGCAAACTAAAAAAGTTTGAGACTCCCAGTTCAGAACTACTTTCACCACACCTCACGGTTGATCGATCCATTCTGAAAATGCCAGAAACAAAACATGCGTGGAACATCGAGTTTCGGAACTATCAGAACTGAAATTGTTTTGCGGTGCAACATGAGAGAGCGACACGTTTGGGAGCGTTGCACAACAGACGACATCGTGGCTGGATGACACGGAATATGACGTGAGTGTGTTCAACGAACGCTGTTCAGATGTTCTACTTAAACATATCAGCTAATACCCGGTTCCGATATTTAACGATTCGTAAATTGTCAAAGATGACTATCCGTTTTTCTCTAACCGACTACGAGTCGTTGTTAATACCGTTCCATAATTTACTTTCCAAACCAGCTGTCATCAGTCGTCCGATGACCGTTTTTAGCTTACGCCTCGTATATTTATCACTCTTTTTCGGATTTATACGTACAACGGATCGTTTTTCAAATATTGAAACTGGAAATAAACCGAATACTGAAAAGGAATTAAATCCATAATATAATAGTAAATTGCAGAACGTGTTGGTAAGCGCATAAGTCAACGCACGCTTGGACCAATTCGCCAATTATTTTCTTCAAAATTCCGAGGATGGTTTTTACAGCGAGAAAATTTCGAATGAAGGCCGACAAAACCTTCACGATTCACCTTTTCCCTTGCGGGCTCGCTGCTGAGAGCCACCTCCTCTCCGCGGCCCAGCTAGGGATTCGTCTAAGCGTATCGGATGCTGGGTGGCAAGGGCAGCCTCAACGCACCGGACCACAGGATTACTGTGCACCATTCCATCGCTATTATCATTGTATTTTAGTCACTGTCGCTGCGTGTAGCACTGCTCACCACTTGAATGGCATATACTGAAGACTAGGGTCGGTTTTTCACTCCAATACATTGACAAATGCTGAGTATTTGCCTTTTCAGTGACACATTTTTATTTATCAGTTGCTGTTCTATAAATGCTACATCAGGTAACTAAATAAACTTTTCTATTTTTCTTACTTGCTACGAGTAGTTTCTATAATCTGGGGAAGAAACATAGCATACTTCACCCCTTCGCACTGTCGAGACCCATGGACCTAAGGTATCTTTTTTCTATCCCGTATTGGCAACACATGCAGAAACAAAGGCCTCAATTAATCTTGTCAGTGCAGCTTGTGGTGTTAACAATTTTTCGACATTCCGAATCTGCTTGAATTGTGATTGCTCGGTCTGCCCACAAAGTATCCACCATCTACTAGGAAGTGCTAAAATTTAAACGACCAGGAACCAAATCAAAAACTCTCCACGAAACATTCCCCAATACAAGCTGCAAATCGATTCTCGTTACAATGAGATGTATCGATAAAATCTGATACACTCGCACCTCGCTCCGGGAAATGCGACCTCGTCAGAGGAAATATGGAGGAGGAAAACTGAGCGAATAAATTGTCTCATCCGAGCGCCAGTGGAGGGGGCGGAGATTTTTTCTGGCAATTGGAAGGTGGTGGTGTCAGGCTGAACCTAATGGAAACAGGTGATTTTTTTACCAAATGCCATAAGAACTGAAGTAGTGTTGCCGTCGATTCGATTGTATATCGATTATGCAAAAGGGGCCCAAATATTCTAACAATCGATATGACAATCGATTACATCGATACCTCTCTTTATGTTATATGATCGATTAATCGATTATAATGCGTAGTCAAATACAATATAATCGATAGTATCGATAAATAAACTACTTGGAGGTGGAGTCTGGAGACCTGTACTACGGGTTTCTTCTGGAAATTCAGGCTCCAGTCTCTCACACAAGGGTTTACGCCTAAATCATGTACCTTGTTTTTTTGCGATAAATGTGCAATGTAACCTTTTTGTGAGAGAAAATGAATAAAATAATGAGTGAATGAATGATCGATATCAAGTTTTGAAGCGATACTATCGATGTAACCGATAATTGATTTGATTTGATCGATAATATCGATATTGTCGATGTAATGATGGTCAATAAATGTCTTTTCTTTCTTTCAGGGGAGTTCATTCTAACGTTACTTCACTCTTAACGAACCATTGTAACCAGTTAAACGAGCTCCACAATCCAGTCGGCAAACCCAGGTTTGACGAGCGATTACCGAAGTCGTAACAGGAGGCGAAAATACTCAGTATATTGAGTTATCTATAACCGCTCAGTGTCGAACTGAAACCGGGTCAGCCAGTCTGGGTCGAATGGTTTAAATACACAGCGATGCATCGAACTGCATCTGAACCTTAAGCAGCGGGCATAGAGACTATTTCGGTGTGCGGGTTACTTGATGAAATTCAGATTACAATAATTGCTTTAAGTTGAGAGCTAAGTTCAGAAAATACGTTAGTGTCGGCTTGGTTGGACAGTTCAATGGATAAAACCATTGGATTCAGTTCGGACGGGAGTAAATTTGATTATCCTGGCAAATATAATGGCTGGCGAGGTATTTATGTTCATAAATAGTTGTAAGGAAGTTACACCTGATGGTTTTAAAACAAATGAACCTTATTTTAATATGGTTTAAAAATGAGCACTCCAAATAACAACGGTTAAAATTCCCAAAAGTTTTAGACATTTATTTTTTCTTTAATCATGATTGATGTTACTTCTTTGCACAGTTTCCCCGAATTAGTGACGTAAGCTCTGAACTTTAATGAGGTGTATAATCAAATAGTTTAGTAATTTACCAAATAAGATACTTACAAAAAATTGCATTACAGTGGGTCCCACACTAGGAGAAGTCCTGTATCGTGGGCACCCTGTTTACGGAACATAAACCAGGGGAGCGACAGATTACATAAAATGTTTAAATCTATATTATATAAAACTATTTGAAATATAACCAAGTAACGAGAAACAAAAATTAAATATTAATCATCGATATTTATTTCTTGAAGAAAAAATGAGTTTTTAATCTATTTTGAGAGTTTAACTACATCTAAACATAATTATTGTTATTTACCAAACCCTCTTCCCTTATTTATGACTTCACAATTTTTTTGGCTGAAAAAGAAAAAGAAGAAAGAACAACATTTATAGACCACCTATGCTATATGAGTACATACATAATACAAAACAATCAACATAAAAAAAATAAGGTAACTTGGAGGTCAATTAGGTTCCATCCAATATTATGCAAATGATAGAAACTAAAACATTTATAAACCATCACAATTACTTTACATCCCTACCAATCCCTACTAACATATAAATGCGAAAGTTACTCTGTCTGTCTGTTACACTTTCCCGCTTAAACCTCTCTACCGATTTCAATGAGATTTGGTATAGCTATACGTTGAACCTCAAAAACGGATATAAGCTAATTTTTGTTGGAAAATAAGGGGGGGATGGGTGTAATACCATTTTTTAAGTTAGAGATATAAAATCTGGCACAAATATAGCTCGAAACTTGGATTAAAATATACTACTTTTTGTTTTGAATATTAGGGAAGACAGGGGTAAAACCAACCATGTACCAAAACCAAGGATGTAGTCCACGAGAAACGAAGTCGCGGGCACAGCTAGTACACAATAAAAAACAATAAACATAAAATAACGCAACTTGTCAGGTCAATTGAGGTCTACCTCAGCAAATGCTCCCACGGTATTTTAACATCGCAGCAGCGCTGGTATTCTCATAAATAGAGCTCATTTTAGAACCTAGTATTATGCAGGTGGAGTATAGCTGCAGTTATGGCCTATCACTACAAACATATTAAGTCTTTTCTTCTAATCGTCATAGCGTAAGCATGTCGTTTTCAAATCGATTATTCGAGACACCGATTATTTAACATAATCGATTTCTCGAGAAATAAATAAGAGGCTACATTTATTCTTAAGCAATATTTTGAAGCTGTGTTAAACATTAGTAGAATTTCACACCTATAAGATTACAACATTGTAACAATTTTAACAGGTGACGAATCCGGGATTTATCAATACAATCCACAAACAAAGTGTCAGTCAGTTTGTCTGTACCACATCGAACCTACGAAAGTGAAGTAATCGACAAGCGCGTGGGTTATTTTGATCGCTAGTTTTTTCCCTTTGCCGGGATTCTGGTACCGGGTTTCGAACCCAGGAACTTACGCGGTTTATCACAACATCGAAGTTGTCATTATGACACATTCTTACTGTTACCGCACCCATAAACTATCTGCATGATCCATGTTTACTGGTAGAAAATGCGTCTACTATTAAGTCCACATTTTGTGCTTTTTTTGTGTAATAAAGTTTACAAATTAAAAATAAAAATATTGTTTCTTTCTATTAATCGGCCAAACGAGACCAGAATTCAAAGAGTTTTATAACGACCAAAAATTCCGAGAACACTTCTTATATTCACCAAAAGGTTTAGATATTCGTTCAAACATTTTTGCAGTAATAACCACATTCCAATCTCTGTGACGCTTGCGGAAAATACTTCTAGGAATCGCTTACAGGAAAATCTTTTGCTGAACCTTCCCGGAATTAGAGTCTGATGAAAATCGTGAAAAAAATCTGTTGAGCAATCATCTATACTTTTTTTTTATAATGCACAATATTGACCTCATGCTCACTAGTTGTACATGTAACTTCGTTCACGTGGACTACATCCTTACATGGTCGGTTTTACCCTATCTCCCCTAATATTCGAGACAAAAACTAAATCATATATTTTTTTTGTTTATATTACACTTCAAGATTGACCTCATCTAACCTGATTCTAAGTGGTAATGAGGTCCTAGCTTAAGGGCGACAAGTACAGCATAATAAAGCTGTTACTGGACTTGTCGTCCTTACCTTGCCCCTGCTATTAATGTGTCTTCTCGCTAGATTTAGGTTCCGAACCGGCAGTGGAGTCCCTGTGCATTGTATGCAATTACGATTTGAAAATATATAACCTACATAAATATTTGCCATTGTCAAATACTTTAATTTTTTACTGGTGTGTTACTGTGAATAGTGAAAATTTAAGGCACCATTTTGATTTCACAATGGTCTCAAGGATCGAGATTCTCAATCCATACTATCGATAGGCAATCGATGGTATCGATATCTCAGAAACAGTATTATTGCGTAAAAGCAATACTATCTTTACTAACGAAAACATCGATTCATCCATAAGAATTAACAATTTATAATATTTGTAGTAATTTTTGTTCGATACTAAAAACTATCAATGCCTCGGTTCTCAGCTCAGATACGATAAATGATATAAAAACTATTTATATATCGATAGTATCGATACTATAAAAAGTTTTAATTTTTATACAAAGTCCTTTTGTTAGAACAGTCTTTATCGGATGAAACCTATCGATATTTTGGCGGTACCACCTCACAACACTACTTATCTACCATTCAGTATTTGAAAGCAGAAAAAAGCAGTTATTCTAAATAAGCAGATTTACATATTTAAACTGAAACCACTGGGAGGTACTTTTATTATTTCAAGCTTTGGTTGGCTAAGCCCGCATCTGGCAACGAAACGAAAACTAGCGGGGTCCGTAACACCCGTTTTAACTACGAATCATTCGCCCGAGCTGGTCTGCTCATAAAACGTGAAATCGGGAAAACTGAACTAACTAAACAATGTTTTGGGTAAAACTGTTTGATAACAAACGCAAAGGGAGTGGTATGATTGAACAAAATAATTTAGTGAATGCAATGCTGTTTTTAATGTTGAATGGCAACTAGGCTTCTGATGTGATGTGTGGTTTAAGGCAATTTGTGTGACAATTGATAACATACAAACAAATAAAATATGAACAACATTACAAACTTTGCTCTGATTCTATCATATGTTAAGTAGCTTAGGCACTTGTGTTACAGAAATCAGAAACAATGACAGTACCACAACAGTCAGACCAGAGACAATGTGGAATTCAAACTTTTCCATATGGTTTCAATACCCGACCGGGAATCGAACCCGAGACCCTGGAGGGGTACTCTCAAAAACGAAACGAACAAACGAAAGGTTTCGTTTTTGAAGATAATTCAAAAGTTTGGGAATGAAGACTTGGTTTATGATTTGCATAAATAATATTTTGTTTTTTGAAAACGCTTAATTTGCATTCGAAATGATTTCTTTATAAAAAATAAATAAATAAATGCGCCAGACAATCACACCTATCACCTGGTCTCAAACTAAGGTTTTCCCTTGTACTATGAGTACCAGACGACGGATACTAACTGGAGGCGTCATCCCAGCACACCCAGACTCAAGTCAATTTAGAAAAGTTCGTTTTCCAAATTGACCCGACCGGGAATCGAACCCGGGACCTTTCGCGCTTTGGCCGCGATTTTATGATTAGGAGGATTAAAACTTGCCATCCGTTGTCGGATCCGACATATTTCGTTTATGAGAGTAGACCCCCTGGCCCGCTTTCGTATCGGCTACTGAAATCGAGGTAGTTTACGAAGTTAATTATTTAATACTAGCAACCCGCCGTGGCTTTGCACGCGTTTTATCGCCGCTTCCACATTTTTCTATTGATATTTTCCTTCTATTGGTCGTAGCGAGATGTTATGAAGCCTTCATCGAAAAAATTTTTTTTTTTTATATTACTCTTCAAGATTGACTTCATCCCACCTGATGTTAAGTGGTAACGAGGTCCTAGCTTAAGAGAGACAAGTACAGCGTAATAAATCTGTTACTGAACTTGTCGCCCTTACCTTGAAGGCTTGACCCCTGCTACTAATGTAGCACCCCCCAGGAGCTCTGGAAACCTTACTCACACGCAGGAACACAACAATACAGAAGTGATTGTTATTTGGCTGCAGTCTTCTGTAAGGTGGAGGTATTTCACCAGTCGGGCTGCTCCAGTTTGAGCGATAAATTGCTCTGCCCTACCTCTCTCAATAAAAATAGACTATCTAACATAAAAATATTTTTTTCAATTCGACCCATTAGTTTCTGAGATTAGAACTTTTAAATAAACAAACAAACTGTTCATATTTATAATATTAATACAGATATTAAGTTTGATGAAAAAACACTTTTCATTAAATAAACACATGGGTGAAGGTTAAATAAACACATAACAATTTTGGATCTCAGACTACAACGGCACTTCTTAAATCTTCACACAAGCCTTATACCCGGTACCAATATTTAACGATTGGTAATGTGTCAAAAATTACCATCCGTTTTTCTCCAACCGACTACGAGTCGTTAATTCTGATTTCAAATTTACTTTCCATAGCTGTAATCAGTCGACTGCGTTTTTAGCTTACGCCTCGTATAATTTATTACTATCCGTAACCAGAACGCATCGTTTTTCAAATATTGGAACGGAGAATTATACAAATGCTACGTATCCAAACATATTTCAAGTCACAGTACTGGATTATTTATAAAGAACCCGACGCGACTAACTTAATTGGCCAAATAACTTTTATTGTGAGCTGGATAAAAGCGGTATTTCCGTGACTACATTACCTTTGGCCCTTGAACTTGATGACGTCATACGTGATAAGAAGTGGTCTGTAATTATGTGTAATATGAAGGCGGTTTGGTATGAGCGTGGGTGTAATTGAAGAGAGGCACTTGACGATATATGTGGATTTACTCGAGCGTCTTGGCTTTTTAACTAGACTACATTAATATCGCGTGGGTGTGGATGTAATTTGTCAATTAAACATAAGTGTGTTGTCTGCTTCACCTTTGCGATGATTCCATGGAGGCCACTGTTTCCATGGAGGCCAATGATTCCATGGATGCCAATGATTCAGTATGTTTTTTATCCAAGGCACAATTGAGTCTAAAGTAAATGAGAATGCTGGATAGCTAGTCAACTGAAACACTTTTAAATTCCTGCCAAAAAACGACGCCTTCATTAATTTTCTATTAAGATTGCACATACATTTTACTTATTTCTATTAATTTTTTACACTGGTTATTAAATATTTTGGTACCTAGTATGGATAGCTGTAAAGTAGGTAGATGGTAAACTGATTTGATGTACATGATATTGTTAGTCCATTACCAGAATATCTATTTTATAACGCATAAATAATAACACATATATGTAAGTATATTAAAAAATAATTGCATATTTTTGCATGGCCTTATCGTCGTCATATTATACTATTTCCTCGAATTAAAAGTTGTCAGAAAGATGTCTCATCCTTGCGATAAGACCACCTAAATTGTTCTATAATTGGTTGTAAAACAAATTTAAAGTTTTGCAAACAAGTATATATCTGTCACATAAACATAGTATTTATTTTACAAGCAGTATTATTTTTTACCAAGCGATGATTCTCACGTGACAGGTATCACCTAATGTGGGAGTCCTTGTTTCATTGTATCATTGTAAAAGCTCCAGTTTTTTGTAAATAAACGTACTTTTACATTTTTACATACGTTTAGTCATAGTTTTCTGAGGGCTTGACATCAAGCACACACACACATTCTTCCGGTTACCAAGATATTGAGCACAGCAAGACAGGTTTTCGGCAGTCCACTTTTGGCTCCCAAAACGAATGAATCCCAATTTTAATTGTCAATCTATGGCGTTTGAGTAAATCCCAAAACGTCATGTTTGATTCCCAATTTGTTTTACCGTAAAAGTGGCCAACATTGGTGTTATTAAGTAATGTATGTGCCATCAGATATGGTTGTTAATTTAAAAGTTACGAATATGGAAGTTATTAACGGCTTACTTTCCAAGGTTCAGTATAATTACAATTGTAATTCCGTCCCGATAAATTGCCGTCAAAGTGACAAATCTCATTGACATCAACCAACTTGTATATGTAACTAGCTGTACTCGCAACTTCGTTCGCGTGGACTACATCCTTTCATGGTCGGTTTTACCCCTATCACCCCTAATATTCGGAACCAAAATAGTCCATTTTGTACCAAGTTGTGAGCTATTTTTGTGCCCAATTTTATATCTTTAACTTAAAAAACGAAACGAATAAATGAAGGGTTTTGTTTTTAAAAAATAAACATTTTCCCATTTAAACTTTTTATGAGCGGTATTACTCCTATTCCCCCTTATGCTCAAAAAAAGTTTTCCGTTCTAGAGGTTCAACGTATACCTATACCAAATTTCATCAAAATCGGTTCAGTGGTTAAGGCGTGAAAGACAGACAAACAGCCAATCCGACAGACAGCAGAGTTACTTTCGCATTTATAATATTAGTATGGATGTTAACCTACTTATGTAATTATTTGTGAATGGTTAGATTTAGCATATTCGGTTGATGTAAAAGTACCTTATATTTATCTAACTTTTGTATGTGATAAGTTGTGTCATTCTATGAGCTTTTTGCTAGTATTTTTTTTTCAGTAGGTTTATGGCTCATAATGGTCGAGAAACATTAATTCGAAGGTCTGTTTTTTTTCCAGTAGGAAATAAGGCCGAGGAATATTAAAAAAAAGGTCTGGGATCATTCGACTAGTGTCTTCATGATACGTAATAAGCGAATGAAGATCAAGTACCTCCGTGGAAATTAATAAGGGGGACTAGCTGAATCACCACTCTTGCAAATATAAATTGTTGAAGCTTCGTAGGGGATGCACAATCGGGATCAATGATAGAAAGAAGAAGAGAAATCAAGCCCAGATTACAATATAGCAATTTTACTGTTTTTGTAGAGCTTGATTTGTGTTTAAATAATTTATTCTCATAAGAACTTATAAAGCGATTAGGTGCATTAAAGTATATCTATACTTAATAGTTTAAGTTTAACCACTGGTCATGTAGTCATGACCAGTGGTTCTTAGCCGGTGGTCCGTGGTCCCCGCAAGCGTCTCGAGTGGTCCTCGGATCCATTCGAATAAATATTTTCAATCGGTTTGTCCAATCACAAGAATCGCATAAAAATATCTAACAATAAACAGTAATGGAAATATACTTAGGCCTTTTTTTTGTAAATTGGAACAAGTCGCCATTCATTTACATTTAAATACTTTAAATTAACGACAAACAAATTAAACGACTTGGTGGTTTATGGTAACAGAAATTATATCAGATGGTCTCTTTTGTACATAAAGTTAAGAATCACTGTACTAGACTGACACAGCGTTTGCGAGCTGACATGAAGTCGCCCTTATAATTCTCATTTCGAATACAAGAGGATCTAAGTTCAAATCCCGGACAAAAATATACCCAACAAGCCCATCGCAGTTACAGTTAAATCAATTGTGTACCAATTTGTTTCACAACAAGTTTATTAAGGGAAAGGACTACCAAAAATTCTGAATTTAAAGGAAATACTTTTTTTAAATAAATAATTAAAAAAAAATAGTTTGATATTAGCCCTCATTCGTAGCCAGAAAGCTATAGAGCCAGGAGCACCCGAGTTTGATTTTGAAATTGTGTAATATTAACCTCACGTGACTCTTGCAGAAGTAGACTGCGCAGACTTTACCAAGAGCTTGGGTGCTATTCCATACAAAAAAGAAGCAGAAAAAGTTATAAGATCAAGCTCAAAGTGGTCACCAGCAAAAGAGAACCTACTAGATTATGGTAAGAACTGTTACTTTTAGAAATCTATCGTCACTAGCTAAGCACTTGTTTCACAGTAATCTGAGCAAAAAACGGTACCACAACACCCCAAGCCGGGACAATATAGAAAAGTTCGTTTTCCATATTGACCCGCCCGGGTATCGAACCCGGAACCTCAGAGATGGCACGATACCAAAAACCAACCCACTCGCTTTGGGCTACGAAGGCCGTTAATTAAAATAAAATAGAAACCTGAATTTAATACAATAACTTTGCTCGAAATTATCCAAGACGGCTTTGACGTATGGTCACCTCATTCCCAAATGAATCCATAAATATAATTAATGACACTCCAAAGTCATTAGCGATAATTATCGACATTTCATGCACTCGAATGGAACAGCGTATCCCTGCCCGCCCTGTCATTATTTCGTTTGTGATTTGTTGTTCCTGCTGTTTGCTGTCTATGTTTTGGGCGGATGTTTTAAAGAAGATAGTATAATTACGAGTATCTCAACAAATACGCAGACAAAATGTAATTTTTTTACAAAATATTTTATATGTAAACTAGCTGTGCCCGCGACTTCGTTCGCGTGGACTACATCCTTTCATGGTCGGTTTTACCCCTTTCTCCCCTAATATTCGAAACAAAAAGTAGTGTATATTTTAATCCAAGTTTCGAGCTATATTTGTGCAAATTTCATATATCTAACTTCAAAAATAAATTTTTTTCTATATAAACTTTCAACGGTGGTATTACCCCCATCCCCCCCTTATTTTCTAAAAAAAAGTAGCCTATGTCCGTTCTTGAGATACAGACAGACAGACAGACAGACAGAGTTACTTTCGCATTTATAATATTAGTATGGATTCAGTATTAAATTATTAAAGTTAACGTTCATCTATTCACGTAGGTATACTAAGGCCCGAGATCTCAGACAAAAAGCCCAATATAACCTAACTGACCTCTACTACAATGTCCAACCCCGGCATGCGCCCCAAAGTGACCTACAACGTATCGTGCAGCACGAATAGCACGCACACAGCCACTTAGCCACGGGTTAGGCTTTTGTTGAATTCGGTAGCAGGAAAAACTAATATTAGTAAGGTTGGAAGCGAAGAGCATTGCCTTTTAAAAGGGGGGATGCTCCCACACCGAACACATACAGGTTATAAAATAATATAAATAAATAATAAACAATCGACAACATTACATACATTGCTCTGATTCTGTGGAAAGTAGCTGAAGCACACACAGACACAAAGACGGTATAACAACATCCTATTCCGAGACAATATAGAAAAGTTCGTTTCCCATATTCACCCGACCGGGATCGAACGTGGAACCTCAGACATAGCACGACCCCAAAGACCTGCCCATTAATATACGAGGGGTGATCCAAAAGTAATTATTAATATGTTTTAATACAAGAAACAAACATAAGCTCGCAATTTTAACCATAGGCTTCGCAAAACCAGTATAACATTCGTTGGATTAAGTATAAAAATATTCAACAAGTTACCGCAAGATATTATGACTTACCCATGCATAGATTTAAGATGTATGTTAAATCATGTTTAATGAAATAAGGGTACTAAAAACTTGATGAATATTTCAATGGTAAATATACATGAACATGATGGTCTGCTCGCTCGCACACCATATTTTTAAGTTATCTAGCTCCAAATATTGTAAAGATTAGGATAACTCGATTTTATTATTTTTATAGTACTATACGCCGTACTAGCGAACTTTAAATATTAGAAACAGATTTTTTTTATCTCCCCTTGCGGTGCGGGAATTGAACCCACGACCTTCACGTATCGCGCGTGCTGCTCTTACCAACTGAGCTAACCGCAAGTTATTGTAGGCGATGAAATTTTTCTTCAGTTGGTAAGAGCAGCACGCGCGATACGTGAAGGTCGTGGGTTCAATTCCCGCACCGCAAGGGGAGATAAATTTTTTCTGTTTCTAATATTAGGATAACTGCTGAGTTTCTTGCCGGATTCTTCTCGGTAGGATTAGGTCCCGAACCGGCTGTAGCTTCAATTTTGGTTTATATTCATTTTGACGATGCATAAACGTTACTTGTAACCAACATGAATAAATGAATTGATTACGATGATTATCACCTACCAAGTCAATAGATTTAGTCCGTCTTTTCTCTTATTCAATAAATCCTTTTGAAAAAAGTCTTAACCCTCCTTAATATATTCGTAACTCACTAGCGAGTAAATTAATAACCGACTTGGTATCACATGGATTTCACAACATATTACGCGAGACGCGGTTTTTAAAAAAGTATTGTTTTTTTATGCGTTCTTTCCTTCTTTACCTAATTTCATAGAAATCTGTTCTGACTTTGCGTTAAGTTTCACAAAGAGAAAGACAGTTAGGTACTTCAGCTTTCATAATATTAGTAGGGATTCGCATGTAGGTATGTAGGTACACAATTTATTTCCCAACATCCTGCTGTTTCAGCTTCAGAATATTGTCAGTCCCTTTCAACGCTTAGATCCCACTCAACTCTTTGGCATACTTGAGTCATAGTGAGTGCTTTGATGTAAGTCAATGACTGACTGAGAGGGTATGTAGGTACTTAAAGGTTTCCTGTTTCGACGTATTCACCCACGCAACAAAACGAGTATTCTGGTAGATTTCTTGGAAATATAAATTATTAATTAGGTCCGACTCGACGTTGCACGGGTAGATTATTTTTTATGTTTGGTTTTAATATTGGAATTCCAAAAATAATCTCTGCTTTTTATTTAATTTTGTAAAGCCTTTGTCATTGAGTGATATTGAGCTTATTTAACGGTAAAATAATTGTTGATATCGGTCCGATAGTTTGTAGTTCATTCGTTATATACAGCACATGTCCTAGTATACATAATTATCAAATTAGTTAAAAATGAATTTATCAATAAAAAAATAAATGCTTCAGAAATGTTTTTCTAAAAAGATTATTTTTTATCTGGTAGATATTATATGATAAATTATTCTACCAGTAAAATGCTTTGATAGGGTCGTTTCCGAAAAATGACCCAACATTAAACGAGAATCAAACTCAGAACCGTTCGCGCATTGGGTGCCCGTCCCATCTTAGCCGCCAACACTACAACGTCGTCAATTTAACACTGTTTTAAAAAGTTCGAATAAAGATTATGGAAATTACACAAACATACTTTATACCATACAAAATTGTGGAGTTTTCTGTAGATTCCCTAAATTTTCTCAGGATATTATTTGTGGACCAAATTGACTTTAAAAAATATAATCAAACGTCAACATCATTAGGGTTAAGGAAACACAAATATAATTAAAATCGAAGATCCTTTTTAGATGTCAATCGAACAACTAATACAACGAGATTTTACTATATAATTATTTGAAACGAAGTAGCAAAAAGCTATTTACGTCTGTCTTACGAATTTGTCCGGGAATAAATAATTTATAACAGATCGCTATCCAGAGCAGTCGCAAACGGGAGCTAAGTTTATATGTAATTTAAAGACAAACATATACTTCGGGAGTTTCACAAACACACCAATTGCAAGTTAGGTGAGTTTTCCTAAAGTTGGATCAAACTTCATTCGTTCGGGTTCGCGGTAAAAACGGGAAACAATTCTTCAAATCACAGGCAAAAAATCAAAAGGAATTCCCACCTCGTACAATGGTACAGTAAAGTGGACAACAGTAAGGTACATACTGTGTATTTAAATTTAAACTAGGCACAGCTATTTTATTGAAAACTAGCTGTGCCCGCGACTTCGTTCGCGTGGACTACATACATACTTTCACGGTTTTTTCCCCCATCCCCCCTTATTTTCAGACAGACAAAGTTACTTTCGCATTTATAATATTAGTATGGATGCTTCGAAACTATTTTAAAGTCAGCGTGTTGATAAGTAAAATTATGATGTCATACATTGCTTTCTTTATATACCTAAAATCCATGAAAAATGATGCGATCGCGTTGGCATTATTATTCTCGAAATCTGTTTATATGCTGCAGGTGGGTAAACTAAAATTAATCGCTTTAATATTCTTTATTTTTGAGAGGTAAGCTGGAGCAGACCATTCTCCAAAGGCGGCATCTGTTCACAAGCACGACGTACATATAAGGGTTTTTTTACTAGTGAACTGATGATAGCCGCAGATGGCCTTTTCATCTTCCCCGGACTTTCGGTGGAGCGGAGAGTTCACACCCCAAAAATATCAACAACTGCAAGAGGGCGCCCCATGGTATGGCTCAGCTCATGCCGTTTTGGTAGTCTCACCTGCTTTGGAGGGTAGAAGCGTCCTGACACGTACCGGTATCACGAAAGAAGCCCAACTGCTAGGAGGGTCGCGACTCGCGTTCTGATTGACGACGACAGTTATTTGCTGTCACGAGCTGTTTAGCTTTAGCTATGGCGACCGTGATGGCATCGTCAGGGCCTAGGAGGACGTTCTTAGACCTATGGGGATGGACTACAAGAGAGAATAAATAAATAAATAATAATAATAATAAATAAATATTGGACAACATCACATACATTGCTCTGATTCTGTGGTAAGTAGCTAAAGCACTTGTGTTACAGAAATCAGAAACAACGAAGGTACCACAACACCCAGACCCGAGACAATACAGAAAAGTTCGTTTCCCATATTGACCCGACCGGGGATCGAACCCGGAACCTCTGAGATGGCGCGACGCCAAAGTCCGGCACGCTCGCCTCTCGGCCACGGAGGTCGTCAGAATATTAAAGATATTGTATTTGTATCTCTTTGTTTCTTCCCAATCAAGCTCACTGTTCTGATTTCTTCACTGTACCAGTCGGCAGCGCAGTGGCGTGCTACAAAGGAAAACCACCTTATTATAAGCCCAACGCTTGTTCTCAAAAGTAAGTATTTTTTTACTAGGGAATAAAAGCTCCCTAGCTTGAGCTTTCCTAGAGGTGGCTTTGCGCATACAACGCGGAAATTTCTCTTATTGTTTATTTTTGTTACATTTTCCTTGTCATACGAAGTACGTACTTCCATGTTCTAAATACATGTTACAAACATGTTACATGTTTACCTACTTGAGCAAAATAAATCGCAACATATAGAACCTTCAAGTTTAAGATTTAAAAAAATACACTATTATTATTTACACGAAGAAGGATTTCTACCTTCATTGAAACAATATTAGTGTAAATTTATCTACTCTACAGGTTTCAGAAATAATTTCACAAACAAGGATGCTACATTAAAATTGACATACTTTTTATTAATAAACAGATCATCATCAAGCAAGCCCGCGTGCAAAACTTAGTGTACTCGTATGTGTACGATCTCGGTGGCATAGTGGCTAAGATAGGCGCCCAAAACTCGAACTATGCAGAATTCGAATCTCTTTCAAGTCAATTTAAAATACGTATCTACTTATTTGAATTGACTTGGATTTTGGTATGCTTAGTTGCGTCATTTTTAGCTTACGGCTCGTACAATTTATTACTTTTAGATGGACGTACCTATTGATTGTAAAAAAAAAATCAAAATCGGTTCACAAACCACGGAGTCATGCCCGAATACACATAAAAATATATGTATTTATACGGTCAAATTGAGCACCTCCTCCTTTTTTGAAGTCGGTTAAAAATACTGGTGATGATACCCAGCATCAAAGTTCTGTGGTGTGCCAACGTCAAATTTTCGAAAAAGACTGCAAAGTAGTGACGTCATGCCAAACTTTTATTTTAGTAAATTATAGTTTATGTGATAAAAGAAAAAATATGTGATACCTATATATATTTTTCTTTTATCACATAATATTTTTTGATAATCTAACTGTTCAACAGTATTTAAGTCATCTATCAAAGCCTCGTGCTTTACGGCCTCGATAAATGAACTATGTAACCCAAAAAGATAATTTTAATTCGAACTACTAATTCTTTAGATTCGTTCAAACATACAAATTCTTCAGCTTCATAATATAAGTACAGATATATTAGTGTAATGACCAAAATGTTCTTTCACACATTCCCGTTTTTGCGAAACATGGCCCGACGTTTCAGGGCGTCTTCAAAGAGAGAATGTCGGGTCCATTTACAAACGCCCTTGTCTCAACCCACCCCGGATAAACCCTTTAAATAGTTAATTCTCAGCCGAACGGTTTAAATCGGGCATAACTCGACCCAGATTGACTTCAAATGGGGGCTGTAACTGTCTAAGTTAATTACCTAATCTGTAGGGTAGCCGCGAGATGGAGTCATTTTTCTCTATAGATTATATACAATTTATATCCTCTTTGTTTAATGGAAGGCTGTTTCCCACAACTTCGCTCGCGTTTCAATAAAAAAAATTATACTAGACATTTTCATCAATACTAATGTTATACAACTTTTCAGCTTTAAAATGATAGTAGATGTAGATAATAATGTTATTTTATATTGCACCTAAAGAATTACCCCATTTCACCAGATGTAAAGTAGTAATGAGGTCCTGACTTAAGGGTGAAAAGAACAAATTGAAATTAATTTTTTTTTAATATTTATTAGTGGACTTGTCGCCCTCACCTTGAAGGCTTGACCCCTGCTACTAATGTACCACCCCCCAAGAGCTCTGGAAACCTTTTTCAGACGCAGGAACACAACAACATCGAAGTATTTGTTATTTGGTTGCGATCTTCTGTAAGCTCAAGCGATGAATCGCTACCTCGTTTAAAAAATAAAATTCATATTTTAATATGAATAATCGCTTTCACACCGGCAATGGGACAATACTTAAGCAAAAAACTAAAGACGTCAAAATTTCCACCACATTGATCAATTTAACACCTCAAGCGCCTATCATTCAATGTAAGGTTAAATGCTCTAGTACAAAGTACCAATTAAAGGCGATGAAACAGATAGGGTGTTCGAAGCATGTCGTGATTACAGGCTTCAGTGTAGCCGGCGTGACTGCAGCTAGATCGTTGCATAGATAAGACGAGGCTGATTATTTACACTATTGTAGTATCTAGTGGCTACAACTGCAATGGTTTTCATGCACTGGATTTCGGTTTTATCTATTTCATGTCCAAATGCAGTGTTAAAACCCATCGTAATTAAGTTAACGTTTAAAAATTAGCCCGGTAGATTTTTTAGTCCATGACGCCTTCTTTAAATACTTGGAAGAAACAGAAAATATTTGTCACTCCTTGCACTGATGGATTTCAATTTTTCAATCCAAAACTCTCATGTATCACTATACGAAATTTGGCAACCGCTACTGTGGAATAAAATTCAAAAGTATTTCACAATTTATAACAATATAATAATTTTAAATAACAGCATGACTAGAAAGAAGATCGTTATTTTAAACAGAAGTACCAAACCATCTTAATTCTAATGAGATCGATTAAAGACTAGTATCAAAATTAGTAATACCAACATTAGCATCAGCATCCAACAAGTGGCAATCTTCGAAATCGCTACGTTTCTCGACTACTTTATCAAAATTATTCTTGCAAAGGAAATCGTTGTCACACACAAACTCATTCCGACCGTCTTCAATCATTCCTTCTTCGAAACTGGTATCTCTAAACCTCTTATCGCCTTCACTGTGATAGTTCTGATACCTCTCGATACCGAAATCCGGTGAAATCGTTTGGCCTTCATTAACTTCCTTGCCTAGTATATCTTCGGCTTCAATGGTTGCTTGTACCGTAGCACCAGATATGTCGCTAAAACTAACTCTTCCCTCATTTTTGACGTCATACTTCAACTCTGCCATGTCAATGTTCTCCCTATTCTCAAGCAATGGTTTCAGGTTCATCAGGTTAAAGTTAGGTATCATTCTGGCGTCCCAATGCGTTTGTACTGCATCTGATGTGTCCAAGTCTAGTTGGACATCTTCTCCGATTTTCTTAAAGCTTCCAAGGTTGTACTGGAGCGGTATCGAGAAAGATGGGAGCTCCATCTGAGGGTTCTGTCTGGTGGGCAAGGCGGATATGTGGATGGCTGGAGCTGGCTGCTTCTTCGATGTGTAACTATGGTTCGATGTGTCCGCTATATTTACCATTTGTGTTGACGACACTGAAAGGTAAGCAATAGTATGTTAGATCGAACGTTAAACAACACATCATCTACTGATAGAAATTAATTTGTTTAGTGCCTCACGTTACCCATAAACGAACTATCTGCATGACCCAACGGTTGACTGATAGAGAATGCTCCTAGCATTAAGTCCACCTTTTGTACTTTTTTGTGCAATAAAGTTTTTAAGTAAAATAAATAAATATGGGAGGAGATGAAAATATTCGGTTTTATTTTTAAAGAAACCGTTTCGGTAAATAAAATGTACGAACAAATAAAATCCTTTTACTTTAAGTAAGTTTTAAAAAAATAAAAAAATAGGAAAAATATGAGGATAGTACGGGTGCGTACAAATGGGCCGCTAAAAACAGAATATAAGAACTATTTCAATCAGTTCTTTCATTCTTGATTATGACAGTTTTCAGGTTTCGTACAAACTTAAAATAAAGTTGACCACTCACCCGGTATAGTGATGAAGTCCCTCATCTCCATCGCGAGGGCGGACGGCGATCTTTCCTCTGGTGACCTAGCACCCCGAGGGTAAGTCTCGCAGCCTGCCTTCTGCTGCTTTCGCCACTTGGCTCTCCTATTCTGGAACCATACCTAGACATAAAACACAACAGTGAATTTACACAATTTCAAAACGAAATCACAGCAACTTTTTAAGGACCCACAAGATTTCTTTAGTTCTTTTCTGATCTAGGAAATGCTTGTGAGTAAGGTTTATCGCAAATAAAGCTGACTAATGCCGCACCCACAGTACGAAAATGTTTTTTAACGAAATAAATAAATAGATACTGGATAACATCACATACATTGCTTTGTCTTTGAAGTAGCTTAAGCACTTGTGTTACAGAAATCAGAAACAACGACATCACCTCTTGTTGAAATCCTATCTAAAGAGATACTTGACGATCTTCGTAGACTTTGGCGTCGCGCCCTCTTTGTGGTCCCGGGTTAGATCCCTGGACGGGTTAATATGGGAAACGAACTTTTCTATAGAAAAGTTACCACAAAGAGGGCGCGACGCCAAAATCTACGGAGGTCGTCAAGTATCTCTTTAGATAGGATTTCAAATATATCACTGTGCACTACCTGAACTCTTGCCTCCGTCAGATCTATTCTCATGGCCAGTTCTTCTCTGAAAAACACGTCAGGGTAATGTGTCTTGTGGAATGCTGCTTCCAGTTGCTCCAGCTGCACATTGGAGAACGTGGTTCTGCAACAAACGTGGCTTATGAATAGAGTACTTACCCTTATTCTTGATTAATAGATCTTGGTAAATATTACCAAATCACTACATTATTGCGAGTACTAGATACGTGATATCGATAGGCAATTAATTAAAGAATTTATCTTCTGGATGATGAACGCAGGGACAGATATTGCATGTTAAAAGAGTTTTAATAGTTTGACTTCAATTCAATTGAGATGTCAATTTTTATGTCATTATTCATCACCAAGACCTCCTTAGAAGATTTGACGACCTCCGTAGCCGAGAGGCGAGCGTGCCGGACTTTGGCGTCACGCCATCTCTGAGGTCCCGGGTTCGATCCCCGGTCGGGTCAATATGGGAAACGAACTTTTCTGTATTGTCTCGGGTGTGGATGTTGTGGTACCGTCGTTGTTTCTGATTTTTGTAACACAAGTGCTTTAGCTACTTACTTACCACAGAATCAGAGTAGTGTATGTGATGTTGTCCAATATTTATTTATTTATTGTTTATTTAAGACAAGTACTCATATTATTCATTAATAACGTTATTAAAATCCGACATTTATCGTTTTATCAACGACTTAGGATTTTACAATGGAACTCATACATATTTGTGGTCTTTTGAGCCGGATGATGAAAATAAAGTAAGAGATGCACCTGGGTGATAGAAAACACTTATTTTGGCTTTTATAATTATGTACATACAAGGCAAATAAAGTTTTAATCATCACATATTTTAAACCGCTAAATAATTTTGATTTTAGATATTGTTCACTCTTTCACGCAAAACTACTCATATAGATCAACGCATAGAGAATTCAAAAGTATATGAATAGACATGATATTCAATTGGCAAAAAGAAACTTTTTAATAAGAACTAACTCGAACGAAGTCGCAGGCAACACCTAGTGCTACAAATCTTGTCTTACCTATAACGCCTTTGTTTCCGTTTCGGTAGATCCCCTTTGGTATCTAAAATAATAAAGAAAAACTATCATTTACATTTTAATTTTCTTAGCATTAGTTATCTCAGAAGACAAGTAGGTCATAAGGACTTCAAGGGTCGACCTCGCGTGGAGTGAGTAATGATATAATAAGAATAAATAACGAGAAACGAATACAGAGTAATACAGCAATAAAAGAGCTATTGCTAGTTACTCATCAGTCAACCTTAATTATTTATTTATTCAAACTATTGTAAGGAACGTATTTTCTTTACTAAAAGTGGAAATACTTCCGCCGAGCTAGGTGTTATCTGCTCGGGAACCAAGGTCCAACTACCAATCTCCCTCTACCTCTCCGTCATCATCAGGCGACCACTGAAAACCAGCGTCGTGGTGCCATGCATTGGTATCACGGCATAATGCTGAGATGGTTGCCTTTTTAGCACACTATTAGGGTAAGCAGAATTAGATGTAAGCTGTTACCTGTTTAGTTTCATTTGTAGCTCTAAAATAATTCCTTGTAACATTGTTTTTTTTTTATATCGTTTTTTGTGTGCTGAATAAATAAATACTTTCAAATACTTTCAATCTTGGTGGCAACTACCAATGTAGGATCGATGTATTGATTGGATAATCGTGCATTACGTATGGAGTGTTGCTTACTACGCCAATTCTGCTGACGCTGTATTTGTGCCGACTTGTAGGTAATGTCATAAGTCGGCACACTTCTCACAACTAATAGTATAATTCCAAAGCTAGCTGATTAGCCCAATTTGAAGAGCAGCATACACGTTATGTGAATATAGTGGGTTCGAATCCCATATAGCAGGGGAAGATCATTTTTATCTGTTTCTTTAAAATATGAAAAGCTCCTTAGTACGTCGTGAAATTCTTTCAACAAATCTAAAAATCGATTTTTATATGTGGAACGTCCCTAGTTTAAATTTTCTATTGTAAATGTAGAATATGGTTGTCTTACTTGACTTTGGGGAGTACTCCTCATCGTCTTCGTACTGATGATGTTCCACTGGTTCCTCAGCAGTCTCAGCAGTGGCTGTGTAGGTCTCCGTACTTTCTCCATCATTTCGTTCACATAGTACCGACCCTGGACCTAATCTGTAAAAGAACAAGACGTCAATTAGTTTAAGCCATGAAAATTGCAATAAATTTAACATATAACGAATTAGTGACGTTAACACACCCTTTCAGTCGACTTTAATGAGCTGTATTTATTTTTGTGCCCACTCATAGTCGACACAAATACAGCGTCAGCCAAATTGTCATAGTAAACAACGCTACATACGTAATACACGATTACTCAATCAACATATCACACTGCATATATATCGATCCTACATCGCGAAGTTAAAGTTATCGTCGCCAACAACTATATGTATATACAACAAACCAAGAATGGCAGTCGGACCTTAGGCTTCGAGCAGATAACACCTAGCTCGGCGAAAGTACTTTCATTTACATTTACAATATTACAGTTTATTTTTTTAATCAAGTATATTTTTTTATTGTAATTTGAAAATGTAATCGACGGACAAAGTACGAGTAGGATCATTGTTTTTATTAGTCATCCACATTCATGAATCAAAAATGCGAAAAGTAATAAAACAATTCCGTCCCTCTCAACCGTTCACATTCTCATAAACAATCACAAACTTAATTTACGTAAAACGAGCAAGCTTTTCATAAAACATCATTACAAGAGTTGGAATGTTAGCTTTGGACGTGTACTTATGCAATCCGTAGCTCGTAGCAGTGTTCGTAGCTACGTAGCAACCTAGCTACGTAGCGAGGTCTACGTAGATAGATAGTTACGCAACGCAACCGCAACGGAAACTGGTCTTCATTGCTAGTTAACCCTCCACTTTAGGGATATCCATTTATTTTGGATACAACTAATTGACTCTATAGTTGCCATTCGATTAAAAGTCACAATTATTTTTTATTTTTGACGACCTCGGTGGCGCAGTGGCTAAGGTAGGCGGCCAAAGCGCGAAAGATCCCGGGTTCGATTCCCGGTCGGGTTAATTTGGAAAACGAACTTTTCTTAATTGACTTGAGTCTGGGTGTGCTGGGATGACGCCCCCAGTTAGTACGTTGTCTGGTACTCATAGTACAAGGGAAAACCTTAGTTTGAGACCAGGTGATTGGTGTGATTGTCTGGCGCATTTATTTATTTTTATTTATTCAATGTATCGATGAACTTAAAATAATATCGAATTTCTTATAAACCCGTACCTTGAACCTTACGTACTTTAAATATTGGACTGAAAACATTTTTGCTCTAATTTTATGGTAAAAAGCTAAAGCACTTGTTTTACAGAAATCAAAAACAACGACGGTACTTACCATAGCACACAGACCTAAGAAAAAATGCAAATGTTTTTCGTGTTGACCCGGCTGGAAATCGAAACTGGGATCTTTGAGATGTTGCAATGCCAAAGTACAGCCTATTCAACACAAGTCATCAAATATGAAGAGTTACAAGAATCATTTTAGGTGAGACTATAGCTATAAAGATATTAAACTATGATACATTTAAGAGAGGTGGGGCATAGCGATTTATCGGTCGAACTGGAGCTCGACTGGTGAAATACCTCCACCTTACAGAAGACCGCAGCCAAATAACAATCACACCGGTGTTGTTGTGTTCCTGCGTGTGAGTAAGGTTTCCAGAGCTCCTGGGAGGTGCTACATTAGTATCAGGGGTCAAGCCTTCAAGGTAAGGGCGACTAGTCCAGTAACATATTTATTATGCTGTACTTGTCACCCTTAAGCTAGGACCTCATTACCACTTAACATCAGGTGGGATGAGGTCAATGTTGAAGTGCAATATAAAAAAAATATATAGCTATAAATATGTTATACTTACTACAAGATATTAAGCTATATTAATACTGTTTTTTTTGTAATTATCATGTGCAGGAACTAGGGTCTACATGCATATCAATTGTTAACCCTTTACTCACCCATTGAATAGATTCGGTATGCTGTAGCAAAAGCTAGTAGTAGGTGACACGTCATCATTCAAAATGGCCGCCGAGTCGAAGCCGGCTGCGGTGGCGCCGCCCTCGCGGCCGTCCAGCGACTCTTCCATTTTTGGAGCTGTTGCTCAGAAAAAGGAAAAACTAAGTAGGGAACGAAATCGAACCACAATACATTCTCAAAAACATTTATAAATACGCAGACAATATACCACAAGCATGTTTATTTGTATATCTATGAGTTTATATATGTTTATTGTGCTATACTATGAATATAATTCTAAAATAAAAACCGTATTTATGTTTCCTCTACCTTAAGGTTGACTGGAAGAGATCGCTTTCTAGCGATAAGACCGCCTTTATTGTACTATATTCAATCTGCATAACCTATTTCTGTAAAGTTTTTGTGCAATAAAGTATATCTATTTATCTACCACAAATGCTCTTCAAACCAATGTGCAACCGGTCCCGTTATCCCATAACCACAAATATTAGAAATTATTTCGATACGGTAAGTTTATGTTTTGTCTCTGTCTAAACAAAAAAAAAAGCGTAGTTTTCCCTTTTTTGAATTAAACTAGCGGCGCAACGCGGCTTCGCACATTATCCCAGTTTCTTACCACATTTTCAACTGAGTCTTCATATTGGTCGCAGTGTGATTTAATAAAGCCTAAAGTCTCCCTCGATGAGTTGACTATTCAACACAAAAATATTTATTCAAATTAAACCTGTAATTTTCGCGATTAGCGCGTTTAAACAAACAAACTCTTCAGCTTTCTAGATGGCAGCATACATACAATTGAACATGACAGGATACAATAAAGGAACATACGGGGACAGCATGCGTGCAACGCCGCGACGGTTAACTAGTCATAAGATACAAACCCAGAATAAAACGTCATATATATAATCTATATCTTGCAAAAATGTCTCATACATAAAAAATGTATGAGACATTTTTTGCAAGTTCACAACCGTTAAATCGTCTGTTTCCAAGTAAAGCTGCTGCAATTTCTTAATAAAATTAAAATTAAAGACAGCTCCCTATATGATTTTGGTTTAGATGAGCGTACCCCAGAACATATTTTCTTTGACTGTTTTTATCTAAAAAAGTCCGTTCATCAACGATTTTTTGGAGGTACTGAAGGATCCGTCTACTTAATTATTTCATGCCAGCTGTTGCCTACTTGCTCGCGTTATCTCGGGATTTAAAATGTCCTAAATGATATTTTAGTATCTATTATTGCGCTACAAAATTTCATACAAATCGAAACGCCCGAAAGAGCAACATCTATTTATCCTTACTTTCGCATTTACAATATAAGTAGGATGAAAAGGCCGTAACACAAATTGAAAACATATTACGAATGTTAAAGCAAATGTTTACTGATGCCTTGACCCTCCCGTTTCCAGAAACGTGGAATTATACATTCCTCTGGAAACATAATAGCCCTGGGGGTGATTGACCGCGCATAACTTACCGCGACGACGGCAGCAGGAACTTAAATTGAATTAAATGCCTATAATTTAGTTAAGTTTATTAAATTACCACTAAATGAGGATCATCTGTACCGTTATTTCTGTTACTTTCATGGAACAGTTTGCTTGGTGCCACTGCCTAGTTGTCATGGGTTTGCCGCCAATTTTGACAGTTATACCAAAATGGCGGCGTGTTGGAAAAGTTTTTATAGTTGCGTTCAGTGAAGTTTGTGATTTTAAGGAGTTTATTAGCAAGGTGGTTATTTTTCGCGCCAATTTTCGACGTCTGCAGATAGAATGGCGGAGTGCCGTAAAAGTTTTGTGCTTATGGGTTGTGCTAAAAGAGTTGGCTTGGTGGAATCAATTTGTGCGAGGATATCAAATACGGAAGTTATTTATGATTACATTTCAGTGGGTAGGAAATATGAATGATGAAAAGTGAGTATGAAAATAGATGAAATAATCGATTACATGGACAGTGTTTAGTATTTTTAAACTAATGTGTTTTAATAGTGAGCGTAGGTGTTCAGAATTATGAATTAAAATTATAATAAAGAGATGTTAAAAAAAGAAAGGAATATTGTCAGTAAGTTTACGTTTAGATACCAAGTATGAATAAGAGATGGAAGGAAATGGGGAAAAATAATGTTCGGTCCGATTTAGTGATTTTTATTTATGTTTTTGTGAAGTTTAGTATTTAAATTTACTGTTGATTTGTACAAGAATTTTTAATAGTGAGTGATTTAAAAAAATACCGTTTGCATTTTGCCATTAAAATCGGGTGTCAAGCCACTTGGCCAAGTGAATAACTTGTTACTGACACGATTGTACCTTGAAACAAGCTTAAACTGGAAATTGTTTTCCATGAAATCCAGAAATGCTATAAGCACAAAGCACCCGACTTATATCGTGAAGTTGTATCAATATTCATGTGATACTGGCAGAGGTAGACTGTGTTATAAAACTTAGTTGCCATTAAAATAAAAAGAAGAAAACAAAAATCAAATAAAATAAATGAAAACGAATTCGTGCTTTACTAGTTTTCGAATATTTAACAAAGATAAGCCTTCTAAAGTTTTGGCGGTCACAAAAAAAGTTAAGCTCCCTAAATTGAGGTGAGTTTTGACAGTTTGACAGATATCTGGGTGTCGGGTAAAGTTTGAGCGGTTTCTTTTATCGTTTAGGGGTCGAGTTAAGAAATTCATTGTTAAAGTATCATTTTGTCTATTTGATTTGAGTTATACCCTAATCGGTTTCTGGAATTTGATATGAAGAGGGTTTATTTAATGTGTTAAACAAAGCTCATAAAAGTTGCAAAACATTACAATTTTTAATTGTAAAATAAAATTAAAAGATAATTTATAAATACCCTCATAAAATACTTGCAAATTTACATACACAAGACGTGATTACTAAATAAAATAAGTGTCGACGTCGGTAATTTGGAAATAAATAAAATAGATTTTAGAACTAGCATTCTTTCCTGTCTTCAAGAAATCGTACTTACTACTAAAGTTTTTACTAAGCTTTATTTTATGCAATTTATTAAGTAATGATGCTGTTATTTTTTTCCTCCCTGATGCTTGCTACCACGCTTTATCTTCTTCATCAATCCTTCGGGGAAGCAGAAGGCTCTCGCCCCGCATTTGATATTATAATTTTTAAACCCTTGAACAAGAAACGCATGGCAGCAATCCAATAAAATTATTTCACTTAAGTAGTAATGTATTCAGAGAAGTAAAAATAATGTTTAGCTACTTCAAAACAAAACTTGACTTCACTATAATTTTAGCACTTTTCTGCCTCACCACAACTGCTACTTCAGTCGCATAAAAACTAAATAAACAAATAAAAACCCTTACCTCTCAAATACGGTCTCCCATCAATCGCTTGTTTCCAAATTTCGTCGGAATAAAATAAAAAAAAACAACAGTCGAAGGCTGCAGCTGTTGTCACGTGGTCAGAGGTACTGAACCGGTCACCTGCCCGCCCGCTGCCGGCCGTAGAACAGGAGAATCTGTAGAGTCGCCTTTGTACGTTAGATTTTTTAACAAATAAAAAATGTCTTCCACGATCAGGGGTGCTCAAACTCAAACTGAAATATTTCTTTATTCAAGTAGGTTATTTATACAATCCTTTTGAATCGTCGTTAATGCAAAGTGATTCTACTGCTGGTTCTGAACCTATATCTTCCGAGAGAACAAGTGAAACTCAGTAGATTCGTTACAGTAGCAGTATCTAACTTATAGCTATGTATAGCTCACTTAGGACCAAGTCATATAGCTTTATTTTGAAATAATTACGAGTAAATACTCAAGTAAGTATTTACTTATGAGAGGTAAGCTGGTGACACCTGTTCACGAGCATGACTTATGTGCCGGCCAATCGCTTTACTCAACCGGTCTAAAACCGATGAGGAAGCTAGGAACTACAATTTGTCATCACCACCTATGTCAAATTTAAATAAATGTGCAAAATAGGTCTCTCGGAACACCCGGATCCAACAGCTTTAATACCACCGTTGTCCCAACTGACGGGACAAGTATTATTACAACTCACCTAGACGCTGCTATATATCACTTAAGCCATGCCTTAAACCAATCACCAATCAGAACCAGAACATCCAGATTCGACAGCGCCAAGCTCATCTCTGTCCTCTCGCTTAAAAATCTAGTGATGTTTATTATTACGGCTCGCAAAAACGCCATTGAGTGCGACTTAGACCTTACCGTTAACCAACATAGAACTCCGAGAACACCCAGACACTACAGCTCCACGGTAACCTCTGTCCTCTCGCCTAGAAAACTGGTGACGTTTACTATTACAGCGCACAGCTACTGAGCGCGGCTTAGGCGAAGGCATACAAGTGCGGCTTACGTTGCGGCTTTCCGACTGTTTGTGAGATGCGCCGGGTTTGTCACACCCAGTATTGGGGCCATTTGGAACTGATGTTAACAAGTTATTTAATTTTAATTCGATTCCTTACTTACGTTCACTTCGCACCTACTCAGGAAAATGTGTTCGAAGATTTTCCTTTTAATTTTTTTTTGGGTTTATTTATTTTATTGTTCGGATATTCAATAGCAGTTGCACATGATTGCTGTTTCAAAGCCAATAATAGGATATCGCAATATGAGTTACCTACATTTAGAAAGATTGCATAATGTTGTTTTTTTTCTGATGTTGCGACTAATGCGTTGAGACTAAAGCGACTTTTTGTACCTCACAGACCAAAGACGCTTACAGGGTGAGTGAATTTTATAAGGTCCGACAGTTAGACTATCAAAAGTTATAAGACACGCATTTTTTCCTTTACCATGTAAAAAAGTCTATAAAAACATTACGATAAAATTCGACGCGACGGTACTTCTTCGCACAGTTTGTACACGAATTAGTGTCATAAACACGTCTCTAGGTCTTGGTACAATTATTCTGCATACTCCTGGGCAGGTTATTGTATACTTTTCAACACGCTGCGATTAATAAAAGCAGAGTAGTGAAAGAAAATGTTGGGAAAACGGGACAAGTTATGCCATTTTTTTAATTCAAAATTATATAGTCCAGGCGAACAACGGCGCAGGCAAAGCTAATACTATAGCATATACATAGCTATGCCTGCGACTTTGTTCGCCTTATGTATGTCGCAGGCATTTTGAGTAAATCCGCCGTTTACATTACGGCGTCATTAGTTTAAAAACGAATGCTGGTTTGTAAAATGCCGAAGACAAAATGTCATTATGTATAATGCCGCGTCAAATTGAAGTATAGCTTTACGAAGCATAAAAAAGCTAGGGTGACCATTGCATTTGGTTTGCAAAGGACAGTATTCTTAAAATTTATAACACTAACGAACTGGCAATTTAATAGTGTTGTTTTTTACTGAATATAATATTATTAAAAATGAGCTAGAGGTGGCGCTTCGTCGCCAAAAACATCTGAACACTCAGAACGTCAATATGTGTCACGCACGTCATATGTCATTTAGCTACCTGTACAGATGAGTGTTTATTATTGATAAGTTGTGTGTATAGAAATTATTGACTAGCATCTGCTCAGATATTATTGAAGTTATGAATGTTTAGATATTAATGGTAACTTGTGGTGTATGGAACTTTTTGACATTTTAACTGTTCAGAAGTATTAAGTCACTTTTTATATATTGGACAACATCACATACATTGTTCTGATTCAGTTGTAAGTAGCTAAAGCACTTGTGTTACAGAAATCAGAAACAACGACGGTACCACAACACCCAGACCCGACACAATATAGAATAGTTCGTTTCCCATATTGACCCGACCGGGGATCGAACCCGGAACCTCAGTGATGGCGCGACGCCAAATTCCGGCACGCTTGCCTCTCGGCTACGGAGGTCGTCTGCTCCGATATATCTGACGGCGACTGTACTTATTTGTGCAATAAAGTTTTTAAATTAAAAAAATTGTGGGTAGATGTTGTACCCACCAGTGACGTAACGACCTCAACTCCGCAACATGGCATCTGTACGGGTTACCGCACGATAGGTATAATGTTAATGACCTTTGTGAATTAAGGGCACTTTGAAACAATAACAAACACACACATGATTGTAAACTTACGTTCTGCTTATGTGTATATATTTGTCATTTCTTATAAAATAAATCAGGACTAGATCAACTACCTATCTTTGGGTTCGTACATTTCCCATCCTAGTCATCGCATTCATCTAATAACTGTAAGCACCCTACAGCATCGTTTTATCTAAGTATTTTTCTATTAAATTTGCAAATAAAAAAATACACGTCTAATCATTTTAACGAACGAAATAAAACCAACATAATATTTTACACATTGCGCTTCCCTATTATTTATTCATGCCTGTTCATCTTACAATTATTTTAATTTTAAGATACTTTTCAAATATGTCTGATGAAAAATCTATACGGGTATTAGAAAGTGAGAAAAATAAAACAACAACCATATCATGAAAGTTAATTCATATTTAATAAATAAATACATTTTCATTGTTTTTTATTTAAATAAAACTATTGTAAGTGACTTAGGTGTACCAACTCTCAACAATTATCGTAATTTTTTACAACATTTAAAGTGACGCATGCGCGCTTATTGCTTATACTAATTTATATAACAATCATATAACTAAAGGATATATATTAGAAATGTACTCTTCAATATACATACACAAAGTAAAATAAGTTAGTAAGTTTGTATAATACAGAAAAATTAAAAGCCCTCAACTTATAATTAGAAACTAAAAATAATTAACATAGTAACATTAATTGGTAAAAATCATGAGAAACAATTAAATAGAGGCATGCGTTTGACTTTTAGATGCATGCTTCTGAATCAAATTTTAATATTAAAGTCTGTTATGCACGATGCGACCAAGGTTTGAAATTGAACTGATTATTTTAAGGTGAAAGATTTAGTATTACGCAACAAGTCAATGATTTTAAAGAACTTGGATATAAATAAATAAATAAATATTGGACAACATCACATACGTTGCTCTGATTCTATGGTAAGTAGCTTAAGCACTTATGTTACGGAAATCAGAAACAACGACGGTACCACCACACCCAGACCCAAGACAATATGGAAAAGTTCATTTCCCATATTGACCCGACCGGGGATCGAACCCGGAACCTCAGAGATGGCGCTCGCCAAAGTCAGGCCCGCTCGCCTCTCGGCTACGGAGTTCGTCAATATATCCACCTATACGTCTTCAGACTCAATACCATGTTGCTATGTTTTATATATAACTTTTAATTTAGTTATCCTACTAACTACTGCGATTTAAACAATATGCTTGCAGCCGTCGCCGTAAATAGTAAGACCTTTCTTTTATGTTATTGGAAGTAAAGGTTTTATTTTATTTTATTTTTTTAAGTCGCTATGTGCATTCAGACAGACTTCATATATTCGGAGAAACATAATCGAAATAATCCAAGTTACATCCATCGTGTGAACAAATTATACATCTTTGGCTTCAAGCGAAATTTACAAAAGCAATTTAATTAATACAATCATCTCACACATAGTTAATATTTATTGGCGTATTCCAACGCATGTATGATAGTCAAAACTACTAATTTAATAGTATTCAACTAACAATATCCTGTTTATAGAACATTCGCAGAGGATATTAAATTTATTTTGTAACAGATCTTTCTCAAACATTGGAATATGCCACTATCACAAAATTATACGCATTCATAATCGTACTTGACACAAGGTCGCATTTCGCTTGACACACGCCCGCGAAGAACTCTCATTTTTATTAAAGTAAGAAACTTTGAAGACGGTAGTAATGTTTTTATTTCCAAATCAATAATTTTTTAAAGAAAAAAATAAAAATGTTTTTTTTTTTTCATCACTAATTAATGAAAACTTGATCTTAGTGTTAATAATATTAAACCAAAAATAAGTACTACCAATCTTCACAAGTTCAATTGAAATTTTACAGTATTACAACACACACAAGGTTCAAAATCCAGACGAGAATCAATTCCTTTCGTTTTGTAATGCATTACAATTTATTTTAAGAACTAGCATTAACCCCATACACGATGTACAGTCGACCACATAAATAAGAAAACAAAATAAAAAATTAAATCAATCCAATTTTAAAGTAATTCAAATTTATGCAGTCAACTGTAACCTCTTACAAAGTATTAAAAATGATAAGACTTATAGAATATGAATTAGTTAAATGGAGATTCAAAGAATCGAAATGAAAAAATGATAAGACTCATAGAAATACGAGCTTATTTGTATTTCAAAAGGGCATAAGACAAATTTTAATTATATTTTGAAGTATACAAAACAATTGTTGGTAAAATAACACAGAGTGCATTTAAGTTTACAAATCGAAGTGACAATCATTACTTTTATATGGAACGATACGAATTTCTATTCAAAAATTTCCTATGTAACCAGTTTACTTTTGAAAATCTTCGTCTATGTAATTAAAATGTATCTACTTCATGCAATCTGTGTTCTAAAAAAAGTCCATTAGTGTACAAAACACTACATTATTTTATTTAAACTATTAAAATCCGCATAAATTGTTAAATCGTTAATTCATACTGTAAGATAAGAGATTACGCAAGTATTGAAATAAAATACTTCGGAAATTCTGTAATGTGAAAAACTATTTCAATTGTGAGAAAGTTCATAAAAAATCTACAGTTGTATATAGAACTAGTTGACAATACTATTCTTCAAAATATATAAAGAAGTCACAAATACCAATTTGTTACTAAACAGCGTAAGTACTTATTTCAATACCCATCGTAAATTAAATAGATACGGAAATACAAAAGCATTACGATCGAAACTCTCAATCGATCGACGGTCGAAGCTCTCCGAGCGTTATCATCGATCGATATATCAAAGACACGTCAACAAGTCGATTAGTTACTATCTACCCATGTATCAAACAGTAGAAACAACAAGCTTACGTAATCGGTATAAAGTCAACAGTAGTAGCTACTTCTTTAATTACTCAACATTTTTTAAGCCGGTCGTTCGTAATTGAAGAGTGTTTATTTTTTAAGCAATCGACTTTAAAAAAAATCTTCAAATTGTGTTAACTCAACCATTTTCAATTAAGTTCATGATACGTTAACTTAAAAAAACGGAAGTGTTTCGTTACAATATTCCATTCCACAAACCATACAATTATCGAGTTAAAAATCGAGTAAGTATTAATGATAATTTATTTTAAAAACGAATTATTGCTAAAAGGTAGTCGAAGACCGGCGGAGTCAATAAATTTACTTATCCCTAGTTAGGTATACACGTATTGGTAAATCCAAGGAGAGTCAAACGGTAACATAGTATAGTACAGTTCAACGTTATAGTAGTCAACATAAATCACGCACTATCAAGACTATGAATATGTTAATCAAGCCTTTACGTGAATTTGGCTCCACGACTTTCAAAACATTCATTAACATATTTATAAGCTTGACTGTACAAGTCAAAAAGCAGCCTTCTGGATACAGTCAAACGGGAAAATGATAGGACACATTAGTTGGAAGAATAATTTATTCCTAATCTAGATTTTTAAAACATGGACATTCGACAGAAATGCACCAGAATCTGACGACTAGACTAAAAACTTTATATATTTTTTGTTGTATATTTTGAAACGCTAAATGGGATTGGAATTAGCCTATTTTAAAAATTTCCTCAAATCGCCTATAAAGCTAATAAAATTCATCAACAATAGTGAATAAATTCGTATTTTTTAATATAATTTTATTAGATAACGTACTGTGATGTATCTATGTAATCATTTTTTGTTTCATAGTGCAGGAAAAAAATTGTGATACTAATTCCCCTATTGCATTCTATTCTGAACGTATGTACAATTATTCTAAAGAAAATACCATGAATTCTAAGATAAAAATCTTTAATATTCTTTTAATATAAAGTAATCTTTAATACTCTGTGGCTTCTGGTAACATGCAATGAAAATTATGTTAAATACGTATATTAAAAGTGGGCTAATGACGCCATTTAGGTGAGTTCTTTACTTGACCATTCAAACATTATTTTTAATATTTTCGCTCGCTATAACCCAACTTACATTTTCAGCTTGACCACTAATTCAGATACCAAACAAATATAATATAAAAAGTTCTAATAGATATATATCAGACAAAAACATACATAAATTCAAAAATTAATAGCTTAAGCACTTGTATTATGGAAACCAAAATCAACGTTGATTCATTTATTAATTTTTTGGCTAACTATTTGATGCTGACTGTACCATATGAATCTTTAAGCACCCAGACACAGTAGAAACACGAATGTCCACACATACCTGGGTGGGAACCAAACCTACGACCCTTAGTTCACTAGGCCAGCCAAATAACGTAAAACACAATCAGTACAAAATAATTAGCAATAAAATTGTTTGCAGACGAATAATACGTTCTGATATCATGAATTAGTGGTAAAATTATACCAACCAAAATTTTATTCTACCGACAAAAACATGGACCCAATGTTTTCGTTCATACGACTAGTATCCCTTTACGTTATTCCGTATGTCAGAGTGTGTGTACATCATTATAGAGACAGCACGTCAGGGTAATCACTAACCGTTCAATATTCGTTCTTAAGCCGACGACATAAGGCCCACCAAATGTTGTACTCTGACGTGCTTTTTTTCTATACAAGTCATTTTCAAATCATGTGTAATATAGATGTTTATGTTCTTTTTAAATGATTAATATTTGTCATCATGTTATCTTCAAATCTATTAATCTTCTATTGTGATGTTTCCCTTATATTCTCACCATACTTATCATTACGTTGGAAGATCTATCCTTTCGATTACGTTTTAAGGTACCTAATAACAATTCAACACCAAATCTATTTCGTTGAATACCATTCGTATACAAAATATCAAACTTTATGACTAAGCTATCATAGACTTTGATAAATCATACAATAGAGTTGAGTTTCGTTTGAGCTCATGTCCCTTTCAAAAAACTATCTTATTGATAAAAGTTTATATATTTTTCTTAAAGATCATTTAACATTTAGCTCTTGAATAACCTGGTTGAGAATAAGACAAAATGTGCAATACAATATTGCTGTTTCCGAATATGAATAAAGACTTTACCCTAAAAAGTAAATATTAAAGTTCAAATTATTTTTTTTATTCATTCCGTACCATTATGGGTTGGCACTTTGCAATTATCTTAGAACCTGCAGAACCCACGACAATGTGATTTTAATTATTTCACCATACGATTGGTATGATTAATGGATGATATTTTATTCTTATTTCGAAATAAGAAGTCAATCAAGAATGGCACTTAAGTACAGTTTATCTAACTGTATGTCAAAAATTGAAATTCGTATTTCAAGTGTAATAAACGATAAATATACTGAAATAATGGATTTCCATTAAAAAAGTAAGTCAATGACTCATTAAATAACTTACTATTTAAACCAATTTGCTTAGTCTAAATTGGTTTGAATGTTTTGAAAGCTTTTACAAACAAAATCCTGACCAATGTACTAAATGTAAGCATCGAAAATAATATTTATTTCGTCCAAAATAATCAATCGTTATAATTTCCGTAACATTAAAAATCATTCAAGGATACATGAAAAAACGCGAAATTCGTTCAAGGTTATTCCTGCTCTCTTTTACAGCATAAATACTTGACTACAACCAGTTTTTTATCGCTTCTTACTAAAAAAAACGCTGAAATTGTTTTTACAGTCTCCAAATGTGACTGAAATCGCAGGAAATACCGTACGAAATAAAATTGTCAGTTTTCCCCGATCTCATGATTCTATAAAAAAACTGAATCCTTTCAAATCAAGACGAGAAACCGTATGGTATTGTATTCATACCAAAAACTGATTACAATCAGTTCCAGACTTTTCATACGAAATGAAAATCTAAATTCGCTCTCAACATCCTCAAATAAAGATATGAAACCTTCTGGCACCTTATACCATGCGGAATAAGGTTGCATTTTCGATGACTCAGCAGTCTAGTTACCACGTAGCTCGCCTCAGCTTACACTTCGGTGCTCTTGCCCACTCCGTGCTTCGAATCTGGGACCCCGGAGGCGCTCAGCTTGCGCTGCCGGCCCGGGAATATGCCACCGAATAGACGACCTGGGAAAAGATACGATTTTTGGTTAGATTTGCTAATACTACCTATCTATTTCCAAATATCAGAATTGAGTTCGAATTCGGAAACTATGTTTGTCTCTTTCTTACATAAGCAATTGGACAGAGACAAAACAATGCCTTCCCAAATTGGACTCGATTATGATGATATTAATAAATGAGCCCCCCGATGACATTTAAACGATAGTACTCGTAATATTTCGATCGCAATCTAATTTTTTCGAGACCAAAATATTTATATTTTTTTAATGTTCCATTGTTACGTTATATATTATTATTTTAATAGTTCCCGTTAAAAAAAGAAAAAAAAACCTATGTTTGAATGAGAAATTCGCATTTTTATGCAATAAAATCTTCTTTTTCGTATATGACGAAACTATAAGCAACAAAATTGTTTTCAAAACGTATTAAACAGATTTTACGAAGCATTTGAGCATAACAGCTAACCATACAAGTGAAAATGACAGGCCGGAAATATTTATTCATAGAAAATATATTAATAATAATAATATGTGTCATATATTTTCTAAGAATTATTTTATTGGTATCTGGCCCGAAGGACCATGTAAATTCATACTATTGGAACAGTATCTCACCAGGTGACCTCTGCTCGCCAGGGTGTCTAGGTGAGGTGGCGTGCAACGCGTTTCGGCTGCCCTGCTGGAATGACACCGACATACCGCTATCCAGGGAGCCCACTGACCCTCGTCTCTGCAGCCTCTCAGCTGCTAGAGCCACTGGAAGTTACAATGTTTTGTTAACTTAAGGTCCAAAATATTTTTTAGTTAGTTTTAGTGTAATGCTAAAAGATGTATTAATGATTACAATGGGAGATGCAAGGAAGTTTCTGGGCATAAATATAAAATATCGTTGAGGTATTAATTGTAAAACTCCAAATATTTTTTAAAGTGCAATATGTTCTACATGTGTTGATAAATTACAATGAGAGACGCCAGGATTTTTGTAGGAATAATGATAATATTATAATGTTGAGGCACTGATATTGACTAAATTTGCTGAATTTATTTTTAACATAAGCGATGTCTTAAGTTCTTATAAAAAAATAACAGTTGATAATGGTTAAAAAGCTGTACTTAACAAAATTTAACCCATAATTTACCATAGTTTTAGTAACTGTTTCTTATTTATGGTTTAATTTTCCAGTTTAGTTTTCCGATTTTTTAAAACAGTTCAATCCCAATTTACACATCGAGGATATTATTCATAATTGGTATTTCATTTTATTTGGCCCAAAAAGAAAAGGTTTCTTAAATCGACCATTTTTTTTATTCTTTTAAAGGGTGTTCCTCGATAACTTTGCCGTTTACGGACAGTTTTTTTATATTTGAAAACAGATATTTCTACAGCAGTGAGGTCATAAGCAGACCAGGATCTGATGATGGTGTCCTAGAAGAGGAAGTGTAATGTTGATTGTATCGGTGCACTGACCCGGGTCGTTGATGTCGACGAGCGAGTTGGAGAGCACGTTCCGCTTGATGATGGTGGTGGGCGGCGGGTGGTGCGCGGGGTGCGCGCGCGCGGGCGCCAGCGGCGCGGGGCCCGGCGGCGGCGGCGGCACCGCCACGCTGCCGGGACAACCATCACTACCAGTCTTAACACCACCTCTGACCTCCTTTTATTTCCTTCCTAACTATCGATGATGGCTACAAAGCCTTATCATCTTCAGCGACCTTTAGGGGAAGAGCAGATGGCTCTCGATAAATCTCTAAGTTCCATTGGACGCTTCATTGGTCACGAATATGTTTTTTTTTATTTATTTATTTATTAAAAAACAATACAAAACTTCATGACACTTTCTGCCAAACTGCAAGACAGTTTGTCGGCAGTAGCTCTCGTGGATGCTATACTATCGATGATGGCTGCGAAGCCTTATCATCTTCACTGACCTTTCAGGGGAGTGCAGGTGCCTCTGCTCTGCAGACTCTCACCCTTTAACTTCTGAGCTTTGGTCAAGAACTATTATATTTCTACCAGCGGCACCCGTACTATACCCAATTGTTCAACATTTACCACTAACTGTTGGCTTCTATTAGTAGCCGCCTGATGTTACATAGCCTATCTATCTTAAATGGTCTATCTCACACAAAAATAAAGATTCAATTCGAACCAGTTGTCAAACTACTCAGATTTATAAATATATATAAATAAAAATGAATCACCAAAATGTAAGCGCATGACATTAGAAATAATATCTTGTCAATACAAGGTTCCGGCTTGAAGGACTATGTACATATATAATATTGAAAAAGGAGAACAACATCCCTCTTTTTTCCTCCACGTTTATTCTAACCTTTATAGTTAAGATCATAATCGAATGTCAATGGCTTCTATATAGCCTTAAAAGCAAAGAAAATATTTTTTTGTACATTTTACGTTAATCCATGTTTTATTGTAAGCTAGAGACTTAATTCAGCTTCGAACGGGTGCAATAAAGATATTAATACGTTTTTCAACTTTCCTATCGAATGCATGTATTACACAAATAAACCTTCCTCTTGAATCACTGTATACATCTGTTTTAGAATCGCATCAAAATCCGTTGCGTAGTTTTAAAGATCTAAGCATACATATGGACAGTTGACGGCAAGTATATTTGTTTTTTTACTATGTAATGATTAAATATATGTCATAACTTACCCATGCACGTGCACGTGATCCATACATTGCTGATGATCTATTTCAACGTCTGCTACGCCACTGTCACGATTCTCCATAACTATAAACAAAATCAATTCCAATTAACTAAACTATCCTCAAAATAAACCTGATAAACCAAACTCTATAGACTTAACTAGCCATAATCTTTATCTAAGACTAAACACTTTTTCGCCAAATGGTAAAAAAGTATACCTAAATTACTAACTTAGTTACTAAGTTAGATTTAAATTTTCTTTTAATTCTCCAACCTTTTTAAGGCTGAACTATTTTTGCATCAGTCTTGCATGAGGAATGTTTCTTCTAAATTTTCAAATAACTCTTTTTAAAAGGTTAAAATGTCACAATCGTTTTTTCAGGCACAGTGACCAGTGTGTGTTACCAGTGATGACTTACGGCTCTGAGACGTGGTGCTTCACAAAATAACTTTTTAGAAGGCTCAAAGTCGCTCAGCGAGCTATGGAGAGGTCTATGCTTGGCATTTCTCTATGTGACCGAATCAGGAATGAGAAAATCCGTAGACGAACTAAAGCTGCTGACATAGCCCGTAGGATTAGTAAGCTGAAGTGGCAATGGGCTGGCCACATAGCACGAAGATCGGACGGGCGATGGGGCAAAAAGGTTCTTGAGTGGAGACCACGTACCACCAAGCGCAGTGTGGGACGGCCACCTACCAGATGGACCGACGACCTAGTAAAAATTGCTGGGTCTCGTTGGATGCAGGTGGCAATGGACCGGTCGCGCTGGAAATCGGTTGGAGAGGCCTATGTTCAGCAGTGGACAGTAACAGGCTGAAATGATGATGATGACAATTTCAAGAAAAAAAAATTCCCAACAGTCGGTGCGGTGGGTGCAATATGGACATTACACATGACCTTTGTTTTGTCCATGTTCATTTTAAGACCCACTTGTTGAGACACTTTATTGAGGCTACCGAGCATTTGTTTTAGATCTTCCAACGATTCTGCCATGACCACTATATCGTCGGCAAATCGAAGGTGAGTGATGTACTCGCCGTTGATGTTGATGCCAAGTCCTTGCCATTCCAGGAGCTTGAAGGAATCTTCCATAGCAGCGGTAAACAGTTTCGGGGATATGACATCGCCCTGTGTAACCCTTCGTTTTAAGGGAATTTCCTTCGTGCAATGCTCCTGTACTCGGACTGACATGGTGGCGTTATTGTACAAACATTTCAGCACCTCGACGTACTGATAGTCTATACGGCATCGCTGAAGAGATCTAAGAACCCCCCATGTTTCGACGGAATCGAAGGCTTTCTCATAGTCCACAGACGCTAAGCATAGTGGCCGATTATACTCCTCAGTCTTCTGTACAATCTGTCGCAGCGTGTGTATGTGGTCTATGGTACTATAGCCTTTTCGGAAACCGGCTTGTTAGGTAGGCTGGAAGTCATCAAGCCTGCGTTCGAGACGATTCGTGATGACTCTCGAGAACAACTTGTAGACGTGGCTCAGCAGTGTTATGGGCCTGTAGTTTTTCAGTAAGATTTTGTCACCTTTCTTAAAGAACAGGACCACAACACCCCCGTTCCATGCCTCTGGCGTTTTCCCATCGAGCAAGGAGTGAAGGGGTGGTGACATATGTATTCTCATGCCGTCACAACACGGCAGATGAAAACTTAACTTAGTCATAAAAATCTCGTTTGTGAATTTTTCAACCTCCTATAAACCCTTAATCGGGCAATGATGAAATGAGCCAAGACAATGTTCAATGCATCATGACTCAATAAGGCTTAATGCCGACCATTTTTACACTAAACCTGGCCGACATGGACAGCAAAAGGCACATAGGAAAGTTACCCACATATATTACCCAGCCTTTTTTAAAGGCTGAAATCACCCAACCTTTTTTTAAAGGCTGAAATCACCCAACCTTTTTTAAAGGCTGAAATTACCCAGCCTTTTTTAAAGGCTGAAATAGCCCAACCTTTTTTTAAAGGCTGATATCACCCAACCTTTTTTTAAAGGCTGAAATTGTCCAGCCTTTTTAAAGGCGCACTCACCGTTCCTGTTGTTCCCGGCGTTCCTGCCCTTGCCGCGGTTAAGCTCGCCTTCAATGCGCATGGCCTCCATCTCGTCCATCTCGGCGATGCTCTCGCGCAGGTCCTCGGCGAACTTGCAGCGGTCGTGCTCGTTGCGAGCGTTGAAGGTAGCCAGGCGACGCCCGTCGACGCGCCGGGATAGACGTATGCCGAAGGGGTAGTCTGGAATTAATTTAAATTCGTCAATAAAGCTTTCTCAGTAGATACGTCAATTTAATGTGACAAGGTCTTATCTTTTTAGGGTTCCGTAGCTAAATGGCGAAAAACGGAACCCCTATTCGGATTCGTCATGTCTGTCTTTCCGTCTGTATGTCACAGCCTTATTAGTACTTATTAGCCTTACTGTATTTCCGAAATTATAAGACCTATACTGTTGAAACTTGGTATGTAGATGTATTCTGTGAGACCCATTAAGATTCTTCACAAAAATATAAAAAAAAACAATATAACATTTTAGAGGCTCTCACATTTAAAACTGCAAATCATACAAACTTCTACCAAAAATAGATTTGAACGAGAACTAGTAAATAGTTTTTTTCTAATACGTCATAAATCATAAACCGCAATTTTCCTTTAATTCAATAAACTCCAATATAATACTTTTTATTACTATGTAAGTTGCAGCTACGGAACCAGGGCTAGCCCAACTAGCACTTGGCCAATTTTTTTGTCGGTACTTTCTAACTCTTGTCTTTGTCAAGTAAATTGTTCAGTTATAAATTTTACTGAATTAATAAATTTTAAATTCCTAAAATACTTGACCATGCCAATTCAGTGAACGAAAAAAACATAGAAGCATTACTAACTCTTGAAAATTGCACCACGAAAATTAAGGCACGGTGGGCGTGGCTAACAAAAGTGAGCTAGCGCCGGTACGAATACCGTTGCCACGGACGCCGCGAGTCATATACGCGGACCAATCACAGCGTGTGTATGGAACACACGCTGTGATAGGTCATTCTATGAGAAGACGACTGACGAACCCCTTTAACGAACGTCTTTTGTCGACCTAAACGCGTCAGTTTTAAAGTTTATTTTCAAATGTCGATACTTTAGTATGATATTGCGTTTCTGTTGCTTGTGTGATTTACTTTTGTGTGTGTTTCTGTTCCAATATTCGATTGAAGTTTGTATGACCGGAATTCTTCCATGTGTTTTTCGTTCACTCTACCAATCTCTATGTTCTACGTCAGATACAATACTGCCACTCACGCGGTACAGAGAACAGGTTCACCAGCATTCCGCAGAGGGGGAAAGACTGGCGGAAAGTGTACGTCACTGAAGACTTCTTCTTGCTAAAGATCTTCGTTATCACCAGCAGGTCGTTGAATAGGAACACCTGAAAAAAAACGAGATTTTTTTTTTTATAACACTTCAAGATTGACCTTATTCCCCCTGATGTTAATGGTAATGAAGTCCTAGCTTAACGGCGACAAATACAGCATATTAAAGCTGTTACTGGACTTATCGCACTAACCTTGAAGGGCTTGACCATGAGCTTGCTACTAAAGTAGCACCCTCCAGGAGCTCTGGCAACCGTACTCACACGCAAAAAGACGACAATACCGAAGTGATTGTTATTTGGTTGCGGTCTTCTGTAAGGAGGTATTTCACCAATCGGGTTGCTCCAGTTCAAGCGATAAATCGCTGTACACTACCTCTCTTGAGAAGAAAAATATAAAAAAAAAAATACATTTGAGCCGCCACAATGATAATGATGAATATCCAAAATATTTAAATCTAAGTTAACAATTTCATTCGGTCACTTTCAATTTTATGATATAATTTAATTAGGGCTTTATCGCACAAAAAAGTAAATCAGGAGAACTTAATGCTAGGAACATTGTTTAACAGTCCACCATTTGGTAATGCAAATATTTTGTTTATTAAATGAAGATGCGTGTTGGGGGCTTCTGTTCCTCCGGGAGATCTATCCTCAACACTAGTGCAGAGGAAGACCTCTCACTGTTTTTCTCGAGTCTTGCTTGCTCGAGTTCGACACGCTCCCCGTGGCAAAGAGTGCGTGAATATTTCCCCTGGCCAAAAAGGGCCAATATACACTACCTCTCTCTGGTGCACTCCGGGGCGTTCCTTCTTGTGTATGTCCGGTATCTCGTACAGCCGGCAGTAGCACACCAGCCGTCGGTGCGGGAGAGCCAGGTGAGGCTTCTTGCCGACTATGGTGGCTTGCACCTTCATCACCTGAAGACAGAGTCATAAATATAGTATGTTAAAATTGGAAATCGAATGGTGGGAGTTAGAGGAAATATTTCGCAACGTTTCGATTTGCTTGCAAATTATACCTACAACTAAGGGAAAATTACCAAAAATGGAGAGAACTTGGTCCAAATGTCCAACCCAGAGGCCCGGTCTACTAAGGAGACGGAAAAGCCTCCGAAAATTCGCCATTAGCGTGTCTTGGATTTGGTCATAATGTATATGAGTACTGCTATAATTCACGTCCTTTTATTCGCGAACTCTATTTATCAATTAACAGTCCAGACAGCACACACAATAGTTAAACAATGGCAATGAATCAAATGTGATTCATGGTACAGGGAGCCCGTTGAGGGAGACGTGTTATAATATCAAATACACATTTGATGGCGTCGGCCATCTTGGATTGATTTCAGTTGAAGATGGTGAAATATTGGCGCAGAAAATAAATAAAAGAAATACAACGATTCGTAGATAAGCAATTGGCTACTTGACAGTGTTAACAATAAAATATGAAAAGTGTTAGATAAAATATGTTAGCTTATTAGTTAAGTAATCATTTTACATTTTTACTTTTTAATTAAAAGCATAGTTAGTATTTTATTTTTTCAAATTAAATTTTAGTTTTTTTATCTGTGGAACAAAAGAACCGAAACGGAAACCACCATTGCAATTCGGAAATGAGAGCTGTCGGCGAAAATTATTTATTTTAATGTGGCGAAACAATGATTATTTTACCGATTAAATTGAATTATTGTGTCTCTAATCGTATAAAGAATTTATTGAAACATTTTCCGTTTATCTTAATTAAGTCGTTCCTATGCGTATCGGTTCATTGTCTAGGACGTTGACGTCATAATTGCAGCAGTGACGCGACTAGGCGTTTTCGCGCACTTTTTAAATGTGTTACACAAAATCTTATTTTTCTCTGGTTATTTAGATTATTTCCAGATAAATCGAATTGCTTGGGATATAAAATGAGCAGGCGCACATTTTACAATACTTTTTCAAAAACTGTCAAGTAGCCAATTGTATATATACACACAATGTAAGATTTGAAAGAATAAATAATAAATACTACATAATATGCTTTCAAATCTTATATTGTGTTAACATTGACATAAAACCATGTAGGTTAAACCATGTCCATCAAACATAGCTTGGAACACTCCCGATTAATTCGCAATGAGGGTGTTTGCGCATGAAAAATCCGCTAGATGGCGATACGTAGGCGCGAAGTCCAACTGCTATGTAATTGGTCATTTAAATGTCACGGTGACATACCTGCCAATGTAATGTAAACTATGGTTTAACTAATCACGTAGCAGTTGGACCTCACGCCTACGCATCGCCATCTAGTTGATTTTTCATGTGCGAACACCCTCATTCAAACAAAACAAACTCGGTTCATCCGTTCGGGAGCTACAATACTAGACACGTCAAACTTATAACAACAAGTCGTTTTCGTCGAAAACGAGCCTTATTACCTGAGTAACGTGGTCGCTTCCCGGCCTGAACTCGCTCGACTTCACTCTTTCGTATATTCCGGCTAGCATGTCCCTATCGATGTCGCCGCAGTCGTCGATGCCGCGTAAGTTACGCACAAAGTCGTCCAAAGACATTCGCGCCTCGGGCTTTAAGTTCGGCGTGTGGAGATCCGTGTTCAGCATTATTATGGCGAAGGCTAGCACGAAGATCTGTAACAAGTAACAAATAATCAGTTATGTTAGCATATACTGTAACTCGACTTCACCTATCCCCTTAACTTATAAGCTCCACTTAACTTATCAAAATCGTTCTAATGACTCGATAGAAAAACAATGTGCGTCAGTAACATTTTTAAACACAATACTCCGAATTTTTTGATTTCAACAAATAAATAAAAAATAACGATGATAAAGCGCATCAAAGTCCAATGAAGGCATGTGTCTTCAACGGGTTAATTGACAGTTTTTGATTTTTTAAATTATTAAATGTGCGCCGATTTTTTTAAATGTTTTTTTAATTCAATTTATCTGGGAAAACCCTAAATTACCAGAGAAAAAAAATTTACAACAAGCGCTCGAAAACGCCAGGTCTCGTGACCATTGAAAGTGGTGACCTCACCGCTCAATAAAACAAACCGATACGGGTGGGAACGATTTTCCAGCAAGTAGCCAATTTGTAAAACTGTACGTAGTCACGTCGTGCTAAATTTAAGGTTTATTCCGACGCATCGTTTCAGAAATCTCTAATGATGTAGCTGTTGGAACTTTGGACCTTACGCCGATGCACATAGCAGATTTTTGAAGAACGGTAGCGATTATGAGAGTGCCGCAGATCTCTAACTCACCGTGTCCTGGGTCCTCAAGCGTTGCACAAAGTCGGTGTTGCAGACGCAGTACCGACGCGCGAACGCTTCCACCAGTCGCTCGATCTTCTGGGCCTCGCCAGGGAGACGGAAGTGCGCCTGGTACCGGCGGAGAGCCACGTCCACCGCCATGCCGGAGAGGTCGAGCTCGTTCACGAAGCATCTACAAAGAATTGGGGTTTAGTACCGTAAATAACATTAACGCACTGAAAAAAAAAGTGGAAGAAGTCCCGTTATATTAGCTTCATTCGAACTTCATTACTTACATCATTTTATAGAATGGGATGGAAAAGGCGCTGTGATTGGTTCGAGCCGTTGACTCGCCGCGTTGAAACGGACCGTCGCTAGCTCACTTTTTTAAACCACACGTACCGTGCCTTACTTTTCGTAGGCCATTTTTAAACGTAAGACATGCTTCTATGCTCTTTTTGGTTCACTGTTGCTCTATTGTAGGCTTTCCCAACCTTTGTTTTGTTAAAGCTCCCAAGACTATTAATATTTTTTTCACAAGATAATATATTAGCCTGATATTAAGTAAGTAGCTTAAGCACTTATATAAAGCTTCAGCAGGCATTTGAAATACAAAACATTTCTTAGCAAGTTCCTTCAAGAGCTAGAACGAACACGGCACGTATCTGATGGTAAGTAACTCCCTTTTTTTTCTACCTGACTATCGATAATGGCTGCGAAGCCTTATCATCTTAACCGAGCTTTCGGTGGAGTGCACATGGCTCTCACCCCTAGCAGATGGCTCTTACCCCTATAAATAACTCCCAAACAGCAGTTTCTACTATGACACAAAGAAGTAAAACTATGTGCAATACTCACTCTAAAACAGCCATATTGAATGGATTCTGCAGGTTCCCCAAATACTCTCCGATCATCTGTTTGCTCAAGCCCTTCCTCGTGATGAGGAACCGAGCGACGCCTCGAGGCGAGTTCTCGAGGAATCCTCGAGCGATGAGGTAAGCTATGCCGCGCTCTGGCTTCTTGTTGAAGAGGTTCAGACCGACGCGGTACTGACGCTTACGGACAGTTTCTGACACCTGCAAAGAAGTATGAATTAGTACGAGAATCCTTTAGTATATGAATCCATATAGTATGGGACATGCTATTTCAAAAGGTCACAATCAAATTTAAAAATTCATTTTTAATGGTACTTGGAACGAATATGTGTTATCCTCACAATATGTTTGAGTGGCTAGCATACAGGTCGTGCTTGTGAACAGGTACCACCTTTGCGGACCGGTCTGTTCCAGATTACTTTTCGAAAGTTATACTTAATCTTTTTTTTACTCATCAAAACAAAACTATATGACATGATCCAAAATGTCTATACATAGCAATAAGTTAAATATTGCATTGTAACAAATCTACAGAGTTTTTTACCAATATCTTCTCGATATATTTAGGTTTCGAAGCATTACATTGTATTCAATGACGATTAAAAAGTGTTATACCTATGGAACCTACTTGAATAAAGAAATATTTGATTTGATTTGATGGCAACATATTTGAAAAGGTTTAATTCAGAAACGTTACCATTAGGGAGTTCAGTATCAGAAATTGACACGTCATCGTTACTGATACGAAACGTATGTTCTATGTCCCTGTATTAATAATCATATAGATTAAAGGAATAAAAAATAATAAGGAGAAAATACAGTCAAGAGCACGTCAGACTACGCACTTTGGACTTCGCACGTCCCTAATGCTATTGACATAAGAGTTAATATCAAACTGTAAGAGATGTTCTGTTGAACGTACAACACAAATACTATAACTACTATGGTTAACAGTTTCATGCCATTGCAACTTTAGTATAAGATAATTTTCCATAAGTGAAGTGATAAGGTACAGTCCAGGCGTGTCATGTAGTGAAGGGGTATTGCAAAAAGTGGGGGGTAGTTTGCCAAGGCTTTAGTGAGAGTGCTGGGTGGTGCTGGAGTCGACGGGGATCTTTAAACTGGATTGCGTTCGTTGATCGAGTGTGAATTGAGTTATATGAAGAAAGAAAGAGAGACAAGATATGGGTGTCACATACTTTGATCAGAAATTACAGCTAATATGCAGCAATGATATTAACAGCGGTCTCAGTCACCCAATTTATAGAAACACTTGTGTTACAGAAATTAGAATTAACGACAGTAACAACACCCAGACCCGAGACAATTTAGATAAGTTCGTTTTCCACATTGCCCTGACGGGGAGTCAAACCCGGGACCTCAGACATGGTACCAAGCCAAAGTCCGGCCAGCTCCTCTCTCGGCTACAAAAGTCATTAGGGATGTTGATTGAATAGTCAACTGAGATATAACTCCCGCACCCATAAACTAACTATCTGCATGACCCAAGGGTTGACTGGTAGAAAATACTCCTAGCCTTAAGTACTTTTTGTAATTTTTTCATGCAAAAAAGTTTATAAATAAATATAATGTCAAAACTTAATTATTTCATAGATTTTATAAGATAGCAATTTGTGACGTAACTATTCTACTTATACGATGACGATTCGAAAGTGTTATATGTAACCTACTTGAATAAAGAATTATTTTAATAATATAATTAGTATTTGCCTTTGGCTTATATACCAGTGACATTATATAACTTTTACCATATATAAATTTGACATTGTATAACTTTCACCTTGTATAACTTTGACTTCTACAACTACGGGAGTGTTATTAAGTGTAGGGAGGTGGTAGCACCGGAAGGTACCTTGGCAAGGGGCTGATGGGAGTGCTGGTGGTCGATCTGCGGGCGGCAGCAGGCGGCGGGCGGCGGGGGGGCTTCGTAGTAGGGAGGAGCGTCCTGCCGCTTCCATACCGCGAACCGCTCGGGTGGCACCGCGACCCCCTCGTAGCCCGCGGAGGCGGTGCGCTGGTGGGCTTGGTAGTGCGCCTCTTGGATGTGCACGTGGGGCTCCTGGTGAGAACCGAGGCCTTTTAGCGGTGGTTTGGGTAGAATGCTTTAGAGGCGGGTTAGTTAGGCTAATATCGTAACTAGCTGTTGTCGCAACTTTGCTCACAATTTCAATCTCATATCGGAATCAAAAGTATATTCAATGAAGATAGCATATTGTGTTTTAAATTAAAATTTCAAATTCAATCCGTACTTTGAGCCGCAAGTATATCCTAATTCATACTAATTTTATGAACCCAATATATTCTAATATATCCTCATTCATAGGTACTTATATTGAAATATGTAGTATCAAACATATTTTTTAAAATGTTTCTATAGTCAAGCCGTTGAGTAATTACCAATTTGACAATTAAATCAAATCGGTAATGGTAATGTCAAAGCAACTAGGCTAAGCCACTGAGTTATTACCGAGTTGACATATGTCAAATTAAGGGCTTGACTATAAAAACATTGTAAAAATTTATGTTTGATACTTTTTATCACAAAATAACGTGGACAAAGCTGAGGGCAACAACAAGTTAACATATATTTAAAGAATCAGATAAATGGAATCTCTTTTGCAGTGTTTATTTACATAACCATACACCATATTGTCTGTTAGTAAACATGCTTAGTCTTATGTAAAATACTTACTGGAGCTCTCGGCTGATATGGCTGATGGTAGTGGTGCCTGTGTTCCTGGGATGAGGAAGAGGACGACGACTGTACCGATGACATAGACCCCCCTCGCACCACGGCCCCTCCGCACTCAGCGCGCCTCAATGACACTGGACTTTCAGCGCTGAAAAAAAAAATTAGATTGAATTTTGCTTTTTTCTCCTATCTGACATTGATGATCAGGTGAAATGGCTGCAAAGCCCTTTCATTTTCACCGAACATGAGCATAGAAGGCTCTCAACTTATTTGTATTTCGCATTGTTTTTATCACCAAAGAAAGATGATTTTATATAGATATACATAATTCTTCTGTGCTTGGCATGTGACAGAATTCGACCTCAACAGCTGGCTTAGTTTTGACTATTTTTTTGCATGTTTCATTGGGTCTGAGAATAATTTAAAATCACTAATTGGCCCAGTGGAAAACGTTTATTTAGTCAAGATTCTTAAATAAAAATAAAAATTGTTTATTCAAAAAAATCACGCGCATTTTGTGAACTACTCTCATATAAGGTCGCAAATAATACATATATTATTGATTGTTAACTCTGAGTGTTCACATGACATGACTTTTATTATTTCATTCGTTATTATCAAAGGAAAAAATATTAATAATAATAATTCGCAGCTGCACAGTCTTATCATCTTCACTGTTTGCTATCTTGCAGACAGAAAGCTTTTACCACACGAATGAAATCCCATGATCTTATATACCTGTATGATATAAGCCCTGAAGCATGACTTGACGAGATCTCATACGAGATTGAATAGCAGTATTCAGTGTCACTCTATGCAACTAAAAGAGGATGAAATTGTTTATTAGACGGCAAGGTCGACACAACACTACTAGTACTGAGATCTCGCGAGACCTCGAATTTAAGATCTTGACTCCAGACATTCTCTACTTCACCCCTAACTTAGGTAGCACTGAAGCTGAAGTCATAAGCCCTTGCAATACGGCACATACTTGAGCGTGATACTGCTGGTCCTCTTGGGCACTTCTGGTGGGTGCCGCCTCGCATTTGCAGCTTGTATCGCTGCTAGCTGCTGTTGCTGCCTAGCAGTCGGCGATGACAGCGGCTTGCCGCCTGACGATAGCAGGTTACCGTAGATTGGACCTAAAAACAATTGAGAAAAGGTTGACAAAACATAACGCCGAGAGGGGCACGTTGCTTGAAGAACAATCGTGCACTTATTGGTGACGGATTAAAGCATAAATTGTCTTCCTGGACTAAGCATGTCTTGTCTTAAAAGCTAGCGGGCTGCTGCCTAATCAAAAAGGTTGCCACAGATTTATTTAAAGTTAAACTAAGATAAAGGCTCCTTGAGAAAATAATTTAGCTAAAAAACAAACTTGCACATTATGGAATTAAATTAATACTAGATTTGGATACATTCAAAGTCTTAGGTTGAATTGAAACGATTAGATGTTTTCATAGAAACTGCCACTTGACAAAAATGTATGTACTTATAAACAAACTCTAAATAAGCATGAACCAAGGATTGACTGGTAAGGAATCCTTTAATCCACCTCTTGAACTTTTTAGTTTATTAAGTTTTAAATAAATATTAGGAAAAACATCTATTATTTTGCAGGTCAGTATCTTTAATACTGCATTGTTTAGAAAACAATAGTAAGACGTCATCAAACTTTGTGTTAATGAGAGGACCTACAAATGTTTTGCGCATATTTGTACTAAAGGTAAATTACATACAAGATCAAGAACTTTGGAACTTTGTGCCTAATCAATCTACATTTTTAAATGTGCACAGTTACGTTTTTAAATATAAAGTAAATCAAAAAACATAGCGATATTTTACTTTCTATTCAAGCAAAATTCTACCGGATGAAAAAAAAAATGTCAAAAAACCATTTCACGGAAACAACGTATCAACGAACAGATTTCACTATTTACCATGTTCAGTCTGCGCAAATAGTCTAGAACAAACGGTAAATGAGGTGCCCGTGGTGCGATAGCAACAACGAAACAGCAACAAAATGATACCGAAAGTTAAGCTGTGCTCGATTGAATCTATTATTGGATGGGTGACCGTTTCAACGGAATTTAGTGACATTTATTACGAGCATTTTTGTGCTTAGGAAAACACGTTGAGATGTTGATCCCGACTGATAAACAAAAAAAAATTGTACATCACATTTTATTGTACATTGTACATTGCTCTATATTTTCTATAGTAAAGCTAAAGCACTTGTGTGCCAGAAATCAGAGAAAACAGAAACAGCGATAGTATCACAACATCCAGACCCGAGGGGGTCCTCACTGGGCTCAAATGGTGGAGTGAGGCCCGTTCCATCTCAAAGCCGAGATGAGGCCTGTGTCCAGTTGCGAGACTTATTTGCGACTCCCCCTGCCTTATTTCGTGATTTAAAAGTATCCTATATAACAATCTAGTGAGTCATCCCCCATCCTACCAAATTTCATTCAAATACATTTTTTTTTATATTGCACTTCAAGATTGACCTCATCCCACCTGATGTTAAGTGGTAATGAGGTCCTAGCTTAAGGGTGACAAGTACAGCATCATAAATCTGTTACTGGACTTGTCGCCCTTACCTTGAAGGCTTGACCCCTGCTACTAATGTAGCACCCCCCAGGAGCTCTGGAAACCTTACTCACACGCAGGAACACAACAACACAGAAGTGGTTGTTATTTGGCTGCGGTCTTCTGTAAGGTAGAGGTATTTCACCTGTCGGGCTGCTCCAGTTCGAGCAATAAATCGCTATGCCCTACCTCTCTTAAACATTCTTAAGTACTTTCCCGTTTATAATATTAGTAGAATTTCTATCACAAATGTTTACCTGTATTGTTTAACAATTGGTGATTGTGTAGAGATTCATTGTGCGACGAGGAAGTCGATATGTTGGTGACAGATCCACTTACTGAGCAACTGCACACCTGTAACACAACACGAATAAGGTTCAAAATCGTTTAAAACTATAGGACATATCTTTATACTAGCTGAAAATTGAGAGTACCAACGTTAAAGTCTAAGCAATATGGTTTAAAATGGTTTGTTCCAAATAAGAACCGGTAAAGTAAGAGGTATTTAACTTGCGGTAATTTGTTTGCGTAAGAAATTCTAGTACAAACCACGCGATGGATATGATAACTTGCAAGTCTAAAAATAATTGTGACAACTCTTCGAGAAATAGTTGAAACTCACCAAGTGTGATATTAACATAAGGTATTTTTTTTTATATTACACTTTAAGATTGACCTCATCCCACCTGATGTTAAGTGGTGATGAGTAGTAGACCCCTGCTACTAATGAAGCACCCCCCCAGGAGTTCTGGAAACCTAACTCACGCACAGGAACACAACACAGAAGTGATTGTTGTTTGAATGCGGTCTTCTATAAGATGGAAGTATTTCACCAGTCGGGTTGCTCCAGTTCAAGTGATAAATCGCTATGCCCTACCTCTCTTAGGAGGTTTTACCATTACTACAATTGTGTCAGACGATGTCATTCCAGTTATCTTAAAATAATAAGGTAAAAAACTGAATGGAATTCACTACAGATAACAAACAGTAGATTATGAATTAAAGTGAATGAATTAATATCTCTGCTGCAACACATAAATATCTTTTGGAATGTTTACAAACACTCAATCATAACGAAAAGCTAATTTAAGAATATAAGTAGTCTTTATATTTAAGATTAGCTTATCTTTATACTAAATTTTATTGCAATAAGCCAGTCCGGTATTTTGCTTAGATAAAGGGTGTATGTACACGTCACCTGCAGTGTAGTAATAAATAAATATAATACATAACTTATATACATCTCATTAGTATCAGATTAGCATGCGATTGGCGAAATATGACTACAAACTTAGCCTTCAATAAACCTTTTGGAACTTCCCTGAGTTAGCATGCGAAATATTTTTATTTATATAAACATTTGACAGCTCCGTCCATCCGTTCCCATCAAAGTAAAGTATGCGAAATTGAACAAAAGACTATGAGATCCTGATATGACGAAACTTATATTAAATTGGAGCTATTTACATCTGATCTCTGCAACCACGACAAGGATTCCAGATCCAAACAGGCCGCTCACGTGCCTTCTGAAAAACGTAATCATCATTCCTATCAGACAATCAGCTGATTCTAGTCTGCAATCCTTGGCAAACTGAAAAAGCCTCTAGGACACAGATCTTTTGGACTATGACTGCAACCAACGATTTGGCAAGCCTAACAAAACATGGAAACATTATTCCTATCAGACACTTATGTTATTTAAGCCATGTCCTAGCTAGACAAACTCGCCAAACCTCACACAGTAAAAATGTTTCCCGCTGTATTGGAATTAACGAGCTCGAGCTTTTTCATCACCAATACCAAATTCACACTTCTCACTTCATACCCCCTTTAAACTCACTTCATATGCAACTTTCCTCCCCCGATATGGCCACGCGGTGATCCTCCGAACCTTCTTAAACGACGTTCCTCTAATCTTGAGCACACTACTCAACCTCACTTTGTACTGATCCATGCTAATGCAATGTTCCACAATAAACGCGTCACACTTCGCCGGCGACTGAGCTAAGACTGATAAGATGATAAGGAGATAGCACGTCATATAATTTGTCGTAATTAAACGAATTCTTGGGGCGATGTACGTTCGGTGAATGGCACTTTCGTTTTTATTGACGGTACCGAATCTTAATAAACGGGTTGTGTGATTTAATTACGCTATTTTGTGATATTTTATCGTTGATGTAGGGAGTTAAATCACCTTACCACGGTTATAATACGTGTTTGCAATGATTTATTAATTACGGCAAATTCTAAAATTTTCTCCCAAGACTCCCATTTCGTTAAAAGTCAAACTACCCCTCCCCCCGCCTCCTCTGCAATTGCAACCCCACATCGGGAAAAAGTAGATTTAAAACTGCCACGGGAAGGTGATTGATGCCTGCAATGTTATAACTAACAAAGCCTGACAAAATAAATGTATTTTCCGAAAGATTCAACCTACGTATACTGTAGTATCGAAGACTAGTATTCCAAACACCCAATTCAGGTGTCATTTTAACCCCTAAAGCCATGCAGTTAGTACATATTTACAATCTCCTTCATTTTCCATTCCATGCGTGCACAAAATACGTAGGTAAGTTTCATAAACTTGTAAATCACAGGAGTAATGTACAGAAAGCAAGTATTTCTGACGCAAATGACTATACATCTCAACCTTTGAAGCCATGCAGTCATTGTGCGCAATCAATAACATTCACAGTAAGTCTGACGTAAATACGTTTTTGAACCCTGAATATTTTTAAGTCCACAATAGCCAAATTGTTCCATAATAAATATTAAATATTGGACGCCATCACACATTGCTTTGATTCTGTGGTAAGTAGCTTAGGTTACAAAAATGAAAAACAACGACGGTACCTACCACAACACCCAGACCCGAGACAATACAGAAAATTGTTTTTCCCATATTGACCCGACCGGGAATCGAACCCGGGACATCAGACATGGCGCGACGCCAAAGTTCAGCACGCTCGCCTCTCGGCTACGGAGGTCGTAGACTAAAGTCGATAAAGGAATAGTACTACTGAGAGATTTAAAAGCTCAGCTATTCAAAATCCTCCTTACGACTCTACATTCTACTTATTTGCTCCTTCAATAAGGAGGGTGTTCGCGTACGAAAAATCCAGTAGATGGCGACGCGTAGGTGTGCGGTCCAACTGCTACGTGATTTGCTATGGTTTACATGACATTGACAGACATCACCATGACATTTTAATCACCAATCAATTTACAGTTCGACCCCACGTCTAAGTATCGCCATCTATTTGATTTTTCATGCGGGAACCCCTCTTATTTAGGAGTAAATTCGGAACAGCATCAGTTCCCTCACTTTATTGTCTCGGTATCGCGGTTTAAGGTTACCTCGGGGTACTGGGTTGGATTCCTGAATCTAGTTAAGTATGTTTAGAATTTTTAAAAAAAGCTTGTGACCAACCCACGGTTTGCTAGCCTGCACCATCAGTATGCATGCATGTGTACTGTTCCATTGTTCCAACAATGATATGATTCAATGGATAGAGATCTTTGTCCTGTAGTGGGACATTAAAATGGTCGACACTGATACCATGGTGACGCTAACACCAAACCCATGCATTTGTTAAAAGTCTTGTACATTGCGCATCCATTGCGTGTTCAAAAGCAGAGTCCAATAACGCCGTGCCTGGTAGGAAGGTAATGTAGACTACATACATAACTTACCCCGCTGTCGGTATCGCCCCGAATATGTGGAGGCATGTCTGAAGCTATCATGTGTATCTGGTGGGCAGACTGCTGGACCCTCGCTACCATCGCTTCCACTTCGTTTTGGGTGTCCATTTGTAGATGGTTACTGGAACATTGAAATTTTTTTTATTTATATTACACTTCAAGATTGACCTCATCCCACCTGATGTTAAGTGGTAATGAGGTCCTTTTGGGGAAATGCTTGATGCACCGTACCGCCACCCTGAGGGAGGGTGACGGCGTGTGTGGGACTCCCACCTGCCTACCTTCCTCGGACTACCCACTAAAACCCCCCGGTTGGACCTCCATCGCCTTAGTGGCGGTGCTGTGGGGGATCGGCTAAGCCTTTACTTCCACAACACCGCCGGCGGACGTAATGAGGTCCTAGCTTAAGGGCGACAAGTAAAGGATAATTAATCTATTACTGGATTTGTCGCCCTTACCCTTGAAGGCCTAACCCCTGCTACTAATGTAGCACTCCCTTGCTAACCTTGCTAACACGCAGAAACACAACAACAAAAAAGTGATTGTTATTTGGCTGTCTTCTGTAAGGTGGAGGTATTTCACAAGTCGTGCTGCTCCAGTTCGAGCGATAAATTACTTTATTAAGGACTAGCGACCCTGACCCCCATTTTACACATAATCCACTTATTCATCGCTCCTATTGGTCAGTGTAATGTTACAATAGCTTACAGCCTTCCTCAATTCCTCAAAAAATATATAAATATTATCATAATTATAGTAAGTAATTGTAGTCGCTCCTTCGTTCAGAATATAAAGCGAACGTGCTTTAAGAACTGCTGGTAAAGCACCTATTCTTTCCCCCCTTGTATAAATTTGTACAGGGATATTTACTTATACACAGACATTATCATTCTTAAGTGAGCCTTATGAAAAACACATAAGGGCTGATTATTGCTCGTGACTGCTCCATACCTCAGGTCCATATCATGGCGCTCCCGGAGCGACATTGACCGCATCGGCCTGGTGAGGGCCAGCATCTTCTCAGCTCCCTGGGGGCTTTTCTGAAGCAAGGTGTTTGCGTAGATATCCGTACCTGGAAATAGCATTAAAATAGTGATAATGTCATCATCATTTTGACCGAAGTACGTCCATTGCTGAACAAAGTCCTTCCAAGAGAACTTTTCTAACCAGTCAACCAATTAGTGTTGTCGACTCGATTGTATATCGATTATAATCGATTATTCCAAAAGAGGCCTAAATAATCTAATAATCGATATGAGAATCGATAGTATCGATACTATCGATATAATCGATTATATCGATACCTATTTTTATTAGATATAATCGATTATAATCGTAGTCAAATACAATATAATCGATATAATCGATTATATCGATATCAAGTTGAAAGCGATACTATCGATATAATCGATTATTTATAATCGATTAATCGATTATAATCGATTAGGTATATCTAATAAAAATAGGTATCGATATAATCGATTATATCGATACTATCGATTGTCATATCGATTATTAGATTATTTGAGGGGGGGATAATCGATTAATCGATAATCGATTATCCGGCAACACTACAACCAATGCGACGTGCTGGAGTGCAGACTCCCTAGCCACACGCATTAACCACGCACCTCTGTTGCATTTCGGTGACCAAGAGGTCAATGGGGAGTAGGATATGGTGGGTTTTTTAAAGACAGCGGTCTGTAAGTGTTTACCATACCTATCGAAAACCCCCGCACATGTAATTTGTAGACGCCATGGGAGAAATAGCTAAACCATAAACAGCCACGAAACTAGGTTTAATTCTTATCTAACGTAACCTTTTTTTTGCCTGGTGGGAAATGCCTACCGCACCGTCACTCTCTGCGGGGAACAGAGAACTATAATATGTAATACCTACTTTACTTATGGAGTGAATATGAATATGAGAGTGGTGTATCGGGCTCTCACCGACTAAAACCCCCTCGGTGGCCAACGCTGCGCAGTTGTGGGGGAGTCGGGATTCCTTGCGGATTCTACACAGGCTCACCCAGAACATCTAACGTAAACTAATTAAACTTCTAAATAGCACACTGAAAGCAGCTTCATAAAAATACATCTCACCGTTGACTAGCTGGCCGTGATCTTGACCGTCCTGCAGCCTCCTCCCGGTGGAGTCAGCGGCCTTCGCCATCGCCGTGATTGCGCTGAACTTCTTCAGCAGTTGGCGTCTCCGGAACGCCCTCTGGATGGTGACAGCGGCGCGCCGCGCTCTCAGCCCCCCGTATCGCCTCTCGAGGATCTCAACTTGCTTGTCCAATAGGTCTTGGGACATCTCATAGCGGCTGTGGATGTGGGTAGACACGTTTTAGTTTCAAGGGCAAAAAATTCACAACGGAATCTTAAATGAAGTACCAAATGCTTTTAAGATACAATGCATCAAAAAAAGTAACAGCATAGATTTAAAGTTATTTGAACCCTGAATAGGGCTAAAAGCATAAAAATTTAAATTTAGGTGGGAGCGTGAAGAAACATCTTGTAATATCCTATCCCTTAGCATCGCTATACTGGTCTGTAGCGATACTAAGGGATAGGATATTACGATACCAAAGTCGTTGTCTTTGCGATGTGGGTTCCTCTCTTGGTTATCATTAGACTGGGAGGACTGACAAGCCAATATACCTACTGTGTTTCTATAAACAAAAAACTCACATTAGTCGATTAATGTTGCTTGGAGCGGTCAATGCGATAGAAATCCGCCAATAACAACATTTATTCAGGTGTGATGCACAATAATTACAGCTGTGTATGAACACATTTGATACAGTATCGGATACATTACATGCTACACGGCAGGTTAGTAACCTGCTAAAGAGGAGCTGTGTTTTATGGAATTATATTAGTTAATTTTTACATCGCTAACCGTTGCGCTACCTCGCTCTGGGGTTGGTGGACAGACCGCTTAAATGATTGGTACTTCATTCAAGAATTTCGAAGTTACTATGGTAAAATGACTGTATGTTGATTACACGATATTAAGTACGATTTGCGTGGTTAAGACGGTCATTGTAGGAAAAATGTGTGGAATTAATGGCAACATTTAGTGGTAACTACTTGAGGATTCAACTGACAATGTTTGCTTGACATATGTTTATGATAAGGCATAGACGTCGAGACTAATCCTTGAGAAATTCGGTTGATTGTCATGTTAATGAATAAAACAAAAGAAACTTAACTGTACAAACATATTTTTAACACCGACGTAATTTGTTTTCATTGAATTACAAATGATCCATAATTACTGCAGTATGCCGGTTGTATTATCAACAGTACTTGAATTGCCTGTTTTAAATGTAAAATGATGTAGATTGATGGAAAATACAATGCTTTTGAAAATTTCTATAAGGATCATATTCTAACTACAGAAGATAAGACCTAATTAATTGACTCTAACTAATAGTCAGAGAAAAATGTAAATAAAACAAAAGCCTTCCAATGGCTTTATTTGAAAAATTTGCCAACATGGCGGCGATTTAGTATTTAACTATTTAATCATTTTAATCATCATGCAGTTATTTAATGTTACAAGTAAACGTAACTGACAATACAAGATTAATATCATACTGTTAAGATTGTTTTTATTCAAACTCCATGCTTTAACTTGTCAGTACCATCAATTCAAACAAAAAGTAAGTAAGTCAGTAGGGGCTTCGATTTTTTTTTTGCAAGAAAAGGGGTGAGTTTTATTAGGATAGTTATAGTGTTATCTAATTCGAAGGGTACACAAGACAGGCATTCCTAGTGGCGGACATACCCTCTAGTCAACTTGCCCCTTTTTTGGGGCAAAGATGGGTCTTTTTGCGTCATTCCTGATGTCCCCATGAAGGACACATCTGTGCCACGCCTATGGAACAATTAAACATGAACAAACATATCTAAAAACATACTTACCCAAACGCCCGTGTGAATTGTTTATGAATATTAATGTAAGTTCTATTTACACATAGTGTAAGTTAATTAAACATAAATATTAATCACGACATACATTCAATTAGATTTTATTTACAATTATAACATGTACAAAAGTAAGGTAGATATTGTTAAATATTCAGATACAGTAATGAAAGACTGCGTGAGATAGTATCTTTCTTTTGCATTTTAATAAGTGCGAAATATTTATATGCATTTTCACGCACGTTAATTTTACTTACTGTTGACCGTGACGTCGCTTGCATTATTTCAGGATAAAAAATATCCTAATCTATTATCTTATTTTTGTTTTAACCAAATTACTTACAAATACATCCAGTACTCTTTACGTGCAACAATAACGAACAGACATCCATACATCCAGACATACATATGTATATGTATACTAACAAACTTTTGCGTTTAAAATAATAGTAAAATTTCTGATTAAACTTTATTTCCAAGATTGAAAATATATTTTACTTTGATTAAATTGTGTTTTTCATTGCAAACATTTCATTGGAATATGCATAGTCAGTGTCATTAGTTCGTATACACCTCAGTACCTTGTCACACTAAACGTCCATGTGACTGAGTAAGTGAAATGGACAGTTAGATTAATTTGACAAGGTACTGAGTTATATACAAACTACAGACGCTGACGGTACGTATCCATTGACCACTTCATTTCGTATACATTCTTACAATAGACAAGTGGTTCCACAAGTCCAGTAGAAAAACACAATAATACGGCGCCTGGCTGGATGTATTGAAGTATTTTTCTCTTCAGCTAAAGCATTTTCATCCTTACTAATATTATAAATCGGAAAGTTAGTTTGTGTGTTTGTTTGTTCCGCTTTCACGCCGTAACTACTGAACCGATTGCTTTGAAATTTTGCAGACGTAAAGTTAGAAGTCCTAATTAAATAATAGGGTACTTTTTATCCCGGAAAGATTGATATTCCCGAGGGAAAACCAAAATATAGTTTGCTTGATGAATGGATTGGAGATGGCGCTGTGTGTCGTTTAAAACAAGGTAAAATATTGCAAACTAATATAAACATGTAAATTTAGAAGCTAAATGATACGATAACGAATCCCCGAAAATTAGGAATTCCCGAGGGATGACGTACAATTTGTTTTATCGTCTAAACCGTTTTTTTGCATCTACTTATATAATATAGTGTACCATTCTGTTTTTGTTTAACAACTAATCGTATCCAGCGTTACATCGCGCTTTTAGATTTTTCCGTGGAAATTGTCTTATAGTTGTGCTTTATACCGCAATATAACCGAATAAAACGCGTGCGAAGCCGCGGGCGGAAAGCTAGTTTTAAATAAATAAAAGGTAAGGTTCGTAATCTATTGTACAATATCTCAAAGGAAGTTACCAAACATTTTCAATATGCAATCGTCATCTATTTCATAAAAAGCGACGTCGAATCGATCTGTTCAGCATTGTTCCCTGTTTCGTACAAAACGCTTAGAAATGGCATCGCACAATTTTCTGCATATTTGCTTTGTAATAAATACGGTACGTTAACGTTTAAATCAATTGCGCTCACAAAAGCAGTCTCGAAAGATTTTTGTTGCGATACGGTTTAAAACGTCCTTTTTTATTCTTTCCTCTTGAATTTTCAAGCGATTTAAGTGTTTATAGAGCTGTATTTGGATTAGTGTACAACAATCAGAAATATGTTTTAGAAACAATTAAAAAATGCTTGAAATATATTTTGGCCATTTTACTTACCCTGCTAGTCCTACTAATATCATAAATGCGAAAGTTGTAAGAATGTGTGTCTGGATTTGTTACTTATCCTTGCACATTAAATTTTGTAGAATGAAATATGATATCCTAGAATAACATAACATTTTTAATAATGCAAACGAAATTACGGGAAACAGCCAGTTTAACATAAAAGTACATAATTTATAGAAGTAATAAAATCAAAATTTGGTCAAAATTTGGCAAACACCTGTCTCCCTCAGAGTTACAATACTTTAAATGAGACTTAGGTATATGGCGTACATTATCGTCTCGTCTCTCTGTCAAATTTATAACTTTGGAACATTATAACTCTGATAAATAATTTAACTATTTCAAAAAATTGTCTTGAAACATTAAAATAATTAATAAAAAAGATTATACAAAATAGCTTTACATGTAACATTGATCATGAATTAAATATTTTACTTCACTTCTCCATTAGCATAAAATACCAGGACCACCGAACTCAGTAGGAGGCCTAACATCGGTAGCCGTCACAACAATCTGTCTACAGCGAGCATACGACCACGTGACGCGTCCACTGACCTGTTCGTATGCACTGCCATGCCGAACCCCTCCGGCGGAGCAGCAATGTACAGCGGCGGCGGCGGCTCCTGTCCGCCCGCGCACAGACCGGCACCCGTGGACGCGTTCGACGCGGACGAGCATGACGAGTTTGAGTGATTCAGTGCTGGAATACGGAAATGTATGTTTTTTTTAAAGGGATCTACTTATGGTACTCGTCCCGATTCGAGGTACTTAATGAAAGAATCATTTATTAGTAAAAGACATCACAACATAGCTACATATATAAGTACAAACAATAAAGGTTTCGATTCAGAAAAAGTGAAATAAAAAAAATGTAAAAGTCAGTCATCCCGCGGGCGATGCAGACAATTCCGCGTGGGATGCGCCGAGACAATTTTATCGCGCTGTTAACCAATGTTAAAATCAATTCGTCAACTGCTGATTGGCTGAAAATACGATACCAGCCTATTAACGGTATCAAAGCTTTTTTCTCATGCGAGATATTTGACGTATGCCACGCGCTAGTTGGGATTGGCAAGTCGTGTTTAGTACAGATATCCTTTTAAATGGTTACAGGCAGAGACTAAAGGAAGACCTTAGCAAATGGTACCAAGAATGTCCAGCAGCAACGCTATCATCACAAATAAATTCAATACCAGGGTTAAAATTTTTACAACATCCTGCGCCTTTGGAAATCTTGTTATATCAACATGTTTAGGTAAACATCCTTGTCGCTACATTGATCTGAGAAATTAATCATACTTAATACGACATTCGATTGATATCACGAGATGACAATTTTGATGATATGACTGGTACACGAACGCAATCACCTCAATTCTTAGTCATTGCAATTTTTTTCTTTTACTTTTCACTATTCCAATACATATTTGGAGTGTTCTCTCTACAAGCAACATAACACTTATTTCCTACACAATTCTTGAATGACCGATGCTTGGTAACTTTTGCTGATTCCATTTCGACAGAACTACAATTCCCTCACCTGGCAAAGGTCTGTGGACTGCAGTGACGTATCTGTTCCCCTCCATGTACCCTCGATCCGGCTCGGTGTGGCCATGGTGGCTGTGGATCGAGTGCTGGTGGGTGTAGAAGCCGTCCGGTGGATGGAGAGCCACGCCACCACCTGACTCCTCCTCGTCCACTTTTTGGGAGAAGCTGTGGACAAAGAAAATGTTTGATTAGTTTGGACAACAAATTTGAAAATAGCTGGTAGATTCGGAAACGTTATTGAAAATCAAACCGTAGTTTGTTAGTGGATAGGTGTTCCGACCGAAATAAGGTACATTATTACGAGCATTTTTGTACTTCGGAAAGCACGCAAGTGTTTATCCTGGCTTAGAGCATTTTTAGATTTATTATGTTAAATGAGAAAGATGGTACTTATGAAACTGTATACTATAGTTTTTTATGTAAAATAAGCATATCTTTGCCTGAGCATACCCTTTCTTCATAATCTGGAGTTCCAAAAAAAACATACCTTGCCATGACTCATTGGGACATGAAAGATTTTATTTATCACATAAACGAAGACTGCAAAATTGCAATCTTATCTATTTACATATTACAAATAGTTTCAACATTAACATAAATTTTAATGTGACATTCATTTGAAATTCCTGCGATTCAAAACATTTAATGATTTTCATGGTGAAATATTGTAGTCGTCGCAAAAGCAATGTTCCAGTAATGGCTTCTTCTGAAAAAAAATGGCGAATCATTTTACTTTTCGAACAAAAGGATTCGATGCACAGATGTTTATCCAAACATAATGCAATTCATATTTCACATGGCTCTTTAATCAGCTTAGCTTATCATTTTATCAGCACAGAACTAGCCGACATGCCGATATCTCGATGATGCGATCTCAAAATAAATTTGGCTAAACCCTATTAATAAAATAAAAGTGAAAATTTGTATGTATTGATGTTTGTTACTTTTTCACGACTGCTTGAATAGATTTGCATGAAATTTGGTAGTAAAAATCGTTTATATTGGAATAAAATTAGATATTTTTTATCTCGCTTCGCTTTCCAAATTTCCCTGACCAAGAATCGAAACTAAGCCCTTTCGGAGCCTACCTTACCCACAGCACTTAAAAAATATAACATACATCCCAGTACCGAGAATACATATTTCAGAATCATGTGTTCAATGCTATTACAATTCTTCATCATTGACTTTGATTGAAGTAAATTGTTTTCAAATAACGTCAACGACCAAACAGTGATGGACAATAGAGACAATCACAACATCGTTCGATTCAAACAAAGCGATCGATATTTTCAATTTTCGCAATAAAACAAGCTCGATTGAATGCACAATGCCGCCCCTGTGTACGTTAAACAAACAATATGCATAGCAATACAGGTGCGACAAAGACTTGAAGCCATATAAAGTTTTAACCAGTATAAACAGCCGCCCACTACAATATAGATCTCGGCATCTGATGTGTACTTTTATGGTTGTACATCATCGGTTTAGGTATCATGTTGGATTGCGAAGGTCAAAAGGTCTCAATTGTTTTAAACAAATTTGTTGCAGCTCGAGTCCTAGCCAAGCGAGCATGTTCCAGATGTGGAACGAAGTGGTATGTCGATGAATTCCATAATTGTCGCTAGTATCACACACCATCATGTAAATAAAAAAGTTTTCCAGTCGACAGTGAAATAACTACATATATGCGCCGTCATAACTATGTACGAATGCCACGTGAGATTTGTTCGGCAGCTGTCACAAACGTTTGTGAAAATTACTTTTCAATAGACTTGTTCATCAATCTTTCAACAATAAAATAAAAAAAATAACGTAGCTTCTATTATCACTGAGATAAATGACGTTTAATCATCACAACATGTGTCTTGTTCTGTGGTCAGAAAAACATTAAATAATTCTTACAATGTCGGCAAGGCCCAGTACACATACCAAAAATTCTAATAAATGGCCAACTTGAACATCACTTGCATAGTAAATCCAGACTCGCCAACATAGAAACACGAGAGAATCACGATTTTCGGTCAAAATAATATACCTAACACTTGTCCCAAATATGTCCCTTATCTCCATGCCACAGCGATGTGAATGTGGGACGCCTATCCCAGTGGGGCCGTTTAAACATGCCCACTATCAACTCTCATGTTTGCTCAGCCAAGAATCTGGGACGCGTGGTGCAAGAAGATGCTTATGATTGACCTCTTTCCTCTGTTGCGCAAACAGTGTTGCCAACTTACGGAAGAAATGTTTGTAGCTACATAGGTACAGATGAAAGCCATAAACAGTATTAATTTAGGTTACTTCCAGTAAGCTTAGTCCGGTTGTTGCTTAATTGGTTTTATTTATGGGCAACCAGACATCAAGACGTATATGGTACTGATTCAGTGGTTGGCAACAAAACCACAACAGCCAGATCCGAGACAATAAAAAAAAGTACGTTTTCTATATTGACTCGACCGGGAATTGTACCCAGGAGTTCAGTAGGCAATTTGCAGTTCAACGTTACATTCTTAAACATGCCCCATTCAAAGAGTTTGTTAGTTACTTTTTTTTTCTGAAAATTACGAATCCGTTTAATAAAGAATCTGGAAAGCACTATTTTGTTTATTTATTGTCACCCCATTTTATAATGGCAACACCAAACCAACCGTATTGGTTTGAGAATAACTAAATCGGCTGAACGATTTCTAATGACGCTGTAATCGTAGAGCGCAGGATGTGTCTCATTTCTGTATACGTAACTACATATTACAATACTAATTGTTTGCGAGACCATTTTCCTCCACATTAAGTAATGTCTTATGTCATACTAATATGAATATTATAAGTATGCGAAGCGACTATCTGGTCTTAGTGCAAACCAGTTTCAATGCTAGGAGTAGAAATATAGAAATTCTTTTTTTGTTAAGGAAGATAAAACATTTCCATGGCAATCATAGCATTTTCCATTATAAAAATCAAGGCATCGTAACAATATTTTTTGTTCTAGCATGTATAAAGTTAAAATCAAGGCATCGTAACAATATTTTTTGTTCTAGCATGTATAAAGTTAAAATCAAGGCATCGTAACAATATTTTTTATTCTAGCATGTATAAAGTTAAAATCAAGGCATCGTAACAATATTTTTTATTCTAGCATGTATAAAGTTAAAATTTATTACGACGGCTTTGACAGTTTTCATGGATTGGACGTCAACAGAACACCATCCACATCAAAATGAGGTAACCTCTCTTTTGGTGCAATGCTCATTAAAATAAGGAAATTAAGTATGAACCTGCAGTGTGTTTTGAAGTCATCACAAATAAAAATCCAGACACAATTAAAACCTATTTCCTTCTATGACTTTATTACGAATCATTGGGACACGAAAGGTAATTAAATGATTCCAATACACAAATTAATTCCTTTTCTATACATAAGAGCATCTAAATAAAAAAGACGACCATCAGAAAATGTCTCGTTCTAAAATGTTTAGTAGATCGATAGTTATTCGATATTTTGCCGAATGAAAATGTCAATTCCACTGTTACGTCTGCTGCTGACGTTGTTATTGCAAATCAAACAGTATTAATAACGTAAGTAAGATAAACAAGCTTACCTTATAACTGAATTGTTTTCTTAATTATTGTCGTAACATGACTTTTAACATACAGGCGCGATACTTGACAATATTATTGATTTATTTAACTCACTGTTGCTTACGACTTGCATAGGTCACAATAAAATACTTACTTTTATAATTAAACATACGGCCTAATAGACAGTTAACCGTTTTATAGCCGAAAAAAAGTAGCTAAATCATTAAAAACATTATGCGTACCGTTCAAATTCGCGTGATAACGTTTTATATAATATCTTAACCGTTTAGTCATAAAAACGCCGCTTTCTTTCCATTTACATACAAAAATACACGCTCGGAAATCGGATTGTGTAACGAGTGAGTTTATGAATGAAAAAACATTAAAATGCAATTAATTCAGAATGGTAACAACAAAACGACTTGGGTTACACAGTGCAGTAATAACAGTACAGTACTCTTCCAAAGGTGTATTGTCAGAAAATAAAGCCCAAATATCGCAAGCACATAGTATAGGCATGGCATTTGACAACATTACATACATTGCTCTGATCATATTGAGATCAGACATAACCACAACACCCAGACCCGAGACAGTAAAAAAAAGTTCATTTTTCACATTGAGCCGCCCAGGAATCGTACCCGAGAACTTACAGATGGCGCGACTCGCCTCTCTGCTAAGCAGGTCTTCAAAGTAAAAATAATAAGAACGAATACAGTACTGCAAGTGTTAACCATCATGTTCTGTTGACTAGAATATTATGGACATTTAAAAAAACACGAATCTACTATATAAAAATAAGTCAGGTTTTCCTTCCTGACGCTATAACTCCAGAACGCACGAACGGATTTCCACGGTTTTGCATTCGTTGGAAAGGTCTCGGGCTCCCTGAGGTTTATAGCATGGAAAATTCAGAAAAAAATTAACAGAAAAGCGGGAAAATCCTCTAAGGCGAAACGAAGTTCGCAAGGACAGCTAGTTTTGTATAGTTTTTTATAGTTTAATACTCTGTTGACTAACTGAAACTGGTTATGGTTCAGTAGTTCGTAAGTCGTTACATGCCCTTAATATGGTTGAGTGAAGCGATGGCTGGCACATACGTCATGCTTTCGTACAGATGCCACCTTTGGGGACTGGTCTGCTCCAGCTTACCTCTCGAAAGTAAAAACTTACTTGAGTACTTAATTGTTTCATCACTCATCAAAACAAAACTATATGACTTGGTCCAAAGTGAGCTACACATAGCAATAAGTTAGATACTGATACTGTAACTGATCTGCTGAGTTTGTTACCGGTGTCTTCTCGGTAGATATAGGTTCCGAACCGGAAGTAGAATCACTTTGCATTGTATTCAATGACAATTCAAAAGTGTTATATGTAACCTACTTGAATAAAGAAATATTTGAGTTAGAGTTTGAGTTTCAGTAGTACTTATTTTTACCCTTCCAATGTTATCTTATCTTATAAACTTTCATATATGTACGAATGTATGAATGTCTGGATGTACGTTTGTTGCTTTGTCACGCAAAAACTATACCGTATGGATTTATATGAATTTTAGTAGACAGATATATGAGATTCTAGATTAAAGATTCGGTACTTTTCATACCGAAAAAAGGAGGACGAAATCGAAGGCAACAGCTAGTATGTAATAAACACTCAAGATAAAATGCTTCAGAATTAAATTGCACGTGTCTTTTACTGTTATTTATTGAGTTATAAATATGGCCAATCATATAACACCTAACTGTACCTGTTGCTAATATGATAATAACCGCTGTTTAATTCAAGGGGCCCGACAGAGCGTTGAAACTTTACTGTAACTGAGTACAGTTGAGCAGACAAGTATTTAGACAAAACGATTTAACGTCTTATAAAATTAAAACTACTTGTTATGATGATAGTAAGTGTCTTTACTATTTACCTCGGGCCTTTTTGCAGATTTGGTTATTATTTTCGCTAGTTGGATGATTACAAAATATTTCAAATACCTGTACAAGCGTTATTAGTAAACAATGCGATGATTTTGATTTTTTTGTTCACTACGCCACACTAATGACTGTTTCTATATTTTGTAATATAGAAACAGTCATTTTATTATTTGCAGTGTGGGTATTTACGTCCTCAAGGACGTAAATACCCACACGTGCTCCCAGACGTGCTCTTTCTGAAACTGACTTCACTGAATGTCGCTGTAGTTAACGAGTTTAAATAACAATAAAGATCTAGAAGCAATCTACAAAATCGAATCCACCACAACAATTGTGTGAAAAATGATATTTTTTTTAAAATTGAAATCTTTTTGGAATCCGTGATGTCCCCCTTTTCGTAAATACCTGCAATTTGGAGACCACACAGTCTCCGTTCGCCTTAGTTACTGGAAGGAAAGACTTCACATAACGGCATCGGAACAGACGCCAAAACGCAGCTGGCAAAACGCCATAACTGCAGGAAAACAGCGCCAGCAAAAAACTTCTGCAGTTCTAGAATTAATGGGGTAAAGCAATCGGTGGAACAATAGATGGAGGTAGGTTCCCAAAGGAAAAATACAAGTGCCGAGACCGTCCCAAATTTAAAGGAAGTTTTTAAGCCGTTTTTAGGACAAAAGCTTGAAGTACTCGAGGTGCGATTGCATCAACGGTCCAGTAACGAAACCAAAAGTATTTGAAGGGTTAGCATCCCGAATTTAGTGCCATTTATTACAAGCATCTTCGAGAAGGCACATTCAGCTATTGGTCCTCGCTGATATCTCCATATTAGTCGTTAACTTTGATCAAAGGACATTTGGCCCTTTTTATGTTACAAAAAATAATCTTAAAATTGTATCTCTAGTGCATTTTTACGGAATGTTCTGTGATTGACTGATACAAAACGCTATTTGGCGTTTAATCCTCCAACAAAAACAGCTTTTGTCTGTAGGTATTCATAAAATACCAAATGCCCTAAATATGATATACATTATGTGTGCTTTCGTAGCTGACAGGTTTGTTAATAAATTTCAATTAGCGGTACCTGATATCTAGATATTAGAAACAGAAAATTGTTATCTCCCCTTGCGGTGCGGGAATCGAACCCACGACCTTCACGTATCGCGCGTGCTGCTCTTACCAACTGAGCTAACCGCAAGTTATGGTAGGCGATGAAATTTTTCTGCTGTATGTATCAACCGTTAGCCTCCGGTAAAAAAAAATCTGTTCCTAATATTTAAAGTTCGCTAGTACGGCGTTTAGTACTATAATAATAATTAAACTGATATCTAGATTTATTCAAGTCAATTCTAAATTAATAAACGAATTTTCCAATAGACTGTACCACGCAACCCCATTCGGCGCGTGCGCGTTCCTTGACAGTGATCGTCGGCACTCATGCGCACTTCGACGATCACTCGGCCCAGAGCATGCTTAGGGACTGGCCTACACCAGTTTACCTTTCAAATAAATGCTTGATGTTTTATATAAATCTCTTATATATAAAAATGAATCGCTGTTCGTTAGTCTCGCTAAAACTCGAGAACAGCTAGACCGATTTGGCTAATCTTGGTTCTGAAATAATTGTGGAGGTCCAGGGAAGGTTTAAAAGGTTAGAAACTAAAAAAATAGGCGTTACGAAGTTCGCCGGGACAGCTAGTCTATTATATAAAAATGAATCGGAAAATGTGTTGGTAAGCGCATAACTCGACAACGCTTGGACCAATTTTGTCAATATTTTTTAAATGTTCGTTGAAGTCCAAGGATAGTTTTTACGGCGAGAAAAATTCGAATAATTGCCGGGAAAAATATAAAGATAACCCTTTTGTTTTTCCAGTACAAACGTTTTCTTCCTAAAATTTAAATTCAAGCCACACTGCAAGTATTCTTGACAGGACGAAGTCTATGGGGTCCGCTAGTAATAGTATAAAATCATATTTAGTAGTTAATGCGAACTACTTATTGCCCGACGTTTCGGTTAACTTGCACCAACCGTGTTCACGGGCTGAGTTAACCTGAAGTATTAACTATAATAAAATGTTATTTACCCGTTATCTAAAAAAAAGTGTTTATTTCCATGAAAGCACATAAAAACAACTGTTTATGGTGGTCGCTGCACTAGGCTCGCAGACCTGTGTCGCAGTAACCGCTAGTGATCTTACAAATATTGTGCTTAGCTAAAGTTTTTACTGCTCCGGAACCGTTACACTGAGAATTGAGTAAATCAAATGTTTAAAACGGAACGCGAAAGCTTTAAATTTACGAGTAGCATTTTATCTATTTTTGCATATGATTCATGTTCACAGTCGTACGTAATGTTCACTATACATTAAATACAAATATGAACAAATAAATGTACCCCTAAGTCACATTCAGTTGTCACAACACTTCAGAATCATTAGTGATGCTTTCCCCACGTCGCACAGATAAACATAGAAAAAGTAATAAAGAACGCATACAGTTTCACTATGACTCTCTGTCCATTAAAAATAATGTCGTTGTTTGCCAGGCTTATTCTTCAAAGATTAAACTAAAACCGATGAAACGTTTCTTCCTGAACATGGAAGTCTGGAAGACTAAATTATACTATGTCTGTAAAACTTATTTCTGTAAATTTTCTATCCAATAATTTATCAGTCTATCATCCTCTATCACCGTGATAGTGTTTCGAGTGTTATATAAGTGTTTAACGCAGCCAAATAACAATCACTTTGGTCTTGTAGTGTTCCTGCGTGTGAGTTAGGTTTCCAGAGCTCCTGGGGGGTGCTACATTAGTAGCAAGGATCAAGCCTTGGTAAGGACGACAAGTGCAGTAACAGATTTACTATACTTTACTTGTCGCCCTTAAGCTCACCTCATTACCACTTAACATCAGGTGGGATGAGGTCAATCTTGATGTGTAATATAAAAAAAAGAATCAAAGACCCAGTGGTCGCCGGTTGAACTCCCAATTAGCTCCTTAGAATGAGCTTTTTGGATACAAAAATCAGAAATTGGATTAAAGAGAAACGAATATACATACATCCATCCATTCTTAAAAACTTTCGCTGTTATAATATTAGTAGGTTTGAACAAATATCTATCTAACATGATAGGCCTTTAAGTTAGTCTTTATCGCTACAGATAAAAGCAAAGTTTCTAACTCGAAAGCATTGTAGAAACTATTTTATTAGCTTCAGTAATGGAGTTGTTTATGCCGGAGTTTGCCTTAAACTTTATCTTAACAAAGTCCGGGCAGAACTTCTTCCGAAACTAAATTTTGGTTTATTTAATCACAAAACGTCTATTTATATGTTTGGCTATAAAAGTTTTTTTTTATTGCACTTTAAGATTGACCTCATCCCACCTGTTGTTAAGTGGTACTCTAAGCCCGACTCGGAAATCCACACAACACACAACACTGAGCAGCCTCCTTAATAAAGACGACATTTGATTTGACGACCTCCGTAGCCGAGAGGCAAGCGTGCCGGACTTTGGCGTCGCGCCATCTCTGAGGTTCCGGGTTTGATCCCCGGTCGGGGCAATATGGGAAACGAACTTTTCTATATTGTCTCGGGTCTGGGTGTTGTGGTACCGTCGTTGTTTCTGATTTCTGTAACACAAGTGCTTTAGCTACTTACCACCGGATCAGAGCAATGTATGTGATGTTGTCCAATAATATAATATAATAATATTTTAACGGGTCAAACGCGACACCATTTTAAATTTTAATTTTAATTTTAATAAAGAAAGATTCAAAAAGACCTCCACATAAAACACAGCTGATGTTTCTTCTTACAAAGACAAATCGTGCGATGCTATTTAACACTGTCTCGCAAATAAAACAGGAGATTTGTGCCCGTTCTCAAACAATTTACAACTTGAAATAAAGGTTGGAGAAAAGAAACATGTGTAGTATAGAATTTGTACTAAACAACTAAATGCGACCTGACTTTTGGATTCCCCTGTGAAGGCAGTTAATGCCCGGTTGCAATATTTTACGATTTGTAACGTTTCAAAAATTACTATCCGTTTTTCTCCAACCGACTACAAGTCGTTAAATACAGCTGTCATCAGTCGTCCCTCAGTCGTTTTAAGCTTACGCCTCGTATTATTTTGATACTATGCGTAACCTTTTTCACATCTTTCATTCTATGTTGTTATGCCTGCTCCACACTACTCGCGAAGTTACTCGGCGAAGTTCGTCCGAGGCGAGGCAAAGTTTGGCGCGGCGAGCACGAGGCGAGTCGAAGTGCCTCTCTACACTATCGTATTCGTCTAACTTCGTTCAACTTCACGAGTAGTGTGGAGGAGGCATTATGTTTTTGCGTGTGAGTAAGGTTTCCAGAGTTCTTGGGGAGTGCTACGTTAGTAGCAGGGGTGACCAATATTTATATTTATTATTTATTTACTATAGACGGCAGACTTAGTTGTAATGAGGTCGATAGCGGGTTCCATTTGAGTTCCTTGCTATGTATATAATGTTTTATTTAAGTATTGTTTTGCATTAAAATCTTTAAAGAAGGAAACACAAATTTTACGCATCAAAATATATGTTTTATGCATTTTGCATCTATGACATCTATTTAAACGCATGCATGCAATTAATGTATTGTGTCTGCATATGCTTCTGCAATGTCAGTGCGGTCACCCATCCAAAGCCTACTAATGATAGCAGCTAGCGCACCGAAAGCACTAAACAGCAAGCAATCTCATTTTATCGGATATATTAATGACATTTAAAATAATTTAACGGGTCAGCTCGTGACCACGGTTGGTGCAACCTAACCGAAACGTCGGGCAGTAAGTAGTTCGTATTAACTACTAAATAAAAATGGTGTCGCGTTTTGACCCGTTAAATTATTTTAAATGTTTAAAATGGAACGCGAAAGTCTTAAAATTTATATATTAATGACATGACATTATAAACGATCAACAAGACCACAATACCTCGTCCTCACCGCCAAGCCTACGTAATAAGTTTGTAAACAAATCCGGTAAAAGCCGGATGTGCACACCCAGCCTCACGAACAGACCCAGAGAAAGTTCTAGAAAGACATCAATTTGCCAAGTTAGCGATCCGCGAAGTTATTATACTATTGCAAAATCATAGTTGTAAAACGTTATCGCTGGCAATCCGTCTCTTATATATATTCTAAACTGTTTTGAACATATTATATAATTACGCGATGTTTAAGACTTTCGCGTTCCATTTCAAACATTTGTAATAGGTTAATGAGTTAAAACGTATCGTAGTATAGCATTCTTCGGTCAGCTCGTGACGACGTTTGGTGCAACATAAATAACTAACTGAGTAGTAAGTAGTCGGTTATAACTACTAGAAATGTTATCGCGTTTTAACTCGTTAACTTGTTTTAAATGTTTTTAATATAACATATTAGCGTCCCATCGCGACTTCGCAACCGTGCTATGCCCGTTTTTTTCACATATTTCACTGATTCGTCGCTTCCATTAGTAGGCAGTGTAGCATTACATAGCCTTTTAATAAATATACTATTAACATTTTTTATTTTCAATTTGAACTAGTAGTTTCCTGAGATTTGCATGTTGAAACAAACAAATTCTTGCCCTACGTTATTTACTATGTGTTATTATCTCAATTTTCTTTCTTCCAAATTTCATCCAAATAGTTCAGTAGTTTAGCGTCAAAGAGTAACAAACATAGGTACATCCAGACATCAATACATTTTACTTACGAGTACTTTCGCGTTTGTAATATATGTAGTAAGACATATTGGTTCTAAGAATGGCTGGCTGGTTTTAATAGTAGAAATCGCCTGTTGAAGCAATTAAACATTTCATTAAGTACTCTTTCTCGTTATGATTTTCCCTGAACTACTTAGAGTACCTGTATACTTGAAAGAACCTTAGTTTAATAACTTAAGTTTCCATGACTTGACTTAAATGAAAAAAAAAACTTAATGGTTACCTCAAGTTTCTGTTAATAAAATGTTCCCAGTACTGTCAAATCAATCTTAACTTATGCATCAGAGATCAGTCTACCCCAGCTTACTTTGACAACCGGTGTTTAGTATGCAAAGTGGCAATATGGAGTAATTGGGTACAGCTTGCTCTAGTGACCGATATTAACCAATCTTACACAGTTATGAAGAAATACCTCCCAATAAATCAAATAATTTTAAACAGGCAAAATAATTCAACTTGGTAACATCGCAGGTTTATAGAAACCGCTTGACTGAGTCGTACCTAGGTTTGTCTCGTTTATTTATATTGCCCACAAGCATGTATGTATGGCCCTTCATTCTGAGATCTTTTTGAAAATAAAGTTTGTCTGGTAGACTTGGTTCTTTGACTATAAACATGTCTTTGGAAGAAGCGATAAACGTAGTGTCTTATGGTTTTATTTTGCTTAATATTGCTATTATTATATATTCTTTTTAATTATATAAAACCAATTCAAAATGTGAGTTTGTAATTTCATCAAAAAATTGGTTGGACGACGCGGCCCCTCCCTAATTTGAAAAGAAATGTCACTCTCTCTGGTGGTTCGCGCGTAATTATAAAGGTGTTATCTTTCTGTTCTAAAGTTTTATTATAGTAAAGTTAAATAGTTGTACAGTTACTTAATATCTAATAGTATTGTATTACAGCTCTTTCAGTATATCTATACTACCATATGCATATTTTTTAATATTCGATAGGAGACGAAGTTATTAACGGCAGCTTGTACAAAACCAAACAACCTTTCCATTTTATAGGTATTCAAATTTTCCAACGTCATGGAAGAAAGTTTCACCCCAAACAATATTGTTTGCTCGCTTCACCATTTACCACCGCTGACTGATGCTTACCGTCGATTTTCTGTTTACGGGAATGTTTATTTAAAAATTGAGTTTAAAGTGTGTTAAGCCTTTCATCTCAAATTCTTATACAACACAATTTTCACTTAATGACTGATCTAAACCAGTGCTGTGACCCAAATTCAGAGTTTACCTTGTAAACACTTCCTAAATTATGTTGGTACAATCAGTAGCTTTAGTTCGTGAACAACTCTGTACCATGTCTAATTAAGTCACTGTCTATCTGACTTGCATAGTTATACGGAGATTTGGTATGACAAGGTACTGAGGTGTAAAAGAACTAATGATGAGCTATAGCCCTGAACTATCTCTCTTCAGCGTACAGGATATATATTATCTTTAATGTTCGTAGTCGTTCTCTTTAAAAATTATTAGCAGCCCGAAGCCGAATCGCACGCATATTAATTTGTTACAAAAAATGTGATAAGTGAAGAACTACCCGACCGATTATGTGCAAACTTCACATAAACCATCTACTTGATAGTCCGAGCAAAGCCTAAACATATGGTTTGTATAGGCGAGTCCGTTCTTGAGTTAAAAAATTACAACGATAAGCGGCATTAATTATTTTATAGGTATACTAGCGACTACCTACTACCCGCCCCGGCTTCGCACGGATGTAATGTAAATACTTAGAAATATTGGCTTTTCTATTCTTTATTACACATAAAAACCTTCCCCTGGAATCACTCTATCTATCAAAAAAAACCGCATCAAAATCCGTTGCGTAGTTTTAAAGATTTAAGCGTACAAAGGGATATAAGGACAGAAAAAGCGACTTTGTTTTATACTATGTGATACGTGATAAAAAAAATAATGCAATAAAAATATTGAGTATTGATTACCTTCTTTTATACATATAGGAAACGACGACCTTAGCGACGCAGTGGCTGATGTTGACACCATATAAGATCCCGGGTTATATTCTCGACCAGGTCAATTTGGAAAACGGACTTATCCATAATAAGTCTGGATGTACTGATGTATCTCCTAAACGCTGTTATACTAAAATCCCCTTTACGGGTAAACAATAATAAAACTTAATTTCGCCTACCCCACAATTTGCCCTGTGTAAATTAATTATCAATCTAATAACAAACCCTAATTAGCGTTGTTGAATGTTTTACTTGTTTCCAACTCAGAAATACTGAAACGTTGAGAATCGACATTTGTTGCATAATTCGATTTACCTTTACGTGACCAGACCTACTTGTTACTAGCTGTTTCCTGCGACTTTGTCCACGTTTTTTCGGGACAAAAGTACATGTTATTCAAGTATATATTATGTCTAGTTGCCATTTTTGAGTGACAAAGCAACTAATTATCTTTCTTGCCGGTATCTTTTCTGTGGTTATAGGATTCTAACCGGAAGTAGCTTGATTGGTTTTATATAAACGTTTCATAAATATTACTGACGTTATTTTTAAGAATAAAAATTGTTTTTCATTCTTATTCTCAAACATTCATATATTCTTAAATCTACACTATCTTGGTATGTAAGTAATATTTATCAACTTATTAGCATTTAAACAAGAAAACTCATTTCTATGTGAAGATATTTAATGCCTATCTTTAAATGAGATGACGACCTCCGTAGCCGAAAGACGAGCGTGCCGGACTTTGGCGTCGCACCAACTCTGAGGTTCCGGGTTCGATCCCCGGTCGGGTCAATATGGGAAACGAACTTTTCTGTATCGTCTCTGGTCTGTCTGTGTGGTACCGTCACTGTTTCTGATTTCTGTAAGACAAGTGATTTAGCTACTTACCACAGAATCAGGGCAATGTATGTGATGTTGTCCTTTAAAAAAAAAGATATATTTTTTTTATAATTAAAATCAAAGAACGCTTGTCATTTCCAATAGATAAACTTTTAATAACTAATTTATAAATTATCACGCTTGGCCACTATGCACACTCATACCATCTAATATCAAAATGAAACATTTCCACACATTCTGGGCCTTCCATTGTGGTAATGCTACATTGTGTAAGAGTGAAGGCTTGGGAAGCTGTCATTGCAAATCATAAATTAATCGCGATAAGCTTAACTTTACAGATATGAGTAAGCTGACATTGACATGACAAGACAAAATTAAACAAAAGAAAGACAAACACGTACCTACGTAGGAAAATGGTTCCTTTTGAATTTATTCAAATCTGCAAATCTATAGGAGACTTTACTGAAAACGTGTTTTCAAGTCATGGTAAATGTCCTTTTTCTATAATTCAATTAATGTATTTAAACAATAAATGCATACTAGATTCTCATATCTTGAAGCATTTTGTTAATTTATAATTGGAAAACTGATCGTTATGTTTGTAACTTATACGGGTGTTCGCTAAATAAAAAATAAGAAGCGTAAGAGATTTCCACACCTGTCTACTTATACATTAAATAATACAGTATTGGCTGAGGTTGAGCAGATCCGTGATTTGGGTGTTATACTGGATAAATCTTTAAAGTTTACTTCGCACACAAATAGCATTGTAAAAAAAGCTGCACAAATGTTGGGATTTGTGAGAAGAAATAGCAAATGCTTTCAGCTTAACTCCACTCACAAATTGCTTTATAATGCATTGGTAAGAAGTCACCTTGAATACGCTAGTGCAGTATGGAATCCTTCATATGCAATTCACTCCCAAAGGATAGAGAGAATCCAACGTTCTTTTACACGATCACTTGCATACCGGTCCTCGGGAATAAGTCATAGATCTCCTTACCACTCCAGGTTGATCTTTTTCAGAATGAAGACGTTCTTGCACGGACTCATTCATAACAAAATAAAATGTCCTAATCTCGTGGAACGTGTCAAAGTGTCAGTACCTTTTAATATTCCCCGCAAGCCGATTGTCAGAACTTTTCATACTCAAAGATGCAAAACGAATCTCGGTCACCACTCACCATTACACAGATGCTTCTGTAAATATAGTTTACTCCGCAAAAAACACCCTGAACTTGACATTTTCCACCTTTCAAAAAAAAATTCTTATCCACATTGCACAATATGTCATGTGACTAAATTTGTTATATTTCTTCTAAATTAAATTTATCTAATTCTGTGTTGCTCCTATTTTGAATGCTGTGTACTCCTCTTATTGGAGCATATACTAGAACTTACCTCTGTATCACATACCCCTAAAATGCTATGTATATGTTCTGTTGGTGTACCTATTAATAAATAAATAAATAAATAAAGAAAAAATAGTTATGTTGACACGTACTAGTCGCAAGAAATAATGTATCTAACAAATTTATGGCAGTAAATAACTTTAGGAATCAATTAATCAATAAAAGCGACGTAGCAGTCAAATGAATAGCAGACAGGACTATTATGATCAATACTACTGTATTGATCACTCCTCAATAAGAGTTACTACACCTCAATGACCAATTAATAACACAGACAGTATTGAGACAGTTAAGCTTACAAACCGAGCCACTATCGACATTAACGTACCCGATAGAATCCGTAAAGACCTCGTTTATTGAAACGCTGTCGCTACACCGAAAACACCACTAATTAACGACGATATAAATTTTTATTGCGCGTTTAATTCCTGAGATAAAGCGCACCAATTAGTTCGCGAGTCGAACAATATTGGATCGGGGCCAGGACGCCGCCTTGTGTTATACCCTAACTAAGCCATGCACAGTCAAAAGCACGTCCAACTTTACACATTTCGAACTTTGAACTGCCCTTATATCGAGGGCATAAGAACTAATATGGAATTGCATATGCAACTGTGATTTGCTGTAACGTACGCTTACACTTTGATAGCTAAACTTCCGAACGGTAAACACATTTTGATGCATGTAGTTACAATCGTCTTTATGGCTGCTAATAACTTTTCAAATTCGAACGCTGATGTGGGAGCAATGAAAGCGAACGATTGTACTGAAACCAACTGTTATATCGATTAATAATAATCGATTTTTGATCGTGTTAGTCCAAAGTCGTTGTCTTGATACTGATCTGAAACCTTGATATTTTATGGCAGTAACGTTCTAACAAATGACACCATTATTCTTTGAACGGATTGGATTTGACAAAACAATAACTTGATATTGTTAAAACAAGGCTTTGAATGTTACAAGGTTGTTGACACTAATAGCAATAATGACGTAAATTGCATGTCATTAACGACATGGTTTTACCGTGTAAGTATAGTTCGGTCTGAGCGCATCATCATAATTCATGACATTAATACCTATATACCCCATACATGCTGCGTGCAGCATTGCTTACCACAGGGAATATTTGACGACCGCCGTAGCCGCGAGGCGAGCGGGGCGGCCTATGGCGTCGCGCCATCTCTGAGGTCCCGGGTTCGATCCTCGGTCGGGCCAATGTGGGAAACGAACTTTTCTATATTGTCTCGGGTCTGGGTGTTGTGGTATCGTCGTTGTTTCTGATTTAAGCAACTTACCACAGAATCAGAGCAATGTATGTGGTGTTGGTTAAATTTATTTATTTATTTATATACAGAAGACCAGCATCGGGGTGTCACTCCGATCCTCGACAAATGCTAAGTATTTGCCTTTTAGTGACATAATTTTATTTATTTGTTACTATACTATAATTGTTATATCATGCCACTAAATACACAATGTCTGATTAAGGCTGATTTTCCAGCACAGTAGTAAGGCAGCTAAGCCTCTAAACAGCGAAGCTTTCTAGTGGATACCATACCCATCTTTAACTACACAATCTAACAAATCGCACGCGCGATGCTTGAAGGTCGTGGGTTCGAATCACACACTGCAAGGAGACTTTTCTGTTACTATAAAATATTTTAATGCCTCCTCCACACTACTCGCGAAGTTGAACGAAGTTAGACGAATACGATAGTGTAGAGAGGCACTTCGACTCGCCTCGTGCTCGCCGCGTCAAACTTTGCCTCGCCTCGGGCGAACTTCGCCGAGTAACTTCGCGAGTAGTGTGGAGCAGGCATAAGTTTGCAAATTTGGCGTAGTCTACTATATAAAAATAAGTCGTGTTTTCCTTCCTAACGCTAAACTCCAGAACGCATGAACCGATTTCCACGGTTTTGCATTCGTTGAAAAGGTCTTGGGCTCCGTGAGGTTTATAGGACAGAAAATTCAGGGAAAATTTCAACAGAAAAGCGGGAAAATCCTCTAAAGCGAAGCGAAGTTTGCCGGGACCGCTAGTGCACTATAGAAAATTAAAATTTACACACAACTAAACACCTTTCAAGTGGAAAAGTGGCCTAAGATTTTAAAATCATTCTAATTCCCTCAAACGATACATTATGTTTTCATCGACAGTATCGACATCGTCACAAAAATTCACAGTTACAATAACCGCGCGATAATCAATTACATTTACGTTAAGAAATTCATTCTCCGTCTCAACTTTGAGATCTGATAAAACACGTATCTTAGAAGGAAAAATTGTTTCAAACTCCCGGGAGTCTTTAAGCTTTTTCGTTTTCACGCCGAGCACGTTTATCTTGAACTTAAGAACCTACATCTGAAGCACTAATTGGTATAAAAGTACTTACAACCGCAGAATTCTTAAGAGAGAAAATTAACTTTGTGCGGTAATCTCAGTGTTGCCAACCCCAACATCAGCGAAACAGTAGATATGCTTGATAAAAACTGTAATGTTTTTTTTATATTGCACTTCAAGATTGACCTCATCCCACCTGATTTTAAATGGTAATGAGGTCCTAGCTTAAGGTCGACAAGTACAGCATAATAACCAACCTTAGCTAAGCCCTAAGCTAAGAAAAAATAAATTCAAAATCCTGTAGTTCACTCGAACAGTTAGTCTTACGTTAAAAATAAGTCTAAATTTCGAGGCCTAAACTAAAAACAGAGAATTCCCAATAAATTGTAGACGTACAAGTAAAACTGTAGGTTTGGCAGCACTGCGGTATCCTCAGTGGATTTTATTTGTCAAATGGTGTGCCACATCCCCTCCATTGTGGGGTGGGGCTGCCGGCCTCCATTGAGCTGCAAGAGTTGATTAATGCGCCTGAATGCACCCGTCCGATGCAGCACCGTCCCACTTTCAGGTTGAAAAATTGTAGGTTATTAAACCGAACCTTAGGAATTGAATAAAACTGAAGTTGCTTCCGCTTTCGTAGGGCCGTTATTTATTTATTTAAAAACATGGACTTGGTGGACTTAATGCTAGGGCATTCTCTACCAGTCAACCCTTGGGTAATGCAGTGTTTGTATATGGGTGCGGTAATAGTAAAAAAGAGCGTCAATAGCTTGAAAAAAAAGAAATCATAATAAACAACAATAATTTAAGCATCATAATGGATTGTCGGTTATCAGCGAGTGTCAGTATTTAAAATTATAAATACCTTGCAAATGAGCGCTGGAAGTGGGGGGAACGTTTGCAGTACCCGTTGAATGGGCCACTAGGAAGCTTTTAATCCGTATTTGCATGCTGCTGTGACCTCGCAAAGCAGCAAAAGCTTCGTTTACCGTTTTCCGAGATTAACCCAAGAGTTTTCTTGCTGCATAAAATATCGTCGCTTATGGCATTCTTAACCTTTACCTATAAGACTACCTCAGATCGTTTCCATTTTCAAATTCAGTATTAAATCCTAATTCCTATCAATTAATTAAATGTTAACTAGTGTCCTCTATCTTCAATCTCAGCGAGATAAGTTGGTTGGCTTTGAATTTCATACACTTATCTTACATATTTGTTTGCATAAATATATGTAGGTAGATACTCTGCGTGATTTAATATCTATTAAATACATATTTTGTTACATGAATTTATGATTTAATGACTATGTTATGCATGAATATAATTTAAAAAATAAAGACTCAATTTATGTTGCACGGACCCATTTCTCATCATCTACCATTTCCCCTACCTAAAATGGAAAAGATCGCTTCCTGTCTCATAAAGTCGACATATTTAATATTGGTTAGAGTTCAAACTTGACTTGCTGTACAAATTTAGACATTGAAAACCAATCTACGAAAATACTTCGTTAAACAAAGTTGATAAAGTTACATATGAAGTTTAGATATCGTGTACGTAGTTGATATTTTAAGGCTAATTGTGGTTTTTGTGGTTCTTTTGGGACCTAAAAATATACAAAACGTTATTCAACAGATGGTTATTGCAAATGAAGTTAATTACAATACAAACAGGTACAAGACATAACTAATGAGACAGTGAGACTAGTAACTTATCGCGTAATATTTTTTGTATGTAAATTACAATAGACATAAACAGGTTTCGAAGTGTATTAACCGCATTAATAATAATTAATCAAAATATGTAACTTCTGACCAAAGAGTCGTATTTAAATGAGTTTTTCTAACTGATTATAATTTGATAATTTACAATACTTTTTCAAAAAATCAATTTTCTGAACAAAAAAGCACAACAGGTGGTCTTAATGCTGAAGCATTAGTCACCAGTTAACCTTCTGGGCATAAAAAGAGAGTGTTTATGGATATGTTAACTGTGAAATCGTTCGTATATAATAAGTTACCACCTTGTAAACACTAAAGATGCAATAAAAATATTGAGTATTGAAAAAAAAATCATAAAAACACATTTAAGCTAAACACTTTACATATCATGACAGTAACTATTAAATACACATAAATATAACATGAGTAAATAAATATATATGTTCAAAATAAAATATATGTAGGTACATACACAAGTAGATAAATAAAATAAATTTGAAAAGCTGAAGTACAAACGCTAAATGGTATTAATTCCTCAGTCGTACATAGTGAGACTTTCAAAGAAAAAATTTGATGTTACAACATTTCTATTCGAAGCATTCAAGTCGATTGGCTCCAGTCCAATCTCTTAGCCTTTCAGAACAGCCTAAATAACGTTTCCATCTCGCTTACACACCACAAGTTCGGTAATGAGTAAGCAAGACGGAGCTAGACGCCCAGTTCGCCTAGGTCAAATTAAGATTTAGATCAAGCGCAGACCTATTTACTGAAAGTGGAACGTATGCGGGGAAGCCTTGATGGAACCCCTTGCAAATGAGATACTAGTTTACCAGTGTAGTATATGTAAAAGTAAGGAATTAATATCTTTCACCGTGTGTACTAAGCTTGCTTGAACGGGCGACAGCTCATCAAGGGAAATAATTGCACTTCTATAAGTCCTCTTACAGATTTATGTATCATGGCCCTTATATGGTGTACATAAAAAACGAACAAAAGACGTCATCGTTTACAAGTATGACGCACGAGTATTATAATGATTAATTAGCAAAACTAATTAAACTGTTTTGGCAAAATACATTTCGTACGGTTTATTCTAAGCAAAATGCTAATTTAACACTGTTTATGCATGCACGTCGAGATTATATCTTATAAATTTCCGAGCTAAAGTCACTTTTTACTTTAGAATGTAATTTCCAAAGCGCCGTTCGCAGCAAACATTCGTTATTCTAAAGTTTAGAGCGAAAACAAATCGTGCTGAAGCTCTTGTCGAAATATCTCTCTAAGCGTTGAATATTTGAATGAGTTGGAAATTTACCTCCTGTTTGGAACATTTTCCTATTTTCAAACAGTATTCCCCTTTGTCGACTCGATTGACATAATAGGTATTACAATCATCCGTTTCTGGAACATTCCGTTTCATGATATCATGCTTAATTAATTGAAATAACATTTTTTATGTTAACAAATAACAATGGGCAGTTTTAATCTTGGAAAAACCTTATGATTAATCATGGTATTTAATGTCAGTTACATTTAATATATCTCGATCGTCAAATTAAATCGATCCCAGAAATGCTCTTATGCAATAAATTGTTTTGATGACGCAACCACTCATTGTAATCAAACAGTGCGGTTAGACTTGTGAAGGTGCGTTCATAACGTTATCTAAATGCATGACTGTCAAACGTAAAACTGCAAATGGACCAGCTTGCAGTTAATTCGCTAATGTTACTGCCTTTTAAATATATGGGAGGCAAACAGTTTGCAATTAGGCAAATAGTTTGAGGCCTCGTTTACTCTTAACGATCCAAACACAATAGTAAAATGGCTTACTTGGTTTCGAGATTATGGTAAGTTAGTAATAATTTTGTAATGAGTAGAGTTGTATGGGTACCATAAATTAACGATCACATCGTACCAGATGGAACCATTGGTGGCATCTCATCAGTGCTTGTTGCTGAAATCGAGGACTCAGTTAGCATCAATTTGCTAGCAACTGTGTGCTACTGGTCCTGTTGTGTGAATGGTTTTCCCAACCATCAACTGCAATGCTTCTCCTAGTTCTCCGATATGTTGGTACCACTCTACGAAGATTCAGCAACATACTAAGATGCTCACATATACCATGAAACCAGGCTATTTATTTGTAATAACTTGAAAATGCTGAAATACTTTTCAGTTGCCTTTATTTATTTTATTCACTCAATGTGCAAAGCACCTTAACTTTTTCAGACTATTTTTCATTTGAAGAGTTAATGAGGGCTTGAGGAACTCACCCGTACCCCGGCCTCTGACAGAACCAGGACCTCGTCAGCTTGGCAGCTTCAAGTAGAACGGACCCGAGGTCGCCGATCCTCATGCCAGCGCAGGCGCAGCACCCATCACCCTCTCCCTCACCCACAAGAACCAGCCGCGACTCTGACTTCGCCACTTTGAACACTTCACTTATAACACCCACTTAACACGCTAGCTTGTTTCCATGGCACCGCGTCTCACTGTTTCCAAAATCACTGCAACCCTTCAGCATTCACTAGTTACGTTTGCCGAAGTGAGCATTCACAAGTTACGTTTGTTAACGTAAGCATTCATTCACTAGTTACGGTTGCCGAAGCGATCATTCACAATTTTTTCTGAACACTCAAGTTATTTCAATTGAGCATTCATCACTTTCAAACGCCAAATAGATTATTTGGATATTCTAAAGTTTCTGCACGTAGTTCCCACTTGAACAAATGTTAGCATTCACGAGTTACGGTTACGAACAAATTGCGAACGAACGTTTCTTTACACTTGTCAATGCAAATCGGATTCGTTTTTCTGGGGAAGGGAAAAAAGACAATTAGACTCATCGACACGACAAGGCCGCGCCAGCAGACAATGATAATGGTGATCGTTACGCACGTCGAAAGAAATTACAAACAAATCTGGTTCATTAGCGGTTGTGGGTAATGAAACGACATTGTGGCCGGTTATTTCTTAATCGATGTTAAATTGGGTATCGGTGTGAATAAAGCGTTATGAAATTTATTTCACTTATTTAAAACACCTACAATTTATATATGTCAACAGCTGCTTTGATTACTTATACAAATTGTTACACTACAGCCCGGTGTAATATTGAATATAGATATAGTTTTTAATTAAGCCTAAATAAATAACGTTTGTACAGCACTAGTGTGTCCTAATAGATTTTTATTTTTTTTTGTTACGCCGATATAGCTAATTTTAAAATATTATAGTTCCATCCAACTGAGTTGGAAGAGCGTCACGCGCGATACGTGAAGGTCGCTGGTACCAGCCCCATACCGCAAGGGGAGATAAAAAATTTCTGTTTCCTTAAAATATGTGTGTTTTTCCGTAATCGATCAGGGTAATTAATAAAATAATAAATTTTCCATTTCATATAATTTCAACAGTTTTGTAATTATGACTCAAAGGATAAACTACAAAACAAATAATAATTCCCTGTCAAGAAACATGAGTGCCTACTATTTGGAAAACAGACCCACATGTTGGAGTGAGTAAAGATATTTGGAAACCATAGACAATCCACAAAACTATCATCTCAAAAGCAGAAGTCGAAACTAATTACAAAGACTCTTATATGATGTTGCAGAAACGAACAGATCATCAAAAGACCGTCAGCCGTCAATCGTGAACAATAAAGAATAGAGAAATTCAAATAACAAATTACGAGTGAACACTTGTCTGTCATGATGACAGGGCGGTTAACATCAAGTTTGCATTACTGCTTCATAAAAACCGTAGAATGATCTGTCATAGTTTAGATCCTGTCTACACTGGCGATTGCGTGCGCGCCGCTCAAGCATGCGAAAAATACGCACGAAGTGATTATCAACACGCTATTAGTATTTTTCTTCCTTCAATCATAGTAAAGAAACTTACTCAGCCCAACTAGTGTAAACAGGTCTCAGCTCAACTTGGGAATTGGCCGAACCAAAGTAATGAGCTATTCACCGAGTTTTCCCAAGGCACAGTTATGTTGTATCAACTGTATGAAGTTCGAAAAGATAGGGGTGAGAAGCTTTGATATCTTTGGTGTTACAAGCATCCAAAGGCTACCTATTTCTAGCACTATAGGCAAGCAGCAGTATCTAGTTTTCCCGACAAACTAATGATGAGAAATACACCTCATAATGCTAAGAATACAATCGAAGATGGGAAGGAATCTTAATAGTTTAGCCGTAATGCAGAATAGCTAAAACCTTATACGAAGACTGCGCACTGCGCATGCTTGGCATACGCTAGTGTGAACTAGCCTTTAAATTACGTATTCATCATTAATGTAATACACTGAACAGAGCGATATTTATGTTATTGCACATGCTTTTGCATAAAAAACGAGATGAAAATGTTTGATACGTATTTATGGGTACTAAAAAAATTTTTGTAACGTATGTACAGTCATGAGAAATGTGAACTTACACTAGAGCTCTTATTATACGGTTCAGTTTAAAAGGACGTTGTATACGTGTCAGCTTAGCGTAAATTTTTATCAGAGACCTGAAAATTGTTTTAAATTTAATACTTTTAAAGTGTTTTTATTTATCTAACCACATATTTTTTTTAGGAGTAAATAATGGTATACAGAGAATATGCATGCTTGATTATTATTTGAAAATAAGATTGGAGATGAATGGTTATCAATCGACAATTTTAAGGCAGAAAACTAAAATAATAACTTAGGCAACCAAAATGTCGTGTCAATTGATATAAAACACCTCAATTTCGAAGGAGAAGAAACACTATGATGTGCCATGTAAAAAAGTGCCTTAGCATTTGAACCATTTACCATAGTCCACACCACATTGACCACGCCCTTCAAGTCACCAGAGACACACAATCAACATTATAATTTTAATCACCATCCGGATTTCAACGTATCATATGCAAGAATTCACTTCACATTATGCAGATAGATGTTTGTACAGTAACATGATCGTGTCGTCTGAGTTCTAGAGTGGGACTGGGTACGGACTCAGAATATTGGCCTTGGTCTCAAATAGATCATAAAGCGTAGGCTGAAGGGTGGTTCGGTGTTTTGCCAAAACATTTTACTAGTATGCTTTTGGCTCCGATAAAGTAAACTTGGTTATTTAAACAAGAGTGGGTATAGAGAAACATTGAAATGCTAATAGCCAGTAAAATTTTAACGATTCGTTATTTGTCAAAAATGACTATCCCTTTTTCTCCAACCGACTACGAGCCGTTAATACGGTTCCATAATTTACTTTCTATACCAGCTGTATCAACGTCAATGTCGTTTTTAGCTTACGTCTCGTATACTTTATAGTAATAATGAGATCCGTTATATTTACGGATAGTAATCCGTAAATAGAACGGATCGTATTCCAAATATTGGAACCGGGCATAAATGATCGTCTCGTGTAGTGGTTTAAATACCGTGTTATGATGTCGAGGTCTTCAATTCGAAATGCAGGGCCAGGGAAAGTGTGTTTGTGCCGCATGATAGCGGCTATTCCGCCGGTGGTGCTGTGGTAGTTATGGCTGAGCCGAGTTTCCCGTAGCACCACCATTAACGGCGATGAGGTCCAATCGGGGAGTTTTAGTGGGTAGTCCTGCCCTTCTCAGGGCGGGGAGTCCCACACACGCCGTCACTTCCCTCGGGTGACGGTACGGTACATCAATGTATTTCCCCTCGTTATAAAAAAAAAAAGGGAAAGTGTGTTACGTAGACGTAACTGCTTAGCGGAATGAATTGGTTTGCATATTGGTAAACCGAAGATCAGAATTTTTCAAAACTAAAATCCTATTTTAGGAAAACGTTTCCGATCCCTGAAGCTGATACTATACTGTACAATTTAATACTAAAATTATATAATTTAAAACATTCTAATTATAAGTTCAACACAGCAATAGGTATACATATCAAAACAACTGTAATTGTAGATGGTGTTCAATTAACAATGTGTACTACGTCACACGGAATACAATTACAGTTTCAACAAAGGATAAACATACAGAGATAGCAGTGCAATTAATTCAAACTAAACCAACAAACCAAAACAATTACTTAAACGAATCAATTTATCATTCTGTTTACCAATCCAATCGAGAAGTGGAAACAAAAACTTTCAACAGGTACAAAACAAGCAAAGAGTTTTGTTGATAATAGAAAATTCGAGTCGAAAACAAGTTGCAAATTTCAAGGGCCCTCCGAAAATTTGGTAACGAGAAACAAAGGAAAGTTATCTTATATTTAAACTGTAGAAATAAGCCAAGGTATCAATTACAATTGCAAAGGCTCTCGATACATAAGTCATGCAACATCTATGAATGCGATAAATTATATTAATCGTAGGGTTTTACCTTGGCATGGTAATATTGTTATCAGTCGACAGCAATTGTATATTCAAATATTTTTATTGCAAACTATCGCAAAGTTTCAAACGAAATGTCACGCAATTTACGTGTTAAAAGTTAAATTATAAGCCAGATAAATACCGAAGCATAGACGAGCGTAACTGGAACTAAAAAACTGGAGTAATCACAAATTTAGTGCATCATCTATGGGAAGTTATTGAAAATATAGTTTGATGGTTTCAACTTTCAAAACATGGTCCATTTTATTTTAATTTTGTAAAAGACCAGTTACGCACTTTATTGAAATTCACACTTATTGTTCATGTGATCTAAGCAAGAAAAGACTGGAAAGAGGTTTAAATTAATTGTTAATTTTTAAAACTCCTAGATAGATATATTGTAGATAGATAACATAAACTAGAAAATTTGCTCTTAAAATTCAGTTCTATGGAGTAGTACAACACAGATGTAACTTATTTATACAGTTGATTGGTGCAATTAATATTTCAAAAACTACTGTTACAGATTTAAAACATTTCCACTAGAAGAAAGTAACATTATTTTCCAAAGCTAGTTAGATTTTATGGAATCCTAGTGAAAACATAACTACAAAGGTTCCAAATCGATAGCAACGTTCAAGATCCTCTAAACTGTACCCCAAAACATAAATAAGCACACCGTATTTAATCTCGTATTTGTGCCATTGACGCAAGAGTCTGATCCGGTATTGAATTGGAGCCCTAATCCTATACAGTCGCAGACAATGGGCCGTTTGAGAACAACCGTCGATGTCTTTGATATAATCCCACTATAAATAACAGTTAAGGCATTGAGGAGGATCCGTACTGATGACGGCAGATCAAGTGAACGTGGCTAGAATCGTTTTGTAACTGGTGGTTTTAAGTAAAAGTCATAATGGTTTTAAGTACGTACTTTTTTAAACGGTAATAAAGGAACAATTACCAACTCACATATTTCTAGCAATGAGGTGTCCTTTTATTATAAAACTAAAGAGTAGTTTGCTAGAATGCGCTTATCTCAAAAACTACTGCTTCGAAAGGAATAACTCTTATCCAAGCTGCTAATTTCATTGAATAGAAATATGTTTATAATATAATATGAATATGGTTTTAACTTTATTAGATCAATAATTACAATCGTCATCTGCCTATCGCATTCTACTGCATTTTTTTTTTCACAAATTTCTTTCTAACATAAAACAAAATCTTCCCTTCTCTTATCTTTGCCGTGCCCATCAGGGTCCATAACTTGAACTTTAAGTTTTTAAAAAACTACATGTATCAATAACTACTTATGGAGTACAATAAATAATAAGAATATGAATCTGAAAGGCCTCTCAAATACTCAATTTGATCTATCTTGCGCAGATAGTCACTCCACCTAGCCTGAGGGTGACCTACAATACATTTCAATCAATATTAATTTAAAATACTTTACACTATTCAGCAATTTCATGGCAACTTAGCAAACTCATATTCCTCACGAATCTTTTTCGCCATAAATTAAGGAGCACTTCCACTTAACTAATTCCATGATACGGCATCACAGATCTCATACATATTTAGAACAAATAAACTCCCGCAAAGGGCCTTCCTTCGATTGAGTAAATTGGATCCTCTTCTAGCCTTTTCTATAAATAAGTACTTGACAAATAACGTACTCACCTACAGTCCAAAGAATATTTTCACTTTGTACCACCTTTATATCTTAACTAATAGCGAACTGCAAGTGTTTACCGTGATATGTAACAGCCTATCACTTGTTCTAATATATATTTAACACCTAATCTAGACTATTGAAAATATCCGGGCTAATAATATACTTTTATCATACAGCTATGATTTGTACTATATTTGTCGGATTCCCTTCTTCTTCTTAGTCGGTACACTCTGGCCAGAGTGGTCGTGGTCCTCATTATGAATCACGGTGAATAGGACCTATTTTAGTGATACGGCGCCATTCATCACGTACTGCTGCCTTCCGGGTACATTCATGAACCGACCACTTAGTTGCAGCCCTGATGAATATTCTCTTAGATGAGTAATAAGATCGTTGACACTTCACACTTGTAAACAGGTGCTACCTTCGAGGACTCGTGTCCTCCCACTTACATCTCCATTCTTTTTACTTACATTGTAAATTGTGTTAATGAAACTAAAATATTCTGTCTTGGTGTAAAGAAATTCATATAACAATACGTCAGATACATGGCTAATAGATTGATGGCTACTGTAACATATATATTGAGTTTATTGCCAGCAACTCCTTAGTAGAAATAAGTACCAAACCAATAGTAGTCACTGAAAAACACATTTCAGCTTGCTATCTCAAAACTCACCAGTCTCCAAATAAAATAAAGTTTACTGAGAAGAAAATTTTAAAGATGAACAGATTAAAATTTAATGCAAAGTCAACACAGAAATCAAGAACAACGAACGGTTCACCAAAGCAAATACTCGCAGATGTACTGATAACCTCGTATCGAGTGTCGCCATGGCGTATCGAATGATCCCGTAATCAATGCATGACAAAACGGATCAAATAACATGCAAATAAAAGTATCGATTACAAAGACAAATGAGGACCCTTTACCATCAGACATCTCGAGATGGTTGGAACTAACGGCAGATTAATATTCACTTGTAGGTCATTAACAGTAATTAGATTCATGAAGTTTGAAATGGTGATACATGTTGTCCTTTAGTAGGGTACTCACATAGCCATGTAGGACATGATGTATCTGATACTGTATCAGATACATTAGATACTACAAGGCTAGGTAAGTATATATCTCAGTCTAAGTTAAATTTTAGCATGTGTTTACAATTTATCAAATAATCTTCATAGATTGTAACATTTTTGTATAGACTTAACAGTTTGCAGTAAAAAATATTGCTTCTTTGTATAAATAGGTAATAATTAAGACCATTGTGGGTTGAGCAAAATTTCGAACATAATTCGGGTTTGTGATCGCCAATTCCCATTAAGCCTGGTAATTAAAACAGTACCTATTATTGTTATGGAGTCCTCAAGGACATAAATGAATTAATAAGTTTACTTGTATCTCAGCAGTTTAAATACTTTTATGACCAAATATGAATCCTCAACAACAACCACACCCACTTGAATGAATCAGTAACACCAATAGTCGTCGATGTGTGACAAATCTTTCATGGTCCATTGTTTTGGATTGACCTTAAAGATTTATGGGAGACATCAAACTTAACGAAATATTTAAACACAATGATATTACACTAAAATTTATACTGATTGCAGCTTTGTCTTGTTCAGGAACACTTGTTACTGATGTAACTTTTGTAAGATTACATAAAGATGTTTGATTTTACTAATATCCGAACAATATCCTCCGTTCACATTTAGGTCTTACAATTCTTTATAGTCTTAATCCTAACTTGAAGATATAAAGTAGAAGACACAGCTGGTGGGGTCATTGACCCAGGAACCGGAACGAACAAGATAATCCGCGACATCTTCGCAGCGAGCGATGAGATCTAATTTGGGGGAATGAGGGTGCCATATCCGAAATCTTCGTTTTAATGTGTCTCGTTTTAACGGAACTAGAAAATGATGGATGCTCAGCATAGATCTTTCAGTAATTTGAAGTAAAATTAAAAAAGTTTAGTGGAATTTAACCTATGTTCTAGTTTATTATTTCTAGTTTCGAATTATTCGGTTCCCGCTCATAATTTAAAGATTAATCACAAAGCTAGCTTTTTTATTATGATTGTTTTATTTGTACTGTTATATTTTTAAAACCATTTAAAGATAAAGTAATACAAAGAAATTACATTCTGTCTGATTTATGTAACACAAGTGCCTAAGCTACTTACCACAGAAACAGAGCAATGTATGTGATGTTTTTAAATCTTTGTTTTGAACCCCTAAATGAAAAAATGGGAATCAAGATAATTCTAATTACTGGACTTGATCTTGTACTTAAAGTTAAAGAAAATAAATGAGACATACGTAGATCGAATAAAAAACCTGTGTCAAAAAAGAGCATCAGATATTAAACGAACAATGCTGCAAATACCTCTGTAAACATTTCAAAGAGGTAATCACGTAGGATATACAGATGAAAACGAAACTAAAATAACAACAACTGAAACTAAAGTAAAGTAGAAGGCTCTAGAAAATATTATTATGAAGCTGCAGCTATTCCAACTGAAAATAGCTTCGTATTACTGCAGCGGTTAGAAATTCTCCTGCCGTTGAAATGGAAAGCACTGAACTAAATAGTCACGTAATGCGCTTATTACGAACTATAAGGGTTGAGATGATTGTGGGAACGTTCGTTAAATTGCTTCACGAGAGTTTAATACAGCTTGCTTCGGGAGTAAAAATGTATTCCACAAAAACGTACGTGATCCCAAAATTAGTAGCCAGGTTTGTATTGTCTTTTTTGTTCAAATCTGTAATGAGGCTTTGGTAAATCTGTATCTTAACACCAATGTGTATCACTATTATGATCATTGAAGACGCAGAAAATAGTTTGATGATAATTATTTGATTAATTCAATAGGGATCATGACTGGGTAAAAAAACAATGATTAAATTCAGCGCGTTCTTTAGATTTTAAAAATACAACGAAACGCATTTTTTGCCTGTAAAACAAATAAAAATTGATACAGCGCATAAAAGTTCAGTAGAGGGGTTTGTTTACGTCACCTTTTCGTAAAAACTGCACAGAAGTGACGTAGACGTTTGTATACATGCAAAATTATTGGACCTAACAGAAATGTTTAGTCATCTACCTTATTGTCAGACAGTCATTTGCCTGTATTACTTTCAATAAGCACTCCTCAAATGAACCTTTGAAATCCAGTACCATTTGAAATCAAAACGAATGTAAATAGAGCGCTGAATGTAAACAGGCTACCGGCGGATGTGGGCCGCGGTGTCAGACGCCATTGTGAGCCAATCCACGCCTCGGCGCCCAGAGTAACAGCACGCTCAAAACGAGAGACATCTCGAAACAGTGGCTTGTCATTTTGTCGAGACTACTTTTGGTAGTACAATAGTTTGATAAAGTGCGCGCGAAACTAGTTGGCAACGCAATATAAACTTATTATCTTTTTTATTTATTATTTTCATGACTGAACAACAAATTGTTTACGATATATCGAGATAGATCATCACTGTCTAATCTCATGTGCGTTGCGAGCAGAAGTAACCCGCCCCCTTACCCCTGTCGCCACCCAAAGCACAGCCAACGAGTTCCGCGCGCACTATGATACAGAACCACAGAAGTAAAAAAATTCAACAAAACCATACTACTGTCCATACTGAAAGTAGAAATGACCCAAGAGGGATGATAATTTGGGAAAAAAAACAATAATGCTATTAATACATTAAAATTTTCAACATTAAATGAAAACCTATTTTCGGTTTCAACAAATAAACATTGATGATGATGATACAGAGCCTCAAAAATGAGTGGAGGGGTGTGTTTACGTCACTATTTTGTAAAAACTGTAAAAAGGAGTGACATCGAGATAAACTTTAACTCAATGTATCTTAGTAAACTTTTGTTTTTTATGTGGTTTGAAAATGTAACAGGAATTTTAGTCTCTATGCTATTCTAAATAAAAATAATAATGCATAAATGCTATAACTAGATCCAGTTGATAATGAACTGTTAATACTAGAACATAACAAAGTAAAGATGGATTTCAGAAATCAAGAAACACATGCAAAAGCTTCTATAATACATCCCGAGCTCATAAATGTTCCAGGTGCGAACTCAACAAAACTGATATTTCATCTTACAAACGGTAGAGTGCTTTGAGCATCGTCTCTCAGACTAAATCGTACAAATCCTGTCGGACTGCAGTCCGGCCAAGCGGAACAGGTTGTTGAAAGTGACAGTACAAGCGTGCATTTGCATGATCGTGCTTTCACAACCCACTTCTGGCGTTAGCGTTTGAAAACTGCACGTAAGGTCTGGACACGGCTGAGCTTGATCTGGTTAGGACTGGTGCTAATCAGTTGAATCACGGAAATATGAATAAAGGGTTCGAGAGATGTGACTTAATTAAAAACATATGATTCTGTTGTCTACATCATAGTCCCAAATTATAGCAGACTCTAAAGAGAGTAATATAAAATACCAGCAATGCATTTTTTATGGTAAGTAGCCAGAAACAACGACGGTACCATAACCTCAGAGATGATGACAAAGTCCGGCTCACACAACTAAGGAGGTTCGCCAAATCGTAAATGTAATTGTATGTAAAAAAATTGCGAGGTTTTTGTGACGGCAGTGATGCTTACAGATAGGTGACAAATCATTTGCCTTCATCAGTCATGTTAGCTTTCATACGAAACAAAACAAATTTGTAAGAAAACCACCTATGAAAAACTTTACGGAAATAATGAAACTGATGCTACTGCTAATGTCCGCTCCAATAAATTCCAAGCCTTGGATTAGACACAGTTTTTAGAGTCTTAAATCTAAATAACTCATCTCCAAAATGCATTTCCATACGAAAACATAAATGTCTTATCAATGAAACAGCTAATGGAATGAATTATTGTTACTGAATACGATTGCACCACATAATTTAATAGACACGCATGGACCTGATTTATAACGCGCGCATAACAAAATTGATCTCGTTACATTTTACGATTTTATACTGAACAGTTATTTAGGGATGAATAAAAACAAAGAAACAATATCTCATAAGTTCCCCTCGCTAAACAGTTGCACCTTAATAAAACCTTACAGCGAGACCGAAAAGCTAATGTCCCGAAGTTAAATCCTATCCGTACAAACAAACCACTTGTGACCCATAAAAGGGATCGTAATTTTGAACGCTGTCCCATAACATTACCAATGTACAATTGTTAATTTCAGCCTTACTATCGAGAAAATAAAACTGAAAGTTCCTCCAAAGCCAGCGACGTGTGTACCGTCCGCGACGGAATCAAAGGATCGCCCAGAAATGTGATTGGATTGGTTTAACTTGAATTAAATTTGCTTTGTGGTTTTAATGTTATTTGGTTTTCTCATATTGATTCCAAGAAAGGTAATATTGAAGATACCTGTTAAATTAAATTTCTTATTAGATGTAAGGGGCGCCGGGTGCCAATTGTATTGGATTAATTGAAAATAAAATGAAAATTTTGGCTAGAGTACATCGCTCACGCATTTTACTTAGCAAAACATCTTTATTCGTGCAAGCTTTACAAAGGCACTTATGAATCGAATATTTCAACGTGATGAACTAAGTGTAAGCAGATCTTCAAAGATGTTTCAAGGAGAATAAATATGAGTAAATAATTAAGAAGACATTTCTAAACCACACGTTTTTCTAATTTACTTTGTCAAGGTAGGGAACACATAACCTTCGTCAGTGACAAAAAAAACCGAACCATAACAAGGTGAAGAACAAATCACCGTGAAAGAAAATCGCGTGACGATTACTCGCACACCATTAGGTAACAATTAATTGATCCGTTCGTGAGTACAGCAATACCGCAATACCGCAGTGAAAGAGGGAAGTACTGGCAAGGTCGGGAGCTTGGATTATGTCAATTAATGTCAGCTGATTGCTGATCAATTTTTTTCGAGACATTTTTTGTCAATCAGATTGAGTGATAATGGTAATGGAAATAATTGACGTCGTTTTTGATATATTTAATGCGATTAGATTTCCAATTATAAAACAGATGAAATAAGCATAAGCCACAGTACATATTCCCGATACCGATAATAAAACGGTGGCTGAAATATTTGAGACAAATTGCACTTAGCAAAAACTAACATAGAAAATAAAACAGTCTAATGAATCGTAAAACAAACTCGATAAATGTGGATGTAACAGGAGAAATAAATGAGCATATCGATAAGATGGAAGTAAAAATGCGTGCAATGCGACCGAAGTCAACGAACAAATAAAAACATCTCGATTTAAATAGGAGTAATACTGACTCTACGAAACTAGAAATAAACTTGGTACTTCCAGTAATGAGAATTTGAGAACAAACTTAGCTCTTCAAACATAAACATATTCACCGTACAAATTGGACACGACTAAACCAGCTTGCACTTAAAATCAAATACCTACATCTTTTAGCGTTCATCTCAGAACATAATGGAACCAACGAGCCAATAATAGTTTCGGAAAAGAAAGTCGAATAATAACTAGGTGCAATTTCTCCAGTCTGACCTCGAGCACTTTCGAACAAATACTACACGAATATTGATAAAGGTAAATGGCATTGAAAATGTGAATACTTCTGATAGTTGAGGAGGGCACTACGAGAATATTCTATACAAATTGGATCTAGAGAAATGGGAGCGGTAAAAGTAAGGATGAACTTTGTAACTCCTAATAAAAAGAAGGAGTCACGAATTCTGGAATATTTACTATTTGAAAGCAAGCGAAATGGCTCATAGAGAATTTAATAGCAGTATTAGCTTGGACTTCTATTGAACTTGAGCTATTATAATAGTAGTGCTTAATAAATTGGTTGCAGACAATTATGGACGAATGAAAGTAAAAACATAATTTCATTTTAAGGACAACTCAAAAATTTGGATGAGAAAAGTTAACATACTGGTAAAAATGACATGATTGGTAATATGTATAGGACATGTGAAGTTGTATTGGAATAATAAAAAAAATGCGGTCAGTTTAAGTACTTACTGGTTCTTTGCTTGTAAATAACAAATTAAACAATTTCCTTACAATGTCGCAAAACCGCAACCACAAATGCAATTTTAGAAAACCACGAACTGATACGTCATTTCGTATCCAAATAACACTTACATAAGAGGCTATGTATGAAATATTTGGCAGTGAAAAGGTAATTGTAGGGCGCGGTAATTTTCACCAAACGCCAATTAGCTACTAGGCAAAAGGTTAAGGTACATTAAAGGTCCGTGGTCGGCCTTCGCGACCAATAGCGGTTTCATATCACGAAGTGGTACAAGCCATGGGACATTACATTAATCACACAAATTTCAACTTTCGTTTAGACGAGAATCCGAGACCCCTGAAGGTTCGGTTCAATTATTCCCTTACTTAGATACAATTTAAGAGTGAGACAAGCGAAATTGTCCCACAAATGGGTTGAAGGGTTTACATTACTCTCCTATATCCATAACACGTTAATTTAAAGACCAGAACCAGGAAAATTTACATAAATGTAAGCGACACCAATAGTATATACAATTTATGTCATTTTTTTTGTTCTTCGTTAATTTTTTTGTTTATGTATGTAATGGTGATGATGACACTTTACACTTCAAAATTTAGGATTATAGTAGGATGTAACAACGTAGGTACAGTCTAGTGCACTAATATGTCTACAAGGTCATTTTAAAGCAAACCATAATAATATGGTAACGTCAAAGGAGTTCAAGTGGTAATATTTCACTGTACATCCGCTTCATAACTTGCTCTACTCGGGATAGCATCAACGCTACCTATGGCTATCAGCCTTCTAATGTTTATTTTAACACCATCAAATTAAATTTCTACCTTATTTCAACTGTTTTAAAGTTCAACGTATCTCGCTCTCTGCTCATGGCTTGGGACAAAACGAACATGTAATCAAGCAAACCGATACTGGCCCGCACGGAGATGTCGCTGCCTTACACTAACTGCCAATAAACCAAAACAAACCCAATCGTTCACGCAATAAAATCTAGATTCCTCAAGTAATACTTCCACAGAGGAGTTAGGGCTCAAATGAAAAGTCCAATAAAATAGATTCTACATTGTAACTGCAATTTATGGGGAGCAATAAATTTGACTTTTATTACTCGCACAGTACGTTTCAAATTTGATTGGAAGCGTTCCTGTTTCCCGAAATTGCTGTTTTGAACCTTGATCGAAGTGAATAAGGTGTAAATTTGGATTTCTTAATAATGCAGCGTTTAATAAAAACTGCACCCCAAGGCTAGGCAAGTTTCGTGGAACAATTTGTTAATTAAACACTTATTGGGGAAGATAATTGAAATAGCAGACGAGTATGCTCATTTTCATTAATTGAGTAGATGATTTAACTTTCAAAGCACAGGGTAGATTTAAAGGAAGAATAACGACTTTAACACTTCAAGCGTCCTTTGTACACATTTATGGCATAAATATGATTTATTGTCGTTAAGTTTAGACGATTTGCACAGACAAGGATAAAATTATCATACTTTGATAAAAATGCAGAAGTAAAAGAATAATTACCTGGCAACAAAACCAAGGAATGTATCTCAATATAATGAAATATTCACATTAAGATAGGAGAACTAAAAAGAACCTAAATTAACCTTTAGTAAAAATATCTAGTAAATTGTGAATACAAGATAAACAATTTAAAAACATCGTCTTGCCATGCACAGTGTTCCATAATTTTAAATCGTACATGATGAAGGAAGAAATAAAAATAATGGCGTGCTGACAAAACTGATTATGTTTGTTTGAGTTATCCATGATTTGGCTAATAAGTATGTAATTGGATTACTTCTAATGAAGCACTACAGTAATAAAACATTGAATTAAAACAATCAATCTTTAAATTTAAAGACTCCACAATTCTACCGCTTGATACAAAAACAACAGAATTGAAATCGAAAAGTCAACCATAGAATGTAAAATATCGCATTTATAATTTTCATCTTCTAGCCTTCGTTATGCGTATGGACCGTTTAGTCTTTTAATATTATTATGGAACTTAAAGGTCATGCAATTTCAATCTCAAACACGCGGCAGATAAGGTGTAATATTCTGTAATAGCCCCAAGTTCATGTTTGGATAGCCACGCGAACCACAGACGATGCAATTTGAAAAACTGCTGTTCTAGGAAATGTGGACTTTATGCTTAAGGTAATAAAAGTGGTGAGTGCAAAGGTGAAGTTTAATTTCAAGGCGAAGGCTACTGTTTGCCTGCCACTGATGGAAACAAAACTCTGCCGGTGTGTGTTTGCACGTTTTTGTTTGTCTTTATCGGCTAGTGTTTTAGTTGGCGCGTTGGGAAATTGAAGAGTACATACGAGCTGTGAAACTCGGGAGGAAACCATACGGGTCGAGTTATGCCCAAAAATGTTAACGTGGTTATTTCGCCATACCGTTTTTGGCATTGTTTCAACATGCACAATGTAAATAAATAATAAATATTAGACAACAATAGATTGCTTCTTATACTTTGGAAAGTAGCTAACGCACTCGTGGGCCAAATACTAACGTACCTCTGTCACAAATATCAGAAATAGCAACGGTACCACAACACCCAGACTCGAGATGATATATAAAAGTTCGTTTCTCATATTGGCACGACCGGAATTTGAATTTGGCTACAGAGTTGTATACATTTAAAAGATCAAATAACTTATGTACGAAGCACTCACGAAGTTTCAAGATTAGTTCAAATAGGTATAGATACTACAAAAAAGAGAAAAGTGAATGCCTATTTTTAATCATGGGAACAATGTGAAATAACAATGATGGTGAAAAACCTTGAACTTGACAATTTGACATTCGTTTAACACATAAATGCGAACGAGTGTTAAGTACAAGACTTATATTTTCAAATACTGTTCTTTACCATACAACTTGTTTTAAGGATAATATAGGGTACCTACATTAACGTTACTGAGTTTCTTGCCGGATTCTTCTCGGTAGGAACAGATACTGAACCATTGGCCTCTTAAAATTTGGTTTATATTCAGTTTAAAGAGGTACACGTGTTTAATTAACACATACGCGTCGTCAAACTGAATAAGTAAGCCTACATAAATAAATCAATGCTTCTGTGTGCATTTAAACGCTCGCCTAAAGGATCAGTTGGCAGTAGGAAAAAAATATGAATCTGTATCCGTATGACACTAAAGCAAGAGATGAGACGCAGTCACAGTAGAATTGTAGTCGAGAATTCCTCTCTCCATTTCGAGACGTTTCAGTCTTTTTGGTCCGTTGATATCAATCACTTTCCTTTCAAGAGCGAACAAATAGATCACCATCGCGATGGCCCATTAAAATAATTTCGATCTAAGGCAGTAAACACATGAAAGTTGCAAGTAGAGCGAATCGCGCCTTCACGCGATTCATGCGCAGTGCGGTTTACAATGGACGACATGTAAACAATGAATAGCTTTAATTTGTGCAACTAATGTACTGCGGGTGCAGAGTGCAGTGCAGAGTGCAACCGCAACCTGACAGGTTAGAAATACAAAATAAAACAAAAACACATATATTGACCTGATCTCAAACTAAATTAAGCACTAGTGTGAAAAAAACCAGAACCAATGACGGTACCACAAAACGTAATTATACACATTTATAAATACCAGAAACAGAACAAATACAAATGTTCGTCACTTTTATGTTTGTTCTGGGTGGGGATCGACCGCACAATCTCTGGTTCCATACTCAAGATTGATACCTAAGCTTTATTCCATTGGGCAGACAATAACAGATCTTACTTTAACTTGGTACCTATCAACCAATTTCATTACATTCCATCCGGCAGTTAGCGTCACAAAGTACTAACATATTAGAACCATTCCTTGAATCATAAAAAAAATCACCTTAACAATATAAGTAAGATAATTACAACCATTTAGCAGTTACTTTTAGCTGATACTTCGATTGTAATCTCTTAAGTGTTTTTGGCTGCCAAAAATGATTCCGACAAAAAAACTGCACGAAACAGTTTCAAATCGATTCTTTACAGTAAGATTACTGTTTCCGAAATAAACTACGTTTCAGTTGAAGTAAATACAATCATGATAAAAGTAGTCCGATATAAACCGTCCCCGCCGGCGCACGCGCAGAGAAAACGTGAGCAGTAATTATGGAGCACCAACATGGCGGAATATTATGGCAACGGCAATAACGATTAACGCTATCGGTCCACACCGAACGTGCAACAGTCTGTTACTGCTACACAACTCATTGCAATGGGTTCGGGACGAGAAACGTGCTGTTTCAGCCGTCAATATCAACGGCTAAAGTTGAAGTTACTATTGAAATTGCAAGGGACCTGCCCTCACATTCACAAAACGTCAGGATGTAAAAATTGAAACTAAGCTTTGTCTCTTTATTACCTAAACGATGGATAGTGGAAAGTCTTTTCGTATAGGAATCCCATTTTAACGTTTGTGAATCTATATTTGATTGACATTGCACTTTAAGTTTGACTTCATCCCACCTTTCCACACCCCAGAAGCTCTGGAATCCTTACTCACACGCAGGAGCACAACAACACCGTATTGATTGTTATTTGGCTATGGTCTTCTTTAAGGTTGCGGTATAATTACACCAGTCGGGCTGGCCTAGCTTAAGCGACAAATCGCTACGCCCTGCCTCTTTTATATTCCCTAAAGAACTGACTGGCTAAAATAACACACCACACTTGTATGCAACTCACTGGTAGTCCAGTTAAATTTCAAAAAAATACTATGTTTTTGTCATAATCAGGAGCAAACCCGTAAGAACACTTTAGATTTAAATTTCCACCATTACAAAATTAACACTACATTCTCAAATCAGACGCGCCAAACTAATCTATTTAAAAATGAATCGCAAAATGTGTTGGTAAGCGCATAACTCGACAACGCTTAGACCAATTTTCACAATTTTTTTTTTAATATTCGTAGAAGTCCAAAGATGGTTTTTACGGCGAAAAAAATTCGAATAATTGCCGGGAAAACTCTTAAGACAGCCTTTTATTTTCAGTACAAACGTTTTCTAACTAAAATTTAGAGTCAAGCCACATTCCAAATCTTTTTGACAGCACGAAGTCTGTCGGGTCCGCTAGTGTTTCATAAAAATATTATAAGATCAGTAATTATAGCGATGGCACAAATTGCAGGCACAAACCTTATCATTGGATAAGGTTACAGATGAATAATGTTCGAATCATTTGTGAGGCCAAGATATGTTTGAACTTTGCCTAATGTGGCTTAAACACGAGTGATAGTATAATTTGCATCATCATCACTGGCCGACTTTAGCATCTCGATCAACCTTTGACCCCGGAATGTGCACAACATAAAACAAGAAAATTAAATAAGAATTATCAAATTCGAGTGCAAAATAACACCAAAAAAGTTCTGAACGTTGTTACTAAATTTGGTTTGATTTCTTTCAGAATCACAATTGTAACGTATTTTTATATACAATTTAGCAAAAGAATAGATAATTGGTTACCTATACCGAATTATATTTAACCCGAAAAACGTTTCACCGAATCATAGAACTTAGTATGATTCGGCGTAACATTCGTCGGTGAAAAATAGTTTGGTAAAGTGATAGGTATTCTAGTCAAATAATGAAAGAACCCGTTGTTCGGATGATAATTTTATATTGCATTTGATAATTTGCAAATTGATAATCATATACGTCATTTATTCATTCATGAAAGTTTGGTAGGTTAGGTATACAATAAGCGGCTAGGAGATTTTACGTCGTTCATATCCAGTGCCTACAAAAACAACCTAGCTATGTAGTATTTATGTAAATGTAGGTGAATAGGCCACATTTCGAAACTTTGCAGTCAAACATTTTCAGCAGAAACAGATTTGCATTGAACATATGAAAATAAGCAAATATTACATCACCTCTTACAAATTATACATACCGACCGTGATCCAAGACGAGGTCAGTATGGCCAACAGTACATAAGGGTGAACACATGCAGTTCGATAAATAGTTATTATACCCGTTAGGATTACCTACCTACCTACCGAGAAGATACCGGTAAAAAGCCCAGTACATTTGTTACAGTAGCAGAATTTAAATTATAAGGTGAACCAAGACGTGTAGTAATGTTTGATGACTGAAGAAATTAAGTATTCATAACATTTCAAGATAATGATTGTGCTGATAACAATGTTATCATTTTAAATGACTGATTAAGATAGGTACCTAATGGACAAACGAACGTCCAATTGACATTTTTGACAATTGATATTGTTTAATAATGTTATGACGTTGTTCTAATCATGCTCCACCTGTTATGATAAGAATGAAAGATAAATTGTGATTTAATTAGATTGATAAGAAGCATTTTAATAAATAATTGTAACATTTGCACGAATACTTTTATTGCAGTACTGTGAACGATAAAAGTAGGTGATTTATGCATAATGTTAATAAAATTAAAATCTCAAATTAATTAATTGGGTGGCTGTAACATGTTTTCAGAGCAAATTTATAAAATATATATGATCAATGCCTTGACAAAAAAGATAAACCTAATTGATTTCCCACCGGCCCATCATTGAAATCAAGTTATTATTACAATAATGGTATGGTAAATCAGTAGACTTAATCACCATGCTAGCCCAAAGAGAATTGGGGATCAGAAACCCGAGCAAAGTGAATCTGTTAACTCACTTTTCTCAAACCATCACGATATTTACTCGCAATTAACTCCACTGTAAACATGACATATTCTAACTCACATGACTTTAATCAGGTTCATTTAACATTGTTCCAATGTAAGAAAAAATTCAAATGAATACTTCATCGAACATCAGATCATATAAAAACAATTGAAGCACGTGATAAGTCTTCGAGATTCCTGTTGAAATTATTTAAACCAAAAAATAAATCATAATTGCGACATACATCATTCACTCGCTTGCGTATTATGACAACAAAACAAAATTCAAAAACAAACAAATTGTACATTTTATTATTTTTAGATTTTGTCTGTTAAAGATTCAAAATTGAAAAAATAAAAGAAAATGTTTAAACCTTACTTGAAGGTCACTATATGTATAAGAATTCATAAATACATGGTTTTTAAGGTTAAAAACATCGGCAACAATTCTATTTCAACTCTTGTAGGAAGTTTTCTTTAGTAATTTTAAGATTTTTTTTATATTACACTTCATGATTGACCTCATTCGCCCTGATGTTAAGTGGTAATGAGGTCCTTGTTTAAGGGCTACAACAAATAAAGCTGTTACTGGACTTGTCGCTCTTATTGTGAAGGCGTGTTCCCCGCCACTAATGTAGCACCACTCAGGAGCTTTGGAAACCTTACTCACACGCAGGAACACAACAACACCAAACTGATTATTGTTATTTGGCTGCGGTCTTGATTAATCACAACGACCCGTATAAAGTAAGTAGCAGTAACTAGAATAGACTAGAAAATATCTTTATTCATGTAACCACTACATCCAACTGTAGTATATAAGTAATTTGTATGTTTGTGTGAGTGCCTGATCATATATAAACCAATAATCATTAATAATAAACGCATTGTTATACTACCTATCATGTGAGTTTTATTCATATAAGGGCCCATCCGTATATGGCGACCCTGCCTCGAGCGCGAACGTAGTGTCACATATCCTAATCATGGGGACAATTACTCTGAATTTCGATCGGTGCAAACGTGAACGAGAATTTAACAAAAATGTGTCAAAGTAAAGTAGAGAAAGAAGACGTTTTTATTAACCAAAATGGAGGTCCAAATTCGGCTACAGAGGATCATTTCAAGTTCCACGTATCTGCGATGAGTATTGTGCTCATAGTGATATGCTGCTTACTTTTCGTCGGAGCAATCTACTTGACTTATAAAGTTTATAAACGGTGCCATCGCCGTTGGACCCATGAGCTGATAAGCAGAACACTTTTGCAACGTTCTTGGAGACCTCGTGCCATAAGGGCGCCCCCTAGTGCAGCCGGGTGCGACAGATGCGAGTATGACTCGAGGGCGGCTGGCGCGTGCGAATCCCACACCAAGTAATCTACGGCTTCGAAACTCCCCGGCGAAGAAATTGCTTACATGGAGTACGTGTGTCGTCTGTGTGTTAAGTGAAATAGTGCGGTAATGAGTGCATATCTATCTATATTTTAGCGTAATTAAATGGTTCCAATTAGGTAATGTTTAATAATTTATCCATATTATATGATGAACTTTATAAAATAAGGACTTATCTGGTAAAAATTGGACCAAGTAGACGAAAAGGAGATATTGTCATTAAAAAGATTCATGAAGCTGATAGTTTGGTAAAGGATTTTAATGTTATCTTGGAACAGTTGCTTTCTTTGCAGGTACCATATATTGAATCAATAAAATTTGATCAACTGAGTTCAGATTTTTTTAAACTATATGAGGAAATTGTAAATTTGTGTAATTCGCCTACAAAAACAGAATTAACAATGGCCAGATTTGATTTAAAAACTGCTTTAAGCTTGTTACCAGTTTTATCCGACAGCGAGGAGAGTGTTAAGCAACTCATTGATGGCATAGAATACTATCAATCAGAGATAGACGAAAGTTCTCACAAAAATTTGATAAATTTTGTATTAAAAAGTCGTCTCTCCCAAACAGCTAAGTTGAAACTTGGTACGAAATATGACACAGTTAGCGATTTGATAAATGCTATGAAAACTTATTTATTACCTAAAAAATCTGCAACAGCCATTCAGCATAAATTGTTGAATATTAGGCAGAATAGTCTTTCCATAGACGAGTATGGTAAGCAGATATGTGACTTATTTGTTGATCTCACAATCTCTCAATCTGACGGAAACTCAGATTCTTTTAAAGTGCTGAAACCGTTAAATGAAAAGCAAGCTATAAAGAGTTTCGCCGACGGATTGAGAAATCGGAGATTAAGCACCATAATAACAGCGAGGAATTTTTCTTCTCTAAGCAATGCCGTTCAAGCGGCCATAGACGAGGATATGTCAGCTCCTTCAACCAGCGCTGATAATATTTTGACTCTTCGACAAAATAATAATTACTTTGCACGTAATAACTTTTCCCAGACAAGGAATTTAAGAGGCCGTGGCAGAGCAGAATACCGAGCCACGCCATCATTCAACACTGGTCGTGGTCGCGCATCGTCGCGACAATCCCACCCAGGTACGTTCCCCAGACGAGGTTGGCCAGGCGTTCGCGCTAGCAGCTATGTACCAGTCAGAGGTAGGTCTTTTTACAATAAATCTAGATACCAGGGAACAAGACAGCCGCACATGCATATTTTGAATGACTCAGAGTCACAGGATACCCGTGGTGGAAATAACACACATACGGAGGATACGTTTTTTCGAGACTAATAATGTAATTTTGTCATGCAATAACGTTTGTCACGTTAAATTTAATTTACAAGATAACTTTCCATATACGTGGCTAATCGACACTGGCGCATCAATTACAGCCATAAAATATAAACATGTCTTGAAACTTAATCTTCCAATTCATCATAACAAACTTGTCGTAAATGGAATCGGGGGCAAAATCCAATCTATCGGGTACGTCTATCTAAATCTTTATACGGATAATCAGATGATCAAGCATAAGTTCTTTGTTTTCGAATCATTGCCATGTAAAGCCGCTGGCATACTTGGTCAGGATTTTTTAAACAAATATAAATCGGTTTTAAACTTTGAAAATAGAACATTTGCTTTTTGGTATAATAATATGAACATATGTTTGCCCATAACTATTAATAATAATAAGTCATTAACTATACCTTCCAGATGTGAAATAATACACTTTGTTAGTACAACATTTAATGAGGAGTGCGTGGTGTGTGCGTCAGAGCTAAAAGAGGGAATTTATATAGCTAATACGTTAGTTAGACCCGTAAATGGAATGTTACCTATCCAGATTTTAAATACTACGGAGTCAGAAATACATTTATCTGACATTAAACCTATTATTCATAAAGCTAGTGAGTATAATGTCTGCGCTTTTGACAAACCAACAAAAAATGCCAAGCGAGTTAAAAAATTATTTCCATTACTTAATTTGAGCCATTTGAATTCAGAAGAACAAACTAGTTTAAAAAATATTTGTGCGAAGTACAACGACTTATTTCATTTAGATGGAGATCAGTTAACTACTACTAAAATATATCAACACTCTATTATTTTAAAGCCAAATGTGACCCCAGTGTATTCCAAGCCTTATAGGCTTCCACATTCACAAAAGGGGGAAGTGAAGAAACAAATTGATAATATGCTTGAACAGGGAATCAATGAACCATGTAATAGTCAATGGTCTAGTCCAGTTCTTTTAGTGCCAAAAAGGTCAATAAACGGAGATAAAAAGTGGCGGTTGGTCATCGATTATCGCAAGTTAAATACCTGCATAATTGATGACAAATTCCCGCTCCCTAACATTAATGAGATATTAGACTCACTATCTGGCTGTGTATATTTTACGCATTTAGATTTAAACCAAGGTTTTTACAATGTTGACCTTGAGCATGAAAGTAGAAAATACACTGCTTTCAGTTCAGGGCAATATCAAATGACGAGAATGCCGATGGGACTTAAAACCAGCCCCAGCTCTTTCTCAAGAATGATGTCTATGGCAATGGCAGGTTTAAATTATGAAAAATGTTTATGTTACCAGGACGATTTAGCAATTTTTGGACGAAATTTGAATGAACATAATAAAAATTTAATTGAAGTTTTTGAAAGGCTACGTCAAGTCAATCTGAAATTAAACCCGCTTAAGTGCAACTTTCTTAAGAAGGAATTACTTTATTTGGGACATGTCGTATCTGCTGATGGAGTATTACCGGACCCTGATAAAATTATTAAAATTAAAAATTACCCTGTGCCTCAAAACACAGACGAGGTTAAGAGGTTTGTGGCCTTAGCTAATTATTACAGAAAATTCATTCCACATTTTGCCGAAATTGTTTATGATTTAAATTATTTATTTAGAAAAAATATAAAGTTTCACTGGGATTCTAAATGTCAAAATTCCTTCGAAAATCTTAAAAATTGTTTGACAACACCACCAGTTTTACAATATCCCGATTTATCAGAAAATAATAAATTCATTGTACAGACAGACGCGTCAGGTTACGCAATAGGGGCTATTTTATCTAACTCGGATGGACGACCGGTTGCTTACGCCAGCAGAGGTTTAAACAAAGCTGAGCGAAACTACCCAACCATAGAAAAAGAACTTTTAGCTATGGTTTGGGCAGTTAAGCATTTTCGACCATACTTATATGGCCGTACATTTAAAATAGTGACGGACCACAAACCTCTTATATACTTGTTTAGCATGAAGGATCCATCAAGCCGTTTGCTCAAGTTCAGATTAGCTCTTGAAGAGTACGATTATGTAGTAGAGTATGTGAAAGGGAAGGAAAATGCGGCTGCAGACGCATTATCCCGTATGACTATGACGTCTAAGGATTTATCAGAGATGAATGAGTGTGTAGGAGTGATGACTAGAGCACAGAGAAGAATGAAAGAAAACAGCGATTCTTCGGGTGATACCACTTCTACAGATCGATGGTCTGATCAACCAAAGCTCGTAGAAATTGATATCAAGCCGAAAGACGCTGTGGAACTAAAATTTATAGACGATAAATGTTTAGAAAAATTAAGAAAGGATAAAAGCATTCTATATGAAAATGATTGTTTTTCATATGATCATAAACAAAAGGTAATATACATTAACCCGGCTATTCGATCGCAAATGACGCGAGCCGCGTTTGCGAGAAAGCTGTGCGAGTTTAGTATGTATTTAAAAATAGAAGAGTTGTATTTAATAAAAAATACTAAAACAAAGCTATTTGTAGAAAAGTTAGCAAATGAAATAAAAAGTAATGCTAACTGGAAGGGGCCCCGTATTCGTATTTTAAAAGATATTATGAGAGTAGATGATTTACATGATAGAAGAGTAATAATTAATGATTTTCATTTGTTGCCTACGAGTGGCCACGCGGGCATCAGGCGAATGATAAACAATATAAAAAATTACTATTTTTGGTCGGGACTAGACAAGGACGTAATTAATTTTGTTAAGAAATGTCCACAGTGTCAAAAACAAAAATACACTGTAACCACTAAGGAGCCTATGGTTATTACCTCAACTGCAAGCACGTCATTTGAGAAGATATTTTTGGATATCGTAGGACCACTAGATAGAGACTCGCATAACTACACATACATCTTAAGTTTACAATGTGAGTTATCAAAATATGTGTGTGCGTTCCCACTTGAAACGAAAACATCGACAGAGGTAGCACGAGCCTTTGTCAATAACTTCATACTTAAGTACGGTGTTCCAAGAGAAATAGCTACAGACAGGGGTGCTGAGTTCATGTCAGAAACCTTCAAGGAGGTATGTCAATTACTTAATATTTCAAAATTAAATTCAACAGCCTATCATCATCAAAGCATCGGAGCGCTAGAAAACTCTCACAAGAGTCTGGGTTCATTTTTACGAATACAATCTGAGAACAGACCGGACGTGTGGAGTACCTGGCTGCCGTTCTGGTGCTTTGCGTATAATACGACTGTCCATAGTTCAACTAAATTCACTCCATTCGAACTCGTGTACGGTAAGATATGTAATTTACCGAATAGTCTGTCTAAATCAGTGGAGCCTCTGTATAATTATGATAGCTATCCCCGTGAACTAAAGTATCGTTTGCAAGTGTCTCAGACAGAAGCTCGTACAAATTTAATCGCTAGTAAAGTGAATAGAAAAAGTAGGTACGATCAATATATTAATCCAATACGTTATAAGTTAAATGATAAGATATTAATTAAGAATGAAACTGGAAACAAGCTTACGAATCTCTATTCTGGGCCATACACAGTGATAAGAGATTTATCACCGAACGTAGAAGTAAATATCAAAGGAAAACTTGATCTGGTACATAAAAATCGTACAAAATTATACTACGAATAATTAAGTTAATATTCTTAATAGAAATAAGGAAACATATGTTAGTTTAATCAGTGTTATAGTTGTTTAGATATAAGGTCGCGCGAGTACTCTCGAATGTAAACATGTGCTCATGTTGCAAACTCTTACATTAAGTACTTGTAAAATCCAATGTCATCATTACATAGAATTAATAAGAATGCAGTTTTTTTTTGTTATTTTAAACAAATTATAAATGAATACTATAAATTTAAAATCATATCATAATACCTAATCGTTAAAATAAAAATATTTGTATTTGCTATGTATTTTAAAAAAAAAATGTAAATATATTTAACATTTTTTTTTCTCTCACCCATTGGAGGTGTAGTATATAAGTAATTTGTATGTTTGTGTGAGTGCCTGATCATATATAAACCAATAATCATTAATAATAAACGCATTGTTATACTACCTATCATGTGAGTTTTATTCATATAAGGGCCCATCCGTATCCGTAGGGCACTTTTGAATCGTCAGTACAAGTTCAGTATTCTACCACCGCGTTCCGAATGTTGATGATATCGAGAAGAACCGGCAAAAAACTCGACACTGTTTTCAAAATAACAATGATAAACAAAATATCTGTCCTATACATCCATCTGAAACATCGGTACACTATCTGACAAACACGTTGCGTTCAGACTATTGTTCATTGTTATATTTACCCACCTTCATTGTTCTATTTACCCACCCCACTGTGGGGACTAGCAGCCGAAACTTACCCGTGTAACAGAGTCGATTCAATCGAATCCCAAACTCGCTTTGCAAACCTCTGCCGTTGTTAATGTACTTCGTCTAATCTACTAGTTGGTAAATAAAGGGTTAGTGCCTAGCTGTCTTGGTGTTGTTCTGGGACCATTACTTGGTATGTATTGACAAATACTGGGGAATCCTTTGGGGACGCTTGTATTATTGGTAACGCCATTTATAGCTCGGCAGTGACTGTGATTTCAATTGTTTGTATTTATTTATTCAAAATTGTTATGTTAATATTTTGCATTCCATATGTAACCATTTCTCGTCGTCTAGTTTTTCGTTTATCTAAAGGTTGTCTGCAAAAGATCGCTTCCTAGCGATAAGACCGCCATAATTGTTTTAGAATTTATCTGTAAAACCAATTTTTGTAAAGTTTTTGTGCATATTTTTGATTTAATTTCTTAAAATGAATATTCTGTGATTTCAATTAGGTAAGTACTAACGTAGGATAAGGTAATATTTTTTTACTTACATAATGACAGTCCAGATTTTATTTATAAAGTAGTATTAGTGTTCTTAGGGGAAAGAGTTACAAAGATATATCCAGACACTAATACATTTGTACAATCTTTCACGTTTATAATATAAGTAGGTTTATTCAAACTGAGTTCCACTTGTCCTTCTACTAAGAAAAATATTTAATTATTTGAATCAATATTAAAACCAAGTGTTTTCGTAATAGTACGGTCGAAAGAAGCACCCATTACCAAACAACCTCTACTAAAGCCACGACCGTTAAATAAACATCTTCCACCGCGTCACGCAACACCCATTACCTCAATTTAATGTCTTAATTTAACGATTAACTACTATTATCTCTTTCGTTTCAATGATGGCTCATTGTGACTCTGGACTCTCAATTTCGCAGTTCCCAAAGATCTTTATCGAGTCAGAACAATGAACTTACGCATCCAGTCAAATTAATGTAACGAGGTTAGATGTAATTACGATAATTACGATCGTCAGAAATAAATCATCTTCAACTTTTCATCAGAATCACTCATATGCATCGTCAACTCGTCTAGTCATCGATTAGTGCAAATTAATTAGAACTAGAGGCACCAACAATAGGTAACATACAATTTGCAATCAGCTTAAAAATTTGACATAAATTAATATATTGCTTATTAATGCTGTTACAAATCTGTACAATTTATTTGGAACTATTTTGTCGTTATTGAATTTAAGATAGACCAACGAACATATTAAACTATGTGCCAGCGAACTCTGTTCCTCCTTAGAGGCTATAAATAAGCACGTTTGACCTCTAACACTTTATGTCACATCACACGGGAACACTGTCGATCGGGATAAAACGTATCCCATGTCAGTCTCCTGGTCCTAATCTACATCATTCATCGAAATCGGTTATGTGGTTCATGCGTGAAAGCCGGACAAACACACAGACAGACAGAGTTACTTTCGCATTTATAATATTTAAAGAAAGAGAAATTGGACAACATTGCTCCGATTATGTGGTAAGTAGCTATAGCACTTGTGTTACAGAAATCAGGAAAAACGACGGTACCACAACACCTACACCCGAGACAATATAGAAAAGTTCGTTTCCCATATTGACCCGACCGGGGATCGAACCCGGGACCTCAAACATGGCGCGACGCAAAAGTCCGGCCTCTCGGCTACGGAGGTTGTCCTATTAGTATGGAATATGGATAGATCAGTTTAATACAGATATAATGACGAATGAACGTTGGTGTTCCAGATCACATTTAACCTAGAACTCGTAAGGTATGATGAATCACAAGCCACCATTTAAGTGTATATGTTTATCATGGCGGACCTTGGGTCGGCTTCACAGATGTCGCATTGCAAGTCGCGGCACGTCTTACGGATGAACATTCTAGAAACGTAGGACAATAGTTTTTCAATCGTTAATTACATCCACAACAGTGCTAACTAGTTTCGACGGTATTATCAGGCTCATGTTTCGTCGCTCAAAACTAAGTGTGAGTTTCTATAGTTTGGTTTGTTGAAAAATAAATAAATTATGTTCAAATAATAATTATTATTAAACTTGCCTCTTCATAAAATAAAAATGTAGAGAACCACCAGAGAAGCAAGGCATAACGATTTATCGCTCGAACTGGAGCAGCCCGACTGGTGAAATACCTCCACCTTACAGAAGACCGCAGCCAAATGACTATCACTTCGGTGTTGTTGTGTTCCTATGTGTGAGTAAAGTTTCCAAAGCTTCTGTGGGGTGCTAAATTAGTAGCTGGGGTCAAGCTTGCAAGGTAAGGGCGACAAGTTCAATAACAGATTTATTATGCTGTACTTGTCACCCTTTAAGTAAGAACCTCATCACCCCTAACATCAGGTGGGATGAAGTCAATCTTGAAGTGTAATATAAAAAAAACACACTGTATTTTCACACAGAACAAAAAAGTAAAAAATATACTATTAACATTTTTAACAAATGACGGATTAAACAATAATGTTTTCTTCTTCTTCATGATTGGTTAAACAATATCGCACATTAGGGTGCCAATTTATCGAATTTCACCATTAAACAAACCACATTTACGTACGCAAACAATGCAAACGTGAATACAAGATACTTTATCTTCTCACTCCATTACGTTCGTTATTAGATTAGATTAATCTAAGCCGTTATATCATTCATATTTCCACATTCTTAAACAAAAGTGGAACAAGAAATTAAACGAAACATTCTACATAACATATTATGAATTGCATCTAACACTGAGACGTAATGACCTTTTCACACGCATTTATTCCTCATTGCACTATTGTCTATGTATCTGTAATACGGATAAATCGCGTAATAGCCGTGCGAAGTCCGGTGTATCGGTTGTGCAAGTGCGACTCAAGAACAAGTTGCTTTTAAATTTGGCAATATTGTAACTAAGACTAAATTGTCCATTGTTGGGTGACGTAAGTGATATTGTATGGTAGATTGGGCAAGGCTTTTAAATTAGAGATAAGGGCAAGATTTTAATGGTCTTTAGAGTACCGTACTGAAAGGGTAAAAACGGTTTGATTTCTGCCGTATTTGCAAATTATAACTATTTAAAAAAAACATTAAAATTTCATCTCCCTTTGCGGTGTAGGGCATGAACCCACGACCTTCACGTATGGCGCGTGCTGCTCTTCCAACTGAGCTAACTGCAAATGGTCGTAGGCGATGAATTTTTTTTTGTAGCCTCCGGCAAGTGCCCTCTGTCGAATATGTTTGGAACTACACACTACTCGCACACTGCAAGGGAAAATGTATTTTTTCTGTTTCTTTACGGTATAACTACCCTATAACTGGCTATGGCTGTCCAGTAATTCAGGAACACCCAAAGCTACATCATCATACATCATATCATAGCTAAAATACATCGATGATCAGCTAATATATTTCGCAAAAAGTTATATAAAAACGCAAATAAGTCCATTGGATCGATTGCCCACCGGGGATACAAGTCACAGCATACATTCAGGAATGAATAAGCATTTTACCCTTTAGATTATCGCTAGGAGGAAGGAAAAACGAATTGAGAAGGTATTCCCTATTTGTTATGATGTACAATGTTACAAATATTATGTACCCGTTATTTACATAATACGTTACGTTGTACATCTTCGAAGTGCAAAAATTAAGTCGGAAAACAAAGAATCACACACACAATCGGATGTTGACACCATTAACAAATAATTCTAAGGCATCAATGTCGTATAAGACTAGATTACTCTATGTCGTATCTGCCATAACTTATTGTAGACTAGCTATCCTGTGATTACATTATTTCGGTTTTACCCCTATCTTATAATCCATATTTCCAAGTTTTATGCTATATCTGAGCCAAATTTCATATCTCTTAACTTTAAAAATAAATATTTTCCCATATAGACTTTCAAGGGTCCCCATCCCCATTATTTTTAAAACAAAAAGTAGCCTATGTCCGTTCTAGAAAATCAACGTAGACCTATACCAAATTTCATCAAAATCGGTTCAGTGGTTTTGTCAAAGACTCTTTGAATAGATAAAACCTCACTTATTTAAACTCCTTTTTGTTACATGTCATTCATACAAACGAAACAATCTAATGTATTTTATGTCAATAAAAACTCTCATCATCTCAGTTTAAGTTACATTATTTGTGGTTTAATTTATTCTTCCTTATTATTATAACTTCGTTAGAACAAAAGTTCAGAGTTTAACAGGTTTAGGCGTGAAAGCCGGACAGACAGACAGAGTTACTTTCGCATTTATAATATTAGTATGGATAGGGTCCAAGTTAGGGTACTAGTGATTTTGACATGTATATCTATCAATGTCACTTGGTCATTGTTAGTTCCACAAGTGTTAGCTGATAAAGTATAATGTATTCTAACTAAAAGATCAAAGGCATCAATTACACTGTGAAGAATCTTCGGCATTCACCGCAAAGTAGCTACCACGTAATTATGTTAGGAGAATTCGTAAATAGCCAATTTACATGGAGAAAGAGCATAATGATTGACCATTAGGAGACCTGTTAGAACTATTGTGTCTGCTTTCACATTTAAACAGGAATGAGTTAATCGTTTTATTTTATTACCATCAAGGAAAGGATTGAACGCTCAGTCGTAACTTGTACATGTTACAGTTAAAATAGTGAATCGGTCGAGAAACAGACAAAAATGTTGACTGCATAGTTGCGTAATGGTAATTTTATGTGAAACAAGCTGTCCCGGCGAACGTCGTGCCGCCTATTTTTTTAATCTTTAAACCTTCCCCGGACCTCCACGATTATTTGAAAACCAACATTAGCCAAATCGGTCTAGCCGTTGTCGAGTTTTAGCGAGACTAACGAACAGCGATTCATTTTTATATATAAGAAGATTAATTAACTAATGTTGCTCTTGACATTCGGTCAAGTGATTTTAACCAATGCTTCTGAATTTTTTTCAACACTACTTTCAAATGTTTGGAATGGAAATAAAATTTTGTCTAATCAATATTGTGATTTTTGTTACGGTTTTTTCCACTATTACGAAATAAATTTACAAATTAAGAAATAATAAAAATAAAAATACAAACAGCATATCGTTTTTTTTTAAGTTCTTATCTATTAAAGGTAAACTAATACACAAATCAATCAAAAACAGCAATTTGTTAGTAGAACCTACTATTGACCTTCGATGGACAAAAGTACTCATGACAAAATGTTACCTGTCAAAAGCACACCTGATCGACAAAGAGCTTTGACTATAACACATACAAGGACTGAACTGATGAGGTCCCCTAATAATTCCCGACAGTCTGAAGCTCCTAACCAACATTTACCAAGTTTCCCAAGTTGTCGACTATCCAGCTTTACGCGTCCATTACTGAACTTTTCTGCCTCAACTATTATCGATTGTACGTGGTGCAACTCTTAATGCCAACTTAGTTTGTCACTGTGTAGCTATATCGATGGATTATATGTCTTAAACCCTTAGAATCATCCTATTGATATTATAAATGCGAAAGTTTGTAAGAATGTATGGTGTGGAGCAAAGTTCGTTACTCTTTTACACAAAAACTACGAACCGGATTTGGTAGAAAGAAAGATAAGTTAATCGGTTAACATATAGGATACTTAAAATAACGCAGCCAAAGTCACGGGCAACAGCTAATTAAGCCTTTCGAATGATTGGCCTTACTAATGAACCTCAGGCTTCAGATCCTATTCGCTTTACGGCAGATGTCAGTAAATTAACTTCTGTAAGCGAACGACAAAGGATGTAAGAAGCGAAACCTTATAACAGTAAAAAATTAATTGGATACGTTCATTGCCGGAAAAGCTCACACATTAATGGTAAAGAAGTAAATGCACTATAAGAAGCATTCGTTACACCTGCGGTTTATAAGTGCATTACTTTAAACGTGGAAAAATAAACGAGGGCCTATTTAAACGGCACGTCCGCACTCGCCGAGTGCCCGGCGAAAATAACAGTCTATTAACCCGAATCTCACGCGTGTGCATTTAAGGTTGTCAATATCTGTCCTCTATTATATTGATACTGACTCGAAATATGGTTTTGACGTCGTGACGTCATGAGCGCTCGAGCTTGTTATCTCACCAAGAAGGACACCAAGCAAGGATTTTTTTTAATGAGTTTGAAATGCAGTCCTTCGTAATTTCATTGAAATGACAGAGGTATCATTCATTAGCCCACTGCAATATAATGCATTCAGCTGCTTTACTCATTAACAATACAGAGAAGATTATGTTGGCATGTTGGACATGGGTCCAACATGCCAACATAATCTATATCGATTTCGCATTTCAGTAGTGGAAATGCTAATGGAAAGACCGACAGTGAACGATAAAGAATGGTGGTGAAGATATTTAAACGGTTCACCTGATGAAAATGGGAAATCGGCATCATATGTATCCAATTTTTTTAAATTGTAAACCAAATGCTTTCTTGATAATCTATTTAGAAGCTGCGGAATCAAATTATCTTCATATCATCAGACCGCAATTTTATCAAAATAAAAATCGCGAAATAACTTTTTATAGATTTTTTATGACGAACGTTTTTGGTAACCCTAACTCCTATGCGGGAACCACCTGCGCAAGCGCACCGAAAGGTGTAGGATACGGTGCATGTGTTTAGAATTGATCCAGCCATTAATGTTTTACAAATAAACAATGATCTTGCGTAAGTGGTGAAATACCCATCCTGAATTCGAAAACAGGAAAAAGTAATTAGGATACACATGTTTTAATGGAATGACGTAACATTTTATTTCAATATGGAGGAAGTAAGTAAAATTAGTAGTATAAAAATCCAATATTTATATTTTTATAAATAAATGAATATAAATATTGCACAACATCACATACATTGCTCTGAATCTGTGGTAAGTAGCTAAAGCATTTGTGTTACAGAAATCAGAAACAACGACGGTACCACAACACCCAGACCCGAGACTATACAGAAAAGTTAGTTTCCCATATTGAACCGACCGGGGATCGAACCCGAAACCTGTGACATGGCGCGACGCCAAAATCCGGCACGCTCGCCTCTCGGCCACGGAGGTCGTCAAAGTATATTTCCAGAATGTGAATCCGAATACTCTATGTTCATTAATTGAATAATTTCTGTTTTAATAGGTTTGTTGACTGGATAGTTAACTTAAAGGAAGCGCAAAGTCCAAATTAGTCTGACATGCTTAACATTTTTTCTTCGAGTTTTGATCAATCAATCCATTTATTTGCAGAATATGGTTACAAAGGATCTTATAATATACAATTTCAAATTATTCTAATCGTTTTTTACGTTGTGCAAATATTTAATCTAACAAATTCTAAGATGTTCTAAATTCTAAATGTATTTTTTTTAAATGTCAAAATTAAACATCCATAAATATCAAGTCATATTAATATTAATTATTAAGTAACATGTCGTTAAAATTATACCATTAAATATTTGGATCATTTATATTATAATAACATTTGTCTATTAGCATTGTCTTCAAATTTGTCTGAAATTTATTGAAAGTATGTTATTGATTCTGGAAGTTTATTATACAATTAACGTCATATTGTACTATGACGTCCTTAAATCTTTAACGTTCTCCCTAATGCCCGATTCCAATATTTGAAAAACGACCCGTTTTATTTACGAATAGTAATAAATTATACGAAGCGTAAGCTAAAACTTACACTCATAGTCAGTTGAGCAAAAACGGATTGTTATTCTTTTCACATACCAATCGTAAAATATTGGAACCTGGTATTAAGTAATTAAAATTTTAAAGAGAGTAACGATAATCCCCTTCAAAGATGAAGGACTAGCATTCTTAGCAGGTAATTATTAGAATCATGAGGAAAAGAAGATATAGGAAATGATAACCAGGTCACACTTTTATCACCAACCGGCAAAAGAGTTCCGGATATAGACCAACCAGGTCACTTGGGAGACACTCTAAATAAAACTTCTGTGGAAACTCTTCATAGACAAAGTTACTAGTCTTTACACACTGACCGTGTTATGAATTACAGTGTAATTAATGCGAATAATGATAACAAAGGTGGGAAGGCAAAGATTCGGAGATAACGTTAGATTATAACTGTTCAAGCTTGCAGAGGCTTCGTATAAATCCATACCAATATTATAAATGCGAAAGTAACACTGTCTGTCTGTCCGTCTGTTACTCTTACACGCCTAAACGGCAGAACGGATTTTGATGAAATTTGGTATAGGCATACGTTGAATCTCAAGAACGGACATAGGCTACTTTTTATTAGAAAATAAGGGGGGGATGGGGGTAATACCACCTTTGAAAGTTTATATGGAAAAATGTTTATTTTTGAAGTTAGAGATATGAAATTTGGCACAAATATAGCTCGAAACTTGGATTAAAATATAGACTACTTTTTGTTTCGAATATTAGGGGAGAAAGGGGTAAAACCGACCATGAGAGGATGTAGTCCACGCGAACAAGTCGCGGGCACAGCTAGTTTGATATAAGAAAACAAAGCAAGATCAACCGCACATCTTTGTAAACTGTTCCATATACGTTAGTGTTACCACGACATACGGACGGTATAAAGTTCAGAGTTTATTAGGCTGGCGTGATTTTTATCCGACTTCAAAAAATTGCGGATGTTCTAAATTGGAACGTGTGTATATTATGTGTGTTGGTCAATAACTCCGTAGTTTATGAACTGATTTTTTTTTAGTATCTTAGTAGATTTTTTCGTCGAGGGCACGTCAAGGTTAATACCTGCAGTTCGATAATAGTTCTTATGAGCAAGACGTAAGGGCGTTACAAAGTCCAAATAGTTTTGTCTGTACAGTCGGCATCATTAGTTTGTTTGTATACACCTCAGTAACTTGTCACATTAAATCTTCGCATAATATGTACGTCAGTAGGCCAGTTAACTGAACATAACAAGTCATTGAGTTGTTTGCAAACTAAATATGCTTACAGTACTCTAATACTCAGTCAGAATGTAAGTAAATTAAATAAATGTAAGTAAACCTTAACCTGTGGACTATAGTTTGGGAAACACAGGTACAAACTTGCTTGCTTGCTATGCTAGGAAACTATGATAACTTTACCAACTTATGTGCTGTTTCCCAAACTAAGCCTTAGCGATTGCACATATGCATGAAATATGTAGATATTAAACGCAGTAGTATTTCAAAGTACATAAAAGCTTAGCAAAATTTTGGTAAGATGAATGGGATAATATGGGTATTATTCAACGAGGAATGTCGAAATACAAGTTCCCATCAATATAATGGTTATAAACGTTTATTTATTTATTTTTATATTTGCACAAATAAATACAACCGGTGGATTTAATGCTAGGGGCATTCTCTGGGTTATGCAGATAGTTTGTATATGGGTGCGGTAATAGTGGAGAAAAAAAAAGAAAACAATAATAAATTAAGCATTAAAAATAACATTACGGTATTTTTTAAATTTACAATGGTGATACACATACTATTTAAATTAAATATAATATATATTTAAAATATGAAGGTATACTATAAATATATATTTATTGCGCTCATTAAAATCTGTTTAAACAGTATGAATAAATACGCCTTGCCTTTGAAGTAAAATATTACTTCGTTTTATTCGCCATAGCAAACGAGACCTTTTTAATTCAACACGTACATATTAAAACTAATACCATTCACGGAAATTCTCAATAATAAACAATAATGTAATTTAAATCAGATTCAATACATCTTATGCCAATATTACGTGTATTAGTAAATAAAATGTATAACCGTGCGCTAATTACTGTAGTGAGTAATAAAGTTTCAAATCCTACATCTAAAGTTGAACGCAATAAAAAAAATACTATTACTGAAGGAACATAACGTTTCCTTATAGAAAAAACTAAATATAGCATATAAATATATACGACTCTAATGTCATGAAACATTATATTATTTCCTTGTATAAAATACATTGTATTCACAGTTATGAGATATATGAAAGTTATTTTATAATCGGTTCAATTAACAACAAAACAATAGTTAAATCGTTAAGTTCTCTAACTTGCTGTAATAAATTTTAAAAAGGCCTAACATAAACGTTTTTTATCATAGTTCATTGAAGAATTCCCCTTTGATCTTATTTTATGTTTATCACCGTGGTTAAATTACGGATGTGTTAAGAGAAATGTTTTCTCTTCAGACATTTATTGAGAACTTTCATCAATCTTTTAAATGCCAGATGCAAGTTCACGATTTAATATTAAGAAAATGTGAGATGTTACATCATTGATGTTTAAAGAATGCTGTGGCATTTTTGTGTTCGAGTCTTTCTTGGTGTTTTTATGAATAAACTTGTGAAACGATGGATTAAGCAGTATGGAAAGGAAAAAAATATAAAATTCAGATTTCTCGAATACGTGTCTATCTGTTTTACACATTATTTAAAGTAAGTTCGTAAGAAAGTAATATTTAAAGTATGTAGTGTATTCGATTTGATTACATAGTCATAATAGTAAATATTATGTAATCAAATCCAATACATTACCTAAAATAATCCACATGTTCTGGGCAAAAGTAGCTGTCTTATATCTTTACTAGCTGTGCCCGCGACTTCGTTCGCGTGGACTACATCCTTTTATGGTCGGTTTTACCCCTTTCTCCCCTTATATACGAAACAAAAAGTACTATATATTTTAATCCAAGTTTTGAGCTATATTTGTGCCAAATTTCATCTCATACTTCAAAAATATACATTTTTCCATATAAACTTCCAAAGGTGGTATTACCCCCCTCCCCCCCCTTATTTTCTAATTAAAAGTAGCCTATGTCCGTTCTTGAAATTCAACGTATACCTATACCAAATTTCATCAAAATCGGTTGAGAGGTTTAAGCAGGAAAGCGGAACAGACACACAGACAGACAGACAGAGTTACTTTCGCATTTATAATATTAGTAGGGATGTATAAAAAAAAATTTCACTGTTAGTCTCGCTAAAACTCGACAACAGCTAGAGCGATTTGGCTAATGTTGGGTTTGAAATAATTGTGGAGGCCCAGGGAAAGTTTAAAAGGTTACAAATTTTGGAAAAAAGTTGACGTTAGGTACGACGTTCGCTAGGACAGGTAGTAAAAACTAAACCTTGTAATAGGCTTGCAAAACCCCGTTCATAGTGTTTCGTTTCTATAATGTTCTGCGGAACAAGAAATAATATACTAATGTACAAATTTTACTCTCTTCCCGGATACATCTTGATAAACAAACTCTCGCGACCGCAGTCAAATAACAATCACTTCTGTGTTATTATGTTCCTGCGTGTGGGTAAGTTTTCCAGAGCTCCCGGGGGGTGCTACATTAGGAGCAGGGGTCAAGCCTTCAAGATTAGGGCGACAAGTCCAGTAACAGCCATTATTATGCTATACTCGTCGCCCTTAAGCTAGGACCTCGCTTAACATCAGGTAGGATGAGATCAATCTTGAAGTGAAATATAAAAAATGAAAAAAACCCTGCAAAACCCCGTTTCTTTTCTATAATGAACTGCGCAACAACAATCATGCCATCTATGTATCAAGTTACGCTATCGTTGCACGTACCGGACACATCTTCACAAATAAACAACCCCTCTACATTTAGCTCTCCAATCTCTTCCAATTGTATAACTACGGGTCTTCCGAAAGCTTCCAAAACAGGTAACAAGGCTTGGTCTTCAGAACCGGTCCAACCTTGGGTCGAGGTCGCGCCAACGACCTCCGTAGGTCGTCCGATGTCCGCATCCGAGAAGATATCGATACTAACTAGTTAGTAGGGGAATCGAGAAGCGAAATGGAAAGTGAATTGTAAACGTTTTATTCGTATCATCATCATAAGGAATTAAATATGATTGATGATGCAAGACTGTTTGGTAGACCCTTAAAACCTTAAAACGATTAAAAAAATACTTAAAACGTTTCCTATGCAGTAGTTGTGATCTGGGGATCTTGGATTCGCTTTCCGGGTAGAGCCAAGTATATTTTGGACTTTACGCACATAGTTCGAACTAGCGACCCAACTTTTCTGTACTAAAATATGCACTTAATATTTTCTTCTTAATATCCATGAAAACCATTCTCTTGCAAAATAATTATTTCAATGAAAGAACCCTCAAGCTCTGAAGTTGGTAATTAAAAACGCCGATACTAAGTATGTAGTAATAATTAGAAAATTGTCACTTAAGCAGGTAGCCGTTGACCTATTAGCGCGAACCTATCACTTTTGATTAGTGCATACAATCTTGTTTGATTCGTAAACTTAGAGAATTCAACGAAACCACATTCTTCGTTAAAACTTTCATCCTTTCGCCCATTAATTCGCGGAAGAAGTCATTAACAAACTAACATCTATATTTATTGATCTTTCACGCCAAACCTAATGAACGGTACAATTTGGTACAATAATATTTTTATTCTAAAATTACGTGAAGGAACTCGCGTGCCACAGCTAGTATTATTTAAGTCAGTGAGCAAACACCAATTTTGCAAACGTGTTCGATTTCAACAACTCGATTATTTATATATTATATTACGAATGCAAACAAAATCAAAAGTCAACTTGAACCGGATTTTCGACCTTGGCCAAAAGCGGTAAGAGTGACTTTTACACGGCTATAAATCTATCGGACAAGGCACAGTGCACAAACTAGTTTCGAATTCACGACCTGCTGAGGCCGGTACACGGCCTTACACTTAAGCACTACATCCTTGTTGATAAAATGTATCCTTTTGGAGGGAAAAACCTATAATTTGTTTACGGATACAGAGACCTTGAACTTATCAAAGTAAATCTTAATTACGGTTTCATTAGAGAAAATGAAAAAAGTTATCTGATGGATAGCCTTATAACTTGACTTAAAATCTTCATCGCCAATGCTACTAATTCGAAAAAAAAAACATTTACGTAAAAAATGTTAGGCACCATTGAAATATTACGTTATTTACTTTGCTAATCAATTAAATTAATAATATTGCCACCAAAATGTTTCACGTGAGAGGTAAACAAAAATAACGAGCAATTTGAAGGCAGTAAACTTTATAGTGACATCAAAACCATTTTCTGCAATTACTTTACTGAATGGTAAGTCCAATTTCCGCATTGGGAAATTTGATGCCACACGGAATTCTATAACACGTTTCGCTAACAATTGCCTATGAAAGACTACTATATTAAATTAAACTAAAAAAACTATTACATTTCAAAGTCACCAATCAGTGACCAAAGTAACAGAAAGTCACATCATTAAAAATAATAGTTAATCGTTGCAAGAACAATCGTACCGTTCACGTCGCCCGCGTAAACTTTCTGGCCATTCACACAATTGTAACGATCGTTACGAGAAAAAAATCGATGCCGAATCGTTCCAATTTCGAATTTTTATATTTCGAACGGCCGATCGCGCACCGACTCCGGGTGAAAGTGAGAACGCCATCTGTCGGATGACGTAACGCGGCAAATCGGGCATTGTCCGCTCGGGTTAGTTTCGACACGATTGGCTAATAGCAGTCTGTGGATTGTCATCGAAGCCCTTTTGTTCGAAGACTTAGAACTTGAGACAGACGCTAGTATCGACTTAATACCCGATCGAGGTGTAAGATGCGTGTAATTCGTTCTATTACTTAGCCTGTGTTCTAGCTTGATTGCGTCTTTCGTCACGCCTTCATCGTTGATAGAAGACGTGTTAGCGGAATTGGTCGCAGTTGCCCAATATATCGATATTTTTCTCACGTGAGTTAAGAATGGAATCATAATCCGCATCATGAGGTAGGTACTGTATATCAACACAAGCAATGTAAAAAAAAGGCCTAAACTATCAATTAGTCTAATCTAATTTAAACCTTATATGGCTGAGATAAGTATGGAAATTCCTAAGAAGCGAATGGATGAAAGAAAGCTTAATTCCGTTTTAAGCCTTGTTTTGCAGGTGTAATTTTTAGTATATGCCCGAAATCTTTGTACGGTAGCACGCCAACGTAAACAAATGCAGTTCCATATTAGATCTTATTCCAACGACTTAATGGCGGTTCAAAAATCCAAAGTTACGTTCTTTTCTTCATACAAAATTTTGTACAACCTGCTAAAATGTATATTGGATGCAAATACTATATAGACTGAACTTAGACTGCTGCAAACGACTTGCATTTTAAATGGGTGCAGTTCGCATGCATATTTATTAATCCGTGGAGAGTCTTTGCTAAGTTAGATGATACTTGCGGGAGACATCTATTACTTATGCATAGTAATAATGCAGTTATTAGTACGCAGGGAGACATAAATACATTAATTTGGATATTGGATAGAGAAGCATTTGCTAGTGCTTATTTGAGTGTCGCATACTAGGATGTGAAGGAATTTTAAGGAAACTGGTAAATTCTGCAAAACTGAAAACATAAGTCACTCTTCAGAGAACTTAAGAAATCAACATTGAGTAGCAAGTTACTACACGAGATAGTTATTTCTAGAGTTGAGGTGGTCTGGGTTGGAATACCTCCTAGTGTGCCTGCTTGTTAATGGTTGGCTGGGGGGAGGGGGGTAGATTTTCGTGTCCAAAGCTCAGAGACGTCAGCCGTGGTGTAAGCCTGGCGTATATAGTTGGGGCGTGTCAGGAGCCTTGGCAAGCTCCAGCTATGCGCGTTGTGCAAAAGAAAAGTTATGTCTAGAATGGAGACTAAAAATTTTACAGAGGCAGGGCTGCGTAGGAATTCCGTTTGAGGTACTGTGGTAGTTCTGGCTAAGCCGAGTTGTCTACAGTAGCATCACTAAAGGCGATGAGGTCCAAAAAGGGTTGTAGACTACCATCTTTGCCCTCTTTGGGACAGAGGGGTCTCCTCTGCCTCTTGATGGGGCAGAAAGGTCGCACACACGCCGTCACCGTCTCTCAGGTAGCGTTTCGGTTCTTCAAAAAATTTCCTTCCGACGTATATAAAAGGTTCAACATATCCCCATATACAGGATTTTGCATAAACCAACTTGCTGTCTTTGTAAACATTAACGCATACATACATACTATATATCTTAACCTGCGGCAAGCTCAGGAAGATGTTTCCATATGATTAAATAATTTTCAACAGCAATTTGCTTGGGTACACGAACGGATATAATATCAATATTACTTTGTGTATGCCGTTGTAATTACCATTACGTATGAACTCCATAGATGGCTCTTTGCGGAAGGAATTATATCGAAAGAGACCAGTTGTGTTACCAAGAAACTAGTGATCAGAAAATCTATTGAAATGTAATCAATGTAAATGGGAAAAAGATTAAACCACACATTAAACATGTGCTAACTAAGATAATCGATATAACCACGTCATTAATATTTAGAGTTCAATAAAACATATTATATTTATATAGACATTAAAAGATAATGTCAGTAAGAGAGGTAGGGCATAGCGATATATAGCTCGAACTGGAGCAGCCCGACTGGTGAAATACCTCCACCTTACAAAAGACCGCAGCTAAATAACAATCACCTCAGTGTTGTTTTCCTGCGTGTAAGTAAGGTTTCCAGAGCTTCTGGGAGTGCTACGTTAGCAGCAGGGGTCAAGCCTGTTACAGCCATTATTGTGCTGTACTTGTCGCCCTTAAGCTCTTACCACTTAACGTCGGGTGGGATGAGGTCAATCTTGAATTGCAATATAAAAAAAGGACATTCATATTCTATTTCATTTCATACCTAGTAGCGTTAGACCCTTTCTATTTCCAAGAAGGCCTGATGTAAAACCTTTACACATACATAGGGTTTAATTATACGTCAGCACCTGTCTATACATGTCTAGTTTAGGACAAAAACGAAAACTAAACAATCTACATCTTCTAAACCTGTACAGTGCAGATAACAGCAGAAAAGCAGCTCCCTACATGTCTTGACTACATAAGATTACCTACACGTTATCTCAGGTTTTGGTACTACTGCCCAGATTTAAACCAAAAGACACACAATCTGTTTTATAACTAAAAAGTTATTTTGCAGAAAATATCACAAGGCAGTCTATATGATAGAATAATTCACACGACTAATATAAAACATTCCTTGAGTTTGAAATTAAACATAAAGCCTATGATATATTCCTGCCAATATTATAAAAGCAAAAGTTTGTAAAAATGTATAAATGTCTACATGTACGGTTGTTACTCTTTCACCCAAAAACTACTGAACGAATTAGCTAGTCTTTAATAATGCCTACCAGCCTTACTCAACGTCGCGACCTGTAATCTTCTACGCGAGACGCCATACTGTTATTTATTCAATCGCGTCCAAGCTAAGTGGAAAACAAAACAAAAGGTACGTAGCAGGTGGGTGCGTTGCGCAGGCGCAAGTGGGCACGCAAATTCCCTGGTCACGCAACAGACGCCGCAGATGGCTTGGGCACCTGGCTACGCATCTTATTAAAGAACCTCTTTAGGATAAGCTACTGGAGCGATTTAAGTTCTGAAAACCAGAATCTAGAGTATGACGTTGTCCATAGATACAAGTTGAAAGGAAATAAAGACTGGTTCGTGGTAAGTACACGGAAGAGGCCTATGTACGAGTATAATATAATGGACAAACATAGGCTGGTTCTTAAATCGTCTGAGAATTGGCGTTAGGGATTGAAGAAATTTACAAATCGGTTTGTTGACTGGTTAGTCGCCTGAGATACTATTAAATATCAGTCAAAACAGGATTTCTTCATTGATTCCTACGACGTAAAAATATGAACTCACAGATTGCTACTTTAGCACACTAACTATAGATTCGGAGAATTTAGAAATATCATATTAAAGAAATTTTGCAAAAACATATAAATTGGCGATGTAGCGTAAAGTCTTTTTTTACGGCAAGTTTTGGTTTAGCTTTTACTTAAAATTATTTGCAAATGGAGTCAACATCGCAATTATGTCCGGTTTCACATTGTAAACTTGTATTTTGCCACCTATGCCATGGCATGTCTTCAAATGTTGCTTAGTGAACATTTACAATGATTTGAAATCTTTGCAACTGGCTAATATCCTAACTTTGAAAGAGTCCTAACTCTAAAGAATAAAAAAAAAAGATTCCTTCAAAATCCCTAAGCGTTCATCCAAAAGAGTCAAACTCATACATCAGAAATTGGTAAAAATACTCGTTCCACTTTCTGATCGCAAGCGAAAGCCACAAACAAAAGATTTGCTCCGAAGCACTTCGACAAATTCTGGGAAGTAGCTACCTCAAACAGCCACTTATCGAATAGGAAGCTCGTTTCAAGTACCCCAATTTCTCACCGAACCATATTCAACACTTTCCGATTTATATTCCTATTACGTTTCGCGAACCGCTTTTTATTGTCCTCCGTCTGCCAAGGCCCTTGAACCGACTGAAATCTACGTAACATGAATAATTTAGCGGAAAGATGTGTAACTTTTCGTCGCCCCGTTGGACATGATCTGCATGAGACTGGCTTCGTCAAATATGGAAATTGGTGGTGTAATGAAATGCCGGGAACTCCTCTTCAAGTTAATGGCAGCTACAGTGTCAGTGCTCAAATTGGTAGCTGATTGGATTATATTGTTTTGGAAAGAGATCTTATAAAATAAATTCGTAAAATTGGGGTTGTTTGTGATCTGAGAATAGACCAAGATACAAGCCTGTTAGAAATGTTAATGAAAACTATCGTGTGAAAATTTGAACGGAATAAGCTGTGTGTTAAAATTATAACACCGACGTTAAATCGTATTTATGTAAGGGCGTATTTTAAAACTAATTTTAGATATGAATCAAATACGGATGTGTACACAACTAATTATATTATCAGATAACTGGTACAAAATAACTTGAGTTCATTGTCAGATTATGAATGTTTGAATGATAAGAAACTTACGGTACCATTTAAAAAACGTACGATAGTGGTTACCGTATCGATCCGTTTCTTTGGTTAAATTAGGGGATTGAAAGGAGTTTATACACACTTGCAAAATGTGCGTGTACCTTATTATCTCCTTGATATCCTATGCCCTTCATTGCTTCAAATCCTTGACAGGCGCCGGACCTAAAATAAACTAAAATGAAGACAAGCCATAATGATGGCGAACTATCCCACATATATGTACCAAATTCGTAAAAACATATCTCATGAATCCGTTTATGCTCCTGATTTTGAACATAAAACACTTAAACTTTGGCATAAAAGGATATTAAAATTATTTTAGGATACATTGTCTATGTTATAAAAAAAGGGGTTTTGAACGTCAAAACGGTCATCTTTTTTAATCATTGAAATGTAAAAATAATGTATCACTAATTGTCTTTAAAAAACATTTTAAATATTCAGTACAATATGTATTTCATTATGCAAACATAGAAACCAGAAAAAGAGAGAAAAGCTATATCAATTCAAAGGCTTAAGTTCAAACAGGTACAATCAATAAGAATAATTTATTCGAGAATTACCGACCTTTATTATGTAGATAGTACCGACACTCGAAAAAACGAATCCTATATAATTACTGAAACAATAGTTCATAATGCAAACGTTAGAAGTTTACGTTACTAACGTTGGTGCGGATTTCCCTCGAGACAGCGAAATGTCAGATCCTAAGGGCATTTGTACTACGCCTACGCTAGAGTGGGCGAAAAACAGCTGTGGGTATTATTTACCAGCGGAGTGCGTGTGACCTTGTATAGGGTTGGCAAGCCAATACAATCTTTAATAATCAAAATAAAAAAAATATTTTGGACTTTCCGAACACAGCTCGAATTTGTAACTCGCATTTTGCTAGCGTGGTGATTTAATCAGTACACATTCATTGGTTGATTTTGCGCTCAATGTGTCACATAAATCCGACAAGAACAACGTACATACTGGTTGATTCAGTTTTGAAGCGCTTATTCGTCTAAAGCACGTCAGACTTGTGTAGTCTGACTTAATACTGCCTTTATGTCCAAGGGCACAAGAACTAAAATCGAGCTACAAGTGTTTTCCTTGATGTGCTCTTTACTGTAAACTCTGTAGGTAGCCGAGTTATTATGAATTATTCCATTTACGAACCACAATAAAATTCAATAAGTATGAGCGACAACACTTGTACAAACATTTTCTAAGACATTGAAAACCCTACTTTTCCGGATTCTGTACTTGACAGGTACTTTGTGAAAAATCCAAAAGGTCAAAAATGGCGGTATCTCCTCCGTGAAAACCCTTTTGTACTCGCGATAAGACCTGTTGATCGTTGCTGGTATTGTCTGAAATAATTGGGGTTTGTGCTTGAGGTGAATACAAAAAGACTTCCAAAAATGGATATGGGCGAGTGGAAATACGTCTGTGCATTAGTTGAGGTTATCATTATACGGTGTGTATCTTGATTTCTCTTTACAACTAGCTGTTGCTCGCAACCCGTCTTATTTCGGGATGAAAAGTATCCTATTAATATATTTCTACCAAATTTGATCCAAATTCGTTTAATAGCTTTTGCGTGAAATAGTCACAGCCATATGTTCATCCAGACACACATACACTGTAACAAACTATCGTGTTTATAAATTAATACGTTTGTGACAAAAAAGTTTAGATACATATTTGTGTAGATTACTTGTTGTCTTTGAAAATAATTTTGCTGACAGTAAACTCACTGACAGATAACCTAGTTATTCGATAGACGTAAAATAAGACACGAGCGGAAAATTTACATGCAACACTGCATAGCATAATTGTGAGCTAAATTATTTTGACATTAGCAGTGAAACCTAAACCAATTGCACAAAAAGGTAAGCTATCAATTTGAAATCCTTGGTTGAAACCATTCCATAATGTGCCATTTTAAGTTATACATGATGATAGATAAGCCTTACAAACATTTAACGATACTATAACTAACTACTCTACTAACAATAGCAAACATTACGTGCTAATAACAACAAATATCGATTGCTTAAACTAGCCAATGTGGGATAGTCATGGATTTCCGAGAAAATCTCTAGCCGATGCAAATGCCGGAATACACTTGGAATTCTAGCTAATCCTATCAAGATTACCCTCTAGGAATCAGATAATCTAGCACAAGTCTGTTACGATAAATCTAGCCTAGATTAAATCGAACGTATTCTGGTTACACTAACATTTATTAGTATACCAAATACAGACTCAATTGTAGCTATCTAGTTTGTATGATTGATGTGACATGATGTTATGTTATTTATCAGCGGTAAATAGGTATTTGAGATCTGGTACACTGCACGTATTAAAAAACTGGGGTCTGTTTTAAGAATAACTACAAACAACATAATTAAAACGTTCATCGTTTATGTGTGTCAATAAGTACCAGGATCTTCGATTCTTGTGTTGAGCAAAACTATTTCCAAGTTTTCGAACATAAAAGAAAGAGAAACCCTTTTATTGACCACTAACATAATATACCAAACTTAATTTAATTATATGAATAAATAATTAATTTGTTCCTCAACATAGGCTACCACCAATTTGGCAATCGTGGTTATTAAGCCTGCCATTTTGAAGACCTTTGCCCATCAGTGTAACATTAATAGATATACTCATATTACTTTTACCTCCTGTATGCAACTTGCCTTATATCCTACGTATACTTAAAACTTCATTCAAGGCCCTACTTTCATTAAAGATTTCGTCGGATAGCCAAAACCTTCTACCTCATAAAATAGGAAGCTCTACTGACCCTGTCAACTAGGGTTACCACTTAGTATTTTAATTAAAATTGAGTTAGTATTACAATAAAATTCACTTCAAAATATCTGTCTCACATTGGAACATAATTTCAACCCAAAAAAGAATTATAAAGCTGTAATAAACAACAACTTACGATTTCGTATTTCTGTTTTGAAGTTTATTATTTGTTGATATTTTTATTTTGTTAATAAATTTTTATTTTGTTAAAAGATTTTTATTCCCTCTTAAAATATTTATAGTTTGATTCTGGAAGCGATGAGAACCCTTAGAACAACGGTGTAGCTTAGATGTGAAACACAGGATCTTATCGTGTCCGCACGAACAACTTATTGGTTCCCAAAGCCCGGATTTTACGAAGGTAAATATATGCGAGAAAGGAAAGGTCTTTTGCTAAAGCCTAGATTACATTTGAATCTATGTTAGGCGTAGATACAAATTTACCCCAATAGCAGACGATACGTGTTTTTAACAATTGTTTAACTAATAAAAAGAAGATTTTTACACGATTTTTAAACACCATTTCGTTCAAAATCAATTCCTACTAAGAAGTAACCGGAAAAAAAAAACTCGATTGTTCACTTTTCGTCGTAAATACAAAAACATGTTTCGATGAATGAAGAACGTTAAACGAACGAATATAGTTTTTCTATCTCATTAAAAACTGCAAAATGAACGCGACAATTTATTTCCAGACTATATCAACGTCAAACTTCAGGGACCTTTTTATAAACCCATCGTCACACGTGACGCACTTCGTTTATAAAAAAGCAGCAAAAAGTTTAAAATAAAAGATGATAAATTGTTACGGGATAAAAGCGGTTTCTTATTTTAATCTTTCGCCACTTAAGACCTAAAAATACATAACATGCAACAAAACTGTTTTAAACATTCAAGATAAATGATCAAACGAAATGTGCAAGGGAAAATATAGGCCATCTTGATGAAGAAATCAGAACTCGCTTCGGTGACTTAATTAAACGGGTCGACAAAAAATAATTGATTGTAGCAGACGGCATCTTTTTGGACGAAATCGAATCTACTCCTGATTTCACCCAGTACAAAGGCTTAATACAGTGATGGAAATTCTTTAACTAAAAAATTCATTTGTGAAGGCTAAGAATTCGAAAATATTGCCAAAAAATCAGAACACGTGAAATAGTCCACAATTCGCCTTTTGATTCGCTTAAGAAGAGAAATCGTAAACATTTTTTTGAGGACAATAATCAAATTGCTTTTAAAGTTGAATAAGCCGTGAATCCAAGTTGAAGTTTACAAAACAATCGTCTAGATGTAGAATGATAAAATAAAAAAGAATAATCTGAAGTGACTCCCACAGACCGAGACCAATCTCTCATTATAACAGACGAAGACGAATGAACAAGAACAGCATCCGCTTGGAACAACACCTGAGGTTTTTTGGTAACTTCCGGACTATTTGTTGTCGATTCACTGTCGTTGTAACTTGTTATGCTTGAATTAATCTGAACTGTTTTGTTGTTCAGCGTTTGATCCGTACTTAGAAAATATGTCAATGCATTTATATAAAGAATGAGGATAAATTATACGATTATCTTTCAGATAAAAGAATACTAGTTATTTTTGTAATGACTACTTTAATAAATAATATATATAGATTATTTCTTGTATTATAATTAATATATTGTCTGCAATTAAATCGGTTTAGACTCTGAAATGATGAAACAAAGACTAGAATCTGCACCAGTTCACAATTCACATGACTTTCTTTCGCAATTTTTGAAACCTAACAATTCATTTTAGTGTTTCAGGGAAACTTCGTCGAACAAATGCTTAAATAACAATGGTTCTTCTGAATAAACGTACGAGATGTCTGTAGTTACGGCAACCGTGTTGCGTGTCAAGTAATAAGATTCTTCGTAAATATTACTGAATCCACTAATTACAATATACTTATTGCTCAAGGTAACCACAAAGGTCACGATTTGAAACAAGATGATCGAAGTTGCAAAACTGCTAATGATAAAGAAATAGGCAACTTGTTGAAGCAAGGACTTTACAATCTTCACATGGTCATCGATAACTTTTTTACGACTTGCATTCATGCATAGAAGTATTGCAAAACATTAATATGACCCCAATAATAACTTCTAGAAAGATTCTGCTTAATCTATCGATGTCACCGCGTTTTACAAGATTTATCAAAATATTTACACAGCGAGATAAATATGTGTCAAAGATAGAGCCGTGAGAATTGATATAGGTATGTATGAAGTAAACGCTAACAAATTTTACCAATTTTTGAATCAAAACATAACTGCAATTTAATAATAGTGTTGAATGGTTTCATTTAAATCAGTTACGGTTACGGCATTGATTTAAAAACATCAACTTTACTTATTCATAACAGTTAAGTTATTCATATTGTCAATTGATGTACAGTGGACGTTTTTAAAGTTCAGACACGTATGCATTCTTTTGTTTTCAAAACAGCTGACAAAACACATTTCCTCATCGGCTTCCGTCTATTTCATCAACCCACAACATTCTGTCAACTGGAAGGTAATTCAGTATTTGTTAGGCATTATATCTTCCTACTCAAATCTTGTTCATGGAAATGACTCACATCATATTATTTTAAGTACTAAGTCTTTCTAGTTAAGGATTGCGTTAGAGGTAATAACTATGTTTTCTCGGTCATTACAGTAATGACACGAGGAAGTAGGACTTCAATCAAAAGAACCAAATATCTAGAACGTCCTTCAAAAGATCGCTAATAATTAGCTGAATTACATTAATGCAAACCAATATAAAAACGAGTCGACGCGCGTGACGATCACCGTGATAAAAACACTTGAGGATCCTCCAAGTTTTTGCACTACCACTGTATAATAACCTTGGTTTGTCCAGGTTGTTTAATCACAAAATATTTGTTTTTGCACTGATGACACTATAGCACTTAGATTATGACGTAAACTTTACGGATCGACGGACTATAATCCGCGGAGGAAGAAGAAGACGCGTGCGGCCACAGGGGACGGCCGTGAGCGACTGGCGAGCGGCGCGGGCGCACGATTCAGCGGTGTGTCGCTTGAAAGAAAGCCACACTCCTGCGCAGGTATACCGCCAACAACTAAGATTCAGTCGCTACATTATAAACAAGAAGCGCTGTTTCCGCTACAACTAGGTCTTGAAGAAATGCTTTCTACGTGATGGTCAATTTCTTTACTCGCCTAACAACTTGGACAAATTTGTTATGGAGGAAAAGTAGTTTATGCCTGTTGGTGACAGACGACGGATAGATCTCGTAACTAACCATACAAACGGGTTATGTGAAATCTGGCAATCATCAAAACAACGCAACCGTTTTGAAGCTTTTAAATTTATTTAGCTTCAATATCAAAGAAACCTGCAAAGTTTATACATATTGCCTCTCTCTCACCTCGCTGACCATCTGTTTCAAAATCTGAAGCCACATCGAACACTGCCATATGTCGATATGATGTGAAGGATTGGAGCTGGATGTTGTTTAATGAATCCGGTAACATGTTACGGATCCCTGTGGTTTTGTAAACTATTAAAGTTACTTATATCAAATATTTATGACAACTTTGAACTGGATTTTTGTGTAACGAATTTTCATTCATGCAATTTGTGTACGAAATACAGACATTTGAAAGGTGCTATCTCGCATGTCTAGTAATCTTATAACTAAAAACAGTGATGTCGCAATATTTGTCGTTTTAAACCCGCATCGGTGCCCTACGCAATCATCGCCCTATCATTAATGTGGAAATAGTCTAGTTGAAGAGTGATGAAAGCCACTCTATAATGAAGTACATATACATATACCTATATGCAAGATAACAAATTGGATATTCTTAATTCTCCTTAATTAAAATTACTGCTTAAATTGGTATTATGCGCAATAAGTACACATAAATGTAGCGCAAGAAAAATGTTTATTTTTGAAGTTAGAGACATGAAATTTGGCACAAATATAGCTCGAAACTTGGATTAAAATATAGACTACTTTTTGTTTCGAATATAAGGGGAGAAAGGGGTAAAACCGACCATAAAAGGATACATCCTTCGAAGTCGCGGGCACAGCTAGTACTCTATAAATTTTCAATATTTTTTATCTTTTCACAATAAAGATATTGTTGCAATTAAACTAACTACTTAACTTTATGTAGGTGAATCATAGACAAATAATATAAATATACTAGATCTCAAACAGTTAAAAGAGAAAAGAGCTACGGCTATTCCGATTATTGTGGCAAATTTCACAGACGTTTTTCAACCTGCTCACAACAATATCAGTGCGTCACATTGAACAAACAGCAGGAACACTTGTAGCATGGCAACAATAGGACTTATTCAAGGTGGTTTACTACACCCGAAGGTCAATGGCATCAGTAAGAACGATGATATTAGAGAAACGCTTATGTTTTGTTATCCGCTGATGATGTAACGCAAATGTCAGACGAATTGTGGACGGGAAATACCGGTGAGGTAAACGGTATTTTTGTACCCTTAAGAGAAATTCGACGAAAATTATGAAAGAAAATACGCTTTGCGTTGAATATACTTTTGAACTTAGTAAATCTTACGTAAATATTAGTTCTTGTAATTTATTTAATGTTGAATGATAATGACGTTGATGATACTAGTATAAAAGTATTTGTTAGGTGAATATTTCAGTGTTTAACGTATATTGAAAACACAAGTAACATTAATTGCGACGGTACAGTCTACTGTTAATCAAGTCATGAGAGTTTAAATGCTTATATTTTATTGTAAATGGTTACAAGAATTATATCTTATCCACATTTTTCCTACAATCCTACACGGTAACTTCGAATGTGATGTGATATATTCTAAAATTAAAGGATTCTTACTTACGTAAAACAGATATGTGTTTTTATACTTTTAAACGGATTGGCACCAATGTAAATTTAAACATGACCCGACTAAAATAACAATAAATTATTCATTTTTGAAATAAGACTACAACAAAAATACAATTTTACGCTTCAAGGTCTTTCCAATATTGGCAATTCAAATAATTCTAAATGACAGACTTATATTTTCATTATGACCAAATTCGATGGTTTTATGGGAACAGACTTGCAATCGATGAATAATATTGGCGTTTACACAGCACGATATTAATTCAAACAAACCTTTATCAAAATTAACTCTCATAACAATCGATATGCCCCGAGTTACGAATAGTTTTATTTTTTCATACAAATACTGCTGATATATAAATAACGTTAAAGTAAGTAGTAGTTTAAGCAAAGTTGCCTATTTACAGGCAATTCCCAGAAATGTGGGGAATTTGGTGGACGAGTGGGAATGGAGAGATTTGGGGAATAGGAATCAAGCATTTCACAATAATTTGTAAAATTGGTAATGCAAAAAGAAAGTCACCACAGACGATAATTACATTTTTTTATATATTTTGATTAAAAAAATGTCCATAATTAGAGGTTTTAAAGATTCGGGATGAGCGATAACAAAAAAGAGTCATCAAAATTATGGCAGCAGTAGAATTTTCCAAAATATTACCTTAATAAAAGGCAATCTAAAATACCAAATGTGGCGATTTTGACTAAAGTTTTTGGGGAAATCGTAACACTGGCACCAACAACCTTGAGGTAGAGTAAGATGAGACTTAGATGAACATATGGGTAACTCTTTATCCCGAAATAAAGCTAAGGAAGTCGTTGGAAATAACCACGATACATCTGAACAAAGAGTTAGGAAATAGTGGGGATTTTTCATCTATTTTCTACAGAACATGGAATGCACTGGACAAAGGCCAGACTAAGATTGCCGCAATAATGCAAGCACAAATATGCACCATCCACATTCCAACACAATGTTTATTTTTCCAAGATTCTACTATTTTTATTGTGGGAATACGTGATCGGTGACTTTTAAAACACCACATCTAACCTAAATTTGTACTCCTAAAAATAATCTAAGAATAGAAGAATAATTGAGTTAGATTCGATTTGTTTAGAGAAGTGGGAATAAAGAATCTTTATAATATCTACAACAATACACGATAAACATTTAAATATATTATTATCGTAGGGATTTTTTTATTATCCTTCTAATTTCTGCAGCTTTTTTGTTTTATTTGAAAACTATATGTGAAAGGAATTATTTTTGCTGAGGCTACATAATGGTTTTGACAGCAAAAAAACTGATTGATCATTATAGTACGACTATTTAAAAAAAAGGGAAATATATTTCCACTGTTTGCGCTTAGTTGTGTAGGACTCCCTTGGTCCCTGCTCTTTTAAGAGATCTTACACACTACATCTCCTCGATGCCTCTCATCGCTGTAGTGGAATCGATAGCACCGACGTTTATTTCAGGGGGAAGGTGAATTCTCCTGGCGCACTACCGCTACCACACCATATAATCTCGATGGTTTTGTGGTTTATATGAGTTTAAGTTTTTATGAGCCGTAACCTGGAGTTCCTAAGTTCGATTCACGTTTCAAGTAAAATATGGATCCGAGTCAGCAATCTACATTTAGCAAGCGTGGTGGGTAGGCCAGTAGCCACTGTTGTATCAATGACTTAACTTCAGTGGCTGCATAAATAAATGTTACACAATCAATCTATGGTTTCTCCGTGGTATTTTAGAACAGAACGTTGGAAACTAGCTGGGGGCATCATCTTTCATCACATAAATTTAGAAAAGCTCGTTTCCCAAATTGACTAAATTGAGGATTGATACTAGGACGTTTCGGGCTTAGGGCGACTAGCTCAGTTACTGCGCCAGAGGTCGTGAAAAGACTGATAACAAATCTTTCTCCGCTGCCTGACTATGACACCGTGTGAGGGATCGCACCGACCTACCGCACCTGTAAACGGCGCGGTCCGCCCGCAGATCAGCGGTGAACGTGTAGCCGGCTGCGCGTGCGCAAGGTCGCCGGGAACCGGTCCGCGGCCGAAGGCGATCACAGTCGCCGTTCAGCCTGATCGACTTGGTGCAACTAGTCAATCGGGGGCAGTAGATTTGCTTATAGAATAGAATAGACAAGAATAGAAATTGTCTCTATTCATGTTAACTTTTACTAAAGCATTTATGAATCGTCAGATTAAGTTAAACTACAGCCGTGTTCGGAATGTTGATTCTATCGAGAAATACGGGAAGATTGATTTTTAATGCACACTGTACAGAAATACTTTAATGTGCATAAAATAATGCAAAAATTATTTATGGACTAAGTTACAGAAGCTAATGGTAGCACAAATTTGGTTTTTGACAAAACGAATTATGTCATTAGATGTTCGATGGAGTGCGTGGTATAGTAAGTATACGTTAATCTGTTCGGGACTACTATTATGCATTGTATTTTATTATGTTCCTATATAATTAAGAACGGAATTTCATTCTATTTTTGTTTATAAAACACTATACGCCGCGGCTTTGCACACGTCCTACCCCTGTTTATTCCATATTTTAAAACTTATTCTTCGCTCATATGGCAGCGTGAAGTTATATACCTAGCATATAGCCTTTCACTATAAATACACTTTTCAACAGAAAAATATTTTTTCTATTCGAAACAGATTCTTCAGCTTTATAATTTTTTTATGGAACAAACCCAGACAGCAATTGAGATCACATGCAACAGACCTTTCCAGTCCGCTCCAATTTAAAACAAATTCTGCTTGACCGCATATTGAGCAATAATTATCTTACATCGCACAATCGCGGCACTTATCAACTCGATATAAATAAAACCTTGAATCAATTAGAGGTCGCGTTAATTGCATTTTAAGTATTGCGTGAAAACGACATTCAATCTGTTCCAACTATATGATTTGATTTCAAAACACATTTATATTCAGACGTATTCGAACAGGTGCCACATGATGTAATCCTTGAATAGTAGGGTTAAAAGCAAACCCAAGTACGGAAAGAATAACGTGAACTTTTAACATATGTGACAGATGTTGTTTATGCCCATAACAAAACTATCTATAGATATAGTAATACAGGCCTTGCATGCGCCACGCTATTAAATTTTATATTAACATATTTTATAGCGCTCTTAACATACATCAAAATCGATTAAAGTCAGTGCGTCAGCTACTGATTGGGTAAAATAAGAGTGCGGTGTGCTATTAGCCAATCACCAGTATCAAAACTTTTATCATCTCATGCGAGATATTTGACGCATTGCGCATGGTAGGCCTGTTAAACAATAAATACTATCGCTTTTATCGATAGTTTATTCTTGACAACCAATCCTTTCGACAGTAGGGATAGTAATGCTTTCATGCAATAATATTGCATGCTTCTGAGCTATTGGTACTAACAAAATTATTGAGCGCCATATTTCTGGATAAAACTATCGATAGTATGACAATACTACGCCAAACATATTCATATTAAGACTAAAATGTATACTATAAGTGTTTTTGTGCTTTTGCTATGATACTTATTAGAGGAAGCTCTACGGATGATGTTCATCAAGGGATTAGAGCTTACTGCTCCTCTGAAAATTCGATGAAGATGAAGGGTTCGCAGCATAAAATAACTAAATAATATTTTTACACAATTACTTACATATTTCTCACATGTCTAGTAAGAACAAATTAAGCACCGCTTCAAATGCATTACCTGAAAAATAAAAACAATTAATTTACTTATGAAATCTTATATGATAAATGAAATGAAAAGTTGGAGGCTGGGGTCCGCTGACCATTTTCCTCTGTACTAAAATATATTTGACAGATACTTGACTAGCATTTTTCGCCTCTAATGCAACTGTTTCTAAAGTTGGTCATAGTTCAAGTTCAAAATTATTTAATCATGTAAATTACATCAGTGATATTTATGAACCAAATGAAGCTACCTCCTCCAATGAAGCTATAAACGAAAGGAACCTATGACTTACAGAGATGATACCGGCAAGCAACATATCCTGGCTGATGGACCATCATTAAATTTAAATGGCGTCATGGAGCCTACACTTAGGAAATTTAGCAAACTTCACTTGTGCATTTTCGAATTACGTTCGATAGCACGATTTTACTACAGAAACATACTTATTTCAGGATAAAAAGTATCCCTTTAGATTAGTCTAATATCTCATCTATCTTTGTACTAAATTTCATAAGAATCCATTTATGGATTGGATTTCAGTAGGTCTAGATAGTAGGTACACTACGTACTATGTAGACCTTCAGAAATCCATACATTCGTACAAAATTTCGCTCTTCCAATATTATTAGAGTCTTTCACGCTCATTTTTCGACTCTTTCTTTCGGTTATCTATATTTTGTGTGTCTATGTATCAATTAACATAGTTTGCGTATGAAAGTTTTCATCAACCAAACACATCTCTACATCATCGCTGACATTCGATTCCTGGTCAGTTCAATGTGGAAAACGGACTTTTCTATATTGACTCGGGTCTGGATGTTGTGATGACGTCGTTGTTAATGATTTCTGTTCACAAATAGTTACGCTGTCCTTATGAAAAATGTCCCCATAGAAACTTAAAGACTTTGCCCGATTCCAATATTTGAAAAACATTCTGATCTAGTTACGGATAGTAATTAATTATTCGAGACATAAGCTTAAAACGACTGACGGACGACTGATGACAGCTGGTATGGAAAGTAAATTATGGAACGGGTATTAACGATTAGTATACGGTTGGATAAAACCGGTTAGTCATTTTTTTTATATTGCACTTCAAGATTGACCTCATGCCACCTGATGTTAAGTGGTAATGAGGTCATAGCTTAAGGGTGACAAGTACAGCATAATAAATCTGTAACTGGACTTGTCGCCCTTACCTTGAAGGCTTGACCCGTGCTACTAATGTAGCACCCCCCAGGAGCTCTGGAAACCTTACTCACACGCAGGAACACAAGAACACAGAAGTGATTGTTATTTGGCTGCGGTCTTTTGTAAGGTGGAGGTATTTCACCAGTCGGGCTGCTCTAGTTCGAGCGATAAATCGCTGTGCCCTACCTCACTACGCTTACATTGAGACATTACGAACCGAACGTAAATTATTGGTACCGGGCATTATACAATATTTATTTATTTAATTTATTTATATTTAACTAAGGTTTAAAATCCGAATTAACTGGAGCGAAAGTGGTATGCTAATCATCGAAGGCGTTCTTCAAGCTCGGACGCCGAATTGAAACTTTGAAATCTCTATATTCTAAACTGACAATATCCCGCCTCAAGGAACTGACGTTTTACGCCCATATTATGAAAACGGTGTATTCCTTTGTGTCTAAACGATTTCATTTGTAGTCGGACACGAACGGTGCTATATCATTAGCAAGCCCACACTTTGTAGCTAACATCTCGAGCCGATCGTCGCGTGGGCACGAAACGAGTTAATGAAGCGATGACGAGAAACCGATATTGAATGCGGAATGCGCATACGCAGAAATGTTGCCAACGTTTGGGAGAAATAATCGGGACATGGTCTGACTGAGGTTTATCTATAAATCACGAAATTAAGCAGCGGAAGAATTAATTTACTTTTGTTAATGCAAATTCTTTCTCTCTTTCTTTCTTTCTCTCTTTTTTCATCGAAGGTTTTCTAGACTATTTATGTTTATATTATACAAAGCATCTTCAAGAGCAAGTATTAAAATAGAGAGTAACTTATACAAATCTAATTTATTTTGTGGAGTTTTTCAAGCTTCAACTTAAATATATTTTTTAATTAAATTCATCACAGTATGTGTCATTTAAACTTTAAATTTTTTTTTTTTTTTTTATAGTAGCGCAGTATATTGGCTCCTCCCAGCCTGATGGTAAGCAAGAGAGGAACCCACATCGCGATGACAACGGATTTGATATCAAAATATCCTATCCGTTAGCATCGCCATACTGGCCCGCAAGATGTTTCTTCACGCTCCTTTTGAAGGAATCCATGTCAAAGGAAGGAGGAAACACATGAGCCGGCAACGAGTTCCACTTCTTTATGGTCCGGCAAAGATAAGAGTTACCGAACTTTTTGGTTCGTGATGGAATATTTTCCACGGTGAAGCGATGACATCGTTGGCCGGCTCTTGTGGTTCTGTGTAGGAAAGGAGAGGGTGGGATAAGGGAAAATAGTTCCTCGGAACACTCCCCATGATAAAGCCGATAAAAGACACTTAATGAACCAACGTCCCTACGTAGTTGAAGAGGTTCAAGGTTCCCAGTAATCTCTTCATCGTTAATTATGCGCACAGCCCGTCGCTGCAACCTATCAAGGGCATCCATGAGGTATTTGGCGGAACCGTCCCAGAGATGCGAGCAGTATTCCAGGCAAGACCGGACTTGAGTCTTATATAAAAGACAAAGCTGGTCCGGCGTGAAAAACCGACGCACTCTGTTCAGAATCCCCAGTTTTTTGGATGCTAATGAGATGAGACTCTCGATGTAATGACCTTGATTAAGATTGCAGCAGATATCCATGCCGAGCATGCTTAGGCTGTTACGCAGGCAAAGTGGAGTGCCCCGAAGAATGGGGAGAGGAAGGAATTGGGACATTTTTGTCGAAAACGCGCACACTTGGGTTTTCTTAGCATTGAACTCAACCAGGTTATGTGAACCCCATTGGCTAATAAGGCTCAACACCCGGTCCAGCTCAACGACAAGATTCTCTCGTTTCTCATCCGTTACTGCCCTGCCAGCTGAAGGTTTACCGAGGTATCGTCCATGGACCGTACTGTCATCAGCATAGCAATGTATGTTCCCAAGCGGTAGCATATCATTGATATGAAGAAGAAAGAGGGTGGGCGATAAAACGGAGCCCTGTGGGACTCCAGCATTAACAGTCATGAACCGCGATGCGCATCCGTCAGACACGACGCGAATTCTACGGTCACGCAGAAAGCCGGAAATCCAGTCACAAAGCCGGGTGGGCAGTCCAATTTATGTTGAAAACGTCAAGTTCTTGAGGGGAAAGCGTTCGACTAATAATTCAATCGGAAAATAATCTTCAGGGATTTTATACCTTCCAGTGAGATGCTAGTATTAATCTAGAAAGTGTTAGGTGGTAATCTTTTATATTAAAAAAATCGTTTACTACTGAGTAAACTTAATCGAAAATTGTCGAAATATGTTCATGAGTTAAGGTGATGACGGATGGTTTTTTCGAAATGACGCGGTCTACCGGGTGAAAATCCACTTTGCCGTTTGTTTTTGCAATATTTAATCAAACATTTGTCCTTAAATTTATTATATATTTATGGCAATAATCAACATCCAAATCTCCTTCAAAGCTAGTATCATTAGTCAGCCCGTATAGAATTCGGGACTGTCCCGACAGAATCATGATGGGTGTCCGCACTCCGCGCAAGGCTGTGCCGGCGCCAGCGCCGGCCCGCGCGACCCACTGCTATAGTTACCCGGTTTGCGGCCAATGGCCCAAGCTGGTTTCACTTACATCCATCTCAATACATCTGATCATACATTGTAAGAAATGCCGTAGCAACATTTCTCAAGCCAGTTTAAAGATTTTCTTAGCTTAGGGGGTTTAAAAACGAAACAAGCAAACGAAAGGTTTCGTTTTTGATGATTAATCAAAAGTTTGGCGATTAAAACGTGGTTTTTGATTTAAAGAAACATTAATTTGTTTTATGAAAACGCGCAATTCGCATTCGAAGAGAATCGGTTGCGACTATGAGAATTAAAATTGCTATCCGTCATCGTATCCGACATATTTCGTTTTTGGGAGAAGACCCTTTTGAAAGAAAGGAAAAAAATGTTTATTTGGTTGCACGACATATCATTTATAGAACAGCAACTTCTAAATAAAATTATAGCACTAAAAAGAAAAAAATACTCAATTTTAACCCCTATGGGTACATTTAGCTTCATTATAGTCCGAATACATCATTACCTTGTCATATTGAAAATCCACGTTACCAATGCACGGTTCCAATATTTTACGAGTCGTAATGTGTGAAAAATAACTATTTAAGTTCGCTGGCTTTAGAAAAGATCATATAAAAAATTTAAATGTACTTAAAAATGTCTATGCCAATTTATTTAACTCTTAACATGCAAGACCAAAAAAGGCGAAAAATAATTTCTCTAACATGAGCTGAGACCATCATACTAATGTATGTAAAGTAACTGACTTGAAAATGAAAGACCCCCCCAATCACTATAGCACCACCAAAACCAAATTCATATATCTGAATACAAACCTTAACCAATATCAAATCAAAAAGTAAAGTTTCAGTAAATAAACAAAATCTTGTAGAACAAAGAAAACTATAGTTGGAAAAAACAAGAAAACTTTGCGGGGGCGTCATAGAACTTAAAACAACGAAAAGGGCCGTGAAACTTGGCCGGTCACGGGCTGCGCAACCACCTACGGCGAGTTAGTATGAAACTTAACTAGCTTCACCCACATAGCTTGCCCAGGCACAGTACAGAGAGAAAGCAGTGAGGATACTTTTTTTTATATTGCACTTCAAGATCATCATCCCACCTGACGTTAAGTGGTAATGAGGTCCTAGCCAAGGTGGCTAGGACCTCATTACCACTTAAGGTGACAAGTACAGAATAATAATTCTGTTACTGTACAGTCAGCGTCTTTAGTTTGTATACGACTCAGTCACATTAATCTAACTGTCTATTTCACTTACTCAGTCACATGGACGTTTAGTGTAACAAGGTACTGAGGTGTGTGCTGACTGTACTTGTCGCGTTTACCTTGAAGGCTTGACCCCTTTTACTTTTACCTTTTGCTTTTACTTTAGAAATGGAGAGTGTATTCTGGAAAACAACGAAGGGGATCAGAAATTTTAAAGCATAGGCGGTCAAGTGCGAATTGGACTCGCACACCAAGTATTTTGTACCACCTATATTTTCCTATGATGAAACGACAAATAAATGAAAATCGTTAAATCCTCAAGTTGACTAAATTTCATGATTCACAGGCATAAACATAAATAAAGCGTTTCCCAATATAAGAGTTACAAGAACAAGGCTTAAAATAACGTTTATCTTAACTACAATTTTTTTCATACTTAGCACTTACGAGCTTAATTTTAATAGGTTCAAGGACTCTTGAACCTGACTAGGTATTATATTTTTATTTATTCTGCCACGCTAGCTTACTGTTCCTCCATGAACTGTGGCATTTGCTTCATAAATCTACTACGTGGGAGTAGTCCTTCGACAGTGGCATTTAAAGTTACGGAACCCTTAGCCACTTTAGGAACTGGACCTATGATATCATCAATTAACATAAACTTGTGAAAACGACCTTTCGATAGACATTTAAAACAGAATATGTCTGTATGTTTCAGACATACATTTATCATTTCTATATGTAAATATGAGGTATTTAATTTGATTACTTGGTCTCACTAATTTGTGTTTTTTTGTAAATTATTTAAGTCGGCTATTTCGACATACTGAATGAATTATAGTCTACGAATTACACTCTGCGATTTTACGGTAAACTTAAGGTAGATATTTCAATCAGATAAACAGACAGATAGCATTTATTCGATCAATTGTAGAATCTATCTTTTTTTTAGCTAGGATATAAGAAGAAAAAAGTAGGAGATCGATCGAGCATATGGTATATTAATATTAACATATTACATCTTAATTTGGTTCCTAATCAAGTTTTACCTTATTTTTCAACACATACTTCATCATTGTTCGCGATGAAAAAGTATTCTAAATTTAATTTTGCATGTATTTTACATTGTAAGTGACTAAGTAACATACAATTTTCGCGTTTAAACAGATACTTGATGTTTTCATAAAAGATGAAAACGATGGATGGTTCCATTTTATATCAAGCAGTAAGTATGTACAGTAGCAAATAAATGAATTCCATAAAATTTGCCAGCAGTAACAAGGACCCTATAAGTCTACCATTATCAAGTCAAAACACAAGGAAACCGTTCCTAAGAAATTAATCAGTTACCTCACTTTATTACGTCACAACTGCTCGGGCCACCGAAGTTTACGTCACAAGTTTTGCAACTGACATTATTCAAGTTCAGGAAATGCAGTCACTTAGTTAATTAAAAGTGCAACGAGAAGTTTCTACGACAAGCAAGAAACAGAAATGTTGGTGGATTTTTATAAAATATAATCGATGAACAGTGACACAAGAAACGCAGGTATCGATGTTAGGTATTAAACACTAGCTGTGCCTATAGCTATGTTATTACCTAGCCAACCCGACAAACGTTGTCTTGTCTTAGCGACGACTATTTAAATATATGTGTATATTTTTTATCTCTTCTTTCATAATAACCTTCTCCTGACACCAACAAACACAACAAAAAGGAAAAAAGGATTCATTTTTATATATTAAGATTATTTTTAATCATCATCATCATCATTTCAGCCTGTTACTGTCCACTGCTGAACATAGGCCTCTCCAACCGATTTCCAGCGCGACCGGTCCATTGCCACCTGCATCCAACGAGACCCAGCAATTTTTACTAGGTCGTCGGTCCATCTGGTAGGTGGCCGTCCCACACTGCGCTTGGTGGTACGTGGTCTCCACTCAAGAACCTTTTTGCCCCATCGATCGTCCGATCTTCGTGCTATGTGGCCAGCCCATTGCCACTTCAGCTTACTAATCCTACGGGCTATGTCAGCAACTTTAGTTCGTCTACGGATTTCCACATTCCTGATTCGGTCACGTAGAGAAATGCCAAGCATAGACCTCTCCATAGCTCGCTGAGCGACTTTGAGCCTTCTAAAAAGTTATTTTGTGAAGCACTACGTCTCAGAGCCGTAAGTCATCACTGGTAACACACACTAGTTGTATTATTTTTAATATGAATTAATTATTATAATATATTAGAACTAGCCCATCTGCATCTTTAATTCACCACAAGCATTTTTTTAAATTAGGGTACACAAACGGTAAAAGCAGTACACGTCTGATATCATTAGATTCTTAAATCTTTTGCTATACTCACAAAGTACATTTCTCCTTACATTCATTTTATTGCAGATTGAGTAACGTAGTTGCCAGGAGTCGTTCCCGGTAAAGATTTAACAAACTTTCTTGCAAAGTTGGAAACAATTGTTATAAGTCTCAAGTTTCGCTCGTCTCTTAGTTATGAGCGTAAGTAATTGTTTGTGGTTAGTTCAGGAAATGCTTAGTCTACCTTGCTTTTTTGGAATCTATAGGCACATTTTTATCGTATCCACATCCGTGAACAAATTCTCTACACAATCAAAGGTTGGATGATAGAGAATAATCTAAGTGCAAGTTTTTCTGAAAAAAGGTTTTTAAAACTGTTATATTTATACATTTAGAGCGAGTTAAGCCCTTTCAAATTATACATTCGTTCATCATTATTTGTGTTGACCGATCAAAAATAATATTTGTGCGAGTAACTAAAAATCCATACCCATTTCTCGCCATCTATTATTTCCTCTACCTTAAGGTTGTCTGGAAGAGATAGCTTCCTAACGATAAGACCGCCTAAATTATACAATAATTAATCTGAAAAACCAATTTCTGTAAAGTTTTTGTGCAATAAAGTATACCTATCTATCTACCCCTAGTAGTAACTTTGGGGACTGTTCTGCACCAGCTTACCTCTCAAAAACAAATGCTTATTATTTCTTCACGCATCATAACAAAACTATATGACGTGGTCAAAAGTGGTCTACACAAAGCATTAAGAGGGGGTATGGTGCCAGAGTAATGTCGAATTTCACCCGCGCACCTCACACGCCCCGCACTCGTCCCACGCATCGAAATCATCACCGCGTCATATTTTGCACTGGCACAGTATACGCAAAAAATTTAGATAGATCTGATAAGTATTGGCTAAGTGCGAGTCGGATTAACCAAAGTTTGCACACAAAATAAATATATTAATCATAATAATTTTGATAGTGGTAAATAACTCGAAAAGGTAAGAAAGTTTATAATGCTATTGCGTGACTCTAATTATTTATTCTACCAGTTATTTTTAATACTTACTAGTAATAAAATATGACTTGAGATAAAGTTTGGCAAGACCAATCAAGATAGCGGACATGATTTTTATTACAAAAATAATAATAATAATCATTTAAGTTTTCATCTGTATCAATATTAGGTATATTGCATTTATATTTAACAAATATAGTGGTTACAAGTAATACTTATGCATCGTTAAAATAGATACAATACAAAATGAAGTTACCACCAGTTTCTTATTGGTAAGTAGTTATTCCATTATTTACAATTTAGGACTATAGATATCTTAAAAATAAAGTGTGTGAGCAGGCTGTATGGATATCAGTCATGTCTATATATTTTAAAATTCATTTATCAGTTTGTAGTCACCTAGTTTTACATAACCATAATTTATATTTATACTTAACCCAACATACATAAATATTTTTTTCTGAAATTTGTTTAAAAACGTAATATCATATTATGAATTCAATGATGAGTGATGAAGTAACGAATAAAAAGTCGACTTTGTTAAATAATTATTTCAGTGAATTACACGGTCTAAGGTCATCACGAGATCTAAGGCCATAATATGTATAGCTTTCTCTAATGTAATACAAAACTATTTTGTATTTAATCTAATCTAATTATTTTTCATACTGCAAATACAGCCAAACTAAGTCTTGCTTGAGGCGCACTGATATCAGGTCCCATTGTTAGTTTATAGTTTAATTTGATTCCTAAAAAAATTATAAATAAATGAGTTTAATCTGTTTATATTAATTACTATTTTATGATCTTTACACTAATGCATAATTTGTGAGAAATAATTATTTACATCGTCATACAATTGTTAACGTCAGCTTTAATAATCAGAGATTTGCAAGCAAGTAATATAGTCTCACATAGACTTTCGGTGAAGTAAGGGATATTATTAATAAGATCAAGGTTCTAATACAGAGCCGTGGAATGCTCCCATAACTAGTGCTGCGCCAGAAGAATTGGCTCCATTAACATTAATTTTTGTAGTCTGCCAGTTGAATTTTTAATTGAATTGAATTTTACCAACTTGTGAGTATTTGTCAATTTAAAGAAATGTGTAAAAATAGAAATATTTAAAAATTTTATGTGAGGGCGAACATACCTACTCTTTAGTGATCCACACAACTTTGTCATTAATATAGTCTTCAACTTTGTAAAATATATTTTAAAAGACAACTTTTAACAAGTGTCTTAAATTTGTCCCCAGTTAAATCAACAATAATTTGAGGCCATTTATTTAAAAAAGTTATACTTAAACCAACAAATAAATTACCAATCTTAAAAGTCTATGCTTAGGGACCACAAGCTTGTGTTTATTTCTAGTGTTAATGCTAGGAGAGACTGATTATTTTAGGGAAAATATGTAATTTTTTTTGTATACGTACATTAAACAGTTGAAAATGTATTGAGATACAACTGTTAGGATTTCGAATTCCTTAAATAATTATCTCACCGAGTCACGTGGTCTTAGCTTGTAAATGGCTCAGATGGCCCTCTTTTGTCACACAAAGATGCTACTGGATGTCGGCCACAGATAAATTTAAACCTCACTTCAGTACATTTTAACGACCTCTTTTCAAATGTAAATGTCTATGCAATAGGGAAGCGAAGGATTTTTTTATTAAATTCGTCTGTTATCACGTATTTTTGCATTTTCTACCTTATCAAAAAATCACGGCGATGCATTGATTTAAATTGTCGCGTGACGTCATTAGTGGCTACATTTTTACCTACAAGTGACGTAACGTGCCCAAGCCCCGCAGCTTGGCATCGTTTAATCTCAGTATTTTTGATTAACCGACTTTAAAAAAAATGTAGGAGGTTCTCAATTCGACCGAATATATGTATATATTATATAGATATTTTAATTTGGCAAATGAAAAATTACGTGTCTGATACTATTTTAATAATTATTTAACGGAATAAAATAGTTAGTTTATTTTTCACCCAGTCCGCTTACCTATTTATTTTGTCACGACGATATATGTTTATATATTATCATCATAACCATCATATAGTATTGTTCACACTAGAAAGGGCTAACTTTAAGCTAAGCCTCTTTGCTCATACTGGCAACTTACCGCCATAAAATAAAAAAGAAACAAATAAGAATAGATGTCAAAATTTCAAAAGAAAAATATAATGTGGTAAAAATGTAAAATACTGATTGCAAGAATAAAACCAAGTTAATGTTAAACGTTTTAAGTTTTTATTCATCACCACAAATATAATAATTCAAGAATCGATTCATTCAAGTATAATGAAATATCCGATATTTACAAGATGCATAATAAGGTGATAGACGACTGCAGCGCACTCCGACGGCAGTGCATTGACACGAAAATGCAAACAGGCTTTTTCGCTCTACAATAATGCACTTACGAGTCACGTTCCAAACATATACTGTTGGACAACGGTCCGTCCTAACTGGGTAAGTGTGTCGGTTTGATCGTAGCCTTGTGTAGCGTTACTCCCGATTAAGTTAGAATGGTATGCATTTGTGGAAGATAAGGCTCAGCCGATTACCTACAACACCACATTTTAAGAGAGGTAGGGCATAGCATTTTATCGCTCGAACTGGAACAGCCCGACTGGTGAAATACCTCACCTTACAGAATACCGTAACCAAGAAACAATCACTTCTGTGTTGTTGTGTTCCTGCGTGTCAGTCAGGTTTCCAGAGCTCCTGGAGGGTGCTACATCAGTAGCAGGGGTCAAGCCTTCAAGGTAACGGCGACAAGTCCAGTAACAGATTTATTATGCTGTACTTGTCACTTAAGCTTCCTAGCTTAAGGGTCCTCCTCATTATCACTTAACATCAGGTAGGATGAGTTCAATCTTAAAGTGTAACATAAAAAAAAACACCGGCAAAAAGCGATGGAGGTCCAACCGTGGGGTTGTAGTGGGTATTCCTGCTCTTTTCAGCGCAGAGAGTACCACACACGCCGTCACCCTCCCTCGGGGTGATGGTTCGGTGCATCAAGGCATTTCCCCCCGTCAAAAAAAAAGATTGATATGCATGGCGTATGCAGTTTTCTACCCGGAATCCCGTGACCCTAAAACGCTGAAGATACACAGTGGGGTTTTTAGTCGGTGGGATGCCCACTATACGTTTTCCTCAAAGGTGTTGTCTACGAAAAAACATTTTTCTAATTAAATCCGGTAGCTGATAATTACTCATGAAACTCTGATCCTTTGATAGGTGTTATCAAAATTTGTATCAGGATACAAATTTTAATCTTTGCACCTGCCACATATACCACAAATCAAACTATTGCCACTTGAACTGAATAAAATTAAATGAACTTTTTAGGATTAAATAACAGTGTGTGAGAAATATCAATAAAATGTTTCAATTAAGAACGTCATTAAGTAATATTGTTCCGATTATTGATATTGATCCCAATCGACTTGTTAAGAAAAAAATAACAACAAAAAAAATCTCATTAAAACTGCGTTCAAATTGCTCTATTTTGATTTTCATGTTCGCAAAACAAAGTTTGTTGCCGAATACGACGAAGAACAAGAAGATATGTTCTTCTTACTCTCTTTCTGTACCAGTCGTGTAATAAATAAATAAATAAATATAAATAAATAAATATTGGACAACATCACATACATTGCTCTGATTCTGTGGTAAGAAGCTAAAGCACTTGTGTTACAGAAATCAGAAACAACGAAGGTACCACAACACCCAGACCCGAGACAATATGGAAAAGTTCGTTTCCCATATTGACCCGACCGGGGATCGAACCCGGAACCTCAGAGATGGCGCTCGCTAAAGTCAGGCCCGCTCGCCTCTCGGCTACGGAGGTGTAATAAGTACACAGAGCACAGTGTGTTCCCCTGAGGAATGCGAACAGAATAAGGAAACGCGTGCAACTATAGTTGTTCACATTACGATGCAGTCGCCGTAGTGCATTGCATTAATACTTGTAACAGTGTCGTAAGACAGACACTGGCTCGTATCAACCATTTGGATTAGTGGAGTCAGTCAGTCGCCAAATATTGGTACAGGGTTTTATTGCTATCACTATTTACTGTGATCCTGGCTTGAACGATAGCGTTGTTGTAAGACTAGTCAACTGAGGCACTTGTAACACGATTTTTTTGTATATTTTTTATAAAATGGCGAACAGTGACGTCACAATTTAACTTATAAACACACTAACTTTAAATATCTAGCTAGTTTTATTGCTGACGAGTAAATCTCGTCAAGCTTTACAAAAGTATAGAAGTCGAACACGAACAGCTTTTTTTCCGTTGAATACTTCGTATTAAACGTTGCTTAGAAACGACTGTTTGACATGGACTTTCATACATTACGCAAATATTATTTGTAATTTTCCTACTTATATTAAAAACCGAAAATTTAAAAGAATGTATGGATGTACGTTTGTTGCCTTTTCCCGTAAAAACTACTGTATAGATTAGGATGAAAAGGTATAAAGGTAGGTGACATACTTAATTAGATATAGGATAGTTTTTATCCCGAAATTACCCAATTACTTTACTGTCTGTCCGTTCGTCTGACCAGACATATCAAGAAGCGCCAGACTTTAAACAGTTGAAATTTTCACAAGGGGCCATTCAAGTATTACGTAAGCACTATGGGGGGGTGGGGGGGTCTTTGTTATGCTTATTTTGGATGACATGGGGGTAGGGGAGTCTAGATGATGATTACGTCATCGGTAGTTATTTACTTTTTTACACAAATTGCAACCCTCACATTGTATATGCTTGAAAACGAAACGCATTTTTTAAAATTCCCGCAAATAATGCATACGTTTAGGCACTCGCTTTAGAACCGATTAGGGGAATTATCGCGCGCTATAATTGTCTGAAATTTCTCCGTTAGTGTATTGTTTTGTTTGGATACTATAGCGAGTAGAGGTATTGTAAGCATAGCAAAGCAAGATAACATTTGTGTTACCGTTGATTTCATTAGCCAAAGTTTAACGTTTAAATAAGATGTCGTTTCAAATAGACAAATCCAAGTTATATCAAAAATTGTTTCAAAGTTTTAAAAAATCTCATGCAAGTACGAAAGTAGGTACAAAATGTACAAAGGTTAGTTGACGAAGTGTGGCGAAATTATAAATTACAAGCTAAGTCCGACAAGGAACTAGATATATAAAGATATAATTTAAAAAAATACATTTATAATTGAAAAATGTTTACGTAAGCATGGGAGGAGGGGGTAAGAGCTTTGCTTACTTTTGCTGACAAGGGGGATGGGGGGGTAAATGATTGTAATAAATCTGCTTACGTAATATTTGAACGGCCCCCAAACCAGTTTTATGCATGTTATGCAAATTTGATGATGATGATTGAAGAATAAATAAATAAATACGCCAGACAATCACACCAATCACCTAGTCTCAAACTAAGGTTTTCCCTTGTACTATGAGTACCAGACGATGGATGCTTACTGGGGGCGTCATCCCAGCACACCCAGACTCAAATCAATTTAGAAAAGTTCGTTATCCAAATTGACCAGACCGGGAACCGTAGCCTTTCGCGCTTTGGCCGCCTACCTTAGCCACTGACGAATGACGACGTCTCTTCCTTCCTTCACAAAAGCCGCAACCTCCAATGCCACATAATTGTCCAAAGCAGTATTCACGTAACGAATTGGCAGCTGCCATTGCATCAGTATTACGAACTGGTCTAGATTCAAGTGCAATATCAATGCAGCAAGTGAGATGTGAAATTTGATACTTTAGTGATGTTTGCGAAACTGAATACCCAGAAACGAAGCAAGTAGTTGGCTATTGTAAAAGTTGCACAATTAATGTTGGGTAATGTGAAGCGGCAGATTAATCATTGAAACACTTTCCTATCATAGACAAAGTTCGTTCTATCATTTTGCAAAAATTAAAACACCATGAAACTCGATGACAGTAGGTCGACTACCAAAAATCATAAAGGGGTCCCGTAGAAACCAGTGACATAAACTAAAAGTGATTTTAATTCCTTGTAACTTTGTTCGATGAACTGGTATTAGTGAATAATTTGCGGTGTACAATTTCCTAGCTGTGCCTGCGACTACGTTCGAAATTCGAAACGAAAAGGTAGTCCATATTTTAATGCAAGTTTTGATTTATATTTGGTAAATTTCATATGTTTAACTTAAAAAAGAATTATTTTCCCATATTAACTTTAAAGGGCGGTATTACCCCATACGCGCTTATTTTTTAAACAAAAAGTAGCCTTTGTCTGTTCTACGTACACCAAAGGTTTGGTTCATTGATTTAGCCGTGAAAACCGGACAGACATACAGACAGACTGAGTTTCTTACGCATTTATAATATAAGTATGGATTTTATAATATAAGTATGGATGACGTATAAAAATTGTTTGTAGGAATAAATTCAACTATTGGAAAATTAACTATGGCACAAACTTTCAAAGCTCCTAACAAAATAGACTTCTGAGTGAACATTTTGTTAGCACGAGACAGGACGGCTGAAACTGGATTTAACCCGGCTGCAAACTTGACAAATAACTGCTTTACAAGACTCGGGGCGAGTTAGTGATCAGCTTAACTGAGATAATAGGAATAAGGGCTATATTGTGGCTGATGAGCTTAATTTTAGACTAATGAGATTGTCTATAGAACTTCAAACTGCACACATGATTGAGACCTCACAGAACCTCACACATCAACACACTACATATCAAGTAATTTTTCTTCTTTTTGTTACATAGTTGTTATGTAGTTTCCGAACCGGAGGTGGCTTCTTGTATTCGATGAATTGAGAGAGATTGAGCGTGAAGAAACATCTTACGGGCCAGTATGGTAATGCTAACGGATATGAATATTTTGGTATCAAATCCGTTGTCATCGCGATGTGGGTTCATCTCTTGCTTACCATCAGGCTGGAAGGAGCCAGTATACTGCGCTACTATACAAAAAAGATATTCGTGGTGATGCTGTCGGTACAAACTAAACTAACTTGACAGGATTACACTCAAGTAACCCCAAAATAAACCACTTAAATTATGTTAAATTCTATGTGAATTCTCACGCGCCATTACGATAGCCATTTCATTCGGACAACCTTCACGTAGATATAATAGTAAACTAGGAGGAAACTCATCATGCTTCCTTTTGCTCGAAGAAAATTATGTAAGGATTATTCCACAAAAATATTCCTACAAATTACCCACATCAGTCTCGCCTGATGTTAGTAAGATATAGCCTACGTGTTCGCTAAAAAAATGTACTACAACCTGTAGAATACTCTTAGGAAATAAAAATAAAAGCAAAGAAAACCCGCTAGGGGTCCATACCGAGTAAATATGTATCATTTAATTATACCGGGTTGTTTGAGCATTAGCTACAGTTTGCGGCCTACCGCGGCAAGGGGACAGGCCCATTCATGTTTTATGAGAAACGTTTGTAACAACGCTCTTGTGAGCGGAACTGTATATTTTACTACGGTTTTCACGGTTAAAAAATGTAAGTTACAGTCCTAGGGCTACGACCTGCATTGAAATCAAATCAGTCTCCTTTGCCTTATTTTTGTAGTTGGTCAGGTTGAGCTGATTTCCCACAACATCACCACTTAAGGCGATGGAGGTCCAACCAAGTATTTTAGTACTAGCCCTTTCAAGGCCCCTGCCTTGTAGCCTGTCCCATACACGCCGACACCTCTCTCAGGTGTGGCACGATACTTTAATAATAAATAAATAAATATTGGACAACATCACATACATTGCTCTGATTCTGTGGTAAGCAGCTAAAGCACTTGTGTTACAGAAATCAGAAACAACGACGGTACCACAACACCCAGACCCGAGACAATACAGAAAAGTTCGTTTCCAATATTGACCCGACCGGGGATCGAACCCGGAACCTCTGAGATGGCGCGACGCCAAAGTCCGGCACGCTCGCCTCTCGGCCATGGAGGTCGTCATACTTTCAATACTTTCAAGTATTTCTCCCCGTCAAAACTTTAAATATTACAAGTCAATATTCTAATGATGTTCTAGTGGTCTATTTTAATAGTCGCCTTTGTTTTAATTTTGTCTTTACCGGAAAGTGGGATATTAAGAAACACTTACTTGGATTCAAGCTTTCATTTCAAAGAAAACCTTACATCATTTTCTGTAACGAGAACACTTTCAATCGAAAGAAAAAGTAAATCCAAGTCATTCCATTAAAACAGATAACACTGAACTCACCTTTTGTAGAAACACTCGCAATTATCTATATCACAAAACGTCTCAACATTTACCGAAGCCACATATCTCTCTCCACTTCGATTGAGTTCGTAATAACCTTTGTATAGGCATTCACACCCTTGAATCTCACAAAACAACTTACTTTTAACGCCCAAACCTCGCATCGTTTATAGATACATGTTAAAGTTTAATGAAGATTCTTCGATAAATAGATGGCACCAATTCGCAGTTCTATTTCGTATAATTAAAAACCAGTTTAAACGTATATGAGTGGCCAACGAAAAATGACACTGGTAAATGTGGGCGGATGTGTATACGTAATACGTTACAGCCGGTCTAGATCATTGTTTGCAGTTTTGATGGTAACTTTATGCGTCGGTGAAGGTTACTTGTCGATTCTGAGGAAGATTCTTTTTTTGTATAAAATAGACGGACGTTTGACCTCTGTAATGAAAAGGATGTATAGTCCACCAACTAGTCTGGTGGCGATCAAATTTAATTCTGTTTTCTAAAAATTTCAAAAGTATCATAATCTATCATAATAGCGCGTGTTGGGGACTTTTACCCTACTACCCTATTCAAGATGGGTACTCACAGCGATAGCGGTGGTGGACTAACAGCAAGATACCCATCGTGAACAACAGATTCTTTTGATTCTTCGAAGAATCGAGGCGCTCGTATTAAACGGAACTAACGTCACAATGGTCACCCATCCAATACTAGATAAGTGTTGGGGACTTTTACCCTTCTACCCTCCTCATGATGGGTACTCACACCGACAGAGGTGGTGGACTAACAACAAGATATCCACCGGGAACAACAGATTCTTTTGAATCTTCGAAGAATCGAGGCGCTCGTGGTAAACGGCACTAACGTCACAATGGTCACCCATCCAATACTAGATAGGTGTTGGGGACTTTTACCCTTCTACCCTCCTCATGATGGGTACTGACAGCGACAGAGGTGGTGGACTAACAACAAGATACCCACCGTGAACAACAGATTCTTTTGAATCACAGAAGAATCGAGGTGCTCGTGTTAAACGGCACTAAAATTGGCCACAATGGTCACCCATCCAATACTTTAAGATAGGTAGGGCATAGTGATTTATCGCTCGAACTGGAGCAGCCCGACTAGTGAAATACCTCCACCTTACAGAAGACATCACCCAAATAATAATCACTTCAGTGTTGTTGTGTTCCTGCGTGTGAGTAAGGTTTCCAGAGCTCTTGGGGGGCGCTACATTAGTAGCAGAGGTCAAGCCTTCAAGGTAAGGGCGACAAATCCAGTAACAGCTTTATTATACTGTACTTGTCGCCCTTAAGCTTGAGGACCTCATTACCACTTAACATAAGGTTAAAGTTATACCACATAACTTTAATACCTTTATCCAACCATTGACGCAACCGAGCAACGAGAATTTCCATCAGCCACAAATTATTCTTTATTTTTAAGTCTTTCTTAAGGGCAATTATTTTTGTTCTTACCAAGTCTAATAATTATGTGGGCGACTGTCGTCTCTTAAAAAATAAAGCGAAATTAAAAAGTGGAAAATTTTATCTTCCCAAGATGGAAACAGCTAATGAATATTACATTATTATGAGAACGGTGTTCTGGTCTAGAAAATAGCTTATAAATTAACCTAGATTCTAGGTTAACAGAATAATATTGTTACATCTGCTAATGTAATGAGAAATGTATTGTTTATAAACACAATATAATTGAGTTGAAGACATTGTTTTTATTAGATTTCTAGACGAAACCATTGCGGAAGGCGTTATACAAGGAGTAATGACATGACCTAATGACATTTAATTTAGAATAACCGTTGTCCAATTCGAGATTAAACTATTACATAATGTAATGGCTTTATAAATAAAAAGTTACACCTGATTTGTACCTCTACTTCGGATGACTCTGATGTCGCAGTGGTTAAGGTAAACGCCACAAACACGAAAGGTCCCGAGTTTGTGTCTCGGTCAATTTGGGAAACGATTCTTCTGACTTGGTTCAGGTATATCGTCTAGTAATACCAGTACAAGAGATTCCCTGATCAGCTTAATGAGGGTATCCGCGCATGAAAAATCCACTAGATGGCAATTCGCAAGTTGTGGTGCAGCTAATTAGTGATTTAAATGTCATGGTGACATGTATGTCAATGTCATGTAAACAAAAACCAATCACGTAGCAATTCCTAGGTATCGCCATCTAGCGGATTTTTCATGCGCCAACACCCTAACTAATAACATCACAGACAATTAAGACGATCCCTGTCACTGTTATTAGACCTATGTGTGCATTCTTCCGCTCCAAGATTAAAATTAATCGGTCATCAAATTACTCAAAAAACACTAATTTAGTTTTATCTCATTTGATTCCCATGGGTCCATTAGCGGAACCTCGTAAATTCCTATTTGTTCAAAGCCGGATTACGAAGTTGCATCACGTTTGTCGCAAACCTTTAATCTTTTATCGTCTATATCTATACTAATATTATAAAGCTGAAGAGTTTGTTTGTTTGTTTGTTTGAACGCGCTAATCTCAGAAACGACTGGTTCGAATTGAAAAAATATTTTTGTGTTGAATAGACCATTTATCGAGGAAGGCTTTAGGCTATATAACATCACGCTGCAACTATTAGGAGCGAAGAAATAATGGAAAATGTGAAAAAAATATCCTTGAGGGCTTCCGTAGCGTGCGGGGTTGAAAAGGGGGGTGAAAGTTTGTATAGAAACCGAAATCCACGCGGACGAAGTCGCGGGCGGCCGCTAGTATAAGATAAGTGGTCTATAAATTGTGTCGAACAAAAGTTTGCACTACAAAAGTTGAAATAAAATTTAGTAGAGTATTCTAGACAGTGCAGTGCAACTAAGAATAGTAAGTGAGATTCTAGCTTTATTTATTTATTATTATTTAAAAACTTTATTGCACAAAAAAGTACAAACGGCGGACTTAATGCTATTCGCTTCGTTTGTGGGTGCGTAACAGTTAAATGAGTGTGAATTACAACAAAATGAATAATAATAAATAGCAATAAATTAAACAGCAGAAGAAATTTCATACATACGTACATAGTAAATTAATATAATAATAATAAAATTTGCATCGCAAAATGTGTTAAGCGCATAACTCGACAACGCTGGGACCAATTTTGACAATTCTTTTTTTTTAAATGTTCGTTGAAGTCCAAGGATGATTTTTACGGCGAAAAACAGCCCTTTTATTTTCAATACCTACAAATGTTTTCTAACTAAAATTTAGAGTCAAGCTACATTCCAAATCTTCTACATTTCAAAACCAAGGACGAAGTCTGTCGGGTCCGCTAGTATAAGAATAAAACTCAATAATATATACATAAATATAAGCAAACAAGTGAATAAATATGTTTAATCAAATTAAGCAAACGAAATTCTATGTAGAGGGGAAGAACAGAAGAATTCACGACGATTTATTGGGACTTACCTAAATAGTTACCAATATTAACTACAGAAAACTTCATCGCCTACAATAACTTGTGGTTAGCTCAGTTGGAAGAGCAGCACGCGCGATACGTGAAGGTCGTGGGTTAGAGCCCCACGACGCAAGGGGAGAAAATTTTCTGATTTTTTTTTATACTTAACTAGCGACCCGCCCCGGCTTCGCACGGATGTAATGCAAATACTTAGAAATATTGGCTTTTCTATTATTTATTGCAGACAAAAACCTTCCTCTTGAATCACTCTATCTATTGAAAAAAAACCGCATCAAAATCCGTTGCGTAGTTCTAAAGATTTAAGCGTACATAGGGATGTAGGGACAGAAAAAGCGACTTTGTTTTATACTATGTAGTGACGTTCACTAGTGCGGCGTGAAGTATTGTTAAAATCTAAAGTAGTAATTATATCTGGAGAGCCTTAAATCATCAGATATATAAATCGATTGTTAAGCCATCACCGGCATAACATAGCACAAGTTTTACGGAAAAGGTGTTGGCAACACCAAACATTTTTTTTTCTAGTGTCAACATTGACTTCTTTTTCCGCTTTTCCTCTGTTTTCTGATTGTAACATGTGCATGTGCGTGGGATTAAATTACTAAATTTAATTTGATTTGATAAGTTTTATTGGTGCAGCGATTCCCCATCCACCTTACAAATACAGTCCACTCTTTAAAAGCAACAAACAAAAGAACATATTACTCTTTCGCTTCAAAGCACCGCTTTTAGAATTCCACTTAAACTTACCCGTTTCGAAATTCTTCACACGAGAGAATTTCGAAATACGTTGCCTTAATGAAAATTTCATATTTAAAACTTAATATTCATATCCCATTTTGTATCACACCCACGTACCACGTAAGGACTGTGGCCCTCGTGAAACTCCTGACCCAATTATTACTTGAACCGTTGGTAGCAATGTTTGTGAATTGGGATATGTATTATGTTATCTTTTCTTTGAATTAAAAGTAAGTTATGCATACTAATGATGAAAAAGGTTATATTTAAAGTTTTTTTTAGTTGGAACTGCAATTTGATTAGAGTGCTGAATTCACACATGTTTTTTTTATTACAAATGAAAACAAAACAATACAACAAGTATAAACTAAATACATTTGATATAGATATTAACTTTCGTAACCAAGGCAATCGAAACCAAATTGATAAATATTTGGGCAATATCACATACCTACGTTGCTCCGATTCTATGGTAAGAACTTAAGAAGTTAAAACCCTTGTATAAAAGAAATCAGAAACAACGACGGTACCAGTACAACAACACCCAGACCCGAGACAAGGTAGAAAAGTTCGTTTCCCATATTGACCCGACCGGGGATCGAACCAGGGACCTCTGAGATGGCGTGGTGCCAAAGTCCGGCCCGCTTGCCTATCGGCTACGGAGGTCGAAACTTTTAACTGGTAGTTACCAGTTAAAACTTTTTTCCAACTTACACCATCAAGCATGCCTTAAAAACCTTTAAAGCCAAGGTTACACAAATACGCTAAACGAATTCATGACGCAGCGCGTTTAGCACTTGAACAAATTGCTTTTAAAATTGCCTGCAGCAGGAAATTTGCGCTCCATTCATCTGCTATGACGTTGTTTAGAAGCAATTTTAAAGAATTTGTCCTCAATGCACCCGTATTTTACCTTGACGTTAACTCGTTTTTTTTTCATAAACACAGCTGATTTTATTGAGCACCTCGTGATTTGATCGTGTGATGTTTTGATGTGATCATTTGTACAGTAAGAGTTAGAGTTACATTTTAACATTTCCAATGGCTTACGACAAAATGAAGATAATCTATCAGGCCCAGGATGCGCCACGCGAGTAAATTTTATCGCGCACTTAAGAAAAGTCAAAATCATTGCCTCTACTGTTCATTGGCTGAAAATACGGGTTCGGTGTGCTAGTAGCCAATCAACAGTATAGAAACTTTTGTCGTCTCATGCGATAAATTTGACGTATTGCGCATGCTAGGCCTATATGACGAAATGTTATTTTTACAGATCGCGACAGCATATCGGCACCACCTGATGAGAAGTATTGTCATCCAAGTGACGCTACATTGCGGACTTGATTTTAATAAATAACAGAACTGTGTGAAAACGAAATTACTTTTTCAATACTTTTAAACCCAGGTGAAACCGGAGCAAACTGCTAGTATTATTACAAATTAAGAATACTTTTTCAATTAAGGTTGCGAAACATAATCATTAAATAAAGTTGCGACACTATTGGCGTAATCCAGTCAAAACGAGCAGCAATCAGTTTACATCATGGAAGATCATGAATTCATGATCATGACATGTCATCAAACCAAACCTAACCATAAAAATCAATCACCAATTTCACGTTACTCCAAAATAAAGCAATCAAATTACCATAATTCAAACACCACACGCCCGCCCCTGGGGCTGACGTCATAAATCATGCCCGTGTGACGTCACGGCCTTGCCCCGAGGTCAACAGACCGCTCTCAGTTTCACTAAGTAACCGTATCTTATTAATCATTCGAAAGCTTTCGGTACTTAATAGGGTAATCCGTTACGAATGGAATGGAACAATGTAGGTCTTTTCATCACTGGATTCCGATAATATATGGTACAAACAAAATCACGTCAGATATTTTAGTCTTTATATCGCTTTTATGTCATACGCGTAAGATTTAATATATAACTGCAGTGTTACCTGCCTTGACCTGATAATGACCGTACACCTGGGAGTATGCACGCAGCCAAATAACAAACACTTCTGTGTTGTTGTGTTCCTGCGTGTGAGTAAGGTTTCCTGAGCTCCTGGGGGGTGCTACATTAGTAGCAGGTGTTAAGCCTTCAAGGTAAGGGCGACCAGTGCAGTAACAGATTTATTTTACAGATGTTGTACTTGTCGCCCTAAAGCTAGGACCACATTACCACTTAAAATCAGGTAAGATGAGGTCAATCTTGAAGTGTAATATAAAAAAAATAAAAAAATAAAAAAAAAACGGCCTTAGGCTGAAATGATGATAATGAACCACAGGTAACCATTCAATCAAAACTCTATCCAAACGATATCGATCATCCAAAATGTAATTACAACTAGATTAGAACGGATGCAAAAGATTACTTTATCGATACAATCAATGTTGGATCATCACACACAGATGTAGCAACCATATCAAACATGGCCTGAGGCCTCCTTGCCTCATCGCGACCCTGTCAACGTTGACATATCCATTTTACTCCAGTGTGTACGCCGGCTTAATAAAGAATAAACGACCTCGTCTTTCTAATTAGAGATTGGCTTTAAAACATTCTGCATACATTGATGTGCAATAGTTTCTCAAGGAATGGTGTAAGGTTTCCTTTTGTTTGCGGCATTTGTGTTTATTTTATCGGCTTCTTTTCTTTGTTTTTTAAATTAGAATAACATAGTATTTTTGAAAAAATGAGAAACCACCATAAAAAAGTAAAAACATATAGGTTTAGAACATCAAAACATCTTTAAAAAGGGGCCTGACTGAAAGAGATCAATCAACGCACAGCCCAAGCCACTGGAAGGATCGGGCTGAAATTTGGCATGCAGGTAGATGTTATAACGTAAGCATCCGCTAAGAAAGGAGTTTGATCAATTCAACCCCCAAGAGGATAAGATGGGTGATGAAAGTATGTATTAAACTTTGTCAATTTCAAACCGATCGGGCTGAGAATTTGCATGCATAAAGCTAAGATGAAAGCATCTCCTAAGAAAGGATTTTGGTAAATTCCACCCCAAGGGGATAAAATAGAGGATGATGGAGGAAGTAAATGTTTTAGTTTGAACCTATCAGTACCTAATCGAACGAATAATTAACAGTTAATACTACTCGATGATGGTGACTTGTCAAACATCTCTTTAAAATTAGGTCCGCAATGTGTAGTATGGCTTATTCAATCTCACATTGAGAAGACTACCATTATGCATTTTATTACATCGATGACATCACCAAACACATTGATTGGTCGACAAATTTCATAACTAGGGCGACAACCGACTTCCCTTCACAAAACATTATTAAATTAATGACCACAGCATCAAGCTAGGACATGGCACAGCTTTCGTAACTGGTTCGCCTAGATTTACATCCAAATTGGTTTTCTCACAATTATTTTAATTAAACCGCTGTTTCGTTGATAAGGCAATTATAATAAGAGTAATTGCTTTTAATGATCAACTTGAAACTTCAGATTAGCGATAACTGACACTAGGTCATCAAAGATAACTATGTTTAAAGTTTAAAATAAGTTAACGGGTCAAAACGCCATTTTTTTGTAGTTAATATGCTATTAAACTATTTTAATATTTTATTTTTTGCCCTCTTTCCTTTTCTCTATTTTGTCATTATTCTTCTGTTCTCTTCCGTTCTTTCTTTTTTATCACCGCGCCACTCAGCTTAAGGTCCCACCAGAATACCAGCGCAAGCGACATTCAATGTCGTAGCAGCTCATGCTGAGGCTGGGACCTTGTTAGCTGCGCAATCACTATGTTTTTTATTTTTTTTGATGATTTACTTTTACTGTAGGTACCTATTATTTGTTCGTGTCACTTTTATGTCTGTGTCTGTGTAAATTCTTATTCTTATTCCGTATTCGAGTCTATTTGTTGTTTTTTAAATAGTATAGCAAATTTTCAACTAAAGCAAATGGTATAAATTAACTGTTTTCATTTCCGACTACCTGCTCTGCCTTTAGAAGGCCTCTGTAGCCACGATACCCAAAATCCTGGGAATCCAGCATGTTTCAGGACGGCATTTTGCACATCCCTCATTGTTTTAGGACAAAGTGACGGGTCATGGAATGCTTAGAAGGTACAGTTACGTAATTCACTCGAGTACGAATTACGGCTTTGACGAGACCCGAAAATGAAATAAACAAAGGAAATTGTGGAGTAAATTTTTCGTAGTATTTAATTTAGTATCTTTTTAAACGTAAAGATTTTCTATCCTGAGAATCCGCTTGTCTATAAGTGCAGCAACAGTGAAGTAGCTATACTCGCATAATTTACTTTTTTCCATAGTAAATTCTCAACACGTTCATTCAAGGTGTATTTTCTTAACGAATGCAAATTACGAAATGTCATAATCATAATCATCTAGATTAGCATCGTAATAGCACAATTAGCAGTTAATTACGACATAATTATTGCGGTCGTATGTTATGGTTGGTTATTGTTGGAGGTTAAATATGTTTTTTTTTTCATTAAAAATATAACTATTTATTAAGACTCACTCCCACATATAGTTGGCTACTTAGAACTCGTTCTAACACATTTTAGCACTTAGTAAAATAAATATAAAATTAATATAGATAGATAGATACACTTTATTGCACAGAAAAATTTACAGTATTGGTTTTACAGACATAATTAAGTACAATTTAGGCGGTCTTATTGCTAGAAAGCAATATCTTCCAGACAACCTTTAGGTAGAGGAAATATTAGATATTGAGAAACGGGTGCGGCCGTGCAAAATATTTATTGAGAAAATATTAACAAATATTAGAAAATATTAATATTTTACGGTCGAGGTTAGAAGTGTTATTAATAGTAACAAAATTTTTATATATGCTTTATTGCACAGAACATTTACAGAAATGTGGTTTCACAAACACATCACTACAATCTAGACGATCTTATCGTTAGAAAATAATATCTTCTAGACCTTCAGACAGACCAAACAGTAGATAACGAGAAATTAATCTTCAGGCCTAAGGTTATTTTAATATTTTATAAAGTCAAAGTCAAAGTCAATATTTTTTATTCACATAGATTACATTAGTAATACTTATGAATAGTCTCTATATAAAGCAAATGAAGCTACCTCCGGTTCGGAACCTATAACTAAAGAGAAGATACCGGCAAGAAACTCAGTAGTTTTTTTACAAATGAAAGCTACACTTATTACTAATTTTGCACTAAGACACACAGTTAGTTTGTCAATTGTAAAATAAAAATTTTACATCAATTATTAAAAAAATAAATAAATAATAATAATAATAAAGCAAAGGTATTTGTAAATTAAATTAACTGTATGACTCACATGCGTCATCGAGGCCCAATTCTGACATTGATTATGAATATGTTATTTGTACTTGCTGTCACGAGTATACAGACGAGAGAGTAATTATTTTTAGAATTTAAAGAATCCTTACTATTGTTCTTTTATTAACAGAAATAGCCAAACACATTCATAGCATACCAAGTAAGAAGTACCTAAATATACGACCTTGTATACAATTTTACAGTTATTAAATAAATGGACAAACTTATTCTCTTAAACATCCATATGCCTAAGTTCAAGTTAAACAAACAAAAGAATATGCCAGCCTTATGTGAATCACTCAAACGCAATCTTCACAGCTATTAAGTGACGGCAGTTAAAATAGACAATTACAAATAACAATCCACCATAAGAAAAAACACTTTTATTACTCTTCTAAATGACTTCTTGATTCTGACAGATACGTGTAATGTGACGAGCACCGTAGCCGAGAGGCGAGCGTGCTGGACTTTGGCGTCGCGCCATCTCTGAGGTTCAGGTTTCGATCCCCGGTCGGGTCCATATGGGGAACGAACTTTTCTGTATTGTAGCGTCATTGTTTCTGATTTCTGTAACACAGAATCAGAGCAATGAATGTGATATTGTCCAATGCTGTCCAAACGTGGAGGAAAAAGCCGGAGCCGCTCCTTGAGTAGCAATGGCGCTGTGTAATACTTAAACTATACGGCCGTTTCCTAAATTTTGGCAATCAAGCCGAAAACCCGAATACGTATTCGTGAAGGTCGTGGGTTCAATTCCCGCACCGCAAGGGGAGATACAATTTTTCTGTTTCTAATAATTACGTATTTTATCTTTAGCAAACGCACAGATAAATCTTTCGACGACTGACAACCGAGTGCAGTAATTTTGGTATTGAGGTAATCATCTAAATTGCTTTCCAAATTTGCCCTAACTATAAACCTAAATTTAAACTAACCACAATATTTTATTTGAATATCAGAAGAAAGTTGAATGTTAAATAGAAAAAGTTTTAAAACGCGATTTTATCTTTTTCATGCTCTTTACGACAAAAGGCCTTACATTACCATTCCATAAGCAAATTTCCCTACAAATAGTTAATAGCAGTTTTATTGTGTATGTAAATTGCTGCGCACAGTGACAGACCGAAGGCGTACATTGAGGCAGCGTCCAATGTTTAGAAAGCTTATGAATGACAATCTAATGCATGTAAAGTGAAGTTATTTAAATACGGTGTCATGTATTAATATTCATAATTGGGGATGAACAATAAACTTGAACATTGATGAATAACGTGTCTGCGGTCTTCTTTTGACGATATTCATTTTGTTGCTCTTTTAAAAACGGTTTTAATAGTGGTGACGACATTTCTCTATCTTATTTGAAAATAGATACCTACGACTTTTGCAGAAACGAGAATTGCCTTAATAGGATTGGGAAAAGAATCGTTGCCAACTTGTAACAAGAACACTGATTGGCAGATCGGAGCGCACTCCGAACACTGATTGGCGGATGGAACTAAAGCCACTCGTATTAACGCAAAAACGCTTTCTTATTTTCAGTGGGGTCGTGGAAGGTATCTTATTGGTTTTTATTTTGTAAATTTACTGGAGATTGCATAAATATATTCCTCAAATTTTATTTGAACGTAGTTCAAAAACTAAAACCATTATCCAAATGCAAATGAAAAAAAAAACACAACTTTAGCCAAATGCTTACAAGTATTGTTGAAATGTACTTTTTAAGGCGTTAATTGATCAAAATTAATAGAAATATGGCCCATTTGGTTATCTATATATTTGTTTAATCTAAAGTCATGAAACCCTATATATAGGTAGAAGATGATCAGTACACATTTAACTATACATAATTTGACAATATATGTCTTATGAGGACAGGGATAAGCTGCGTTGCCCGGGATCCATTCTCAAAACAGCATTAGCTGAGCATTATACCGTTTTCCCCTTTCACAAAATGTATATGTTTGAAAAAGATTATGTTTTCAAAGTTTTGAGACATTAAATGTTTTGTTTCTTGTTTTCAATATGCGATATTAGTTTTTAGCTGTTTTATCCCGAAACAACTTAAACGATATATTAAGTTGTTCCGGAATAAAATATACTATAAGTTATTATAGTATTAAAACTGTCAACCTACTAAATTTCGCCCAAATCCAGTACTTTTTGAGTCAAAGATCGGAATCAACAAATCTTTTTAATATTAGTAGAATGTAGTACCTACCTAAGTTTATGATAAAACAGATGAATATAAATAGAAGTACATGCTTATCAACATCAAACCCCTACTTTTTTGCTTCCTTGTAGTCAAGTTACAGTTCAAAGATCTTTTATAATTTGGCAAAACATCGCTCCACAAAGAACGACCTCGTTGTAAATGCAACCTAAGTACCAAGCATCAAGGACAGGAATCGATGTGATAAAGGTCCTCCCGGTGGACTCTGCCGAGTGATGAGGGTTTCACAAGGGCATCGGCTTATTTAAGAAATATTTGTTTACATTTCAAACATCTTGTCTTAAAAATGACGTTAAAGTCCAAATTCAGAATACCAGCGCTGCTGGGCGTTAAAAATGTCGTAGCGGCATTTGCTGAGGTGGAAACCAAATTGGCCTCCCAAGGTATTCATATATCTGTAATAATTGTTTTGCAATGTGCTTGTTTGTTAATTTTGTAATGTCAATTAATATATTTTCTTTATTTACTTTCTTTCAAATGATCGCGTCTAGTCAATCCTATATGTACGTCTTTTACTTTCCGTACATACGGCTGGATTTATTACTATCTATACTAATATTATAGATAATAATATACTAAAGGTTGTTTGTTTGTTTGAACGCGCTTATCTTAGAAAATACTGGTTCGATTTTGAAAATTATTTTGTATTGGATAGTTCCTTTATGGAGAAAGGTTTTAAGCTATATAACATCACGCTACGATCAATAGAAGTAGAGATTCAGTGGAAATTGTAGAATCAATGGGAGCAGTATGCGTGCGAAGTAGCGTCAGTGGATAGTATATAAAACCAAAGTCGCTTCCATGTTTGACAAACTTATGTATAATATCTTAGAAGCTACGCGAGCGATATTGATGCGATTTTTTATACAAGCAAGAAAAATCGATTTTATTATTTGTATAGAACTAAACGCCGTACTAGCGAACTTTAAATATAAGAAACAGAAAAATTTTATCTCCCCTTGCGATGCGGGAATCGAACCCACGACCTTCACGTATCGCGCGTGCTGCTCTTACATCTCCCGCATTCGCATCGCAAGGGGAGATAAAATGTTTCTGTTTCTAATATGTAAGCAAGAGAAAGGTTTAAGAGTAAGTATTTCTGTACTAAAAATTAAAAATATATTTCACGAACTAGTTTCTAGAAAACATTTTAATTAGAAACCACGGCGGTTAAAACCCAGACCCAAAACTAAAAATAAAAATTTCGTTTTCTATATTCACTCGACCGGGAATCGAACTAGAGACCGCGCGGCGACAAATTCAGCCTGGTCGTCTCTCAGCTACGGATGTCGCCAAAATTCATTAAAGTTACAGCTTATTAACTTTATTATTGTTATTTTTTGAGTCAAAACTCTTTACTTGATTTTATATATGTTAAATATGTTTCTTTGTATATATGTATATATATATTTGTATATATTTTAATGTTATATATTTATGAGTTTATGTTTGTTTATCATGTTATACTACGAATATAATTCTAAAATAAAAACTGTATTTATGTTGCACGGCCGAACCCATTTCTCGCCACCTACTATTTCCTCTACCTTAAGGTTGTCTGGAAGAGATCGCTTTCTAGCGATAAGACCGCCTAAATTGTACTATAATAAATCTGTAAAACCTATTTTTGTAAAGTTTTATATAAATAAAGTATATCTATCTATCTATCTTATTATTTCTTCAAAGTGTGTTAGGTATTTATAAACGCTGTTGGTTTTTTGCAAATAAATAATAAATCATTCGAACGCATTAACTCGATTTTGTGCTCAGCGCAATCCATTGAACATTTAGTCTCGATTTTTACAAACGAGTGCACAGGCATTTATTTTGTTTTCATTTCATCAACTAGTTTAAACACTGAACGTAAACGAACAATAAAATTTTCGCCCCGCTAACAGAATATCTGCCCGCATCAGTTAGCGTTGCAACAGTTACTCTCGATGACATTTTACGCAAACTGCAAGTAAGAGTTGTTTAAAATACGAAATATGGAAAAAAACGAAGTGAAAAATAAATTTAAAAACTTCTTTTTTATTTCAGTTGGGTTTCCTTACCCATTTTCTTTTGTGTCTAGATTTCTGGATCATCCATACTAATATTATAAATGCGAAAGTAACTTGTCTGTTTATCTGTCCGGCTTTCACGCCAAAATCTGGTATAGGTAACAGATTTATTATGCTGTACTTGTTGCCCTTAAGCTAGGACCTCATTGCCACTTAACATCAGGTGGGATAAGGCAGATCTTGAAATGTAAAATATAAAAAAAAGGTATACTTGGAACTTCTAGAACGAACATAAGCAATTTTTTGTTTTGAAAATAAGGGGGATGGTGGTAATACCGCCTTTGAAAGTAATCTGGTAAAAAGTTTATTTTTTAAGTTAGAGATACCCCTATACGTCCGAAAGTATGAAGTCCACGCGAACGAAGTCGCAGGCACAACTAGTAAGACCATATATATGTTACCTAAGATAATAACTTCCAGATATCATAATTGAAAAAGCAAGATAGCTAACAAAAAGAGTAATCGTTAAAATATTACGGCCGTTTACTTCTTGCATATGACGAGCTTTACACAGCCACATTAATTTCGAAAAACACTCTTTTCAATACGTATCGTAATATAAAGGCCGAACATTATCCAGCCAACTTGGCTCCATTTTTACAACATTAACATAACAAGAGAAATCAAAAGAGTACGTTATTAGAATTGTCTCTTACATTCGATATCGATGAAGTTGGGCTAATGATGTTCCGTTGGCTGTGTATTGTAACAAATGACAGAACCTTTGTGGTTTTCGTGTGTAGGTATTAGAAAAATTTTATGGTACTTTATTGTGCACTTTCATTTTTATTTGAATTAGTAATTTGGTACAATATGGTACCGAAACTACGTATTCAGATCATCAGCATAAAAGTTAACTTCTATACAATAAATGTAACTTGTTAAAAAATTATGTATTTGAGGATGAATGGTGCTTAAGCCTTACTTTGGGATCAAATAAAGGTGTGTGATCTTGTCTGATATTTTACTAACTTTTCTACCATTTTGGTAACACCTTATGATCTCGTTAGGAAATATTAGACATAGAGATGAATGTTTATGTATAATATTTATTCTTTTTAAAATATCTAAATAAAAAATACATGATTTAATAAAATCCGTGTTATTTGATACTGGTGATAAAAAACTAAGCTATAACTTGGTCTAATTGCCCATGGGTGAAACTAATGTGACGGTAAAAATATCTACAGCCCCAATAAACAAATGTAAGTCGTAGTCGTTCATATTCTGTTAACCACACTATCTACGGCTATTATTTTTAAGATCACGAACACGGATTAATTATCTCATCAAAGACGAGGCACGACCTATGTAAATACAAACCAAATAAACACAATACCGTGTTAATTGTCAAAACGCAACATCCCATAAGTTAACAAACGCGCCAAATTTCCGCTTCACTCACTACATGACACATCGCACATAGCGACGTGCATATAACCAGACCAGCTCCAGGAACAAAGGACGCCTTCGTCTTGTGGGTCCTTTGAAACGCTCGACAGTTCGTCGGGGACCTCTCACACCCTCTGCGTATGGTACAAGCGACAGAGGGATAAACAAACAAATTCAGCCACCAGTCAAATATACACTGCGAATGACATATCTGATACACCTCCACCTTGCAGAAGACCGCAGCCAAATAACAATCACTTCGGCGTTGTTGTGTTCCTGCGTGTGAGTAAGGTTTCCAGAGCTCTGAGAACAAGAGAAGAGAGAGGGAGATGGCTACATTAGTACTCGTAGCAGGGGGCAAGCCTTCAAGAAAAGTGCGACAAGACAAGTAATAGCTTTATTATGCTGTACTTGTCGCCCTTAAGCTAGGACCTCATAGCGATATGGTGCGAAAAGACGGCATTCTCTCCCCCTTAAAAAAAGAAAGACACTTAACATCAGGTGTGATGAGGTCAATCTCGCAGTCTATAAAAAATATTTTTACATCATCAGTATTTTTTATGAATCGTCTATAAAACTACTTCCGGTTCAGAACCTATAACTACAAGGATAATGGCAAGATACTCTACAATGTTCATTAAAAAAAACTGAACTTACAACGAATTTTGCACTAAGACATACAGGGTAGTTTGTCAATTGAAAAACTATAAATAGTCCAAAGGAATGATACGATTTGTAAGCAGTGTGTGCTTAAAAATATAATAATAACTAGCTGTGCCCGCGACTTCGTTCGCGTGGACTACATCCTTTCATGGTTGGTTTTACCCCTTTCTCCCCTAATATTCGAAACAAAAAGTAGTCTATATTTTAATCCAAGTTTTGAGCTATGTTTGTGCCAAATTTCATATCTCTAACTTCAAAAATAATCATTTTTCCAGATACACTTTCAAAGGTGGTATTACCCCCATCCCCCCCTTATTTCCTAATAAAAAGTAACCTATGTCCGTTCTTGAGATTCAACGTATGCCTATACCAAATTTCATCAAAATCCGTTCTGCCGTTTAGGCGTGAAAGAGTAACAGACGGACAGACAGACAGACAGACATAGTTACTTTCGCATTTATAATATTAGTATGGATAATTTAGTCTACTTGTGTGGATGTCTATGAGAGATAAGATAACAAATTAACATATGGGATTAGGACTTATTATCCTTTTGCTTTTTAATTGCTTGAAAAAGTTCTCAAGGAAGCGAAGGAACAAAATTAGAATCCCTTCTATATAATCATTATTAATAAGCTCAAATTGGTCAATCGCTATCGCCTATGAGTTAGGCACAAACGCGCACGCACGCCTATTACGAACATTGTTCGGCTCGTGGTTTCCGACGGTACTGACGTCACAAGGTCCTTCCTATGCCCTGAATAGGCCCTTTTACATGCCACCTAGAAAATATGAAATGGACTCGCGTACATTTGTATAAAAGTAAAGTACAGTTACATGTAACCTATTGTGCTCGAACGTAGAGAAACATAATAATGGTTGACATTTTTACGTGGGCGCTTTAGTTACAATCGGACGTAAACATGAAAAATATCACAAGATGTTGGTATCGGATTTGAAATAGGAAACTATGTTTTGTCTCTTTCATAACATACACAGACAGAGACAAAACATTGACTTTCCGAATTAGAATCATTTCTGACGTTTCTAAATGAGCCTACAGTCTTCGATCTTCGATGTAGGTATCTAGTAATTAAATAGAATTAGCGCAATGGACTTTAAGAGATGTAGGGAGCGATTTATCGCTCGAACTGGAGTAGCCCGATTGGTGAAATACCGCCGCCAAATAACAATCACTTCTGTGTTGTTGTTATTGTGTTCCTGCGTGTGAGTAAGGTTTCCAGAGCTCCTGGGGGGTGCTACATTAGTAGCAGGGAACAAGCCTTCAAGGTAAGGGCGACAGGTCCAGTAACAGATTTATTATGCTGTACTTGTCACCCTTAAGCTATGACCTCTTTACCACTTAACATCAGGTGGGATGAGATCAATCTTGAAGTGCAATATTAAAAAAAAAAAACTTATCGCATTATGAGGCTGAAGCCTTTTCATAAGCCTTAGTATCCCTTGACTTACATGCCAAATCGATGTAGAAGCTACATGTTTTTCTTAATCAAAAATACGGTATAAAAATAAACTAACCTGTCATCTTGCAAGTTCTTCAACTCGCTAAGCTCCAACTCTCTTCTCAAATTGGAGACCTCGCAGAGGAGCATATCCCTCTCCGCAGCCACCTTCTCAAGCTCGGCCCGTAACCGGACCACCTCATTAGTGAGATCCATCGTCGCCATCTCTATCGATAACCACTGTCGACACCGCACATCACTGATCACGAGCGCGCGCCCAAAACGAGCCAATCACGTTCGCGCATTTCGAATTTCGAACACAAAAAAACCGACGCGACTAGTGATTCGACGGGAATCTCACTGAACTCGATGTTAGAACTTCCTCAGCTGCGTTCCTCGCTCCGTCTACATCCTCGGCATCTGAAACAATAAATCATTCTTTTACGGATGGGCGCAAAATAAAAGTACAGAATAGGTATGAGTAGGGTTACTATCTTTCTTTTTTGATGACTCTAACGGTTTTCGTGTCTACAGATTTAAACAGAAGCGTCTACATTTCAAGATGATGAATAACGTTGGGATTTAGGTTTTTGGAATTTAAGCTCTAAGGTACGATTAATGGAGTTCTTCGTCAAAAATATCCTGGTAATAATTTAATTCTAAATTAAGACGAAAAACACAATAAAATAACAATATTATAAACGCGAAAGTGTGTAAGAATATATAGATGTTTGGTTGTTTATTTGTTTTCGCAAAAACTACTGACCGGATTTGGATGAAATTAAATAATAAATAAATATTGGACAACATCACATACATTGCTCTGATTCTGTGGTAAGTAGCTAAAGCACTTGTGTTACAGAAATCAGAAACAACGAAGGTACCACAACACCCAGACCCGAGACAATATGGATAAGTTCGTTTCCCATATTGACCCGACGCCGAAGTCCGGCACACTTGCCTCTTGGCTACGGAGGTCGTCAAATTAGGTAGGAATAGCGAAAACAAACTTGATTAACATACTATAGCATGCTTTTTATCCCGAAAAACGAAGCGAAGTCGCGGGCAGAATCTAGTAAACAAAATGTATTATTACGCTGCAATTTTTTTTTATTAGCGCTTTGGAGAAATCAGTATTGTATTCATTAAGAACTTCTGAACTTATGAACAATGTTGAAATAGTAAAACAGTACAGTGTTTGCTTTTGCAGCATACATCAACTATTCACTCATCCCCCAAAAGAAACAGTATGCATAACTTCAAACTAAGATTAAACGACGTAATTGAATAGCTACCCAAGCCTTGAACGCTCGCAACCCTAAGCTGACTATCCAAAATATTCAGTTCATAAACTTCCACAATAGGCCGTATGAAGTTACAACTATGAGGCTATAATAACAAAGGCATAAATATCTGAAATAGCTGCCTTTATTACTCTCTCCGAACAAATAGAGCCGGCTTTCATACCCAACTCTCTGTTTTCAAGCGTTAGAGCAACGTAAGGCATATTCAGAAATAATGGTGACTTGTGGTGTATGGAACTTTTTTATATTTTGAACTGTTCAGAAGTATTTGGTCACGTTGTCTGGTCCGATATATCTGACGGCGACTGTACACGACGACTTTTTCGGACATCGACTTGCGTTTCATGAACAGACGCTGTAGATGACTAGAAACCGGACGGCTAACATGAAGCACAGTCAAAAGCACGCCCTACCAAATATATTGGAATTTATACAGCCCTTATTTCGTAAGCATAAGAATTAAAATCGAACTGCAAATGTTTACTGTCGGCATGTTCAGAAATGCCATGTGCTTATTTTCTTAGAGTACACAGGGCATTGCTCCCATCCTTAACATATTCTATCTAATCTACGTGTTCTTGCCGTAAGCGAAAAGATTTCATATCTTTTAGGAACTCACAAGATCAGTTACTCTGGTACATTATAAGTAAAGCTAAAATAAAACAATCTAATATATTTATGTTATTCAGTACTATTACTAAGTTTTGTCCATAGCTTTGAACTCGTGAAATTTTTGGAACAGTGTCTGATGTCATTCAATAACAATTCTTTTAATGGTGAAATAACTTTTGAAATGTCCCAGTAGTTTTTGAGTTTATTTTATTTGTAAAAATCCAAATAAAGATATATCGTCTTAAAATGATTAGATTAGTAGCTTGGATTAGTTGTATTAAAAATTTTATTATTATTTTTTAGTTTGTAAAGTCATCCTAACCGAAATCAGTTATGTGCCGTAAAATTTGTGTATTGTATAACTACCGTGATAACAGTATTGTTTAAAAAAAAACATTTTTAAAATACTCGTATTCTTCCGGAAACAAAGTAGGCTATTTCTAGAATTAAAGCGTAAAAATCTTTAATAAAAATAATTACAAAAGCTATTGCTAAACCAAGCTAAAAATACGAAGAAAGTCAGAAACTTGATTTCCCCATAAATATTTCGATAAGACGAAACGAGATCGTTATCAATGGAAAAAAGTTGACTAAGAAAACCCCGTCTAAACTTTGTACGAACTTGACTCGGCACACTACACTATCAAGACTTCATCTGTGTTTTTGTTCCTCACGGGAAATATTTGTATGTTATTGAATAAAACAAGTCGTTTAGTAAAAACCGGCCAAGTGCGGATCGGACTCGCGACCGAAGGCTTCCGGACCATCCTTATAAATAAAATTCTTTGTTCTAACCGACTGACGGATCAATGCACAGCCAAAGCATATAAATTATCAAAAGGAAAGTTCAATGTTCTAAACATGAATAAAGTACATATACGTTAACTACAAGTAACTTATGTAAATAAGTATATTAGCTCGTTTATACAAGTAGTATCACGGGGTGATCATAGCTGAATGGAAGAGTTTGATTATAAGTATTGCTAAAAGCAGTCATGATCGCATGTTCTAAGCAAGGAACGTCTGCTGAGAGTAGATATATTCAAACAAAGATATTAAAAAATATATTGATACCTTTAAATAGACAAATCATATAAATTATCTAGATATACAAAGAGGAAACGCAGCCAGCCTTCTTGGCACCATGCCCCTTGGCAGTGACCTGGGACAATTTTTTTATTTGTAGGTTTATTAATGATAATTTTATAATATGTTTTATGTACATAATTCCCTTGATGTTTTAGTATTTAAGAATGTTACTTATAACCATTTATACTATAATAAAAGAAGACTTTATTAATAAATCATTAGAAAAAAGTATTGCATTTTAAAAGTACGAAAAGTAACTGAATCTCGAAATACAGCGAGCGAATTCGTGGCTAACAAAAAATAATGTCTTAAGTATGGAAGTCGCACTAAAATATATATTATATCATATTAACTTAATTATCTTACTATTACCCTTATCAATTACGAGCAAAAATTGATAAAAAATAATTGTTTTTTGTATTGGAGCCACATAAATATTTACATCCTTCTATATTTTTGATATTTGTTGATAGCATGAGATATACAATATCAGTGAATATATTAACCACTATCACGGCTTATGAGATATAGCCTGGTGACAGATGAAAAGCGGAGTCTACGTAAAAGGGTCCAGTTTAACCCTTTACGTGCGGAACCATAAAAATGTCAATTATTCCCATCTCACCAGAGACATTTACAACGTACTTTTATGTGACAGAAAACAGGAATATTGTATTGGATAAAGGTAATCCCTCATTTGTCATACGTCTGGGCCATTGTCTTCGAATAAATGTTAACGTATTGTTTACATGGGAACATCATTTCGGTCTTATTGCTTTTAGAACTTAATGCTTTGGTAAATAATTTTCACCGAAATGATACAATGCTGTGTATTGTGAACACACAAACACAAATAACAATTTCAGATATTTTTAACTTTCCTTTATCATTAGTTATGCTTTAACCGACTTCGAGAGCAGGAGAAGGTCTACTCAAATAAAAAAAAAAGATTTTAAGGATATTATATTGTAGTAGTTTGAAACGAAAAAATTGAGAAATCCTTTTAAATATTTTTGTTGGCTTTTTTATAACTGGTGTTGTTTTAAAATTAGGAAGCTTTTTGCGATATAACGACAATGGTTTAGAACCGATATTCATGGCTAAGCTATGCACGGCGTATTGGGTGACCAATCCGGCCGAACTTACTGACATTTTCCACAAGTATTTTACAAGGTAAGCTGTAAGTGACGAGCTTTTGACTGTGCTTATTGCATTCATAAAATAAAACACAAATCTTGGATACAATAAAAATAAAAAATACATTTTTACATCTTTCCAGCATTATGTAATACATGCAGTTTCCCACGTCTTCGTATACATTATTTCGGGATATAAAGTACCCAATATTGTAATCTAGTATATTATGCAACTTCCGACCATATTTCATGCAAATCCATCCAGTATCATTTGCTTGAAAAAGCTAGGAAAAACATATGTCTAGAAATATTCCCAACTTTAGCGATTATATATATATTAGTAGGACAGTACCAACAGTTATTAGATTCCGTTAGTTGATGGATCAACGCTGTCAGTTCCAAAATATATTGGACAAAGCCTAAAATTAATGGTTCCTTCCCAGTCACCGAGATCGCTTTAATAAATCATATTCCCATCTTCCTAGCGTCGCTTCACACGATCTATAATGCGATTTTGCTATATTAAATCTCTATCATCCTTGGAATTCAAATGATTATGAAAAAAGAAACAATGAAATATATACCTTCAACTCAAACTCAAATATTTCTTTTTATTCAAGTACGTTACATATAACACTTTTGAATCGTCATTGAATACAATGCAAAGTGATTCTACTTCTGGTTCGGAAACTATATCTACCGAGAAGACATCGGTAAGAAACTCAGCAGATTAGTTACAGTAGCAGCATCTAACTTATAACTATGTGTAGATTACTTTAGACTAAGTAGTATAGTTCTGTTTATTTACAATACATAAATACAAGGTAATTAACTAATTGGCAATAATAGAAAAAATAATGGTAATGCTGCTTCGGCATCATTTCCAACACTGCAGCATTACTTGTATTTTGGTACATTTCTCTGGTAGATTATTTGCTCTTTTTATCAATCGTCAAAAAAAGGATTACAATTCTAAAACTACGTTATGTTTTTTTTCTTCTATAAACGATGGGACAATAAAAAATATTTAGCTACACTTTTTGACGTTTGCGAATAAGAGGGCAGATAAGCGAATGAAAACAGCTTACTTTTTTATGAAGGAAACATAGATTGCTTTATAAATTTTAAGACTTTCGCGTTCCATTTTAAACATTTAAAATAATTTAACGGGTCAAAACGCGACACCATTTTTATTTAGTAGTTAATACGAACTACTTACTGCCCGACGTTTCGGTTAGGTTGCACCAACCGTGGTCACGAGCTGACTGGTCTTGCTCGCCTTCGTCTGTTCAGGGGAGCTTGCAAATCTTCATCCATTTAGATTGCTTTAGAAATTCATAATTGTAGCCTTCGTTCAACATTAAAAGTGTTGTCCAGCTTGACATCATTTACCGTTTCATCCTCATCAATTTAATCTTTTTGCATCAATTCGTTTTGATAAAAACTTCATCGAACGGATTTCGTTAGACAGACAGAGTGGATACAACTTTTTACACTTTTCTTTTTAATACGGAGATTAAAAATGTCTGTGAAAATAGAACTCACTTCCTACAGCGAGTGGAACCAACTGATTCGAAATGGATTTTTAAATCGTTTATCCACCAATGTGATTTAAAGCAACGAATCATCGCTAGAAATCCTATTACCACTTTATGAATAGGTGTATAAGTTTGAAAAGGTTTACTTAATATTATAATGAAATTTTATACTTTTACCAAGCGGCTTATTCTAGATTCTGAATCAGAAAGTATATGCTTTGTCTGTGTTCAATAGGGATGTTGTTTGGCTAGGCAACTGTAATACTTTTAAAGACCTGTGAAACTGCGATTCGTTCATAGATTTTCTATGAAGATAGCACTGTGACGTCACAATTTTCCTTACACACTGACTCTTAAATAGTTTCTGGTATTGAAATTGTTTTTTAAAGATAATATGTATGCAAACAATTATAATGGCCGATGCAATGTTGCCGGTAATGTTGTAGTGGTTTAAAAATTTTCCCACAGCATTACCATTAATGCGATAAGGTCCACCTGGTTTTAGTCGGTAGGCCTGCCCTTCTTAGGGCAGGGGAGTCCAACACACACCGTCACTTCCCTCAGGTTACGGTACGGTGCGCCAAGCATTTCATGCCGAAGTTTAGTAAATAAGGACTGATATTGCATATCTACTAGCACGCGCAATATTTAAAATTTCTCGCACTAAGCAAAGTTTTAATACTGTTGATTGGGTGATAGCACACCGCACTCGTACTTTCAGCCAATCAGCAAATAACACGATGAGCTTTATCGATTTTGACATTTGTCCAGAGCGCGATAAAATTTACTCGGCTTTAGGATTGCTAAGCTGGAATATCTCATGTCACATTTAGAAAAATGTGTTTTACATTTCTGTAACGTGCGTAGGTCATCAGCACTTTGCTAGCATGGTGATTATGCGAGATCCATTGTTGAAACGACGACTTTCAACGACGGAGGCCTTTTCCTTGGGACATAAAATAGGCTCGTACTTTTACTGTTGCTTCTAGAAAGTGTTCTTTGAATTTGTGATTTATTTGCAAGTGGAAGTCGTCAAAGTCGTCAAAATCGACAAAAAAATCTAATGCCATATCTTAATGCGTTGCTTTTTGTACAGTTCTCATTTCTCAATTCTGTAAAGTTTACGATTACCAAATATTTACTACTTGTGCCCGCGACTTCTCGTGAACTATATAAAATTGATAAATATAAAATAAAGTTTTGTTAGTCAAACTATTTATAAATCTATGTGCCGATAAGTCGGTACAGCCGACTAGTACCGATTCGATTGAAAATTGATTAAAAGGTATGGACATAGTATACTATATATCTCGTTAAACAGTAAGCCAAAATCTCCTCACTTATTGCCTCTAAGGCGGTATACAGTTCGCTGGGACAGATAATAAAAAATAAAGAACACAATGTAGCCTAACTTACTTCTTATTTCATCAGTTATCTGTCAAAATTGGTCCGTCATACATACAAAGTGACCAAATACTTCTGAACAGTTTAAAATGGCAATAAGTTCCATACGCAACAAGTTTCATTAATATCTGAACATTCATTACTTCAGTAACATGTAAGCAGAACTTATTGACTTTTAAACTGTTCAGAAGTATTTGGTCACGTTGTCTGCTCCAATATATCTCACGGCGACTGTACAAGTCATATATGTATATTATATAATAAGCTTGTATCTAGTATGTAATATTTCCTCTATATTCCAATATAATATACCTACACTCCAATTTTCTAAATCTGTAGAAGATTTCGATTTGTTTACGTCAACACTTTCCAGGCAATGTTTACAACAATCAGCCAATGCAAATGAAAGGTTCCAACTTCCTATCCTAAATCAAAGAACCCTAAAACAAACAATGAATCTGTCGACGTGTCTGTCATCTTCGCTTTATTGTTTTTAAAACGTAACCCCGATTAATTTTGCGATAATACGCCGAGACACGGAAGTGGGGCCGGCTCGTGTAAATTTGAATAATAGCCCTGATTTAAATAAAAGCCAGATATAATTTGACAAATGAGATGCTGTCTTTTGAATTTGCATGTTATATCACTCAATGGTTCTGAGGCGTGCGGGTTGTTATATTAATAGGCTCATATTTAGGTAATAGTGTGTTAAAACGTCTTTGGTTAGACGGTAACATTATGTAGATAGTAATATCTATACATATTTTTTTATATTGCACTTCAAGATTGACCTCATCCCACCTGATGTTATGTGGTAATGAGGTCATACCTTAAGGGTGACAAGTACAGCATAATAAATATGTTACTGGACTTGTCGCCCTTACCTTGAAGGCTTGACCCCTGCTACCAATGTAACACCCCCCTGGAGCTCTGGAAACCTTACTCACACGCAGGAACACAACAACACAGAATATTTGGCTGCGGTCTTATGTAAGGTGGAGGTATTTCACCAGTCGAGCTGCTCCAGTTCGAGCGATAAATAGCTATGCCCTACCTCTCTCAAAATCTTATCTATATAATCTATAATTCATTCAAATGCTAGTAACTATATGAACGCGAAACTTTGTAAGAGTGTATGAATGTTTCAACGTACGTTTGTTACTCTTTGACCCAAAAACGACTCAAAGGATTTGTATGAAATTTGGTAGAAAGAGAGATGAGATATTGAATTAACATCCCAAGCAGCACGACAGGCTGTATAGAAGCTGTATTTTAGTTTTATTGTATTCCACAGACTGTATAGTGAGGCTGTACAAGGGCTGTATAAGCGCTTATACAACCTCTATAAGTAAAAATTGGGCCCCTTGTTATACAGCCTTATGCATTATTATAGCTGTATAGTTGCTGTATAGCTAAAAAATAGGCTGTACTAATAGCTGTATAAGACCTGTAGTATGGTGTTGAAGAAAACCATAGGCATATAGTTATTCTCTTATAAGTTTCTTAAAAAGATAATAGTTCTGCATTGGTTTTTTATGAGAATTACAATGTGAAATTTATGAAAACAACCGCTTATTCTTTATAGTTATGATATGGTGGGCCGCTAATTTACTGTGAAGTTATAAGTCAAGATAAATGTTGGACTTTAGGTAGTGATAATTGTAGATTCAACGTGCCGATTTATTTTTACTGTGAAATAATGCATAGTTTTGTGGAAAAATATTCACGCGCCCGCGAAATACTGAAGAATTCACGAGGAATATTACCAAAACAAGTAAGTAAGTTTATGGTTTTGAGGTTAGAATCATAAGATTGTTAAATAATACTGTACAACAGGTATCACTTATGATTTCTTTATCTGAAAATCATAACTATAACTTCAGCAATACTCAAAATAATGTAAGAAGTCATATTTTCTTTTGTTGTTATTTGTTCGAAAATGGCGTCAGATTTTATACAGCGTATAAGATATCTGGAGAGTATTATAGATTCCGTGGTTTTACTACGCACTTTCTGGATTCCATTACACAGCTTTTACCCTTTAATAGCCGTTATAATATAATATTTTTATTGTATAGGCTGTGCATCAGTTTTCAGCAAGTAAATTATACAGCCTTTTAGGGTTATGTGTTAAAAATTAAAAACCCTTTAGCATATTTCATATCAATAAGTTTTGCAAACAAGTGACGCTTATTTTAACTATTCTCAACTTAAAATTTCCGTTAAACTTATAAAAATATAAATTTGTTTATTTCGACTTGTATACATGTTTTATCCCACGAGTGCGTCTGGGCCATCATGATTGTGTGCGTAGTGTGTACATACACACTACTACGTTACAAGCACTTATACCGAGTGTGTTAGATAAAGACAGCAAGCAGCGTCCGCATCGCAATGAACGCAACGTGATTAGTTTAGTTAAGAGAAACTTCCAGGGACGCAAGCACGCATTTATTTGTCCTTTTCGCTCGTTCACCGTATCACGGAACTCGTAGGTATAGTCAAAATGAAACAAAAGCAGTTAGATACCTATTAAATAATTTAATACGTATGTGCAGTAGTGTAAGGTAGACAGATAGAAACTAGTGTTTTGTGTTGTGTGCGTATATCTCAAATGTGTTGCACTTTTTTTTCAGGAAAATGACTTTCAAAATAATTGAAACAATTGAAAAAGGCCAAAAACGACTATGCATTGTACCGATTTTTTGGGAGTCTAATGGTATTTTAAGATGGCCAAGAAAGCGACTAGATGTCAACAAATTAGTCAAGGACGAGAATTCGCGGCCTCTGGAAAATTGGTCTACCTCACGTTGCTGTCTAAAAAGACAATTACTACCATCATACGAAGAAGCAACACAAGAACTAAATCTCAAGTTACAAAATAGCGACACCGAAATTGATAATGAGAAAGAGAATACAAGAATTATTATTGATACCACAGTCGAAATTTTAATTAAACAAAACTACGAATTAAGCTGCGTATATAATTTTACATAACTACGTTTTGGATACTTTATAATATCTAGTAGCTAGCTTAATCTGTAATTTGTAATAAGATTATATACTTTGGGTACCTTTAATGTAAGCTCTCGCTGGAGAATCACATATAAAACATCTGATTTCAATGGATACTATTTTATTTGGTTTTTCGATATAAATTCCTTCTTTTATTAAATTTCCTATTTCTTTTACAAAATCATCTAAATATTGATCAATATCTTTTGGTTTTCCAACACCAAAATAGATACCATACCAATAACAAATGGATCTATGTCAGGTCTTTCATAGATATTGCATAATATTGGCCAAAATTCTTTATTGGAGCTTTTAAATATTGGGAGACCGTCAAAATTAAAATTTAATTTCACTTTGTTAGGAACATCAACCCAGTTTTCCAATGTTTTACGTAGACAATTAGTTAGACCATTATGCCAATATTCTCCATTTTCTATAGTCTTTATATGTATTTGTTTGACAGTACTTAAAATTGTTCGGGCGTCCTTTTGTAAAATTCCCGGAAATCTGCAATTTAAAATTGTAGCTAAGTCGCTAAGAGCTATTTGAGATATATTTCTTTCAATAGCCCATTCCTTAATTTGACGACGGAATGTTAAATTTTTTGAAAAATCATCATCATTATTTGAACTTATACTGCTGCATGAATCTAAATCACTATCAAGTTCCGGAGGCTTTTCTAAATCCTCATTTTTATTGTCGTGTGCCGTTTTTGCTACGGAACCTTCATTAGACGTTGACTGAACTCGCGCTTGACTATCGATTGTTCGATCAATGAATTTGTTCTTTTCAATGTCTTCATATGACGGCTCAGTATCACTGGTTTTGTTTGGTTGATAATTAGTAATATTTTGATATTCTCTTTTAATTTTCCTTTTTACTCCACCACATGTTTTTCTTTTTTTTTCACATATTTCTATTCACCACAATACGTTTTTACAAATCAAGGACAATTGTCAGTAATACAGATTAAAGCTGTATTACAGAATTCATTTATTATTATAGTTCTATAAAATCATATTTGACAGAAGTTATGAAACTATTACACTGACAAGAGTGTACAGTTACGCATTAATAATAAGCTTTAGAAAGTAGTTTTAATATACCATTATACAGAAACAAGTATAAAGTGATACCATTTTATAACTTATAGCTGTAGTAAGTAAGTGATCACATGCAAAATACAGCCTCTATGCAGCTTGAAGGATAACATTAGATTGAAGTGTCAAAAAATGCTTAGGGTTTTAAAGTGGAGTTCAAATATTCTGTTTTAAAGCCTTAAGTTTACACGGAGTATTTTATAAAAACTTAGTACAGCTTTAGCTGTATAATAACGGTTTAATCACTTTTATAAGTAAATAATCTTTTCTTGACACCTTTATGGGTCACCAGTAGAACTCTAAGTTCTAATAGTGCTGTATATTTGATGTCGGCAACGCTTGCGTGCTGCTTGGGATATGGGATACTTTTATCCCTAACAAACGCAGACGGAGTCGGGGATAACAGTTAGTTGTAAATAATGCTTGCCTTAATCCCGTACGACCGAATGTCCTTTCAAAGCTTGACACAATTGGTTTTTATTGTGTCTGGTTTTCTGGGTTTTTCGACCTCTGTCGCCAAGAGCGGGCTAGTTTGGTGAAGTGCCATATCTGAGATCCTATGTTCGATTCCCGGACTGCTCAATATGGAAAACTAATTTGGTATTGTGGTATTGTCGTTGTTTCCAACTAAAGTATGACAAGTGTTTAAAAAAAAAGCTTCAAGACATTTCATATATTAAACATTAGTCCCCGTTCAAATAAATGAAACGATTTATATAAACGCAATCTTTTGCAATAAATATGATTGCCAAACTTCAGAAGCTGATTTCGAGGAGTTAAAGTATCGCAATGTATCAATACAAAATCTCGAAATTGCTGCGAAGTCACGCGCCAAGATTCTGAGAGAGCTGATGACAGAAATAAGGTTTCTTTCTCGCATTGTTATTCAGTGACATACACGATACTAATTTAAATCGAATTGGGAAAGAATAATTTTACTGTCTTGGGAGTTCAAGCACTCTTGTTTGGGAAATATCAACTCCTTGGACGTATCGACGGGTTGTGGAACTGCATGAACCTGAACTTGCAAATGATCAACATTGCATTCACCAGCGATCGAATTTAGTACCTAAACATTGGACAACATTGCAACATGGCCTTGAGTCTGTGCTAAATAGCTAAAGAATTTATTACAGAAATTAACGACGTTACCACAACACCCAGACCCGACACAATAAAGAACAGCCAGTTTTACTTATTGACTAACTAGGGTTTGAACCCGGAACCTCAGAGAAGCAACGGGTCATTCAGGACTGCTCGCTCCTCGGCTATTGAGACAGTATTATAATCTAGAATAATGGAAATTTCAGCTTTTTTGTATTTAAATATATATGTTTCAAAGGTTATATGTATGAAAAACATACTCTGATACGTTTTGTTTAAGATCTAATAACGATACAAAGACAGATAGCGGGAAGCGACTTTGTTTTATACTATGAAGGAACATTAAACAAAATTAAAGACAGATTCATAAGAAACGCCCTTTGTAAGTATAGCCACATGTACTAACATATATACAAACTTATTCTAAAGTGATACCTTACGGTAATGTCATAAGAGCTCTCGTGTTTATTCTATTGTCCGTGACTGTACGATATGACGTAATCTATTTATACCGATACCCAGAAGGCATAGTTCTTCCTGAAAACTCCTTAAATAGTGTCGGAGACGACTAAAATCACTCACACCGGCACGTGATAAGTTGCGGAGGTGAACGGAAGAGTCTTCTGAAATATCACTTGACATCGCATGTTATGAACTGTTAGCTGTTTTTAATTAGGTATTTTATTTTCAACTAGCTGTCCCGGCGAACTTCGTAACGCCTATTTTTTTTGTTTCTAACCTTTTAAACCTTCCCTGGACCTCCACAATTATTTCAGAACCAAGATTAGCCAAATCGGTCTAGCTGTTCTCGAGTTTTAGCGAGACTAACGAACAGCGATTCATTTTTATACCTATATAAGATTTCAAAGAATACCTTGCCACCTTAATATTCGAGCTATTATACCAGCGGGTACAAATTTATTTAAATTCATAAAAAAAAATGTAATTATACTCTGTGATTGACAACTTATGACCATTTAATGTTCCAATTAAATGAAGTGACCACAGGTATGTAGATATATAAGTGTCTTTTATGAACATTTCTTTGTTAAAATTGAATAAAGTACAAAATTGCAACAATTTTATAATGAAGCGCGTCATTGGCCTCCCTAAAAGGTTCTTAAGACTTGTAGGCTAGGTCGTGGGCCAGGTATCATAACAAAAAGAAAAAAAACTTGCTGTTAACTCACTCACGTGGTATAACATAAAGTTCCATCTTGCCAGTCATATTACCAATGCTTCCAATATTTTTTTTAATAATGTGGTACTACATGATACCCCTTATCCCCAAATAAGGTGAACGAAGTCACTGGCAACACCTAGCATAGATATGATGTATTAAACAACAAACATACTTCTTGCATAATCACGGCATAACATTACTATTTCTACTCCCGAAACCAGATCGCTTGTAACTTAAACCACAAGTTACGATTCCGGGTGTAGCTCGCCTTGAGCGAACAACCATCACAACTGAAAAAATTACTCGATTCATCAATTACCACGGTCGGTTACTGCGAATGGTCGTGGAGAATCGATGCATCTCATTAAGCGACGCTCACATCGAGACTCAGTCACGCTTGTCGGGGAATAAATAAAAATGTTTTAGCATTCCGTTGGTCGGAACGAAAAAAGGTTCTACCATTCATCCTCAATCTTGTCTTATACGAATTAGTAGTAATAATTAATTTCTTTATCTATACATATAAATAAAATTGAAGTGTCTGTTCGTTATATTGAAATACCGCTTTTAATACAAGCATATAAATATATGTATATACGGTGCATACATCAAAATAACATTTTTATATTTCATATCTTAAAAATCTTGTTATGATTTTCTTAACACCTAAACCGAGCTAAAATGCTCAATCTCACTATCAAATCCTTCGTGACGTTATGGAATGGCTAGTATAATTAAGGAAAATTGAGAATAAAACATTTCCCGGAACTCTCTTCTACCTGTAGACAACACCTAGGTATTTCGTAAAATTTTATGATTTAGTACAATTCCAGTACTCGTTTAATATGATTAGTTATATTAACTCCTTATAATAGGGATGTTGACTGGCATATAGGATACTTCTAAATACCGGCTAAAACAAGATTAAACGTTTTCTGGCAGAAAACGCTTTTTAGCTCTAAGAAATATTATGTGTAAAACCAATTTCTTACATGTTGTGTGCTATAAAGTATATCTAACCATCACACATCGGTATCTAGTTTTAGGTTCCGAACCAGAGGTAGCTTAATTTACGTTATATAGAGACTATTCATAAGTTTTAATAATGTAATCTATATGAATAAAAATGACTTTGACACCACATTGTTGCTTTTTATAAAAAAAAGCTATTTGTACATTATCACAATTTTACTTATAAACACAATGACCAGCAAATAGTTTCAGAGCATTTTAATAAAGTAAGAATCAATATGGACGATGTAACATAACGTCCTCTTTCCGTAAAGATGTTAATACCACAAAATTATATATTAATGGCGTCAACATCCCAATTAATTCTTGGAATAATAAGAAAACGGGGACATTGTTCTTATGATTCCCGTCGTTATCGAGTGTTTACTCTTGATGGTAAACAAATATGGCTGCTAATTAAAATCGATCTACCAATTGCAGCTTTTGGTAATTCCATGCTGCTCGAAAGATGACGATTTTTGCATGAGCGATCTTTTGGGTTTTATTTATTACTGCTTCGCTTGCTACTATGTCCGTGTTTCAGGATAAAAAGTATCCTATAACTACATTTATTTGGTATCGCATATATCCTTGTATTCAATTTCATCGTAATCCATTTCGTTGTTTTTTTTTGAAAGAGTGAACCACATACATGAATATATTCTTACAAACTTTTATTTTTACATAGGTACCTATTAGTAAGATTTAGACGACGATTTTGATGTGATATGGGTAACGAAGAAAACCAATGTAGAGATAACAAACGAAATCTCTAATTAACACGCATCGAGTTCAAGTGACTTGTCGCATGGATAGCTTGCTTTTGGCCCAATTGTGCTTTGAAACGTGTTTATACATATACTGGCTTACTAACTGTGGTACTGTGTAGTATTGGTATAGTTTATAGATCAATCATGTAGTATTATTGATCAATTAGTAGCGCGGCGGCATACGATATTTTAACCCTATAAAACACTGAGCCCTTGAAATTAAATGTAAATACTATAAATAAGGAATAATATATAGATGTCTGGATATGTATATGTACCTATGTTTCCCACTTTTTCACACCCAAGCTACTTAATGGATTCGGATGAAAGTTAGTATTTAGATAGATAAGATACTTGAATAACATATAGGACCCCTTTTCCCGAAAGCGGACGAAGTCGTAGGCAACAGCGTATTTTTCGTTCAGCGTATGTTATTTTTAAATAACATATAGCTGGAAAATCAGAGGCGAAGCTTTAGACGAAGAGGATCTATCAAAGCAGGTAAACATTCTAAGTAAGAAAAAAAGTTTAAGAGTAAAGATTAAAAAGATAAAAGAGTCAAGAAAACCAAACAACAACCCATTTTCCACATACATGTTACCAAATCTATTACTCAGCACAGCACCGCAAAGCAGATTCAACCCTCAAAAAGTAGCAATAAGCGCTAATTCCATTCTATTCCCGGATGTTCCTGACTGATGAGCTAATCTAATCATAATCTGCAGCTGATTCTATTTGGAAAGGAGGAATAATGAACAAAATGGCGCAGTGCAGCATTCATACATCGTATCTCTGAGTATATTTAGGTCAGAAATTATCCAGTAGGTATTCTCCCAAAAACGAAATATGTCGGATCCTTTGACGGGTAACAATTTTAAATTCTCAAAATCGCAACTAACTCTCTTTGAATGCGAATAAACCATTATCAAAAAACAAAATACTATACAAACAAATAAAAAAACACATTTTGGGTCGCAAACTTTTCATTTATCTTCAAAACGAACCGATTCGTTTCGTTTCTGGGAGTACACCCTCAGATCTGGCTCATTCAGAAACGTCAGAAACACAGAAAAAAATATTAGTGAAATGATTCCGATAAGAAAAGTTTATCCTGTTTCTGTTTAGAGAGAACTTGGTTTCCGAATTTGAAGGCGATTTCGACGTTTTATGAATAGGCATGCTGTACTTTAAAGGGTTTATTGTTTTTGTACGTTGTACTACAAAGTTTAGTTTGAGGATTTTTGTAGACACACCTTTATGTATATATATATATATATAAATATATATTATGTTATATATCTATGAGTTTATGTATGTTTATAATGCTATACTATGAATATAATTCAAGAAATAAAACTTTATTAATGTTGCACGGCCGTACCCATTTCTTGCCATCTACTATTTCCTCTACCTTAAGGTTGTCTGGAAGAGATCGCTTTCTAGCGATAAGACCGCCTAAATTGTACTATAATCAATCTGTAAAACCTATTTCTGTAAAGTTTTTGTGCAATAAAGTATATCTATCTATCTATCTATCTTTAATACTTTCCAACACAGTAATGGAGTATTACGTTGGTATTAAAGTGATAGATAAACAATATCAAAGGCACTTTTTTTATTCATTTGGGCGACAGAAGTACTGACTGAGACACAAGTCGGCCAAGCCCAAGAGGCTCACTTATTAAATTTGTCCCCTACCTATAATTTAGGATAAGTAAGTTTTTTTTTGGATGAATATATATAAAATAAAACCCTAAAAATAATAATGGTGCTGCAGCGATAAAAAGCGGAACTATTAAAATTATCGTACTGCCTCTACGTAATAATACAATTCAATTACTCTTTTTGAAAGTGTGAATCCGTCTGTTCTTATAAGGACATAGCTTACTTGTTTTGGTTACTGCTCTAATGTTTTGGTTACTGTTAAAATGCAGAAATATGATAGGATGAAGTTTGTTAACTTAATCAGACATATCGCCGATCAAAGCCCTTCTTGTAAAATATGCAGACATACTCATGACAAGGGTAATATATAGTAAAGAAATATAATTAAGAATGGTTTAAATAAATATTCCTACACCTACAAAAGTGGGAGAAGCAAATGTGTAATCTCAAATACTAGTACTGCCATCTATGATCGATCAACGTAAACATGGCTCATGTTTACAAGCGTACGCGCATGCGTTTCAATCAGCTGATCTGCACTGTTAGGCCTGTACTACTCTAGATGTCGCTACTAGTTCACACACATGCTGTTGAATCTCGATATTTAACTATTTTCCTGACTGTATTTCTATGAGATATCTACTTGGTCAATATATTAGCAATGCCTTTAACCTTTTCTGGATTTTAGGCCAGTGTCAGACGGCTTTACAAACACGTAAATACCTATTACTAATAAAAACAAATGTTAGTCAAAAGCCTTGCTGTTAAAAAAATACAAAAAAAAATTTAATCGGGCTAAAAACCCTTACCTATGCCTATTTCTTATCTTTTAAATGATCCTAATGATAAAATTTCATTTCAAAAGCATTTTCTTTCTTGTCGTGTTGAGGTAGCTAAAAATTAAATTGTAATGTCAAATAACCTCATCTTTACTCGCTTGTCTGCCTGTTTATAACCTAAATTTGCCTTTATAGTTAAACAAACCAAGCCATTTGCAAGGCGTACGTAGGAAGGACGTAGACTGTACACTGTCACCGATACCTACCCATTATCAATTCGCTCTAAACACCATTAATAGGTTTATAACGCCCACACGTCAACACTACACAGACCGAACCATTCAGATAGATTGAATTACAATAACCACCACCATTACGAGGCATAATATCGGTATCAAAGCACCTTTTAACTATAAAAACACAATTACATTAAGCCTAACAAAAAACCGAAGAACGATTCCTGACTCAGAGTACTATTGTTTTATTGGTTCGGTGCTTCAATGCAGACGTCATGGCGCTAATTAATTTAATTGCCTTCCAAAAGGCTCTTTCCTCTCAAAGGTCTCCAAAAATAGTGTTACCTTATTGCGTTAGTCCGTTATTCTTGTTTAGTTTATTCTAACTCGTCTTTGAGAACTGAAAGAGGGATTCTTCATTCGTTGCAAAAAGGCTGAATGGTTATTTCCAGCAATTTTCAACCGTTTGCGCACGGTCGAAAACACGTCAGACTTTGGACCTTGCATCGCCTTTTTGTCGTAGGCATAAGATTTAATATCGAGCTGCAAGTGTATATACCTCGTCGTGCAGCCGACTGTACAAGGGTGGATGTCTAAACCTTTTTGTTTGATCCAACCGTAATATTACTGGAAAATTTATATGACACACAGTTTTTCTCTTATCATGTAAATAATGTACTAAGAAACATTGCGTAAATATAATATAAATATAATCATAAAGACACTTTGTACAGTTTTTACGAAAAAGTGACATAAGCATAAAAAAATACATTTATATTTGAATATAAACTTGTGTTCTAGTTGTATGTATGTGGAGCGCCTAAAATTTATTTTGTTTTTTTATTTTTGTGCAAAATCTTAATGCGGTTCACAGATTACTTCTACATACTAACTTTCAACAGTATAGGTGTTATAGTTTCGGAAAAAAGTGACTGTAACATACGGACATACAGACAGACATGACAAATACATAAGCGTTCCGTTTTACGCCTACATAACCCTAAAATTATACACTGATATCACAATCAACTTTGGCAATTTACTCCAACAACGGGTTTTTCACCAACTCGACACGAAAGAATTTGCACATGTCATCTGGACAGTGACAGATAAATCTGAGCGTGTCCACTTATGTCGTTATGACGAAATAATAAGTTGTATTAATTTTGGGTTCCACCAACTCGACAAACATGTGCCCAGTCTTTCGTGTCGAGTTGGTGAAAAACCCCCAACAACTGTATTCTACCTTTCAAAACGTGTATGTATATCACAAAATTAATCAAGCAAACGTCGAGATTGCCGAAGTTACATCTCGCAACAATCATATTAATTCCACGAAACTGTCGCTCCTTCATCTTAAACTTTGCAGTTACGTCATAGTGCGTAAGTATCTCTCAGTTTAGATCCTTTGCCGGTACAGTCGACAACACTTTGAGGTATTCGATATTAGTCCTTTTGCGAATGACGTAGGAGCGGTACAAAGTTCAAAGTGTAGTCTGCACTTAGGGAGCGTTCAAGTATTATAAACGTTTTTATATTGTATAACTTTATGATGAGTTACAATAAAAAATTAAGAAATGAAACTCCCAAATCTTCAACCCTTTTGGTTTCCCTACGGTTTCCGGGGAATCTCTCGATTGTATAAGCGTGGTCGTTTTTTTTAAGAAAAGAGGAAATAAGAGGACAAAAAAGGTTATATTACACGTGGGTTCTGCACAGTTACTTTATACTTATTATTAGAAAATAAACTTTATTTTTTATTAAACTGCATATACGTGTTGATTCTATACCAGTTGCATTACCCAGTAAAAATAAACACCGTCCGATTGAATGTAGAAAAAACGGTTTAATCCGACTACACCCAATTCGTGCTAGAACTGAAATCAAAATGGGAATCCAATTAAAAACTTTGAACGGTCCGGCATTTTCTGTCAGGTATGGGTAGGTTTGCCAACAATTAAGAACGGATTTTTGAGACTTTCTGATTAGGTAGATGGAGCGTGATAATAAGAATCGTGTAGTGTGGTATCATTACTACATGAGTTTAATTTAAATTAATATTGAAAAACTTGCCAGCGACTTATGCCGCGTTATACACTCTAAAAACAGAAAATTAGAGTAGATAGCGCAGCTAAAATTTTTCTAATTTTGTATGTATGTTTGAAATTAATAAAGTCAAAAACTACTGTGCTCATTTCAAAAATTCTTTCATCATTGGAAAGCTACATTCACCCTGAGTAAATATTTATTGCTAGAAAATACTAACTCGACGCGTACGTCACGGTCCGTCGCTAATTTTGAAATGAAAATAAAACTAAATGTTTATCTCGTATGTCATCTCTTTACGTAAATTTCATACAAATCCATACATCCAGACATTCATTCACATTAAAAACTTTGGTAGAATATATTACTTAAGAAGGAATTTAATTTAATTTTATTAAATTGTAAAAAAAACATTTGACTACACACTTAAACTAATCTTATATGTGGCATGAAAATTGACACCAGTAAGGTGTGAGAGTAAACTGACGAACTTATTATCGTTTGCCAGCGCTATTTCACGCTGGTTCCAGGAGTGTTCAACTGAATTTGCTTATTATAACCTCATTTCTAAACAAAATATAGCCTTGCGGTACTGTTGTGATGAAAATAATATCATGTTGTAAAGAGGATTCCGGAATGTCCCATCTCCGTAAAGACGGTTGGGAAGCCTACACTAGGCTGAAAACATCGGCTGTCCTGGTTTCCCCCGGCAGCAAAGTAAACACAGTTAAACTATCTGGAATACTGGAGCAATGAAACGTTCCGACAACCATTTTATAGTTCTGAAGAAATGTCCGCTTTTGTAGATGTGCACGATGCAGCAGGTACGGAAAAATTTAATTAAATCTTCTAGATTTTTAATCGAAATTCATCAACAGATTCCAATGATGACGTCGAGAAATAAAGGCATTTAATAGAGTCAATATGATTTCATGAGACTCCCCGAGTTAAGGGAACTCTCTATGATAAAAAAAATGTTTTACCTATTTTCTGCGTTTAGATAAGTTGATAAAGGTATAAATAATAAGCCTGAATGCATTACTGTAGCTCAAATGCAGGATTAATGCGTTTGGGCCAGTATTTCAACAAAGATATGTTATCAGATAGGCAATATTTATCTATTGCATACGTTCGCATACCACAGTCAGGATAAACTGTTAAACTTATCTTCTGAAGCACGGAATAATCATTTTTATCGGACAATTACATGAACAAGCCTGCAATGTCTCAACCACAGTGGGAAAATCCCAAAAAGTAAAAAAGTCTAAATTCCAGTCGGATTCGAATCCACGACCTTTGAGGTTAGGGGACTTACACTCTAATGGCACGACATATAGGCCTAGCATGCTAAATACGTAAAATGTCTCGCATGAGACGACAAAAGTTACCGTTGATTGGGTAATAGTACACCGTACTCGTATTTTCACCCAATCAGTAATTAACGCATTGATTTTCACATTTCTTAAGAGCGCGATAAAATTTAGTCGCGTGGCGCAAGCTAGGCCTGATAGACAGTTACCCTAATCATTGCCATGTGCAATAAAATTTACCCTCTAATTCCTAACAGCACAAAAGGGAAAATGTTTTTTATACCTTGTAAATGAATTCAGAATATTTCACACTTTAAAGTCATAACTCAAGCAAGAGGGAAAACTCTGAATCAATACTATCGGGTTCGGAATTCTTTTAGGAAAGTTTGGAAGCGGTGAAAAGTTTTTATCAGTTTGAATCAAGATTCACGAAAAATCTTTTCGTGAAATTTGAAAATGCCGAGTTTCTTTGAAAGTTAAGAAAAATAGATGAATTAACGTCTAGGAGATATTAGTACACTCTAATAACATGCTAGCTGTTGCCTGCGTCAACGTTATTTAGGAATAAAAAACAATCCTATATGTTAATTTAGTAAGTATGTCATCTCTCTTCCTACCGAATTTCGGCGAAATCCGTTTAGTAATTTTTGTGCTAATGAGTAACCGGATTAGTAGAATATTACAGTAAATTATTTTAAGGTAGTATTATTCATATCACTAGCTGACCCGACAAACGTTGTTCTTCAATCTTAAAGACGACTATTTAATTCGTATTTGGTTTCAGATATTTTTTCTTTCATAACTACTTTATCCTGACTATAATACAACAAAAAAAAATGGTCCAGCAGTTTTTTTTTATAATGCATTCCAAGATTGACCTCATCCCACCTGATGTTAAGTGGTAATGAGTTCCTAGCTTAAGGGCGAAAAGTACAGCATAGTTAAATATCAGTAAAATTGTTACTAGACTTGTCGCCCTTACCTTGAAGGCTTGACCCCTGCTACTAATGTAGCACCCCCCAAGAGCTCTCAAGAGTTCACGCGTGATGGCGTGTCCAAGGAAAATAGGGATTCATTTTTATAAATTTAGATTGAACACTTATAGAATTCAATTACGTATTATATTTTATACGTTTTTAAAATACCGGACGTTTTAAACATATTTTTTTACGCAACCAGACCTATTGATACATATTCGTTTTCCTGCTTATATACAACTAGCGTGTCCATAAGTTGTTAACGTGTGTGTTACACTTCCATTAGCTATACTTGCGTAAGAGTAGCATGGACGTACCAGACATACCGATGTATTGCAAATATAATTACTGACACTTACACCCATCACCTTCATTAAATTTTGTGAATTTGAAGGCTACGCGTAAGTATAATTACTGAGTTATTTTGTGTTATATTAGTAGTCACATAAAGTAACTGCATCTCTTGGTGCAATATAAGTTAACTACAGAGTTTCTTGCAGGTAACTTCTCGGTAATCGAAGGTTCCGAACTGATGGTAGATTCACATTTGATAGAGACGATTCATGATGATTTCTACATAAACAAAAAGATAGTTTATAATCATATTAAAAAGAAGAATGACAGAAAACTTCTAACGCTTCGTAATAATTGTGCGCACATTTGTACCAAAAATAACAAACTTACAGTCAGTATCGGTAGGTACTGTAAGTTTATTATTTGCACTAACATTTTTTATTTATTTATTTAAGCTTAACAAAAGCCAACTTAATTACAAATTTTACACCATATTATAAGTTGCGAGTTAATTGGGCCAAAAGAGTTAACTGCGGTTACAATACTAAATTTTTATAATATTAGCCTTGACAGCGAAATAATTATGTTTTCTTACAACTATTTTTACAAGTTCATTTTAAATTAAACCTTTTTGCAATGCATTAAGTCCAAGTGTTTACATTGTATTGCTTGCACCTAATCCACTTTCGCAACAAACAAATTCCACCATCTTTTTTCTTCCAATTAAGAAATATTGATAAGTGAACAGCGATTGCCTTTCCAGTATTAATGGGCAATATTCTTAAATTGTTAATTTGTCGCCCGGGGCGATAATTAAATTATCCACTAACTTGTGATTTGTTGGAAGCAAAAAGTTTCATTTCCCTTTTTTAGGGGCCCGGAAGAGTAACTAAGTTTATCATCGAGATTTTTACATTTTCACACTTCTGACCAAGGGAACATTTTATTGTCTCTATTTAATTAACTTATTTTTTTTTATTTTAGGGTTCCGTACCCAAAGGGTAAAAATGGGACCCTGTTACTCAGACTTCGCTGTTTGTCTGTCCGTCTGTCACCAGGCTGTATCTCGAGAACCGTAATAGCTAGAAAATTGAAATTTTCACAGATTATTTATTTTTTTGCCGCTGTAACGTATTTGTTACTAAATACAATATAACTAGTATTTGTTACTAAAGACAATATAAAACAAATTGTTTAAGGGGGGCATTCCCATACAACAAACGTGATTTTTTTCTGTTTTTTTGCTCGATTGCTCAACATTCAGTACCCTTTTCTAACCGTTGCTATCGCGACACAGTACCTCTTAACCTACTTCAAACACTTCCACAGAATCCTCCTTCCAAGCAATTGAAACACCTGACATACGGAACCCACACGAATATTCACCACGCATGTTACGTTTCTTCATCACATCGGACGCTGTTTAAACAAGTTTTTCTCGTAAGACACTTTCTAATTGTTCTTTCCACGTTAGCTCGTCAACGATTCTAACTGAAAGCGATCACTGTTTACTTTCTTGTTTGTCACGAATTCGTAAGTCACCTAGGCTGAGTGTAGTGTTATCTAGACCAGTTTTTGTGACAAATAGTTAACTTGAGGCGTGTTTTCTTTGCCCGTATAAATACTGAGTTTGGATGTTTTTAATTGGTTTGTGTTTGCCTAAAGGACATGAACATACAGAGAACACGTCTACCGACTGATTTATTAATGCTGAAGTTAATTAGATGGGACAGTGCCGAAGTTTTTTCAAGCACTCACTCAGCTTAGTAACAGCAAACATATGTTGGAAAACTAATAGATACTAAGTGGCTTTACATACGTGAAGTTATCTACACTAAGCAGTGAACGAAAAAATATGGAAACATTCCTGTCATACTAAATTAATTTGAATCGGCACCAAAACACACAAATGCAAAGCACACAAGCAATAGATACATAATACAGTAAAAACAGTAGTAGTACAGTAAATAGTCTTAAAAAAAAATTAAAGGCTAATGCGTTTAGGTCGATAAATAGACAGTTAGTTACGCCATTTTATAGAACAGTATGCGTAACCCCACACTAGCGTTCTTTGAGCGTCGACGCCCACGCAACGCCGACGCGACGCCGACGCAACGTCGACGCAACGTCGAGGCGACGCCGACGCAACGCTTGCGCAGCGGCGCGGTCGAAATAACGAACGCCAGGACTGCGCTCCACAGGCGCCGCGCCGGCTCGACGCCTGCGCAGCGTTTATAGCGTTGCGTCGACGCTGAGCGGGCGCCGCGTCGACGCAACGCCCAACCAACGCTAGTGTCGGGAGGTCGCCGGCAAGACGCTGACGCTCGAAAGACGCTAGTGTGGGGTCCCTCTATGGAATAAGCGCTGTAATTGATCCGCGCTTCTGACTTGCTGTGTCCTTGGAAACGGTATGTGTACCGTCGCTAGCTCACTTTTGTGCCTTACTCCACGCTCTCTGTGCCTTACTCTTCGTGGTGCTATTTTCAAGCGTTAGAAATGCTTCTATGCTTTTTTCGTTCACTGATATCAATAAATTTCACCCACAACAAGTTCTATCATTCAATTATTACAAATTGCTCTATTTACAATAACCAATTCGCTCGAAAGTGAGAACGCAGCGAAAACGAAACGTGTCATAACAATAATCCTTCATGAATAAACAGGCTAGAGTGACCACGCTGTTCAATTTGTCGGGACATAGTTGCTATGTTACACGCTAGTATTAACTATCTACCTGGGCATTCAGCGGGCGACGACCTGAGCGGGTTAAGGCCGAAATGTACTGAAAGAGGATCGGTGCAGGCGCTATGTCGCGTAAAAATGTGAGTGGACGAAAATGAGCTAAATTCGCTGCTTGTTCACGTTAAAGGTAAAATGTAGACAGCATACGTAAACTAGCATACACAAAATTCTTCAAATTATTTTTTGTTATATAAACTGGGCTTAACAACGCAGTCATAATATCTATCTACGCAGAAATGGAAACGACCGGTTTATATTAAAGCTATTTTACTTTTTTTGTTTGATTTTTTCAGTGTAAGTATATCGAGTTAGACTGCTAAGGACAGTTTTTGAGTTAGGTCACTTTTATACTATGGCTGCGTATAACATGTAGCTAGATCCAAATAGAATTAACTTTGAAAACACGTTTTTCAGAAAAAAACTAAAATCTTGTGACCGTATTCCAAAGTAATGGTAGAGAGTTCCGTATAGATTTTTTACTTTTTAAATGTAGATATTACAGGAATTTTACGGGGTAATTTTTTGACGGCAACTGTTGATATCTCTAAAGAATCTAAAGATCGACAGTGTGGCTTTATAAACTTATTTAAATCGTCATTCAGCATCTAAACAGAGTATCAAACACCTACATTAAAATATGTTTGATGTTATAACGAATGCTTGCAATCTACGAAACTGTTCAGATTGCACATTCACAACGCAAAAGTTAGTAAGAAAACTAGCTATCTCTCTACATAAATCTTCTTAACATCATGCTCAGCAAAAGTTGCAAGTCAAGGTACTCGTAGCAACAGATAGCACAGCTATCTAAGGAACCCAAACTTGTTTGCACGTGAAAATTTCAGTCGTCCAGAACACTCGACACTTGCGAACTTCAGCCAGTCAGAATCGAGAATGTAATTTAAGCCCGCCAGGACTGGGGAAATTAACGAACGACACACCTCCAGCCATTCTGCAGATATTTATGAACTTTCCGCTCAGCGAGTTTAAATTTTAGTTGACATTTTGGATGATGAAACATCGGGTTTAGGTATGAAGAGTTTTGTGCCTTGACCTCTCAATGCTTTCGAATTTAATCTTATATATAAAAATGAATCGCTGTTCGTTAGTCTCGCTAAAACTCGAGAACATCTAGACCGATTTGGCTAATCTTGGTTCTGAAATAATTGTGGAGGTCCAGGGAAGGTTTAAAAGGTTAGAAACTAAAAAAATAGGCGTTACGAAGTTCGCCGGGACAGCTAGTTTTATTATAAAAGTATGTAAACAAGCTTAACTCCTAAATATAGCCAAACGTCAAGGATTTTGTTCTATCTATAAGTCTAATGACGGTTTCAATATTTGAAAAACGTTCCGTTTAGTTACGGATACTAATAAATAATACGAGGCGTAAGCTAAAACCGTTCCAGACTCGTTAGTCAGCTGGAGAAAAACGAACTGTCATTTTTGACACATTACGAAAATACGAAAGAGTAAAATATTGAAACCGGGCATAGGTCGATATGACTATAAGGCCAATCTATACAAACAATTTTTAGCTTAACAATCTCACTAAACTAATAAACTTTTACAATCAATACTTGGATTATTATCAAAAACATAGGAATTTCCGAACTATACAGTAATGATGTCAGAAGAGTGAACACATGAAATCATGGTTGGCAATGAAAAATAAATCAATGTACTAAGATAGAAATCAAATACCAGTAACGAACATAATTTTGCTAATTTATAATTTATGCCTCCGTCAACCAGCCGATACTAAAATTAATTAGGGATGCAAACATCGATATTTATGAAAATCGATATTTATTTAATATTACTAACATTTGGTATGAAAATTTAGACTTTAGTCTTTATTGTAATTAAATTCAATTAAAATTAATGCAATGGTTTTTAGTTGAGTTTTGGAATTTTTAGGTATAGTTTGACACACTGGATACATATTAACGTAAATATTTTCCTGTGAATAAATCAAATTGATGTCATTGTAAGCCAGCTTCTTTAGCTTCTTCAGAGATAGGTTCAATGAAATGTGCCCCTGGTATTTTCCTCACCATTTTAAAAGGAAATGGTAAGCAAAATACCATTAAATTATCCAAAAATATGTTATAATATTTTGCAACGATCTTTTCACTACATATAATACATTACGTTTTTGATGTTTATCTCATTCCGAATATAAACCTTTCGACGATTTTTTCTCCCAACATCCCTATTCGCATCGCAAATTGCCAGACGCTTGCGTCTTCAACGACTTGAATAATTCTGCAAGTCTTATAGACATGTGCGAAGTTTTCGACGCCAACGCGCGAATTGTTTATTTTGAACATCTTACATTACGTTTACGACACGTACCCGGTAACATAACCAGTTCTGTGACAAATGGAATTTCGTATCATATTGGATACTTTTGTTGAAGGATGGTAATAATATTAATAACTTTTTTTATTTTAAACACAAATAAATTATAATGTAATCTAGGCCAGTATGGACTAAATAATAGAGATAACAAACATAAATGAATCGGTAATCAGAATTTACTTTCATGAACACTAGAATGTACGGTCTGACATTTTGTTAGAGGGTAAAGGACAATAATGAAAGAAAATTTTGAATGAAATTATATTAACAGAAGATATACATTTCTTGTATGATTGTTATGTTATTAATGTAGTAGCAAATATGAAACTAAATAAACCTGCAAATCATTATATCTATCATTGTTATTTTATAATTTAAGAAAAGGCTGACCTATCCAAACCATATGTTAAGGCTTTGTTCGGACTGTTTAGTAGATGGTTAACGTGAAATTACACGTTTTGAATTTTGTATGTGAAGTTGGCACAAAACTTTTCGAGCGGTTCTTAATTTATCAAATTTTTAGTACAAATGTATATGCGTGCGAAGTCGCAGTCAGCCACTTATAAGTTAAAGATACTAGAATCGCAGATTAAATGGAAATGGCATAAGCACTCGAATATGTTAATCGCAATATCTCAAGTTAAATTCATAGGAATCGATAAACATTTACCCAAATTTGTATTAAGAAATAAAACCATACAATAGTAATTAAGACTGTCAGCGAAAACAAAAGAATACGCCCAGTTTGGGCAAAAAAATCTCACTGTAGTTAGAAATCACAACAGGTCAGGTAATACAGATTAGAGGAAGAAGACATTATTCATATATCAATGTCATGAGGAAACCATAAGTTAACATTTGAGTCTTTCAAAACCTTAAAAATAATTGATAGTAACTAATTCTCTTTAGTTACCGAGTATCAAATTTAGCACAGGGCCGGCAGACTATGAAGATACATCGTTGCGTGTAGTTCAGTGCGAGCAGTGATATTAAATAACTTTGCATAAATTAACCGCAAGGTTTTAATTTTTTCGTAGCAATATATCACACGCGATCCTGTTCTCTTTAATCTCGAATTGCGATCTGTAGAAAATCGAGTCATGTTATTTGTGAGTCATAAAAATGAACGAGACGAGTCAAGATACATTTTGGTAAAACTACTAAATACTTAATAATTTTTATATATAACTATTTGCGTATGTAACTGCTTGTAAAATTATTCCTTATAGCAACTGAAACAAAGATTTCTACGTTACCAATATGTGAAACTTATTTTGTACATTAAAAACTTCTGAATTTTAGTTATCTTGTGACAACACAGTCATGTTCTTTATAAAACGATTAAACCTTATGTAAATAGCAATAAGCGTGAGAATCATAGATAGTAAGTAATTGACAATGAATACGAGCCAACTGTTGGTAGCTCAGGTCTATGCATAGGAAAGCAAAGTGTTAAGAACCAAGAAAGACCGAAGTGACAATCGCAATAGGATTGAATCCGCAAGGGTTTTTGACTCTTCCACAACTGCCAAGAGTTGGTCACCGAGGGGGTTTTAGTCGGTGCGAGCCCAACACACCACTCTCTGTTTCCCACAAAGAATAACGGCGCGGTAGGCATTACCTCCTCTCTCTTACTAGAGACATCAAAACATCCATTCATCCTTGCATCATTATCTGCGGATTTTTTCAGTTTTGCCCATTTTTCTACGTGGTAAGTCCCATCCTTATCCAATCCCATGGAAGCCCTCCCGATGCTCGGGGACACTTTTACTCGCATTCCTAATACGTGCCTGCGCCCGCGCAGTGAAACCGCGCGTTACCGGCATACCAAACCCCGTGATTAATAGGCGGCGCTACACTACCAGCATTTTGAGGGCCGGAAGGATTTATCGCGTATTTTATTGTTCTTAGATTAGATCAGAGTCTTTTATTAACAGTGCCAACGACCGATGTGCGATGGTAAATAAGAAAACTGATGAAAATCGGTTAGTCGGTTGCTGCAACGGGGTACAATCAACATGATTATTTCGAATACACCTCAATACCTTAGATAGATAGATAGATACACTTTATTGCACAGAAAAATTTACAGAAATTGGCTTTACAGACATAATTAAGTACAATTTAGGCGGTCTTATTGCTAGAAAGCAATCTCTTCCAGACCACCTTTAGGTAGAGGAAAAAGTAGATATGGAGAAACGGGTGCGCCCGTGCAAAATATTGATTGAGGAAAACAAAAATAAATAAATAACCGGAAATATAAATAACATAATAGAAAATAGAAATAGAAATAGAAAAATATTTATTCAGTGTAAGTATAAAATTAGTAACATGAGAAATAAAAAAAAAAGAACAATAGGTACAAAACACTGAAAAGGAACATACTCAGCATGTGTCGGGAGGCGAGGACTTCCCGCCGCTGGTCTTCCGTATGTGCCTAGAGAGTGAGCACTACTGCACGCAGGCAGCATTCAGTCTTTTACTCAAACCAAAATTATAAATATTGAAAGAAAGAAAGAAAGAAAGAAAGAAAGAAACATTTATTACGTGCAGAAATCACAACACAGCCAAATGAGTAAACATAACAATAACAGTAAAGGGATGGACACAAAACAGAAAAAAGAAAATAACAGAAAACATTAAAAGGAAAATGAAAAATGAGCGTTCTCCTCGTCAACCAGGCGATGCAGACAATGGCAAGTCGTGATGTCCACAATAAAAGGGCCTCACTCAGCATAAGTCATGGCCGACGTCGCAGGCCATGACGCTGGTTTTCAGTGGACCCTGCCGAGTGATATACCACGGACGCCGGCGACGTTACACAGTGTCATAAACCTACTTAAATATGATTAAAAATAAACAATAAATAATCGTATATTTATATTATAAAACATTAAGATACACAAACATAAGATGATCGTGGGTGGTTTCAATATTGTAAAAAACACAACAGTATGTGGGTAGGTGTGTTCAATTGCCGCGCGTGCCTGACAACCCTTCATCCAGTCGCCGTCGTTAGTTCAATTTACGGTGAATACTTAAAAAATTACAAATCAGTCAACTTCAATGTCGGTAAATACTATGAGTGTACAAATAAGATATCAATTGTAATGTCAAATAATGCAATTATTGAGCTTGTCTGCAAATTAAATAATAAAATCGGCCACTTGAAGATATTAATGATAAATAATTGAATAATAAAAGAATAATAATAATAAAAAAATAAAAAATTGGTCGTTTATATCTGCAAACTAAAGTCACAAGTGCGACGATCCCCGTGCCTGCGTGTCTGGACACAAGAGGTATGTAGGGGTATGTAGGGTATATGATAAATACATAAAAAATAAAACTCAAATAAATAAAAAATACATATATAAATAAATATCAATAAATATATACAAATCCATAAAGTATTCACGGTTATCACATTATATTGTGACATACCTTGTCACATTAAATATACAGTTAGCCTAATACTGATACTGACTATACAGTTAATTATCAAGAGGGGAATTCGTGAAGAAAGCATTGATGTGAAGTAATGCCGGCAGTTGGGACTTTGACAAACCAAATGATATTGGAGTATTTAAAATACTTACTGTCGAGCGACTGCCTTACTGTATACCTCTACAAAGTATTAGACAAGTAACATAACCTTATTAAAGTGATCAGAATATTAAGCAAATAAAAACAGCAAAACAAATTAATTAGCTTGCCGTATATTTCGTTTCTCCCAAATTTAGGGAATTAGATGCGCATGCGCGGTATTTAAAAAAAAACCTTGCACGCGAAAGCCTTCCTCAAAAATCCTTTATCTAGTGAATTTGTGATTCCTCGAGAATAACACGGCAGGTACCTCATTCCACAGCTGTAGGGCTTGTGGGAGGAAATTCCTCTAAAACAACATTGTACCCGACCATTTAAGTTCCACATTTTGAGGATAAACCACCTACTGCGTGAAACCTTTGGCATTATTTAAAACCGACTTACTTCTCAATTATTATAAACCCGATTTTTTTGTGGATGGAAGATGAAGTGTTTAAATTTCACTCCCAAATTCCATTGATCTATCGTGACCTATCTGTATTTCTTCAACCGACTACGAGTCGTTAATACAGTTCCATAATTTACTTTCCATACCAGCTGTCATCAGTCGTCTTTTTAGCTTACGCATCGTATAATTTATTACTATCCGTAAGTAGAACGGATTGTTTTTCAAATACTGGAACATGGTATGAATTGATTTGGATGAAATTTGGTAGACAGGTAAGTTTACCTATGTCTTGCCTCGTCAGATACTCACAAAAATACAAAAGATAAAGATTTATTGAATAGTTTTCTATCTAAAATAGCGGTCCCGCCCGGCGAACTCTGTTTCGCCTTAGAGGATTTTCCCGCTTTTCTGTTGATTTTTTTCCTGAAATTGCTGTAAACCTCACCGAGCCCGAGACCTTTACAACGAATGCAAACCCGTGGAAATCGGTTCGTGCGTTCTGGAGTTATTGCGTCAGGAAGGAAAACCCGACTTTGATATAGTAGATTAGTTGACATACAAAATATTCTACCCAATGACGAAAGCAGTGATAATATAGAGATACATACGTTCTTGAACTTAATTCCGTAATTCCATCAAAGAGGATTAATATTGTACTCTATTTACACGGTATTGTTTACCAAGAAACGGAAGGGATCAGGATTATTCCCTTCAATATACGGTCGGTAGCACGCCTTTACTTACAGCCTTTATATCAAGGACATAGGAACTAAAATTGAACTACAAGTGTTTACTTTAATGTGCTGTTAATCATACTTCGATTAATATTATATAACAATTGGGAGATGATTGCTTTTATATTATTTAGATATAAGCCGGCGTTTTCATTGCTAATTATCCTGCTATAAAATGTATTAATCTTCAAACCTGAATAAGCATTCCGTTCTCTGAAAATAAAGTCGTGAAATAGATAGATAGATAGATAGGTTTTACAGATCGATTATAGTACAATTTAGGCGGTCTAAATCTGTTGAACGCCATTGACATAAGTTAAAAAGTTAAATAAGCCGTCAAAACTTTTAGTGAAAAAGACAGTCGTTACTTTTTTTGTTTGATCAGTAATTGACATCGATTGGGCTTCCTGATGAAACAATTGTGACAAACAAATCTGACTTCACATCAATTTTTCTGCGATAGGTGCGTTTATCAGATCGCGGTTTTCATATTATAGTTGGTCCCATCCAACCAAAAATCAAAAGAATGATCAAAATCAGTTTACGGGCGCACGAAGTTATCCAAGAATAGGTATATAAAAATATTATGATTTATCCCACTAATACTACTAATCCCACTAATGACAAGAACGCAGAACTATTAAACGTTAGAAGCGGATTCAGAGACAAAGCCTAGTTTCCGAATTCTATTTGAACTGGAACACTGGCAAAACATAGACTTTCCGTGTCTGGATAGTGTGCGACGTTTATGGATAAAGGGCGCTTGCGACTGGTTTACAATAGCATTTCGTCGACCCGCGTGCAAGATTTTTCCGTAAGTTCAAATTTGGATTGAAATAATATGAAATATTGCAAGGCACTCGCGGCAACGTATTGTTTCTATGGTCTTATCCACAACCAGATCTGCGTAAATGCAAAATTTATCTATGTACGCAAAATTATTTGTATTTTTAGATTGAGAAATACGAGGAATGAATAGAAATCGGACGAGAATTTCCTCACAGCTGTCTCATTTTCTGAACTTTAAGAAAGAGATAAGCCAAATTAGTCCGTAGAGCGCCTAATCAGAGGACCGTCCTCTATTTTAGGACCTCTTGTTACCCTCCATTAGCCCCACTTAACTTAAACGACGATTTTCGTTTCTTTTCAAACAGATTCGTCATTATTTTACCGTAATGTTTTCGTTTGTAAGTAAGCCTTTATTTAGTAGCTTGCGTCTTCATGTTTATTTGTATCGTTGATAAATGCAATTCTTTTTTTCTTAATGTGTGTGTTTACAAGACAAGCGCGGAAGATCCCAGGTTCGATTCTCACTTAGGTCAATTTGGGATACACATTTCCTAAATTGTTTTGACTCTGGGCTGGGTTGCAACCCCCTGGGCGATTTGGTTCTCATCATAAATGAGAAATATTTTTTAATATGAAAACGGAAATTATGAACATACGGTGAAAAAGATTGCCAAGTTACATGGGGTTAGGTCACCTCATATATCTTTGAAAATATTTAGTAGCAGTTTTCTTTTTGGGAGGTTTGTATGGCCATAATGATTAATTTTTCGAGCGTTCCTAATCTATTTTGTCACCCTCAATGAGTAGATTTACGTCATGTCACGTTCAAAGACCGTAACATACTATTAAAATACCTTTGTACAGTAAAAAGCACAACCGACTAAAGACTACGAACACTGTAACACCCGTATTGCGTTGACTTAAGAACTAACATCGAACATAAACCGTGATGTGATGTAGTACGTAACAAATTTGCTTATAGTGCCAATTCTAAATAAAATCCTGTAAAATTAACACTGAAAAATCAACCTTAAACAGCAACCAGAAACTATTTAACTAACCAAAAGTCAGTACCCTGCTTCCCCAATTTACCTCTATTAATTAAAACCAAACGTCACCTCATTACCATTCAGCTCACGTGACTCCACAGGCGATAATTAACGAGCCCACATAGATGGTCAGCCAGGGATACAGCCGGGTCCGATGTTCTATATACCTAACTACTTAGTAGGGTCGGCTCATACTTTCGGTTTTGCCGCAAATCGGTCAAGAACTATGATACGAGATGATTATGTAGAAGTTATAGGTGTAGGTAGTCAGAATTTTTAGTTGCTTTTTATGCCGATAGGAGTGCAACTAAAATTTTATCTCGCTCATTACAAGTGAGAAAATCGATATATATAATTTTGTCACTTTGTCCAATACAATTTTAGTTTTGCTAGGAATTCTTTGTTTGCTGTTGACTGGTTGCAAATACGAGTGCGGTGTGCTGTCAGCCAATCAACGGTATTGAACTTTTGTCGTCTCGAGAAATTTTATGTATTGGGCATGCTATTAGTGCTGGTTATATTAAGGGAACTGTTTAGTTTTGCCGAGGTTTAATGCAACAAAGTAATGCGAGCAGCAATTAATGGATCTAGCCAAATGGCTGTTGTACTTTCATATCGTTTCGGCTAGTTCCAAATCTATGCGTGTGACATTAAAGACCACGTGACTTCTCTAAGTGAAATGTCAATCCCATACTGTTATGTCAATACTGTCATATGTTAATTCGAGAACTGTTTTTTAACATTGGTTAGGCAACCAGGTTCTAGCTGTCATTTTATAAATATTACTCTAGCCTATCGGTTTCGGTTCAAAGAATACCTACGAACTCTACCCATTGTTACAAGTTCTTTTGGGAACTAATGCGTACACGCCACACGATGAATAGATGATCTCATACTTGGAGTCCATTAACAGACCTATTTGTTTGAAAATAATAATCAAACATGCTTTGGTGAGACCGCAACCACAGTATCAAATGAACGCAGTTTTGGAGTTAGGAACATATTGCCTAAATTGCTCACACACACCCAACGAAACAAATTGTACTCAACTTTCTACCAACGAGAGTTCTTCTCGTATTATTTCTAGTTTTATTAGGTGGTTTACAGATTTATTACCAAAATGTTATGAAAAAAGATTCCATACTTTCTAGACAAATAGTAGGTCATGCGCCTGACCTCACTCCGGTCTTCACAGCACTTGTTTGATGTATGAACATTCAAGCATTGTCAAAAAGTTCTAAGTAAAATGTGGATCGGAAGGAATAAAGCTAACATCAAATCGATTCCTAAATGAAAAGTAAGTCTACGTTTTGTCTCTTTTCAAACATTTAAATAGACAAAGCTTACGAATTCGAATTAATTTCTGACGTTTTAGGACGATTTTGATGATCTTATAGTATACTTGCTGAAGCCCGCTACTTCGTCCATGATATTTCGGGATAAAGTGTATCCTTTATGTTAATTTAGTACCTATCCTTATCTATCTTTCTACCAAATTTATACTACTTACACCTATATCTAGTCAGCAATTTTGCATCAATCAGTAACAAATTATACATTAAGACATGCTTACAAACTTTCGCGTTTATAATATTATATGAGTAGGACTGGCTGATACCTCTTCGGTAGAGTAATACAGGATAAAGATGACGAAAGATATCTTACATATTAATATACTATATTATCTACCTATATACCAAATTTAATCTAAATCCAATCAGTAGTTTACGCGTGACAAAGCAACAAACATACATTTTCTTTGCTATAAACCTCACGGAGCCCGAGACCTTTCCAACAAATACAAAACCGTGGAAATCGGTTCGTGCGTTCTGGAGTTATAGCGTCAGGAAGGAAAACCCGTCTTATTTTTATATAGTAGATTGAAATTTTCGCGTTCATTATTTTATTAGTATTATTTAATCAGTTCCGCAACGCTATATGTTCTCGCATGTGGTACGGTAAATCTAATAAAGTTAGTATCATATAATAAATAACGACATGCTGTACTCATTATCGGAACCATAATTAGGGCATAACGACTGGAGGGGCATTAATTTACAGATCGGCTACTGATTAACACATTCCGAAATCACACAACAGCTGCACATACATTGTAACTATTATAATTAGTGCATTTTTAATATACTTCGCATACATACAAAATCACGTCAGACACGCTTTGCATTTTACATCGGCTTTATGTCGTACACATAAGATTTAATATTGAACAGTAACTGTTTATCATGACGTGCTGTTGACCATAAATACGAAGAGCACATAAAACTTTATATATTTCCAATAATTCATTATTAAAAACTAGCGGCCCGTCAGGGCTTCACACGCGTGCGATCACGGTAAATTTGCAACTTAACAAACAAGTAAAACTATTTGGTTCACTATATCTGCTTCTTCTTCTTTCTGCACTTTTGCGCGTACATACATTTCGACGATTCGAATTTATTTACATAGATTAAGCAAGCAAAGCAAAGTGAGTAAGGCTAAACAAACTTAGGTAGTTCCGCAAATCGCCATTTGAAGATCAAATTCGTTCATTCGTTCATATAACAGACAGTTTTTAATTCAGATTTCTGAAATCTGAACTTTGATATTTTAAACAGAGCACAATATAGTTGTGTCCATTGTGTCTCGTGCGTCACTTATCAGTAAATATTTGAATGTAATAATGATAACTTTTAGAATAAGTCGTTACTGTACTTTATTCTTTAATAACAATTGAAAAAACCTTATTTGTAAAAACAAAAAAGCGTTTCAAACCTCTTAATTATTACATTGTCTTAAGATCACATCGTGTCACTTTATCAACCGAGGTAAGAGTAAAGAGTCTACAAGTATCCGAATGCCATCTTCAAACATACAAGTATGCACCGTTTAAAAAACATCAAACGCAGAAAAGACAATCAGAAACTGTATCGACAGACAGACCGTACATTTCCGGAACGATAACGCATCACGATATCGACCCCCATTCTCCCCGTTAAGACGGATTTACACCATACGATTAAGCCCCTTTGCAAACGTCGTAGCGTAAGCGTATCGTGCGTGCGTTTTTTTAATGTCCAATTGCATCGCTATGATTCTATGTAATTAGAACTTGTGTCACAGAAAAATCTGTACTCGACTCGTAGTCAGTTGGAGAATAAAAAGTAAGTTTAAAAACTAAAACCCGACTACTAAAAAAAGTATGAAATAAGAAAATATTCTGGTCAAAAATGGTTATGTGGGTACCTAATTACTGACAAACTATACTTTATCTTTCGTTAATTAAAACTAATTTTGCACGTAGATGCTTGGTGTGTTTAATACATCCAGAATTCTCAAGAAAGCCGTGGTCGTATGCTATGCCCTAAGAAGTTAAAGCTCGTTTAATTGACATGTTGTAATGAATTTTGTATTGATAGAGTAAGTAGTAGTTATATATTTTTGAAACCAGCTAATCAAGCCCTTTCATTTGATACCAAACACGATATCATTAAAAAATATTTATTTTTAACGTCATGACTTTTAGTCCTCTAGAGGGCGCCACATTCAGTTTATCGTGACGTCACATATCCTATAACCAGCGGATGATTGAGACGCTTCTAATGATACCTCATTTGTCAATTTTTGTCGAGTGGTTTTGAAGCTACAATGTATTATCTGAACATAGATACATACATACATACCGGTCAAAATCATAACCCTCCTTTTCGCTTCGCCGTAGTCGGGTAAAACCGATCATCATTCTGTCCGATCGAAACTGTCATTTTTGACACATTACGATTCGTAAAATGTTAGAACCGGGCATTAGTGGTTACATTATCTACCCACCAGCGGCGGAACAAGCCTCAAATCGTAATCCCGCAATTTGGAATTTTTTTATCTAAGTATTTTTTATTAATTTAGCCAATCAAAAAATATTCACATATATATATTTTTAATAACTTTTCAACAAACTTAAAACCCCTGGTATTTTTAACAGACTTCAAAAAAACTTTTATGACGCGGATAATTGACCCAGTCCGCTACTCAATCCTTACATTTTTCTTGACGATTGACATACACTCTCTAATTATTGAATCGTATAAATCCGTTGCGCGTCCGCAGAGCGTGCCTAACGCCCCAATGTCACGACATCGGACAGGTGTCACGTGCTCCATTCGACTGTTACCTCATTCTGGTTACGATTGATTTCATCGAGAAGTTGCGATCTATTCGATAGTATCAATCTGGATACAGTAGTATTCGAACCTTCGTATATTTTTTACAAAGTTTCGATACTGTTGATTGGCTAATAGCACACGCACTCGTATTTTCAGCCATCAGCAGCTGACGCACTGACTTCAATCGATTTTGACGTTTGTTAAGAACGCGATTAAATTTTGTCGCGTGGCGCATGCTAGGCCTGATAGAGAAGGTGCTTAAACCGAGCGTTACAATGCATGCAATCTGTAATGATACGTATAGACAGATACATATATCCTTCACTGTCCAATCTATACGCTTATGGAATTCTTTACCTTTATCTATCAGATTATCTGAGACCCTTCCCATTTTCAAAGCCAGGGTTAAATCGTACTTCCTCTCACTTGAATAATGTTAGTTCATGTCCTCTATCCATAATTTCAGCTGGGCATGATGGTTGTTAGTAAGTTTCAAACATTTATCCTACTTATTAACATATCATTATTATTACTATTATTTTTTTTTTTATTCTAAATACTTTACTTGATTTTAATTTTATAAGCATGTTTATTTGTATATATATATAATGTTATATATCTATGAGTTTATGTATGTTTATCATGATATACAATTGATATAATTCTAAAATAAAACTGTATTTATGTTGCACGACCGTACCCATTTCTCGCCATCTACTATTTCCTTTACCTTAAGGTTGTCTGGAAGAGATCGCTTTCTAGCGATAAGACCGCCTAAATTGTACTTTAATCAATCTGTAAAACCTATTTCTGTAAAGATTTTGTGCAGTAAAGTATATCTATCTATCTATCTATCTATCATCTATCTATCTATATGTATAGTAGAATATGTAACAATGTTCTTTATTACATACTTTGATGGCGCAATGACCCATCGCTTTATTGCACGCGTACTAACTCCGTTCTTTTCAAATTGTCCACCGATATTCGCTCCTATTGGTGATGTTATATAGCTTTAATAACTGTATATGTAATGAAACTCAAACTTGTATCTACTACTACTTTTTCCTCTGATATTTTTAAGTTGTCTGGAAAACTCTTACTAACTGCCTCAATTTGTACTAATATTATAAAGCTGAAAGGTTTACTGGTTTGAACGCGCTAATCTCCGCAAGTATTGTTTCAAATTGAAAATATTTTTTTGTTGAATTAATGTATTTAACGAGGAAGGCTTTAGGATAGATAACATTACCCTGTGACCAATAAAAACGCCGACTTAGTGCATAATGTCGAAAAATCGGAAATAGTACATTGCGAGAAGTCGCTAGTGAGGTATATGCCTAGGTATTCCTAGGGACTGTACAAACATTTTTGAGAGGTTCTACCTATTTTTTAATAACAACTTGATTTCTTTACAAATAAATAAACTATGAAGTCCTTCAAGGATATATTTTAAGGTGTGTTGCCCCCTCGCAATACGCGACCATTAAAAACTACGGTAACCGCATACCATCTGGCGACCTGTAATTTTTTGCCAACAACATTGTTTAAAAACTAACCACAACCATTTTTGTTACTATATATTGGAGAAGATGATGCTCATAATATTCATTTTTAGCCCCCGACGAGAGGCATTGTAAGTTTGACGTCGATGTCTGTCTGTCTGTCGTGGTATCGTAACTCTAAAACGAATGATTCAATTTCGACGCAGTTTTTTTCACTTGAAAACCAGTTTCCTTGCGATTGAGTTTAGCTATTTTTGGTGATATCAGTCCAGCAGTGTAATGGCATCAGGTTTTTAAAAAAAAAAGAAATATTACTCGTTCATCAAGGGTTGTTCCTGAAACTAAGTACATAAATATTGTTTTTGCTAATATTTAATATTTAATTATTTTTGATATCATTCGACTTTATTGTTGCAGAAAATATTAAAAAAGAAATGTGTTTATTTAATGCTTGAACTCCAGACACAATAAAAATTTAAAAGCGTCTTGATATTTTCCATTTAAACTTAACTAACTTCTAGTAAGCCGTCTTTTTAAAATATCTCGTCGCGAAGTTCCAATAAAGCCTTGAGGCAAACACAGCTTTTATGAAAATCCAACGATACCTTTTAAAACGCATTTTCCTTGTCAATATGCGATTACACACAAAGAAAAGTTAAAGACAGAAGGGGCGTTCAATTAAAAAAGAAATACCTACTTTTCTAGGCATAATGTTATGACCTCATTTGAGATGGGAAGGCAAAAGCTTTCCATTCAGATGTGCCGTAATTGTAATGAGAATAATGAGTGGACTGTCAGAATGAACAACGGACGCTGGGAATACCTCTTTTGTAAAGGAGCGTTCTTTGTATTTTAAAACTTATGAAAATACAGGTAATGAATGAAATCTCTAGCGTAATATAAATAGCGAGTCTGCTAAAATTTACGTTACATTATTTATAGCAAGTCAAAGTACAAAACAACCACCTGAGAATATCGATCATTGTGCGAAATGGAGTACTCTACAGCAAAGGTTACTGATTTTTAGATTAAGCTTTTTGAAGACATCAATGTCATCATTTCTGCCGAAGGATGTCTACTGTTGAATATCCCCCCCCCCCCCTCTTTTTATAGACTTTTGCGTACCGTACCGCTGCCTTGGGGACAACAGCGACGTGTGTAGGACTCCCCGCTCCGAAGGAGCGAGAACTACCCTAACTAAACCCGCCACCTTCACATCGCTGAGTGACGGCGCCATGGGAAAATGGGAGACCCATAACAACCATAGAACATAGTCTCCTAAGATTTCATTAGCTGTATACCATTTGCATTCATTAACCACCATCGCAATCGTTTGCTTAATTTAATTAGTACGTTCAAATGGAAGAACCTACCATCACCATCAATCCCAGAAATTATGATACATCGGCAAATTTAAATCAACTCAAGTTTTAAGTACTTTGTAAACAATATTTTTGCAAAATAACTACACATAGGGAAAGGTGCAAAAATACCTCACAAAACCGTAACTTTCATTTACTCTGACGCCCACACAATCCTTTCGATTTCCTCCACTCGTTCACTTGGTACGCACTTACTATTCATCGACTCTTCTGTTATTCCACGCCCCAGGTGTGTATTAAAAATAAACAGACGACAAGACTTCACTTTTAGGCAGTTCTCCCCATTGTATTTTTAACAGACTAAGATCAAAATTCGTAATGAGTTTCCCCGATATTCGAGTCTTGTTTGTTATCAGAGATTTCGTCTGATCGGAAGATAGATGGCACCGTGGCAGTTTTCCTATACAATCAAGTCTCCTTTGAAATAAATACTCATAAGAACTAATATCGAACAGCAAGTATTTACCTTGAAGTGCTGTCTTCCAGACCTCAATAGTAAATGTAATCTTTAAAAAAGAACTACATAATTGTCCCTGAATAGGACGAAGATAAAAAAATCTTAACCCAAAATCATTGAAGCGCGGGATGTTCTCAGAGAGAGCGTCCGCTTCTCAACACACGATTAGCCTTCCAGCCTTTTAAGATTAGGGTCACCAGAAACGTTACTTCAAAAACATTTAATCTGACCGATTCATTTAATTTGTTAATCTTGTATTTTTAGGATTAAACAAAATCACACCCACGGATCCCAGTCCGTTAATCATTTTGCTACTTGATATATTCTCCACTATTTTATTTCAAGATTCAGCGCGGCGGTCATTAAAATGCGAGAGGACTACGGTAAAATGGCTTTTTGTCGCTTTACATTTAAAGGAGAATGTATTATAGATATAAATATGAGCTTATCTCCATTGTTATTTCAATGTGGCCCCAGCTATGCAATCTTCCAGACCGTAGATATGTCAGTGAGGTGCTATCGGGATAAAAAATCTAGCAGGTGGTAGCACTAACGCCTAGGCTTAGCTGCAATATACTTGATTAATTTTATTTTCGATTGGCCTCCTAGATGAACATTCCACCTGCCATCTATCTGATTTAAAACACAAGTAACAGCTAGTACCTGCAAACATATTCCGCCTCCCAACTAGTGATTCCGAGACCGGCCTTTTTTGACTTGCTACGATTCTGACACACGTCCTTCGCATTTACCACTTTCATAAGTCTTCTCATGCAAACTCGTAGTCCGTACTACACATGCGTACAGTGTAGTGTCCGCACGTCAGTTTTTTATTACTATCTGTGGGATTATTTGTAAATGCAGCAAAGATCACGTTCGTATCTGACGACAGCCCTGTAGGTGTCTTTTTTGGGATCCGCAAATTAAGTATTAAAAGACTCGAGAAGCGGCTCGTGCCTTTACGAGGGTCGTCTAAAAGCATTTTTGGGTTGCCGCAAGACTGTAGAGGATTTTTGTGAGACTAACGGTATTTTGAGATCTGTGGTGTGTTCTGATGTATTGTTAACTCTAAACCTTTAACTACATGGGCTCAGATCAACCAACTTAACGTTTAAAGTAAGTTCCGAGTTGACGATGACGGTGAATTTTACTGTAAATTGTCAATTATTGAATAAATTAAGCTGGTGTAACAGAGCTTTAGGATCTTGCATGAACAGAGATATGAAGATTTTTCGTTTACTAGTAATGTATACCTATATTTCTTTAAAAAAATGCTATTATAAAAAGTTGCCTTTATTTATAATTTAGTATCTACAAGGTACTGGTTTAAAACTTTAAAAAAGAAAGTAGTCTTTATGATGTAACAATCGCAATAGAATACATTTACTATCAAACATGTAAGCTATTGTGATCCTTACTGGAAAAGTGGTAGGTACAACATTTGTCACGCATTAGATCAGAATGATATCAGAACTGGAGATGTTACCTTGATCTTTAAAGTTTACAATTTGAAAGTTATTTATAATCCTCGAACAAGGTAAAAAGAGTCATTCTAACGTGTTTGCCCTGTATTACCTTAACTATTATATTAGTAGATTTATTTATACAATATTTTTTAATTTATTTTATACTTCACATACATATTATTTTTTTATTTTCTCCACTAATGTGACAAACATGGCTCTACATCTTTGGTATATTTTTTGCAGTTTACTTTATAAATAAACATTAATAGTTGACAGCATCACAAAAAATGCTCTGATTCTGTGGTATTTAACTAAACCACTTGTGTTACATAATAACGATTTCACCACAACGCCCGTCCGGGAATTGAACCCGGAACCTAATAGATTACGGGACGCTTAAATCCGGTCCACTCGGCTTTCGGCTATGGATAATCGTCTACAATGCTAATTTCTATAAATGTACAAGTATGATCCTTATTACATAGGCTTTACGGCAGATTCCAGTATAATAATTTATTAAATGGATTTCATTTAGCAAACAAACGTTTTGTTACCACGTTGAAATTTATAGCAGCTAAGGAAACACTTAAAACCCAATAACAAAAGGACAGTATCCAGAGCAATGCAGTAAAATATAATTTTACGCATCAAATACTATGAACTGTTATGAGAAAACGCCAAGAAGCATGATAAAGGGACGATTAAAAAGGCCGCTATAGAAAATGATTCAACGGAACATACGCTCTAAGAGATTTGCGTTTAGTCTTTGGTTATTGAAAACTGGATGGGAAATTGATGACTGGATGCTGAGGATATTAAATGGACGGGAGAGTCGGGTAGTCACTTCAAGTATGAATTCTAATATTACTTTAAACTGTGTCGGTCTTCAGGCAATGTAGACACGCATATATGGAAAAATAGACATCTGTAGACTAATCCAAATGCGACTCGCAAGGGATTTATTTTAAAATGTTCCAATGAAGGTCTTTCGTTGGATTGCCATTTTTGAATATCCTTTTTCAGTATACAACTTTAGGGGATTACTTCATACATGGCGTCATATACTATATCATCAATCGACATATGATACAAAATTTTGTCAACACGTATGTAATTAATACTAATACTCAATCTATTTTTACTGCAGCTTTAGTCTACAAGGCGGTAACTTAAAATTTTTGCCTATTTCGACTGAAGTTCCTCAAATTGTAGCTCTTTGACAATGGGTATAATAAAAGGTATATAAAAAAACCACATCAACATTCACTGGTATATGAAAATAAATAGTTTTAATACCAGGTTAATACCAACTTTACTTTCAGAGATTTCGGATAACGATTCAGTTGTTGATTGGCAATATAGAAAAGTTTGTTATATTGACCCCACCAGGAATCACATCGGGAAAAAAGCGAATCATTAACTGCTAATTGTCTATAACGCATTTTTTTATAAATGTATAACTATACTCGCTATTACTTAGACTAAACCGCAGATCAAATTCCTATGAATAACAACTTTTACTTTCAAAGATTAGTTACAGAGATTCGGATCAGCTGGTTCCATCTGTCAAACCACTATTTAGAACTTTATCAGCAACAACCAAAACGAGTAGTATCTCCAATTGGCCTTCACATTCAAACCTGTCTAACCACAATACCGCACCTGATTACTGATAGCCTATGACATCTTAGCAGACAACGTGATTCCACAGAAATTACTACCCAGATAACGTTCCATGTCATTTTATTGCTAGCGAGTGTCACTTCGCGAAATTCCTGCTTTAATTTTTATTACAAGCGCGAGATTGTAAATTTTCACCGTTTGAAATGAGTTATTTCACGCGACATCTTCATGTGTGCTTTAAAATGGAATGGAATTCTTTTATTATCATTACTGCTGCGGCAAAATTGGATAAAGATAAGACCAAATTTTTTTGTGGGGGGAAATCCTGTTACACTGTACTGTAATCCAAGTCAGGTGAAGGCATGTGTGGGACTTTCCCGCAACTATGATTTGTATCTAATACGGTCATAAGCATACATTCTTAGAGCATTCAAGGGCCAGTACTTATCATTACAATGAACTTTTTTTTTCTGGGTCTTCTTTTCAATACAAAGTAATTCACACATAGTTTGACTGTACGCAATACCTTGAACAATTGATATTTCTTAATAATTTTGGCTGGTGCCAGTCGCCAGAAGAATAATATTAAAATTATTGTATCCGTCAACTGGCACCGCGGTTCCAGCACATTGTGGTTCCAGTCGCCGGAAGCCTCTAGTTTGGTGCTGCTACTGATTTCCTTGACTTATATCTTTTGGTTGACTCACTTCGCACTGTGATTGATGATGCATCAAATATGTTACAATGTTACCTACTTTAATCAATTTTAATAAACATTGAATGACGATCTATTTTTGTGCCTTTTGTAGAAATAAAATGCAATTATTGATAATAATATTTGTAAAACAACAGATTATGGCCGTAAACCCAGAACACCAGAAACAATAGAAAATAAATTGTGTCTAGCTTTTAAAAACATTCAGCGTTAAGATGATACAGTATTTCGAATACGGACGAACAGACAGACATCAAGGACGAATCCGTTTTTTTGTCATTTGGGTACGGAACTTTAAAAGGCAAATTTTCTATTTTTGACCATGTGCTTATACCAATATAAGTAAAGCACAAGATTAATTTTTGCATCTCGGATATAATGTGCCGTTTTAAAGAAGATGATCTCTTCTCAATGCTCGTTTAAAGTTTTTTCCGAAATATTTTTACCAAGATGCTCATCAACCATACCAATCACCTGGTCTCAAATTAAGGTTTTCCCTTGTGCTATGAGCACCAGACGACGGATACGAACTGGGGGCGTCATCCCAGCACACCCAGACCCAAGTCAATTTAGAAAAGTTAGTTTTCCAAATGACATGACCGGGAATCGAACCCGGGACCTTTTGCGCTTTGGCCGCCTACCTTAGCCACTGCGCCACCGAAGTCGTCTCCTCCTTCTTGTCACCTCAAACAACTCGGCTTATCAGCATCTTAGACCGGATTCGATGACGACCAGCAATTTTTAATTCTTATAATCGGAACCAACTCACTTCGAATGCGTTAAAAAAAGCAAAATATATTTATGCAAATCAGAAACTCTCATTGGGCCGGTATTTTGGGAGTAGGCCTATTACGTGAACTAACCACTTTACTCGCAGTACCTGAAACAAAACAAATCATAAAATTAGTCACAACATTAAAGCCCTCATAATATTAAAACCCTCCGCCATCTAGCGTTAATGGAGTGAACTAATCGTTTACACTTGATACTTCACAAGGGCTCTCCAGAGGTTGTAAGTAGAGCTACACGTACTAACGATTATGTTGAGGATATCCGAGGAAGAATAATGCAGGTATACTTGTCTGAGGATATACTCTTGTTGACTTAAATTTCGTAACAGAATACAAAATCATCCTCTATATATACGGTCATATGTTTTCAAATCCCTTATCCGAACAATATTGTGATATTGAAAAGAGAGTAAGCTTTATTTGACACTAGCTGTGCCCGCGACTTCGTTCGCGTGGACACACTTTCATGGTCGGTTTTACCCCTGTCTCCCCTAATCTTCAAAAGAAAAGTATTCCAAACTTTCGAGTTATATTTTTGTGCCAAATCTTCATCTCTTAACTTCAAAAATAAAAATTTTCTTAAATACATTTTCAAGGGCGATATTACCACCACCTCCCTTATTTTTAAGCCAGACAGAGATACAGACAGACAAACAGAGTAACTTTCGCATTTATAATATTAGTACGAAGTATGGATTTGAATCGAAAAATACTTCATCCAAATCTATTCAAATTTATAATCATCTATCCATACAATCAAATTATATGTTAATATTAGTCGGAAATAAGGTCTTACAATTAAAGAAATACAGAATGTATTAAGGACTTAAAATTTTTTACAGCCTATTTACTCATACTTTTGGCTTCATATACGTTTTCTTCATTCCATACACTTAACTTTGACTTCTTGAAAGAGTAAACTCCTTCAAAATATATAAAATTTATCTAGCAGCAACCTGAAGTATGGCACGTTGAACGTTCAAATATTTCTCCGCATCGGTTTTCAAAGAATTCTTGAGAGAGCGCAAAGATTGGACTTTGCATGAAACTTTTAACAGTATTTTTATTTTATGAAAAATGCGTGTAAAACCGTGTAAAAATAGGTAAAACGCAGCCTGAATAGTAAGTATTTGTAAATAAATCATCAAATATGAAATTGTGGCGCGTTACATTCAGGATTATTTTTTTGCTATATCGAAAGGCCTTACAGAGATTTTATGGACTGAAAAACGGAAATAGGCTTCTGATATAGAACTAGCCATACCTAACACCACGCGTCAGTGCGGAGGTGGAAGGGTGTATATGCTGTCAGATGCTCTTAAACCGCAAAATAGCCACTAGCTCGGTTTAATGACTAAAATTGACATATCAAAGGGACTCCCATGAAAAAAAGTTCCTTTCACTGCGAAATCGCAAGCAATTTTAACGTCATACGCAAGTAAACGTCATAACTAAGCATACCATAGATATAGTTATCTTCGTGTCTATGGATACTAGTTATATATAGCTTATTATATCTTTAACACCACAAAAAAAAGAAAACAAATGTTTAAGTCTTATGTTGCAATACGTTACGCGCACTACGTTAAAAATAAATAGGAAATATTGAAATTCCTAGTCATGCTATTTCACCCACATTCCGAAACTATGTCTAATCAATTCGATTCTATTATTGCCTAGTGTTACTTATTACATAACTAATGCTTTTTGGGTTAACAATTATATCGCGAGTTACCGACAATGGCCTGGCTTGAGAAAATAAATATATTGGTTACAATGGTGAGTAGACAAATAAAACTTTACTATTGACGAGTAGTTTAGATAAATAGTACAGGGTTATATTTATTTATCGCATTTAACGACAGCATAAATCGCCCAAAAGCTATGGGAGTCTTCCTCTGAGCTCGGCCTTCGATTCCAACCGTTGCCAATTACTATGGTCATATAGTAAACTGGTGACGGGGGAGAAAATGCATTTCAAAGTCAAAGTCAATTTATTCAAGGTACATATAACACTTTTGAATCGACTTTGAATACAATGCAAAGCGATTTTACTGCCGTTTCAGAGGCTATATCTATGACAAGAGAAGAAATCATCATCATAATAAGTAACTTAGTAGAGTAGTTACAGTAACAGTATTTAAATATTCTAATCTGGTGTTTAATTTATTGCTATTTATTATTATTAATTTTGTTGTAATCCATACTCACATTTTTACTGTTACCGCCCATAAACGAACTATCTGCATGACCCAACGGTTGACTGGTAGAGAATGCTCCTAGCATTAAGTCCGCCCTTTGTACTTTTTATTTTGTGCAATAAAGTTCAAGCTCACTTTGAACCAAGTCATGTAGTTTTGTTTGATGAGTGATGAAAGTAAATATTTATTTTCGAGAGGTAAGCTGGAGCAGACCAGTCCCCAAAGGTGGCACCTGTTCACAAGCATGACGTATGTGTCAGCTATCGTTTCACTCAAACATATTGAAGGGAACGTACCGAACCGCCAAATAGCAACACCACTTTCAGCACACCGGACGGATTCAAAGGAAGGCACTTCAAAGAAAAGATTATACAACCAATAATATAAGAATTGAGCATCCTTCATTACATTTGAATATAACTGAAGTGTCTGTAATATCAATAAACAGCATTTTAAGAAGTTATATCCGAGATTTACTTCAAGGATTTTTTTTTTTTGCCTGTATGTTTATTCCGACTAATCTCTAAAAGAGCTAGAGCATGTTATAGCAACTTAGGTAGGGTACTTTGATTTTAGAAATTTAGAAAGAAAGAAACATTTATTACATCTACAATAAAACGTGAACGTGAAATCGATAAATGACGAATGTCCTAAATAAAAGGGCCTTACTCAGCATGTCCCACGTCGCAGGCCATGACGCTGGTGCACAGTGGGCCCTGCCGAGTGATTATGTACGGACGCCAGCGAGGTTGCACAGTGACATACCTATTCATTTTGGGTTTGATAAACAAAAAAGAAAAAAAAAAGAAATAATAGTAATTGTACAATATGATAAAACTTAAATATACCTACGCAAAAATAAATATGAAAGTGGGTAGTGTCAATAGTGTAAAATATACAGCAGTATGTGAATTTATGGTCACGAAACGAGGATCCCAAATCTACGCAGACAAAGTCGCGAGCGGTCGCTTGTTTATATACCAGTACATATATAATGGGGTTGTGAGATGTGCGTAACCCACATTTAAACCATACATCTGTGTTCCTCTTTTTAGTTGTGGGACAAGTTATTACTTATTTATGATACTCTTAATACAAATAATTGTAAGGAACACGGGACGATTCCAAGCTGGAAAAGCGAAATCTAAATTGGAGTATTAAATTCTAATTCGTAATACGATTCCGGTTTATCCATTCTCAGTTAATATTAAATCCGTGTTTATTGTCTAAGGAAAATGGTGTCAATAGGGAATATTTTTGAAATATTTGTTTTGCCAATTTGATTATTTTCTTATAGAACATACTTTTTAGTTTGCATTTGTTTTTGTTTTTATTCCATTAGGAATAGGAAGTAAAACAGCTATTATAATTTAGAGTTGGACATGTTGAATGTCTGAGGTACGAGTATAGCACTTAAATTCTATTTTAGTAGACAGTACTTCTAGAAGACAGACTAAAAGACGAATTATTCCTAACTGACCTGGAACACTTTAATGACAAAATCTATGCGTGTTAAGCTACAACTGTTAACATAATCTTATGGGCGTTTAAAGGTCGGTAAAAATCTGATGTTTGTAAGCAGACTCGTCCAAATCCAATATTTATTAGAATGGTTAGTTTAAGCTTCCTTGGCAATATTGCGCGTGGGCACTGAATCGCTATAAAGGCAGGAAATTACCTAAAATCCTTAATCCTATAAATTTTATAAAAGTGAAAGTTTATAAGAATGTATGTTCCGCTTTCACACAAAAATCGAATAGACTAAAAAGTCACAATAATCATGGATGATCATCTTTTATTTCCTCTATCTTTGAATTAAATTTCATCTCAAGACAACAACAACAAACATATATCTAGACATCCGGACATTTATATCCATACTTTATACAAGCTTTTACATCAATAATTGTATGGCCTGGTGCTAATAGGGCCAATATCAATAATCAATATAAACGTACTTTGGCCCTTTTAGCACCAGGCCACAGAATTATTTTCTAGTAAAGAAACTTCATTACTAAAATATAGACAGACACTGCTCTAGAGACTAGTCGTATCAACGTTGTATCAATAACGTCGTATCCATCTCGAATCAATGTCGAAAAGTCACACACGGGAATACAGGTAGACCTTTTCCCGCCATTTAGGGCGACATAAGAGTGACAACATTGCTCAACCTTGAAGGCGGGGTCAATCAACCTTCACAAGTTCAGAGGACGGCTCCTATCACGAAGTACAACAAAATGAACGTTAGGCACACCCGCTCTGACGCGCTCTGTAACTAAGTATTTCGATACTAGTAAATACGAGTAGGTACTCGATACTTTTAATTCGATACCAAATATTTATAGCATCGAATCAATCTTGCGATACAGACTCGGTATCGAAACGAGTACTTGGTATCAAATCGAATCAGCATCACCATTTCAAAAAAAAATCTGAACGCATCAGACAGACTGAAGGCAAAAGCAATACAAGTAAGCACATCACTATTTAATTGCTGTTGCAACATTAGTTCCTAGCGAAAGCCTTTCTTTCAAAGCCTGCGCCACAATGTATCAAACGAGGTGCAGATTGTCTCCAAAATACCACGAACTGTTCGTGGCAATCTTGACGTTAAAAGAGTTTTTTGTTCAAAGTAGGTACTTAACGCCACGCAAAACGTTTAAGACAATGTGTATATTTTTTTCTTAATTTTGTTTTAATTATTTTTCTTCAATGTTCATTGTTATTACGTTAGTTTCCTCAAAAAAAAGTATCGATATCATACTTACTAATTTGATGGTATCGGAACATCCCTACGTGTAACTGAGATTTTTCGCTTCCAAGGAAATAGTTCGTTGGCCAATAGGAACAAGCCCGAGTATATCAATGGACACTGTCGTGCATAAAAAACCCGCTAGATGGCAATACGTAGGCGTGAAGTCCAATTGCTACGTGATTGGTGTTTTACATGTCATGATGACTATCAATGACATGTCAATCATACAACAAAAATGCCTTACATCATTTTAGAAAACAGCTCTTAAACTGCTGGATCGACATTAACCAAACATAGAAGACACAAAACTGATATAATCCGGTCTAGTATAAGCTCTATTTAATTTGTGATCATATGACAGTATGCGAAAACGTTTCGGACATTTATTCAATGTAATATTTGTTGGCGACCAAATAATATTGACAACTTTGAGCAAACAAATAAAACGAAATTGCTAACACACATATTTTTATCCGACATGCTCCCAAATGGAGACTCAGATATAATCGTCTTAGACTTGTCATGATAAAAAAATACGACATTTTCTACTTATATCATTCTTATAAACGTTCGTCGATTTAGAGTACTCTTAATCTGCTCATGGTTCAAAAGATCATTCTGATATTTTATTATCCTCAAACGATTCATGGAATCAACCTCTTTTTCTCATAACGCCACAGTACATTAAATATGCTCCTTTCCGTGAAGATATCTGAGATACTTCGCATGAGACTATAATATCCTACTCACAAAAAGACACGCACACTTATACACTAAATAAATTGTCGTTTCCACGCACACATTGATGCATTCATTTTAAGGGACGGTCATATGTTATCCGTACTTTTCTATGAAAATCCAACTGGACTTTAATCCGCTGCATATAACAAAAACAAAATCGCATCAATCCATTAGTGGCACACGCCGGGTCACTGACCCGAGTGCCCTTTAACCATGGGACCGACCACTAGACTGGAAAATGGATAGATGGCGGAATGTGCCCATCGATTTTTAATTTCACCAGCCGGGAGCTAAAGCAAAATGTTCGTTTTGTTTCATAACTAAACTAGGAAACAATGTGTAACCTAGATCGCGTAAACTAAAATTCGCATTACAAACGAAAAATATTTTTTATAAATGTTTGCTCACAATACAAAGCTTTGTTTTTGAACAAGGATTAATATTTAGTATTTGTAGGTTATGTTATATGGAGCGTATTGATATAACATGTGCTTTGCGGTGCTATGCAGCAGCTGTATTATTGGAATTTTGACTGCATCTGTGGTGTGGTAGTTAAAGACTGGCTCCGTAGGCTGGAGGTCGTGGATTTGAATCCCGCGGTAGACACTTTTACTTTGTGAAGTTCTCCCTGTTATGACATTGCTTTGGATCACCTGATTGTAAAATAGCAACTTATTTCGGAAGGTTCATTCAACCGTTGGTGCCGACTATCATAGGTCTGATTTCCTACATTCCACTCGAGCACATAAGAATGTTTTTCCATACTCACTCTACTACTACATACCTACCTACAAACCCATAGAGCCTAAAATTTTAATCCAAATACCTTTCCTTATACAATATTTAAAATGTTTGCGAAGTCGATTATTCTTTAAATTACGTACGGGACCCTCCCCACGCGAATTAACTCGCAGCTGTCCAACTTTATTGTACTGAAATCATAACAAAATACAACGCGCATATTCAGCTCATACAAGCCTACGGCGCACAATAAGACGAGCGCGCACGTGCGCTGTCTCTATAAACATCGCAGCAGATGCGCGCAGCACCTGCTTTAATGCGCGCGCGCATATCTTTATAGAAGATATTTTTTAATATAGTATAGTAGTTTTTTAACCTCTTTAGCTGATGAAGGCAGAAAAATATATATATTTAGCACTAAACTTTTAACAGTAATTACATAAATAGATACATAGTTTTAAGTGTACAATGTGCCAAAAAGGTTATCCACTCAGCATTATGCCGTACATTTGGATAGGAGGCCCAAAACCAGTGTCGTTACGACCCTGGTTTTCAGTGGTTACCCAATATCTACAAACTATAGGGCGAGTAATTATTTGTTTAATCTTAATTTAAACGAATCTCTATTTCGGCTGAACGGCTGGACCAAATTCACTTTTTTTTGTTGTGTTTTGTTTTCATGAAAGAAAAAAAATAAAAATTGTGTCATCGTTAGTCAAAAACCAATTCGAATTAAATAGTTGTCATTAAGACAGGACACCGTCTGTCGGGTCAGCTAGGTAACTATAATAGGTATTTAAGTAAATAGATTTTATTTTAGATATGTATAAAGAGTATAGGTATACGCTGCTATATCAGGACAAGGATTTATTGTTACATTTCAGGAGGAAAACACATATTTGATCTGCTGGCTAGACCAAAATTTTACGTGCATTAGATTTTCGAAGCCTATGACATATAAGTCCATATCTGTTGATCAACTTAATATTTGTTATATTCAATAAACAACTAGTTTAATAAAGATTAATAAAACGATGATCTAAACAAATAGCTGCGAGTAACACTACATATCAAAGTTAAAAAAAACCACGCAACGTTTTAAATCATAAAGCTTGTTTACACCGTATCGACCCCACGTATCAATACAACAACACAACAAGTCCAGTAACAGATGTATTATGCTATACTTGTCGCCCTTAAGCTAGGACCTTATTAACACTTAACAGCAGGTGGGCTGAGGTCAATCTTCAAGTGCAATATAAAAAAAAAAAATCTTCCTAGCGCAGAAATGTACAAAAAACATCACGCAACATCCAGTAGGTTAAGTTTACGTTTCCAATCTCTACGACCCAGTGGTGTAAACCAACAAACCGGGATTAAGTGTACGCAAACCGTGTAATAAATCACCCTTTTATAGTGCCCCGTATAGCCTAGCCGACGCCGCGAGGACCAAGAGAAATATTTCGTTTGAAAACGGCCACTAACGCAAACGGTAAAATTGCCAAGCAAAAGCACTAATTCGATAAGAGAAACCATTTTACAGGCACCTTTTATTAATTTTGGTGACAGAAATACCTACTTACTGAGCCACTAGTAACCCAAGCCTAAGTGGCTCACTTATTAAATTTTCGACAACTCTCTTATTTAGGTTAGGTAAGTATTTCCTTGATGCTCGGTGAAATACAACCCTTTAGTTATTATCCTTATTTTTAGGGCGTAATGTTGATTGTTATTTTAGATACATACAAATTTTAAATAAAAAAAAACTTCTTGCAGTGTGAACAGACCTTATATATACGGTTTCGAGAAATATTTTTTCTGTATTCCAAATTTCCTAGTGTTATACATTTTAACGTCGTAAGTCTCAAAAACGTTGCGTGGTTTTTTAAATTGTCTGGGTTTTAAGACGACATTCGCACTTAGGAAGTTAAATTTAAAACCCAGATAGGCAACTCGCTCATTAAATGCAAAACAGACGTAATCCAAAATACCTTTATTTTACAGGACGTGAAAACAAAAAAAAATAAACAAAACGAATTGGAGTATTTTTTATTATTTTTTTGATAGTTCCAGATGAAAGCTGTATAACACTAATAGATAAGCTTAAAATAGTAAAAAGTACCTTAATTAATTTTATTTTTTGTTTGTTTTAGCCTTCCTGTTAAGTAAAGTTATTTGGGATTGCGTCTGTTTTGCATTTAATGAGCGAAATGTGGTTGTCGCACGTTTTTTTATTATTTTTTTCTAGTCCTTCGTTTATTTGAAACACAAGTGCTTTAGCTAGTCACCATAGAATTTGAACAACGTATGTGATGTTGTCCAACATTTTTTTTTATTTAAATCTTCAATATTTTATCATACAGTTAACAACTCAACAATATTGAAAAATACAAAAATCGTGGAAGAAAAAAATATATTGGTTTAGTAGAGAGACGGCCGCACCATTGGCAATAAATGTCAGCTGCAGATTTAATGCGATCAATTGTGTTAATTTACCGCGTTATTAATTGGATATCATTAATTAGAGGCTCAGGCTGATGTTATACCGTTACTGTGCGGTACCAAATGAGATGCAATCTAGTGCGTTAATTATTGGTTTCACAAAGCTAAATAACAATAATGAATAACGCGGTATTCGCTCGAACCACGTCTAAAGTATTTTATGTTGTTCGAATTCAATTGAAAACCATCAAACGTACAATTTACGAATGAGTTAATTTATAACTATCAAATTAACTAATCGCAACCACAATCGATACTTAGGCAGAAATAAATAAATATTACTATCGTTTTGCAATATAACCCAATTACTGCTCTAGTTCAAACGCATTGTGCTAACTAGCGAGAAATATACGAACTTTGCGATTATACGTGCATTGACTAAATCATAAAAGTTTTTAGAAGCGCCATCAAACACATTTTTATAAATTAACTAGCGGTCCCGGCGAACTTCGTTTCGCCTTAGAGGAATTTCCCGCTGTTCTGTTGAAATTTTTCCTGAATTTTCTTTGCTATAAACCGCACAGAGTCCGAGACCTTTCCAACGAATGCAAAACCGTGGAAATCGGTTCGTGCGTTCTGAAGTTATAGCGTCAGGGAGGAAAACCCAACTTATTTTTATATAAATTAATATTAAACATTTGTAAAAATCTATTAGTAAAGAAGTGGGCGTCTGCCACTGCGTCCTCACAGAATTAGGACCCCTTTTTATCCTATTAATATAAAGGAGCTAATTTTAAAAAATCCTTTACAGTGGGTGTGCGCGTCATATTTAATCTCAGCATTATCCGTTCAATCGTTTGAATTTGGCCTTTTAACCAGTAATAAAGATTTATATTACGTAAGTGATACATGTACTCGTACTTTAGCGAAAGCTTTTTTTTTTACAACGCACTTCAAGATTGACCTCAATATTTTAAGTGTTAATTGATGTGTTACGTGGTAATGAGTACCTAGATTAAGGGCGAAATGTATAGCATTGTAAAACTGTGACTAGACTTGTCGCCCTTACCTTGTAGGCTTGACCCCTGCTACTAATGTAGCACCCCCCAATAGCTCTGGAAACCTTACTCACATTCAGGAACACAACAACACAGGAGTGATTGTTATTTGGCTGCGGTCTTCTGTAAGGTGGAGGTTCACCAGTCGGGCTGCTCCAGTCCGAGCGATAAATCGCTTTGCCCTGCCTCTCTTAAAAACATAACAAGATTTTTACTATACCGTAATATAACATGCACACTCGTTATCGTGTTAGTATTTCCCAATGACTCATGGAACACGTGTCATGTTATCTGATTGAATTACAATTAATCAGGCCTTGCGTGCAATTTAGTGCATTGTTTGTTTTTTCTCGGAAACGACATATGTACATATACTGAGAGTGTAAAGCTGAGTGTGGGCTATGTACCTAGGATGTGTATGTGTCCAACAGTGTGCTTAATGAATGACCGTATATAAGTTTCTGAATATTACAGATTATATTAATTAACAGATTACAATCTAATACCCTGCGGATAGAGCACACGTTTAAGTAGTAATGTTAAAATGAATTATTACATGTTATCAACTGATAATACAAACAGGTACCTACTGTGCATCGATAGTATTGTATTAGGTGAGTCATGCAGGCAAATAAGAACAAGCCTGTTTTAAAACCAGTCGCAAGCGTTTCTGGGTGCAGCTGTATTTTCTTTTAAAGGTACGTAAAAATGTGACCGGTAATACGATTGAATCAACGAATACGGTCGTCACTTATCTTGACAAAACAACAACAATATGGTCACATATATTATTATATCCAGATAGAATTAGCAACAGTGCCTTTATCCCTAAGCAAAAGAACGGTCGACCATTTTTTACAAGACTTCCTTCGTAAACTGACCATAAGTTCAGTCGCGCTGAAAATGAACGAAGTTACAAGGGAAAATCAACCCAATTACTTTGTGACGTGCAAATGTTAAATGGTAGACTTTAGCTGACCGTTCATATAAATAAACTTCTATTTTCACTTGCAAAGAACTTTGAGCTAGGCGCTTCTCGTTCAAAAAGTAGTATCCAGGAATTTTCCGGAATTATGTCACTTCTGTGATAGCATTAAAGGGGATGTAGGGGGTATTAGAACCTTTACCTTTCGCCTAAAACTTTGTTACAGCGTTCAGGTCAAAGCTATCGGATCAAAAACTGTAATCTATTCGTGGGCAGTCTAACTTTACGTAGTTCTTTGTCGCAAATTGTCTACGTCCTTTTAAGCTCGTACACATATTGAATTAAAAGCGGTGTAAGTCGCTTTTTGTTCTCTGATATTTATTTTTAGTTATGGATTCAAGTAAGCTGGATTTAAATGGCTATTAATGTTTCCACTTGTGTGTGTAATTAGTTGTAAGTGATTTTATGATCTAACGTGCAACTAAAATACTTACACAATCATCTTTTAGAATATACGTATACGCGTATATATGTAAAGACGTATATACTCGTATAAAACTCAGTAGAATATCACTTAAAACCAGCACAGTTGCCTACAATGCAGGCCTCAGTGGCCTAAGTCCCTTCAAAGTTGATTATCCACTAAGTTGGGAATGATTTCTAGGTTTAAACGGACATTTCAATAAAGAAATCTTAAAGAAATTCCCATGATTGAATTTCTTTTAGTAGTTAAATTAATTTTATCAAATTAAACTGCTGCAATAAGTTATAAAATTCAGGTAACAGATTTTAGTAGGTCTAGAAATCACTTAAGATACCTAAATTGACTAAACTAGGAACATATTGCTGAACCGTATATGCGTACTGATCTATACTACTACATATACTACCGAGGTCTGATCCCTCCATAAACAAAAGAACAGATTAGGGGGATATTATTTGTTCAAGGGTGACGTCAGACCTGACAATGACGTCATCTCTCCCCTTGGTTAGTAACTAGACGTCTCCATAACTGTACCCACGTATTCCTTTGAAATACCTACAATAATGTTTTAAGCTGTTAAGAAAAATGGAGTTTCTTTTTCTACGGATAATTTGTTTTATTTATCTTGAAATACTTTCTACTAATAAGAAGGAGCGTATTAATACATACTCTATGTATACCTAACGTGACCAGACGTCCCGTTTTAAACGGGACTGTCCCTTTTTACAATTACGAGTCCCGGTGTCCCCGAAACAAACAGTGGGACGCAATATTGTCCCGTTTTCAGAAAACGAGCGAAAATTTGAGTAGTGGACGGCCGGATACAGCCCGCCCACCGACGCTATTTGAGTTTCATTCTTAAGTAAAATCGTCACCACCTTTATTAAAACAAATTTATTCTTCTGATAAGTATAAAGAAAAACTTTTGGTACCTACATTTTGTGGTTCATAACTTTTGATCGAACCAATTTATTCTGAATAAATAACTTTAAATAAAATGAGGGTTTTTTTTCTTTATTGACAAATTATATGACCTAAATATACCGATGTCCCGTTTTGAGTCATAAAACAAATGGTCACGTTATGTATACCTAGCAGTAAATAAATGCGCTAGCTAGACAATCTGATTAATAGGGGATCTGATTGGATCAAAACACCAGATTGTTCTAAGTACGTTAAAAAGCTTTTATAAAAACTGGTCACGTATATTTTCATTTGCCAAATTAATTAAAAACACTTAGATAAAACAATACCAAGTCGCAGGGTCCCCACCCCAGTGACGTCACTAGGGGTTACAAAGTACCCATTGATGACGTCATGCGACTATTAAATTCGATTATTCTCGACAAATGCTTAGTGTTCGCCTTTTATTTTTAGGTTACTGTTACATAAATGCTATGTAATTTCTACTTCTTCTATCTGGGGATTGAAAAATCGGTCCGTAGGCAAAATTATTTTCATATTGTTGCATTTTCAATAACGTACATACTTATTTTTAAAATTGTCGTCCATTTTTTTGGACGGTGTACTTATTTCTTGGTCTCTATTATTTTTTCTACTTCAAGGTTGCTAGGAAAAGATCGCTTTCTTGTGATAAGACCCAAACAATTTCTGAAAACGTTTTGTACAATGAAATATATCTTCTATCTATCTACTCTTTTATCCATGAAATAAGATGGATAATTACATTTTTCAACTAAATAGTCCACCTACAACCATACATGATACAATCGCCAATCTCGACTTAGGTCAATTTACAAAGCCAAATTCGCGTCAACAAAATCAATTCACACGCCTGTAAACCTAACGAAACGGGACACAAATTGACCAACGCCGACAGCATTTACGCTAATCAAGTTTAACCCTACAAAAACGGTGACAAAAAATCGGCAACACCGCCGATCCCGGGTATATTTCGCCACTGTAATTAACCCGTCTTTGACGTCAGCTCGTCGCCCAGGGCCGGATTCGCCCCTTTGATCTCTTTTCGGCTTATCAAAAAAGGGTTGCGTCATCGCTTTTATTTTTGGATACGTTTTTTAAATAGGCGTGACGGTGTTATCGAGGGTTGTTTGTGTCCTAAAAGGATTTACTTTAATATAAGGTAAGCTAAGTCATAATATGCGACAAAAAAATCTATCGACAAAAAAGTATCAGTACTACTCCGAGTAATTAATTAATGTTACCACTTCCTAGAAGAAGTAGGATGTTTACGAACCTCATACATTAAAAAAACATGGAAATAATTAAACCTTATCTGTTGATATGTGTTTTAAGAGAGGTAGGGCATAGCGATCTATCGCTCGAACTGGAGCAGCCCGACTGGTGAAATACCTCCACCTTACAGAAGACCGCAGCTAAATAACAATCACTTCGGTGTTGTTGTGTTCCTGCGTGTGAATAAGGTTTCCAGAGCTCCTGGGAGGAGGAGGTGCTACATTAGTAGCAGGGGTCAAGCCTTCAAGGTAAGAGCGACAAGTCCAGTAATAGATTTATTATGCTGTACTTGTCACCCTTAAGCTAGGACCTCATTACCACTTAACATCAGGTGGGATGAGGTCAATCTTGAAGTGCATTATACAAAAAAAAAATGTGTGCAATACAAACGAAATCAGCCTCTAATTTAATAGCATTCCAAATCAATTTCAAATTAGTTTCGATATGTTTAACCATTAGGCCAAAAGTACCCTTTAACGCAGGTTTTTGATGGTAATTGTCTACATCGTGGCCTACTCATATATATAATTTTGTATTTAATTCTACCAATCACAAGAGCGACCACACATTTTTAACGTAAAATTATTTTTGATACTTTCTTGCCCATCTCTATCTCAGCTTATGGAAAAATAAGCATAAGTGCAACAACAAGCGGGGGGAGGGGGGGGCTTATGATCCCCACTCATATACAAAATTACAACATGATTAATTTAAATGTTTATTATTCTAAGAAGCGCAGAGCAGGTGGCGCGGATTCACTGCCGTAGCAATCGATTATACATACCTACGACAGCACGTGGGCAGGCATGCCTACTCACGCTTTTTCAAGTCTTAAATTTGCCGGGTGTGGTTATTTGAAGAAGTAAAAATAAAAACTTAGTTATGAATAAAAAATATAACAAAATAAAAAAAGGCTCTTTATTCATTATGTGACCTTTTTTAGCTTCAGCAGCTTACTTTTTTTAGGTAGCCCTCTTTCCCATTTAGCGACCTATAGGGTCGAATTCGTTAATTTATCATTCACCACACTATATTACTGTTCTGTCCCTTATACATAAAATTAGTTTGTAAGGCGTAACAGAACTATGAGAATTATAATAATATTAAACAAAAAGTATTACTGGCGGAAACAAGCTATATCAGCTCAATCATGTGAATCAAGCGAGTCTAGGATTACAAGATAGGAAAATGTTCCCATAGCTTCACTCCGAATGAGACATTTTTCCAATATCCTTTATTTATTTACATGGTTTTGTTATTTATCACGAAAAACACTATCCTCCTTTCTTCGGCAGTGGGTAAAAATAAGAAGGTCGCCTCTTAAAGCGTCTTATGTAATAAATAATGGCCTTACGCCAATAATTGGCAGGTGCTTTCTCAGTACAGCCCTGCATTACAGCTCTGACCGCAAGCGGCTGACTAGACGGTCTATGCTGCCAATAGCAAGTTCAATTAACTACAAGGGCTTATAGTGGTAGGGTATTCAGCTTCAGGTGTAATTGAATGAGAATACAATTCGATTTTGATATTTGACAATTTACAAGATTGTTACATCGGAGCAAATGCCACTAACTTGTGCAACTATTACAAGAGAAACCAGATTATTGTAAGGCTTAACGTACTTTCTGAAGCATTGTGTATCATCAGTCCCACCAGACAATCAGGGGATACTAGACCTACAATGCTCTAATCAAACTGGAAAAACCTTAAAAAAATTTAAGTGGTCCCCATGGAATCGTTCAAAACCGAAAAAACATTTTTTCAAAGTCACATAAAATAATAATTTAAATTATCTCAATTATTAAAATCTCACACCTCAGGCAGTGAACAGGTGGGGACACCTGTGGGGGTGGTCTGCTCCAGCCTACCTTACAAAAATAACTACTTATTTAGGTAGTTCATTGTTTATGATCCAAAACGATAAGCTGCACGACTGGGTCCCAAGTCGGTAATCTACACATACTAATTAGTTAGATACTCGTACTGTGTAGAAGTAAGTTCCGAACCGGTAGTAGAGTTAATTTGTATTGTAGTAAATAACATATTAAAATGTGTTATAATTACTTAACCTACTTAAACAAACTAATTTTGGTTGATTGACTCATCCATCTATTTCTATCTTTAAATGCCTATTCTCTCAACGTTGTTGCATCTCGGCATTCAATCTACTAATCACCATCCAATAATTGCCAGTCAGTTCCCCGCTACGGCCCTGCATTACGGCTCCGAACGCATGCGGCTGTCTAGACTGCATGCAATTTTGGGTTCAATTAACAACCATTAGGACTCATTATGGTACGGATATAGGTTCAGACTGAGCTTACTGCAGATCAATATACGTATGAACTAAAATGTTTGCCAAAATGTTTATCTCATTTGGTAAAATATTAAGGATGAAGTGTAACTGAAACGTTGTGACGGTACTATTATCATCATCAACCTATATGGATTCACAACTGAACATAGATCTCTACTAATGAAAGCGATAGCATCCGTTCATTGCATATCTACCTACAGCCTTTTGAAGGGCGTCATCCCACCTAGCCGCTGGGTATTCTTTTTTTGTATTTTTAAGGGGGGGGGGGGGGGGGGTAATGCATTGGTGTGTGGGGACTTCCCCGCCCTGAAAAGCGTTGGACTTCCCAATAAAATGATTTTTCATTATAAAACCTACATTGGTGTGATTATTATAGATGCCTCTGGAATCCACTTATAAATAAATAAATAAATAATATTGGTCAACATCATACATTGCTCTGATTCAGTGGTAAGTAGCTTAAGCACTTGTGTTAGAGAAATACGAAACGACGACGGTACCACAACAACACTAATAAATACAAACATTGTACAAAAAAAAACAAGAAGTTAGTACTTATTAGGTACATAATCCTATATCGAGTCGACTTCAACTTTAAACGTTCTAATATCAGCAAAACTGACATTTTTTAATATAAAACGCGCAACAAAAAAGTCAATCCAAGCCTTTTGTTTGAAACTACACTTTTTAATGGAACAAAACCAACAATAGACGGTTCGTTTGACCCACAGAGATATTGCATACACAGAATGACATAAACCGCATCAATGGAACATAGATTACCTGTCGGCCGCATACGAGGCGTCGTGTCTGCGCGAAATGGCCTATCTGGGTCGGTTGTGACCCCGTTTACGGAGCAGAGATTTGAGGGTTAAGCACTACACGAGCGAGGTAACAGATATATGATGTCACACTGGTTTTATATTGGAAATGTAGCTTTTGTGGAACTATTTTACCTTTTTTTTTTAGTTGGAAGCGCTGTGAGATGGTAGACATTTAAAATCCGTTTGGCACCAAACTGATATGAAGGAAAGGAGATGATAAAAATAAATAAATGCGCCCGACAACCACACCAATCAGGTGATTGAGACCAGGTGCTCTCAAACTAAGGTTTTTCCTTGTACTATGAGCAACAGTCGACGTACACTAACTGGGGACATCATCCCAGCACACCCAGACTCAAGTCAATAAGTTCGTTTTTTTTTCAAATTGACCTGATCGGGAATCGAAACCGGCGTCTTTCGCGCTTTGGCCGCGATCGTTTGTTTCGTCTGAACATACAACTGTTGATATTGATATCATTTTAACCCCAACGTACATAAGTAAGATCTCAATCCATCAAACTAAAACCTCTATTTCAATAAAAGTTCTAATTGAAGCCCGTCGCACAATCACGAAGACTCCTCCAAAACGTGTACAGTTAACAAACTCTGTTCCCGATACACGGCGTCGCAAACAAACAAAGATTCCGAACACATATCAAACTCAAACTCAAATATTTCTTTATTCAAGTAGGTTACATATAACACTTTTGAATCGTCATTGAATACAATGCAAAGTGATTCTACTTCAGGTTCGGAACCTATATCTACCGAGAAGACACCGGTAAGAAACTCAGCAGATCATTTACAGTATCAGGATCTAACTTATTGCTATGTGTAGCTCACTTTGGATCAAGTGATATAGTTTTGGTTTTGATGAGTGATGAAACAAATAAGTACTCAAGTAAGTTTTTACTTTCGAGAGGTAAGCTGGAGCAGACCAGTCCCATCGCAAACAATCTGCCCGGATACACTTTCATCCTAACTTTTACGGAACGTTGCATTTAGGTTCTTCAGTAAAGAGGAACCCTTAATTGAACACGGCCGCAACATTTTTATGTTGATGCAACTAGAATACAGGAGCGAAGTATATTTCTGACTATTAGGCCTAGCATACGCCATACATAATTTTTTACGCGTGAGACGACAAAAGTTTCGATACTGGTGATTGGCTAAATAGCACACCGTACTCGTATTTTCAGCAAATCAGCAGCTGACGCACTGACTTCAATCCATTTTGACGTTTGTTAAGAGCGCGATAAAATTTTGTCGCGTGGCGCATGCTAAGCCTGAATGTCACGTGAAAATTTACATGATTTCACAAATTTTCAGTGTTCTTATATATAATAAATCAACGAACATTGTTTATATTGATAAAAGAAAGTCGTGTTACTTACACTATTTATAACTCAAGGTTTAGAACCGGAAGAGGGACATAGGATATTTTTTATCCCGTTTGAACGCAATCCAAAATCTGCTTATTTAATGCCCTTAAGGTGGAACAAACTTCGCTGTGTCACCTGTTGAGACATATTGTATAAAAGCTGCTACTGAGTTTTGTATTTTTAAATAGTAAATAGTAATAAGCTTTTCTTAACTTTTTGCATGTTGTGTTCGCCTTAAAAGTTTGTTACATTTATGTAGTTTCATAGGTATAATAAGATTTATAATAATTTATTTAGTGTAAACAAACGCTGCAGAACCTAAATAAATAAAAAGGGCCGAAAAATCATTGTTGTTTATGTATATTGCACCATCATAAAATAAATAAAAAATAATAAAAAAATAAAATAATTTATTTCGGATACATAAGTTCATATGTGTTAGTGACAAAAAATCATAAAAACTATGTTAGTGAGTAGTAAAGCTCCTAATAAACTAGAACATATCGAACAAGTCGAACTCGAGAATAGCGTAAGTATTTACTACTACGGAACTCTCGACAGAGCGGCCCGAAACACACTTCACCAATCTAACGTTTTGTATTTGACATGTCTCATATTGGATACTGCGGCGCTTACTGCATTTGTAACAAGAACTATATGGACTAGTTCAGGTTTTACATTTCAACTGTCATCTCATTTACAAATGTGTTCGTATCCGTTTCTTTTTAACACACCCTTGATGAAGCAGACGCTATTTCCTACGACAATTTACACAGATCTCGCCTTAACTGTGAGATTTGTTTCTTAAATCAATCATTATGGGTTTGCACTTCCATAAGATGGGTGGCAGGTGAGACGTTATGGCAAATAAGGCATACCTTGTGATTTTAATCAAGACGCAAGCGCTCTTGTACGAAGCCATAGACAGAGAAAGAAAGAACGTTTATTATGTACAGTAGGACATCACAACACAATATAATTAATACACTTTATGTATATCGATAAAAGACGGGGACAATAAAAAAGCAAAAACATAAAAAATAAACTGATGTATAAATTAACACAATTCCTTGTTGTGTTGACAGTCAATTTTTTTAGATAAAATCAGTGTTTGTCGTAAAAGCAAAATGAGCTTTTCTTATTTGACTGTGAAGTTATTTTTAACTTATAAAAGCGGTTACAGTATTACTTTGACGACCGTTGTTCAATTAATCATAATCTTTACAATCCTTAATTACAAAGAATAAAAAACTCAGTTACAAAATATCTATCACACATAGCAATGTACTTTACATTTCGCAACAAAGTATTTAACATTTCTCTTTTTCAATCCCTTTGCAACGATTTGCAACAGTCAACCCATTAAAAGTTTGCATTTATTTTGCATTTCCGTAATGGAGTTCAATTTAGTTTCAAGACTAGTTACACACAGTCCTGTTTAGTTTTTAATCGAAATGTAAAAGCCGGCACGTGTATTACACATGTTTCTTTTTTAATGTGATATTGTTGCAAATGAACACGAATTCGCATTTCGGGCGCAGAGTTGTAATGTCAAATGTCAACTGACAGGAAATTAAAGCCCTTTTCAGCTGTCATACTGATTCGCCTCAAGCGAATTGGATTGTTTTCTTCAATAAGGACAAATATTTTTTATTAAAGTATATCTTATGAAAGAAAATTTTTGCGAAAGATCGAGAGGTAAGTGCTTTTGGTACAAAATAATTCAAGGTTAATCACTTTAAATTACCTTGTGAAAAAGCAATAAAATTAGAAAATTTTAAATGTTACGCTTAGTCCGGAAAGTACCCATCAAAAAAGTTTGGACATCTCAAAGAAAGTTTAGCGACCTAGCTGTGAAACTTGTGATAAAGTAGAAGATGTCCAGCACTTGGAGTGTGTCAGGAATAAGAATCAGCGAAGTTTTGATGATTGAATTGCAAATTCAGTTTAGACATAGAAACGTTTGGAATCGTTAAGAGAGGTAGGGCATAGCGATTTATCGCCCGAACTGGAGCAGCCCGACTGGTGAAATACCTCCACCTTACAGAAGACCGCAGCCAAATAACAATTACTTCTGTGTTGTTGTGTTCCTGCGTGTGAGTAAAGTTTCCAGAGCTCCTGGGGGGTGCTACATTAGTAGCAGGGGTCAAGCCTTCAAGGTAAGGGCGACAAGTCCAGTTACAGATTTATTATGGTGTACTTGTCACCCTTAAGCTAGGAACTCATCACCATTTAACATCAGGTGAGATGAGGTCAAGCTTGAAGTGCAATATAAAAAAACAACATTATCGAATGCAGCTAGAATGTCAATCGTACTCATGAATTGTACATAATTTTTGTCTATGTTTTTGGTTTCGGTTCTGAATGAAGTGTCATCATAAAGACAAAGACTAAATTAATAAAGAATGGTTTGGTGATAAAATATTTTAAAAACAATGATAGTACCACAACACCCAGACACGGGACAATACAGTACTTCAACTATTCATATCTACCATTAAATAGTATTATCTTAATGTGTTTATTAAAATACAGTGTAAGTGATAATTTGATCATCGCGTTGTAGGATTGTACCTTTTAACTTTGTGTGACGTATTCACAATCTTTTAGTGGTATAGTCTATTCCATCTATCGCCATCTTAGGGACTCATTTAGTAATCTTGTGTCTCGTTAGATGTGACAAAAAATCGAAATGTCCTTAATTTATACGATCACCATACTCGCTGTTTAAAGACGGGAAACTAAGGCTTATGCATTCGGAAATTAAGGCCCTTATCCGAACATCTAATTAAATTCACTAATTACACCGACTGGTACTTGAACGATTCAATTTTCCGCTCAAGCAATTTAATTCTTAACAATGAAAATTGCAGTTGGAACATGACACACACACAAAACAATATTATGGGACCGGAAAAATAATCAAGGGACTTGCGGGGAATGCGAAATTTAATTAAAAACCCGCAAAAACAGTTCCGTTTTGCAGGGTCTTGCTTGGAATGCGAATCTTCAAGTGTATGTTAATTTCTTTTTTTGTAATTACTTATTTTTGTTTATGCTTTCGTTTTCATCGTCAAAATAAATGTGCTTAGGATTTATTATTTGAAGACCTCCGAAGCCAGAGGCAAGCTGGTTGGGCTTTGGTGTCGCGCAATCTCTGAGGTCCCGGGTTCGTTTCCCGGTCGGGACAATATATGTCTCCGTATGTAGTGGCTTTCAAGTCAAACTTAGTTCTTTAACGACATAGTAAAGTAAGTAAGTTACCTTAGGATATAACGAATAGGAAAATAAATAAAATTTCAGATCTTTAAAAATAAGTAGTTAATGCTATTTATATCTTTTTTATTCAGCCGACCTATCGTCAAGTATGTGTCTACACTAAGATCTAGAGGGTTTTTTTTGTATACCTTTTACTTTATCGATGAAAACAAGCAGCTATAGTTACCTGAAAAAAGGAGAAGATATTATTAATATTTTTATTTGTAAAAAACTAAGTTTATTGATGCCAATTTTCCTGGTTCAAAACTGTAAAATAGTCACTTTTCGATTTGTATAAACATCCAAAAGTGGCATCGACTTAATTTTTCTTTTATATTACTCTTCAAGATTGACCTCATCCCACCTGATGTTAAATGGTAATAAGGTCCTAGCTTAAGAGCGACAAATACAGGATTATAAGGACTTGTCGCCCTTACCTTGAAGGCTTGGCCCGTGCTACTAACGTATGTACAACCTCCAAGAGCTCTGGAAACCTTGCTCACACCCAGGAACACAACAACACATAAGTGATTGTTATTTGGCTGCGGTCTTCTGTAAGGTGGAGGTATTTTACCAGTCGGGCTGCTCCAGTTCGAGCGCTATGCCCTGCCTCTCTTAAAATTTACACGAATAAAGCAAGCTTGAACGTTTTCTACAATTTGAGCAATATCAAAAGATATACATAACATAAAATACATGTGACATTGTCATTCAAGCAAGCCTCATTTATATTTTATTCCTCATAACAATAACGCTATCAACTTCAAAGCGAAGAAGCCGCACAAAGAAAATTCCGTGCAAATAATTCTCCGACATTAGAGTGTTGGGAAACAAAATTAAAAAGTGTTTTGTATTAAATCCGAGGATGGCTGGCAATAAATCCTTGTTTCCGTACTTATTGCAAATCTGAAAATGTTTTTCTATGGATTTGCGTTTTTATATCACTGTGATTTGGTTGAAAAAATTATTTCAATTTTGAATTTGTGAATAACGCCGCGCCTAGGCGAGCGTTATTTTTGTATGTAAACGGCGATTCATTAAAAGACTTTTACATAGAAATTAATCTCTTCATAAACTGCTTGCTAACTTTGGGCTCAGCTTTGGGCTTTAAACCAGATTAGGTAAGGTCGTAGTTGTTATTGTTTTTTTGGTTGAGAAAACCCCAATTTGGTTGAGACACTGCAGCAAACTTGTATGATTTATTGTTCAAAAGAAAAATTAACCCATACTTCGGAGGGTCAGGTTTTCCTATAAAGGATCAAATTTAGGCCGAGAAATTCAAAATTGAAAGTAAGCAAATACATGATTTAAAGCGACCTACAAGTAAATGCGAATTAAACGGAAGGCGACCAAACTGATTTCAAACAAAGCTACTTTGCAAAGCCCCTCCAAAATTAGGAAATGGCACTTGCGAAATGATTATGGGGAAGATGCGTCTGTTGGTGAGTAAAACTTTATTTGAATACTTAACAAACAGAAATAAATACATATATAACTATTATTTATATGTTTATTAAACAAAACAGTATGTATATACCATAGCCCAACAAAACTATTCACACAGTTTTTCTGCGGGATCACATGAAAGTAAATTGGGATGATATGGAATTTTAAACAGTTTATTTTTCGCATGGAAAATGGTTATGGAAACCAAAATCATGTGATACCTACCACAATATGAACACATAAACATCAACACAGATCAGAGACAGTCATATCGATATTTAGATTATTTAGGGTTGACACAATCGATTATTCGGCTTAAAATGTGAAAATATACTAAATCTTTTCGCACTAAAGTGCCGTTGTGGTCTGCAACAAGTCACGTTGCAAAACCGTAACGAAAGGCGTTTTAACTTCGTTATTTATAATAACGCCTGCAGAAGAGTGTCGTATTTTCTTCCTGTTCCAAATTGCTTTCTGGGTATTCCCAGAAATATCGGATGGCGGCCATTTTTATCCCACGCAAATGTCCGGGCTGATATTGAAATAATGCACATCGAATAGCAGATGTTGGGTAAAATTTAAAACGACTTTTAAAAGTAAAGGACTTTGAGTTTAAAATTTTACTTAAGCTGGGCTTCAGTTTATAAGAGATTCGGACAGCTTTGAATATTTAAACTTTGTATTCGTGAATAACGCCGTTATAACTTCGTTAAGGTAAGGAATTATAACTTTCAAAAGAAAGAAAAAACAAAGTATTTCAAGTTTCCACGAAGTTTTTTCTAAGCATACCTTATGAAAACTAAAGAGTTCATCAAATTCAATCAACATCATTTACAAACATAATTAGGAATAAATAAAACATTTCAAAAAGACAATAAATTAAAGTCTCCCACTGGATCCCTACGCAGTAATTAAACAGGGTGACGATAACTTTGAACTGAAGTAGGAAAATCTCAATTAACAAGTTTTCTTTGGAGCGTAATTATTATTTGTTGACCTCTGACCTTACTGCCTTTCATAAAACGTTGGCAGTAAACGTTTTAATTACAATCTCTGTAATTGGACCTAATACAAACTGTTGATGTTTAACTCGTTAAAGTTTTTCAACTTTTTTATAAAAAGGCATTTGATAATCTGTCATACTAGAATGTTGACATTGATTTTCGTGTCTGGTGTTGTCAGTTTCTACTAATACTATTTAAGGGTAGGCTTTTTTTTTATAATGATTAAACTTTCTTAGTATTTGGAAACAAACAAATGCTCTGGAAACGTAGACACTAAAAATATCAGTCACTTCTTACCGATATACAATTTACTTACGCATGCATACGTTTAAGATCCATTTAAAAACAAGATTGATAAGAAAAAGCTACTTATAAATTAGGATCTATCGAGTTTCTTACCAGTTTCTTCTAGGTAGGACTAGGCCACGAACCAGAGGTAGCTGTCGTTTTCATTTTGAAAATGAATATTTGACGTGCATTTACTTGTTACAACACAACTACTAACATGAACCTATTATTTCATTATGATTTCAATTTAGTCTATTAATATTCGTACCTACTTAAAAACCAGTGTCACCTTTGGTGATTTAATCTCCAAAATGGAATTTGCACTTCACTTATCAATAAAAAACTGTGTTCAAAAATAATCAACACAATTTTAATAGCGTCTCAAAAATGTGTTTTTTTTTATACGAGTCTAACATCTTGCAAGAACCTTAAGCATGTCTCTCATAGTCCACAAAGTATTGTCTTCATAGCTTTTCGAGGGTGATTGTTTAATCCAAGCATCAGGTCTCAGGTGCATACAGAGTGTTGTGACGTAGATATAATAGCACTTTTTGTTCTAAATAATCTCTGAGTGGTTTAGTCCGAAACAAGCTGGTAATTTATAAAAAGTTTTATAGCTGCAATCAAGTATATGGACTTATTATGAATCGCGTTCTAAATGATTAGTGAAGTGATTATATTGTCTTCAGATTTATTTAAGATAAATTGGTCTACTGATTAAGTAGCACAACAAACCGATTTAAACCATTCGTGTATTTTTAGTATATTTTTCTACAATCTTCACATTCATTTGAGAGCAGAATATTATACGACATGAGTGTATGTCTCTAGTGATTGCAAAATTAAGTGACACACAGTACCTTGAAGAACCTATGAACGGAGCAGAAATATTTTTCTTTTTTGAAGTCTGTTAAAATTGGCTAAATTTTAAATGAGTTTTTTTTTATTAAATATTGTAATTTTTAAAAACATTGTTGAGAGGAATCGTCCTAAATTTTATCATAATCTATTAATTTAATGCAAATGAAAAAATTATATTAACAATACCTTAATGTAATACAAAAAAAAATTTGTATCAGGAATATTATATACTTTTCAATTGAAAATGCTTAAAATAGGCTCTTATGTCCGAAATTTATTCGATAATTTTGTTTTTCACAAACTAAATCTCGTTTTACGATTGAAATGAGGTGCGATTGAATTACAATATCACAGAAAACAAGGAAAAAACAGATTTGAAAACCGAACTGTTACAGATTACAAGAAAATCTAATTTCAGTGTAAATTGCATCGTAAATCTAGTTACTTCGTCATATTCATATTATTTACGTACACATGGTGTAACATTTAAACTCTTATAACCAAAAGTACAAGTTGTGTACTGTGCCGACCGGCACCTGTAAACTGGGATTGTCGAGGGATGCGACAGTCGCTTGATGCAGTTGGGCCACCGTAAATGAAACCAGCTATTTTTGTGCAAAGCTTCCTGTGTGTTCCAGTGTTCCTGTTCCAGTGTTCCTGTTCCAGTGTTCCTGTTCCTGTGGTGAGCTTGTGGAGCCGAGCATGCCACTGCCCGGTCCCACCGTGTTATAAACAAGTTTCGCCCGCGCAACTAGCGACTATTGGGGGGAGCTGAGTGCGCGGGCGAGGCGTGGGTGTGTGAGCGAGATAGTTGTGTGGTGTGTGAGTGAGATAGATGAAGCATCTTTATTTCTTATTGGAATATCATTTTACATTATTTACAACATTTTATATACATAAGCCGTCCTGCACATCTCTCCCGCCGTGCGTCGTCTCTGGAGTCGTCGCAGTCTTCTGTTCTGTCGCAGGCGGCTCCGTAGGCAGGATGACTAGCTTCTTCGTAGCCCTCCGTAGGATCCCTCCTCTGGTGTGCACGTCGACTGCTCGTACAACGCCGTCGGGCCCCGGGAACACGGCGGTAACGCGCCCTCGCGGCCATGCGTTGCGAGGGAGTGTGCCGTCCGCTATGAGCACGACGTCACCGACTTTGATGGCTGGTCCGCTCCCGTGGGGCTCCCGCCGCTGTTGTAGCTCGGGCAGGTACTCGCGCAGCCATCTGGCCCAGAAAAGGTCGGCCAGACGTTGCGAGGCACGCCAGTGGGCGTGCTTGACGAGCTCGGCGTCGTTGAACGTGCCCGGCGCTGACGTGTGCGCGGAGCCTCCCATGAGGAAGTGGTTGGGAGTGATGGCTTCGGGGTCCTCGGGGTCCACGGAGACGTGAGTGAGGGGGCGGCTGTTCACTGTGCATTCCGCCTCGGCCAGGAGTGTTGCGAGCACCTCTTCTGTGGGCGCGCGCTCGTGGAGTACGGTGGTTAGCGCTTCCTTTATGCTGCGCACGAGTCGCTCCCAGGCCCCACCCATGAAAGGGGCCCCGGGAGGGATGAAGCGCCAGCTGATCTTCTTCTTGCTGGCCTCTTCTTGCGTCGCGGTGTCTATCTGTTGTCGTAGCTCCTTCGCTGCGCCGCGGAGGTTAGTTCCGTTGTCCGACCAGATCTCGTTCGGTTGTCCCCGCCTCGCAATCATTCTTCGGAGCGCCATGACCGCCGAGCTTGTACTTAAGGAGGCCGCCACCTCCAAGTGTACTGCGCGCGTAGTGAGACACGTAAATAAAGCCACGTATCTTTTCTGTGTGGCCCGGCCGACGGTGACTGACAGGGGACCGAAGTAGTCGACCCCCGTGTATGTAAAGGGTCGTTGATGGTGCGCCAGTCTAGACGGCGGATGGTTTCCTGTTGGTGGTGTCGGCGGCAGGCTCCTCTTGATGCGGCACGGCAGACATCTGTTGACTATCGTCCTTGTAGTGGGGCGAAGTCGCAGGACCCAGTACTGTTGGCGGCACTCGTTGATGGTGGATTCCACACCGGCGTGGTGCAGCTGCCGGTGTATGTAGTCTATGAAGAGACGAGTTGTATGATGGTCGCCGTCGATGATGGGTGGCCGCTTCTTGCTCTCTTCTATGTCCGCCGCGTCGATCCGTGTTTTCAGTATGAGTGTGCCGTTGACAAGTTCTACCGCCAGGTGGCGTAGGCGGCTGTTGTTAGCTATCGGCCTGCCCTGTTTTAGCTTGCGTAGTTCGTCGGGAAACGCTTCTTGTTGACTCGCCCTTATTAGCAGAGTTTCGGCGTGGCGGAGTGTAGGCGCGTCGATCGGCTCGTAGTTGGTCGCCACCGGCGTGGTTACCCTTTTCTGTGACTGTTGTGCGGTTTTCGGGTACCGCTGCCAGGTGGGATCTTTGTCTTCGTTTCTTCTTTGCCTTTTGTAGTTAACTGTGTCCGCTTTTCTCGCAGGTTTCTCAATTCTTTTCTTGCAGGTTTCCACGAACTGTAGCACCCGCGCTGTGGCTCGGACGGCCTTTTCCCACTTTGAGAACCGGCGGCTGTCTGGGATGCAATCTTTCAAAGTCGGCGCTGTTTTCTCTGTTATTGTGTGTGTTCTCTCCTCGCCTGTTTTCTGTACCGGCGTCGATCGCTCCTCGGGCCATGACGCGGGGTTTTCGAGTAGGAAGTCTGGGCCGTGGTACCAGCGCCGGAGGTCCTGCGGTACGTCTCTCGTGGCGTCGTCGGCGACGTTGAGTTTTGTGGGTACCCACCGCCACTCGCTTACTGTTGAGTGCTCTTCGATCGCTGCTATTCTGTGTGCGACGTATGGTCGGTAGCTACGCGCGCCGGTTCTCAGCCACGTGAGGACGGTCTTGCTGTCCGTCCAGAATATCTTCTCATCTGGCTTCTGACTGTGTTCACTTATGACCGCGCTAGCCATTCTGCTCCCCATCACTGCGGCTTGTAGCTCGAGGCGCGGTATTGATGTCAGCTTGAGGGGGGCCACTCGTGCCTTGCCCAGCACGAGTGATAACTTTACTGTACCCTCAGCTGTTGTGATGCGCCAGTAGAGGACGGCGGCGTAGGCGGCTTCACTCGCGTCGACGAACACATGCAGTTCTCTTCTCACTGCGTCGCTGTACCCGACGAGACATCGTGGTATGGTGACGTCTCTGAGGGCTTGTAGGTGCTTCATCCACTGTTGCCATTCCAGAGCTTGGTCTTCTTGGATCGGTTCGTCCCATCCTGTGCCGCGGCGCCACGTCTCTTGTAATATCTGTTTCGCCCTCGTGGTCGTAGGCGCTGCGAAGCCGAGAGGATCGAAGAGTGACATGATGACTTTAAGTACTTCCCTTTTGGTGGGTCGGCTCTTGTTGATTACGTCGGGAGGTAGCCGAGCCAGGTCCAGGTTGAAGGTGAGCTCGTCGGTGGTGGGCTTCCATATGAGCCCTAGGACGCGTTCCATCTTTGTTTCTTCGTGGAGGTCGATGACCGCTTCGTGCGTTGTTTCCGTCTCGCCGAGGGCTTTCAATACGTCTGTTGAGTTGGACGCCCATTGTCGTAACTCGTAGTGCGCCTCGCGATGAATTCTTCGCACGTCGTTCGCTGTTTGTACCGCCTCTTCTGTTGTCTTGAAACTCTGTAGGTAATCATCTACGTAGTGGTGCTTCTCTATTGCTTCGCACGCCGCTGGGTGAGTCTGTTGATGTCGTTGGGCGTTGATGTTCTTGACAAATATCGCCGTCGCCGGGGACGAAGTCGCGCCGAATATCAGTGACGTCATCCGATACTGTTTAGGTTCTTGATCGCCTCTGTCACTTCCCCGCCATAGGTATCGGAGCGCGTCGCGATCTTCTTCCTTTATTTTCACTTGCATGAACATTTCTTTGATGTCAGCGGTGACTGCGACTGGGTGTTGTCGGAACTTCATAAGGACCCCCGGTAGAGATTGCAGAAGGTCGGGACCGGTGAGGAGGTGGTCGTTCAGCGAGACCCCCGCTGTCTTGGCTGCGGCGTCGTGGACGATTCTGATTTTCCCTGGTTTCATGGCGTTGATGACTGGGAAGTGAGGTAGGTACCAAGTTCTGTTCTGTGTTATCTGTGGCGGTGCAGGTTCGGCGTACCCCTTTTCTATTAGCGCGTTCATGTGAGCTTCGTATTTTTCTTTGAGGGCGGGGCTCTTGTCTATTTTCTTCTCTGTGTTTAGTAGCCTGTTGTATGCGTTTCTGTAGTTGTCTGGCATCTTGACATCTTCAGACTTCCAGAGGAGTGCGGCTTCGTAGCGACCGTCGGCCCGGCGAGTCGTGTGGCGTTCAAGTAGTTGGAGCGCCCGTTGTTCCGGGTCGTCGCGAGGCTTCTGTGGCGTGATGGTGAGTGACTCGATGGCGAAGTGACGTCTCAGCTGTTCATCCATGTTCTCGTCTATGTCCGTCGCGTGATGGACGTACTGTACGCGCTGTCCGAGTGTGCGCGTGTGTGCGCCGTGGAGTACCCACCCCAGGGGCGTGAGGGAGGCGACGGGTTGATGACGTCGCCCTTTTCTTGTCTTCGACGCTAACAGCAGATGCCAGTTGTCCTGGCCTATGAGCAGCCTAGGTACCGCCTTCTCATAGGTCAGCTTGTCCGCGATGTCTTCCACATGACTGCATCGGGCTAAGTCTTCCCTGGTGATCCGTTGCGCCGACAGTTTCAGGTGGTCTAGGGTGCGCGCCTTGATGTCTTGTTTGCCGTTTTCCCCGTGCAGCGTTAGGGTGACTCTTCGTGACTGTTTCGCTTGAACACCGGCGTCGGTTATCGCTTCGATGTAAAGCGGGTCGACCGGCCCGCTTGCGCCTGTCAGCTGCGCTATCTCTTCGTCGACGAGCGTGACTGTTGAACCGTCGTCAAGTAGCGCGAAGGTGTCCACTTGTCCGTCAGGCCCGGAGACTGTGACTGGGATTATCTTCAAGTAGGCCTGAGTCTTCACTGACCACGTTGAGGTTACTTTTTCTGTTTGGTTCTGTTCTGTTTGCTTCTTTACGTGGTGCAGCATGCTGTGGTGAAGTCTGTTGCAGTCGTCAGTTCCGCACGGCTTGCCTCGGCAGTTGTGGTTTCTTGTTCTTCTTTTCAGACAGCGAAAGCATAAGCCTTTGGCCTTTGCTAAGTCCCATCGTGAGTCGGAGTCTGCTTCGATGAACTGACTGCACTTGATTATGGCGTGCCCCCGCTTTTCACACACGGGGCACTCTGTTTGTTCTTTTCTTTCTTCTGTGTTGTAGGTTTTCTGTATGATTCTTCTGTTCGGTGCGACGAGGGCGCGCTTCGTAGTTTCTTCGAAAACTGTTTCTGGTTTCGCATAAGGCCCGCACCGGTCCGCTTCTCTTCGTAGAAAACGCGCGAGTTTTAGGAGATCAGCCTCTTCTGTCGTGTCTTCCGCTGCGAAGTCGAACCAACGATACCTCATCGCTGGGGTGAGCTTGTCCACTACCGCTGTCGTGATCTTCGGGTTGTACAGGTAGTAAACCTTCCCCAGGGCTCGGAGTGACGCTATGATGTTGCCGAATTTCGTAGCGAAGATGCAGATATCTCTAGGAGAGTCGGACAGACGTGGTAGTGCTTCGAGTCTGTCTAATTCGGCGCTGGCGATGGTGTCCGGCCGACCGAAGCTTGTTTGTAGAACTTGCATGACGTCATCAGCCTTGGCGCCGTGGATGAGGAGGTTTTCGACGGCTTCCCTCGCTCTCCCTCGCAGGCTACGGCGTAGGCGTGCTAAGTTTTCTTGCTCGGAGTAGGCGTTCGCAGCTTCGATGTATGCGGCGCGGAATGAGAGCCACTCTTGATGTGACCCGGCGTATGGCGGCAGCTCGATGGAGTGGCGGGGCGGTATGTTGTGTCCCGCTCTCGCTGCCGTGGCGATGGCCGACGCTAACTCGGAAAGGTCGACGAGTTGCGGATGGGTGATCCCGGTTGGCTTCTCTCCCGCCGGTGCTGAGGCGGGATACTGTTGCTGTTGCTTGTCTTGCGGTGTAGTGTGGCGAGGCGCGGCTATTTTGCGTTCTCCCGCCGGTATGCGGGCGGTATCTTGCTGTGTTTCTGTTGTCTGTTGCTGTTCTGTTTCGCCGCCGATGCCGGGTTCCAGTTGAGGCGGGCCGGCGCTGTCGGTGGGCGGCGGGTTGTGCGGCTGATTTGTGATAGCCAGCACGGAGAGGTGGCTTTCGTTAAGCCAATCTGTGACGCGATGTACTGTTTCTTCCTGCGTCGTGAGAGAGTCTTCATCTTCAGAGTCCTCTTCAGCTGCTATTTCCGCGACACGTGCGGCGGCGAGTTCTACTTGCAGACGTAGTAACTCTTGCTTTGCTTCGGCGAGGCGTCGGGATTTCCCAGACTTCCTTGAACGGCGAGATGCGACTTCTGTTTGAGCGGTGGTTGCGGGCTGCCTGCAACCTTCCCCCGTTGCTGTAGTATCGGTGGGGCGGGGGAGAGGTTGCCCTGTAGTTTTCCCGTCGGCGAGGCGGGGGGTCGTGCCCCCGCTGGTTTGTGCGTGCTGCTCCGTCGATGCGGTTTCAGTCGTTGTGTACGAGATGTGCGTAGTCCCGGTGCTGTCTGTAGGAGTGCCCTGCGTCGAGGCGGTCACCTCCGTCGACGTGGTTTCGGTCGCGGAGGTCCCTCTGGCGGAGGACGTCGGGCTACGCTTGCCCGTTCTTGATCTTGTGACTGGCATCCCTCGAAGAATCCGGCTCGAAGGACCAAAATGTGCCGACCGGCACCTGTAAACTGGGATTGTCGAGGGATGCGACAGTCGCTTGATGCAGTTGGGCCACCGTAAATGAAACCAGCTATTTTTGTGCAAAGCTTCCTGTGTGTTCCAGTGTTCCTGTTCCAGTGTTCCTGTTCCAGTGTTCCTGTTCCTGTGGTGAGCTTGTGGAGCCGAGCATGCCACTGCCCGGTCCCACCGTGTTATAAACAAGTTTCGCCCGCGCAACTAGCGACTATTGGGGGGAGCTGAGTGCGCGGGCGAGGCGTGGGTGTGTGAGCGAGATAGTTGTGTGGTGTGTGAGTGAGATAGATGAAGCATCTTTATTTCTTATTGGAATATCATTTTACATTATTTACAACATTTTATATACATAAGCCGTCCTGCACATGTACCATGGTGGGTACGGTAAAGTCCAGAGATACGACGACTTATGTCAAAAACTCGTAGTCTACGAGGCTGCGTTTCGCCTAAGTACTACCCTTTTTTTCTGACGAGGGGAAATGCTTTGACGCACCGTACCGTCACCCGAGGGAGGTGAAGGCGTGTGTGGGACTCCGTGCCCTTATAAAGGCAGGACTTCCCACTACTCCCGGTTGGACCTCATCGCCCGAATGGTGGTGCTGTGGGAAATCGGATCAACTTAACCAATCCCAACACCACCGGCGGAATGGCCGTCTCCTTCTCCACAGTGGTTGGGGGGAGAGTGGGGATTGGCGATCCAATTTGACTATCCCCACCTCGCAGTGGAGACCGGTGCAATGCCGGCTGAAGTGGCACAAGTACGACACTGGTAAATTCTAACCTCTTCTTACAAAATTAATCCTGAGAAAGAATTAGCCAATTACGTCCAGTACTTCTAAAGTTATGCAAGTCATACATACATTTTGGAGAACTAAAATATATATTTAGAATATTAATTAAAATAATACTTCTAAGATTTCATTAAATTTTAATGAATATTAGTAGGATAGATTAGATATCCTACTAATATTATAAACGCAAAAGTTTGTAAGAATGTGTTGATGTCTGTATGTTTGTTACTCCTCCACGAAGAATGAATTTAGTGATGTATTCTTTTTATTTATTCGGAAAATTAGTCAAAGATTTTTATATACATTATTGTGTGTGTTTGTACGGCAACTACCCGTCAGCATTGTCTGCTTTATCAAGATCTTTACATAATCTCGATTAACGACTCGTAAAAAAACGGAGTAATTTTTGACACATTACGAATCGTAAAATATTGGAACCCTTTTAATACAACCATCATTTAATAAGCCCTTTGACATTGTAACCATCGATATAATAGTAACAAACAAAACACGCCAGTCAAACCGAAACTACGCAACACGCCAAATAATCCTACACTCTCGCCTTAGGAGATTCGCATTCCAAATATAGACATATATGCCCGGATACTCTCAAGACTACACGGAAGCATTGCATATAAGTACATATATAGGTGTCTGGCGACAGGAGATGATGCTCACAGCTCACCGGGAGAAACGCGCTATGAATTACAATGCGTCTGAGGATTAGTGAGATTGTCTCGAAACGCTTGCTTTTAAACAGAGATTGGAGCATGGGTGTACAAGTGACCGTTTACCATGGATATATATATATATATATGTGAGTTCGAGGTAGAAAATCAAACAGGTTTCCCAATAATAATCTCGTTTATTCTTTTAAATGTAAACCGTCGTCGTTCAATGCATCGTCTAAACTAATGCCATTCCTAACAGATTCAAATCCCTGTCATACTTCATCTATCTCACTCGTTCTCTCTCACTCGTTACTCGTTCAGAAATATTCATAATCCCACATATATATGGGTAATAGTCTGTGGTATTGCCGTTTTCATTACTTGTTTAGAACTTAGATTAGAACTTAACATTATAAAGATCAACCAAAATGAAGAAAATATAATGCACTAGCGGTCCCGGCGAACTTTGTTTCTTTTCTGTTGAAATATTTCCTGAATTTTCTTTGCTACAAACCTCACGGAGCCCGAGACCTTTCCAACGAATGCAAAACCGTGGAAATGGGTTCGTGCGTTCTGGAGTTATAGCGTCAGGAAGGAAAACCCGACTTATTTTTATATAGTAGATATAGAAAAAAAAATACTTTGAAACATGTTTACGATGTTTTGATGAGATGAGTGGTCATCTTGATTTTATACATATATAAATATATTTTATTTATGGTTTGTGCTGAATAGATTCAGACACTTCTGACTCGATTTGAAAAAATCTTTCAGTATGAAATATTGTTGAACACTACGCTATTCCCAAATGATAAATGTCATTATACCAAAATAAACATACATACACACAAAAGCTTGCCATAAAAATCTTACTAAGCCAAGCCAAAAAAATCTTACTACGCTAAGAGGCACACAAGTCCTGATTTCAAGAAAAACTGTTTTTATTTTTAAACTGACCTTTGTCTGAGCGACCTCGCATCTTATCACTGGAGGGGTAGCTCAGCTATAACAGAGCAAGGTTATGCATACTAACAAGCAGAACTGATAGAACTCGACCACAGCTGATCGTCGGAATTTGTAATTATACCTCACTTCAGGGTAACTTAACCCACCAAGTTTAATAGCGACATCTGTTGATTGCACTTGTGAAACTTTAGAATGCGACTACGATTAATGCAAGGTTCCAATATTTGAAAAACAACCCGTTCTAATTACGGATAGTAATAAATTATACTGATGTCTCGTAGTCGGTTGGAGGAAAACGGATACTCATTCTTGACACATGAATCGTAAAATAATGGAGCTGGGCATAAATCAATATGTATTGGACAGATCAAATGTTAATAATGTCAATACTTAATTTTATATTTGATAAGCATGTTTATATATATATATATATATATATATATATATATGTATATATATATATATATATATATATATATATATATATATATATATATATATATATATATATATATATATATATATATTATATAATATATATATATAATATTATATAATATATATATATATATATATATATATATATATATATATATATATATATATATATATATTTAATTATATAATACATTAATAAAGTTTTATTTCTTGAATTATATTCATAGTATAGCATTATAAACATACATAAACTCATATATATATATATATGAGTTTATGTATGTTTATAATGCTATACTATGAATATATATATATATGAGTTTATGTATGTTTATAATGCTATACTATGAATATAATTCAAGAAATAAAACTTTATTAATGTTGCACAGCCGTACCCATTTCTTGCCATCTACTATTTCCTCTACCTTAAGGTTGTCTGGAAGAGATCGCTTTCTAGCGATAAGACCGCCTAAATTGTACTAAAATCAATCTGTAAAACCTATTTCTGTAAAGTTTTTGTGCAATAAAGTATATCAATCTATCTAAATGTTCCTACCAAGATTTGAAGCATCCAACATCAGATGAGAATAGTCAGCATATTTACTTCGTTTACATATCAACACCCAGTCACGTTAAAACGTCCGCTTATCGAAATACGTCACAGACTGTCAACTTGAAATGAAATGAAATGAAATTATTTATTTCTGCAAGTGGATTTATAATAAATTCTTTTGCACGTCAATTATTTTTTCCTACCAGCGCCTCGACGTTGGTTCTGTTGAGAAGAGAGCGCCGCAACAAACTCAACAGATATCCTCTTTTAAAATAAATTACAAACATCACAATTGGGCATTAAAATATTTGAATTAATAATATAAATTATCTAGGTGCAGATGGACATTTTAACAATTCCACATATTTTTATCATTAAAAAAATCTTGTACAGTGTAATAAGCCTTTTTGATAAGCCATGTTTTAATTTGAATCTTAAATCTATGCATGGGCAAGTCAATAATGCTTTGTGGTAACTTATTAAATATTTTAATACTTATCCCCACGAAGGAATTACTACTTTTATGAAGTCTGAGTTTTGGGACGGCAAGCTTTTGTTTATTTCTTGTATTAAATCTATGTGTGGCAACACTTCAAGTGACTTCAAGTGACATTTTTCATATGTGTGGCAACACTTCAAGTGACATCTGATTCAGCTTGTCCCGATATTTATATTTCATTATAAATATTAAAATCACAATAAGGCCAATTAAATCATCACTAATCAAACAATTACTCTAAGTTTATTGTATAAATATAAAAATCTGTGGTGTAATTAATGTTTGCAAAGTGTTTGTGAGACAACAATTACGGAGTGGATGACAGTTCGTTATTCGAATTTGTACGATCATTGTTCATCTCTTTTGGATTTTAAAAAACTCATTATTGACACAGTAAGTAACATTTAGAAGGTAAATTTATTAGAACTCGTAATTAATATCATCATTTACGCGCTGAGGTGACATTTAGGTTACTTCAAATTGTGTAAACAACTTCTTGGAACTTTAATACATCCAAGTTTTACTGTTTTTTTTTCATTTCAATATGCTAACCCGTAGCAAGGCTTTAGCTCGCCAGGGAGGGTCTGGACTCACCTCTGCTCGTCAGGCAGAGTCCAGACTCGACCTGGCTTTGAAGGAATTGAAGGCCACCAAGGAGGAAGTTACACAATTGGTTAGGGAAAGAGAGGACAATGAGAGGGAGCTGTTGGAAGTATTGGAAAAGAGTCGTGAGTTAAAAAAGAATTTGGCCGAACTACATTCACAACATATGTTTGTAATTGAGGAACGGGATAATCTACAATCTATTGTCGATGGGTTTGGTGAGTGCAGCCAGGAGTACGTACAAAACTTAAGACGCGTCACGTTACTGGAGCATGAACTGCAAGAGGCTCACCACTGCATAAATGACTTGCAAAACGAGAAGCAGGAGGTTGCGGCATCCCAGACCTTATGTCTATTTGAAGAACTTATAGGTAGTGCGCCCAGTCTTGTTCCTGATACACCTGACATGAACCCCACTGAACTTGTGACGGTTGACCTGACACGTGATGATACCTTGTGTTCTGTACCTACAGTGGGAATTGTCAAATGTAGCAGGAATAAGTTAAAAAAATACATTAAAATTAATAGGTATATTAGGAAAACTAAAAAATTAATTAAAAAACAAAAGTGTTCATGCAATAAAACCAAATGTATCAATGAAAGGCGTCGTTTAGGCGACGAATTAGATTTATGTTCTTTGACAATAAATAATAATATTAAAACCTATGAAAATAATTTACAAGAATTAGAAAACAAAATACAATTGTTAAAAGTATCCTTGGACAATATGACTAGTAGGTATATAAGTTCCAAGAAGGAGAGTGAGGAACACATGCTGGCTTTAAAGAGTCTTCTGGAAACATCTTTGTCAACAGAACAAAACTGTGAAAATACATATAATTTAAACGGCTTCCAGTTGGTATGTGACTCATCACTGTCAAACACCTGTAATAATTTAACACCCTTATCCGATACAGGTAAATCCAACAGCTTCCTCACTCAGTCATCAAAAAGAGTAAGTACTTGCAACTTTGTTATGTTTAGTGATGAGTTAGGTAAGGGTATGGGCCTATTGCTGAGTACATATCTGGGTCAACCTGTTTCAAATTATTGCTCACCAAACTTGCCATACAATGAAATTGTTAAAAAAATATGTAAATTTAACTTTTCAGAAAATACTATTCTGATATTACTGATTGCCAATAGAGGAAATGTAAATAAAAAAGATTTCATTCAATGTTTTGAGTGTCTTAATGCATTGAATTTAAACAAAATTGTATTGTTTACACTTCCATACAGTAAGTGTTTGCCACAGTTAGAAAATGACCTCAGATTTAAAATTAATACAATGATGAGCACATTGACATGTAATACCAATTATTCAGAAAAATTTCATATGATAGATAGTAATAATATGACATTAAACATTTCAAATAAATTGACATTTAATTTTAGTCTCAATTCGACAAAAGATAATTTTTATCTTTCAAAGTATTGTAAAAGACAGATAGCAATGTCGCTATCATATTATATTAAAATTTCAGCCAAGAAATTGGCTACTCAGGCTGCTTCTATTGAGCAGCATCTTGACATTTTAAATAAGACTTTGGAAGATGTTCCAAATAATTTAAATTATACCATGAGACAATAGAGGACAACTCTAGCAAATTAATGTTGACAAATGTAAAATCTAATTGTTTAAATATTATTCACCAAAATATTCAGGGCTTAGCTGGTAAGGAGCTAGAACTAGAATTATTTTTAAATGAAATGAATATTCATGTGTTATGTATAACTGAACACTGGTTTAGACAATATGAGCTTTTAATTAATATTGATAACTTTAAGGTCATTAGCTCGTTCACTAGAGTGAATGCTGTTAGAGGTGGGTCACTTATTCTATTAAATAAATCATTAAAATCGAAAAATCGTAAAGATATAGCTTCACTCTCTATTGAGCGCACTATTGAACTTTCGTGTGCTGAGCTTGAGCAACATATCATAGTCTGTGTATACAGACCTCCCTCCAGTGATTTTACCTTGTTTGAGTCTGTCATGGAGGAGGTTTTGAGGAAAATATGTAAAAGCAATAAAAAAGTAGTTGTATGTGGGGATTTTAATATTAATATTTTAGAAGATAAAAATTCTCAATACTCGGTTAGGTTCCTAAACTTATTCAAGTCTTTTGACCTACACCACCTTTTTGCTGAACCAACTCGAGTAACGCCCACGTCAGCTACCTGCTTAGATAATATATTTTGTAACTGTAAAATATTGGAAAAATCAATCTGAACACTTGCAATAACCTCTCCATCATTAATATTTAGAAAGTATTTTGTTTCGATCTTGTTATTTTTGTGAAAACGTGACTAAAAAAAGCAATTAAGCTTCCGAGACAGGAAACTACAGATATAATTTTTTTCGTAATCTATGTATATTAATAATAAAAAACCGGTCAAGTGCGAGCAGGACTAGCCCATGAAGGGTTCCGTAGCAGCAAGTAACATAATATAAAAGTTTATATTGGAGTTGATTGAATTCAAGGTTAATTGCGGTTTACGATTTATGACGTATTAGAAAAAAACTACTTACTAGATCTCGTTTAAAAAAGAAAACAAAAATATTCTTAATCACGTATCATTATATAACTTTTTTTAATAAATTACCTCAAGTTATTGTTGATTTACCATTGAATAAATTTAAGCTAATTGTTAAAGGTTGTCTTTTGAAAAAAGGGTACTACAGAGTAGAAGACTATATTAATGACAAAGAAGTGTGGACCACTAACTAGTCTGTTCGCCCTCACATGAAAAATTTCACTAATTATATTTACTAATTGTATTTCTATTTATACAAACTCAGCAAGAGGTACCTATTTCTTTACGTATTTGTCAACTCGCAAGTTGGCAAAATTCTTATTAAGCACGAATGTGCATTAGGACCTACAGTTTGTTTAATTTAAATATATATATTTTTTAATTTTTCTTATTACTTTGAATCAATGAATTATTTTTTACAATTTACTACATTATTTTATCTAATTACTACACTGTATGTCTTAGTGCAAAACTAGTTATAAGTTCAGCTATATTTGTAATATGAACGACAGAGTTTCTTGCCGGGATCTTCTCTGTAAGTTATAGGTTCCGAACCGGAGGTAGCGTCATTTGCATTATATAGACGTTTCATAAATATTACTGGTGTAATTTACATGAATAAAAGAATATTGAATTTGAATTAGTACGAAGTAACAGAAAACAGACAAAAATAAGTTCTTTCTCTACAAATTCTATGATTCACTGCGTCGTCTGCGACACACATCGTGACCTATTAACAACTCACCCCAAAAAGCTGTGAACGGTCAATGCAAACATCGTAACATCGAAATGATTTATTAGCCTTTCCCTAAAATGACTTCCATATGCTGGTACTACATAGTACATTTCGTTGGAAGGTTTTTCATCAGCACATTTACTACGGGTCATTAACACCATATCTAAAAGTACAAGTGCCTTGAAACTCCAAATACATTAAGCTCTAGTACTATAGTCACTATTAAAATAATTCGACAGTCAGAAAAGCTAAGAAGACATAAGCATATAAATAAAATTGGAATATCTGTTTGTAATATTGAAATAACCGCTTTTTACTCCATGCATATGAATTTATATACGGAACATACACTAAAATATATGTTTTTATAATCTCTGAAATGATTGGGCAGAATTTAACGGGTCTTTTATTTGCAGGTAGCTGATGTAACTAAGGCTACTTTAAAAATAACTTCACAATAAAATAGGTTTGTCGGGTTAACGATCACGTGACGCACAAGCAAGACGCTGGTGGGTGTCAAAATCAAAATCCTGTAATCCACGCGAACGAAGCCGTGGGCACAGCTAGTTTTTTTATTTTTTTTGCATAATATACACATAGCTATTGATTTAAATATTACTATAAACAATTGGATACAAACATCGACCTCTTATTATGTCTACCTCCTTAAGGAGCGCTAAAACTAGTTTAAAATCATAGGGCTTGTTCTTTTAAGCCTAAGCGACGTATTTGCAACCAGTGATATGGAAACGAAATTTTTAAGTTCATTCCGTGAACATGGTACAGTTACCGGGCTGCAATAATATTTATATTGTGCTCGTATTTCGTAACCGCGTAGGCGACAACTTGAGAGGAATCGACCTTACACATAGGTAATTTGGCACTAGCGTAGGCGATTCGTATCTGTGTCAACGTATGCCCTGTTGACCAGGTCATTTGAGGTTTTCTTACAAATGAGCATTGCAAAGGCCATTTGGTTATTTTTTGTGTAACAACGCCCACAACAGCGTACGTGAATGTAACATTAATTAAATGTAGGCGAGAATTAATAGTGGGATGAGATTATGCTGTAACATGCAATTGAATAAGTTCAACTGACTAAAATATGAACAGAAATAACTAAGAACAGTTAAAAGTAACTAAAATTTATTAAAGAAAAACTAATATAGAAAGATTATGCAGTAATTCAAGTCTTATTGGCACTTGCAATGTATCTAGGCCTGTAACTACCGCCATTTAATGCAATATTAAACTCTGCTTCGAATAATCAAAATGCAGTTTCACCATAAGCTAGATTTTCGAGACAAACAGTTTTTAATTGAAAATCCCCCTTTTTAATTAGTAGTACGGTTTAAGTCTCACTATAACTGGACAAAGAACTACCTCAATTCCAGTAGTCCCTAGTCTTTGATAAGCTTGCTAATCTGATAAAGCTAGGTAATCAGGCAAACAGCAAAAAATATATGCTATTGTAATGTTAATATTGAATTTCTATGAAATCAACGTCATAAGAAAACGTTGTCTCTAAAAGCAAATCCTAAAGTGATATTCCTCTTAAAAGCTCAATCAATTCCCATAATAGGCATCAATCGAGTTAATTTAAAAACAGTTAAACGTAACCCAGTGCGTGTATTCCGGACGGGATATCGGCACTTAATGAGACGGTTACCGCTACGCTTGACGTCACATCCTACGATGCGCGGGCGCATGACGACGACCAAATAGATTACATTGAATGGCGGCGACAGGCGTGTGTTAAAAAAAATATATAAACAGACCGGTGGCACTGTGGTCGATTGGTCGCGGTTGCTTAGTGATTTTTTTACGCTGTTAAATGGTCTATTTGAGATATAGGGCAAAACCCTTTTATATTACTAACGCGAAAGTATAAGATGAATGTTTTTAACTCTTTCACGCAAAAATGACTTAATGGATTTGTATGAAATTTGTTATAGAGATGAGATACTAGATCAACATATAGAATACTTTTGTACCGCAAATAATGTGAACGAAGACGCAGGCAACAGCTATGAATCTAATAAATATATACCCAATGAGAGACTTCAAGTAGCAAGAGATGGGGTGACGACCTACACTAACATTTTGGGGGTGGCAAGAAGTAAAATTCACCCAAGAGCTATAGATTTAGGGGAGGCCTTTGTCCAGTGCAATAGCGTGCCAGTATCGGCCCAGAAAGGCCAGGTTCAGTTCGGATCAAGAAGTAACCAGAATAATCAATAATGATTACTGGTACAGGACTTCTTTAATCCACTTAGCTATGTTCAGTTCTTCACTTACCTATGTTGTATTTACACCGAGTAGCGATATTCATAGGTAAAGTCTGTTAGGTTACCTATTTTTAATGAACAAAGAAGCTTTCTAAAAAGATTCACCAAAGAAGAAGTCCTTTAAGAATATCTTTCTAAAATGTATTATAGACTTTCTAATTCTTTAGTATGTCCGATATGGTTCTGGCACAGATTTCGTAATGGTAGATGTACATTTAAAGGTGCCTCGTGATTTACGAGCCGTGCAAAGGAATTCTGTCCTTGATTCTATCATTATGCTAAGCTAATCGAAAAAGCAGTAACGACTGTTCTTTGAGGTGACCTGTTCAAAGTAATAAGTTTCAAATGTTTCACAGTACAAATCTCTTTCTCTCTGCAACCGTTCTTCATAAAATATTAAGAATCACAGTTTTCGTTACAATCAACTTTATCACGCTTTATTAAAGCGTTGATAAGGACTATTACAGTACGCGGCATATTTTCATAGAAGGTGTCTATTTACTTTGGTTTTTAAGATATCCAGAATATAACGTTCTCGAATAAACTGACCTCGGCAGAGAGTTTCACTCTTTAGCCGTCCGTATGAATAAAGAAGAGGTAAACCGCTCCGTGCTTAGCTCTATCAGGATAGCAGGGTCAATTTGGCAGAATTGAAAAAAAAATATTCCTGAATTTGTAGCTAATTAGTTGCTAATTAGTTACCAAAACTACGATTTTGTTGCTCAAGCCGATCAGGAGATATCGCAAACCATGCTACCTTGATATCAGGATAGCAGGGTAACTCATTAAATTGCATGTTTTTAATATGACTATGGCGCATGATTTTGTTGCTAATTTGTTGCTATAAGTTGAACTTGCCAAAAATTTGAAAATATTTTTTTTTCTTTTTTAATTAAAAATTTTTCAGACCATGCTATCTTGAACACGGTTTTACTTCGAAATAAAAGAGCTTTGAATTTGTTGCTCATTGAAACAGTACTCAAACACATCCAAAGAAACAGCAACAAAATAATCGGTACCGATCGGCCGATTTTTACAATTTTTATATATTTTTCCTGTTTCTGCTGTCTTGAAATCGATTTTTTCTTGTATAGAAATTGTTTTAAATTTGTTGCTGACTAAAATAGTGCTGAATTACTCGTAATAAACCAGCAACAAAATAAGCGGTACCGATCGGCCGATTTTTACTATTTTTATATATTTTTCCTGTTTCTGCTGTCTTGAAATCGATTTTTTCTTGAATAGAAATTGTTTTAAATTTGTTGCTGACTAAAATAATGCTGAATTACTCGTAATAAACCAGCAACAAAATAAGCGGTACCGATCGGCCGATTTTTACAATTTTTATATATTTTTGCATGGGCATGAACATACCCTCGTACCAAAACCGTTGCGCTGCTCCCAAAACGATTTGGGTTGGGAGCAGCGCAACGGTTTTGGGACTGGGGTTTTTTCTTGAATAAAAATCGTCTAAAATCCGTTCTTAGAAATAGAGTTCTAAAGAATATTCCCACCAAATTTCAAGTCAATCGGCCTTATAGTTCCAGAGATCGTCATGAACCAGTAAACAAATGGGATCTCCACTATACACCGTGAAATTTTAGTGGTTGTTTTCCCGCAGCAGAACGATTAGCCTTTAGTAGCACTATCGAATAGTGCGAGTTTTTTTTTTTAATAATAATATTTTAGTTTTAAATTAATCAAAAAAATAATCATCAACTCGAAAGCGTGAGAAACGAATAGTTATATTCCGAGATTCTGACGTATGAAGGTACTTCTTCCTGCACGAAAACCTTCTTTAAACCAAAAAAAAGTCTTAAGCCCTAAGCAATACAGCATAAACTGCAACGCACGCGCTCCGCGAAACGAACCGCCTCGTGACAAACGACACAGACACAAAGGCACCGCTCGCAGCGCTCGTGCGACTGTCTCACTCACTCATTTCTACTCCAGTGCACCGCGAACGCCGCCCGCGCAACTACTCAACGCGCCCGTGCGCTACGTCGTGGAGTACCTACGTCGCTATGGTGCAATTGTACGCGAGAGCGAATTATGATTCGCATGCCGCTCGTCGGCTTTACGCAGAGCCGCAGCACATGGAGTCCCTTTGTCTTCGCGGTGTTCTGAACCCGCAAGTACCACAGGCTCGGACGATCGTAGCCGCAACCCAGCGGTTACTCGATCACGGGCAGTTCCAGACGCCAGCTCATGCTCAAGGCAGAGGTCACCCGGCCATTCATTCTTTGGAGCTTGACGAATACATCATAACCGTCGCGGCGGGCCAGTGCCGTGGCCACCACGAAGCCCAGATCTTACTACGTTGGACTTTTATTTGTGGTCTGAGGTTAAGCGGATTGTGTATCGGGAAGAGTACCAAACTCGGGACGCCTTAAAAAGTGCGATAGTGGACGCTTTTGAAGTGGTTAGACGTAATAGAGACACATTATTGAAATTGAAAGTAAATCAATTAAAACGTGCACGATTGTTTGTAGAACGCAGTGGTTTACACTTTGAACAATTACTCCGTTACCGGGAAGTGTAAGTATTTGTTTGTACATTTGTAAATAGGGATATTAGGTTAGGTAATTAAAATCATTGTAAATAGGTTGATTTCTATTTTTTAAATACGCCTTAAATACTTTATTGCCTAATTCAGTAATAAATTATTATTTTCAGACAATAATCTTGATTACATGTCACGTTGTTATGAATTTAAAATTATGTCGTGTTTAGTTAAGTATGGATAAAGTATTTACGACGGTCCTAAGCCCGTTAAAGTATGAAGGGAAAATGGAAATCACTTGTTAGTGAATAGTGAGTTTTCAGCGAATTGATAAGCGCGAGAGGCAATGACCCGGCCGGCCGGCGATCAGCTGCGGCGCGGCTCCTACTATTGGTTCGAGGTTGCTTTCGAGTTTAGTTTATCACTATCCTAAAATTGCTATTTTTTGATCTGCATAAAAAAAACCTGCACAAATCTATTGTACTACTGAGATATAATCATTTCACTGCGGGAAAACAACCACTAAAAAGTCACGGTGTATATAGGGTCTTTCTAAATTAGTTACATTCCTTTTAATGGGGGTTTCTATACGTCATACTGAATACGTACAAAAAAATGAGCCAATAATTCAGGCTAGTTTTGGAGATAATCAAGGAAACAACAATACTTCTTGTCAACATAATACAACGCCCTATGTCAGCTGATTCTACTACTACATCGTCAACAAAACGCACACTAATAAACAATACGTTTACGACGCATAGGTACTATGATATGAAACGGGGCAGCTAGGTAAAAATATTATCAAATCAATTTAACAGGGCTACCACTAGGTATTTAGAATTGTCTTAAAAATAAATTAGTTTGGGCTCTTGACAAAATGTAAAACACTTTAGTGCACTAAAGTGTACTTTTTGAAGTGTTAAGAAGAAACATTTTCATTTCACTTTTTGTAAAAAATACAATTTTTTTACAACTTTTCTTATAGTTTAGAATATGAGTTATCTTCCTTAGCAAAAAAATAATAATATTGGCAGTAATTTATTTTATGCTACTTTCGAGAAAATCGCCATTTTTCTAGTTTCATGCGTAATATTAGTGCATTGATTGCGCTTTCGCTAGCGGGCGCAAATTTAAAGTCTGACATTGAATCAATTAAAAGTCAAAGTCAATTCATTTACACATGTAGGTTAAAAGTAACATTTATGCATCGTCAAAATGAACATAAACCAAAATCGAAGCTAAAGCCGGTTCGGAACCTAATTCTACCGAGAAGAATATCGGTCATTGCTATCTGTTCCATAATAAACAAACATAATAAATATTAAGGGCATGAATTAAAACGAATCTTATTGACGACCTCGGTGGCGCAGTGGCTAAGGTAGGCGCCCAAAGCGCGTAAGGTCCCGGGTTCGATTCCCGGTCAGGTCAATTTGGAAAACGAACTTTTCTCAAATGACTTGGGTCTGGGTGTGCTGGGATGACGCCCCCAGTTAGTATCCGTCGTCTGGTACTCATAGTACAAGGGAAAACCTTAGTTTGAGACCAGGTGATTGGTGTGATTGTCCGGCGCATTTATTTATTATTATTATTAAAGTTATTGATAACATGAAAAAGTATTTTGGAGTTGGCATCCCTGATGTCAGCGGTCGATTACAAAAGAGCGACAAAGGAGCCGGCATCGCGTCGAGTGAACGATTCGTGGCTTTTCGGCACGCCGCACGCGCCTAGCCGCTGAGGGAAAGACACGGAACGAATACGGTGACCAAGTTTATCACCGGTAGGACGTATTTGTAGAAAGTATTGTGTAATAAATTAATTCCTTGTTCCAATATTTTATGATTTATAATTTGTTTCATGAATTCGAAACAATTTTTTAGTATCAAATTAAATTACATCATTTGTATTTAAAAAAAATCCTTAGTTACATTAATACTAAAAAGTGGATGTTCGTTTTGTAACGATTATTTAGTAAGGACCAACAATTGTGAAGTTGGATTGTGTTTTGTATGTTTGTCACAAATAAATCAAATGACGTGTTAGTCTGATTTTGTATAATGCTTTCACCAATAATGCTATCCTGATATCAAGGTAGCATGGTTTGCGATATCTCCTGATCGGCTTGAGCAACAAAATCGTAGTTTTGGTAACTAATTAGCAACTAATTAGCTACAAATTTAGGTACTATTTTTATTTAAGAAAAAATCGATTTCAAGACAGCAAAAACAGGAAAAATATATAAAAATTGTAAAAATCGGCCGATCGGTACCGCTTATTTTGTTGCTGGTTTATTACGAGTAATTCAGCATTATTTTAGTCAGCAACAAATTTAAAACAATTTCTATTCAAGAAAAAATCGATTTCAAGACAGCAGAAACAGGAAAAATATATAAAAATAGTAAAAATCGGCCGATCGGTACCGCTTATTTTGTTGCTGGTTTATTACGAGTAATTCAGCACTATTTTAGTCAGCAACAAATTTAAAACAATTTCTATTCAAGAAAAAATCGATTTCAAGACAGCAGATTTCAGCAGCAACAGGAAAAATATATAAAAATTGTAAAAATCGGCCGATCGGTACCGATTATTTTGTTGCTGTTTCTTTGGATGTGTTTGAGTACTGTTTCAATGAGCAACAAATTCAAAGCTCTTTTATTTCGAAGTAAAACCGTGTTCAAGATAGCATGGTCTGAAAAATTTTCAATTAAAAAAGAAAAAAAATTTTTTTTTTAATTTTTGGCAAGTTCAACTTATAGCAACAAATTAGCAACAAAATCATGCGCCATAGTCATATTAAAAACATGCAATTTAATGAGTTACCCTGCTATCCTGATATCAAGGTAGCATGGTTTGCGATATCTCCTGATCGGCTTGAGCAACAAAATCATAGTTTTGGTAACTAATTAGCAACTAATTAGCTACAAATTCAGGAATATTTTTTTTTCAATTCTGCCAAATTGACCCTGCTATCCTGATAGAGCTTCCGTGCTTGGTGGAGGAAACTTCGCCAACTGAGAGGAAACTGAGTTCTTTTGTCTTTTGCTCTCATCAGAAACATACTACACAGATACCATGCCAACTGTTAAAAATAGTTCAATATCTTTATTATATGTTGTATTATCACATCGCAGGTATGTTACCCACTAAACTATAAAATATTATCACAAACATTCTAAGCAGTTGTAAAACTATTTTCAAAGTCGTTCGCTTACTTTATTTCTGGTATTTTATGATAGGTAATTTAGAAAAAAATACTGATAACGTTAGCAATAATTCAATAAACATAAGGTAAGTACATGGCAATGACTTTACTCACACAGAACATAATAATACTAATCAAGAATAACTGTTGAAGAAGAAGTAACAGAAAGTTTCTAATTTCTTACGGAACATGTATATCATGAATTGCAAAATATTGCAAACGTTCATCTAAATACACATGTCGAGCTAATAGATCATGACGATAACAGTACAGTTTTTACCTTACGTCAGCGTAATTTGCGTCTATATAGCTTAACTTTCCACGAGAACTAAAATTTACATTAAAGTAATAGAGTTTCTGCTTGAAACGTCATGATTTACACAAAGTATACGACTAGGCCACTATTGTCAATTTCTTAACTAAAGCTCGTCCGCTGATTTACTTGCACCAACTGCGAGTATATCTACACTAATATTATAAAGAAGAAAGATTTGTACCTATTTTTGTATGTTTGTAATGAATAGGCTCAAAAAGTACCGGGTCGATTAAAAAATTTTTTTCACCAATAGAATGCTACATTTTTCCAATTTGACATAGGCTACAAAATTAGGGATCCTTGGAAAAATTTGAAAAATTTCAACAGAAAAGCGGGAAAAATTATCTAAGGCGAAACGGAGTTCGCCGGGACCGCTATTAATAATGAATGGTATTGGACAACATCTCATACATAGCTTTATTTCTGTGATAAGAAGCTCAAACATTTGTGTTATAATACCCAGACCCAAGCAAATATAGAAAAGTTTGTTTTAATTTGCACCTCAGCGATGGCGCTACGGAGTTATCGTTTTATACCAAATAACAAAACCATAATGTAAACATCAAGGCATAAAGTGAAACAAAACCAATTTGATAGTAAAATCTACTCACAACCAGTAGACATAAAAAGTTTCATCAAAATTCAAACCAAGATTTAAGAACAGAACCGTGACATTCCTAAAACATCATCAGATCAAAAACACTACTAAAACTAATGTGACGATAAACGATGCTGACGAAAACAGTCTACCGTTGCCGCTTCTAACGGTGGTAGGTGTGGTTGTATCAGCTGTCAAAACAAACGGCAATCGTTAATAAGGTCAAGCACAAGACACGCCTACATGCCATAAGATTACGTCAAGTTGCAGACATCATAGGAATTAATATCAATCGAGATAGAAATTGGATGCCGCTATCACCATTGCGTATTACAGTTGATAAGATATTATGTGGCAATCTCGAGTATGTAATGCGTAACAATTTTAGCATTGATAAAACTTTCCAAGTTGAAAATGTATCCTGTTTTTTTGTATTAAACGCCAATGTCATTTCGAAAGATACCATCTTCGTTAGTCATGTATCAATCTCTTGGGTATTATCTTTATAATCTTACATTTTATAAAATGTAATTACTTATTTAAACCCATTTTTAAATTTGGTGTATGTATATGTATCAATTTCAATTAAATCTTAAAATCTATTGCGTATTCTACAATTATTCCATCACTACTATTTGGCTCAAGTTTCATGAAACGACTTTTTTATGAAAAAAATACATCTGTATTGTTCTCAAATGGTTACTTAGGGAAAGAATAAAAACTAATTAACCACATAAATTATAACAGTGTTGTTACAAGAGAACCCAGTGGCTACTCTCCCATCAACTAAAATTAGGTTCACAAATTATACTTTAACGGTCGGTTTACCTACCGACCCCTAAAAACGAGCCATTATTTTTTAAACTTTACGGTTTTAATCTTTCTTGGCTTGCTGAGAGATTTTATGTTCATCAGCGAGTTTGTTTTGAGAAATTAAGATTTGATGTTGTACGTAAAATTTTACTAATAATAGATTTTTAAAGTCTTCATAAAGACGGAAATGTAAAACATTGTTAGTAAGGGACTATCAATTTGTGAAGATAATCTTGTCTGCATACAGCAATCCAGCTGTTTTACAAAGTCCTATATCCTGTAGTAATGTGTTTGATAATGATGATGATAAATGTACAACAAGTATAGTAAATATATGTAGCAGATGTATCCGAACATGACGATAAAATAAAATTAATAATAAATAAAATATTACACACAATTCCACTAAACAATATATCAATTACACATACAACAGCATTATAGAATGCAATGAGTACCAACATTACCACCGAGAAGAAATCAGCGGAAATGAAGCAGTACATATTTTATTGCACAGAAAATTTACAGAAATTGGTTTTACAGACGTTATCAAGTACAATTTAGGCGGTCTTATTGCTAGAGAGCAATATCTTCCAGACAACCTTTAGGTAGAGCAAATAGTAGATATCGAGAAACGGGTACGGTCGTGCAAAATGTGTATTGAGAATAATACTAACAATTATAAATATTTTACATTACATAAGAGGAAAAACATACTTAGGATTAAGATTGCCTGATGGGTAAAGTTAGACAGTTTCATGAGCTTACAGATTAAACAGTCAAAGATTGTGAGTAAAATTCTGAGTAATAGAGCAAAAAGGTAATGAGAAATTTACGGGTTACTATAATACAGAAAACGAGAAATAAAATTACACACTTGAGATCTTATGATGTTACATAAGACTCACTTTAGAACAAATACCTACTGTTTTTGATGCAATAGGTACAATGAACACTTATTTAGCTCACATGGCGTAAAAGGTGAACTTTTAATTGGGAGTTCCAAGTATTAATAATGTTTGTACCCAAAACATATGAGTTTATTTGCTTAAGCTGTGTTTAGACACTTTCATCCTAGCGAATACGTGTCTTGATAATAAGAATGCCCCTTATAACTCAATCATAAGAATCACAACACCACAATTGAGCCAAAACGTTGCGCGTCGTCAGAGCGCAAACGTACGCCGCAAGTGCGCGCGCGCACCTCAATTGGATAATGGCGGCGGGGTCACGCTAATTGGCCGTTTATGCGCTCAACGAGCGACACCATAATGTTACATCTGTTTTGATGATGTGGGAAATTACGTCTAAATTAAATATACGCATACATCTCTACATGATATACATATATATATACTCATGGTATTTGACTGGCCCAGTGGAATGATGGTTAGCACTCTTTGCTCTTAAAAGGTCGTGAGTTTGATACCAACCCAAAACGAATATTCGTGGCATGAACATTTTGGGTTGTTCTGTGCCTGGGTGTTTATAAAAGTATTTAAACATATACTGTGGACTACTGTTCATACAAGTTCTTAAGCTTCTTACTTTAGTTTCAGGCCAATGTATGTCGTGACATTTGATTTTCAATTTTTTTTTACTGATTATGGCCATTTTAAAGCCGATAATGGAGTAGAATCTGTGGTAATAGCAAAATAGTGATGATCATACTCATTTCGAAATACAGAGGAGCTACAATAAAGTCCTTTTCGTTGAATTAGACAAACTTCTCTTCATTCACTCATGAACATTAACTACGGTCTTCGAACATCAAATGTAAACTATCAAGATGCCGTTTTATATGGAGTTTGTTTCATTGTTGGTCAGAATTAAGGAGTGAATTCCACTTATAAGACGTGGAACGTTCAGTGGGTTTCAACTGAACGTAATCTAATAACCTGATAAACATCAGGACCCCTACACAAGGCTCAAATCTCCATTACTGGTTGGATTTCTGCGAGTGGTCTCCAAAATTTGACAGACTACTGGTTTCACATGGGTATATACATAGTTTATTACCACCTTCCGAAGTTTTATAACCCTTCACATTAGGTTGGATGAGTACAATCTTAAACATGTTTCTGATTTGCCTTATTTACCACGCATCCCTGACTAAGTTCAAATTTCAAGTCCATTTGGGTCCAGCAAAAGGTCAGAAGCTTATGAATTCTTAATAAAACAGTTCTCAGAAATTTTGTTAGAAACTTTAATGTATGTACTTAACTAACAAAATGGCCGGTATTTGAACAGTAAAAGCACAAGCCAAAGAGAATATCACACATTATAAAATACACAGCGCGACAGTGGCTGTTAAGGGCAAGGCACTGCCTGCTAATGATGCATTAGGGTTGCCAAAGAAATGAAATGAATAAATAAAAATAGCTCAAAAACTTAAAGTGTAGGTAATATGGTAACTAGTATATAACATAGATGTTCAAAATGCGATAACGACATAGATTCGGAAACGATACTTAAGTCTTTTCCGGTCGCGGTCCAGTATTGAATGAGTGATCATTTCGACCAAATATCACGAACATGTCTGTGCTTCAGATCCCTGATATTACGTTATTAGTCGCTAAGCCTAGTCGGAGTCCAGAAAACGGCTTGAGAACCTCTGACAGTTGAGTTGGTCAAGTGACCAACTCAACTATCAGAGTACTTTACTTACTGTAAAGTAAGTACTTTACACATTTTCAGCAACCAGTACTGAGTTCGCGTGTGAAACACATGTGTTAATACACGTGAAACACATGTGTTAATGCTCATAAATCACGATGAAGATGTGTATGATCATAGGTAGAATATCGGTAGAACAATATTGGAATTAATTATTTTCATATTTCTGATTGCTTGACACCCCTACCCATACGTGGTCGAGAGTCAAAGGAGTCGTATAAATAAAATATGACTTTAAGTTCAGCACATTTTCTTTTATCAGAAGCTCGCATTCGTCTTTGAAATTACATGCTAAATTACTCGAATCGTAAGACTAGCAATCCGCCCCATGTTCTTACGGGTAAATAAGTATTTAAAAATAGTTTTAATACAGATTCTAACGTTTCCAAAATACTGTATGCTAATAGTAGCCATTACAATGGTTAAATATTTCTTTAAAATAGGTCCAATAGTTTTTGAGTTTTTTCCAACTTAGATTACATTATTGAAGGTTTAGTAAAGATTATACATATTTTTTTAATCTAATAGATCCTGTCGTCAGTGTATAGTGTAGCTTCCCAAAAGAGAAATAACTTTTCTAATGGCTTATGTATTTTAGGAGCGTATTAAATGTAAATAAATAATTAAATATTTTTCTTTAAATATTAGTATATTATATTAATATTAGTCCTACAGATTAAAGTATACCTGCATTGCAGATTCTCGTGATAGAAAATACCCTAACATGATCGACCCTAAAATCGAACCTAGAACCCAGTACCTCGAAGCTAGTTTAGAATCTTAAAAAAAATATTCGAGACTATTCCTCCTGTTTAAGCAATTTCGAATATTTTTGCAAGCAACGCACGGGAAAGGAGTAAAATATTTAATGAAATACTTTTGTAATTAACTGCAAGTTGAAATTTCAGCTTTCTTTTCTTACTTTTTGTTTTCTTTATGTTAACGTTTTATTGTTTTAATTAAGAAACTTCTTGAATATTAAAACTTAAATTTTCCTGTCCTCATAAAGTAATAAGTATATTTTATTCACAAAATACAATATTCTACAAATATCTTTTCAATCTTTAAATTTAAAATAGAACTTTCAATAAAATTTGACTCTGAATAATTCTGTCTGTAAATTCTTTTGAAAAATTATCTTGAAAAAGGTCGATTGAGTTTGAAAGAAAAAACGTCATTATTTTCTCTGATTGTGAGTTCTAAATATTCTTCAAATTTTTGGAATTCTCTCAAATTAAATTTAGAAAATACTTTACTAGAAATATTATGTTTTCGAGAATTTTATTAAATAATTATAAAAATCATACGAATTGTTTTAACATGAATAAAACTGTTCAACTCAGTTAAAAGATAATTAAATGACAATAACAAAGTGAAGAGAAATGTATTATAAAATTTAGTTTATCCTAAATAAATAACTAAATATTGTTTTGTTTCAACACCTCGAACCGAAACGAACGAAAAAACAAATACCGAACAATCTGGTACTTCTGATACAGTTCGATTGTCACAGGAAACGCAAATACATACCTATAGAACACAAAATATGAGCTACTATTCCATCCATTATCACACCATACTAAAATTCCCACGTAATAAAAAGTATAACGTACACTTGTGCTCATTAAAAACATGCACGTGGGTAGGGAAAATCAATATACTGGACCGTTCTGTCTCCATTTTATATGGGTCATCGGGCATCCGTCAGCAGAAACGTATAACAGAAATAGAAGAGGGTGTTTTCACGGGAACAGTTTTATCTCCCGTACGTTATTAAGACATGAAACTACGGCCGCAAAAAGGTGAGACTTGGATACGTGTAAAAACGGGTTTTACGGCACAAAAAGATGTGATAAATTCTATAGCAAAATATAATTTGTTCATAATTTCATAAGCTCCTGTACATTAAAATTTAGCTGCTGGAATACGCTGAGGAAGTACAAGATTACGATGATTAAGTTCGAGAAAACTTTATGTTTTGCCAAGATTTTGGTAGATTAGAATTTAGGTTTGCTGCTTTTCCCATGGGTGATATTAAAGACAACAATAACGAAAACTTCTTGAGTGATATCATTTCAGTAAAAAATGCTAGAGTGTAAATTATATGGTTATCCATCCATCCATCCATCAGCCTCTCTTTGTCCACTGCTGGACATAGGCCTCCCCTACAGAACGCCACAACGCGCGGTCCTGCGCTATCTGCATCCAGCGGCTCCCCGCACATCTGACGATGTCGTCAGTCCATCGTGTTGGGGGCCGCCCCACGCTGCGTCGTCCGGTACGTGGTCGCCACTCGAGGACCCTCTTTACCCAACGGTCGTCGGTCCTACGAGCGATGTGGCCTGCCCATTGCCACTTCAGCGTGCTAACTCTTCGGGCTATGTCGGATACACCGGTCCTTCTACGGATCTCCGTATTACGGATCCGATCATGTAGGGAAACGCCGAGCATAGCCCTCTCCATAGCACGCTGCGCAACTTCGAGCTTCGTTATGAGGCCAACATTCAGAGACCACGTCTCAGTTCCGTAAGTCATCACTGGTAACACACATTGGTCATAGACCTTTCTCTTCAGGCACTGGGGAATTTTGGACGTGAGGATATGCCTAAGCTTCCCGAACGCTGCCCAGCCGAGTTGGATTCGTCGGTTGACCTCTTTCTCGAAGTTGGATTTGCCTAACTGGATAGTTTGTCCCAGATAGACGTAATGATCGACAACTTCGAGAATCGCATTCCCAACAGATACTGGTGCCGGAGTCACATGGACATTGAACATTACCTTGGTTTTATCCATGTTCATCCGTAAACCAACCCGTTGGGAAACACTGCTGAGGTCATTGAGCATTGTGCCAAGGTCCTCCAGGGATTCTGCCATGACCACGATATCGTCTGCGAATCGAAGGTGAGTGATGTATTCGCCATTGATGTTGATGCCGAGTCCGGTCCAATCGAGAAGCTTGAAGACGTCCTCCAATGCAGCGGTTTGCAATTATATGGTTAACAATAACTAAAATATGGTCAATCGATTTGGGAACAAATTTTACTTCAATCTCATTCAAACAGTTATATCAGGTTTAACCATAGTACAATTAACAGCATGTCAAGGTTAAAATTTGCAGTTCTATATTAAATCTTATGCGCATTGCAGAAGGGGTGTAGTCTGAAGGGTTTTTGACTGTACCTCTTGTTCCCATACTTTGACAGTTGATTCCAATATCTATTCTTGTCGAAGAATAAAAAGTTGTACAAATTCGGAATCTCATTTCTGACTAAGCTTAGATATTTCGACTTTCGCCTGCACGGCTCCGCGAATTCCAAACACATAATAATAGTCCGTGCAAGTGATATACGATGTTATTTTTACGAGTAACGTTATGCCGCAGATAAATTACTGTCCTAGTCTGACCGCAGGATGTATTTGATATTGTTACTGATAGTTCCGGATCGAGACGTCAGCGTTTCATAAATGTTATTTCCCATCGGGCGCAGTGGGAACTTTGCCATGAAGATAGATCAGATTTGTTTTGTAACACGATCTATGATATAAGTAATACTTACGGAAAAGGAAAATATTAACGAAGACAGACCAACAGCTGTAACAGCTTTAGTAGATAATAATAGTGATTACAAGATTCACGTCAATAAGTCTAAACAAATAATCCATTCCTTGCTGAAATATTGAAATTGCTTAAATAATGTTTTAAAAGATCATAGATATAAATAAACACGTGTAACGGAAAGAGTAAAATTAAAAATGTATGATAAAAATCAATGGGATAATTTTTGCATTTTCTTTTCAAAGCCACTAAGCACATCTACCGGAATTATTTGGCTTTTGAGAAATAAGAAGATGATCGCAGTCTCTCAAAAGAAATTTCTCATTTCAGCGGCTAGGACTGACTAATGAACTTCAAAGGACAAATATAAAGCGTTTAAAGAACTTTAGAAGAAAGAGTCTCGATTGCTGACCGTACATTTTTCAACTTCGACTTCGTCTTGGAAATTGCATTTAAAATATTTCTATTTTGCAAGTTTCGACATAGTTTAGCCTAGCACCATTTTAAACATATATGGTAAGCAATTCATAAACATTCTACTTTCATCATGCATATGATATAACAAGAATTATCATAACACGACAATATTTAAAGGCATATCTCTAAAGTTGCGGATATAACAGTTATGGTATGTCGTTTGCATTTCTTGACCTTGAATATTATCGCTGCATTAAAATCAAAAATAGTGATAATGAGGTAATATATGCAACCAAGTTAGGATTAATTATCAAAAATGTTTTTAATGCTTGATATGCAAAAGATAATAATTAATTGATAATTCCAACACTCAATAAAAATTTAACGGAAGGAGCTGAGAACTCTCCATATGGTTAATAACGTAAGAAAGGTATTAATAAATGTCCCGGTACATTAGACTAGGGTTAGTCTACGACTCCGTTCGTAACATTTCGAATCAGGTTTTGATAGGTTCTCAACCTTATCATACATATACACAAATAGAACAAGAAGAATAAATCAATTTGGTACAGTTATTCTAAAGTAAGACACTCGCATACATTTTGGACATTCATTTACAAAAAGATTTGTTGATTAATAAAAACAACACACGCTTACTTTTCGCTAATTGTACTACAGACTTAGTAATGATTTAATTTTAAACTGTCTTACATTTCTTCAGCCAAATGTAGGAATCATTGTTTCCAGTTCCACCTATTTACATAAAAATACGTCGGAATCCAAGACTCGTCTTCATAATCTGATTACATTTCTATAAGTTCTATGTCCGGTATCTAACGATGTTAGTTTTCTGTTTAAGCACAAATCTAATGAGTTTTCCGCACCCGTTCTGCACTAGATGTTCAGAGCTCATTGCAAATAATGTACTTCGCACGCAATTACAGCAACCATTAAGCCGCAAACGAGTATGAAAATTAATATTTTCTCCGTTATTGGACGCGTCCGGCTACCAAATGATGAAACATTTATTTTAAGGTACGAATATGTTACGTAAAAAATTTTTCCCATTGTTTGAGCGTCTGCGAATTGGCTACTTGACAGTGTTAACAATAAAATATGAAAAGTGTTAGATATGTTAGCTTATTAGTTAAGTAAACATTTTACATTTTTACTTTTTAATTAAAAGCATAGGTAGTATTTTATTTTTGCAAAATAAATTTTAGTTTTTTTATCTGTGGAACAAAAGAACCGAAACGGAAACCACCATTGCAATACGGAAATGACAGCTGTCGGCGAAAATTATTTATTTTAATGTGGCGAAACAATGATTATTTTACCGATTAAATTGAATTATTGTGTCTCTAATCGTATAAAGAATTTATTGAAACATTTTCCGTTTATCTTAATTAAGTCGTTCCTATGCGTATCGGTTCGTTGTCAACGACGTTGACGTCATAATTGGAACAGCGACGCGACTAGGCGTTTTCGCGCGCTTTTTAAATGTGTTACACAAAATCTTATTTTTCTCTGGTTATTTAGATTATTTCCAGATAAATCGAATTGCTTGGGATATAAAATGAACGGGCGCACATTTTACAATACTTTTTCAAAAACTGTCAAGTAGCCAATTGAGGGTCGAGTTTTTGTTATGACTGCGTTTCGTCGTTTCTGGATAAAATGTGTTAATAGATGGGTAATAATCATAATTTGGTATTTTCCAGTCGTATTCAGATACGCTTTTATATTATTAGCAATAACGTTGACGTTAACTATTTTTTTGAAATTTTCGTTTATTTCTGTGGGGTTCACTGGTAAGACAATAACATTAAGTCTGCATTTGTACATTTAATGTGTACAATTAAGGTTAAATAAATAAATTGTCATACGAATATTCATTCTTAACATTCGACCTCTTAATCGATCTTAGATTTATCGTATTTTCTGATCTGCACTTATAAAATATCCGTTATGTGGTACTGTTTATCTCAGTGATCGTCACAAGATAATTTCAATATGGAATTTTATGAGTTTATTCACATCAATACTTATCTCACAGATAAGTACGACTTGTCGATTGTTTTGGTTATAATCTTATCACTCAGACTACATATAACTATTCACTTCATGCGCACGCTTTAACCACAGCAGATTCTAACAGTCCGTCAGTTAGTGAAAAAAAAACTTCAAGAAACTTGCAGAGAACAACGATTCCCTATAAACCTCATAGCTTCGAAACATTCGTTGGAAGCAGACGAAAAATAAACATCGCGTACATTTTTTCACGAACCTACTTTATTCGTGGAGCCAACGAAATACCAGTAACCTCATCGCGTTTATTTACAAACAATGTTTACACTCGATTTAACTTCGACTCGACACGATCAAAGAGCTGCGGAACATCTCGTATACCGAAGGGACATCATGGGATGGCAAGCCTCGATGACTTTGCGCCGGTTTCAGGCAAAAATGTTTATCCAATATAGGGTTGGAGCCTTAAATTACTCAGCAATTTGTGGGCTGCTCCATAAATATTACCTTTTGCGAGAAATGCTTCGGAAGTATACTTACATTTCAATCTGAGAGTGGCTTTTTGGCCGTAACTGGCATACGACATTAGATATTGCCCGAGACTTGCGTTATTTCGAGCTAAAAAGATCATACATATTAATTAAGTATAATATCTCTCTTCGTACCAAACCCGTTCAATAGTTTTCGCGTGTGGAGTAATAAACATAGGTACATCAAAAAATCTATACATTGTTTCAATATTCTGCGTTTATAATATTAGTAGGCTATATTATAGGTGACAATTAATAAAAGCAATTTAGTGTTGATCTGCTTGGCACATATGGCATAGTGAATCATCAATCATTTTTTTCATCCTAGCCAATTATCCGCTCGGAAAATAATATGACTAGATTAGTAGGGGTAAGTCGATTTATTACCGTGTGATGTACTAGTACGTCTTGCAAAAATATAACAATACACATGCAATTCATATAATTGCATCCAATACTTAATTAACCATATAGCAAGTAAAGCATTCATGGTTACCTGGCAGCACCCTTCCGACCGCTTCTTTCACGATTCCTGGCTGTAGAAATTTTAAAGTTGTGCTAGCTATCTTTTATGCCCATAATCTACAAATATCTTCACTTATCTATGAAATGCTGTGTCTTCTTGAAGTTACAAATGCCATATTCTCTTGAAACCAATCCCCCACCACAATTTACAAAGTTGAAAATAAACGTATTTACGAAATACGAAACCACATAACTTCAAACATTTGTGGTGTTAGTCCACCAACTTCAATAATCGTATTTTGCAATATTGTTTCTGAAAAGTAACAAGATACTGCACTGCCTTAGGAACACGAGACGAAATAAACAATACAAGTTCAGCTAAGGAAGTGTTAACAAACATTCAACGTCCATAAATTGTCCCTCGACACCTCATAACTGGCGCCCAACGTGGGGCCGCAGGGCGCACCTAAAGCAATTTTCCATTACGCCCCACAGAATCGCGGAACCAGAACAAACACTCTAAATGCCATTACGTTAAAGATCAACCTCCTTTGTTACGCCACACTCCCAGTGATTGTTCGATGGTAGCGTTGAGAAATCAACTTTACGTGTAAAGAGTCAAAGCAGGTTTTCCGCGAACGGATGATCACGTTCGTCGGAAGGGTCTGCTCTAGGGGAAGTTAGGCCATGAAAACATACGCAACAAGGAAGCTTGAAGCCGTCGCGTCAGTCTGGAGTTGTAAAGACTATTGTTTAGCTGGAGTAGCATCGTAAACATTATTTACTCTGATAAGTACGTGGTAGAAACAAAAGGTACGGGTTACACCGATAAGGGTAGGCCTTGATCTTAATAACTGGCTTACCTGGTGATGTTGTGTAACTTTTTTATTGTTTCCATTTGGCAGCGTTGGCAGACGACATAAAGTGAGCAACAGTCGACCCAGAATCGTTCGGATTAACGACACAAGTGCCTTAATAAAGACTAAAGGTATAACAGACGACTACTGAAACAAACAAAAGTTTATTGAGTAGCATTATTGGGATAAAAGTTACAGCACACGTGTTTCTGTAATAGGTTATAAACCAGAAACGATCAGGAGAGTCTGGAGCTGAATTTATTAGTCTGTCTGTCGCAATATTAGATTTTTAATACGTTTTCTTTTGGCTTTTAGGCATATGAAAATGAGAAGACTGTGAAATAAAACTATCATCGTTAACGTTGAGTTTTTATTTTACTGTTGTCATATTACGGACAACAATTTCAAACGAAACTTAAAACCTACTAAGTGAGCTCGGGATAAGACCAAAGGCAAATTTAAAAGTTGTTTAAGAGACTTTGGCAGTAGTAGAATTTGATACCTATTGGCTATTATATATTAAGACAATACGTATAGTAAAGGCATGATCTGAAAAAAATATCGATATAAGCTTTTTATGACGACCTCCGTAGCCGAGAGGCGAGCGGGCCTGACTTTGGCGAGCGCCATCTCTGAGGTCCCGGGTTCGATCCCCGGTCGGGTCAATATGGGAAACGATCTTTTCTATATCGTCTCGAGTCTGGGTGTTGTGGTACCGTCGTTGTTTCTGATTTATGTAACACAAGTGCTTAAGCTACTTACCACAGAATCAGAGCAATGTATGTGATGTTGTCCAATATTTATACATATATTTATTTATACATATGTATTTATCATTCATCTGTCACTTTGTTGGTCGGTTGTCTCCTGGATTTTATGGCAGATGTATTAAATTTAAATTTTATTGTATTAACAAAATAACAAACTTTCTCATTACTTTCCGCATTACCATAAAGTACCAGTTATTCAACACAGACAGATAACATCCCTTCAAATTTAATAACATCGAATGCTTTAAAGGAATCGCAGTCGGCAAGGAGTTGCTTAAATACTCTCTTAAGATCCGGTATTCCCCCTCTATCTACAACCCTACACATAACAGGCCCCCGTCTGGCCTGCAGGCAATTTGTCACAGGTCTCCCGACCTACCCCAGCCCCTCAAATGAAAAGCATTTGAATAATCGAAATGATGACGCAGTGAATAGAATCGATATAGCCCGCAGGTGGAATCGAATGTGGACTTTTGGTTTTACAAAGTAGACGTGGATTGACAGACTACAGCTTGTGGTGGTAAGCTTATTTTAAGGCAAAGTTCAGTTATTTTTTGGAGTCTCATGTATTTGATGAAACCCGAAACTTGGAATGACAATGAAAGCACGATATTAAGAGCAACACAACGGTGGTTTATCAACATGTCTGGGTGTCGTCAATACAATATTAAAATTTATATAAAATTAAAACTATGAAAGAAACACCGTTTTTTTTCTGCTGCTTAAATTGTTTATTGAATAATTAAAAAAGATAGGTATTTCAAATTATATTTTTTTTAAAATCGGAGAAATCGCTTACATTGACTTGATCTATTCAAAGTAAGTAGCGATTAACCAATCACTACTAACATTATCTACTTAGTTTGCTATATGTTTTGTTTCTGTTTTTTTTTTTACCGTTCCTATACTGTTCGCGTAACTAAAACTGGCTTACTCTGCTTATAGTTAGGGGCCTGGAGTCCTGTAATAACAGGTTATCTATGAAACCTATCTCAGGCACCGGTCTCTCACAAATAAGATATTAGTATTCTACTAACCTAACTCTAGGTAAGAATATTTGTGTAGAGAAATAAATGATTATTCTATTCTATTCTATTATTCTATTAAGCACTCAGGTTATGGAACCAACGATGAAACATACAAAATACAAATGTTTATCATCCGACTGTTTGTCCTCGGTGTGGAACGAACCTAGCTCATCGTGTAATTTATTAGAAAGACAGTAGAGAAATAATTGAAAGTTTATTTCAAGTTTCCAATTTTCATGAGTCGAGCTACGTAAAAACTTATTGCTCTGTGGTCAAGCTGGTTTTTAACGGGTGTTCTAGTGGCTAAGCGGTTTAATTTAGTAAAGCTATTCAACGTGGGGCGCCTCGTGGTTCAAGTAAAGGTCACGAGTTCGATGCATGTGCCGAGTGTTTTTGATTTTCCGAGCATAACTTTAATTTGTGATGACCAAGCTGTATTCAGCAATCGTGTGATAACGTCTGTTGTAACGGTGACTTAATTTAATGATGGAGTCCATTGCACAAGACACATATTACTATACAAATCCTACATACAGAACTTGCCTTTTTATTTGGTAATTCGTGTCGCTATCGATAAAACAGCCAACATCATTGAAATTGTTCTGAATTTAAAACTCAAAAAATACATAAAGAAACTCAAGAAATACACAGAGATTAGATTAGGTTTTGTGCCTGTAGAACTACAGGCACAAAACCTATCGATCTATCTGTCTAACTAATTGATGAAAGCTAGCAGCAAAGCCAGCAACTATACTGCAGTATTGGTACGTACTCAATTTGAAAAGAGGGATCGGTTTACTGTGCTGAGTCACGAGAACCGCCTATTTGCCTCCCATAAATTGGCAACAATACTGGCCGTGGTGAATTCCGTTTTATTGGTATTGCTACTGAAATATTATTTTACACTTCGTTCGTTATTTAAGTGTGGAATAGCGTTTTAGGTTTTAGCAACTCTGGCACCTAAAAAGGTTTCATATCAATTTAAATTGCATACTATACATTGGTTAACTGTGTACAACCGCCGTCAGATATATTGGAGCAGACAAACTTACCAAATACTTCTTTACAGTTAAAAATGCCAATGAGTTCCATACACTACAAGTAACCATTAATATCTGAACATTAATTACTTCAGTAAAATCTGAGCAGATGCTTGTCAATAATTTCTATACACACTACTAATGAATAATATCTGTTATGGAAACCAGTAAAATTGTTTGTACCACACTATATTCTAAAATATTTATAATCATCCGAACACAAAACAAACACAAATATGAATCACATGATTGTTTGTCGGATGAGAACATGTTTAAACATTAATTTGCTTTAGACAGAGAGTGATTGGATGGCCTAACTTTTGTCGTCAAATCCAGATTTGTATCGCATCGATGGTCTCATAATTTGCAAAAAAAAAAACAGATTGAACCAGTTGATTTGCAAGTACCAGATACTAGGTTCGATGCCTGGGTAGAACAAAGTATGTATATGTATGTAGTATTTATTTTTCGAACATAGCTCGCGTACGATGACCAACCCGCTATCTTGGGCTAACGCAACTGCGTCGAAGCAGTTATGGTAAGAACATTTTGTTTTTTTCTTGCACTACCTTATTAAGATCCTATGCTAAACGTTGTTTCAACACATCACACACTCGCTTATAGCATGCGAACCTTTTGTTAAGAACAATAGCCTTTTAGACACGCCTTTTAAAACGTACAAAGCACCAGGAATTAAGTCGCTTTGTTTATGGGAGTTTGGATTAAAATTACAGTCGTTACGGGAGAGACGCAAGGTTTATTATGCCGGAAAGATTTAAAGTTCCTAAACCGTGATTTATGGTAGCACTTTTTCATAAAAGCATGGATTTGGTCCGACGGCTTGAAAGATGGTCACTGATTTTTAATTTGAATCAGATTTATTTCTAGCTGGAGGTGCTGGTGCCGCTGCAGCGACAACGGTTCGGTTTACCGAGGTTAAGCTCTTCGGCGCAGTGCAGTGATGTATGGGTGTACCATTCCAACAGAATTAAACCACAATTTTACAAGTACTTCTGTCCTTTAGACGATACGTAGTGATGATGTTTTTAGTTTACTTACGTAATTTTTCACTATTACCGCACTCATATACAAACTCTCTGCATGAAACAAAGTTTGACTGTTAGAGAATACCCCTAGCATTAAGTCCATCTGTTGTACTTTTTTGTGCAATAAAATTAAAAAAAAAAATACCTGTGTTGATCCCCGCTGATATCTCGATGCTAGCTGTTAAATCTGGAGACATTAACTGTCCTAAGAACATTTGACTGTAAGGCCTCTAAGTAGGATCTTATAAAAATAATGAAAAAGTCACTCTTAAATTAAAAGTGGTAGTGACGTTTAATGTTTATGTTCACGATTCCGTATTGTTTCGCGGTTTTTGTCATTAGCAATATTAATTAATTTATTAAAACAAGAATCAACTTTATTATGTAATTTTCATTTGATCAAAATGGCGTTAATATAACTAGTAAACACAGTATTGTAGGTGAAGAAAATAAGAAAAAACGAAGTGGCATGATAAGAAAAACGAATAGGTAAAGAATCGAATGGGACCGCACTCTTGGGACATCTAAAGCGTTAAATTGCTAAGGCATCTTATAACAATTCAAAAAAAACCTTCCTCATATAATTATTACCTCTGTACAATGGGTTTATTTAGTACACATACAAAACGGTCATATAGTACTACTTATTATTTTAACATTTAAGCCTGCGGTTGATACTCTCTGCCCAATGAGTTTTGAATACATCCTTATCCGTAGGGCATTCGTTGCAGAAATGTTTGAAAATTACATAATTGAAAAGTACTACTACTAGTACGACATATAGTGCCCACACTATATGTCGTACTGGAACCCATTCCAGAAATAATTTATTTTTTATTCACACACACCCTTTTTTCTTAATCTGCCAGGATATACCTATCAGAATTTTTCATTAGTTTTCGCTGTTAATACAAGGACCTAAGGTTCAATTTGAGGGCCTTTTTATCTTCACCGGACTTTCGGGAGGGCTCACACCCCTAAAATCATGCGGCCTATTAATTGGTAAGCGGTTTAGTCTATGGACGTGTACAACACTGAAGGCATCATATTTGTTAAAACCTATAAGCTTTTGCACTTAAATAATATTTTTTGATTTATAATATGTATGCCATGAATAAAAAGGTAAATTTTAAACAACACTACATACTACCCTGATTACGGGGTAAGTAGTAAACACACTTGTGTAACAGGAATCTGATACAACAAAGGTACCACAAACCACGACACTCAGACCCGAGAAAATTAACAAAAGTTTTCTGCAACTATTCGTTTTACCCAATATTGACCCGACCGGGAATTGAATCCAGAAATGCAGAAATAGCATAACGATAAAGTCTACTTGCCTCTCAGCTACGGTGGTCATCATTGAAAGTTCACATACAATTTAACACATCTGTTTAGACATACATGAACATGGTCGGAAAATGTATTTAGAAAGCTTCTAGAACCCATATAAATGTCAGGGTCTTGTCAATTATATTTGCAATAGTTAAATCAACAGTTAACAAAATATCAATCACACCAAAGAAATGAACAAGATAAAAACAAAATACCAAAGTAATCGACTCTGAACATTCTCCAGGGAACCCTTTAGAAGTCAAATCGCAATGTCGTCTCATACATAATCAAATATTCACATTAGAATCCTCACCGCAACGCGTGTAAAATCAATTAAAATGCTTCCCCTCCAAATGCGATACGTTACTCAGAAGTGGATCAGAATTGTACGGCTAATATAATTGTGTACGTAATTACGGCTTGGAGACATCGTAAAGACTAGAGACGAACCGAGTACACGTTTGATACTCAGGAGGTTTTTTGATGCCCGTACTCGGCCCAAATAACTATGTATATAATAAACGGTTTGAATACCGAGTACATAGGTATACTAGGTTTGAGAAAATCAATAGATAAGGTATATGAAGGTAGAAATAGAAAAATAAAGAAAGGTCGAGTCGTTATGTAAACAATGAGTGATCAGGTACTTCACAGTCAATCGTTAATTAACAAACCTTTTTAATTCTTTATCTATAGGACGCGCAACGTGAAGTATTTGATTGCAAACTATCAAGGATTGTAGTTGAAAGAGTATGAGAGGGGTGTAGGTATCAACATGAGCCGGCCGCTCGACCAGCGCGAACCCGTGGTGGTGAACAGGCGGGAATTTGACTGAATCGAGTTACTCGGCCGAGTGAAACTCGGTACTCGTTACTCGGCAAAAGTGTTACTCTGCGCATCCAGGAATACGAACCGCAAAATTTGAAATGATAATTCTAAATGAAACACGAAAATTGAGAAGGCGTTTGGCGTTACGAACAATACTCCGGTAAGTAAGCGGTTTATAGCGTCTCCAGTTTCTTCTGTTTGATTGGATATTTCGAGAATTCTTGATGTTATTATGCTGTTATTTTAGTAATTTCATTTTCTCATGCTATTTGTCATCATAGTTATTAGAATTAATCTCATCTGGTTCTCTCTTAATAATAACTTGTTCATAGTCAATATTTCAATAATAGTTAGTATCGTGTACAAAGTGTGGTGAACCAAATCAAGTTGCCATTTTTTTAAAATTTTTCTGTTTGCTTTTGAATTTAATTTTAAAGTATGTTTTTAATATTCTTCTGTTTACTTTTCAGTGTCATACTGCTTTTTTATCTCTATCACGTACATGTTCCAATACACTCTTTTTCCTTATTTTATATCATTTTTCTTTCCTGATTCCTCATCAACCGCAATACAATACGAACATTGGTTAGTGAGACAAAGTCACTTCATAGGTTTAATCAAAAGATTTTAATTATTTTAGTTCCATCCATATTTGAATGAAAAATGGCCATATACTTCATGGATTCAATAACACAACGGTTTCATCCTTACATTTATGTTTATTAAAACTTCACTGCAAATATAGAAGAAGTTCAAACCGCTAAGTTAATGGTTAGTGCTATCTGCATTAAACCAAGAACCTCGATTTATATGCTCTGCACACTATAAAGTACAACTGACATAATTATCAGGAAAATCATAGTTCTCTAAATGGTGAACTCACAGGCACCTTCGCGAAACAAACGGTAGTAACAAATTTACTATTGTTTAAAAATAGGTAATACAACAAATGTAACATTCACATGATGTATAATTATTATTATAGCCTTGCATAAAACATGAAGCACACACTTACTTCAATAGTGTGTAATTAAAATGAGAATTTAACTTAATTTAGAGAGAACATTTGATGTACAAAATTAATTTCAAAGATGTAATGAAGCAATTAAGATTTAGGCTGGAAAACTTGAAAACAAATGTGATGCTCATTGTGCTGGATACATCAAAAGTAAAACTATGAAAAATATGATAACAAACGCTGAATCAACACATTTTGGTGCAAATGTCAAGCTCAAGGTCGACACAAGAAACATAAATATTAACGAAAAATGGATACGGTATACTTTGTTTTCACCTTAAATTTTAAAGCAGCTATTACAACACAACAAAGGATTAATAGCGGATATCCTAGTCATTGTTCGTCGCACACGATCAAATGTGATTTAAATTATCAAAGTTAAATAAGTTAGAAAAGTAAATATAAATAAATAATAATAAATATAAATAAATATTGGACAACATCACATACATTGCTCTGATTCTGTGGTAAGAAGCTTAAGCACTTGTGTTACGGAAATCAGAAACAACGACGGTACCACAACACCCAGACCCGAGACAATATGGAAAAGTTCGTTTCCCATATGGACCCGATCTGGGATCGAACCCGGAACCTCAGAGATGGCGCTCGCCAAAGTCAGGCCCGCTCGCCTCTCGGCTACGGAGGTCGTCAAAAGTAAGATAACAATAAAACATACTTGGTAGGGATCCTATCATTACTTAAAGACGTGTTAAACAAGTGAACTTTTAATCTAGGTATCTCGAGAGTAGAAAATGAGAATGGGACAACTTAATCTCTCTCACTCAAATCAATTAAATCCTTAATTAAGATCCTTCGCTTATATTTTATTAATTCCAAAAAAACACAAAATTACGAAAAACTTGTACTGTCACAACACCTTTTACCGAATCTTTTAAAAACTTGAGGATACAATTTCACTAACTTACTTTTACTTTACAAAGACCGTCCTCACAAAGTTTACTTCCGAAAATACGTCAGATGACACAATAACCACTTACATTTACTTGTTAGTTTCCAATTAAACAACAATTTATCTTCGTTCGCTCGTTAAAATCTCTGGATCCATTATTACCAGGACATGTCAGAGTTCCCCCGCCAATTAACCATTCAGTGGTTCCTTGTTATCTTGTAAGCTACTAGGGTGGCTAGGTAGTGAGTATCATTAGAAATTAAAAAGAAGAAGGATTGCAGAAGGTAAGAATTTCATGGCACGGAACACAATTTCTAATGTTGATATTAGAAGCAGCGACCCAGGACACCTGGCGTACACTTATCCAGAAGATTGTCGTGATGAACATGTTCTTCGGTTAAGCTAAATAGATCAGAGAGAAGAAGTATTTGCAACTTGTGGTAATTATTAAACCTTGTCAAGGTTTAATAATTAAAATCCAAGATTCAATAAAAACTAAACATTTTGAGAAACAGAATCAACCTAATGTAATTAAAGTCCCTAATAATGTGTAGCAAACCACTGGCAAATTTGACTTGAATAACCTTAATTATTGTTCCAACTCATATTCAAATCAATGAAAACATATGAAAATTTATTAACGTTACAAATTGAATTTCAAATATAATTTATTTAAAGTCAGTAACCATTACCAACTATGAGAGCATGAAAGCAGCCTGGGGCATGAAGAGCATTATTGATATGAAACATGAGCGAGGACCAATGTTTATTCGGCAAATGGAATAATGGAATACGTTTACATATATTGGAGAGAACGCCAAAGGCGCCATCGGAGCAGAGTGCTGCGAATTATCGTTGGAGCAGATAAATTGTAGTAATAAGCACCAAACTAACAGAGTAGATATGGATGATGTATCAACTACGTTAAAGCTTTTGCGAAGTAACATTACTGATGAAGGAATGTTAGTTAGTGATGATTATGCAGTACTGAAATCAAAATATGTTTTTAAGCTATATTTTCCTTCGTAAATCTCACATAAATATATGAGATATATTAGCGTATGAATAAAATATTTCCAAAACTGTATGAATGGATGACAATTAATGAAAGAAATTATGTTTTAACCATATTTTTTTCTCTGTGTAGTGACCTTTAAATGCCAGATTACTCTTGAGTTTTTTTGATGAATAATCGGAATGAAGGAAATATTTACAATGCATTGAAATTTTTTAGACAGGAGTTGAACAAAATTCCACAACATTTTATAATATAGTGAAACCGCTAAAATTATCTCAAATAATTTATGGGATCACTACGACGTCAAATTTAATATTCAAGTATAAAATCACAACAAAAAATATAAAAGACATCAATACGTAATTTTCATGATGCAAACTAGTCCATCCATTTAAAAATATTTAGGAAAATGATGTCTGATGCAAATATGAGGAGGAATCTAATAATAGGAAACCTAGCGTATTATGAAATATGGAATAGATTTTAGACTAGCAAGTAGAAATTAACTAAGCGACACTAAACTACCTAGTAGATTTTGTTTTCTAAATAGGCTAATGAAAATGTGAGCAAAACGCAATGATTTTTTAACATCGTTTTTGTGCGTTTCTCCCAAAATGAAAACGGCCTTGGAAGCAGCCAATACAACCAACAACATTAATAATAATATAACCGCAAAGAAACATTACGCAAAAAAAAACTTTATCAAAACAAGTCGATGAAACAAATAAGAAAACTGTAAGAATGTCGACGTTAGCTTTCCAACTCGTGGAATCTGTTTATGTAAAATACTTATTAAAACCGTAGAAATTTTCAAAGAAAACTCAAGACGAAGCCCTTTAGAACAAACAGCTGGTAGATTATAGGGCAGTCGCCGCCTTTCCCGACTTTAATTAAAGCAATTTCCTATACCTGTTGAGATGTTAATTAAGTGTCCGGTAATCAGAAAACTGACGCAGTTGACGCCTTTTTCATCCAATATTAGTTTAGTTTCTTATTAGCGTAGTAAACTAAAAATAGAGAGATCTAATTACTGAAAAATGTGATTTCACCGTTCATTTCTTAATTATCTAAAAATATATTAATGACAATAATTAAATGATAAATGACTGCAGTTAGTAACATACCTTGTGAAATTAAACACCATTTCCTGTAACAAATAAAAAATAATAATTAGTAAAAAAATAGTAGTAGAAAATAATTGATTTAGCTATTGTCCGAGATTTAACTGTAAAAAAGTTACTCAAATGTTCAAGTTGATTTCAAATGTTGCCTAATTTCTATTCTAGACCACAATTTTACTGTGTTTGTATCAACATTAAACATTTTGTTAACGACTGTTCCAGTGTGAATTAACTCATATAAATACACCAGAGCTTAATAAATTACACCAGAACAAGTAATCCATTAAAATCCACAGAATTGATTTGGTGATGTTACAATCTTTGTAGATAATTAAAAGCAATTGTTGTTTCATCGATGCGTTTAAACATTCACTGTGGAACATACATTTTAAAATCAACCCTATTGTCATTTACTCACCTTCACAACCATTACAATGAACATAATACTTTTCGATACTGAACGCACAGTTTAGACCAAACAATAGATGCATTAGATTCAATGCAAGTGCATAATGAAACAGTTTAGCAGGCAAGCGTGAACGATTAATAGGTATATCGAATAGAAGAGGGGTATTGAGTTTTGTATCGGATTACTGAGGCAGATCCGAACAAATTAGATGATGAAAGAAGTTTGACTGACAAAAAGTTGGTAACGTAACGTTTTTTAGGTACTTAATTAGGTTTATTTGTACCAAAATAGCTATATATGACGATATTTTGGTTTCGAAATATCTGCTACTCAAAAACGATACAATACACCTTTGATTATAGACTATTGTGTTCGTCAAAGGGCAATAGACATGTTTGTGAAATGGAGTTTATCAGTTAAATATGAAACAATAATGATACCATATTCATAAACAACCATATTCATAAATAAAGATTGTTCAAAAATATTTTTTATATTTTTGAACAATCTTTATTCTACTTTCCAACAAAAATGCCCAAAATATTCAGCAAATGCTACAATGGTTAATGCATTAAAACGCAAACTGTCCAAATGTGCGCAATCTCTTCACCACCATGTGAATAAAAATAAAAAAACGCCATGGCAAAAAACCGTGCCCGAATAACAAGTTTGGAATACAAACAAAAATACAGATCACGCAATAATGCATGTAACACGTGGGGCAAACCCCTTACTTACGACCCCTCAGCCAGCAAACGGGATAATTTTGAACCTTGTGCGTAGAGAATAAAGACGACGATTATAGGCCGTGGCACTTAAACACCCCTCCATATAAATGGCTGCAAGGAGTGCAATCCCGGGTGCATTGGATCGATACAGCGAATATTCGGGCGCGATTTTGGTAATTGGAAACGTCTGCCGTAGTCAATTTTGTACTTCATGCAGATACAGCATTATTTAACACACCCACTAAATTTGTATAATCGATATCTCTTTGTATGAAACGTATATGAAGGTTAGTGCCAATATTATTATCTACGTCGATTAGAACGATTAGACATAATAGTAAGAAAGCAACTACCCCATTCCCTTTAGATTCCTTATTTACTCTAGTATTCCTCTCTTCAAGAGTAATTTCCTGGAACGCCAATGCATTTCCACAACATTTCTGAGAATTAAAATTCACGTGGAAATTCTACGATGCAACTCCGGATAGAAAATGGAAATATAAGCCTTTTCAAATGATAATAACGTTAGTTTTCACAACAAAGCCCGCTTTATAGTGGCTTGTAGAGCATTCGAACTAAATGGAAACAGATCTAGACTTGGCTAAATCCAGTTCACGGTCAGATCTCACATTACGAACATTATCTGTATTAATATTATGAAGGTAAGGAGTTTATTTGGTTGTTTGTTTGAACGAGTCATTCTCACAAATTACTGGTTCATATAGGAAGAATATTTTTGGCGGATCGTTTAGTATAAAATACGTGTATAGAGAGGTAGGGCATAGCGATTTATCGCTCGAACTGGAGCAGCTCGACTGGTGAAATACCTCCATCTTACAGAAGACCGCAGCCAAATAACAACCACTTCTGTGTTGTTGTATTTCTGCGTATGAGTAAGGTTTCCAGAGCTCCTGGAGGGTGCTACATTTGTAGCAGGGGTCAAGCCTTCAAGGTAAGGGCGCCAAGTCCAGTAACAGATTTATTATGCTGTACTTGTCACCTTTAAGCTAGGACCTCATTAGCACTTAACATCAGGTGGGATGAGGTCAATCTTGTAGTGCAATATAAAAAAATAGAGGCTCGTTGCAGTTTCGCACGCGTACTAACACCATTTTTTCCAAATTTTCTACTGTTTCTTCTCTACTTTTAGTTGCAGCTTGAAGTTATATATTACCTAGAGTCTTCTTCGATATATGAACTACGCAACACAAAATTATTTTTTCCATTCAAACCAGAAGTGTAAGCGCACTCAAAGACACATAGTTTAGCTTTAAAATATTAGTTTAGATACAGCAGATAAGATGCCTAACATCAAAACGACCGATAAAAACTTTTGTCTTTAAGTAATTTTTCAATAGCCTGATTTCTGAAAAACAAGTGGTTAAGCTATTCACCCCAGAATCAGAGCAATGTGTGTAATGTTGTTCAAAATTTATATTTTTTTATTTTTCTGCGAGCTGACTTCTTATTAAAGATAGTGTCGATACAATTATACTACTTCTATACTATAAGAATACTTAATACAGAACAAACACAAATAACTATCAAATACTATTGAAGTAATCATATTTTTCTAAATATTATTACTTCAATAGTATTTGATATTATTTAGTATTTTTGAGTAGAAGACATGAAAGGCATTTGCCTTCAAATGAAGAATACAGTTCAATTAGTCCCAAAACAGTATCTTTTTACCTTTGTCAGCCATTTTTTATTTCATTAAACTGATCCAGACTTTAAAATACTGGTCCGTTCCGGTTTCGCACGAGTATAGTAAATAAATATATTGTAAAACCCAGGGATAGTATCGACTATTTAATGTAAGCACCCTAAAATAAACAATAAATCTTTCTTCTTTACAATATAAGAACGATATTATCTGAGACAGCAACGAACATTTATGTTCAGCGCTCATAACCCCGCCAGAAACGAAGCAAAGTATCTTTAAAACATTTCTGAATCTGGCACATGAATTTTACTTGAATTTATAGTCAACTCCGTATGAAGCAAGGATTGTAAACATTTTTAAAATTCGGGTCTGACGAAGAAATTTCAACAGTTATGCAAATAATGAGCTTGCTACCTCTGCCATGAGCAGACACGATGAAAGGCAAGATCCCGGAGGATTCATAATATAAGCTACAAACAGAAATACGTGTATCATATTTTATACATTTGCTTGTGACTAGAACGTGACAAGGAGAACGTGCCTTGAATTATTTTATAGCAGGAAAGTTTTTCAGCTATGTTCGCTGATGCAGCAAATATGCAATTAATAATTATTGATCAATTGAAATGTCAAATGATAGCATATTTTTTTATATATATTACACTTCAAGATTGATCTCATCCCACCTGATGTTTAGTGGTAAAGAGGTGCTAGCTTAAGGATGACAAGTACAGCATAGTAAATATGTTACAGGACTTGTCGCCCATGCCTTGAAGGCTTTGACCCCTGCTACTAATGTAGCACTCCCCAGGAGCTCCGGTAACCTTACTCACACGCAGAAACACAACAACACCTTGAAATTGATTGTCATTTGATCTTCTGATTGCGGCCTTCTGTAAGGAGGTATTTCACCAGTCGGGCTGCTCCAGTTCGAGCGATAAATCGCTATGCCCTACCTCTCTTGAAAATAATAATGAATTAAAGAGCTAATAAGAGCTATACATTAAGGAGACTTAAGTGATGAACAAAGTGGAAAGGCGTGTGAAGAAATTATAAATACACTTTTTGAACTAAACTTGTATTTTTGATTTCACCATAAACATCTTGATACCCTTGAAGAGGTTTTAACATATTTTTTTGTTGGAGACAGCGGCCAAATACGTTTTACATTTGCATGTGGAAACCAGAAAGCGGACGTGAACCGAATTCTGCAAAGACAGGAAATAGTAGTGCACAGTACTGCTGAATAAATAACAGTGAGGCTTCTCTGCATTGACCTTGAAACTACGTGATTCCGCAATGCCGTAAAAAGCAGTCAAAAGAGTGAGAAATAGCAGTGATTGCTGTATTAAAACAGTAGGTACTTAGTATTAGAGCTAGTTAAATGAATAAATTTAAAAACGGACTGCATTTTTCTTAGGCACAGATACAAGCAGCGACAAACAAGCAAAAATTCAGATGTTTTTATTACAAATATTAAGCTACCGATGGGGAACAACAGTTTAAGGTGCTTTTTGAAGCACAAAGATCCCTGTGACACATTTTACTAAATTCAGTTAATATCTAAATGGAATCTCGTGCCATACCGTAAAGTGTCTAACTTATCTTTCAGTATCGTTTCAAACCACAATCGCTTCTGCGTCATTAGAACGTCATGTTATAATCATGTAAGAAATTTGTGAGAGGTTTCGTTACTGCTTCCATTTATACTGCTTGCGTAATTACAACAGAACTGTAAACTAGGACTGTTTAACTAACTCTCTCAATTAAACAGTCTGCATCTCGACAAACTATAGATTAATGCATTTACAATGCAGGCGTAGGTAGATGAGTGGAATTGAATACAGTGAACTAAAAATTAAGTTTGACGAGACTAAGACGCAAACAGGTCAATTAGCGTAGACATGGAAACAATAATAAATAAGGAAACTGTTACAAATGAATACAAGTAACTCAATTGAGGCGACTAAACAATATTACTCAATATTAAAGCCAAGAAAAACGTAGCTTTTCATGATCACCTAATTAATTTTTCAAGCTCATTTCGCAAAAAGGTCTGTAAACAGCCATTTTCAACGCTAATAGTAACAGATGAGAGCATTACTTTTAGTTTAAAAGAAACGTCTATATACGAGCACCAAAACCAAAAACAATATATACTCGTAAATGGCAACGTTTAACCAGATCAATAGAAAACCGATATTTTACTGCAGGATATATACGAGGGTGCAGTTCATAAGAAAACAAAAAAGACTGCGCCAACAAAACTCCCCGCACCTGAAACAGGAAGCATAGACTTTGCCAAGACAACAGACATAAAGATGGCTAACCAAAAGAAACGTCGCGACATAGCGTTCCGTTTTTCCAATTATTATATCTCGATATAAAACAGTAAAAAGTCATCTAGAAGTTGCAGCCAAAGCACTAATGCCAAGGTAGGACTAGTGACAAAACTGGAATATCGATTTCTACATACAAGTCAACGACCGTGGTGATATATCGGCGAGTGGATGGATAGGAGGAAAACTTGTGTCGGCCTGTGCTGCTATTCACGTACCTAAAAAGGGTTTGTACTACCGAGACGCTATGGGATAGCTTATATAAGTTTAGGTTATATATATATAGGATTGAGATTAGATAGAAGGTTACAAAAATAAAACGGAAATAACAATTCAACAATGTTGTATGAAACATTATCCATACAAAATTGTTGAAATCTTGGAAGAGTAAATGTCTAGTAAAGTTCAGATAGACAACCTTGACATCTCTTACAGATGATGAATCTTACCAACTAAGTTGACTAGAATAACAGTCGCTTAAAACAAACATATTAAAACCATAAGCACCAGATAGTCTTATGTTTAAAGTGAATAAACATTCCAGGTTTTTTGTTGGTGACATTAAAACGCTCCAGTCTCCTTAAATTTATATTTAGCATGATCAAAATCCAAAATCTACAGGATATTGCATATAAATTAAATTTATTCGTGGTCCAATTGAATTTTTTGTTAAATTAGTCCTGTTGTTATTTGCTACCCGACTTACCCTAAGCTCTATCAGGATAGCAGGGTCAATTTGGCAGAATTGAAAAAAAAATATTCCTGAATTTGTAGCTAATTAGTTGCTAATTAGTTACCAAAACTATGATTTTGTTGCTCAAGCCGATCAGGAGATATCGCAAACCATGCTACCTTGATATCAGGATAGCAGGGTAACTCATTAAATTGCATGTTTTTAATATGACTATGGCGCATGATTTTGTTGCTAATTTGTTGCTATAAGTTGAACTTGCCAAAAATTGGAAAATATTTTTTTTCTTTTTTAATTGAAAATTTTTCAGACCATGCTATCTTGAACACGGTTTTACTTCGAAATAAAAGAGCTTTGAATTTGTTGCTCATTGAAACAGTACTCAAACACATCCAAAGAAACAGCAACAAAATAATCGGTACCGATCGGCCGATTTTTACAATTTTTATATATTTTTCCTGTTTCTGCTGAAATCTGCTGTCTTGAAATCGATTTTTTCTTGAATAGAAATTGTTTTAAATTTGTTGCTGACTAAAATAGTGCTGAATTACTCGTAATAAACCAGCAACAAAATAAGCGGTACCGATCGGCCGATTTTTACTATTTTTATATATTTTTCCTGTTTCTGCTGTCTTGAAATCCATTTTTTCTTGAATAGAAATTGTTTTAAATTTGTTGCTGACTAAAATAATGCTGAATTACTCGTAATAAACCAGCAACAAAATAAGCGGTACCGATCGGCCGATTTTTACAATTTTTATATATTTTTCCTGTTTTTGCTGTCTTGAAATCGATTTTTTCTTAAATAAAAATAGTACCTAAATTTGTAGCTAATTAGTTGCTAATTAGTTACCAAAACTACGATTTTGTTGCTCAAGCCGATCAGGAGATATCGCAAACCATGCTACCTTGATATCAGGATAGCATTATTGGTGAAAGCATTATACAAAATCAGACTAACACGTCATTTAATTTATTTGTGACAAACATACAAAACACAATCCAACTTCACAATTGTTGGTCCTTACTAAATAATCGTTACAAAACGAACATCCACTTTTTAGTATTAATGTAACTAAGGATTTTTTTAAATACAAATGATGTAATTTAATTTGATACTAAAAAATTGTTTCGAATTCATGAAACAAATTATAAATCATAAAATATTGGAACAAGGAATTAATTTATTACACAATACTTTCTACAAATACGTCCTACCGGTGATAAACTTGGTCACCGTATTCGTTCCGTGTCTTCTTTCCCTCAGCGGCTAGGCGCGTGCGGCGTGCCGAAAAGCCACGAATCGTTCACTCGACGCGATGCCGCACACTGGTCCGGATTTTTAATATGGAAGACTTAGGACCCAATGTCAATATTTCGGGCTGAAAAAAATCATGTGGATAGATAAATGAACGTTCATCAACGTTTGTTCTAGCAGTTTTTATGAAATTGGTTATTTTTGCGAAAAAAAAAACATTGAAAAAAAATTTGTATGGAGAAAAAGTGAAATTTTTTTTTTTTTTCGAAAAGTTCAAAACTGTTAGCAGTGAAACCTTTTGTGTGTTATTGTATTACACTTATTCGTTAATTCCATATTTTTTTTATTTGCATATACTTGCAGCCTTGGCCAAAATATGCATCGGAACTTTCATTGTATTTATTTCAACTATTTGTGACAATTTAATTTTTTTATTGATTTATAGTCACATAATTTACGCATATTTTCAATATAATAAATTTTAAAATCCATTAATGATTTTGAAAAATAGATTACAATTAAATTTTAAAAATCAAAATAATATTTTACTTCTTAGTGGTTAGCTGTTGCTCAAAGCGCAGTTAGTGATCGAATGAGGCATTGCCTGCTAATATTCCCCTCCCATTCCCTAATATTGCTATCTCTTTCATTTCCTACTATCGCTATCTCTTTCATTCCATACTTCTCTCTCTTTCGCTCCTTGAAACCCTTGCTAGTTGAGCGCTTATGAATCAAATAAAACAGACGGGAGCTCATGTTGGAGCGTCATTAGACATTCAACCCTTGAAGAGTCAACATACCTGGAAATTTTAACGTGAATAATCTAGCAACTTGATCATGGCTGGATTTGGCACTAACCTGGACATTTACGTGTTTCTGCGACAAGAGGACCTCAAGGATTACAAACGACTGCATCAAGCAATTTTGGATTGCGTTTTGCTTGAAATTTCGCAAGAAGATTCAGAAAAATTATTGAATTTTGCAAGATCTTTTACTGTGAACTTAAATCGTCGATGGACCGAGGCACACAGGGTGCAAAAAACATTCATGAAGAAGCATATGAACTGGTTGGAAACAAGAATTAAGTGGCCTGAATGTGAATCAGTAAATCTCACCGAAATTTTTGAAGGGACCGAAAATTTGGATCCTCGTTCTACAGAAGAAGAAGCAGCTGTTCAACCCATTCCATCTACTTCGAAGGCGACTAGTGACATTGGAACATCTACAGACATTGCATCAAGGAAGCCATTTGAAGACTTGGGGAATAAGCAGAAGAAAAGGCGATCGGGTACATTACTCGACTATCCGGAAGAGGAACTGACTTTTGCTTTTGTCACGAAGCTAAAGTCTAATGGGAAAGAAGGTCTTGCTCGCATCATCGATCACCTTGTGAAGAATCCTGAAAAGGTTGAAGCTGTCGAATCACTTTTATCAACAAACGAGAAGACGGACACTATGCAGGAAGATCAAGCGTTGGCCCTTACTGCATCATTGGATCTGTCAAAGTGGAAGTATCTTACTTTACGGTCAGCATTGTCACAGCAATTGAAGCTTCCGTCTTACTACAAGTTGTTGGAAGCTAAGCAGAGGTGTTATCCAGATACCAGAGATATTGAAGTATCAGAACATTTAGTGAAGGTGAAACTACAAGCACTGTTAGACGTGACAACTCGAAGAATACTGCAAGTCGTTGGTGATGATTTAAATATGTGCAGTGAAAACTTGAAGCTTACCTCCAAGTGGGGATTCGATGGATCTTCAGCACAGAGCAACTACAAGCAAAGAAGTGAACTGGCAGAATTCGACGACTCCTCTGTGTTCATGACGAGCCTCGTTCCTTTGAAGCTCGAGAGCGGCAATGTTGTTATTTGGAATAATCCAAACCCATCTTCAACATCTTATTGCAGACCTATTAAATTTCAGTTTGCGAAGGAAACGACCGAATTTGTTAAGCAAGAACAAGCGGCAATGGAGGAAGAAATACGAAATTTGACTATTTCAAGTTGCGGAAACTTGGAAGTTACTCATGAGTTGCACATGACAATGATTGATGGGAAAGTGGCTACAATTATTACAGATACTCCATCTGCAGCTACGTGCAATGTTTGTCTTGCAAAACCTAGTGAGATGAATAATCTTTCAGAAATGTTTTCAAGACCTGTACGGGACGATGTGTATCAATATGGACTATCAACACTCCATATGTGGATTCGAAGCATGGAGTGTCTTTTACATATTTCATATAATTTAGATTTCAAAATGTGGAGTGCACGAGGTGACAACAAAAACCTTAAGAAGTTAAGGAAGGATATGGTGCAATCGGAGTTCAAACAACAAATGGGACTTTTGATTGATGTTGTAAAGCAGGGCTTTGGAACTACTAATGACGGAAACACGGCCAGAAGATTTTTTCGGGAATACAAAAAAAGTGCTCAAATAACGAAGATTGATGCTGATTTGATAAAGCACTTCGCAGTTATATTGCAAGTGTTATCTTGTGGAAAGGCTGTCAATATCGATAGTTTCCGTGAATACTGCAAGGAGACTGCTGAGATCTTTGTACATCACTACCCCTGGTACAATATGCCTTCCAGCATACACAAAATGTTGATACATGGCGCTGACATATGCAAACATTTCTCTTGCCTTCCTATCGGAATTTTGTCAGAAGAAGCAGGAGAAGCAAGAAATAAGGACTTTCGAAATACCAGAGAGCGACACACGAGGAAAACAGGAAGACTGCAAAATAATGAAGACATTATACACAATTTTTTGATATCATCAGATCCATATATATCTCATCTGAAACCTAAATACACCAATTTTAAGTCATCAAGGATGTTTCCAGAAGCTACGCAGTTGATATTATCAGATGAATTAATAGAAGTTGAAGAAGAAATTGAAGTTGATGAAGAAGCTCCAGAAAATGTGCCAGATCCTTTAGAATAAGTTTTAAGTTATTTATAACTATTATTTTGCGTGTTATATATAGATAGTTTTAGTCAATAACTTTAGTTTTAATTTCATTTTAGTTATTTTATTATTATTTCCTATTTACTAAATTAATGAAAAATGTATTAAATTTAATGTAATGTAAACAACCTTCAATTATTTTCTATTGTAGTTTTAAGTTATTTATATTAATTTGTATGTTATGTATAGATAGTTTTAGTTAATTACTTTATTTTTAATTTAATTACTTATTTTATTATTATTTATTATGTACTAAATTGATAAAAAATGTATTAAATTTTATGTAATGAAAACGACCTTCAATTTATTTTTTATTGTACTGCAAGAATTATGCAATAAACAATTTTTAGTTATTTTGTAATACATTTACATACATACCCTATGCTACTTAAAACTTCGTCCGCGTGAATAGCGTCGCGATAACCGACATTAATGCGGACGAAGTCGCGGATGGCCACTAGTTATTCATAAATCAACTTCAAAATGTATAACAAAATAACCAGAAATAGTTTATTGCACAATTCTCGCAGTACAATAAAAAATAATTGAAGGTCGTTTACATTACATTAAATTTACCGCTGCACCACTGAACCGATATAGATGAAATTTGGTATAGATATTCTTTGGGACACTAGATTTATTTAGTAGTTTAGGCGTGATTGAGCGACAGAGAGACAGACAGACAGAGTCACTTTCACATTAATAATATTAGTATGGATTTTATCTTAGTACCGAATTTACTTTCCCGAAACCACTTAAAGAAGCAAAAGTACTGATTTTAAATAAATATATATTAGGATAAACGAAATAAACGCCAAAGCTGCAAGTAAATATTTTGTATTACCAGTAGAGCTCTTGTCTATTTTATCTGATTTATAAGCGTGGAACACCACTTGTCTTAAGAAGAAAAAGAGTGAGCAAAAGAGAATGAAAGAGACAGCAATAGTAGAAAATAAAAGTGATAGCTATATTAGGGAATAGGAGAATATTAGCAGGCAGGCAATGCCTCATTCGATCACTAGCTGTGCTTTAAGCAACAGCTAACCATGAGAAGTAAAATATTATTTTGATTTTTTAAATTAAATTGTAATCTATTTTTCAAAATCATTCATAGTCAACAAATAATGGATTTTAAAATTTATTATATTGAAAATATGCGTAAATTATGTGACTATAAATCAATAAAAAAATTAAATTGTCACAAATAGTTGAAATAAATACAATGAAAGTTCCGATGCATATTTTGGCCAAGGCTGCAAGTATATGCAAATAAAAAAAATATGGAATTAACGAATAAGTGTAATACAATAACACACAAAAGGTTTCACTGCTAACAGTTTTGAACTTTTCGAAAAAAAAAAAAATTTCACTTTTTCTCCATACAAATTTTTTTTCAATGTTTATTTTTTCGCAAAAATAACCAATTTCATAAAAACTGCTAGAACAAACGTTGATGAACGTTCATTTATCTATCCACATGATTTTTTTCAGCCCGAAATATTGACATTGGGTCCTAAGTCTTCCATATTAAAAATCCGGACCAGTGTGTGCCGGCTCCTTTGTCGCTCTTTTGTAATCGACCGCTGACATCAGGGATGCCAACTCCAAAATACTTTTTCATGTTATCAATAACTTTAATAATAATAAATAATAATAATAAATAAATGCGCCGGACAATCACACCAATCACCTGGTCTCAAACTAAGGTTTTCCCTTGTACTATGAGTACCAGACGACGGATACTAACTGGGGGCGTCATCCCAGCACACCCAGACCCAAGTCATTTGAGAAAAGTTCGTTTTCCAAATTGACCTGACCGGGAATCGAACCCGGGACCTTACGCGCTTTGGGCGCCTACCTTAGCCATTGCGCCACCGAGGTCGTCAATAAGATTCGTTTTAATTCATGCCCTTAATATTTATTATGTTTGTTTATTATGGAACAGATAGCAATGACCGATATTCTTCTCGGTAGAATTAGGTTCCGAACCGGCTTTAGCTTCGATTTTGGTTTATGTTCATTTTGACGATGCATAAATGTTACTTTTAACCTACATGTGTAAATGAATTGACTTTGACTTTTAATTGATTCAATGTCAGACTTTAAATTTGCGCCCGCTAGCGAAAGCGCAATCAATGCACTAATATTACCTACGCATGAAACTAGAAAAATGGCGATTTTCTCGAAAGTAGCATAAAATAAATTACTGCCAATATTATTATTTTTTTGCTAAGGAAGATAACTCATATTCTAAACTATAAGAAAAGTTGTAAAAAAATTGTATTTTTTACAAAAAGTGAAATGAAAATGTTTCTTCTTAACACTTCAAATAGTACACTTTAGTGCACTAAAGTGTTTTACATTTTGTCAAGAGCCCAAACTAATTTATTTTTAAGACAATTCTAAATACCTAGTGGTAGCCCTGTTAAATTGATTTGATAATATTTTTACCTAGCTGCCCCGTTTCATATCATAGTACCTATGCGTCGTAAACGTATTGTTTATTAGTGTGCGTTTTGTTGACGATGTAGTAGTAGAATCAGCTGACATAGGGCGTTGTATTATGTTGACAAGAAGTATTGTTGTTTCCTTGATTATCTCCAAAACTAGCCTGAATTATTGGCTCATTTTTTTGTACGTATTCAGTATGACGTATAGAAACCCCCATTAAAAGGAATGTAACTAATTTAGAAAGACCCTATATATAGTGGAGATCCCATTTGTTTACTGGTTCATGACGATATCTCTGGAACTATAAGGCCGATTGACTTGAAATTTGGTGGGAATATTCTTTAGAACTCTATTTCTAAGAACGGATTTTAGACGATTTTTATTCAAGGAAAAACCCCAGTCCCAAAACCGTTGCACTGCTCCCAAAACGATTTGGGAGCAGCGCAACGGTTTTGGTACGAGGGTATGTTCATGCCCATGCAAAAATATATAAAAATAGTAAAAATCGGCCGATCGGTACCGATTATTTTGTTGCTGGTTTATTACCAGTTATTCAGCATTATTTTAGTCAGCAACAAATTTAAAACAATTTTTATTCAAGAAAAAATCGATTTCAAGACAGCAGAAACAGGAAAAATATATAAAAATTGTAAAAATCGGCCGATCGGTACCGCTTATTTTGTTGCTGTTTCTTCGGACGTGTTTGAGTACTGTTTCAATGCGCAACAAATTCAAAGCTCTTTTATTTCGAAGTAAAACCGTGTTCAAGATAGCATGGTCTGAAAAATTTTTCAATTAAAAAAGAAAAAAAATATTTTCAAATTTTTGGCAAGTTCAACTTATAGCAACAAATTAGCAACAAAATCATTCGTCATAGTCACAGTAAAAATATGTAATTTAATGAGTTACCCTGCTATCCTGATATCAAGGTAGCACGGTTTGCGATATCTCGTGATCGGCTTGAGCAACAAAATCGTAGTTTTGGTAACTAATTAGCAACTAATTAGCTACAAATTTAGGTACTATTTTTATTTAAGAAAAAATCGATTTCAAGACAGCAAAAACAGGAAAAATATATAAAAATAGTAAAAATCGGCCGATCGGTACCGATTATTTTGTTGCTGGTTTATTACGAGTAATTCAGCATTATTTTAGTCAGCAACAAATTTAAAACAATTTTTATTCAAGAAAAAATCGATTTCAAGACAGCAAAAACTTTAAAAATATATAAAAATTGTAAAAATCGGCCGATCGGTACCGCTTATTTTGTTGCTGGTTTATTACGAGTAATTCAGCATTATTTTAGTCAGCAACAAATTTAAAACAATTTCTATTCAAGAAAAAATCGATTTCAAGACAGCAGAAACAGGAAAAATATATAAAAATAGTAAAAATCGGCCGATCGGTACCGCTTATTTTGTTGCTGGTTTATTACGAGTAATTCAGCACTATTTTAGTCAGCAACAAATTTAAAACAATTTCTATTCAAGAAAAAATCGATTTCAAGACAGCAGATTTCAGCAGAAACAGGAAAAATATATAAAAATTGTAAAAATCGGCCGATCGGTACCGATTATTTTGTTGCTGTTTCTTTGGATGTGTTTGAGTACTGTTTCAATGAGCAACAAATTCAAAGCTCTTTTATTTCGAAGTAAAACCGTGTTCAAGATAGCATGGTCTGAAAAATTTTTAATTAAAAAAGAAAAAAAAATATTTTCAAATTTTTGGCAAGTTCAACTTATAGCAACAAATTAGCAACAAAATCATGCGCCATAGTCATATTAAAAACATGCAATTTAATGAGTTACCCTGCTATCCTGATATCAAGGTAGCATGGTTTGCGATATCTCCTGATCGGCTTGAGCAACAAAATCGTAGTTTTGGTAACTAATTAGCTACAAATTCAGGAATATTTTTTTTTCAATTCTGCCAAATTGACCCTGCTATCCTGATAGAGCTCTTACCCTACTGTACTGTACACTATTACACCGCAATCTGTGTCTTGGTGAGACCCCATCCGAACCACATGTCAGCATTGAAGCCATAAAACAGGCGTCGATAAATATGCTGTCACGAGACATCGTAAATGTGATCGTAAAGCAGAACCTGACTTTCCACCGTACGAGATTGTGACGCCATTGACAACTCACTGTTTGAGCTACACCACGTGTTAATTAATAGATTCTGTAAGCAAGCCTGTTGACAGTGTTAACAAATGCATTTCCTCATCTTGTGAGAATATGGTATTGTTTTACATGGTACAGCCGTCAACTACGACGCGCTTGATCTTGAATCTTAAGCAGGTTACGGAAGGTCGAAATCTTAAATGTCATTTGGTGGGTGTCTGTACACTTAGAGGCGTAATGTTGAGCGTTGGAAGTTATAAGGGAGCGAGGATAATTTATGGCGTGGGCACCATATCGTGTTCACCTATTTTCATAACTTAACAAGAGAACTTCAAAGTGACTATGGTGATTGTTTTTCTCATCAACATTGTAATATAGTACGACTTTACAATTATTGACGATACAATTAACTGAGTTAAGAATTAGATTGTGCTGTGTTACTTTAATTATGAAAAAAAAGAATTTGTTTGATGTAACTTGTCTTCAAAGAAAAGGCAGCTTTGAACCTTTCAGTTGACATTTGATTGATATGCACAATTGTCTGGATATAAAGTGCACATGCTTACACGGTTCGTTAATACCCATATTATATCTTCTTCTCAAAACAAAGAGCCAAACATATTTCTACCGTGCGATTATAACAACCCACTTGTTTCGTAGAAACATTCAATTTCTGAATCTCGGGGATCGTTTCTTACGTTACGTCTTAATACGAGACTGAAGATATTTCAATTAAAATGTCCCTATTTTAGCAAACACAAATTGGTCATGTACAAAACAACGATTTATTTATCAAGCCCAATTTCTTCTCCCAAACAAGAGCAAAAGTGAGCACCAGACAGGGGAAAGTGAAAACAAAAGTTCCACGCCCAATTTAAACAGAAAATGGAGTGCTGGCTTTTTGCCTGATAGCGTTTAAATCATAGCCATTTGTCTTGGGGTCTCTGTAATCGATGTCACTCAGTGTACGATAATCGGGTACATGAGAGGTACGGCTGGATAGCTCCTACAGCCAGAGGGGAAATTACTACTCATGCCCGTAAAACCCGTACTTTTAATCGTCGTATTCGGAACAACACAAGCAACGTTTCTGATATGGCTTGGTAAGTTCATAAAGAAAAATCTCAAGCTTCTTCATGAACAAGATGGGAAGAATGAGAAGATAATATTAATCATGTTTTAGAGCAGACGATAACTTTTGAAACAAAAATGGAACTCTCCATCCGGAAAAAAATATATATTTCCAAGGAATCAAATATCTCTAGCAAGACATTCGATGAAGTTACTTTCTGTTTTAGATTCATTGTAAGACAGCAATTGAGAAAGCATTCGCATAGTATCGTTTAAGCAGATGTGAGTGTTACATGTTGACGTGTGCTCACAATATAAATGTATTGTAAGTAACTGTGATGTCTACACCTAAATTATTCTAGGGCACACGGCGAGAAAGCGTCGTTTACAATTTAGTTAAATTCGGAGTTTCCTACGAAAATATAAGTATAAGATCAGCCTGTTAAATGTCAGAGCAGGGCCAAAACCTTCATGATTGACACTTCATAATTAGAATAGCACTTGGCTTTAGTTACCACGCTAACCAAATGCGTGTTGGTAAAGACAAACTTGAGCTATATTTGGGAAATCAGAAAATTGAACGCAGGCCCCGGGCATTTTATCCTAGTACTAATACTGCTATCCATTGCGCTCTTGCATTGAAAACGATACAAAATAATATATCTGTATAAATATATATATTTATGGATGATGTTGTTTGCGACTTTACTCTAATTGTCTCATCTAGCTGTCTACAAAAAAAACCTTCTCAGTACTTTTTGCGTGAAAAGGTAATATTCTTAATGCTTTAATATTCATAATATTTAAGTAGCATGGCGGTCGTTGACTGATTTAAGGAAAGGTCTCCTGCAAATTTGCGAATACAATGTAAATAAATAAATAAATGCGCCAGACAATCACACCAATCACCTGGTCTCAAACTAAGGTTTTCCCTTGTACTATGAGTACCAGACGACGAATACTAACTGAGGGCGTCATCCCAGTGCACCCAGACCCAAGTCAATTTAGAAAAATTAGTTTTCCAAATTGACCTGACCGGGAATCGAACCCAGGACCTATCGCGCTTTGGCCGTCTACCTTAGCCACTGCGCAACGGAGGTCGTCGACGTCGTTTAGTGCGAATTAGTGAACATAACATTAACCCATTAACCGCCAAAATGAAAACACGGGTGAAAATCTTTCAAAATGTTTATTTAATTATTGGTTACAAAGCAACTAAATAGAAAAACGTTATATAATTTGAGAAAAATAATTAGGGTTCCGTAGGAGGGGGTGTACTTGATTGGGTACAGCGGCGTGTTACAGGAGATAATTTTCAAAACATTGCCTTTCTACACACAATGTTTTTAAATACTTCTTACATTGCCAACGAACTCGTGCGTGACATACAAAACAACGCAATGATTTTTCAAGTTTTTTAGGATAGCGTCCTATACCATTTTGAGGTAAACCTGGTACTGCTGAGGATGAAATTCGAGCTTTTTTGCTGGGTAGTTTGACGCAAATAGAATCTTGCAATATTACGCCGAAATAGTAGCTGCAATATTACGCCGAAATAGTAGCTGATCCATTTTATCATCATGGCTCATTACATGTTAGCGCCACGCATTCGAAATAGCCATATCAATCATATAAGTAAATAAAACCCACCACCATTTTTTCCCATGAATTGCTATCCTGTATAGAGCGATAGACTGGTCCAGCTCGTCCACTCCTCCCATGTTCCGATTATAAGTTTGAAATAGATTTGGTATGTTGACATCAGTCTTGCTTCGTTGTACAGGATCCCGTCGTTTTACAGCTCCCAATGGTTCAATGGTATCGTAGTTTGTTGCGATAGTACAGACAGACACTGTTATCTTTCCATCTTACTAACAGAATTTCATTTTTCTTATCAAATCAGTACAATCTTCGTTTTTCATCTCTTTTGTGCTTTTCAAGGGACACTTTGTTCGATTCTCACGTATAGTTCCAGTAGCTCGATATCCTTCTTTCTTGAGATCTATCATAAGTTTATAATTGGTAAAGGAATTATCGAAAAACACTTGATGGTTTGCTGGATTAGTCCCCAATTTTTAAAGTAAGGATTTGACTACTCTTGATCCCAATGGTTCGCTCGATGCTTCAACGGCCTTCCCGCAATAAAAATCAAAACCATAGCAGTATCCCGTAGAACTTGCTGCCACCCAATTTTTGTAGCCAAACTTTACTGGCTTGCCTCTGATAAACTGCTTAGCAGGATGATGACCGAAATATTTTACGATCCATTGCGAATTCATACTCCGCTTCACTGTGACTATCTTCTAAAACGGCTCGAACTGCTTCTTCCAAGCGAGAATAGTTCGTAGAAACGTTAAAACGTTTAGAACTCATGGTATCCAAAATCTGAAAATAACGTGAAATTGTTATATGGAACCCGCCAGTGTACCCATACAGGTACAGCACGGTTTCAAGTAGCCTAACTTGGTGAATATTGACCGTTAAACTAATATGTATCCTTTATTTTATAAATAAGGTTGTAAACTAAATAATAAAAGCACATTTATTGTAAATGTAACACTTTTAGAATTTAAATAAAATAAATCATTGCACTTACCCGTATCGATGTTTTCGGCGCCCAATTGAAATGACAGAAATAACATATACTTTCTATCCACCCACGTATACTGTCAACACTTTATAAAATGGTTTATCTGCTATCAATTAGAATGATAAAAAAGTGATAATTCTGAAAAATAATACAACTACCCTCATTTATTTAAGTGTACCTGATTGGGTACGGCAGCGCCAAATGGGTTAATAAACTACGAGTTGCATTTTTTTCTCTCATACAAAATATACATAATCCACGCTCTTTCCAATCGCTAACCACAAAGAAATAAGTCAGAGACCATATTTTCTCGTAAACCGCCTCAGCTGTGGCCCAAAGGGAATTGCGAAATGTATGCAAACATGCGCATTGCAGTCGATTGTGATACCATTACACATAACTCCTCATTACGTGTTCAGATTTTCATAATGTTTACTTATTTTAAATAACTTGTTTCTATGTGCATCTAATATTTCCCGTGAAGTCTGTTTCTATCGAATGTACAGTCACGAGCGATTGAATGTAAACACTAGTAGTCTAATGACATTTCTGTAAGGTTCACTTTAGAATGAGTTTGAATACACGTTAGTGCGCGTGATTGCACATTGTACAACGTTTCTATCGCATTAGTCGATTAGATAATAACTGTGTAGTTTGTCGAACAGTTAATTTTAATCAATGTTTACTTTTTCATAACGTTTACGTATTTATACATATAAATATATAAAACTGGAGTGTCTATTTGTAATTTTATTACATGCATATGAATGTATATAAATACACGGTACATACACCAAAATATTTTTTTTCAATGTTTGTATTTTTGTTGTGTATGTTTGTTCCAGCTAATCTCTAAAATGGCTAAACCGATATTGACGGGAGTTTTATTGGAAGGTAGCTGATGTATTAAGGAGTGACTTAGGTTATTTTTATAATAGAATTTTTTTTTTTTAGAAAAATTCAATCAAAATTATTTCTTGCGTTCTGCATCCAATATTTCCGGTGGTTTTAGTTTTGACCGAACGCACAACGATTCTATCGCATTTGTCGATTAGATAAGCGTGTAGTTAATTTGTTAAACAATCATTTTATCAATGAACTTAAAGCTGAGAAATCGATTTGTTCGTAGATTCTGTAGGGGTATTGAAATTTTCACTAGGTTTTTACACCTCGGTGTAAACCAATTATACGGTAAAGCCTATTTTATTTTTCTACCAGTCAGTTACTGACTAGTGTCAATAACAGTTTCTTCAATGTCAATATAGAAAACTTTTTGCGCGACTTTGCCTGCATTATTTTGGGATAAAAAGTATCCTATATGTTAATCTATTAGATGTACCCTCTCTTCCTACCAAATTTCATTCAAATCCACGTAATGTTTGTATGTAATTTATTATAACACTGCAGTTACTTTGTGGAATTTCCTCACACGCTGAGAGTATTGTAAGACCACAACAATTTTGTCAAATTAAGATCGTCATTTCTCCTTGTATGCGTCTTTCTTGATACATGTGCCTTCATACGTCACAAAAATGCAAGATCAACGCTTTAGTCTACGTAGTAGGGTTTACATTTGAACGATTACCCTTCATTTTGTTGCTCATGCCAGAACATTCCACATCTTAACACATCGCATTCATCATTTCTTGGGCACCTTCCTCCCCTACTGAAAGTTTGACTTGTGCTTCATTATTCCCGCCATTTGTTTCTTTTCATTATCCCTTCACCTTGACAGAATAAAAGAAGTAACAAGATTTAGGTATGGATTGTTCGTTGTAATATTTCAATATGTCAAAGACCAGATGTGTAGCGTGACACGTGGGACTTATTTTATTCGGAAGGTTGGACATGTCGTCAATATAACTTCGTTTTAAATAGACAGCATCTGCAATGCTTGTACATTATGATTATGGAAAGCCAATCATGACAATATGGCAATGGCTGCATGCATACTGTTATCTGAATCTGGAATGTTATAAAAGACATTTGAAAACAAAAATCTGATATCTGACAGCTTATCATCATTAATCATATTTTGTGTAATTATAGAATTGCTGCCCGCTAATTCGTTTACCATATTTTGGAATGAAATGTTACATCCATACATGCTATTTCCCTATATGCCTTTATTATAATATGTAATGTAGCTACCAAATATTGTACCAACCATTTAGTAAGCTTAATTTTGAAGAATCTCCTACAAGACTATCATATCAGTAAGATATTTCATACCCTAACTAAATTAACTACCCTTTAATGCCATTTCAAAGGAATATCGCAGGCGCTTCTGTTCTAAAATGAACTTGTTTCCAAGGTTGTCCTAGAGGAATACAGCATGAAGTTCTTCAAAAGTGAGATGTTCCTTAAGGCTCAACAAAGTTCATGTGATGGTGTTTCTGTTACAAGCATTCACGGACTACGATAGTTGTTTTTAACATTAGGCATTACTGTTATAGGGTTGACGGTTTTCTTAGCTCCGTACCCAGTTCGGTGAATAGAATAGAATAGAATAGAAATTATCTTTATTCATGTAAGTTTTACAAATGCACTTATGAATCGTCAGTACAAGTTCAGTATTCTACTGCCGTGATGAAGATGATAAATAAGGCTTTGATCACTGAGAGACTTATACTATTAAATAACTTATTATTTATGATAGACTGGTAGAAAAATAAAATACTTTATAATTGGTTTACACCGAGGTGTAAAAACCTCGTGATAAACGAACAAATCGATTTATACGCATTAAGTTCATTGATTGGATTGCTGTTTAACAAATGATCTCTTTCCCTAGACTCGAGTTCTCTTTATGGCATTCTACCCTGTATGGCACGTAAGGGTAAACATTGGCAGTCCGATATTAGTTCAACTGTAGTAATATTAGACCCAAAGTACAAAAAGCCAGTTTTACAGAAGTAGAAATAATTCTGTGATAATGCTCGAAATCATTTTTATTCTACCACATCTTCGAAACAGAACAAACAGAAATAACTAAAAGAATCAATTTCCACAAAACTTGTTACTCATTTCAGAAGCCCTTTGTGCCATCCACTTCAAAGGGATTTCTGACATCTCCAAAAATATTTAAGTCTTTAATTCGCCCTCTAATTCCATTTCTTCTTATTTGACCCCTAGCTTTGTTGAGTGTCTGCCCACTTCCGTTTTAACTTACCATTGATTTATTGTAAACCTGTTAGATGTATCAACCGAAACGAAATCTAATCAAATGATTCTGAGACGTCCATTGGTGAAATGGAAGCGTGAAATCGGAGACATTGCTTCCTTGGAAGTCGATTCGACACAACTTGAATGTATGAACTTCAGTCAACTACTTACTTAGTGTGCCAATGGGAAATAATCCTTTAATGCCATCAGCATTCAATAGAGTCAGGGATTTACTTATGTCGCGAGTTTTATTTTTCGGAACATGATCTTTCCAAGCAACTAAAATAATTGCACTGATAAAGCATGGATATGCTATTATGCAACAACAGAGGTTGTGTGGCGAAGATCAAACGAAGAATGGTAATAACTTAGTCTGCTATGAACAAAATGAAAAGGGTTTGAGACCACAATGTGACAAAGGCTACCAAAATCCGGCTCGTCCGATCCCTGGAGAAATTAGTTTGTTTAGTAGTTTCGCCTGACCCTTCAAGAACTCGGCATCAAGCATTGCCTGCTGTCTTCTGTGTAAGCTCAGATCCTCGGTTTCTCTGGCCACATATACCGACGAGATAGAGAATTGCAATGTACGGGAGAGTGAAAGACACCTGATCTAGAGGCAGATCCCCAATGAAGAGGACCGACCAGATCAAGACTAGTAGTATGTCTTTCGTGGTTTCATCAATCCTGGAAAGCCGAGGCTAATCGTTGACTAAAGGACTTATCAGTAACCATTTTACAAATCTCTCACCTTTGTTCTTACAAATTATCTACAATCGAATACAGGCAAGTCATTGCTTGGAAAACTATTAACCATTAACTACTTCGTCAGACAACTTGCCTTTTAATGTGAATAAACTCGACCATTATATTAAAACGTTTGTTTAGTCAATTCTAGAATCGATATCATCACCGTGTCCTAACTTCTTTGGAACAGTATCACAAATCACTACAATCGCAAACTAGTGAGCTTTGACTAGATTTTTTATTCAAACAGCTTCCAATGGATTTGTGGAGCTGTGAACTCTGAACTGCATAGAGGTCAACAAAGGTCATTCAACTGATATTTGGTACTGGTAACTGGTATTTGTCATGTCGTCCCACTATAAATATGTCCTTTGAGAACTGATGAATAGATCATCATATAGGAAACCAAGATCCTTGTTGTCTGTTTTTTTTCGCATTTTTGTATGTTATAATCTCTTTAAATTTGTATACTTCTTGTTTCTATCTATGTAGAGGTCAATAAAAGTGTTCGTTTTTTTCTTTCTCTTAAGAGCTCATGTGACAACAACGATGTTCTGCCGGTGTAAGATCCTGGGTTTGGTTCAAGACTAGTTAAAGCATCGCTGTTTTGAAGAACTACTTATTAGTCAAATGGCACATCACAACGATATTTTAAGTCAAGGACCTAAAATTCGTGTTCATTCAAGTATTTGTATTATTTTATATGATGGTGATTAAAATCTTATCTCGCTCACGGAAAGTCTCATATTAATTTCTTAATTAACTTACCGTTTGATGTTTATTACAATTAATTACTTATTAAGGCGAGAAGGTGAAAATCTATTTCGTGTACAAAATAACAATTGTCAGATGTTTCTTAATTAAGACGTTAATAAGTGTAACGATTAAATTAATGAGGAAATAAAACGTGTTTGCGGCAAAATAAAAATAATAGTTGTATTAGTGTATATTCCGGAATTTTGAAACAGTTAAAAATAAAACGAGTTTCCTTTTATCCATCCACCAGCTGTACTATCCATCACATTGATAATTTTCTTTTGATTAGAAGGCTTACAAAACTGAAATCAAGTTGCAGCACCAAAAAGATGTAATCGACACGAAGCCCTCGTTTTTAGTTATTTGATACCAGAATTGAGGAAGTGGTGTCAAAACATGTAATCCGACATTCTATGGCAGCTACTATTCTGGAACGATTTCCATCAAACATGGCTAAGAACACTCCCAATTAATTCACCTTTCAAACAAAACAAAACCAAAAAGAGTTCAACCGTTTGGGAGCAACGATGCCCTAGACGGACAAACAGATAGACACGTCAAACTTACATAACCCCGTCGTTTTCCCGTCAGGATTGAAATTAGTAGTTACCCTTTCAGTTACTGACGTCATAGCTCCACTGATCGTTAACTGATACTGGTGCCATTGACAAGCCAATAACGTTCAATGATACTATTAATTCACGGCCATGAACAAGAACAGCATCAAACGAACAAACGCAATCACAACAAACCCTCAGAGTGCAGTGGCCGTGCACGCCCGTGACTCACACTAAATCACAGTACTAGAATATACTCAGTAAAGCTACAAGACAAAGGATAGTGCGATTTTCAGAGCAAACTAGTGCGAAATACACGTATGTAGACGTGAAAAAAAGAAAGTAAAGAAAAATATGCTGGCTGAAATAAACAACATTTCCTAATCGTCAATTTAATGAACTTATCTTTCCCTTTTTCTTTGCATATACATTTCAGCTCATTACGTATCTATTGGTTTGATGTTGTAGTAAATTACCTTGTTTATTTTAATCAAAATCATGCTGCATCATGATTTCGATCAAAAACTCCGACAGCAGCACGTAAAGGTAAACACTTGCAATTCATAAGTTCTTATGTAGACGACATAAGGGCTATGAAAAGTTGAAAGTGTAAAGTCTGACGTACGATCAAAAGATCTTACCAAGCTTCTAACAATAGCTACCGCGAATATACAATTGACGAATTCACAGGCTAGAAAATACCAGTTCCATCAAATTTGCTAGATCCACTTACATTGAATAAAAAAATGTAGTATTGCATTTTAAAATCAAGTGCCTATAATACGACGGGAACCATGAACATTATTTACTGATTAACATTACACTGTGACTCATCTCTCAAGTGCAGCGCGCGCGCAGCTACCGAATTAAACCCAGATAACGTGGGCCGGGTATATTTAGAAAGGGAAGACGAAGAGCTTAATAAAAGCAAAAGATGCATGCAGCGAAATTAAATCATTCGAGGACAAGGACGATTTTCCACATTTTAACTTAAATTTCTAAATTAATTACAAAGTAACAATATATATAGTTCATATTAAGGCAAAAGAGATAAACAACGCACAAGGTAGCGTTAATTTTAAAAAGGGTACTTACTTAAAACCTATATACAATACTCAAAAGATAGCAAACACAGAAAGGCTTCAAACTAAAAAATATAACGAACAAACTACAATATTTGGTATTATTTATGTCTTTTAATTAAACCTAAATATTCGTTTCTACCTGGGAGACACCACCGCCATTATCCAAAGTAACGATGACGCATAATCACAATTCCTTGAACAAGTTGTTTGGAGGAGTAAATACAAAACGAACTCTGAATTAGTAAAATTGAAGGTCGAAGCCAATGCTACTCCTTGGGGGAGACCAGCATTTAACAATACATCGATGACACAATGAAGATCGCTATCACGGGCACGCTTATTCATAAGACAACAAACCATAATGAAAGAGTCGGAGTCACCGTAGCCGGCGGGAGCGAGGCATCTAAATATGGCGATACCAACGCTGAGTTCGAATCCGAACATTTTGCACTACGTTCACGAAAATATTGACGACGAAACATGTGTGAATGATTCTCGTGAACGGTATGGAGGTGGAGAATTTGTGGACGAAAATACGTAGTTGTGGTGAACGGATCATAGATGATTCATGAGGAATATGAAACTTGCACAAGGTATATGGTAAATAACAAATCGAAAATGCTTTCAATCCAAAATCTATGAATAAATTGAATTGCATGGATGAAAAAATTGATGCTTATAAAGTCCAAATTTAGCAGACCATAATTTTAATTACAATTTACAACATAATTTAATAACTGATTTGTGTGACGTTTTTACAACGTACGATAAAGCTATGAGGGTATAAACTGAAAATAGCTTCTTAGAAATCAGAAATAAATGAAATCTTAGACAAATTTGTGTGAAACATTGGTTGACTATGATTCATATTTTGTGAGTAATTGTCACGCTTAAAAACACATAGAGCGGGAATTTATAAGTAATTAGATACCTGACTTACACTTTATCGTGTATATAACTAGCAATGATAACACTATTGAGGGCAGATTGCAGAAGCAGTAGGTAGGATTATATTATTATTCTACACACTATAGTATAGGTAATTTTATGTATACGGCCACCATTTGGCTATTACCCGTATTAGCACGTATTTTTTTTCGCTTTGTATTGTAAAGTTACGACACATGCTTAAAATTTTTGAATAACAAAGACAAATGATCTGAATAATTTGTTCTCTGGAAGTAATAATAGTATACGTGAATCGTATTGTGGCGATGATTGAACATTTACATGAACGATACAGAAATATACGTAAATTGTTAAGTTTCTTATATTTGAGCTACTAAAATATGACTGGTTAGTGAGTTACGTAATAACGACAAATGCAACAAATTCATAGAAAAAAAAAATACCTCCTACAATTAACCTACTGAACATTTTTAAGTACTTTCACGGAATTCGCAAGAAAAATGTAACAAATTACATTCTGCAAAATATTATAATCCTTCCAGTTTCACTACTCACTAACTATTTTAACGTGTTCACGAAATATTTGCTAAGAGCCACTTCCGTAGCAAAGTAAATTCTCTTTAGTTGAAAGTTGCTACTTTATTTCCTCAGCTTCAGGCTTGGTGGGGGGAGGGAGGGGGTCTTAAGTTTTCCCTTACGTCGCTTCGGACGAGCCTTGCTTTACTTAGTAGCGAAAGCGTTTTAATGGACGCAACATTTTATGTAGTTCTACTTAAATATGTGGTATTTTATTTGGGCTGTAAGGAAATGGGAGTGGCAAGTATTCATGGCATAGGTATCCATCATCATTTAGAAGCACGTCAACAACTGATAATCAAGTTACTACTTTCAGTAGTCTCGGCTTCATACTGCTTGCATTTATGCCGCTTGCTATCTTACTTCGCGATAAGGATCTCAGTCCATCTTCTGGGGGACCTTCCTACTGGGTTTTCGTTATCCACTAAAATACGAATATATTATCACAATAGAAAATAATGTTCGTAGTTCGGAAATATTGAGCACTAACAGACTCCGTAATATTGCCACTAGTCAGACGCCTGATATGACAAAAGATTTAGTTCCATGTTCACTAATGTGAATTCTTGCGGCCTTGTCCTTTTATCTAGTTCCCTCTTTAAGGGGAACTGATACACATAAGCAACTCTTAATTCGTATAAGGAAAAAACATTTTACCTTTTTTAGCTAAAGACACTTTTCAGAAGTAATCGCTAATGAGAGAATAACAAAAACCATCACCTATCTGCATGTACGTACCTCCTTCGTGACTTCAATTTCACATTACAATCGTTGCTGAAGACAATTATAAACGATCAAAAGAGAACGATGCGAGGAATTCACTAATTACATCGCCTGTTTTTGCAAACGAGAAAACAAATCACATACAAGCATCCGAGACGCAGATGAATAATTTCAACGTCAATATTTATGCGCCAAAACATAACAATAGCAAACGTTTCAATTACAGCTCAATTGCAAAAGACAGATAGCTAAACAGAAACTAATTTTTGTTCTAGAAAAACTAATAAAACTTCTGAAGTTTTGAAATTACACTGGGAAAGTCTTTCACTTTTTATTGTTGCAGAAATATGCTAACCGCAAACACAGGCACTAGAAGGTTGGACTGAATTTACATAGAAGACGTGGTGTATTTTACCATGTCTTTTGAACTTTAAACCAAACAAAAGATTTTATCGAAAATAACTTGTTCCTTATAACATTTAATTAAAGGTTTGAGTGGTTTCAGTTTCTTTTATCTGATTCATACCTGAAGACTATAGATATTATTGTTAAATTGTTGAACTTCAGTTATTCATGGAAGAGACTTTCTACCATTCTTCGAATAAGTTTAAGCGAATGACTTGTACACGACGAGTATCTCACATGCATCCCCATCTTCCATTCAATTTAAATTAATTTCAAGTTAAATTAGGCCTCTACATTCGTAAACTCAATTTAACTTGCTTATTTGAACGCAAAATGAATAAGTGTAATCAATCACAAGAATTTGAATTAGCCGAGTTACCAAAGTTATGACAAGGAATTTAAAAGAAACTTTATGCCATTAACAGGTTTAAGATCACCTGAATCTAAATGGAAAAAAGTTTCGAACAGAACAGTTTTTAAGGACAATCTTACAAATTGTAACAATAATAAAGAACAGGATGAATAGGATTTAGTTGCTTTTGCTTATATTTATAATTAGGAAAGCGTTTAAAAATTTAATAGCAAATATAACATTACAGATAATGTGGCATAGATCACCATCATAGCCACACACTGCGAATGCGTGAACCATAATTACGTCTCGCGTGAAACAAGCCGTATCACTTGCGACCGCAAGGTTTGTAACACAAACGAGTCACAAAATTGCGTAAACGCATCACGATCTAGGATAAAACGGTCTTCGGTTTACTTGCGATGATAATCCGCCGGTCACCGACCTGGATTCAGTTTCGCTGGCAACCATGCATGGGACTAATTCTCAACACTCCACTGAGATTGCCGGCGTTAGTTTCCGAACTGCCGTTTCGGATTTTGGGATTTAATCTTGTTAATGGCCTGAAGTCGGTACATGTTTCGCTAGCTTGAAATATTTCGCACTATATTTTGTAGTTCTAAGCAACAGAAACAGTGAGTAATTAATTAGAAGAATAATAAATATCAATATGATGATTGCATTAACGCGAAAGCTTACGCCAGTAGTAACGAAGACCTTTTTCAATTTGCAGTCTCAAAAATGTGTAAGATCAGGAATCATGTGACGTCCTACTATGGTTAAGCCCGATCGCAGCATTTTTTGTATTTACCTCAAACTGAGGTTTAAATTTTCATTCAAATCATTAAATTTCTCCCAATCAAAAAGAAGATTATAAAGCAGTACCAGTTATCGGATTAACATAAATCTTGATTCAGTTATAGACTGCGCTTAAAAGCGGCCAGTTCAAACAATGTGAGTCCATTAACAATGATAACAGTGATTGTGTTGTGAAAATTATATTCACAGTCGTCAAAAACAATCATCGCAAACGATGTCAAATTATCAAATAATTTGACAATTTCAACGTCAATGGTATAGTAAACACAGCTATGCTAACATCACTGCGAACAATTGAATGACCCGATGATGCAACAGTCATTACCACGGCTGCTAAGTTGTTATTGTTTTGTACAACCACGTTAACTTGACCCACAATACCAGGTTTAACCGAGCAAATTAAGCCCTGAATAAACTGGCCGTATTACGACCTGCACCAGTGATCACGGATCCCTCTCACCTCCCAGGAGTCTAGGGGACTAGGAACTGAATTAATCAGTTTGAAAGGTCGAGTTTAATTGGACAATGAACCCCGTTTGCTGTCGCACTTGGCCCCTTTCGCAGAAATGCCATAGGGGTTTTGATCAAGATCAGATACGATTCTATTGTGAAGATGAACTCACCCACGCTGCCATTGTTAATGATTGTAATTATTCCGAAAAAAGATTTGGTGAGTGTCTTTATTTTTCCTATGAGACCGTGCAAAACGTTTAGCTGGCGCTTTATCCTCAAAATAAAATATATTGTAAATCAATTTCTGGATTGCTTTTGATTCTTTTTGGCGTCTTAAAAATGTGAATTTGCCAGTTATTTTTTAAAAAGGAAGTCGTCATTTTATAGTGTGGTGGGAGCTGTGAACTATTTCAAGAGGTGATGTTGAGGCTTGAATCAACAAATCGACCTTCTAAACAATACATACGAAATCTGGGGCACGGTGGCTCCTGTGGTCGGTAAGTTATAGGTTTCGTTATCTTTAGAAGCGCAAAGCCATATTACTCACAAGTCGGATTTCTACCAGATCCGGATAATCTTTCAGGCAAAGTAGGCAACTGCATGTGGCATTGGGTATTCTAGCAGCTGTGATAAGATTCATTTCGTTACTTCGTATCTTCTTGCATAACCAACAGATACCAATTGAAAACAGTAAAAAATTCCACGATATACATTATAACAATAACAATACTTAGAACACCGTTTTGGACTTAGGGCTCATTTTTAAAATAGACAAAACGATAAAATTTAGTGTAACCTGTTTGAATTATAAAGTCACCAAGTGATTTTCGTACGGAATATTAAAATAATTCAGATCATAATTGAATTAACTGTTAGTTCTTATCTGACCATTGATTGGCCTTAATATATCGGGCAGTGTTTTATTAAATACATTTTGTGGGCTTTTATAAGCCTTATCCTCGATGTATACTTAGTCAAAAGCACGCCAGATTACACTTTGAACTTTGACCTTATATCGTAGATGTAAAAATTTATATCGTACTGTAAATGTTTCTTATGATGTGTTGTTGACCATACCCTAAAGAAAACAGAAACATATATCTTTGCCCTCAGAAACCATTGTTAAGGTTATTGCTCATCCGAATTAAATCACACGCCTTCGAGTATATTGAAGATGCGTTACTGTCCGTTTGTGCGATACGGTCATGGATTTGACAGTAAAAGCGGTCGACCCAATCGGAATGACAATGACCGACATTGCGGACCTTTTCACTATTGAGATCATCGTCTCGAATAAACATCACGTTGAAGATTACCGTAACAATGAATGTATGGTCTACATTTTATTTTAAACTACCTTGACGATATGTTTTCTAAGTCCAAGTATTATTGGCATCGATTTGTTTTTTCAAAATTGTTTAACTTATTAGATGCAATTCCAACATATCATCGTAATCCATGCGCGCGGCGTTCCGTAAGTCTTTACTTATGATAGTTCTGAAACTAAACATTAAGAGTAAAATCCTACATTCTTCTTCTTAACTAATTTTGAACTAGTATCTTCTATTCAAGTATTTTTGAGCGAGGTATGTTGATTGTTGCTATTTACATATCTAACACTATCCTACATTCCTAATTAACTGAATCATAACAGCTACCTGTATCTATTGTACATAGGTGAGTATATATATATATATATATATATATTTGAGTTAGTCTATGTTACCACGTTTGGTACCGTACTTTTATAACTAGTAGCTTTTAATTAAAATATTTTCTTAATGGATGTTCCTGGACGTAGGTAGGTACCAAGTTTCGGAGCTCTATCAGGATAGCAGGGTCAATTTGGCAGAATTGAAAAAAAAATATTCCTGAATTTGTAGCTAATTAGTTGCTAATTAGTTACCAAAACTACGATTTTGTTGCTCAAGCCGATCAGGAGATATCGCAAACCATGCTAACTTGATATCAGGATAGCAGGGTAACTCATTAAATTGCATGTTTTTACTATGACTATGGCGAATGATTTTGTTGCTAATTTGTTGCTATAAGTTGAACTTGCCAAAAATATGAAAATATTTTTTTTCTTTTTTAATTGAAAAATTTTCAGACCATGCTATCTTGAACACGGTTTTACTTCGAAATAAAAAAACTTTAAATTTGTTGCGCATTGAAACAGTACTCAAACACATCCGAAGAAACAGCAACAAAATAATCGGTACCAATCGGCCGATTTTTACCATTTTTATATATTTTTCCTGTTTCTGCTATCTTGAAATCGATTTTTTCTAGAATAAAAATTGTTTTAAATTTCTTGCTGTTTAAAATAATGCTGAATTACTGGTTATAAACCAGCAACAAAATAATCGGTACCAATCGGCCGATTTTTACTATTTTTATATATTTTTCCTGTTTCTGCTGTCTTGAAATCGATTTTTTCTTGAATAAAAATTGCTGTTTCTTCGGGTGCGTTTGAGTACTGTTTCAATGCGCAACAAATTCAAAGCTCTTTCATTTCGAAGTAAAACCCTGTTCAAGACAGCATGGTTTGAAAAATTTGAAAAAAAAAATATTTTCAAATTTTTGGCAAGTTCAACTTATGGGTCAATCAACTTTTAAGTGTACATCAATGATAAATTTTAGTTTTTTAATTTTATTTGATTTTTTTTATATTTTAACATTTTTTCATTAGATAATTATTTGTATTTTAAGAATTCACATAGAGCAGCACGATTTATTTAAATAAAATAGTAAATTTCTCCGAAATCCACATGACTCTAGTTATTGATTAATTAGACGGCAGTCGTTACACAATCATGTCAGAGGCCTACTGCTAGTAGTAGGTGGTTTGAAAACTCTGACACCAGAGATCATCGGATCGTTCATCGACTCTGTGTTCCACACGTCAAGAAGTAAAAAGTTGAAATTGGTCAAAATATCAATCTAATTTATATTAAATGCTCTAGTCTTTGTAAGAGGCTCTTCAGTGACTAATTATTGAAAGAAAAAGTATTGCTTTATGCTGATTCTATCATTAGTTGGCCTATGTCCCACGCACAATGGTTTTGGTTGTCCAAGTGACTGGTTGTCCGAGTGACATTTATCAGTCTTTGCGTTTCCTGATAAAAAATAATTATATTTTATATTAGGTCTTACGCGCAGTGAAAAATATAGATAAAATAGAATATATTTCACTTTTATTTACTACGATATATCAAATACTTACGTTTTTGTGCTGGTTGTCCGGTGGACACACAATAAAGCCACCTAATTTTTCAAAACGCGTGCGACCGACTGACACCGCGGCCATGATGAAATAAAAATAGCAGTTAGATGAGTGTTGTCACCAAATCGACCGACTTATTGTCAAGGCACTGACCAAGCCATCTATGTTTTGGTTTCAGAACTTTTTTACCGTTGTCCGGTGGAAGTCGGAATAATAAAATATAATAGGGACCAAAACGAACATGCAAAAAATTCGGTAAAATTATGAAACAAACAAAAATCTATATGCTAGCATCTTAGTGAACACTGTAATGAATAATTATGTACAAGCGCAATTAATTGCCATATAATATTTTTTTGTATAAAGTAATGTTTCATTGTTATTAGCGACTGGGGGACAAATAAAAAAACACTACATCCAGATGTTTTGTCACCTGGACAACCATTAAAATTCCAGTTTAATAGTGATTTATTTAAAATAATTTACTCGTATGTTTGCTTAATAATAAGATAAATGCGACATATGCCAAAAAAACACTTAATTTTCTTTAGAATTGCGATTATTGGTCAGGGACAAAACATATTACTTACAGGACAAATAAAAGTTGATTGACCCACAAGCAACAAATTAGCAACCAAATCATTCGTCATAGTCACAGTAAAAATATGCAATTTAATGAGTTACCCTGCTATCCTGATATCAAGGTAGCATGGTTTGCGATATCTCCTGATCGGCTTGAGCAACAAAATCGTAGTTTTGGTAACTAATTAGCAACTAATTAGCTACAAATTTAGGTACTATTTTTATTCAAGAAAAAATCGATTTCAAGACAGTAAAAACTGGAAAAATATATAAAAATTGTAAAAATCGGCCGATCGGTACCGATTATTTTGTTGCTGGTTTATAACGAGTAATTCAGCATTATTTTAGTCAGCAACAAATTTAAAACAATTTTTATTCAAGAAAAAATCGATTTCAAGACAGCAGAAACAGGAAAAATATATAAAAATAGTAAAAATCGGCCGATCGGTACCGATTATTTTGTTGCTGGTTTATTACCAGTAATTCAGCATTATTTTAGTCAGCAACAAATTTAAAACAATTTTTATTCAAGAAAAAATCGATTTCAAGATAGCAGAAACAGGAAAAATATATAAAAATTTATATAATATAGATTGTAAAAATCGGCCGATCGGTACCGATTATTTTGTTGCTGATTTATTACGAGTAATTCAGCATTATTTTAGTCAGCAACAAATTTAAAACAATTTTTATTCAAGAAAAAATCGATTTCAAGACAGCAGAAACAGGAAACATATATAAAAATAGTAAAAATCGGCCGATCGGTACCGATTATTTTGTTGCTGTTTCTTCGGATGTGTTTGAGTACTGTTTCAATGCGCAACAAATTCAAAGCTCTTTTATTTCGAAGTAAAACCGTGTTCAAGATAGCATGGTCTGAAAAATTTTCAATTAAAAAAGAAAAAAAATATTTTCAAATTTTTGGCAAGTTCAACTTATAGCAACAAATTAGCAACAAAATCATTCGCCATAGTCATACTAAAAACATGCAATTTAATGAGTTACCCTGCTATCCTGATATCAAGTTAGCATGGTTTGCGATATCTCCTGATCGGCTTGAGCAACAAAATCGTAGTTTTGGTAACTAATTAGCAACTAATTAGCTACAAATTCAGGAATATTTTTTTTTCAGTTCTGCCAAATTGACCCTGCTATCCTGATAGAGCTAAGTTTCGGGTATCTATTAATTCCTTTACCTGAAGGGTGTTTGGAAATATCATATGCCTGCAAAACCAACTTCTTTCTTCTGTAAATGCTTTACACCAATATTTATTCGTAGACAACGGATTTTTAATAAGGGCTGCCTCAGTCAGTCAGGCACCAGAGACGTCTAAGGCTGAGATGTTTATAGTATCTACCAATAAGAGTTGTTAATTTTTATACATGCTCATTAGCGTAACACTAATGGAAGCGGAATTCTGTACCTTAGTAACTTCGACCTCGGTCATCTCTGGTGAAATTCAAAATATGTTACATAATTTGGGAAATTTCATTCACACTAATACCTTTGAACAAAACTGAATAATCGAATTTCCATATTGATTAAAGTTTATGAATTTGTAAATAAATTGTGTCTTTTCCGACAAAATCTGTTCAAACATCGAACGTATAGCATTTCGAGATCGACGTTTTTCCTCGAACGCCCCAGATGGGACCTTGCGTCGTAAAAAGTTTAATTGAAATGAAAAGGATGCCCAGTTCCTGGTATTCGGACAGAAAGATATAGCTGTGACATTGACATGATACGCTTAAGCGTTATACGAAAAAGCCAAAGTATTTTTTATTTTTTCATTTTAATCTTCGCTTTGATTCTTTAGTAAGTAGCTAAAGCACATGTGTCATCTGTAACACCACCACAACACCCAGTCTCAAGACAAATGGAAAAGTCTGTTTACCATCTTGATCCGACCAGGAATAGTAGACCCAGGACCTCAAAGATGGAGCAACGCCAAAGTCCGACGTGCTCGCCTCTCGGCTATAGACCTACATAACCTAAATAAAATGACAATTTGTAGCAGCAATTTAATAACTACAAAGCTTAAGTAATTTATACGAGTAGCGTTTCAAAAGGAAAAGTTACAGCCTGAATACAAATGCTACGTCAATATTTGGTATAAACGAGATCAAAAGACCGTCGGCGATAGTGCGAACGTAATAATGAAAGATCATAGCTCGTTGAAAATTTAAATGATGATTAAAGCGCTATTTGATAAGTGATCACCTCGTCTAATCGTAAACATTTTCATTCGCAGTTACTCAGAAAAAAGTGAAGGTATAATTTCAAAACGGTCAACGTTTAAAATGTTTGATATTGCTACAAAACGTGGTCCTAACTTCACAGCCTTACTTACTAATGTTATAAATGCGAAAGGAAGTCTGTCCGGCATGGACGCCAGAACTACAAAACCCATTTAAATGAAATACACGGGTAGCCTTTAACCTATTATTGCCTTTAAGTGCAATGAAGGGTGGCACGGTGAAGGGGGTTACGTGGCGTGGTGTAGGGGGTATCATGGCGTGGTGCAGGGGGTATCATGGCATGGTGCAGAGAGATCGTGGCGTGGCGCAGAAGAAGAGGGATAGCTTGGTGCGACGTTTTTGTACCTTATGCTTTTCTACTCTAGTACATTAATAAGCTGTTTGCGGTGCAACTACAAATAGTTATCAAGGTATTTTATAATTCATGTAACGTAAAAGTACAATAACTAGTCTAAATATACTCAAAGATATATTCCATGCGGACGAGGTTGCAAACAGCCAGTATTACAATAAATGTTATCCAACCAAACCTAAATATCCAAGGCAGATGAACTGATTCAATGTTCATAATGGTAGATCCCCTCGATCTCGAGTTGTATCTGTAGTTTACTACATATTATGTTAGTTATATAAATATAATATAAATATTAATATTGGACAACATTACATACATTGCTCTGATTCTGTGGTAAGTAGCTGAAGCACTTGTGTTACAGAAATCAGAAACAACGACGGTACCACAACACCCAGACCCGAGACAATATAGAAAATTTCGTTTCCCATATTGACCCGACCCGGGGATCGAACCCGGAACCTCAGAGATGGCGCGACACGACCGGCACGCTTGCCTCTCGGCTACGGAGGTCGTCAACGGTAAAGTTGATAATGACACTTATTTAACATACGATACGATAACTACACTCAAATTTAAAAAAGTTAACATAATTACAAACTATATATTCATAACATCAAAATATTGCATCGAAAAAACCGCACACACAAATCTCGATTTTGAATGTGCTTGATGATGCTCAAACCGGCAAATTAAAGTGGAAATGGTAATTAGTTTTAGTGCTGCCATGGCAACTGACTCGAATAACTACTGATTTTTGTTGCTAACTCGATTTCCCACAGTGTGGTGAGCACTACACCGAATCTAATCGACTCATCCCCGAACCGATTTCCCGACGCGTTTAATGCATTCTGCATTTGTTTATGGAACTTAAGCGAGATAAAGCTTTCATCGGCACTCTTACAAGATTCTGAGGCCATAAACAGAACCGTGACGTCAGCCTGACTCAGAGCGTCCAGATGTGAAGATAGCATTGTTTGGGTCGAATTTAACGGTTGATCCGAGCGCATGTGTGGTGCGGATTATAGACTAGATCGTGGTAAAAAGAAATAAGAACGTAGGGGCGTTGCCCTGGACACTTTAGGAATAGTAAGCGGGCGAGCGTGTGATCACGACCTTCGTGCCGCTTTGGGAATACTAGAATTTACTGGAATTGCTTCCTTTGTAGCTTTATAAGGTATGAAAAAAGATTCTTTATTTCACACTCCATGAACACGTAGCAATGCCTAAGATACATTGATAATGTTATTTATTTATATACAACTAGCTGTGCCCGCGACTTCGTTCGCGTGGACTACATCCTGTCATGTTCGGTTTTACCCCTATCTCCCCTAATATTCGAAACAAAAAGTAGTCTATATTTAAATAGAGCTATATTTGTGCCAACTTTCATATCTTTAACTTAAAAAATAAACATTTTCCCATATAAACTTTCAAAGGTGGCATTACCTCCCCCCCCCCTACTTTCTAACAAAAAGTAGCCCATGTCCGTTCTTGAGGTTCAACGTATACATATGCCAAATTTCATCAAAATCTGTTGAGAGGTTTAAACGGGAAAGCGTAACAGACAGACAGACAGATTCTCTTCGTATCTTTTTAACACATTGAATGCTTTGCTGTGAATGGTAGCCGGTCAATTCATCTATTAGATTGATTTATTTGTATCTAATCGTATACATAACTTTATCCTTACTCGACTACCTACTACTTTATGGAAATGTATATATTTATTTATTTATAATATATGTATTCATTTTTTGTATTTATCATGTTATGATATTTATGTTTTATGTTATTATTTTCTCAATAAATATTTTGCACGGCCGCATCCGTTTCTCGATATCTACTTTTTCGTCTACTTTAAGGTTGTCTGGTAAAGATTGCTTTCTAACAATAGGACCGCCTAAATTGTACTTGATTATGTCTGTAAAACCAATTTCTGTATTTTTTTCTGTGCAATACAGTGTATCTATCTATCTATCTACTACAAAATCTAACGAATTTAGAAGTGCTTCATGTAAATGTCTACTTTACGTAGATTTTCTCGAACCATACGAGACTGCATGCAAAAGCATTTTAGACGCTAGGGTTCGCCATTTGTTGAGATTAATGTCTAGGTTATGGTTCAAAGGAATTTCAACATTAGACTGTCGACCAATGGCAAAGGGCACTAATGCAATATGTTGGATGTCCAATGCCATTTTAGTCAAATTAATTGTCTCTTGAAACTTTAACGTTCGGTAAAGAAAGGGACCTTTCCTTAAGTATCAAGCTTAGTTCGCTTTATTTTGGGATAAAAAGTATCATGTATGTTAATATAGTATTTCCATCTTTTTTTTTACAAAATTGAATCGATTACCAATGTGCAGTTTTTGCACGAAAGCGTAACAAACACATCGAGATATCCTGACATCCTTTATACACCCATAGGCTTACCAATTTTCAGATTTATAATATTAATATATAATATAGATTACCAATATGTTTACGTACGAACATTTGTTGTTGCCTAATCTCTGTAAAATTTTAGTAAACGGTTGCATTTTTCACGTTTAAAATATTAGTGTGTACGAACTTTTGTGATTTAAGCTCTGTAAACTTTAAGTAAACGGTTGCATTGCTGTACAAAAGTTCAAGGGATTTCAGCTGTCACATTACTAGCTTAACTGCAAGTTTACATTCAAGAAAGAGTAGTTAACTAATATAAAAGTAAAATACTTTCGTACCTGCCTTTATTGCAACAAAACGTAGCCCACACGGAAGCTATTGTCAAATTAGCAACTCATTTGGTTGGGTAATACATTTGAGCAACGAGAATGAAGTCAAAACTACAGCCAATTAGACCGTTTTAAAGAGACTGTGATTACTCTTTCTGAGATCGGTTGTATAATTCAATCTTATGTAACGCATAAGGGAAGCCTTGAAACTGCATTTCGTTGAGAAAAACGCTGCGTTTAAGAAATAGATGGAGTGCTTTACTTGTCTTTGAAATGGTAATTAGGCAGGAGTTTTTATGCGAAAAAAGTGAATGGTCTTGAGCAATTTTACTATTGTCATGCTAAGTTTTCATGACCAAACGTTATAATCAACTTACGTAACTTTAGTAAAAGCCAATTACTTAAAGGGATGGTTGGCGGTGATGATCGAAGATTTACTTAATAAGATGCCTACTTAAAAATTTAAGCTTAACCTGTTGCAAATTAAAGGTTCACTAATTTCGAAATTTGTACTGCGTTGTCCTTTTTACGGTTGGTGAAAAATACTCACTGAGAACACCATTGCTTGACTGATTTCACTGAGATGTCCACGTGTTATGAAACTGTTTAAAAAAACGATTGATTCTAAAACCAATAACTAAAAGTATAGCTGTGTTAGGAAAGGTTCACGATATAATAGTAGACTTATGCCCAGTTCCAATATTTGAAAACGATCCGTTTTAGTTACGGATAGTAATAAATTATACGAGGCGTAAGCTTATACCGTTCCAGACTTGTAGTCAGTTGGAGCCCGACATTAGTCTACTTCATCATACTTAGATGTTGCATATAGCATCCTAATCAAACATACCATACAATTATGTAAGCGGTTTGTCTCTTTTTTCTTACGGCTAAGGTGCGGAACTCTCAGTGCTGTTTCTCAAGTCAGTTTTTCCGAAATTTTATCTCTATATCTTTAAGGCCAAAGGGAACAGGCAACTTCTAAGCCTACTATACCGTCTTAGGCCCCAAAAAAGGCCCCTTCCTTACATAAAGCCGAATTGAGGTAAAACTGGTACTTATTTTGTAATAATATATGAATTAAGTCCTAGAAGAAAGATTTTTAGTTTTAATCTTTTAACAGTTGAAAGCATAGGACGCGCAGTGATTAAAGAACTTCAAGTTAAATTCATTATTACTACATACGAAATTAATGACAAACGTGGAAATGTTGATCATAAATCACCTACAAACCCATTGCGACATTATGGGATATTAATAGGAAGTTAGTAACCAATGGTTTTGCAAAACGTGACCAGATTATTGCGCACTACGTGTCTACGTAGCTGTTAGGCATGGCTTTATGATAATGATAGAATACGTTTACGTTAGTACATTTGCGGTAATGTTCTTTGGTAAATGATCATTTTGTGACAATAAATCAGAAGTATTACAATGCATGCTTGTATCAGTAACTATTGGTAAGTTGTAACTGTCACATCACAGTGAACACTTGCAGTATGATTTTAGTTCTTCTGCATACGACTTAACGACTGCACAAAGTTCAAGTTTAAGAGAGGTAGGGCATGGTGATTTATCGCTCGAACTGGAGCAGCCTGACTGGTGAAATACCTCCACCCTACAGAAGACTGCAGCCAAATAACAATCACTTCTGTGTTGTGGTGTTCCTGTGTGTGAGTTAGGTTTCCAAGGCTTGGGGGGTGCTACATTAGTAGCAGGGGACAAGCCTTCAAGGTAAGGGTGACAAGTCCAGTAACAGCTTTATTATGCTGTACTTGTCGCCCTGAAGCTAGGACCTCATTGCTACTTAACATCAGGTGGGATTAGGTCAATCTTGAAGTGTAATATAACAAAAAATATTCAAAGTGTACCAACTTACGTGTATTTGACTATCCGTAAGAGATACGGATGTAAATTTATAGTTGCCAACGTAGCTAGTTTTTAAGATGACTCGAACCTAAGTAAGTAAAATACCGACGACAGGCTTTTATCTAATACTAACGAAAAGTCCCGGTTTCGTATGGGTGCCGTATAAACTGCATTTTACATAATCTTCATCTGGGATGACCCTATCAGTTGCGTAATTTTAAAGATCAAAGCATATAGGGCTGAGGGAGACTACGGAAGCTACTTTTATACTTTGTATGTATGTAATGAGAAATTTTTATTGGACTGTTATTTAAAAAAAAAAGATAAATAATTCGGTTGATTCTTCTTTGCTATCTAAAGATCCAATTAAGCTGTTTCGTATTTAATTGACCAACCCCGTTTTTGTTAAACTAATAGACCACTATCTATGCTGCCCGTGCATTTAAATATGCACTAGAATAAAAAATATATATATATATCTCTTACTTAATTGAACTGCAATATTTTTAATTTGATGACGTCATAGAATGCAATAAACGAAGCGCGTTCGTCCCTTACGAATTACTAGGGGGCGGTTGATAATGTCACGCCAGCTACAATTTTTTATACATTTAAAATAGTTACTGCCTTTTTTGTCACATTTTATATTATTACTTGATCTAGCTATGTATGTATCATCCGCATCTTTCTTCATGTTATATCCAGAGTTCATAGTTTCCTTTATGTATGTTCTAGTAGGTATAAAAAATATTAACAAAATTTATTAGAAAAACCATTTTCGGTCGTGGTGGTATAAGAGGAACATACATCTATTCTTACAAACTTTCACCATTCAAGTATAATTTGAAGTAAATTTGAGGGGAAGTCAGTTTTTATTTTGATTGGATATTCTTTCGAGATTGTTATCAGTATGTTTTTTTTTAATCTGCTCCGTTGTTTAAAGATCATCAGCTCTTTAGGTTCCTGAGTTTTATGTGAAGGTATATCAGTATCTTACTAGTGTACTTGACATAAAATAATACCGTTTTGTTTTGAAGGCAGCTCCTTTGAGCAAGTATTATTGTGAATGTAACTATTCTTCAGGTTGTATCTACAGACTACTTATGTGAAATACATTCCATGCATCAATTTAGTGATAAAGATTGTAAATTTTATCATAGAAGCCATATCCAAGCATGGATGAATAATAACACCATGATGTGGGTGACTAATAGATACAGAACACAGCGATGAAGGTGACGTAACTCACCTCGGTGTTTAGTTACATAGCTAATTGTCTATTTTCATTATCACTTGGTAAGCCAGTGTTCTCCGGGGCAATAAATTTGTTTTGGCCTTGTTTACATACTTTATTGCATTTGACTCATGAGTGAAATGCTTTACATCATTCAATTTAGGCTTCCTACACACAGGAGATTTTTAAATATTTATTCTGAACAAAAAGGTTTGGATGATATCTTGAAAAGTTACAGACAAAACTCAGAATAAATATTTTAGGAATCCCTTTTTGAAGTTAAACTTTAAACATAGGTATATGTATTTTGAAATAGGTTTCAAATAGTGAAGAAAAATAGTTATGTAATGAGTGAAAGAAATAAATAAGGGCTAACTCAATCACTCTTATTGATTTATTTTATTGCATCAAATTGATAGCCATCAGTGACTGAACTGTAATTTTCTTGACAGAGTCCTAAAGAAACAATTCTCACCCCAACACATTTGGTGTTAAACTAAACAAAACTGATGAAGGTTTGTTTAATCAAGAATGATATGTTCATGTGGCTGAGTAAACAAACATAGGTATTTCTTTTGCAAAGCTAAGCATAGTTTCTAGTTTGATGTATCTCCAGTAAAAATAGTGTTAAGTAATAATATTATATGAAACCATTTTAAGTCCTTAATTTAATGGATATATTATGAATTTGAGTTTGACAAAATATGTTTATTGTAATTATTAGTTAAATTAGAGTTACCTACCTATTAGAGTTTTTGAAATATTAAAATAATTAATTTGAAATATTTCAAAAAGACGTAGTAAGTATAAAATTATCAATGCAATCATATGAAATGGCTCAAAAAATGTACTAATCACCTAACTTCAATTGTACTAAATATTTGGCCAACAAGTTTATTTAAAAAAAAAAATTGCAAACAAACTGGGTGCCTAAGTAAGTATGTAAGTGAAACATCAACCTTTTCTAATTCACAGTTATGAAACAGAAGCCAGATGAGACCATTAGTAATACACTAGCATTTGATAAATTAATTCAGAACTGTATCTTCAGTAACTGTACAACTGATGGTAAGATAACAACGCGTAACTTGATTACTAGGTACTCGCTTGAAACAAATCTACATTGTAAACAAAGACATGTAACTTGCTAAGTGTTGCAATTGATTATTCCATTCCAGTAAGTGCCTAATTGGCCGGAAATAATAATAAGACAGTGGGAAAAACAACTCTAAACGGTTTCTTTGACTTGTATTCAACGCCAGAGGCGTCTACAGGAGTTTTCGAAGACCGACAATTCGTAGCAAAACTCAAGAATCCACGATCGTAAAATGCTTGTAATGCACGTTTTTATAAAATAAACCGTTGTGCTATTGTACTAACAAGAAAAAAGGCATCCAATGAGGTATTTATAAGGGGGTAAATATCGATCATACACTCACCAAACATGATAAGCCGGCGAACTCGAAGTAATCGCACCGATCTACGACTTTGGGTCACGATTTTACACAGTAACGTGCACTTAAATTCACAAACGAGCAATACACTGCAATCGCTTACTCATAAACATTCAAATTGAAACAAATTTCAGTCACAAATATGTAGAAAAACACTGTTCACAGCATTTTCACGAAGCTACTGTTTATTCTAGCTGTCACATCAACCCTTCGCAGCAGTAGCGGCAACAGACTGCCTGCCAGATTCGTCCATAGACATCAGCTTTGGTCTGTATCGACTACAAAATACTATGCATATAACTCAACCAAACGTAATATCACTCACCTTGCTACAGAGTACTATGAGATGAAGCTACATTTACTTTAGACGAATAATAACAACGCCATCTAGTAACGTAATCTTTAACTAATAAGAGTGCCATCTAGTGAATACTTTATGATTTTGTTAAAAGCTATAGCGCCATCTATACCGTTTTCTTTGAACTAGAGAAACCTCTAAGAATGAAGTTCTAAAGGCCTACCAGCTTTGCTCTATCTTTTAACAGATGGCGCTTTCTAAAATATTCAGTAAAAATAAAATAGAAGAAAATATATAATTTGTCAAATTGTTATTATTTATTTATTTTTAGTATAATAGTAGGTACACTAGCTTTTGCCCGCGACTTGATCCGCGTGGCGGGTTATAATAGAGAGATCTTTGTGTGTTTGGGGGAAACTTTATATTTACTACGCTATGCATGCAAATTAATCTAGCAAGATTGAAAACATCTATCTTACGCGGTTTAGATTTATTCATACAAAAGTTTTTTCCCGCTAACTCCCATTTCCGTGGTAATTTTGCAATATCCTGTTGCAGCTAAGCTTTAAGTCTACTAAGGTATCTACCAAATTTCAAGAGTCTAACTTAAGCGGTTTAGATTTGTCATACATACAAAGGATTTTCCCGCTAATTCACGTTCCTGTGGGAATTTCGGGAATTCCTTTCTTAGTGCACCTCTACGGTACCTAAGCCGTTTAGGCTGTGCGTGGATATGTCAGTCAGTCAGTAAGTTTCTCCTTTTATATATTTAGATATTATATTTTTTTATAAGTTAGTGTATGTAAAACCAATTTCTTTATTTCTTTATTAATGAATTAAGTCGATGTAGTATTCGAAAAAACCAAAAGTTTTAAACAGAAGTTTAAAATAATGTAGTTAATTGAAATTAAACCGAATTGTGTACATATTTTTAAAAGTATCATGATTTTTAATGTCGCACTCATTTTTTTTAGTTTTCGGGGCAATAAGTGAATTTTACATTATCATGTTTTTATTAATTACATTTATTCAAAAGAATGGTTTGGAAAATATCCAAGACAATTTTTTAGACAGGTTAAAATAATTAGGATAATATTTATCTTTGAGTATGTTGTGTTCCTAGTCTCTTTGATGTATTATTATTCTTATGTTGGAATAATCACAGGGGCTTTACTACAAAAGCTCTTTCAAAAATGATAACTAGTACTAGGAGCGAATAAATGGTATGGAGATGGTAGTGGAATCGATTGCTGCTGCGATGGGTACTTAGTTTATTTTGTAGCAGCCATAGAGATATCTCCATTAACTAAGGTAGCAGCGTCTGTAAGTGACAGTTATCAATGACAATGTCAGTGATAACTGTCAGCCGCTGTCAGTAGCTTAACTGTCAGTAGCTAGTTCAGCTACCCTCTGCAACGGCGCTAAATGTAACAGTGTATCTTGCTATATACCCTTGCAGGGTTCTTGTATCTATATAAATTTTAAGACTTTCGCGTTCCATTTTAAACATGTAAAATAATTTTGTTATGTGAGAATGTCAGGGTGGATGAAGATTTGCAAGCTCCCCCGAACAGACGAAGGCGAGCAAGACCAGTCAACTCGTGACCACGGTTGGTGCAACCTAACCGAAACGTCGGGCAGTAAGTAGTTCGTATTAACTACTAAATAAAAATGGTGTCGCGTTCTTGTATATAATCTTAAAATTTGTTTGTTTTATGAATTTGTTACAATTTAATGCAAGAAATAAATAAATAAAATAAATGAATAACAATTTCTACACTATTTTCTTCTGTTTCCTCGTTGCGTATTTCGCTATTGGCTGCGGAGCCGTTTAGTACCTTATCGTATTAAATATACCGACTATTTGACTAACTTAGTTACTTGGAAGTCTTATGTAATATCTAAGACTATTAAACATTAAGACTTTCGCGTTCCATTTTATACATTTAAAGTAAATTAACGGATCAACTTACTTCGAAACGTCATTAGTACGTATACACCTGATACCTTGTCACATTAAACGTCCGCGTGTCTGAGCAACTCAAATCAACAGTTAGCTTAATGTGACAAGGTATTGAGTTGATCAGTAACTAAATATTAGATAGAAATACACTTTATTGTACAGAACATTTATAGAAATTTTAACATATTCAAGTACAATTTAGGCGGTCTTAAGAGCAATATCTTTCAAAGTATTCTGACTATAAAAAGCCCTAAGTGATAGTAATCACACAACGTTCGAAAATTCCGAAAAATGTTTAGCTCACTTGTATACAGCATTAATTTATTTTGTAATGGATCTAAATGCCTCCCTATTTTTGTATAGGTAATAACACGAAACAGTAGGCTCAGTTAGCAAATAACGCGACCCAGGGACGCAATCAAGGGCCCTAGCGGTCCATGTCTAGTAATTATCACATCTAGCCGCCGATAGAGATGTTTTTGTTTTTTCGGCTCATCCACTTAATAACATTCTTCACGCTGCGGACAAGAGTGGTGTGGAGTCGATATCTCACTTGTGGGAGATGTAAAATGACAGTGTGATCCTATGTAACCGGACTACAGTTTAGTACTCGGATACTATAGTTCGAAATAAGTCTTTTCTCATCGGAATATGTATATATATTTAGTATCTCAAGAGTAATAAATCTGATTTAAGGTTTATAAAATAATTAAAGTGGATAGGAAATATAATAGAAATAGAAATGAATCTTAACACTGCGACTAATAAATCTGATTTAAGGTTTATAAAATAATTAAAGTGGATAGGAAATATAATAGGTTGGCTGCTTTTTAATTAACAATGATGTAGTCCGGCAACCAGGCAGTGCTGTCTGTCCGCGCATCCTCTTGTACATAAAAAAGAGTATGTTTAATTCTATAATCAACTAATAAAAATAAATAAATATCCCTCAAAGTTAAAGTTATTACGGCCAATTTTTTATCGATGTGTATAAACTTACGGTGACATATATTCATATGCTGTTGGCGTACCTACTAATTTAGATAGGTAATTGAATTAACGGCAAAAGTTGCTTTTAATTATAGTTGTTATCTAACGATGTTTATAGTGTGATAGATGTGTGTAGTGTGGGACGGCCACCTACCAGATGGACCGACGACCTAGTAAAAATTGCTGGGTCTCGTTGGATGCAGGTGGCAATGGACCGGTCGCGCTGGAAATCGGTTGGAGAGGCCTATGTTCAGCAGTGGACAGTAACAGGCTGAAATGATGATGTTTATAACCTTACGGTGACAAATAATATTCGTTACCAGTTGGATATGGTCGCAAAATTCTTATTGTCACTAAACGAAACCATAAAACTGAGAATTTAAGTAAAAATTGTTGCAACGGAGTCAAATCTACCAACAAAGGAACCAAATCAAATCTAAAAAAAAAACATGTGCCACCCTACTCCACACCGCTTCTGTCCTAACACCCTAAGCCAGGGCCCAGCGGTCACAGAGCGGAAGTCAGTTCTCGGGCTCGCTTCGCGCCGAATCCCACTTTTTTTCCAAATAACCTCTTCTCGGAACTTTACGGCCCAAAAAAAGCAACAAAAACTACCATAATCTCGGACGGGCGATGGGAATGTTGCCTTTACTAAATAGGTGGAAATTTAGAGTGGGTCAGACCGTGACCTCTCTTATGAATGAGTTAAACCTATAGCCAGAGTAGGTTTTAAGGAGACTTCGGGCGGGAAAATTTCACTAGTTCACAACGAAATAAAAAAGAACAAATAAGAAAAAAAAACATATTTTAAGGAAGCCTGGCCATCCGCGCTATCTTTTTAAATTCGCTACTAAAGAAGATAAAATAAAAAAAATAAAAAATATTGTCTTTTTCCTTAAACTACAACATTTCTACATAAGCTATCTTACGCTACACAGGAAGACAAAAGGAATTGGTTCAGCTACTTCGGTGGCTCGAGCGCAAATTAGGATTCGTGGGTTTTCGTCTGGTGCAGGCAACCCCGGCAATGTTTCAGTTGTGGTACGCCAGCAGACACTGCCAAGCACACCTTAGTTGTCTGTCCAGCTTGGGCGGAACAGCGGAGCCGGCTGTCCGCAGTTGTGGGGCCAAATCTCCCTCTCCCAACCATGATTGAGGCCATGCTTGGGAGTCAGGCGGCCTGGAGAGGGGCTGCTTCCTTCTGAAAAAAAAAAGGAAAGCTAATGCAGACACGGAGCCGAATATAATAGTGATGGCAAGAGGCCTGACGGTATGTCTCTTATTCCCTGGAAGATGGGACGTGCCTTAGTGTGGGATGCGACATGTGTCGACACACTGGCACCGTCACATCTCCCAGGGACTATTAGGAGCGCTGGCGCAGCAGCAGAGGCGGCTGAAAAACTGAAAAGCACAAAATATAAAGAAATAAAAGAAAATTATAATTTTGTCGCTTTTGGAGTGGAAACTCTAGGTCCGTGGGGTCCTAACGCATTGTCTTTTTTTAAAGATATTTCAAAAAGACTTATCAACGTTACAGGAGACCCAAAGGCTGGCTGCTACCTCGCCCAGCGTCTTTCAATCGCTATTCAGCGAGGTAATGCAGCCAGCATTTTGGGTACCTTACCACAGGGACCATCTTTGTTTATTTAAATTATTGTTTTTTTTTTATTAATTTTAGTTTGAATTTTTTGTAAGCTAGTGTTATCTTAAGTTTATTTGTTTTGTTTATGGTAATTTTAATTTCAATAGAGTAATTAACTGAAAAGCCTAATAAACAAACATCAGCCTATTAATGAAAAAAAAAAATATTAAATAAAAAAGCGACAAGCGCCGTACACGGTTTCCGTAACAAAAAAAATACTTGCCCAGTTCCAATATTTTACGATTCGTAACGTGTCAAAAACGACTATCCGTTTTTCTACGAGTCGTTAATTCTAATTTCAAATTTACTTTCCATATCATTATCATTTGACGACCTCCGTAGCCGAGAGGCGAGCGTGCCGGACTTTGGCGTCGCGCCATCTCTGAGGTTCCGGGTTCGATCCCCGGTCGGGTCAATATGGAAAACGAACTTTTCTGTATTGTCTCGGGTCTGGGTGTTGTGGTACCGTCGTTGTTTCTGATTTCTGTAACACAAGTGCTTTAGCTACTTACCACAGAATCAAAGCAATGTATGCGATGTTGTCCAATATCAGCTGTCATCAGTCGGTCGTTTTTAGCTTACGCCTCGTATAATTAATTACAATCTGTAAGTAGAACGGGTCGTTTTTCTAATATTGGAAACGGGCATTAGTAGTTCGTATTAACTAATAAAAAGAAAAAATGAAACATATTTATTGGGTACAGTTTTTACATAATTAGGTAAATTTAACAATGTAGAGTGACTAACATGGTAGGTACCTATAAGGTCTCCGCTCAGCATATGTCGTGGTGACGCTGTGCGCACCACGACTCAGGTATTCTTCGGAAACCTGAGGCAGAGTAGGTACGGCGACTAGCGCTGCTTAAATACGCTATAATAGTCATATCTTTAGTAAACTAAAACACTTTATGAAACAAAAGAAAAAATGATGTCGCGTTTTGAGTCTTATACATCCCTACTAATATTATAAATGCGAAAGTAACTCTGTCTGTTTGTCTGTCTGTCTGTCTGTCCGTCTGTTACTCTTTCACGCCTAAACGGCTGAACGGATTTTGATGAAATTTGGTATAGGTATACGTTTAATCTCAAGAACGGACTTATGCTACTTTTTATTAGAAAATAAGCGGGGGAGGGGGGTAATACCACCTTTGAAAGTTTATATGGAAAAATGTTTATTTTTGAATTTAGAGATATGAAATTTGGCACAAATATAGCTCGAAATTTGTATTTAAATATAGACTACTTTTTGTTTCGAATATTAGAGGAGAAAGGGGTAAAACCGACCATGAAAGGATGTAGTCCACGCGAACGAAGTCGCGGGCACAGCTAGTATATAATAAGTTTAAAATGGAACGCAAAAGTATTATATAGTCACTTCTTCTTTTTTAAACGGTTTTATTTAGCTCAACCTGTACGGTATTTGTTTAGCAGTGTTTGTAACTTAGCTTCTTTAACAACCTCCGTAGCCAAGCGCCAATGGGCCGAACTTTGGCGTCGCACCATGTCTGAGGTCCCGGTTCGATACCTGATCGGTTAAGGGAAACAATCTTTTCTATATTGTCTCAGGTCTAAACGTAATGCCACCGTCTCACACTGGTCCGGATTTTTAATATGGAAGACTTAGGACCCAATGTCAATATTTCGGGCTGAAAAAAATCATGTGGATAGATAAATGAACGTTCATCAACGTTTGTTCTAGCAGTTTTTATGAAATTGGTTATTTTTGCGAAAAAAAAAACATTGAAAAAAAATTTGTATGGAGAAAAAGTGAAATATTTTTTTTTTTCGAAAAGTTCAAAACTGTTAGCAGTGAAACCTTTTGTGTGTTATTGTATTACACTTATTCGTTAATTCCATATTTTTTTTATTTGCATATACTTGCAGCCTTGGCCAAAATATGCATCGGAACTTTCATTGTATTTATTTCAACTATTTGTGACAATTTAATTTTTTTATTGATTTATAGTCACATAATTTACGCATATTTTCAATATAATAAATTTTAAAATCCATTATTTGTTGACTATGAATGATTTTGAAAAATAGATTACAATTTAATTTAAAAAATCAAAATAATATTTTACTTCTCATGGTTAGCTGTTGCTTAAAGCACAGCTAGTGATCGAATGAGGCATTGCCTGCCTGCTAATATTCTCCTATTCCCTAATATAGCTATCACTTTTATTTTCTACTATTGCTGTCTCTTTCATTCTCTTTTGCTCACTCTTTTTCTTCTTAAGACAAGTGGTGTTCCACGCTTATAAATCAGATAAAATAGACAAGAGCTCTACTGGTAATACAAAATATTTACTTGCAGCTTTGGCGTTTATTTCGTTTATCCTAATATATATTTATTTAAAATCAGTACTTTTGCTTCTTTAAGTGGTTTCGGGAAAGTAAATTCGGTACTAAGATAAAATCCATACTAATATTATTAATGTGAAAGTGACTCTGTCTGTCTGTCTCTCTGTCGCTCAATCACGCCTAAACTACTAAATAAATCTAGTGTCCCAAAGAATATCTATACCAAATTTCATCTATATCGGTTCAGTGGTGCAGCGGTAAATTTAATGTAATGTAAACGACCTTCAATTATTTTTTATTGTACTGCGAGAATTGTGCAATAAACTATTTCTGGTTATTTTGTTATACATTTTGAAGTTGATTTATGAATAACTAGTGGCCATCCGCGACTTCGTCCGCATTAATGTCGGTTATCGCGACGCTATTCACGCGGACGAAGTAGATGGAATGGGTTGAACAGCTGCTTCTTCTTCTGTAGAACGAGGATCCAAATTTTCGGTCCCTTCAAAAATTTCGGTGAGATTTACTGATTCACATTCAGGCCACTTAATTCTTGTTTCCAACCAGTTCATATGCTTCTTCATGAATGTTTTTTGCACCCTGTGTGCCTCGGTCCATCGACGATTTAAGTTCACAGTAAAAGATCTTGCAAAATTCAATAATTTTTCTGAATCTTCTTGCGAAATTTCAAGCAAAACGCAATCCAAAATTGCTTGATGCAGTCGTTTGTAATCCTTGAGGTCCTCTTGTCGCAGAAACACGTAAATGTCCAGGTTAGTGCCAAATCCAGCCATGATCAAGTTGCTAGATTATTCACGTTAAAATTTCCAGGTATGTTGACTCTTCAAGGGTTGAATGTCTAATGACGCTCCAACATGAGCTCCCGTCTGTTTTATTTGATTCATAAGCGCTCAACTAGCAAGGGTTTCAAGGAGCGAAAGAGAGAGAAGTATGGAATGAAAGAGATAGCGATAGTAGGAAATGAAAGAGATAGCAATATTAGGGAATGGGAGGGGAATATTAGCAGGCAATGCCTCATTCGATCACTAACTGCGCTTTGAGCAACAGCTAACCACTAAGAAGTAAAATATTATTTTGATTTTTAAAATTTAATTGTAATCTATTTTTCAAAATCATTAATGGATTTTAAAATTTATTATATTGAAAATATGCGTAAATTATGTGACTATAAATCAATAAAAAAATTAAATTGTCACAAATAGTTGAAATAAATACAATGAAAGTTCCGATGCATATTTTGGCCAAGGCTGCAAGTATATGCAAATAAAAAAAATATGGAATTAACGAATAAGTGTAATACAATAACACACAAAAGGTTTCACTGCTAACAGTTTTGAACTTTTCGAAAAAAAAAAAAATTTCACTTTTTCTCCATACAAATTTTTTTTCAATGTTTTTTTTTTCGCAAAAATAACCAATTTCATAAAAACTGCTAGAACAAACGTTGATGAACGTTCATTTATCTATCCACATGATTTTTTTCAGCCCGAAATATTGACATTGGGTCCTAAGTCTTCCATATTAAAAATCCGGACCAGTGTGCGTCTGTGTCTTAGCTTCTTGTAACACAAGTGCTTTAACACCTTACTACAGAATCAGAGATATTTAGGTATGTTGTCAGATATTTATATTCATACTAGCGGTCCCGGCGAACTTCGTTTCGCCTTAGATAATATTTCCCGCTTTTCTGTTGAAATTTTTCAAATTTTACCAAGGATCCCTAAAAAAGTGTGTTTTTTTACGACCTCACATTAGAAACCTCAAAAATTGTAGCCTATGTGTTATTCTGATGTATAAGCTATATTGTGGTAAAGTTTCATTCAAATCCATTCAGTTGTTTTTACGTGAAAGAGTAACAAACATCCATACATCCATACTTACAAACCTTTGCCTTTATAATAGTAGTAGGATAATAATATCACTACCAATGAATCACGGGGAGTGTGATTTTACTCAAAAAACAGTCCAACTGTCCCTGCACAACCAATAAAAGCCCATGAAAAATAGTTGAACCTTATACCTGTATAATCGATGGGCTGAATGGTATTAATAAAACATACTATATTGGTACTGGCGGTGTCAGATGCCACCGTAGGATACCAATAAAGTCTATTTCGATTTATTGACTTGCTTCAAAGTATTGGTGAGCACAGAAGTTGTTTCGTGAATTAATATAAACTTGACATATGCGCGGTTCCTTTGTTTCATGATGCGTACCTAATGTGTCAAAAAGGACTATTTGAGTCGTTGATTCTAATTTCAAATTTGCTTTCTATATCAGCTGTTATCAGTCGTCTGACAGTCGTATACGGACGTTACTAGAACGATTCGTTTTTCAAATATTGGACCAAACTTCAAAGTTGTGTGAACAAGTATTTAATGGAAATAATTGCTGAACACATTTAAATTCATTTACTGCTATTGCGATCGCGGATAAATGTGAAATGTTAAAGGATAATCATGGAAATATAATTTTTATTTTACACTGGCTGCTCCGGCTATTGTCGTAACGTCTTTTTTATTTCCAAATGTTCTAACCTTTTAAACCTTACCTGGACATTCACAATTATTTCAAAACCAACATAGGCCGAATTAATCTAACTGTTGTCGAGTTTAAGCCAAACTAACGAACAGCGATTAATTTTATATGTAGGAAGATAAAATATTGCACAAATATGGTGGACGATTGATTTGAAATTTTGTAGACGTAAAGTTAGAAGTCCGGACTAAATAATAGGGTACTTTTTATCCTGGAAAAAAAATATGATCCCGAGGGAAAATAAAAATATAGTTTGCTTGGTGGATGGATTGGCGATGGCGCCGTGTGTCGTTTAAAACAAGGTAAAATATTGCAAACGAATATAAACATGTAAATTAAGAAGCTAAATGATACGATAATAAATCCCCGAAAATGAAGAATTCCCGAGGGATGACGTACAATTTGTTTTATCGACTAAATTGTTTTTTTACATATACTTACATAATATGTTTAACAACTACTCGTATCCAGCGTTTCATCGCGCTTCTTAGATTTTTCCGTGGAAATAAAAAGTTTTCTTATAGTTGTGCTTTATGCCGCAATATAACCGAATTTCACGCGGGCAAAGCCGCGGTCAAAAAGCTAGTTTAAAATATAATACATACCTATCATAAGGGTTAGCAATGTTTTTAAAACAATTTAGGAAGAAGCTAAATTTGGATAGTATCTAAGCAAATTGTGGATCACTATAACTCCAAATGTACCAAATAAAAAATAAAGAGCATTTAAACATGAACAGTTGGATGATATTTTATGTGTATTTAACACAAGTCATCTATTCACAGATATTTTAACTTTCCTTCATTTAAACTTGTCTTTTATTGTTCTGCAAAAACTTAAGCACCTTTTATACTCGCCTTTATTTCTGCAAAATCGCCTACTGTAAGGGCGTATTATTGTCCAATATTTCACAATGGGAGCCTACATCTTTGTCTTGGCGACAATGAGACGAAAAAAATTTGGTCAAGTCCGAAAGTCCCTAAAATCTCGAAAAGTTCAGTAGGCTTTTTCTCAAGTAGCTCAAAAGTAAGATGATCAGGTATATTGTAAATATCAGTTTGAAATAATGTGAAGCCCATGGATTAGTAATTCATGGTTTCTTTTAGTTAAACATGGTTTAAAGAAATTAATCTTTTCGGAAGTCAATGAATTTTAATGTTGTTTCTTTTCAATTAATGACTTCGTATGTGTTTTAAGAACTTATTGCAAAAAGAAAGAATTAGATCATATGTCGTAAAACTAAATTTACCTACCATAAAGATATGGTCAATCGTATAAATAAATTATAATTCAAATAAGTAATATTTGAGACACATAATAACCATCTTTCGTTAAAACCGTTACTGCAATTGATAATTTTCTAAAAAAATGTTTTAGTAGATACTTCCTTTTCTTTCAGTTAATATATATTATATTATTCATACATAAATAAATCTATTTCCTGCTCAAAATCTTAAGGAGAATGAATAGGTTAATAAGTAACTGAAAATATTAAACTAATATACTTATTATGACATCAGGGAACCCTACGCGCCGTAGTAAAAAAAAGCGTCTTTTAACTTCTCAGAACACTTGTGTCTCCGACTGTCTTTACTCGTAAAAGTGGAATCTTCGTTTTTGGTGAAAAAAGTATTTTGTACAAAGGGCCCAGCTGGGCGATATTTATGACTTCATATGTTGTCGTCTCTGTGTTCGCTGTATGAGCGCGTGTATGACTCGCTGTATAGAGGTTATTGTGGAAGGCTCTTGTTCAGTATATGTAGGAAAAACAGAGTGTGCTTTTAATTTAAAGACCTCGGACTTAAACTATTCTAATTTGGCTGGAGTGGTTTTTAGCCTTCCGCTCCCCCGAAAGCCCGGTGAAGATGAAACGGCTATCAGTCTGCTGCCATCATCTTGTAGTCAATAGTAAAAAATAAAATTGGCTGGAGTGATGGTGGGGTGGAGAGAGTGTGCTGAGTTAACGCCCCCAGTTAGTATCTTTCGCCTGATACTCATATAAAGTAGGTTAAGGGAAAACCCTACGTTGATTATAGTTCTTCTGAAGTTGGCCACGCAATATGAACTTTTCAAATTTTCGATAATTGTTTACAATATCTCGAGATTGCTCATCAGTGTCCAACCTCATGTGCGTTACAAGCAGTAGGCAACCCGCCCCCTCACCTCCGTTGCCACGAGTTCCGACCGCACTACACTATACTGTGATTATTTAGCGCTCTGTAAATAAATATTATTAAACTTACTTTATTACCATATGGTAACAAGACAATTTTTTTGTCTTCTTGTTCGAACGTTAACTATTTTTGATAGGATGAGTTAAAAATCACAAGTAAGTAACTCCCTTCAAATATTTTTAAGAAACTGAAAATTTTCTTTTCATTATCTGTTTCTTTAAAATTTTTAATTTTACTTTTTATTAACACGCTTTTATTAGCTTGGGTTGTATGTATCTATGTATGTAACGGAATCTTTGAATCTTAATTTGACCCACTTCCCGGTCTTTGATTAAGATGAAATTTTGCACACGCTCTGAGTTCTGATGACAATACATTCCTAGCTAAGAAACGTCATTACAAATCCAATATGGCGGCCTCCCCAAGATGGCGAACTGACTGTTTGAAATGCACTTCCATGATATGGGTATCAAAAGAAAGGGTTTGCTGTCAGGAATACGAAAAAAATAGTCACGTGATTCAAATCCAATATGGCGGGCGTCCAAGATAACGGACAGGCTATTTGAAATGCACCCCTATGATATGGGTATTAAATGAAAGGGTTTGCTGAATGGGATACGAAAAAGAATTATATAATTATTGATACATGAGAAAACTAAAAAGTAGAAAATAAAAATAATAGTTTAAAAAACTAAAAAACACGCTTTTAGCTCGCACTAAAAATTACAAAATAATTCAGACATTTAAGAAAGAAAGCGTGGAGCGTTTTGTCCAAAAAGAGTAAAGATAACGATAAATTTACGATCAGTTAATTGCACAATAAATATATTGTAAAAATTAATTCCATAAAATTAGGTCACTCCATTTATTCACCGTTCTCAGAGAAAAGTATATTGAATATGTCTGTATAATAAAGTGTATCCATATATCTATCTATCTCTATTTCTAAATACTTTATCTGTCGTTTTCACAAGTACTACATAAACAGTGAGCGAAACCGCGAGCGAAGTTTATCGCGAACGATCGCCGCGGGACCCGCACTTACACGGGCGACTGACCTCAGACGAAACTAGCCTGTGATGTGACTTCTCACTTTGTTCTGAATTCCTAGTACTCCAGCTTGGGAGCGTTTATGCTTTGCCCTCCTATGCGATCTGATTTCTCGTTTGGTATTTTTTTATGTTAAATTAGCAGTATGTTACTCCCAAAAACGAAACTAACAAACAAAAATATAGGTTTGTTTTTGAAGATTAATCAAAAGTTTGGGATTGACTCTACATTTTAATTAGAAAACGTTTGAACTGGAAAAAGAAAATGGCTGTCTTTAGGATTTTCCCGGCAATTATTCGAGTTTCCTTGCAGTGGTTTTCAGCTATGTTAGTTGGGCCAAATGTTATCAGTTTTTTTTTATAACGCACTTCAAGATTGACCTCATCCCACCTGATGTTAAGTGGTAATGAGTTCCTAGCGCAAAAAGTATAGCATAGTAAAACTGTTACTAGACTTGTCGCTCTTACCTTGAAGGCTTGACCCCTGCTACTAATGTAGGTAAGGTTTCCGTAGCTCTTGGGGGGCTCTGGAAACCTTACTCACACGCAGGAACACAACAACACCGGAGTGATTGTTATTTGGCTGCGGTCTTCTGTAAGGTGGAGGTATTTCACCAGTCGGGCTGCTCCAGTTCAAGCGATAAATCGCTTTGCCCTGCCTCTCTTAAATAATAACCGGTCCAAATGGTAAGAGTATCAGCTCTTTCCTAAAATTATACAACACACGATTACTTGATTATTAAGGGTTATAAACTATAAGTATTTTTAGCGAAGAGACTATTAAATATTTAAATCCACTATCGCATATTAAAATAAAAAATGTTTTTATTATTTTTATAGTACTAAACGCCGTACTAGCGAACTTTAAATATTAGAAACAGAAAAATTGTACCTCCCCTTGCGGTGCGGGAATCGAACCCACGAGACACCGGAGTTACCGGAGGCTAACGGTTGATACAGCAGAAAAATTTCATAGCCTACGATAACTTGCGGTTAGCTCAGTTGGTAAGAACAGATAGGTACGTGAAAAAATGTTTATTGGAAAAAAATATTTTATGGAAGATTAAGTTAATTTAACAAATTGCAATCAAATTCAGGCATCAGACTATCACAAAGGAATGGCTAGATGGCAATACGTCTATTTCAACCGCATTTTTATTGGTTTTTATTGACTTGACGTTAACAGGCACAGTGGCGGATTTGCAGCCTCGGCCGCCCTAGGCCCCAAGCCATAAGCCGCTTCCTTCTCAGCATCCATCATATAGACTAAATAATTAAATTACAGTTTTTTTAATTGAATACAAACCTCTATTGTGGGGAAAGGTTTAATACGCCATAATACGTTTTGTCACGATTGGGGCCGCCCTCAAAACTGGCCGCCCTTGGCCCGGGCCTACCGGGCCTTAGGGTAAATCCACTGGACAGACATGTCACTGTGACACGTAAACCTCCAATCCCGTGACAGTTTGACCTCTCGCCCGCCCAAGTATTGCCATCTAGCGATATTTCCCATATTATGGCATCCAAATTCTGACCAACACTTTACTTTGTTTGAATTGCATAGGTTTCAAAGGAGTTTTCGTTTCCCTCAGTACCTAAGAAGAATATGTGGAAGAGATTTCTTTCTAGCAATAAGACCGCCTAAATTGTTACTAAATTATGTCTGTAAAACCAATTTCTGTCAATTTTTCGGTGCAATAAAGTGTATCTAACTATCTAGCTACCTACATTTTTACGGTTTTAATATTTAATGTGTACATATCCTCGTTTATCATACAAGAACAGTTACGATTGCAAAAGCTAGGGTTCCGTAACACGGAACACTGTTACAAATAAATGGCTACTGCGCAGTTACTATCTGATAACACCTGTGCCGGATCAATTTACTAAATACTCGGTTTGCATTATAGACATTAAAACTTTTAGAACAGTACCAGTGGCCCGTAACAACCCTTTACACGAATTAAATGTTAGGATTCAAAAATACTAATAGTTTAAGGAAAAACCTCAAAAAAAAGTAATCAAACGCAAAACGCCTTACGTCATTTCAAGAAAGACATGATATTCTTACATTGCTCGACCAATATTAACCGAACATAGCTAAGAACCACCGCAAGGAAACTAACTTTATAACAAAAACATGAAAATAAGTCAATTCATTTGAGAGCTAATACGTCACAGAGAGACACACACACAGAGTTTACCTAAACCTGAAACATATAACACCCCTCTTTTTGCGCCAGGGGTTAATAAACACATCGAATTCAGTTCAACTTTTTAAAATTAGGCGTGGCCAATCCATACTTACTAATATACTAATAATATTATAAATGCGAAAGTAACTCTGTCTGTCTGTCCGTCTGTTACTCTTTCACGCCTAAACGGCTGAACGGATTTTGATGAAATTTGGTATAGGCATACGTTGAATCTCAAGAACGGACATAGGCTACTTTTTATTAGAAAATAAGGGGGGGATGGGGGTAATACCACTTGTAAAACCTGTACTATGTTGAGGTAATCCACAGGCTCGTACACGCACTTAATGAACAGACTATCAACATGTCTACTCTCACCGGTGGCTCTCGTATATCTGACGTGGTGCGAACGAGACTGTCATTGTCTGTATGAGTCACAGTGAATGAATGAATGAATGAATACGCGCATACACTACATCCCTTCCTTTCCGTAATTTTTAATAATTAATCAAGTAATCAACTAACAAACAATTTTCGCCGAGAGGCGAGCGGGCCTGACTTTGGCGAGCGCCATCTCTGAGGTTCCGGGTTCGATCCCCGGTCGGGTCAATATGGGAAACGAACTTTTCCATATTGTCTCGGGTCTGGGTGTTGTGGTACCGTCGTTGTTTCTGATTTCTGTAACACAAGTGCTTAAGCTACTTACCACAGAATCAGAGCAATGTATGTGACGTTGTCCAATATTTATTTATTTAATAGCTAAAGTAATTGTAAAAATAAAATTTAAATAAATTTTACATAATCATCTTTTCCTAATAATTGTATAACCCACTTATATACTAATTTATTATTAGATATTAATTTTCTATAGTCTTAAATATTGTTTAAACTTCCTTCTTCTTCTTTTTCTTCATCTTCTTTTTCCTGTACTACTTTCCAGTTTCCTTCTACCTTTTTTAAGTGAACAACATTTCTCCGATAAGATTGTCCGGTTTCATCATTTCTCACAACACAATCTCCTGCATTTGTACTTTCTACAGTAAACTGAGTAGGGTTGAAATTTGGTGCCAATTTGTTTATTTTGTCCGTGGCTTTAAGATAAACTTTTTCACCTTCTTTTATTTCTGACTCGATTGCTTTCCGCTTCCTGTCCCCCTATTCTTTTCCTAATTCCTTCTGAACTCTGTCTCTATCTCTTACATCCGAATCGTTAATTTTGTCACTCGGGTTCTCTAAAGACGGGATTTTGTCCCTGTTTTGCCTCTGAAAAAATAGTTCGGACGGTGTTCTTCCAGTGACTGAGTGTGGAGTGCTGTTATACATCATAAGGTATTCGTACAGGCATTCTTTCATGTCTTTCTGTTCTGTCCGACTGATACGCAACCGCTTCAAAAGTCTCGATTTTGTCTTTCTACTTCCCCGTTCATCTGGGACCAATATGGGACTGTGTTGTAAAGGTGAATATTGCATTCTCTGCAATATTCACGAAATTCTTGGCTTACAACTTACGGGAGACAGTTTCCCGCTATCTACCGTTAAAGAAACGGGAAATCCAAGCCTGCTAACGATTTCTTTAAGTATTTTTATTGCTTAAAATTGATTTGGTACCTTTTATTATTTTATTGTTATAAATACTTATAACTAAATAATTAATATGCTATAAGTGTCGCCATCTAGTTTAAACTATGCAATACTTATCTGCCTATTGTCTATTGCAGGTCTATGGTTTAAAAAATAAAAGTCAGTCTGTTTCGAACTACTTACCGTGTTTTATTAGGTTATGGGCCCAGTCCTAAAAACTCGCAATAAAATAAAGTTTTAAGTCGGATTATTTACTTTGAGTGGACTATCAGTGTGCCGTTTGATATTAAAACTTGAAATCACGGCGGAAATCGTTATTTTTGTGATAAACTGTTGAACTTTTTGTGGCGTGTGCAAGATGGCGGGAAGTTACATAGTAAACGTGCCTAAGCTAAAGGGGCGCGAAAACTACGACGAATGGGCGTACGCAGCGGAAAATTTTTTAATGCTAGAAGGCGTGGATATTCATAAAGAAGAATTGACTGATACAATTTCCATAGAAGCGAAAAAGTCAAAGGCAAAACTCGTGATGACTATCGATTCAACTATTTATGTTCACATCAAAAATGAGCAAACAGTACAGGGTGTATGGAAACGTTTGAAGTCTCTTTATGATGACACTGGTTTTACGCGTCGCATCAGCCTACTTCGTCAGCTAATTTCTATTCGATTGGAAGATTGCGAATCGATGGGGACATACGTCACACAAATGGTGGATACAGCACAGAAACTAAAAGGTACAGGTTTCCAGATCACTGAAGAGTGGATTGGTTCGTTGCTATTGGCGGGGCTAACAGAAAGATTCGCACCGATGATTATGGCAATCGAACATTCTGGCATGGTCATTAGTACGGACATTATTAAGTCTAAATTATTAGACATGAGTTCGGAAGTTGGCGGGAACGGAACAAACAACGCTTTCTTGTCGAAAGGTTGGCAAAACCGCAGCAAAAAGACCAACATGGCGAACACACAAAAAAATAAAGAGACGTCTTCGAAACCTGTCAATGTCAAAATGATTCGATGTTACAAATGTAAACAACCCGGTCATTATATGAATAAGTGCCCGAATAATAATCAAAATAAAAGTGAAACTAATGCTTTTAGTGCGATATTTATGAACAGTACTTTCCAAAAATCTGATTGGTACATAGACTCAGGGGCGAGCTCACACATGATCACAGATAAGAGTTGTTTACAAAACATCACACTCGGCCACAAAGTAAAGGACATAGTAGTTGCAAACAAAGAAACAGTACCAGTTATATGCTCAGGAAATACAAAGATTAGAACCATAGTTGATAATTCAGAGTTCGACATTACAGTCAAGGATGTATTATGTGTTCCAAACCTATCAACAAATTTACTATCAGTAAGTCAGCTTATTCGAAACGGAAACAAAGTTAGTTTTGAAAAAAAAGTTTGCTACATACGCAATAGACAGAATGTACTGATTGGAACAGCAAATTTGGAGAATGGAGTATACAAATTAAATGTTAAGTTAGGAAGTTTGGTGGCATGCGCAGCTACAACAATAACTAGTGAAATTTGGCACCGTAGACTAGGACACATCAATAGCAAGGACCTGAATGCTATGAGGAATGGCGCTGTGGAGGGAATATCGTACATTGATAAAGCAGAAATTAATAAATCTAACTGCATCACATGTTGTGAAGGTAAGCAAACCAGATTACCTTTTTCACACAGAGGCAAAAGGTGTGAAAATGTGCTTGAAATTGTTCATGCAGACCTTTGTGGGCCGATGGAACAGAGCTCTCTGGGTCACGCAAGATATTTTTTGCTTTTTGTTGACGATTTTAGTAGAATGGCTTTTGTTTATTTCCTCAAGGCCAAAAATCAGTCTTTAAAGTATTTCAAGGAGTATAAAGTTCTTGTTGAAACACAAACAGGAAAGAAATTGAAAGTTTTAAGAACAGATAATGGTGGGGAGTTTTGTTCTGTGGAATTTGATGCCTATTTAAAGAAAAATGGAATAGTGCACCAAACAACAAACCCGTATACACCAGAACAAAATGGTCTTTGCGAGCGGCTAAATAGAACAGTTGTGGAAAGAGCTCGATGTCTTTTGTTTGAAGCAAATCTTGAGAAAAGATTTTGGGCAGAAGCAGTCAATACTGCTGTCTATTTAAGGAATAGAACGCTAGCTTCTGGTCTACAAAAAACACCCTATGAGCTGTGGAGTAATAAGAAACCTGATCTCAGCCACGTTCGGATATTTGGAAGTCGTGCAATGGTCCATGTTCCTAAAGCGAAGAGGGCTAAATGGGATAAAAAGTCAGAAGAATATATCATGATTGGTTATGCTGAAAATACAAAGGGCTATAGGCTATACAACCCTAAAACAAGGAGTATTATTACCAGCCGAGATGTTTCTATTATGGAGAGGAACACAGACATAATACAAGCAGTAGTGGAAGATCCTAAGGACGCTGGACCAATAATTGATCATGAAGAAAAAGAACCAGATACCAATTTGAGTTCAGAAGGAGACTTAACCTCTGAACAGGATGATGATACATATATACCGGATGTCACCACTAGTTCTCCTAGCTCTAGTTCGGGAGATTTCTATGATAGCAAGTCACAGTGTGATGAAGTCCAAAATCCAGAACTAGAATTTGTTAACTTGGAAAAAAGAAAAAGAAGACAACCAGACAGGTATGGACATAATTATATGTGTAAAATTGATGACGGCTTGGATAAGATCAATCCAACATATGAAGAGGTGATGAGTGGACCTGAGCGAGAGCAATGGTGCAATGCCATGGAGGAAGAGATAAAGTCTTTCGAGGAAAATGATGCTTGGGAGATAGTGAACAAACCAAGTGATGCTAAAGTAGTACAGTGCAAGTGGGTGTATAAAAAGAAATATAATGTTGATAACACAGTGCGATATAGGGCAAGATTGGTTGCAAAAGGTTTCACACAAAGAGAAGGTATAGACTATAAAGAAACATTCTCACCAGTGCTGAAATACTCGACATTGAAATTGTTATTTGCATTAAGTGTTAAATTAGATCTTAACATAACCCACCTAGATGTAACTACAGCATTTTTAAATGGCCACTTAGACGAAACTGTTTATATGATGTTACCTCAGAATTTTAAGTCTGATATGAATCAGAATAAAGTTTTAAAATTAAAAAGAGCCATATATGGGCTAAAGCAGTCCGCTAGAGCCTGGTATAAACAGGTTGATGATTGTTTACAACATTTGGGCTATAAAAAGTCATTGTATGAACATTGTTTGTTTATAAAATCATCTGAAAATGTTAAAACATTTATTGCCTTGTTTGTTGACGATTTTTTCTTATTTTCTAATTGTAATAAAGAATTAGAATATTTAAAGTGTCAATTAAGTAAAAGATTTAAACTAAAAGACCTAGGTCGGTTAAGACAGTGTCTAGGTATGGATATTAAGATTCAAAAGGATTGTATTTCTATTAGTCAAGAGAGGTATATTGATAAGTTATTGTATAAATTTGGTCTCGAAAACTGTAAAAATATAGAAACTCCTATGGAAATTAATTTAAAATTGGAAAAAGGGAAAAATGTAAATTCCGAATTCCCTTATCAACAGCTGATAGGGAGCTTGATGTATCTCTCGCTGTTGACTAGACCTGACATCTCTTATTGTATAAGTTATTTGAGTCAGTTTAATAACTGTAATACAGAAACACATTGGAAACATGCTAAAAGAGTTTTAAAATATTTAAGTTATACTAAGTCATTTGGTTTAAAATATGTTAAAAATAATATAGATTTAATTGGTTTTGCTGATGCTGACTGGGCATCTGACAATATAGATAGGAGATCCTATACAGGATATTGTTTTATATTCTCAGGTTGTTTAGTATCTCATGAAAGTAAAAAGCAACAGACAGTAGCCTTGTCGAGCACCGAGGCCGAATATATGGCTGTATGTGAAGCTAGCAAGGAGGCCATTTTCTTAAAAAACCTATTGTATGAATTAACTAATAGACAAACTAATATACCTATTCTAATGTACAGTGACAGCCAAAGTGCTATGAAACTTACTGAAAACTCTGTATATCACAGACGCAGTAAACATATTGATGTCAAATTTCATTTTATACGAGAAGCTGTGTGTAATAAATTTGTTAAATTAGAATATGTAAGAAGTAATGATATGCCAGCTGATTTATTGACCAAGAGTCTGTCTAAAAATAAACATTACCATTTTATGAATAAGATGGGTGTTGTAGCATTACACAAGTAATATACTTACACTGTTTTGTTTGTTTGTTTTGTCTGAATTATTTAGTTAAGTGGTGGTATTATTTTATTGTTATAAATACTTATAACTAAATAATTAATATGCTATAAGTGTCGCCATCTAGTTTAAACTATGCAATACTTATCTGCCTATTGTCTATTGCAGGTCTATGGTTTAAAAAATAAAAGTCAGTCTGTTTCGAACTACTTACCGTGTTTTATTACCTTTAACCTCCTTTTAGCGACTATAATAGTCGATAGATATTCATTGCTTGGGAGTGGGCCTAAAAGATCCATCGCCACGTCGATCCATGGTCCTAAAGGCAGTTCTCGCCTCTTCATGGGCAGCATCTAATACATTTTTCCGCAGACGATGTGGTATTACAATTTTATTCCCACGTAATAAAATATTCTCAAAGAAACATAACTCATTCATAAAAAATGTATAGCTTCTTACTGAGTCATCCCACTCATTTTGATAGAGCCCCTTCCTAACACTGCTAGTTTCCTTATCAGTCTCAGATGCGCCAGTAATCTCGCTCATTGAAATTGCCTGCGGTCGCCCGAAACTAACCACTTGACACACATGTGCATCTTGATCACCCGAAGCCTTATTAGTCAAATTGCACAGTCGTGACAAAGGATCGGCAATGTTCTTTTTTCCTGGTTTGTAAATAATTCGATATTTATAAGATTGAAGGCGCAACACCCAACGTTTTATACGTGCACATGGCCTTGATTTGTTCCCGAAAAGGACCTCCAAGGGTTTATGGTCTGTGACAAGGTCAAATTCCTTGCCATACAAGAATATATTAAAATGTTCGATTCCCCAAACTAGAGCCAAAGCCTCCTCTCGGTTTGGCTATATCTTCGTTCGCAATATGTAAGAGTTCCTTGATTTTTTCATCGACTTTGTTTTCTAAAGGTATAGGGACTCTTCGGCATGGTTGAGAAATGGGCTTCACGGAATCGTCAATTGGAATCTCCACAAGGACATCCTTGAATTTTGGAAACGGTGTAATTAAGTTTTCAATTTGGTTGATACCAATACCTATCCTTAAAACGCCCAATTTTATTGCTGACGTTTTCCCCAGTAAGTCTTTTGTTCCACCACTTATTACGTAGAAGATAGAATGATCTTTCCGGCCGTTTGCTTCGATTTCAGTCTCAAATGATCCCTTTACTTTTAAAGGGGACTGACTGCCATATGCAAGAAGGATTTTTTTAGAGTCCTTTATTTGGTTCTTCACACGTACATGACTGTTTTTCAATTTTTTCCATGTTTCGTCTGTCACAAGATTTGGTTTACAACCAGAATCGACAAGCATGTCAATTTCTACTCCACCAATCACACAACGAACAGTAGAGTCACTATCTATTTGAAAAACATAGTCAACTTCTTCGTCATTTACCATGTCAACATGGTTTCTTTTTCCATCCCTTGGTTTCTTCTTATTCTCCGTATACAGGTTGTAGTCCGAGGTTTCGGTGTATTTTCTCTTTTGCGGCTTTGTTTCAGAAATCCGGGATTTACAATGCGCAGAAAAATGACCTATTTTTTTTGCATGAATGACAGGTTTTGTTTTTCGCAGGACAATTGGCATCGGTGGATTTATAAAATTTGCCTCCACATCGAGTACAACGTAATTTGTTTTGCGTACTTGTTCTCGATCCATATGAATAGTTTTGACCTCTTCTATAGCCTCTATTGCTAATTTGGTTGACTTCCTGATTCCGTTCTTCATGTTTCTCAGTCCCGTATACGTCCAGTTGATGACTCACTAACTCCAAGGTATTTGCAATCGTTATTATTTCATCTAGAGTAGCTTTATCCCCCATTGTTAAAATCTTCTTACGCAGATCATTTGACGTGCATCGCTCTGTAATTTGGTCCATGATGAAATTATCCGGCTTCTCAAATCCACATTTGTCCGCTTGGTTACGCAACCTTACTAAGAACTTTTCCATTTTTTCTCCAGTCTCCTGTTTTAACTGTCTAAATAAATGCCTTTCATAAACCTTGCTTTGCTTAGGCAAAAAATACTGGTCAAGCTTTTCCAAAGCAATTTCAAAAACGTTTTGACTTTCTACAGCAGCGTCCGGCGCTCCAGATGGTCCAGGAGTAACTCCGTCAGCTCCAGGTAAATTTGAATAAATTTCTTGAAGTGCTGGTCCTCCAAAATGCAACAGAGTGGCTCTTTTCTTTGCAGGAATTTGAATGTCCGCAGCCTCAAGATAAATTAGTATCGATCTTTTCCAGCGCTCCCAACGAATGCAGATAGCAGACGTATCGCCTTCTAAATCAAGTTTATCTGGCCCGGGCATAACATTCGCCATGATGACGTCCCTCTACTTCCTGGTTTGATTGGGTAACCTGAAAATACCCAATTATGGAATAACCCCATCTAGCGAAAACCGTGTTACCATTCTTGTGTCATTATATTTTGCTAATTTAATAGCAGCATAATGTAATTTACTATTTTAATATACCAATTTTATGGCATTATGATATAACCTACCAATTTAATGGCAGCAACAATATGGCATAACCTACCAATTTAATGGCAGCAACAATGTGGCATAACCTACCAATTTAATGGCAGCAACAATATGGCATAACCTACCAATTTAATGGCAGCAACAGCATGGCATAGCCTACCAATTTAATGGCAGCAATAGCATGGCATAGCCTACCAATTTAATGGCAGCATGATATAACCTACCAATTTAATGGCAGCAACAACATGGCATAATCTACCAATTTAATGGCAGCATGATATAACCTACCAATTTAATGGCAGCAACAACATGACATCATCTACCAATTTAATGGCAGCATGATATAACCTACCAATTTAGAAATAGAAAAAGAAAACATCTCCACCCATGCAAGCTCCACAAAAGCACCCACGAATAGTCAGTACAAACAAAGCACTCCACCGCCGCGCTCGGAATGCCGATCATGTGGAGAAGAACCGGCAAGAAACTCGACACCTACTCCTTTCAAATATAACAATGTGTCCTTAAACTAGGTACTTAAATAAAGTATATAAAGCTATAGTAAGATTTCAAATAATTAAGTTATTCTAGACCCATACATTTTTTGTCATTTAAATAATCATCAATTTTGTAGTAGCCCTTTTTTATTAAACAATTTTTTACATGAGACTTAAATCTATGCATGGGCAACTGGATAACATTTTCAGGTAACTTGCCAAACAATTTAACGCTTAAACCCACAAAGGAACTACTTATCTTATGTAGTCCCAGATATGGAACAGCAAGCTTGTGTTTATTTCCAGTGTTAAAGCTATGGAAGTCAGACTTTCCAAAAAGTAGATAATAATTTTTTACCTGTCAATTTAGTGGCAGCATTTCCAACCTACTCTAAACGGTAAAAACCGGTAAGTTTCTTAAAACATCTTATTTTATTATTATTTTTTTGTATTATTCATATATTTTATATTTATTGCCTTTCTGAGTAATTTTACATGATTGAAAACGTAAAGACATTCCATAACCAGCCACCCGGATAAGGAATCGAACCTGTGATCTTGCTTAAAGCATTTTATTTCAGACTTCAAAATAATTATAGTGTGGGTACTCTTACGTATGACTAGTGACAAAACCGTAGTAACAAACGGGTTATGTGATCACTTCTTTAATATTTTGTTTACATTCCAATCATTTTGCTGATAGAAAAATAATGACGTGTGTATGCCTGTAGACTATTATATCTGCCAAATAAATCATTCTTCAATTAACTTTCATTTGCAATCTAAAAATCCTATGCCAATTTATTTTATTTAAAGAAATAGACAGTTAAGGTAGTAACAACCAAAAATTAGAAAATCAACAATCTTAAACAAGAACATTTTACTGTATTCGTATCGAATGCTATTTCCTTTTTCCATCACTTTGTTAAATCTGCGATAGGAATAATAATAAAATCGTACCTTTTTACTCGTCGCCTTGTATAACCTGTACTATGTTGAGGTAATCCACAGGCTCGTACACGCACTTAATGAACAGACTATCAACATGTCTACTCTCACCGGTGGCTCTCGTATATCTGACGTGGTGCGAACGAGACTGTCATTGTCTGTATGAGTCACAGTGAATGAATGTATGAATGGATTGATGAATGAATGAATGAATGAATACGCGCATACACTACACCACCTTTGAAAGTTTATATGGAAAAATGTTTATTTTTGAAGTTAGAGATAAGAAATCTGGCACAAATATAGCTCGAAACTTGGATTAAAATAAAGACTACTTTTTGTTTCAAATATTAGGGGAGAAAGGGGTAAAACCGACCATGAAAGGATGTAGTCCACGCGAACGAAGTCGCGGGCACAGCTAGTGGTTTTTAAATTGAAAAAGTCAATTAATAATTACTAATCACAAAAAAAAATCAAAGTGTGTGCGGCTTGGTAAAGTAATCAATGAACAAAGACAATCTCTTTGATAACATCAACTTTTTTCTTTAAAATATAAAATTATACAAATATAGGAAACCAGCTACGGAAACTCCTACGGTCTGCAGCTCACGAAAATATTTAAAGGCAATCCAAGTAATCTAACTCTCATTGCATCAAAGTGGGTCTATTCTGTACGTTCCATTGTCTACGTTAGGTTTCGCAGTCCGCCCACCGCTGAAACGGGGGCGTAACGATCGCAGGGGGCGGTGTGCGAACACAAGCTCATCTAGACTTCATTAGCCCTATATTAGAAGGAAAATGTAAGCTGTATTAATTTCCCTGTATTCATTACTCTTTAATTTATTGGTTATTTATGGTAAATAATTCATTGCGCACTCATAACCAACTACTGTTTAATTAAAACACTATTAGACGATATTCTGAAAGGCAGGTTATAATTATTTTGCTTTCGGATGCTGATCATGGAAATGATGTTTCAATTAAAAGCTATACCTCCCTGATATGTTGGTTCATTTCATTTCATTAACACGGTAACTGGTTGGTATTACAGTGTTCACTGGTTTGAGTCCTGTTTGTAATTTGATTCTGGGTTCTGAATTTGTGACAGATTGTGGTTTTTTTATTTGAATTTTTTGTGAAGTACCCAAGAAAAAAATGAATAGGCTAATACTTGCTCAGCGAGCTCTACGACTCGGCTTCATATTATTTGCTTACCATTAGGGGGCTGATGTAACTTACGGACACCCCGCAAAAGCCAATACCTGGTAAATTTTAAGTAAAATCGTGTCTTTTGATAATCCTATTCCAATTTTCAGCATTCATGCAAAGTCTGGACACATGTCATCAAAAGCGTACTAACCTGTTTAGTAAACTAATGATGATTGTAAATAATGAAGTCATTAAGGGCAGAAGTAGGCGCGACATTGGACGTGGAGGACCGTCCGATAAGGAGCCTCTATGGGACCCATAAAATCGTTACTAGATATCGAAGCCTGTGACATCGACACTGGCCGTTTGATATTCTTTTAGGGTCCGGTGTGTTGAGCCGATTTTCTATTTAAACCAACCTCAAAAAATTGAGGTTTTGTATTCGACTGTTTGTATATATAAATACTAGCGACCCACCCCGACTTCGCTCGGTTGCAATGCTGATACTAAATTGGACGTTGGCCTCCCGGCCACCTCGTGTGGCCGGTACGCTACGTCCCACAATTTTTACATCTGTAATATTTTCGAAAATATTCATTTAAATCATATGCTGAAAAGGGCCATATAGATCTATATTAAATCAACAATTTCTAGCTCGTATCTTTATTACTGAACTTTAAATTGACTATACTTTTTCTTTGTTAATGCCTACATACCACATATATAGTACACCCGTTTAACTTGCCTGAGATTTTCATATCTCTAAATATCCCTTTTTTTTTTATATTGCACTTCAAGATTGACCTCATCCCACCTGATGTTAAGTGGTAATGAGGTCCTAGCTTAAGGGTGACAAGTACAGCATAATAAATTTGTTACTGGACTTGTCACCCTTACCTTGAAGGCTTGACCCCTGCTACTAATGTAGCACCCCCCAGCCTTTACAACTTTTATTACTACACATAGCTTTATGAATGGCAAAACTAAAGTAGCAATGAGCAGACCACATAGCTAATAGAATCGATGGCCAATAGGGCAAAAATGTGCTAGAATGGCATCCACATGCCGAAAAACGCATCGTCTTCCACTAGATGGACAGACGACCTTTTTATGATGACAGGGAGGCAATGGATGCAAGTGGTGCAAACGGCTATACGTTTATAATCAGCAGATGAAAGTTTTGGTGTACAGATTACTCTTTCACGTAAAACTACTATAAGGAACGCATGTTCTTTACTAAAAATGGAAGTACTTACTCCGAGCTAGGTGTTATCAGTTCGGGGACCAAGGGCCAACTACCAATGATGGTTTGTATATATAGTTAGTGGCGATGAAAACTCTGACATCGCGATGTAGGATCGATGTTATTGATTGGTCAATCGTGCATTACGTATAGAGCGTTGCTTACTACGCCAATTCTGCTGACGCTGTATTTGTGTCGACTTGTAGATAATGTTGTAGGTCAGCACGCTACTATGTAATAATAAATAAATATATAAATATTGGAAATCATCACATACATTGCTCTGATCCTGTGCACTTGTGTTACAGAAATCAGAAACAACGACGGTACCACAACCAGACCCGAGACAATATAATACAGAAAAGTTCGTTTCCCATATTGAGCCGTCCGGGGATCGACACTTGCTCGCCTCTCGGCTCAATCTGATAAATAAAATTAATGGTAGCTAGACAGATAATGTATTGACCGTAGGTACCCATCTAATCTACACGTCTTCATTTCCATCTGCACATCTCGGTAATTATTTGCAGTTTGATATCACTTCTTATACCAAAAACATAAAGGCGGTAAGTTCAAAGTGGTCTAACGTGCTTTTGATTATCCCTAATATTATAAATGCGAAAGTAACTCTGTCTGTCTGTCTGTCCGTCTGTTACGCTTTCCCGCTTAAACCTCTCAACCGATTTTGATGAAATTTGGCATAGGTATACGTTGAACCTCAAGAACGGACATAGGCTACTTTTTGTTAGAAAGTAAGGGGGGGGGGGGGTAATGCCGCATTTTAAAGTTTATATGGGAAAATGTTTATTTTTTAAGTTAGAGATATGAAAGTTGGTACAAATATAGATCTATTACAATATAGACTACTTTGTTTCAAATTTTAGGGGAGATAGGGGTAAAACCGACCATGAAAGGATGTAGTCCACGCGAACGAAGTCGCGGACACAGCTAGTAATTTATAACACTTAGAATTTTGTAACGCTTGATAGTTACTATTCTCGTGTATTATGTTTTTATTTTATTTTTTAGATTACTTATGCACTTTGTCACTATTACCGCACCCATAAACTAACTCTCCGCATGACCCAAAGGTTGACTGGTAGAGAATGCCCACAGCATTAAGTCCACCTGTTGTACTTTTTTTTTGTGCAATAAAGTTTTTAAATAAATAAACACGGACAAATTCGCGGCAACAGCTTGTTTTGAGTATAAAATCAGCATCGTTCAAAAAACATAAATATTAATAAACACGAGTAGGTAATGATTGCCTAAAGATAAGATAATCCGTTTAGCTCGTCTGTCTTCCTTTGTATGTTGCTAATTAAAATTGAAAAGTATGGGAATTTCTAGAATGACAAATATTACCTGTAAGAACTTTAGTAGACGTTAGTAGAACGAAGTTTACGTCAAATTTTCTGGAAAGGGACGAATCAAAGCGCCAAACTGAACCGTCCCATTGAACACCTTAGCTTTTTTATGGACCCCATCGATTAACATAAATTCCATGGAGGCGGTCTGCGACACGGTACTCTTATCAAAATGTTTGCTTTTTATAAAGCTTTGAGTTAACCCTGTTAATAACACTGATCGCTTATTTCTCGAGTTCCGAACTAGGGTTGATACACACGTATTAGTTTTGTCCTATAAAATAGTATATTTTTCTACAGTGTTTCTAAGATATACCTAGTAGACGCCTCATTTTATGTCAGTCATTTGATAATTACAGTAGATAGGTACAATGGAAAACTTTATTATACATTCATAATATTATTTATTGCATAAGTAGGTAATGATGTTACATATATTTACGTAATGGGCTCTGATGGGCATGACAAAGATAAAGAGAGGTTTTTTTACGTTACTGAACAATATGTGAAAATAAAATGAAGTTTGATGTTAGCCCCTTATTTTCACAAGCATCAGAAGCGATACTTTTTCGGCAAGTTTATATTTTGTCTCTGGCAAATTAATAGGTTTCAAAACAGGCCTATAGCATAGAACTGTCAGTATTTTAATTCTGTTTCGTTATGCTTTAGAACAGGCGTTCCGTAATCCTTGCTGCCACGCCAGTTCAAATTCCATGCTATTTTCTCTCTACCTAATAAAATTTTTTGTTCATATTAAGATCACAGGTTTAACAAAAACAGTTTTTTTGGCGTTGTTGGCAGCCCTACTTGCAACCGGTCCGGGTGAGAATTTCACTGTTAAGAATAGGTTCGTGGTTTTATTTGACCGTAACCTTAAGATACAAAGAGGTATATATCGGACTCAACACTCTATAAAGTCTGAAAGTGCAGATGAGACTGCCTTTTGTGGATGCAAACGTTATTTTTAACTCGTATTGTAGAAGTATGTTGTGAAGACTTACGGGAAAGGAACGCCGTGTCTAATCATGAGATTCAACCTACAGAAGTTTAAGATGGTGAGTGCTAGGAGTTTCTCCAGCAGCAATACCTCAAGTTTCTTGCATGAAACTACTCATACAAAGTTTCGCTACTAATTGGCTGATATTTTTTAGCCAATCAGAAACTGAATTGAATCTATTTTGGTATTTGTTAAAAGCATGATAACATTTACTAGCGTAGCGCATCCTAAGCGGCAGGGGGGGAATATCAATAGCAGAACTAAAGTCACTGACAAAGCTATAAGAATCGCTAAACTAAAGCTGTGGCAGCAATGGCAGGCCATTTAAATCGTTCTCTGGTGATACTGTAGTAGGTCGTCTGATTCCACGGCATCACCAACAAGGTGATCAAGTCCACCGGGCTTTTGCTGCTTTGTCAGGGCAGGGAGTCCCATAAACGCTGTCACCTCCCTCGGGTAAGGATACTGTGCGTCAATGTATTTTTTTCTGAAAAAAATATGCAGAAAAGGCAGAAAACGCGACACTATTTTAATTAGTAGTTAATACGAACTACATAAGACTTCTTAAGGTAGTCTTATGTTGAATAGATATAAGGGAGGAGGAAAGGGAAGTCCCTTTCCTCCTCCCTTATATCTATTCCTCTTATATCTATTGCCTCATTGACAGTTTGACAACGTCTGTCCATCTTGTGAAAAGACATGTGGTCGTTATTCTAGAAGCTTTCTCCTTAGCTATCAGTTCTACAAGCTATGTGATGTTTTCAAGACCTTAATTCCCATATCTCATTAAGATACCTGCGCATATGATTTACTGATTTATGCTGAAGTTTAATGTGACAAGGTACTTAGGTGTACATAAACTAAAGGTCGTTTGACGCAAATTTCTTATCTCTTGCACAACGGTAAAATAAACATTCCCACAGTGCCCTGAGACCATCAAGTCGACACAACTACCATCTCCATGTTGTATGAATCATCAGATTCGCAGGTGCACCCATAAACAGCTTATTTAGCACTTGGATGAAGAATGTGAACAGTTATACTTAAATAATTTTGTATGATTCAGACTGCCTACTTGATAAAGCGTTGGACTTTGGTTGGACTCCATAACCGTGGACGTCGTAGGTTCGAATCCCGCGGAAAACACTTTTACTAAATAGTTAAACCCCAAATTGGGTTTCCCATTTTGATCAGGACTTTGTAGGCTTGAATCCGTCTTTTGTTACCGTCTGTTCCTTGTCCGACAAGAATGATCTACTTTACTTATTTATTTTTATTCATAATTAAACCAATCGTTGGTGTGCAAATAGGCAGAGTCCCAGAATTCTGCTTACACTTTGTGTGTGATCAGGAATCTCATAAACATTTATTTATTAACTGATTAAATTACTCATTTTCTTCTTCGTTTTCGTTTGTACACGATGAAGTTATCAGTAAAATCTATCAATACAGGGCCTAAACTATAAGGGTCAAAAACTAGAAATTTTGCATTTTAGGTTCCTTTTATAACATAGGAGAGGACTTAGAAAGGATTTTCGTAGATTTATCCCCTAAGGGAGTATAAGAAGTTGGAAGTTTGCATGAAAGTCCTCTGAATTTCAAAGTTGTACTTTAAAAAACTGTTTGCAGTGCTATATTATTAATGTATACTAAATAATATTTATGTATTCTATGTCGTAATTGTACAGTAATTAGCCTAAATAATTGAAAATTCTACTTTTGCCCGGTTCCAATATTTTACGATTCGCAATGTGTCAGAAATTACTATTCATTTTTCTCCAACCTATTAGTGTTGCCGTCGATTCGATTGTAAATCGATTATAATCGATTATTCCAAAAGAGGCCTAAATAATCTAATAATCGATATGACAATCGATAGTATCGATACTATCGATACCTATTTTTATTAGATATAATCGATTATTATCGATTAATCGATTATAATCTTAGTCAAATACAATATAATCGATATAATCGATTATATCGATATCAAGTTGAAAGCAATACTATCGATATAATCGATTATTTCGATATAATCGATTAATTTGCAATTATTTTTAGATTTAATCGTCATTCATATAATGTCTTCTTAGACATAACACATTCAAAATGAAACCGTGAAAAAGTTATTTATACCCTACTTTTTATTCATTAAACGTGATAGCTAAGTTTCTTGGTACCTACCTGAACTGTATCGTCATGGCGATACTATCTAAAAATAATTGCAAATTAATCGATTATATCGAAATAATCGATTATATCGATAGTATTGCCTTCAACTTGATATCGATATAATCGATTATATCGATTATATTGTATTTGACTTAGATTATAATCGATTAATCGATTATAATCGATTATAATCGATTATATCTAATAAAAATAGGTATCGATATAATCGATTATATCGATAGTATCGATACTATCGATTGTCATATCGATTATTAGATTATTTGAGGGGGGGATAATCGATTAATCGATAATCGATAATCGATTATCCGGCAACACTACAACCGATAACGAGTCGAGTCGAGAGAGTTCCATGCGGCTATCATCAGTCGTCTATCGGCCTTTTTTGGCTTACGTCTCGTAAAATTTATTACTATTACTAACAAGAACGGATCGTTTTTCAAATATTCGCACCGGGCACTACTCACTATTCCATGCGGATATGCGACAGCTAAATAAGTGATATACTTATGAGTCCTTACTCTCTCTATTTATTAAAAAAACAACAAAAGAAAGTTGGTAACCCATTACTCTACAGTTGGCTCAGCAAAATGACCGCGGCCATATTTCTTCGAATTGTCAAAACGAGAAAGAAACTTGTTTCAGATGCTGAACACATGCATAATTTTTATTGTGGCGGCAGAAAATGTGACAAACAATAACTATACATCAGTCGTGGACCGCAGGACATAGAATGTGAACATGCAGAAGGTTATAAGTAATACTAGCTGTGCCCGCGACTTTGTTTGCGTGGATTATATAATTTTATGGTCGGTTTTACCCTTATCTCCGCTAATATTTGAAATAAAAAGTAGGCTATTTTTCAGTCCAGTTTTCGAGCTATATTTGTGCCAAATTTTATATCTTTAACTTTAAAAGTAATGATATTGCCATATAAACTTTCAAGGACCGTATTACCCCCATCCACGCTAATTTTTAAAACAAAAAGTAGTAGTCCATTTAGAGGTTCAACTTATACTTGACTAAATTTCATCAAAATCGGTTCAGTGGTTTAGGCGTGAAAGCCTGACTGACAAACAGACAGACAGACCGAGTTACTTTTGCATTTATAATATTAGTATGAATAGTATGGATTGCAAAGAGTAAACTCAAAATCTACTATGACTATTTCAAAAATTCTTTAACCATTGGAAAGCTACATTCACCCTGAGTAACATAGTCGGTATTTATTGCTAGAAAAGACAAAGTACACGCGTAGGATATCATATACGCCATAGTTTAGATGTTTGGATGTGCGGATGTATATTAATAACACTTTCACGCAATAACTATTAAATAGATTTGTATGAAATTTGGAAAAAGGAAAATAATTTGCAATCTACAAAGGATGAAAAGTAATGACAAAAAACAAGAAGAAATAAAATGTTTGTAAAAAGTAAAACCACTCATCTAAGTACACGCTTGAATAAAACAATTTCAACAATTTGACTTTAACATAAATGCGCTTTAATTGATATTTACCCAATTATTATACGTTTTAGAATGTCGTACGGGAATCGAACTAGAGCCCTACATGTAGGTTTTTTTTACATAAAATGTAATGGACTTACGTATCAAAACAGTAGCAACAAAAGGCTTAAAATAACAGGCCACGACAATTTGACCCTTCTGTATTTTTTTCTTTTCATACAGGTCACACTTGTAATATACAAAGCGCAAACGTCTTAAGAGCAACACCAAGATCGTTTTATAAATCTGCATTCTTAGGTCAAACACTTCACAGGACCAAAGGCGTCTGTGCAATGGACTCACTCACATTGTTATTCATTATAAATACACAAAATGACTTAATTAAAGACCGAAAACCGGCATTATAAGTCAGAAAAAATACACAGCCTCTGCTCTGGTAGAGATGTCTTCCCTCCTTCTCGCACGCGCTTCAAAACACTACCCGTCTCTTTCCGCGCCAGACGAACTTGTAAATTGTTCTTTTTACTAACTTCCCGCCTCGAAACGTCGTATCTCCAAAGTTGACGCTCGAAACCGACTTTATTTTGTCCATGGCAGTGTTGAAACTGGTTTGCTCGTGAACTCCAGTGACGTTTAGGGTACTGGGATGCTGATCAAGTTATCTCTCTCAGACAAAACAAAATACAGCACAAGTCTTTTGAGCTTTCGAGTTAGTTGCCTTACCGCGATTGCTTTTTGTAGTCCCGTCCCTTTTCTTGGTGCATTTCATTCGTAACACAAACGGGTTCGATTCGGAATCCTTCCCACCTCTTCCCAGTCAAAAACCTACCCTATTTTTGAGTGTTTAAAATGTTTTTTCCGCTGTTTTTTCGGAATAGTAAGGTTGTTTAAACAGTTTTCGTGAAGTTGTAACTGTCACGTTCTATTCGATTGGTCTTTTTGGTTTGCGCAAGAGCATACAACGCACTTTACGTTAGTTTTCGTACGTTGTAAGCACTAATGCATGATTCATTCTGCCTTTTGCGGGTGACGGATAGGCGTGTTGACTTCGACGTTCCATTGTAAATATCACTTCTTTTTTGCTGTCGCGAGTTTCAGCGAATTCTTGCTTTAAACCTCCGCACTGCATTTTATTCTACATTATTTTTACATTATCTTGCTTTAAGTACTCACACTTTAACTATTAATAGACGAAAATCACGTTGTTTGATGGCGCTGAAATGAACTAGGAATAAATATATTTCAGTCTTTTGTCAATTTTAATCACCTCAGTAACATTTATGAATCGTGTTATATACATCCTATGTATTACATAGGTTAAAAACCTATAAGATACCCGCAAGAAATTCAGTAGTTACCACATTGGAAGCTGATCTTCTAATTAACATTGCACCCAGACATCCTGTGGTTATGTAACTAATATTATCTACTAAAAGTACCTACACAATACATACTATCTATGTCTAGCTATCTTCATACTAGTAGGCACATATCTTGAAGACGATCATGAAACATGTAAAGTTTAATTGTAAATAACAATGGTTTTCCACTCGTTACTTGATTAAAATTAAAATATTAAAATGGTTTCTGGCCTAATATCTACATTTTTTATGACGATTTGTGTGTCTGTGTTGTATTACATTCAAGTATTAAAGTTTCTTTCCTTTTTTCTATCTTTCTTCTTTAAAGATTTTACTCAATAACCATAAATACTGCCATGTTTTACTTCAATTGTTAACCAGTAATTACCACTACGCTCCTTGAATCGACTATACTAAAGGCACGATAGTCAAAAGGTGATTACCAATTTATAGACTTCAAAATACCAACCTCGCCACTAAAAGCATCTTTTAAATAACAACCATGAATACATACCCCAAGTTAATTACACATATTGAAAGATAGATCATCTTTACTCTGCCACTATAGAAAGACATAATTAGTAATTTCAAGGTAAATTATTCAGCCCAGCTAGAATACCTGGCTTTATTAAGATATTCACGAGACTGAGTGATGTTTGTAACGGGACGACCAGTCATAATTCAAGCCTTAGGGTCAAAACTCGATGTAAACCAGGATATGATACTGCGAATGGTGTTGTTTTTAATACAGTAATATGTGAGCTAAGGTACAACTAATGAATTCCTTTGGATGTTTATGCTTCAGGGATTTTCATTAGATATCAGGTCATAAAAACCTATTTAATATTCAATATAAAATTAGAGTCTTCAAAGCTGTCAATACTTGCAGGAATATTGTCTGTAGATAGGGCAACCCTTGCATACACAAATATATTCAAGCACTAGGTGCAACAATGAAGTATTTGCACTTAAAACGCACAAAAATGTGCACCATGAAAAATTAACCGAAAACAACTCTTTCGTTCACTCTTGAATAAAATTTATGGACCTATACGAACATAAAGAGTGAATGAAACCAAAAAACTTGACGGTGCCGTTTTTTATATTTTGTGTCCGTTTCTGATCTTTCTTCTATTTATATCCCCGATTCGGAAATTCGTTTTCATCATAAGCCCTCTGTTTATTATAAGCTTCAATTGCTATTCATGTTCAAATTTCACAGATCGCTCAATTCGCTCTGAACTCAAAAATCCATCTGTTTGCACTAAAAATAGTTCAGCTTCTGTGTGACCAATGAATTTTTGTATTGGTTCCCAGAAAATGTCCTGCTTGAGCCATCAGCGCCCTGTCACTCGCTGTGCAAACGTTTGCTCGGGGTCGGCAGCAAACACACGCTGATGAGTGTTGACTGACCACTTCACAAATAGATAATTATTTAGACCGTCTTCTAGACAATGCTTGCTCGAAGGAGTATCACGGAGACCTTTGAGCGAGTCCAACGATCTACATTTGCTCTTTATAATATTGTATTGGCGATCCATTTAAGCCTATCGCTCGTTATGCACCTATATTGAAATCTATTCAAGTAGATAATAGGCAATGAATCTTCAACAAAAACAATAAAGTGATGATTTCCCCTAATGGTTAAGTTAAATGTTATAAACAAAGCAATTTAACTGAATATGTGTATTTATCATAAAGTACCCTATGTCCTTAAGTAAATTTAGAAAATAAAATCTTATTTATCTTTTTTATAAATAAAATTGTGGTCTCGTTATTATAAAATACTAATAAATCCATATTCTTGTAATTTCTTGAAATACTATCTTATGTGGCGCCACAGTTTGGTACTTACTTGAAAGAAGTGATTAATTGTTGCACTTCGAAAAACATAGCATTGCTTTCAAAAGGTGAAACTTTTTACACGTACTCACTTTATTTATTCTCCACGAACTATAATTGCCCTAACCTCATCAACAGCGCGTCTTTCTTAATTAGATTTTAATTTACATTTCCTTATCGCTCTCCACAAGTGGAACACAAAAATAATATTATCCCATTAAAAAGAGCATCGCGTTTATTTGATAAGCCACTGCAGTTTATTGTGCTAGCTTCAGATAAAGTTTTATTTAGTTACCTGATGTAGGGGCTTTTCGTTTTAAATATTTGCTTTGGTTATAATCTGGCTCACTTAGTTTTGGGTCCACATGTTTTAATTGGGCTGGTGTAATTAGAAATGACAGCTTTAAAAAGTTTAATGTATCTCGTTATGGTTGATGTTTTGTTGAATATTAGATATTTTTAAACCATCCATCCGATTTTAAATAAAAAATATTTTATGCCATTTTTTAATTTCCAATGTGTTTGGTTATACCTACCTATTAGTTAGTTGACTTTTTTATAATTATGATTTTGGATATCTAGATTAATATTTAAAGATCTAAAGAAAGTGACCTAGTTTCAACAGGAACAAATTAACTTCAACAAAATCTTCAACCGTGTACCTATACAGAAAGCATTTTTTTTATTTTTAAAATCTTTTTAAATCACGAATTTGTATCCCCTTCATTCATAGTCCTGAGCGACCGTTCCCATTTTGCCTTCGGTTATGGTAATGTCATTGACCTATCTCCTTGTACTTAAACCCTGTATTGAGTCTTCAACATTGCACTCCCATACACTTGCTTCAACAAGACTAGGATTAATCGTACTCGTACTGAATGTTGGTGAGTATGTATGTACTGAATACAATTGCATATAATTAAAACACCTATCATTCCTTAAGACCTCCCACACCCGCCATATTTATTTACAAACTAAACTCGTCCCAATAAAAAACTTTCATCACTCATGCAAATTCATGAATTATCATTGTTTATGTTAGTGCATCAGTCAACATAGCGCTAAGAAAATGAGATTAAGACATTATCTGGTTAGCACTATCCGCGCCAGAACGAGACGGACTACAAATACAACTGCATATAATTTGTACGGAAATAACTTTCGGTGCGAGTGGGACGGCGCGATTGAAATGTCAGGTTCGACGCGCGCATAATGAGAAAAGCGCCGTCCCTTTCCCTCTTGACGTCTTACAATCGTTTATTGTCATGTTACTGTCTCATTCCGACGGCCAAGATTGAGATGAAATTGCCAACGGCTCGGAGCTGAACCACCCGCTATTACTATATCGGACCGCACCGCGTCAGCGACGGACGTCGCCACCATTTTTTTTATTTCCCTCTCGTAATTTATCAATAAACAATCGTCATTTCTTTTTTTTAACAAACACAGTGACTGTTGACATTATTAGTGCGTGTGCCAGTGACTTTATTGATTTTTGAAAAATATTTTTGGATGTGTTGAAAAGTTTATTTAGCAAATTGACAAGTGAGCATGGTGTTGTGCCGTATTTAATATGCGAATGGATTGCTACCGCTGCGATATAGTTTGACACGATGACCTGACAAGTCGAGATAATTAACCGTAAGTTTAAACAAATATTACTAATTAAGAGGAGGTCCGGGAATTTTGTAACAAGTTTGATTATGGGAATGCACCGTGGCGTTTTCGGAATACCGCCGGTGAGATTTTTGCGGTCGTCTTTTTGAGTCAAGTGACAAGTTTTCGTTTCAAAAGCTTTGAACATGTGGTCTAAGGAGCGGGTACCTGCTTCGGCCAGCTCGGAACATTCTGAGGGGCTGACTTTTTGTATGGTAAAAACAAAGCGACCGGCCGGCGGGGTGTATGCCGAGTCGCAGTGGAGTCACGTTTTCAGCCTTTCCCGGGAATAGCTGGAATTTATTTTATCACCGGTGCGTCGTTTGCGTTTTTAATAAATGTGTGAATTTGTATTCAAAGTGAATGCACGTTTGTCGTCGGTTGAGGCGTTCGACGTGTAAATGACAACATTTGACAAGAGTGTTGCAGCTATTTTTACTCAAACGTGCTAAAAGGAGGGTATTAGGGATGTTTATTGACGCTACGTTGAAGTTAAAGTTGATAGGCACGAACTTTTTTGAAGAAGTAATACCGAATTGATTCATAAAATGTAGCCTAACTCATTTATTCACCAAAACTGAACTAGTACCTTTAAATGATCCATTGCGAAGTTAGTAGAAAAAATGCCAAATTAAAACACTACAAAGGTAACTTAATTGTAGGTACCTAGCTATATACTTTGCTCGCCAAACAACTATGTATTTACAACAATAGAAGGATAATTGAAATGATAGAACCTAGGTACCTACTTCGGAAATGAGTATCCAGGTTTGATGCCGAAAGTGGAAACACTAAAATAGTTTTGATTATTCATTTCATTCAAATTCAAAATATTCTTATGTCATATCAATAATATTAGCAATATATAATTGCTTACGAATCATCCATACAAAATCAAATGTGAAATGAACAATGGTTCGGAACCTATAACTGCCAAGCAGATCACTATAACTAAGATACCTACCGGCAAGATACTTGCTAGTTTTCATTGCAAAGGAAACTGAAATAACAAATATTGCGCAAATATACACAGTTTATTTGTCCATCATCTAAATATAATTATATCACAAGCAATAATTCGACGATTCATAAACACAATAGGTAGGTAGGTATTTACTAGATTCTGGTGAAATGTTCCTAAAAATAATTTCTAACGTTCTGCTTTTTGGCAAGTAGGTACCGACGTTAATTTTTTCCATAATAAGTAGTTACCACAAAATAAGTATAAATCAAGCATAAATCTGCCTATTTGAGAAAAAGTTTGTCAGTTGCAGTAGCTTACCTAAAATATTTTGTTTGCTTATAACTTACTTTGGGTAAGTAAGAGAATATACCTTATGGATTGTAGGTATAATACTACGAGTACTAAGCGCTTGTACTAAATTATTACTTCAATACAGAAAATACACAATGCACTCATGCAGTAAATGATCCATCTTATTTATTTTCTAAATATGTAATTTCGTCCCAATAAAAAACTTCACATACATTGCTCTGATCCTAACCATAGAATCAGAGCAATGTATGTGTTTTTTTGCGATTTGTCAGCTAATTACCGAAGTAGCATAAATCATTTGTGTTATAGAAATCAGAAAGAACGAGGTTACCCCAAACCCCGAGATAATATACGAATGTTCGTTTTCTATATCCGACCAGGAATCGATGCCGGGACTTCAGAGATAGCGTAACTCCTCATCGAATGGAGTGCATCGTCTAAAAGAACAAACCACTAAGTTAATATAATTTAATGTTGAGCTTCACTTCTACGACTATCATCAAATGAAATAACAATTAAAACGGCAACACGCTGAAATAATTAGCTTTAAACCAAACAATATAATTTTATTAGCCATTTCTATCCAATTAAAATGTCAGGACTCATATTATTCTACCGTAATTAACTAGTCATAGATAACCGAAGCTCTTCACGAAATAAAACGTTGTTGAATAAACGTAATTAGCGATACATACTGTATTGTTTGGAGCTTAAATTAACACATAAAAGTAATTAATATTGCCCATTATTTTTATAATAAGCAAATGCATATATTATAAGATATATCTTCTTGTGCTATTCAAAATGGGGCAACAGTCTTTCATCAGTATTTTTGGAATGAACAAAACGGTAATCGAATAGTTTTTTTGGAAATAGTATGAATATTTCAGTATTATTTTACTGATGATGGCCGCTGACGTCCTTTTCATCTTCTCTTCACTGGACGTGGGTGGGGAGGGGGGGGGGGGGGGGGCCTTAAGAAATTAAACAACGATATTGCAGTAGCGCCGCATCGGTTATTAGAGGAACTAACGAATTTACAAACATACAAAACTATATTTACAGTCAATAAGTACAGTCATTATGTAAAACTATTCGAACGCTTTTGTTCTTACCAGGGGTGCAGTTCAAACCACTGAGCGATGCCTTTTTTAAAGGGGGAAAGCATTGACGCACCGTACCATCTGGGGAAAGACAGTAGCGTATGTGGGATTCCCTTACTTGTAGAAGATCGGAGACTACCCACTAAAACACCCTTGCATCTCTCATCCCCTATTGATGGCGCTATGGGAAACTAGTATAGCAGCCACAGCACTGATCGATTCCCTGGAATCATGCACATAGATAGTTGTATTACGTCGGCAAGTGCTTATAAAGGATTCTGCAAAATTAACCCCTTAAAGGCACGAAGGGAGAATTTAAATTTCGTGCGGGAAAGGTTGTGCGCAAATACTTGTTTGAATTAAAGCGAAAAGTTTTGGTTTCCGTGAAACAAAAAACTTTCCTTAATTTTAGATACCAATTGAAAAAGAGAAATAATTTCACAGGCACCTTTTTATTAAATTGGGCGACAAAAATGTTGTCTGAGCCACAAGGCGTCTAAGCGCGAGTGGCTCACTCATTAAATTTGTGGCCAACTTATATTGTTAGTGTTTTTTGATGCTCGATTGAAAAATCCTTTCATCTGTCAAAATTTTTCTAATAGTAGATTGTTTTTGAGCTAAAATTTATAGAATTTGTTTGAAATCTAATAAGTATCGATAACTTAAACGTGACACTTATTCAGAGGATTATTTAAAGCGGTAATACGGACAAAATTGTATGTTAGTGGATTTATTAATAAGGTTAATATACAATTAAGTATTTTGTTATTATTTCAAGTGCCTATCTATTGCCGTTATGGATATCAAGCGAAAAAGGGCAGAAAATCACGCTTGTCTTATAGAAGCAAAAAATAAAATAATTATTTAACGAAAATAATTATTTTATTTTATACTTACTATTTGTTGGTAAAGCAGCAAAAGAAATAAAAAATAAAATTTCAACTGTGGTGACAGACGGACGCACGCACAGACTATATTTTTACCCTTTGGGTACGGAACCCTAAAAAGGAGATTGTAGTATTTGTTCAGTCGTTGGCATAATTATAGTGAATGTCATTCACTAGGGGACGTACTTATTATCTAGTTTTTCATACAAGTTATTTTTCTGACAACTCTTAACTCCACTTGAGTCGTTACAGGTTGAAGTATTGCTCTAAATTAAAAGCAACGTCAAACATATAACTTAGCTAGACGAAAAAGGGAACACAATTAAAAACGCTGGGAAATTATTAATTATCGTTTTTCAACGGTGTTTAATTATCACACGGCTAAATTAGTTGAAATTGCAGTTTACTTTTTCATCACCTTTCGCTTCGATGCTTTTACTGAGGTGAGCGGGCCGGACTTTGTCTACTTAATAAACTGATCGATATTGTCTCGGAACTGGGTGTGGCGGTACCGTAATTTATTTCTGATTTCTGTAACAAATATGTATAGTGTATATATAAATATATTGTGTAATTACTAAACTGCTTACTTACTCCCCAATCAATATATACATTGATGCTGTCCAGGTTTCGTTTCTTTTTTCTTTTAAATATAAAACTTATTTTTTTAACTTTTAGTGTACATATATAAAGTAATATATAATTTTAAAATAGTAAGATAATACTGATACTGTAAAGTAACGTGTATACTATATAAAAATAATTATATGGCAGTGCATAATGTATGTATGTATTTATGGATTTTTGTAAAGTTGATTCTCAAAAAAACTACGACGAATTTCAAATCTTCTTTCACCATTAAAATCATAGATCAATTCACAGAAAAATTGATCATTTTTCCTTTCTTCCCTTTTGTGTGGTAATGATTCCAAGAAAGTAATCTACTGACAGAATTCCTACTTTCAGATTGAAAACATAAGTATTCGTACACAACTTTTTAAAAGTTCCTAAAAACAATAGGCCTCCAAGGTAAATGAGGTTTCGGAAATTACTGATTCTGGTTGTATTCATGTTTTATTTTTTGGAAATTGAACAAGAACTGCGCTTGCGCATCGTGACGCAAAATTAATTTTCCGTCAGATATCTACGTTCCGTTACTTGAGGGGTTGAATCGCATAGCTAAACTTTCTACGTGCTAATAATAACATAACAAGCTCTAAAGTTGAGCACGAACATCTTCACATTTCACGAGCTCCCCCCCACCCCCCACGACCCGACCGCGTTGACCCGAGATGATCACGAGCGATGGAGTAATGATTTGTTTGTATCACACAATCGATTGGGTAGGTTAAACAATTTGAGAGTCAGTTAAACGGTTGAGCATCTTTTAAACAATCAAGTGCGTGTGGCTTATTTACAATAAAAAAAATGTATAAACCTTATACAACAACTTTTAATTGGAATTTCCTTATAGGAAAGAAAGAAAGAAGAAAATACCATTTATTACTTAATACCTACGTCCCCTTTTGCTTTTCTGTACATTCATATGTATGAATTATACATATCAACCTTTCTCATACATTACTCAATTTTTATCAAAAAAAAAATCGCATAAAAAACTGTTACGTAGTTTTAAATATAAAGCGCACAAATAATTAGCAGTACTTCTTTGTAATCGTCCTCGCTCGCGTAGAATAGTAGGTACAATTCTAAATTTCACACCAACATTTAAAAAGATGTTTTAATTATTTTGGTTTAAGTTTAGAAATGAACGGTTTTAAAGCACAGTTTCATCAACCTAGATTTAACTATTGATGTTTGAATCTACTGAGCTTAATTTTTTTTTAAATATATATCTGTAAAACAGTTTAATTAAGTTGGTGCGACTCACACAATATTTTTTTCAGGCTACAATCGTTTAATCCATTCTTACCTTATAATTTGTGAATAAAAAGAGAGCAAAGGCTCGACATCCCAATGCCTACTTCATTACTCTATTACTGCGTATCGACTCACGCGCAGGTCGTCGACATCATAAGAGCCGCCTCTAAACAGGGCTGACTCATATTTTTTTTCCAAAAAGTCATGGCAATTTGTCTATTTTTTCTACACTTATATTCTTCAAAAATAAATACTTGGTTGAATCAAATGTTATAAAAATGTTTCTACATATCAAGCAGTCGATACGGTAATTTACTTACAATTACCATAAAATAAATTTGCCAACAATAAATTAACTAATTTGAGTTTCTTTAGCAAAAATTGAAAATAATCAGCTACGTCACGGTCTATGAGCCTAGTAATAATGTTAGTTAATGGTACGAATTGGGAGACTTATATATTATTTTAAATGATTAAATACAAATTTGATCACTGATTTTATACAAGGCTAAAAAAGAATGAAAGGTTCCTGACCAATAAAAATTGTAGATAAATGTGCATGACTAAATTATAAATAATATATGACGTTACAAAAGAAAATGTAATCTACGACATTCAACATGATTAAAAAACCTTTTTGGCCATATTTTTTTGTTCCTATCAAATTTGTTTTTCACCTAGTTGCTTGACAACCCTGATCTATGGATTCTCCATAGAATTGATTAAGCAATTACCAAAACTACACGTTGCGCGCTATCGTGCGCCGGCGGATTTGTCTGTGGTCTGCTTTATTGAGGTTTAAGCATGGATTATGGTTCATAAACAGATATTGGCTCATTTTGTTTTTAACCTCGAAGGAAAAAATAAGATGGGGTGGTGGTTCACGTGTTTGTCTGTCTGTCCGTGGCATGAAAGCTCCCAAACAGATGAACCAATTTTGATTGTGTTTGAAAGATGAAATTGTCGAGAGTGTCTTTAGCTGTGTTTGTATTTACATTGGTCTAAAGTGGTTCCCGCTACAAAATGATACATATTTTGATATAGCTTCAATAAAGGTAGCAAATAAAGGGTTTAGTAGTAGAATAATACACACTAAGACTAACTTCAAATCCAAGATGGCCACCATTTAAAAATTGAGAAATCACGAAAAGGAGTAGGTTAACGACACGTCACTCTTTATTCTTGCTATATACCTCTAAGGCTTACAGAAAATAATTAGTAAAATAGCTATTATATATATATAATGTATAGCTAGCTAATAAACAAAATAAATTTTGCTTAGAATGTGAATAATTGTTATCCTAAAAAGATTCGGGTTCGTTAGGCATCAGATAAAGAAAACCAACAAATATGCTGGTAAAGAATCGCTTCCAATAAATGAATAAAGCAATTATTGTTTTAAGTAAATCTTTATTTATGCACTCTCATATAAAATAAAGATGGCCATAAAAATAGAATGTGAACGTAAAAGAGGACATTCAAATAAAAAAGATCTTGAGAATGCCATAGATTACACATGTAAATGCTAAGCTAACTAAAAAAATAAAATGATTCAAAAGCCTGCTTTGTGAATTGCAATCCTAATAAAATTGAATGCAGCAAATAAAGCCACATGACTCCCGCGTAGGTTTTATATCGCCTATTAAAGATAATATTATTGCATACAATCAGACAGACATGGACATTTTAATAAGTTTGTTTATGGGGCTCGAGCGAAACAAAGAAAGCGATTATTTTATTTTTGAGTCTAGAGTTACTATATTGAACACAAATGAAAACATTCCCTTGTCATATGTTGCAATATTTTTAAATTTTATGAGGAACTAGCTGTGCCCGCGACTTCGTTCGCGTGGACTACATCCTTTTATGGTCGGTTTTACCCCTTTCTCCCCTAATATTCGAAACAAAAAGTAGTCTTTATTTTAATCCAAGTTTCGAGCTATATTTGTGCCAAATTTCATATCTCTAACTTCAAAAATAAACATTTTTCCATATAAACTTCCAAAGGTGGTATTACCCCCCTCCCCCCTTATTTTCTAATAAAAAGTAGGAAAGCGTAACAGACACACAGACAGACAGACAGACAGACAGAGTTACTTTCGCATTTATAATATTAGTAGGGATGCCATTCAATACAATATGATATTACCAATCTCGTCAAATCAAGATCATAGCGGATCTAGGGGTTTGTAATGGATAAACAACAGTGATCTTCGCTAGGAGAAAGAAAAAAAAGATTGACATACAAAGTATCATTCTGATAATAACAAATTGTATGAAGAAAATAATGTAGATCCTTATTTCCAATCCTTTGATTTTAAAATGTACAATCTGCGAGATTCAAGTTCGTACCTTCTTTCTTCCTTCCTTCCTACTTTATTTTTATCAACAGTAACACATTCGATAGCATACACATCTATGGTCATTTGAAGTTTTTTTTTTATTAATTTCCTTCTTTCTTTGTTTGATTTTTATATTATTATCATATTTAGCTACTGGAAATTCAGTGTTAGTCGTCACAAACAACTGTATCTATCCCCATGATGTTTAGATATTAACAATGCTATGGACATTGATGCAATTTTTATTGATAGATCAATATATCTTGCCAAATGCAGACTTGTTTATTCTAGTATTTAAAAGTTATTGCACGAATTGAAAAAGTACAAACGACGGATTTATTGCCTTATGATGTTCACTACTCTACCAACCACACACGGATTTGAGTGGAAGAAATTATCATCAAAGTTTAATTGTCATCAAAATAGTTGATATTCTGATTTCTAAGTCATCATGTGTCATTGGCACTAATTTATTAATGAATGAAGGGAATATATAATTGGTAAGATGATTCCGTCTATTAGGCGGACTATGTTTTTAAAAGTTTAGCATTTGATAAATCCAACAAATGTAAAAATCAAATTACAACCCTTATTGCCAATAAAAACTGCTCTCCAGGACGAAACACGACTATTCCCGTATTTACATGTTATAATAGCACAACGATCTAAATTGAACGTCCGAGCTGAATTTATTGGACAATTTTATGCAATACAGACGAGAGGGGCAATAAACAGAAATATTCATGCGCACTCCGTTGGGGTAAAAAAATAAAAGTGTGCCGTAATTTCGCCGGTATCGTTAACTCGTTTAGTTATTCGGCCTGGCTTCGGGAACTGGTCGCGGATGGGTCAAGCGCGGTCACGGCCTTAGATGAAGACATTCGAGAGGAACAGGAACGCTGTGGAGACTCCCCGTCGATAATTTGGAGGCCGTCTTGGAGGCAATTAGCTGGCGTAGATGATGTGGTGGCTATGTGGAACGTTGAGACTGAATTTGGAGTTGTAGTTGGAACTAGTAGTTTGGCAGATGAAAAGTGCAATGATAACGATGTTAGGGGTAATCGGGATAATGTTTTAGCTAATGTGAATGAGCCATTGAACATTTTAACAGAATTAAAGTAATTTTACGATATGAAAAAAAAACAAAGGCAGAGACAAAGAAAGATTTAAAATTAAACTGAAAACATGTGACATTTAAGAAATGGAATCATTTATAATCCTCAGTAATATCAGATTTCTGAACATGCTTAAACTTTACATTGATACTGGAGAAGGCGAGAATACAAATTCAGCAAAAGATGCAGCAAAAAAAGTAAAACTATTGCTTTATTTGTTCCATTACAAACACGCCTGCCGTAGTCTGTACCTCCACACATCTTCAAACTATATTGTTATTAAGTATAGACTATAGGATGACCCCACCAAGAGAGTAATGATGTTACTCCCACGACTTCATCAATTATAACCTCAACGAATATTGTTCTGCCATCAATTATATTGCTTTCGGTACCACGGTGCCTTTCGTAAGAGATTTTTATAGCTTTCTTATTAAATTATCGGACTAGTAAGAAATGTTTGTTTCAAAAGATTTGGTTGCTTCGGTGGCTTGATGGAAAGTGGATCAAAATTATCATGTCTCTTCTAATACATAGTTGTATTTCAATAAAAGGGATGAAATATTAATTCAGTCAGTACTTCGTTTTGGACAAATTTTTGAAGTTAAGGTTAAATTATGAGAGAATTAATAAAAACATTTTCCAGGGGTAGCCGGAAAGTATAGCAAGACAATGCAATGTATTTATGTGTAGTATAATTCCGTAATATATTTTGCACTCGCAAAAATTCCCATCAAGATTAAATTGTACTAAGATGTTCCTATACAACTAATTTCGGTAAAAATGAGCTGAACTCATTCGACCGCTTTGCAGATTTTTAAGAATGAACACACGATAGTGCACATACAAATAATGATTATTTCACCTTTTGTTACGTGAATGTAAATCTAAATTGTTCAGAGACCGTGACATGACCAGAAAATACGGGCACAAAATATTTGTACAGTCAGCATCGTAATAAACGGACAGGAGCGAAACGAATTCGGGTCTCTACAAATAAAAACCGAAAAAAAACCGTAAGGCAAGCGACGAAAGAGCCATCTTTCTAGGGTAGAACTAATTGGTGTTCGTTGGTTATAGTTAAAAAAGTTATTTGTTAAACTCGTAACACTATTTTGATTGATCCTTCGTGGCGAGACGTGAGGTGACTGACGGCAAAAAACCAAATTGACCATCATGGTGAAGACCGGTTGGGAGTATTTTGGACTTAACACTATTTTAGAAATCATTGAATAACTCTATTAGTACAATGCTCAACTATACTATAAAGATAATGATACTATATAGATCGAGGAAATTGAGAGGCTTGTAGCAGTTATTTTAAATGAATTTAACAATATAATTACGATAGTCTTATGTCGTTGCATAATATGCCTTTAGGGTTATTTAATAGGACAAGTGTTTTTATTGCTTTCAAGCTGCCAGTTTTATTAGATATATATTTCAGTTTAATCGTCCAATTACTGCTCGGAGAAAATTATTATCTTCATTAAAATATTATCAGCTCACAAAGACTATTTTTATCATTAACAACGGGGGTTTCCATCCGCACGTTTGCCAAACCGGTTACAAAATGCACTTGTATTAAATCTTGGGATATAAAGCTATCAATTACAGTATAAACGGATAATCTTGTACATCTATGTAGATGATATGCCGATAGCTTCACGAGCTGCAGACAACCACCTGTATCTACCCACTTATGAATATGTAACCCTATTGTCCTCAAAACTTCTATCCGAGGAGTGGTTAACAAGGGTTTCGGGGAAAAAAGGCCAAATACACCAGATTTGTTGGGGAACAATAGGCCAGACGGTCAGGTAGAATGAATTCCCTATTGTTAGCTGCCATTAGGTCGTAATACCTTAAGAATACCGGCGCAATAGATGGCATTGGCCGGCTTTTTGAGTAAGCTGCACTGAAATTTATCGACAGTTTTAATCAAAATACTTTGCTTGAATGTTCCATTTTGAAGTCAAGTTTTCTACCTCTAAGAATCTTTTTAGGAATGAAGTTGTTAATTAAGATATAATAATCTAGTTGTATTACTAAATCATTGCTATCTAATATCTAACTATAAGGATTCCTAAGTCATCGAACCATAGTGAACGTAACAATTTATGTGTTTTTAAGTCCTCTATCTTTCTCGTGACGATTAAAAAACTCTTCTCAAAAAACACCGGTACAAAATTGAGGATGATTTATACAAGAACTCTATTAATATTTTCCACATCTTGATCAAATTCCGTATAATCAGATATCGGTAACATTAAAAAATAAATTTCTCTATGGCTACATTACAAATCATTGGCCGGACGCCCGACCGTTAAAATTAATGACATTTCTTTCACCGTTGCCCAGAACAGTCCCGGTTACCTTGGTCCCTTCTACCTGCCTGACGTGTCTATTTAGACATCAAAATAAATGTTTTTTCTCTTTCACTCCACTATATCTGTGAAACTAGTTTCGGGAATACAAAACCGTATCCCTTTGTTGGGTGCTTTTAATGATTTTCGACACATTTAGCGCATTCTGCGAAACATGCGCGTGGTCTATTTGGAAGTTTTTGTTAGAAAAAAATAGAAGCAAGGTGTTTTAGAGTCAAATGGGGTGTAATTTACGACTTTACGCAAAACGTGGCAAATCCGGGGCTGATGATGCATCAAGATTGCGGATTGGCTTGCGTTTAGTTTCAAGCACGTACAAACTAGCTTAAGCGTCTCGATGGTGTTATAGATGAACTACCAGCTTTTGATATGGGGTCTCAGGTTAGGTTTCAGAGTAGCATTGGGCATGCGTTGTGATAAAGCTTGCACTCGTTATTTTAACAATGACTTAATTTCAATGATGGAGGAGGCCTCGTTAATTTTACAAAAATCTGTGTCCTGTGGCTTATGTAGGCTATTTATGGGAAATTTCATAAAAAGCTTCATCTGTCAATTTCGCAAATACAGAATAATGGGTAGATAGCTAAGAATTACTTATTTGTTCAATACTCAGATTACAATAAAAAATTGGACTCATATTTTTCTTTTATCATGTGAATTTAAATGTACGAAGATAAATGCGTTAAATTTTATTGTAACGCCTTCTTCCCACAGTTTTTACAAATAAGTGATTTAAGCAGCCCTCCACGAAATTTGATGTTATGTATGCAAGAGTTATTGTTTTTATTTTTTACCCATTATAGGTACGAATGCCATTTCTGATTTAGACAAAATAAGCATGACGTTATTACTGAAGCTTAAAGATGTGTTTATAATCTCTTAGAACACTATATACCACTCTATCCCAATTTGTATAGATAAATCTACGATGATAATGCTTTCTCAACCTGAGCATTTGTTTACTGAAACAAGTACCGGGCCGAAATTAAGTGGGCCACTATTTGGAGAAGATCTTAACAGAAAAACATGAATTATCTCGGATTTCAAGCACCGGAAATCAAACACAAGTATTAAACAATCAAGCAATGGAGTGTGCTTAAGTATTATCTTATCTGAGACAGACAGACAGACAGGATGCGTGCGTTAGCTCCCATGCGAGTGACAAGCGGATCCCAGCAAACAGGCTTGTTAGTGGATAAAGATGATTGGTTAATGTTGTGATGAAATTTAATAGTGTCCAATGTTGGTGCGGTTACCTCATTAGCTAAATTGGCCGGAAATTGGGTCGTATTGCCTTTAAGATAAAGTCTGTAGGTATTATGAGTTTGCATTTTACAAAGTTAGTTTTATGTTTCATTTGGTATGAATATGCGCTTTGCGAAACGGCTTCCTTCAAAAAGCAAAGTCCAGCGTGCAAGCTTTAAGAAACAACTAACATATTTTTTAAAAATTAGATTTTAGTATTCTTTTACGCTTCTAATATTAATATTGTTTTATGCAACTTCATTTGCATTATTATGGGATATAAAGTGTCCTGTATAATATAATTTCTCCTTAAAAATCAAAATCCATCCTGTAGTTTTGGCGTGAATGATTAACAAACACACATATAGACTTTCGTTCGTCTATCGTTTTTTTCGCTAAAACTAAAAATTATAAATTTTTATTTGTATTTGCACTTGTAAGCATTTGTGTTACCATTTTAATTTTATTACTTACTAGCTGTGCCCGCGACTTCGTTCGCGTGGACTACATCCTTTCATGGTCGGTTTTACCCCTTTCTCCCCTAATATTCGAAACAAAAAGTAGTATTCATTTTAATCCAAGTTTCGAGCTATATTTGTGCCAAATTTCATATCTCTAACTTCAAAAATAAACATTTTTCCATATAAACTTTCAATGGTGGTATTACTCCCATCCCTCCCTTATTTTCTAATAAAAAGTAGCCTATGTCCGTTCTTGAGATTCAGCGTATACCTATACCTTTCATCAAAATCCGTTAAGCCGTTTAGGCATGAAAGAGTAACAGACAGACAGACAGACAGACAGAGTTACTTTCGCATTTATAATATTAGTATGGATTCCGTTAATGGAATAAGTTTTTTAACCAGAATTTTCGTCCTCTTATATTCCGTTAGTGCTATTACCGTCTTTTAAAAAGTCATACATATACCGTCTTTTACATAAAATGTTGTGATCGGTTGTTATCGAAACGCAAATTTAGTACGCTCGTAAGCATGTGCATAACTACACTTTGGAGTTTGCAACGGTCTTATTTCGTTGACTTATGATCTAATATAGAACTGTAAGTTTACCTTGACGTGTTGCTGACTGTACCTAATATGACAGTGCTAGAAATTAAATTAATAAAAATTAAAATATTTTTATTCATATAACTCGGATCCATATGTTAGTAACAATGTTCTTATATCTACTGTTAGTAATTTTAAAAATTGTTTAATTGATGTAGTAAATTTGTTCCGCCTGCGGGTTTATTAGGGACGTGATCCAGTGCCGCCTTAGTGCACTATCCCACCTCCCCGCCAACACCTTTAGGATACTGTTGGAACTGCCAAGCATTCTGTTTTGGATGGATAATATTTTTTTCCTAATTAAGGCATAAAAACCGTCCACGTGAGCTTCGGCGAACATGCCAGACGCACTGCAGAATTTCGGCAGTCCCAAATATGTTGAAAATGAAATATGTTGAAATATGTTGTACGTTCTAGTTTGTATTTTGTAACCGTTCCAAAAAGAGTTTTAAGTTAAAGTTAATGTTGAAACCCATATCATATCTAAGACCAAAAGCTTTGTGGATTAGACTGTACCTGGCACTCCAAACATCACCCTCGTAAGCTCAGGTGATAATCACAGTTTGCCCTGTCACTTAGCGAGACCCTGCTAGCTACTGCGCCTCCACCAAACACTGATGCTGTACCTACACCTCTCTACCACCTGGGCAATAAAGTCGAAAATCGCCCTCAAAAACCTCAATCCTAAATGGAATTGTAATGTTTGAATTGTTCTATGCATCCCCGTTTCTGCATCTTTAAAGGTAATGACTTAAGGTTCAAAATGGAATGTATTCCGTGTCCAGTTCCAATGTTTAGACGTTATTATTATCTTGACGTTGATTTAGGCTGCGTGCACGCAGGATTATATTCGTCGGGGTGTATTGTTAGCTTTTTTATTACTACAGATAAAAAAAGGAGTGTGGCACAAACACAGGTCTAGGAGTTGAAGACGACTCGGTACAGTCAAAAAAGGTTTAAGTACATTTTGAGATGTTAAATGAACGTTACGTCGCTCTAGTAAGTAGCAGTTTTGAAAAGTGAATATTTTTCATGACTGACGCCGTTTCATACAGAAATCAGAAGCAGATTTATTTATTTGATTTAAAAACTTTATTGCACAAAATAAAAAGTACAAAAGGCGGACTTAATGCTAGGAGCATTCACTATCAGTCAACCGTTAGGTCATGCAGATAGTTCGTTTATGGATGCGGTAACAGTAAAAATGTAAATATGGATTACATCAAAATGAATAATAATAAATATCAACAACAAAACACCAGAACATATTTAGACGAAAAACAATAGCGCTCTCATGTTTTGTGGTGTCTGAAAAACTTTTTAAATACTTGTTATTAAAAGTATTATTTAGTCATTCTATTAAAGTAATTATCAAACCGATTTGACGACCCCCAAAGCCCAGAGGCGAGTGGGCTGAACATAGGCGTCGCGCCATCTCATTCCGGGTTCAAATCCTCGTTGGGTCAAAAACTAATTTTTGTATTGTCTCTACGCTCAGAGTTGTTTGTGATTTCTGTAAAACAATTTATTTAGCTATTTACCACAGAATCAGAACAATGTATGCGATGGTATTCAATATTTAAATAAAAAAAAAACTTCATGTACAACTTTACCTTGATATCACAAGTTGTAAGGTACATGTTCATTTAAACTGTACATAAATAAGTCCTAGGTAATCTAGGCACCCTGTGTATATATCTCTCTGTGGGTTTATTTATGCGCCTATAAAACCTAGGTTTCCTAGTGCCCTGTTTAGGTCTAATTTATATCTCTTATTCGCTATAGCTGGATAAAATAAATTTATCTAGATTTACTATACACATCTGCTTGGTGACATGACACGGAACAGAAATATAGGGTTGCAGTATAATGTTTATAGGAATATGTTCTGTACAATTCTTATATTTTCATTTAAAATATGTACCTACTAGCTGTGCCCGCGACTCGTTCGCGTGGACTACATCCTTTCATGGTCAGTTTTACCTCTTTCTCCCCTAATATTCGAAACAAAAAGTGGTCTATATTTTAATCCAAGTTTCGAGCTATATTTGTGCCAAATTTCATTATAGGCATAATCGTTAAAATGTTCCGCGTTCGACTCTCGGTCAGGTCAATTAACTAACCAACTTTTTGTTGTTCCCTTTTAGCATTCCTTGTCTAGCACTATATAGATATAGATGGTAGGTCGTACAAAATCAAAATCATAACTGCGTACCTATATACAAAACGTAGTACGAATACGAATTCGGAAACAATGTTTTGTCTCTTTCCTATTGTAAATGATAGGACAGAGATAGAATATATTGAATCTAGCCCAGGAGGTATACTACCAAAAACGAAATATGTCAGATCCGACAACGGTTAGCAATTTTAAATTCTCATAATCGTAAACAATTCACCTCAAATGCGAATTAAGCGTTTTAGAAAAACATATATCGGATATCCGATTAAATAATAGTATGTTTTTCTAAACTCGTTTTAATTCGAAAACTTTTGATTAATCTTTAAAAACGAAACGTTTCGTTTTTCTTTCGTTCTTCCTAATCCTCGGAGATCTCGAAAATGTTTAATTATTTAATCAAAAAACTTTATTGCACAAACTAGTACAACAGGTGGACTTAATGCATACTCTACCAGGCAAACCTTGGGTCATGCAGATAGTTTAAATAAAAATATTTAACTGTTTCGGATCCAAACAAAATCTAAAGGCAAAAAAAGGAAAACAATTTTTTTAAACAACAGCTTTTTGTTTTCTGCACTTGTTGGTTAAAATTCAAAGTTATTTAATGAAAAATATTTCTTATTTCTTTTAATAAATATTTTTATTATCTTGTATATGGGTGCGGTAATAGTGAAGACGTGCTTATAACTAATAATGTTGTCCATTGCTAACCAATATACAATAATTGAGATTCAATGACATGAAGTACATGACTCAAGTTGAACTAAGCAAATAAATAATCTAACTTTACTGTAGACTTATTGTTATCCTAGATAACAGCGTTGCATCATTGGCAGCGTAGAATATTTCTCGTCCAAACAGTCGGGAATCGAACCGAACTCGCCCACTCGCATTCCTGAAACCGGTTTTAGAGGAATTAACTTATTAGTGCATTGTAGAAATTTACGGGTCAAAACTAGTACCTATGTACTTAACTATGTTACTTAAGTTGTGATGTTTTTATTACGCATATTAAAGTTTGAGACTTTTTTAAGACATCTAGGTTTTCATATAAGAATGCTTGCTTTTGGAAAAGGGATGACCACTTTACCGAATTATATTTGACCGATGCAACGTTTAATCGAAAATCATTTCCCCGAATAATATAACTTTGTATAATTCGGCAAAACGTTGTTCGGTGAAGCGTAGCATCGGTCAAAAAATAATTCGTTTAAATAATACGTAACCGGGATGATGCTTTGGTTAAATAATACAGATTCTATTAATCTATTAATCGTCAGTTAGATTTTCGAAAAATAATAAAGACGTATTTTTTGATTCAACAAATAAATAAAATAGATAACGATTTAGCGGATCACATTTCGGTGGAAGGGTGTCTTTACGTCAGTATGTAAAAAATACTGTTCAAAAAAGTGACGTCGTACTAAATTAAAAAATAGTGTATCATAGTAATTTAACACAAATTTTTAGTCGTCTACCCTTTTATATAAGCGTTATGATCATAACTGGACAAACAAGCAAACTAACAAACTGTTTGAAATACCTGGCTTGTTTTACATACAAAGAGTTGATTTTAAAAACATGTTTTAGGACGTTTTTCTCCATAATCCATTGCGTGTTCCACAATTAGTATATAACAGGCATTTATTATTCGACTTTCCATAGGAAATTAAGTTATCGGTTTCGTAAAAAAAATGTCCAAGTTATTATTCAAGTGGCAAAACAAATATTGTTTATATGAGGATATGTAGAACACCTAGTTGAATGGATGCCAGTGTTTTAAAGTCTAACATGGCATATAGCATAACATAGCTAGCCCCAAGAATTACTAACAAACCACAAGCTGGTAAAATGATAGTGGTTACTTGTAATTCCGATAATGTCTGTGGTAACTTAGTTCAAATCATAACTAGCGGTATGCAAGACAGATTTTGTTAAGGTAAGGATTCATTTTATATTAAAATAGTATCTATATCCATTAATTTCATAAAAAAATATGTTTTTCAATAAAATAAGATACAATTTCTAAAAAGAAAAAGAATTTATTTTAAACAAAACATTTACACTAATATTTTTCTACAATTAGCACGAAACACATATAAACTTACACATAGTCATATTCACACATTAAATATTAATGTCATTACGTCTGGTTTACAGCTCGTATCTGTCGAATTCGTAAACTAGAAAAGTCACACATTGTACTAAGTTATATAAAATGAAATATTTTGAGTGCTTTAATACTTTGATCTTATTATAAATACCTACTTTTCAGGACGGACCATTGAACTTGACACAGTATTTAAATCTTACTTCTTTTGTCGTTTGTGTCGACGACTGAGGCATATATCAGATTGTTGAACTTGGCGCTCATTTGACTTTTTGATTTTTGATGCGATGTAACAATAAGAATTGGATGGTCTTGTATTCAGTTGGAAATAGTGAATTATCTACACTTATATTATAAAGAGGAATGATTTGTACCTATTTTTGTATGTTTGTAATGAATAGGCTCAAAAAGTAAGTACTGGGCCGATTTAAAAAATTCTTTCACCAATAGAATGCTACATTCTTCCAATTTGACATAGGCTACAAAATTAGGGAAATAGGCGGGAAAAATTATCTAAGGCGAAACGAAGTTCGCTGAAACCGCTATATTAAATAAAATACTATGATGATATAAAATAAATCTCGCTACAACTAATCTAAATCATTCTTTATTTGATTGCTCCCCTATAGTTCTGATCGGCCGCATCCAAGGATCGCCTGGGGGTGAAAATTAATTGCCGCTTTTGTGTTATGAGATACACAACATATAATATATCGTATCGCAATAAAATGTATATTATGTTGAGTCGTAAACATGGCGTCGTGATCAACCGATCCGACGAGTTTGTAAAAAAGTATTCCTCGTCTAGTATGTTTATTTTTACGGAACGTTATTGGTCAGTATTTATAACATAATTTGTCGTTGAAATGATAAGAAAAAGTAGATTGAATATTAAATTAGTCCATTTGGTAGGTATTTGTACATATATGTTTGTATCATTTAATGCGTTTTCATTTGACTGGTTTGTACGAACACTGACTTGTAGTTGGAGCGAGAGTGTCTTTTCTATTTATCTACCAAATTTTATGCAAATCCATTAAGCAGTTTTGCATGAACATTTTTTTAACATCCATCCATTTATCTTTTTACATACACATAAAAAATGACGTTTAAATATTAGTAGGATTACAGGCTATTACAATAACGTAATATTAATTTGCATTTTTAACAGCTAAAGTGAAATTTAAAAATATTTTTGAGGCATCTTCGAGAACGTCGGATTGGTCACTAATTCGTTTTCTCTTGATCATAATTTCTGAGTAAAATCTTAAAATCTTTTATCACTTGGGAAATATCTCGGCCTAGAACGGCGTCACTTCGATTTTATCATTTTAGATATGTTTTAAACTTGTTTTAAGATTTTATACTTGCCTTATTTTAATAATCATTCCGAGAAACGTATGCTGCTTTCTTATTTTCTGTTTTAGCGTACCCATGTAACATATTTGTTACTGCTTTTTAATTGACATAGTAACTGCCTGTTACTCATATTGAGATTGATATCTGTGAAAATTATTTCTGTTGTTTGATTATAAAATAAAAGTAGGTATGTATCTATAGCGACACGAAATCGTGCTTTTAAAATATAATTTTCACAATGTAGTCAGTTGTTTTGGTTATTAATTTATTAATTACTGATGAAAATTAAGAAGTAGTAAGAATGCCTATCGTGTCGTGAATTTTATGACATTGTATAGTTTGTTTGTTTATCCTTCCTTAATGGTATCTATGACTTATTTATTCGTTATGCAGATTCGATTTGGATTCCCAAGAAATAATAAAAAAAAATTCAATTCCTTTTCATCTTAAGCGCCATTACCTGTCAAACGTATTTAAGAATCACTGATGTAGGTAATCCGGCTGTCATCGCGATGATCCTGAATCCGCCGTTTTCGCCGACAGGTACCTACTAGAACAGGTACATCAACTGTCAAAAGCTCCCTAAATACTGAAGGGGCCTTATAATTTTCACAAATCCTCATATTCTTTTGTCAACTGGCATGTTTAATCTGTCATATGGCATTTATGTGACAATGGCGACAATAAGAGACCCGAAGAGGCCACTTGTTCCAACAATTGTACGCTTTAGTGTATTTAGTGAAAGATTTCCGAATATTCGTTTTGAGTGGTGAAATTGTCACAAAGGTATGTTTGTTTGGTTTTCTGGTCTGTGTGTACCTATTTTGAAATATCAAGTTTAAAAGTGTTTTATCAAATTTCCAAAAGCTTATTACAAAACTGTATGTTTCGCAAGAATTCTAAAATCTTAAAACAGATTTTTAAATTGTTCAATATTTTTAGTAATTCCTTTTTATATGTATAAAAAGTAAAAAGAAATTAGGTATTCCTTTTTAAACGATCATAACACAAAAGCTTTTGCAACAAAAGTTATAATTAAATGTATATAGAAATAATTGCATAATTACTTGTGTGAGCTAACCGATTGTAATATTACTATTATGTTGGAATGGGTACAAATATTAAGACTAGTACTTGTACAAGAAAGGAAATTATAAATAATACTAAAAAAAGCTCATAACTATCAGCTTTTTAGTATCTATTTATTTATTTATTTAAAAACTTTATTGCACAAATAGGTACAACAGGTGGACTTAATGCTAGTGGCATTCTCTACCAGTCAACCCTTGGGTCATGCAGATAGTTTGTATATGGGTGCGGTAACAGGGGAGAAAAAAAGAAATCATTTTAAACAATAATAAATTAAGCATTAAAAATAACATTACGGTATCTTTTAAATATACGATAATAATACACATACTATATAAATTAATTAGAATATAATATAAAAAATATGAAGGTATACTTAGATTTACATAATAATGATAATTTATTTATAAAAACAATTATGTACATAACTATAAATTCAGAAGATAAATAAATTGGTTCAGCAATTGACAAATTCATGACTATCATTACTTGTTAGCGAGAGGAGAAGAAGTATTCACGAACTTTATTTTTAAAAATTCACTACACTATTAAAATGTATTAAAAGGCGTTTCATGTTATATGTTCAAACCAAATAATTGTTTTTTTGTTTAAATTACAATAGACCTAACTATGGTAGTTGAATTAAAATGGTGAAATATGTCTAATCACTTACACGAACCTTTTTTTATTATATAAATTATTTTAAATGTTTTATGTACCTAACTTGGCATTTTCACCTACTTTACCATTTTTTTTCCAAATTGAGTGATTTTTCATACCCATTTATTTAACACTGCAATGTATCATCCACGTACCTAAATATATATTTTATTATTGGAACAATCTTTGCCTCTCTTAAAAAATCTGGGTAAATCCCCAGCCGGATGTTAGCAATAAATAACATTTACTTGAACACATTACGGCACATCCGTCAATATTCCCGAGCAATCATCCATCGATCCCGAAATAAATTTGACCGGAAACCTTGACTCGGAACCGTGCATGACTGTACCCTACATCTCCTCAATTAGTACCAAAACTACCTCGCCAACCGTACATTACCTTACATCGTATTCCTTATAAAACAAAGTCCAAATTTGGATGGCGTTCTAACCCTTAAACCTGACTAAAGTGGTCGTGTTGTACCAATTTAAAATGTTTTCGTATTGGTTTAGAGTTGGAAATGGGATGGCGATTTGAAGTAATGGTTAAAATAGAGTTTGCCCACAATATCTCGGGGTAATACTAAAACAGTTTCTAAGAAGTTTTAAGTATATTCAATATTGACCGTGCGAAGACGGGAGCGGTCAGTAGCTTATTGATACTTTGGATTCCGAGGTGTCAATATTAGTCTTAGCTGCTTTGGGATTGAGTTAATTTTTGAGGGTCTTGGGAGGTGAGGAAAATGGACGATTTTATTTTGTACGTACTAGGTTTTGTTTGATACTTCATAAATTTTATGAAATAATTTCTACCTATTAAACTCCTAATAAGGATTACCACTTACAAACGCCTGATTTTGAAAATGCCTATTTATTGTAAATAAAAAAGGTAAGTCTCAAATAATGCAACATAGGTAATAATAAAACATTTATGGAAAAAAGTGAATGATAATTACGACAGCCGAAGTAATTGAGATTAAACGAACATACGTAACAGTGATTTTTTTTACTTTTTCAAATGCCCCCATGATCGTACGGTCGTAAAACATAAAAATTCAGATTGAAAATAAATTGTGCCTTATATGGCAAATTTATACAACCTTAATTGCAAGGTGAAGCCCTTTATTATTAAAATCAAGCCATTTTTTCCAAAACGAAATAAATACATTTTGATGTAGTGTCATTACAAAGCATTTATAGGACAGCAACATATAAATAAATCATATGTCATTAAAAAGGCCAAATACTCAGTATTTGTTGAGGTAATAATGACTATTAGCTTGATCATCACGCTTGTCAAATCGGATATGTATAATGTATAGTAAGTAACACACTTAGAAATCACAATAAATAAATAAATTAATGCGCCAGACAATCACACCTGGTCTCAAACTAAGGTTTTCCCTTGTAATATGAGTACCAGAAGACGGATACCAACTGGGGGCGTCATCCCAGCACACCCAGACTCAAGTCAATTTAGAAAAGTTCGTTTTCGAATCACGCTCTTCAACAATCGAATACCCAAGAATATGTTTACAATTACTTTAATATTTTTAAATCAGACCATGTCTACGACTGGAGAAGAAATCCCTTTCACAATGATAAGACGACGTTTCCCAATCAACAATCATAATATTGACAAAAGTATAAACGTGAATGCTGAAGAAATGGTCCATCAAAGCAAATATTATTAGAAAAACAAACGTTTCAGAGTCACCCATGCACCTACTCAAACACGTGCAAGTTTCAACAAAAATTTACTTCAAACACGTCAGATTGTTTTAATAACTGACATTTATATGGGCTCGAAAATTCGCTTGAACAAATATTGGATTACTGAATAATGTTTTTATTCTACATCTTCGTATGGTGCTGCTGGGATACCGACTCAAAAAAGTCGTAATTTAAATATTTTCAGAATGTTGAGGTTAGTTAAGGTAAATTTAGAATTTAAAATAGTGGTAATTGGTGGTTACATGATCAATTTCTCTTCATCGAAAATGGCACTTTTTGGTTCTAAAGTAAAAAAAAAAACCATTTATTTTATGATGTTTGATTGTATCTTAATTGCAAAGAATTTGGAAACTATTTAACTTCGTTTATTAATTGTCAATTTTTCTTTGTTTCAGGCACAGTAAGTAACTCCATCTTTAAGTGAAATTTGACTGCGTACGTATGCTTTATATTTTGCATCTTAGTTTCTTATTTTAATTACATCAAGACTTAATTCGCTATTAAGAATATGGACGTAAGACCTAAAAAAGCAGACATAATTGTTTCTGGCTCAAAAAGAGCATTGAACCTCACAAGGATATTAGCATGTACGATATGTGTATTCAGATCTTTAAATTTTAATTGATTTCCTTGTATCGTGGGCACGCTTTTGTTTTGCTCTGATTAACTTTCAATTTTATGGTATAAATAACCCAATGCTAATAACTACGATAATAAAAAAAATCTCACTCTTTCTCCCTTGTTTATGCAGTGAAAGAGAAAAGAAAAAAAGACTTGTACATTTTTCCCATCTAAAATCTCTATCACACTACCCACACTCCCGCGCTTCTAACTCGGCGTACGACTTAAAAAATCCATTCCGATCGACTCCCGCGCACTCACGCTGGTTGTGTCCACAAAGTTACACTTACCACGGCCGTCCCAAAACTCTGATGCATTATTACGTCGATCTCGTAAAGCAAACAGGCAAATATTGTCCGTGCGCGAGTTTACGCTGCCAGCTTACTGCGCTAGTCAATATTGACTCGGCTGCGCGTGCGCAGAGGGTTGCCACTGGAGACTAAATTATTTTATATTGAATTGAAATTATTGAATTTAAACCATTGGGGCAAAAAATTTCGTGCGATCCTGATTTTCTTTTTTGCTTTTGATAGTATTGCACCCATTAAATAGGATTATTATAGACTTAGACCCAGTTAACTAAATAATTAATAAACAAATTAATTTATCCTAATTATTAGACAGATTATCACCAATCCATAGATCGTAAACGTATACATACTCTGAGTAACAGACCATGGATACCAGTGGAAATAGGATAGAATCCGCATATCGTATTCGAAAAAGGCTATCGCGGACGTGGGTAAAAAAAAAGGTAATGCGATGATCTGGCCACCTGTCAAAAGCTTAAAAATATTGACCTTTGGGAAGCAGCTGAATAATACTGGTTAAATACAATCATATCATAATAATAAAATTCCTGGCGTTTAAAGTTTACCTAAATGCGTTTTTGCGTTTAACTGTTAACGAAGCTGCCGATTAACAACATTCAGACAAAATAAATCAACATTCACGTCACATAAATATACGGAAAGCTTATTGGGACAGTCACGTGCACTTATATGTAAACTTCATTCTAAAATGAACCTTATTGTAACGTTAGAAGACCTCAAGTTTTTGTATTTTATTGCTCCTTACTGTACGTTTAAGATGAAGTAGTATCTCGACGCGTTCACCGAGTAGCCGCCGGCGCAGGTATAATGACACGTAATTATTAAAATAACAATCAGCAGATAGCTCCGAACGGAGTAAGTTTTAAATTGGAAATAACGCGTAATTCTAACAATTATGTTTAAAAAATTACGTTTTAATTTTTGGTTTTGAGTATTATATTTTTGTCACGCATCCGCAAGATATGAATTACTAAATTGTAAGATGCCATTTTTTTTTCTGTGCGTTTAAGAAAATTTGCTTATTTATTGAGTACCGGTTAGTGTTGTGTTTGAAAATAAATGAGTATAATTATTGTCAATTTTCATCAGTTTTAAGTACACCAAATCACCGGTTGTAGCATTAATTAAAAAATAATTAGAAGTTAAACCATGATAACTTATTTTAGTAATTATTTTATTAGGCAATAGCTTTAGTAAATTTACATCCTTGCCTTATGCCATAAGTATATAGTTATAATAATAATTTTAATGGATTTAACAGTGAAGGCAAAACGCACTTTTAATTAAAGATATAATCACTTCCTTGCGATTAATTTTAAGAGATTTACAGTAAAAAGATCTAATTGTTCTAGAAATTAAACGATCCCGCCCCGTAATTGTAAACTGCCAACCCTAAGTCAAATTACATGAATGGAGACTTTCTAGATCAAACTCGACGTTGTGGAAAATCAGGAAACTTTATATTACATCGCCACTTTAACAGCGGTGTCAACATCACACTCTGCTAGCAAACAATCGATGAATGTGTTACATATTGTAACAGTTTTCATATAAGTAGTAAGCGTTTATATTTGTGGTTTGATAAAGCACAGACACAAAATTGTTTATAAAATAGTAACGGAGGTAATTTCATGTCAACTAAGAGCTTAGCTAAGGATATTGAGACTTTATTTAAAAAATTCATTCTAAATTCTTAATTTCGGTGGCAGATCCCAATACTCAATGTCTTGCATCTCACTTCATACGAACAATATTTTGTGTGACAGAAATACTCGTAATTTAATTCTTACATTAACATCATAAGAATAAACCATACCTACGTTAACGAGTTATAAATTTGATTAAATTCATATAGATAAAAATTAAGAAAAAAAAAATTGTAAAGCATTAGGTACAATGCGTGTAACCAAACGTTATGCTTGTAGAAATTCACACAAATTAACACAATATTAATTTGTACCGGTCATTATCCATCTAAAATTTTGTATTATTAAAGACCAAATAACTTAAAAGTGTTTGACTACCCATGATAATTTTCTCCATTCCAAAAAAATGTCGACGCAGATTTCTGAGGTGAATAGAGACTGTTACCATCATGACAAACTTATACTAAGTATGTAATGTACATGCAAGGTACCCACTGAATAAAGAAATTAAAGGTTGTATGTAGCATTCAGTGACTCAACATTAGTCTTGCGACTCATTGTAATACAAATGATACAACATATCCGGTGGTGAAAAGGCTGTGAGTAGCTATGTACAAAGAATATTTACTGTTATTGTCATGTGCTTACTTGGAAAGCGTCTTAGAGTATTTTTTTTTATTAATTTGATAACACTAATCGTAACAAAATAAAAATAACGTGTAAATAATTTTTAGAACATAAAAATCAATACCCAGCTCTGAAAAAATGTTTAAATACGCATTTTGAAGTAGAAAATCAAGAAGACAATTCAGTATAATTCGAGACAGCGTTGGAAGAAAGTAATTTCGTATTTTCAATAATTAAAAATCTAAAGGTATTCAAAAGCAAATTGCCTGCTAGTTACAAAACGGCAGCAAAACCGCAGAACATAACGTAGAATTAAGACACGACACCAAACAATAAACAACTTACCTACAGACAACAAAACAATCCTGAACAATGAAGAAAGTACTAAGCATGGACTTAATCGATAAAGCGAGGCTTGCTTTCCACAATAATCGCCGGGGCGTGGTGCGCGCGCGCACCAAAACGAACGAAACCCAAACAGGTATATATTGGTACGTGACGAATATGTGTAATAGTCATACGAGCGATACATGTGCACGATAATAATATATAGATAGACCAGCTTCTGTAGGTATCTAGAGATGCCACGTTGTAATGTATATTACTACCATTGAATATTGTTTTATCCGACTTAAAAAAGTGGTTCCTCAATGTAGCTTCGTACGAGTAATTTATAAACCAATTCTGGTAATGTCACCTTCGTTTTAGTAAGGTTATTATTTAGTGTAGTGGCCTGTTATCAAAACATAAAAATTAAAAACTCACAGTTCTATTCAATAAATTAAATAGACAGTGTTTATAATTTCATATGGCAAAACCTTTCGAATGAGTTCAGTATACGTTTAATAAATATACAGCGCAATTATATATTCAAATGTGCTAACAATACCTTATTTTTGATACAACATATGTACATAAGACATTTATAGCATATCATCTTTATCAATCAACAGTGCAAAAGCCGTAATTGTACACATAATGTCTGAGGTTCAGCGTCTGTTAATTTGATTGAGCTGGTCAAAAGATGTCGCATTTGTAATTGCAATAAGGCCCACAGCAGTTCGCAACATAGTAAGCAATTGCGCGCCTCTTGAATGAATATGGCTTTGAGATTGGCTGGGTCTGCGTTGATAAAAAGCTTGGGCATGTGTCAGACACAGTGCATTTTGTAGCCGCATTGTAATTTAAAAGCAGACTTCGTGAGGTCATTCTTAGAATAAGAGTTGAATCACACGATGCGCTCTTCGTTCCACCTCAACGTTTTAAAAAATGCATCTTATAGCTACGAATTCAACTAGACTAGAAGTCAATATTCATATTATGAAACCCTCACATTGAAACGCTGGACCTACAGATTTATCTGTGTATCACAATATGAAAATATTTTATTTATTTTTCATATCCTTTCTATATTTTTGTTTTGTACCGTCCTGCATATATTATGATACATTTGGAATTGTGAAACCGAAGTTGATAGATTTAAATTATTATTAGTCGAATTTGTGCCAAAAAAATGACCACGAAGTGTACTTTGAACGATGCATCATTTTCTTTTGCTTGAAATAGTCTAGTTTAGCTTTTTAAAAAAATCTGTTTGTACATATATATTTTTTTTTAACTTGGCGTTTTTTTAGTATACTTTGAAAGCACTTCTTTAGCTTAATAATAAGCTCAATATCGCATACGTTCAATGTAAACATGAATTATGCAGCAAAGTAATTGCGGAAAGGAACAATCCCACGGAACAGTTACATTTATTTGTTTATCAAAAACCTTTACAAGCTGACTCAAGTGTAATATTAAGTTGTTACACTCGAGTATCATAAGTGTAATTCCAAACAATCTGAGACGTGATCGAACCAATGCGTGCATTTATTGAAAACACTCGTAATATTTTATCACTCTACCCCACTGAAATTTGTAGCATAACAGTATTCGACTCAAGCGTGATTATTCCCAAAACGTTCCGAGTTTATGGTCCAAAATGCGCACTGTAACTGGCCGAACGTGCTTTAATGATAGTGATGTGCCCGGCTCTATATAATTTAGTACGGATTGAGTTATTAGTGTTGCGCCGAGTATAAACGAGTACAGGTTTAATGCGACCACTTTTTGGATGTCTTAATGTGATTTTGATATGGACGGTGTTGAGTGTCGGTAATGCTTTCGAGAATCACGCATTAGTAGTAGCTGCGTGATCAATTTTCTTCGGAATGTTGTGGTGACGAAATTAAGATTAATCTAATCTAGTAAAGTACGATAGATATGTGAAGAGAGCATATTTTCATGCTGTTGTTTGTCGTCTTGCGCCAATATTTTTGAACTACGACATTTTATCGTCTAGTAATAGGTGCATTTCGTTTGATATTTTATTAAAGTGCTTTAGAATATTTGTTTCCTCTACCTGTGACTATTACAATGATTAGGCTGTTCTATTTACTTCAACTACATTTACCGTCAAGACGATAAAATTGGCGGAATTAGTTTAATCATTTGTTTTCTATTGCGTCTTGTAAGCCGTTTAACCAATGGTAGCTTCCGTATAGGATAATAAGAAGCAAAATGACAAGCCTGTCAATGATTATGAAAGCCAGAATCACAGTAAAGTCTTACTTAGGAATTAAATGGGATACTTTGAAGTACTTACTTATTTACTCCGAAGGTTCAGTGAGCGAGAGACAAATAATGGTAGATCACGGCCTACTAGCGAAGTAAAATATTATAAAGAAACCAAATTGTATCTCTTTTGACAGCGTGCTACTTAAACCTGATAACGCGTATGATGCTCTCCCAATTTTTCTGGCATATGACACCAACTAATAGCTAAGGAGGTTATAATAAGAAACTTTCTCACTTATATGAACTTGTAGTTAGCTTATTTGGGAGGTCGTAAGTTCAAATCTTGCAGTGCGAGAGGAAATTAAATTATTATGATTCTGTTTCTTTAAAACATTCTAAAAAATACCAAAGTCATCATGTACCGGAAATTTGAGCGGCTGTCATGAATTCCATTTCAGCAAATCTCATGACGATTGATAATGCGAATAGTTTTAAAACTGCTAGAGAGAACAATGAAAAAAATCTAAGTGGTAAAATTAATAAAAAATCTGATACAAATGAGTATCGAGGCAGTCTTTGTTGCAGTATCGAAGACACCATTGACTAGGCAAATAAAACCACGCAGTCACCATCAATCGTTTGAAGATATAATTAAATATCTATGACCACTTTTAAATCTTACGGAACACAAATCTCCAAACGCTGATGATAAACATAGCTAATTATTACATGATTATAAACTTGTAAAAGTGGGACCACCTTGCCATGTTCAATCTCAAGATATTATCGCATTAAAATGCAGTACATTAAACTAAGTGTGGTATAATATACCAATACTCACACGCAAAAAAGAACTAAAAGGATTATTTTCTTCTGAAATATTAGCTATAATTACGCAGGAGGCATGTTTAATGAGTCTAGATCTTTAGATATTGTGTAAGTCTATTCCACATTATCCTTTATTTTTTCCGTTAATATAGTTTTGCTAACTATCTCATCACGTGTAAACATTTAGTTTATATTAACAAGATAAAACTTACAAGGATCCTAATTCATTGTGAATTAGGATCCTTGTAAGAAGTCAGAGAAATCTAAAGTTCTTTTAGGCTGTTATCTAACAATATAACATCAAAAGGCTTAATTTATTAGCTCACATACTATCTTTGACTAAGATATTCGATTCTCTATCGCACTTTATTGTCTGCACCGTGAAAGCCAAGACAATTGCCTTAATTAAGTGTCATACCTTCGTTTTTTGGTTTACAAATTACCTTATTATTCTCTGATCCTGAGATATCCGTGGGCGTAAGTTTGTCGCTTTCTTATGGTCCCCTTGAATTGATTACGGTGTTTTTTGTCTCATTCTCTCCCTGGCATTGTAGGGTAATCACCGCATGTCTTTATCGTATTTAATGATCTCAGATTAACATGTTCTAATGGTGCCGTGATGGGGCTACGATGACGGAGCCGAATTTTCGATTGTGTTTTTAGAATACATTCTTAATAGTTGTATCACAATCGAGTAAACATCAGTGAGGATCTTGTACTGACTTGAAAATAATGGTTAAGATAGCGACGTTTAGAAGTTATTAAATATCTTGATATAATGCTTGACTGTAAAATTTTTGTGCTTACCCGAAAATTTACAATTTTGTTCTTTTGAATGTGTGTTGGATTCTCACATTTCTAGTTATGTTACTGTTTAGGTCTGTTTACTGTGAATTTTGGTTTGATTTTATTTCTATCCATATATTACACAAACAACTTGCGTGGTACTGTAGCAGCGATTACGACTCTCTTGTTGTGTGCTAATGCTAATAGTTCACTATATTTAAATATATCCATTTAGTTCTCCTTTATAAAACTGTTTCGTGCAACAGCGATAAGTTTTATTTACTTAAAGTATTTGGTCTACTCTTTTCCTAACAAACTCTTCTTAATTACCGTCATTACCACTTTTATAGCTACATTATGTTTCACCTGTTTCAGGTTTAATATCTTCTTAATGTATAAGTATACAATCGTTTATGAAAAGCACGCATGCCTCATAACGGATGTTAGTTGATTATGAAATTATTGTGTAGTTATAATACTAGACTTGCATTGTCATCTCGTATTTGTTAATCCGATCTCTGAAGGGTTCCACTAATGACGAAATGAGTTGCACTTTCTCGAAAGCAATTAATTAATATTTTGAAGGCTTCCTCGAATTCCAATTCGGATTGTGAGCCTTTGAACAAGCTCAATTATTGGGTCATCAAAATTCAGTTGAGGTCTCACTCAGGCATTTGAGCCAAACTAGTTATGCTGAACTTCTGACAACGGACCCACAAAACAAACGGAAAGCGAGACCGCGAAACGAGTCTTAACGAACCTCAATGCCTTTTTAATTCTTTTTCTACTCTTCCAAGACAGCATGTCGGCGCACGAGAGTTCCTCCGGGCAGTTCGGGTATTTTTTTTTCGTTTCATACTCGATGCCCTCGCCTGATGTTCTTGCGGGTAATGGCTTCATTATACCATCCGGAATCTCGGAAAGAAGCTTGGGGTGCGGGCAAAAACGGGCCACGATCACACCGGCTGCGCACAAATTTCACGTGTTTTAGTTGCCCAGAATAATAATGTACAATCGAAATTGTTAACGTAATGGCTTCTGAGTTGTTATGCAATTACTTGGCTTCGGGGTTGCAGCCCTCGGTGTCTTCCCGAACTTTGCGGTCAGGGCTGACGGTTCGGTTTGTAATTTGCGGCAATTTGGATTCCGGAGTCTTTCGCTGACAGAGTTTATAGCTATTGGCAAATGATGTTTTTAATAGCCGTGTGAGTGTTTTTTTTATTTCCTGCTTTTCGAAGGGATAGGACCATATGAAATTTCGAAATGGCGATATAGTAGTTTCTGATTTTCTTCAAATAGTTGTTTTCTTTTTAAGTTTTTTTCTGCCCATAAAAAAATTTGAATGACTTTTTGATAACGAGAAAATTTCTTTTGAAAAGATTTTTCGTTTTGTAGTGAAACTGATAAAAAATAATTTAATTAAAAAAGTGTTATTAGTATGTACATCAATATAATATTTTAAAATGCAGGTTAGCAATTTAATTTACATACACAGGGTCAAATTCACAGATAAAAAGATAAATTAATAAAAAATAAGGTTAAAAAACAAACGGGAATGTGAAACAATATTTATTAAATAACAAAACTGTTAACAGAATTATCGAACTTAAAAATATACATAACATCAGAAACGTAAAAAAAATAAGTAGGTAACGTTTCTTGAATTTCCGAGTATTTATCGAGTTTCTCCAATAAATAGATCAAGTTTGAAAAAACCTGCAACGAAAAAAACTTATCAAACTCCGCTCTACAAACAGATGCAAGCGCATACGCAAGGACAGGTTCTCTCGTAAATTCTCAGAGAAATCATCGTCGAATTTCTTGCTTTAGTGCCTCGAAGCTCGATTTTTTATTTTTCGCCTTATAATTAGGTATGCCGTTTCGTGCTGGATACCTTCGCGGAACCGATAATTTGTTACCGCGGAAATATAAGCGACGATTACTGCCCGCCGCATGATTACAAGCTTAAATTTAAACGGTATTTTAAGATTTTAATTAAAACGTTTGTTTATTTAGTGCAAGCATCAGGTTTTTTTTTATATTGCAGTTCAAGATTGACCTCATACCTCCTAATGTTAAATGATAATGAAGTCCTATCTTAAGGGCGACAATTACAGCATAATAAAGCTGTTACTGGACTTGTCAACCTTACCTTGAAGTAGCAGGGGCTAATAATGTAGCAACCAGCGTTATAAATGAAAGTAAGACCGAAAGTTCTGTCTTAAAATGCGAATCAGATTAGTAGACGAACGCCATGCAACTTCTATAATCTGTATTCGAGAAAGGGACGCATTTATTTGCATGAAACGTCTGTATATTGTTATTTTGAACCTGTATCTATTTCGAAGTATATTTTTCAAGGCAGGCATTTATCTTAAGGTCTAATTCATTAAATCTAGTGCGTAAAGGCAACTGATGTTTGCTCTCAGTTTAAAAAGCAAGTAAGCAAAACAAACAAAAGCGCGGACACTCCACAAATCGATTCCCTTAATAGATACCAACAACAATGTTAACCGCAATACAAAAACAACATTAATCTGAAAGCAACATGTGTTTATCTCTATTCAACCATTGAAAAGGTGCAATAAATATACTGCGCACACGTCTGCAATTGAAACGTATACTACTTAATAAACGTTGGCATGCAACTATGCGGAGCGCACACGATCGCGACCCGTGTGGCCGCGGGCTGCATCGACAGTTTGCGCTTTATCGATATCGATAATTTTCGCAACTTGTACGCACATCACTTTTTTATTCTTAACCATTCTTTATTTTTTATCGATAGATTTTAACAACAAGCGCATCACTAGTGTCAAGAGGTTAATTAAGTGTGATTGTTAGATTAGTTCGCGCTGTAATCAAGGGGATTGTGTTTTTATTCGCTTTTGATAGCCACATCACACTTTTGATGGGATAAGTAAAAGATACGTGATTAGCAAAAAATTTTATCTTTTACAAATATAATTTGAATGGCTTGAACTTAAAAAGTATTGTGCCAAATGGGAAACACAGCTTTTAACATTTTTAAGTTATCTTCTTGTCTGTTTGTGTCTATCAATCATTTTACTTAGACTTTGAAAACAGCTGTTTTAACATGCTTGTTAAAGTAGAAGTAGAACTTTATTTTCGAAGCCTTGAAATACTTAATTAGAAAAAAAAATGTTCATACTTTTTCAAATAAAAAATGCATTTAACTATATTGCTGGTTTTTACATACTACGATTGTGCATAGTTGCAGTGAGACTTTGCAAATTATTTAAAACAACTTAGCAAGCAAATTTAGATTTAATTCCATTTTCCATATATGCTTGATTTCCTAATAAAGTTGCGTCTAAATTAAATATTTTTCATTATTTAATAAATCAACTGATGTCCGCTTTGTAGAGTTGTGCCTAAAAAACTGTTGCTATCGATACAAAGTGTAATTTGAAAGTATAATTGACAAATTATCAACCTTCGTATCTCGTCATAACTATCTTAGATATCCGATTAGATCGTTTCACACGTGACATCTCTCGATTGGAACAAAAACAGAATAATTGATTCGGAATTCAGATATGCATATCTCGATTAAGGATCGATTTATTCTTAGTTTCTTATCGGATACAAGATTGTCTTTTCGGTGTATTGATAAAGTTGATGTGTTCTGTCCGAACAGCTCGTACGTTGGTATGTACGGTCAATAGCAAATGACGGTATAGACTTCCAATCTGATTTTAGTTCATAAGTCCACTAGATAAGAGCAGTACAAAGTCTAAAGTATTTCGACAGACGTGGTTTTGAATGTACACATGACATATAAATAGTATGATACAATTGGCTACTTGACAGTGTTAACAATAAAATATGAAAAGTGTTAGATATGTTAGCTTATTAGTTAAGTAATAATTTTTAATTTTTATTTTACAATTAAAAGCATAGTTAGTATTTTAATTTTGCAAAATAAATTTTAGTTTTTTTATCTGTGGAACAAAATAACCGAAACGGAAACCACCATTGCAATTCGGAAATGACAGCTGTCGGCGAAAATAATTTATTTTAATGTGGCGAAACAATGATTATTTTACCGATTAAATTGAATTATTGTGTCTTTAATCGTATTAAGAATTTATTGAAACATTTTCCGTTTATCTAAATGAAGTCGTTCCTATGCGTATCGGTTCGTTGTCTACAACGTTGACGTCATAATTTCAACAGTGACATGACTTGGCGTTTTTGCGCGCTTTTTAAATGTGTTACACAAAATCTTATTTTTCTCTGGTTATTTACATTTTTTCCAGATAAATCGAATTGCTTGGGATATAAAATGAACGGGCGCACATTTTGCAATACTTTTTCAAAAACTGTCAAGTAGCCAATTGTCACATACAAAATTGACTGATAAAATTTATTTTTAATATACGATCAAAAACAGGTCAGACAATATATTTTAGACTTGGCATCGCCCTAATACCGTGTGTATAAGAACTAACGTTGACTTTTTATTTTTTTATCCTAAAGGTACTTTCGGCGGTACTAAGACCTTTAATAAAAACTCAGTTTAAAAAAAAAAATAAGACTAACACTATGAATAATACTTTCATTGGTACAAAACCAACAAAAATTAAAACGAATAAAACATTTCAAGATATTAAGTAAACGATAATGGTTTGAAATGAAAATGCCGTAAAATCATAGCCCGTTTCTAGACAGTGCATACCAACGCGAATCATAAAAAAATGACAGCTCAAAATAAATTGCTCAATCCTTAAGCTCACCCCAACGTAATCGACTCACGATCGATCAGGTGTGGTCTTTATCGATTGCCGATCGATATAGTGGGATGCGATTATCGGAGCGAGTTTACTTGTTCGTTCCCACCATATTTGCCTTGCGAATACTGGTAGTGATGTGCTGATCAATTATTTATCGATCTTTTTATTTGAATAAACTCTTGAGACGTTAGCGAGTGTTTTATTTCGTTTATAATACTTGGTCTTATATATTCGTTACAAGTGACAAAAGTTTCAGATTAATGTAAACGGCCTTGTCATTTGATGGTGTGCTTTGATGTGTTGCTCAACGAATATTATTGTTTTATTTTTGTGTATTTATGTTTTTTTTTAATAATAAACACCTACTGGAACATAATAATAATTGCATAGTGATTGTTGCATGACGTGGAAATAATTAAAGATTAATTAAAGAAAAACCAAAATCACTGCATTAATGTTAACAAATTAATTAGTGCTTTTAAACCGGTATTCATTTACTCCTGTTGTGTAATAGAGTAAAAAATGAACATCATTACTGTAGACATTTTAAATTAAAAATAGAAACAAAACTGACTAAGAAATATGCGTCGACGCTAATCCTAGTCGATTTGCGCACGTGTGGCCGTATCGATTGCTGATCAGACGCATCGATATCTCGCGTGATTTTATTATCGCGACTTGCGTGTCCGTTCCCGCCAAGTTTGTGTTATAGACGAATAGTGATGTCGACGTGGGAACAGATTATTTTATCGATAAATAAATTAAATGGTATTATCCTACATCTGAATATGTTTGGTAGGATTTGAACTATTATTTTTTTACAGCCTCATACTGGAACTTCAATAAACTCAATACTTTTTTGGGCCATGGTTGTAACCTGAGTAGTTTTGTAGTGGGAAGTAAAGTTAACTCTGTAGCATGTACTGTTACTTAACTTACGAAAGCACTGATCTCAAAGGCTTGACTTACAGTCATCCAAAGTAAATAATTCGCCTAAAGTTACCATCTGAAATTACAGATTGTGCATTCTGAAGGCTTTCTTGAGACCTATCAAGAGTCCTGAAACGCATTATTTAATTTGGGTAACTACTTGGTTATCTCTTATATTGATTAAGTGAACTGAACTACCCACATAATATGCATAAGAACTATGTTCGTTAAGTTAAATTTACTAAAGTTCTGTTTGCTTAACTTTGATTTATTGAAGTCAGTAAATCAAAGTTTTCATAAATTCGTTTTATTTGATCTTCTAAAGCTGACAAAGATATTCCATTCCTGGCATGTACAGACGTACTTCTTTGTAAACTTGATCAACAAACATACAGTCGTCTTCTCTAGAAGCTTTGTTTAAAACAACTAACTCTAAGAACTCATTAGCGCTAGGCTTGTTTGAATCCAAATCCATGACTTCATTTGCGAAGCGATGGTTCTAGCAATCCGATAATCAAAGGTTGGAATCAAGTAACCTTTAGCGCTTTTTCGATCTTTAGATAAGAACTTAACACTCGAATACTGAAATTGAATTAACTGGCTTTTAATTAAAGGCGCTTCGGCTATTTTAGCCATTTAATAAAATAGTTAATCACATATCAGTACTTGATTAATTCCATTAATTTAGCTAAGCTAGTTTATTGATACCATAATGGTTTTTTAATCGAAAACTGGCATGCCATTGGCTTCTATCCTACCTGATGACCCAAGCGATAATCAAGTCATTATTATCCAGAAATACAGATTTTGGGGACGTTTTCCATTTCTTAGCAGCGCTTATTAAGAATGACAAAGCGAAACTCCTTGTACGGACTAACGGAGTCCTAACAACGGAAGGATGAAGTCATTCTCCACGCCTGGTCGTCCAGGGATGAAAAGGAGTTGATGGAATTAAATTGTGGAATTACTAAGTACAATGTCATCTAGACAGAAAAAACAGATTAACAAGCTATTATAACGCAACGGTGATGGAGACTTTATAAAAAATCTACTCTTTTAAATTGGTATTTGGTTGGAAAATCCTATCAATGGGAATCTGACTGAAATAGGATCCCTGGTGGATCCTATTTCAGCTTATCAGTAATTATCGACAAAAGTATTGATTATATAGATTCCATTATGACTTTGTACCGCAATACTGTCTAATGATCTTGCATCGCTTTTTAGACCATCAAGAACTTCTAAGATTTCATTAACATCGTTCCCTCTTCAGGTGATGCTGACGAGGGATCCTACACGTTCTAATGAAGCACTAATTAGGTGACAGCGCCATCTCGCGGTGTGACCGCTACATCTGATAGCCGTCAAGTTGTGTCGATTCTTATCATGGATGCGTTAGCGCAGCCCGAGATTGGTGCAAGTGGAATTTATTTAGAAACGATTTGATTTTACTTATAGTGAAAGATGAAAGATCATCCACCTCTTGGGATACTGAGAAAGCATTAACGTTCACACTTTAAGCAGTAACTATTTGTGAAGAAAACTAAGCTTGAAGAAACTACACTACCACTGCAATGGTTGCAGAAGTGAGCCTTAGACCGATAGGACCCCAGACCATAATAATAAACCAGTCGCGTGCGCTCCAGTGTTAAGCGATATAGTTTTCTGCCCGTGTATTATTTATATAAAAATGTGGAAAAACTAGAATCTTAATCCTACAGGATCTGAAAATGTTGTAAGGACATTTAGTACTGTTCTTTCCATAATGGAAGCTTCTTTGATTGAATCAGCTGTAACGAGAAATTCATCGAACAAAGCGAAGAATTCCTTCAAAAGAAGCGTGAAGAAGCATCTTGCGGGCCAGTATGGAGATGCTAACGGATAGGATATTTTGATATCAAATCCGTTGTCATCGCGATGTGGGTTCGTCTCTTTCTTACCATCAGACTGGGAGGAGCCAATATACAGCGCTACTAGAAAAAAAAGGATAAGAAGCCCAGGTTAAAAAATCTCCAGAACAGTCTCTGATATAGTGAAAAGATGAATGAAACGAAACAAAGATTTGTTTAAATCGGTGTCTTGATATTTATGAATGTATTTAAGCATGTTCTGTGACACCAACGTTTGTTCCAGTGTTTAAAATACTATTGCTTGAGCTACTCACTTAAGGATCAGGTAGATTTTTATGTTTTCTTATATTTTTTTCTTATACTGTTTTTTAGTTACTATGACTATACTATACTTTCTTCTCATTGTTCATAAAAAAGTGTTTTGTTGACCTCGTCTTTAGGAACGTATTTATTTATTTAAAACCTTTGCACAAAAAAGTTTAACGGGTGAACTTAATACTAGGGCCATTCTCTACTAGTTAATTCATAGGACATGTTCCTCGCTCCCGCTTCCTCTTAACCCTCGCTCTGCCCACTCTCGTTTCTTAAACACTTATAAAGCATTGTGCTGGCATTTAATTAACCCTGCAAGATTTATTGCAGTCACCCGGGCGCACACTGGTCCGGATTTTTAATATGGAAGACTTAGGACCCAATGTCAATATTTCGGGCTGAAAAAAATCATGTGGATAGATAAATGAACGTTCATCAACGTTTGTTCTAGCAGTTTTTATGAAATTGGTTATTTTTGCGAAAAAAAAAACATTGAAAAAAAATTTGTATGGAGAAAAAGTGAAATATTTTTTTTTTTCGAAAAGTTCAAAACTGTTAGCAGTGAAACCTTTTGTGTGTTATTGTATTACACTTATTCGTTAATTCCATATTTTTTTTATTTGCATATACTTGCAGCCTTGGCCAAAATATGCATCGGAACTTTCATTGTATTTATTTCAACTATTTGTGACAATTTAATTTTTTTATTGATTTATAGTCACATAATTTACGCATATTTTCAATATAATAAATTAATATAATTAAATTACATAAAATTTAATACATTTTTTATCAATTTAGTACATAATAAATAATAATAAAATAAGTAATTAAATTAAAAATAAAGTAATTAACTAAAACTATCTATACATAACATACAAATTAATATAAATAACTTAAAACTACAATAGAAAATAATTGAAGGTTGTTTACATTACATTAAATTTAATACATTTTTCATTAATTTAGTAAATAGGAAATAATAATAAAATAACTAAAATGAAATTAAAACTAAAGTTATTGACTAAAACTATCTATATATAACACGCAAAATAATAGTTATAAATAACTTAAAACTTATTCTAAAGGATCTGGCACATTTTCTGGAGCTTCTTCATCAACTTCAATTTCTTCTTCAACTTCTATTAATTCATCTGATAATATCAACTGCGTAGCTTCTGGAAACATCCTTGATGACTTAAAATTGGTGTATTTAGGTTTCAGATGAGATATATATGGATCTGATGATATCAAAAAATTGTGTATAATGTCTTCATTATTTTGCAGTCTTCCTGTTTTCCTCGTGTGTCGCTCTCTGGTATTTCGAAAGTCCTTATTTCTTGCTTCTCCTGCTTCTTCTGACAAAATTCCGATAGGAAGGCAAGAGAAATGTTTGCATATGTCAGCGCCATGTATCAACATTTTGTGTATGCTGGAAGGCATATTGTACCAGGGGTAGTGATGTACAAAGATCTCAGCAGTCTCCTTGCAGTATTCACGGAAACTATCGATATTGACAGCCTTTCCACAAGATAACACTTGCAATATAACTGCGAAGTGCTTTATCAAATCAGCATCAATCTTCGTTATTTGAGCACTTTTTTTGTATTCCCGAAAAAATCTTCTGGCCGTGTTTCCGTCATTAGTAGTTCCAAAGCCCTGCTTTACAACATCAATCAAAAGTCCCATTTGTTGTTTGAACTCCGATTGCACCATATCCTTCCTTAACTTCTTAAGGTTTTTGTTGTCACCTCGTGCACTCCACATTTTGAAATCTAAATTATATGAAATATGTAAAAGACACTCCATGCTTCGAATCCACATATGGAGTGTTGATAGTCCATATTGATACACATCGTCCCGTACAGGTCTTGAAAACATTTCTGAAAGATTATTCATCTCACTAGGTTTTGCAAGACAAACATTGCACGTAGCTGCAGATGGAGTATCTGTAATAATTGTAGCCACTTTCCCATCAATCATTGTCATGTGCAACTCATGAGTAACTTCCAAGTTTCCGCAACTTGAAATAGTCAAATTTCGTATTTCTTCCTCCATTGCCGCTTGTTCTTGCTTAACAAATTCGGTCGTTTCCTTCGCAAACTGAAATTTAATAGGTCTGCAATAAGATGTTGAAGATGGGTTTGGATTATTCCAAATAACAACATTGCCGCTCTCGAGCTTCAAAGGAACGAGGCTCGTCATGAACACAGAGGAGTCGTCGAATTCTGCCAGTTCACTTCTTTGCTTGTAGTTGCTCTGTGCTGAAGATCCATCGAATCCCCACTTGGAGGTAAGCTTCAAGTTTTCACTGCACATATTTAAATCATCACCAACGACTTGCAGTATTCTTCGAGTTGTCACGTCTAACAGTGCTTGTAGTTTCACCTTCACTAAATGTTCTGATACTTCAATATCTCTGGTATCTGGATAACACCTCTGCTTAGCTTCCAACAACTTGTAGTAAGACGGAAGCTTCAATTGCTGTGACAATGCTGACCGTAAAGTAAGATACTTCCACTTTGACAGATCCAATGATGCAGTAAGGGCCAACGCTTGATCTTCCTGCATAGTGTCCGTCTTCTCGTTTGTTGATAAAAGTGATTCGACAGCTTCAACCTTTTCAGGATTCTTCACAAGGTGATCGATGATGCGAGCAAGACCTTCTTTCCCATTAGACTTTAGCTTCGTGACAAAAGCAAAAGTCAGTTCCTCTTCCGGATAGTCGAGTAATGTACCCGATCGCCTTTTCTTCTGCTTATTCCCCAAGTCTTCAAATGGCTTCCTTGATGCAATGTCTGTAGATGTTCCAATGTCACTAGTCGCCTTCGAAGTAGATGGAATGGGTTGAACAGCTGCTTCTTCTTCTGTAGAACGAGGATCCAAATTTTCGGTCCCTTCAAAAATTTCGGTGAGATTTACTGATTCACATTCAGGCCACTTAATTCTTGTTTCCAACCAGTTCATATGCTTCTTCATGAATGTTTTTTGCACCCTGTGTGCCTCGGTCCATCGACGATTTAAGTTCACAGTAAAAGATCTTGCAAAATTCAATAATTTTTCTGAATCTTCTTGCGAAATTTCAAGCAAAACGCAATCCAAAATTGCTTGATGCAGTCGTTTGTAATCCTTGAGGTCCTCTTGTCGCAGAAACACGTAAATGTCCAGGTTAGTGCCAAATCCAGCCATGATCAAGTTGCTAGATTATTCACGTTAAAATTTCCAGGTATGTTGACTCTTCAAGGGTTGAATGTCTAATGACGCTCCAACATGAGCTCCCGTCTGTTTTATTTGATTCATAAGCGCTCAACTAGCAAGGGTTTCAAGGAGCGAAAGAGAGAGAAGTATGGAATGAAAGAGATAGCGATAGTAGGAAATGAAAGAGATAGCAATATTAGGGAATGGGAGGGGAATATTAGCAGGCAATGCGTCATTCGATCACTAACTGCGCTTTGAGCAACAGCTAACCACTAAGAAGTAAAATATTATTTTGATTTTTAAAATTTAATTGTAATCTATTTTTCAAAATCATTAATGGATTTTAAAATTTATTATATTGAAAATATGCGTAAATTATGTGACTATAAATCAATAAAAAAATTAAATTGTCACAAATAGTTGAAATAAATACAATGAAAGTTCCGATGCATATTTTGGCCAAGGCTGCAAGTATATGCAAATAAAAAAAATATGGAATTAACGAATAAGTGTAATACAATAACACACAAAAGGTTTCACTGCTAACAGTTTTGAACTTTTCGAAAAAAAAAAAAATTTCACTTTTTCTCCATACAAATTTTTTTTCAATGTTTTTTTTTTCGCAAAAATAACCAATTTCATAAAAACTGCTAGAACAAACGTTGATGAACGTTCATTTATCTATCCACATGATTTTTTTCAGCCCGAAATATTGACATTGGGTCCTAAGTCTTCCATATTAAAAATCCGGACCAGTGTGGGGCGGGTGTCACCCGTGATATAGTGGGGGCCGAACGACCGGAATAGCCGATACCAGAGGGGGCACTTCTTTGTTAAAGGCTGGTGATATCATTTGTCTGTTTGTGTGTTTTTAACCCAAAAACTGGAATGTGTGTAATTCTGAATCAGAATCAGAAATCTTTTTATTAATTACGTGCATTACGACCTCTGTAGTCGAGAGGCGAGAGGCGAGAGGGCCGGAGTTAGGCGTCACGCTATCTTTAGGTTCAATTGTCGAGATGGATTTAGGAATTTATTAAAATAGCTCGGTTTTATAATTACTAACCAACCTAACTCAAGCATAGTGATAAAGCATATACCCATTGTGATGATGATTTCATTTTAATGGAGATCTTATAGTCATTAAATCGGAACTTTACAATGAAAACAAGTCACCATTCGTTTCCAAATAAAAAAACAAAAAACTGTTCACTCCACTGTCCATAGCAAAACATTTAAATCACCAAAAGCTATTTATCATAACACTACACCCACACATTCGTGCTCTGTACCTTCTTAAGCTCTGATCGGAACCTGTTTTTCGAAATCGATTTCATATTAGGGTTAATCGATCTAAAGAATGATTAAAGCGATCATTTTGAATTCTTAATTAACACAATGTAGCCGAGAAGAATTTATTTCAGGATTCTTTTATGACTGTCTTAGAAATTGAACTCAAGTACCATGGAATTAGAGTGTTGTAGTTTCGTAGTTTGAAAAAAAATTGTATTGAAGATGGTATTTTAAAATGCGTGTGTGTGACAGTTTGGTTCTTGGAATCTACGAATAGTTCTGAAAGGTTATTAGTATTTTTCTCTGTATACCCTTGGCGCCATCATCAGGTGATTAGAGGTGCTCATAAATATAAAATGCCACAGACGTTATTCGGTATCACTAAATAGGAAAGAAATTAAGTACCTACTAATGAAGGGACATCATTAGCAGCTTTATTCCAAGGAGTTAGTACGTTGAGTTGTAATATCCTGGAAATTAAAACGGTAGGTACGATTCAAATATGTCTTAATGATCTGAACGGAGCTTCGCATATATTATACTCTAATAAGAATTTGTGGTAACTTCTCTTAAATGGATATACTTTTTCTTTCTCCTGGGTATGGATCTTCTGCTACAAAGGCTAAGTATCATCATGGCCTTTCAACCTTCATCAATAGTGCCGATTTTGTACAGTCACAAGCGCCAGAATAGAAACACTACTGCGCTTATGACATTTCCGTAAGGTTCACTTTAGAACGAGTTTGTAAATATGTTTGTGCACAAGACTGTACATCATTGATTCATTGATATATAAATAAATAAATATATTAAATATTGGACAACATCACATACATTGCTCTGATTCTATGGTAAGTAGCTTAAGCACTTGTGTTACAGAAATCAGAATCAAACGAAAGTACCACAACACCCAGACCCGAGACAATATGGAAAAGTTCGTTTCCCATATTGACCCGACCGGGGATCGAACCCGGAAAACCCGGAAACTCAGAGATGGCGCTCGCCAAAGTCAGGCACGCTCGCCTCTCGGCTACGGAGGTCGTCATAAAATATCAATGCTGTACATGCATCCACTCCAGTAACTCGCAGCCTTTCAGACCACCAGTTTGTTTTTTTGGTGCAATTCATAGTAATTTTTATTTCCATTACAACACATTGTAACAGACCGTATATATTTTTTATATGTATGTGAGTTCCAACAATGCACTATGTTTAAGGGTAACATGAGCTGGACGCTGATTCACTCGGAAGTCAATGCTTTGTCTCTGTTCAATTGCTGTAGTTTAACGAGATAAAGCATAGGTTCGAAATACAATTCCAACGTTTTGTGTATGGGTAGGCTGGTTCTTACTTGATTGATTTGAACAAGTGACTAGGAACTACGTGATACGTTAGTTGCGGAATTCGAATGTCCGTGAAGCTGTGAAAACGGTTCACAAACCACGGAACCCTAACCCGCAGTAACCAGTAGCGCGACCGATCAATCTTGAGCTCATCGACTTAGTGATTAGACCGTTTTATATGTTAATTGAAGCATAAGCCTTTGCCGCAATTAGTCCACCTAGGGTTGTCACAGTTCACACCGAGACGCGCTGCGGTAATAATGGCCCATTGGGCGTTAGTCTGCCCTGCACCCACCTCACCACTGGTGCAGAGAGGGACCTCATAGTGGTTTCAGGAGGTTTGTATCGACACACCGCTCTCTGGCACCTGCCACCGCTCGTGCCAGGTGCGTAGGCATTTAAACTAGCATAAAAAAGTATTGTCACACCAGAATATACAGATTGAAAGGTCTTCGAATGTGAACTGGATATGTCCGGCTGTGACCTGATCCAACTGATAATTTGTAGATTGTTATTGCGTGCAATTGCGATCCCACTGCTGATTATTGATGACTCAATGAAAGGTCAATTAATATATTTGTACACATACATAATGTCTTTTATAAGTTTGAAGGCTGCTCTTTCTTTAGAATGACCCTAGCGAGTTTTCGAGCTTCAAAAAAGTACAGTGTAGATACTAATGAAATTATTTAATTTTCTGTACTACTATGTAATTATTGTAAATTAACCACCCACTTGAATCACTCTTTGAAAAATAATTTATTGTGTATTTTAAAAGACACATATTTACATATTTACATATGGACATCCAGACAGCGGTAAGCGACTTTGTTTTTTCATACTATGTCTACATAGTATATCTACATAGTATAAAAAAGCAAAATCGCTTTCGCCCCGAAGACGCCCGAAAGTCGAATTCATCGGATCTTCAGAAAATTACCTGTTTTTGAAACATACCTCCTGATACTTGATATTCAATGGCAATTTCTACTTCTGCCAACCCTAACTCCGTGTCCATCATAAAGTGATTATTCTCGATTGGTTTCGTAATACACCTAATAGTCTCGTGGCTACTAACATACGTATTTGATTGGCAGATTAGAAAATTGCTGTGGATTAAGAAATTGGAAAAAATATACGACTAATTTTTGAGGTTAAAGCACTTTTGAATGGTATTCAACGTGCTATAAATCATTTTTGAACATGTTTTTATTAGTCATTAAAGTTGGCTTCTAAGTGGGACTCTTTGGTTTTTTCATGCTAATATATTGATAGTTATTTAAGTAACGTAATTGAGAAATGCCGAAAATAAATTATTCATTAGGTATTTTTTTAAATAAAATACTTTCTTCATTCTTTTCCTTTCCTTTCTTTTCTTGACGATCTCCGTAGCCGAGAGACTTTGGTGTTCCGCTATCTCTGGGGTGAAGGGTTCGATTTCCGGTCGGGTCAATAAAACAGACGAACTTTTCTGTATAGTCTCGAGCCTGAGTGTTGTGGTACCATCGTTGTTTCTGATTTTTGTAACACAAGTGCTTTAGCTACACATATACATACATAACAACTCTTACTTGTATTTATTAAGTTATTACCTAACTTAAATTACCACCTATCCTAACTATTCGTTAAGTATACCTCAAAACAATAAGTTGCCAAAACGCGTGCGTCCTCTCTCATATCACAGTGCCCTAACGAGGTCTATTATGATCTAATTTTAGAAGGACATCTGTACATTATAGAAGCAATAAAAGATTAAGTACAGTATTCAACAAATTTGGTAAACATTTCACTCAAAAGCTTAAACAAAGTCCACAAACTGCTCAAGTGTGAACGGTGTAAGGCGGCGGGCACACTGCCGATAATTAAAGAGGCCGGTGGATGATGAATAACGAACTGTCCGCGTTTTTGCCGCAGATGTCATTATCTCGACGGACTCTATCAGACGTCGTGAGATTACCCGCTCGGGATGTGCATAGAGCTGCTAATACCCCCCGTAGACCTTTTCATCCTTTATTTTCATCCTTTATGCAGGACTCAGATCATTTTATAGAATATTTTTCGACCAAAGCTACGCTTCACCGAACATCGTTTCGCCGAACCATACAAAGTTGTATGATTTGGAAATGATTTGATAATGATATAAACCCCTTTAAACATGACACAAATATTTCAGTATTACCTTATTGATTTTATTTAAATTACAGGTGAAATAAGGAAAAAAATTAAATGGTTTATGATGTTTAATTTAACATGTAGATATTGAATTGGCACGGAACAGTTATTGGTATGCAATAAATTATCAGCTTTACTGTCTATGTGATGTCTCTTGAAATATACAAATTTGTAAAACTAATGTCTTGTTGTGTGATTATCTATTATTTTAAATTAATTATTAACGATTCGCTCGCCCTCCAATTAAGTTATACGGACAGCTTCTGTACAAAAACAATGATTCTATTGAGTTCACACACACAATTCACTTAGATTTGAAAATACAATGAAAACGTTTTTGTGCCACAACAAATAAGTAAAATTTATAGATGTTACAACGCAACAAAGTGTAATAGAGGGTTTGTGAAGGGTCATCACTATTTAGTGAAAACTGTACGGATAAGTAACGTCGTGCTAAATTTTAACGAAATTAATTTTAGTTAAGTTTTGTTTACACGAAAAAAAAATATGTGTCTTACATTTTTTGATAATATAAAACACATATTTATAAATTTAAAGTCTACCTTATTAGTTTAAATTACCTGGTTATATCAACTCTATACACATCCTCGGTCGCGCGACAGCGTAGCGCATACATAATCGAGAGGTCGACTTGATGAGAGTGCGTGAGAGCTTTTTTGTCGGCGGACCTGCGCTTGCGCACCACCAGGAGTGAGGGACCCTGGGCGGGGGAAGCGGCCCTTGTTAATTTTGAGACGATATTTTTAGCAGGTGACGTCACCTTAATTTGTTACGTCATTTTAGTGGTTTAGGAAATAAACGGGTTGGGAACTACCATACAAAAGCAGTCAATTCCTAATAGATATAATAATATCTTTTTCCCTTAGGGGCTGTGCGTTCGCACAATAATTTTATTAACTAATTATTATTAGTCTAGTTAGGTAAACCAGTTGCTTAGTGCAGTGATAGTTAGATACACTTTATTGCACAGAAATAATTACAGAAATTAGTTTTACAGAAATATTCAAGTACAATTAAGACGGTCTTATTGATAGAAAGCAATCCAGATAACATTTTAGGCGGAGTAAATAGTAGATATATAAATTGAGAAAAAAAATAACAGAAAACGTAAATACCATAATATGATGATCATCATCATCATCATCAGCCTGTTGCAGTCCACTGCTCTCAGGCCTCTCCAAATGTTCGCCACTTCGCTCGATTTTCGGCGACTCTCATCCAGCTCCTGCCAGCCGTCCTGCGCAAATCGTCACTCCACCTGGCCTGAGGGCGTCCTACACTACGTTTACCGAATGATGAATAAAAAATATTTTAATTAAATACATAAATTATGTATGTAATTAGAAATCTCAATATCATTTTTAAGACCTTTCTAGAGATACCCCACACATATTGGTTTGAAGAAAAAATAATTTTGAGTTTCAGTGTGAAGTATGGGGAGCCCCTAAAATATAAAATAATATTGTTTTTTTTCCTATTTTTGTGGTAAATAAAATACATCTACAAACCAAGTTTCAACAGAATAGGTCTTATAGTTTCAGAAGAAAGTGGTTGTGACATACGGACGGACAGACAGACAGACAGACAGACAGACATGACGAATCCATAAGGTCTCGTTGTTCGCTATTTGGCTACGGAACCCTAAAAACTGCGTAACGAAGTGAAGTATTACACAAAACAAGTCAATCAAAATTGTTCATTAACATAACGTTTTCATCAACACTTTCACATAACACAATCGCAAAGGACACTGCCATAAAAATCACTGATGTAACCAGAATAAATATCATAGTAATCACCAAGCTGCGTAAAAACAATATATTTCGATGCAAAAGTGCAATAAACTACACCTCGAGGCAATCAGAAACGACTCAAATATATTAAAAAACACTATTTATGGTGAAGCAACCTCCATGGGATTGGACACGAGCCGTTACGCCACACACTTACCACAAATCGCACTTTGATTAAAAAGAAAACAGTACATACGCGATTTTAATATAGTAATTTAATTTGATTATGCGCTGATTCTATCGTAAAGCATAAGCGTGTTACAGAAATAAGAACAAAATTTTCGTTTTCCATATTAACTCGACCTGGAATCAAACCCGGACCCTCAGAGCTGGCTGGAGGCTGATTCTTTACTTTACTATGCAATGCATACCAGATAATGATTACTTTACATTCCGTATCATGGAAGTAAAGGCTACCACATACAAACGCCTTGCTAGTGAACAGTGACCATCCTTAGGGGCTGGTTTAGCTTACCAAAAAACTAAATTCAATGCTAATTACTATACTCATCAAACCCAAGCCTATATAATGTGCCTAAGCTCTATTTGGTCCAAAGTAGTTTACGCATAATAATCAGTTAAATTATGATACCGTAACTTGGTGGTATATTCCCAGTAGAAACAGGTGTATGCCGACAGCTATTTTCTATAATTCTCATCATTCTCTTTAGAAATGACGTATACCTGCAATTTATATTACCAAAATTAATAACACAAAAATTTGTTTCATGTAATTGCAGCCAATTGTTTTATGAGGACCATATCGCTAATACATTATGTACTACTTAAATTTTCATTAAAAATTAAGTTTGGCAAAGAAAAGATTCCTGCAGATACCAGGCGAAGAAAACCACTCTATGCCTTCATGTAACCTAACACTGTTGAAGATTTAAGTGATTTACAGACGCAATTAAGACTATTATGATGCTACGTTAACGTATTAGTGTCACTTAGGGAGAATTCTTCTATTCATTAAAGAAGAACTACTGTGCCTAGTCTTAATGTTTTTGAATTCATGAGACAATATGAGTTTCAAAAATGTTGTTTTTTCTAGTAAAATGACAACAAGATTTGGTGGAAATATACGAAATTATACGATTTAATATGAGTAGTTGATCCTCATTCTTGGAGGACATACAGTATAAAGCTTGTTTCTAGGCACCATAAGGTCTTAAGTAACAAGTCGCTAGGCATTCGTGTTTGCAGTTCACTTTTTAAATTCTACTACGTATCTCCCACTATTGAACTTGATTGAAATTAATGAAACAAAATGATGAATCAAACCGATTAAAAGATTACTACGATTGTTTATTATTGAGATTATAAAGCTTTCTTATCTCCCAGCGAATAAACAATGCTTACGGTTCAAAACGTGACAAAGTTTTTTTAAATAATTAATACCTCGAAACGTCGGGCAGTAAGTACACGAAGTACTGCCCGACGTTTCGAGGTCCCACAAACCGTGGTTAAGTGGTTAAAATAAGTTTGCTCCTAACTTAGTTTAACTGTTTAAAATTGAACGCGAAAGTCTTAAAGTAAAGCAAGCAATCTTTGTTCATCGTACCAGAAAATCGTAACTCTGTGGCGATCAAATTCGAGGTCCAACTCTTAATTACCAGCTGAATACTTTGCGCCTACAATATTTCGTCGATTTCGAAGTTGTTTATCAGTTTTTTTTTTGCAAATTTTTGTTTATCAAAGAAATTGAATGCAATTATAAGTGCATTATTTTCCTTTCCAGATATCAGAGTGATGGAGACATCAGCTGTTTTATTGAGGTGAAGAAATTGGTGAGTACATGCTTGATGACATTTTAAAAGAAATTAAGTTATTTGTTTTCCGCAAACATATTTTAACACCTTAAGAAAGGAAGGAAATTGTAGATAAAATGATAAAATTTAAAAAAATATGAAATCTTATTGTGTCTTTTTATAGCGAATTAAATTTTGGTTCTATTTCTACATAATATGAAACCAATTTATGCTGCATGTATGTTTCCAATTTTACATTTATTAAACAACAACATATAATATGACAGCTAATAAAGAAGGAAGATTATGATGTAAAATTGTTTAAAGATTTGCATATCTAATTGTTAGCGCATAGATATATGGTTATATTTTTTCAAAAGATCGGATAAAGTTAAGCTGTCTCTATGAGACTTTATATTTCTATTCTTTATTTAGCGCCCCCGTAAGTTCAGTGAAGATGAAAAGTAAGAGAGGTAGGGCATAGCGATTTATCGCTCGAACTGGAGCAGCCCGACTGGTGAAATACCTCCACCTTACAGAAGACCGCAGCCAAATAACAATCACTTATATGTTGTTATGTTCCTGCGTGTGAGTAAGGTTTCCAGAGCTCCTGGGGGGTGCTACGTTAGCAGCAAGGGTCAAGCCTTCAAGGTAAGGGCGACAAGTCCAGTAACAGTTTTATTATTCTGTACTTGTCACCCTTAAGCTAGGACCTCATTACCACTTAACACCAGGTGGGATGAGGTCAATCTTGAAGTGCAATATAAAAAAAAAAAGCCATCTGCGGCCATTATCTATAGTCAGTTAGGAAAAAAAATATATATTCTCCTGAACAAGTAAAAGTGTCAGTGTGTGTTCAACATAGCCCCGATCCCAGTCCTCATTTCCTGAGGGTGCAAATAAATAGGGTCTTGTTCACTTTAAGTAAGACAAAGATGTGGAACCCTCCTGTTGTTAGCAACACATGACACAGTTACAATTAACCCAATTAACGTAACAAGTGCTAACAAAAACCGGCTTACGTTAAGTCTCGCCACTTTGTCCTAAATTGCAAATTCCTGATTAACCTTTAAGTGTTATAATGAATGTCACGTCCCGTTTTTCGACTGTCGAGAATAGAAACATTTTTCTCACCGTTTACTACAAAAGATAATGATTCGGTTAAATTACACTCTTAATTAGGGTTGCCGATGATTAATGGAAGAGAGAAGTAGATTTAAAGAGATAGATTTAGAATTATAATCAAACATTTTAAAACAACAGACAATTTTGCAGTGTAGGCTTACCGACGACCTACCCTTAAGTGCTGCAGGTCAAACTAAGCTAACTGGAAGTCATCGTAGGCGATGAATTCGTCTGTTAAATTAATCTCTTAGCCTTTGCCAAGTGCTGTCTGCCGAATGACTTTAGAACCACATACTTTAGATATTTTTTCTGAACCTTTAAAATATTAAAATTCACTAGTGTGGCGTGAAGCACTATTAAAATTTAAAAACGAACAAATCATTTTAAAACGTCATGTGTGAGTTTATATATGCTTTATAAAGAGCAACTGAACACTATCATCTTTTTTAACTACTTTTGTAACAATACCCTGGGTCTCGAGTGTCCCGGTGCTAATACCAAAAAATAGGCATTAGGTCTGTTACCGAAAAAAGAGAGACGATACCTACACTGCATTCAACTTTTAGCTTTTGTATTTATATAACCTCTGAATGAAATGAAAGTCTAAAAGGGTAACTTACATTATCAGATTTACATTAATGTAAATTGTGAGTAGCAAAACATTATTATAACCATTTTACTGCTCAGCGTTACTGATGTCGCTTTTACGATTGCCACATCTGTCAAAATACCAAACATTTTTGACAGTACAATGTCAAAAATAGTTAAAGTTAGTGCAACTCAAACAAAAGTACTCGTGAGACTTCTAGTTTTGACAAGTATGGACTTACTATTCAACGCAAAAATAAAGGTAAAAGAAAAAGTTTATTAGTGCATACTGTCGAGTGGATAACTTACTTTAGACCCAATGTACCTTGAATGAAAGAAGCATATGGGATCATTAGCATTCATATAAGTAATACTTAGAAAACTATGCAGTATACACGCGTGTCGTATCATGAAGTTGCATCAATTCTCCGCCTTTCAAAGATTGATGTCACTGTTTATTTTATTTTATTTTATTTTATTTTATTTTATTAGGTTTACTTACAGTTTATATACTAAAATCTAGCTTAAATTAACAACTATACTTACTTGCTAAATATGTAAACTGGTTACAAGTTGTAGGCAACTATCCTACTCTTATTACTTATATTTAAATTATATGTATATAGAAAACTTATAATTAACTTACATCTATATATTTACATTAGCTATTTTAAACTACACTAATATTAAAACTAAATACATCATATACAATATAACACTTTTACATTTATTCACACAACACTGTTTACAATAATTAGTATCAGCATTTACATCTCACAGCGTATCAGTTTGTCGATATAGTTATCGATTATCGACTTTCGGAAGCACTGCGCCGGCGCAGGTGACCTTCAACGCACGGGCCGTTTCACTTTACCTGAGCCGGGCGCTCCAGTCGAGATCCTATCACGACGCGAAGCGCACGCTGCTTAACCTCCCGATTCGTATACGTAACGGTCGCGCACGGCACTTAGCTAGTTGCTTTTATTGTTTTACTGTGCTTGCCTTCTAAACTTTCCTGTGACTTTCTTTCTCTGTGCTTGTAAACTCTGCTGTACTTTCTCCTTCTGTACTTTTTGTGTATTTGTGCGTGTGAACAATATACTTCGAGTGAACTGTGAGTTGTACTTTTTATTCGAATACCTTCCGACACTCACACACATCGACCACATCCACGCACCCCCACATTTCTGGTGACCCCTTGGAACACGAAAATGGCAAGAGAATACCGAGATGCACACGGGTCGGACCTTGAACAGGACGCCCAACCGCCGTTGGCGCGCGAACGGACCGAGGTATATGGAGTCGGTGCACGGGTACCCCCATTTTGGCCAGAAGAGCCGGAAATTTGGTTCGCCCAAGTAGAGGGTCAATTTGCCATAGCCGGGATAACTAGTGATACAACGAAGTTTAACCACGTCATTAGCCAGCTTGACAATAGGTTTTCCCGTGAAGTTAAGGACATCATAATTAGTCCTCCAAAGACGGACAAATATGGGAAATTGAAGGCGGAGCTGATCAAACGGCTGACTGCTTCTAATGAGAAGAAGCTGAAACAGTTACTCATGCATGAGGAGTTAGGCGATCGCAAACCATCTCAATTTCTTCGGCATTTGAAGAGCCTTGCGGGAATCGACGTGCCGGATGATTTTTTGCGGACCATCTGGATTAGCAGACTTCCACATGGAATCCAGACGGTGCTAGCCGGACAACCATCATCGGCCATCACTGACGATTTGGCTGACCTTGCTGATCGGGTTAATGACCTTGCAGCTTCGACGCCCAGAGTTGCCGCCGTAAGTGACGCAGTACCCAGTTCCATGCTTCTGGACTTGAAAAATGAAGTCGCGGAATTAAGACGGCAGTTGCAGAACATGGCTACCAGTGGAAGAAATGGCAGATCCAACCACCGATCATCGCGACGCCCTAGTAGCAGATCTTCGTCTCGCCAGCGCTCAAATTCAAGCTACCGTAAATTTCCCTTGTGCTGGTTCCATAGCAAGTTTGGAGACCGAGCGAAGAAATGTGTTCGCCCCTGTGACTACGCGGGAAACGCCGGGGGCAGTCGATAATGGCGGCTGAGGACTGCCCATCTCCATCTGGCCGCTTGTTCGTCACCGACCGGTCCACGAAGACGCAATTCCTGGTCGACACAGGCAGCGACCTCTGCGTTTTCCCCCGGTCGGCTCTTCGAGATCGTCGTGGCAAGTCAAACTTCAACTTGTGTGCTGCGAATGGTTCGGACATCGCAACGTATGGTTTTATTAATTTTAATTTAGATTTTGGCTTACGTAGAGCTTTTAATTGGCGTTTTGTAGTGGCTGACGTCTCTAAACCCATTATAGGAGTTGATTTTTTAAATTACTATCACCTTATTGTAGATTGTCGCAATAAGCGCTTGATTGACAACGTAACTTCTATCTCAGCTGTTGCCGCTTTTGCAAATTGTAAAAATGTGCATTCAGTGAAGGTCTCATCTGGAGAGTCTCGATTCCATAAAATTTTAAACGAATTTCCTGAAATTACACGACCAGCTGGTACGCATCACACTACACGACACAATACACTCCACCATATTCGCACGACACCAGGTCCTCCAGTTTCTTTCGCACCTCGCCGCCTAGCGCCAGACAAATTAAAAATTGCCCGCCAGGAATTTCAGGACATGTTGACCAATGGTACTGCCCGACCTTCGGAGAGTCCTTGGTCTTCGCCCCTTCACCTGGCACCAAAAAAAGATAGTGGTTGGCGCCCCTGCGGCGATTACAGAATGCTGAACGCCCGTACAGTTCCTGATAGTTACCCAATCAGGCACATACAGGATTTCTCCCACAGCATAGCAGGTTGTACGATCTTCAGCACCCTAGACCTCGTCAAGGCTTACAACCAGATCCCCGTTAGCCCAGATGACATACCCAAGACCGCAATCACCACACCCTTTGGACTGTTTGAATTTCCATTCATGACCTTCGGGTTGAGGAACGCTGGTCAAACATTCCAAAGGTTTGTGGACGAGATGACACGCGGACTCGATTTCGTGTACTGCTATCTAGATGATTTTTTAGTATTTTCTAGATCAGAAACAGAGCACGAAAGTCATCTCCGCACGATCTTTTCCAGGCTACGGGATTATGGCATGCTGTTGAACACGTCTAAATGTGTTTTTGGAGTCGAAAAAGTAACTTTTTTAGGTTACCAGATCTCCAAAGACGGCACCAGACCACTAGACTCAAAGGTACAGGCTATTAGAGAGTTTCCTGCCCCGACCAACGTACGTCAACTCAGACGATTTCTTGGTATGCTCAATTTTTACAGGCGATTTCTCCCACAAGCAGCCCAAGTCCAAGCCCCCTTGCATGCCCTTTTGACAGGCTCGGTCAAAGGATCACACCCCGTTACCCTGGTAGGAGACACTCTTGCTGCGTTCAAGGCTTGCAAAGACAGCCTATCAACCGCAGCTCTGTTAGCCCATCCCAGCTGCTCGGCTAAGCTTGCGGTCGTAACCGACGCATCAGATAGTGCACTGGGAGCTGTACTTCAGCAGCAGAACGAAGGTGTATGGGAGCCCTTGGCATTCTTCTCTCGTAAGCTCAGTCCAGCCCAGGCTAAGTACTCTCCTTACGACCGGGAGCTGTTGGCCATCTACGAGGCAATCAAATATTTCAGGCACATGCTTGAGGCTAGACATTTCATTGTCTATACTGACCACAAGCCGATCAGTTTCGCATTCCACGAACGGAAAGCAAACTGTTCGCCAAGGCAGTATAGGCATTTAGACTTCATAGCTCAGTTCACGACAGACATACGTCACATCTCCGGTAAGGATAATGTCGTGGCGGATGCACTGTCACGAATTGAAGAACTGAGCGAACCAGTCAGTCTTGAGTCATTAGCCCAATCACAAGCCTCAGATCCTGAACTTCGCAGACTCATGGATGGAAGCACATCGCTCCGTCTGGAAAAGCGACAGTTACCTGGAAGTCGTATTGAACTGTACTGCGACGTAAGTACACCGACTCCCAGGCCTTTTGTCACGTCGTTTTTCAGGAAACAACTATTTGACAGCCTCCACTCCCTTAGTCATCCTGGTGCCAACGGTTCTGCCAAACTGGTTGCTGACCGTTTTGTTTGGCCTGGCATCAGAAAAGACTGTCGAGATTGGGCACGTGCTTGTTTGTCCTGCCAACGGGCAAAAGTCACCCGTCACGTCAATGCACCCCTGGGCACGTACCATTTACCACGTGCAAGATTCAAACAGATCCACATCGATCTGGTTGGACCACTTCCTGTCTCACAAGGTTATCGGTATTGCCTAACTGCCATTGATCGTTTTACACGATGGCCAGAAGCAATACCGATAGTCGATATAACTGCGGAGACCGTTGCAAAAACCCTGCTGTCGTCCTGGATTTCCAGATTCGGCTGTCCGACAGATATCACAACAGATAGAGGCCGACAGTTCGAGTCAGCCTTATTTAACTGTCTGTCACGAATGGCTGGATTTGAGCACAAACGTACGACAGCATACCATCCCGCTTGCAACGGTCTTGTAGAACGATTCCACAGACAGCTAAAAGCGGCCATAGTCTGTCACGCTGACAGTAGCTGGACTGAATCGTTGCCGTGGGTTTTACTTGGCGTGAGATCGGCGTTTAAGGAAGACTTACAGTCCTCCTCAGCAGAACTCGTCTATGGGGAGCCTTTAAGACTACCTGGCGAATTTTTCGAGCCTTCAATACCTGTTACTACTGACTTATCAGAGTTCACCGCTCGGATACGTCATTTTGCTGACAAGCTGCGTCCCGTACCTGCTACACGCCACGGTACGCAAAAAGTATTTGTGTATAAGGAGCTTGCTACCAGCGATCACATCTTTCTTCGCGAAGATAAATCGCGTGGTTCCCTCACTCCTGCATACTCTGGTCCACACAAGGTGCTAACAAGAGGGGATAAGGTTTTCAAAATCCTTCTCAATGGTAAGGAAGTAACTGTTTCGGTCAATAGGATAAAACCGACTTTTACTTTAACCAACAAAGAAATGGAACCACCACAACCAGCACAACAACTTGTAACCCGTTCCGGGCGCCGGGTAAGGTTTCCAGATTATTATCGACCTTGACGGCCTCTGGAAGGGGGTGATGTAGGCAACTATCCTACTCTTATTACTTATATTTAAATTATATGTATATAGAAAACTTATAATTAACTTACATCTATATATTTACATTAGCTATTTTAAACTACACTAATATTAAAACTAAATACATCATATACAATATAACACTTTTACATTTATTCACACAACACTGTTTACAATAATTAGTATCAGCATTTACATCTCACAGCGTATCAGTTTGTCGATATAGTTATCGATTATCGACTTTCGGAAGCACTGCGCCGGCGCAGGTGACCTTCAACGCACGGGCCGTTTCACTTTACCTGAGCCGGGCGCTCCAGTCGAGATCCTATCACGACGCGAAGCGCACGCTGCTTAACCTCCCGATTCGTATACGTAACGGTCGCGCACGGCACTTAGCTAGTTGCTTTTATTGTTTTACTGTGCTTGCCTTCTAAACTTTCCTGTGACTTTCTTTCTCTGTGCTTGTAAACTCTGCTGTACTTTCTCCTTCTGTACTTTTTGTGTATTTGTGCGTGTGAACAATATACTTCGAGTGAACTGTGAGTTGTACTTTTTATTCGAATACCTTCCGACACTCACACACATCGACCACATCCACGCACCCCCACAAGTAAACTCCACTAGCACTAACAATGTAAATGAACATAAAAGTTATTAATTAATTACTTATTTTTATTTTTAAGTGTAAACAATCTAATAGGTTAGAGATATCTAATCTTTCCCACACATTGATTTGCGTAAACTGCTTACTGAGTCATGAAAGATATCAATCTGGCTACTGTTGAGATTGAGGAGTCTTGACAGGCGTGGGATGGCAGAGTTGGCACCTTGGACCGTGCGGCGGAGAGGAGGGCAGAGCGGAGTTATATATATATTTTATCGTAAAAAAACTGCGCATTTTCGAGTTGCATTACGTACTGACATCCTTAACTCCACAGAACCGTAAAAACCACCTCATCACCAGCTATTTATTAAACACAGTCGCAATTAAGCAAACGTTTGCACCTGCGCTTCTGGCCCGTCATTATCACCGGTTGATAAAGCTCAAATTACTTATCGCACTTGTTTATCCTGATAAGAAAATGTCTGTGAGTATTTTATTCGGTATAAAATTAGCAGATCAACTATGATAAGTATGTCGTCAATATTTTTCCGCAGTCTTTTTAGGTAGGTACATTTATTTCTTGTTTTTCCCGGATCTTTGTTCGACATGTTTCAGTATCCTCTATGTTTTTCAAGCTCTTATATCGAATTTAGTCTCATTTTTTCACTCAAAGTCACACATTAATTTAGTAGTTTTTTGGGAAAAGAAGTTAAAAATATCCATCCATGCAATTAAACAAACCACGCTTATAATATTTATAGGATGTTATGAAAATTTGAAAGAAAGTGCAGTGTTTGATCTAAGATTGAATAGCATTTGCATAGGTTGTCTTACACAAATTTCATTAGAAATTGACATAATGCTATCAGGATTATCATTTTGCCCTCTCCTCTGTAAAAAAATATATTTTATTAATCTTATCTTATACCATGGCGAGCCCCTAAACTTCAAAATTTTGGGCAACTTCGAATTAGTATCTATAGTTAGTGCTTGGTGATGTACAAAGCCTAACTTGCAACAGCAACTTGAAGTACTTTCCACAGTCTATAATTAGGTTCAGCGCATGCCAATTATATACTTTGTCAGCACACAATCAACGAACCCATCATACACGTCGGATAAGATCTCGCTAATTGCTCTTCAGTTTTGCAACCAGTTTAATTGATAAATACTGCACTTTTGATAACTGTGACGTTATCTTTGAGTTGCTTGCGTGTAGCTAATTTGTATGCGGTTTTTTGTTTTAAAAACGTTGGGCTGTTTGTCTATAGTGGGCTCGGAGTGCTTAAAGACGGTAATCAATTAGTATAAAGTATCAGTTTATTTAGTGTACCATACGAAGCTAAGCTACATTATGCCCAGCCAGTGGCAACATTTTTTTTTATAAAAACCCCTAAGTTTCTATGTTAGCGCATCTTGGATGTGGAATTTGTCATCATAATGTACAGTAGGTACTACCCAAGCCCCTTTATTTGATACCTAGAATTATATTGAGGAATCGATGTCCCATGTATTCCGACATTTTGTTGTGGCGGCCATCTGGGATTGGTTTCCATCTAACATTGATAAACACAATTCCGACAATATTAAACAAAATAAAAATAGGTTCAATCGTTCCGAAGCTGCAATACCACAGACAGACGCACATGCAAACAGATTAACAGACAAATACGTCAAACTTAAATACTCTGTCGTTTTTGCGTCGACTGTTAAAATAGCTTAATCACCACACAAATGAAATGCGTAAGTATGAAACGTTATGGAATTTTGCGAATGTATATTCGAATAAATATGACAAACCTGCACCGCATGTGGCAAGCGTGGTGTTAAAACCAGCACCCATTATTTTAACGATTTCTACTACAATATGACAATATAAATAGGTTGACTTTTAGACAACTATAAGATCTAATACATATACAATTAATTGCGATGGAATCAACCCACTATATTGATTCTCTAACTTGTAAGATACAAAATCTTTGGTAATATTTCAACTGGTCGTCCTTTTATTTTTAGTGGTACCTAGTTCTGTTATGGATGAGAAATTCAAGAAGTTTAAACGAGATTTAGATTAAGTCCAGCGTAGTTTTTTTTACCGTAATACCGTATCAGATTAAACTTCTGCGTAAAAAATGTTATAAAGACTATTCTTTATTATGTCCTAAGGTACATACTAAAGATTGGGCCAACACAAAAATATTTAAAGTGACTTAGAATGTGTATGCCCTAGGTCTGCTTCCGAACTCTCGATTCCCAAATCGACCTTCCTAAAAATCAAACCTTTCCTCAGCCACTGTGCTACCAACCTTAGTCCTATTTAAACGTTTCCCTTAGCACAAAAAGATTTCAGCGAGAAACAATGCGTCCAAAACGAGTTAACAACGCAGAAGTTACTTTAACTGAAGTTAAGTACGAACAAAACCCTGTTTTAATTTAGTAAACAAACTGTAAAAGTTCACCGCGCGTGACTTACGTTCGCCCGAAACGCTATACAATGTAAGCTTACATTAATAACATTTGCCACTTTACGTCGTACTTGGTAAAGTGTACTGGATTGTATTTACTGCTTTTATTTTGAGTTAGGTGCAATGTTTTGAACGCCTCGATGGTCTACTGGGTAATTACTGTTTATATTCCACAAGAGGGGCCCCAGGACGGACCCCTGTGGAACACCGGACTCAACCCTATGACGGTAAAGACGACCATTCCTGTTGACGAACACAACGTGCCTATCTTCTAGATAGTCCGCCAACAGGGCCTGTAAATATGCTGGCACTTGATAGTGGCGCAGAGCCTCCAGTATGGTGGTGTGGGGGATGGTAATGAGGTCCTAGCTTAAGGGTGTCAAGTACAACATATTAAAGCTATTACTGGACTTGTCTTTCTTACCTTGACGGCTTGACCTCTGCTACTAATGTAGCACCCCCCAGGAGCGGTGGAAACCTTACTCACACGCAGGAATACTACAACACCTAAGTCATTGCTATTTGGCGTCGGTCTTCTGTAAGATGGAGGTATTTCACCAGTCGGGCTGCTCCAGTTCAAGCGATAAATTGCTATGCCCTGCCTGTCTTGAGGTCTTCTCTTTTCTGACATAACTCGGATTGTGATCACCAGAAGTACAAATGATGTTCAGTTGATTATGTTCTTGTATCTTAACGTTGATATTAATATGAACCTTTCCAGGATTTGTGGCATATTTATATATATTCTCGTAGTTGTCGATTGCATCTGTAGAAGTGCGTTAATAACTCTACCTAATTGCAACCCTCATTTGGCTAGCGTAGTAATGTACCAATTTACCTATATGATTGTAACCTTTGATAAGGTTTAAAGATCTTTATTCTCACAAGAAATTTACACTTTACTTAAAATGAGATACAAGAGTTATTATTATAACATAATAAATAATATCTATAAATCATGAGTGCATGATTTACAGCTAGTACCAGTGGGTACTAGCTGTTCCTATGTATGATTTTAGCTTGTTTTTAAAGCTGAGTAAGTATTCACAGACCTTTAAATCATTTGGCAAATTATTAAAAAGCTGTGCTCCCTCAAATAGTATTGTCTTCTTGCCATAGTTAGTCCGTGGTGTTTTTGTTATCAGTTTTAGTTTATGTCTAAGATTATGTGGATTCGTTTTTATATTTAGTTCTATATTAGTTTTGATATTTTTGGTTAGTATTTTTTTAATAAAGACACATATGCTATATTTGTATAGTTGGGGTAGGTTAAATAATTTTGTTTTTGTGTATAATTCATTTGTAGGCATGCGAAAAGGATATTGGAACAAGACTTTTATAAGCCTATTTTGGGTTCTCTGTAGCGAGTTAAGATTTGTTGGCGCTGCAGATCCCCAAATTTTAATGAGGTAGTCTAGGTGTGGTTTTACCATAGCGTTGTAAATATTGGTTTTGATGTGCTTTGGTATAAAGTGCGTAATTGTCCGTAGTGCTCCCAGTAAAGACGTTAACTTTAAATTTACGAGCTCAATATGGGGTTTCCAATTTAATTTGTCATCAATGAGCGATCCTAGGTATCTGATTTGGCTTTTATGTCCTCTACCTTCGGGGTATATTCCTGTGGTGGCTCCATTGACTTGTTACGATGGCTTGGCTTTTATGGCTTGGACGTTAGGGATATGTTCCCTTGGCAGCACCTTTGACACTCTGAGAGGTGTCGAGTGGACAGTTCCAGGTCTTTTTAAAAGGAGAGTCCTACACAAACCGCTGCTCTACCCAAACAGTAGTACCGAGCAGCGAATATCGACCTCCCTCTAAAATAAAACGTCTGACATCTCTATCCCTATCTCTGAGGCATAAAAACTAAAATCAAGTGTTAGATGTAATGTGCTTTTGACACAATAGCATCAGAAAATTATTAATAAGTGGCGGAGCCGACTTTTCGTTGTAAATAACACTATATGGAAGTGTTCGTATCAGTATCGTGGTAAGCCAAGTGATTACGCTCGTTTCCAATATAAAATGCTGATCTTAGTGCAACAACATTTATGACTCCATTCATATTCAAATAACTGATAACTGGACACGGGAACCGAGATGATGCAAGTGAAATCTTGCATTCGGTGCATTGTAATATTATTATTATACTACTTTATTGCTACGAGATAAGCTATACATTAGGTGTGTAAAAATAGTTCTTAACTTCGTGTAGATGGAGGTAATCTGAATCTTACAAGTTAAGTGTTATTCATATAGCAGTGGTGGTAATATGTTCTCTTGAACTATATATTTATAGCCCAAAAGAGGAAATTTTGCTTTTTTAAGTTAATAACAAGGAGCAATTTAGTTAAGAACTTATCAAAACTGTATACAATAAAGTGACACAGGTGAACATTTTGTGATTGACTGGTCGAAAATGCCAATTGGCATTAATTTCGCCATTTGTATCACTCTTAAGCAATAAAGTATAATTCAATTTTTTTTTTAATAAACTAGCTTATAAATTAGCTTGCTTGCTTGCTTATTTTAATAATTAACTAACAAGATTTTTTCTAACAAGAGTTTGCGTTACTTAGGAAAAAAATATCCCATGTTTTTCAAATAAAGTATCTCATCTGATTTTGTACCTCTGAAATTTCATCAAAATCTATTCAGCAGTTTTTGCGTGAAAGATTTAACAAGTATACATCGAGACGTCCATATGTTATAAATATATGTACGTAATAGAAAGCAGCCCGTATATTAATTAGGTATAAAGAATTTGAATAAACCACATAATATTCGGAACGAACTTATTAAAATACGTATATACTCAATTACATTCTACACAATAATTACGTAACAGCATTTAAACGTGACAAAATTATACATTACATACACGCGTGACCTTTTCCGTCCAACTTAAAAAATAACTTAAGATATGTCAATCCTCTACATCTGAGTTTAAAAAATAGAAACGTCAAGCTTATACCAATAATCCTGTAAGATATGACCACTTCTTACTCTCATATGGACAAATTACTTATAGACAAGGTTGGCAAAGAAATAGAAACTTTTAACTGGGGTTATAGAGTTGAGGTTTGGTTGAATGAGAAGGTTGTATTGAGAGAATAGTAAAAAGGAAGGAATATTCGAAAAGTACAATAAATTGAGTGTCGCTGGTGGTTTTTATCTTCGTTCCGAGAAGTGGTCGCAGGGGCTGCGCGGGCGCATACCGGCTTCGCTATCCGATTAAGGCGACGTTTGCCATTCGATATAGGACTGTATTTGTTTATCGGGATATATGACGTATCGATTACAAAGACGGAATTTCTTGGAATTAATAAAAAAGTCAAATTGGGATGCCGAAAAGGATGAATCAGTTGATCAGATGATGATACGTGATATTGCATTATTAAACTAGCTATTACCCTTGTTTCTAGATTAGTTATTATACCCTGACTTATAAAATACTACTTTTTGATCCCCTCAGTAGAATAAGCCTACTTTTACCCCCCTATGTTTTATATTTAATGTGTGACAATCTAAAGGAATAATTAAAAATACGTTTGATTATTTTTTTATGTTTATTTTAATTTCACTAATTCTAGTACCAATGGATTGTAAAAAGCTATTATAATCTTGTGCTCTTTTAAATCTTAAAAATGCATATCTTTGTAGTCTTACGTTCAACAATGATATAATGTGAAATCGTTTTCCGTCCAAACCGTCATACATAACAAACGGTGTCTTTTAAGGATACATATTAGTCACCGAGACTGCTGTTTTGTGCAGTTGAAGAGGGTTCATATAATATTAATAGTGTTAAAAACAGAAAATTTTTATCTCCCCTTGCGGTGCGGGAATCGAACCCACGACCTTCACGTAGCGCGCGTGCTGCTCTTACCAAAACGCACCGCAAGGGGAAATACAATTTTTCTGTTTCTAATATTTAAAGTTCGCTAGTACGGCGTTTAGTACTATAAAAATAATAAAATCGGATATTAATAGTGGTTTGAAATATATCTTTTAAAGTCAAAGTTAAATACTTATTTATTCGAGTAGGTTACATATGACACTTTAATTGTCATTGAATACAATGCAAAGGGGTTCTACTGCCATTTCGGAACCTATATCTACCGAGAAGACACCGGTAAGAAACTCAGTAGTTTAGTTTCAGTAGCAGAACCTAACTTATTGCTGTATGTAGCTCACTTTAGACCAAGTCAGGTAGTTATGTTTTGCTAAGTGATAAAATAATGAAATACTATTAAGTAAGTATTTATTTTCAAGAGGTAAAGTGGAGCAAAGATTTTAGTTCTTGATGTAGACTTTGCCTTAACAGCAACATTTGCTGACTACATATTGTAAATGTAACATTATTCCTTTGTAATAACAAAAGTATTAAGCAAGTTGTATGGGACCTATTTACTTTTTTGCTGAGTGGTTATTATAACTATACGAATCAAAATGCTCTTCAAATTGGGATGTTTTTTTTTTATATTGCACTTCAAGATTGTCCTCATCCCACCTGATGTTAAGTGGAAATGAGGTCCTAGCTTAAGGGTGACAATTACAGCATAGTAAATCTGTTACTGGACTTGTAGCCCTTACCTTGAAGGATTGACCCCTGCAACTAATGTAGCACGCCCCAGGAGCTCTGGAAACCTTACTCACACGCAGGAACACAACAACACCGATGTGATTGTTATTTGGCTGCGGTCTTCTGTAAGCTGGAGGTATTTCACCAGGATGTATTTAATATGAGGGATTTCTAAACGAAAATGGGATAACATGACATATTCGATATCTCAATGTTAATGGCTAAAGAACTTGCCAATATACATAGAAACATTCTGACAGATGTTTGTCACACGAATGTTTTGGTGAGATTCGACCTCTGGCTCAATGAACATGGTCACAACTGAATACGCCATACAGTCAGATGCTTTGAATTCGGTTTAAGGTTTGGTAAGAAAAATCAAATAATGACATTATGACTTGATTCAATCATAAGATGAGGAATCTAGGACACTATTATCGAACACAACATTAAGCATGAAGTATGTACCTACCTAGTAGACATGGGATTTAAACATACGCTTAAAGACCCGATGTTTTAATTGTCATAAAAGAATTAACTGTTTATGAATTATCAGACCTTTTATGATTAAGGGTAGCGTATGAAATCTATTAACCAACATTTCTCTCCAATCTTCCACTCCACACCAACTAAACAAATGTGTTTGCGGTCACAGTTTTCACGCACAGTTAAGTTAAAAAAAATGCTCCTAACTCTTAACCGCAAGATGCGCGCGCGCAGGTTGATCGTCGATTGTATTGCGCGGTCGCATTCACATCATTGCGGTCTTCGCTGATGACTGAACGTTTTGCATTAAGCGAGAAATTTGCAGAAAATAATTAATTATTGATCACTGAACAATCTCACTCAACTACTGATTTAAAAGTGGTAAACAGAATATTCCGGTTTCGGCACCAGGCTATGATCTCAATTTCTTGGGTTCGATTCCGGGGTCGATCAGGGTAATGTGGAAAATATTAGGTATTGTTTGATTATAAATGTTGCACCAGACCATCATACAAATAAACTGGTTTCAATGCAAGTTTTTCTGTTGTACTATGAGTACCACACGACAGGTATTGTCAAAAAGTTCGTTTCCCAAATTGACCTGACCGGCAATCGAACCAGATCCAACCTTAGGCACTGCGCCATCGTCGTTCGTCCTGATCATCCTCCGTTGAGGACAGGCTCTCCATTCACGTCATGAAGCTTAGTCTCCGTGTCTTCCTCATCTACCGTTGCCATACACTTTCCGTATATATTAGCTAAAGGGGCGTCTAACGTTACATAGTTTTAAAGATCTGAGCATACATTGGGACAGATAATAGCAAGCGACTTTGACTTATACTATGCAGATATGTTGTCTTTAATTAGTATTTTACTCACGCCAATTCGAAAAAAGCACCTACGGAGCCCATTCAACGTCATAACCAAAATAGTCCATTACATCTGTTCAGAATAAGATATCAATATCGATTAATTACCGCAACTGATATAGTATTCAGCTCGTTTTTGATTCGATTTATGCGGAAAACGATTGCCGCACCGAATCCTTAATGGATATGCATTCCGTCTCATTCGAAGATTCCGTTTTAAACACTCGTAAATTATACAGCGAATGGGTTTCAGCGATAGAATAGTAACGAGAAGTATTCACTTCTGTTATTTCTGAAAGGTTCTTCCTATGAGTACAGTTAGGTATATCGAGAGATTAATCCACGAAAACTCGCGCTACTTTTGATTTTGAGCCGCGTGAGGGGTAAGCGTGAGTTCTTGGCATAAGTACTTCAGTTACCCTGTGTTGTTCTGTCAAATTATCTAGTGTGTGTATACAATCATTGCTAATTAATATATGATATGGGGGACAGTTTAGGTTTGTCTTTGTGGATTGAACTATCACAATTATAAAGCAAATCGCGGTTAACAGTTGTACTTCCATATCAGTCTTTATGCCTACGACATATGGTCTAAATGCAACATCATCATTGCATAGTTTCCAAATCTATTTATTTTTTCAAGTTTTTAAATTTGTGGGAGAAGTTTTACCTTTTTAATAGTAGTAGGATATATGCATATACAAATGAGCCTAGTCGCAAGTACCTAACTAATTATAGTTTGTAAAACAACTTGACCTTACTCCCGAGTTGAACAGTCAAGGAAAACAATGTAAATGTCGAAAAGAAAGTTCATTCCCTTCGGCGCTCCAAAGTCACCTCAGCTCGTCAAAGGCAGATAACTTAACATATTCAAAACACAATTAGTCACAACTTCTTTGCATACTTGAGCATTGTCTCTGGGTGTTATGAAACGTTCGATTCGTCCCAGCTGTCTGCATCCCTAAGACAAATATTTGAAATTATCATTTGACCAGATTTTGGCCTTTTAACTAAGGTATACTTAGACGACTTTGGTACGGTGAATATTACATCAAAGTAAATATTTGCAGTTGGATTTTAATTCTTATGCCTGAGACATAATGCGGTACAAAGTCTATACATAGTGTGTAGTCTAATCTTTGAGCGTACAAGTATTTTCTTTTTAACAAAATATTAGTGCCTTTTGGTTTATAAAACTAGATTTTTACTCCACCTTACAGAAGACCGCAGCCAAATAACAATCACTTCTGTGTTGTTGTGTTCCTGCGTGTGAGTAAGGTTTCCAGAGCTCCTGGGGGGTGCTACATTAGTAGCAGGGGTAGCCTTTATGCAGTTCTATATTCTAGATTTTTTTTCATACTTTTTGAACTTATGGTTCAAAAGTTAGAGGGGGGGGGGGGACACAATTTTATTTTCTTTTGGAGCGATTATTTTCCAAAATATTAAAATTATCAAAAAATTATCTAAGTAAACCCCTGTTCATTTTTAAATACCTATCCAACGATATATCACATATTGGGATTGAAATTAAAAAAAATCACTCCCCAATTTACGTGTAGGAGGGGTACCCTAAAAAAACTTTTTTTTTATTTTTTTTTTTGCACTTTGTTGACGTGATTAATATACATATTTGTACCAAATTTCAGCTTTCTAGTGCAAACGGTTTCTGAGATTATCCTCGGATAGACAGACAGACAGACATGGCGAACTATAAGGGTTCCTAGTTGACTACGGAACCCTAAAAAAACTGGGAATTGTATGCAGGTCCACTAGAAACCAACGTGGTACAAAAATCTTCATCGAAGCGTTTATACAAGCCATGCTCATAGATTTGATTTCAAAATGAATCTTTTCGTTCGCAATATAATTTCAGCGATTCATGTGTAAGCAGATAAATATAATTCTGTTATTCAAACGAGATGCATGGACGACGGCCAAGCGAACGATTTTAAACCATATTTTTATCGGACCGACTCGATTCGGCATCGATGAAGTATTTACGTTTGTTTTTACAGCTTATCTTATTTATTTTTCGTCATAAATAAAACACTTCATCTTTCCATTCATTATTCGGATCTGATGAAACGAGGCTTTTTATGATTATTGTGATGTTTCGGATTTGTTTGACGTAGATGAAATGTTTTTTTATTTTAACAAGGCTGCTGAATCGTGTCAAGTTGGTGCTTTTGTATTTTGCGTTATTATCACGTATATTTTTCCATTAAAGTGTAAAAAAGTTTGGATTTTTACAAATATTCCTGATCATAAAGTAATATTGCAGATTATGGTGAGTTCTGGCGGGGAAAACAATATGATATAAAAATGCATTATAACACTTATTTACTGCTTTGCGTAATAATTAAATTAAAAATAATATTTATTTTAAATCAATCAAAAATCAAATATAAAAAAGTTACATTAAGGATCTTATCATAAATAATAAATAAATAAATGCGCTAGACAATCACACCAATCACCTGGTCTCAAACTAAGGTTTTCCCTTGTACTATGAGAACTAGACGATGGATTCTAACTGGGGGCGTCATACCAGCACACCCAGACCCAAGTCAATTTTGAAAAGTTATTTCCAGATTGACCTGACCGGAAATCGAACCCACTATGAAGGTCCCGACCTTTCGTGCTTCGGTCGCCTACCTCAGCAACTGCGCCACCGAGGTTGTCTAGAGGATATTTTTTGTAAAAGGAAAGCTAGTGAAGTTAGGTTTACTAAATTTATTGATAAACTAGTGACCCGATGTGGCTTTGCACGGATACAGTCCTTATAAATTTTAAACTTATTTTTTAAAATTTTGACCTGACACCGTAGAAAAAAATTAATTATCTATATTCTATCTCAAATTGTGCGCGTACATACATATTAGATAAAGGTTTGACATTTCAGTGTCACATCAAAACAGTCAGGGACCGAGCGGCGTTCGCTCTAGGCAGACTACACTGCCTCTTAAACAAGAAAAGTAAATTGTCCCTTAGAAATAAGGTGAGAATTTACGTAACTTGTATCCGCCCGATTATGTCGTACGCTAGCGTCGTGTTCGCGCACGCGGCTCGTACGCACATAAAGCGATTGCAAACAGTACAGAATAAGTTTATTCGCAAAGCCACAGGTGCCCCGTGGTACCTGCGGAACGTCAATTTACACATTGACTTGGGACTGCCAACTATAGCGCAGTACTTCAAGCAATGTAGCACGCGTTATTTCGACTCTGCTACGCATCACCCGAATCCTCTTGTGGTTTTGGCTAGCAATTACTTCCCTTTCGTAGTCCCCCGTAGGAAACGTCGACCTAGGCATGTACCCCTAGACCCCGACGACCCAATCACTGTCGCCATGACAACGGCCGAACAACTCGCGTCACAATCTAACACAACACGCCGTCCGCTTTTCCGCCCCCGCCGGCGGGGGCCAGCGCCGCGCCCTCCCTTAGCAGTAGGGTCCTTCTCACGCTACCGGCACGTGCCGGGTCGTTTTTCTCCCCAAACGTACATTAGGGTACAAAGTCCCAGTAACAGCCCGAGCCGAGGTTCGAGCCCCGCTAGGGGGCGCCCTCCGGTCGTTACTTAAATTAAAGGGGTGAGAGCCATCTGCGCTCCCCCGACAGCTCGGTAAAGATGATAAGGCTTCGCAGCCATCATCGAAAGTCAGGTAGGAAAGAAAACATACATATCGGCGATTCATTTCATTTTTATTTATAAAGATAAAGATTTTAAAAATGCCAAGCATGTAAAGTCAAAGTCAAAGTCAATATATTTTTTTTATTCACATAGATTACATTAGTAATACTTATGAATAGTCTCTATATAAAGCAAATGAAGCTACCTTAAGATACCATGACCGTTGTTGTAAGGTAATCGTAATTAGGCTAACCTAACCCTACCCTACAACAGTGGTCATGGTAACATACTGTTCATTCTTTCCTTGGTAAACTCTCCTCATAGAAACCCTAGTCTATTACCATTCAAACAAAATGTCTTGCGAATTCCGTAGCAGTTTGAACAATGCGTGACGTACAGTCATCCATCACGCCGCCGATCAAATATTGCAGACGCGTACCGGCACTGTTTTCATTCACAGTAAAACTTTATTTATGTTTTCTAGCTTTTACGACCAGGCCGCGTCGACTACTTAATACCTTAACGCCTTCGTTTACCAACTTAATTTTACCATCCCGAAAATGTACAACACGAAATTCGGCTCACTCTTAATATGAACACGGTCGAAAGTGGTACAGTTTAGCTTGATCTGGTTACTTTGTGGCTGTATTAGGCGTGTATTCTGGACACGGAATAAAGGAAGTAAAATAACTAAAACTAGCAGGCCAGAATATAAAATCGGACAATAAAATTGTAGGTGAAACTTATTTGGAGCCTGTTTTTATTTTTGTCGCTTGATTGGTAGTCAGTTCGGATTTATTAGCTATTAAATGGGCGGATGGTTTTATCATTTTATTATCTGTCTGGTGAAAGACGGGAATTGCATCATTCAATATTTTGATGGTTAATGTAGATAGATAGAAACGCCAGATTCAACTGGTCATTGAACTGAAAAATAAACAGAACAGTGTAAGCAGGAACAATTACATTTTTCTTCAGAATTGACATCGACATGACTGTACGAGTATACCTAGTAAGCGCCATACTTAAAATTTTTCGCGTGCGACGACAAAAGTTTCGATACTATTGATTGGCTGATAGCACACCGTACTTTTATGTTCAACCAATCAGCAGCTGACGCACTGAATTTTATCGATTTTGATGTTTGATAAGAGCGCGATAAAATTTACTCGCGGGGCGCATCCTAAGTGGCATGGACAGTTGTCAGTCAACTCACAGTTATTGGAACAAGATTATTAACAGTACATGACTTGGAGCTGATCTGATACAGACAAGAGCTGGGAGGTGGACAAAGGAACTCAGCTTTAAAGTGGCACAACCCCTTTGAGTTTCGGCTCGCTTGATTTGAATTGATAAGTTCTTGGATAATTTTGAACTGTTTACTTCGTATCATTAAGAACTGACAATTAAAGTACAATACAAAGTGCTTTTTCCTCACAAAAACGATTGCAACGATGGAGGCATTTCTTTTTGAAGATGGATACAGACCGTAGACCAAGAGAGATTCGCGTGGACATTTCGTCTCCAACTCTAGCATTTCCTACCTCGGTCCGCCTAATAATGACTTATTTATTGTATGTCACATACTGGTTTTCCCACAACATACAGCATACGTAGATAGAGAATAGAAGCATATGGTGCGTTTAGTACCGTCTCCAGACCTATTCCGTACATTCCGGACGCACGTCCTCTTGTGCCGCTAGCGTCCAGGCACAATGTAGTCAATTAAAAGTAAAACACTTTCCCAACTTTGGGTATGATACCACAAAGAACCAGTTACTCCGTAGACGCTGCTCATTGCGTTTCCTTCTTTCATGCGTTCTCGTCTCGTGGTCGTTTCATAGAGAAAGAACAACGATGTCTGTGGCTAGTTAACCGCAAAACTGTAAGATTAATCAGCATTGTCTAGTTAAATAGTGAGCTCGCTTTTTGCATGAAATGAAAGGAGAAATATCATTGGGATCATCATTACTGCCCATACTGGGATCATAATGATGCCCGGATCATTGATAATTAGATTTCTACATATTTAAGTACTGGTGATGCAGACCATATATGGCGTTGGCAATGGGACTTATTGATAGATCCTCAACCTAGGCTGGTTGAGGATCTGTCTATTTATAAAACGTCGGTAACGCATTCCAATTCGGTTACGTATTTTTATCTCTTTCTTGACATAAGCGATTGGAGAAGAACGAAATATAGACTTTCCGAATCGCAATCGTTTCTGACCTTTTGGAATCAGCCCAGACAGAAATCTGGTGAAGTTCCTACATATCCAAATTATAATGCAACTTTATAACTAGAGGTTCAGTAATAAAGTTATGAACTTAATGTTAAACACTCAATGAGAGTTACTTTTGGCCGCACTTATCAATCCCTGATAATTCCAGGTTGTATTTGATGTGTGTGAACGCTTATACTTAATCAAGAGTACATCAAGGGTATACTAAGCCCTTAACACATGAAGCTCGATAAACCCAACTGTCCATAAAGGCCAACTTTACTGCAATCCTTCCTACATTGTGATCCAGTCTCATTGTAATTTATGGATGTCCTCGCGCGCCGCTCCTCGAATGCTAAGTCCACGATGAAAGGATTAGCCGCTAGTACCTCACCGCCATATTTAAGTACGAAGGGAGGCGATTTATGTCATACTTAAGGCTCGTTCAAGTATAGGGGGCGTTGGCCTGGATACTTGGAAGATTGTTCGGCTGAACACTTAGTTGTAACATCCTATTCTAAGCAAAAGCTGCTGCCTTCTAGTAGCAAGTCAATTCTTTACCCTTTTTAAGTCCCGCATAAAAGATGCCTTGCTTTTTGACCTGGCTTTACTTGTTCTTTTTAAGAACTACCAGTTTGTTATGTAGAAGAGAGGCTTTATAATTTAGTACCTGCTTTTTTAAATGTATTTTTGGATTTATTTAACTTTTTATTTTATCTCTAAGCTCATCTTTGCATCTTTGCTTCAAGTTAGCCAATGTTAAGTTCTTATTTGCGTTACTTAAATTACGAACAACAACAACAAATTGTTTGATTAACCACTGTGTCAGCGATTTTAAGCACAATATCAGAGAAAGTGAAATCACACAGGTTTCATCATCATCATCACCATCTTTTAGTGGTGGAGTAATCAGACCCTTTTTATAATAACCCATAAAAGCAGTCGATTGCCAATATAAAAATATTAAAAGTACTAGAATATATATTATGAGTATGTTCTAAATTAAACCGAATGGACCGAACAATGTATTTTGCTCGAAGCAGCCTTCCTCTCGTGTCGCAATAGTTTGTACTGCAACAAACAATCTAATGGCATACAACATACACTTACGTATAATTCACAACAGGAAAAGCAATGCAGCTAGCTGCATTCAAACGCACGCGAATCTCTTTATCTTAGGATTAACATACGTCATCTTAGAAATCTTAATGCAAGGGATTTTAAGGATGTAATGGAATCAATATTTGTGAGTAAAGAAATCTCCTTTTATCATTATTTTCACAACAGCACAGTATATTGCCTCCTCCCATCATATGATGACAAGACAACGGATTTGATTCCGATATATTTTGTCAGTTAGCATCGCCATACTGGCCCGCAAGATGTTTTTTGACGCTCCTTTTGAAGGAAAATCCATGTCGAACAAAGTTAGGACCCTTAGGACATTAGACTTGGTGCTACAAGGAAGTGGTTTTGGCTGCTATGCTATAAAATATACTGAAGAGATTGTTGAACAAAAAATACAAACAATGATGAACTCATTTGGTGATATGCTCCTACGCATACTTTTATTTTGTCATACTAGGTATAGGCCCGAGAATTTCATACTCGGCTTCATCTTGGCTTGTCTACATGTGTTAATTAGTTTCAGTTAATAAAAATCAGATTTATGAAAAGGACAAGGACAAACTTTCCTTGAATATATATTATTAATAATAATATTTTATGTTCAAGGAAATGTGCCGTAGTAACAACTCTTGTCAATTAAAAATAGTAAAAGAAGTTGCACTGGGTTGCAATTATCTTAGAAAATCAATCTCTCCTCTGCCATTAACAGTCCGAAGGATGTCAATATGGTGAGTGTGATCTGTCTTGATGACTGACGGATATCCAACTCAAGGCCACGGTCTTACCCAATCGCCGCGATGACCACAACAATACTTCACGTTAACACATAAATATTGCAGCAGTATGGAAGTCAAAAATAAACGTCCAAAACGAATGATTAACGCGCGGGTTGCAGATTGTAATAGTCGATACTTGTTGTTATGTAGGTTACATAGTAACAGGGGGCCTACTCCCATTAACGAAATATGTCGGATCCGACAACGAATGGCAATTTTTAATCCTCATAATCATAAAGAAATCACTTCGAATGCAAATTAAGCGTTTTCAAAAAACAAAATACTATTTATGCAAATCAAAAACCACGTCTTCATTCCCAAACTTTTGAATAATCTTCAAAAACGAAACCTTTCATTTGTTCGTTTCGTTTTTGAGAGTACCCCCCCAGTTTCGGATCGTTTTCGTACCATCAAGACATTTACATATCAACGCGATCATCTTTTTACACCTGGCAAGAAAAAAAATATTTAAAAACTTTATGGCATAAAAAAATACAACCAGTGGACTTAATGTTAGGGGCTTCTCTACCAGTCAATCCTTGGGTCATGCAGAGAGTTTTGTGCCATTAATAGAAAATGCCAGAATTAAAAAAATAAACTAGTAAATTAAATATCGGTCTCAGCGTAGAGTTCAACAAATAAGCACTTTATAAGTAGAGTAGAAGCAATATTAGTAGACGACGAATTATGGTTGACGTTTTTTTATTATATCTAAACACCAATACAAAATAAATGTACACGAAAATGTTCCTCCAGCTACTACTGACTCAATTCAAGTCTTCCGAGACGACAGTTTCCTTATTCCCCTTTTCCTTTCTCGTTAATCTATACTATTTTTTTATATATTGCACTTCAAGATTGACCTCATTCCACCTGATGCTAAGTGGTAATGAGGTCCTAGCTTGAGTACAGCATAATAAATCTGTTACTGGACTTGTCGCCCTTACCTTGAAGGATTGACCCCTGCTACTAATGTAGCACCCTCCAGGAGCTCTAGAAACCTTACTCACACGCAGGAACACAACAACACAGAAGTGATTGTTATTTGGCGGTGGTCTTTTGTAAGGTGGAGGTATTTCACGGTCGGGCTACTCCAGTTCGAGCGATAAATCGCTATGCCGTACCTCTAAAACCACTTTATCTCCATTTTCTTTATATAAAACCTCCCGATTGGACCTCACCGCTTTTATGGTGTGGGAAACTCGGCTAAGCCATAACCACCTTAGCACCACAGGCAACCAGACCGGGAAAAAAGCTAAAGGCTTCTTCCTTCATGCGAAGCTCTGTCAGAAGAGACAATGATTTCCCTCGCTACTCGTCGAAACGCAATCTGAATATCGTAACCAATGAAACGATGTAATCTTTGCCTACCCCTCGGGGACAGATGCATGTCTGTATGTAATCTATATTACTTCAGACTGGTTCATATAACTTTGTCATTAATTTATGCTTCTACAATAAATTGCCCATTTATATATTGTTATGTAGAGTGTTTACTTCAGCTACCAAAAAGCAAGGCGTACCGGTGCATCCAAGTGCGTTATTCCGGTAGCTGTCTAAAGCTTCCAGACTGGCATATTTCAGTCTGCGGCATCCACCCGTGCTAATAATTAACCTACGGCACCAAATCGCTCTCTAATCAAGCAATTCGCGTTCCGGACACACGGCTCAAAGTAGAGGCCATACCTAATCATGTGTGAGCTATTGTCAGCTGACTTATTCGTAATGTGGCAGCGATGAGTCCGTGAGCGGGGGCCCTAATGCCTGATTAACACAAAGTTTGGTCATCGTGTGTGACGAGCATAATATCCGATCGACTTTGGCGCGCCATTGGATTTCATTTGTAATTTTCGCGCATTGGATTTTTAATTGATGTACTCCGTGGTTTTGTTTCGTAATCGTGTTTTTTGGTGTCTGCGCTCCTGGTATTTTTGGTGTTGATGGCTTGCAGTTGCAATTTAAGTCCAGTCAAGTGCGAGTCGGAATCAATTCCATAAAGGAATAAGCAGTTTTGATAAATCTTGATTCTTATTTTGCATATTGATTTAAACCAAAACGTTAATAGCTCATTTAGTAAATACAATATTACTACTATTTTTTTGCTAATCTGAAGATATTTTTTCCGGCAAAAGAAAATGTAATCGTATGTTTGCAAGCTACTTTTATTAAAATACGAGTATTCGTATTGTATGAAAGAGGCCATTCTCAGAGAGCTTCAAAGACAATTCTGACCACTCATCATCAGGTGGGATGAGGTCAATCTTGAAGTGTTTTATAAAAAAAAAAACAAATATCGAACCTTAAAAAATCGTCAAGGTATTCCTGACGCTGTATCTGAAAGTTCATATTTATCCGAAACTAAGACGTTACATATCTCAAAAAGTAAAAAAAAACTAGATAAGACTAGTTCTTTTTTTAAAAATAGTTTCCTCTGTAAAGCTTTCCTCTAACAATTTCGTAATACTTTCCTACCATCCTACACACCAGAGAAAGTCCCGTTCATTAACAGAAAAGACCGTAAGATCTAATCAGGGATATGAATAAACCCAAAGCTATACAGGGTCAATAAAAACGCCACATATACCAGTTCATTCGATTCCTCGAACGCGACGCAACAATCCCGGCCCAAAAACAATTAAATCGTTATTAAAAGCCGTATTAAGAGGGCCGGCATGCGCAAGCGCTCCACGGCACTCATATTTGAGGGATAGTGTTGTACCAGCTTTTATCGATAAAAAATAATCTCAATATTAATTGGTATAAATCACTAAATTTGTTCCTAACACCCAGATACGTATTTTTTGTGCAAATTGTATTAAAGTGAAAAGAAGGTTTCAATGAAAAAAATAGACCAAGCACAAGAAAAAGTTAATTGAGAATGTACATGCTAGAGATATCTAAAATACTGAACATAAACATTTATATCGTTGTTGTTATTTTTAGTATTTCTATTTTCGAGGCTTAGGGTAGGTTTAGGCTAATTTTATGTTGATTAATTTTGCAGTTAAGCGAGTGTAAGAGTGTTTACTCAGCATAAAATCTAGTATAAAAGTAAGCCTTTCGAATACCGAATTTCTGGTAGAAATCTGAACTATTTAGTCGATGTGTGATAAATACTTACCTCCAATTACTTATAGCATGCACTTAACTACTTAATTTAATTTAATGTGATGTGTTTTAATGTTAATTCAATATCTGATAATGAAAATTATAAATTGTGGGTAAAACTGACATTATAGATAGATAGACACTTTATTGCACAGAAAATTTTACAGAAATTGATTTTATTATTTTTATAGTACTATACACCGTACTAGCGAACTTTAAATATTAGAAACAGAAAAACTTTATCTTCCCGCACCGCAAGGGGAGATAAAGTTTTTCTGTTTCTAATATTTACAGAAATTGGTTTTACAGACATAATCAAGTACAATTTAGGCGGTCTTATTGCTAAAAAGCAATCTCTTCCAGACAACCTTTAGGTAGAGGATATTGTAGATATTCTTGAAATAAAGTCTAAACTAGGTTAAAAATTCAAAACAGTTTGCCTTGTTGGTGGTTAATAAGACAAATATCAACCATACCGAACAATATGAACCTCAATAAAAGCAGTTAACCTGGTCTTTAAGAAGGCAACATGTGGACGTTGCTTTGCATCCCCCACAAAGCCCGTAAAAACCTAATAGTGTTTATTGTACTTGCGATTAAATCAGCTTTATGACGTTTCAGTTTCCAATGTTATGATCCAACGTACCACCGTAGAACAATAAACCGCGTATAAAACAATTATACCACAGTTTAATTTTCATCAGAGAACGCTCAAAATCAATACCACAAAAGCTGTGAGGTAATAAAAAACAAGAACACTCGATTTATCGTGTCCATTCAAAATTCGCGGTACAATATTTGAATGGCCGATTAAAAGCGAAATTCGAAACGCCCGCCAATTTTGCATACACAAACATCGTAAATCTCATTCAATGAAAATGAGTATCGATATGTCGATATCGAGTTTTACGATCGATTTATTACGCGACTATGAGTTGGCCTTATTAAGGGGACAATGCTTAAAGCGGCCAAACAATCACATCTTCATTAATTACGGAAGGAATTTTTCCAATGGTTGTCCTGAGTTGTGTGGTACAAGATAAAAACTTTTGATACAGTCTAAAGTAGGTCTAACTATCTACTTCGGAATTTGTACCACCTTTAAGTCAATGACATAAGAACAGTTATCAAGCAGCTGCTGCCGTCATATTTTTGCTGAAATATGAATGTTCTTCTAAGTTAAATTTGACGTGATTAAATAGATGAATACAATGGAGATGATAACTCGATGATTATAATTAGTCTGTCATTTAAATTTACAAAATAAAATGCAAATGTATTTGTTTCTTCAATTACTAAATAAAATTTGACGATGACAAAGCATGATAAAGCACAACAAAGTTCCACTGAGTAGAGTGGTTACGTCACTAAATTAAAAATGTAACAAAAAACAAAGAAGTGACGTCGTGCTATATTTTAATGCAATGTATGTTTGTTAATTTTTGTTTACACGATTATAGAATAAATATGTGGCTAATAGTTTGTTATCTCACTGATGGACTATGCAGACATCTACTATATTTGGAATTTCAATGTCAATTTCTTACTAAAAAGCTTCACAGTAAAAAAATCCTAAACCAGCACATTGTCCAATCACTTTTTTATTCTTATCCACTTTAATTTTAAGAATACTAGGAACTTTTTCAAAAACACAAGTACGAACGCGCTTAAATAAACTTTTTGTATTACGCATGCCATTTCGTAGTATATTTTACAATAAAAAATCCAATGGTTAGAAATAAGGTGATCATTACAGTTTAATTTGAACAACCATTTTGACGATTACCCGCAACAGTCTACCACAAACACCACGCAACATCGCTAATAGCGTCCGTTCTGCCCGCAACAATTTGTCGCTGCGCTTTTTGTCGCGCGACAAGTCGACAAAAAGTGTCGCTGCCGCAAACGTCCCGGTTACAGAGTAATTAGCATCATTTCCCATGTCTACGTCATGTTTATGGTGATTGGGGCTTGGGAAATGAGATATGACGAAAAAGCAGAATTTGTTTCTTTTTTGTCGTTGATGATTTGGTCTTATTTTATAGCAAAATGAGGTCCAGAAATGATATGAATGAACTAAATAACTCTATTTTGATAGGAAAATTATTAAGGATAATTCACCATAGCTTGCTAAACTAAAAAATAAGACAATCTATTTATTGTGTGTTTTCATGACAATCCACTTATGCACTTGATTATTGTTTCAAAAACTGCACTTTGTGTATAATAATATCAACTTCTTTAATGCTAATAGTATTTACATTTGGAAAACCATTGCCATTAGCGACATTTATTACCCGTATATAGCATATTGACTATATCTTAAATATCAAACCACTTTTCTAGCAAAAGATAAGTAATCATACAAAGAGCAACTAACTAGTACCAATAATACAAAATTGCACACTATAAAAAACGCAAGAGTTAGTTCGCTTTGATAAAAACCACCTGTCTTCACTTCATTATGCATATGGCATTTTAAAAAGGCTAATAATATGAAGATTAGACAAAATTGAAAAGATATCAATGACACAGTATTTTATAACGTATGCAACTTTATTATCGGTTGTATATCTAATTTTATGCTAATTAACAGAGTTTTCAATTTGTTTGAAAATATTTATTCATTTAGTTCTTCTATCGCTTTTTATAGCTGAATCGTAAAATTGACATGATAAATTAAATAATAGAGATAATAAAAGTTCAACTTTATAATGATACAAAATTTTTGTTCTAAAAATATAAAAACACCAATTACATGTCATGACAATCTTTTAAATATGCAATGAAAAAAATATAAGACTCGTCATAAGTAAAACAGGTAAAGCAAGCCAAAAATAAGGGTATATTAAATTCCAGTACAATAAGTAAAAACACTCCTTGCGATTTTTAAACTATGAACAAAATTCTCAAGCTCCATACATCGATTGCTTGAGACAAATGGCCCCTTAAACCGTTACAGGAGAAACAATAAAAAACAATTTGCACCGTACCGCAAACGCGTGTGCCACTCAGTGCCAACAAAATGAATAATATCTTCCCAGCCCTAATATTAGTACTACAGAAAACCGACGCGAAAAGCGAACGTAATCGTTTCACTCACTCTTAAAATAAAGACATAATAGAGGCGATTGAAGTAACTACGGACAGACACGCAAACACAAACACCATTAAACCTTCTACTTTACACGAACAAAAACACGATTTAATTTTACATTCGAATGCCGCTACCGAATTGAGGAAATATAATTAAGTGCAATTAAATTCTTTGTTACAGGTACAAAAACGGAAGAATGAGACTCGCGAATCCCCAGTTTGTGCAACACTTGACAACCAGCGATGCACAAAATCATAAATTATAGTAATTCATAAAGAATGTTGAAGAAAATGGATGAAATACGCCTGGAGTTAACTTGAGAACGTGGTGCTAGAACTGAATGATTTAAAGTGTTGTTTTTGTAGAAAGAAACGTGTGGTGACTATGATTTTGAAGTGTTAGGACTTGAATGATGCCAGATCGGGAGTCTGTTGGAGGTCCTGGGACAGCTGGGAGTGGTTTCTTGCCTCTTCAGTTTCCGTCGGCTTTTGCTGCGTTTCATGCGACGACGCCTCCTGGCGCACCTACAGCAGCAATGCATCACGCGACGCATTACCACCACCATGCGCAGTAAGTGACTTTTTACTTCACTCTTTTTTGTTCGATCAGACGTCTGAAACATTAGCCGTTTTAATTATATCTGTTTCTTTGTTTGCTTCGTTAAAATTAGCAGGATTATACTACTGATATGCTCGTTAGAATGAGGAATTGATTACGTTTTAAAATGAGCACGCAAGTTTTTTATGATCTGATCTTCGTAATCAAATATTGATGGACTCCTAGCAAATACAGTTTTCAAGACGATTATTATCACATGCCCATAAAGTCTATGTTAATCTCGTAAATCATTGCTAACATTTTGATTATGTGCAAATTGGCTGATTTAATGTCTATCTATTAGCACGTTGTTAAATCGCATACTGCAATTTGAGCCTTTATAATTTACTCGACTCAACATAGTAGTCCAACTTAATGGTTCACTCGCTAATTCACATTTATTATCCTTCTCCTTACAGCCTACACCTGTTTGCGTTGCACACTTTCAGTTTTATAGTCCTGTTAGAAGCCAGACCATCGTAGTAAAAATTGTTTGAAGCGTCCTATCTGAAGAATCCATCTACATATGTAATTTTATTATGTTTCGCTTGGATGCTTATGTCCTTTAGAACCTCCTTCGATTCGTGTCAGCCGCTCGTTTGGATCTACTCCGTTTATTGGACTAGTCTAGTCCATAAGCAAAATTGCCTCATTAAGCATTACAAAAATACAAGACCTTTTATTGCATAATTGCATCGGCGATTTTTTCAGAACAACTTTTCAATACTCCAACTTTGTTGTTACCGTTTCAATTAAAAAAAAGCCTGCACTTCTTTAATCGACAATAAAATTCATATTTGCTTCTTGCGCACCTTTGCGGAGATCCCGTTCCATTACGTTTATTACAAATTCAGTATCTTTTTTACTGGATGCTATTTCAGAATTTATATCGGGAGCAGGTAAAATTTTTTAGATTAGATTAGTCGGGGCATTACCGTGGTTTACGGCGGAGGGCTATAAAACCGCGGCCAGGTGAGACAAGGTGTTACTTAATGATAATTTATTGCACAACGACGGACGCGTAAGCCAAACGATTTGACGACAACATTAATCTTCTGTAACTGGACACAATAAAACACTGTCGTAAACTTGAAAAAATGGGATCGATCCGAATCAATGAGTTGCTGACAAACGACGAAGAGGAAATCGTCAAAGGAATTGAGACGTTTACAATGTTAGGACGTTAATAAAAGTAAGACGCGAGGATTTTAACAAATGAGTTGGTCTCACGCTCAAAGGGTGGGTGATGTATGGGCCGGCCGGTGTCGAGTCGGCTCAACGCTTTGATTAATATCTTTAGGTCCCACCTTGGGGTACCCCCATATCTGTTATGCATAAACCTAAATTTAAAATCCTCAAACGTTCCGAATTTAACGTACCAGTAGATGGGACTCGGCAATACCTCTTACCTGTTCGGCAATATTTTACCCTTTAATATTCCAAAACCAAGTATCAATAAAGGTTTTGTTTCGAACACGAAACATCTCGCATATTAATTTCAAGTTCTTAAATCTCTCCGGGAGAAGAATGGACGCCCGCTAACCGAGCTCAATTTATTTAAAAGCTCTACCTGTGCAATAAACTTGTTATTTTCTACGTCTTATTTATAGTGATTGCGTAACTCGTTATGGTGAATGTAAAATTGGGTATAAATTGGTGGTATAAAGACGTTCCCTTTCTCGGAAGCACGGTAATCCTTTATCCGTTGGTTTTCGTCGCCGGATGTTCGGGCTGGCCATTAACGACAGTTTCTTGGTGCCTCATTTAGCTCGGTGCTGCGATAATTGCCCCCACGTGTTTATTTTCGAGCTGTCTAATTATAGTTCGTACAATGGGTTGGACACGATCGGTTATTTTGGCTCCATTCGCTCCGTCAAAGTCAATTTTGTCCGGCCACAAAAGAGGTGTTGCAAGTCAACTGTCGTTTGATTCATTATGACCCTTTTAACAGATTGATCTTATCGCGCTTGTTTTTCTATTCGTTCTGATTTCATCTGATTCATTTTATTTTTCTGATTCATTTTGGAATGGATAGGCATATCTTAAGTAGACGTCCTGATTTTCCTTTTTTTATGTAAGGAATTGTACTTTTACCATCTTTTACTAAAATATTCAACGTTATTAATTGCGAATTTGTTTGCAATACTCCGGGATAATAATTACCTACCTAGTATGCCATATTTCCTAATCTAGTATGCCAGACATCTATGTACCAAATTGAATTCACAAGTGTATGCAAGAAAGAGTAACAAACTATACATACCTCTTTCACTTCTATAAAGTTAGGAAAATTATGATTTGTGTTACATAGCTAACAAAATCTATGTTTTTCTTTTTGCTTGGTTCCATATCATTAAGGTAGTCCTAATCATTTCTACTTAAGACGAGATTTCTTAATATCTTCAAAAACATTATAGATTATTAACACACCCCATGTTCTCACCGTGTTTCTAAGCAAAAACTCAACTTCCTAGTCCTCAAAAGACAAAGTCCTCATTCATTTACCGCGCAACCACAATGGCCTCTAACCATAAAGTGCCATTCTAGAGCCCGCATGCTGCTCTCATTGTCCCACGTCCTGCGTTCACAAATCATCGAGGCAAGAAAAAAAACACTATTATTGGTCCATAGATAAAGACAAAGGCGTTTGATTGGTCGACGTGTGTGGCGTACAACAATTAGGGTGTACTATCGAGTTTTACATCAAAGTTATTGCGTTGGTGTTAGATTTTTATCGAGACATCTAATACTTACATGTCTGTTTTGTGTCTTTATCGTGGTTTATACGAAGTCTCTCGTTTCTTCTCGGCGAGAAGTGCTAGCCGAAGGCGATGTCCATCCCATATTGAGTGTCGGCGGTTGTTAAAACATCAGCGGACGTAAAATTATGGAGTTTCACATCGACGTACCCGAAAGGACGTAAAGTGAACCTGTTGGCACTTTAAAAAGCCGTTTCTATAAGACCTTTTATGTACTAAAGCACTCTAAAGGATATATATACATTTATTTTAAGTCGGTTGCTTCTGTTAAAAGTTATTAATGAGACAGGTGTATGCTATCTGTCTCTCTCATTATCATCAGGGATGAAAAAAAGGTGTCTTGAAATAAATAAGCAATGAATAAATATTAGTATACATCAAACCTACATTGATCTGATTCTGTGGTAAATAGCTAAAGCACTTGTCTTACAGAAATTTGAAATGATAATGTTACCATAACATCCAGACCCGAGACAATACATAAAAGTTAGTTCCATATTGACCCAACAGGGATTGATCTTGGGACTTGGGATAATACTACGCCAAAGTCCGCATCGTTTGCCTTTTGGCTGCATGTCAAGCCCTTGGTTCTGACTGTGATCCCAAAGGTCTGGTTCCCCTTGTAAGGGAAGTAACACGGCAATCGCTCAATTGTAGTACCCACCTCGTCAAATCCGGATTATAGTCGAAGCGGACCTCTGGCGCCATAATGGATGCCCACCCGGCTATCACTAGGAAAAAGAAGAGAAAAGACAAGCATAGATCTATGCAGTAATTTTAGGGAGCTTTTGCCATTATTAACACAAACATTTGTCCGTTGTATTATTCTTGGGAAAGGAAAACAGACCATGTGCAAAGTTAGCAAGTCCATTCATAAATGATTTATTAGTTTGCCTGCTAGCAGAAGTACAGAAAAAAAGTATAAGTCCAAAACGTCAAAAACTAATTACAGCAGTTGAGCAAAATCGAAGGCGAAATTTAACGCGACTTTTATTGTTCAGAACGAGTGAGTAATCATTCCGGCTCCATTTTATGCGGCTTTTGGAAGTAACCATTGTTTGTCGAGACGTGCGATCCAATATCTTTTCAGACGAGTGAAATATGTTCCACTTGATTCAAGTGGGTATTGTTTTGGTTTGAAGTATTTGAACATGGAACTATGTTCCATACACGTCTAACAGAACTAGCTTCTGTTTCTTTTTCACCTTCTTAAATTATCTTAATAAATAGGTAACGATTAATTGTTACATAGTAAATGAATGAATTTCACATAACTTTGAAGAGAAGTAGGGCGTAGTGATTTAACGCGATTATTTTGAGTGATTTAAGACCGCAGCCAAATAATAAACACTTCGGTGTTGTTGTTTTTCTGCGTGTGAGTAAAGTTCAGCAGGGGTCATGCCTTCAAGAGGGAACAAGTTCAGGAACTGCTATTATTATGATGTACCTACTTGTCACCCTTAAGCTAGGACCTCATTACCACTTAACATCAGGTGGGATGAGGTCAATCTTGAAATGCAATTAAAAAAACCTTTGTTGATCTCATCAATACATTTTTATTATTGTTTTAAGTAAAATCTCAAGTTTGTATAAAATAGGTAGAGGTCCACAAAACTATTAACACAGTTTGCCTACGGGATTATTAAACTACTGTGAAATTATTGCATAGAAAGCCAGACTGAGAAGTTGTTAGACAAACATGGTTTATCTATCGTCGCATTTAAATAAAGTAAATAGTGAAACATGTAAGATATGAACAAGAACAAATTGACAGCCAATCAAATGGTCATCACAGGTCACTGGTTACTCATCATCGACATTTACAATCATTGTGATTAAGTAAGCGAAGCACTCACGTGTGATTTATTTATTTATTTATTTCAAGGTACGCAGACAGATTACTGTCAGATACATATCCATATAGTTAACATAACTTATATAGACTAGACAGTAATCCATAAAAAGCATACACAGCATGATTTACACAAAGGTTACTTAACGGTGTGTGTGATCTCGTTAACAGGTTTCAAATTGTGTTCAAAATATTGAAGTTGGAATTGAATCATTGTGAATAAAAAATGTAGTTATCTAGAGTCTAAGAAAAGTAGTTAATTATAAAAGGAAAATAAACCAAAAAAAAAATCATAAGACAAAATCACATTGATCTAACTAGTGTCATAACAGGCCAGGCAAGACATTTTTAACATTTTGTTTGCAGTCACATTAAACTTATTAGGTATTTAAAATGTATAATTACGCTTATTTTCTTTGTATTTAGAATTTATTATACATATTCATTTTAGCATTAGTTGTGCCAAAATTTCCAGCTTCTAGCTTTGAAAATGGCGATATTTGCGTATTAGCTCTCATAATCCCTTTTAAGCTCTTACAACCCTTTTATCACATAAAAGTTAAGGTTATGTCACTCTTCAAACTCTTATTCTGGTCCTGTAGTTCTATCTAGCGTAAAAATTTGTGAGACATACCGAGAGGCAGAGTTTCGCATTTATAAGATAAATAACCTCAACTTTTTCTTCAGCCCTTTAAAGAACCCTCCACGTCCAAAGCTCTCTCGCTTCGATTTTTTCTATTCAAATGTGGGTAATCGGTCAATCGTCCCATGAACGGGTCCGGTCGTAAATCGTGCGGCACATCCTGTCCGTCGGACACAGTATTGTCACAGGTACGCCCGCGGTATAAATAAGCCGCGGAAGAGTGCAACACGCATTCGGTGCAAGTGCACCATTTGGCAGTTATCAGATTTTGAGTATGCAACGTGCATGCATGCAACTTATGCTCGGTTCCAATATTTGAATAACGAATCGTACTAGTTACGGTTAGAAATAATACGAGGCGTAAGCTAAACAGTCCGACGGACGACTGATGACAGCTGTCATGGAAAGTAAATTTGAAATTAGGATTGACGATTCGTAGAAAAACGGATAGTCATCGATACATTACGAATCGTAAATTATTGGAACCGGGGATTATTAGACAAGGGATATATATTTAAGAAACTTGTAGACAATGAAGCAAGCGCTGGAGTCTGCACTTTAGTGCTTAGCCACTCGCCATGTCAGCTATGGCGTACCAGAACAGTGACTTTATGTCTTTATTTATCTACGATGCATCTTTACCCTGGAGTGGGACAGTTATAATGGTAAAGAAATTGGAACTTACACTTGCTAGCTTGACTATTAAAAATAGTACTTATTACTCCCACTTTTTTACAACTAATTTTTTTAAGATATTGTACAAAATTATAATATCCAAAATACTGTTTTCTGTATCAAAATGTTAAATGTAGAAGTTAACTTTTTATTAAGATGCTGCTTTCAAAATATTAATTTAGACTACATTGCAACTGATCCCAAAGGAAGTAGTTTAAGCACTTGTGTATGGAAACTTAAATATTAAACACCCAAATGGTTAGGGGAATCGAACCTAAGACATTTTTTTTGTCCAACAGTTAGGAGCCAGTTAGCATAGCTATTGTTCCATCGATCCAGCCACTTGAAACAAAACTGATAAGTTTTACTAGAATACACTTTAATCTTTTCAAACGAAATAATACTTTACTATTTGAAACAAAAAGTTGGCAATCGCACTACCTCTACGTGTTTTGTTTTCATCAAGCCATAGCACCACAGTATCTATGAGGGAGGTCTACTTCCTGCAAATGTCTTCTAACTGGCAATGATGATTTTTAAACTCAAAACATTTTTTCTATTACGCAAAAACATTTCGGAGCAAAACGACAAATGTGAATATAGGTTAATCACGCGTTACTCGTCAACTCCAGCCGTGGCCCCCCACATAGTGGGCTAAAAATACAACTTACTAATAGCTAATTATCCAGGGTCATTGTAAGCAAATTTGTTTGTCACAAGATTGTAATATTAACTGCGCAGTGCATACGAATTGAGCTTAATTGCTATCGAAATGGTTAACAATGCTGGTCTACTGTGTCATCATGACAAATGACAATGATAAATTATAGAACGGAGTATTCTAATCGATATGGTAGCACATTAGTAATGGCGAATATAAGACCAAGAATAAGAATAAGAATTTATTTATTAGCACATACAATCAGTAAACAATACAGACAAAAAGTGACACGAACAGATAAACGGTAAAGTAAAAGTGAATTAGCAAACAAAGAAAAAAAAGATAAAATACATAGTGATTGCGCGGCTAATAAGGTTCCAGCTTCAGCATAAGCTGCCACGACATTGGATGCCGCAGGAGCGCTGGTATTCTGGCGGAACCTTTAGCTGAGTGGCGCGCTGTCAAAAAAAAAAGAACGAAAGAGAACAGAAGAATAATGACAAAAAGAGAGAAGGAAAGAGAGGAAAAGAACAAAAATATTGAAATATGTTTGATTTTCATAATCACTTATGCCCAGCTCCAATACTTATCGAATACGATCAGTGTTAATTAGGGATAGTGGGTAAAAAATTATACGAGGAGTAAGCTAAAACTGTTCCAGTTAGCTGGAGAAAAACAGATTGACATTTTTGACACATTAGGAAAATCGTAAAATAGTTCCAAAGTTACTTCACGATGTCTGTCAAAAACGTTGCGGTTTCTTTTATTAGCTTGATGGAATTGAAACAAAAACATAAAAAATACATTAGTCGCCGTCAGATATATCGGAGCAGACAAATTGACCAAATACTTCTGAACAGTTAAAATGTCAAAAAGTTCCATACACCACAAGTTACCATTAATATCTGAACATTCATTACTTCCATAATATATGAGCTTCAATATCTGATCTTCAATAGAGAAATTAAACCAACATTTGTTAAAATTCGACTTAATTGTGAGTTCATAGAGCACACAATATTTTTCACTGATTTGTGTCCTAATTTAAAGTTCTTGATCAATCCCTGCATTAGTTTGAATGTGAGAAGGCTCCAAGGAAACAGACTTTCGAATGTGTAATATTAGTAAGGATATTGATCCCAATAAATCGAACCCGGGACCTCGCTAATGAGCCCCCGGACAGCGATATCGCGTCGCTACTGTGCGCACGCGACGTTGCATGCGCAAACGCAACATTTTTTTATGCGCAACTTTTGTTGCGTCGAGATTGGACGGTAACAGCTAATGTCACCATATGTATTTGGTTTATTTAGGGACGGATATATTACTAAAATCAAAAGCAGTTTATATTAATTTTAGTATGCACAGTGGAAAAATATTACTTTCAGAAAAATAAACTTTCTTAAAGATTTTTAATAGAAGTTTTTTCTTTGTACAAGCTATTTTTAAACGCAATTTTACGTTTGGTAATCTTAATTTTTTTGAGACCAGTTCATTGGTGTGAATAACTAGAACATTTACTAATTTACTTTTATTCAGAATGTGAATCGCAATCAATAAGTAAGGGATAAATCGGAAATTCGGGACCAGTCCACAATTTCCTGAAAATAAGACACCGCTAAGTTCGGCCGTTGCTCCGTTTCCAGATTCCATAATAATATTCTTTTTGTTTTAAGGGTCAATCGTAATAAGGGCTTAGGGCTATATTTCTGATCAAATATCGTGAGGAAATCGATAAAGATACCCTGAGGTAAAAAATATACTTATCTTCTTGAAAACGCGATCGTATCCATTTGGGGAGGCTGCCTGTTGCGTGACTTGACAAGTTTATTCGACAAAGTTCAGTTTACGGTTTCAAAGCATTTATTCTAAAATAATTCAGTGATTTGACTACCGAAATTCATGACGTCACTTTTATTCAACTTAGTTCCAAATTTGTACTAAATTATTGATGAATATTGTGGCAATTAGTTGTGTTGTGTTTTATAATAATTTATTATTTATTTATTTAAAAACTTTATTGCACAAATAGGTTTAACAGGTGGACTTAATAGTAGGGGCATTCTCTACCAGTCAACCCTTGGGTCATGCAGATAGTTTGTATATGGGTGCGGTAATAGTGGAGAGAAAAAGATAGAAATCATTTTTTTTAAACATCAATAAATTAAGCATTGAAAATAACATTAGAGTATCTTTTAAATATACAATAATGAAACACATACTATTTAAATTAAATAGACTATACATTTAAAATATGAAGGTATACTTAGATTTATATAATATAAATAATTTATACATAAAAACAAATACATAACTATGAAATCAGAAGATAAATAAATTTAAAGCAAGCGAGGCTGTTTATTAGTTTAAGTCTTAGTAATTTATTTTCACGTTTGATTCGGATTTGATAGGTTAAGTAATGAAAAAATGTGTGCGTTATTTACTTATAAGAACATGCGCTAAAAGAAGCAATTTCATACTTTTAAAGTTGATCTTATAAACATTTCTTTATGTTCAAAAATCATCCACAATTAGTGTAGCATCGTTAACACTTTTTCAAAACTTATAGAAATTCCACCAAAGAAAACAATTTCATTATTTTATAGCCTTATGAACATTTTTCTGAGTTCAAAAAGCAACAACTAATGTCGAGTTAGCGTAACGTCGTTAACACTTTTTTTACGAAAACATCGTTATTATTACATATCGTTGCATTATATAACCTCAAACATACAAAAAAACCTCGAAAACTTCCCGACATTACTCCGTATGTTATTGTTAATACAATGTTTTCTTTCGAATACAAAATATTTTAAACCGAGCAAACTTAACCCTGTAACACAATACGCTATCAAAGCGCGTTCGTTCGGAAACCACGCACCTGTTGACATGTTTACAGAGACAACAACTTTTAAAAGATGAGGGTTAAAGCGTAAGCTGAAGCGGTTAGAGACAACTGACAGCAAAGGAAATTGAATAGAATAGAGCATCATTTATTTAGGACTGAAAAAATATATTTTGATAATTAATAGTGGTGGTAAAAGAGGTAGGGTATAACGTTTTATCGCTCGAACTGTAGCAGCCTGACTGGTGAAATACCTCCACCTTACAGAAGACCGCAGCCAAATAACAATCACTTATGTGTTGTTGTGTTACTGCGTGTGAGGGTTTCCAGAGCTCTTGGGAGGTGCTACATTAGTAGTAGAAGTCAAGCCTTCAAGGTAAGGATGACAAGTCCAGTAACAGATTTATTATCCTGTACTTGTCGCCCTTAAGCTAGAACCTCATTACCACTTAAGATCAGGTGGGATGGGTCAGGGTAGGATCAGGTAAGATTAACTTAACATGATAAAAGGTTCTTAGTAAAGCGTAAGCCAATTAACTTGTATTTGATAATTGATAATTTGTTCGAATTACCAAATTTCATATACATATTTTCCGTAATGTCCGAATCAAAAACCAACTTAAAAGAAAATATACTTTTTATCTCTCGTTGAGGTGTGGGGCATGAGTTGGGAGATGATTTTTTGCTGTTTATTTTTAAATATTTAAAGTTAACTTTTGTACCATGAAGTAGTATAAAAAGTTATAAAAATACCTTCAAAAATTTGTTCATATTTATAAATCGCTCAATTCAGTGACTTGTACCACACTGTATGATAAATGTAAATAAAGACGCTTAAAGGGTTAAATTTGTAGAAGATTCCGTTGATGAGGCGTTTGCATTTACTAAAGGAAATTGCGTGGGAGAAAAAGTTTAGATCAATTAGAGTTTCTTAAATAAATACTACCACATCAGTATTCACATAAAACTGGTTCAAACGTATCAGATAAAATCGGGTCAGAACGCATCAAAATGTTTAGTAGTGGCAAACTAGTTACTGCTTGAATTGGGTTGCATTGCTAATTGGTTTTGCTCGATCGGGCTTGCAAATTTTATCCATATTCACATAACGAAATATTTTTGACGTCACTTCGACGCACTACAATGACAGTATCTGGGATTATTTTCGACCGTTTGACCCCATATGGCCAAATAAAAACGTGAAATACCAAAGTTCTGGGCACCTGTTTATTTTAAAGTTACATTTTGTTCGATAACTGAAAGAGGAAAGGTGTGGTACCTTTCCTCTTTTTGATTTGTATTTGTTTATTTAAAATTAAAACACAAGATTTCCTAGTCTCTTGTCTATTTTTTAAGATGTATTTTATAAACAAATCTTAAAATTTGAAATGGACTCGTAGTTTTACTTTATAATAAATAATAACTGCTTTAAGTTCTTTTCTATAATTTATCTGCAATAAACTACAGAGGCATGTATAATTTTATTACCCTTCATAGCTACTGGGTTCCATTTTAAAATCGAGAATTTTCCTAAAGGTTCAACTTAATGTAATAAAGAAAAAAACCTTTACGTATTACTTATAAAATTTTATTATAATAACTACTGAATTCCATTTGTACAGATAAATGATCACCTTTAATGAGGTTTGTGAGCAATAATCGTCTTATAAAGACAAAAAAATAAAGAGGTAATCCATGAAACAAGTTTTTGGAAATGCGACATCCTTTAAGGATGTATTTTATGAGAAAAGGCTTACCTCTTAGAAAAACTTTTAAATTACCTAGAAGTAAGATGTCAGGAATCCTAGAATAATAGTTTCAAACTAATATGATTTTCAACGGCTTATATGAGAAATCACGTGCAAATATAACACAATAAGCAAATTGTATTACATTTTTCTTAACACAACATTACATACACAAAAGCTTTAAAGACGTAAAAACGAAAAAATGTTAACAAAATTTAAATTGGGAGCCGAACATGTCATGGATTGTACAAAAATAAAATACAATAATTATTGTAGCACTTATCCAGAAGACATTCATGACTATATTTTTGACGTAAAATATAAAGTGCAGTTATGTTCGTGAGATATTTAATAAAAATGTTTCACCTTTTTCATTCTGAATTAAGTAATGAGATGAAGCGATTATACTCGTGGCGAAATAATCGTTGTTATTGTTAAGTCTCAATAATGAGTTTATATTCATACTAGCGACCCGCCCCGGCTTCGCACGGATGTAATGTAAATACTTAGAAATATTGGCTTTTCTATTCTTTATTACACATAAAAACCTTCCTCTGGAATCACTCAATCTATCAAAAAAAAACCGCATCAAAATCCGTTGCGTAGTTTTAAAGATTTAAGCGTACATAGGGATATAGGGACAGAAAAAGCGACTTTGTTTTATACTATGTAGTGATAGGTTGTAACGTTATTAGATTGAATTTACTTTATAACCCAAAAAATATTTGCAAATCTAGACACAAAATTTGCTCCCATGATCGTAGCGTAATGATATATGGCTTTGAGCTTTCCTCGATAAATGGACTATCCAGCAAAAATATTTTATCAATTCCAACCAGTAGTTCGTCTGGAATCACACAATATAATAAACAAAACCGCATCAAAATCCGTTGCGCAATTTCAAAGATCCAAACACATATAGAGACATTCAGAAAAAGCAACTTTGTTTTATACTATGTAGTGATAACAAAAACACCAGACAATCATACAAATGAACTGGACTCAAAACAGGGGTTCCTGTTGTATCACACGACAGGTACTAAAACAAAAGAGGTCGTTTTTCAAATTGACGGGAACAGCAATCCAATCCGGGACTCAACCTCAGCCACTGCGCCATCGAGGTCGTTCTGATCATCCACTGCTGATGATAAGCCTCTAATTGCCACGTCATGGAGCTCGGTTTCCAAGTCTTCCTCTGCTACAGTTGGCAGACACTTTACGTATACTAGCAAAACCGCATCAAAATCCGTTGCATACTTTTTTTTTATACTACTCTTCAAGATTGACCTCATCCCACCTGATGTTAAGTGGTAAAGAGGTCGTAGCTTTAGGGCGACAAATACAGCATAGTGAATCTATTACTGGACTTGTCGCCCTTACCTTAAAGGCTTGGCCCCTGCTACTAATGTAGCACGCCCCAGGAGCTCTGGAAACCTTACTCACACGCAGGAACACAATAACACAGAAGTGATTGTTATTTCGCTGCAATATTCTGTCAGGTACAGGTATTTTACCAGTCGGGCTGCTCCAGTTCGAGCGATAAATCGCCAAGCCCTACCTCTTAATCTAAGCGGATATGAAAACATACAAAAAAAGCGACTTTTTTATACAATGTATTGATTTGAACGCCTTTATAAACGCTTTCGCTTGTCCCCTAATCCACCTAAACCGATATTCCGATACGTATATATCCGGATCTTCGTGAATTGGCACTGAATTTCGATATCGTATCATAATAAAATACCGCTTTACAATTTCATTATGGGATTGCAAGAGGTGTATTGACAGGAACATAAAAACCGAACTTTTAAGCGTGGGTTTCGCTAAATGCTACTCTTTGTGACCTTATACTCCTTGTTAGGAGATCAACACATTTGATTTTTATTTGCGGCCCTCATTTTGAGGGGAATGTGAGCAATTCAAGTATTTTGTTAGCGATGTGTTATTTATAAGACTTGGATTTTATTGGTATCGTTTAGGGAGTGCTGTGGAGGAACGGTGATCGAAACAGAAACCGTTTTTGTATGCAGGTCTAAGGATTTAAAATATTTTTTCATGTTAATTACCATCTAGACTTTTTTGTGCAAAGTCTATTTTAACATTTAGGGTTATATTTTATAAAAAACAGAATAGCCGATGGATTAATGCACTGGCAATTGCGTGGCACTATCTCTTAGGTTGGGTCAATATAGAAAACGGACATTTTAATGTCATCTTGGGTCTAGGTGTTGTGGTGTCGTTTTTATTTCTGATATCTGTAACACAAGAGCTTTAAGTATTATCCAATACTCGTATATATTTATATTATAATCCTAGCACTACTATTTCTAGTCTTAATGATCTGTTGTACGATTCTAAAGCATAGAGAACACTTCGCTAGCCCTGTCAAAACTAAAAATGCTGCAAGAATCTGTTGGTTTCTTCTTTTTCGGACCGAACAAAAGGAACCTTCTTACACATTCATCTCATTAGCCACAATTTGAACTGTACGGATCCCATTACCTTGGATAACGAGCTAAGGGCAGTTGTCTATAACCTTTGACAATACAGCCGTAAATAGTAATAGTCAAACTGAAGTCCACGAGTCCACCCTCCATTTGTTAGTACTAAAGGTCATAGCCCGAAGGGCTGCCGATCGTAAACTGTGTATCTCAATAAAAGTTACCCCAGCTAGTTTTATGACTTAGGCCGACTTTTATAACCATCTGTATGGATATGTGAGCGTCCAGTGCAGAGCGGTTGTAACATTTAAAATCCGAATCAGAAATCTGAGATCTCGGATGAAAGAAAGCGGTCCTTCAGGACCCTTACATTTTGGGAGATAACGTATCGCGGTCTACACTAGGTCAGAAGTACTAGTATGCGCAATATGTCAAATATCTCGCATGGGACGACAAGTTTCGAAACCGACGATTGGCTGATACCACAGCGCCCTCGAATTTTCAGCCAATCAGCAGCTTTTGATGTTGATATTTGTTAAGAGTGCGATTTAATTTACTCGCGTTGCATAACCTAAGCAGACAGGTCTGGTAGAAGCCAATGGTAATGGCTCTATGGGTATATAGTTATATAATGGTATTGTATATAGTTACGGGATATTGTAATATTCCCATGGCGCCATTAAAAGGTGAAAAGGAGGTGCGAGGTGAGTTCAGTGGGTTGTCCCCGCTCAGATTCTTCTCGACATGATCAACATTTCGAACACGGCGTTCGAATACTTAATTTGTACTGACGATTCATAAGTGCTTTTGTAAAGCTTACATGAATAAAGATGTTTTCTATTTTATTCTTTTCTAGATGTGATTTGCCTAAAGAGATTAGTCGTGCTATCAGCTTGGAACACCGACTTATCCTTCCGAAATTCCTTCCTGTCACTAAATTCGGTCAGAATCGTCACCCATTAAATACCAGACTGAGACGCAAAGCTTGACCTACAGTATCGTCTCCGAACCGTTGTCGCTAGCACGCTATGACGTTACCTTTTTCTTGTAAAACAAACTACTGAGATTCCTGCTTTCGTTCTTGTAGTTATAGGTTCCGAACCGGAGGTAGCTTCATTTGTTTTATATAGAGACTGACTATTCATTACTATATATAGTATTACTAATGTAAAGGTATTGACTTTGACTTTACAACCAAAAGCACGTTAAAATATACAAAGGATTTTGTACTTCCTTACGTCGTGGGAATTAGAACGAATATCGAACTTCAAGTGATCAGTGATTCAAGTGAGTCGAGAATGCCTACGTATCGTTCGTTCTGGCTCTAGTTTGATATAAAGCCATTGCTACCTCTAAATGAGACTTGTCTCCGAACAGAAGGATTATCAGCGCCAAAAATCGGGGACCCGTGACTTTATAAAGTTGTCTGCGCTTGAACAGATACGTGTGCGCATACACGCGCAATACTTATCTATGTAAATAGCGACCATTGCGTACTGGTCGCAATTAAAGTCGCTGTGGAGTGCTTGCCATGTCTCATTGAATCAGAAGTTTCAAGAAACTGCTACTTGGTTTTTTAAGGTACGGATAGTAAAAGATCAGCCTAATTAAACTCGCACTACGATTAATATATGAGGCCGAATTGAATACTAGACTTATACTTAGATGTCGGTTAAAAACAAGGCGTACTTCGTTAAATCATAGAAAGTTACTTTGCTACGTCTGTTTATTTAATCTACACCCAGTCTTGAAAAGCGTAACAGTCCAAAAAGCTCGGCGTTTGTTGGTTTTCTGCGCAGGCGCACGATTGCTGCTAATTATTAAGTTGTCATCTCAATAGCCTTTTATTAGAAGTTTGAGGCAATTACTGCGACTCTGGAAGAAACTCGTTAACTGTAATAAATTATTTATTCTTGGTAAATATGGTGGTGTTGTACGTTTATCTCACGGACTTAACTTATGGTAACTAAAGTTATAGGACAGCATAGAATAAGCAATGGGGGGTTAATGGGTAGTCCCGGCTCTGTGAAGGGCTCTGGAGGCTTACACACGCCTACCTCTAGGCAGCATCAGTGTGTGCCAATGCATTTTTGGGTGTTGTGGTACCTTCGTTGTTTCTGATTTCTGTAACACAAGTGCTTTAGCTACTTACCACAGAATCAGAGCAATGTATGTGATGTTGTCCAATATTTATTTATTTATTATTTATTTATATTTTCCCCTTGAAAAAAGAATCATAGTAAAATGTTATATAATACAGTGGTAAGCCAGCATCACAAACATTGTTTCACTTAGTAACTTTGCTCGCCGCAGTATCAATAATGACATGTGAAGTTGTGAACTGCATTCCCGTAAATGCTATCTGCTTTACGGCTGCATATGTGCAAGCACAGTCGTATTGATAGCAGTGAAGCGTCTCCAATAATATTCAGTTACAATGAACTTCTTCAATTGCACTCCATACACACATTGTTTCTCAGCTGGTGTCAAAAAATCATTTTAAAAACTAAATTCATAAAATCTCTTTAAAAATTCTAAGGAACGCTGCTTATTTAGCCCTTCTTACCATATTTGATTAAATATCTAAAAGATTTGCTTTTTAATTGTGTACTTAAGCTACAATTGTGATTTCAGTTCAATATTTACTTTGAAATTCAATACCATCGAGTGTAATTATAATAAAAAGGCACTCAAAGTAGATTGACGATTTATTGTTAAACACTTACAAGTAAAAGTAAAAAGTATTTGAACTAACAATTTTGCCACTGCTTAAGTAAACAATTATCACCCCGATACCCCTTACTAACTCTCATCACGGCCTTTTTGACATTTTGAGGTATATTCCCACATATTTTTATACGTTGGTACTAATTTACGGTTTATCGTCATTACACTGGACTTTTATACACTGTGAGGCATGCCACACTCCATCGGGACAAGTGTCCCTCAATAATCATTTGCTGAGCATGACGTCATTTCTAGAAAGTAAGCTTCAGATCTAAATTTACATCCGAGTGACGCGACGCGTTAGTCATTTGATATTCGAGGAAATATTTTTGCTCAAGTTTCTGGACTAATATGTGACAAGTTTCAGCTGAAATATAACACTTAAATAACAGTAAAATAGGCAAAGGGTCTTCAAGGATTACTCTTGAAAAAAATGTGGAAAGCAATATTTTTTATAATCGGGTTATTTTTAAACCTAACTTTTCTTGTTCTATATGTTTAAACAGATACGGTTATGACCGCGAAATATTTTTTGTATGGTTAAATATGTACATAATTAAACAGATTAGACACTAGAATAACAAAAATGATAGGTACTTCTTGTTCCAAACGTGGACGAAGTCGCTGGCATCATATAGTTACTTAAAACATTACTAGCTGTTTGTGTTATTCTGCTGACTTCACCTGCGATATTTCGGGATAAAAAGTAACCCATATTTTAATCTAGAGGTAGTATGACATCTGTCTTTCTCGCAAATTTCACTCCTATCCGTTCTTACTATATGAGGTAGGGCATAGCGATTTATCGCTCGAACTGGAGCAGCCCGACTGATGAAATACCTCCACCTTACAGAAGACCGCAGCCAAATGACAATCACTTCGGTGTTGTTGTGTTCCTGTGTGTGAGAAAGGCTTCTGGGGGTTGCTACATTAGTAGCAGGGGTCAAGTCTTCAAGGTAAAGGCGACAAGTCTAGTAACAGATTTATGCTGTACTTGTCGACCTTAAGCTAGGATCTCCCGCTTTCCCCCCCGGCCACCCAGGGGGGAAATGTCGGGGCCGCGTAAGCAGCCATTCCGCCGGCGGTGTTGTGGATGGAAAGGCTTAGTCAATTTCCCACAACACCGCCACTAAGGCGATGAGGTCCGCCGGGGAGTTTTAGTGGGTAGTCCTGCCCTTTTCAGGGCAGGAGAGTCCCACACACGCCGTCACTCTCCCTCGGGTGGCGGTACGGTGCGTCACGCATTTTTCCCCGATAAAAAAAAAAAAAAAAAAAAGGATCTCATTGCCACTTAACATCAGGTCAATCTTGAAGTGAAAGAGTAACAAACAAAAATCCAGACAGCCAGACATTCTCACAATCTCTCGCGTATGTAATAAGTAGGATAGTGTTTGTTTTAGAATCTCTTAATCTATTAAATTAACAAAGTTTTTTGATTTTAGTAAATTGCTAAGACATTTTATTACGGTATAATGAAATTAAATGCTAACAATATACTAAAATTTTCCTTGTTATATGCAAATTGGCTATTAAAATTAAAATAATCTGGTGTTTGCTAACATAATTATTTATTATTCACGGCAATCACGTCCTATAAGTTTGCGCCATTTGGAATCGTTAATTAATAAATTCTTTTAGCGGTTTATTGTTGTGTTAATTAAATCTATTGGACATAACGAGATACTAACAAGCTTTGTAAACATAGTGAGCTTGTAGATCTAAGTAATTTATTATATAACAATATTTTAATAGAATTGAAGTGGTTTCGCTGATTTTACACTGGACTTAAGTGGCATTTAAGCTTAGTGTATAGGAGGGACTTAATTCATTTATTATAGCGCCCTCCCGCGGCTTCGCATGTGTACTATTCCCGTTTTTTCACATTTTCCACTAATTCGTCGGTCCTATTGGATGGAGCGGGATGTTATATAGCCTAAAGCCTTTCTTAATAAATGGACTATCTAACACAAATATATTTTTTCAAATAGAACTAGTGGTTACTGAGATTAACGCGTTCAAACAAACAAACTCTTCAGATTTATAAAATTAGTATAGATCGTAATGTTTCTTTGCTGAAATAATAGGTACGTAGTAGGTACTTTGATCAAAGTTAGAAAATACTCTCATCGTCGTACGAAGTTGATAAGTTAGAAAGTTTTCCATTATTATTTATTAATCTTAGATTTCAAAGAAAAAGGCCTAAAAACTATGATATGTATATATATTCAGCATGATATCGACCAACCTAAATATGCGGAATTTAACTGTATGTGCTGGATGATAAAAAAAAAGTTAGTTTCCTATATTGACCCGACCGGGGATCAAACCCGGGGTCTCAGAATTGGCGCGACGCCTAAGTGCGGCACGCTAACCTCTCGGCTACGGAGGTCGTCAAATTAAATTCATTTGCAGAAAATGTATTAAGTATGTATTATGTACAATACAACTAAATAAGTACCAATTTATAGGCGTATTACGGTCTGTTTGCTATAATTCATGTCTTATTAGCTCCATCACATTAACAAGTAATTAATCAACATAAAATTGTAATCTGAAACCAACATTATTTATCACTAATATTTCATCTCGTATCGCGTTCCAGAAATACTAGCACACATCACTATTCTGCGAACAGTGACTTCGTTGTGACTTGCAAAGGTCAATAAGCGTACGTTGACAGGACAAGGGCGGAACAGATATAGATCTAGGATCTATAGATCAATGATCCATACATCAGAGATCGTCGAGATGAATCGATGCCTCAATTGTCGACGTTTGATCTCGGTTTGTTTTTGTTTCGTTCCATTTATTAGTTCGCTTGTATAATGTTTTGTTTTAATACTTTTTTGTTTGTGTTTGAAACGTGTTGATAGATGGATTCAAAGAAAGTTATTTTCTTGGTATTAACGTCTGTGTTATGGTAATTTAATGCTTCCTCTTGCAATTAATTAGACAAAAATGTGTTTTCTTTAGGTAAATTCCGTTATTTCTTTGCGGTTCTGTTTGGAAATGTCAAAATAGAAAAAAAAAGTTTTTTTTTACCCAAACTGTAGCTATAACGCTTTGAGAGTCCATTGACTGAAGTGCTGGCTCATGATCTCGGGTCCTAGGTTCATTTCCCGTGTGGAGAAAAGTATATTTCGGATTTTTCACCCAAAACCGTAGCTAAACGGCTGAAAAGTCTATTGGCTTAAGTACTGGGTCTTAATGTTGGATTTTCAAAATTTTGAACGGAAACGTATAGAGGCTCGTCTGCTATATGAATATATGAGTCGCATTGCATATTAAATAAATAAATAATAAATAAATATTGGACAACATCACATACATTGCTCTGATTCTGTGGTAAGTAGCTTAAGCACTTGTGTTACAGAAATCAGAAACAACGACGGTACCACAACACCCAGACCCGAGACAATATGGAAAAGTTCGTTTCCCATATTGACCCAACCGGGGATCGAACCCGGAACCTCAGAGATGGCGCTCGCCAAAGTCAGGCCCGCTCGCCTCTCGGCTACGGAGGTCGTCATATTAATATACACTATATACTGGAACGATACCAATAAACATTTCGGAATCTGAGCCTCACGTTAAGCTACGCACAGCGTGGCTTAGTATAGGATGGGCGACCACGCTGACAGAATATAGTTTTACATTTATTACATACAAGCATTGGAGTTACCTGTTGATCCTGAATATCTAGACATAAGTTACTTACCCTGGTTAAGGCCGTCTGACAAATGGTCAGATCTCTTTTTCCTCCCTAAATGGCCGCGGAGGTTTATTTTCAATGAGCTTGCGGAGAAGCAGAGAGCTCACACCCTCATAGCCCGGGCCTTGGCGTGGGCTGTTGCGGGGAGACAATCGTTACGTTTGGGGAGAAAACCGGCACGTGCCGTTATCTTAAAAAGGATTGTAATATAAATTTTAAGACTTTCGCGTTCCATTTTAAACATTTAAATCAGTCAGTCATCAGTCATCGTCAGTCAGCTCGTGACCACGGTTAGTGCAGCCTAACCGAAACGTCGGGCAGTAACTAGTTCGTATTAACTACTAAATAAAAATGGTGTCGCGTTTTGACCCGTTAAATTATTTTAAACCTTAAAAATAAGCCTACTAATGAGGATTGCAGCGTGCATCCATGCCGGCGAGGACGGAATAGCGGTCGGTTTGAAGCATACGTTGTCCCGAGAAGTTTAGCTTCGACAGGAGTGAGCCTCGTTCCATCTCATAGTTGAGAAGAGGCCTATGCACACCAGTGGAACATAAAAGGCTTTTACACACATGAGTCATGAGTATGAGTATTAATTTTGCTTTCTGTGGCATATCGTGGTCTACAGAGGCACCATTGTTTGCTAACTGCTAAGTTCTGTAATCAATATGGCAGGCTATCTCAGTTTGACCTGGTGCTGATAACGTCTTAGTGTACATTCTGTGTTGTAAAGTGGTTTACGCTTCTTATTTTTTGTGCTAGTGGAGACCTCGACTTTGTTCGTGTTGAATCTATTTTTTTAACAAAAAAAAAATTTTAATAGAAGTAGCCTAAGCCTTATTACGTCAGCTACTTGCCAAAAACAGTGCTATCAAAATCGGTCTAGCCAATTAGCCGGATCAAACAGACAGACCAAAATTGCAAAAAATGTTATTTTAGTGCATGAACTGTATTTATATATTCATATGCATGTAGTCAAAATGTTCTGCATAACTCCTAGCCTATATAATATATTCTCCTCATCAATTTCAAATCGACTTAGCATTAAGCGTTTTGTGAGACTCTGTCTATTATTACGCACTAACTTGATTTGTTAACTGATTAATTTCAGATTAACTGTCACGTGTAACGTCCAAAATATAAACGTGTCAACTCCGCCAAGCGATTAACAGTTTTATCGCCCCCAAAATACAGTGTTAACTCACAAAACGACTTTTACAATCTACTGGTCAGATCTCGAGGAAGACTTCCGCCGAATTCATATCCGTACCTAAAATAATTCCTTCATAATTCATGGGGAGCGATGACCTTTGAAACGTAAACTGTTTGTTGACAAACGGTTTTGACCTCTATTGTGAAGTCGTTAAGGTGGAAGGTGTAGTCCAGTCACTGGCGGAAGTAACTCTTGGAGTATGCAAAGCATAGGGTTGTCGACCAAAATTCATTTTTTTTTCATTGTATTTTGGTAAAAAATTGAGGCTAAGTGCGTGCAAAGTAAGTTACTTAGCTGGATTCTTATTTTATAAACCTATAGAAATGTTTTTTACTCTTTATTTTACGTTGATCATTAGAGGTCTATTGTATTTGATTTGAAACAGTGTTCTGCATTAAGGAGTCATATTTAAACGCATATATTTATAAATATGTAATCATAGAATTGTAAAATTTTGCTCATGTAAGTGTCTTAATGATTTAAAAAAGTTTTGCATGAAATTCCCCATTGTTTCTGAAATGACAGTTGTGTTAAAGAATACAGAATTTACCAAAAGTAAACATAAGTGTCAATCACCATGTTTAAAGTAGTCATATCAGCGCATATCATCATACTTGAATATATCAGTCATACTTGAAGCGGGGTAAATTTTTTAATTATTATTTGTTTTGAGACACAGAAACATAATCTTGGAAACCCTAAAGGCTAACCTGGTGCAAGGCAATAAAATAATGCCAGATGATTTATTTGTAAACAGTCTGGATCGGCAGTCAACGCTTGCGCACAATAAGCGTACACGCGCAGGAAATTGTGGATTCCCATTGGTTAGTTTATGTCTTTATGTTTGAATGTTCGGAGATGATTTTGTTGGCTATGAGCTATTTCGTGTGATGGGAAAACAGTTGAACATTTGAATCGGCATCGGAAAATGGAATGACATAACTTCACGGTTTGTTTGGTATGGCTATAAAATCTTATGTTATTTGAATTCAAGAGAATAAGTAAGGTATTGAATTTATTTCCCAACAGGCAAATAAGATACATTATAAACTAACTTATTAATAAAAATATAATACTATATAAGGATAAAATTTAAAATTTACAAAATATTTACAAAAGGTAGTCCACTCCACCGGAGTATTAATACCGTAATGCTGGCTATGTTACCTCTTTCGATAGGCAAACTAATTCTATAACCGAGGTAATGGCCAGCATACCGGTCACCAGAATCCTCTATAAGCCAAAGTAATAATAGTAAGTAATTAAAAAAGACGCATAAAATTATGAAAGTTTAATTATGTTTTAAAAAACTCAATTAATGTGTTTGTTAAAGGATGTTTGGAAGAGATCACTTTCAAGCGATAAAACAGCCTAAATGGTTTTGTGTGTAAAAGTAATTTCTGTAAAAGTTTTGTGTGATAAATCTATCTTTATAATAAATAAATTGATGAAAAAGCAAAATAAGAGCCTCATACATGTGTAAACCAAAATCAATGTTGGTAGTTTGTTTAAATACTTGAATGCTTATAAAAACAACTAGATAAACAATTATACAAATTATTTTCACTGTTTGTTTGTTTACTGCACACTTTTTTAAAATTTAGATCATAAAGCTTAATTAAAAAAAAGTATATATTTACTCATTAACATAAACGGCAGGAAATTAAAGGAATGTCTAGGCGCCACATCCGCCAGCGTGTGTACCGTAACATACGGCGTTTGTTTACAATGCGTGATTCTGTTTATTTTCGCTGCATATGGATTAAAAAGGTCCAAGTCCATTTTGGGAGTTTATTGCTAGCTTTATTTAGATATTTTGTGTATCTTTGTAAGAAATAATTTTCTGAAACAGGAACAGTAAGCCCTGTTCCCAAATATGAAATATGTCAGATAAGATGAATTTAATTTTTTATTCAAATGCGACTAAAAGCGTTTAGAAAAAAACTAAATTTTATTTTTGCGAATTTAAACGACGTTTGACTCCCGAAAACATTTTATTGAAAAAAAGAAACCTCTTGTGTGTTTGTTGTGTTTTTAATAGTCAGCTTACAGGCATCCAATCGATCTTACGTATATTGGGTCTTAGGTCTTTAAACTAACATAAGAACAAAACTTACAAATATACAGAGTGTGGTAATTTGTGAATTTACGTGTAAGCATCGCTACCCTGGACACGTATTATAGATAAGTAAACTAGTATTTAAGATGTGAATCTGTTACGAAATATGTGCTTATACAGAAGACGTTGTTTCGTTAACATCGACCCTCCACCTCCTATGGCTCAAGATGGATCAAGTATTCTTTGAAGCATAGAAAACATACTGTCATTGGACAATATCACATCAAAACCAACATCACATTGCTCTGATTTTATGGAAAGCTAAAGAACGTGTGTTAGGGAAAACAAAAACAAAGACGTTACCACAACCCCCAGACCCGATACAATATTGAAAAGTTCGTTTCCATATTGACTAGGGATCGAACCCGGGACCTCAGATATAGCGCGACACCAAAGTCTGACCCGCTCGCCTCTCGGCTACGGAGCTTTTCAAAATTATACCAACACAATCTTCACTGTGTGTGTCACTCCATTCTTGGAAAACCTTTAATTACATCAGGAAAGTATTTACTTCTCACACTTAACTAAATCAGATCGCTTTGAAACGAAACGAGTTTCTATTTCACATACGTATTTCATCACGCCCATATTTCTAGGAGCAATAAAAAATGGAAACAAAACACTAATAAAACTCCACCATAAAGTGTCTGGTTGTAAATCATCAACTAGTTAGAACACAAATTTCGACACATGTCTTATTTGGGCTATAAAACGATTATATGCACCAAAAGTTAAGCTGTATACTTTTATTTTATAGTTGAAACAAATTTGAGTGGCAGATTCAATCGTGCCGAATTCGGGATCCATTTTTATTATACCAGGTATGCAAGAACGTTGAACGTTTGTTCAATTTTATTTTATTCTGCTGTCGATTTCGTATCTTGAAAATCCTGAATTTTTTTTAAAAAAATTTTTTAACTGTACCTCATACGTCATTGTATAGGTGGTTGCTTAGTTTTCCTTTAATTTAGATTAAATAGTTTTCCAAGTTCAAGGTTAATTTAAACACACCTAACTACTTAGTGTATACAGAATAAATACTCGTGAAATTAGGTGGGAGAGAGGGGTTGAGGGGTAGGACAAAAATCGCACGTACGGTCAAGAGGTCTTAAAAGTTGCTAAAACCTCACATGGTTAATGGACAGCCTCTAAGCGTTAGCTTCTTTGCTGAATATCCCATCTATGGATACTCAAAATTAAAAAACAACGCGCGTTTCCTAACACCAAGTTTCGAGTATATTTATGACAACCATAAACTTATTACTTGACATGTTGTGGATTGAGACATTAAGAAGCAAGTTTATGGCTTAATGACGCATGACAATGTTACAGTTTGGATAATTAATAAGGGTTCATATAGTTTTTTACTGCTTTTTGTTAGATCAACTGCGTAGCTCAAATTGTAGGACATTGGCTTTCCATGCAATACAGAGAACAGCACTTAGTGATTTCGGTGTCTTGGGTTCGATCCTTGGCCGAGCTTAAGTATTTTGTTAACCATGATTTGATCTCAATAATACGCTGAATATGAAATAGGATAATATTCACGTTAGTTCAGTTTTTTCACCCATCTAATTCATTGATAACTTATTTTACCTACGCCCAACTCTAATATGGAAAATCACAACTTATCAAATATCTTGTGTGAAAAGGTTTTGAACTGCGGACATTTGGCCTTAGCCAGCTATCTTAATTACTTGTATACAAATAGGTCACACTATATCGTCTTGTTATTAGGAAATAATTCATTATGTACAGACAGGCTCTAATAAATTCAATTGTTATATTGGAAAGTGCATTCATATTCGGTGTGGCCACCCACAGAGATTTGATATTTGTAAGCAGTGATATTTGAATAATATCATTGTTTGATGATACAATGCAATATTGGCTTATAAACTACATAATATCGATAACCTTATGTTTTACATAATTATAGTTCTAGTTATTGAAGTATATTTTATACAGAAATACTAAAGCTATTTTATTTGGTATCATATACCTAAGTTTTTGTAATGTTGTATGATTATGAAATCAATTTATTATTTTTTTAGTTAAAAACTTTATTGCACAAAATAAAAAGAACAAAAGGCGGACTTAATGCTAGAAGCATTCTCAACCAGTCAACCGTTGGGTCATGCAGATAGTTCGTTTATGGATGCGGTAACAGTAAAAATGTGAGTATGGATTACAACAAAAATAATTATAATAAATAGCAACAAAGTAAACACCAGAATAGAACATTCAAACAAAGGTACATGGTAAATTAATATAATAATAAAACAAAATAAAATAATATATACATTTATCTAATAACAACAATATATATTATACTTGTTTTCTATATATATATAGAAAACAAGTGAATACATAAAGAAAATCAAGTTAAGCAAACAAAATTCTATTTGGATTATTTAATTTACTATATTACGTAGTTTTATTTTGTATCTAACAGTATAGATAATTATATGTTATACTTTTGGTGTATTTTATATTAATTATTCATATCCCAATATCACAAATTTTAGACCGTTTGTTTTGCTTTTAATAAATAGATAAATTTAATTGATTTAATCTGTTCTTTCGATTCCTTTAATATTTAAATAAATAAGAAATTTATAATCATTACCTTAGTACGTTACGTGGTGCAGTATTAAGCGTTGGGCTCGAAGTTTGTGTGTTCAGATCCCGTGAAAAACATCTTCAATTTAAGCTTCAGAATCATCTTAAGCTTCAGAAAGCACGCTAAGGCGATTTTCTCTATTTTAATTCAAAAAGGTCACGTTACTCTAATGAGGATTACGGAGGTCCACCAGACTCGTCTAATCAGGATTCAACCAGGTCGTAGAAGATTCCAGGATCCATAACGGATGCACAATCGGAATGCTTTCTACGAGAAAGAAGATATTTCTGCTTTCCGCGAAAACAAGGGATTCTTACATGTGCGTAGGTAGAACGTAAATACTTATAGGTGGTAGATATTGAATTAAACATACTCAGCCTGATGAGGTCATATATAGTTAATTAGTGCAAAGAATGAACCGAAATAACTCGGCACGCGTGCTGATTAATGTGAATGATTTAACGCGTCTCACTTGCGCAAGATTATCTTCAAGTACGGTTAATTGAGCGAATTGCTGCGCAAACGCATTTGAATTTGCTACAATTAGAAATAGGTATCATGTCTGAAAAATATATTTTTAACCTGTTTAAATTATTATTATTCTATAGCGTTCATGTAATCGGACATCACTTTTTAAGATATCTCTTATGAAACTTAACTTTCACGCGGTTTAACTCTGGCAAATAATATATATATATTTAAAACCGTGTGTATTCCATATTGTTTTCCATTGAATCTGTATACTTTTCGGATTATAATAAGACATTTATGCAATTACAAACGAGAAATATAAATAGAAGATTTTAAATCAATCACAATCGCCTTTTCGTAAAAATCATAATTTTACGATCAAACAAGAGTATTTGATGTCTTGTGTCTTTCCAAAGAATCCGTGGATTAAATAGTTATCACTGAAAGGATCTTCCTAAGCACAAACTCCAGCTATAACATCTTTAGGTTCATATTAAAATTTAACCAACTCGAATCTCAAACTCTTCTAGAAGTTTCTACTTCTACGCCATTTTTAATAGTTTTAGTTCCAATACTATCCGCTACGAATAACCGCGCCAAGCAGCGCCATAATGGCGAAAATCAAATGGTCACTACAGCCTATTCATCGATGTCATTTCCTTACACGCAGTCCAAATAGCTTCCATTGAAAGCCCTTCAATTTCTACCTCGCATAAGTAGCTTCTCACAAATCTGTGGAGCAAATCTACGCATACTGACATGTCAATCTATGCCTTCTGCATTATGCAGTAGGATGCATTCTAGGGCTACCAAAATAAATTTTGAGTCTTAATCGATATTTATGATTTTTATAGTGTTTTACGCCATTGCTAACGGGTTGATACAGCAGAAAAATTTAGTCGCCTACGATAACTTGCGGTTAGTTAGCGGAAGAGCAGCACGCGCGATACGCGAAGGTCGTGGGTTCGAGTCCTGCACCATAAGAAGATATAAACCCGAAGGAGGTGATGTCGGGTGTGGTTCTCTCAATACTCAATACTTTATTGCACAATAATGTTTCATTTACAAAGTAAAAGATACATCACACCCTGTTAGGGATCTATCTCTTTTCAGAGCAGAACTAAAAACTCCCCGGTAAGACTTCATCGCCTTATGTGGTGGTCTGACAGACTTGAGTGATATATTTTTTTCTAAATTTATTGTTTCAATCTTCTAAAAACAAAAGGTTGTCTTACACATAACATACTGTCGTCACTAACCAAATCAAATCTCTCTAAACTAAAACTTTGAGGCGTCACAACTTAAGTTATAGGATAATTTAAAATACTTTGAACTAGTAAAATTACCCGCGCTCTTTATGGAGGTATGTGGCCTCTTACTAATAAAGAAAAATATTTTTGTCGTGCTATGTCAATCTAATACTCCAGACAGGACAGCTAGAAGATCAGCACGCAGTATAAGTAAAGGTCGTGGGTTCAAATCACACACCGAAAGGGGAGATTAATTTATTTGTTTCTTAAAAATATTCGAAATTTTTACAAGTTAAGCGCGTAAATCACTATTAATACTTGTAAAAATCTACTTCTAGAACAGCCCTATCACAAATGCATCTTTGCCTGTTTAGAGATAGCCCTATTTAGGACTAGTGAGGCTTGTCTATTTTATCAATGTCACTGTTTCTTCTTTTTCATGACCTGAGGTATTCAATAAAAACCTTTTTAACCTTCGACGCAATAACGCCGGGTGCTCTAAGTTTGACGTGTCTGTCTGTCTGAATGAACCGATTTTTTTTTGTTTTGTTTAAAAGGTGAATTAGTTGGGAGTGTTCTTAGCTATGTTTGATAGAAATCGATCCAAGATGGCCGACCGCCACAAAATTGCTGATTACATATTTTGATACACCTCACTCAATCTAAGTATCAAATAAAAGGGCTTGAGTAGCAATATTTGTGGTGTGAAGAGATCTTTATCATTGTTACTTAGAACATTCATGTACTTAAAATACGTTAATAGCTATAAGTTTAAAATTCAAGCTTTTTTGTAATTTAATTAAGAACTGTAAATTTAATGAAAATTAAAAAAAAAGAAAACAAAATAAACTCCTTTGTATATTATGAATATGAAATATATTTTGAATATAAATAACGCACCAAAAATCCAAGGACCTGTCGTAACCAAATAGTGTGAGTTCGGCATTAAACGAAACGGATTTGGTAGCCGTTTTCGAAAAGAGACAACAAAAAGGTCGTAAAAGTTTTATATACCGATAATGAGTTAGGCGATTGTCGTTCTCGCAAAATCTGCCAGTATGTCAGCCTTTAGGACAAATAACGAAAGCGTAATCTGCACTTTGGAACACCCTGATTTATAGGCGGTAAAAGCGGTGAATAAATGAATCGGCAAGGCTTAACTCTGTCTTAGGGATTTGCGGTTCCGTACCATAAACAAGGACTACGCAGAACTTTTATAAGTTGTAGGCACCTTTTAAATCTGAAAGTGCATTTAACTCAAATGAATGGGAAAATATTGCAGGGGATATTTTCACTCTTTTTTTTTAGTTTTAAACGCAACAGTTTATATCGACAACAAGTTTTCTTTAGGAGTTCATACTACAATTATCATCATCATCATTAATCGTCTATATTAACCAAATAAAGCTACCTCCTGCACTCTGGTTCAGAACCTAATTAATAGTCGAGAAGATACCGTCAAAAAACTCAGTACCTACTTTTGATTACCAAGAAACTGAACTTACTTAATATAGCTTCAAAATTTACTAATTTAATTTATTTATAAATAAAAAATAAGATAAACGAGTAGAGGGACTAAGGAACCCTAAAAATACCAATAAAAATACAGTAAAGTCCATTTCGGCCAGAATTATGGCGTCGAAATTTTGAATAACCATACACTATACAGGTTGTGCGTTTTTTCCTTTTTTTTTTGCAAAATTCATAAACTTTGAATTTTGGATATCTAAATATACCGTGTTTTTTCTTAATTCGGTCTGATTTATGTTGGCGAGATCGGGTTTTCTTTGAAATGTTACAAGAATAAAGCAAAAGCGATAGTAATTTTCTTTAATGGTTATTATTATTTTGTGAATGCAATTATTTGGTTTTGTGTTGGGAGTGGTGAAATATATCGTGATATATACCTATAGCTTATTTTAAAACTATGTATAACATAAAGTATCGCCCAAAATGTGCCAAGTAAAAATACAATTTCTTTAAAATTGTGAAGTACCCTTAATCCATTGGGTAAATGCAATTTATTTTGATAAATATACATAATAATTATGTGCTGAGTTAACATTATATGTTAACTTGGTAAATAGTTACGCGTATGTTCCTACTTTAACTTAGATTGACAACAATAACGCAAAACCAAAACAAGATCAATTAATTTTACAAAAACATACAATCAATGACAGTTCAATTAAGTTTCACTTAAAACGGGCTGTAAAAGTGAATCATCCTGTATCCCCGTCCTTCCGAGAAGGGTCGGCGTGGTCACCGCGGGTGTCGCTGTGTCCTATTTATTTGACGCCTGTAAATTATGGTCACACTAGTCGACGGCATGTATTTAGTTTTTTGCAACGATTGGGTTCTGAGGTCGGTCCGTTTGTACATATCGATTGAAACGTATTTATTTTTAATTGACATACAACCTTCGAGGTTATATGAACATGTTCTTTATTTGAATTTTAATATGCTAATTTGTTTGACGACCTCCGTAGCTGATGGGTGAGCCGGACTTTAGCGTCCCTTCATTTTTGAGGTCCTAGGTTCGATTCCCGGTCAGGTCGATATGGAAAACAAACTTATCGATATTACTCTTTGGTGTTGGTGTTGTGGTACTGTTATTTTTTCTGATTTCTGTAACACAAATGCTTTTGCTACTAACTAATCAGAGCAATATATGTGATGTTGTCCAATATACAATTCACTTATTTAATTTTATGCACGTTGAGTGATTTTTTTCATGTTTATGGTTATAAGGGTTAAATTAAGGCTTTGTTTGTTTAGATTCCGTTGATATCTTCAAAATGACAACAAAAATGTAAATAGGTTATATTCCTTGAAAAGGAGCGGTTAGAAACATCTTGCGGGCCAGTATGGCGATGATAACGGATAGGATACTACGGTATCAAATCCGTTGTAATCGCGATGAGCTCTCTTGCTTACCATCAGGCTGGGAGGAGCCAATATACTAAGCTACTATATAAAACATATCTAAAAATAGTGCATTGGGCTTTAAATGACCAAAACTTTATTTCAACAACTGGTGTAAAAATAGCAGACTAATGAATGAACTTGTAGCTTTCAAACAAAAAGGTACAAACCTCGAAAAGCCCGCTCATTTGTGACTCCCGATCGCCAGGACCGACAACTGTCAGTCGGCCATTTTAAAATTCTAATTTACGATCGATCGTACGGCTCAATCATTGCGTCATGAATGTTTCATGAACCCCGTCCAGTTCGCAATTATGCCGAGCACTACGCTCTCATGTTACGCTCGTTGGCTTTTTTGCGATAAGACCAATTAGCCGGTACTGCCTGCTGCATGCTCGGACGAGTCTATTTCGAACTAACGGCCGCGGGGCATGTTTGAAATCTGGACTAATGTGAAATGCCTAACGTAATGCTGGAGTGGTATTCTGTTTGTTGTTTTTGCTGTTCCGGTGGTATGTCTATAACATGTTTGTCATGGGGACGGTTTGTTTTCATAGTCGAGTAGGTACGGCACTTTCTGGTTTCATAAAGTATACATCTATACACATAAATAATAAAATGTATGTTTGCTACATGTATATGAATATATATGACACATAAACTAAAATAACATTTTTTTTCATTTTTGTCTGTTTGTTGCGGCTAATCTCTGAAATGGCTGAACTGATTACGATGACAGCAGGTAGCTGATGTAATAAGAAGTAAATTAGGCTTACTTTTAAAGTAACTCAATAATATACGTTCGTCAGGATCACGTGATAAGCAAGCAAGGAAAACGTGGGGGGGGGGGGTGCTATGCTGCGCGGCTTTATTAACTTTTAGAAAAAGTAATTCAAAATCTAACCTTATAGAAGACCGCAGCTAAAAAACAATATCTTCTGTGTTGTTGTGTTCCTGCGTGTGAGTAAAGTTTCCAGAGCTCCTCGAGTTTCCATAGTACATTAGCAGGGGTCAAGCCTTCAAAGTAAAAGCGACAAGTTCAGTAACAGATTTATTATGCTATACTGGTCGCCCCTAAGCTAGGACCTCATTACCACTTAACATCAGGTGGGATGAGGTCAAAATTGAACTGTAATATAAAAAATGAACTAACTAATATCTACACATCAATCCATACATGAAGATAACCACACATACGAAATTTCGCGTTTATCACATTAAATAATAATAAAATAAATGCGCCAGACAATCACACCTATCACCTGGTCTCAAACTAAGGTTTTCCCTTGTACTATGAGCACCAGACGACGGATACTAACTGGGGGCGTTTTCCCAGCACACCCAGACTCAAGTCAATTTAGAAAAGTTCGTTTTCCAAATTGACCCGACCGGGAATCGAACCCGGGACCTTTCGCGCTTTGGCCGCCTACCTTAGCCACTGCGCCACCGAGGTCGTCTACATTAGTAGGTAAAGAAATTTAAAAATGTGTACGCGTCTTACTTCGAAGTACTTTTCGTTTTGTTGTGAAAACAATATCAGGATTGCACGCGAGTGAATTTAAAATGAACTGGGTTACATATATACTCTTTGTAAAAACACAAGATAAATAGATTTGTTCCCCATCACATAGCATCCACCATAGCATACCCATCACATAAAGTAACTCTATGCCACTTTCATGATGAAATCTAAACATATTTAAGCAAATTTTGAAGCGACTTTTACCTTAATTATTTGATCTTTAATAGTCATAACTTTGTCATTAACTAAAGATGGCACTATTAAATTTTGCTGCAATTTCCATGTAATTACTATTGCCAACTGGACTACGTTTAGATGATTACAATCGTAATACAGAATTTTACGACATTTAATTGCCGTAATTTTATTGAGCGTAATTTTTACTTCATTTATTTAATTGTGGCCTTATCTTAAGTATTTGCACGAGCAAACTTAAGGCATTACTTCTCAAAGTTTAACTTCATATAGTTTTCTAAGTTACATGCTTCTGTGCTATATGTTATTTCTGAAGTGCACAGTGGTCCATGATCCCAGATATTACTTTTTTTTTTAGTAGCATAGTATATTGGCTCCTCCCAGCCTGATGGTAAGCAAGAGAGGAACCCACATCGCGATGACAACGGATTTGATATCGAAATATCCTATCCGTTAGGATCGCCATACTGGCCCGCAAGATGTTTCTTCACGCTCCTTTTGAAGGAATCCATGTCAAAGGAATGAGGAAACACATGAGCCTAAATGTATATATATATATAATATATATATATATAAATTTTAATGTTATCAATGTCAGCGCTTATGAAATCTTCTTCTTGGGCATTTACAATGGCTACATACTACCATCGCTCTCGTTATGTTACACTAGCTGTGCCCGCGACTTCGTTCGCGTGGACTACATACTTTCATAGTCAGTTTTGTCCCTAACTCCACTAATATTCGAAACAAAAAGTATTCTATATTTTAATTCAAGTTACGAGCTATATTTGTACCAAATTATCAATCTCTAACTTAAAAAATTTCGCCGGCCACCCCGTATCGATTTGTAAATCACTCATTTGTCAACGAGTAACTTTTAAAATTGTCATATTTTAGACAATTCACACAATTTTTTTATCAAAGAGCCTATGTGTTATTTTGATGTATGATCTATAGTATTGTAAAGTTTCATTAAATCCATCCATTAGTTTTTGAGTGAAAGACTAAGAAACATCCATCCATACATACACACAAACTTACGCTTTTATAATATTAGTAGTGATTTAGCGTCAATTGTTTGTGTCCTTAGAAGCCTTTGAAAAGACTAAGATCCTCTAATCCTAATTTAAAAATTTACCTTGTAGTAATATTAAATAGAATAAAATTAGGTTCGTGATACATCTTCAATGAAAACAATTAATTAAAACTCAGAAAACATTATTTTTTGTTTACTTCTGTACTCGCAAACTTTTCCAACAATACTCCTCAATATCCCATAATTATAAAATTTTAAAACAATGCGCACGATTTAGTTAAAAAGCAGAAAAAAAGTATACCCGCGCAAAATCTGTAAAACTCGTTCCAGAAACAGATTCAAAAACTTTCTTCCTATTCGGAGTTACATCTCTCCGTATTTCTGTCCTTGTCTGTCCCGTGTGGAGGTAACACTCGAACCCATGTGCGAAGAGGACAGCCTACATGAAGACGTCACACCGACCCAGGCGCGCGATGTCTTGCATTTATTTTATTTATTTTGAACGCCGCCATCTTTTTTCTTTTCTTTTCTCAAAGCTACGTCTTTGTTCGGTTCGGGGGCGCAATCGTTCCTGTCAAAGAATATTATGTGGTCAACCTTTTGAAGTCTTATTTTCCCTTAAAACACTTTATTTATTTTTAAAGGAGTCATAAAATTATTTATGAAATGTGCCATTCAAGATGAAAATCAATATTGGTAATCTATAGAGACTAAATTTACGTTGAGATGCCTAATTGTTGGGGCGTACTTTTTATTAAACATTTTAAATCCTGTTATTAAATTGAAATTTCATTATTATACATTATCCTGTATCGAACTTTTTTAGCATTTTTCATAATACTATAATATTTTTCAAGTTGAATTTCATAGCCTGCCGTTTTTAGTTTTTGAACACTGCTTAATAAATGTTGAATCCATAACACTTAACATTGGTTGTGTAGTTTCATGATCTAAAACAAAACTGTTTTCCTTTGCCCTTAAAGCCAACTTGATGCTATTTTTTTTAAAGAAAATATACAAAGAAATCATGTAGCCTGTATCAATTTAAATGGTTGGCAAAAGTCAGCAGGAACATTATGAAAATTAAGTTTTTTACTTACAACTCAACTTCTAGTTTTCTCTGGTCTGGGTATTGTGGTACAGTCTGATTCTGATTCCTGTAACACAAGTGGTTTAGCTACTTATCACAGAATCTGAGCAATGTATGTGATGTAATCCAGTGTTGTCCTCAGTTTTGCATCACTGACTAAGTTCCTGCATAAAAGACGAGGGTAGGCATTAAAGTCAAGCGCACTCTCAAATCACCTTCTTCACATGTCAACTCTATGACCTTGGTAAGTTGGATAATTTCTTTATCCCGACCCACCCGACAATTTTCTACCCGTATTATTATGAAGTTGATTTGTTTAATAATTTTATTACTGGCGCATTGCGAATGCACCATTGTTCCCTTTCGGTGCTTGCGTTTTGTTTACAATCTGTGGGAAAGTGCATTGTTTCATGTACGGCATTTTGTTTACGTATGTTTAATGGGCTTTTAGTTGTTGTAAATAAAGCTAAATGAGATTTCAAATAAGCCTTTCTAGTATACGTAATACCTCAAGTTTCTCGCAAGAGACGACAATCGTTTCGAGGCTGTTGATTGGCCCATAGTACGGAATTTAATCGATTTTGACATTAGTTAAGAGCGCGATAAATTTAATCGTGTAAGCGGCAATATGAATCTTGATTAATATTTAATCCACACCATGCTTTTAAACTTTTAACCATTATTTCATACAGCTATTCGGAAGTCATAATTTATTTAGTTTAGTATGGCCTTTCACATATTAATAAATAATATAGGCGTTTCTTTCGTACAGTGGAAAAGCTTGGTGTACGCTAAGGCGTAAAAGGTTCCAGATTTAATGCATCATGTTAGTATCCTTGGTACGAATATTACAATGGCAAACCTAAGTTTCAGACTAGTTTTATTGGCATGAACTCTAGCTCTCCGTCTTCTTCTGATTTGACGATTTAAGCAGTTTAGCTACAAACCGATGCGCACTAGGTACTTCAATTTTCAAACTATTGGTCCCAGGAAGTGACTACCTATTCTAACACTGATTATTCCCCAATACATCTGCTTCTGTTATCTGCCGATAGCAGATTTATCAATGATAGTATTAACTTTTAAGTTCAAAACAGCGTAGAAGCTTATTCGTCCAAAGATTGCTCACAATTGTATCTCCTGCTGTTATCTGTTGATAGCAGTTTTTCAATGATAGCATTAACCTTTAGGTTCAAAACAGCGTTGAAGCTTATTCCCTAAAGATTGCCCACAATTTCAATACGCAAGTTTCAGCTAACGCTTTTTACGTCGGCCCTCCAGACGCATTACGTCACAAATGCGGTCCGCAGAATGCTCTTTTTGCACGGAACCCAACCCTGGGCCTTGAGGTTCGCGCCCGCTTGCCCTCCACGAACTATTAGGGTTGCTATATTAAGAGTTTGGGTTCATGATTTTTAATCCGGAAGACTTTGGTGTGGGATCTGGGAAACCCTGGGATTTTTCAAAGAGGAGTGAGTAGCTATTAAAGGATCGGAGACCAGCATGTGATTGATGTCTTTGGAGTTGTCAAGGTCCGTAGTCTGCGACAGCCTCTTGATTATTTTTGTAAATCTACAACGATAGGCATGACCCTCCTTACATACCTAACTATGTATGGAATTGTGAGGAAAATAATTAGAAACTAGAAAATACTTTAATACAATAACCACGTATAGAATCAAAATAGTTAACTTCTAAAACTTTGCAAGATACAGTCGTTTAAGGCAAATAACGCTCACGAAAACAGATTTGTATGTGGAAGTTGTTTGGTGTTTGAATATACTGACGCCATATTCCAGGGTATCTTTCTGTCTAACCTACAACTTAGCAGAATTATATCAAAGGCCAGTTTGCTGTGTTTTACAAATTTGTTTCGTTTACAAGTTTTCTATTTACAAAATTAATGAAATAGGCGAACAAAAAAAATGAAAATATCCTGCATCCATACCTTTTTAAAGCAATTCGATACTACGTCGCAGAACATGCAAAACTTTCCAACAATATTTTGATCCGAAAGTTTACTGGTAACCCTACACCGAATAACTTGAATAGGAAGAAAAAAACTGGTGATTCCTTTGTCCTCGTTGGGCTGAGTTGTGTTATTGTCAAGAGACGCGAGCTTGGCGCATTTGTTGCAAGCGACAAGATACGAATCTATGGAGAGGTAACCGCTTCATCAGAACAGCTGGAAATGCCGCATTAGAATATTTTCATAGGTTAGAGACTGCAAATTAATGTGATTTCGATTTCACCTGGTCAGGATCAATTGCAACCCATAATCCTGATATTGGGGGCAAAAGAAAAGTAATATATCGAATCTTTGGTAAAACAAGGGTACAATTGCAATTTTTTCAATTTTACAGGAGAGCCATTATAAGATATTTTTTGCTCTGTTATCATTACTCTACAGTTATATTTTTATTGTATTAGTTCATAAATAAACGATAAAGTATCGTCCTTTGCAAGTATATGTCTTGTAAAGGACGATACATTATCGTTTTCAGACATATGCTTTACAAGAATTAAGAATTTTCAGTTTTTTCATTACTTTTGTTTTTAAAGCAGTTGACAATTGAGCTCTTGTTCTACCAAAGGTGCCATATGGATCAGTGGCATAACTTTAAGAGAGGACATAGCGATTTATCGCTCGAAATGGAGCAGCTTGACTAGTGAAATCCTCCTTACAGAAGACCGCAGCCAAATAACCATCACTTCGGTGTTGGTGAACGTAGGACCTCATTACCAATTGACATCAGGTGGGATGAGGTCAATCTTAAAGTGCAATATAAAAAAACAAGCTTGAAGGAGAGAGACATTGCGGCACATATGCTTAAGTCTGTATCCATTGTTGTCAAGACAACTTGATTTCAGAAGTAGGATAAAAAAAATACCAAACATTTTCGTATAATATGTACGAAGTGTGGCTATTAAATAACGAGACTGACACTGTAAAGCATTTGATTTTGATTTAATACTTTTTTACTTATATGTATATTGAAGGTGATATCAATATGTACCCCTCCTCTATCCCTACAACGCTCCTTGCGAAGTCTTCTTCCGTCAGCTCCTTCAGAACGCGTGCCGCTTTCTCTGTCACGGCTTCAACAGACTCAAATCTTATTCCTTTTAATGCAGATTTCACCTTAGGAAACAGATAGAGGTCGCATGGCGCAAGATACACCTCTAGTTTATTGGATCAGAGGTCTTTGTTGAATTGAACACTTATAACTACACCTCGAACGCAAAAAGTAAAATATTTCGCAAAACATATCGTGCAGAATCAAGATAGAAAATCAGATATGACAGACGCTGAGTTAGGTAGCTGTCAGACTGCGGATCAGCGGTTATGAATCACGCATTTTCCGTCAAATCATTAACTGTTTATTTTCTAAATATTTTGCCATCTTTTTTTCAACTAAATTCTTATCTAGTTTGCCTTATGGAACCTTGAGTAAACCCCCTTTGCCGGGTACCACCTTTTGGAACTAGTCTGCTCCAGCTTACCTCATAAAAAATACTTAATGTTTCTTAACTCGTTAAAATAAAACTATATGATTGGGTCCTAAGTGGTCTACATATAGCTATAAGTTAGACACTGCTACTGTTACTAATCTGCTGAGTTTCTAACCGGTGTCTCCTCTGTTGATATACGTTCCAATCCGGCTGTAAAATCAGTTTGCATTGTATTCAATGACGATTCAAAAGTGTAACCTACATGTAATTTACTATCAGCAATTTGATTGATTGTTTGATCAATGTGAAGAACGAACTTTTCTATAGTTTCTCGGTTCTGGATCGTGATATTGTTAAATTTTTATTTCGATGCAATTACAATGTATGTGTTGCTGTCCATACATATTTTGCTTTAGATCAAAGTAAATAGCGTAGATACCACAAGTAAAACAAATACCTCTTCATAAAACAAAGCGGTCGTTGAACAGGGGAAGTAAAAATATATTTCAGCACAAAATATGGTCGTCCATTACTAGGCCCATATTTGGTTAAAAGACTTTTTTCTCGAGGGTGAAATTCCTATCGCTGCGATATATCGCACTATTTAGTCTGAAGAAAAAGAGCCGTGTGTCATGCTGGAACCAAGTAAATGACCGCCTTGATGGCCAACTCTGTGCACTTGTGGGGGACTGTGAAATCTTATCAAGTGTTCTTCTTGTTTCAGGCTAGCAGCAGCAGCAGCGGCGGCGGCTGGAGCCACCAGCGAGCTGAGCTACCTGGCAGCGCTCCACCCCGCGTACCGCCCTGTGCCATATGACCACCCCCTGTATGGGGCTAATGCGTTACGAGGTAAGATAAGCATATATCAGCCACCAAAGATTTAATGCCAAAAGGCTTATCTTTGCGGACTGATTTCATAGGGGCTGGTTACCTTATAGTTTATGGGTGCGGTAACAGTAAAAATGTGTGTATGATTATAAAAAAACATCATAGATTTATTATTTTAAAAATATTTGTAAACAAATTTTGGCTTACTACGAGTAATACTTTGAGAGGTAAAATTCCAAGATAAGTACACGTTAAACAAATTTTTCATTTATTACTATTAGGAGCATAGTGAGGTATTTAACAGTATGCATTATTATAGCACAAGTGCGACACGCATTTTTATTACGAAAAATAAAAGTCAAAAACATTGTACAGTACAACATTATGCTAATTATGTTTTAGTAACTTTCATTATTTCATCAAATATATATGTTTGTAAGAGCAGTGTCATGCGACAGTGTAACGAGACACTCCGTAAACCTTTTTAACACATAAGGCAGTGTTTAAAAAACCGGTCAAGCGCGAGTCGGACTGGCGCACGAAGCGTTTCTCAGCGTTATCTACAAAAACGGCAAAAATGATGTCCGATATATGGAAGTTTTTTTTCGTTTTTATTTCAATACCTACTAGGTACTAACCCGGTGAATTTTGAACGATTGTTTCTGTTATCAATAGTCTTAACGCTATAAAAATACCATTCGTTGTATAAGAGCCCTCTTTGGTATTCATTTCATTCTAAATTTAAGTTTAGAGAATTTTGAAATAAGTTTATTCAATGAACTCATACAATAATAATAATAATAAAAAATAAGTATAATAAATAAGCACAGATGCATCTTGTGGTATGGTACCTACTGCATAAAATACTGGCTGCATGCCTCATACCCCGCTGAATGGCGATTGAGAGTCGATGCGCGAGGTATCAGCCACCGTTTCAAAATCAAAACTCAAACTGAAATATTTCTTTGTTCAAGTAGGTTACATGTAACACTTTTGAATCGTCATTAAATACAATGCCAAGTGATTCTACTTTTGTCTCCCCGGTAAAGTTTTAGCATTTACAGAAATATATCTACTATGATTTGAATTGTCTAACTAACAGGCCTAGCTTGCGCCGCGAGAGTAAATTTTATCGCGCTCTTATGAAATGTCAAAATCAATGCGTCAACTGCTGGTTGGCTGAAAATACGAATACGGTGTACTATCACCCAATCAACGATATATAAACTTTTGTCGTCTCATGTGTGAAATTTGACGTATTGCGCATGCTAGGCCTGTATGACGGGTTATGAGATACGGACTGTTTACAACGGTTAGTATCTTAGTAATACGGTCTTACCATTTGGGCGTGGAACCCTAAAATTACCGATTCAAGGCGTTTTAACAAGTCCATGTAAGCGGTCAGGCCCACTTGGCTGCGGTTGCCTTCGACCTGGTTAGATTACCGCTAATTAACTCATTATGAGAAATAGCTTGATTACAGTCATTACGTGACAGCCTTGATAAGTAAATCGGGGTTTTATTCAGAAAACGCGATTTACAACTTTTTATTTACTTTGGAGACGTTATTTTGGATGGTGAAGGCTGCTTGGGCGCTGAATCATGGAGATAAGTGTTTTTGTTGATTACATTTACATATTGGAGGTTTTCTCCATATAACTTGCTTCTTGCCCTGGCTTTGCACAGGTGTACATGAATTTTTCAGATTTTCTTTACTTTTAACATGCCTGATATATAAAAACTTGTATCTTATAAAAAAGTAGTTTTAAACATCTAAGTAAATTATGTATTTAATTTATGTGCTGCACGGCCGTACCCATTGCTCGTCATATATGTACCACTTCCTCTATCTAAAGGTTGTCTGGTAAAGATAGCTTACTTATCTAAATTGTAGCTACTATAATTTGTCTGTAAACCCAATTTAGTGCAAATAATGTATATCTATCTATATATCTAAGCATAAATAGGGCACTATTTCTTACACTGCAACAGCGCTGGTATTCCGGTGGAACACACCTGCTCGAAAAAATAACCCAATTCAAGCGAGTGGCGACAGAAATTTAAAGATTAAATCTAAGGAGAAAAAAACAGAAACAATTTTCAATCAGCGACAGCACGTGGCATTAAATAATAAATAATAAAACAGCAATACCTCAGTTCCATGCATGTTAGCAAACCGGAAAAAAGAAAGTTATATGAAAAAAAAAAGCTGTTGCTTTCCCTTGTCTGTTGTTTACTGCATCCTGGAAATTCAAAAGTCCAAAACTCTCTAAAAACAAAAGTACACATATTTTTTATTTAATAAAGTACGATCAGTTAACTTGGTGATTATCCCCTTATACATTACACGTTTGAAATAATCCGAACGGAGATATCATTATAAATCTGCACTGGAAACATAAAAATATCATCTTGATACTTAATATCCGCTATACTGTCTGAGTATGCGAATAAATTCGCTGTGGCGTAGTATTTCGGGTTTATCGCCGTTGCGGGTAAAATTACATCGCTCGAAAGGCAAACGATAAGGTGCCTGAAAGACGAATCTTATTGTTCCGAGTACAAGATGCATGTGGATAGAATGCACTTTGGATCTGCTCGGTGCGATTTGATTAGCTCTTTGAAAGAGGAAGTTAGGTCATTTCGGTTTCAATTCCCGGTCGGGTTATGGAATGGACTAAGAAGTATGGAATGGAAAACTAACTTTTTGATGTTTTTTTATATATAAAGGCAAAGAAAAATATTATCTCCCTTCTCCTTGCGGTGCGGGAATCGAACCTACGACCTTCACGAACTATTGTCCTGTATCTGGATGTTGTGGTACCGCCGTTGTTTCTATTTCTGTAAATGATTTAGCTATTTGCCACAGAAGCAGAGTAATGTATGTGAACTCACACGCAGGAACACAACAACACAGAAGTGATTGTTATTTGGTATATTTTATTTACGTTAATTAACTGTTTTTTATCCGCTTGGTAGGACCACAGAATAAGTCGAACAGTTTTAAAAATTAGCGAGAAGAAACAAGCGGACAAAGCGGTTTATAGTCGTATATCCATATGTGTTGATAAAAATATTTTAAGATTACAAACAGGTAATCTAAATTTATTGATTTGTATACATACATACTTGATGCTTAATCATTTTATGTTAGTAAGAGTGATAGTTCGTTGACGAATAAATAACGCATATGACCAATTTGTTTTTCTTTCGTATCGAATACATGACTTTAATTTTTTTATTTCATAGCATTATATTTTACAAGCATTTGTTTAAACAACAGAAAAATTATAAAAGTCATACTACTCTGTAAAAAATTAAGCGTGATGATCATACAAAAAAAAATCCGAATAATTTTCTCGGTGGTTTTTATTGGCTGGAATAAAAGAAAATAATATATGGTACAGTTTATGCGTTATAATTCTTAAAAAAAAATAACTTGTCCGATTAAGAACAGGCGTTTTATTCGTTGGTTAAAAAGTGTTATTATTTTATTTTGAATTTCGAACCACGCGCCAAAATACCGAGTTAAGTCGCATAAACTCCGCAAAGCACCTCACTCTCTATTGCAACTCACCAATCAGAGCAAAAACGAAGCGTCTCATAAACGCCGCAAGAGTACACTATCGATGCAATTTATCTAAACACAAAGTGTTAATTAGGTTTTGGACTCACGACTGGTAGCAGCTGGCACCAAACACAATCTACTCTGAAACAAGCGAGCTAAGGTTGGAAATCGATTGCGGAGTCAACAAGATGACAGATACGCAAAAGGGTTTGAAAGGAAAGTCTGTGTTTTGAGTCACGGGTTCGAATTGGCATGCTTCAAATAACGAAGGCTTTCGACCTTCAATTAAGACGTTTATTCCGCCTTTTAAGGCTCTGTTATTGTTAGGGAGCCGGAGATAAAATTTTATTTGCATTCCGTTCTTTTTGTGGTGATATATTTGCGGGGGAAGATATTGTTTAGAAGGTTTTCTTGGTTCTTTCATTTCTAATCAAATCTATTCTCGTCTTAATCATTAAAAATATCATTTACGTTAATCGCGTTTGATCACTTTGATATCATCCTGGATACTAAAACCTTCTAATTTGTGATTATTTTAATATAATAGGTAAACCTAAAATTAAGATTCAGAATCACAGAAAAAATATATTTTTAAAATTTAATAAATCTTCTTTAGTTCTTCTCGAGTAGGTGACATTGGATGGGAGCAAGATTACAAGTAATCTTAAAGGATCAAAACCTTAGATTTAAATCCAAAACAAAATATTTATTTTACGCGTTAATGTAAAACTCTGTTTTGAAAGAAAGGAGAAACTTCGAGATGGTTTTCCCTATAACACGCCTCCACTAATATTATCCATGGCCGACCGTAGCAGATGCATAGGACGCATTAATGGACTTACGATGCATTTTAGATGTAAGCGAAAGCGATTTAATGTAAAAATCTTGTTTCTACGAGTTTATTATTCGTCAGTCTATAGTTACAATTCCTTATAATTTCTGCCACCGTGGTGGTTAGCGCTTTTGGCTCCGGAACTCAGAGGTTAGACCCCTACGGGCAACTCAAAACGTGCCGAACATGATAAGAATTTAACCAAATCTGACGATTCATAAATAATTTTGCAAAAACATAGATAAATCAGGACATTTTCTATTTTATTCTGTTAATTTAAGAATGAGTCAAAAGATGAAGATTGTGTAAAGAATGGCCTTAGTTTTTAATCAGTTATTTGTGGCAATGAAGTCCACCGATCTTTTTTAGCGTCTTAGTTCCCTTTAATATTATGGTGGTGCTTTGGCAAAGATATGGTCTGCCTCAAAGAAGTGTCGCTTACGCTTCGACTACATTTCCTCTCGATATATTTTTGAAAACCCCTAACAATTTGTTATTAGTGCACCTTGGCTTTGAAATTTGTTAAGTCCTTTTATATGATTCCTATAGTATTAAGGGGGGTTGTGTCAAAATATGTACCTAATCCGACATTTTGTGCAGGCGGCCATTTTGTACACGAAATTCGTTCATTTTGGGACCTACGATGACAAACACGTCAGAAACTTTGTTGTTTATGCAGCAAGCGTTAATATAAGGTTCTTTCGAACCTTCATCATTCAAAACAGTCCTAGCTACCAGATGTGCTTGAAGTTCTGTCTTAGAGTAGGGACTCTAAGTTCTTTGCATGATAAGGGCATCATGCAAAGAATTTTCGAATATAGCTCAGGTTGTGATCTCAAAGCGGCAACAACCTAGCAATAAGGTGGGCACCTTAACAATTTTAACATAGCATGCAAGTGCTTGCGGGGGATTTGATTTTGATTATATCTCGTGACTTAGACAGTATGACAAAGTCCCCAGTGCTCAGTCGGTCTGCGCCCCCACCGCGCATTACCGATTCGCCGTGGAGTTATTCCCACACCGCCAGCGCTGGACTATTAATCAGATAGGCAAATAGAGGTCTGACATGTAAGCTATCAATGAAAGCTGTGTAGGTGGAGTTGGGTCCTACAAGCTCGATGATAGATGTAACTACACTTTTTGAGGTGTTCATTTTTGCAGATTTTTGTAAGGAATTTGCTTGATTTTTATTTGATATTGAAGTAACTATGCTAAAAAGGTTGAGAAAACCTAAAAGTAATCTAGATTATAATTTTTAAAAACTCGTTATCGTCAATGATATAGGTATTTTTAATTAAGCCCTTGTAAGTCTTTAATTTATTTTAAACTTCAGCGTAAGCGTCTTTAATATTCGCATTGATAATGTATAAATTTAAGATAAGATTCCCAGTTGAGTCCGTTAAGGAAATGCACTTTCATAATTTCCAGCTGAGGTGTGGGTGTTCTGAGAACCGCACCCTGTAGTTGTCATCGGTCACTGCCTTATTCGATACCAGGTGATGAGTTCTGTCAGGTGATTTTTTTTATTGTTTTTTCCAAGACCTAGAATTGGATATTCCTTTTTATCGCCATTTTTACAACACTTGTAAGTAGCCTTTTTATTTTTATTACTCTACGTACCGAGAGACGTAGAACCTAAGGCCATTGCAGTCTAAAAATAAACCATCCCCGTTTATAGCTCCGACAGACCAATATGAAACCTAACCCCCAGCGGAGGTGCCCGCACCGAAACTGTTTACGATCGAAATAACAAAAAAAAACGGTTTTAAAAAACGGAAAAATAACATAAAAAACGGTTACGTATAAAATCGCCAGCGGTGTTTGCTTGCTGAGAGGAAGGGTCGGTTTACACGTTCGCAAAATGCGACTCTTGATAACGCTCAATTAGGTGCGATTTCTTAGCTTGTGATTTCAAACGGGTTTATGCAACATGGAACCATAATGAATTAACCATTTCAAAAAAATAACTAAAATATGCTCTATTTTATATAAAAAATAAGAAACATATTAAATGATCCTTAGAACATATTACCAAGCTAGTAAAAATTAAAAAAAAACCTAGTGGTTTAGTTTCCTAATTACTCGTATTTGAGAACGTGATAAAATTTCGCAAACCAATTCGATCATTACCGCATATTAGCACGATTATAAATTCTGTGTATGTGTTATTGTATTAAATGTATGTGCATGAAAACAGGTTGATACGTGACCAGCAAAAAGCCAATCAGTGGTTACTCGAACAATTTCAGCCGAGCAATTAATCGAGAATTCGCTCCAGTTGCTTAATTTAATTCAAGATTCGAATAGCTTAGGCTTAATGACTTCATTGTTACTGCAGGGAGTTTAAGGTTCTGCACGGAAAGTGTGAAAACATTAAGGAAAATATTAATAATAATAAAATTTACTCAGCCGTTTCAGGCGTAGGCGGCTTAACTTGTTGAGATAGGAATTACTCAGGACTTGGTTCGAATTGTCTAAAAGTTTGCGCAATACAAAATAACACTCTCTTCCTTCAATCCCACCATCCGAAGGGACGGGCAGACCGACACAACCGCATAGAAGACAGACGAAAGACTAATTATTTACATGATTCTGAATAGTATGGATTGTTTCGTTATTAGAAATTTTCGGCCACTGAAAATACCCTAATGAGACTAAAACAAGACTTTAAAATTATGCCCGTCTGTTTCTTGAACCCACGATCTATGGATAACAAGCCTGAACTTATTACCACTAGACTAAAGATGTTCTTATTAAATATTGTCGATCAAGGTCAAAAATATATAGAATATCTTCTCTAAAATTTCACGTTTATTAAAAAAAACTTTTCTACGAAAACCTTATAAAACAATAGTTATAGCAATTAATTATTTAAGTCTGAAACGTTTTCAAACATACATTGGCAGCATTTGTTAAAAAGTTTTAAAACTTGTAGTATTTTCTTTTTTTCTATATTTTGTACGGGACCGTCGTTCGAAGTTCGATTACTCTTCTTCACCGTTTTAAGCTTCATAATTACCAGACATTCGTGTTAGTTTTTCAATACGTTTTTAGTTGACATGTAATTAGTTTCTTGTTATCATGTAATAATTAGTTGGTTAAAAGTAATAATCAACACTGCGGGAAGCAACATTAACGACATGTTTTTCCGGTAGCACTGTTATTATTTTTGTTTAAAAATAGATACTAGTTTAACTTTTTCCTAACTAACTTTTAATGACATTGTTACTGTTTAAAAATTATATTTTTTATGTAAATCTTATTGACTTGAATATACGTATAAACTAAAGTACAGACTATATGCAATGGGTTATTATACTCAATTTATAATTAAGTAAAGTAAAATATTCGTAAAATGAAATTTGGATCGCATTACAAATTTATCGCTTGTTTAATTGTTAAAATTTTTCTGTTCATTTCTTATGTCAGTGCTATTTGACCCTTACGTAAAGCAATTAATATGTATTCGCAAATAACAAAACCGGTTGGAAAATATAGAATAAATGTAATATAGAATATGATAATATGTAATTGATAGCAATATGAAATTAAACAATAACCAAAAACATCGCAACATCGATATTTAACTAACTTTTTTTGTTATTTTCAATTTACAGGTTCAAAGTAAAATAAAATTTAAATACTTTTACGTAGGTAAAACTACCTAGGTAATCCCCTAGATTTTACCATGCGTTGCGATTCGATGTTTTAATTTTTTTTTTCTATGAATTAAAAATATGTTGTACATTTTCCAAGTCACCAAAAAAACACCTGTAATAAAAAAGTATTAACCCTTTAATTTAATCATTAAAATCTGCGCGCAGAATCTATTAACGCGTCTTGCAAATAAATCATTCTTGTCTCTTTAATGCATAACTACACTTGGAACGTTTCGCTGGAAGTCGCCAGGGATCGAATTTCGTCCAATGCACAGGTCACTTGCTAGCACGCAGTAAGTTCTACCGACCTATATAATGTCGGCAGTATAAGTAGAAATAAGCGAAATTAAGAGAAACTTAACTCCTTAAACTATTTCGTCTGCTCAATAAAACTCAAGAAACCACTTTTTTCGTTACTAATATCAATTAAGTAAAGCTTTAAAATACCAACTGAATATGTGGTTTGAACGCTATTTAAATAATTGTGACAAGCTGCAAATAAAACTTACTTTTCTCTGCGCAAGAATATGTGTTACTCATTAATAATTTAGCAGTGCTTAAGATAAGTGTCAAAATCGCATCATAGACGTCAGAATCTATTCCGCACCTCGCGACCTTTGACTGCAAACCTGTCTTGATCTACGCTGATTACTACCGATGATATCTGAACCATCATCATAAATAACACATTTAAAAACACATTTCTTCAAACATTTACTAAGCTTAATCAATTAGTCAAAATATCAATATTGATGAGTCCTATTATGTAAATATGAACAGCTACCGCATACAAACTTGATAATTAAGAGATCACATAGCAGTGCGAGTGCTGAAGTTATTATAGGAGAAAAAAAAGACTAGACTCGGTTGAGTGCGCCGAGCAGCCAGCTGCATCAACGGCCTGCAAAATTTCGCAACCGAAGTGACAAGCCGAAATTTAATAACTTACTCAGAAATGTGCCAGCAAATTGGGAGCCGACCGGACCGACCGGCTCTGTAACTCTACACTGCCTAACCAAGCACCCCGACACATATAAATTGTATTTTTATTCAAATCGGGCCTACGTGCTGCGATAAAGCCTCTTTAAAACAAATAACTACTCATTCAACTCCTACCGGCATACCAAAACCAACCGTAACTAGTTTCAATAATGATGAAAGTAACACAACTGGAGACAATCTTTAAGATACAGGCGACAACAACCTTTACAGTTGCAGTAACAGAGTTGTAGTTTCAGAAGTAAGAGGTCTCGATACACCACTTTTAGCGGAACATGTTAACGCTCCAAGAAGATACTAAGTGCGCAATGTTAACAATGTAAATCATGCTTTCCCAATAAACACACAAGAACCAAAGTTGGATGATCATAAGTATCAGATAACACCGTGAATGATGATGTAAACGCTGAGCTTATTCCCGGGACATATATAGAGGACAATTTAAAGGTTCATTGGGACACTTTTTCACTCAATCTGTTGCCTGATCATTCTTGGTCCATAGGATATGGAAAACAGCGGGATACTTCTGACATTTACTGTTTTAATCATCAATGAAAAACAGATTGTGCAACAAAAATGAGACAAGAATCAAGGATAGCTAGATTAAAATCATGTGTGCAAATGATATGCATTGCGTATTCCTTTTAAATAAAGTTGTTTGCACCGAGAGCCTTCATTACGAAGTTTTTCTCTCTCCGAAAATGTTAATCACCATATTTACCTGTCTCGAGTTTTTGCACCGTGGAATCTTATGAAACATTTTAATAAAACCACTAATGATACAGCTGCCAATCACTATCAGCTTAAATTAAAGTATTTTATGTCATGTAAAAGTTAATGGGAAAACCAACGTATTGGATTTCAATCTAAACTTTAGCCTTACCATTCGGAGGTTATAAAAATTTTAGAGAGTGCGAATATAAAATCTTTAACCGGTGCAATCGTAAAAGTCGATGTACCGAAAAATTATTATGGAGGTTATATATCGATACTTGTATATGTCTTCATCGTTCGATAATCGTAAATTAAGAACCAACTCTCGTTTAACTGAGCGTAAAAACTGTGTGCGAGAGATTGAGAGTTCATGTTACTTCCAAAACGAAAAAGGAAAAAGGCTTGAGCGCCCCGATTGTGAAACGAAGAACGATAACAGTGGTCAAAGAATCGGTAAGACTGGAATCGATATTAATGGATACGACTAGAGACAGTTTTAAATGCTACTCTGACAGTTATTGATGTCAGTTGAGTAAGAACTTACCGATCCGAGATTAGTGGAAGAAACAAGGTTGTTTAATCAATTTCATTTACATAACTTTGATGAATCGTAATAATTTTCAAAGTACTTTCTCTGTTTAAAATCTTTAATTAATACATCCTGAAATTTTCATTTAAAATAAAATTGAATTCAAATACAGAACGTGAATTGCCGTATAAAACTAGGTGCACATGTTTCCTGACATGGGATTTTTACCAAAGGATCATAAAAATATATTAACAAGAGCAATGAACGACTTACCTATCCTAGCTACTTGTCCCTCTTTATTATAACAGGGAAGATTAAAATACATTACGATTTCAATTCGAGGTACCGAAACGAGTAAGCTACTAAATAATCCTCGAGTTTCTTGTCACTATTTATGTATATCCTCACTGTAACCCCAGCATTTTTTGCAGCGCGTTTTGTGAGCTTTGCAATTTTTTGTCAACCCAACCAATTTACAAAACGTCACAAATCCAGCTGACATTCCCATATATTTTTTCAACCATCTTTGTCACACTGTTCTGAAGCTTAATCTTTGTCAACGAGGAGTAGGGACTCGGTCCGGAACGAGTTTTAGAAAGAGATAGAACGAATGCGCCCGCGCATGACAAGTGACCGGATTAATGCATTTTAAACGAAGAAGGCTTAATTTTGATCTCGGACCCTTTAATTGAATGACTTTATATATTGATGTACTTTTTTGGATTTTTTCGAAGCACCATTACAAACACGGTACTTGTTAGGAACGGTTTATTTTTAGAAGGTTTTAATGATGACAATTTAGAAATCAAACCTAACACGCCTTTGTTTGTTCTTGAGAAGCAGAATTCTTGGCCTCAAAACTTTAGTAGTCCCTTAAAGCTATGTTTAGTAATTAGTGCGTAATAGTGTAACTAAAAACAATTTTTACTTCAAGAAATCTTGTTCTCATGTTCTGTTTTTATCTTTTTGATAATATATTTGAATCTAAACCTATCTAAATTAAAGAAGCCTTTTCCTTTGTCCTCCAAAGTCTTTTCGAGCTCATCCATCCGGCTAGTGATGAAGTTATTGACATCAACAGCAGATATCATGAGTATAAATTATAATTTGTAATCTATTTATCACCGGTCTTTCATTGCACCGCTGGAGACTCAGTATTACCTACCGGCTCTTCTACCATGATTGATAATAACCATACTTGTATCCAAGATAGTATTACCCGCTGCGTTTGAAACATTCGATACATTTTAATAAATAACCTCGACATTAACGCTGATGGCGATAATTTCTTTATTCGTACCTCTTGTATGTTTATATGAATGACTCAGTTTAAATTTATCACTTCCAATACTTCTCTCGCAGTTGCCATTATCGGAAATGAAATGATGAGAGTCGTTTTGAAAACCTGTTTGTGGGACATTCGGTGTTGGTTAATTGTTTTAACCGTCTTCAAAAAATGGAGGAGTTTTATCAATTTGAACGCATATGTTTGTTTTTTTTTTTTTGATGATTTTTATTTTCTTAAAAGCGCGATAAAATTTAGTCGCGTGGCGCATGCTAGCCCTGCAGGTCATTGTATGTCCTCTTCCTCATTGTTAAGGGTCGTGACCTCCCGTATAATTTCTCTCCAACTGATTCTGTCTTTATTTATTTACGTTGCACGGCCGTACCCATTTCTCGCCATCTACTATTTCCTCTACCTTAAGGTTGTCTGGAAGAGATCGCTTTCTAGCGATAAGACCGCCTAAATTGTACTATAATCAATCTGTAAAACCTATTTCTGCAAAGTTTTGTGCAATAAAGTATCTATCTATCTGTCTCCGGCGGTGTAAATGGCGTGGTGAATTGTAGAGTCCAGAGCAGTACGGACCTGATCGGACCAACGCATTGGGCCGCGTCCACGTGGCCTTTTACCATCTATTTCATTTCATTGTATGTGATGTTGCCAAATGTTTATCACGTGACATGTTAACTTGTTGCCACATACATAAAAAAATTGCTGGCGAATCTGAAAGAGTATCGTCCGATAATCTCGTACAATTTGTTCGATCGTAAACCTGTTCGATGATCGATGAAAAAACCCTGGCTGATTGATCCGGTTGCGAGATTGAGACATCTCGGAACGGGTTCCGTAAGGTTTCGAGGTCCAAGTGGCGAGATGGAGCGGTGTTATGAGAAAGAGAGTTAGGCAAGTTTTTTTATCATATGACTGGCGGCGCGCCATCTCTGAGGTTCCGGGTTCGATTCCCGGTCGGGTCAATATAGGAAATGATTTTTTTTTATTGTCTCGGTTGTTGTGGTACCGTCGTTGTTTTTGATTTCTGTAACACAGGTGCTTAAGGTGCTTAGTACATAATCAGAGCAATGTATGTGATGTTGTCAAATATTTATTTATTTATTTTGTAGCAAATGACATACCGTTTAAACCTTCTTTAAATAATCAAAAAATTTGCCAAATTGGAACAGCCATTCTCAAGTTTTAGCGAAACTAACGAACATGGAAGCAAATTGTATGATTTCGTCCAAAGTAAAATAACGTATGTAGAGTTTCTTGCCTTTATTGGTCAGTTGGTTTTAAACGATGAAATCTTAAAATGAAGTTTGAATTTATTATTATTGTTTTTTGATAACGAAAATAGAAACTAGATGTTATATACATATATAGTTAGGGGGAACCGATAAACAAAAATGTTTTATAAAAAAAGTAAACATGCATATGCATTATTTTTTATACCTGTTAAAATTATGTTTAAATAATACAGTAGATATTTTTTTTTATGTTTAGTCCCATCAGGTACATTTCTTAAAAATATAAGACACATATATTTCTTTCATTGAGTAACCAAAAATAAACTGAGATATATTGCAATCAAATTTAGCATGAGATCACCTCTTCGTACTGTTTTTATGAAGTAGTGACGTAAAAATTCCACACTACTGTGTTTTAATACGCTGTATCAGCATTATTTTTTACTTACTTGTTGAAACAAGAAATTTGTTATTAATGGATTTTTAAATCCCGCATTTTGGTACCGATTTGATAGAGTTTTTGATAACGGAAAAAAGCAACTTTAAAATTTACTATTTTTAATGAATGATGTGATTAAAAGTTATTAGTATTAGTTATTATTATTATTAAATTAACAAAAAAATATAATAGTAATATTTCTATGACTTAGACCAATTAGGCTCACCCACGCCATACTAACATAATTGTTCCCAGAAAGCAGATCCAAGTATTTAATACTCACTCAGACAAACTACGTAAATGCTTTCACGACCGTTGAACTATTATTGTTTTAGGGGCCCTTAGGTATCAATGACGATAAAAGTTTATCCTGAATAAATAATGTAGTCAAACTGCGCAAGACAGCGTCACGATTACAATCTGCGACTTCTTTCGGATTATTTCGAGTTATAAATTATTCTATAAGGTAATCGAAATTTCTTCAGTAGTCTTGCGTGAAAGAGTGACAGACGTAGGTATATCCAGATATCCAATACATTCTTCCATACATTTGCATTTATAACAATAATATTAGCACGATAAATACTGTTGACGATATTTTTGTATCATATAAAAGTAGGTGCTCGTAGCGCACTGCGAAAACGGTTTGGAAATCGAAAGTTAAGCTACGTATGCCGCTGTCCAGTATTAGATGGGTAACCAACCGACCGAGTTATTTTACTAAATTTAAGTCGCATAAAAATAAAAAAAAACAGTAAGACTTGTAATAACGTCAGAATTGAAGAAAATAAACACAAACGAATTTGACGGAACCTTCGGAAAAAATTACTCATCAGCGTTAACATTATTTTTTCACCCAAATCTGTTAAATTTGATTAAGCACTATTGTGTGTGGTAATCGATTTGTTATCGATTAAGTCGTTAGTGTTATTAATTTAAAGATTCGATTCAGCCTCGTAAAATTATTTATACGTCTTTATCCAATTAGATGTCATCGGTTTAAAGTCGTAAATATTCGGAAAATATCGTTAATACATTTAGCTCCGCCATCACGACAGGTTTCCATTATTTATCACCTATTTGCTTGCAAATAAGATCTAGGAAATTCAACGAATAGGTGTTATAAATCAATTAAAATTATGAAGTTGTGATATTCGTTTCGTATATTCCGCTCTGACACCCACATGAATATATAATGCTATTTCTATGATCGTTATATTAGTACGAAAATAAAATGTGGCAAATAGTAATTGTTATACGTTTGAGATTCATAAACAAGCCCAAGTAGCTCACTTGTTCAATTTGGGGGCAACCTATTATTTAGGTTAGGTTATAATTTTTTATATGCTCGGATTATTAGAACCCGAAAATAATTAGTCAGGAAAATCTAAAAATGTTAATTATTTAATTGTCAAAAAACCTCGTGTAAGATACCTTCATCTTAATCATTATATTCGACGGATGTCCACTCCTGAACGTAGGCCTAATCCCAAGACTTCCACAACACTAAATTTTGTACCAGATAAAATAATCGCCTTTCTAGAGAAGGACCTTCTCATAGGTGAAGAAACAGCAATGTATCTTTTGTTATTATACTAAGGTTGAAATTTGCAAGCATCGGCATGCTAAGCCATGCATCGGCATGCTAAGTATTGCAACCATCCTCAGTTTAAAAAGATAAAGTACAATTAATTCTTTTCGTTCCCCAAAAATCCCATTCAATGCCATCTCGATTAGTAAGCGCAGATCCCTTACCCAGCGTTATCCGGCATTTGCTCACAATTTAAGTACCTTTCTAGCCGTAACAGTATTACAAGTTAGGTAACCTTAATGTTGCTCAAAAATCAGCTAAAAATATTTATCAACCCCTTTCATCTGAACTTAAAATAAATATCATCATAGCCATATTTCCCAACTCAAAACCGAAACGAAAAAACGACCCATGTTTCACATCATTTGTTTTGTCCCTAATTAAACCTGAGGTTGTCACCAAAACACGGCACGGGAAGTATAAATCATGCGCGGGAGTCGAACCCGGCTCGTTCCAGGAAAGCTAATTAACAACTTAACACGTGTTTTTGTAGCTGCGCAAATTCCTTAAGCGCAAGCTGGGACGTTATTTAGAAATGTGCAGCTATATCTACATTTCGAAACAGCCAATTTTTTTGTCCAAGTTTCTCGCTAAAATCAACGAGGGTATTATCGACATGACTACTCATTGGTCTTTGCTAATGAGTTCTATTCAATTTGCTAATCATTACTAAATCCAATCTACATAGGTTCGAGTAAACAAGGGTTCAATAGAGAGTTTTACTATACAAGAGAAAATGAAACAATCTAAGAATGTGGTAGATGTAAATTAGAATTAGTTGATTATCCCATAAGAATGATGATTCCGCTTCATGATTGGTAATAAGCACCATTTGTCTGTAAAACAAATGTCCGTAAAGTGTTTGTGCAATAATGTATATCTATCTATCTATCTAATACGTTTGCATTCGACTGTGATCCAAATGTTTGGTTTCCCACGGCTCCGGAGGTCAAATGGTCCTACCACTCCTTTCAGAGTGGGGAACTCCCACACACGCCGTTGAATTTCCAGAGGCAGCTGTAAGGCACGAAAATGTGTTTCCCCCTTAAAAAGGGCAAATTGCAATCCCTTCAATGTAATCAACTAGAATATTTAGACTCGTTAATTCAGGATCATACCAGGCCTCAATAGATGCACAAACGAAATACATGTTAGGAAAAAAAGGAAAAAGGCAATAGAGCGTAATGTAGCTCCATATCCTATAGCAATGAGAGCCAGATTATAGCAATCGAGTAGCAAAATGAATACTATCATTATATCATCTAACGTTGCACCTCTGAATAATGCATTACTTTTATTAACCCACCTAGAAGCATGGCACGTTTCCTCTGCACATAAGTAGTACCTCGTAAATTACTATCTAGGCGAAGTGTTCGCTTATCACTTAATTAACGAAAAGATTTTACGCCGCGCAGCTTCGAAAGCTTTGCACATTAAAAGATTGGGGTTTATGAGGTTCTCAACCTTTAGCTGATAGCTCATTGTGGTTTTATTTTAATATATAAAAATGAATCCCTATTTCCCTCGGCCATGCCACGCGTGAACGTCTAGACCAATTTCCCTTTTATTTTGTTTGTTGTATTTGTTATTGTCAGAAACAAATCTACTATGACGGCCTGACTTTGGCGAGTGCCATCTCTGAGGTTCCGGGTTCGATCCCCGGTCGGGTCAATATGGGAAACGAACTTTTCCATATTGTCTCGGGCCTGGGTGTTGTGGTACCGTCGTTGTTTCTGATTTCTGTAACACAAATGCTTAAGCTACTTACCACAGAATCAGAGCAATGTATGTGATGTTGTACAATATTTATTATTATTTATTTATATAAAAATAAGTCGGGTTTTCCTTCCTGACGCTATAACTCCACAACGCACGAACTGATTACCACGGTTTTGCATGCGTTGGAAAGGTCTCGGGCTCCGTGAGGTTTATAGCAAAGAAAATTCAGGAAAAATTTCAACAGAAAAGCGGGAAAATCCTCTAAGGCGAAACGAAGGTCTCCGGGACCGCTAGTCTAATATATAATAGTCGTCGATAAGACAAGACAACGGCTGTCAGGTCAGCTAGCTATATATTCGCTCACGTTGGCGACAATGTTACTTTTAACACATTTGTTAAAATATAGTATTAATTGTAGCACGTTCTTCCCTTTTAATGTTATGATTCATGCTACAATGTAAACAATGCAATTAGTCATAATTTGTGAGAAGTCACAAGGTAACCAAAAATAAAACTGACCCAAGAAACAAAATGGCCGCGTCATAACTTAACCCGCTTTGCCCTAGTCACAAGCAAAATACACTCAAAGGGTAGATAAAAATAGTTATTAATTTATCGATATAAATTCAAACTAGCAGTTTCCGGCAGCGTTAATTGTTGGACGAGGTTTTAATTGGTTGAGATAATTATAATACAACTGTTAGTTTTTCGGCTCGACTTTGGTTCGTAATTATTATATCAGTGCCTAGGATTTATGATGACTTAGTATTTTGTTGAAAAAGATTTGGCATTTTTTATGGATCTATCATTCCACTATCTATATCATCATCATGTTTTTCTTTGCTGTTTGCAAAGGAACGATTTATAATATAAAACAAGATTAAATAAGCTTGAGTTTCACAATCATCATCCAATTTAAGTCTAAACGATGATCTTGGTAGCGCAATACTCATGGTAGACTCAAAGCTCGAAGGGTCCAAGGTTCGGTTCTTGGCAATTCGGGAATTGAATTGTTTTATATTGAGTTAGGGTGTGCTTAGTAAAAGCCACCAGTTATTAGTGTAGTACTCATATTAAAAGGGAAAACTGAAGATAAAGACAACGTTTTTAGAAATAGAAATTGTATGTAATAAAAATTGTATAGACCTTTACGCTGTCTTAGCGAAATTAAAATATTTAAAAGAAACAGAAAAAGTTCATCTCCCCTTGCGGTGCGGAATTCAAACCCACGACCTTCACGTATTGGCGTGCTGTCCTTTCAAGTTATTACAGGCGTTGATTTTTTATGTTATATTAAATAAATGCGCCAGACAATCACCTGGTCTCAAACTAAGGTTTTCCCTTGTACTATGAGTACCAGACGACGGATACTAACTGGGGGCGTCATCCCAGCACACCCAGACTCAAGTCAATTTAGCAAAGTTCGTTTCGGTCGCGCTTTGGCCGCCTACTTTAGCCACTGGGCCACCGAGGTCGTCCTCTAACTCACAACTTTCTTTTGGGTTCAATTAGCACACCGCAAGGTGAGATGAACTTTTTCAGTTTCTTCAAAATATTTTAAGACAATGTTATGGGGGTAGTCTACTACTTTTTTTTATTTAGAAACTGATTAACAAGGATACTTGCATTTCTAATTAATCGATCAATTTACTGCCCAGTAGTGCTTCAAATCACAGCTCACCACCACTTCACAGAACTCACCAAAATAAACAAAACTAAAAGACCATCCAGCGATTATGAATAAATCAACATCCTCGCGAAATAAGTGCCGATGAGCGAGACACACTGATCTTCGGCCATAAGTAAGAAAGAGATAGCGCTAACTAGATCGTTCCAGACATAATTATGCTGTTAGGGTTATAATTTTACGTTGTTAAACGCTTTGTGCGTCACATTAAACTGTTTTTTTATTTTGAAGCTAGATTAACACATTTTAATCGTTTATGTTTCCTGAATAAGTAATAAAATAAGTTTGACGTAATTTATGAACACACTTATTCAGTAGTCGTGTCTATAAGGTTTTTTGGGGGGTCTAAAGTAGTGGTACACAATATTATGTTAGATGCTACTAACTAAATTAAACACAGACACTAGATTATTGTATTCCAGTAATGTGGTTGTAATTATGATCACGTACTAAGTCAAATCTTATATATAAAAATGAATCGCTGTTCGTTAGTCTCGCTAAAACTCGTGAACAGCTAGACCGATTTGGCTAATCTTGGTTCTGAAATAATTGTGGAGGTCCAGGGAAGGTTTAAAAGGTTAGAAACTAAAAAAATAGGCGTTACGAAGTTCGCCGGGACAGCTAGGTTTAGTATAAAAGTAATAAGACAAAATATGTAAGCCGGACTCTGGCTAACAACTTATTATTAACTAGCTGACCCGGCGAACTTCGTACCGCCTTAGCGTAGTTTTGATGTACTACTTTATTTTGTATATTATCTATTACTAACTAATCAACTAATCCGTGGCGAGTAATTTTCAAAAATTTATAAATTAGTGCCATAGAATTTAATTAAGTAACCGCTTTTCCGAACAAACGATGCTCTTTAAATATAGTCTATGGCTGTGAATGACGTTGACATTCGTTACGCGCGTTTTTTTTTAATGCAAAATTAAATGTATATTTTTCAATCTTTCTGAGAGATTTTCCTAATATTTTTTTCCGTAAGAACCTTGTACAGAGTATTAGTAAATTACAAAAAAAATCAGCCACATCGGTCAAGCCTTTTTCATGTTATGGCGTGACAACGGGAAACGGTTATCATTTTTATATATATAGACTAGCTGTGCCCGCGACTTCGTTCGCGTGGACTACATCCTTTCATGGTCGGTTTTACCCCTTTCTCCCCTAATATTCGAAACAAAAAGTAGTTTATATTTTAATCCAAGTTTTGAGCTATATTTGTGCCAAATTTCATATCTCTAACTTCAAAAATAAACACTTTTCCATATAAACTTTCAAAGGTGGTGTTACCCCCATCCCCCCTTATTTTCTAATAAAAAGTAGCATATGTCCGTTCTTGAGATTCAACGTATACCTATACCAAATTTCATCAAAATCCGTTCAGCCGTTTAGGCGTGAAAGAGTAACAGACGGACAGACAGACAGACAGACAGACAGACAGACAGACAGAGTTACTTTCGCGTTTATAATATTAGTATGGATTACGACCTTAAGAAGACAGTACTTTATTTCTAATGTACAAAGATTTACTAACATATCTAATCAAGAAAAAGCTTTGAATTGAAAACTGTAACAATGTTGAATACCGCCCGGTTCCAATATTTGAAAAACGATCCGTTCTAGTAACAGATAGTAATAAATTATACGAGGCGTAAGCTAAAAACGACTGACGGACGACTGATGACAGCTGATATGGAAAGTAAAAAATTAAATTAGAATTCAATGAGAGCTAATATAGAAAGTAAATTTGAAATTAGAATTAACGACTCGTAGAAAAACGGATAGTCGTTTTTGACACGTTACGAATCGTAAAATATTGGAACAGGGCATTAGTTTAAATTAATGCTGCGTTTTTATAATAATAATAATTAGAATCACCCGGAAATTTCTGTCCTCTGGATCTACAACATTGAACACTATGACGCTTGACTGAGGTCCGCGTCATAGGAAGATACACCCACCTTTCTAAAGGTCGGAGAAAGATAAATTCTTTGAAAAATTTATAATAATAATAATGTCATTTATTTTCAACCAACTAGGATCAATACAATTTTATCACAATAATAATTAAATTTTAAACTAACAATAAAAATACCTAATTAGAATAATATTTTGACCGCAGTCAGTACATGAACCATATTGCAATGATTTAGGTACTGACAGTCAAATCGGTCTGCAAATGCCTTCAGTACGCCATTGTCACTGGCCCTCACCCTGCGCGCCAGGGATGTGCATCGCTAAAACATCACATAAATATATTAAACAAATACTCGACATTTTTTGCTGTAACGTTTCAAGTTATACCTGTATTCAGATCAAAAATAATGCATTTCTCTTCTACAAACATTATTTCTTGCATAACACTTCTCAGCCAAGTACAACATGTAATTAAAATCATCTTCTCTCTATTTTACACACCCACCCCGAGGCTACAGATCAACTCAAGTGTGATATTATCTCACCATATAATTAAAGGGTGAGTGTCTTATACTTCATCCTCGATTTCTTAGAAGCGGTCTCAATCTATAGATATACCTAACATCAACTGCCTACCTGGCTTACAACCTTTGATTAAAGCATAAAAACCTTGTTAGAAGCCGACGGTTTTTTGCAGAATCCCAACTCATGTCTACTAATCGCTTTATGACATTTGATGGTTTAATGAGTGGCATTTTTCAACCTTTTAACGCTACACTTTGGGTGTTCACCCAAGCTGCTCCTTATTTAAAGGACAGCCTGATTGATAAGCATTTTATTCACACCCAAAATTACGTAAAAAAAAATATTCATACTAATGTTATAAATGCGAAAGTATTCTGTCTGTCCGTCTGCCTGTCTGTTTGTCTGTCCGGCTTTCACGCCTAAACCACTGAACCGCTGTTTATGAAATTTAGTATAGGTATAGGTTGAATCTTTAGAACGGACATAGGCTACTTTTTAATTTGAAAATAAGGATGAATATTACCTGGGGAAATTTTTATTTTCAAATTAAAGATAAAATTTTATAAGCATGTTTATTTGTATATATATATATATTATGTTATATATCTATGAGTTTATGTATGTTGATCATGCTATACAATTAATATAATTCTAAAATAAAACTGTATTTATGTTGCACGACCGTACCCATTTCTCGCCATCTACTATATCATCTACCTTAAGGTTGTCTAGAAGAGATCGCTTTCTAGCGATAAGACCGCCTAAATTGTACTATAATCAATCTGTAAAACCTATTTCTGTAAAGATTTTGTGCAATAAAGTATATCTACCTACCTAAATTTGCACAATCATAGCTCGTAACTTGGATTAAAATATGGACTACTTTTCGTTTCGAATATTAGGGGAGATAGATTCGATATATAGTTCACGCGAACGAAGTCGCGCGACAAGCTAGTATATAATAAAAATAGAGGTATCATATTTTATATCACCCCACGTGCATACTTAAATAGGTGCCGTAAAAATACCTACGCTATTAAGAATTCACGACCGCTTACCTTCATCTCGCCGCGCATTCAAATAACAAGCAAACTCATAATTTACCCGACTCTCATTAGTATACGCTGCTACAAAGTCACATCGGCAAAGAAGCCGCCCAACAGAACCATTGACATTCATATTTTAACTCCAAACGTGACCACGGAACCACTAGACTCCTCGATACTAATTTTACGCCCAATCGATTCTGATAAAAATTAATACATCAAAACGACTCGTATCAGAGGTACGCACAAAAAGCGACCCAATCGAAAGCGGCGGACCGTTCGATATTCAACTATTCGAAAAAAGAACATAAAGGCAGTTTTCGGTTGGTGTTTTTGCGGACGGTTACAGCAATGTCGTTAGGGTGACCATCGCGGTCTAATGGAATTCGAAACCGACCGACTTATTGGGCATAACTTCGATCGATGATAGGTATTTTTTCTTTTTTCACGTAACATCAGCATTGGAGTTTCGGTTCTCACAATGGATGAAGACATAAAAATTTCGTTCGGTCTCCGGCGCGGCGCGTCAAAAACGGACCACATGCGTTATTTTGAATTTAAGGAAGCTTTGGATTTTCTTGTTGGGTCTTATTCGCCAAATTGGTGCTCGCTCACGCCTTTAACATCAGCCTATTATTTCGGGTCGAAACGACCGGTTGGCGGTCGGGCCGCGTGATCAACAAATCAAAACGTTTTATACTTTTTGGTTCGGACCGAGAGTGTTTGTTTTCAAGCGTATTATATGTGATTATTTAGGAAATTCGTGGTTTAAATGACGCCCGATGAGGAGTTGGCTTGATTAAAATGATTAATAGCCTAAAACTATAAGGTTGGGAGGGTTTTGATGGAATTCAATTAAGTTTTATGATTCCATCTTGCGACGAATGAAGCTGATGTGTTCTCATTCAGTTTTTATGGCTACATTGGAATATTTATTTTATAAATTGGAGGAAAAGTCTTCATAAAAAGGTTTTTAGTAGTAATGTGCCTTTGTTTGCATGTAATGCTGTTTTTATGCTCAAACTAGGTATACCTGTTTACGATTAATTTTTAGCTATATGACAATACATTATTTAATAAGATCTTTGTTTCTGAGTAAGCTTGAAGGTGTATCTTTATTATAAAAGCAAATTTATTTGTATAGAGTTTTATTCTCCATGTTGGTGGTAAATTGCTTGAATTCTTTTGAAACCACGGGTGTATCTGTTCCGAAATTCCTCGAGATTGGCCGTAAAAGGAGAAAAAATTCGGTATCGGAATCGGGGCGATTCAACAGCTCGAACGCTACATTGTCACGGAATGTAGGGTGACCATTTAAATTTAGTTCATGGGAATGTCCAAAGGTAAATTTTAATACAAACCAAATGTTTAAAATAATAATTACGAAAAGATTTCTGATGAAAATTTTCACAAAATTAAAATTGACTTTGAAAATATTTATTATATTACCTACAGATCCTCATGATCCTTTCGCAAAGGGTTGTTTGTATTAAAATTTACCTTGTTCCAAATCCTATTTCAAAGACGAGAAACATTATTTTGAGTCGCTCTCATCCACAAGACAGCCTTAAATTAAATAACCTATTCTCAAGAAACTCGTAAAAGACATCTGTTGCTATTATTAATCTGTGGCGCGTTAAACGGCCACTTATTATTCAAGTTGTCCAACTTGTTGACGTCTCAATCTGCAGTTATGGCGCTAGGGTGACCAACTTAGCCTGATTTGTAGGCTTTAAAAGGACATTTCTATGAAAATTACGCCTATTATCCCGTGATTGGTGTGATTTGATAATAATTCTAGTGCTTAATTTTGTTTTCTCACTATTATGGTTTTATGACCGTGGGTACATGTTCATGTAAGCTCGTGTTTAAATTAGATGCTCTTGTAATATTTTAGTGCTAGTCTGCATATTATAAGCTTTTTATCTGTATGATATTATCAAATATGAGAATGTAAAATTATGTGTCGCGAATTCCGAAAAGAATAGAATAGAAAACATCTTTGTTCATGTAAGCTTTACAAAAGCACTCACGAATTGTCAGCACAAATTAAGTATACTACCGCCGTGTTCGGAATGTTGATAATGTCGAGAAGAACCGGCATGAAACTCGTCACTTACTCTTTTCAATGTAACAATATTTCCTTATACTAGGTACTGAAATAAAATTGTTGTAAATTATCAATTAATTTCTTGGTAGCTAAGTTTTAAATGTGTTTTCATTGTTTCAGGTTTAGAGTACTTAAGTGCAGCGAGGAGTTTACACCCGGAACTGCATGCTGGCAGCACCCTCGCTAGCCAAGACTTCCAACTTAGTTTAGAAGGTGAGTCTCTCCATCAGACCAAATTGAACAAAGGTTTTTTTTTTTCAAAAATTTTATGAAGAATTTGTTTTACTTATGGATACCAGTGCCAGCATCATTTTTTTATTTTTTATTGGTTTTGCGATTTTATTTTCTTCTTCCTTAAACGTCAAAGTGAAAATAAGGGGTCTCATTGTATTTTAGTAAAATTATACTTAATTTGGCTTTATATTGATAATTCAATAAAATACCCGCTTTTATCCCGACTATAAAGTAGTAGTTGATGTTTCGAGATTAAGAATATCGTATCGAATATGTAAAACAAGTCAAAACTGTAAAAACATTTTTGTCTTAGATCATTTATAAAATGCTGTTAGATTACTTGAGATGAATTCTATAAAGCAATAATGATTTTAGTTTTATCACAGTCAATATTATTAGGGCATATTATAATTAATTATATAATTCCGGAAGATGGCACATCAAAACTTGTTTAGTTGAATTAAATTTACGTCGGCTAATGTGCTGAATTCATTTCCACGAATAATCATGACTGTTACCATTTTATGTTTTTTGTTCTACTTTCATTTTCTATATTTTTTTTGTACAATAAAAACACAGTATACTGTGCAGTATGTGTGAATATTGGCTCCTCCCAGTCCGAAGTTAAGCAAGAGGGGAACTCACATCGCGATGACAACATTTATCATGCGCACTGTAGCTTCTTGATCAAAACTCAAACAAGTCGTTAAATAAACTCGCGTTTTTTACTTTCAGGGTCAAGAATAGCGTCTCCCACCCGCCTAAGGCTATCAGGGGGCACGATTGGCGCGTCCATGAACCGCAAGAGGGCTGTGTCCTGGAGTCCCTACTCTGCTGAGTCACTGGACCTGGCTGCCGTGATAAGAGCGTCTCCTGCCAGTTTGGCTGTGAGAGCACCTTCGGCTGCATCCACTGGAAGCTATGGACATCTTAGTGCTGGTAAGCCAACAAATTGTTATTGGTGGAACTTCTGTTGGCACATTCTGAACTTAATGTGTTCACATTCAAATTCAAATTATCTTTATTGCACTTTATCACATTACAACATTTGAAGATGGTAGATACATTTTAAAGGTTTGTGCTGTTATATTACGTTTTCTATTTTCGCTTATTTATCGGTACTAAATGGACTGGATTAGACATTAGACAGATAAAGTTTTGTAATAATTAACTAGTTTAATTATTTTAATTCAGAAAACGAATAGAACTACCATAGAACGCATGATGACAGGACAAACATTTATTGAAGTTTACATAGTTAGTACAAACGCATTTGCACACAATTTACCTTGTGTTTAGATATCTTTAAGCTCCATATCAGTTATGAATATATTTATGTAAGCGTGAAGGCAGTAGGAACTTAAATTCAGTGATTTAGGCTCTTGATGTATATTTTCTTTTCCCAATATGAGGGCGTCAACCTAGCTTACCAAGACTCAAGCTAATTAATAAAATTTGTTGGCTGCTCCAGTTCCAGCGATAAATATATAATACAAGTCACAAATAAGAGAAGCATATGCCCTACCTCTCTTAATTTGTGACTTTGAATAACCAGAGACGATGATCGGCCTTGAATGACGCCTTTGAAAGCTGTGGAGCACAAATGTTCTATCGATAAATTATACAACTCTTCAAGTAGCATTAATGGAGTCTAGATGCCATTTAATAAGAGGGTTTTAAAGGCATTGTTTTCTCTTTCTTCTAGGAGCGATATCCCCAGCGCTCTCGCTCTCGCACGCGTCGCTCGCGCAGCAACTCTTGGCGCGAGGTGGGGTCGTGGGGGGCAGCGGGGTCCTAGCAGGCGGGGTGCTGATGGACCCCGCGCACCAGCAGGCGGCAGCGGCAGCTGCTCAACACGCTGCGCACGCGCATCTCGTTGCTGGCATTCACAGGTGCGTCTTTTACATGCATGCTGGTTCAGGAAGATACGATATGCAACTTTGATGCACCGTTCATAAATATTTTAAAATGCCAAAAAGAAGATTTTGTGTTAAATCGGGCTAATTAGATTTTGTGTTAAAAATAGAGATTTTTGCCCATTATCTTAAAAAAACTGAGCTTTTTTAATAGTTCGTAAAGTTGTGACGTCAGGATTTGCTGTCCTCATCCAAAACCTCTTAAGAAATCATGTTTTGACAGTTATTCAAAAATAAGTATCTCAGATGACTAACCGGTCAACATGCTATACAGCTGATTTTTCGTTGCTAATTGTCAAGTTGGGGGCATTTGTCTTACACTAACCGATTCACTATTCCGGACAATACTATTTATAGTTACTGGGGAATATTGAACTAAACTCGCTTTAACTTGTTGTCCTACCAGATCTCACATCTCATCACCTACCCAACTGCTCATCGGAGCGCCAGTGGACGTCAGACCAGGTCTAGGGTTGAACGGCACCCCACCACAACACTTGCAGCAACCGCCACAGCAGCCCGAAGTCACTAGCATTATGGAAGCTGATAGGTATATAAAGTTTACATGTCAAGAAACTTTAAAAGTTTGCATCAATGTAAATTCCTTAGACCTCCGCAAATGCCAGTTTAGCCGACCTATAGATCAAATAAGTATTTGACGAGACTTAATACTTATTACATTATCTAGTAGTCTCGCGATTTAAATCGTCTTATTCGGTTCCAATACAGAAACTCTATGCCATCTCTTTATTTAATTGTTTCTTTTCTTTCTGCATTTGCTTTAATTTCCAAAGTTTTGAGAAAATGGAAGCTGAAGTTTTTCAAGAGTAAACCGTAGAATTTTATTTTAGGTTTAAAAATAAAACAGTGATGACATCAAACAAATAATTTCTCTTTCAGCGCATCCAACATCACGCAAAGGAAATCGCCCCAAAGCCTGATGTCTCGGGACAACATGCACAGCAACAAACCCCTGTCAGCGGCAGCCGAGAGCACTGTCCACGACGGTCTGGACTCCAAGGATGAGCCTGGAGACTTCATTGAAACGAACTGTCATTGGGTGAGTTAATACCACGACAATTAACTTACTTGCAAGTCTTTTATATCTGTCTGTCTCCTGGCATGGGCCCCGATTAATCCATTAACGAAGGTGTCTAGACTCCACTTCGATCATGGCTCGCTCATAATTTAAAACGAGAGTTTTATAACATAAGTGCGGGAATAATATAGCACCCCTCCCTTTGCAACCCTTATAAGAGTGACCAGATTTCGAAAACCTCACACATTGAAAGTGTTCCCTGCGAGATTCGAACCCATGACCTCCGAGTTATGGTCCCTACGCTATAACAACTAGATTATAAAGCCACGCTTAGGATATCATACGAGATATATTATTTGTTCTTGTTACTTTTTAGCAGAAAAGATATAGAAAGACCTTTTAGAAGAAGGAAAAGAAGAAGGAAAGCAAAATCTTTATTTAGTGACATAACATCGAGTTTACGGACTCAGTTTTCTAGTTTCTATGACACTAAAAAGGCTCAGCATTTGTTGAGAATCGGATTGACACCCCACTGCTGGTCTTCGATACATCTAAACCTTACAAAATACAACCACACATTTGCGATTTAGAACTGTGTTATAATCATTTTATATTGATGCTGTAAAACTAGATATGTAAATATAAAAAATATAAATGACCACATTTAATAGAGCCCTCTTTTCAGGTGGACTGCAAGCTAGAATTCCCAACGCAAGACGACCTGGTGAAGCACATCAATACGGACCACATTCACGCTAGCAAGAAGGCTTTCGTCTGCCGGTGGGTCGGCTGCTCCAGAGATGAGAAGCCGTTCAAAGCGCAGTATATGCTGGTGGTCCACATGCGACGGCATACGGGAGAGAAGCCACACAAATGCACTGTGAGTACCTTCTTAGTCAGCCTTTTTAGGTAGCATTAGCTTTCCCTACTGTTGCGTCGGGGAAGACAGCGGCATGTGGGGGTCTTCTTAGAGCGTGGACTTGACACTAAAATCCCTCGCACCTCTCAATTTTGTAATGCTGGCCTTAGCATGCATGGGCTTTACCTACATACTTTTGGCAACTCTTCCTTGAGATCTTCTGGAGATATAATAATAATGGTCCACCTCCATTTTAGTTTCTAAGCCATTTAAGTTTAGAGGCTGCTTGATAAGCGTCAGAAACGATTCCAATTCGGAAAATCAATGTTTCGTCTTTCTCAATCGCTTATGTTACGAAAGAGATAAAACATAGTTACCGAATTAGTTTCTAACGTTTTGAGAATATTTTCAGCATGTACGTACATACCTTCATTATTTCTTAAGATCGTAAGGACAAAATATCAACTTCTTCATATTGTTTATTTCAGTTCGAAGGATGCTGTAAAGCATACTCCAGACTGGAGAATCTGAAAACCCATCTCCGGAGTCATACAGGGGAGAAACCGTACACCTGCGAGTATCCTGGTTGTGCAAAGGCATTTTCAAACGCCAGTGATCGGGCCAAGCATCAGAATAGGACGCACAGTAATGAGGTATATTTATGTGAATATTGAAATACTAACGTCTATGAACACCGTCTTCAGGCTACCAAGTCACAAAATGTTTCGATAAAAATTGAAAAAAATTCGATTGGGAAGACAATGAGTCTCTGTCCAATCGTGTCAAGAAAGAGATAAACCTATGTTCCGAATTCGAATCCGTTTTCGATGCTTTGTGATGATAAGGTATGCTGGAGAAGAAAAGCATAGTTGTCTTCCTGTTTTCTCTGTTCACTCTTCATTCCTTTTATGTACTTAACTAATTTAAAATGGCAAAACTTTTTGGACGACCCACGATAGTTTGCTAAAATCATAAAAATTGCAAATTTGTACTATACTTAGTAAGTAATATAAGGTAACTATTTGTCACCTCTCCTTCCTTTGCTTTACTATCCTGATAGTGGGCGCAGTCCCTTAGTGATTCAACCGTGTCGTCACACTTTATCAAAAAGTACCACATGAACTCCATAACAAGTTCTCCCAAATTTTCCAGAAACCCTACGTCTGCAAAGCGCCTGGCTGTACCAAGAGGTACACTGATCCATCGTCACTTCGGAAACACGTAAAAACTGTCCATGGGGCTGAGTTCTACGCGAGTAAAAAGCACAAAGGTAATTGTTCTAACTTCACAACGAAAGCTATTTTTTGGTTGACATCGTTTCTTGATATCATCAGGAAAAAAATCTTAAACTGCTTTTTTGGTCATTTATTGTGAGCGAATCAGAAACTTCTACACAGAATCAGAACAATGTGACGTTGTCCAATATTTATATTTGCTGCCGATTTAGTTAATGCCTTTCTCTGACTACCGTCTTTGTTTTTAGTACTAATAGTCCTTATATTATATTCTTTCTTGTGACACTCACCGACACAAGTGTGTAAGAACCATAAAAATATAACCTTGGTCTACTATCTTCTTCCAATCAAATGTCCTATGAGCCCTACTAACTTTTTAATCTTACCTTCACCAGGATGTAGTCGCGGCGATGACTCAGCGGAGTCTGGGGGTGGTGGGGCTGGTTCCTCGCCGCGATCCGAGGAGGGTGGAGTCCCCATCGGCGTCAGAGGGCACACGTCATCTGCTTCCGTCAAGAGTGAGAGTCCGGCATCGCCGCTGCCTCTGGGATTGCACACTCCTGCGCATCAGGTGAGCTGAAACAATTAGATAAGCTTTTAGTTATTATCGAGTTAAGGGGATGAGTTAAAGAATTATTAAATATTACTGAAATATGAGAAAATACTTGCTGCAACGTGAACAGACAAATTACTAGGTGTTACAATTTTTTATAACGTTCATTCAATATGATTTTTTTCATGGAGGTTTTTAAATAAAAAAGATACTGGCAAGAGAACTTTAACACTTTTGTAACATTATTTACCAGTTTCATGCCTCCTTGATTAGAGTTTTTTGGAGAATACCCAATAAAATTTGCAATTTAGTTTACCATTACAAAGTTTTGGAAAAGTCATCCCGTTACGTCAATTCAATTGTTCTCATTATACCTACCAAACCACTCTTACACATTATATCTAACATTTGGGTAAATAAGAGCATGTGCTTGAGAAAATAGATTTCTCATCTTATTTTTTTTAATCCTTTTTTCTCAGCTGTCAGCACAGTGTGGTGGGGAGCTGGACTTTGGTGGTTCAGGTCTTGGCGGGTTCAGTGACGAAAATGGCGTTCCTTACTTCAGGATAGATGGCGAGGTTTGTACTTAGTATATCTTTAAACGTTCAAGTTGCCAAAAACTCAGGGTCTCAAACTGGACATTAGTTTGTTGGTTTCCCAATGACCTAACTATGAAATTCCAGGGTGGTTCTATAAATTTAGAGACCATGTCTTCTTTATTTCATCTGAAACTGCAACTTTTACATAAAAAATCCCGGGATATCGCACTACAACTCCATTTGGAAAAAAAGTTTTAAAATAATATTGCTTTCATACTATTATTGCTTGGTTTTGTTTTAATTTTCAATTAACTTAATACTTTGTAAATGGATTGGCCATCTAAATTTGAAGGCACTTTTGTTGTGTGATGTGATTGCACAAATAGGTAGTAACAATTTACATGATGACTAATTTATCATGAAATATTAAGCAAAACCATACTCAGGTTACGTCTGTTTTGTTTGATCAAGGATTCGGTATTTAGAGAACCAGCTGTGGATCTATTGCAAATGTAACATTAAATGTATTTCAAAAACATATCACAGGTCTATTTTAATAATTCTTATCGAACTAAATTTCTAGGTGGAACAAGAAGTGGTAGGTGAGGTAGGCCAGTTACCTCTGATGCTACGAGCGATGGTCGCCATAGGGGAGCCGAGGGCTCACCACCACACTCCGAGGTTCGGCAGCAACAAGATGGGTGTTGGGAGGCTCATGCCTCCTGGACATGTGGGGGACATTGGAGGAGGTAAGAACTAATCTCTCGTGTTTATTACCAGGAACTTGAATGGAAAATGTCGATCGAAAACCTACTTGCTCCAGGCCATAATCGAAAAACTGTGATATCACTAGAATTGGGCTTAAGATTTTGTTTTCGAAGATAAATCGAAAGTTTAGGAATTAAAACTTACATACTTGGTTTGCATAAATAATATTTTGATTTTTGAAAATGCTTGATTCGCGTTCGAAGTGAAAGTTTGGGATAAGACCCAAAGGTTCTAAAAATAAATTAAATATATTGTGTTATCAACATAGTTGAAAGCTTGCAAAATTACCTATAAGACAAAACACATAACATCTTGCAGGCTAGTATGGCGATAGGATAAGATATTTCGGTATCAAATCAGGCTGAGAGGAGCCAATATACTGCGCTACTATAAAAAAAATATCATAGTTTAAAACTAGCAATCTGTCATATAGGTATCCTAGTACAGTTGCATAGACGATGTAATGAATAGAAAAATTTAAACTTTTAACTGAATGTTACTTATTTCTTTTTAATGTTCCAGGTGTACCAGGTCGAACAGAGATGCAAAACACCAGCGTCGCAGTTGAGCTAAAGACTGGAGCCCCTAACACTAGGCGCGATTCCGGTATATCTTCGGGTAGCAGCTTGTATAGTGCCAGGTTAGTGCGAATATAATTCAAACTCAAACTCAAATATTTCTTTATTCAAGTAGGTTACATATAACACTTTTGAATCGTCATTGAATACAATGCAAAGTGATTCTACTGCCAGTTCGGAACCTTTATCTACCGAGAAGACACCAGTAAGAAACTCAACAGATCAGTTACAGTATCAGTATCTAACTTATTGCTATGTGTAGCTCACTTTGGACCAAGTCATATAGTTTTGGTTTTGATGAGTGATGAAACAAATAAGTACTCAAGTAAGTTTTTACTTTCGAGAGGTAAGCTGGAGCAGACCAGTCCCCAAAGGTAGCACCTGTTCACAAGCATGACGTATATGCCAGCCATCGCTTCACTCAATCATATTGTAGGGAATGTAACGACCCGCCACATAGCGCCATATTGATTAATAATAAATCAATCTCTAATGTACTGCTCTAACTTGTATTTTATGTATATCATGTCTGTCATTTGATTATTTATTTGTTTGAAAGGTGAAAGTCGAGAGTGTGTATGTTTAATTGAAATCGGTTCAAGATCACCACAAAATTATTTTTACAAAACTCCCTCAATATACCTTAGTATCAAATAAAAAGGCTTGCGGTGTAAAAAACTTTACTTCAATAAGACGAATTTCAAATCCAAAATGGCGAAATTATCTTCTGCAGGAATGCACCTTTTTACATTTAATACTCTTTTCGTTCATCATGTTTCAGTTTTTCTTTTTTCTGACATCTATATTTTATTGACAATATAGTTTCTTGTTTTTTCTTAAAACTAGCGTATTATTTCTGCTAATTAGTGCTATTTATATCCGGCTCGAAGGACCATATAAAGTGTAAAAAGATGTCATCTTGCATACCTATATCTAATAGATTAAATCCACGCCATGAAATTATCTAAAAGACTTAGAAGACTGAACTTTTATCTTGCTTGTCATAAGCAAATGCGTCAATATCGAAGTAACAGGATTTTTTTCTGATTAATTTTAATGAATCCACATATTGTATTAAAACATGATATGCTAATTTGATTTATATTTTGCATTTCATAAATTAATTTATATCAATTTGAAACTCTTTTTTTTTAAAGTCGACTAGTAGATTTTAACAATAGTCATGTCCTTCAGGTCATCAGATATATCCAGGAAAAGCAGTCAGGCGTCTGTCGTTTCTGGTGCGGTGGCGACGACGACGGGCGTCGCCGGGGCGCAGAGGCTAGTCGCTCAACACACTACCATCTACGACCAGCTCTCGCCTGACAGCAGTCGGAGGTACGCCACAATAATGTTTCTTATTTCATTATTTTTGTCCAAGATTGCTTAGCTCCTTTGCCCGAAAAGTGTTTTGTTCAGAAGTAGTATAACGTTTTAGGGCCAAGTGAAATACGTACTCGTATGTTTGACTGTTTACTGACGTCTAAGGGGCAAGACTCCATTTAAGTATATTTAAGTCACTGATGGCCAGAGGTAATTATTTAGGTATTTTACTGATGTCATACAGCGGAAGGATAAAATGGATATGCCTTAAATATCGAGATTAATTTTTTAAATCAGAATGATTTCGTGATTTATTGAATAAAAAAGTTTAAATTGGGTTATAGTAATTTTTCCCCAAAAAAAAAACAACGGATATGCGTGGCTAATCCCACTTTGCAAGAGCAAAGTCACACGAAATTTTTCATTAAAAATTCCGGAAAGACAGAAAGTATTAACATCAACACGTCGATGCAAGTACATAAATAAGGCTATCTAATTTCGACCTTTGCTAAAAAAGTAGAAACTTAATATTATTTTCTGTTTGCAGATCTAGTCAAGTGTCATGTGTGGGGTATGCTCCAGCGCCATCATCGGCCCTCGCTGCTGTACAAGCTGTCAGGACTTCACAGGGCAACCAGGTAAATAGATGGTAGACTTATCCATCTTATTTCTAAAGGATATTTGTTTCTTGGACCTAACTTCAATTCATTGGAAAAACACTCCTTTGCAAATGGTATTCAGAAAATTGAACTAAATATCATTTTCACGTATCAGTATTTATGCTCAGTGATAAAGAATTATCTTTTTGCAAATTGCCATCAGAAAAATTAAACAACCTAATTAAGTTCAAGCTCTAAGCTAGGTGACAATTGCTTGTATCTACTTGGCTACTGTCTCCTTATCTGGTACAGCTAAATCTATATCCTTGAAATGATTACTGTTTGCCAAACGAGTATTTTCTTTTTCTTTTAAATAGAGGTATCAAGGCATTTTGATTAAGATGACTAGGACAGTCAGAAGCATCCTGTAGTCCGCAAATCTGAATGTTCTAGTCTGACGTAATTTTACGAGATGTCCTGAGAGGTATCTCAGGACATCTTTTAATGAAATTCCGTTATAGTAATTATTATTTGTCCTACAGGCTGTTCTACTGCGAGGGGTGACATGCTCGGAAGTGAGGGCCGAGGAACTGGCCTTGGAATTAGACCCCAACATCCAAGTGAAGGAGGAAGCTAGGAGGCTCTCAGAGCAGTCTAACTTGAGCGACCAGGCGCAGGGCTACCAACCTTACCCCTGCGGCGCTGATGACGTGGTAAGTTTAACGCTACTGCCAACTGTTAAAAACTTCGATCGTTTATTAAAGTAGTAATTTGGGCCGTTTTTTGTGTATCAAGGATTAGTTGAAGACTAGTTAAATTTATTCAGATTTTTCCCTGAATATCAACAGTAATAGTATTATGAATGTTTTTGATATGCGGTCATATTGTGTCTTTGATATTTAATTTAGCAATTATATTGGACGCTAAGTCACCAATACTTTCTACTAACTGTTTTTATTTACATTCAGGAAGTTCAGTAATGACTTCCTGATCATTCCGTTAGATGACTTTTCTATTCACCCTTGACCCAGTGCCTCTAATGACAGTTCTAGCATTCGTCAGATGTCTGTCTTATACCTTAAGGTCCTTTCCTTTGCAACGTTTTAATTATCTGATCTAATCCCAATTGTTATTTTAGGGTGACGCGTTGTTCCCGTTCAAAACAGAGGATGACCAAGACACTGTGACGTGCAAGGAATCCCGATCCAACTCCACCACAACCGTGGTTATCACCACGGCCCAGGTCCACCATCCAAACCAAGAAGTTAACTTGGAACAGGTATGTAGCTTTGTATTTAGGTTATAAGTAATACTTTTCAACAGTCACTTAATGTAAGTAGTAAGAGCAGCACGCGCGATACGTGAAGGTCGTGGGTTCAATTCCCGCACCGCAAGGGGAGATAAAATTTTTCTGTTTCTAATATAGTAAAAACAAATTATATCTCCAGAACTGTAAAGATATCCACTAAAAATATAGGTACCAGCTATAATTCAGGTATATAAATGCTGGTACAGTAACTCATAAAAATATTTTTTCTTCACAGGTAGCAGAAGGTGAAATGGTGGAGAACAAGCTAGTTATACCAGATGAAATGATGCAATATCTTAACCAATCAATATTGGCAACCGAATCGGCAGCACCAGCTAACACCGACTCCACCAATGCACCCGAACCCGATAATAACCAAGAAACCGACGCTGCAACTAAAGACAATGCGGCCAGTGAATTACAAGCCAATACCAGTGACAAAATTAGTGATGTAGCGACCAGTGACGATTCTCTACTCAAAAACCTAGGTGCCATAGGAAGTGATCTCAATATAAGTGATATTCCAGTCGATTTAAGGTCGTTAGACGTTAGCATGTCCGGCAACAGTGGATCTATTTTAGCTACTAAGTCGCCGGACGACAAGAATCCTCTACAGGAGCAAGTCATTCAAGAAGTAAATACTGAGAAATGCGAACAAGACTATTCTAAACCACCGACCAGTAACGTAACTTCGAACCCATTGCAGTCATTACAGACAATGGCTGCCAATCAGACTGAGCAGTCAAATAGAATGAGAATGAACCAGTTACCTCAGAAGCAAACTTGTATGAGTCCAAAGACGATGGTGATGAGCCCTCAAACGGTCTTGAGCCCACAAAATATTGCTCACAGTATGATGAGTCCTCAAAGTCTCCCTCATAGTACAATGAGCCCACAAAGTGTTATGAGCCCCCACAACATTCCTCACAGCGTTATGAGTCCCCCCAGTGTGTACAACGTCATGAGCCCTCAAAGCGTAATGAGTGTTATGTCCCCTCAACATAATGCTATGAGCCCACAAAGCATGCAAAGTCTCATGAGTCCTCAAATGTCTAACCAAATGATGATGAGTCCACGACACAACAACTTGGGTAGTCCAATGTCCCAGAATATGGCTGGGCCTATGGTCAATATAGCGAGTCCAATGAGCCATGGAATGCCTAGTCCGATGCATCCTGGCTTACAAAGTCCCATGTCCCAAGGCGTGCCCAGTCCCATGGTACAAAATATGTCTAATATGACAATGAACGGACCTGTGCAGAACCAGAACCAAAACCCCATGATGAATATAAATATGAATCAGCAGACTCAAATGCAAGGTGGTCCTGGTAATTATATGAACAACCGGCAGAATTGCAACAACAAAATGCAAAACAGAGCCAACGTAACAAACCAGTATCAAAATCACAATTACAATCAGGCACCTCCGTATCCCATGCAAAATCAACAAAGCATGCCAATGAGAAATCAAAACATGCAGCAATATCCAGCGATGCAACAATTTAACCAGAATCAAGTTCCAGTGATGCATCAAATGCCGCAGAATCATCAAAACATGGCATTCAATAACCAGATGATAAATTATCAGCAGCCAATGAACTATCCGAACCAAACGAATCAGATGCACCCGATGCAAATGTCGAGGTCTTCGATGATGAGTGTTGACAATAGTGGTAATATGAGCAGAGGAGCAATGAACAGCTACTGTGAACAACCGAATCCCCAATACAACCAAAACATGCAGTACCCTCAACCACCTCCCTACAATTCAGTCGTGAACGCAACGAATGTGATGGGACCTCCGCCTCCGAAAAACAACCACCAGTACAACCAAGCGATGATGAACAACAATCAATATTACAACCATCAGAGGCCTTACAACCAGTGGGATTATCCCGGCAACCAGTTCAATAAACACAACATGCAAAAGTCTGTGCAGAATTCTGTCAACATGTCGACTGGGAGCCAAAAGCCGAATGGGGTGAGGGCTTCAATTAACTGTAATCAGATGGTGAAGAACATGGGTGAACAGCAGGCAGATTGTAGTATGAACAGTTTGAGGAGTCAGAATAACCAGCCTAGCGATGTCCAAGTCTGGGACATATCCCAATCGCAAATTGAAGCTAATAATGGGAGGAAAAAGAATCAAAATACTAATAATAGTATGCGACAAGAGACGTATCAAAGGACTTTGGAGTACGTTGAGAGTTGTGAGAATTGGAAGAGTTCGGAAATGGTGTCTAGCAGTACACATCCATTGCAAGGCGGTGATAATATGGTTGTGAACGATCTTCAGACATCTTTGTCTTCGTTTTATGAAGAAAACCAATACCTCCAAATGATCCAATAGTTTTAATGGTAACTAATGGACATCTACTTGAAACATTACAAGCACATCTAAATTTGTCTGTGTTATATATTTGATTCTTCGTATACTGTATCTGACCATGATATTCATAAATAAACATTAGTAGGTACATCTTATTTTTCGAAATTATGGATCTGGCTAGAAACGTATTTAAAATAAAACCAAGATCGTAAATTATTTATCGCATTTGTCATAAAACTAATTACGCTCGTTCAGATGAGCAAATACGATTGACCTTGCATTACCCTGAAGGATTCTATTTTAGGGTTTTATAGTAATTTAAATAAAAACCAGAAGATTTTTTTACATGTATTGTATGAGTCAGAATTAAATATACATTTACTGAATCTAAGATGACGAAAGAATTTTCCTAGAAAAGCTTACTTAGCGCTTAATAAAGTTTCAACTAAATGGTCCCATTAGTATTCTATATAGTTCCATATTTGTGAAATCTTTTGGCAACTTAATGGTGCAAATAGAAAATAAAGGTTGTAAAAATCTCTTGTGGAGACTGACTAATTTTAATATGTTTTTCTAAATTTAGATTGACTAAATAAAGTACACTATTTAGTTCTAAAAACTAAAGTTTTAAAAGACGCGCACGGTTTCTAAAATAATGTAAATATTGTTCAATGTCTTCCACTGTTGTTTAAGTACAATAATTTAATTAAATGTAATTTGCATTTAAATTTTAACTTGTTATTTGTAGAATTTGTAATGTGCCTTAAATGTACATATAATTTGTACAGGATTTATCAAGAAAATAATGTGGTGAGTATACATACGAATTTCTGTCAGTGCCTGTAACATTTATCTATACAATTGAATTAAAATGTAGAAGTATTTTATCTGCAAAATGTGTAGAGTCACCTTTGAGATTATTAGGTAGATAGAGAACAAAATTGTACAAATAGACATTTTTTCTAGAATTTTTACAGTGTTGTTAAAGTTTTTAGTTTCAATGAATTACTTAAGTTTAGTATGATAATGAATCTAGCATGTATCATATAATTAAAGCAATATTATCCTGATTTCCTTATTGTTCTTACATCGGAATCTCCTAGTTTAAAAAATATAATGAGATTACTAGATTTAGGTAATTGTTAATTATTTTTTATTTAATAAATTACGAGTAATGAATCGACGCACAAAATAATTGTAATAGACAAGGAAATGTGTATTTTGTAATAAATTATTGTTTTACTGTTTGTATGAGAATGATTGTGAACATCTGTGACAACATTTTTATGAATTTATGAAATAAAATTTACCTATCATGATTATCTGTAATATTACTTGATAAAACCTGATTTTCATTCCTGTAAATTTTTACTTTATCTTGGTTTCTACCTATCGGCTAACCCCGGAAAGGATCACGTTTAAACTATGACTTCATTCGTACAAACCTTCAAAAAGATCAAAAATCGCAATTAAATCGCGAACAGAGTTACATGTCTTCAATACTTATTTAAATAGGTGTAAGAAGATGCAACTAAAATGAGATGATAACAAATAAATCCAACTTTATAACAAACAACTTTATAATATTAACTTTGATAACAAATAAATTGTCAGCTCGTGACCACGGTTGGTGCAACCGAACCGAAACGTCGGGCAGTAAGTAGTTCGTATTAACTACTAAATAAAAATGGTGTCGCGTTTTGACCCGTTAAATTATTTTAAATGTTTAAATAAATTCAAAATTCACAACACTTCGTTAAAAATTTAGACTTACGTTCAAATAAGTATTTATCACACAGCATGACAACATCAAACTGATACCAATACTGGAGCCTTAATACTTATATTATGGAAACCAGAACCAATGAAGGTACCAACTATAAATACATTTATAAATATTAGACACCGTAGAAACAATAATGTTCGTTATGGGAATCGAAACACTTGTTTTAACAGCCAACAAACGAATGCTTACAACTTTTTCAATGAGCTCATCATAAGATTAATGCATTTTTACTAGGAACAAAAGGTTACGTGCAACATAGTCAGTGAGGAAACTTGCACAACACAGACAGGAACAAAACCTTGTTTTGATTCTACTAATATGTACTTAATCTTAAGAGAATCTGTCAACTTACTCCATGAGAAATGCAATAAAGATATTGAATTGAATTGAATTGAATATTGTGAATGTGAAAGATTGGAAGAATGTAGGATGTCTACCCAGACAAAGTTCATTATATAATACATACACCGATATGTTTGTTACTCTTTCTGACAAAAACTACCGATTGGATTGAGGTACAATCTCGTATAGATGAGATAAGTACCTGTTTAAATTAGTTTTCTCTGGTATATTAATTCTTACTAGCTCTTAATCAATACCAACAATTTCTTGCACTCCTCTCTCCCTTACCTCGATTCTACTAATATAATAAATTTGAAAGTTCGTTACAATGTTCATACATTATTACATTCATATGAATGAAGGCCGAAGTCGAGAGACGAGCGGCCTAGTTTTGGCGTAGAGCCATCTCAGATGTCCCGTGTTCGATACCCGGTCAGGTTAGTATTGAAAACGATATTTTCAATTAGTCTTGGGTTTAACTGATTAGTTTGTTTGAACGCTTTAATCTTAGGAACTACTGATTAAAATGTACAGATTATTTTTTGTTGGAAAGTCCATTTATTGAGGAAGGCTTTGAGCTATCACGCTGCAACCAAAAAGAGTAAAGAACGTGAAATATGTTGAAAAAAACGGGGACCGACCTACTATTACCCTACAATAGAATCGGGATACAATACAAGATAAATACCAACATTAGGTAACTTCACATACATTGCTCTGATTATGTGGCAAATAGCTGAAGCAAGTGTTACAGAAAGCAAAAATCGACGGTACCACACACAGAGCCGAGACATTACAAAGGGGGGAGTTAGTTATGCTCACTAAAATGTCACTGGGGTGGTGGCGCTATGTGGCGGGTCGTTACATTTCCTTCAATATGGTTGAGTGAAGCGATGGCTGGCACATACGTCATGCTTGTGAACAGGTGCCACCTTTGGGAACTGGTCTGCTCCAGCTTACCTCTTAAAATAAAATAATACTTAATGCTTTTTTCACTCATCAAAATAAAACTATATGACTTGGTCCAAAGTGTTCTACACATAGCTATAAGTTAAATACTGCTACTGTAACTTATCTGCTGAATTTCTGACCGGTGTCTTCTCGGTAGATATAGGTTCCGAACCGGAAGTAGAATCACTTTGCATACTATTCAATGACGATTCAAAAGTGTTACATGTAACCTACTTGAATAAAGAAATATTTGAGTTTAAGTTTGAGTTATGGAAAAGTTCGAACCGACCAGACCAGATCCGACAGGGAATTGAACCCGAGACCTCAGGCGCAACGCCGAAGTCTGGCCCTTCTCTTTTTATTATGTATAATCTATGATGGCCCTGTCACCTCTCGGCTACAAAGAACGAGGGATGTAGCTTTACATTCAGCTACCAATACAATATCTACTGAACCAACCTCCTCAAACGCGACGTTGCTTGTCTGATTTTTAAATAGACCTATTTTATTGATGCCGTGTTCGTTGGCAACGTTTTCAGAAATAATACGTCTATTTTAACAGAGGCGTGACGTAGCGGAGTGGAATTCACACCAGTCCCAGTTATTTTTGGTGACGATATGAATTTAACAGATCTACTTATTGAAATTGGTGTAACATGAGTATGAGATTCGATTGACTAAGTCTTGTTAGAAAAATGTTCAGTTAAATGGTAAGTTACATAAATTAGCGGGTCAGAACGCGACAACATTTTTAGTAAGAAGTTAATACGAAACTAAAAACTACTAACCCGTTAAATTAATGCGCCAGATAACCACACCAATCACCTGGTCTCAAACTAAAGTTTTCTTTTGTACTATGAGTACCAGACGACGGATACTAATGAAATATTTAAAATTGAAAGCATAAGTCTTAAATTCTATAAATGATAGGTTATTTGCTCAAAATTTCTTTATGCGACTGGTTCTACGATAAACATTAGGGAAAAAATGTATTCTTGAAGTAAATCAATGTTTTCAATAAATACTAGCTACCGCTATCTAAGCTAATCTAAACTATACCCGTTTTTTCCATATTTTCCACTGACTTTTATTAGACTAGTATTGGTTGAAGCGTGATGTTAAACCTATAGCCTAAAACCTTCTTAAATAAATGAGCTATCCAACAAAACAATATTTATTTAATTTGAACCATTAGTACTGATATTAACGCATTCAAACAAACTCTTCAGTTTTATAATCCCTACTAATTACATATGCGAAAGTAACTCTGTCTGTCTGTCTGTTACGCTTTCCTGCTTAAACCTCTCAACCGATTTTGATGAAATTTGGTATAGGTATACGTTGAATCTCAAGAACGGACATAGGCTTTATTAGAAAATAAGGGGGGGGGGGGGGGGGTAATACCACCTTTGAAAGTTTATATGGAAATGTTTATTTTTGAAGTTAGAGATATGAAATTTGGCTTGGGGAGAAAGGGGTAAAACCGAACATGAAAGGATGTAGTCCACGCGAACGAAGTCGCGGGCACAGCTAGTATTAGTATAAATTTTTAAGTGTTCGTGGCACCATGTTAACTGTGAAGGTTAGTGATAAATTTAACGAAGAACATTTTGCAAAAAATGTTAAGAACTTGACCTTCTTTTGAGTCATGAGGCCAAAGCGCGTAAGGTCCCGGGTTTAATTCCCGGTCAGGTCAATTTGGAAAACGAACTTTTCTAAATTGACTTGGGTCTGGGTGTGCTGGGATGACGCCCCCAGTTGGTACCCGTCGTCTGGTACTCATAGTACAAGGGAAAACTTTTGTTTGAGACCAGATGATTGGTGTGATTGTCTGGCGCATTTATTTATTTATCATTTTTTTAAGTTTGTAACTAACTGTACTAAACTAACACAAGTGCTTTAGCTACTTAAAACCGAAAAACAAATACAAAAAAGAAGTCTATGTTTGTCGCCAGATCGTTTATGTTAAGCATGGGTTCCAAATTTGAATCCGCTTTATAAATATGGCAGCAGTGCTGTTAATATTGATAAATATTATTCCAAACGGTAAGACGATGACAAATCACCCCCATATATCACTAAAGCTGTAGTGGGTGTCACGATTTCTTTAATGACATCTCGTAGCGATCATGTGACTTTTGGCAGTAGCCGAATAGAAAATTGCACAATATTTTGTAAGTAGGTAAAACTTTAGTTTATAATAGTGTTCGTTTCAACTTTTGCTGTAGGTAGTATTTAAATTTAATTCTCAGAGCTGATTTTATCGAAAATAAAATCATACCTACTACTACTACTCCCCGTCCAGCATTGCACGGATGCAATGAAGATTCTAATGAATCTTTTGCCTTTTCAGTACTATACCTAAACATATATTTTACATATTAACCTTCTTCGTGTGTTTCTCTATCTACCTTCTTTTATCTTTTGCTCACAATTGAACGTTACTATACAAATCGATATCAAATTGACATTCTAAGTTCACCACATTACAAAATCATATTTAATGTACCGAATAAACCATATCAACAGTGTTTTTTCTTTCATTGCTCGAATCCAACTTATTTTTTTTTTTACTATTACTGCCGAATGAACAGTTGTCAAATATGTCAAACCTCGTATTTTTTTGGTTTGTTGGTGCAACTCAGCCTCTTACATTCACAAACATTTTTTGAGCTTAAAAACTTTAAGACTTTCCATTTTAATCTTCTAACTGCGGTTAGAACGATCAAAAACAATTCCGGATACTGTCAGTGTAGTGTGTCGAAGTGACTTCAGTAACATTTTGTTATGTGAGAATGTGAGGGTGGATGAAGATTTGCAAGCTCCCCCGAACAGACGAAGGCGAGCAAGACCAGTCAGCTCGTGAGCAGGGTTGGTGCAACCTAACCGAAACGTCGGGCGGCAAGTAGTTCGTATTAACTACTAAATAAAAATGGTGTCGCGTTTTGATAAGGTAGGATTAGGTTCCGAACCGGCTATAGCTTCAATTTTGGTTTGTGTTCATTCTGACGATGCATAAGTGTAACTTGTAACCTACATGAATAAATGAATTGACTTTGACTTTGACTTTGACCCGTTAACTTAGTTAAAAAAATTTGAGCTTGACCCAAAATAGCCGTCGGAATTTTTTATTTACGCTACATTAAACGAATTTCTCAACACCCATTAGGTATTTTATGAAATAAATAAATATTGGTCAAAATCACATCTATAAAATATTGGTCTGAACATTTTTTGTGCTTATAAACTTTAAGACTTTCTATTCAGTGTAGTGTGTCGAAGTGACTTCAATAACATTTTGTTATGCGAGAATGTGAGGGTGGATGAAGATTTGCAAGCTCCCCGAACAGACGAAGGCGAGTGAGACCAGTCAGCTCGTGACCACGGTTGGTGCAACCTAACCGAAATGTCGGGCAGTAAGTAGTTCGTATTAACTACTAAATAAAAATGATGTCGTATTTTGACCCGTTTACTTTTTGAGCTTGACACAAAAAAGCCGTCAGAAATTTTATTTACGCTATAAAATATAAGTAGGTCAAAATCACATATTGGTCTGATTTTGTAGTAAGACGCTTAAACACTTGTGTTACAGAAATCAGAAACAAAGACGGTACCATAACAACCATGCCCGAGACAGTATAGAAAAGCTAAGTAAGTTTTTCACATTGACCCGACCGAGAATCAAAATTCTCGGTCGGGTCGGTCGGGACCCGAGACCTCAGATATGGCCCTTCTTTGTATTAGAATTTGCATTATGTTAAGTAAATATCCACATAAACAATTAAAATAAAATTTACGCATGTCTAACACAAGACGAAATAAAGAATTTATAGAGACAAAACAACGTGCCCAATTAAATCCGAACAGCCATGAACCCACGTAAATTCGAAACTGCCTTACATTTGGCACTACCAGACAGTCGTTTAACGATACCAACAATACATTGACTTATCTATCGTATTAAATCTCTTGAGACGTCGCGATTAAACGCTGCGAATAAAATCGTTTCCGAGAAATCGTTCGGATGAAATCGCAAAACGAAAGTCGTGAGATACTTGGCGCGACGCAAGCGCGTATCGGACACTGTAATTAATTGTCGTGGGATCAGTAAACTAGACGATAATATTTGATGTTGGATTATCTTGGAGATCATTGGGATGCACTTCCTTGAGTCATATTCCTAGACAGTACATCAATCTTTTATGTTTCATCACTGGGCGCAGACCTTATCTCAATATAAGATGCAATGGGCCTCACTCCACTCTACGAGCCCAGAGTGGGATGCTGGAGAAGTATGACCAACGTTATTGTCAGGTGTTTGATAAATTTCTGTATTGTGAAATGTACACTATACTTTTCAATAAGTAGGCTTCAATAAAATTGCGTTGGCTATTTCCTCCAATACTCCTGAGGTAGACTGTATTTTATCATATAATTTAAAAAACTGTAGCAAATCACAAATGACTTTCATTGAATTCAAATTATTGGAGTTGCAACTAGCAGGTAGGGTAACGAGACAATTTTTTACAAGCACTACAATTTCGTTCTCCCTATTTATTTTGTCTTCCTTGTACGGTCAGCTACTTTACACGCAATAACCATGTTTTATGTTCCTTATTAATTACTAAATCTTTGACATTATGATGTATGATTTCATCCGAACTGATTTAAGTAGGGTGGATGACCCGGTCTCAAACCAATTAAGGGAAATTTCTAACTTTAAAATGTTGCTGTATAGCCTAATAGCGGTTTATATGGCTAGTTAATTTATTATATTGTAAGTTATCTAGTTATAAGTTGTAATTGGGAAGGAAAATATTTGATTTCTTTATGTTTATTTTATTACTATACATAATCGGTAGAAAACTGGGATGCACCCTAATTTGACCAGCAAGGCCCCAGTTGAACACTAAAACCTACTGAGATTCTTGCCGGCATCATCTCTGTAGTTATAGAGTCCGAACAAAAGATAGCTTTTATTTGGTTTATATAGACCATTCATTCATAAACTGACATGAATAAAAAGATTTCTAATTTCATCTCCATGAATCGAAATCTACAGCCAGGCATGATATACAGGCTGTATTTTTAAATTTCCTGTTGTACAATGGACTTGGATCGGCCGGTGATGTTGTGGTAGGTCTTCTGTGCCCATGGCATTTTAGTGTACCACCTTTATAAGGGCAGGAAGTCCAACACACGCCGTCACCTCGCTCGGGTGACGGTACGGTGCGTCAATGCATTTCCCCCCCCACAAAAAAAGGGACTTGGATCAGACCTTTGAATACCCTCTAATGTAAGCCATTCAAGTGATATTTCGCACCAAACAAGGACCACACCAACTGTTCACCAATAATTTATTCTCCGCATCAAGCATTATGTAACGGCTTCAGCTAACTCGCGAATATCATCGTACAGATTGTAAACACTGCCCTCTTAATCTCGGAGATGTATTGAGATTTGAGTATGCAACGACCGGATGGTTGCTGAGCTCAAAATCTTAATATAAATAGTATTTCTGATGCCATCTGTTTATTTAACACAGAATGTTATACTTAAAATTACGCTTTCACTTAAAATTTCATGAGTCTGAGTTGTATTGGATTTTATGTATCATTGGTGTTCATTGGTACCTGTATTTGTATTTACCAGATAATTAAAGAAGAAGAATAGATAGAGTAAATAGGTCTTCTCCGGAATGTTGAGGGATTAAGTTGGCATCAATTTGCTGTATGGACTTGGAGTTAGCGATAAAAGAGACTTAGACTTTTAAGGCCTAAATAGACTCCATCTTATAGCACTCGACTCTAAGATTTTTATGAATAAGACTTAGTTGTTGTGTTAACAGACTAAGCAAAACGACTACAGTTGTTTTCAAAAAAAACTAAAAGACTAAAATTTGTTTTTAAAAGGACTCGCACCTGAGTTATATATGAACATGACTCATCCTACATTAAATGTTTCTTTAATTGAAAAAACGTAAAGGTTCTTGTCTCCCGATTTTATATTCTTTATCAAGTATCAAAACGTTAGATTTCCTATATGATACGCCAGCCAAAGGCGATAAGGTATTTTTAGTCCTTTTAGTCTTTTAAGCTTTTTACGTTATAAGGTGACTGACAACGGCTGAAATTAGTCGTCAGTTTGCAGTCTTATGACTAAAGACTAAAGGGTTACAAGACCAAGCTAGTCGCAAGGCTTTAAAAACTAGTCTAGTCTCTCTTTCATTACTACTTGAGGTTGATAGTCGAGGTTGTGCGACACTAAGGCGGGAGCTTTCGGGCTCAAATTCGGGTCTCCGGTTCGCTTTGTTGCCCTACTTAACTCTCCGGAGTGCTAAGGAATTAAATTAGTGTCAACATATAGGAAATCGTTTCCTGACTTTCAGAAACATAACCGTACACTTAGTTAGATTCACTGGGGAAGAGGTGTTATAAATTATATTTTTTATAATTTATAACACCTCTTCCCCTACTAATGTTGTGTTGTCTATATTGTGTCGTTCTTATTTGTTGTAGGTGAAGTGAGAAATTGAAGATCTCATTTCAGAAATGAATTAGCTCTCATCACCGAGCATTCTACATAATTATAACGTGTCTCTCTAAACACTTGACATTGGCGGAATCATCGCGTTATCTAGAGACGCGAGATAGAGTCCATAAAAAAAAAAAAGATTCACTGGTAGAATCGATCTAAATATTATAATAGGTACCTATATTTGTATTTAATTCGAAACGAAGTAACTTATGACTACTAAATCGATTTCAAGAATTATTTTTCCGTAAGGTAACTCCGTAATCAAGAATAATCTTCAATAGCATCAGTTTTACTTTAAAAAAAACAATAGAACCTTATTAAAACCCTAATGATACATTACTATAATACCCACGGTGTAAAAGTCCTAAGATAAACAACACTGTACATTAAATAAACTAAAAATACTCATGGTATGGTTCCAAAAACTTCCAACCCACAACCCAAAGCTCACATCTACCCCACGTTTGTCACAAAAAACTTGTTTACTCAAAAACTGCACAGCAAAAACAATATCCAGAGTCCCACTGCCAAGTACATCTTTCTGTTGTTAGCAGCAATTAATCGGCCGGGTATTTTGGTCCCGCTAAATTTAACCAGAGGTTAACCGGCCAGGTGTGGATTCCCGCAGCACTGTCTTACTTACTGGGATATCATGGTTTTCATGTAATTTTTAATTCATTCAGTTACAACGAATATAAACCAAACTTGAAGCCACTCTGGCTTGGGCGCCTTAGGAATCACTTATAAATTTGTGCCCAACCTTTTATTCAGGATAGGTTAGTATTTTTTTGATGCTGATTAAATAGAACCCTTTTATTATTAATAGACTGCATATTAATGTTAAAAATGCGAACTTTTGTAAGGACGTATGGATATTTGTTACTTTTTCACGGTAAAACTATTAAATGGATTTGGCTGAAATTTTCGTAGGAAGATTGATGCAACACCCACTGTTATATAGGTAATAAATATCAGTCAGCCTGGACATCGTGGACTTGATCTCTAAGAAAGTAGCAGAAGCACTTGTGTTACGGAAATCAGTAATGGGCCATCGTTGCAATGATGAATACTGGCTTAATGACCATGCATGCATCTGTCAGTGATCACGGGATCGGTTAAAGATCTACAGACAGACAGAGCTATTTAAAAATATGACACCCCGATTGACATTGCAAAGTCATCTGCATCTACACAGCAAAGCAGAACGGTTTTGCACGGTCAGCCTTTCCTCTCCCTAATCAGTGGGTGAGAAGAGGTCATCAATCAAGCCTTAGCAGTTATTTAAGGCCTAACATCAAATTAAGGAACTTTACAATAATCATCCTGACCTAAGCAAAACGGCTCATTACACCTCTGGCAGAAAAGAATCAATAAGACCTGCTAATATTTAATGGTCAATGGTCGCATGTATAAAAATCATAGGTAAATCCCGGTTGTGCGTCCATTACTGTCTAACGCCTCTGCAACCCTTAATAAGAAGACCAGACCTATTTCGAGTCGGAACCAATGGCCTAATGAACCTTTCGAACCTGTCATCATCATTCTTATTAGTGATTAAAGTAGAAATGTCTTTTCAAAACTAGTAAAACCTCATATAGTGAAAGTTTTACCCGCAGGCAAACGCAACGCTTAAACCATTACACCACTACTTTGGCAGTTCAGCCATCAACGTACAAGTACCAGACTGCGAAAAAAACATTTTAATGCAAAAGCTTTTTAATAGATGTGATGATATTTGGTAGATGGAAAGATGAGCTACTAAAATATTTTCTAACAATTATTCCGTGGCTTATTATGTATGACAAATGATAGCCAAATCTGTGTTACATTCGCGTGACAATTACTCAGCTACTAATTTCGTTAACAGCCCACCCAGATGCCAGAAACTGAAACAAACCCGTCTGTCTGGATATCCTTGGGCCAGCTTAGAATCTAGATAGATTACAAATTTCTGTGTTGCAAACTGAAAAATAATTTAAAGAAAATCTTTGATTCCCGACCACAGTTGACGCACAAACGATACGCGCTTTAAATACATTCAGAACAGATATAATATTATAATGCTACAACGCTATCAAATTATTGTTCTGTATATCTTTTTAAACGTCGTCTGTAGGTGTATTCTTTCTGAAATTAATTGTAGTTTTGGCAACTCAGATTCCGCTTAAAACTTACGTCGTAGTTTGGAACAATGTTCAATTGTCTACCATTAAACAAGCAATCTAAACCGCCCTTGTGCATTTATTTATGCAATTTAATATACTCGTATTTTTTACTTCTAATTACTTGTGATACTTGGCTGTTGATGGCTGAACTGCTTCAGTGGTGTAATAGATAGAGCGTTGGGCTCAATGTTTGGAGATCGTGGGTACGAATCCCGCGAGGATAACTTGCTTTATGAGAAGCTTTCAGCTATTTACATTTAAGGCTTGAATCGCCTGTGTCCAATTAAAATTATGATTCTAGGCTTGAAAGAATTGCCGGTGATGTTGTGGTAGTTTTAAAAAATTTCCCACAGCATTGCCATTAAGGCGACGAGGTCCCCCGCGGGGTTTTAGTGGGTAGGCCTGCCCTTCTTAGGGCTGCAGAGTCCCACACACGCCGTCACCTCCCTCGGGTGACAGTACAGTGCGCCAAGCATTTCCCCCGACAAAAAAAAGACTTGAAATAATTATTAAACCGTTGGCTTCGACTATAATTTAAATAGATCTGGGTTTCCTTTTTAGGCTTAAATGGGTTATAGACAATGATAGACGCACAGTCGGGATTTACGGTAGAAGAAGAAAAAAGAAAAAAGCATAATGTTTTATATATATACCAGGTGCTGCGCGCGACTTTACCCACGATAGTTCGGGATAAAAATTATCCTATATATTTTAATCTAGTATGTCTTATCTCATCCTACAAAATTTTATACAAATCTGTCAGTAGTTTTTGCCCGAAAGAGTGACAAATCTACATCCAGATCTCGGGGTATCCATAAATTTTTACAAACTTTCGTTTGCTAATTAACAGTCATATATTAACATTCTGTGAAAAAGCGAGTTTAATAAACGAATCATGACTACTCCATTGAAATTTGCAACAAGCCAGCAAGTATATCAAAATACACTCAGCCATCTGAAATAAAACATCGGACTGTCTTCATTCGACCCGTGAAGAATGTGAAAATGTATAAAAATAATCGCGCGGTATTGAGACAGGGCGATGTTGAACACATTTACAGCTCACCTGAAGGTCGTTGTTTAAACGTGATGGTTTCAACACAATTTCGAGAATTGTTGCTGGACTTCTCAATGCTCAACTTATGAGCGAAGATATATTTAGTATTTAGCCGTTTAGATAAATAATAATCTTACATACATTAATCTCATCTGAAAGCAAGGTCAGGGCTGAGAGCCTTTCACTCCCCCACAAGTTCGATGAAGATGAAAGGGTCATCAAGCCATCATCATTTATGTCAAAAGAAATATACGAAAATAAGGAGCTAAAGTTCTTGTTTATGAGAACCAATACACACCACAATATATTGTATAAAGTGGCTGTATGTATAAATCATAAAATAAACGTTATGCTCAGCTAGATTTAGGCTGCCGACATATTAAATAAACTAATGGGGTATTACAAAGTAATTTATAAAATACATTACAACATTTATGTTCAAAATATAGCAATCCGTAAGATTACAAAGAAAAGAAATCAAGCCTCAATGCTTCGGTTAGTAGTGAAAAGAAAAACTAGAATTAATGAAACAACCAATCGATTTACAGACTTTTACTCTTTTTTGACTCCTATTTCACACAAAGGGGCACTCAATATCTGTATTTAAATTGACGTAAACTGTTAACCAATTAAGACAACTATGGGGACCAGGATGCCGACTAAAACCGCTGCAGCTGACGCAATCTTGTACTTATGCTTCCTAGCATTCACGTTCATGTACGCCTCGAATCTTTGGAACCCGTTGACGTCATAGTTCAGTCTCTGGTACTCCTTCAGTTGGCTGACGAACCCAGGGTTAGGGTTAATGAACTTCCTCCGCTGCTTAACGTAGAAGTACGCCTGTTCGAAGGTCAGACTGTACTTCTGCATGAGATACGCGATAACAACAGTAGCCGACCTGGACACGCCGAAATGGCAGTGGACGAGGATGTTTCCCTTCTGTATTCCTTCATCAATAAAGGCGTTGGCCATTGGAAAGTAGGAGAGCAGATTGGTCGAAGGAGTGTCCTCGGCCCGAATGAAGAGTGTGGATATGTTGGTATTAGCGAAAGTTGATTTCGGTAACCGATGCGCCTCAACGGTGAGGACATGGGTGATTTTAAGCTGTCTAAGCACATTTTGATCTGCTGCTGCTCTGGCATTGCTCAAGTATAGTCCTGGCACGATCTGGCTGTAGCACGACTGAGTGCAGAGGTCCACTCTATGATAAAGGGCCTTTCGCGACCAGTTCTTCAATCCGGAGAGTGCTATTACTGGATTGGGGATGCTCAGGAAGGCCACGATGTATGCGCTCTTAACCATTACCATAAGCAAACCTCTGACACTTATCATAATTATTCACATTGCCTCACATTGTTATTTTTTTTGGATTTTTTATTTTACTTGTAATTACGTTTGCATCACGAAATTTTGACGTAACGTTTGTGTGTCAGATGACGTCTCATTTGTTCTTTTCTGACATCTTTCGTTGAGGTTGAGATTAGACAATGATTCTTCTTTCTTGTTTGTATATTTATTGTCATGTGATGAGAGATTATTAAGATCCCTATATTTTAGGTACATACTTTTAGTAAACAAGGTATCGTGTTAAAAAAATATATTAATCAGAATACAACACCTCTACTGTACCTATCAATTAATAACAAAGTGTTATTTGTAACTTCGCTCCCATTTTTTAAAAATTATAAGTATTCTATGTGTTATTCAAGTAGGTATCTCACCCTTCTATGTAAAAGATTTTGTTCAAATACAATCAATAGTATTTACGTGATAAAAACTAATTTCCGTGAATGTTGGAGTGATATTTTTATTTGTGCTTGATTACCTCAACATTGCCAATTAATTTAGCAAAAGTTTGCGCTACCGTCTGTAGAATAGTTCATTTATACTATAGAAACTTTAACTATTAATTAAAGTTTCTACCTTAAAAAATAATGGACGGTCACCCAATGTTTTTATTTACGTCGCCTCTTTCTTTACGCAATTAAGTAATGCATTGAATGCTAACTTATTTTAAATAATATCAAGGTTCCTTTAATGAACAAGCCTACAGCCGGAGAATCGACCACACCACCCAGGCCCAAAACAATAAAGAAAAGTTCCTTTTCCATATTGACCCGACCGGGAATTTAATCAAGAAGACGCCGAAGTCTGGCTCGCTTACTTCTCGGCTTAGGAGGTAGACTTAGTCCTGGTTTTGATAAAATACTGAACTGACATTTGATTTTAAAACTATGTACTAACGATGTCATCGTAGACGGTCTTATTCGAGATAAACTCCACTCGAGACAATGCTACGCTACGCTACACTCCTCAAGCTGTGAAAACAAAGGAAAGTTATATTTGAGTGTCCACCGCAACACCTGTGGCTTTTCCTAATGTCAGCGCACGCGTCCCACTTCGTAAGTAGGTCGTCTGGACACGGCATTGACTCGCTGCGCGTGCGCAACGGGTACAGGGGTGACGGGCATCCCTTTCGGTCTGATCACAGCTTTATGACAGCAACGAAGTGTTTGCTCAAGGCTAAACTTTTTTAATGTTCTGTAGCTAAATGGCGAAAACTGGAATCCTTATAAATTTATCATGTCTGTCTGTCCGTCCGTATGTCAAAGATACTTTTTTCCGAACTATCGGCTTACTAACTACTATAGTTTCAGAAACCGTATAGGTCTAAACCAATACGGTTGAAACTTAGTATGTAGATATATACTGAGAACCGCATTAAGATTTTACAAAAAACAGTACATAAATTATCCCCATAGCTTCTCAGACTTTTCCCCGAACCAATACATGTGGAGTACCTATTTATGGATAGGTCTTCAAAAATGAAATTGAGGTTTCTAATATCATTTTTTTATATTGCTACGGGATTTCATGGGCGAGTCCGACTTGCACTCGGCCGTTTTTTTCTATTATTTCGACGTGACGGTAATCCGACATGACTATTTGCATGACTTTGTGACAAAACTGTCTTCTTCTTAAAAATTGCCGTGTTTTAAAATTAAAGGGCTTAAGCCGAAAGATTTTGACTACTAAACTGCCTGCATTAAGGTTTAGGTCATTTGCATTGATTGCATCCCTGCTACAATGACATATTTGTTGCTCGGAAAGTAAAACCCGATCACTACTAAAGCTGTCGTAGGAAAGCAGACTCAGGCTTTGAATTACGTCCAAAGCTTTAGATTTAGCGTAACCCCACACTAGCGTTCTTTGAGCGTCGACGCCCACGCAACGCCGACGCGACGTCGACGCAACGTCGACGCGGCGCCGATGCAACGCTTGCGCAGCGGCGCGGTCGAAATGACGAACGCCAGGACTGCGCTCCACAGGCGCCGCGCCGGCCCGACGCTTGCGCAGCGTTTATTTTGACAACAGTACAATGATCAACTCAATTGTTTCGGCCCGCCCGTGTTTTAGAATCAGTAGGTAGAAGACTTTTTAGCTGATAGCAAATATGGATGTAGCTTAAAATACTAACTCATATTGCCGAAGAAACCCATTTTCAATTAAGTACTTTTCGTTTTCGAGAAAATAAATGCTAAAGTTGCCTATTCGGGCCATATGTCAAATAGGTAAAATATATTTTTTCCTTTACAAGTTGAAAGCATTACTTTATCACTGCAATATAAAACATTATATTGTGCGTTTTTCAAATCTTACATTTCCATTTTCGAAACAACTGTACATGACGTCAGCGCGGCGCGACGCTCGAATGCGATGTGCAGAGGACGCCCAGCGCAAGCGCCGCTCGAACGCCGCGCCGACGTTGTGCGGGCGCCGCGTCGACGTTGAGCGGGCGCCGCGTCGACGCAACGCCCAACCAACGCTAGTGTCGGGAGGTCGCCGGCAAGACGCTGACGCTCGAAAGATGCTAGTGTGGGGTCCCTCTTAAACGTAACAATATAAAAAATGGCCATTTTGTGTCTACCGTGCAAGTTTAACTATTGCAATAATTAATTATGGCTATTTCAAATACATGATGATAATCAAGCATAACTTTACAAATAATTATGGTTATTAGAAACAGATTTTTTTTATCTTCCCTTGCAGTGCGGGAATCGAACCCACGACCTTCACTTATCGCGTATGCTGCTCTTACCAAATTTATAATATTTAAAGTTCCCTCGTACGGCGTATAGTACTATCAAAATAATAAAATTGATTGAAATAATTATGGTGTCATGATAATTTTACTGTACCTACTTTAAATAGAAAAGGAGAGATAGTTTTCATAATTTAATTAACAAATTCACTTGTAGGACTGAAAAGTGGTCAATGTAAAATTCTGAAAATTAATAAATACCTATATATGTATTGGTATTTTGACAATTTATGAATTTTTAGATGTTCGAAAAAAACTAGTGTAGCATAGTGCACAAAAATCTAGAAGAAATTCTAAAAGAAGTCTGCTTGGTATAAAGCAACACGCAAAACACATACTTGTGTTGCCTTGTAAACTATTTTATGGCTTGTGGGCTTCCTCCACTGAGTTATGTGGTACAGTCAGCGACAAATAGTTACTGACACACGAGGTATCAATAAAATCAGACGCAACCAAAAAGTCAAAAATATCATTGTAAACAATCTTTCATAATATTTTTGTCAATAATAGTCGCTCAATATGGCGCATTATTTGAAATGGCATATATATTTCATGTTTAATTGACGCCGCCTGTACGCAGTCGTCTTTCTAACCTTTGCTGACCTTTGACCTCATTCCATCTGATGTTAAGTGGTAATGTGGTCCTAGCTTAAGGGCGACCTATACAGCATAATAGCTGCAGCTGTTATAGGACTTGTCACACTTATTTTAAAGGCTTGACCCTTGCACTAATGTAGCACCCCTTATGTGCTCTTGAAACCTTACTCACACGCAGGAACACAACAACACAGGAGTGATTGTTCTTTGGCTGCTGTCTTCTGTAAGGTGGAGGTATTTCGCCAGTCGGGCTGCTCCAGTTCGAGCGGTAAATCGCTACCCTACCTCTCATAAAATTTATTTATTTACGTCTGCAGCGAAAACCCTGGAATCCTAGTGAGTTTTATGTTATATTAGTGAGTCACTGTTCTTGAATCAAACGGATTTATGTCAGTCGTAAACTTGCACCTAATTCCGTTCATAATTTCTAGACCATGACTGCAGCACTGGGATTGCTCTAGTTTTAATATAGCACACACAATACATTCAGTCGATGTGTTTTCTCAATGGCAGACCAGTGCCTATAACGAATTCCGCCAAAATACGTCCTCCAATATTAGGTTTTTGTCTGTGACCTTATCAAAAGCAAAATAATTGATCCACATGGAGAGTATGACCTTCATCATTTAAATCAAGACATCGTTAAAATGATAGGTATTGGCCGGATTCTGTGGAGGTAACTGATGGAAAACATAGTGATCCGATTTATTAGTTCTCATTTATGATTTCGTGATTTTTAGTGTATTAATTTTGTTTTGATTTGTATGGTAATTGATGAATAAAAATCTGTAAGGTACCGCAATCAAACGCGCATAGATTGTTAAATTACTTGTCCATGTGAACTTCCTTCAGACCCAAGAGTGCTTTAAAACGAGCTTTAACTGGATATGGGCCTTCGCGAAAAAATCCTCAGCTATCGTGTACGGAACACCCGTGTTCTATTATGGAATGATTTAGATATCATCTCACGTATAAATTGTAAGACTTTCGCGTTCCATTTTAAACATTTAAAATAATTTAACGGGTCAAAACGCGACACCATTTTTATTTAGTAGTTAACACGAACTACTTACTGCCCGACCAACGAGCTGACTGAGTCAGCTACACAAATTATTTTAAATGTTTAATCATCTCACGTGACAATAGCAATGGTAAATATTGCAGAAAAAGCTTGATTGCCATTCCATACAAAAACAAAAAGAACATAAGTGCCCTATATAAATGGTAGCTATTTTGAAGATTAGTCCAGATAACCAGAGCGATATGCTTAGTTTTTTTTTTAGCTTTTTTAAAAGTGTAGTGTCATATGACCATATTATGTTTTTTTTATATTGCAATTCATGATTGACCTCATCCCACCTGATGTTAAGTGGTAATGAGGTCCTAACTTAAGGGTGACAAGTACAGCCTAATAAATCAGTTACTGGACTTGTCGCCCTTACCTTGAAGGCTTGACCCCTGCTACTAACGTAGCATCCCCCAGGAGCTCTGGAAACCTTACTCACCCGCAGGAACACAACAACACAGAAGTGATTGTTATTTGGCTGCGGTCTTCTGTAGGGTGGAGGTATTTCACCAGACGGGCTGCTCCAGTTCGAGTGATAAATCGCTATGCCCTACCTCTCTTTTCCGTTTTTTTGGAGCTCTGCAGCAGATATCCAGATGAGTTTTGTATTGCAATAAAGCCGTACGCTTTATTTACGACCTTTGACCACGTCACCCGCTAAGGATTTTTTTAAAGAAAGAAACATACTATAATATGGTCTCCGTCTGAACCTATGTAATCTGTGTTGTTAATTTACATGCTATGTTGTTACGTATATAATCCTCTTTTAAAAGATATTTGTTGAGTTTTTGCGGCGTTTCTGCTTAACAGGCGTAACGTCGAGGCGCTATTAGTAAAAATGTTGACTGGTGGAAAATGCCCTTAGTTGTACTTTTTTGTGCAATAAAGTTTTGAAATAAATAAAAATTATTGAGATGCAAAATAATTTATTGTAAAGCTACTAGCAGAAATAAATAATTTCATTTCTTAAGCTACATACCAACTATGGGATTGCGTCGCTTATATTATATGAAATTATATGAGTAAGTTTACAGTATGCGCTGAAAATTTTAAAACTCTACAGCATAAAATATCGCTGCCAAATTGCTTCACCCAATGCTACTATATTACCCACATTAAATGTTAACTACACAATAAAATTGTCACTTCATTGTGCAAAGTAGCATTTGTTCTTGCAACGAAACTGCTTGTTGCGTATCAATCATCATAATTTCGCGTCGCTTCTAATTTGCCACGTAATCATTTAGGTGGTATGACAAATTGTGGTATTTGTCATTTCTTAAGTGGATGCTGGTGGTGACAGAACCTAGGCCATGAATTTGCAGGTGTGTTTTAAAGTATCAAGATGTATGCCAGTCTGTTAGAACAATAGGGAATAAAGAAAAACTAAAAGTCGAGTCGGAAAAAACTGGATAAATCAACCAGGCTTAGAACACTCAAAAACACTCATAGTTGGCTACTCGCGCAAATGGACCGAAGAACTGCTACAACTTAGCAGGCCTAGGGCCAGTGCACTAGTTAGAGCCTTGACTGGACACTGCAAACTAAAAAGACACCAGTTTCATATGAAGCTGAGTGACTCTGATGAATGCAGATTCTGCAAGGAGGAAAAGGAAACACCTCTTCACCTCCTGTGCGACTGTGAATCTCTGATCCACAAACGAAGCATCCACCTGGGACGACATATAGCCCAACCGGATGAATTAAAAACCCTGAAAGCTAGGAAAATACTAGACTTCCTAGAATCGACCCTGCTAAAGGAGTTACTCTAACTGGTGGCGAGTCACAATAGATCTAACAGGTCGCTCGCAGTGACCACAGTTCACTGAACTGCATAGCCCCAAGTACCCCTAATAATAATAAATAGAACAATAGGGATGTTGACTGGCTAGTCGACTGTGATACATATAAGTACCTGTAATGACACGGTTCTTTTATAAATTTTCTGTGAAAATAAAACACTGTGACATTACAATGATACATAGAAAATAAATAAAATAAATATTGGACAACATCACATACATTGCTCTGATCCTGTGGTAAGTAGCTAAAACACTTGTGTTACAGAAACCAGAAACAACGACTGTACCACAACACCCAGACCCGATACAATATAGAAAAGTTTGTTTCCCATATTGACCCGACCGGGGATCGAACCCGGAACCTCCGAGATGGCGCGACGCTAAAGTCCGGCACGCTTGCCTCTCGGCTACGGAGATCATCAAAAAAACTTATAAAAAAAATGAATAAATAAAATGTATTTATTTCAAGTAAATCTTAACAAGTTGTTTGCCGGGGCTTCCCAAAAAGTAGTCGAAAGACACTTGTGTAGGAATGCCTCGCTCTTCTGACATAAACATAACAATTTCGATTTATATGTATCATAGTGAGATAATCCTGATCTGATGACTTATCAACACACTGACTCTTATACTTCCCTAATTAGTGCCATCGCTCCCAGTCTCTTCTGTAGCTTAACGTATCCAGCTATATAATAATTATAATAATATATATAATATATTTAAGTAAAAATTGACAACATTTAAAAGAAGATGACACCCTGTCGGGGCACTGCAATAGAGATTTATAAATGAATATTAAAATTATAATTAATTACAATGGGAATATAAAAACTATTAACAAAAACTAATTAAAAACACTAATTTTGTTATCCGAACCCTTTAGTCCTCGGCGCAAAGGTGCCCATCACACTGGCCGCATTACCACGCTGAATAGCAATGGCCAGCCTCTGCACCAGGAACGAACCAGAACGTGAGTCGCCTGAAGTATTACTCAATCTACGGCCTATTTCACGCTCAAAATTCATCGCCTCCGACCCCCAACAGCCCATGGTCTCCACTGCCACAGGTACAAAGTAATAAAGAGGCTCTAAATTGGCATACTTAAGCCTCCTCTTCGAACAAGCATCTTCCGCAGCCGCTGCCGGGGAGTGGACAGTGCGACTGAGATGGCTAGCGGCTACAGTGCTGACGCAAGTAGCGTCCCAAATTAGGCACTTTCCGTTAGCCCATCTGGCCTCTTACCATCGGTTCTGCTCAGACCGGGAGGTTCAAGCATGCAAGGGATATTTGCCGATATAAGGGCTCTGCGGATTATATCATTTAGGGCATGGTGCCGCGGAAACCTCCCCGCACACCGGCGACAAATAATTATCTGCCTTCAATCTGCGATCCCCAACCCGACGAAAATTAGTGTGATAAATGTGTGTGTTTGTTCTGTGTTTATTAACTAAATAAATAGCACCAGAAAATTCATCCCTTAAGGTTGATCAAATGATCATTAAAATAAAAGGTTTGGCTTTTTCACCATATTTGCCAGTTCATATCACGAACCGGAGTTCGAAGCTGCCTTCCACAGACCTTTTGTTTCTTTTTTTAACAGGGTAAGTGCATTGGCGCAGCGTACAACTGCGTTAGGTAAGGAAGCGGTGTATGTGGCACTCGTTTTTATCTTCTTCTAAAAAGAGCGGGGTCTACCCACTAAAACCCTTTACACCTCTCATCGCCTAGTGACGGTCCCATGGGAATATAGATTTTATCTATAGCAGCCACGGCGCCTTCGACGTACCCAAGACAGCTTCGAACTACCTACATTACTACTACCTACATAGTATTCTTAGCGTCGGTCCCTTTGCTCTGCCCCTGTTAAAAGAGGTAGGGCATAGCGATAAATCGCTATGCCCTACCTCGAACTGGAGCAGCCCGACTGGTGAAATACCTCCGCCTTACAGAAAATCGCAGCCAAATAACAATCACTTCTGTGTTGTTGTGTTCCTGCGTGTGAGTTAGGTTTCCATAGCTCCTTGGGAGGTGCTACATTAGTAGCAGGGGTCAAGCCTTCAAGGTAAGGGTGACAAGTCCAGTAACAGATTTATTATGCTGTACTTGTCACCTTTAAGCTAGGACCTCATTACTTTAATTAATGAGGTCAATCTTGAAGTGCAATATAAAAAAAAATTCTAACTTACCCTCTTTTGTGAAAATCAGCCCTCCCGTTCCGTTAGTTTTCTTTGTTATTTTTAATTGTTTATTGTCTTTACTGTTTAACAGTACTTCTGGGAATCAAACTCCGAGATCATTGCTGTACTTAACCCTACACATCAAACGGGTCATTGGCACCTAGAAACAATTGATTGTCTGCTGAGTCTAGAATTTCGTTTTAAAAAAAGTTATAGATACCCCAATCTCATCGAGCGTTTGCTAAATATATTTCAGTATATAAATATTGTGGTACTAATGTTTGTTCTCATCCCATAGCGCTACTTACTTTAGGAACGAGTTAATGTAGGTATATAGTTTTTTGATACGAATTTATTTAAATAAACTCAGAACAGTCTTTTAACAGTTCTGTGGTAGCTCCACACTTGTATCAAAGCGATTGTAAAAATGCAAATATTTCACATATCGGGCTTAAGATGATAGACATATTCATTTCATCATTCCTTTTGTACCAATTTTTTATGCTAGTAGCAACAACGCTTTTTTAATGAAGTCTACTGAATTGAAGGCAAAATCAGGTCTCAGTAAACTGTCAATGTAGATACATTTCTTGTCAATCGATATCGATTTCATTGCAGTCCACTTTATCACTCACTATTGAACATTACTGAATAAATTAACAGCAAAATTACACACTTCAGCTAGTTAAACTTTAAATAAAGACTGAAACGAAACAAGCATGTTTTCTTCCACTTACACATAGGTACTTAGATAATTTTGGTTTGAAAACCAAGTTTTGTTACAATAACCAATTACAATAGTTTATGATACGGATTTAAATTTGAAGCGAAAGTTCATTTCAAAATCCGTATCATGAATGAACTATGACAATTTGTTTGGTAATTCGTGACTTAAGCGCCAATGCTAAAAATATATACGGTCGAATTGAGAGCCTCCTCCTTTTTTTGAAGTCGGTTAAAAATGGGCTGGGATGCTACTATTACTGCCACTCAACTGGCCAGGCTGAGAGGCAGTTGTCGAACTTCGATACATATCGCTTCGACAATTTTAAAATGTGAAAGTTTGACATTTCAGTCAGTAAAGTCACGTGATCTTGAGATGTCAATGCCTTGCATTTTAAACTCGTCGTTTTAAATCGGGTATTCTCCATTCTATGATTTGATACTCCATCAAATGTTGCAGACTCCTCTTTGTTCCAGATAAAATCTCTTTAGATCTAATATAACACATCGACAAAAGATAGCTAGGCTACGTCTTTTTATTGGTTAAAAGTCAAGTAAAATTCTTGAAACAACTATGAAATGGACAAAAACCACACCACATACATTGCTCTTATTTGCTAAGTAGCTAAAGTGTACAGAAATCAGAAATACTGACGGCACCGTAACATGCAAGCCGGAGTCAATATAGAAAACCAACAACCGGGAATCGAACCTGGTCTTCAGAGATGCGACACCAAAGTCCGCCTCACTCGCCTCTTGTCTAGGGAAGTCATTGAATATGGCAGTTGCTATTTATTCGTAAATTTTATACGTCTGCTAAACATCTTCATTATAAAACTAGGAAATACACCAGCGATTTTACCAAAGTTGAACTCAGCACGCGATTAGGCCCAACAGATTACCGTCGTAACTCAAAACTAGATCGACGTTTTAAAATAGTCCGAATTGGGAACACGTCTTGTGCATGCGTTGCAGTCCGCTACAGTCGCTTCCACCAGCCTGGTCGCGTGGTCTTCTGACTTCTGCTTCCAAAAAGTGTTTAAATTTAAATTTTATACAAGGTATTATAAGTGTTGTGTACACAATGTCGGGTATTTCGGGAACGAACCGCGGTTAGGGTCCGGCGAGTTCAGTAGCGGCTCGGAGCGTATGCGAACGCATGTCCAGTCTCGCGGTCCATTGTTCTAGTGAAAAAGTGTAAGTGATCAGTGCTTATTAATCGATTAATGCTTGTGAGAAAGTGAAGTGGCTTCGGTGCTAACTTACTAACGCATGCGTAGGGTGCGTGGGTGGAAATTTGATAAGGTGTACTGGTTGCCGCTTTTGTATATGTTAGCTGTGCGCGACTATTTTTGTACTGGGCGGGCGTATTTCGGCTGTAGAGACGGCGCAGGCGCCGCGGGCGACCGTGCAATGTAATCTGTGTGTCGGCGCCGATTCTACAAGCTGGACCTAGTATGAGCAATGAGACGTCTGTCCGATAAAAGATGAAAATTGGGGCTATGTTTTGATTTTGATTTCTGTTGTTCTTATGTTTAAGGACGGATTATCTGTGACACCCTGTAAAATACACTAAGATAAATGTACGATCATGTTACAAAGATAGACTAAAACATTTCTGGTGATCGCGGTAAACACAATTTCTATTTCTATGGCTTGTTGAGTTATATTTAAAACTATTTATTTGGTAAGAAATAAAACGGTGTATGTTTCACAATATTGCATGGTCTCATTACATTTTTACATTTATTATAACCTATTTAAATAGTGACACTAAATTTCCGAGTTCTTTTGTAATTTGCTAAATTATCTCAGCATTTTTCGTAAAATATGGCTCATTCGTAAATATATATTATGTATCAAAAAATATTACCGTAAATACAAAAAACCTTACGGTATATAAAAAAATGTGAATAAATTATTAAATGTGAAAAAAGTTAATATATTTTTGGTACCTAGATTAATATTTTTGACAAGAAATGAGTAGATTTTTTTTTATGATTGTTATTTATCTTTACATATAATGAAGACATCTTGTCACATACAACCCAATCATTTACGTTAAGATCAGAAACTTCTCCAAGTCATTTATGACTACTAGTATTTTAATAAAATAGCAAATTTGATTTGAATAATGCATGTACAATTGCGCACCATCATGTTTAAATTTAATATTTAAAATATGAGATCAATTTATTTTGGAAATGCGGTTTAATTAATGGACATAAACATTACAAACGATTATAATAGTAACAAATCAGTCAATTAATGTCAAAAACAAAGCCATAAAATTACATAAATATTGTGGGCACGTGTCATGGTCCCAAGGCTAGGACTATTGGCCTAGATATCTATTCTGATCTTGACACAATAACAACAAAGTAATGCAACAATAATACTGAACAGGTGTTCGAATCCACCTGGACTACTTTTCTCTTAATCATAAAATTTATTGATTCATGTAGGTTCAAAAATCAAATAACACGTATGCATCCTTAAAATGAATATGATCAAATTATATCGGCAATGATCCGGCAAGAAATTAAGTTTACTACATAATATGTTACTCTAATTTAAACATAAATCATAATAAGCGACCCAATCCTACTTCGCACGGATGCAATGTAGAAGTAACGATATTTTCGGATTTCATAATTTCAAATACATAAAACCTTCCTCTTAAATGACAGCATCAGAAAGCGCAGAAAGAAGAGAGCGACTTTGTTTTGTCTATGTAGTAATGCTGTTCATATCAGTACATACTTTTGATACTGCTACGAAGCCTTACATTCAGAGTTGTAACAACATTTAAAATATTTACACCCCTTCAGTCCATATTTTAAATACGTCCGTTTTAAAAAGCTACAACAAAAAATACACAAATAATATAACTTCCTTCTCTCTAGAAACATAAAATGTTAAATAAGTAATTATATTATTTTTTTTTCAAACAATCCCCTACCGTTATACAAACAGGTATTTTTTTTTAAATAAAGTAAATCATTGAAATTATTATCAAATATTTAACAACATTCCAAAATTGGTTCATCATCATTACAGCATCAGCTCGTTTGCATCCGATGTAAAAATATGACTGTCAAGGTATTAATTTTGAATATAGGGAACTGCTCTAAAGAATTGTTTAAAATGATGCCCATAGCCACTTTCTTCCATCACACCGGTCGCTATCGACAGGGAATCCATGCACACCCACATACATTCGAAACAAAATGGTCGCGTACTGTTTGTTTCAGTAGAAACTTTTTGCCTAGTACCCTTAGACTGTGGAATAAGCTCCCTGGATGAGGTTTGTCATGAGACTACAGTATGGGATCCTTCAAGAAGGGCGTGAAAAGGTTCATACATGGTTAGCAATGCCCACGTGTTACCCCTGGTGCTTTCAGCGTCCATAGGCTACGGTATCCGCTTACCATCAAGCAGGCCATATGCTTGATTACCACCTTCGTGATATTTAAGAGTTACATTATTTTCCCTTTGTTGACACCTTCTACCAGCTTCTGCAATTATTCCAACGCATGTTGCCATTGGCAAACGTGTGACCACGAGAGAAACCTTGACCAGATGGAGCTAGAGTAGCAAAAATTCAAAATCAGCGATCTGTTAGGAAATATTCTCTCTTCTGAAGCCCATCATTATATTTCGACGCACCTAAAGCCGCTCTATTCCAGTGTTAGTCTATCCTTGAGCTTTAGGTACATACATTGGTACTGCAGTTCTTGAGGGATCAGGAAAGGAAAATGATATAAAATGTGGGAAAATTGTGTATTAAATATGTACATGACAGAGACAGCAAGGAAGGGTGACATATATAATAGTATACAAAAGGAATATCAAAATCATACGTGAAATTTTAAATCATAACTAAATAGAAGCATAAACAAAAATAGTATGTAAGTTCGGTTCTCCATGTCCACAATTGGAATACAATATTAAAACTCTAAACTAATTATCAACCGGCCGGAAAGAAAACGACGTCATCCTGTAATATAACAAAAAAAAATGAACTAGACTTTGATTTGAATAATTTTCAATAAGATAACAATAGTGAAAGTGACTAAAAGTCAATAAAACTTATGTTTTATCTTTTATCATGATCACAAAAATGTTTTAAGAAATATTGGGTAAAACTTCAGCGCGACGTCACTACTTCGCATATTTTTTGACGTAAACGCTGGGAAGAACTTTGCGCTGTGTCATCATCTAATTTACGGACTAAATGAATAATTATTTTTTACCCAGTCGTTATGTAACTAACTACTGACTACAATCTACAGTCTAGCAATGACAGTTGCTGTCAGTCAGATTAATTAAGTACCTTTTATAATGCTACCACCATATCTGTTTCCGTTAGAACCTCGACGTTGATCGATAACCCGGTCGATCATCGAACCCAGGCCCGTGCCAAAACGCCACTCCGTCGTCTGCTGTCAATACGTTAAGAAATACGGTGCATACGAATCATGTTACGGTCACGCTGATGCTGCAAAGGATGTCTAATTCACGGTTTACTTAGGGCTGATTTTTCAATAACCTGAAATTAAATCGGGGAATAGTAATGGTAAGAACGCAGCATGTGAAATTAACACATCAACACCTATTTCACAAGTAACTATAATCTTTATTCTCATCGAGATCATCGGTTGCGTGTTCAAGAATGGCTCGTTCCATTTCATATGAGATAAGCTGTGATGTGTAGAATAAACTATTATGGCTGCTTTCACGAGACGGAGATGTGCACAGGGTAGTGAAAGAAATATGATCAATACGACTATTTTTATTTAAAGCCGAAATTTTATTGCAATAATTTGCTTTTGCTTTGTTTAGTAATGTTTAGTAGTGTATAATGAAATAATATCTTAAGAAGACCGCATTCACATATCGCATGACTAAGACAACTCACTTCAGCTCGGATTGTACATAAGCAAGAGCTTAAACTGGATCCCAAGAAAGCTATAAAAGACCAAACCTCGACTTCAATCGTAAAAGTGTATCAGTTCTCATGCGACATTGGCAGAAGTAGACTACACTAAAGATGTCTATCTGCTATTCAACATATTAGGTTATCCAAGTTTATATTGCTATAGGAACAGCAGAGATTTACGAGAATCTACTGCAGCCCACAATAAACAGTGATAACTCTTAATAACACACTTGTTTTATGAAGCATATTACAAGACAGACGTTTATGGCACCCTTATAAACTCAAATTAAAATGTGATTTTCTAGTTTTAACTACCTAATATAAATAGTTTCATGATAAAACTATACTGCTGTTGACAAATTGCGTAGTACTGTACTTTCTTTCCTTTTAAGACTTTTTAGTATTGATACAAGGTTTAAATTATTTTGGGAGCCAACAAGTATTAGAAAACCTACAAAATGTATGTTCAAATGAATGGTCAATTATATATTATGGAAAATTTTATAAACATCATGTTATAAGTAGGTCCTATCCTAAACCACGACCATGCATAAAAAAATTAACGAATGTAGTAGAAGCGAAAATTATGAGCTAAGATCACTGCAAATGGACGGATTGTAATTTCTGCGCACCCTGCCTCGCTCCGTGGGAAAAGTATGACCATATAAATAAACACATGAGTACATAATAAAGGTATATGTGGTTCGAATGCCAATGATTCTTGAAAATACCTACTAGCCTCAAAATTGTCTAAAATCTACCTTAAGAGCAAACAATACTTACCTCTAATTGTCTAAATCAAATAGAAATACAGAACCGTAACACATATTGGAAATAAAGTTTTTAATTTTGGTTAAAGCAAAAAATTCAATTGACGACAAACTATGACAGACGGACGAATATAAGGATATTTTACTTGAAATAAAACTGTAACAGTCATTAAATGGTACTTTAAATTATGCAAGCCCAATATATTGAATGGGTAACCATTGCAACCCCATTAAATTACATCTATCACGATTATCTCCGAGATCTGGAATGTATGTTAGTTATTGGTTCTGTTTGATATTTCTTTGTTAGCTTTTAAGCCTTATCAATGTCCATTTTAACCACTTGAAAACGAGCGAAAGTAATGTTGGTCATGTACCTTATACATTACATGTTTCATCAGTCGGCACTGAGCCTGCTTTTTGGACAATAACCCGTTCCGTATCATATTTGAACCATTATTGCATGACCTGATTATGGGACGTGTATGCTGAATTTCTTTATTGTCAAAACGAAAACCCAATCACTAACCATATTTGTCGCATTAAATGATAGGACGTACGTGAAACCTTTGACAAATTATTTATTTATACACTGTAACTGTTTCACAGTCCAACTGATATCATCACACTATTTATCTTCTGCGAAACAGTTTCAAACAAAATAAGAAGTACAATTAACTCCCAACTGGTAGATTGCCAGATTTGACAACAGCTATTATGAAATTCACCAATTAAATACTAAGAAACAATCCTGCAACGCCTTTCTAATAGGCTTACAAAGCCAAGACAACATGACTAAAGCTAATTAAACAAATGAGTCGTTCGAAAACAAAAGTCAGAATGGACAATCATGATGCTTGGGACTCATAGACCTTATCAATACGAGTATGTCATCTATGTAGACAAATATATCTGTTTAGTGTCGTAAAACTATATTTAATGTAACACTTTGATTATATTATTGCTCTGAGTAATTTTCTGACCCGTTTGGCATATGAATTAATATTTTGTGACTCGATTATATCATTGCATTTAACTAAACAAACATTGAAATTAATGTTTCGATTGATCCTAATATTTTATTCAAGGATTTATTTGAATTTGGATTTTTTTATTGATTCATTAGGGAAAATACTGATTGATTAAACAAATACATTAATTTGATAAAACACCTTGTATGCAGAATTTCGTAGTTGGAGCTTTCTTTTAAACAAAAAGCTTGCTGGTAATTAGAAAACTTCGCTTTTCCTAAAATAATGAAATATATACATGTACACAATGTTTGACTTAAATAAAATTTATGAAAAAGTTAACCAATTGAAACTTAAATTAATTTAATATTTACTAGGCAAAGAGTACATAAATTATGTATTCTATATCTTACAGCAGCATATTGTAACTGCAATTAGAACGTCTAAAAATTTTACTCAGTCAGTCATTAATACATACATATTTAAGAAAAAGGTGGAAATATTGTAACTTTTGCTGAAGTTAACTAAAAAATTTATCTGGAAAAACCTAACTGATAAACGAATGGCAAGTAACCTTCAAACAGTGGAACAAAAATAACCAGTGGCTGAACCGACCGACTATTCATAGACGAAATCATAGCAACAGAAGGCCTTAGCATAAATATTTTTCACACAAGATTATCACCTGTCCCACTCGCACTCAACCGCGACCATAACACTGTCTCTTTCAACATGGCCAGAAGCCAACAAGTCGTCACTTCAGTTACGAAATATGAAATCTAATTATGAAAATCGTTATTAATAAAAATTGCATTTGAACTCTCGAGTGTCTGTAAATTGGCATTTGTTTCAATATGTCGCGAAGTGTTACTTTCGTTACTATTTTTTATAGGATTCGAATTAAAATTATCACTTTTAACTCGTTTGCAAAAACTGACAAGTTAATTTTTATCATATTTACCGATGCAGTTCAACTGAAATTTATTACCGACTTCTTCTTTATCAATATTTCCATTTTTTGTATGATTTGGTATATTCTGGTCATTTGTTTCCCTCTTTTATTTTTAATACCCCTCTAATTACGTCAACACCCTTAAACACACTTGCCTCATTATTTATATATTTATTGTGATGACCACTACTATTATTATGTCCAACTGCATCGTTATTCTTGCTATTAACCCCATTCCTAAACAGTAATCCAGTGCACACATCAACATAATGGACGAAATCTGGTTTGGCGGTAATGTCTACTCAGACATCTAAGTATTTCTGACTTTGATATTATGTCTGTTAGCTACTAAGGATGGAACATGAGAGTAAGGTCCATATTAATTTGCTTTAACATTTCAAGTAAGTTAACGGATCACATCGCGGGAAGGTCGTTAGTAGTTAATTGTCGACAACTTTCTGCACGACGTTTTGTTTGGGTTGTACCAACCGTGGTTATGAGCTGACGTTCAGTCAATCATTCAATCACGGTTGACCTGAGTCAACGCAATTATCTACTTGCTAAAAATTAAATCAAAATTTGACCCGTTCTCTTTTTTAAATGTTCGAAATGGAACGCCAATGTCATAAATTCATAGGTCCAAGAATTATCTTACTGACCTTTTCAGAGCAATTTTCTCCGTCTATTTTCAAAGCACAATCGGAGAGTACTTGTCACAAACTGTTACTCAATTAGCTACAATGTCAATATTAATTTAGAAAAACGTTTTGGCACAAATGTGAAGTTAGGGCGCTTAGTCATATCATTTACAAAGAATATTATGATTCGTTATGAAGAGTTTCAGTATAACTCTAAGTGGTTGTTCCTGTCCATTTCCTGTTATCGTAGTCCATTTGAAAAAATATATTTTGTCACCGTTTTAATATGTAAATGTGTACAGGTTGCTAGCGTCTTTTGATCATCTCTTCAATCTTTTTCTGGTACAGTTACTTTTTTAAATTTTACCCAAAAATGTTGGTGTCTTTACTTCAAATATAGATTTCTACTTTTGAAAAGAGAACATAATGATGTGAAAGTTGATGTTGAGGTTAACCTTCTTCTAGAAAAAACCCATGAGAAGGTAAGCATGAAGTGGAAATTTTAGTTTTTTTCAATCAATTATCATTCTGGATATTTGCAAAATCAATGCTTGATCTATTTTCAATGTCTTCCAGGATATCGGAAATTTATGGCATCCGGCAAAAACTCCCTCTAAAACTATTTCTTTCATTCCAGCGCAGTGTGTTTTTGATTACCTTTGGATATGTGCCTACAGTTAAATTGGGTGTGCTATAAATGTTTTAATAGCAAATTAACGCCAATGTTGATACTGCATTTGTAAAGATAGGTTTATTGAGTCTTGTTCATGAGTTCGTGGTACGGATGTTTCTTTTGCGTAGGTAAATATTAATCTCTGTTGGAACGTTGGCTTATTTACCTGAATCATCTAAATAATTAACTCACTGAGCTTGGTTGTCAATTGGCATTTTATTATATCTACTTTTATGACTATAACGGAATTTTCGTAATAGTGTTTTGTGATTTTAATTCGGTGAAGGGACAAGATTTGTATGCGCCGTTTGGAGGTTTTTAATTTATTTTATCAATGTTTTACATAGCTTGTGCATGCAATCTCTCTTCTGGCCTGTTCATGACTCAATGATTACCCCCTTAGCGTTCTTAGTTGTTAGTGGGGATACAATTGTTCGGAGTTCTTATACTTCTCAGCTATTCAAACAAACCTTTCGCAATAGTAGTTGATTTTATTGGATGTGATAACGTGTCAAATTGCCCACAAAATCAGCATATATCAGCATGTGTGAGGATAGATGATATACCGGAATTTAAGGAAACCGGTTTAATTCTGCAAATGATAACATATTGATACCACCTGGAGAACAGTATTCCAAATACATGTTTACGAGACCAGTCAGCGCTGCAGCGGGGGCGTGACACAACATGGTAATATCTGCTGCTATTTCAGTAGCGACTTCACTATCATAATTAGAATTTTGCTATTGGTTAAATTATAAGCTTATTGGAGGATGTTCCAGTGAAAAAGCATACTTTAGAGCAAAAGAAAGATCATGTACAAATGATGTCATTTAACTCTTTTCAGTGTAAGATTTCAACCCTTGTCCTGACCATTGACAATTTGGTGTAGTTTTTTATGCAGTGGGCAATAAATGTACTTTCCAAGATACTGTCTCAGACCATTCCAGATCCAGAGAACGAATTATTTGTTAGTTTTTCAATCGTATATTTCCGGCTATTTTCCCAGTTTTCAAGTTTCTTTATTTATATGTGATGTGAAACCTAATTATCCATCTCTTTCTTTTGCTACCGTGTTGGTAATTTTGCATTATCTGTAGACCCTCTACATTTCTACTTTACACCACTCCAACCTGTTCTACCCATTCAGGACCATCTCACTATTCGAAGAAAAGCTGTCTTCAGTGACACATAAATGACTAAAGTCGACCACAGTCATGGGTGCACATTGATGGTTTATGATATATGTCTATATTATGATAAACCGCTATACGTATTTATTTATCACTACTATAAACAAGAACTAGCAAAGATTAACCTCTCATATGATCGCTCTATTTCACACACTTGATACGGTCACTGTACCATATCAAGTACTGTAAAGTAGGTCAGTGCGTAGAAACGCGTACTAAAGATATTCTGCCAGAAGGCAGATTGTGGTGGATTAATCCAGCCTTAGCAAACCATAACTTAGTGAGCTGTTTATATTACGGATTTAAATGTCAAATATGATTGTTTTCTGCCCGGTTCCAATATTTGAAAAACGATGCGTAATAGTTACGAATAGGAATAAATTATGCGAAGCGTAAGCTAAAATCGACTAACAGACGACTGATGACAGTACATGTAGAAAGTAAATTTGAAATTAGAATTAACAACTCGTAGAAAAACGGATTGTCATACGTTGACACATTACGAATCGTTAAATATTGGAACTGAGCATTAGTCGACGATTGCCAATACTGAATGGATTATAACCAGTCTTGATTGAAAAGGATTTTATTTATTACACATATATTTTGATGATATGATACTCGTAGATTGCTTCTAAGGAGTTCAGAATCTTTCTTTGGCTCTGGGCGTCTACTCTTGAAAACGAAACGAACAAACGAAAGGTTTCGTTTTTGAAGATTGATCAAAAGTTAGGGAATTAAAACGTGATTTTTGATTTGTATAAATAATATTTTGTTTTTTGATAACGCTTTATTCGCATTCGAAGTGTGTTAGTTGCGATAATGAGCAATAAAAAATACTAAACGTCATCGGATCCGACATATTTCGTTTTCAAGAGTAGACGCCCTGAACCTATAATTATTGATAAGCATAAATTGGTGTGGGGGCGTGGTACATTGTTGTTACCTGCTTACTATTTTAGCCTCCGCGATTACCAGTATATCTCTATAAATATCTGATTGGCGTTCTAGTCCACCTATTTTAGTGGACTTGATTGATCGCGTCTCGACTCTGGACTCCGGATGTGGTTTCGTCTTCTTTTTTTCTTACTAGACAGGGCAAGTGGAAGAGGCTGTTGGATTATGTAAAATGTTAGTTAGTTTAAATGACATTATTGCTAGAAGTTGATAGTTATAATAAAAGATTTTCGAGATTTACTACACAAATGATTAAGTGATAGCAGGAAAAAATGAAATTTCAATAAAAAAATACGTTATGTAATTTAAATTCTGACAAGGTTTAACCAAATTATCACAAAAAAAGTTTAATATATAGACAAAAACACATACATATTGTTTTAATTAACTAGTGACTAAATCTAATTTCAAGTCTCTTACTTCCAAAATGTAGAACTTTCATAAAAACTCACACCCTGCGTTTGAATTTCGTAAAATAAGTTGTTAGAACATGTTTACACCCTGTATGAAAGCTTCCTGCCAAATTTCAATACTCAACATTTTATTCAAGCTTGCAAGTTGTAATTTACGAGAGATTACGTGATTAATCAGTAAAATTTTCAGTGAGTAGTATTTCGTTTTTATATAAATGTAGACTTGTGTTATGGAGCGAAGAGAAAAAAAAGAACTCAGAGTGGTTTTACGAAATATAATAAAGGAAAATAATAGAAATATAAACTGAAAGAGAGATAATTTTGACAGAACAGGCTGAACAATGGAATGAGACAGATACAACTTTTATAATAAATTTTATATCAAGGCTCCTACAAAGGAGTCCGTAACACTTGCCTATCTGATTTTCCAACTGGGAGGGTTTTTTATGACAAGGTAGTTACTGAGGTGCGCATATACTTATAATGGCGAGTGTACACGGGAACTTGATATTTTTCTTGTTTTATGTTTTAGTTGATAACTCAAACTCAAGGTATCGAACAGTATCTACATTTCGATGTGACAAGGTACCAAGGTAAACAAACTAAAAATTGTAACTGGTCACGTAGCGCTGAACGTGTCATTCAACGATTCATGTCAACTGAGACGTTAACCTGATAAATTCATTGAATACAATTCTACATACAGACACGTTCGGTTTAATTCTACGTAAGTTTCGCTTTGTATTTTTAAACCGTACCGCCAACGTCGTCCGTTCGTAGCGTTGACGACAATATTGCTTTGTTTTGTTGAATTTTCTCTATTCTGGGAACAATTTGCTTTTAGTTCTTGAGTCACGTTTGAAGGAAACTGAATTTTGCATAAATATATAACAAGGAATGTTTCGGAATTGTAAGATTTCGTTGGGGAGGCATTAGAGAAGAATTTTATCAGCTGTGTTCCTGGCTAACGTCGTGTCGTCTATCTTTTCCCAAAATTTCTTACCTTTTAACCTTATCTTGAACTTCCACAATTATATCAAAACCAAAATTAGGTAAATCGGTCTGACCGTTCTTAAGTTTTAATTTTCCATATTCGAATCCAATTTCATACTATCATTCTCGTCAATCATGTCAATGTTTAAACATTATTTATTTTAATTAGTCACTAGCAAACCCCCGCGATGCGTGGACTAAGTCTTTTCTAGCAATAAATAAAGATGGTCGGATTAACCCCTATCTCCCCTAATATTTAATAAGTATTTATTTCTTTGATTGCGATAGAAATTAATGATTCTTTACTGTTTTGGGTTAGTCTTGGTAATATGATTTTTTAACGTGATTATTATCGGTTATTACCCAAACACCTAGAACGTGAATTGTAAATAGTTGGTAAATTACTTATGTGACGTAAATGAGACGACCAAATGATTATTTATAAGTATAAAACTTTGGGCTCCTTAAAACATCTAAAATTTTAAAACAAAAAGTAATCCATATTTTAATCCTAGTTTCGAACTATATTTGTGCCAAAGTCTCTAACTTATCTCTACCTTAAAAAATAAAAATTTTCCGATATAAACTTTCAAGGGCGACATCACCCCCATCACCTCTTATTATCAAAACAAAAGTAGCCTATGTCCATTCAACGTATATCTTTACCAAATTTCATCAAAATTTGATCAGCGGTGGTTGATTTTAGTGTTTTAAGAATAAATTTAACTAATCTGACGATAAGTCCTTGACGCCGCCGAGTTATAAGGTCGCGAACTTGTAAAAAAAACGTTAATCCGGCATTCTCGAGCGTGATTTTTTTATTTTTTATTTTGATGAATAAATAATAATAATAAATAATAATATCAGATTATAAAAATATAATCTAAAACTTACTAAAAATACAAAATCTGCCGGTTTCCGCATGACCGGAAGTGTGGAGGAGCCATTTGTTCTTCCGAAAAACGCGTTGCGGGATATAAGTTGCGAACGATACATTTTACAAAAAAAAGTTTAAATAAACAAAAAAGGTAATTTTATTTTACACAAAAAAAGGTCTCTTTCCATTTTTGTTCAAAGTTAAAACTTTTTGACTTGAAGCATCATAAAAACTCAAACTCTCGGTTTTTTGAGTATATCTCGAAAACTGAGGGTGTTAAAAAAATTGATATGAAATAACGATGATTCAATTATGTGACGTTTATTATATCTCAATTTTTTTTTCTAAAGTTTCTCGACAATTTTCGTGAGTTTAGTTAGTTAGTTTACAAAAGTATTATTAACATGTACAGTTTCATGTATGTATATTATTCATTAGCCTGTTGATCCTCAAATTGTTTTTTGGACGTACCAACCGTAAGCAAAACGAAGTGAAGAATTGAAGCAAAAAAGAGGAATTTGCCTCCTCCTCCTGTATTCCTGCTCCTACCAGTATTTTTCCTTAATTTCGCAACATTGATGGTGGGGATAGAAGCGGTAGAAGGGAATTTTCGGTACACCATGTACACGGTACACAATATATGTTTATGGTCCCCTAGTAGACCTATGTGCCCTCAGTATGACGCCGATTGAAGAGAGAGAAAAGACTCAACGGTATATTTCTCGAATGTGCTGGAAACCAGAAAAGCTTTTTCGGTCAGATAAGGAGAACCCACCAACATTTTTGTCAGATTAAGAAAATATGCTTTCAAGATACCGAGATAAACCTCCCGTATAAAAATCTCGAGTATTTAAAAAAAACTGTTTTTTTTTTGCATTTTCAAAAATTCATCGTAACTTATCGTCACGCCGAAATCGTCAGTTTTTTAAGGGAGCTTCCTTGGGGCCTACTTAACACCCCTTCCGAAAATCTGACGCGCTCGAGTAACTTTTTTTTCTGCATTTTTGACTACTTTATATGCATACCCCCACCACGCAAACTGGCAGATTAGTATACCGTTGTTATCAGAGGCACTTGGGGCATACGTAGTATGAATATCTGACGTGCTCGAGAATGCCCAAGTAACTGTTTTTTTTAACATTTTTGAAAAACCACACACACCAAACCCACCGCTAAAATGGTTTTTACCATACGAGCTTTTCTTTTCGAAATTATGTTATCTTTCGATTTTGATAGTTCTCGACGGCGCCGTTGAATTTTGCCATTTAGCTACCTCGCCTCCCTAACTATTACTAGCGGCCGCTCGCGACTTCGTACGCGTAAAGATAGCAATTTACAACACTTAAAAAAAGCTAAAAATAATCAATGTTTAGACCATTTTCTTAAATTAATTTAGTTAAATTTAAACATTTTATCCAAGTCAGAGAAGTTTCACACTGTATTTTTTTTTCATATTGCACTTCAAGATTGACCTCATCCCACCTGATGTTAAGTGGTAATGAGGTCCTAGCTTAAGGGTGATAAGTACAGCATAATTATTCTGTTACTGGACTTATCGCCCTTACCTTGAAGGCTTGACCCCTGCTACTAACGCAGCACCCCCCAGGAGCTCTGAAAACCTTACTCACACGCAGAAACATAACAACACAGAAGTGATTGTTATTTGGCTGCGGTCTTCTGTAAGGTGGAGGTATTTCACCAGTCGGGCTGCTCCAGTTCGAGCGATAAATCGCTATGCCCTACCTCTCTTAAACCCTATTATGGGTGAACTTACAGACATCCTTTCTTAGTATAAAAGAAACCCTCAGAATTACAAGTCTCTTTCTTACCCTTATAATTTATGTTTATAGATCAATCAGTATATAAGCTTTCGCTTATATAGCTTATATATATTTCGTTATATATATTTCGTTAATTAGGTGTGGGCGTTAAACGTGAAATATTTGAACCGGACATTGCAATTACTTTGGCTGCTATACACAACAATACATTGAAAGGAATTTGATAGGAATTCAGTTCGTATACATAGAAGTAGTTCGCCTGCCAATACATTAGCTCACTGTTTACTAGTTGGAAAGTGTTAGCAATGATTGCCGTTTCCTCTTACTCATCAGGCACCAATTAAAACCTCGTGATTAAACTCGCGAATACCTACAGAACTTTACATTGACAAATGACTGATGCAAATGAAATATATCTGGAGAGCTAGGGCATAGCTATTTATCGCTCGAAATGGAACAGTCCGAGTGGTGAAATACCTCCATCTTACAGAAGATTGCAGTCAAATGACAATCACTTCTGTGTTGTTGTGTTCCTGCGTGTGAGTAAGGTTTCCAAAGCTCCTGGAGGTGCTAAATTAGTAGCAGAAATACTTCCCGTTAGCATTACGATAATGACATTTGCCAAGAATGAAATTCTTGTACGAGAATGTAGTCTTCATGTGTAGGAAAAACTGCCCTCTTTGCGCCATTTACATTTTTAGGGACGTTAATAAAGTAAAATTAATATTGTCATGAAATACTTTTTATGCGATCCTTTGAAGAAGTGGATCAATTAACTTCAAGCTGCATCTTCCATCAGAAAAAGAGCCTTGACAGACAGAAAGATAGACGGTGACAAGGATTCCAATAAGAGTTCTTTCGTTTCTTTTGAGGAATCAATATTTAGAACTAGCTGTAAGGTGTAAGGTGCGGGACCTTAGTACTCGTGGACTACGGATTTTGAATTTATTTTTACTTGAATAAAAAGAGCCTAAGTTATTTCTTTTTACATTAGGTACCTGCCAATAAAAGTTGCCTAACATCAATTCAGCCATTTTAGAGATTAATCGGAACAAAAAAACAGTACCTATGAAACATAATCGCTTTTTCTTTTAAAATACGCAATCGATTTTGATGTGGCTTTGTTTTTTATATAGTTTGATTTATATACACAAGAAGAAGTTCTGTTTGCAATACAGAATAGAAAAGCCATTCTTAGTATTTACATTACATCCATGCGAAGCCGGGGCGGATCGCTAGAACCACTACATAGTAGGTTTAAAACAAGTAGATTTTTCTGTCTCTATATCCCTAAGTGCGCTTAAGATGAGCGTTTTGCGGTGGTACCGGCCGGACGGGGCGGCGGGAGCATGCCTACGTTCACAGTTTTTTTCTACTGTATTTAGTATCAGCATTGCACCCGAGGCCTATGTCCAGCAGTGGACTGCAACAGGCTGATGATGATGATGATGATTGCACCCGAGCAAAGCCGGGGCGGGTCGCTAGTAAAATATATAATAAACCATTTTATCAATGGAGGCATTCGTAAGTACGTGTATCTGTACATCTTTATACACAAGATGTCGATTTCCTGCCAAGCGTGGCGTCTTGTTTAGATATTCCGACCGATTCCCAAACACACACAGTAGGTACCTATTACTCCTACATTGATACCTTGTTGCCTTCAGAACCAATTTAGTTTACTTTTGCCGATGTTCCAACGAATTCCTCGTTCGCGTAATCCTTGTACTTCGTGGTATTAATACTGCAGTGTTCTGTTGAAAGATCTGTATGTTTCACAGTTATTGTATGTGTTGTGTAGTCATTTTTGTATTATTCTAGTACTCAACCCCTTTTTTTTGCCGAATTAAATTGAGGGAGTTACGTCTAAATATGTAATCTGACATTTTGTGGTGGCGGCCATTTTATCGTCATCTAGCATACCTAACTAAAATCTTCCGACTATTTCACCTTTCCCATAAGCAAATATAGATTCATCCGTATGGGAGCCACGATGCGACAGACAGTCACATACTGTGTAAGACAAGACACAAAAACGATCAAGGGTTTATCCGTCTGTCTGTCTAACTGTGTGAGTACTTCAATTAAGTTACTTATGAATTACAATGAACATATATTACTCTGCATAAATATCTGTGATTGGTATCATTTCATATAATTTTGTTTTCATGAGTGAAATGAGAATGCACTAGTAAGCTGGCTTTTCCCATTCTCAAAATGTGACATTTGTTCACAAGCATGACGTATGCCACCCTTCACTCAAAAATGAGCTCAGTTTGCTAATAAGTACGTCACGTGAAGGTAAACAATTGTTGTTCGATATTCAATCTTAAACGCAGGACATAAGTGCGATACAAAGTCCAAAAGTATAATCTGACGTGCTTTTGATCGTAGAAGAGAGTTTCACTGGGACTTTGGACAAGTTATATATGGAAGAAGATATTGGTCAGGGCTGTTTTATTATCATTCATTCATTCAATATAATTGATCTACTAACAGGAATCTGCTCAGTGACGAACGCTCATAATAATAGTTCAGCCATTTAAGTGTCATTGCTTGGGCCATACTCTACCAAGAGGGTCCAGCGAGGATTATTAGATTGGTGCAAGGCTACCTTACTGTCAGATGTTTTCAAGTCCAACCAACCTTACTGTCAGGTGTTTTCAAGACGCCAAATGGCCAGCGACTCGGTTTTACATCTAACTTCTCGATATCCGCCGGGAGCAATAGTATCCACCTTCCGAATCACGGTATATGCTCATGATAAATGTCACTTAATTCTGTCGAAACGCTTACCCATCCAATACTGCACCGCGACGTGCAAAGCTTCTGGTGTCATAACGAACTCTTTCATTTACAAAATTAAAAGAATCGCCACTTTCATAACGGTTACAACAAATCGCCTCTTTTCTTTCCCGTTTCATAATTGAATTTTATAGCCGCGTCATAGCAGTGGGAGGATCACAAGCAACGTCAGGGGATAAAACAAACAAATGTCGCGCCCACTCTGATGTATTTTAGTGGCCGGACAAAACATCCGGCTGCTATTCGGCTGCCTGGAACAATCAAATTGCATTTTGATTTAGCCACCAGTTGCTATAATTTGTTCGATAAGGGCACTTTATGCTAATTTATGGAATGGCAACTGATAGCACTGCAGTCAATGTGATCTGATGAATGTTTCGTTTCAATATTTGAAAAACGATCCATTCTAGTTACGGATAGTAATAAATTATACGAGGCGTAAGCTAAAAACGACCAACAGACTAATGACAGCTGATATGGAAAGTAATTTTGAAATTAGAATTAACGACTCGTAGAATAACGGGTAGTCATTTTTGACACGTTACGAATCGCTAAATATTGGAACCATTAATACGTAGACAGGGGTATTACAAGTAGTAACCCGTAGTAGTGGAATAAATTTGTACCTTAGAATGGCTAAAATACTAATATTCTCTAAAAAGGTATTCTTACAGACAAGTTTATTGGTCTGATTATCTGACGCAAGGCATAAAAAGTGTCACCTTAATTAACGTCGCATGACAAGGAAAACGTAGGTATATCAGTCGCTCGTATTGAAATCAAGTCAACCATTCAATAATAGATCTTGACTTAATCAGAATGATATCTATATAAACCTAGGCTATGTTCGAAAAATCCGAAACGTACTTGCTCCTGGAATTAAAAATCCGTGATCATCATTATGAAGCACCATGGAGTTTAGTTACTTATTTATATAAAGAAGAAGTCAATTTAATTACAATTGACGTCATTAAAGAACAAATGATTAATCCAACATACTGAAGCCATCACAATGTTTTCAGCAAGCTAGACAAAAGACTAATACTCCGAACTACTTAAATCTAATATTAAGATACGCAATATAATAAAACTATTTGAAGGAAAATTTCATCCAGAATTTGTGTGTCAATGAATTCATGATCACGTTATTCAAGGAGTCATAAGACAGACTAAATATAGGTGCAGCGTCTCGTGGCCACATCGCTGTCACACGAGTGTACCTACTTGTGACCACTGGTAGGTGTGAAGGTGACAATTTTCCTCACAATATGGAGAGATTGATAGACGATTAGAACGTTCCGTTAGAACGTTTGTAAAGACACAATGCATTTAGCATTTAAGTAGTAACACGTAATATACTATTTAAAAAGTTTAGGAAAATATTAAAGAAATACACTAGATAAAACAAAACATACTCATAAAAAGTTAAGTCAATACATAGCAAAAAACAGGTCGCTTCTTGCTGTCTGCCCCTATGAATGTTAAGATTTTTAAAACTATGCAACGATTAAATAGACAGAGTGATTCGATAAGAAGACTTTTATTTGGTCAAAAAAGTCGTTTTGCACTTGTGCAAAACCGAGGCTATTTATAAATGCCTTGTTGAATTAAAATTTCGTCTTGACAGATGCGGATTGATGATAACTAGACCGAGCTATAATCGGAAAATCCATAACATACTTTCCTCTACACGGGAGTTGAATTGAAGACCCGGGAACCAAATCGAGTATCGGTAGACCATTAAGGCGGTATAGAAAAGAAATGAAATTGAAATAGTACATAAACAATTTAATAAGAATAATAAATATTTGACAACGTCACAAACATTGCTCTGACTCTGTGATAAGAAGCTAAAGCACTTGTCACAGAGTCAGAAACAATAATGGTGCCACAACCGACCCGAGACCACATATTAGTTTTTCATATTGACTCGATCGGCGGACGTTCGGCGGACGCTACAGTCCAGCCCTCCCACCTCTCGGTTACAGAGATATTTTTTTTAAAGTAAATTGGATTCCAAATATTTCAATGCTTTTTTGAGAAAAAGGGGATAGTCGAACAACGAAGTGATTTCATAGAGGTTCCTTATTTCATTTTATGACTATATGGATTTCAGGAGGATTATGAAAGCAAAAGTTTCTTCGAATATATTATGTATGTTTGGATATCTGAATATCTGGATGTGTGTAAGCATTTTTGCTTTGGGACTGAAAAGATGTAGATTAAATTTGGTATAAATACATACGAGGTAATAGAATTCCATATAAAATCTTTTCATCCCAAAATAATGCGATCGAAGCAGCAAGGCAACAGCTTGTAAATGCTGTCACCACTCTCCAACAATAATGAAACAATTTCTAAAGTTACACGACCCCATTTCAGCAAACAAATGTAATTCCGTTTTATTACTCATAAATCAGATGAACCGTATATTTTTCGCGCCATCTTGTCCGCCTCTTGGCAACTGCTGGAGAACGAAGTCAGGTGATCAGTAAATCAGGTGATGTCAGAATGTCATCTGGTGAACAGTTGATCTGGACACTGATGTATTAAGATGACCGTGGTTTCCCTCCGCTTTCGCCAAATGTAACTCATTTAAATGATGGTAAATTGTAATGAAATAGAGGTTGGGGTGTAAACAGAAATATTGTTCTACCTGTTATCAAATGAACTTTCCGAACAAGGTTTATATGAAATAGTGGGTGACTATATTGTGAAAGTAAACGATCATGATGTTGCAAAAAAAGCATACTTTCAGGAGTCCAACAACTTTTTATGCGTATGATTACTTAAAATGATATTTCATCACATGTTTAATTTCCATTACAGAATTGTTGATTTACAATTGCTACAATTATATTTTGTGTTACTGCTCGTTAGATATTTAATATTTGTGTCAATCAAGTAGTCAAGTAGTGTAAAATATTTTTAATGCTTATTGCAAACATTTGGTTGGAATCTTACGTGATAGTTTAGTAACAGTGATGTTAGCTAATAAACTTTTAAGGAACTGCTAGTTTGACTTAAATTTTTATAGATCATTGCAAATGTATGTAGGTGTATAACTTCACAAATACTGAAGCAAATTGGATATATCCATATTTTTTTATTATCATTAAAATGGTAGGACAAGGTTTGCTTAAAAAAATTGATAATTAGACACGCAAAACTGAAGATGAACCAAATAAAAGGTTTGCGTTAAATGGACTTAAGTCATCCAAGTGCGACTAATTAACATTGTACGCCATGTAATGAAATAATTATTTTAGGGAATTTATTCGAAAACTAAATATATTTGAAATCGACATGTAATGGAAGTTTGTATAAATATCTTGACCTACATAAGTGTATAGCGTCGTTGCATCTCTGAATCACCTACTAAAATTTGCGCACTGACAGCTTGAGCTACACCCTCTTGTTAAGGGCCACTTACACTCGAAACAATTCAGCCATTAGATCAGCTTCTATCTTCAGCGGAAAACACCTCTGCAACGCGACGTCACCCCATGACGAGTCGTTATCCAACCGCTGCCTGCACCTGCCCACGCGCATTCCGTCCCGCCCGCCTCGGCGGCTCGCCAAAATTTTCATAGTTTAGTTACGATTTCGAAAACGACCCGACGCGTCCCGCCGCCGGCGACAATTCCGCCCGATTTCTCTAACGAACCCAGTTTCGCATAACCTTCGTCAAGTTCTCGATTTTCCGTAATCGACTGTTCTTGTGATTGTGATTTGACTCAGTGTATCGTGATACCATTGGATTATTAGTGTGTTTTTTTTATTTGGTATGTTTTTGTTGTTTTCCTACTTTATTTAAAAAGCTTTTTAACTTTTTGAAATTCTTTTTAAGGCTATTGGACCCAGCACTGATCCTTGTGCTACTCCTTTTGTAGATTAAGCTAGCGAAAAGGAATCTTTGTTTTTTTGTTGGTTTTCCATCTGAAATGTAGTTAAAAGTTAAATAGAAGTTAGGTAATCGTAGGAAGTAGACGATGCAAGTTATAAAAGTTCTACGCCGCACAGAGACGCGAGAGCAAGAGGCCTTCACTGGATCCAGAAATAGACCAAGACGTTTCGTTCACACTTGAGAAAATTTTAACACAGGACACCCACTCGCATAAACTTCACCTTGCCAGCAGATGGCGCTGACCGCTCGGTGTGAGTCACTTTGGATCTGAGACTATGATGGTTCAGCCAAAGTGCTTTGCTCGAGGTACTTTATGATATATGGATTAAAGTGAACCACGCAAGATTGATTATTTTGGTACTGATTTTATGATTTAGGCGTCTGCTTGCCTTGTCTGGTATGAAGTAGTAGATGTAATAAAAATACTGTAAAGCTTGATATGATGCAACTTTTAAATTATTCTTGTAGTATGCATCAATGAAACAAAATAATGGTTAGTGTTTAAAAATAAATGATAATTTTAGTTTAGATGTATGTACAAAGTTGTTAAAAAAAATGTTTTGTTCGCTTAGTTAAAAGGTCTTCATATAGTTTTTTTAATTTTTATAAAAAATAACAATTATCTACTCCTGTTCAGCGTGCAATCATCACAAGATATGCTTAGTGTGACGGTTGTGGGTTTGAATTCCACACAACAAGAGGAGATGATTTTTTTCCGTTTCTTTAAAATCGCTCGTGCGGTGGGGAAAAAAATTCAAAATCACGAGAGATTATTTGTAAAATAGTACTTTCTTAAAAAAAATATTTGTTTTAATATCTTGAGATCATCAACACTAACTGGATGAAAAATTTAGCAACGGTCCTAAAAATGCTGCTAGTATTTTTTTTTATTTCATCTAATTGTTCTACCGTTAAGTTTCTTTGAAAGACTTCTTTCAAAGTTCTAACTCATCTTGGCTACATGTTCAAGTTCTAAATTCTACGAACCATGAAGTCTCCAAAAGTTTTCGAGCCGTCTATAAATTAACTTTTTATTTTGTAGACTCTAGAACAACCTTCTTCACTGCTTAGGTTTTAGTAGTTTGCTGGAACCAATAAACAATCAGAAATAGAAAATATAATGCGCTCCAGTCTCCAGAAATATAATCAAAATACATCACAGTAACTGACGAAAATGAAGAGCAGAATACAGGTCTACGACGACTTTCAAAGCTAGAGTTTTGTATTCATATTCTCACAATTCATAATTAATATACCATATTAAGAGCTATGAAAAAATATTCTACTTCTTTTGTGTTAAACAGAAACTAAGCTTTATCTGTAGTTTATGTCTGTCAGGTGAGAATTGATACAAACTCACGATAGAACACTGGTGTCCGATGGTTTACAGCTTTCCGAGGATTAAATTCAAGGCCAACATCCAGTTTCAGCTAATGAGCTTATTAAATCAAGGCATAATCGGGCCTGAAGCAAGCTGTTCACGTGGACAAGTGACTTGATACTCGCTGCGCGTTTGAAAGCGGACAGCTTTACAGACCATATAAACTTTCAAAGGTGGTATTACCCCCATCCACCCCTTATTTTCTAATAAAAAGCCTATGTCCGTTCTTGAGATTCAACGTATACCTAAACCAAATTTCATCAAAATCGGTTGAGAGGTTTAAGCAGGAAAGCGTAACAGACAGACAGACAGAGTTACTTTCGCATTTATAATATTAGTAGGGATTATTGAACTTTACTGTACAAATCAACACCAAATTCAGACACTAAAACTCACGAAATCGTAAATAAAAAGTAACTAATCAGGTTGACCATGCTTTTCTCTCGTTTACCATCCAAATAATCCTACCAAGAGTATTTTTTCTGTGACATAATTTTTCCGTCCTTCGTTTTGAATTAATCTATTAGAAATCTTTTTTTTTTTTACACTTCAAGATTGACCTCATCCCACCTGATGTCAAGTGGTAATGAGGCCCTAGCTTAAGAGCGACAAGCACAGGATAGTAAATCTATTATTGGACTTGTCGCCCTTACCTGGAAGGCTTGACCCCTGCTACTAATGTAGCACCCCCCAAGAGCTCCGGAAAACTTGCACACACGCAGGAACACACCAACACATAAGTGATTGTTATTTGGCTGCGGTCTTCTGGAAGGTGGAGTTATTTCACCAGTCGAGCTGCTCCAGTTCGAGCGATAAAACGCCATGCCCTACCTCTCTTACAACTATAACCGCAAACTTCATTATCTTGATAATTAAAATCATTAGCAACAAAATTGCATTTAATTTCATTGAATGCAACCATCTAATGTATCTCAAGTAATCTAGCTTTCACATGATACAACAAATACCGACGTGCCAAATGTATTAACCTAATTGGCATCACCGTGGCCTTTCAATTTCTGATACACTTTTGTATTGTTATTTATCCATTGTATTTTAATATTAACAGCTGTTCCGACATATTTTCTTTTTTTATAGTGTTGTGTTTTTTGTTGCGTTCACGCCGCACTGGCGAACTTTATGCATTTTAAGAAACAAAAAAATCATCTCCTCATGCGGTGTGGGAGTCGAACCCATGACCTTCAACTTATTTCTATTACATTTTGCAACTGTGCCTTAAAATATGAAACGTAGACAAGATGCTTGTATCATAAATATTACTTTGATGGTGTTTCATTTATGCTACAGTTTTCATTCCAGTCTAACGAACGCACTCTTTTATTATAAAAATAATAACAATATTATTGTCTTTCTTTGTGGTTTTATGCGACTTGACGGACTAATACTTAATCCAAGTCTTAACCAAGTCTTATGTTTATAATTAGGCGGAGAAAGTCTTTTATCCATCAACACATTCTCAAACAGTAGGGAAGACCCTACACAAGAGTGTATACCAAGAAAATATTTACTAAAATATACAAATATACCTAAATATTTTCGTTGCACCTTTATTTAACATTGCAAGAGCGTATACCTACTCTCACATAGATGCTGTTAAAACAATACATATACAAGAGTTGGCCAAAATTGAAGCTACAGCCGGTTTGGAACCTAATTCTACCGAGAAGAATCCGGCAAGAAACTCGGTAGTTATCCTAATCTTTGCAATATTTCGAGCTAGAGAACTTAAAACTATGGTGTGCGAGCGAGCAGACAATTATGTCCTTATAATGTTTATCGTTTAAATATTCATCAAGTTTATAGTATCCTTTTCGCATTAAACATGATTTAATATGGACCTTAAATCTATGTGTAGGTAAGTCTTGTTGTTACTTGTTGAATATTTTTATACTTAATCCCACTATTTTTCTTATAAAACAAATATACGTACATACATGATGCGGTAAAAAATGACTTGGGAGGCTACGGTTGAAATATTAATATTTTTAAATATTTATTTAAGTGAATCAAGCGATCTAAGGCCGTAAACAGATTGAATAGCTCTCTTCTGTAATACAAATATGGTTTGTATGTCAGAAGCTGAGCTCCACCGCAATATACCGTATGACATTAAACTATGAAAATAGTTAAATATACTAGTCTCGCCGTTTCAACATCAGTAAGATGCCTAATTTTTCTAACTGCATATGCAGTAAAACTAAGTTTTCCTGCCAGAGCACATATATGACGACCCCATTGTAACTAGGAATCTACAGTGATTCCTAAAAATGTTGTAAAATTTTTGTTACCCGTCTCTCTGTCAAGCCCCTATTTCTTAGGAACGCTTAGCGGTATCAAGCTGAAATACATACATACATACTCAAGTCTATAATATCTTAAGATAAAATAAAAGGCTTATGTGTTTCCTCCTTCCTTTGACATGGATTCCTTCAAAAGGAGCGTGAAGAAACATCTTGCGGGCCAGTATGGCGATGCTAACGGGTAGGATATTTCGATATCAAATCAGTTGTCATCGCGTTGTGGGTTCCTCTCTTGCTTACCATCAGGCTGGGAGGAGCCAATATACTGCGCTACTATAAAAAAAAAATTAAATAAACTTATATTTCTGTTTCCTTAAATATTTAAAGTCGCTAGTGTGGCGCAGAGCACTATAAAAACATAACAAAAATCGATCAAACTTACATATCAACGCAATCAAAAGAAACAGCAGTCAGCAAACTAGGGAATCACAACCCAAAGAGAGTACTTCCTAGAATCTTGAAATTTGACATAAAGCAATATTTAAAATCACACAGAAAGGAACGAATTCCAAAAACTTAAAATGTTTTAGTGAGTTCTAATTTTTTTACTAATTACAAACATGCACGCGTAAAGGTATCACATTGAAATTCATACGAAACACGTCAGACTACACATTTTGGGACTCTGTACCGCCTTATGCAGCATGCATAAGCACTAAAATCGAACGACAAGTGTTTATCTTGACGAGCACGTCGTTAACAGCAGTCAACAATCCTCTCACATGAGAATGAGACGAGCTCCGTAAAGCGAAAGGGGGGAGGGCTGGACTTTGGCGTCGCGCTATCTCTGAGGTCCCGAGTTCGTTCCCATGGACAATTTGGAAAACGAACTTGTCTATATTGTCTCGGGTCTGGGTGTGGTACCGTCGTTGTTTCTGATTTCTGTAACATAAGTGCTTATGCTACTTACCACAGAATCAGAGCAAAGTATGTGATGTTGTCCAATATTTATTTATTATATTAATGTATTTATTTGATTACTAGCTTTCCGACCGCGGCTTCGCCCGCGTGGAATTCGTTTATATTGTGGTATAAAGCACAACATACACAATTCAATGTAAATTGGTAGGAACCAAAAAAAGCGTAAGCTATTTTTTCGCTTATTACGTATTTTAAAAAACACCCAGCGCCATCTATTGCGTACCACAAGAACTAAATAGTGTAAGCTATCATTCCACTTCTTACGTATTTTAAAAAGCACATCGTTACCATCATCTAGCGCCATCTATCGCATACCTCATCTCCAATCCATCCATCAAGCAAACTAAATTTTTGTTTTCCCTCGGGAATATCAATTTTGTCCGGGATAAAAAGTACCCTATTATTTAATCCGGTCCTTTATCTTTACGTCTGCAATTCAAAGCAATCGGTTCAGTCGTTACGGCGTGAAAGCGGAACAAACAAACAAACTCACTTTCCGATTTATAGGTAATATTAGTAAGGACTAGTAAGGATATACTTTTTTTTTATAAATAAACTACTTATGTTTAGCTTTTATTTGTAAATAAAGCTAGTAAATTTTTTGCCGGTATCTTCTCGGTAGTTATAGGTTCTGATCCAGAGGTAGCTTCATTTCCTTTGTGTAGAGACGATTCTACATGAATAAAAAGATTTAAGTCCTTGACGCGCTGTCAACAGTAAGTCAGTAACTTACATGAACTTACCTTTTTTCTTCCTCCCGCAGGTCAACTATCCTCACCTCGAAGGGGCATATTTCACCCCAGTGATGAGCAACAGCTAGCGTCATGGGGGTGACCGACGACTTGGCCCCGAGCTTCACTCAGAAGCCCCAGCTGCGACAGGAGGACGATGGCAACAAACTCGTCTTCGAGTGCCAGCTGATAGCTTCACCGAAGCCGGAGATCAGCTGGTACCGCAGCGATGAACTACTCAAGGAGGATAATAGGACTAAGTTTAAGTGAGTAGTTGTGTATTAATGATTAATCCTTTAATTGGCTACTTGACAGTTTTTGAATAAGTATTGTAAAATGTGGGCCCGTTCATTTTATATCCCAAGCAATTCGATTTATCTGGAAAAATGTAAATTGCCAGAGACAAATAAGGTTTTGTGTAACATATTTAAAAAGCCTTCCTTTGACATGGATTCCTTCAAAAGGAGCGTGAAGAAACATCTTGCGGGCCAGTATGGCGATGCTAACGGATAGTATATTTTGATATCAAATCCGTTGTCATCGCGATGTGGGTTCCTCTCTTGCTTACCATCAGGCTGGGAGGAGCCAATATACTGCGCTACTACAAAAAAAAAGCGCCTAAAAACACCAAGTTTCGTGACTGTATAGCGGTGTTTAGTGACGTCGTACAAATGGTGGTTTCCGTTTCGGTTCTTTTGTTCCAGAGATAAAAAAAGGAAAAAAAAAACAAAAATAAAATACTAACTATGCTTATAATTAAAAAATATTTTAGTTAAGATTTATAAAGTAGTACGTAATAATGCAAAGAGGATTATATTGAACTTACAGTTGTCCACTATTGTTGAATCATGACGCAAAAACAGGGCTGCTATAAGTTAGATGTCTATATCTATGTGTCTGTTTGTGTATTTCTCTTTGGCATTGTAGATCACAAACAAGTTAACCGATTTTGATTCGTCTTTTTAATTTCAGTAAGTAAGTAAAAACTCACTTTACGCGCAATAGTTTTTAAATAGGTTTGGTTAGTAGTGGCTTAGCATTGTAAGAGTATCAGATTTTTTTTAATTATGTAGGTAATTTTCGACGTACAATCACTCTATCAATAAGGGTTGTTCCTTAATCAATCATTTCTATTGGTCGCAGCTTGATGTTGTATCTATAGTATCTATAGTATCTATAGATATCTTACTCGATAAATAGACTTCCCACCACAAAAAGTTTTTTTTTAATTCGAACCAATAGTTTCAAGATTAGCGCGTTCAAAAAACAAATTCTTTAACTTTAAAGTACGCGTATGCAGCGTTATGAATTTATACTACAGTTTCACAAATCTTTGTCTTTGCGATCAAAGTAAGTCGGGTCGCCGAATTGCTTTGCCAACAAACGAACAATCTGCCACAAATCACGTTAAGCTTGACATTTATCAAACAACACAATTTTAGGTCATCGTTTAGCGTCACCTTGGGTCTAGTATGCGTTCTGTTTGTTCGTCATATCCTTTGATGTACTTGTGTCGTGTGTGATTGAAAGTGGGAGCGTTTGACATACTTGGCAAGCTTTTCAATAGTAGTGAGGTGGTTTGAAGATAGTTACTTTTCTACATTGCAGACTATGATGTTGTGCTCGTATTTATTCGTTGTTATTTTCTTTTTTCTATTATTTCTATATTAATTTTTAATAAATCGCTACAAGTTGATAGAGTTTCACAAACTTGCTTGCACAATCGGGGTTACCTTTGGTATCGGGAGACCTATAAACGATATTTTACTTCTAAATAGCTTATGAACTTGTTTGATAATATATTTAGTGACTTTTTCCGACTTTCTTTAAAAAATATATATCTTGACGGTTATAATGAATGGTATTTCTTTTTTAAAGTTACATCGTCTTGTACTTAACGACCTCGGTGGCGCAATGGCTAAGGTAGGCCAAAGCGCGAAAGGTCCCGGGTTCGATTCCCGGTGAGGTCAATTTTGAAAACGAACTTTTTTATATTGTCTTGGATCTGGGTATGTTGGGTTGACGCCCCCAGTTAGTATCCGTCGTCGTCGTACTCATAGTACAAGGGAAAACCTTAGTTTGAGACCAGGTGATTGGTGTGGTTCTCTGGCGCATTTATTTATCGTAAAAAAATTAAAAATATCACCAACATTAAATTAATAGAAGTAGAAATAGATATTGAATTCGTAAGGCCTATTTGAATAGCTTGGGTTAAATAAATTTTTTGACTTAGTTATTAAAAACAACATTTTAATACAATTATCCAATACATAATAGCTCTTAAAATATTGTTACTAAACTAATTACTTGTGTGTCTACCTCAAAAGTAAAAATATGGTTATAAAACCTGTAGTATTACGTAGTTCATAGTTTTAATTTCGTATTAAACCTACTTTAAAAAAAAAGAACGTGTCTCAATTGGACCGTAGTATTAGTTGTGGTCGCCGAAAACTTCGTCTTTTATCTTCTCGTCTTCGTTTTTTATTAAATTGGTTGATGTGAATTATTTTATTTTTTTAATCTTTATAGTGGTATTGAAATACTGAAACTCAGAGCAATCGAGAGAACTCGTTTTTTTGTGCGGAGGTTGCTAAACTCATTACTTACTTTGAACCACCTTTACAACTAATGATACCAAGTGAGTCTTAGCTTACTACTCTATACTCGTTACTAGAAACAAATAAAATTTCAATTTGCCGTTGAACAAGCGTAACAATACAAGAGCAGAATACATTTCGTAGCTCACATGGCTACGTCGTAGCAAGGTATCGTCGTAGTACGTAAACTGGTAACAACCATAACGTGTGATGACTATGAACATTTGTGGACTACGACGAAAGATATAAGACAACATACACATACAATGATCAGATCCCAAAGTAAGCTGCTAAAGCATTTATCGAAACCAGAACCAGCAGTGATACAATACATACTTAAATACATTTTTAAACACCCAGACACAAAACAAACATACGTTTGTGATATTAGATACGTCTAATGTTTAAATAATGGGGAAGGTGTGATTCTAATTGGTAATCAGACCTATTGATAGTTCAAATGTCAGTGTACCGCCGCCTTCTTCCTTCTGAGGCTCCGTACAGAGTAGACGTGTGTGATTTTTGTTTCTAAACACTTATTTAATAAATTAAATATCTCGGGCTTTGCCCTCGAGTTTTGCTCCTCGTTGAGTGGTCTTCGTAAGCGTGCGCCGGTGTCTCCGAAGCCCCCAGGTGTCGCGGTGGACTTTGTGTGAGAGGTCGTTTTTTGATATTTTTGGCTGGATACGAACCGGGGTCCACCCGTATCGGAGCGTTTTCACTCGGGACCTGCGCCGAATAAGCTACGAGAACAGTGTACCGCCGCGACAAAATTAGTCATCAAATACACCAAGTGCTGCGACGCGCGACTACGCTAACTACGTCATACTGCGAGTCTAACCACAGTATAGCTCGACGAACAGTAAAGATCGTGTGTTGTTAAGAGAAGAATTGTCTTTACATACAAAATGCCATTAAAGAGAACACCGCCAGTATCACCCCCATTATCCGTGAAAGCTAGTTATGAGCATCTCACACCTACTGTAACGCAATTCGGTGGGTCGACTCCAAACCTAAATACAGATGACTCGCAAAATGTTAACATGCGTACTAAACGTAGGAGAGAAGATGATTGGTCGACTGATTTTGCCAACTTCAAGGAAGAGATGAGGAAAATGATAACTTCAATTCTGGCAGAGCAAAAAAAAGAACTGAAAATAATCGGTCCGACACTGAAAGAAATACAAAAAACAAATGAAGATATAAAAGATTCCATTTCATTTTTAATGACGCAAAACGATGAACTTAAAAAACAAATAGTGAAGCTTGAGGGACAAGTAAAAGAAGATAAAAAGTCTTTATCGATTCTCGAAGATAAGATAGAAGATCTGCAGAGAAGCAGTCGGAAGACTAACTTTGAAATAAAAAATGTACCCAAAAAAAATAACGAAACGAAAGAAGATCTCATAGATATGATCGTGACAATAGCAGGCAATGTGGGATCTCATTTAGATAGAAAGGATATATGTGATATTTACAGAGTTCGCAGCAAGAATGAAGCCCAAAACTCACCAATAATCGTAGAAACTACATCGGTAATTGTCAAGATAAACATGCTCAAAATGTGTAAATCATTTAACATAAGGAATAAATCAAAACTTTGTGCCAAGCATCTAGGCCTCAGAACAAACGAAGATACCCCAATATTTGTGACTGAGCAACTCACTGCAAAAGGAGCGCGTCTACACTTCTTGGCTCGCGATCTAGTAAAATCAACGTCATTCAAATTCTGCTGGACGGCTTACGGTACCGTATATGTAAGAAAGGATGAAACCTCCCCTATAATAAAGATACATTCTGAAGCACAGGTCCAACATCTAATGCAGGAAATTTGACTATTCCTTAAATTCTCACTGGAAAATCGACGCCTGATCATGATCTTGTTTTATAATTTATGGTATAATCTTTTACTTATTGAATTGCTATTCCTATATAAAAATACATCACATTCTATTAATCCAATTACTGTGTCAAATATATATAAAATAAGTATACAGTCCACCAAATACACAACTTATACTCTTACAAATTCGGTAATAAACTACATTACGAAACTCTTGCTATATACAAACATTAACACATACACTCAACCTTCCACTCACAAAATAGAATCGACAATTTATTTCTGTGCTCAAACAAATAGCATATATGCTGCTTGTAAATATATCCCACTCATGCTAAAACGAATGTACTTAATTAACTTATCTAATGAGAGAAAGAACACAGGCCATAAATGATATTGATAAAATAAACATAGCTAAATCTGTCCAGTGTGACTGGACTGATCTAAATAAACACAGAAATATGGACAAAACAGACCTAAACATTATTTCACAAAACATAAGAAGCATATATCGTAACTTTGACGATTTCCAAATTAATTTATCTTCCCTTGCTGTTGAAGTGGATATTATAATCCTTACCGAATGCCGACTACATCCTGATAAGCCTATTCCTACGTTAAATAACTACCTCTCTTATAAAACCACTCGTCAACTAAACCAGAATGATGGTGTGGTTGTCTACATAAAAAACACGCTTAAACCTACTGTTATGGAAATAAGTATCACGCATGCCTCTTGCCTGCAAATAGACATTTTCAATAATACCATAGTCGCTATTTATCGATCTCTTTCTAACCACTCTGCAGAACCTTTCATCGACTCAATGTCAAGACATATAGCTTCCCTAACCTCACAAAGAGACATAATTATTGCAGGTGACATAAATATCAATATAACTCCCATTGATAACGAGCCATCATGTGAGTTAAAAAACAGGACCTCTTACCTGGACATGTTATCGGCATACGGTATCCTACCTGGTCACCTCCTAATTACTCGAGATAGGAGATGTCTCGACCACTTTATGTTAAGAATAAATAAAAAAAAATATTCGGCTTTCGTTGCTATTTTAAATACCTCTATCACCGACCATCTTACTACTTTCCTATCTATAGCCAAAATAAAAAGCACTCTAAATACACCAAAATCAACTACTCGAATAGACATGGAAGGTGCACTCAAACATCTAAAGCAACAAAATATATCGCAACTACTGTTACTTAATGATCCAAATCTTATAACAAATCATCTTATCCAGTGGCTAATGGAGTCTTTAAAAGAAAATACCATAACCATAAAAATACCTAAAAGCAAACGAATAATAAAACCCTGGATCACAAACGGGATCTTGAAATGTATTAGGAATAGAAATAAGTTACAAAGAGAATGTCGGGCTGACCCATTTAATGAAATAAAAAAGATAACATTTACTCGATACAGAAATTACTGTAACAAATTAATAAAGAAACTAAAAAGAAAATATGAAAAGCAACTCATTGAGAACTCTATAGATGACAATAAAAGACTGTGGAAAAACATCAAAACACTAACGTACACAAATAAATCGAATACAATAAACTCTGAACTTACCAGCCTAAAATCCTCACCTCTTGACTCAGCAAATTATATAAACAGCTTTTTTGCAAGTATTAGAAATCAGCTTACCAATAAAATTAGGGAATCAGTAAATAATGACGAATTAAATAATTACCTTGAAGCTCTACCCAGTCAGCAACAATCCTTTGTTCTATTAGAGACCGACGAGGAAGAGATAAATAGCATAATATTAAACCTTAAGTCTGGAAGTGCCCGGGGATGGGACAATATTTCCACAGCATATATTAAACATGTGAAAAATGAAATCATCCCTATTATAACACATTTGAGTAATGTTTGCTTTAGTAAGGGTGTTTTCCCAGAATTACTGAAAAAATCAATAATCACACCGATATTCAAAGGAGGCAATAAAGACGACATTAGCAATTATAGACCCATCTCGGTTCTACCAGTACTGGCAAAGATTATTGAAAAATTATTAAATATTAGACTGTTGAATTACTTGGAAGCTAAAAATATCCTATCCCCAAATCAATTCGGGTTTAGACGCAGACTATCAACTGAAGACGCGGTTATTTCCCTGAGTAATCTCATATCACAAAATATTGATAAAGGTCACAAATGTCTATCTGTGTTAATTGATCTGCAGAAAGCATTTGACACAGTCTCGACTACTATACTTCTAAAAAAATTGAATAAAATAGGTATAAGAGATATACAACTCTCGATTTTTGAAGATTACCTATCTAATAGAACACAAAAAGTTAAAATAGGAGACAGCACGAGCGGAGACGTTCATGTCTCATGCGGTGTTCCCCAGGGGAGTGTCTTAGGCCCCACCCTATTCCTAATTTATATAAATGATTTATGTAACCTAACCCTCAACAATGCAAGAATTTTCTCATATGCCGATGACACTACAATCGTCTTCACTGGATCCAGTTGGGCTGATATAAAAACAAACACTGAAATTGGCATGACGAATGTAGCAACATGGCTCAGAAATAATCTTCTGACTCTAAACACTGCAAAAACAAATTATATATGTTACAGTATTTATAATAACTTCCAACCCAATAGTGAATTTAATATTAAAATACATAACTGTCAAAACTCTACTAGTCATATCAGTTGTGGCTGCCCCGTGATAAATAAAGTACAATCAGTTAAATATTTGGGTGTGATAGTAGACCAAAGGTTGTCATGGTATCCCCAAATTGAAATGATAGTGGCAAGAATACGAAAATTTCATTGGATCTTTAGGACACTAAGACACATTGTTCCCACAAACAAGGCCAGTGGCATCATTACTCCAAGAAATGTGTTAAACGAAATATATATATCTTTGGTTCAGTCGATAACAACTTACTGTATTTCAGTTTGGGGTGGAGCACTTAAAACGCGATTTTTGACTGTAGAAAGAGCTCAGAGAACATTACTTAAAATAATTTATTTCAAAAAAAGATCTTTTCCTACTCAATGTCTCTACGAAATCAGCAACCTATTATCTATAAGAAAGTTATATATTTTAGGGTTGATAATAAACAAACACAAAACTTTAAAATATGATCCATGCGTTGAAAACAAAAGAAAAGTCCGCAAGTTAAAAGTAATTCCCACACCCAAGGTTAACACAAAGTTTGCTAAAGTGCAATATGAATCCCAATCTTCACATATTTACAATAAAATAAATAACGAACTTCATATACATAAACAACCATTATCTGTGTGTAAATCTACAGTAAAAAGCTGGTTACTAAAGTTAAACTATGCTGAAACGGAGGATTTGATCAAATTAAACTAAAAAAATGATAAGCATTCAAAAATAAAAAAGATTCACGCAATAACACTCCTATACATGAACCTTTATATATTCAGTCTGTTAAGAGTATAAATTAAATATATTTCCACCTTCACTATCACACATACACATCCGTACGCATACTCATCATACACTATAATATACATATATACAGACACACGAAGGTAGAAGTTTAAATTAGAAACTATAAGCAGATTATATACAATATAAAAACAATATGTTAAATAAATAGTTTATAAATAAAATACATACCTACTTTTTAACTTTTAGTATTCACGAAGAGCGTTGTCTCCTGGCACAGGCAATGTTATGCCTAAAAGGAGACTCCGTTAACTAGATATAAGTATGTCTTTGTAAAAGAAATAAAGAATTTTTGAATTTTTTGAATTTTGAAATGTCCAACTAGTTCTTTCACCAAAAATAATTCTAAATAACTAAAAAACTTGACCTAGAATATTATCATGATCATATACAATTCATTTATTCATATTGGTTACAAGTAACACTTAGGCATCGTCAAAATGAATATTATATAAATAAAGTAACTAATAATGTAGACGGAAAACATTAACAATACCAAAACAATTGTTACTACGGCCGCTGCGGATTCAATTAAAAATAACGGTTTCTACGAAACGCACCCCAAACGGGGTAAACTGGGTTGTGGAAGTTTGTATAAAAGTCCTTTGTTTTTGAAGAACGAGACTTGATATTCAAAAAGTATGCTTTGAGATTGTGTGAAGGAGTTAGTACACCTGGATAACGTATTTTTAAAATCAACCTCCATTTGGGGTAAAGGCAGGGGATAGTAGGTTCCATGCGTTCAAAGCCACAAGCGGCCGTTAGTATAATTTATATTTATATATATACAGTACATTTGGCACCGAGTATTATACAACTAGTTTATACAGAAAATTTCGAAATGTTCCATTATTTACGTTAGATGGTCCGTTAAATTTTTAACCGCGAAGTCTTGAACTCGTTCCAAGATCAGATTTACCCACAGATGTTATCATAACACGCTTGGTAAATTGTCAACATGTGTGCTCTATACCTGATTGGTTGGTCAGCCAAAATATGGTCTACCAGTCTTTTGAGTACCACGATGCTTGGGTTAGCACTTTTTATAAAGGAATGCTATTTCCACTTCATAAGAACATATATATTTTTTTACATGGCACTTCAAGTTTGACCTCATCCCACCTGATGTTAAGTTTTAATGATGTCTTAGCTTAGGGACGACGAGTACAGCATAATAAAGCTGTTACTGAACTTGTCGCTCTTACCTTGAAGACTTGACTCCTGCTACTAACGTAGCACCTCCCCAGGAGCTCTGGAAACCATTCTCACACGCAGTAACACAACAACACCAAAGTGATTGTTATTTGGCAACGGTCTTCTGTAAAGTAGAAGTATTTCATCAGTCGAGCAGTTCCAGATCTAGCAATTAATCGCTATGCCCGACGTCTCTTAGAACTTAACTTACATTAAGGTAACCCTTGTCCTATATTTCGTGGTTATCTAAAAAAACTTAGGAGGTTTGCTGTAGTGGCAAGGGAAGCATTTTTTTTACTTTTACTGTCACAACAATTTTGTGTCTGTGTTATAAATGTAATCCTCGGTGTTGACAATTCTCAATGTGAAGTCGGTCTTCTCTAAGGTATTTCACCAGTCGAGCTGCTTCAGTTCAAGCGATAATTCGCTTTACCCTACCTCTCTTAAACTCGGCCATATTGAAGGGAGTGTAATGACCCGCCACATAGCGTCACCACCCAAGTAACATTTTAGTAAGCATGACTACTCCATCTCCCCTGAACTTGTTCTGTTCAACATTAGATTTACTGTTGTTTCTCTCAATCTTCAGGATCCAGAGTATCGCCAACAACAAATTCCTGGTGGTACTCGAGCTGGACGATGTGGTCGAGACCGACGCGGGACTGTACAAAGTTAAGGCCAAGAACAAGATGGGCGAGGTGGCCGCCTCCATCAACCTTAACTTCAGCCGTGAGTATAAATAAATAAATAAATAAATGCGCCAGACAATCACACCAATCACCTGGTCTCAAACTAAGGTTTTCCCTTGTACTATGAGTACCAGACGACGGATACTAACTGGGGGCGTCATCCCAGCACACCTAGACCCAAGTCAATTGAGAAAAGTTCGTTTTCCAAATTGACCTGACCTGGAATCGAACCCGGGACCTTACGCGCTTTGGGCGCTTACCTTAGCCACTGCGCCACCGAGGTCGTATACTGCCTTAGTTCTTTTGTAAAACTCTAACTGACCGATAAAGGCGACTAACGCCCGGTTCCAATATTTGAAAAACGATACGTTTTAGTTAAGGATAGTAATAAATTATACGAGCCGTGAACTAAAACCGTTCCAGAGTCGTAGTCAGTTGGAGAAAACGGATTGTCATTTTTGACACATAACGAATCGTAAAATATTGGAACCGGACATAAAAATCATAAATTAGTGAGACAAACATGCAAAAACATAAAAGTGTAGTAAAGAAACAAGCTTCTGTTTTAAAATAAAACGAACTAAAAACTTTGAAAGTGGTTTTATGGCTAAGTTCCTATTGCCAACTTCTAGCTTCAGCATTAAACCCTGGTTAAAGTATGATGGTATCAAAGTACTAGTCTATACGAACCAACAGAACCATAATCTGATGGGGTTGTATCGTTTGGGGGCTGAGTTCCAATGACCCCCTTCCATATCCAGCATCAGATCATCTCCATTTGATCATAATATTTCATTGTCACGTAATATATAAATAGGTAATGCAAAATTTTAGCTCAATCAGAAATCGCAAAGTGGGTCAAATTTGAGAAATTTTACCCCTAACCTAAAGTGAGTAGTTTTATTACTTCATAGGAGCTTAAAGTGTTCACATTTCATTTTTCTCGTGACTGTACAAGTTTAACCCATTCAAATAAATGTCTTAAATGTTTGATATTTTAAAGAAACAGAAAAAATACACCACTCTAAGCGTTGAGCTTTTCTGTTTTATTTAGCTTTTAGTTTTCGGTAAGTGCCTTCTGCAAGCAGTTGCGTTTAGAACTACGTACTTTTCCGTTTCTTTCTAATATTTAAAGTTTGCAAGTGTGGCGTGAATAGCTACGTTGCAACACCGACGTCACTTCATTAAGATGTCAAACACGCGCCAACTTCATAAAAACTTGATGAAATCTTCTTGATTCTGAAACGATACCGAGTTAGCTGATACCAAACATTTGTCATAACATTCGCAGTAATCCAATACTGGGCCAATAAAAATACCTTCACAAATAACGGTGTTAGTCATAGACAGAAATAAATGTCTGCAAAAAATGAGTGTGGAGGAACCCACGCTTTCAGTGGTGAGCCAAGATGGGTGCGCATGCAGAGTTGTAGGGTTGTCGCTACTGTTGTATTTAAAAAATAATAAAAAGCAGAATTTTTTTTCTTAATTCCTTTTCGCGCATTAATAACGTTCCTCTAACTCTACTGCGAATGATGTTAAAAAAAGAAAGCACAGAAATAAAAAAAGCGCACTTGTTATTTTTGCATCTTAAAGTGTTTTTATTCACCTTAAAATGATGTTAACTAAAATCAAAAAAGGAAAGGTAAAATCAATAGATTTCACTGAAAATTATTTAATTAACCTTTTAAAAATCTTCACTAAAATTTTAGTGAAATTATCACTAAAATTTAGTAAATACCAGTTAAATTAAATAATAGATATCGTTCAATACAACAAGTAAAGAGTAAAATTATATGAAAAAATGTGGGCTAGTCTAAAATTGTTGATCATCATCGAAAGTAATAATGTGGAAAAAAAATTATAACACTTTAACTTTTATAATACCTACATATCATAAATGGTCATTTACTTTTTTAACAGTATTATATTTATAGAAAAATGCATTCCCTGTAATTTAAAAAGTCCTTGAATCAACTCCTATGAAAGTATTAAAATCACATGTTACAATAAAAACTAATCCTGCGAGTAAAGTTCAAATTAAAAATAGTTTGCAAAAAGTAACTAAAACGTGGGTATGCAAAAAAAGTATGACTATGTATCCTTGAACAAAATGAATAGATGACACACAAAAAAATTGCATATGTCTTATTAATTTTGGACGACGTGACATCCCTACTTGGCATCTTGAATGTCAGGCGCCCGACAAATGTCAGTTAACGTAACGACAACCGCCGGACAAAAATACAAACTTTGTAAACATCGCATTGACGAAAGAGGGCAATTATTAATGACTTACTCATTACAATGGCATCTCATACGTAATTAGGATATCGGAGCGCGGATATTTTTAACAGTCACGTCGGTACATACGCGTGTCACAGTCTTGAAATAGCATTTCGTGTTGATTTGCTGCAATTTTTTTTTACGCTATGCACATTTTGATGAGTATATGATTTCTAATGGTCGAGAAAGACAAACACACTCTTTTAACTCTGTGTAGTATAAGGCTCAAAAAGCCGAAGGCCGTGGGTTTAAATTCCACGGGGTACACCTGCACTTTATAACCATTTCCCAGTTTAGCCTAACTAAACTGGGAATTTGCATTGCAAACTTGAATCACCTAATTTAGAGTAAGATTCCAGAGCTATCAGACATAACTTATTTCCACACGAATGAAACCTTAAGTTTTCGGGAGCGTCCCGAAAACTTAAGGTTCCTTTCGTCTGAAAATAGGTTATGTCTGATCGTTCTGGGATCTTGGACTAATTGTCCGGTAAAAATAAATGATTCCGTGCTTTAAGGCCCTTTAAGCTGTTGAACCCATCAGTGTTGCAAATTGATCTGGTTTCCCTTGTAAAGGTTGCAGAGGTCAGACAGCAAGCTTCAATATCAAATAAGGATCATTGACATAGTATATATGCTTAGGTACTTCCTTGACTTAATTAAAATACCATAAACCGTACAAATATATTTTGTAAGAACGTTTAACGTGAAAAACGTCGCGGCACTATCATTTGCATATTTTCATTTTATTTAGTATTATGTAAATTATGTTCCTATTACAAATGAAACTGCCTACAAATAACAATACCTACTAGTTACTTATTATGACTATATGTACCTGGTACGTACACAGTGTACAAAAAATAGTATAATTCTCACCTCACGTGACATTGGCAGAGGTAGAATTCGCAAAAGAAGCTTGTTTACCATTCCATCCAAAAAATAAAACAAAGAAGAGCGTTACAATAAAAATAAGTGTAAACTCTTGATTAGCCTTCGAAATAACAAATCACTACACGTATGTTACAGTATCATCTATTCACGATCTAATAAAAACGACCTGCACACACTAACAAAATTACAATCTATAAACGGTTGAAAAACGCGTCAGATATCGAAAATACTCCAAAACTATTCGTGAAGTTATCACTAGGCTATGATTTCGAATGTTTACGTCTGGCGGAACATTTAAACAACATAACATTTGCTTCTGTTCTCCATCTAGTCTATTTCCAAGGTAAAACATTCGTTACAACTAGTCTTGTTTGTTAAAGTCCGAATCAAACTGTTTGGTTTTATCATCTAATCGGTTTTGTTTTTATTTTCAGCTGCTGACGAAGAAAAACAGAAGTAAGTATAAATACGTTACTTTTTCATAAAATAATCTTCTTTGCTATTTTTATCTAATAGTTTCGGAATATATGCATTTTCAATTATCAATGGTCGCCCCAAAACAGACTTAAAAGTACAGTTACAAGTATTTATAACAAGAAGAACTGTTGTCCATCACTCGAACTTATTTGAGCTTATATACCGCAGTACCTTGTCAAATTAAACCTCGTAAGTAAATAGTAAGTCAGTTAGGCAGTTAACTTAAAGTGACAAAATACTTAGTTGTACAGAAACTAAAGATGCTGATCATATCTATGTATATAATTAATTAATAACTTGAGTTTAAGTAATCTACACATCTATAGATGTACTACTTTATCAAGAACCCTTTATCCCTTTACATTATTTTGCTACTTATGCATCTATCAATTAAAATGAATCCACTGCACTCTCTTTTTCTCTTTCGATCTTTTTAACTAAGCAATTAGCATGAAACTCAATTAATAACTTCCCACCTTATTGGTAGAGAGGCACGATGGCTTAAAATAATACACCAGTATAATAGTTTATGCCTCTTGCTTTTATTTTTACCCGCGGCAAGTGAAATCCTTGATATATTCTGCAGTAGTTGACTTTAATAACCTTAAAATTCTTCATATTTCCAGACAAGTGGACGGAAAAGCGCCTACGTTTGCGCGCAAGCCAGCCATTCGGCAGGAAGACGATGGCAAGCGGCTGATCTTTGAATGCCGCATCGAAGCCGAGCCGGTGCCCAGCGTGGCCTGGTTCCACAACACAACCGAGGTCAAGCAGGGAGCGAGGCATAAGGTAAGATGCGAAAGCTATATGCTAATCCAAAGATAGTGACAAGTGCGGAATAGTGCTCGATAATCCAGTCGCGAGACAGCAGGACGACCTATAGAAGTTGAGTATTGCAGTCGACTGTAACACGACATCCAGCTTTTTGCCAGTAAACAGGAAGCGAGGCGTAAGGTAAAGGTCACTGACCAAAGAAATTAGGAGAGATCCAGAGATGGCTGTCATTGGTTGAAATTTAAGAGCCACATCAAAGCCAAACCAGTGCCCTCCATGGTACAGTTCTTCAACGCAGACTTCAAGTATGATAATGTGTTTAAGTATAACGTCCGGCGATGACGAATATGTTGGTCTTAGAGTTGAGAAATTAAGTTGGAAGTAAAGAATACTATGAAAGTCCGTACACTTTGCATAAAAGAGATGGAATTGGGAATTGGTGATATGCTTGTGCCAAAACTTGGTTGCACAACAAAAGCATCAAATATCAAAGGTCAGAATGATAAACAAGAGACCGACCATCGAATCACATTGTCCAGCATTAAAGGTAAATTGTAGAAGTACTGTGCTTGGTACTAAAATTAACATTATAGTCCAAAGAATATGAATACCCTATATCAACTACAATACTTGAGCTCAAAGGCTTACATTGTAGTTTATGACATGAAGTAGGTCAGAATGAAATCAGGGCATTGCTAATGGTATCTAGCCTATCCACTGACTCATTCCTCCATTACGGGAAAGGTCGCTAATGATATTACATACAAAAATACAACATAATAAGAAGTGCCAAACTCCTAAATTAGCAACTGAAATAGAACACTTAAAGCGAAAAACGAAGAAGTAAAAATAGCGTGAAATGACGAGAGTTGCAAATGGTGCTATTCTAAAGCGACTAGAGATGGCCTTGACCTCGATCTATTTGGCTAGTACCGCCACCAGGTGTTGCTTCTATGGCGCGACGACCTCTTGCCCTAGATTTGGATTAATAATTTATCGGACTCTCATTCTTCAAATCGATTATTGATTAGATGTTTAGTGATTGGGTCTTGTAATTGTAACTTTGATTTGAGAGTGATATGAACATGAGATATCGATATATTTCTTATTGTATCTTCTTTATATTTGTTATAAGGTTTTCATCACGTACTAGGCAAAGTATTAAGTAAAAAAAATAATAATTAAAATTAGAGCTATATCGCTTTTATTTTCAGTAACTTTATTTATTTTATCTTATGACGAAGAATGTATTATGAATTCCACTTTAATGTTTCTTTTAAGTGAGTTAATAACTTAAATTATAAGTGCAGAATGAAACAAATAAAAATTAAAAAAAAAAATGGATACTGACTTAAACGCAATTCGTGTTAGTGATCACAAGATCACAAATATGCGTGAAAAGTTTGAATCATACGTTTGTTCGGGTCCAGGATCCATGTCCTCGAAATCATACCCGGCACTCAAACCACTATAAAGCCATGGCATTATCCACAATATAATTGCAAGCTATAACATCATCCATATGGATGTATTTAATCTATTCCTCTATTGTAATTCTTCTTTTTTTCTGCAGTTGACAGTAAGCAAAGAAGGCAAGTCATATTATGCCTCACTCGAGATCGTCAACGTGACCGTTGAGGACGCTGGCAAGTACCGAGTTACGGCCAAGAACGAACTCGGCGAAAGTAACGCCACAATCAGCTTGAACTTCGACAGTGAGTATAGCACACCAAACACACAACCGATTTTAAACCCTATATCTGATAGAAAGAAAAGAAATTAACTTGATGAGACACAATGAATTGGTATTAATGAAATCATAAACGAAACAGATAGGTGTGAAAATTCTTGAACTCGCAAGAATCATAAAACAATTTTTATAACTAACTGTGGAGTCGTTATTGAGATTACTGATATCATGTTGCTTTAAGATATCTTAACATATGCATAAGTAACGTTTTGTGTGTTTCTAATCCTAATTTTCATAGATTTATTTGTCTCTAAACGTATAATTTGCAGCAAAGCTTCTGTAATCAATCGACTAATTTTTGAAATATAAATTACTCTACATAATACACTAGAAATATCCGTTTATGATGTCTGTTTTACGACTTCTATGTTAATTTAAGATGTTTTCTTAATGTCTAATAATTATTTCGTTTATCTTTACACTCTACACTCACACCACTACAACACAGTTAATTTAACTTATTTTTCTTATTTCTATTTATATGTATTTTCACACACCACTTCACCAATCCGTGTGTTCTGAGCACGTATTTTATGTAATAGATTAATGTTATTTAGCACGACTATTTATTGAATACTAAATGAGTAAAAGATACTTATATCATTTTGTTTTTAATATTTTACGTTGCTATTATGCTTATTAACATTAATATTCCCCGCATAGATAATATATTTTTGTAGTTAGAAATAACGTCATTTGTGCTTCAGCAATTGCACATAACGTGAATATTAACAGAGGCGACTGTAATGCGTACTGATTTTAGACTGGACGTAGTATGAGGAAACTAGACGTATAATACAAATTTATATATTTATCTATTGGACTATTATCTATTCTCTTATAATCCTCCTCGATTAACTTTATTAAATACCAAAATTAATATTGGTCTATGATTAATCTTACACGAAACTAAAAGAAAACATCTTAAATTTATCGACGGAAAGGCTGCTGCAAATCTTCAGACTTATCTTACACATATTGATGTTGATACTAATGAGTGGATTCATGATATAGGCGACGAAGCGCCCGTGCCTGAAGACTTTATCAAACCGACATTCACGGAGAGACCCGTCATCAGGCAATCGGAAGATGGTACCAAAATCACTTTCGAATGTCGATGTGTTGGCAAACCGAAACCAACCATCGCATGGTAAGACACGATACATAAATTAAGACGTAACAAATTAAAACAAAACACTCCTTTAATATCTTGTCATCAACATCACAGGTACCATGAAAAAAAGTTAATAAAAGAAAGTAGTCGATACAAAATTACACTAGAAGAGGACCAAACGTTATATCATATGGCGCGACTAGAAATCATAGGCGTAGAGAATTCGGACAGAGGAGAATACAGGGCATTGGCGAAAAACAAACATGGTGAAGGCGTAGCAAAGATTAATTTAAATTTCGAGGGTGGAGGCAAACCTAAGTAAGAACTTTTCCAATCTTCTATTTTAGTGAACCACACGTAGGATTACTATTAAAATGTTGTCTTTTGAACAGAATCCCCGATGGTAAAGCACCACGATTTCCTAAAAAGCCAACAATTAGACAAGAAGGGGATGTGCTTATAATGGAATGTGTGCTAGAAGCTTACCCGTTGCCAGATATCACGTGGTTCCACGGTGATAAGGAAATTAAAGACGGGGCAAAAATGAAGATGTCTCGAAAAGCAATCGGAAAAGATACATTCAATTTGACGTTAGAAATCTTAAGTCCCACCAGAGAAGATGGTGGGAATTATCGATGTAACGCTTTCAACTTGTTTGGCGAGAGCAATGCGAATATTGCTCTCAACTTCCAAGGTAAAACAGGATTTAATATTTTCCAATAACTATTTCATAAGTACGCATACAGTACCAGTAGCATGTAAGGCTTTGAGCTTGTCGGCTGCATGAAATGTTAAGAATAAGAGAAATTGAACTTTCCAGTAATTATAAATGTATTGTTCTTTAGGTGGGGATGACGAGAACGGTTTCGCACCGTCGTTTATCGAGAAACCCCGAATCATTCCCAACGAAGATGGAACACTTATCACAATGCGTTGTGTTTGTAAGGCCAAGCCGGCGGCCGAAGTCTCGTGGTACAGAGGCACGACCGTAATCAAGGCTAGCAGCAAAATTGAAATTAAATCATCATCCATCGATGAGGACATTTATGAATTAGTATTGCTTTTGGCTAACCCCACTTCAGCGGATGGTGGCGCATACCGCTGTCATGTGAGGAACGAATATGGCGAAAGCAATGCTAATCTTAATCTCAACATTGAGGCCGAACCAGAACCAGAAGGTGATGGCCCAACGTTTGTTGAAAAGCCTACTATTCAGTCTAAGGACAACGGCAAACTAGTCATAATGGGATGCAAAGTAAAGGCTAACCCAAAACCGACGATCGTGTGGTACCACGAGGGCAAGGAAATCAGGGACTCGTCGAAAATTAAGACCAGGGTCGAAGTCAAAGAAGACATTTACACAATAACTTTGGAACTAATTGATCCTGGTATTGAAGACTCCGGATTGTATAAATGCAATATTAAAAATGAACTTGGGGAGCTCAATGCAAATCTTACGCTCAATATTGAAAGTAAGTCTACTGATTCGTATTTGTGATAATTTGTGTATTTTTTAATATTGTTACCGAAACTAAATTAATGCTATTTTTTTACAGTCATTCCAGTAATCAAAGAGAAACCAAAGGTCATTAAGATAATTAAAAAGAAGACTGTTATTGTTGAATGTAAAGTATTAAGTAAATTCGCGCCAGCTTGCACTTGGTTCAAGGAAGCCAGCGCTGTCAAAGAAGATTCAAGACACACTGTGCTAATTGAACCTCTGAGAGAAGTAAGTTAAAAAGCTACCATTTTTAATATCATACCATTAAAAAGCCGTTATAAACATACCCATATTAAATGACACGTTTTCATATATTTTCTAATTTATATTTCTTATTACAGGGCGAATTCACAGTGAAATTGGAAATTTCAAACGTTTCACAAAATGACAAGGGATCGTACAAACTCGTCGCTAAGAACGAAAAAGGTGAAGCGACATCACAACAAGTCGAAATCCAGGACATACCAGAAGAAAAGGGTGACAAGCCCCAGATTATCAAGCATTTCAGAAGCTTGGTAAGTACACGTTGCTATAAGTTGTAATATCAGAAAGTCGTGAATTAAGTAAGTAGTTAATAGGAGCACTTCGAAAATTAATACCTTTCTAAATGGTTCCATCTTCCAGAATTTTGGGATTATTCTCAAAATTTTAAGTCTGTTCTGTAAAAAAGTTACCTGTTTTTTTTATTTTAATTAACTTTCTTATAGGCGAGGAAGGAGAACGAGGAAGCAGAATTTGTCGCTGTCCTCAAGACCTCAGACCAATCATGCAGATGCACTTGGTACAAGAACACGACTGTAATCAGAGACTCCTCCGAAGTTAATACGTCATTTGACGGCACAAATGCTAGACTTATCATCAGGAAGGTGTCGTCTAAGTACGTCGCCAACTACAGAGTCGTGATCAAGAACGAATTTGGCGAGGACGAGTCGAGCGCTGACTTGACTCTCGTCGAGGAAAAGGTAGTTGATTTTTAAAAATGTTGAGACTTCGTTCGCGTAGATATTAAATACTAGTTTTATTATCTTAGGGCGTCAATTTTGGAAAATCCTATCACAGGGCGCCTTGGTCATTTGGTCGCCGAATGCCCAATTTCAGCTCAGTTCGTTTAGTGGTTTGAACTTCGTGTAATAGTTTAATTAGTAGCTAATTGTTACATTTTATAAGGTCACTGGTATATTTTCACTATGAACTTTGAATCGAATAAACAAAATTTCTATACTTTTTGTTAAACGCAATACATCAAATACGTAACTGATATTTAAAACAATTTTAATGAAAATGTGCTTAAAAAATGATTATATTACGTACTTATTATTTTCTAAAGATATATTTAAAATATTACTTTTTACCAGAAAAAGAAAAAAGAGGAGGAGGAAGAAGAAAAAACCGTAGTTGAAGAATCTGAAGAAGAAATGTCGGTGGTAGAAGAGAAATCTATCATCGAAGAAAATCATGTCGAAGAAAAACGAAAGGTAAGTTAAAAAACCCATTAAAATGTCATGGGCTTTTTCGATTTAGATATAATTTGTTAAAGTGAATTTATATGTGTTCAATTAGGAAGAAGAAAAGAAATCAGCCAAAAAGGTTGTGAAAAAAGAAGAAGAAATTGAAATTGAAGCTAAAAAATCTGAATCTAAAGTTGAATCTAAGAAAGTTTCTAAGAAAGAAGAAATAACACAAAAAGCTGAAATGGAAGTCGAAGAGACCAAAAAAGTTCTTGAAAAGAAAACGGCTAAGTCAGAGGAAGAAAAGAAAGCTCTTCTCGAGAAAATTGAGAAGAAGAAGGCAGAACCTGAACCAGAAACTAAAATTGAAGGCATTCCAAAACTCAAACCAGTCAAACCAAAAGAGGAACCAGTTGAAGAAAAGAAAGAGGCCGTCAAAAAGACTGAAAAAACTGAAAAGAAGGTCGTCAAAAAGAAGGTTGTTGCAAAGAAAGAGGAGGTAAGTGCACGCAGTAATCAGTTACGTATGGCGGCGATGTAAAAAAGCTTTTAGAAAGGATAAAGTAAAATGTACATAACTATTATCATTGCGTATCATTTTTGTTAGAAGTGACAGAATCTATAGAATAAATAGTAGCTGTTAGTTGTTTGTGATTAAAATTTCAGTTGAGTCAGATCAAATTCTACAAAAGTAACCTTGATCTGTAAGTTATTTTATAGGGACATTGTTATTGTCTATAACGTATTTTCTGTCGTGTGTCTGTGTTAACAATCCATGTGCTAAACTGTGTTTAAAAATAGGATGAAATCGAGTTTGTCGACGATTACGAGCGTCCCGTTTTGGAGAAGTATGAAAAGATTACACCGACACCGCTTGATAAAAAAACAAAAGAGGATGTCACTCCTAAGGTAAATTAAGCACACTTTTACACATACACATTACATCCAAAAGAATACAATAGATGAATAGAATTTGACGATGTTTACGTTACTTAGGCAAAACGCGCGTCTGTATCAGAAAGCATTAAAAGTGAACAGGAAAGCGAAGACGAACCATCGATCGCTGCACCGGTTCCAGAGAAAAAACCAAAAGCACAAGAAAAGGTATTACATAAATTAACTCAATAAAATTACAAAAAGCAATGAAACAAATTAAAGTATCGTTCAAATCACTTAGAATATTAAATTCATTACGTCTTCCCGTAACATAGGTTGAGGAAGATAAACCTGAAGCCAAAAGGCCAAGCATCAAAAAAGGTATCCGTAAACCAGAGGAGCCTGTTGATGAGGTTTCTCAAATCAAATTGTCTAAAACTCCAACTAAACAAACCGAAGAACAACTTGAAGAACCACAGGTAGCAAAAACTAAAAAGCCGGTTAAGAAGGTAAACATAATTTTTAATTGGATTAGTTAATCTTTCTGATCTATGAATTATTAGAAACATTATTAGAAACGGATCAATAAACCAATAATTTTTTACTTATTGTTAGCCGGAGCAGGAAAAAGAATTCGTCGATGATTATGAGAGACCCGATCTCGAAAAATACGAAAAAGTATCACCTACTGCTACTGACAGAACCAAAAAGCAGAATGGTGTACAAGAGGTACTTTTAATTTTTGTTTTTCCTTTTAATAAATCGGATTTTTGTTTAAAGTATCGTATCGGAAACATTTAAAAAAATATTTTGTTATACCTCTAGCCTGAACCCGAATTCATTGACGATTACGAAAAACCTGAACTCGAAAAATACGAGAAATTCACTCCGACACCTAAGGACAAACGTCGTCCTAGTGATACTAAGGTACAAAGATAAAAACAAATTTTTAAATCGTATTTTTTTTAAATTTAGTTACCAATATATTTAAACAACAATATTTTCTGTAGGACGATACTGATATGATGAAAGGCAAAATTAAACCTAAAGACGCAGAAGAGGAGCCTGAAATACCTTCTCTTCGAAAACGTCCTGTCTCAAAGGACAAGGTAAACAATAAAACAAATTTACCCTGGGTTCTTACTTACTTACATATTAAACTACATAAATTAAAACTCTCTGTTCTTAGGAGGAAGACAAAAAGCCAGAGGAGAAACCAAAGGCTAAAACTACAAAGACAGACGAAATTAAAACTAAAAAACGACCATCCCTCAAAGAGAAAGAGGTATTTTATACGAAAATGACACATTTATACATAACCACTTCTTTTTTAACAAACCGAGTGGATTTTTTTAAATTCAAGATCAAATATCTTTCTTTAACACACTCTTAACTACCCACACACATGAGCTTTACTTTACACAGTATTACGCAATAATCCTCTATCGCGGCCAATAATTCGGAAATCTTTTCGACTTTAAATATTTTTAACCTCATGTAAAATAAAAGAAGTAAAAGGTCGGCTGCATGCAAAATGCTGTAAAATGCTTCGCTTTTTATATGTAAACTTTCAATGTGTTTGAGTACTAATAAAGAAATAAGTTAAGTCTCAGAATAATATTAATAAAGGGTTACAAATCAGATAAAACGTATTTAATACATTATTCTTCATAAAAGGTTGCGGAAGAAGAGTTTGTTGACGATTATGAGAGACCAGTTCTCGAGAAGTACGAAAAACTCATACCAACACCTACTGATAAACCAAAGGTACACACAAGCATTTATTCACACACATTCAAATTCAATTTCTTAAAAAAAATCTTTAAAAACTAATAAAAAAAAACAATTTTTAATTAGGATGAAGAGAAAAAACTGAAAGATAAGCCTCAGACGACACCAACAAAGACAGATGAAGTACAAACTAAAAAACGTCCCTCACTTAAAGGAAAAGAGGTACATTGTGCATTCTGTTCTTTAGAAATCTTTTAGCCAACATACTCGAAAATTTCTCAATGTTATTACGATATCCTAACTTGATTCATTTGTATTTCAAACTTTGTGTTGAACAATCAATATTTTTTTCTTACCTTGCAAATTAATGTTCTCTGCTTAGCAATCTAAATTTAGTTTTTTATAAACCAAATTAAATTTTGATATCTTGTTAGGATGAACCAAAGTCAGAGGTAAATATAGAAAAGAAACCCATTAAACCAGAAGAACCAGAACCTGCCAAACCGGCAGACAAACTAAAACCTATTCCTTCCAAAGTCGAGGATTCTAAACCGAAAAAGCCCACTGCCTTTGAAGACATGGAGGTACACACGTTGAAATATATGCAAGGCTATACTTCTTCCACTGCACTCTTACTTTTTTGAGTGGCAATGAGATTGTAATTTTTATAATTCCTTCTATTTACACACTAAATTTCTAAAAAGCTTCACAAACACACTCTACGCCATAACTGTTTCCAAGCGCAACATTTTTTGAATAGGTTTTGATAACTTTTTGCCGCATTTATAAAAAGCTTCACAAAACACACTCTGCGCTAAAATGATCAAACTCAGCAACCAGTTTATGAGTACAAAGGTTACTTTCACCATAGTTCACTAAATTTTATCAATGCTAAGTATTTGAAAAATCCCTTTCTAAAAATATCAAACAATTCAATGTAAGATGCATTTATTGCTGTATTATTATGGAGCTATGGTGCCAATTGGCCTTGAAATTTAATAAGTTGGGGAAGTAAGTACTATTCATGTTTGCATGATGCTGTAAAATGCTTTGCTTTTATTTTTAATTTTCCAGCGTCGTTGTTTTATGGTCTAAATGCTTTGATAGAATTAGTCCGTTTCTAGAAAATCTGTTAAGTATTGGCGCATTTGTCACGGTTTCGAAATGTTTCTCAGAATCTCACTAATCTCACTCTACTATATAAAGCTTTTGTATTTTATTAAAAGCACAATCGCGAGAAATTAAAAGTAGTAAGTTTTTTATGTTTCCAAACTCTCATGCTAAAATTTTTAAGTGGCTATACTCTTTAAATTTTACAAGCAATTATTTTCGATAATAAAAAAAAAACACGTTGTAAAGCCTACATCAGAGTAAGTTATAAATGTAATGATTTTAAAGGTTGATGAAGAGGAATTTGTCGATGATTACGAGAGACCAGTTCTTGAGAAATATGAGAAAGTCACACCTACACCTACAGAGAAAAAGAAGGTATACACGTTCAAACACACAAGCACATATTTGCACGTACTTAGTTATGCACTACTTAGTAGAACTTGATTCTTATTTAGTTAAAATACAATAGAAATAAATTATTATATAATCAAGATTTAAAATTGTTTTCGATAATTGTAAATAGGAAGCTGATAAGATACCGGAAGAAAAATCCAAGATAGCACCTAAAAAGGCAGAAGAACCTGAAATTAAAAAGCGTTCTTCTGATAATGATGAAGAGGTATAATCAATTTTAACGTTGATTATTTTTGCTTATTTTATTAATTAAATTTTGAAAGCGCTACTCTTTATTTCTTGGATCAATATGATTTTATTTTTAATTTCTTAATTGGTATAGGAGGAAGAAATAACCGAGACTACTAAGGATAAAACAAAGATTATAACAACAAAGAAAGATGAACCCAAAAAACGTCCGTCACTCAAAGAGAAAGAGGTATTGATAGTTTTTGTTTTGCACAAACAAATATATCTGTACTCAGCGCAAGTTTTAAAGAACTAATTTGCACCGTACAAGTGCTAATTATAATGTATTATTTTTATTAAAAACAACACTACGTAAATTTTTTGTACATTTGCATGCGAAATATAATTTGCATTGGTTACATTTATTATGCCAAGCAAAAGAGTGTGAAAAAAATCATGTAGAGACAGACATAATATACACATACCGACTGTTAATTCCCTAACGGCTTGATTTACAATTTTGAATACAAATTAGTAAATGACATTGTACACTTTGCTAGGATAATGATAGAACACCAGACGTGAAGCCAAAGGTATCACCTGCATTGCCAGATGAGCTTCAGGCTAAAAAACGACCTTCTCTCAAAGAGGTACATTCAATTACACTTTTTAATTTTTTCCCACTTTTGAAAACAATATATTCACAAACAATATCAAGCTTAAATAAGATGACTGTTATTTTAAAAGCTATCATAATATTTACATGGTAGACTGATTCAGTATACCATAGTCGCATATCCTTAAAGCTAATAACGCACAAGATTTTGCTTAAGTCGTCTATATTAAAAAGTAATTAACAATAATGAAAATTTTCTAACGAGGGAATTTTTTTAAATATGTCTGATATTATTAGGACTATGAAAAGATACCGGACGAAAAAGCAAAGGTAACACTCGCTACGACAGAGGAACCTCAAACTAAGAAACGACCAACACTCAAAGATAAACAGGTACACACAAACAAGCTTGCACACTCACACACACACACATGTACAGATTAATGAAATTATCGAATAGATTTAAATGAGGATTTTCTTGTAAAAGCAAGTAAAATATATTAGATACATTATTTATACGTAATCTTATACTTTAGGAGGATACAATAAAAACTGAAAACGGTCCAAAATCATTTAAAAAAGGAGATGAGGAGGTTCAAGTTGAAAAACGACCTTCGATCAAAGATCAAAAGGTACAGCTACCACGTATTATAACCATACTAATATTTTGAGGAATTAGAATTATTTGGTATTTAAGGGTGAGCAACCCTTAGTTGAAATAAAATCCACAAACAGTTACTTTTTACATTACACATTCGCATATTCACACATGAATTATCACTTCTACATTAGGGAAACTTACACACATCTAGTCAAATACACACATTTACACAACATGCACATTACACACACACCCGCATTAAATCTACACGATCTTGTGTCTGCACGTATTTTACACTCTCATGCTTGTGCATGTAAAATCTTGAAAAAATTAAATCCGTACAAATTTTAATTAGGAAATTGATGAAGAGAAACCAGAAGATAAACCTAAGGCAACACCCACTAAAACACAGGAGCCTGAAACTAAAAAACGGGTACCTAAAGAACAAGAGGTAATTCATACAATCTGAGGCTCTTAATAAAGTATGAAATTGCTTCCATACTTTTACATAATTCGTTTATTTAAAATTTTCCATTAAATAAAAGCTTGTATAAAAGGGCCAGTCTAAGTAAATTTTTAAGAAAATATTTTGCAGGGTGCATTGGAAAACTATGAAATTCTTTTAAACCACATGTTTTACACATCAATGATTTACGAATTCCATTTTATTCTCAAATCCTCCACAAATAATGAGCAAACCGATTATCGAATAAATGTCATAAAATTTACTACCACAATTTACATAAGTTGTACAACAAACGTGTATTTGAAAAAATGCTTACATTTTAATATTAACTTTTAAAAAGTAGGTGCTTGAGACTAATGGAGACACATTAAGTTTTGTTAGATTTCAATCAGATATTTTAAATCATTATTCAACATTGATAGGACGAAAAATTACCAGAAGACAAACCAAAGGCTACACCCACAAAGACAGAGGAGCCTCTATCTAAAAAGCGACCTTCTCTCAAAGATAAAGAGGTACACGCAACTACTTCTCCTCCACTTCTACTCTTTCCTTTTCTATTTCCTTAAAGTTTTACAAATCTGTTTCAATACCTTTACAAATTAGAACCTAATATGTTTTGCTAACTCTTTCTAAATCTGTTCTTACTTCTACTTGAAACTTTTATCACTTCTATTAAAAGTAACATGAGAATATCTTATTAGGAGGAAGAGAAAAAGCCAGAGAGTAAAACAAAGACAAAAACACAAAAAACAGTTGAACCACAAGTTAAAAAGCGACCTTCGATCAAAGAGCAAGAGGTACATTCTACTTTACATGAACTTTTGTGTGTGACTTTCTTATAGGGATTTGGCAATCACGTTAACAAATATGTAGGAGGATGAATAAGACGACAGGGATCACTTGTTTCTTTGACTAGTTAAAACTAAAAAATAAAATAATTGGAATTTAGTAGAAATACAACAAACATTATTTTAAAAGAAATACAATGAAAATGCTATCATGAACAACGTCAAAGATTTATCCTTCTATGTATTTCTTTAGTGTACAGTCAGCAGCAAAAGTGGCTTAGGATTGGAGGTGGTCAAAGTACATTGACACCGTCTTTCAAATATCAATATCTTTAGGGAGGTTAATATCTCTAAGGCATTATAAGGTTGACTGTACCAGAAATTATATTTTAAAAACTTAACAAATTCAATGACAGTGCACACTTGAGTAGGGTTGTTTTATAGCTTGACACTGCATACTTTGCAAATAATAAATCCTGCGGCCAATTTATTTCTACAAAATCACAAAATATTTTGTAACAACTTAGTATCAGCTGTTTCCAAAAACAAGTAAGTTGCTTAGGAATCTATCGCATGATGCTGTACAATGCTTAGCTTCTTAGCGTCCAGCGTTGCAGGTTAGCGAAACATCAAAAATGTAAATAATGTACATTTACAGCACTTAAAATATGGAAGGTATTTTTAATATAAGAAATTCTATCTGAAAAATGATACAGAATCAAATCAAAGTATATTGTTCAATTAACTTATACAATTATAAAATTAAAGGTTGCAGAAGCAGAATTCATCGACGATTACGAGAGGCCAGTCCTCGAGAAATATGAGAAAATCACACCAACACCTACTGAGAAAAAGAAGAAGGTACACATCACACCCTAGACACATGCTTAAAATACTTGGCTTTGAATTCACACACTGTTAAGGCCTGGTTTCGTAGAAGGGCTTTTTAGCTTTTGTAGTTTTGAATTGTTCCTACTACTCCGCATCTGAGATAAGGTACGGACTAGGGGGAACAAGTGCTTTATTCGAGACAATGTTTGTTAGGACGACAAAAAGCCTGAGGAAGAAGTTCCTTCAGCCACTGCAACTGCAAGACGTCGTTCTGTCAAAGACAAAGACAAGGCAGAGGTAATTTTCATAATAAAATCTAAACAAACTATAAGCTAATTATTAAACAACCTTCTAATACAAAAACTATTGTTTAGCCTATGGACGTGGACGAAGAATTTAGCTTATCTAAACCAAAGGCCCCTGCTAAGCCAGGAAAGGAACCCGAAGATGTATCACTTACACACAAAACACCAGCTGAAATCAAACCAACGGTTCGTACTGACTTACTCATGCGCAATTTCAAACGCTTGCAAAACGTAAATTTACCGCTTAAACAGCTAATTGTAAACCACAAAACTTTAAAATACGAAAACTTTAAATTTAGGAAGGCCAAGCTGAAGCTAAGCTCAGTGTTAAGAAACCAGAAATCATCGAAGAAAAAACACTTAAGAGACCATCGGCTAAAGCTAAGGGTCCAAAGGTAAACAATTGAATTTAACTAAATTAGAATAAAAATCTGCTTCAAATTTCAAACCAAAATTACGGGTAAAGATAAATCGTCAAATTATTCACAGACAGAATTGGTGCCTAAGAACAATAATAAAAACGATTCTCCATTACATTCACCGTCTGTTTTGAGAAGACTTTTAATACTCGTCAAGGTATTGGCAGTAAAAAATCGTAGCCATGTTTATTAAAGGTTCAAATACTATACACAAAAATAGAAATGCACTTTCCACGATTTTTTTTTTAGGAAATACACATTGTGCACAAAGTACAACACGATTATTACATTCTTTTTTTCTTCACAATTTTTGAGTGCAAAAGCATCGTGAAAATGTATATTTGCATAAAGATTTTAAGTAGTCTTATCTCCCATTTTGACTTTAAAAGCAAATACAGCACCTATCAGTTCTATTTTATACTCTCTTCTTATCCTAACCTCATTTGTTTGGTCATGGGGACAGGGAGAGGACACAGAGGAGGCTGTCAGTCTCACTAAACCCCGAACTAAGACCAGCACGACCGCCCCTGAAGAGGCATCCCTCACACAAAAGACGCCTGCTAAGAAAAAGCCCACGGTATTGATCCTTCTCTTCTTTAATTATCTCAGCACTAGTTGTAAAATTTAATCTTAATCTTTAACATTTGGTTTAAGAATTTCAATATTAATGGTAACCAAAAAGCAAGGGAAATTTAGATAGAGAAAGTTTAAATTCATATAAACGATTTTCTTTAGGAGGGATCAGAGGCGGCTCAACTTAAAGTGAAAAAACCAGCTGTTGTCAAAAAAGGAGATGAGGATGAGGTAGAATTACGCTTGAAAGCTAAATTTGTAGACACCACACGCACAATTGGCCTGGTAGATTTGACGAACCCAGCAGCTGAGATAATTAAAACGTGTTCACTAATTATTTTTCAGTTTTCTAGTTAATCTAACCCTAACAGTTTCGATCCAGAATCCACCACAGTTTTTGTCAGCGCACACTTAACATGTCTGTACGCATTAAAAATATGCTTTTAGAACATCCGTTAAATGCTTTTTATACTTCTCTAGGCGCCTCTGCTAGTACAAGATGGTAAATTTGAAAAGCCACAACTCAAGAAAACCGTCAAGAAGACTACTGAAGCATCTAAAAAGGCAGATGTAGGAACTAAAACGACAAAGGACGGGGTAAACATGCATTTTTATGTATGACTCTTCTTGACGTCATTTTCTGTCTATATACTGTTTCACTCTTGTCAATCTTTCACGTCTGTGTTTGTACTATTTCAATGCACATCCACTCCTTACACGACTTCTTCACCAAATAGTATATTTTAAATACCTAAGAATATTCACTGTACACCCCTCAATATGCCTTGTCAACAATTTATGTGAATTTATAGTGTTCGGCGTTGTTCGTTATTCAGGTTGTATGGGTCGCAAGTCGCATGATGCATGAGTTTTGTTAAATGTTTTACAAATGTTTTAAAGGAAAAGTAAGTACTTTTTATTAAAAATAGTACAGGTAACGTTAAACTAAGTTTCATCTGATTTCTGAGGTATGTACGTAAACTTCGATTCCGGAAAATTTGTGTCAGTCCAATCGTAAACAATGTCAAGAAAGATAATCATCATAGTTTCTAAAGTTGCATCTGATTCAGACGTCTTGTAAAAAGAAAGACTGTAGTTCTATGAGGATTCAGTCAATTTGAAAAAAAAACATTACTGAAATACAACTATAATCGCACCTTTTGCATAGCCTAAAAGTTAACAAGTAGTTAGAATGCTCCTAACGTTAGATTCTCCTGTGTTCATTTTTTTTGTAGAAAGAAGTTTTATAGAAATAATTCAATTTGAACGACAAACACTTTCGAATTGAACACACAGGAGTTTGTTTCTCACTCAGCATTAAATTTGATTCAATAGATACTTTTAGAATTAATCTGACTGTATAATTGAAACCTTAACCGATTTTTTACTAAACAAAAACAATTATGACAATGGCCTTATATTTCTTCCTAAAATTCACAGCTTGAATTGGACTTCGTTGATGACTACGAAAGACCAGTACTTGAGAAATATGAAAAGATCACACCCACTCCGACAGTTAGAGAAAAGAAAGAAAAAGAAACTACAAAGGTGAGTTTAAGAACGTGATAAAAAAAACATATTTATTACAATAAAAATAAAATTAAGTGAACAGACAGGGTCATACATAGAGTTCGACCTTATAATACTGACACAGTTCACTTTGAAGTACCTAATGAATGAAAGTGAAATTCAAATGTTCAAAACAAAGTGATATTTGATTTTAACTCACCACAGCTTTGAGGTGGTTTCTGTCTTTAAGACCTTCATAGTGTTAATAGTAATGTAGTACCTGAAACAATTTGCGAAATTATTATTATTTAGTGACGAATTCAAATGAAACAGGTGACGATGATTGCACAACAACAACAGCATCTAGAAATAAAGGTAGAGAGAAGACCACAGTATAGCATGATCCCTCATATTATATTGACAGCAAAACCTAATTGGTATTGTGTATATTGATCATAGCGTATATGAACTATGTGTTTGATTGTTTTTGATACATTTCCATCCATATTTAGCTCCACTATGTTAACAGCTTGTGTAATCTATAAAATTTAATTGAGTTTAAGAATTCTTAGTATTTTTTCATTGTCCATTGTTAAATAACTGATTAAGATATTTAAAATAAGGCCATGGGTAAAAACGCGATTACATTTTTTGTAGTTACAATTAAACACGAAAGTCTTAAATTCTAAACTTATTCAGATTTTTACAAACTGTTTTCGTATTATCATCTGATGTGGAGCTTCTTTACGCCTCAAACTTTTTGGAAATTGTAAATATTTTTGTCAAAATTTATTTCTGTTTCATGTCCATTTTCGGATCCCTATTTGTCCTGATTTTGACCCTATTGCTATGTTAATACAGCCCTGTTTCCGTTTAAAAGCAAATATGTGTGCTAATATAACCATATATTTTTGTTTCCTAGACTGAAAGCCGTAGGACGTCAATCCAAGAGGTTTGTATAAATACATTCTGCTTAAGCAATTGCTAAATATAGACTAATAGATTATAAAGAGCTTCACTGTTTCTAAGTTTTGAATTATAACTTCAATTACAAATATTTATGTTTTTAGGCCAAAGAAGAAGTTAAAATCGAGAGTAGGAAGGCTTCCATCGTGGAAGACAAAGCTGTCAAAGTAAGTAATATACAAGTAACTATAATTGTCACTCCTTCCAATGATATTTAAACATTAATTAAACTATATTTGCAAGTAAGATATACTGTTACATAAGCAGAAGCCAACAAACATACATGCCTATACAATTTACATTCGTTTACACTAGAATATTTTTAACTCTAACTCAATTTCTTATGACAACGAATGTTACCATTATCTATATTATCTAAATCATAAAATCATCTGAAACATTTTCTAATGCCCTATATTATTCATCTTAGCTAACTAAAGAAACCGCAGAAAGTAGGAAGTCGTCTATATCCGCTGTGGCTGAGAAGCAAGAGGTTTCAACATTCAAGAAATCTACTGCTCAAAGGGTAAGTGTTTCTTGCACTTTATAAACATATAAATTCCTACGGTAGGGCATGAAAACATAAGGATTCAAATAAAACATATTCCTGCATAAATCTAAAAATATTGACGAAGTAACGTAAAAAACCGCCCAAATACATGAATCTATTCAATTCTGAAAATCAAGTGAAATTTAAATGAACATAGTAAAATGAACGATATTGTTGGTGGAAATGGATTATGAATTGCTGATTTTAAACTTATCACTGAATTGCTATTAGGGGCCCAAAAAGGCTATAATATAAGAATGCATATTAAAATGACAGAATTTTTATGTTTTCACTCCATTTAGAAAATTCATATGAAATAGCCATTTTAATCAAAATAGTTTAGCTTGTTGTTTGCGAATATTTAGCGACACCTTGCAGAACCACCATGCTTCTAGATTGAAGTCCTAGTATTTTTATTATTGAAGGAAAATCTCCTATCCACTTGCCTCTTTTGCAGTAGTCTATTATATAATATATGCATTAGAATGATATTTCCTTACATCCGTATTGTTTTAGTGAATACGTTCCTAGTCCTCGATGTTATTCAAACATTAGTGTACATATTTTAGATTTATTAGTATATAGTATATCGATATTTAGTGGATCCTCAAAGGCCGTATTTTGGCTGTGTTTTTTAGTATTCCTTGCTTCCCACGCAAAACCCCTTTTACGCTTATTCATATTCCAAATGACTTGTGATTTTAGCCCAGCATTAAGGAACCGGAAAAACCTGAATTAGGCCAGATCAAATTAAAGGTAAGTCGGGATAGAATCGTTTATGCATGGTTTATATTCTATCTCTATGTTCAAATTTATACGACGAAACAAATTTCTTCATATCTTTATTTAAAATCTTTTTTTTTAAAACATAAAACACGAAATGGACTTCATTTTATGTTTTCTTTTGTAAATAAATTATTTTACAAGGTCACTTATTTTTTTCGATTCGTGTGTCAAGTAAATAACTTTTTCGTAATTAATATAACTCGTTATAAGATAAGAAATCAGGTATCAAAGGTCCAGATACAACCGCAGAATGTGTACTATAATAGGTAACATTTTATTTCTGTAAATAGGATGACAAAGTAGTGACGGTAGAAGAAAAAGTAACAACAGATTCTGTCGATAAGCCATCAGAAAAGACCTATCCATGGCGACCTACGAAAACAGACACACAGGTATATACACAGTTACACACACATATACCTCATTTGTCTAACATTTTAAACATAATTAGCATTAGTGATAAATTAAACTGATAAAACCAAAAACTTACTTAGGAAACTACTGAAAAGGTGGAACCAAAACAGGATCCTACTCTAGATAAACCTGCAGAGCCAACCGTAGGCAGACGTCGTATAAGTAAAACTAAGGTAAAAATTGTCATATTCAACAACTTTGTCAAAACCAATAAGTATGCGAGTCCAATAACAATTGATTAATTTAAAATAAAATACCAGGAAAATACAGAAGTCGCTGAAACTAAGACTACAGAAGAAACTGAAGTCAAACGCAAAGTTTCTTTCGACGGACTGAAAGACACAGCTAAACCTTTACGTCGCACAAGTAAACCCACTGAGGTACGAAAAATAAAATTGTTTTTTTTATTTCACAATCACTGACATATGTAAATCCCAAGCAACTTTTTTAACAGGTTGCTAAAGAAATAAAGGTACCAGAATCAAACCAAAGTGTAGAGGTTTCGGAAAAACCGTCTACTGAGGAATCTAAGGAACAAAGTTATCCTTGGCGTAGACCCAGCAAGACTGTTGAGGTAGTCCATTTTAAATTATTACCTAAACACGCATTTATTCCTAAAACTTCGAAATTTAACTAATTAATAAAAAACAAAATTTTGTGATAAGGAAACAAAAGAATCAGTAAAAACTTACCAAACCGAGGTGATTCGTAAATTGTCAGTTGACAAAGAACGCGAAACACCTGACCCATACCCTTGGCGACGTTTATCAAAAACATCCGAGGTATTACAATGCGAATAAATTGAAATAGAATTTTGATGATAGGCGACTTGAATTTAGACAAAACTCAAATTTCTAGGTACCTGTTGAGAAAAATGACGAACCAGCAAAAATTGAAGATGATTTCTGGGCGGTAAAGGTAGTCTTTCAAATTTATTTACAAAATATTTGATAATAAGAATAAAATAAATTGCACAAAAATACATTCTTAAATCATTTTATTAGGAGCCAGAAACACCAAAATCGCCGGCAAAGCAATCTCCATTCTTTGGGTGGAGAAGAAAATCGTATGCTAGTATGGATGTGAGTTGACAAAAACTTAAAATGTATATTATACTTCTGTTAGTTATCGTAAATCTGGACGAAAAAATAATTTTGACAAAACATTTTCTTAGGAACCAGAAGAAGAGGAATATTTACCTGTAGAAACGGCCAAAAACATTACAGAAAAACCAAAGGTATATTTATATAATAAAAAATCGTTGTTTTATTGAAAATACAATCTTTGTTCTTTAATTAACATAAATTATGTTAATAGGAAACTATTGTGGAGCCAAAAGAAAAACCGGTTGATAAACCAGTAGAGATACCTACTGAAAAACCAGTTGATAAACCTAAGCAATCTCCATTCTTACCTTGGATTAGAAAACCAAGCATAGAAGTAGAGGTTAGTATCGTAAAATGCATAAAAAATATCCTCAAAGATGATACAAAGCACATAAAAAATATTCAAACATATTTTTTCAATAACACTAGGAACCAGAAGACACGCCAAAAACAGAAACATTACCATTGGAAAAACCAGTACAGAATTTATACCCCTGGAGAAAATCATCTCCTGAGGTAAAAATACAATTACAAAAACCAGTCCATACAAAAATTTAAAGTTACCAAACATACTGAAATACCTTTTATATAAAATAAATGAAATCAAGTTATTTTTCATGATGCCTGAACTTAATTCACTGCCACACACACATACACGCACACAGTCATACCAGATGCACACAGCACGTTTGAACACTAACATTAGTTTCAAAGTCTTTAAAATACTTGATTTAATAATATGATAAACATTTATCAGGTACCAAATAAAGTTCCCGAGATTAAACCAAATGAAGTACCCTTCTCTTGGGATGTAATTCCTGAAATACCACAGGTAGTTTTTTAAACATTTAATGTAGTACTTATGGTATTACGATAATTCAAAGATAACACAGGACATGATTTTTAAACACAGGCCGAACAAACACCCGAACTTGAGGACAAATACAAACCTACACTACTCGAAACCACTGATTCAACTTTACCTTGGAGAAGACCACGGTCTCCACAGGTAGACACAGAACTCGATCACATACTCATCATCACACACTTTGCGAAAGCAAAAATACCTAAACCATATTCTCATAAAATAATTCACGTAAAATTATCAAATCATAATTTACATTTACACTTAGTTGGATTTCCTCTTGTAAAGTTTTCTAGTCATGTGTGTGCAGAATATTTTTTCAAGAGAAAATTTCAACCGCCAACACATTTACACATTTCGTAAGGTCGCCATTTATGACATTTTTCTGTAGGCTGAGATGACAGAAGAGAGTAAACCGAGCACATTAGGAATACCACAGCCCGCTTTTAGCAGCAAGCCCGAAGAGGTACCGACTTCCGCACCGAATGGAACGCTACACAATTTTGGCACATGCACTAAATTTAAAAAAAATCACATGGTTTTTGAAGCACAAGCACTTATATCACATTGGCACCAAATGTTTGCATAAATTATTAATCTGAAAATGGTTACTGATCCTTTTTGGAAACTATTAACCACTTTCGGATGTAAGCTGCACTTAGAATATTTGGTAGAAAATACTTAATTAATTGTATTTAAGTATTGGGCATGAATAGATAATTGTGAAGTATGTACGATTACGTTCCGTAATGTATTTACCATTGCACAGTTGTTAGTTTGTTATAAGAACACGACACAGAAATGAAATGCATTATTAGCATAATACTAATCGTTATATGTATCTACTCTATCCTTTTTTGTGTTACTAATTTATTTCCCGCTTTGCTTTGCTATTACTAACTGTAATATATAATACACTTTTAGTATTACACTTACATGGTAATTTCACGCAACAATTATCATCATTATTTAGTAGGTACTTTCGTTAAATCAAGGTAAGTAAACCATTTCCTTATTATTTTAAAATTTTGACGAATATTTTATATTTTCATTGGATCAGTGTATTTACTAGTAGTTTAAATTCAAATGATTAACACATAAATCTTCTTTCTTTTATCTTTTGTTATCGCATTGTTTATAGAAACGTAAATAGTTACGAGTATAAAACAAAAGGTGTTTTGTTAACTTTGTACAACACCGAATGCTCTTTATTCATTACGCCCCTACTGATTATGAAGAAAATAATTATACGTCTTGATTCAAACAATATTTTGACAAGAAATTATTTAGAACCTTCAATTGCAGAAAACGGCAGTAAAGGAAGAGAAAGTTGAAGAAGAGGTCAAGAAAGCCAAGGTTACATCGGTCAAGAAGAAGGCAGAGGATCTGCCTGAGATTGCTGACTATGAAAGGCCAGAACTTGAAAAATATGAAAAGATGGACTTCACACCTTCTACAAGGGAAAAGCCCGAAAAAGATAAGGTATATATTAATTCTTTACTTACAAGACAATCAAAATTGAACAACTAAAAGTTCAGGATGATTATTCAAAGAAAATTTTTTAAAGAACCTTATAAAATCTCTTGATAAAGAAAACCATTTTTTTATGCAGCCGACTCCTAAGGTACCTGAAATCAAGGCACCTGAAGAAAAGCCGGCAGCACCAAAGATCGAGGTCATCCGAGAGAAGTCTCCAAAACCAGAAATGCCCAGGAAACCATCATTGGTGCCTGGTGCACCAGTCGCGAGACGCGGCTCCCTTATTCCTCCACCAGAGGAAATGGGCAGACGTCCTTCTCTCATCATCAGCGACGAGGTATGTAATCCCCTCTCTTTTATGTATAAAATGTTCTGTAGTACCGTTTTATCAACAAATTTTAATGTTTCAATTGTATCATCAATTTCAGTCAAGGTATGAAAATATGAGTAGATTTTTCTGTTTAATGTGTCGTCCAGAATGTAGTATAGTTTATTTTTATTACTTTATTTTTATGCTTACATCAAAATTATTGCATCATTTGATGATTACTGTTGAGAGTATTAAATACTAAACTAGATGCATAATTCTGATGTGAGCACAATATTACACATGTTTTAGCCCTTCTTTGTAGCTTAGATCCCTATTATCTCAGGCCGAACCCTTAACATTAGAATGCCCCCAGTGTCCCCTTTACGAACATGCCAACAAATAACCATCTCCAGAACGATGGCTTCACACATTTACAGCCTCAGCTTTTGTAGAACCGAAATATTTTATCTTATTCACAATGGGTTAGTTTATTTTAGTTTCCCCTTTTCCCTGCTTTTAGTTCACTAGAGTTGGTATTTCACACTATAGATTCTAAAAACACTTTTATGAGACCGTGTATGTAGTCATTTTAAATACCGTACAAAACAATTCACAGGAGAATAGAAAACTAAGACCTGGTGAGGTGGTCGAAGAAAAGAAGGTAAAAGCAAAAAACGCTAAAAAATATTACATGAATGCTGTCCGTTATATTGCCGTGATAAAAGTCTTAACTGTATCTTAAAACAGATAAATTAATGCGTTTGCATCTGACGCGGTTTACGACACCAAAACTGGATAATTGTGAAAAGAGAGATTGATTTGATGTGAAATTGTCCAGACTTGGTAATTCTATAAAACTTGTCGTCGAAGCACATATACTGCACACACTTGTGAACACCGCGCACAATATTGCACAGCTTGTACGCACGTTACGCACACAAATAACGGTTACGAAAGTTGTTCGTGTCTAAGAGTCGAAACTTTTGGCAGGAATTAACTCGCATACATGGTGTGTCTAAGAAAGCTTTTCTTACACATCATGCTCTTGGAACGGACACTAACAAAAATAATTAACACGAAAATGATGCAATATATAACGAAATAACTCGTGCACACGCTGTATCTGCACCAAATAATAAATAAACAACTGGTTAGGTAGGTAGGCGGTTAGGTTCGGCAAAGGAGATATTAGGTGATGTGGTTAATAAGGGGTTATTATCAATGTTTTTTAACAACAGGTCACCAAATTACGTCCTGGAGAAGTTTTAGACGACAAAAAGGTGAGATCGACTGGGTCTGGAAAGTTTTAGGTGGACGCTGCTCGCTTTTGCAAAGCATTTTGTTTTTTAGATGTTTCTTTCTTTTTTATTACACTTACGACACGTGCGCAAGCACTATCGTGATGGCACACGAGAATAAAGTCTATGTCTAAAAAGAAAGTCCCGTAAATTCTACAGTTGTGCCAAGTAACACAACAAGAACAAGAAATTGGTTCTTTAAAATTTCACAATATTCTATCAAATAAAACTTAAAAACTTTTATCATCATGTTTCAAATGTGGCTTTTGTAAACATGTCAGTCCACTACCCCACATTAAACTCCATTCCATATTACAATCACTTTCTTTGATTTAGACAACCCCTTCTAGATTTCGTATCAAGATACCCAAAATTTTTCTCCTGAATACATTTCATATTCCTTTTAGATGTTCTTTTCTTGGTAGAACAGTTTTAGTACACTGCTTTGCTGTCCAGCGAAAAGGATTGTACTGTTATGCTGGCGCAAAAGTTTGACTTTGATAAAAGGATCAGTTAAGAAAAATATCTTCAAATAAAGAACAAATTTCCAGCTGATTCTTTTATCAGTTCCGCTTACTAGTTGACTTTAGAATGGCTTTAGTTTTCCGAATTCCTGTTAACTGGTTTTAGTTTTAGATTTTCTGCTAATATTTTTAGTTTTACAATTTTACATGCATACAAACAACGTTTTTACTATACACAGAAGCATTGGATTTCGTAACACCAATGATACATATAATTATGGGTTTGTACAGGTGACACTAAAATCGAAATAATACAACTGACATCATTAATTGGACAATGCCATTTTAAATTACAAACAAAACTACAATTCACACCCACACATATTACCACATGTACACTTAACATATTTAAAACACACAGAACACAAATACGTACACATTTAATTAATTATACTTATACATAGATTAAATTTAATTCATGCGCATTAACAGAGAATGATTGACTAAAAAGTATATTTTTTTCCAAAAAAAGAAACGCAGCAGGCCCGGTGAACTCAAGGATGAGGTACATAATGTGTGGCAAATATATGTTTAGATTATATGTCATAGAAGAAAATATTAGAAACGTGGCTAACATAGATTTTTCCCAAGTGATTAATCCTTCTCCGTCGGAAAATGGATACCAATACGACCAAACTTATTTAATTTTAATGTGGTATCTTAAACACCGGCTTTACACAGGTTAGAAAGATAAATAAGCTATAGACAAAGACAGGATCTGCCGTACAAAAAATAATTGAAGATAACAGCAGTGAAATCAAAGGAAAGACTTTATGGTTGGATTTCACGGAAACTTTTTATTAGGATAAATGTAACTGTAAATACAATAAACCTAGATACTAGCGCTATTAACCCCTTGTCATTCTAACACTTGTAACTTTATAATAATGAACTATAAAACAAACACAATAATGTGCATGTTCCCAAGAAATAAGAAAAAAGCTCCGCATGTCTATAAAACCAATCCTTAATGCTAATTTAAATTGACATGGTACGAAGTTACGATCCATGGTAAATATTACTATTTTTCATAAATTAATACTACTCTATATTTTACTGACTGATAAAATAAATTATAAATTGAAAAGCACGTGTACAACTATCGTACTTTGTGAATTTATTGACTCTTAACATTAACGGAATGATCTAACGCATTTCAAATATGAAACAGCACCAAATAACACTAATTATAAATATAATCATTAAGGCTAAGATAGAATAAAACGTGGTCATAAACGTTACTGCGGAGGTGTCACAAAACATGCATTGACGTAATAAGTTGCATAAATTGCATTCTCAAACGATTTCTAATTGTGTCCCAAACAATAATTATAAATCAAACAGATTGAATATAGAAGCGGAAGCTAAACAAAGATGCTATAATTAGCTACCTTGGAGACAACGTTACGAGCCAAACTTCTGTAGCTATGACGCGAATAATGTAAATCATAATTAAAAAGATCGAGCATGAGTTTTAGATGACGTAATAACAGACAACAGATTTAAAACTAAAAATGGTGATAAAAACGACCTCAACAAGCGCTTTTGCTAAAATTTTTCAATACAAAATGACAATCTAGAGTTCGAAGATATGACATAATGCAATGATAAACTAAATACGAAATCTCGTTATATTAATCTACCTTGCCATTTATATTATCAACAATAATTTACAAATGTTTGTTGTTAATAACGTGAAATACATGTTATTAATTTACACATCTATAAAACAGAAAATATAAACCTAAGAATCAGTTAAACAATAAATAATTATTTGATTGAGAATTCGCACATAAATATCAAGCTGCTAATACGACAGTGATACACATTAATAATGACTGTTATCTGAACGAAATGTTATGAATAACAAAACCGTTCATTATTAATTCGCGCGCCACAATGTTGTGTATAATTAGATGCAGTTAAAAGAAATTGATCTCGTTACATTATGATAAGACTATTAGAGATGAACGAGTAGTCGCACCTGCCCCAGCAAGAAAAGCTGCGCGTGCGCCTGACGAACGTTATGATAGATTGTTATTCTTATAAATATGACTGCAAGAATTAGGCCAAGAGCAGGCGTTCTTGAAATGTTGACGCCTATAACTGCTCCGCGATGCCAGCTCCGCTGAATTATGGCAACTTTATATTGTTAAAAAGATATACGTCTCAAGAAAAGCCACCTGTCGCGAACTCGGTCGGCCATTGTAGCTAAATGAGGCGTTTAGTATTGATGATGAGGTACTAAAATTAGCAAACGTGAATCCATATCTAGATAGACGTATTGAATAATTCATTGGTCATCAATATGTTATAACCGTCAGAAGAAATTATTCTATATATCTTATTTAAGCGGTTAAAGAATCACATTCCTATTTTTTTCCAATATGAAGGCTTTTATTTTCAATACTTTACAACAGTTATTTTTATTTACTGATTGTTTTTTAGAAACTTACTTGTTTTGTTTGATAAATGAGTAAGATAAAAAGTAGTAAACCAATTTCACATATCACCAGAGTGAAAATGAATATAAAACCTTAATTGCTGTCCATTTGATTTGCCAAAAACTCGACAAAGTTAAGGTTTATTAACTACTATCAGAAACAAAATAATAAAATAAAAGGTCTCGATATCTCAATAACATTTCGATAAGTTGACATTTTACTTAGAAAAAGCACGTAATCAGGAAATATCAATCCCATTCATTTAAACTTGTCAAAACAATTTCGAAGTTCGATAACTGCCTCTTGGCTAGACAAGAGAAAAATATAAAATTATCGAAACTTTGGCGCAACGAAGCACAATATTGGTACCACAGAATGGACATGAACATGTGCGGGACAGTAATTAATAGTTAGAAAAGGATGTACCTAAAATAGCAGCAAATCCGCTTGATTGACATATTGATGTGGAAGTGTTAGAAATACCTTATGGGACGGGCGTGGGCTGCGGTGGCCGTGCCGGTAGTGGGTAGAAGAAACCCCGAAAGCGCACGAACTCTTTTGGCAATACCGCCAACAGTTCACGGCGCTGATGAGTCGCTATTGGCTCCAAATTCACCATTAATCAACGGATCGGCAGGTGCTAGTTTTTTGAACCGCATCGTTTGCATTTAAGACAACCCAACAACGTCTGCAACAAAATTGCACGCTGCTCTGTCGCCAAAGAGTACAAATTCTCGCAAGTAGCGCCAGAATGAGCTGCAGTTAAAAATACGACATTGACAGCGTCGATACTCCGAAATTTGTCGCCTTGTTAGCAATTTGTGCACCTATTTGAGGTTTGGAGACGACTGCCAGCGATGACAATCGTTTGAATAATTAGCATTTATATTGCAGGCTGCCAATCAATCTCTCGGTTCTCTTACGCAAGCCTTCAATCTTATCTAATTTATTAATCTCTAGATAACTTTGGATCGGCCGAGGGCTAACTTGTTTAGATGCCGGCTCGGATGATAAACGACCATTGATGTCAACAGTATGCGAAATAAAACACATGAGATAGACGTGTAGAGGCATTGGAATTTCAGTTCTGAAGTCCTGAATTAGAGTAATGCTGGTTTGTAAGCACAAAAACGAGAAGTGGATACGGTTGGGTCGCTAATTCAGGGTCCAATAATATTACGGAAAGCATGCAGATATCCAGAGAGACTCGGGCGTATATTTACGCCTTCGTCCAAGAACACGCTTCACGGATTGCTCACCTTAATCTGATAATTAATTGAAATGGTCTGCTGATTTGTGCTGTGCACAAATAGAAGCACGCCCCCCTCCCCTCGCGGAGCTGGGAGCTGGCGACCATGCCCGCTCGACCCCTTCTTCAGTCTTTTGACATTCGCGCCCATTTTTAGATGGAACGATACTAACGAACTGTCCCAAATCGAAATACAAGCGACAAAAATTTAAATAAAAAAAAATAGGGTGTAACACTTTAAAATTAAAAAATATAATAAAAAAAATATTAAGCATTTAAGGTTGAAGCTTTTGTAATTATGAATCGTCCGCACATAGGGCATCGGAAAAATGTTGACGAATTTTATGATATTTTTAGTGATGTACGCAATGAGTGAAATAGTTATGAGTCTGTGATATTTTAATTTAACGTAACTTTTATTTAATTTTAAGATACTGTTTTGTGGCATCTTTGTTTTTATGTGATTAACACAATGGCAGCGGTGGCTAAAAAACCAGCACTGGTTGCGCCAAAAACTAAAACTGATCCGGTAAGTACTGTTTTATAAAGGTCATTAAAATATCGTGCTTTACGGATTTAAGAAATGTTTTTCCAAATTTCAAAACAATGTTATGTTACTGAAAGCTATCACAAAGTAAGTGCAATTGTTGTTACCTCCTGTTCTTAAAACAAGTTTTTTAGGAATACTTACATTATTTTCAAACCAACTATTTTAGAAATAGTAAAATTTGAAGCGCTTGTAAGTGATAAGATTTTTATCTTTTCAATTTTGGCAGACAGCTGTTACTGTTAATGTCCTATATTTTTAACTAAATACTTTTTTAACTTTTATCCAGCTCAGCGTAGTTTCTTCAATTCAATTCCGTACCCATCATAATAAGAAGTTTTTTCTTTCATTAAAATTCCTTACCTATCGTGGTACTGATTTTGTTTGTTAAATTAAATGTAGACTTTCGCACTAAGTAACAAATCCACAAACCGTTGCTAGTGAACATTCCATAAATATTTCCTTCAGACTTCATATTAGTCACAGTCGTAAAGTAATACCTATATGCCATATGCGCCTTTGAGCTGCAACCATTATTTTACGCCTACGCTTAACACGTACTCTGTAACGATTGCAAATTTCAATCATCTTCGGGATGCAATTACTTTTGTTAATTAACCGTTTTGATTTAAAGTTATTGCTAATCCAATCAACGGGATTACGAATGATATACTCGTAATTGCTGTAACATCGCACGTCATCAAACTGACTAAAACAGAAACAGCTGACTTACTAAAAATATGGTGACGTCAATAGGTTTCAAGAGAACAAGAAACATTTTAATTTGAGAGATCTCAAAATTGATAGCGGTTTGCCAAAACGTAACGTAAAGATAAGAAAAACTAAAAGACTTGCGTCACTAAATGAAATAATTATACTTCGTACAAATTCAAACTTTAACCCTCTATACGGCAGAGCATGTTTAAATTTTTCATTGGTAAGTAAGGTTCAAATTATGGTGGTCATATAGTGGGCAGAGCCTTATAAAGGAGTCTAGAAATAACTATTGAATTCCATAGCGTCACAAACAATTTTTGGCGGTCTTGAATTATTCTTTATTTATCCTGAATAAAAGTTGTCTTTATGGAACACATACATTTTTATCATTGTTTTTTAATATAACCTTCACTAGTAATTTACCCAGGCTGTAACATTTCTCTGATTACTTTGGTCTGAACAACCGTTTGCGACACCAAATATAAATATTTCATTAATTACACTGGTCAACAAAATTTTGTAACAAGAAAGGTGCTGGCTAATTTTAAATTACCTACCTATCCTCATTTTATAACCATATTTATTTTGATTCCATCAGATCTAGTTTTCGTGTTACAGCTACTACCCATAAAATTAACAATTAACCGTTTTTGTTTTACTTTCGCATTCAACGAATTCGTTTATTTGAAGAGCATAATGGTTTGTTCTGTTTTAGTGAAGTGATTCTTCAATAATGTCAAGAAAGTGTAAAAATGATCCTGACATGTTTTGTTACATAAAATTTGTGGTGACATTACTTTCAAAACTCAGCGAAGGAATTTGACACCATTAGTAACTAAGTTATATGAACAGTAATTTGGTTTTGTCATCGGTCAACGAGACAAAACGTGAGTTCTACACTTCTGTTGTGTTACATGAGTGGGTTTTCTCACTGGATGAGCGAAAAGATCCCGATTTATGCCTTTTGCAATCCCTATGATTTGAACGGAACCAACAAACCACTCATCTGATTGTTATTTTTATCTTACTGATACAAAAGGTATTACAATTAAAACAGAAAGTAAAATCAAGTATCCTGATCAGCTAAACGACCAATCCCTCATAGTGAAGATCTACCGGTACCAGAACCACCTCAAACTAGCGAACTGTCCCTTACGCCACAAGTCGAATAAGAGACATTGGATCCTGACTTTCAAGAAGCTTCCTCAAGAGAGAAAAAGGGTATATTTGTTGGCTCCAAATAAATCAGGCAATTAATCAAAGATGATGTATTAAAAGAAAAGCTTATTAATTTAGACAAATCAGCTTGGGAATCTTACATGAAAGGAACTTTAAATTTTCTAGAAAATCACCGATCAAGTGACTATAAACGAATTATCGCGTAGCTTTTATCTACATATAAGGGTTTGGGCTATAATATGTCATTGAAAATACATTTTCTCCATTCTCATTTAGATTTCTTTCCTGAAAATTTGGGCGTCGTCAGCCATGAACACGGGGAAAGATTCCATCAAGTCATCTCTACCATAAAAAAACGATATCAGGGCAACTGGAGTCCACGTATGCTAGCGGATTGCTGTTGGACATTAAAACGAGACGTCCTTGAAGCAAAATACAGACGAAAATCATAAAAGTAAACTTTTATTCATGTAGCAATAAGTCGAAATAACTTCTTTTTGTTTGTGAAAATTCCAAATTTCAAAAATGCTATAAGGGTCATTGTCATAACCGCCTAAAATTGTGTTACAAGCAGAAAAAAAATGCTTTAAAGGAAATAAAATACCATGTTAATATTTTATAGTAAAGATAATTATTCAATAATTCAAAATGTATATTCGTAATTTCAAATAAAACTAAAATTAAGTAGTTATTAAACAATTTCGAAAGAAAACTCCGCTTCGGTGGGCTGTTACCGCTCTCCCTCTTCACACAAATTCGATCATATAATGAAAACTGTTATGTTACGTTAACCTTTGAATATGTTTTCCCAAAATAGATATTCTAATTACTTTAATAATTCAGAACTAAAAAATAACGAATGAAAATAAAAACACTTTTTGTACGTTGCAATTTTGTTACTAAAATCTACATCTATTTGGTGGACTTAATTCATTTACAAAAATTATTATGAAAATAATAAAATTTTGTAAACGGAACGTTATTCACGAACGTGTCCAATACTCAGCTGATCACGCCCAGCGTCATTTTCACGCGGCTCACATACGAATGAAGTTTTTGTTCCTTGTTTAAAAATAGCTGGTGGTGTCAAAGTTGAAGGCATCTTTTCGGTTCCTTGTGTATTTTGGTAAGTGAAACCTTAATAATTCATAACTTTACGTTATATGTTAGATTTCTAAAGTATTTATCTAAAAAGACTTGTGATTTCAACATTACCTCAAAATAATGCTTGGAATGAAATACTTTTTCAGAAAAATCCATTTGGTGGACATCTTTTCGGTGGAATTTGTATCCACCAAAAAGATTAATGTCCACCAAGTAAATGAAATACTTTATTTTTGTTTTATGGACTCTGGTTTTGCATGTGGCTGTTAATGCGATTTAGATATTTAACTGCATAATCGAAATATTGCATTTGGAACGCGGTTTTTTTTATTATTAAAGCAGAATAATATCAACAATACACGGCTTGCAGTTGACTTATTCGTGAAACATTTGTATTCCACTTTAATAATAAATAGTTTCGTATGTGCTTTGTGCTCTGTGTCACAGACAATTGCTAGGATTAGAAATAAATTGGCTGAAGATGAGAAGAAGAAAAGAAGACGCGACCAGAAGAAGTTAAGTACGAGGAAAACAAGAGAAAAATTGAAGAAAGATTCAGTAGCATTAGAAGAAAAGCGGAAGAAGGATAGAGTACTACCATAGGAAAAATTACTAGGAGAAATAAAAACAATAAGTGATTTATCTGATAGACAACAGAGACCACTACGAAACAAATGGAGAAAGATAGACTGAAGGAATAAAAAGAAACTGTGAGATTCACACAGGTAAAAGGTAATGATATAAGCAACATTGATGGGTTTATAGAATGTGTGTGTATGAGAACTGTAAAGGAATCGAAGTAATTAAGATTGAATACTATTGCAAGAGACATTAAAATCAAAATTCAAAACTGCGATATCCACCCTTTTTGTAGTACTATGCAGGTGCATCAAGTTACATGGGACAAACGCGAATCAAGAACCCTGCATTTCCTAAGACTAAGCTACAATACTTGCCAACCAAGAGCTATATGTCATCACTGTGACTTAGGTTGTATAAGTCTTGACTTACCACTTCACAATTTGCACGTTGAAATACCTGCTCCCATCCCAGCTCAGTGTTCTATTTCCAGCCCTTTACCAAGTCTACCAAGCCCATTAATGAGTCCTAACTGGACTCCAATAGTCCAACAGTTACTCAACTCGATAGACAGGAAAAAGTTGAGCCCAACAGTTACTGAGACTTAAAGCAATGATTTAGTAAAACCAACCTGCTCCAAGATCCTGCATGGCCTTAAAAGTCGAAAACGCCTTAAGTTTGCTGATGTTTACTCTAACAGTTCATGTTCACCACCTACTTCAAGGAACCTACCGGAACTCCGAAAGAAGTACACCAGACGCATTATCAACATTTTTGGTCGTCATCCGAGGATGAAGATATTATGTCCACCAAGAAGACATAGTAGTTTTGGTGGACAAAGGGATTTATTTTATTTTAATTTACTTTTTAATGATACTGCGTTGGCTTGTTTTTTATCGTTTCTTGTGAGGCGATTGGACTAATATTATATAAAAAAGATTCTATTATTATGTTAAGATTGTTGCTAAATTATACTTTTAGTACATTCGGTAGACATCTGTGTCTTTTTGGTGGACCTATAAAAACGTTTTTTTTTAATAACTATTCTAATTGTTAAGTTTGATCTCAGATAATCATTTATAATTGTTACAATTGATCTCTTTTATTAAATAAAGGACGAATTCTATAAAAATAATTAATTTTGTTTTATTTTTTTATCTGAGCCCTGTTTTGACAATGACCCATAAAACGGTATCACAAAAAAACTATTCGTATTTGAACCATTGCAATTTTATTTCTAGTATCTTTATCGTTATCCTAAACGTAACTAGACAAAAGTTGTCATGTTACACGCAAAAAATGTTTTTTTGTTGACCAGTGTTAGCTGTACAAGAAGGTACACGTTCTTAATATACCATTATCATAATTTCATAAGAGCAGACACGCCACTTGTGCTACATTTGTCAGGAAGTCCAGCACTTCATTGTCAAACTATTTGGCTACAGTTCTTGATATACTGCATCTGTCATAACACAACTAGTGTTTCGTGTATAAAGTTTCGCTACAAACGCTCACAAGTTTTTATAAAACATCAGACGACTTAAATGTTTGATCTTGTGACGAGGTACTATTTCATTACTAAATGTATTTGTCACATAATATTTTGGTAGTGTTATAAAATTGAATGTTTTTTAGTTATTTTAATCTGACCTTCGTAACCTTTTAACAACGGTTCAACGGTTCGGACTAGATGGATCACAAATACTTTTATTTTTTTATTTTTTCGGTAAAACCCGCATTACAATTGATGAAACATTTATTTATTTTCTAATTTGTTAATACAGTTTTGTTTTGTGTTTTGTTTTTTACATTTGAATACAAAATATAAAGTATTTGTTAATGACATAACACAAATTTCGTCACTTAAATTTCGGTATAATCATACGAAATGTTTATAAATAATGCATTTAAGTATAATATTAATGATGACTACTAAGCTCAAAACGTTATACTTCCAAATGACGTACAACACTGCGATGATATTTCAATGACCTTTGATTTATTCATGTAATTTGTTTGACTATCATCGGTCAAATGAATTTAATGTTTGTCACAATTAATTTTTCAAATGCAATTTGTACAAATGTACAATAGTACCAACTGTGTAAGATAAACAGGCTATATTAATCAATTCAGTACGTAATCAAGTCATGATAGTAAACTAGAAAAATGTTTTCTAATTTTAATTAAAGCTAGTTTAAATTATTCATCTTTGCTAAAGTTTGATCTTTCAAATGACTAAGTTGCTTTTTTATTTCATAGATATGTGTTTGCTTTTTTATTCACCAGATGAATTGCTGATATCTTGATTGTAAGTTACATCAAAAAAGCATTTTAATGTCTAACATGGACGAACATTGATTTATGTTCTGTTTATCTTATTCCATCAATGTCGATTGGATCGTGATTAACCTGTCTCTGCCCCCTCAATCAAAAATGTTACTAACGGTGAGTTGATGATATAGCGACGAAAGTCCGGGGATGCCAGAAGGCCGTCTATCCAGGACCTGGAGGACCTCATCAACAAACCCTCGGTGCCTCTGAAGCCTCTCGGAAATGAGGGTCCACCGGTTATCGTCGATGTGCAAGAGAGCTACTCGGCTGTTGAAGGTAAAGTAACAGCCTTTGTTATATCCAGATCTCTGGTCTAATCTTACGATTGTTATACATAAGGAAGTGAGGTAGTTTATTTCGAAAGCCTTTTCAAAACTATTCCTTGACAACATAAATCATATAATATGCTGCAATAGTTCGGGCTTTTAAAGTCGGCCATTTTGACTCTTGTGTATAAAAGTGGTCTACTTACGGGTAGTTATTTTTGATAAGCCTAAGCTTTTGGGCCCAGGACGTCTAAATATTTGGCTGTAGTTTCATGGATATGGTGTATTAATTATTTCGAAATAACATGAAAATAACTTAGTACATTAAAATTTAAGGTCAGAATGCTGAAATGTTTTGTTTTTACTATAAATTACTAAAAAAGAAAAAAGCGAAAGTCAATCAAAGATGCCAAAACTAGGAAAATGATTGCGAAACATCATCATTCTCAATCCCTTTCGGTTGATAGACAGGCAACTAATAGTAATACTTATAGCAAGCAACATACACTGACTCATTTTATTGGCAACATCACCGGTACATAGATAAGGAACAGCCAGACATGTTCTATGTCAATTCTACGTTAGTAGCGAATGATTAATTGAAGAAAGAGTAAACATCGATTAGTAATGGCGACTTGATTTTACTAGACCCTTTTAATAACTCTTTGAAAATATAAAATTCTCTTGAAGAGGAATGTTATGGATCTCTGGCTAGGATTGTAACAGATTTTCGAAATTCTTCCAAAACTTGCTCCGATTTAAGGGGGGTTTCATGTCTATACGTACTATATATCTAAGTATCCATAACTAAAATCACACAAAGAGAGGAAACGGAAACTATCAGATAATTCGAAATAACTTTTGAACCAAGGGTTCGAACCCCCTCCCAAAATAAACGTTCAGGCTATGATCGGGATATGATCATGTGACTTTGTTCTGTGTCTGGGTTTAAAAGGCAAATTTCAAATATTGTAAAGTTCTGGATCAGGACAAAACAAACCCATACTTATTTATTTCTCAAAATTTGGTGTCAGTCCAAAGTACATGTAAGTACGATTATGCTAAATTACCCTTAAGCACGGGATGATAGCATTATGACAAAATAGTAATACATAATCCCCTCCCTCCAGATCAAACTGGCTACCTTACTGTCCAAGTGGAAGGTAACCCTCCACCAACCTTTAAGTTCTACAAGGGTGTCACCGAGATCATCGAGGGTGGTCGCTTCAAGTACGTCACAGACGGCGAGACTGGCCTCATCACCCTGTGCATGAGAAAAGTCAAGCCCAACGATGAGGGCAAATACAGGGTCGTCGTTAGCAACATCCACGGAGAAGACTCTGCTGAGATGCAGCTTTATGTGTCTGGTAAGCAACATCGCATTATCAACCTTAGTTCCTTTAGAAATACCTCCCAAAGTACCAAAGATCAAAGTCAGTCAATTTACTAGAAAACCTTCTTCCGTCATCAAAGTTTCTACATTCTTTTTCATGTATTAATCTTATCATACAGAGACCATTGCCTATGACTATAATCTTGTTTTGACTGGCCTGGTTTTTACATTCGAGTAATAAAAGCCTATTTGGATCATATTCGGAACTAACAGCTTTTGACTTTCGGAAAATCGATTTAACCCTGGAATAAAAACAAGAAAAAGTACAACTCGAACCACACCACGTACAAAAGTATCTTTTGTTGTGGTATACAAATAAAAAACGACCTTCACCTATATGTTTACTGGATGAAGAGTGTTTTATTTCAAATTAAAATTAAATAACATTGTAGATACCCATCTACAATGTTATTTAATTTTAAAAAATCCTGTTTGGCCAGGAAGTTGTTACTTAAAAATATTTTCATTGAAGATCATTTTCAATCGGATCGGAATGCAAAATATATTGAGATTATGACCAGGCAATATTATTTATGTGGAAATAGCAAACAATGCAAACTTGACTACGAAAATATTTATTTGTAATTGTTTGTTAAATTTTGAATTTTCTATTGTTTCTATATTCCAAATCATCTCATGAGAAAGTATGAGACCAAAGATATATTTCAAGGACTGACTCCCATTCACAGACTCCAGTGGTATGGACTTCAGAGCTATGCTCAAGAGACGGAAGTACGCAAAATGGCAGGAGAAGAAAGAAGACCCGGATTGGGACCTGAAAGAGACAGAAAAGCCAATCCCACCACTAAAGAAAGTGGAGAAGGTAAGAACGATAAAATTTATTCACTCAAACATAATAGATTAGAGTTTATAACAGTCAGCACAAACAAAACATTTTTAAATAAAAACTATACAAAATTTACACAAAACAAAATGAGAATCTCTATAACAATCTCTCTAACAACAAATCTCTATAACAGTCCCACCAATTAAACGAGAAACCACAAATTAGACTTTTTAATGATTGTGGTAATACCGAATACGTAATGATGTTCGAATAGCCGCACATACCTCATCATTGAACACTGTACGTCTTGTGGTTATTCTTATATAAAAAAAAAAGATTTCCAATTCTTTAAAATTATCACTTTGCTTGTCTACGAAATAATATTAAAAAATATTAAAATCTGCCTCTGTCTATCAAAATTTCCTTGACCTAAATGACCTCTGGGAAATTTTGATAGATTTTGATTGCGCCATGTGTACTTATAATAATGGAATAATTTGGTGGGACTGCGTGAGCAATCAAATAAGAGTTTTCTCTGTGTCTCTGATTATGCTATTTATTTAGCTATTATTATAAAAACCTAATTTTAGAATAGTATCAACGACAGCCAAGGCAACTCCATCAAGCAAATGGCTATTTAACATTATTTTAAACATCAAATTAGATCGGTAATGAGTGGGTTTGTGTAGTTAGACGCTTTCCCTATTACGAAGTAGCTAGAAGAATCCCTGTTCATTTCAATAAAATCCAAATAGATTTAACCTAAAGTTAAGGTATTTATCGAAAAGTACTATGTTAACACCATGTTATTCAGCATCGTATGCATCATATATTTGGTCTTTAGGGCTTAGAAACTGGATATTTCGAAGAAGACGGCTTCATTGTGGTCGTCTCCGAGGGAATGGAGATGTGTAGATTCCCCGCAGAGAGACGCAGGAACTCATCAAATTGGTCTTGGGTCAAGGTCCTCAGTATTCTAGAATATTATCATCGTTCATTCCATCTTGCATTCAGTTATTTCTCTTGTATCTTCTTCACTGGTTATATTTTAATTGATTGTTCATTGCTATGGTTATTTATTTATCGATTTCATCATCTAATTTAAAATAATTGAAACACCCAGACTGAGGGTTTGCACGTTTTTTATTTTGATGATTTAAAAGATAAGTCGTCGTAATGGACATTGTAATGCAACATCAAAAATTTGGATAATAAAACTTTTTTCCATCATCCTAACACATCTCATGTCACTTTATCAAAGTCAAAATAACTAACTGTCATACATATATGAAAATAAACACAGTTGCTTCATATTGCGATTATTCTTAAATCAATCTTAATTATTACTTAATTGAAACAAAATTGTAATGGCTTCGTCGAAAGGAGGATTTTTAAGCAAACTTTGGAACTCATTTAAAGTTTTTGGCTTTTCTGTAAGTTTTTCAATACTCTTTCTATTATTGTTCGGCTGCAAATCATTTTTTGGCTCTCATTTCATATAAAGAGGTCTTCCAAATTATTTCCCTTTCAAATTGTTACACAAGCAGGTGTGTTGAAGTAAATATCCATTTCATCTGAATTTTCATATTCATTGACATTCAATTCGTTTTAGCTCTTCACAGTTCAGCTTTCGTAATTTTGCTCCAATCCATCATGCTTTTTCTCAATCGGTATTTCATGCCCTATTTAGTAACATCTATTGTCGATTCTAGGGTATATATGAAATAAGGAGACGCATGTCTCTCCCTGAAATAATACCTGATTGGCCATCTTTGATGGAGGCTGCCAAAATAAAGGTTCGATAAAAAGGACGTCTAAACCGTAAACCGTATAAAATTAAGATATTTCTTTTCTTTTGAAACTGAAAGGCAGAAACATTACAAAATTATTTATACAGAAAAAAAAATTAGATCAAAGATAACAAGAATCATTTGTTCAAATCAAAGTTTCGAAAGGATAGAAATACTCTTTTAAATGAATGAACTTAAACAATGAATGATAAACTAAAACAAAACTAAAATTATCCTCTGGAATTGCAGATCTCAAAATTATAAACTTTATAGAAATACAAGAGTTTTCAAAATAAGGAGCACAAGATAATAAATATGTTCATTATTTGATTAAATAAACGTCTTTAAACTTAAACATCTTTGGGGGCTGTAATTCCTGAGCGATTTAAATAAACAATGCATTTAAAACTAAATTAAGAATAACTCGCACAGGGTTTTTTATCACCACTTCACGTTTCTTTAACTTGAACATGATTTTCAGGGAATGTAAGTGGAATGAATTTGATGGTTATATCACTTTTGGTATTTTGTCCGTTCTCTGTATTTCCAGGTTTTAATTTGACGTCGGATTGTGGGGCTTCTGTCACGTCATTAATATCGAAATTTTGTCTCTTGTCTCCACTTAATTCATATTAATTTCAGCTGATGCATCCGATGTTTTGCAGATGTTGGAATTTGTTTTTTTTGTAATAGCAACATTAATCGTGTGTAATCATAATTGTGATTTTTAATTTTGTAACGTATATGATTACAACATGTAACTACACACTACACAAATGCATTTGACACATTATAAAGTAAAACAAAATGGCTGCACAAAATATTATGTATGCCCAAAATGACTCGTCTATAGTTGTGACTAAGGATGAATGGATATTTTATAGAGATCCCATAATAGAAGACCGTCCCTGGCGGAACTGATTCCCGACTGGCCGGTTCTCCATTCGTTCAAAAAAGACGAGGTTTGCCAACGAAAATATGACCATAGGTTCTCCGAAAGCACAGAGCACTCTATATTGTGGTCACCGATGTAAAATATTTGTCGCACATAATGTTACAATCCAGTGACGCTACTTTTACATGAAACAAAGATTACATTATCTGTTTGTTACGAGATTTGCCATTCAGGTACATTTTTACTCAAACGTCCTTCACAGAACGTTTTTTACATAGAATTAGAAGCTCTCACCTTTAAAAGTAACTGCAGATACTATAAAACTATTGTTTCATGATGGTTTACTGGGAATATGTAGCGACTAGTCATCCACAAATAGTCAATAGCACATCTATGACACTCTCTATTTTCTATTCTTAAATTCCTATGGCAATTCTTCTGTGCACTCCTTCGTCAATGTCTAATTAGCAGCACATCGCACTGAAATGTTAGATACCACGCACATTAAAATTGATTTTTCTGGGCGATACTTCCAAAAATGATGCAGTTTATCAATGATTTAAAGATTTCAAAGCATCATTTTTGTTAGATCTAGTTAAAAGCCCGACGCCACCAGCAATATTAAATGTTGAAACTATGGCACAACTCTTTCTTCGGTTACATGAAAATTCCAATTTCTGTACAAAAGCATGGAGTTCGTGAGTGTGGGTGACGAAAGAATGGCTGAAGAATCTAACGCCTCGGCTGAATATAACGGTTACTAGACAAACTTCAATGTTTTCGACTACTGCATTCACTTTTTTTTAACATGCCGAGTGACGTTGACAATTATGGGGATGAATATGAGGGTGTCTTCATGGTCAGCACCTGAACAGCTTTTTGTATGGAGCACTTTTTTGTGTCAGCACTGTTCAATTTCTTTTAACTATAGGTATATTAATTGGCACTGGACATTGTTTTCAGAAACAAGAATCGTTCTTGAAGCCCCTCGTAGATCAATTCGCGAAAGAAGGCAAGGATAAGAAGGTGACATTCGAAGCCATCTTCAGTAAGACTAACGCGAAGCCGAAATGGTTCTTCCGGAAGGATGTAAGTATTTATCAAACTTTCTTTTATCCGAACCAAATGTTATCATTAATGTAATCTAAAACAATTTCCTATTTGCTTTAAAGGAACTATTCCCAGGCTCTAAATACAAGATGACAAACGAACAAGACTCATACAAACTGATCATCATGAACCCGAAGGTAGATGATACGGGTAAGATTACAATCGAAATAGGCGGAATTACTTGCACCGCCTTCTTGAACGTAGAAGAACCTGACCCGACATACAGCTTCACCAAACCGCTGAAGAAGGTAACAAGTGGATACACGAAACACGAGTGCATCCTAGAATGTACCGTATCAAACAGCCTGGCGATTGTATCTTGGTGGAAGGGAGAAACCAAAGTGGAAGATGGGGATGACTACCAGATTTCCAAAGACCTGTCAGGTGTGTGCAAGCTGGCGATCAAGAGCGCTAAGTTCGAAGACGCTGGCAAATACACTTGTAAGATTGAGAAGCAACCTGACAAGACTGAAACCGAAGTGAAGATTGTGGGTGAGTAATGATGATTGTCTCCAACTCTTTTAAAATATAATAAGTAAAGAAAATATCTTTATTCGTGAAAGCTTTACAAAAGCACGTATGAATCGTCTGTACAAATTTAGTGAATTGTTCAAGGAAATCAACATCCTAACAGTCGCATCTCAATACATTTTTGACTGTCTAATGTATGTATACAAAAACTTGCATACTTTTCCTAAAAAACCTGATACTCATAGCATCAACACTAGAAATAAACACAAGCTTGCTGTCCCTAAACGTAGACTTCATAAGATTGGTAATTCATTTGTTGGTTTAAGTATAACTTTTTTTAATAAATTACCTCAAGTTATTGTTGATTTACCTTTGAACAAATTTAAGCTACTTGTTAAAGGTTGTCTTTTGAAAAAAGGGTACTACAGAGTAGAAGACTATATTAATGACAAAGAAGTGTGGACCACTAACTAGTCTGTTCGCCCTCACATAAAAAAAATTCACTAATTGTATTTCTATTTATACAAACTCAGCAAGAGGTACCTATTTCTTTACGTATTTGTCAACTCGCAAGTTGGCAAAATTCTTATTAAGCACGAATGTGCATTAGGACCTACAGTTTGTTTAATTTAAATATATGTATTTTTAATTTTTCTTATTACTTTGAATCAATGAATTATTTTTTACAATTTACTGCATTATTTTATCTAATTGGCTACTTGACAGTTTTTGAAAAAGTATTGTAAAATGTGTGCCCGTTCATTTTATATCCCAAGCAATTGGATTTATCTAGATAAAATGTAAATACCAGAGAAAAATAAGATTTTGTGTAACACATTTAAAAAGCGCGCGAAAACGCCAAGTCTCGTCACTGTTGAAATTATGACGTCAACGTCCTAGACAACGAACCGATACGCATAGGAACGACTTAATTTAGATAAACGAAAAATGTTTCAATAAATTCTTAATACGATTAGAGACACAATAATTCATTTTAATCGGTAAAATAATCATTGTTTCGCTACATTAAAATAAATAATTTTCGCCGACAGCTGTCATTTCCGAATTGCAATGGTGGTTTCCGTTTCGGTTCTTTTGTTCCACAGATAAAAAAAGTAAAATTTATTTTGCAAAAATAAAATACTTAGTATGCTTTGAATTAAAAAATAAAAAAGTAAAATTATTACTTAACTAATAAGCTAACGTATCTAACACTTTTCATATTTTATAGTTAACACTGTCAAGTAGCCAATTACTACACTGTATGTCTTAGTGCAAAATTAGTTATAAGTTCAGCTATATTTGTAATATGAACGACAGAGTTTCTTGCCGGGATCTTCTCTGTAAGTTATAGGTTCCGAACCGAAGGTAGCGTCATTTGCATTATATAGACGTTTCATAAATATTACTGGTGTAATTTACATGAATAAAAGAATATTGAATTGAATTGAGTATCCTACCGTGTTTATAATTTTGATGATGTCGAGAAAAACCGACATGAAAATCGACTCTTACTCTTTTCAAATTAGCAATTTTTACTATACTAGGTAAACCTTTTAAAAAACCATGCTTTTTGGAAAACACCATCAACTTCACATATTTAAATATTTAAACTGTCGTACTTTTTACTGTCCTTTTTTTAAAGAAATCATTAATTTTTTAATGTGCTATCGAGATAAAAAATAATGGATAGATTTAAATGAAATGATTTTTTTCTTTCAGAATATCCGTACAAATTCACTAAGGTACTCAAATCACAACAGGCAATTGAGAAGGACACTATTACACTGCTGTGCGAGCTTGACGACGCTGGTGGTGATGTGAAATGGTAAGTCAACTGTAAAAATATTAACTTTTCTTCTTTGAAAATACAAGCTCTTGAAATTTTAAAAGCTTTATGTTTAGTGATTTTTTGACATCTAAAAGGTGTTATTAAAATATTTCTTGTATTAGAAAATTAATGTGAAGGGCTTTTATAACATATTTATTATTGCTATATGTAGTTACAACTCATCAAAGTCGTAGGTCAAACAGAGATTCGAAGTGATACCTGACATCAGGGTTCATGAACGCCATACAACTTTCTTAAATAATATATTTCGTAAGCAAAACGGGAGATTACTTAAGACTTTACATCGCGACCAGGTACAAGAATGACGAACCACTGAAGGTGGACAAACGCATCACCATCGTGAAGGAAGGTCGCAAGCGCAAGGTGGTCATCAAGGATGCCAAGGTTACTGATGCTGGCAACTTCAAGTGTGTCAGCAACGCCGACGAGACGAAATGCGAGTTGATCGTCAATTGTGAGTAAACGTACATACCTTTAAAGTCTTCTGTAGCTTCTTCTTCTTAAAAAATTCTCCTTACAATTGTTACAACCTATCCGGTTTGACAATATTTGTTAAAAATAATATTGATAGCACATAACTCCTTTCAAAATCTTATATCCTCTTTTTTAGACTCGAATCGCTTCAACAAGAAGTTGAAGGACACCGAAGCAATTGAGAGGGATAAGGTTGTACTGGAAGTGGAACTTCAGGATCAGACCGCAGATGCTGTCTGGTCGTTCAATGGTCAGCCTATTGTGCCTAATGACAGGTATGTACATGTTGGCGATTACTTTAACCCCCCTAATGTTTAAGCTTTTGTCAAAGATGATAGTGATTGAAGCCATTAGGATAAATGCTAAGTTTTCCCTTACATATTGCGCTCTCTATTCTAAGTAATGTTAGAAATATATATTTTGACTATATCTAATGTATTTGATAATTGTTACATAGGATTGAGATCAAGAACCTGGGTGGTGGTAAACACCAGCTTATCTTTAACAAACTGGAGATGGAAGACGACGGTGAGATCCTCTGCGAATCTGGCAAGCTGAGCTCGTCATGTAAATTGACCGTCAAGAAGGGAGAGTCGAAGCCAGCAATCGAATGTCCTGACGATTTCTATGGACCTGCTGGCCAGCCATTTGTCATAGAGGTGCCTTATAAAGGTAAGTTTTTAGAAGATATAAAACGTTAAGGTGTTGTATCTTGATAACGGCAATCGTTGAAAATGATACCGAAAGTTAAGCTAGTCATGCAGCGGTTAGGTAATGGATGTGGGTCCATTCCAACTGAATTCAGTGACATTTATATAGTATATTGATATCTGGGTATAAAGTCGTGAGATCTATATTCTTCTTAAAAAAACAAACCAAAGGTTTGTAACAATTATTTTGTATTTTAGTTACTGGCACCCGCCAAACACCAATTGAAGCTAAATTATGGAAAGATGGCAAAGCACTGCCTATCAAAGAAGTCGAGGCAGTAGTTGAACAGGAGAAGGTACTCTTCAAGATCAAAAAGCCAACCAGGGAAGGTTCCGGCAAGTACCAAATCAAGCTCTCCAATGCCCAGGGCGAAGACGCTAAAGACGTCACCATTACAATGCAAGGTGTACCAACTCCTCCTCAAGATGTTGAGGTGTCGGAAGTATTCCAAACATCTTGCGTTGTAGCATGGAAAACACCTCAAGACGATGGTGGATCTTCTATCGTGAAATACATCATCGAAAGACAGGTAGATTTTATATCAATAAAATGTTGGTCTAAAGCCAAAATAAGGGCTTTTGGTTCTAACGTAATATTGTTTTAGGACCTGTCACTCAAGGCTGGTTGGGACAACGTAGGTGAAGTACCACTTGGTCAACCATTGAAATACAAAGTTGAAGATCTTATCGCAAAGAAGACGTACAAATTCAGGATTCGTGCAGTCAACAAGATTGGTTCCAGTGAACCTGGTCTTTTCGGCAAGCCAGTGCTTGCTAAAGATCCATGGGGTAAGTTTTCATAAAGATTAACATAATTGTTCGATACATACAAATTCATAACATAGATCAGGTTGCAGAAGCATTATCTTGTATGTTCTCTATACAGACAAATTTGTATTATTATTACATTTTAACTGACTCAAAAGTTTTAACTCATGCATAGATTAAATATTCAGGGACTGCTTTTTAACCTTAATCTTTGATTATTCTTCTTTCAGACGAGCCATCCAAGCCGAAGAATGTGGAGCTCGTGGACTGGGACAAAGACCACGCTGATCTTAAATGGCAGAAGCCAGACAGCGATGGTGGTGCACCAATCACTGGATACGTCATTGAGTACAAGGTAAAAATCATGACATAGGCTATTCAAAAGTAATATCCTTGACGGCAACAATGTCTTCATGATCCCAGCTATGAATTACCGGTCACTTTTGCCTCCTTTTTTACCTTGGTCCCTCAGCTTACTCAATTCATCTTAATCCTACTATTTGACTAATTAAGTATCAATTTGCAGGAGAAGTTCGGCAAAGACTGGGTAAAGGGCAAGGAAGTACCCGGAGACTGCTTTGCTGCTACTCAGGATGGGTTGAAGGAAGGAGGCACCTACGAGTTCAGGATCCGTGCTATCAACAAGGCTGGACCCGGTGAACCTAGTGACAGCACGAAGCCGATTGTTGCTAAGTGCAGATTTGGTGAGTAAAAAATTGTAGTCTTTGATATTATTTTTAAAAACAGACAAATCAACATTTTTTGTATGGGAATGAGTCTAAAAATGTAATGTCTGCTTTTACAAGCCCTCAAATTAGAGCAAACCGTTAGACCTAACACAGATATATTACAATGTACGAATATATTAACCTTAAAACGCATGCTCAAAAGTAGTAAAACGATTATGAATAAATTTATTATAAACGATATTTTCTCCACAGTCAAACCATACATAATTGGAGATGGTCTTCAGAGTATTATCATTAAGAAGGGACAAGTGATCACCTTCGACATCAAGTACGGTGGTGAACCCGAACCTGAGGTGAAATGGTTCAAGGGTGAAGAGGTAATTATAACCAAGGTTTTTATATTTTATTAGAACCACAAGGTCGTGTCATATAAGGTGATGGCGTCAGATGTTGGAGAAAAAGCCGCAGAAAAGGAAGTTATTTTAACGTTAATTGGCTAACATTAAAGTAGCATTTTCTTTAAATTGAAAAGTATTGAAGGCTTTGGACAAAGTCTCAAGATAATCATACGTTAGATATTTTGATGAAAATGTTATGAGCCGCACAACCCTAAGAATTTAACATTAGTTTAGGCTCCTTTATGGCATTATTGTAGAACCTTTGATCAATAATTTTGTAAATCAATTGGCTACTTTCCACTAAGAACAAATCGGAAGGATAATAGTTTCTAATGATAAATTTAGATAAGGAAATACGAATTTCAAGAACATAAATATCAAAGATTATTAATATTTTTAGAAAAGAAAATCCAATAACATAGGCATTAAGTCACGTGACTGCAAACGCCGAGCAGAAAGTCACAACGTCACAACAGCCGATATGTCATATTTTAGGGGTGTCCACTCTGTACCACAGATTAATAATGAACGTACTATGGATGTTTTCGATTTGAAAAATCGGAACGCGAAGTCGATGATTTTTGAAACATCGATATTTTTGAGTATTGATTATTATACTTCCATCGTGACGCTCAGTTCGCAACGGGCCGTGCAGCAGAAATCGTAATATTTTAATATCGTCCACCACCACCACCATACTTAAACTGCACTAAGTGATGAAATAATTAATATTGATAAGGATTAATAGCATGAAAAGAAATGCGGTTTAATGTGGTCCAAAAAAATCCAAGATTTTTTAATAACAAAATGTTTGTTGTGCCTCACTCGACTTATGTAGATAGGTATAGTGTGTCGCGAACTTTTTTGTAGATAGTTATAAGATCTACAATTAATTTGAACATTTTATGATTCTATCTTTTAAAGTTAGGCAGCGTACGCCAAATAAGTAACCTTTCTGGTTGACTTTAAACCGTGTGTCCGAAAAACCCAAATATTTTATGGAACCCTATTTCTTTTCAAAATGAGTTTCGGATATTATCGATTAGTTGTGGGTACTATTTAGGTTATTGACTAGCATATACTCATAAAAAGATTAAGTATTATTGAATGATCAGATATTAATAATAACGTTTAGCGTATGTAACGGCAAATTTGTCGCATGAGATGACTAAAAATACATATTGTTGATTGTTTCGTATGATATTATATTTAACGCATAATTCTTTATTTTACGCTACCGTACAGTACTCGTAATTTCAAGTTTTCAGCCAATCCACAGGACGCTCTGAATATTAACGATTTTGACATATGTAAGATTGCGATAAAATTTATTTGTGTGGGCGCACTGAAACCTGCTTTGGGTATTTAAAGGTGTCAATACCGCTTATTTAAACTAAATTGAGATTGAAGTCATATCTTGAGTATTGTTAAAATTGATATCAGCTCTGTGGTTGTCATGACTCAAGGTTTTTTTTTGTAATTTTAATACTTACATCAAAAAAGAATTGTCAAATAAAATTAAGAATATCGAGAAAAAACATCATAAGGCATCCATCGAACAAACTCGATATGACAATCTATGATCAATGACAGCTCTAATCTTGCTAGGGTACATTGACGTCATTTTAGGCGCCATGACAGCTTAGAGCGTTTTCGTGGGAAATTTAAAGAGATTTTTTAAAATGAAAAATACATATAGTTAATATATATTTTTTTGTGAAATATACTTTTCATGCGATGAAATGAGTATCAAGGTTTACAATTAACAAGATTTTAAAATTTTGTCAAGTAGCCAATTGCTATCAGGAAGGGACTTCCACAGGGTGGTATTTTGGTACCACTGTTATATTACTTAAATAAAGTGATGTTACGTTAATTCATAAATAAATCTCATGATTATGTTCATACATAGAATGAAACAATATGGTATTAACAATGATTTTACTTTTTTCCAAAAAAGAAACGTGGAAAGCCGTACACGGAGAAGGTCAGAGTGAAACTGAATGTTGTCTAGTTCTATTATATGTCCTAAACTCTACTTATACCTACATTCTACTCTACATATATGTGGCTAACATGACTATACACTTTACAGAATATGAACAAGTCAAAATGTATTTTGAATACTTGCTTCATTTTTCAAAACCAATGTGATATTTGCATAGTAACCACATAATGACTTTTCAAGATAAATGAAGCTTAGCTGAGAAACACATTTTGATACAATACCTACTTTAAAATAAAAATCGCAATGAATGCGTTAAAGATAATTACATTGAACAAAGCACAAGCTACAATTGTTCAAGTTCTGCTTTCAATGTTCTAACACCATTTAAATATTGTCTTCAAGTTTTTAAAATAATATAGATTGCACCATATTGCACTATGCAAAAATAAACGAACTATAATTATGAACATTTATGTCTGAATGTGTCATATAGATGCATTGACCAGTTTTGTACTTTGAAAACTGTCATATGGATTGATTAAAAAATTCACATAAATAATAAACATTCGATTGTAATAACACTATTGACTTGGCAGTAAGACACTGTGTCTAAGACTGCCAATGCACACACCCTAACAAACTGATTATAACATAACAATCACTAAACACTAAAACAGTGTCCTTACATTTTGGGATTGAATCTGATCTTGCAACCAAAACATTAAACATCACATCACCCACATTCTCATAAATGCACTTATTATAATGTCATAGTCATTTTTAGTATGATTTAAGTACATCTCTAAAATGATTGTGTTTATCTAGGTATTTATTATGAAACTAAAGGTTTTACATACATTATATATATATATGATTCCGTACATTGTATTAGAATAAAATCTCACACTTATCTAAAATTGTTGGGATATCAATATCCTATAGACCTTTTATTAGAAAATTAACTAAAAAGGCATTTTGACAACACAATGGAAGGTCAAAATATTTTTATTTTTTTTTCTTATTTAATTAATTCCTTTTTACTCGCCTGGAACACAGTAAAATCTAGTTCAGGCTATGGTGCTTGTCTATGGTGTGGATAAATACTACTTCATTCGTAATATTCATTCATAGCTAGTAAAAAATATCATTTACATTACTATTTTACCCAAGTAATCCACTCATTATTTAAAATACCTAACATGGATGCAATCAAAATATATTCTCAAATATACAAGCGAATTATAATTGAATTCGCCCACTAAATGGCATTAATAAACATCGAATTAAGGGCATTTCACTTTTGGTTGGGTCTGGGCTTCAGAGGAGGGTATAGTCTCAGTATCCCCTGACTAGATGGTCATGATTGCACTCGGTTATTTATTAAAGAATGAGTAAAAACTACGAAAATATCATGACAAGTAGGGGGCGTTCATAAGTTATTTGAGGCGTTTTAGAGGGTAGAGGGTTCGAACTGAATCTTACCCGATCTTATATGAGAAGTATTCTCTAAATTTTTCGATCTCTTGATCAGAAACTGAAGTAATTTAATTTTTTTTATTACTGAAGAACTAAGTAGGTACGAATTAAACGAAAACAAAATTCGCAACTTTATTATTCGAGACAACATTTTGAAGTGTCGAATCTTTGTCTTAATGAGTTCAAAATAAAAATTAAGTTTTTTTTTTTAATTTGATAAAACGACAGCCATGAAATTCATTTCTAATTACATTTTAAATAATCTTACGTCAGATTAAGGGAAAGGGGTTGAAATCTCACAACAGCCCATCATGATGCCACATCAGGTGGGGTTGAGAAATCACTAAAATCACCTCACATAATCTATGGCCCCCTAATAACATCCTTGTTATTACAAGGGCATATTTGGGAATGATGCTGATTTTTTTAATATACCACAATGACGAATGACCTCCTCAGCCCTATGACCCGCCTATTCACAAACTACATTCTCACTTCAAAGATCAGATCCAATCCCGCCCTATTTGTGGCTCACCCATAAAGTCTCCTCCACAGGAGATCCGTGATGATGGAGACCGCATCACCATAGACAAATATGAGAGGAACACTGTGTTGACTGTGAGGAAGACCACCAGGCCAGACAGTGGGAAGTACAAGCTGGTGCTGACTAACTCCTCGGGCACCTGCGAGAGTATTGGCGATGTGGTAGTGTTGGGTGAGTTTTTTGGATGATCATTAGTGGTACCTACTATCAACGATTTTGTTCAATTGGAAAATACACACAAATTATTGTCCATCATGACGTACCTACTTAGATGTTGACATGATGTACCTACTTGTTATACTGGTTCCATTCTACAAAATCTATAATGAAAGGCACAGTGATACTCGGCAATCTTTTTTTTTTTACGGTCTCTAGCCCGCGTTCATCGTCAATTCAGTAACTTTGTACCTAAGTTTCATTTACGCCCCCAGTAGGTAACTATAGGTACACCTTTATCGATGGAAGTTAAGAAAAAAATATTTTACAAATAGCCTGCTTGATGAAAACAGGGCCCTGTTATCACAGACCACTATTACCTAGTCATATGTTTAACTTTATTTAAACTTACTAAATTATTTTTTTCCCAATTCATAGACAAACCCAACCGTCCCAATGGCCCCATCGAGGTGGTGGACATACGTGCCGAGAAGGCCACTGTCAAATGGAAGAAGCCGGACGATTGGCAAGGATCCGACATCACCGGCTACACTCTGGAAAAGATGGACATGGTGAGATTTTACTGTTATACCTACCTAGCATGTTCCCGTCTCTTGTGGATTTGTCGTGAATCTGGAAACAGCGCCATCTGACGCACTTATTTGATAGTGCTTGCTCTCATTAAAATAGTTACAATAAAATCGATAGATGTCGCTATAAAAACTAAGATGTAAATTCATTGGTACATTTGTAGATGGCGCTAAACTGCTACAATTCGTATTTCAGTTAGTGCACTATTAAGTTAGTAGATGGCGCTTTTTACCAAAAGACATCTAAAGCAAACTAGAAATGCATTTCCAAAAATGGGAATAATTATTTATTTCTTTGAGCATTTAATAGAGGGACTAATTGTTTGATTGGACTATTTTAACATTTTGAAACAAAAGTATTCCTTAATGCTTTCAGGACACTGGAAACTGGGTGCCATGCGGTGAAACCGGAGCGGACCCAACTGAGTTCACGGTCAAGGGTCTCACACCGAACCACAAGTACAAGTTCAGGGTGCGCGCTGTAAATAAGGAGGGCGAGTCTGAACCGCTAGAGACTGACTCCTTCATTGTTGCCAAGAACCCATACGGTAATAGTTGTAAACTTCTTTAAACATTTTACGAAGACCTTTTTTTCAATGGGCGTTTTGTTCCCGAGAGATTAATGTCGTTAGATTTTTAGAAGGCAATGACACCAAAACACTATTTTATAGAGGTTTTTTTATTTTTTCTGAAATTAAGAAGCAATGATAAATATAAGAATATAAAATAAAACTGGTTAAAATAGAACTAACTGAAAAGTTAAACTTGTACACTCTTATTAGGTAAATAAATACCTATTTGAAAAAATAGTGACTCACAAGGATAGCTTATTTCGTGTGGAGCTTATTTGTGGTCGCTAAGCGGAACGCATCTAGTAAAAAAAGTTTATTTGACAATGCTGAATGACAGATATCAAAATTTTCACGCGCCAACTTCATTTTGTTTTGACAAACCTTTGTTTACAAACAAAGTTGAAATTTCCTTCCCCAATGTTCATGATTATGAAAATGGGTAATCTTTCCTATCAGACCCACCGAAGGCACCAGGCAAGCCCACCATTATCGATTACGACAATATGTCGGTTACTCTTCAATGGGAGCCGCCAACAGACGATGGTGGAAGACCAGTGCTTGGCTACGTTGTGGAGATGAAGGATAAGTTTGCTGCTGACTGGATTGAGGTGTGTACATGAATAATTTCAGATATTATAAAGAAGAGATGAAGTGGATGTGGTTTAGTTACTACATATTGACCTTTCCCACTTATGCAAAGTGCAGCTATAATTTGAATTCCACGGTATTTGCCTTTTTTCGAAATACCTACATACAAAATAAAAAAAACAAACTTTAACACGATAAATTTACGAATAGTTTAATTACTTTTTTGGCAAATGTTCAAAGTAAAGTGCTATACTTTAATTTTATTACTACAGTCTTTTTCTAACAAGATAATTTTTATTGGAAGAATTGAAAAAACTTATTAGAATGGCTTCTATCTACCTACTTATCAGTATTTTTTTTTCCTAACTGACTACTAACGATAGCCGCAGATGGCCTTTTCATCTTCACCGGGCTTGCGGGGGAGCGGAGGGCTCACACCCCTAAAATCTACTTATTAGTGTTTAAATTCCAACTGTATGGTTGATGGCTGATTAAATTAAAATTGGTTTGTGACAAAATAAACCTATTATTTGCACAAATCAAATAATATTTTATCATCAAATCATGGTCACAGTCTAAATGACAAACTTAACTAACTTTTTTTTTTGTGAAATAAATAAATTGTACTTTACTTATTTAAACTTTTAGGTAACCAAAACAAATGATACCAAGACAGAGTACAAGGTTGAAGGCCTGAAAGAAAAGATGGTCTACCAGTTCCGTGTCAAGGCCTACAATAAGGCTGGAGTTGGTGAGGCATCACAACCCACCGACAACCATCTCTGCAAGCATAAGAACTGTAAGTATATACTCAAGATGTATAATACAACAAAATAACTTAATATTTGCTTCTACTGCTTATAATAATTTCAAAATGCACTTAGATGTTTTTCTTAATAACAAAAATCTGATCTAGAGATGAAATAGGTACTGAATGGCAATTATGGTACTGTCTTAAACAAATTAATCGAAACTCTCGAAACTTGGATTAAAATATGGACTACTTTTTGTTCCGAATATTAGGGGAGAAAGGGGTAAAACCGATCATGAAAGGATGTAGTCCACGCTAACGAAGTTGCGGGCACAGCTTGATAAATATATATTAAACTGTTTAACTGTTATTTATATGTATATGATAAATATAAATGAAACTGTTTTTAGTTGTACTAAAATCTTTACTCATAACCATGTTATTCCAACAGTGAAGCCGCGCATCGAGCGCAGCACATTCAAGTCGGTGATTATCAAGGCAGGCCGCACACACAAGTGGTCTGTGGATGTCATCGGTGAACCTCCACCGGAGATGTCATGGTAAGAATCAATATATAAATTATATACCTATTGAATAGAAATAGTCAATGTAAATAGCTATTTCAATATGAAGGTACAAATTCTTCTATATACTTTGTACAACATGTAAGCTTCAACATGTTCTTTCTCAATCAATAACAGATTATAACCATATTGTTTTCCTCTTATACAACTGACTAGTAGGTATAGTAAAAGCACTTTTACAGACAATGGTGAGAATTTTGGTCTTGAAAGCGTATTCATCTTATGGTAACCTTGCATTTCAATTGTAGTAACATAGGCAAGCTGATAAACTTGATGCCTCTTATAATTTTGATATTTGATAAGAATTAAATTAACTCATAATTACACCCGTCTGACACAATAGAAAATCAATTGTTAGTGGCTTTTGGGCTTTACAAGGTTACACTGAGATGTTCTGTTTAGATTGTAATCAGAATATGAATTAGAAACAGTTAAACTAATATTGATACATGAACACATTAATTTCTCACATTGTTTATTTCACTAATACAAGTACAATTTATATAGAAATAAAAATGTTGATAGAGAAGTCAAAGCACTGCTGTCTTGTTCACATTATTGATTTTTCGTCCTGTTTAAATACACTTACTTTTCGACAACAGTTGTTTATCATACTTGTTAGAATGTAGATACGAGTATTTACAATTATTGTGTTGGCAATTAAATGGTGGTACTAAAGTTTCAGATTTCACATTGTCCTTATAAATCTAATGAGAGGAAATAAACATAGCATACAACATGGCTGACCTTGATGTCGTGATATTTCGCCGTCATTTGCGGTAGATGTCGCTAGTAAGTTTAGCGAACGAATAATTTCTAAATCGCGGTGACAAGATTTTTCTGCGTTGAATGACCCTCCGAGGGCTCGGTGGTGAACTCATACTTACCTGGCGTAGGGGACACCGTGATCAAGAAGGCGGTTCCCCCAGGGCGAGACCCCTCCATTGCACTGCGGTGGGGTTGACCCTTGCGATTATCCCTAATGTGGATAACTCGGACGCGTAATTTTTGGTAGTGGGGACTGCGTACGCGCTGTCCCCCCATAAACCCTTAGTAACTTTTATTGGAACTAAATCACACCTTTAGTCGAATGATTCTACATAGCACCTCTAATTCTTGCAAATATTGCACAGGTTTAAGAAAATAAATATTGGAAATAATACTCAATGTATATCAAGCTATTTTTCATAGACATTGTTTTCAAATTAAATGGTGCACTATTGTTCAATGTGCAATGCTAATTAAATACCACTGGTGCTCATTATACCTATTTTTTCTTGGTTATGCATTGTAACATGGTTCAAGAATAAAAGCCATGCAGATATTGTATACATTTTTAATAATGCTATGTCTCTATGAAAGTGGTCAAAGTTTTTGCTCGTAAACCTTCAATATCCCTCTATCTTAAAGTATTTTTTTGGATTTAAATTATATGTACTAGCATCCAAAAAGTATTCGTGTATTTTGTGACTTAAACTCGCTAGATGGCGTTACCCATTTCTGAGCGGCGTGTCCGTACATCGCGGTGACGAGATTTTCCTGCGCTGAATGACCCTCCGAGCGCTCGGTGGTGAACTCATACTTACCTGGCGTAGGGGACACCGTGATCAAGAAGGCGGTTCCCTCAGGGCGAGACCCCTCCATTGCACTGCGGCGGGGTTGACCCTTGCGATTATCCCTAATGTGGATAACTCGGGCGCGTAATTTTTGGTAGTGGGGACTGCGTACGCGCTGTCCCCCCCATATTCCCTTAGAAAGTTCTTCTAGAGCTAAAGCCTTAGAGATCTCTTTAGAACTAATGCATGAAATCACCTCTTTAAAAGGCAGATACTGAAGTATTCGTTTACTATTAAGATTAAAAAAGTATTTGAAAATAATAAGTACCTTAATGTATTGCAATATATTTTTCATAGACTTTTGTCTTGCAGTTTAATGGTTTGCAATATATTAAAGCGCTGTTATGCTATTTAATAATTATAATTAATTTTCTTCAGTATTTAATGCTAATCAACATGGTTTAAGAAAAACGCTCGGGGACATACTAAATAAATAATTTTGTTGCAATTTACCTCAGCATGAGTACCATGTCTCTATGAAGTTAGTCAATATTTTTTTGCTTCTTAATTCTCCAATACTTCTTTGACCATTAAATTCTCCTAATTGGCTACTTGACAATGTTAACAATAAAATATGAAAAGTGTTAAGTACGTTAGCTTATTAGTTAAGTAATAATTTAACATTTTTATTTTTTAATTAAATGCATAGTTAGTATTTTATTTTTGCAAAATAAATTTTCCTTTTTTTATCTGTGGAACAAAAGAACCGAAACGGAAACCACCATTGCAATTCGGAAATGACAGCTGTCGGCGAAAATTATTTATTTTAATGTGGCGAAACAATTATTATTTTACCGATTAAATTGAATTATTGTGTCTCTAATCGTATTAAGAATTTATTGAAACAATTTCCGTTTATCTAAATTAAGTCGTTCCTATGCGTATCGGTTCGTTGTCTAGGACGCTGACGTCATACTTGCAACAGTGACGAGACTTGGCGTTTTCGCGCGCTTTTTAAACGTGTTACACAAAATCTTATTTTTCTCTGGTTATTTACATTTTTTCCAGATAAATCGAATTGCTTGGGATATAAAATGAACGGGCGCACATTTTATATTACTTTTTCAAAAACTGTCAAGTAGCCAATTGTATTCCCTTTTGTCTGGTTTCTTTGCATTGAAATTTAACTAAACATTCAAAATGTCTAAATGTATTTTGTCATGTAAAGTTGCTAGATGGCGCGTAATTTTTGGTAGTGGGGACTGTGTACACGCTGTCCCCCATAAAACCTTCATTGGTTCTTCCAAAGTCAAATTATGAACCCTTGGAGAACAATGCATCAAACCACCTGTAATTCTTGCAAATATTGCGATATCTGTCCGCTAATTTTAGAAATTAAATTCTTGGAATAAGTCTCAATGTAGCTTTTTTTCATTGTCATTTATTATCATTCAATTGAATGGTTTACTGTAGATGAATATGCTGTGTTCATTTAATATTTGTTATATTTTTTTGGGTGTTTAATGTTAATCCTCACGGTCAAAGAATGAGCGATATGGAGATACTATATAAATTCATAATATTGTCATGTTTCTACATATAAATAGTTTGATGTTTTTCTCCTTAAATTTTCAATAGTCTTTTAACTTTGGAATTAATTTAAAGAAATTAATTCCGTCTGGTTTCTTGTCATTAAAATTTAACTAAACAACTTAAATTTCCAAAGGTATTTTGTCGTTTAAACTCGTTAGATGGCGCTATGCATTCCTGAGCGGCGTGTTTGTACATCGCGGTGACGAGAATTTCCTGCGCTAAATGACGCTCCGAGGGCTCGGTGGTGAACTCATACTTACCTGGCGTAGGGGACACCGTGATCAAGAAGGCGGTTCCCCCAGGGCGAGACCCCTCCATTGCACTGCGGCGGGGTTGACCCTTGCGATTATCCCTAATGTGGATAACTCGGACGCGTAATTTTTGGTAGTGGGGACTGCGTACGCGCTGTCCCCCCATAAACCCTTAGTAACTTTTATTGGAACTAAATCACACCTTTAGTCGAATGATTCTACATAGCACCTCTAATTCTTGCAAATATTGCACAGGTTTAAGAAAATAAATATTGGAAATAATACTCAATGTATATCAAGCTATTTTTCATAGACATTGTTTTCAAATTAAATGGTGCACTATTGTTCAATGTGCAATGCTAATTAAATACCACTGGTGCTCATTATACCTATTTTTTCTTGGTTATGCATTGTAACATGGTTCAAGAATAAAAGCCATGCAGATATTGTATACATTTTTAATAATGCTATGTCTCTATGAAAGTGGTCAAAGTTTTTGCTCGTAAACCTTCAATATCCCTCTATCTTAAAGTATTTTTTTGGATTTAAATTATATGTACTAGCATCCAAAAAGTATTCGTGTATTTTGTGGCTTAAACTCGCTAGATGGCGTTACCCATTACTGAGCAGCGTGTCCGTACATCGCGGTGACGAGATTTTCCTGCGCTGAATGACCCTCCGAGGGCTCGGTTGTGAACTCATACTTACCTGGCGTAGGGGACACCGTGATCAAGAAGGCGGTTCCCCCAGGGCGAGACCCCTCCATTGCACTGCGGCGGGGTTGACCCTTGCGATTATCCCTAATGTGGATAACTCGGGCGCGTAATTTTTGGTAGTGGGGACTGCGTACGCGCTGTCCCCCCATATTCCCTTAGAAAGTTCTTCTAGAGCTAAAGCCTTAGAGATCTCTTTAGAACTAATGCATGAAATCACCTCTTTAAAAGGCAGATACTGAAGTATTTGCTTACTATTAAGATTAAAAAAGTATTTGAAAATAATAAGTACCTTAATGTATTGCAAGATATTTTTCTTGAGTATTTAATGCTAATCAACATGGTTTAAGAAAAATGCTCGGGGACATACTAAATAAATAATTTTGTTGCAATTTACCTCAGCATGAGTACAATGTCTCTATGAAGTTAGTCAATATTTTTTTGACCATTAAGTTCTCCTAATTGTATTCCCTTTTGTCTGGTTTCTGTGCATCGAAATTTAACTAAGAATTCAAAATGTCTAAATGTATTTTGTCATGTAAAGTTGCTAGATGGCGCGTAATTTTTGGTAGTGGGGACTGTGTACACGCTGTCCCCCCATAAAACCTTCATTGGTTCTTCCAAAGTTAAATTATGAACCCTTGGAGAACAATGCATTCAAACCACCTGTAATTCTTGCAGATATTGCGATATCTGTCCGCTAATTTTAGAAATTAAATTCTTGGAATAAGTCTCAATGTAGCTTTTTTTCATAGTGATTTATTATCATTCAATTGAATGGTTTACTGTAGATGAATATGCTGTGTTCATTTAATATTTGTTATATTTTTTTGGGTGTTTAATGTTCATCCTCACGGTCAAAGAATGAGCGACATGGAGATACTATATAAATTTATAATATTGTCATGTTTCTACATATAAATAGTTTGATGTTTTTCTCCTTAAATTTTCAATAGTCTTTTAACTTTGGAATTAATTTAAAGAAATTAATTCCGTCTGGTTTCTTGTCATTAAAATTTAACTAAACAACTTAAATTTCCAAAGGTATTTTGTCGTTTAAACTCGTTAGATGGCGCTATACATTCCTGAGCGGCGTGTTCGTACATCGCGGTGACGAGAATTTCCTGCGCTAAATGACGCTCCGAGGGCTCGGTTGAGAACTCATACTTACCTGGCGTAGGGGACACCGTGATCAAGAAGGCGGTTCCCCCAGGGCGAGACCCCTCCATTGCACTGCGGCGGGGTTGACCCTTGCGATTATCCCTAATGTGGATAACTCGGGCGCGTAATTTTTGGTAGTGGGGACTGCGTACGCGCTGTCCCCCCATAAATCTTTAGTTAGTTCTACTTGAACTAAATCATACCCTCAGTCGAACGATTCTTCATACCACCTCTAACTCTTGGAGAACTTGTCTGCTAGTTTAAGAAACTAAACATTGGAAATAATACTTAATGTATAGCAAGCTGTTTTTTATAGACGCTGTAATTAAAATTTTATGGTTCACTATTGGTCAATGTGCAGTGCTAATTCAATACGAGTATTCGGTATATTTTTCTTTGGTAGTATAATGTTGTAACATGATGAAAGAATAAAAGCCATGCAGATATTGTATACACTTATAATAATGCTATGTCTCTATGAAAGTGGTCAAAGTTTTTGCTCTTTAAACCCTCAATATTCCTCTATCTTGAAGTATTTTTTTATTTAAATTATACTTTGCATCCAAAATTATTTCGTGTATTTTGTCGTGTAAACTCGCTAGATGGCGCTACCCATTCCTGAGCGGCGTGTTCGTGCATCGCGGTGACGAGATTTTCCTGCGTTGAATGACCCTCCGAGGGCTCGGTGGTAAACTCATACTTACCTGGCGTAGGGGACACCGTGATCAAGAAGGCGGTTCCCCCAGGGCGAGACCCCTCCATTGCACTGCGGCGGGGTTGACCCTTGCGATTATCCCTAATGTGGATAACTCGGGCGCGTTATTTTTGGTAGTGGGGACTGCGTACGCGCTGTCCCCCCCATCTTCCCTTAGAAAGTTCTTCTAGAGCTAAGTCAAAGACCTCAGTAGAGCAATGCAATAAGTGTTGCCAACAACAGCATCGAGCAAAACTGTAGATATGCTTGAAAAAAACTGAAAAACTGCAGGTTTATATCAAATTTAAAAACACTATCTGCATGGTTATATTATGTTTTAATGACGGTAATATTAAATTTTTTATACAGTAATTTTAATTATAGGTATATAATTAATTATATGGAGGGAATTAAAAACAAGAAAAATCATAGAAATCAAAGTTTTAATCGAATTAATTTCAAAGTCAAGTGTCGTTGCAACTTTTCCAATGGCTACGTATTAAAAAGTCTCACTAGGTACTCATAGTTGGTTTTACTGAAGCATTATTAAAAAAGTTGTCGGTAGAATCTTAATCTTACATTTAAAAATTCCAGGCCTAAACTAAAAACAAAGCTAATTTTAAAAACAACTGTAAGATTGCCAGCACTGAATGCAAACCACCTGTTCAATAACCATATAGTGAAAATGTTGTTTGCTAACTATTAGACAAAATAGGTATTTGAATGATTAAGTATAAGTACCTTAAGGTAATGAAAATCGCTTTTCCCCCATTAACCCTTTAAAGGTTCTTCTAAAGCTACATCATTAATTTTTGTAAATCAATACATTAAACCACCTTTAAAACTTGCAGATATTGCAAAATCTGTTAAGTAATTAAATATTTGAAAGAATACTCAATGTAAAGAAAGCTGTATTTCATAGACATTAGTTGTCTTGCAATTTAATGGTTACTATTGATCAATAGGCTGTGTTAATTAAATATTCATTATACTTTTTCTTAGATGTGTAATGTGTATCGACATGGTTCAAGATTTATTTTCAACAATGCTGTCTCTATAAAAGTGATAGTTTTGGCTTCTTAATCATCCAATATTCCCTAAACTTTTTAGGCTTCCTTAAAATAGTTAATTCTAAAAACCAGATCTTTACATTAAAATGTAACAAAGCATCTAAAATGTTCGAAGGTTATATTAAAATTATACTTAGCATCCAACGTGTCCTAATGTATTTTGTCATGCAAAGTCGCTAGATGGCGCTATACATTCCTGAGCGGCGTGTCCGTACATCGCGGTGACGAGATTTTCCTGCGCTACATGACCCTCCGAGGGCTCGGTGGTGAATTCATACTTACCTGGCGTAGGGGACACCGTGATCAGGAAGGCGGTTCCCCCAGGGCGAGACCCCTCCATTGCACTGCGGCGGGGTTGACCCTTGCGATTATCCCTAATGTGGATAACTCGGGCGCGTAATTTTTGGTAGTGGGGACTGCGTACGCGCTGTCCCCCCCCCTTAAACTCTTCAAAAGTTCTTCTAGAGCTAAAGCATTAGAGATCTCTTTAGAACTAATGCATGAAATCACCTCTTTAAAAGGCAGATACTGAAGTATTTGCTTACTATTAAGATTGGATAGGTATTTGAGAGAAGAACCCTTATTGCATTACGCAAGATATTTCTCATAGACATTTGTCCTACAGCTCAATGGTTTGCAATTATATTAAAACGCTATGATGCTATTTAATATTTATTATATTTTTATATGAGTATCTAATGCCAATTAATGCTCGGAGATACATGTAGAAAAAAGTAATTTTGTTGTAATTTACCTCACCATGAATATCATGTCTTTATAAAAGTGCTAAAGAGTTTTTGCGCTTTAAACCTCCAACAAATATTCTTTATCTTAATTTATTTTTGGCATTAAAATTATACTTAGCATCCAACATGTCCTTATGTATTTTGTCATGCAAAGTCGCTAGATGGCGCTGTACATTCCTGAGCGGCGTGTTCGTGCATCGCGGTGACGAGATTTTCCTGCGCTGAATGACCCTCCGAGCGCTCGGTGGTGAACTCATACTTACCTGGCGTAGGGGACACCGTGATCAAGAAGGCGGTTCCCCCAGGGCGAGACCCCTCCATTGCACTGCGGCGGGGTTGACCCTTGCGATTATCCCTAATGTGGATAACTCGGGCGCGTAATTTTTGGTAGTGGGGACTGCGTACGCGCTGTCCCCCCATAGTCCTTTTAAAAGTTCTTCTAAAATTGAATTATGGTATAAGTAGTTAATAATATTTTACCTTGCCTCAGGTCATGGCGAGAGAACATTAAGCTGGTCAATACGGAACGTATTAAGATCGAAAACAAAGAGTACCACACCGACTTTACCATCGTCAACGCGGTCCGAAGGGACACGGGAAAATATAAGCTCCACGCTGAGAACTGTAACGGTTTCGACGAAGAGACAGTCGAGTTGACTGTCCTGAGCAAGCCTGGTGCACCTAAGGGTGAGTTGCTTTGAACCAATATTTTATATTTCTAACCTTTATTGTCGACTGCTAGGCAAATATCATCCCAAAGCTTTTCCATTGCTCTCTAACTAAAGCTAGAGCCTGCCAATCTTTTGATAGATCAGTTTGTCCATCTCTTTCTTGGACTGCCACTTCGAAATAGTAACACTCTATTTATTTGAATTTTATAGTGCATCATGCGTAAGTAGCAAAATTTAGATAATTAAAAGAAAGAGAAAAAATAATCTCGTAATATTAAATATAAACCCACGTTTTTACCAAGTACGATAGGTAAGTAAGGGGCTGTCCATTAATCACGTGCAATTTTAGCAGACGAATGTATTTCGGTTTCGAAAATGAATATCTACGAATGTCATCTGATATCCCCATAAAGCACTTGCTCCTAATGAGGAATATAACAAAAATAGTGGTGTTTTTTACGATTTAAATGATTTGGTTAAATATATATGATAAACTAGTGTCTCATCTATCACTCACTACCTTTTCAATTTCATCCATATCTGTTTAGTACTTATTGCGTGAAAGACTAACAAACCTATACAAGTAGCAAGTAGGATATAAGTAGCAGAAATGTTTGTCCAGGGTGGGGACATCCCGTACCCTGGCGCAAAGAGCATAGTCACAAACAAATACGCCATATAGCAGTCAAAAGTATATAAATGTAGTGGAATGGGAAATGAAAGAAGCAAAATAGTGAATAAGCCAAATATATTTACCAAATTAAAATTAAATAATCCTTTACATACGTCGTCTTCCGTCGTTCGTCGTTCAAATCTAACTCTGACATTCTCACCATTCGGATATTCATACGTACAAGCATCGCACATGCACAACGTTCGGATACATCCGCTATCCCACATAAATATAACCTTTCCTCCTCCAGGTCCGTTGGAAGTATCGGACGTGCACGCCCAAGGCTGCAAGGTGCGATGGGAGAAGCCAGAGGACGACGGCGGCTCCCCCGTCAAGGAGTACGAAGTGGAGAAGATGGACGTAGCCACCGGCAAGTGGGTGCGCGTCGGGAGGTCAGTGTAACATTGATGTATTGTTTACTAAGTCATGTCCAGGGAAAACGTCTCCTTTGTCCCATATTTGTATGTAAGTCGATGACAATAATAGAGGCGGCGTAAGGCGGTTTGGATCACCGCCCACGCCCGAAAAGGGCCTTTTTTTTCGCGGGTTACCTACTGCACTGACTAAAAACCCCCTCGGTAGCCAACGCGGCGCAGTTCTGGGCAATCGGGACACGTATAAATTCCAAATATCCGTTCCAAATATAAATTTGGAAAAGTATGAAAAAATAATCTTTAACTTTTGATAAATACTTTAGAAAGTATTCTCATCAAACGAAATTAAAGTGATGTGAATTCCACTTCTTTCACACAAAAGCAATATTACTAAATTTTAAACTTAGCTCTCATTTTACATTTATGTTTTAAATGGGTTCCCTTATTCTGGCATGATCAGAGGGCCTCGCAAAATATATATTGACCACATTAATTTATGCCTGCCACTGGACTATAGTAATCTCATCTTTACCCTTAATTTATTCTGTCGTGCCGTCATGGTAATATAAATTAACTATACCAGCCACGACGTCTTAATATTGACCAACTGGGATGTGGTAACCATTCACAATCAACTTTAATCAACTTATCAATACTATAACAGAGGGCTTTATTTTTATTTCTTGCAAATCTTACGCACTGTAACTATTAAATAGTCAGTGCGTTGATAGGTAAAAATGTGATGGCACAGTGTAGTAGTATTATTTTTATAAAAACCATGCATAAGACATACTCCATACTCATAGAGTAGGTCGTTTCCTATCAGAAAGGACCTACCATTTCCAATAAGTTTAGTGTTCTTACCAGTTTTTCTCTTCACAGAGTGGCCGGAGACAAGAAGCCATTAGAAATGGAGATCACTGGTCTGGAGCCAGGCCACCAGTACAAGTTCCGCGTGACCGCTGTTAACGACGAGGGCGACTCTGAGCCGTTGGAGACTGAGCGGGCGACGCTCGCTAAGAATCCGTTCGGTATGTTATGGAAATATGTTTAAATTTAATTCTGCCAGCGACTTCGTTCGCATAGGAACATTTGTTTGAGCTAACGTTAGCTTTAATCCGCAAATTTATTAACGTGAAAGGTGAAAATAATTTTGCGTAATATGTACGTTAAGAAGCTATTTTTTTTATTGAAGCGACGGTAAATTTAAATTAATGATTTGTAGGAACACACTTGCGATAAATGGCACCAGCAAAACAAGTTATCATCAGTATCACATCTTTTACTCTCAGCGAATGAAACGCGAGCGTAACATTACGTCAAGAATGATCTATTTCCATTCTTATCTCATTCACTTAAAATAGAAATTAGACTTTTTTAGACTATCTCGCTTTTTTACGAGTTTTTACGAGTAAACATAAACACCCCTAGAACTAACTTTGATGCGCTGTATCATAATCTGTACCTATCATATTTGTTAAAGCATACAATATTTTTAATTGTTTTTTTTTAATCCAGCCAATAGTCTAATGCCCGGTCCAAATATTTTACGAATCGTAATGTATTAAAAATGACTCCATTTTTCTCCAACCGACTATGAGTCGTTAATACTACTACATTCCACAGTTAACTTTACATAACAACTGTCATAAGTCGTCTGTCGTTCGATTTCAGCTTACGCCTCGTGTTATTTGTTACTATCCGTTACTAGAACATCTTTCATATATTGGAACCGGGCGTAAGACATTGTTTTTACCCGGGTCATCATTCCTATTAGACGTATGTATGTTGTATTCTAACTTATACGACATACCTATATTCTAGATGTATCTGAGAAACCTGGTAACGTCGAGGTGGCCGACCACGACAACCAGAGCGCTGAGATCAAGTGGGACCCGCCGGCGAACGACGGTGGCGCCCCCATACAGAAGTACATCATACAGAAGAAACCGAAGGGCGGCGACTGGGAGAATGCCGCGGAGGTGAGGCCCCCCTCTTAATATAATTCAATATATGATAGTCTACACTAGCTTTTGCCCGTAGGTTTGCCCGCTTTCTCCTAGCGTGTATAGGTATACCGGTTGTTCCGTCATATCAGAGCTCTGAATCGTGTTAGAGCGATTTTCATCTGACCTATGTCCTTACAATCGAAACCAAGTGGAAACTAGCTAAATTTAAAAGTGATTCAGATAAGGAAAATCAATATTTTGTGCCTGTCTAATCATGTCAATCAAGAAAGATTTGATTCCATTTTTGTGTGTCGACTTCTGTAGCCGTGAGGCAAGCGGGCCGGACTTGGGCGTCGCCCTATCTCTAAAGGTCCAGGTTAGATTACCAACATGCCGCCATCAAGTGGATTTTAAATGCGCCGACATCCTCATTGCAGTTTTGTTGTGAATAACTATGTAATACTATAATCGTGTTTTTGTTCTTCAGGTGCCTGGTACAGCTACCTCAGGCAAGGTCGAAGGTCTGCCAGAGGGCAGTGAGTACCAGTTCCGCGTGATCGCCGTCAACAAGGCCGGCCCTTCGGAGGCCTCCGACCCGACCAAGATGACCACAATCAGACACAAGGCCTGTAAGTATCGGTTATGTTGAAGAGACCAACGGACTTTCGAGCACACCAAACTATTCGCTCATGCATAAATAAGAAAGAAAGAAAAAATATTTATTGACATCACAAAATTTACAAACAACGCAAGACAAATGAAACAGATATAGTATAAATACTTTGTGAGGCCAATTTGGGTTCCACCTCAGCAAATGCCGCTACGTGAAAATCAAAATAACTCTACCTCGTTGTGCCTTAAATAAGGCTACTATTAATACCCGGTTTAAATATTTTACGATTAGCAATGAGTCAAAATGACTATCAGTTTTTCTACGAGTTGTTAATCCTAATTTCAAGTTTACTCGTCGTTTTTGCGTCGGGGGTTTAAACTCGATGAACTGGTGCAGCCCGACCGGTGAAATACCTCCACCTTACAGAAGACCGCAGCCAAATAACAATCACTCCGGTGTTCTTGTGTTTCTGCGTGTGAGTAAGGTTTCCAGAGCTCTTGGGGGGTGCTACATTAGTAGCAGGGGTCAAGCCTTCAAGGTAAGAGCGAAAAGTCTAGTAACAGTTTTACTATGCTATACTTTTCGCCCTTAAGCTAGGAACTCATTACCACTTAACATCAGGTGGGATGAGGTCAATCTTGGAGTGCGTTATAAAAAAAATGTGTGAATGGTGTAATAATCCCAGTGGTTACGTGTTATTCCAGTGAAGCCCCGCATCGACCGCACCAACCTGAAGGCGCTGGCGGTGCGCGCGGGCAAGCCGATCTACTTCGACGTCAACGTGAAGGGCGAGCCGGCGCCTAAGGTGCAATGGTTCCAGAAGTGGAAGGGCGAGGAGAAGGAGGTACGGGTTTTACTGCAGCATAATACTGGTTACACGTCCTGTTCCTATAGGACCTCTAGAATTTTCTTCCTCGGTCCTCCTAGAATTAATACATACTTGTTTGACGACGAAGGCCGGACTAGACGCGGGCGTCGACGTCACTGATGTCCCGGGTTCGATTTCCGGTCAGAGAGAGTTAGTGTTTCACGCTGCAGTAGCGAACTTTAAATATTTTAAAGAAATAGAAAAATTTCGTCTTTCCTTGCGGTATGGGATTCAAACCAACGACCTTCGCGTACCGCGCGTGCTGCTCTTCCAACTGATAAGTATGTAGTTCTAAAAGCATACGGCAGAGGGCACTTACCGAAAGCCAAGAGATAAATACAACAGAAAAATGCATCGCCTACGATCACTCTGTTAGCTCAGTTAGAAGAGCAGCAGGCGCGATACGTAAATAGAATAGAATAGAAAACATGTTTATTCATGTAAGCTTTACAAAAGCACTTATGAAGTGCAAATTAAGTATTCTATTCCAAAGAGAGTATTTTTTTCTGTTTTTTTTTTCAAAATATTTGAGTATGGGTGTTAACGAATGTATTTGGTTCTGGTTTCCATAATAAGTTCAGGCGGATATAATGTCTAATATTTGTTAATTTAATTTCCAGGTCACAGCCGGAGTAGTGAACGTAGACTACAACACTAAGCTGGACATCAAGGAGTCTGCTCGTTCCATGACGGGCACGTACCGCATCCTCGCGACGAACGCGCACGGAACAGACGAGGCCGAGGTGGAGATCACAGTGCTCTCTGCTCCGGGCAAGCCTGGCGGACCGTTGAAGGTCTCCGATGTTACCAAGTCTGGCTGCAAGCTGGCGTGGAAGAAGCCTGAAGATGATGGAGGTGAGGGATACGCTGTTTGGTTAGCAAAAGGTCGTGGGTTCGATTCCCGCAACGCAAGGGGAGATTAAATTTCTCTGTTTCTAATATAGGTAGGTAATTGTCTGTTTTAGGTATTGTGAGAGAAAATCTCATCTCAGAAATGCATTATTTCTCACTACCGCGCAGTTAATGAGTTATTTAATAGAAAGTAATGTTAAAAGTTGACGTTGTAGTATAAGCTGTTCATCTCATCTATATACATATTCGTAAGTAATTGTTTTGTGTGGTGTCAAAGCTTTAAATGCTTCTCCTGAAAACGACTTTTTTGCATAAGTGACATTGTCGCACCGAGGGTGCGGTATATAAAATAACAACTTAAAATAAATTATGCCACTTAAAAGGCAAATACTCAGCCTTTGTCGAGGTATCGGAGTGACAGCCCGACGCTGGTCTTCCGTATATTTGGGTGACTTTTTTAATCCGTATTCCGGTCTCCAGGCAAGCCAGTCACCGGCTACGTGGTCGAGAAGTTGAACAAAGCCACAGGCCGCTGGGTGCCGGTCGGCAAGACCGACGACACCGAGATGGAGGTGAAGGGCCTGCAGGAGGGCGAGGAGTACGAGTTCAGGGTCCGCGCCGTCAACGAGGAGGGAGAGTCGGAGCCGCTGAAGACGGATCACGGCATCGTCGCTAAGAATCCCTATGGTGAGTCGCGCTAAGACTACCTGCGCTAGTAATTTCAATTTTCTTTAGTATGGTAGTATAGTAAGATTTCCACTTTAACGGCTTCGAAGTCAGATAAGCAGTCTTTGATAAGATTCTCAAGAAAAAGTTCAGTTAAAAAAACTTTGAAGCTTTATATGCTTTGCCCGCTCCGACTGTTATTCATAAAATAGTCTCATATGAAAGAAAATAAATTGCAATTTAGTAATAAGTTGAATGTTTATTTATCATAATTTTACTTCATGTGTTTTAAAACACAAAAGAGCACTAGTAGCATTTTCTACCAGTCAACTCCACAGATTTGAGCCAAAAATATCGAGGCCGCGTATAAAATTCGTTAGAGAACTTAATATAAGCCATGGTTTAATTAGTGATAACAAGCTTTAATAAATGAAAATTATAACAAAAATACATATCTAAATATAAAACTTACATTTACTGCACTAGTAACTATACCAACAAAAAAAATGTAGAAATTCAATAAGCTTATAAATAAAGTTGGTTAACTTTGCTTTTTCTAAAAGCCTATTCAGAATTCGACTTACGCAGATAAAACGGGAGAGCATACCAGAGCCGTATTTACAGCTGAAATGAAGAAAGTGTTCTAAGGCCAGTGTTTCATTCCAGACATACCCGGCAAGCCGTCAGTGCCCACGATCGAGGACTGGGACGTGGACCGCGTCGACCTCAAGTGGGAGGCGCCCAAGAACAACGGAGGCGCGCCCATCACCGGCTACGTCATCGAGAAGAAGGAGAAGTTCGGACAGTGGCAGGAAGCACTTGTCACTAATGTGAGTACTACAAGTAACTACTGAAAAAAAGAAAGAAAATACATTTAATGACCATTACAAACAAGATACATTACCCAAAACTCAGACTTCATAAAAGTAGTAATTCCTTCGTAGGGATAAGTATCAAAATATTTAATAAGTTACCGCAAAGCATTGTTGACTTGCCCATGCATAGATTTAAGACTCCAATCAAAACGTGGCTTATGAAAAAGGCTTATTACAAATAGTTACAATGTCCATTTGCACCTAGATAATTTTTATAATGAATTCAAATTTATTAAAAGATTGGTGATTTAAATGTCATGGTGACATATCTGTCAATGTCATGTAAACCAAGACCAATCACAAAACAGTAGGACCTCACGCCTACGTATCGCCATCTGGTGGATTTTTCGAACGCGAAAACCTTCATTGTGTGATCGCCCTCTTAGTATTGAATTCATGTTCAGTTATCTTAATTTCTTCAATTATTTCAGACGCCGGAATGCAAGGCCCGCGTACCAGATCTGAAGGAGGGCAACACGTACCAGTTCAGGGTACGCGCGGTGAACAAGGCCGGCCCTGGAGAACCGGGCGAGCCCACGCAGCCGCATCTCGCCAAGGCCAGATTCTGTAAGTATTCCCCATATTTAACGAAATATAATTAAACGCAAATAATGGTTATATTCTAATAAAGAATAAAAAATGTCTTTATCATGTAAACTTTTTATGTTAAACTACCGCAGTATTCGGAATGTTGATCCTATCGAGAAGAACTGCCAAGAAACAGAATAGTTAACTACTCTTTTCAAAATTTACAAATAAAGAAACCTGCAATATTATTTCTAGTGAACATAAATAATACTATCAAGTCCGGGTTGTTATTTTATACCTCATAAATACCATTATTGCTGATCTTACCAGTAGATGTCTTACTAGTTCCTTTGTCTCACCGTTGCGTGTGGTTGCAGTGAAGCCGCACATCAACCGCGACAAGATGGTGGCCGTGCGCGTGCGGGCCGGGACCACGATCAAGTTGGACGTCGACATCAAGGGTGAACCGCCACCGACCAAGACTTGGACCTTCGCTAAGAAGGTAACACTATTTCCTTACATGATTCATTAATTAGTATTTCACTAGCTGTGCCCGCGACTTCGTTCGCGTGGACTACATCCTTTCATGGTCGGTTTTACCCCTTTCTCTCCTAATATTCGAATCAAAAAGTAGTCTATATTTTAATCTAAGTTTCGAGCTATATTTGTGCCAAATTTCATATCTCTAACTTCAAAAATATTTTTTTTCCATATAAACTTTCAAAGGTGGTATTACCCCCATCCCCCCCTTATTTTCTAATAAAAAGTAGCCTATGTCCATTCTTGAGATTCAACGTATACCTATACCAAATTTCATCAAAATCCGTTCAGCCGTTTAGGCGTTAAAGAGTAACAGACGGACAGACAGACAGAGTTACTTTCACATTTATAATATTAGTATGGATGATAATTTCTGATGTACAGACGCCGTCAGATATATAGGAGCAGACAAAGTGACCGAATACTTCTGAACAGTTGAAATGTCAAAAAGTTCCATACACCACAAGTTACCATCATATCTGAACATTCATTACTTCAATAATATCTGAGCAGATCTATTATTAGGATCTACATTCCCGTTCAAACTTAATAATTTCTTCACTTTCATTTCTAGGTCCTGGAGACAGGCCCCGGCATCAAGCTGGAGAACGAGGACTACAACACCAAGTTGCAGATCTTCGACTCCTCGTGGGCCAACTCCGGCGTGTACACGCTGAAGGCTGAGAACGAGTCCGGTGTCGACGAAGCCACGGTCGAGATTACTGTGTTGGGTAAGTTGTGTATCGCTGTCAGATAGATACTGCGAGAAAACGTATGTAAATGTATTGTTACGAGCTTCGAGTTCGTGACAATAAAAACAGCCGATACTAATTACCAAAAGTCACACTTTAATTGAACACCACTAATTACAACCTTAAGACGCACTAATTAAAACAACAATCGCTCCCAAGTCGCACTTCAAAATCGCTTTCGAAGTAATCACTTGTATCGCTAATTCAATACTGTCCCGGTCGCGGTGAATCCCGGCCTTTTATATTGCCGCGGCCGTTCCCGAACCTTCCAACGCAGAAACATCCGGAACATCCGCGCGCAGTCCGGCCTTGACCGGCCGTACGCTCGGTCAAGGTCATAGTTCTAGTAAATTCTGGCGTACGCGTCTCGACTCTCTGTAGTCCCGCCTTTCCAAACTAGATGGCGCTGGTTACTAAGACACCATTGATCGTGGCGCGTAACACTGTCCCCTCCTAAGACATGGTCGTCCCGAGCATTATCGGCTCCATAATAACGCGCCAATCTCTCCGCATGGACAATCTTAGGAGTGCCTCTTGCACCTTTCTGTTTCCGGTAGGTTACGTCATTGCCCCCAGTCCCAATCCGGTACGGTCCCTCCCATCTAGACTGAAGCCCAGGAGATCTCCCTCTACTGTGGACTGGATTGCGCAACCTCACCTGTGGACCCTCGTCGAACACTCTACTGTTCACTTTGCGGTCACAAGGGGTTTTCATCATTCCAGACATTTTCTGGCCCGATTGTCTGACGTGCTCACAAATGTCATTTATTTTGTACCGCCAGTTATTCGCATAATCGATTATACTGCCTGGAGCATCAGGTGGTATTCTGATGATCAGTTCTGCAGGTAGCCGTAGTTCTCTTTCTGCAGTTCGCTTAAGGCAACTGGATCGAAGGTGGCCCCTTTCCCCACAGCCGTAGCATCTAGGGCGGTATCCTTTATTGCAGTGCCGAACTGTAGCCGCTACAACCTCCCTGACGCGATGGAATCGATGATCCTGTCGCGCAGCTTCCACTTCCAGGGCATGGGCCAAGGCATCCTTTAGCGTCTCGTGGTGCCCGAGCCTTACAGCAGCCCTAACTTCAATGTCGCGGATGCCGTCGATGAACGCCTGCACAAGGTTCCCATCAATAAGCGCTGGTACGGACTGGTAAGCTTTACGCACCAGCTTCTCCACTTCAAGGGCCCACTGCTGCAGGTTTTCGCTACTGCGTTGCACGCGGTCCCTGAGCTGTGCGCGAAACACGTGTTCCAGGTGAGCGTCGCCATATCGAGCCTCCAATGCTTCAAGTAGCTGCTCGTAAGTCACTTCCTTACCGAGAGCTTCCAAGACAGATAAGGCCTGGTCACGAAGGCCTAGGGTGAGGGCAGTCATGGCCTGATTTTTATCCCAGCCGTTCGCTTTCATGACTGCGTCAAATTGGATTTTGTAGGCCGACCAGGAAGAAGTTCCGTCGAACGGTGGCACTTTGAATCCACGTAGCGAAGGTGTTGTAGCTACGGGAGCTGCAATTGCTTCTCCAAGTTTAAGACAATCCAGCGTTTTCTTAACGTCTGCCATCACGGTCTTCTTCACATCAGCCACTACGTAGTCAACCCGATTATTGACTTGGTCGATCCGTATTTCAGCTTCCAACAGGCGGTTGTCATGTTGAGCAACCTTATCCTTCACCTCCTTTATGTCTTTCCCGAAGGTAGCGTGAAGGTCCTTCAAAAGAAGCATCTGCTCTTCTTGGCAGCGAGCCTGTTCCTCCTGGCCGCGAGCCTGTTCCTCCTGGCGTCGAGCCTGTTCCTCCTTGTCCCGCTGAAGCTGTTCTTCCAATCGACGAGCCTGTTCCTCCTGGCGGCGAGCCTGTTCTTCCTTGTCCCGCTTAAGCTGTTCTTCCAACCGACGAGCCTGTTCCTCCTGTCGGCGAGTCTGTTCTTCCTTGTCCCGCTTAAGCTGTTCTTCCAACCGACGAGCCTGTTCCTCCTGTCGGCGAGACTGCTCCTGCAGCATCATCATCAGGGCAGCAAGGTCTGGTGCTGCCGATGCTGCTAGTGTTGCTGTGGACGGGCCAGCCTCCGTGGTTAATAACTGGCTCTCCGACTCCTGCGGCAAAGCTCCACCAAAACGTCTCTGGTCCGTCTCCAGTTGGCGTTGACTCCGGGTACGGATACCCTCCGTGTCGTCTTTAGGTAAAATCGGCATAATTTAAATCCCACTTCTGACACCAATTGTTACGAGCTTCGGGTTCGTGACAATAAAAACAGCCGATACTAATTACCAAAAGTCACACTTTAATTGAACACCACTAATTACAACCTTAAGACGCACTAATTAAAACAACAATCGCTCCCAAGTCGCACTTCAAAATCGCTTTCGAAGTAATCACTTGTATCGCTAATTCAATACTGTCCCGGTCGCGGTGAATCCCGGCCTTTTATATTGCCGCGGCCGTTCCCGAACCTTCCAACGCAGAAACATCCGGAACATTCGCGCGCAGTCCGGCCTTGACCGGCCGTACGCTCGGTCAAGGTCATAGTTCTAGTAAATTCTGGCGTACGCGTCTCGACTCTCTGTAGTCCCGCCTTTCCAAACTAGATGGCGCTGGTTACTAAGACACCATCGATCGTGGCGCGTAACAGTATGTTCTTTACTAAAAGTGGAAGTACCTCCGCCGACCTAGGTGTTATCTGCTCGGGCTACCAATCTTGGTTTGTTGTATGTATAGTTAGTGACGACGATAACCTGACATCGCGATATAGGATCGACGTATTAATTGGTTATTCGTGCAATATGTATGCAGTGTACTTTACTATGCTAATTCTGCTGACGACGTATTTGAGTCGACTTGTAGGTAGTGTCGTAGGTCGGCACAATTATTTATTTGATTTTTATTATTATTACTTAAAGTACTTAAAGAGAATACACAACTAAATATTATGTGAATAGTTTAAGCGTCCACTGGTCGCCGTGGTTAGTATCGTGCAAGAAACGATAAAAAATCGCGTTTGTTGTATGAAATCCCCACTTGAATATTTGTTTTATTTTATTTGTTGGTATAGCGGAAATATTAATACATCATCTGTGAAAATTTCAACTGTCTAACTATCAACGTTCTTGAGGCAGACGGACAGCGAAGTCTCGGTAATAGGATCCAGTTTTTAAACTTTGGATACGGAACCATAACAAGCACTGAAATACGGTGTTTCTGCAAGATCCTTTGCAATAAAAAGCGTTCAATCCAATGATTTTAAACCAGTCGCAAGCGCTACTCTACGATGATTTCCCCTCCTTTTCATTTGTAAGCAAATGTAATATAATTCCGCGAATATGAATTCGCAAATGTAGGACTGAGAAGCAGTTTGCTTGGTACACGCGACATGTAAACATGCAACATAGGTCATTGAAAAGTATTTACTTATTTTTTCTTTCCAGACAAACCCGGCAAGCCTGAAGGACCTCTGGAAGTATCTGACGTCCACGCTGATCACGTGAAACTCAACTGGAACAAGCCCAAGCACACCGGTGGGCTGCCGCTGAGCGCTTACGTGGTGGAAAAGATGGACACCCTCACCGGGAAGTGGGTGCCGGCTGGCACCGTAGACCCGGATAAGACTGAGGCTACAGTTACTGGTAAAACTCATTAATATAGTTTACTTAGTTGTGCATTGGCATAATGAATTTATACCAAAGAAGCTACAACCAATTTGGAACCTAATCGTATTGACGTGTTTACATTCAAACATAAAGATATGACCGCTAAACTAGAAATGCTGAGTTTCCTGCCATGCCTGTATCTTCTCGGTAATTATAAGTTCCGAACCGGTAAAAGTCATTTCGTTCAATGACGATACAAAATCGTTAAATGTAACCAATCTACTTAATTAGACTAAAGTTTACCAATTTCCTCTATCAGGTTTAGAGCAAGGTCACACGTACCAGTTCCGCGTGAAGGCTCTGAACGAGGAGGGCGAGTCTGAGCCGCTGGAGACGGACCACGGGACCCTCGCCAAGAACCCGTACGACGTGCCCGCCGCGCCCGGCCTGCCCGACATCGTCGACTGGGACGAGAAGAGCGCCAAGCTCAAGTGGGAGCCGCCCATCAGGGACAACGGGGCGCCTATTACTGGATACGTCATCGAGGTCATGGACAGGGATAGAGGAGAGTTTGTTAAGGTGAGAGTTACAGTTATAAATGACCTTCGTAGCCGAGAAGCGAGCGTGCCGGACTTTGGAGTCGAGCCATATCTGAGGTCCCGGGTTCAATCCCCGGTCGGTCAACATGGGAAACAAACTTTTCTGTATTGTCCGGGTCTGGGTGTTGTGGTACCGTCGTAGTTTCTGATTTCTATGACACAAGTGCTTTAGCTATTACCACAAAACTAGAGCAATGTATGTGATGTGGTCCAATATTTATTATTTATTTATTTATAATTTTTAAAAAAAAAACCATCCTAGTTGCGTTTGGTCGTACTCAAGTATACAAGGCTTCCTTTCTTGTTTACAGGCTGCTGAGATCCAGGGCAACATCTGCCAAGGAACAGTCCCACGGCTGGAGGAGGGCAATCAGTACCAGTTCCGTGTGCGCGCCCTCAACAAGGCTGGCCAGTCCGAGCCCTCGGAGAACACCAACTGGCACACAGCTAAGGCTAGATTCTGTGAGTAGCAGTACTTAAAATCTTTTTGGATGCATTTAATACTCTGCAAGGATTCGAAGGCCTTTTTTACAATTAATGTATTTGTGTCCTGATAAACGTGTCTCGGTCTTTATTAATTTAAACTTTAGTACGCGTATTAAAATGTTCAAAAGGCGGACTTAATGTCTATCAGTCAGTAACCCGACATTGAGCCGAAAAATTTATACAAAATAATACTTATTATAAATTTTATCAAAGAAATATGAAAAAAAATTTGAACATACCTACATATAAATTTTAAGACTTTCGCGTTCCATTTTAAACATTTAAAATAATTTTACGGGTCAAAACGCGAACTACTTACTGCCCGACGTTTCGGTTAGGTTGCACCAACCGTGGTCACGAGCTGACTGATTTTATTTAGTAGTTCGTATTAACTACTAAATAAAAATGGTGTCGCGTTTTGACCCGTTAAATTATTTTAAATAACTACATATAGATAATAGTAATAATAGTAACAATACCTACGAGAAGAAACAAGTTTAGAAAGCTTACATGCTTATACAAAAAAAGCCTACAACCCGAGTAAGTAAATGCTTCAGTGACTAGTTAAGTACTTGCATATTAAATTAATATGTACTCCGTATTATTAAGCTGAAGAGTTTATTTGTTTGAACTCGTCAATCTCAGGATATACTGCTTCGAGTTCAAAAAATATTTTTATCCTGATAGTCAGTCCATTTATCGAGGAAGTCTTTGGGCTATATAACATTACGGCGCGACGAATAAGAGTGAAGATTCAGCGGATAATGTAAAAATAAAGTTGTAAAAAAAATGTATTCATTTCAAGTAGGTAGCTGCGGCTACCCAAAAAGTAATCAAAAGACACTTGTGTAGGGAATAAAACATTTAACAAAATAGTTTTAATTTAAGCACACCAAAGCATATACAAAGTAATAAAATCGTGTTCTTTTTACATTTCCAGTGAAACCAAGAATCGACCGCACAAACCTCAACCCGATCACAGTGAAGGCCGGTCTACCAGTCTCCCTGGACGTCAAGGTCTTCGGAGAGCCCCCGGCTACAGTCACCTGGTTCTTCAAGGGCAACGAGCTGAAGACTGGAGAGAACCTTGAGATCATCAATGTGGACTATAATACTAAGTTCTTGATGACGAAGAGCAAGAGGGCTAATACTGGCAAATATGTGATTAAGGCCAAGAATGAGGTCGGAGAGGACGAGGCTGAAGTGGAGATTACAATCCTTGGTGAGTATCAATATATATATAATAATGTTTTATAGATATCAACGGAATTAAATCTGGAAGTCAGGATATAATGGGATTTATATTTAAGTATCAAACAAATACATCAAAGTGAACATATTCATGAATTAAACTTAGAAATCAATGTAAGTAACATAAGCAAGTGCTTCACTGTTGATTCTAGTTGCCATAACACACTTGTGTTATGGCAACTAGAATCAACAGTGATACCAAATATATAGATGTTTCAATCACAAGACAACAACTATTCATTATATCTATATTTTATTAAGTAATGCGAAGCATTCGCTTTTTAGATTCTTCGATAAATAGAAAGGGAGTCAAAAGTGTGCTTTGGAAAAATAGATTTGATGTTATTTTTAATGCTTAATTTATTGTTGTTTAAAATGATTTCTTTTTTTTTTCTCCCATGTTACCGCACCCATATACAAACTATCTGCATGACCCAAGGGTTGACTGGTAGAGAATGCCCCTAGCATTAAGTCCACCTGTTGTACCTATTTGTGCAATAAAGTTTTTAAATAAAAAAAAATGTAGATCATAAACGTTCGTACATCTTGATGATGTCATTATATTATAATAATCGTAGATTATGATAATTTATTTTTTATCAAGGGATTTCTATGAGAGTGTCTAGGCCAAAAAATATGATAGACGCAAGTGGAATAGGATTGTTAATTATCGAAGTTTTTTATATAAGGCCAACTGATCTCAAACCCTTTTCCAGGCAAACCATCTAAGCCGAACGGCCCGCTGGACGTGTCCGACGTCACCAAGAACGGCTGTACGCTGACATGGAAGAAACCGGACGACGACGGCGGCTCGCCGGTCGAGTACTACGAGATTGAGAAACTCGACCCGCTTACTGGTGAGTTAGATTCGCCTATTTGTAACCGACCTTAAAAAAAGGAGAAAATTTCTCAATGTACAGTCAGTAACTTTAATTGGTGAATAATTCTGTACCTTGTCACATTTAGTCACTGTCTGTCTGACTTGCTTAGTTACGCGGAGATTTTGTATGACAAAGTACCGAGGTGTATACGAACTAATGATGCTCGCCATACGCCGTTTATTCGAAAATTGCACGTACACATTTCCAACTAACGACAAGAATTGGACCGATCTAAGTTTTTTTTGGAATGGCTAAACGAAGTGGTTCCGTGAACATGTTATCAGAATTTATCAAAAAATGCTTATTAAATCATAATTAATTTGTTTTAAAAATATCTTTTAAATGATATATACTTGAGATTAATTACACTCGAAATTCATTTATAACGACAGAAAGTAAATTAAAGAGGACATTTAGTAACGTCGGCGATATTGTTTTTTATTATCTTGAATAAGCAATTTTAATACTCACCGAGACTTTATACTAGTCACTCACTGTTTTGATAACTACAACTAGTGACGTCCTCGTGTCGTTTTTTAAATCTATGAAGTAATCGAGTTTTGGAGCTATTTGATCCCGTCGCCTTTTTTTTGTGGACTCTATCTCGCATTTAGGAACAACGCTGTGATTCCGCTTTTTTCAAGTGTTTAGAGAGATACATAAGGCCGTCATAATTCCTAATGCTAATGTGTTTTTGTTTCCACAGGCCAATGGATCCCGTGCGGCACTGCCAAAGACTGCAAGGCCAACGTGACCGGCCTGCAGGAGGGCAAGCCCTACAAGTTCAGGGTGAAGGCTGTCAACAAGGAGGGCGAGTCTGAAGAACTGGAGACAGAGAAGCCTATTATCGCTAAGAATCCGTTCGGTGAGTAAGGTTCTGATAGGCAGTGTTGTCTTCGAAATACGGTTCAGTTTTCTGCGACTGTTTAGGGTTTGCTCTTTTTCCTTTATGGAAAATACAAATAAATATGAATTTCAGGCTGAATATTGTCTTAGAATACCTAAAGTGAATTAGTACAAATTGCGATATAAAATGTTACTTACTTTGTTTATAAACATAAAGCGATAAAAGAAAATGTTGGGTTCAATACAGTTTGCACTTTATTCAGCCGCTACCTTAGTTATTATTTGTTTGGAGAATGTACTTCTCACATATTGCATTGAACATAGTACAACGTTGGTTTTGTTGAGAAGGAGCGCCGCACCAAACTCAACAGATAACACTACAATACTATTAACATGTAATAATATACACGTAAACTCGTTAGTGGTATCTATTTGGGTAAACTTAGAAGTGTTCGTCGGCTGTCTCATCATTATAAGGATCGTTCCGTTCCCCAGACGAGCCCGGCAAGCCAGGGCGGCCGGAGCCGCGCAACTGGGACAAGGACTTCGTCGAGCTGGAGTGGAGCCCGCCCAAGGACGACGGCGGCGCGCCCATCACCGGCTACGTCATACAGAAGAGGGAGAAGGGCGGAAGGTAAGTGGAACAGAGAGAGTGGGAGGGTACAAAATCTCCTCGTTTTATAAATGAATATCTAACAACATATACCAGTGGCGTAACTATACCATATGGGGTCCGTGGCAAATTGCTCATGGGAGCAACTTTAGGAAATGCAATGTGCACTTTAGGAAAGCTTGATATAAAATTATTCTTGGGAATTTGGATTTTCCTCTTACCTGGGGCCCCTTCTGGCTGGGGGCCTCTGCCATTTTGCTGACTTGCAACTCTATAGTTACGCCATCATCATATACATTGATAAGACCCCTAGTAGCAGAAACACGTAATGTGGTGGACACTAGAAATAACCCTAGTACAGTCCGCGGCAAATAGTTTGTGGCGCTTATAAATATAAGTATCGGGCAATATCACATACATTGCTCTGATTCTGTGGCAAGTAGCTTAAGCACTTGTCTCACAGATATCAGAAACAACACACACACAAGCTACACCCAGACCCGAGACGATATAGAAAAGTTCGTTTCACATATTGACCCGACCGGGGATCGAACTCGGGACCTCAGAGATAGCGCGTTGCCAAAGTCCGGCACGCTTGTCTTTCGGCTACAAAGATTCGACGCAAAAAAAGTACCACAATATTGACTTAAATGCATTTTTACCTAGACACAACCTAAACACATATCGATGGTGAAGTACCAATACCACCTAACTATGAGTGTCCAATTATTAAGTAAAATATGATTTATCTGGTTAGAAATAAGGTCTTAATTATTTCTTCAAAAATATACAGTTAGGTGGTATTTGCACTTCACCGTCGATATTTTGACTGCATCACGCCGCATAAGCGAAGTTGAAATATTTTAAAGAAATAAAAACATTATGGGATTTGAACCCACGATCTATATACCGCGCGTGCTGCTCTTCCAACTAAATAACTCTGTTACTTTAAAATATTTAAACGCAAACGTTTACCCGGACCGACGACATAGTTAAAGTCACGGGGAGCCGCTGGTTACAGACGGCACAGAACTGCACGCTGTGGAGAAAGTTAGGTGACGCAGTAGACGTCGATAAGCTGAGATGATGATGATGATGATAAAAAACGTTTGTTCTGGGTGGCAATCGAACTAACGACCCTTAGTTGAATAGCTATAAATGTATGTTCCTTTGCAGGTCATGGCAAGACTGTCTCCGCACCACCGGCGACAGGCCGACAGGCCGCGTGACGGATGTCGAGGAGGGTCACGAATACGAGTTCCGCGTGATGGCCGTCAACAAGGCCGGCCCGGGAGAGCCTTCAGATCCTAGCAAATCCGTCATCGCTAAGCCTAGATTCCGTGAGTATTGATATAAGAAATTCAGTTAACTCGTATCAGTCTAATTTTCCTGAAGGTCTAGTCATCAAGAGTCATTTTCAGCTTTAGTACCCACTTAGTTGAAATACCGCGCCGCGATTGATAGTCCAAAGCTTTATTTTTGAAACTCTATCCGGAAATCGAACCTACGACCGCAACCCAGTACTCAAACCACTAGACCATCGAATAAAAGTCCTAGACGCATAATGATAGCGAATGATAGTGGAATAGTGGTTCTTAGCTATGTTTACTTAGTTTTTTTTAATAATGCGTCTTTAACAGAGCAGCTCCCTTATTCACAAAACATCAAAAACGACTTCGCATTTGTAAAGCTTAGTCTCTTTCTTTCCTAAACTATTCGACAGTGATAAAATATTGACTTTCCTTATAGGAATCAATGTTAAACTTTATGAAACGCTTATACATTTTTCAATTCTCAATATCATCATTTTGCAATATCGTAGTTTCCCCCTCGTGGTATTCATTCGCCCATACTCGACATCAAAAGTTGGAGCTTACAAAACTGGACCTTATTATCTCCACAGTGGCGCCAAAGATTGACCGCAAGGACCTTCAAAAGCGCAAGGTCAAAGTGGGCCAGCCGCTCAAGTTCGAGGCGGACGTGAAGGGTGAACCCGAGCCGACAATCACCTGGGCGTTCAACGGAAGTACTATCAAACCTGAGGAACGTCTCAAGATCGAGAACAAGGACTACCACACCTCGTTCGCCCTGCAGAAGACGACCAGGGCAGACAGTGGGAAGTACGTGGTGACCGCGAAAAATGATTCCGGTACTGATTCGGTCGAGATTGAGGTGCAGGTCGTGAGCAAGCCGGCTAAGCCGAAGGGACCGCTCAAGGTAAGAAATACATCAGCTATAGTCTTTTTATAGTAGCAAGGTGCGGGTGACGTCTGTCAGAACATCGATTAATGCGACATTTATCATATTACACTTTAAAGTAATTTGTTATGAAACGTCTTCGTTGAAATGTTCTATGAATAGAATGTAAAAAAAACATTTTTTGAATAAGCAGCATTTGCTTATATAACACTGCAACACTTTTTTGCATAACACTTTTCTTATTTTTTGCTTTTATTTTAATTTGAATTAAAAAAATATGCTTGTTATTAATTCCATTGACTACTAAATCTGCAAATAAAAAATAATAAATGAAAATGAAACGTGATGCAGCCAAAATCCTAAGTCTTAATTTTAAATTAAATAGCAGCAACTTTCAAGAGTGAACGAAACTGGCCGTAACTGTCATACGCACCATGCTAGAGTAAAAATAGTATAGACGTAGGTAATTTACTGATGGACTAAGAGGCTTTTTAGAGAGTCAGCATCTATAGCTTGGAAACAAATCAGTACCTACATACAATCATCAATTGTTCACTTTCTCCAGGTATCAGATGTGAAAGCCGACGGCTGCAAGCTCAAATGGGAGCCGCCTGAAGACGATGGCGGCGAACCAGTCGAGAGCTACGTCGTCGAGCGCATGGACACAGAGTCCGGCAGATGGGTGCCCGTCTGCACGACCAAGACCCCTGAAGCTGACGTCACTGGCCTCAACGAGGGCAAGGATTACATGTTCCGCGTGAAGGCCGTTAACCCTGAGGGAGAGAGCGAGCCTCTTGTAACTGATACTGCAACTACTGCGAAGAATCCTTACGGTGAGTTGAATCGTATCTCTACTAGATATATGACGTCCTGGTACTTTTAACAGCCTGTTGAACACAATGCACAATTGCCAATAGGGTTGTTGACTGGCTTATCAATTCAAATACTTTGGAATACCTGTGAAAACATGATTCCAGGGGGAAACTGAGATTCATACCACTTTTTCTTGTGAAGTTTTCCGATTTTGGTCAGGACATTACAGGCTTGAATAACCTGATTACTCTAAGAGTTAAGGGGGCCGCTGTTACGTGATTGGTTTGTTATGTTAACTGTCAATGCCATGCACTGCATTGTGCACCTGTCAATGTCATGATTGCCTTGTATTACCATCTAGCAGATTTTCCTTGCGCGGTAGTTCGCATTGTTTGAATGTAATAACCAGGGTCATAGTTCCTAAGCTCTGCAATACTATATACAAATACGATTCAGAACTAATGACTTTGTATTATTGAACAGGCGAGCCGGATCCACCAGGCAAGCCCGAGTTCAAGGATTGGAGCAAGGACCACGTGGACCTCAAGTGGGAGAAGCCGCCGAGCGACGGTGGCGCCCCCATCACAGCCTACATCGTCGAGAAAAAGGACAGAGATACCGGCAAATGGGTTAAGGCTGCTGAGGTTAGTATGAAATTTGATTTACTGTCGCATGAATAACCCACAAACAAGAACGTGACGTAACGAAGACGGTGTGATTCTAGCGAAACATTTCGATACTTGCTTCCATTCGATATACGCTTACTAGACGTTGTTATAGCGCCGTATATTAATAACGAGAGGGGGGAAGCCCCCTGAAAGTAGAAACTCGTTACATTATTCCTAGTCGATTATTGACTTTAGTTAAATAAAAAGAACAAAAAGAAAGTATATAACAAAGTGAAAATCATTCGTTTCCTTATCAAAATTAATATTTGAAAAAATCATTGTTTTAAATAGTACAATAAGTAGTTATAATGTATTAATTGACCACCTCGGTAGCGCACTAGCCACGTGCCCAAAGCATGTAAGGCTCCAGAATGAATTATCGACCAACTCAATTTAGAAAACGAACTTTATCAAGTTTGTTTGGCTCTAAATATTCTTGGTTAAGGTCCTCAGTTAGTTTTTGTTATCCGATACTCCTAGTTCAAGGAAACACATTAATATAATATAATAATATAATAATATTGGACAACATCACATACATTGCTCTCGGCCACGGAGGTCGTCATTAGCTTGACACCAGATGTAAGCTGTTTTCTGGCGATTTAATAACTAACTCTGCGATTTTTGTATCAGGTGCCTGGCAACAAATGCGAGGCTCGCGTGCCTGACCTGATCGAAGGCAAGACATACCAGTTCCGCGTGAAGGCCGTCAACAAGGCTGGCCCTGGCAAACCTTCCACTGCCTCAGAGAACCTGCTGGCTAAGGATAGGTTTGGTAAGTACACTTTAAATGGAATGTTTTGCCTAACTCAACTACCTTGGAGAAAATGACAGTCGGACATGACGTCAGAACTGACTACATTGTTGGCATCAAACAACCAACTTAAAAACTGCAGAACCGAGTTAAAAAAATATTTCATCGTTCAAATGCCAAGGTTCAAGTGCCATGAATTACTTTTTATCAAAAGTCTTAAGTCCACTATCTTTTATTAAAACTACCATGTCAAGTTACGAGAAAATGGTATCTTATCGTTCCACTACTTTTTACAGTCTACTTATAAAGTAGCCCATTTACTTTACCCCGCCATTTTCTTTGAAGCCTACCAGACGACCTTTTTTATATTATTTTCTAGGGACCTTCGCTTTGCAATAATTAAACATATCCCTTCTGAAGCGTATTTTATTCCAGCCAGCAACTGTAGTACACAATTTTTTAGAAAGTGATTTTAAGACCACGATCGTACGCTCCGATAATCAGATATCGATCAAAGTGACAGAACAATATTATATTTCCTTAATTTAACTACTTGTATTATTTCTTTACTAACATTTTTTTTTAAATAAACATGTTGATTATCATTCTTGAAAGCTTTGGACTCCCTTTTAGATGCGTTAGAACATATCCAACACTTTTCAGGTTTTATTGTTAACACTGTCAAGTAGCCTTTATTTACAGTAACCTTATATTTATTGTTCAAATTCCCCTACTAATGTAATGTTTCTTGCAGCGCCGCCGAAGATCGACCGCACGAACATGCGTGACATCACTATCAAGGCTGGACAGAACATCAGGCTGGACATCAAGGTGTCCGGCGAACCGCCACCGACCAAGACTTGGTAAGTGGTACATTTGAACTTCATCATCATTATCATCAACCCGTTGTCGTCCACTGCTAGAGCTGTGAATCAATAGATGTCCACATTTTAGTGTGATTTCGACAATATTGTACTACCGATACCTCCCCGGCTTCACACGGTGACACTAATGATTGTTTTCGACTTTTACTGTATTTTAAATGGTATTTAATATGCATATAAACATTCCTTTTCAATCAATATATCTTTAAAAAACAAATCAAAGTCAGTCCGAAGGACAGACAGACAGCGTAAGCTATTTTCAGTATTCTGCTGATGTGTTCCAGAATAATAGCGTATTAAGTTAAAAACACAACTATGCGACTATATTTTCGTTCTTATGAAGTGTTGAGTAGTAGATGATTGCTGGGGCGTGGAGAGAGATTAATAAACCCATGTATTTCCTCAGGTTCCACAACAAAGAGCGTCTGTCGTCTCGCGACGACCTCTCCATAGACACGGAAGACTACAAGATCAAGCTCTCCGTGGTTGTTGCTGCTCGCAAGCACAGCGGCACATACGTGCTGAAGGCGGAGAACAGCAGCGGTCGCGATGAGGCCACCATACAAGTGAACGTCCTCGACGTGCCCGCTAAGCCGGAGGGACCGCTCAAGGTGAGATCTCTACTGGTGTTATGATCCCCTAGTACATTATTTTCTGTTTATATGTTTGACTTTTATCGAGAACTAGCTCTTGCCCGTGACTTTGTTCGCGTTCTGGATTACCAGAAAGACCGCTTAAGGTGAAACCTCTACTGGTTCTTTGATGCCTAGGTACATTTCGATGCAAGAGCAGGCTATATTAGGCTTTTACCGAGAAGTAGCTGTAGACTGTGACTTTGATCGCGTTCTAGTTTATAATAGGGACCGTTTAAGGTGAGACCTCTACTAGTTATATGATGCCCTGGTACATTTTGATGAAAAATCAGGCTATATGATAGGCTTTCGTCGAGAATTAGCTCTACCATGTGGTCCCAGTGCTGATTGGTGTAGGGGTTGTATGCATGGCTAATCTTACTACCAGATGTTCTCACGCCAAAAGGCATCTGATTAAGACTTAACAAATATAATCGTGATATCTACCAGGACCATCTATTTTGGTAATGCTCGTGAAAAATAATTATAAATTCGATCACGATCACCCATCCGATACTGAACCATGGTGGGCGCGGATTAACCTTCGGTATCATTTACGGACCGTTGTTGCTGTTTACTATATTACAGTTCACGTTACTTATGATATCTTAGAATGTCCTGGTAAATTAAACTGGCTTCATGGTATAGGGGTAATAGAGAGTAGTAATAAGCTCGTTCAGTATTTCATTTTACTTACGTCACTCCTACTCCACAGATATCCGATGTGCACAAGGAAGGCTGCACGCTCAAATGGAACCCGCCGCTAGACGACGGTGGCGCCCCCATCGACCACTACGTCGTCGAGAAGCTCGACACGGAGACCGGCCGCTGGATGCCGGCGCTCAAGACCAAAGACCCCAAGGCTGAGGTGGAGAACCTAGTGCCTGGACACGAGTACAAGTTCAGAGTCAGCGCTGTGAACAACGAGGGCGTGTCTGAGCCTCTGGAGGCTGAGCACTCCATCATCGCCAAGAATCCGTTCGGTAAGTGGAATACTATGCTCCTCTATTATTTCTCTATACATCTGGAAGCTGTATAGTATTCAGTTCATCTGAAGAAGAGTTCAGAAGTTCGTTTTTGGGGAGTTATGAGTAGACTTCTTTTTTACATGATACGCGTCCGATAAGGAAGATGTAGTGAGATCTGTGGAGACTTTAAGATGCTTTAGAAAAGCGTGTCACTATTTCTAGCGGATCATGCGTTTGTTAAAAAAGACTGGGAAACTGGTCCTATCGAAAAATGATTAAATAGTCCACCACAAATCGATACTGTTTTTAATAAGTAGAGGATGAATGTACACAGATTCAGTAGTACGTAGTAAAATACACATCACTTCATTGGTAACGTTTCGTCCGAGGATTAACGTAATGCGAAAGTTTACCTAATTCACGCAGTAGCGGCTCTTATGCAATCGTGCTTAGGATCGTTTCATTATGACTGTATAGCAATTAATGCACTTTTGTATATTAACCATGTTTGTACTTGTTTAACAGACGAGCCCGGCAAGCCAGGCACGCCCGACGTGGTGGACTGGGACAAGGACCACGTGGACCTCAAGTGGGACAAGCCGATCAACGACGGCGGCGCGCCCATCACCGGCTACGTCATCGAGAAGAGGGTCGTCGGCTCGCCTAAATGGATCAAGGCTTGCGAGGTTAGTCTATCTTGTAATCTGAGCATTTACTAGGGACATGAAATTCAATCATTACTCAAAGTAAAAAATCTATTGAAGAAAAAATACTATCCTACTTAATATGACTGCAGTATCACCATACCTCTCCTTGTATACAGTGAATAGTTTCCACTAAGAACAAGTCGGAAGGATTATAGTTTCTAATTCCATAACTAAAATTTAATCCATATTAAGATATTTAGATGTCAACTAGCCTATTTAAGATTAGTATTAAAATAAATTTGTTTGATTATCGAGCTGTAAAAATGGCACTATAGTTGGACAATAATTAAAAACTGTTGTCATAGAGTAGAATAAAATTTATTTGCTCAAAATATTTAAATGTACACATGTTCATAAACGTCATTTTAATCTATAGCGTCATAAGATTTAAACCAGTTACGCTAGTCATTTCCCATTAACATTATTGATAAAATTTGGTTATCATCAGGTCGGCCCCAACGACAACGAGAAGGCAACAGTTCCGAACCTGGACGAAGGCACGGAGTACGAGTTCCGTGTCAAGGCCATCAACGAGGCTGGCCCTGGCGAACCCAGTGATGCCAGCAAATCAGTCGTCTGCAAGCCCAGGAGACGTGAGTGTTAATGAACCAATCATCTATCATCATTCTACTTATAATATAAACGCGAAACTTTGTAAAATGTATGGATATATAGATGTTTGTTACTCTTTTACGCAAAAACTACTGAACGCAGGATACTTTTTATCTCAAAATAATGCGGGCGAACTCGCGGGCAATAGCTAGTTAAGTATAAAAGGCTTGCAACTGCTACTAATTAAAAAAAAATACCAGCAAGAAGTTCTGTAGTTTTCTCTAAAAAATTATATACGGTCGAATTGAGAATCTTTTTTTTAAAAGTCGGTTTTAAAAAGTTAATAGGGTGTTTAGTTTTTTAATTAAAACATATAGTTTAAACTATCAATACTAAAAATGTATGTAGGATGCATAATTATCCAGGATTGTAGGTATTTTAGATTCTGAAATTTCGTGATTAATCTGTGAGTGCTGTTTTGCTATTAGATTGTTTCAGCACTTGACTACTTATTATTATTTCTTATTAATATTATAACACGATTTGAAATGTATTTTTGCCTCTTCCAGTGGCGCCAAGGATCGACCGCCGCAACCTGCGGCCGATCAAGGTGCGCGAGGGCGAGCCGATCGCTCTCGACGTCAAAGTGTCGGGCGAGCCGCCGCCGGACGTCACGTGGACGCTCAACGGGAAGAGCGTCAGCAGCGGCAACGGCCTGAAGCGTACGTTACAAGTTTTGACACTTCTCTTCCATACAATCTTATTGAATTTGGAATGAATACGATTGTACAATATATTCATGCTATGTTATAAATCGATCCTTGATCCCCGGTCGGGTCAATGTGGGATACGAACTTTTATATGTTGTCTCGAGTCTGGGTGTTGTGACCGTCATTGTTTCTGATTTCTGTAATACAAGTGCTTAAGCTACTTGCCACAGAATCAGAGTATGTGATGTTGTCCAATATTTATTTATTTCAGTTGGTATTGTGTTCTCCGATAGATATTTTTACAGAAAAGAACATTTTTAGAAGTTGATCTGGCCGTAAGGCACAGGAAACCAGACACAATAGAAAATTAACTGTGTCTGACTTTCAAAAGGGTATTCGGCTTTACGAGAATAGTACAACAGGTTCCAATTGCTTTCATACTGATTCTGTTTTTTAAGATTAACACAGGCAAAACATTGTCTACATTTTTGGCATGGTATAATATATTAGGCCAAAAACGTTTCATATTTGAAGTGGCCTAAATCGGTCGACACCAATATTTTTGGGAGAAGTACCTAAATATTACTAATTTAAAAGTAAATTACATGTAATACTTTTGATTTAAAATTGAATTACGGGTTCAATACATTTTATCGAGTAATTACTGGCACTAAACTCATCAATGCTAATAGAGATGTCGACTGGCCAGTCAACTGAGATACTTTTAAATATTTGTCAAAACACGATTCCTTCATATATCGTACCCTTCGGCAAACAAAGTCGTAAGTGACGTAACGCGTTTACGCCGCTTACGTCTTTATTAGCCCGGCGTAAAGTCGTAAGCGGCGTAAACACGTTACGTCACATACAACTTTATTCGCCGAAGGGTACGATATTTTTTAAAGAGATAGCACACATCGGCGTTACATTTATGGTTATCAACACATTAGCATTTAAAATTGTAATTTAATGATAATATGCAAAAAAAAAATCAATATGATGTTACATAAAGTCATATTTTGATACCTTAAAATCATGTGTGAATGGTTTCAAAATCCCATTTGACTTATTACGCATCTTGTTGTAGTGGTGGATGTGCCCTACTTGAGCAAGTATCAGCACTCGAGCCCGCGGCGCAAGGACTCCGGCACGTACAAGATCCAGGCCGTCAACAAGTACGGGCAGGATACTGCCGAGTTGGAGATCATTGTCACATGTAAGTGGAACTATAAGTGCTTTTCGTCCTTCGATGCCTTGTTCAACTGCTGCGGTAAAATTTGTTCTATGGGTATAGATCTAACTGAGATGATGGCTGCAGATGGCCTTTTTATCTTTACTGAGCTTGCCGGAGCTTGGCACACATCGCTAAACAATAATTAAAATATTAGTAGTGAGGGTGTTCGAGAATGAAAAATCCACTAGATGGCGATACATAGACGAGAGGTCCACCTGTTATTTGATTGGTGATTTAAATGTCATTGTGACATGTCCGTCAACGTCATGTGAACCCCACGCCTAAGTATCGCCAATTGGTGGATTTGTCGTACGCAAACACCCTCATTGCATTAATAACAGTGCAATTTCAACTGCCACGAAGAGTGTGCACAATCATGTCCATATCAATTGAGCTGGTGTGAGTAAGGTTTCCAGAGCTTGGGGTGGGGGGGGGGGTGCTACATTAGGAGTTAAGGCTTGAAGGTAAGGGCGACAAGTCCAGTAACAGTTATTATTATGCTGTACTTGTCGCCCTTAACACCAGGTGGTATATGGTCAATCTTGAAGTGCAATATAAATAAAAAGTTTAAAAGTATTTATCAAATTTGTAAACTTTTCTCGTTGAGCATAATTTAATATGGACCTTTAATATATGCATAGGCAAATCAATAATACATTGCGATAAACTGTTGAATATCTTTATACTTTAGCCAACTATTGTTTTAAGAGAAACGAAACGTTTGGGTATCATGGATTGACATGTGATCGTTTCCTTAGGCAACCGCTGCCTTAATTTGCATGTTTTTCGATAATGGACCTTAAAATCGCTTACACAAATGCTATCTATCTACAGCGAAACCAGACAAGCCAGAGGGCCCGCTAGAGGTGTCTGACATCCACAAGGACGGCTGCAAGCTGAACTGGAAGAGGCCGAAGGACGACGGCGGCGAGCCGATCGAGGCGTACCTCGTCGAGAAGTACGACACGGAGACCGGGTCGTGGGTGCCGGTCGGCAAGACGCTCGGCAACGTGCCTGAGATGGAGGTACGTCTATGATTATATGATTGGAGAAGGTAGGTTTGGTTTGGGGTCAATGATCTCGTACCTTATTATAAATATGGATATGCCTGTAAGGTTTCTGAATTTCAATGGTCAGTGCAATGAAAAACGAGACATATTACATACACCAATATGTACCTATTTCTCGTATTAATTATAATATGTATTTTCAATGTATGTTACTATTGATTTTCATCGTATATTTCTGTAGCGCAGTGGCTAAGATCTTAGCGTAAAGGGTCATAGGTCCCGTGTTCGATTCTCGTTTCTTAACTTTTTTTTATTGAGATGGGTCTGTGTGGTAATAGTATGAAAAGGATTCAGTATTTGCGAAACACATTGCGTCCCATCAATAAAACTGTGTGTATTTTTTTCATTTTGTCTCCCTGTCTTTACAATTTGATTTTTTCTTTGATGTACTTGAATATGTGTAAGAGTGGTATAAGTTAATTGTTGTCCAAAGTTGTATTATCCAAAAGTAGTTATTCTTTCTGTCTTTTACAGCCTGATTAATGATACTAATACACAAGTTCTCATTCTAGGTTGACGGGCTGATCCCAGGCCACGAGTACAAGTTCCGAGTGAAGGCCCTCAACAAGGAGGGCGAGTCGGAGCCTCTCGAGACATTCGGCGCCATCGTCGCCAAGGATCCTTTCAGTAAGTTTATATACTTTCAACATGTTAATAGAACCAAAGAGAAATCGCGAACGCATCGTCAAAAGTTAAACGTAGAAAAGTTTTTATCGATCATTTACTCATGAACGTTTTCCACCCTATTGGCATACAGTCTATGCTTATTTTTAAACCGCGACACAAACACGATGAGATGTTATAAGACTGACTTCTCTATCTGTCTGTAGCATCGTAGCTCCCAAACGAAAGAACCGATTTTATTTTATTTTTAAAGGTATATTTTTTCTTTATCTTTATTCTGAAGTACTTTTGTCTTAACATAGACATGTCAGTCCTATTGTAACTTAAACAAAATAGATACAAAATGAATTTTAAAGTAACGTAGTAATAGTCAACGACAATAAACGAGTCCACACAACATCCTCGCCAAATCAGGTATAGGATAACCCAAAATGCTTTGAATTAATCCCACATCCAACCGGTTCAAATGCATTAGTTGGGAGCGTGTTTCTATGTTTGATGGAAATTGTTCCAAGATGGTGGCCACCACAAAACTACTACTGACTATCAAAACTCAACTTAATATAACCACAACTAATCTTATTTGTTATTCCCCAGCTGTACCAGACGCGCCATCAGCGCCGGTACCAGACGACTGGTCCGCGAGCCACGTGGACCTCAAGTGGGAGCCGCCCATCTCCGACGGAGGGTCACCCATCATCGGGTACATCGTCGAGAAGAAGGACAAGTACAGCCCGCTGTGGGAGAAGGCTGTGGAAACACACACGCCGACACCCACCGCTACTGTTAACGGGTGAGTTGATAGTATAAAAATAATTCTACTCATAGTATAAACGTGGATGTATGTTTGTATGGATGTGTGGATCTTTGTTACTCTTTACGCATAATCTGTATTAGATTATCCCATCCTATAAAGGCGGGAAAAATATTAATTAACCTGTGCTGACTTCTCAAACTTTGAACAAAATATGGGACTCCCCTTATTAATATTGCTGTAGAGGACATAATCATATAGTTTCTATGGCTGCCTGACTGACTGATTAATTACCTTATAAACTACTACCTGTGCCCGCGACTTCGTTCGCGTGGACTACAGGGTTTTACCAGTTTTTCCCGCTAACTCCCGTTCCTGTGGGAATTTTACAATATACTGTTGCAACTAAGCTTTGTGCTTACTAAAGTACCTGCATGTCAAATTTCAAACGTCTAACTTAAGCGGTTTAGATTTTTTATACAAAAGGATTTTCCCGCTAATTCCCGTTCCCGTGGGAATTTCGGGAATTCCTTTCTTAATGCACCTCTACGGTACCTAAGCTACGTCCGTTCCAAATTTCAAGTGCCTGCGTTTAGCCGTTTAGGCTGTGCAATGATATGTCAGTCAGTCAGTTTCTACTTTTATATATTTAGAAGATTAAAATGAATTACTGAAATATGTAATATTGCTTCGTTGATTTACTCGTATGTAGCCAAGAGGCGAGCGAAACGACTTCGTCGCGCCATCTAATGTTTCGGGTTTGTTTCTGGTTAGGTCAATATAAAAATCGATAATTTCTATGTTGTCAACGATAATTTCTATGTTGTCTCCGGTTTGAGTGTTGTGGTATATTAATTGACGTTGTCCAATATTAATCTTTCGTTTGTCTTCATAGGCTGATCGAAGGCAACGAATACCAGTTCCGCGTGATCGCCATCAACAAGGCCGGCCAGAGCAAGCCGTCTGAGGCCAGCAAGAACTTCGTCGCGAAGCCGCGCTTCCTGGCGCCCAAGATCGACCGGCGCCACCTGCGTGACGTCACCATATCGTCAGGGTCCACGCTCAAGCTCGAGGCAGCCATCACTGGCGAGCCGGCGCCTGCTGTGGAATGGAGGTAAGCTACACTTAAACTGGTAATACTGGTGACGTCACTATGTTGCATAGCTCCACACTCAACCTAAAAACCGCCATTACTATAAAACGTCATTATTATAAAATCGTCATTATTAAAAAAATATATATATGACTTATAGATGACTTCTGCAGGGCAATAGAAGTGAGATGCATTGATAAAATATCACTGATTTCTTAAGCGACTCCCGGGAGTCCACGGGAGATTCGACGGAGGTTGAATGAAATAGTCTGGGGGTCCATGATACTTTATTTGGTTTCGAAATTGGAAGAGGAGCTGTCTATGAGGAAAAAAGTTTGGGATCTTTTTACCGCGCCATAGTGTATAGAATTCATGCATTGTGTGGAATGGATGGATTCCTTTTTGCAAACTTTACTTTTACTTTCTCTCACAGAACACACTCTATGGTAAGCTAAAATAGACCAATTCCCAAAAAATCCATTTGTTTCAGTTGAAACCTCGTTTCTGACCCATTTCTGAGCTCGATTTCCCCAAATTAGTCCACCTTTTTAATTTTCCAGATACCAGAACATGCCGCTCCGCCCGTCGAAGGCGGTGTCTATCGACAACCCGGATTACTTCACGAAGCTCGTGGTCCGGCCTGTGCGCCGGGACGACTCCGGCGAGTACACCGTGACGGCGGTCAACTCGAGCGGCAAAGACGTCGTCACTATCAACGTGCTGGTTACAGACAAGCCGATGAGGCCCGAGGGACCTCTACAGGTATGACGTCATCCTTGATCAAATGAAGAAAAAAACTTATTTAAAGCAAGCCTTTATTACTATGTATTTGACGACCTCCGTAGCCAAGAGGCAAGCGTGCCGGACTTTGGCGTCGCGCCATCTCTGAGGTTCCGGGTTCGATCCCTGGTCGGGTCAATATGGGAAACGAACTTTTCCATATTGTCTCGGGTCTGGGTGTTGTGGTACCTACGTTGTTTCTGATTTCTGTAACACAAGTGCTTTAGCTACTTACCACAGAATCGGGGTTCCTATGGCCTTCCAGGTCATTACAAATTATTAAGTTTTTGTTCTGGTCCAACAAAAGCATCTGCTCAGATATTATGAAGTAATGAATGTTCAGATATCAATGGTAACTTGTAGTGTATGGAACTTATTGACATTTTAAACTGTTCAAAAGTATTTGGTCACTTTGTCTGGTTCAATATATCTGACGGCGACTGTACCTAACATCATCAACTTGCATTTATTTGCTGTAGCAAAAAAAACGTTTGCATTATATTTTGAAAAATAACAAAGTCATCTCTATTTATAGTGGAGATAATCCACAAATAAATAAAATTGTAATAATAAAAATTACCTATTTTTGCTACATTTTTTATAAACTCATACAACTTTAACTTGTATGTATGTCTGGTTTGGAAGTCCAATTTGGACGACACTTTCACTGGCCGATAGCTGAAATCATGAGTAGCAGCAGGCTATATTTTGTTAGTTTGTTAATCCTTCATCTATTTTAATTTGATTATAAATTCCAAGCATTCGGAGACTCTGAAAAAATTAGTTACAAATGTTATTTATCTATTTGTTAGATATCGGACGTGCACAAGGAAGGCGCGACGCTCAAGTGGAAGCGGCCGAAGGACGACGGCGGCGTGCCCATCGAATACTACCAGGTCGACAAGCTGGACACGGAGACTGGGTGCTGGGTGCCTTGCGCGAGGTCTGACGAGCCGAGTGAGTACACGCCTCTGTGTTATACTAGTTGGACCATCTTGTGATTAGATAAGTGAACGAGAAAAACATGGAAGAATTCCTAACTTCAATCGAATATGACCACCAAAACACACACGAATGTAAAGCACAGCAAAAAGCTGAACATATAACTAGTTTTGCACTAAGACATACGAAGTTGACTACCAATTGTAAAAATATAATTAATCCAAAAAGTTATAAAAATTTTAAGCAAAATTATGATTAATAAACGTACTATTGGTCCTAATGCGCAATATGCTTAAAAATAGAATAATAACACTTATGCCTGCTTGTGTGGTCAATTACGTTGTATTGATAGTAAGTCTTTTCCCATAACGTAATTTGTAACAATACAAAATAAACATGTTCATTTAATTCGATTTCGAACATTTGTTAGTTAAATTACGTTTTTCCTTAATTTCAGAGTGCGACGTCACTGGCCTCACGCCCGGCAGGGAGTACAAGTTCAGAGTGTCCGCTGTCAACTCGGAGGGAGAATCAGAACCGCTCACTGGCGAGGAGAGCATCATCGCCAAGAATCCGTTCGACGAGCCCGGTGAGTTAAATCGATTTGTACTGGAATTGGTGTTTTAGACCGATGCTATATCGATTGATTAAGCCTAAGAATCCGTTGCAAAGTAAATAAATAAGGTCTGTTGGTTCAGTAGTCACAATCCCTGATCTCGAAACCTATGGCCATGAGTTCGAATACCGCAAGGGCTAAATGTTTGTGTGATGAACGTAGGCGTTTGTACTCGAGTCATGAATGAATCAATATAAACGTATTTAAGTATTTATCATAGCTACTGTTAGTTTAGTGATGGAGTGTAAGTCCAAAATTGAAAATACAAAAATAACTAATGATGGCATCGTTAACAAAGCCTAATGATAAAATACCCGCAAAGCAAGGGGAGATAATTTTTTTCTGTTTCTTTAAAATATTTAAATTTCGCTAGTGCTGCGTAAAGCACTATAGAGATAAAATAAAAATCGATTTAATATTCGTATTTAATTTTGTGCATAAAAACATGGACCAAGCGTAACCTTTGATTGCCAAATGAATTGAAAATGACTAAATTTGAGGATAATTTTTAATTGCATTTTAATTGCGAAGTTTTACCCGTCACTCAAATACCCGTGTTCAAAAATTATTTTTACCCCACCAGGCGCGCCGGGCACGCCGAGCGTGACGGACTGGGACAAGGACCACGTCGACCTCAAGTGGAGTCCGCCGCGCGACGATGGTGGCGCCCCCATCACCGGCTACATCGTCGAGAAGAAGGACAAGTTCGGCAACTGGGAGAAGGCAGTCGAAGTGCCTGCTGGACAGACCACGGCCACTGTGCCCGACCTGATTGAAGGACAGACTTATGAGTTCAGGTTTGTGATGCTATAGCATTTGAAAGACCTCCGTACGTGAACGGGCGTGAACGCGTTAGTCATTCGATCAAATAGCAGATTCAACCAGATGACTGAGACATGACGTTCAGTCAAAACGTTGAACGATACATTAAACGATTCGAGGAGTTGTCCTTTAGTCATTCAACTAAATGTCGTCATTAAATAAACGCGTTAGTCATTCAATTAAATAGCAGATTCATTCAGACCAGCGTGGGGGGAGATTTTTAGTTTGGGTAGTCTTCGCCCCATCTGGGCGAATATGTATTATCTGCCCCTTAAAAGAATAATATAAAAAAAATTAAGTACCTACAACTTGGTCTCCTGTGCAGGGTACGAGCTGTGAACAAGGCCGGCCCAGGCGAGCCCAGCGACAGCACGCACCCGATAGTAGCGAAGCCGAGGAACCTGGCGCCGAAGATCGACCGCACCAACCTGATCGACATCAAGATCAAGGTCGGACAGAAGTTCGGCTTCGACGTCAAGGTGAGCATCCGTCAGAAATATTACTACTATTAGTTAGTAATTAGTATGATGAAAAATTCGACATTGATATTTCGTATCGAATACTTTGTATTTCCTGGTACTCTGCGTGATAGCGACAGTGGTTTGCAAACGATACGAAAATAATTACTATACACGCGGCGGCATTGGATGGGTTTTTTTTATTTTGCCTGAATTTTGTGAAATTTGGCACGAGCATAGATATGTTGCGCCGTTGGTCCCTGTTCGTATCGCGATATTTATTGGAAATTTATCTTTTTACAATACTGAACTCGCATGGAGTTTAATTTTTATTCATCGACGCAAGATGGCGGGGCTTAACCTGTCTGTGACAACTTAGCTCCCAAATAGATGAACCGATTTTGATTTTTTTTTTTTCGATTAAAAGGTAGTAGAGTTCTTAGCTAAATTTGATGGAAAACGGTCGAAGATTTTGGGCGCCACAAAATACATATTTGACACAACTTCCTTCAACATAGGTTTCAAATAAAAGGTACACTATGAAACATTTCAAAATCAAAATGGACGGCATTCCAAAATGGCGAAATTACAAAATAGGTATAGTTAACGTAACAATATGTACTTTGACCGGTCTTATAAGCGCTTATATCAAGCTATGTTTTATTTGTGATTTTATGTGCTTAAAATGACACCCTGTTCCCTTCATTAACAGGTGACCGGTGAACCGATGCCAGAGACCAAATGGTTCCTCGCCAAGAAGGAGGTGAAGTCTGGCGGTGAGATCAAGGTGCAGCACTCAGACTACAACACGAAGATCAACTGCAAGGCGGCGACGCGCGCCGACAGCGGCAGATACACCATCACCGCTGAGAACAGCAACGGCAAGGACGTCGCCGACGTCGAGGTCATCGTGCTCAGCGTGCCCAGCCCGCCAGGAGGGCCGCTTAAGGTCAGTCACCTCATTTTTCTAGGGTCCCGTAGCCAAATAGCGAAAAATGGAACTCTTATAGATTCGTTATGTCCATCCGTCGGTATGCCAGCATAGCCACTTTTATTACAAAACTTTAAGACGTTATATATACTTATGAAGGTTGGTACATTGATATATTCTGTGAACCGCATTAAGATATTTTCACAAAGAAAAAAAAAATTGATGGGTTCCACATACTTAAAACTAAAAATATGTTTTCTTCAGTATATTGGCTCATCCCAGCCTAATGGTAAGCAAGAAAGAACCTACACCGCGATGACAACTGATTTGATACCGTGATATCTCCTATCTGTTGGCATCGCCATACTCTCAAGATGTTTCTTCACGCCTCGGAATCATTATTATAAAGCTCAAGAATTAATTTGTTTGAGCGCGCTAATCTTAGAAAATCCTGGTTTGAATTGAAAACAAAAAAATGTGTTAGGTAGTCCATTTATCGAATATGGCTTTGCTACATAACGCTGCGACCAATAAATAGAAAACGTAAAAAAAAACCGAGCCACGTGCGTGTTTAAGGAAAAACCTTAAATCCAAATCCTTACTATCATACAAATTCTACTAAATGAAATTGAATGAAATTTGGCAGGCATTAATCATACCTTCAAATCGTAATGTTAAATGTTTGATCCAGGTGTCGGACGTTCACGCGCACGGCGCTAAGCTGTCGTGGAACCCGCCGGCCGACGACGGCGGCCAGCCCATCGAGAAGTACGTCGTGGAGCGCATGGACGAGGCGACCGGCAGATGGGTGACCGCCGGCGAGACGGACGGCCCGCAGACCAGTCTCGCTGTCGACGGACTCACGCCCGGACATAAGTACAAGTTCAGAGTTCGGGCTGTTAACAGGTTCGTGGCATTCGTTTTTGGTTAAGTACGTTACCTCAGCATACAAGGTGGACCTTTTTTCACATACGTACGTGATTTCATAGAATTAGCCCTTGTACTATAAAAAGTACGTTAGACTTTACCCTTTGGACTTTGCAACGCCCCTATGACGTGCCCATAAAAACCAATATGAAACTGCAAGTGTTTATCGTACTAATTAGTACAATCCCACTCTCGGAATCATAAAGTATGATTGATTAATTGTAGAGTTAATGTTTTTTTAAATAGACGTAGGAGATAACTTCGCCGTTATTCCCTGTAGTAGGTTTCATATGGCATTTTTATAGTCATTGAATACAATGCCCATTCACAACAATATATACCGAAGGTATCGGAAAAATCTCAGTATATTAATTACAGTAGAAGTATCCAACTTGTTGTTATGTGGTCTACATCAATCAATCAATGAGTTACAGTGGCAGTATCTAACTTATAGCTATGTGTAGAACACTGGACCAAGTCCTATAGTTTTGTTTTGATGAGCGAATAAAGCATAAGTATTTATTTTAAGAGGTAAGCTGGAGTAGACCTGTCTCCAAAGGTGGCACCTGTTTGCAAGCATGACGTATGTGCCAGCCATCTACACATTTAGGAACTAACTTTAGGGGTTTAATATGTTATTCTAAGACATTGTTCCCTTTTAGGCAAGGCAAGTCGGAGCCTCTGACAACGCCGCACGCGACGGAAGCCAAGAATCCGTTCGACGTGGCCGGCAAGCCCGGCACGCCCAAGATCAAGGACTTCGACAGAGACTTCGTCGAGCTGGAGTGGACCCGGCCTCAGACCGACGGCGGGGCGCCCATCACAGGCTACGTTATTGAGAAGAAAGACCGCTTCTCGCCTGACTGGGAGGAGTGCGCTCAGGTTGGTAGCTCTTCTGTTCGATTGAAGTACTATGATTAGATTCAGTCATAGAACATCATCTCTATGGAACTATCTATAGTGTGGTGGAGTGACAATATACGCAAAGCGGTGGGATACGAAGAACTGAATGCTTGTGGTCAAGAGGACGATGTCCGCTATAACAAAGTCGCTTCCAGCAGGAAGTATTTTGCTATGTATGCTTAGATCTTTAAAACTACGTTATGGATTTGATGCGGTTTTCTTAAATAGATAAAAGGATTCATGAGGAAGGTTTATAATGTCCAACACATACATATTTTATATTTTGATATAAAACTTAATTAGTATCTGCAATGTACCCGTGCAAAGCTAGTGTAATAATAATGAACTAACGGTGATTATTATGGAACTCTCTTTAGTTTTGATCGGTTTTAAGCAGTCTGCGTCCCACGACTTTTTATATTCGGTCTGTCCCGTTTCTTTTTCTATTTAGTATACTTAAAAAAATAAGTAAATAAGTATCTACTGCCAGGCTGAATATCAAATCACACCTTAGCTTTATAAAATATCGCCAAAATACGTATACTGTGCAATGCAAAGGTGTTTTACCTTTGTATCAAAGTACGTCATTATTAAATGTTACCTCTTCCACAGGTGGAAGGCGATGTGACCACGGGAAAAGTGCCCAACCTCATCGAGGGCAACACCTACGAGTTCCGCGTCCGCGCGGTCAACAAGGCGGGCAAGGGCGAGCCCAGCGACGGCACCGCGCCCCACCTCGCGCGCCCCAAGAACCTGCCCCCCAAGATCGACAGGAACTTCATGTTCGACATCAAGGTCAAAGCTGGCCAGAACTTCGACTTGGACGTGCCTGTCGCCGGCGAACCGACGCCCACCAAGGAGTGGCAGCACGGAGACAACCTCGTCATCAACACGGACAGGATCAAGATCGTCAACGACGCCCACTCGACCAAGTTCAAGGTGGTCGACGCGAAACGGGCTGATTCCGGCAGCTACACCCTCAAAGCGAAGAACATCAACGGAACTGATACGGCTTCGATCAAGATCACGGTGCTTGACGTGCCTCTGCCACCGGAAGGCCCGCTCCGAGCTGATGATATCACAAAATCAGGCTGCACACTTCGCTGGAGGCCGCCCAAGGACGACGGCGGCAGCGAAATCTCGCACTACGTCGTTGAAAAGATGGACCAAGAAAATATGCGCTGGATCCCAGCCGGGGAAGTCCAAGCCTGCAGCATCAGAATCGACCACCTCATCGAAGGCCACGACTACAACTTCAGGGTCCGCGCCGTCAACAAGCAGGGTGAATCGCAACCCCTCATCGGCCACGAGCCAGTCACGGCTAAGGACCCCTACGGAACCCCCGACAAGCCTGGAACGCCAGTCGTCAAGGACTGGGACAAGGACCACATGGATCTGGAATGGGTGCCGCCGAAGAAGGACGGCGGTTCGCCGATCACCGGCTACATCATTGAGGCGAAGAAGAAGTACGGACCTTGGGAAGTCGCAGCCACTGTGCCTGGCAACCAGACGACAGCTACTGTCCCTAACTTGCAAGAGGGTGAGGAGTACGAGTTCAGGATCATCGCAGTTAACAAGGCAGGCAATGGAGAGCCATCAGACGCCTCCACACCTCAAGTGGCTAAGGCCAGGTTCTGCGCGCCGCACTTTGACAAGACGCTGCTAGCTGACAAGACCGTCAAGGCAGGCCAGAGGATCCAATACGAGATTCCGATCGAAGCGTCGCCCAAGCCTACAGTCGAGTGGCAGATCAACGGTAAGGTGGTACACGCGTCAGACCACATCGATATCCAGGTTCTGCACAACAGGGTCATTCTAGACATTCCATTCTCCGTCCGCGCCGACGGAGGCGTATACAAGTTGACCCTCAAGAACGACCTCGGAGTCTGCTCTGCAACAGCCCAAGTCACCGTTCTCGACAAACCATCGAGACCAGAGAAGCCGTTGGTAGTCTCCGACGTCACTAAGGAGTCATGCTCCCTGTCCTGGAAGGTGCCGCTCGACGATGGCGGCTCCCCGATCCTGCATTACGTCATTGAAAAGATGGATTTGTCGCGTGGAACGTGGTCGGATGCCGGCATGAGCACTTTCTTGTCGCATCAAGTGACCAGGCTTATTCACATGAAGGAATATCTGTTCAGAGTGAGCGCCGTCAATGCTATCGGCCAATCAGAGCCGTTGGAGCTCGACAGAGCTATCGTGGCCAAGAACGAGTTCGATGAACCATCTGCGCCTGGTAAGCCTGAAGCGACGGACTGGAGCAAGGACCACGTGGACCTACAATGGACTCCGCCGAAATCCGACGGTGGATCGCCGATCACTGGATACATTATTCAGAAGAAGGAAAAGGGCAGCCCCTACTGGGTGAACGCTGTACATGTACCGCCTAAACAAAACAAGGCAACAGTACCAGATTTGACTGAGGGTCAAGATTACGAGTTCCGCGTCATTGCTGTCAACCAAGCCGGCCAATCGGAGCCCAGCGAGCCGTCTGACATCATCACAGCCAAGGACAGGTTCGTCGCGCCGAAGATCATCACGCCACTCAAAGAGATCCGTATCAAGGCTGGTCTCATCTTCCATTTGGACGTCGACTTCATCGGGGAGCCTATTCCCGAAGTCACATGGACATGCGACGGCAGACCAGTGGTTGCGAACGAGAGAACCACAGTCACATCAGTTGGACATCACACGATCGTTCACACAGTTAACTGCAAGCGTTCAGACGCTGGCAAGTACAACTTGAAGCTGAAGAACGATTCCGGAACTGATGAAGGCAGCTTCGAGCTAATTGTGCTCGACGTTCCTGGAGCACCACAACCTCCGTTCGAGTACGAAGAGATCACAGCGCAATCTGTGACGTTGTCATGGAAACCGCCCAAGGACAATGGCGGCAGTGAATTGACCGCCTACGTCATTGAGAAGCGAGACTTGACACACGGTGGAGGATGGGTGCCCGCTGTCACGTACATCAACCCACGAAACACGCACGCGACTGTACCACGCCTCACTGAAGGCACTAAATACGAGTTCAGAGTGTTCGCAGAGAACTTGCAAGGACGCTCGGAGCCGCTGGTGACGGACAAACCGATCATCGCCAAGAACCAGTACACCGTGCCTGGTAAGCCTGGCAAGCCAGAGCTGGTATCTGCTGATAAGGACCACATCAAGATCAGATGGTCCTCGCCAATCTCCAACGGCGGGTCCAACATCATTGGATACGACGTTGAGAGGCGAGACAAGGCTACAGGCCGCTGGATCAAACTGAACAAGGATCCTGTCAGAAACAACGAGTATGAGGACGACAGAGTACAAGAAGGCCACCAGTACGAGTACAGAGTGTCGGCAGTGAACGCTGCCGGCCCTGGACAGCCATCAGACGCGTCGAACGTCTTCGTAGCCAAACCGATGAAGGAGAAGCCGAAGTTGTGGCTGGACCACCTCATCGGCCGCAAGATCAAGGTCAGGGCTGGCGAACCGATCAACATTAACATTCCAATCACCGGAGCGCCCACGCCCAAGATCTCATGGACCAAGGGCTCCGTATCTCTGGTGCCATCGCACAGACTCACAGCTGAGACTAAGGCTGATGAAACCAAGCTCAGCATTGAGAAATCCACGAGAGACGACGCTGGCAAGTACACCATCACAGCGACAAACGATCATGGAAAAGATTCCGCTGATATTGAGGTCATCGTCGTTGACAAGCCAGGAGTGCCTAAAGGACCTCTTATTTGCACTCCAGTCACACACGACGCCATCAGCCTCACATGGCACCCGCCCACGGACGACGGCGGCAGCGAAATCACCGGCTACGTCGTCGAAGTCGCCGAGTTCGGCGTCAACGACTGGCGAACAGTCGCCGGCTTCTGTCCGAAATGCTCGTTCACAGTCAAGAACCTCACCGAAGGCAAGAAGTACGTGTTCAGGGTACGCGCGGAGAACCTCTACGGAGTATCGGACCCGTTGGAGAGCAAGCCTACTGTGGCGAAGTCGCCATTCGACCCGCCAGATGCACCAGAGACGCCTAAGATTACAGGTTACAGCTCAAACAGCTGTTCATTGGAATGGGAGCCGCCAGCGAACTGCGGAGGCAAGCCTATCACCGGATACTACGTCGAAAAGCGCGAACGTGGAGGAGAATGGGTCAAGGTCAACAACTACCCCACTCCGAACACGTGCTACACAGTATCCGATCTCCGCGAAGGCAACAGATATGAATTCCGCGTCATTGCCGTCAATGAGGCCGGACCTGGTAAACCTAGCAAGCCCACTGAGCCGATCACAGCGCAGACACAAAGACTTAAGCCAAGCCCGCCAGAGGCGCCTAAGCCTGACAGGGTCACAAAGGATTCTGTTACGTTGTCCTGGAGACCGCCGAAGAGCGATGGCGGCGCCAAGATCAAGGGTTACATCATCCAACAGAAGGGCAAGGGCGACAAGGACTGGAAGGACGTCAACGACGTGCCCGTCCCCAACCTGGTACACACAGTACCGAAACTCAAGGAAGGCGAGGAATACCAGTTCAGGGTCATCGCCGTCAACGAAGTCGGCCGATCGGACCCCAGCAAGCCTACTGCGGACATCACGATCGCCGAACAGCCAAACAAACCTTGCATGGATTTGGGCGGAGTCAGGGACATCACAGTGCGCGCTGGAGAGGACTTCTCCATCCACGTGCCGTACACTGGCTTCCCGCAGCCGACAGCTTCCTGGTTCGCCGACGACAACCTGCTGGACGTCGACGGCGACTCCAGGATCTTCCAGAAGATCACTCCAGAATCAGCATCCCTCGTCGTCAAGAACGCGAAGAGGTCGGACGGAGGACAGTACAGGCTGCAACTGCGCAACCCCTCAGGATACGACACGGCCACCATCAACGTTCGCGTGCTGGACCGCCCGGCGAAACCGGAGAACCTGCGCGCGGACGAGTTCGAAGGCGAAGCCCTCACATTATACTGGAACCCGCCCAAAGACAACGGCGGCGGCGAGATCACCAACTACGTCGTCGAGAAACGCGAGGCTCGCTCGCCGAACTGGACCAAGGTGTCGGGCTACGTCACCACTCCGTTCCTGCGGGTGAAGAACTTGACAGTAGGCAGGGACTACGAGTTCAGGGTGATGGCTGAGAACCAGTACGGGCAGTCGGACCCGGCTCAGACCACGGAGCCTATCAAGGCGAGACATCCGTTCGACCCGCCCGGCGCGCCCGGAGCGCCCAGGTCGGTCGAAACAACGGAGTCTTCCATTACCATTACTTGGACGAAGCCGCGCCACGACGGCGGCTCGCCGATCACCGGCTACGTCGTCGAGAAGAGGTTGATAACTGAGGATAAGTGGACGAAGGCGTCTCACGCGCACATTCCAGACACGACGTACAAGGTGACGGGGCTGATCGAGAACCAACAGTACGAGTTCCGCGTGGGTGCCGTGAACGCGGCGGGGCAGGGCCCGTACTCGCAGAGCTCCGACGCCTACCGCGCCTGCGCCCCGCCCAACGCGCCGCGCATCACCAGCGACCTCAGCCTCAGGGACATCACTGTTATCGCGGGCGAGGAGATCAAGATCACGGTGCCCTTCACTGGCAACCCCAGGCCGAAGGTGAGATCACACCTATTCACAATGTTTTTTTATATCCTAAACTTTGATAACGTTGCCGGATCATGTGTTTCCGCCTTCTTTTGACATGAATTTCTTAAAAAGAAGCGTGAAGAAACATCATGCGGGCCAGTTTGGCGATGCTAACGGATAGGATATAATAATAATAATAATAATAATTCATTCATTTATTTCCATCACAAAAAACAGATACAATTGGATTTGTACATTAGATGAACCTAAAAACACAGTAGATTATCCGTATTGTGACAGACTGACGCCTAAAAAAGGTATGAGATACCTGAACTATAGGTCGCCAGGCCACCACCCACAGGTTAGGCGCAACTGTATATGTATAGGTACATTTAAGGCACAGAGATCATCAGACAATGTGACGGGTTGAATGAACAGCGATTACTTAACACTCGTATCTACATCTAAGCTTATTCAGAAACCGAATTGCGCTATCTCACCTCAACTGGAGTAATGTATAAATTCATAAGTTAAACAAGGAAAAGAGCTGTATTACAACCAGGAATCAGTTAAAGCTAATCAGCGCAATTCAGATTCAATATATACCTACATTTAGTGAGTTTAACAAATTTAATTTAAAAATTTATTACGGTATAAAATCCGTTGTCATCGCGATGTGGATTCCTTTCTTGCTTACCATCAGGTTGGGAGGAGCAGTTGGGATACTGTGCTTTTAAAAAAAGGCTTACCATTTATCAATATCGCTTGATGAACGGCGAAGATGAGTGAATTCCCGACTTATTAATGCTAACATAAGCACTAATTTCAGGTGTCCTGGCTGGTGAACAACGATGAAGTGTTCCCTGACAGCCGCATCCGCTTTGTGACGTCAGACATTGACACTGTCTTCCTCAACTCGAACGCCAAGAGGTCGGACACTGGATCCTACACGATTCAGCTGGTCAACAGCGAGGGTTCGGATAGTGCTACATGCAGGGTAAGTGATCGAATCTTACCTTGTCATTTGAAATTAGTTCTTATAGTGTAGATGATAAAGATGGATTTCTAAGGCCGTAACATGCTAATTCAATATAGGAATAAGAACTTTACCAGTTAGTAAAGCTACATAATATGTTTTATGTGTAGAGCGAAGTCCTTTTTCCATTGAAGTGAGGTATCTATACTTGGTTTTATTAGAAAGAAAAAAAATAAGATTAAAGTGTAGTTTAGTTACTACGGCTCTATCATGGAAAATAGTAATTATAAAAAGAAAAGATGCAGCTCTTATTTTTACTACAATATATCTGGGGCTCTCTAAATGGGCACAAAGCAGTTCCTAATTAAGTCAATTAGGAAACGAAATTTTAAAATAGAAAATTATATAGACATTTATTTGCTTAAAATATTAAAGGTTTTTATTATGGGTCTTAAATTTAAAATTCTTCGACCGAATATTTCACCAATTTTTTGGAATGCAAAAAAAAATTAAATTCACTCAATAAATGTGTCACATACACATTTTTATCAAAAGCTAGCCTAAACCTATTTGTAACTAAAAGAAATAACTTAATGAAGAAAAAGGCTTGGGTGACCCACAAGTGAGTATCCGTCGTCTGGTCCAGTAGTAACCCGTCTAAGTCTGCTATTAATGATTCTTTACGTCATTACCGAACTTCCTAACCCGGTTTCTCTCGACAGGTCCTGGTGGTAGACAAGCCGTCGCCGCCTGTAGGTCCCTTGGACGCGTACGACATCACTCCTGACACGTGCACGCTGAGCTGGAGGCCACCGCTGGATGACGGCGGCTCTCCAATCACCAACTACGTCGTCGAGAAGATGGACGGCAGTGGAGTGAGTGCTATTTGTATTTTAATGTAACGCTGTTAGGTGCAAATTGGAGTGCTGAAAGAAAAGTTCAGAAGAAGAAGAAATAATAACGAACTGCAAGTGTTTATTTTGACGTGATCGTACTATGGATTGTTTAAGTCGCAGGCAATTTGAGTAAATCCGCCTTTTACTTACGGCGTCGTCAGTTCAAAAACGAATGCTGTTTTGTAAAATGCCGATGACAAAATGTCATTATGTATAATGCCGCGGCAAATTGAAGTATAGCTTTAAAAAGCTAAGGTGACCATAGCATTTGGTTTCATAGCAAAGGACAGTATTATTGAAATTTACAACACTAACGAACTGTCAATTTAATAGTGTTAAAAGATATGGAATGTTTCAAATATATATGAAATCCCTAGTAAATGCACTTTTCATTCCTATGCAATGTTTTATTTTTTTGCTGAATATAATAGTATTACAAATGAGCTAGACGTTGCGCTTCGCCGGCCGTTACCGCGGCACGCTCGCTCGGCTTGCGCTTCACTTTAGTCACTAATCTAACTTAACCTAACCAATGAAATCGTTAATTACTTCAATTAACTTTAGGTTAAGTAATTGATGTTGAATAAAATGTCTTTTTGTTACTTGGATATTATAATGAAGTATCAAAAGAGAGCCGAATATGCCTGCTGTGTATGTCACACATAGCAATAACTTAGATACTGCTACTGTAACAAATCTAGTGAGCTTCTTACCGGTATCTTCTCGGTAGACATAGGTACCGAACCGGAAGTTGAGTCACTTTGCATTGTATTCAATGACGATTCGAAAGTGTTATGTAACCTACTTGAATATAGAAATATTTTATTTTGATATGATTTGACTAGGCTTATACTTTTAAATTCTCATTGATTGATTTCAATATTTAACGCACCGTTTCTAAACTTGTTATACGTCCGTCTTATAAGTTATTATTTGTGTCAGGTCTGGTCAAAGATATCCTCGTTCGTCCGCAACTGCCACTACAACGTGATGGGCCTGGAGCCCAACAAGAAGTACACATTCCGCGTGCGTGCTGAGAACCAGTACGGCGTCTCCGATCCTCTTACCATGGACGACAGCATCACTGCCAAGGTACTTGCTACATGTTGCAAATAGGGAACACGGCGCGGAAAGTGCATTGTAAAAAATCGCTTATGAATAATAGTAGGCAAACTATTTAAAAAAACCTCTTGATTGATGACTGAAGATAAAGCACATAAAATAAGAACCCTTTCACACGAGCGATTTTAATCGGCGATTCCTCGTCGGAGCAAGATCGCCGCGAGTTTAAGGGGTTTGAGCCATCTGCGCTCCCCCGAAAGCTCGGTAAAGATGATAAGGCTTCGCAGCCATAATCGATAGAAAAAAAAGAAAAGAAAAAAAGAAGCCGGGAGTTATTGAACGCCGCGATAACGCCGCGTGCTGGCAGCTTATTTGTAAGGTAGCAATCTATCCTCGTTCAGACAACGTTTTGTAGTATTCTGCACAGCGTTCCTTAGATTACATGTAAATACATGTGCGATATTATTATGACATTAGACATCGATCGCGATTTGTTTACAGAAGAAATACGGATCCTCCCAAATTTCAGGACAATTCTTTTTTCTGTCCCATTCATTGTCTTTTGAATAAAATAGCTAGAAGTAGCTCTTAGCCTACTCTCACTTCGCCAAGGAATCGGTGATTAGTGTCTGGTGGTTTGGGTGTCCGGATGTATGTTTGTTATTCTTTCATACCAAAACTACTTTATAGACTTTGATGAAATTTGGTATTCAGATATATGAAACACAAGAACAACATATAGGAAACTATTTATCCCGAAATAACGCGGCCAAAGTCGCGGGCCGTAGTCAGAATTCTTATAATTTATTGTATGTGCCCAAGCAGCTTAAGCTTTTAAACGACTCAGTACCTTGTCACATTAAATTCACTGTCTATCTGAATTACTTAGTTTCGCGAAAGTTTAATGTGACAAGGTACAAACGCGTGATGCTGAGTGTACAATAATGTATATTGGCAGAGCTTAATACTCGTGTTGTTTACAGTTCCCGTTCACGATCCCCGACCCGCCGGGCGTGCCGCGCGTGACGGAGTGGGACGGGTCCACGGCCACGGTGGTGTGGGACCGGCCGCGGTCCGACGGCGGCGCGCGCATCCAGGGCTACAAGATCGAGTTCCGCGACGTCAGCGACGGCCTCTGGGCCAGCGCCGACTACCTCGTCAAGGACTGCAACTACCAGGTATTTATTATTAACTAGCGGCGAACTTCGTTTCGCTTTAGAGGATTTTCCCGCTTTTCTGTTGAAAATTTTCATAAATTTTCTTTTCTACAAATCTTTAGGAGCCTAAGACCTTTCCAACGAATGCAAAACCATGGAAATCGGTTCGTTTGTTCTGGAGTTATAGCGTCAGGAAGGAAAACCCGAATTATTTTTATATAGTAGATAACTCGCCTTTATAAGTTTGGGCTGTATGTATGTAATAAGTATTCTTTCTTATAGTGATGTGAACGACACAGGCAAACCAAACACAACTGAGTTTCTCTGTGATAAAATATATTTCGTTATTTTACAAATAAGCTTATAAATGTAATTGGAACTTCGTAACGGAATCTTCGAATCTTAATATGACCCACTTTCCGGTCTTCGATTAAGATGAAATTTTGCAGACGCTCTGAATTCTAATGGCAATACGTGACTAGCTAAGAAACGTTATTAGAAATCCAATATGGCAGCTTCCCTAAGATGACGGACTAGCTGTTTGAAATCCATCCATTTACTGCCTACTCTATTTTGTCGTATTAATTTCGACACAAATAGTGCTGAAATATCTATACATAAAAGAAGAATTTATGTTACTTCAACTATATGGATTTTTTTGCAAATGATCTTAAATTACGATTTTAAGATGGTCCGAAGGAACAACTGAGGTACTAATATTGAGCCCTGGGGCACTCCTATCGCTAGAGGTGTACCAGAAGAGTTAGTTCCATTCACATAGACCCTTTGAGTTCCGTCAGAAAGGTAAGACCGTAGAAGACAGTGAAGTGCTTACAACACCATAATACTTCAACTTCATCAGCAACGTTTGGTGATTAACGCAATCAAATGCCTTTGACAGATCACAAAAAACTCCAATGGGGTCCTGTTTTCTCTCCCAAGCATCGAAAACTATTTGTGTAACAGTAAAAGATTGCCGGCACAATGTGCTATCTTAATGATAAATCAAAGAAGGAATCGTATTTTGACAAGTATTAAAAGTATGCCAATTGACTAGCCATGTATTATGAGACTGTTTTGTCCCCCAGGCGTACAACTTGGAAGCGGGACACGAGTACGAGTTCCGCGTGCGCGCACAGAACGCGGCCGGCCTCAGCAAGTACTCGGCGAGCTCGCAGAAGTTCAAGGTGCGGCCGCGTTGTGGGCCGCCCGGGGCCCCGCGCGAGCCGCGTGTGCTGCGCGTGGGCCGCTCCTACGTCGACCTGTCCTGGGACCCGCCCGCCACCGACGGAGGTACGCCACGCCTGTGTCTATACCCTACCGCACAACACTCTACTTGTAGCATACATACGGAGCGTTGTTTACTATGCCAATTCTGCTGACGCTGTATTTGTGTCGACGTGTAGGTAATGTCGTAGGTCGGCAGATACGTTAGACTACGCACTTTGGAAATTGCACCGCCCATCCACCTCTTTAGATGGGTCGTTTTGAGCTTGGCGTGAGTGAAAGTAATGACGTCACAACTGACATTTTTGCTGCGACCACAAGGATCGCGGTCATCATGTGGAACGGCTAAAGGAGTATTTTCAGCGTTTTGAGCGCTTAGTGGAACGCACTTTACAATCGAACTGCAAGTGTTTATCCCGATCGGCTTAACTATACTAAACTGACTCTAAATTCGCAACTTATGATACCAAAACTATGTCCTTTCTAGGTTCCCGCGTGACTGGCTACATCATCGAGAAGCGCGATTCCGGCAGCTCGGTGTGGGTGAAGTGCAACGACTACAACGTACAGGACACGACTTTCACCGTGCTCAACCTCGGCGAGAAACAGGACTACGAGTTCCGCATCATCGCCGTCAACACCGCTGGTATGTAACATAATAACATTTATTTATTGACGACCTCGGTGGCGCAGTGGCTAAGGTAGGCGGCCAAAGGTTCCGGGTTTGATTCCCGGTCGGGTCAATTTGGAAAACGTACTTTTCTAAATTGACTTGGGTCTGGGTGTGCTGGGATAACGCCCCCAGTTAGTATCCGTCGTCTGGAACTCATAGTACAAGGGAAAACCTTAGTTTGAGACCAGCTGATTGGTGTGACTGTGTAGCGCATTTATGTATTTATTTATAGGCATATAATACTGTGTGACACATGAAGATGTTACATGATCTTGAATGGGGACTACCGCGCGTGAAAAATTCGCTAGATGACACTACGGGGGCGTGAGGTCCAACTGCTTCGTGATTGGTGATTAACATGTCATGGTGACACATCTGTCAATGTCATGTCAAAAGTAACCAATCGTGTAGCAGTTGGACCTCACATACCCTTAGTGACATCTAGCGTATTTTTCACGCGCGGTACCTAGTCCCCATTGTATTTGACCTGCAAGCAGGCGTGTAAACAATAGTGCCTTTGAGAATCATCATAAGTATATACATAGTAGCGGTCCCGTTTTTCTGTTGAAATTTTTCCTGAATTTTCTTTGCTATAAACCTCACGGAGCCCGAGACCTTTCCAACGAATGCAAAACCGTAGAAATCGGGTCGTGCGTTCTGGAGTTATAGCGTCAGGAAGGAAAACCCGACTTATTTTTATAAAGTAGATAGCGGTCCTAGCGAACTTCGTTTCGCCCTAGAGAATTTCTCCCGCTTTTCTGTTGAAATTTATCAAATTTTACCAAGGTTCCCTAATTTTGTAGCCTATGTCAAATTGGAAGAATGTAGCATTCTATTGTTGAAATATTTTTTTAAATCGGCACAGTACTTTTTGAGCCTATTCATTACAAACATACAAACATAGGTACAAATATTTCCTCTTTATAATATTAGTATGTTATTATTTATCAGGCAAGTCGGAGCCATCGTCGTGCACCAGGCCGGTGCGCACTGGCGAGGAGGTGGGCGGCACGAAGCCGGAGTGGCTGAAGCCGGTGCCGCCTCACCTCGCGGCGCCGCTCGGCCGCCCCTACACCATCGAGTGCGTCGCCAGCGGCAACCCTGTGCCCACCGGACGCTGGATGAAGAACGGCAGGGATGTCGTCTTGGGCACCAGGTCAGTACGACAGGGTCTTGATAAAGATCCTCTCCCATACCATTCTAGGGGAAGATGACGGGGCGGCTTAGTAAGCAACCATACCGTCGGTGATCCTATGGTAGGCAGTTTTAACGGGTTAGCAGGTCCAGGGTTTGATTAGGTTTTATCAGGGCAGATTGTCCCACACACGTTGTCACGGCTGACGGTACGGTGCGTCAATGCATTTCCCCCGCAACACACACGCACACACTTTCGGTAGTAGTTTCAATGTACAAGATAAGGGCGCTACATATTACAGAATCTTGCTTCTGTGTAATTTGAATGCGGTCCAATTGAAAGTTTGATTCTCTCCTAGTAACATGTGGTACGCTTTCAGACTAACCCTCTTTTCACACTATATTGCGTATTCATTTGGTATAAAATAAAAAAACAAACTTTCGTTGTAAATCTGATAAATTAAGCATTGACCTAAATTAAACCACCCAAATTTACACACTCATCTAATGATCACTAATGTAAAATACACCAATCCATGGTCATACTTCGACTACTCTCTATCGAATCGTGGGTAACGCCATTCCAGTAGGCGGACAGTGAATATGCTCCAAGTCACAGTAAAAGATGTTACTAATATAACAATTACTCCTCAGGTTCATTGCGGAGTCCCGCGAGGGCACGCTCAGGCTGAACATCACCGAAGCTCGCGACGACGACGAGGGCGACTACACGTGCGAAGCCTCCAACAGCGTTGGGTTCATCTACAGCACTGGACACCTCAAGATAGGAAGTGAGTGGAATACACCCTGGCTTTACTTTATATTTTTCTACCGACCATACAAAGTTCAATGATTCGGCAAAACGATGTTCAGTGTAGCGTAGCGTCGGTAGAAAAATATTCTGTAAAATGATATAAGCCCTTTAATAATACCTGACAAATTTTTCTTTCTCCTAACCTAAGGTTTATAGTCGTCTACTATATGACTATAAAAAATACCGATACTAAAAGTCTTAATTTTGGTCTCTGTCCAATGTATACTACTGGTAGTATATATTAACAAAAAAGTCAAATCATAATTTCTGTACCTATTAGAATCTGTTTCCGACGGTTTATGAATGTGTATGTTGATTGGACGAGACATTATTTTTTATTATTATACTAGCAGACCCGACAGACTTCGTCCTGTCAAAAAGATTTAGAATGTGGCTTGACTCTAAATTTTAGTTAGAAAACGTTTGTACTGGAAAAAGAAATGGGCTGTCATTATATTTTTCCCGGCATTATTCGAATTTTTCTTGCCCTAAAACCATCCTTGGACTTTAACGAACATTTAAAAAAAGAATTGTCAAAATTGGTCCAAGCGTTTTCGAGTTATGCGCTTACCAACGCAATTTTCCGATTAATTTTGATATATTAGAAAATATTGACAACATTTACTTCACGGGATTATCCGGTTGATGTCCTGAATCTGAGAAAACATCAATTTATTAATGTCATACACTCACGCACTGAGGAGAGACACGCGCAATGCGTCACTTATCGATAACTGCAACTGGAACTTGCGAGTATTTGCTAGCTATTTTTGCATAAGAGCTTTTTATTGCACTTCAAGATTGACCTCATCCCACCTGACGTTAACTGGTAATGAGGTCCTAGCTTAAGGGCGACAAGTGCAGCATAATAAATCTGTTACTGGACTTGTCGCCGATACCTTGAAAGCTTAGCCCCTGCTACTAATGTAAGAGAGAGATCTGGAAACCTTACTCACACGTAGAAATACAACATCACCAAAGTGATTGTTATTTGGCTGCTGTTTTGATTTCACCAGTCGGGCTGCTCCAGTTTTAGCGTTAAATCGCTATGCCCTACCTCTCTTGTATGCCCTACCTACCTCATACGTTACTTATGGAGTAATCTTTTTCAGGCCCGCCCCGCATCACCCGCATGCCGGGCGACCTGCATCTGCCGGAGCACGACAACACCAAGATCAAGATCCTGTACACGGGAGACCAGCCGGTGGACGTCACGCTCACCAAGGACGGGCACAAGGTCTCCGAGTCCGCGAGACTCAAGTACACGGTGTTCGACGACTATATGCTCATCTTCATCAAGGATATCAGCAAGGATGATATGGGTGAGTTCAAATAAATAAATATTAGACAATATTACATACATTGCTTTGGTACTGTGGTAAGTAGCCAAGGTACTTAAACAACGACGGTATCATAGCACCTTGTAGAAATCTTCGAATGGAACCCTAGAGTTGGCGCGACGCCAAAGTCCAGCCCGCACACATAATAACTTCTCAATCTAGCATTCTCGAGAATTAGGGAGCAGAATATATTACTCAACATAGATGAGCGAACCTTTAAAGTTGCCCATGGTTCATAACATAATATTCTAAAGAAAAAAAATATGCACATTATTTAAAATTAACTAAACTAAAACTAATTAACTTTTATGAATTTCATGACGACTAAGTGTGACGATTGGGATGGTAAATATTCATTAATAATTTTACGGTGTCATTCATAGAACATCTATGAAGAAATCGTTTTTGAAAGGATATTGGATTTCGTATAATCCGCTAGATGGCTTTAGGTAGGCGAATGATCCAACTACAGCATGTATGGTTATTATTGAAATTACAATGAAGGATATGAGTCTTTCACTCAAAAACTACTGAACGGATTTGGATCAAATTTGATATGAAAGAGAACATACTAGATTAACATATATACTTTTTAATCTGAAATAACAGGCAAAGTTACGGGCAACAGCCAAAAGGATATACAATGTTGTCACTGGAAATACAGTGTGTAATTATCATTATTCTATTGTTGAGTCTAAGTCATTTCAATTAGGGAAAATGAACTTTTAAAAATGTTATCTAACGACCAATTGGTGTATTTCCAGGCACATACAAGCTCTCACTCAAGAACAGCTCAGGCGAGACGTCCGACACGTTCTCCGTCACGGTGACAGGCTTACCAGGGCCGCCGCAAGGCCCGCTCGAGACGAGCGACGTGTCACGTCACTCGTGCACGCTCGCGTGGAAGCCGCCCGCTTACGACGGAGGCGCGCCCGTCACGCACTACGTCATTGAGAGGAACGATACGTCGGGCACGTCATGGATTACTATCGCTTCATCCGTTAGGGACACGAGGTTCACCGTCCAGGGATTGGTTGAAGGGCATGAGTACAACTTCAGGATACACGCGGCTAATGAGAACGGTATTGGGCCGGCGTTGGAAGGTGCCAATCCGATTAGGGTAAGCATCCTACTGATATTATAAACCGAATGTTTGTTAGTATGAATGAATTGACGGATGTATGTTTGGGAAAGATCATATAAAATCTTTTGCACGGTTTTAGATATTTTTTATAGAAAGAGAAAAAAGATAATAGATTTACGTAAAGGATACTTTTTATACCGAAATAACGTGGGTGAATAAATATTATGGACGCGAAAGTTTGACATGGATATCTGAATGTAGGTTTGTTACGCTTTCACTCAAATACTGCTGAACAGATTTGGCTTATATTTGCCACAGAGGGAGATGAGATGAGATGAGATTGATATAAGGGATACCTTTTAATCCTGAAGTAACGCAGGCGTAGTCGTAGGCAACAGCTTGTAATTGATTAATCTTATCAGTCGTGGATTTAGACTTTTATGAAATATTTTATTTACTCATAGGCTAAAGCACCATTCGACCCGCCATCTGCTCCTGGCATTCCGAAGATCCTGGAGGTCGGAGGAGACTTCGTCCACCTGGAATGGGACAAGCCCGAGAGCGATGGAGGCGCCAGGATACAAGGTAATTACGCTACGCTCCTCCTCCCGTTACGATCATTGCCGCGTTCCGCAAGCGAGAGCGCGGCACGAACGAGAGAGAGGAATGATCAGCTCGAGCCATACCTTGTCACGTCTCACTACCGTCCGTTAACCAACTTTATAACCCAATTTTTTTTGTTTCTTTGCATGCGCTAATCTCCCGAACTACTGGTTCGCCACCATTTATCGAAGAAAGCTTTAGGCTATTTAACATCAAGCTGCGACCAAACAGAGCGAAGAATCAGTGAAAATTGTATCGTACGCCTGTGCTGCGGGCATCTAGTACTTGATAAATGTTTGTCTCTTCGTTTTATCTTCCATTCTTTGCCTGATACGGCTCGTAGATCTGGTTATAAATAAATAATGTAATTTGTTGTTCTCAGGGTACTGGGTGGACAAGCGCGAAGTGGGCGCGAGCACGTGGCAGCGTGTGAACGCCGTGCTGTGCCTGCCCAACCAGCTGAACTGCTCCAACCTCATCGAGGGCCGCCAGTACGAGTTCCGCGTCACCGCGCAGAACGAGGCCGGCCTCTCGCCGCCCTCCACCGCCAGCCAGCAGGTCAAGGTCCAGGATCCGAAGGGTGAGCGCTCCTCGTATTACGACAGAAACCTTAACTGATCACAGTTCACAGGCTCCTTGGTCGGTTGGTTAGAGGCTCTGTCTTCGAAACCGAAGGTGACCGGTTCGAATTCCGTTAGGGCTTGCTTGTTAATGGAACAACAATTGACAGCCGAGCTCTACTTTGCTGCGATTTGATGTCGGTAATCCAACCGAAACTTTGGGCAGTAAGCAGGTCGCAGTTAACTACTAAAAATGCTATCGCGATTTGGCCAGTTAACTTATTTTAAATATTTAAAATAAAAAACGAGAAAGTCTTAAACTTTGTATTAGAGGAATTATTATCACCACTTTCACTTCTTTTTATCGTTCAGCTTTGCTATAGAATTTGCAAACACAAAAACCCATGTATACCAATGAGTAACTGCTGAAATATTAAGCTTATTGTTATAGCCTACAGGTATTACTAAGAAATAGGCTCTATTTGAAATATATGTTATTAACAATGTTTTCTTAATTAGTTCTTATGCCCACGACATAGGCTGTAAATGACAAACTTTAATAAAATTGTTGTCGCACAGCTGCCACACCGCCGGAGATCGTGAAGCCGCTGAAGAACGCGAACTGCATCCAGTATCACAACGCCAAGTTCCAGTGCACCATCACTGGCTGGCCGAAGCCCACCATCACGTGGTACAAGGGTGAGTAGTCACGCTGATTCTTTGTAAGGTTTAGATCTTCAGGATCCGGTAGATTAATTAATGCCTGGTCCGTCGGATTACCGGATCCGTTTTTGACCGCTATGCCTAGATTGATAGATAGATAGACTTTATTGCTAGCAAATTTACAGAAAATGGTTTTACAGACATATTACAGTGCAATTTAAGCGTTATCTTATTGCTAGAGAGCAATATCTGAGAACCTTCTTCCCTAATCATAGCAGCAGTCTTGACACAAGAGAATACAGAATTTACATTTTGATGTTATTCCTATAAGGCGCATTTTACATTATCGCTAGAATGCAATTTTTTCTAAACAACCTTTTACCTCAGGTTCAGCCCTGGTTTCAGTTCGAACACAAGAGAATTACTAACTTTCCGATTCGATCTTATTCCTATAAGGCGCATCTTATCTCACGCTAGATTTTAAAAGCATCATCATCAAGCAATATCTTATTGACAACCTTCTACCCTTCTACAAAAGACGACAGACATTCCGATTTGATCTTATACCTATAGGCACAATCTATCTCATTGCTACAAAGCAATCTCTGACAACCTTCTATCCTAAACCTGATTGTCATGCAACTATTTTCTTTACATTGGACTTCAAGATTGACCCCATCCCACTTGATGTTAAGTAGTAATGATGTCCTTCTTAAAGGCGACAAGTACAGCATAATAAAAGCTTACCCTGAAGGCTTGACCCCTGCTTGTGTAATGTAGCACCCCCAGGATCTCTGGAAGCCTTTACTTACACGCAGAAACACAACAACACCGAAGTTATTGTTATTTGGCTGCGGTCTTCTGTAAGAAAGTCGATAAATAGCTATGCTCTGCCTCTCTTAAACTACAAGCGAATGCAGACTTTCCAATGTGATGTTATATCTTGTAATGTGGTATGTATTGTGTTCAGGTGCCCGCGAGATAACGAACGGTCCCCGCCACCGCATCTGGTCGGAGGGCGACAACCACTTCCTGACGGTGGTGGACGTGTTCGGCGAGGACGCGGACGAGTACGTCTGCCGCGCCGTCAACCGCGCCGGCGTCAAGAGCACGCGCGCGGAGCTGCTCATCATGAGTGAGTATACTACGCTCCTAGCTCTACGCTCTACGCTCTACGCTCTACGCTCTACGCTCTTGGAGTCACAGGACATATAATATAACATTGTACTCTTTGAATCGACGAATTACAAACTCCAAACACAGAGTTTTTCTATGGCATTATGTTGTTTAGTTAAACATTGTCTACCATAACTTTATTAAATTGTATGTTAAAGTATATATGTATATAAAAGGTCAGATACGGTGGGATTGGCATGTCACAAGACAAAAATCCCTAATAATTAAATAAGATTAGAAAAAAGAACCTTACCTTCTTGTGACACAGTTTTAATTGGCACGGAATGTAATACAGAAGCGGACTGTGTCAAAAATACTTGTTTTTAATTCGTTGAATAGTTAAAAGATAATAGACACGTATTTTTTCATTCGGCTAGTTAATAAAAAAGTACTTAGATAAAATGATGCCAAGTTGCGGGATGCACGCTCGTTACGTGGTGGGTAGAAATGTGCTCATAAGTGATGTAATTCGATTTTTTTTAATATATGAAAAATTCAAAAATACGGCCTCCCGTGTTTTTAGATAATCTAACAAGATGGTCAAAACATTTTTAGTCCGCATCTCTTTAGCTGTTTCTGTATATACTAATAGTTGAAATATAAAAATTGGTATGATTTTGTAGGCTTGAACTTTAAATCTTCCCTCTCAAATTACGAGTAACACGTTTTCCATACGATGACGTTCTTTTAATAGCGATCTTCTTGATTAAACATTCCTGATTTTTACAGAACACAATTTTTTTTTCTGGTTATAACTGTCATGCTTCCTTGGTCTGGCGCAGAAAAGAAGCTCTGAGGCCTCACTCGGGGTTTGGTTTTCAAACATTTCTGCAATGAACGTGCCATGGGCCGATAAGTCCTTAATTTAACAAAAAAACATTTCCTACGATAATTTGCGGTTAGTTAATTGGAAGTGTATGGTATGTATCCCATACCGCAAGGGAAGCTTAAATTTATCTGTTTCTATAAAATATTTAAACCTCGCTAATACGGTGTGAAGCGCAATAAAAAATTGTAGAAAATAAGTATGTAAAGTTTCTAATTGTAAACATTTTTTTTACAGCCGCACCGAAACTGAACGTGCCGCCGCGCTTCCGCGACACGGCGTACTTCGACAAGGGAGAGAACGTCGTCATCAAGATACCGTTCACCGGACATCCGGTGCCGAAGATCACGTGGGTCCGTGAGGGAGAGACCATCGAGTCGGGCGGGCACTACCACGTTGAGAGGAAAGGTGAGGGACTGACGTGAAAATACTTTTTATGTTAAACGGCATTAAGATTTCCTTAGGGACTCGATATGATAACTTATTTTCTTAATTGTTTGGGTGCTGTGGTGCCTTCGATGTTTTAGAATCGAAGCGATGTTGTTTATGTCTACCAATGAGAATCGACGTAGTTTCGGCATATAATATGAGTGTACGTTACTGTTCCAATAAAGCCAATGATCCAGTAAAGCTTATTTCAATTAGGCCACACAGGTATTGAAACCTGGAAATGGACCAACATGAAAATAATGATAAACTATAGCGGAAACATTTTGTATTTTTATCCTGCTCTTTGCTTTTTAGCTGGTAATATAATAAAAATAAAATAATGTGAACGTTATTGACTTACTCTAGGGTTCAAAACTAATAAAAATACTTTTGAAGCTACTGGTTCAAAGTTTATACCAATTTTCTGTGGCCTCTTTAAACATAGTCCAACATCGGATATGGGAAATAGCGATCGGAACCTGTTTTATCCATACTGAACCTTACATTATAGACTGTAAGTTTAAATTACCCATTTGTGTTTCAGAACGGCACGCGATCCTTACGATCCGGGATGCTAGCAAGCTGGATTCCGGACCATACAGGATTACCGCTGAGAACGAGCTTGGACAAGACTCTGCCATCATTAACATTGAAATCAGCGGTGAGTAAATGGAATTTTATGAAGGTAATGGGTTACCTTTATTCTGCTACTTCAATGATAGTTGTGAAGCCTTATCACATTTACAGAACTTTCAGGGGGACGGAAGGTTGTCATTCATACTATCCATACTAAAATTATAAATGCGAAAGTAACTCTGTCTGTTGGTCGGACAGACCTCCGCTTTCACGCATCAAACTGAACCGTTTTTTTCGAATGTGGTATAGGTAAACGTTCAACCTCTAGAAAGGAAAACCTCTAGAAGGCTACGTTTTGTTTTGAAAACAAGGGGGAATGGGGGTAATACCGCCCTTGTGGGGTTAAATGTGAAAATGTTTATTTATTAAGTATGTAATATGAAATTTGTTACAAATTACATGGATTAAAATATGAACTACTTTTTGTTCCGAATATTAAGCGAGATAGGGGTAAAACCGACCATGAAAGTGTGTAGTCCACACGAACAAAGTCGCGGGCACAGTTAGTTTTTATATAATTGTCGCAACGATACATGAAACAGAAAAACCTAACGTGGCTTGACATAAAATGGTCTATTCATATATGCAGACCGTCCGGACCCGCCGCGCTTCCCAGCGGTGGACAACATCGGCGTGGACTCGCTCGCGCTGAGCTGGAAGGCGCCGGTGTGGGACGGCGGCTCCGACATCACCAACTACCTCGTCGAGAAGCGGGAGCATCCGATGACCAGCTGGATCCGCGTCGGCAACACAAGGTAACGCGGACACCCATCCATCACGACACGCGACTCAATTTCATCGCGCGCTTCAACGTGACAGTTGTCAAAATCGATATAATTATGGGCGCCAGCTGCTGATTGGCTGAAAATACGAGTGCGGTGTGCTATCAGCCAATCAACAGTATCTTTTGTCTCAAGCGAGAAATTTAACGTATTACATTATGAAGCGTGTGGTCGAGATAATTCTAGCTCACAGTAGTGTATGTTAAGTTTTAATGGGTTCTAATAACGAGATTAAACGCACAGAAACAATTTAGATGTAATATGTTGTACCTATACAAGTACATTTAAAAAACATTAGATAGATTCACTTTTGGGTACTCCAATATTTATTCATTGCACAGATGATGTACATGAATTGGTTTTAAAGACATATTTAAGTGATATTTAGGCGGTCCCTTTGCTAGAAAGCAATCTCTTCCAGAAAACCTTTAAGTAGGGAAAATAGTGGATGTGGGGAAACGAAAACATTTATGTCACATTTTTTTTTATTACTTTTTTCTAACTAGTGATTGGTTTCTCTCCAGATTCACGACCATGGCGATCACAGGCTTGGTGCCCGGCAAGCAGTACGAGTTCAGAGTGTACGCTGAGAACATCTACGGCCGCTCGGAGCCCAGCGAGCCCACCAACCTGGTGCAGACCAAGGCCATCGTCAAGAAGGAGTTCAAGAAGAAGGAATACCCTGGTAAGATAATACACTTTTACTTTAAATCCGTAAAACTATATACAGATAAAGATTGAAGGGTATGTTTGTAATATTAAAATATCCCGCTTTTTAACTGAATGCGTATACATTGTATACGCGGTGCATATATCAAAATAGCATTTTAAATTGTCTGTCTGTTTGTTCTGAAACCTGCTGGACCAATTATGATGGGACTTTCACTTTCAGATGTATTTTAGAAATCTTTAATCTAGAATAGAAGATATCTACTCCCAAAAAGATCTTAATTAATTAAACATAGTAATAAGTAGCACCTAATGAATACATTCGTGAAAAATCGTTGTACAGATAGCAATAATAATTATTTAGTTACATATTCTTACGCATTACCTTTGTGTACATATTTAGCTTCAATTTATCTATGTCGAACGAGATTATTTGGTACATTCTCGTAAGACCGAATGTCCTTTTAAAAGCTAGACACAATTGATTTCCTATTGTGTCTTGATTTTAGACGGGTCTTACGACTTTACGGTGAATTTTGTGATTATTATTTTAATTAAACGATTCAATGATTGCCTCCCACAGTGGACGAGACCGGCAAGCGTATCCGCACGAACGCCGACCACGGCCCGATCAAGGACTACGACAGCTACGTGTTCGACATATACAGCAAGTACGTGCCGCAGCCGGTCGACATCAACACGTGCAACGTGTACGACAGATACGACATACTAGAGGAGATTGGTGAGTGCGAGCGTGTGGAGTCGCGTGCTAGAGCATGTTGTTTGCACTCATTCTGAACTGAACCTTGTGGTTACATTGTAATGGTGCATCCACACATACCCGCCGGCATGGGCTTGCCGGCGGCTAAGACGACGGAGCGTGCGGCTTTTCAAATATACGTAGTAGAAAAGCCGGCGGCAAAGCAGCTTGAAAGCCGGCGGCATGTGTGGATGCACCATAAGAGCCAAGTGCTTATTTTTTTTTTGTTCGTCACTGTACATTAGTAAACGTTGGACTGGTTGACTTCCAGTTAACAGTTGTATCACAAACATGCATAACTAACTTAAATTGGGTTGTGATGATGTTCAGAATTATGTTTCCTCTAGCCATTTACCCATTTTTCTTACTGAAAAAAAAAACACTTTCTCACAGTGTCTGTTAGATAATTTGTTTAAAAAAACATCTACAGAAAGTCAGTACATTTTGTAAGTTTTACTGATTCAAGTCACAAACTGAAGAAATCATATTGTTTCTTACCGTCATTTGTTTTGATTCCGACATACAATACAAAATGGCGGAAATCGATTGGCCTCTGAACTTTTACTGGCAGCCAGTCAAGTCGTGCATTAAGGTTTAAAAGTAAATATCGCCCTATCATGACAAAGGTTCACGCTATGATATTTTCGAGGCGATTGATAAAGCCTCTTTTATCAAAGTGACTACGTTTTAATGCATGTGTGATTTAATAGAGATGACGTTATTCTTCACATACAAACCCTTATGATGGTCTACTACACCTAGAGGCTTAAAGTCCATGGCCAAGATCTTTCGTTTTTAATAAAACGTACTTAAGCTCATGCATGCTTTGTTTAATGAACTTGTTTTGTTAAAAATATGGTATTAAAATTGTTAATGGAAATCGTACTACATAAAATAAGATATTGGAGTCGATTCCGTTGGCACAAACTTAACCTTTTCGTATTGCATTATTTATTCTCAACAGAACTAAATTGCTATAATTAAACGTTGTATTATTGTCATAATGCAACGTTTATATATGTAACTGTTACTTCAGTTCTGTGAATAAAAATAATAGGTAATGTAATTTGTTAGCACAACAATTTAGTTCAGTTTGTGGCATCAGAATTAGCGCCAGAAAGCATGACAATAAACTTTAGAACTAAAAATTACTCACGAAGTTGCTTGCGGATGAATTGGAATCTTTTATGAGTCCATTTAGTTAACTTAGTAAACTTGCAAAAACACAATTGTTTGAAATATTTGATATTACATTAATAACGATATTAAATTATCCACAATTTAAGCGAAAGAAAATCATTCAATTACCGTATGAAAAATGTAGAATCTGATTGGAGATATTATATGGAGATATTATCTTTGCCGGACCATAAAGAAGTGGAACTCGTTGCCGGCTCATGTGTTTCCTCCTTCCTTTGACATGGATTCCTTCAAAAGGAGCGTGAAGAAATATCTTGCGGGCCAGTATGGCGATGCTAACGGATAGGATATTTTGATATCAAATCCGTTGTCATCGCGATGTGGGTTCCTCTCTTGCTTACCATCAGGCTGGGAGGAGCGAATATACTGCGCTACTATAAAAAAAAAAATGCTGTTACAGTAGTGTCCTCCTTTATTATACATTTACATTTCCACATGACCTGAATTCAATGTCTTTCTACCGTTTTTATTTAACTAATTTTAGCTTCCGAATATAAGTTGCAGGTAAATAATCAGGATTGAGAATGGAATTTATGTTTTCATATTGTAAACTGACTAGTAATGACAAAACCGAGGATACTTAGGGCCGGTGTTAGGGTAGGGCTATCGCCTAAAGGGTCAGCCATGAAAGGGCGCCAGATACTTACTTTAATATGCCACACGTAACAAACTTAAACTTTCCTTTTCCTAGATCAAGGATCGGCTGTTAGCAAAACACTAAACAACAATATCTAATACCCCGAACAAATGGACCTCGAATTTAGTTTTCTTAGAGTTTTAATTAACATAGCATAACTAACACAGTAGATTTCAAATCTTAATCATGGTACACATAAAGCTGAATTTCGCAGGTGACTTCGTGAGAGCTTCATCTAAACGGAAACGCGCCGGAGGTCTGTGTGTGAATAGATCGATGTAGTGCATCTATCTCTCTGCATCTCTCTGTCTCACACGCATACTATATTAAATATATTTATAGATATAGCATGTGATACATTTTCGGTACTGAAAAATTTGTAGTAGATTTACGGCACTTGGGTTTATGATTTCAGGTGAAATGGTTTTAATAGAAAAACAACATGAAACTGTAATTCGAACCTTGTTTGCTTTAGCAATGGTTATAAAATCAATAAAAGCTATAATTAATGTGTGGCGTTTGAATGTCCAAAAAAACATATTTTATGGTGTTTTTCTATTCTTATTATTTTATAGTAGACGTATTTATACATTTATTGACATTTCTAAATATTATTTATAAGCTATTAATGACTAAAGATTATTGTCTTACTTTTATTTGGAGTAGTTCGATAAGTGCACGGTTTTAGCTAATTACAATATATATATTTAAAGGTTTAAAATATTACACACATTAACAGGAATGTGCGTCTTCCTAGTTATAATGATTAACTTTTATTTATTTTTTACACGTAGAAAGTATTGGTTTCTCCTCACTAAATTCTAAACATATCAAATTGCTTTTTAACGAAGTAAAATATTATCAAAATACAATATTTTAAAAGTAGACGATCCAACATTATTGAAAACACTGTGCTCCTTCACATATTTACTATAAATCAAAATAACACTTGAACAAATGTGAGGTATTACTATATTGGTCATTTTCAGCATACTAAATTTCGAGATAAGGCACTGTCTCAAAACTTTATATGACACGTCTTATTCTGACGTCATTATCATACTGATGACGCCATCTTCTCGACTCATAGTCGCTTGCATGCACAGCTGAAGACGCATACTTAATAAGCTTTGCCAGAAAAAGGCAGTGTAATGATATGCTCATGGAAGAATGTGCTTCATTCTTCTTGTATTTGGATTGCTACTGAAATGATCAATATGAAAGACAGTACGTAGCATCGCAAATTATTGTCATGCGATTCTCAACGTTAAGCCCCATCGCTAAAGTTCAAAAACTCAGATGCATGAGGTGCTTTACACTGTTGTAGGCACAGGCGCGTTCGGTGTGGTGCACCGCTGCCGCGAACGTGCGACGGGCAATTACTTCGCGGCCAAGTTCATACCTGTCACCGGTGCTATGGAGAAGGAACTCATCAAGAAGGAGATTGACATCATGAACCAACTCCACCATAGGAAGCTGATTAATCTGCACGATGCATTTGAAGACGACGACGAGATGGTGCTGATATTCGAGTTGTGAGTATCTTGTTGTGTTTTTGTTAAGGTGGCGATAATTGGCTTTTCAATAAAAAATATTATATTTACGGTCGAATTGAGAACCTCCTCCTTTTTTTGAAGTCAGATCAAAAGAAGATCATAATTTTATCATATGAACTGAGTTACCTACTAAAAAATTTTATCCAAAAAAAATCGCTCGAAATTAGCAACACCGCTTTTAACTATTTTCTTTGCTAAACTTGAATAAGTTTAAATCAAACTTTTTTAAAGTACCTGAACAAAATACAATTGGCTACTTGACAGTTTTTGAAAAAGTATTGTAAAATGTGCGCCCGTTCATTTTATATCCCAAGCAATTCGATTTATCTGGAAATAATCTAAATAACCAGAGAAAAATAAGATTTTGTGTAACACATTTAAAAAGCGCGCGAAAACGCCAAGTCTCGTCACTGTTGCAATTATGACGTCAACGTCCTAGACAACGAACCGATACGCATAGGAACGACTTAATTTAAATAAACGGAAAATCTTTCAATAAATTCTTAATACGATTAGAGACACAATAATTCAATTTAATCGGTAAAATAATCATTGTTTCGCCACATTAAAATAAATAATTTTCGCCGACAGCTGTCATTTCCGTATTGCAATGGTGGTTTCCGTTTCGGTTCTTTTGTTCCACAGATAAAAAAACTAAAATTTATTTTGCAAAAATAAAATACTACCTATGCTTTTAATTAAAAAGTAAAAATGTAAAATGATTGGCTACTTGACAGTGTTAACAATAAAATATGAAAAGTGTTAGATACGTTAGCTTATTAGTTAAGTTATAATTTTACTTTTTTATTTTTCAATTAAAAGCATACTAAGTATTTTATTTTTGCAAAATAAACTTTACTTTTTTTATCTGTGGAACAAAAGAACCGAAACGAAAATCACCATTGCAATTCGGAAATGACAGCTGTCGGCGAAAATTATTTATTTTAATGTGGCGAAACAATGATTATTTTACCGATTAAATTGAATTATTGTGTCTCTAATCGTATTAAGAATTTATTGAAAGATTTTCCGTTTATTTAAATTAAGTCGTTCCTATGCGTATCGGTTCGTTGTCTAGGACGTTGACGTCATAATTGCAACAGTGACGAGACTTGGCGTTTTCGCGCGCTTTTTAAATGTGTTACACAAAATCTTATTTTTCTCTGGTTATTTACATTTTTCCTGATAAATCGAATTGCTTGGGATATAAAATGAACGGGCGCACATTTTACAATACATTTTCAAAAACTGTCAAGTAGCCAATTAAGGCTTAAGGCTATGTACCGCCCTTAAATCGAGGGCATAAGAATTAATTTCGAACTACAAGCGTTTGTTTACCTTGATGTGTGGTCGTCTGTTCATATGATATTGACAAAACACGTATTTTCCCACCAGCCTATCGGGAGGCGAGCTCTTCGAGCGCATCACTGAGCCAGGGTACAACATGAGCGAGGCGGAGGCTGCCCACTACATGCGGCAGATATGTGAAGGCGTGCGGCATATGCACGAGCAGAACATCATCCATCTGGACCTGAAGCCTGAGAACGTCATGTGCCAGACGAGGACTGGTACTGATGTTAAGGTGAGCTGGGACCAGTGAACTAAAAAAAACATAGCATTGCTAGCGCTTGAAAATGGTACCTCGAAAAGTAAGGTATGATGGGCGTGGCTCAAAAAAGTGTGCTAGCGACGGTACACATTTACGTCTTCAAGGACGCAGCAGCTACACAGGAAGTCTATTCTCTAAAACAAAACGACCAATCTAAAGGATTCATTTTTGAAGATTAATGGAAAGTTTGGGAATAAAAACGTGGTTTTTTACTTGTATAAATAATATTTTGTTTCTAATGTTGATAGATGATAGAAATAGATGTTCTATACGTATTTGCGGTACGTTCAAGTCTGTATCTTCTCTACAGATAATCGACTTCGGCCTAGCCACTAAACTGGACCCGAACGAGGTGGTCAAGATATCTACGGGCACAGCAGAGTTCGCAGCGCCCGAGATAGTAGAGCGCGAGCCCGTCGGCTTCTACACAGACATGTGGGCCGTGGGCGTACTGTCCTACGTACTGTGAGTATCAGTATACTCCGTATAGGGGTCCTTCGGGTAATAGGCTTTTGTCAACTGTGACATATTACCCGAAGGATCCCTCCTTAGCACCTTGACAAAACGGCTGTTCTATTGATGGTCTACCTAACCTCCACTCGCTTCTAGTGGGCTGGGTATTGGCGTGTTCTCTGATTTCCCGGGTTCGATTCCTGGCAGAGTCAATTTGGAAAACGAACTTTTCTGGTTTGTTTATCATGCATTACGTATGAAGCGTTGTTTACTATGCCAATTCTGTGTTTCGTAATGTCGGCACACTATTTACCGGTTTTGAACACAAAAGGACTCCAAAAAATTTTTTTAGTTATAAATGCCCTGTTCCAATATTTTACGATTCGTAATATTTCGAAAATGACTTCCGATCAGTTTTACTCCAACCAACTACGAGCCGTTACTTCTAATTTAAAATTTACTTTCCATATCAGCTGTCATCAGTCGTCCATCTGTCGTTTTTAGTTTACCTCGCCTCGTATAATTTATTACAATCAGTGACTAGAACGAATCCTTTTTCAAAAATTGGAATTGGGAATAAGTCATTCCTTCTCTAATGTTCTTTTTCTACCACAGGTTATCTGGCCTGTCGCCGTTCGCGGGTAACAACGACATCGAGACCCTGAAGAACGTGAAGGCATGCGACTGGGAATTCGATGAGGAGGCGTTCACACACGTCTCCGATGATGCCAAGGACTTCATCAGGCGACTGCTCGTCAAGAACAAGGAGTGAGTAGCGTTTGAACTGTTTCTTCAGACAATCTGGCCTATCAACACAGGCTTTATCACATTTGACTGGCCTGGTGGTAATGGATAGTGCTCCAAGCTGAACTAGTAAGGCAGGGCATAAGTTTCGATACTGTTCATTGGCTAACAGCATACCACATTCATATTTTCAGCCAATCAGCAGCTGACGCACTTACAAAGAACTAGTGACGACCTCGGTGGCGCAGTGGCTAAGGTAGGCGCCCAAAGCGCGTAAGGTCCCGGGTTCGATTCCCGGTCAGGTCAATTTGGAAAACGAACTTTTCTCAATTGACTTGGGTCTGGGTGTACTGGGATGACGCCCCCAGTTAGTATCCATCGTCTGGTACTCATAGTACAAGGGAAAACCTTAGTTTGAGACCAGGTGATTGGTGTGATTGTCTGGCGCATTTATTTATTTGCCACCCTTTGGGGCTCCGGGTATATGCGCATGAGTTTGCACCCATTGCTGCACGAGAGGCTGTCTAACTTCTCGTTGTGAGCGCGATAAAATGTAATCGTGTGTCGCATGGTAGGCCTGAATGTAATGTGAAATGTTCAGGAAGCGCATGACGGCGCACGAGTGCCTGATGCACAAGTGGCTGTCGGGCGAGGGCGCGGCCGGGCGCACGGGCGTGATCTCCGCGCGCCGCTACGAGGCCCTGCGCGACCGGCTGCGCGCGCGCTACGACCACTGGGCCTCCTGCGCGCTGCCCATCGGACGCCTCAGCGAGTACAGCTCGCTGAGGAAGCTGCTCATCGAGAAGTGGAAGATATACGACGGACAGTTCGGTCAGTACTTACACTTAGTCTTAATCGATTTTAATAGTGCCTTACGCCGCACTAGCGAATTTTTAATATTTTAAAGAAAAGCTGGAAGAGTAGCACACGCGATACGTGAAGGTCGTGGGTTCGGTTCCCGCACCGCAAGGGGAGATAAAAAAATCTTTAAAATACCACCACTCATCTGCCGCACTGAGGCGCGCTGCTTTGCACGTAGAAGGGGGGATTATGTTAGTCGCCAAGGGCGGATCCCCACCCCCCACCATTTGCGCAGAGAGGACCACCCAGGGGTTTTCCGACACACCACTCTCTGTCTCCCTATGGCAGAGAGTGACGGTGCGTGGGCATTTCCCCTGGTTAAAAAATTGCTACTACCTAGCTACGAATCGGTCAATATGGGAAATTAACTTTTCCATAATGTCTCGGGTCTGGGTGTTGTGGTACCGGCATCGTTTCTGATATCTGTAACACAAGTGTTTAAGCTACTTGTCACAGAATCAGAGCAATGTATGTGCTGTTGTCCAGTATTGTAACATATATATATATATTATTATAAATGCGAAAGTAACTCTGTCTGTCTGTCCGGATTTCAAGCCTAAAACGTTGAACCAACTGTGATAAAATTTAATATAGGTATGCGCTGAACCTCTACAACGGACATAGCTACTTATTGTTTTGAAGATATGGGGATGGGGGTAATTTCCCTTTCTTGAAAGTATATGGGAAAATGTTTAAAGTTTATATTAGCTACTAGCTGTGCCCGCGACTTCGTTCGCGTGGACTACATCCTTTCATGGTCGGTTTTACCCCTTTCTCCCTTAATCTTCGAAACAAAAAGTAGTCTACATTTTAATCCAAGTTTCGAGCTATATTTGTGCTAAATTTCATATCTCTTACTTCAAAAATAAACATTTTTCCATATAAACTTTCAAAGGTGGTTTACCCCCATCCCCCCCCTTATTTTCTAATAAAAAGTAGCCTATGTCCGTTCTTGAGATTCAACGTATACCTATACCAATTTCATCAAAATCCGTTCAGCTGTTTAGGCGTCAAAGAGTAACAGATAGACAGACAGACAGACAGACAGACAGACAGAGTTACTTTCGCATTTATAATATTAGTATGGATTAACGAAGACGTGGGCAATAAAATAAATACTCAAATTAATAAACAGTGGTTTTTCTCCTTTGTTCCAGTTTACCAACTTTGATTTGGCAAAATCTAAGCTGGTAATTGTGAATAAAGGGTTTTTCTGAGCATTGTTTCATAATCGTCTTGTTCCTCCAGACCGGCGGCAAGCGGCGCCGCGGTTCGTGATCAAGCCTCAGTCCGCGTTCTGCTACGAGGGCCAGTCGGTGAAGCTGTACTGCCGCATCATCGCGTGCGCCACGCCCACCGTCACCTGGTCCAGGAACAACCACGAGCTGAGGCAGTCAGTCAAGTTCATGAAGAGGTCAGTGCCCCTCACATGTTACGCTAGGCTCCTTTCACTCACCATTCCAGATTGGGCAGTTGTACCCCGTAGTCTCAAGCGGCGCCTTTACCCGTGTCTTCTCCTTAGATATAAGTTCCGAACCGGAAGTAGAATCACTTCACATTGTATTTAATGATGATTCAAAAGTGTTATACGTAAACTACTTGAATAAAAAAATATTTCGCAAAAAAAAGAACTTAAAAAAGGAGTTTTGACCAAAGAGGTTGAACTAATCGTTGGAAGTTTGACTGTCTTATCTTTACGATATACTTGTAACAACACTTCTTACAAATATGTTCATTAAAAATCGGGTATCGGGTAAAATAAACAAACAAGAGTTATTCTACATTTAATTTTAGTTTTGTTTATTTTACTTTGAAACATGGGCTTATAATTATTAAAAGGGTTGACTTGTTAAAAATTAGCATACATATTAGTGTACCAATCGCCAGATTACGCAAGTTCTGTGGTTTTGTTAAATATTATTTTGGTGACAATTTTTTGACAATATTTTGTCATGTTGAAACTCAACGTTTCCCCATCAAAAAAAAGCCAGCCGCGATTGACATATAGACGGAACCCCAATCCAACGTCTCATATCTCCTAAGCTTTAACACATTGATTTCACACGAGTTACCAGTGTAACCTTCTACAGAAAACATCGAGCTAACATGACTGTTTGTAACAGATACGCGGGCGACGATTACTACTTCATAATAAACCGCGCGAAGCTCGAGGACCGCGGAGAGTACATCATTCGCGCCGAGAACCACTACGGCTTCAGGGAGGAAGTTGTCTTCCTGAACGTGCAACGTGAGTATACCCTCAATATATATATAAGACCTATCTATATATAATAGACGAGATCACTACTGAAACCCTAATTACCGGACTTTTATATTATAAACGCGAAAGTTTGTGAGAATGTATGGAAGTATGTTTGTTTCTCTTTCAAGCTTAAACTACAAAATAGATTAGAATGAAATTTGGTAAAAAGATAGATGAGAAACTAGATACTTCTTATCTCGAAATAACGCGAACAAGGTCGAAGGCAACAGCTAGTTATCTTTATTTATAAAAGAGAAATACCACCCACTGACTGATTAATCAATAAATCATAGAAATCAATCTATAAAATTAAAATTTGGCATTTGGCAGGTTAGTTCCTTTTAAATTGAAGATATACGCTTAAAACAGATTCTACGAAACTCCCCCTCTAAGCACATAAAATGGGTGTTGGATGTTTGTATGAAAGTCCTGTTTTTGAAGTAAGAGCCTTAAAATATAAAGTGTATCTCTAGAAATCAACCCCCTGTTGAGGTTAAAATTGTGTAAAGTTATGTTTTAATAATAGCATTTATGATAGATATTACGTTGACATTTCTAGTCAGACTTACACTAAATGGAATTTGAATTGCTGTTACACTGATTTATTTGACAAACGTGCACTTACACATTTATCATTCAAATACAGTAAAATTTAACCTTTACACATTTATTCAACTCTAAATCATATGTAATGAATCTTCACGAAAGAGCGTCTACGAAAATATTTACCCATAAATCTACGACTGAATCTTGAAACGTACCCTTTACTCTTGTACTATGCTGCAGTTAAAAATATTCACACAGATCTAGATCTTAATGCAAGTGTTGTAAATGCAATATTCGCACGAACGTAACTTACGAGTTATGAAAGTCAGTTGTAATTAAACGCATCTGTCACCAGACTACAAGTCATTATAAATAAACTTTGGCCTAATGATTGTAAAGCCGTCACATCAAAGATGAAGCGGTACCAGCTAATCGGTCCAACGATTTAATAGTTTAATCCATACAATTGGGTCACGAATGCGAAATCTATTCTCGTGGACCTAGCTGATGATCGAGACTTTAATTAGTCGTTTTGTTTGAGTCACTGTGGACTGTATTGTGTGGGTGTAAAGGTGCAAATTGTGATTGAGTTTTGAGGAATTTCGTGAGTGATTTAGTGCGTCGCCGCTGAAATAAAAGGTTGCCGTTCTGTTGTAATTTTTAATTTCCTAAATGTCAAAGGTAGTTTGCAGACTATCGAAGACAATGGTCACTATAAATTTCAATACTACCATCTATTTTTTGTTTCAATATGTTTTTTTATTAATTAATTTGGTAATGAATATTATTTTTCTATTTGAATATGCAGCATATACAGATTTTACTTAGACAATATTAAATTGAAAAACAAATGACGACAGAAAAGATATGGTAAGATGAAAAAGCACACTATTGTTGTAAATGGTGTTAATAACAATGAAATCAAAATTGAAAAGTCAATTAGAAGTGGACCCTACATCTTACGTACTACCGTCTAGTGAATATATCATCCATGTTCAATAACACAACGAATAAAATTAATGCAAGTTTGCCTGCTTCTAATGAGTGTATTAAATAATCGTTTATTTGTCACTTCTAGCGGTACCCAAAGTACAAAGGCAGCATCTGCCAGAGGAGCCGAGACGCCGTGCGGCGCTTCCTTACACGTTCTGGCAGGAGTCGAGCGAGACGGCGCCCGTGTTCACGTTCCAGCTGCGGCCGCGCGTGATGCAGGCGCGGGACACCTGCAAGCTGCTCTGCTGCCTCAGCGGGAAGCCCACGCCGACGGTCAAATGGTACGTTACCTCTGGCTGATTTACAAGTTCTGGCAGAAATGCCAGTAAGTGAGATTGCCCATTAATCGTAATAAACGTGAGGCTTAAAAAGCATATGCAATGCTTAGCGACAACTAAATGTTTTTCTAACGCTTTCATGGTCTAGTGGTTTAAGTACCGGAATAACTAGGGGTTCAGGTTCAATTTCCGGTTCAACTAAAATAGTTTTCACATTTTCCGACCATAGCTCGAATTTGCGATCACTAACTGGCAGAATTTAATTTCCATTTCAATGATGGAGGTCTAAATAGAGTAGTTCGACATTCAAAAACTTTTCAGCTTACAAATATTTATGTCCGTACAAATGTTTTCCTTTGGGCCTCGTATGCGTATCAAATTTATCGCTTGAGACGACAAAAGTTTAGATGCTATTGATTGGCTGATAGCACACAGCACTCGCATTTTCAGCCAATCAGCGGCTGCAGCACTCGAATCGATTTTGACGTTTGTGAAGAGCGCGATAAAATTTACCACGTGGCGTATCTTAAGTGGCTTGACCACCGGCTTATCTACTAATGTGACGTCACTTCAACAGGTTCAAGGACAGAAAGGAACTGTCGAAGTTCGACTACTCGATGACGCATTCGGACGGCGTGGTCACCCTAGAGATCATCGACTGCCGGCCGGAGGACAGCGGCAAGTACAGCTGCGTGGCCACCAACGTGCACGGAACAGACGAGACTACATGCGTCGTCATTGTAGAGGGTAAGGTCAAATTTTGCTACCATAATTTGAGCCTTACTTTAAAATGAGGTTCAAAATCATTAATTGATTAAATAGTTTAAACACTGAAATAAATAAATGTCAGATGCAGTTATGGAAATCAGAACCAACAGTGGTGCTAGGATGCAAACTTTGTTGGTTCGATTCCGGATCAGGTCAAAATGGGAAACTACTTCTCTATATCGACAGGTCGATTTCTGTATCGATAAATGTATTTCTTTCTTTGCAAATTGTCTCGCTCGGGTCTTGGTGTTGTCGTACCGTATTTGTATCTGATTCCTGTTGCACAAGTGCTTCAGCAACTTACAATATAATCAGAGCAATGTATGAGAGTTTGTGCATTATTTACTGTTTTATTTATTTATTCTAAAATAAATTTATAAAACCAACACAGTACAAATACAAATCTTCATCACACGTATGATTGTACTGGGCGGGAATTGAACTCACGAATGTTGGTTTCATCTTGGTTTGGCCAAGAGCGTTGACAATCTTTATCTATCTACCATATAATCAGAGCAATGTATGTGATGTTGTTCAAAATTTATTTACTTATTGCACCCGTGCAAAGTTAGGGCAAGTCGCTAGTATTGATATAACTGAAATACTAACGGCATTCTTGACAATTCCTCAGGTGAAGTGGTATCGCCTGAGCAGGCTGCGCTTGCGCACAACTTCCTGTACTCGGGCGACCGCCGGTACATCGAGAAACCGATCAAGCCCGCGCCGCCACCGGTCATCACCAAGACGAAGGTAAGGACACTACCCTGAAGGATCTTACTGGTCACATTCGGCTCCATCGAACTAGGCTGTGTGACATGATGACTGTTGATTGGGATTGTGTTTCTTTATCTACCTACATTATGTTAAGAAAATAGTATTGCTATTAATTTTTAAGTTAAATCAGAAACGAACTCTGTATTCAACTATTTTTCGGTGTGTACGAATTGTAAAATTATGCAACAGTAATCGTGTCGTTTTTGGATCATATTTTGTTTTTAATTGCGCGTTTTGTGAAAAAAAGACAGTGAACTATTTGTGCTACTGAGAGAGATGCAACGGATATCCAGTTGCTAACCGGTATCCGGCCTATCGGGCCATTATTTTACTATTATAGTGCGCAACGGATACCGGATAGTGATTCTGTTTGGTAATTAACTTTGAAAAATAGTTAGTATATAACAAAAAAACAACAAATTATCAATATACACCACCACTATACACATTGAACACAAAATAAAAACTTATCTGTTCAGCGAAATAGGCGGGCACACGTGTACTGCATACGAAATAGTTCCGCACAGTGACTTTTAAAACTCGTTTCATGGCTAGAAAACGGTCCGCGCGAACCTACAATACGTAACAAGATGAAACCGGATGACGCGCCAGCCGATAAACTAAAATGTAGGTATTGTTTAGCCAGCCGAATATTCATTCAAACAACTATTCGTTGCATCTCTACTACTGAGGGAACAGGGAGATGGATACATATAATGTACTGTATACAGGCTTTCTGAATGACGATCTAAGGGAGAGTCTTCTGGACATTCGTGGACAAGAGGAACTGATATCCTAACTCGATCTTGTACGTCCCGAAGTCTCGGGCAGTGCCGGTTCTAGCATTACTGGCGCCCTGGACGAATTTCGCGCCCCTGTAAAAGCGTATACCAATACATCGATTTAGGGGAATACATCTGGGTACCTCAGGGTAGCTTTCTAGCGCCCGTTCAAGTCCGAGCGCCCCGGGCTGTTTTGTTTTTATAATTAATATAAACCTTAGACCTTAACTAATCCGGCACTCACTCGTTAACCTAGAAATATTATAGTTGGGTATAGATCCAGGTGGTGACCGCGCAAATTTGTGTCTTAGGTTATTTTCCAAAGAGTAATATATATATTTCTTAATTTTATTGCACAAAAAAGTACAACATAGGCTGAACGTAATGCCAGGTGTACTGTCTACCAGTTTACCCTTGGGTAGTGAGTTTGTTTCTGGGTGCGGATATAGATTTCCAGACTACTGAAGCTTTTATGTTCTTCCAGGTAACAATCGACCCGCCAGCGAAGAGCCACGCTGCGCCGAGACCGAAGTACTCGCCACAGTCGTCGGTCGAGGCCAGCAAGAAGAAGTATGGCGCCAAACTGGACTCGGATGCCTCATCCAGGTCTAGGAGTACGACCAAGGAGTTAGTATGTGAGTATCAATTGAAAAATGGAAAGCTATGGACAAGCTGTCAAATAGACAGACATTGAATATTATATCTTAAAAAGTATTTATATTTCCTTGAGTAGAATGAAGCAAAGGTGAATTATTTGAATACTTTTCGATGAGTGTAATCAGTTTTTGATTTATTATGCCACGTGGGCTTAGCTTCGCTGCTTCTTAAGGACAAGCCTTACCTTAAAAATGATCTAAGATCATCATCATTCATAGCCTAATCCTGGTTCCGTCCTGGTCAGACTTGTTCCCTATCTAAAAATTAAATGATTTGTCAATTTCCAATTGTTTAGGTTAAGGAAGAAGAAACTTATAGTACAGTCAGCGTCATAAAGTTCGTGATACTTAGGGTACTCTAATAAATAGACGCAACTGAAAAGTCAATAATATCGGTACACACAAAGTTTTCTTATTGTTGTCAACAGTTTTGTCACTCAAAAGGTCGACACACCTAAAATGTCATATAAATGGGCTCAGTCAAACTGCCATAAATATGGTTACACTCTTCCCGTCAATGGTATCCAAACGTTCTAAGTGTTCAAAAGTATGAAACACATTAGAAAAATACTGGATTTTTACACTAGATTTAGTGTTTGAATGTAATTCTATTATCTGTCAGTGTATGTCAACTAACCATCAACTACCCATCAGTCGTATCAATGTGAAGTGCAATATTAGAGACAGTGCAGTGAAATAGCCAAAATAGGTTTATTATGCGATTTGGATTTTTTACGTCTTTTGTTACGTTCGAAAGTAGCTTTATCAGAACTGCTCAGTTTAATACGGAATGTGTTCATTTCAGTTAGGTACACAAGTAAAATTAAATACGAAATATAGCTGTAGCTGTTTATTGCTTATATTTTTTTAACATACCTTCAGACATATCGTCCGTACTGAAAATTCAAGTTACTAGTTTTGTCTACATGGAAGCTATAGGGAATCAAAAATGGCCTGAAAAGGATGGTACGGCCGTGCTGGTTTTTTTTTGCTTGACTTGGTCCTCCCCACTGCCGTGCCCCCAGATATCGTAAATGGCTATGCAAGAAATTCTGAAATTCTATACAAAACAAAAGAGAAGTCTATGACGTCTGGCTTAAAATGAAAAGGACAGCAGTAGTTTCTATCGCTTTCACTTTGTGTTTAAATTTTTTGAAACTAATTGATGAGGAAAATAATATTTAAAAAGTATAGCAGTAAGGTTTATTTTTCTAATGTGTTTCATATTTTTGAACACTTAGAATGTTTGGATACCATTGGCGGGAAGACTGTAACCATATTTATGGCAGTTTGACTGAGCCGATTTATATGACATTTTGAGTGTGTCGACGTTTTGAGCGACAAAACTGTTGACAACAATAAGAAAACTTTGTTTGTACCGATATTATAGACTTTTGGTTGCGTCTATTTATTAGAGTATCCTGAGTATCACGAACTATATGACGCTGACTGTACCTGAATCCGTTTCGCACATTATGTAAATAAACTGTATAATAGAATATTGTAATTGGATCATGATATCTGAAAAAAAAGCTGTTATCTGTTTGCTCTTTTTGGATAGCTCAGAAAATTTGATTATTCCTTTTTTATTGAACATTGATGCCCTATCTAGGAGACAGATGACGTAATATACTAGTTCGAGAGTTAACGTTTTCTATGCGGTTCGTTTACAGTACCAGCGTCAGACTCGACGATGTGCGCGCCGTCGTTCGCCCGGTCACTGCCGGACGCGCTGCAGGCGCGCGACGGGGCGCCGCTGCTGCTGTCCTGCTCCGTGCGCGGCGACCCGGACCCGCGCGTCCAGTGGTACAAGAGTGGCAAGCCGCTGCACTCCTCGGAGGTGAGCCACCTGACCTGGGTACAGTACCAGTTGGCGCGGTCGCTGCCGGACGGGGCGCCGCTGCTGCTGTCCTGCTCCGTGCGCGGCGACCCGGACCCGCGCGTCCAGTGGTACAAGAGTGGCAAGCCGCTGCACTCCTCGGAGGTGAGCCACCTGACCTGGGTACAGTACCAGTTGGCGCGGTCGCTGCCGGACGGGGCGCCGCTGCTGCTGTCCTGCTCCGTGCGCGGCGACCCGGACCCGCGCGTCCAGTGGTACAAGAGTGGCAAGCCGCTGCACTCCTCGGAGGTGAGCCACCTGACCTGGGTACAGTACCAGTTGGCGCGGTCGCTGCCGGACGGGGCGCCGCTGCTGCTGTCCTGCTCCGTGCGCGGCGACCCGGACCCGCGCGTCCAGTGGTACAAGAGTGGCAAGCCGCTGCACTCCTCGGAGGTGAGCCACCTGACCTGGGTACAGTACCAGTTGGCGCGGTCGCTGCCGGACGGGGCGCCGCTGCTGCTGTCCTGCTCCGTGCGCGGCGACCCGGACCCGCGCGTCCAGTGGTACAAGAGTGGCAAGCCGCTGCACTCCTCGGAGGTGAGCCACCTGACCTGGGTACAGTACCAGTTGGCGCGGTCGCTGCCGGACGGGGCGCCGCTGCTGCTGTCCTGCTCCGTGCGCGGCGACCCGGACCCGCGCGTCCAGTGGTACAAGAGTGGCAAGCCGCTGCACTCCTCGGAGGTGAGCCACCTGACCTGGGTACAGTACCAGTTGGCGCGGTCGCTGCCGGACGGGGCGCCGCTGCTGCTGTCCTGCTCCGTGCGCGGCGACCCGGACCCGCGCGTCCAGTGGTACAAGAGTGGCAAGCCGCTGCACTCCTCGGAGGTGAGCCACCTGACCTGGGTACAGTACCAGTTGGCGCGGTCGCTGCCGGACGGGGCGCCGCTGCTGCTGTCCTGCTCCGTGCGCGGCGACCCGGACCCGCGCGTCCAGTGGTACAAGAGTGGCAAGCCGCTGCACTCCTCGGAGGTGAGCCACCTGACCTGGGTACAGTACCAGTTGGCGCGGTCGCTGCCGGACGGGGCGCCGCTGCTGCTGTCCTGCTCCGTGCGCGGCGACCCGGACCCGCGCGTCCAGTGGTACAAGAGTGGCAAGCCGCTGCACTCCTCGGAGGTGAGCCACCTGACCTGGGTACAGTACCAGTTGGCGCGGTCGCTGCCGGACGGGGCGCCGCTGCTGCTGTCCTGCTCCGTGCGCGGCGACCCGGACCCGCGCGTCCAGTGGTACAAGAGTGGCAAGCCGCTGCACTCCTCGGAGGTGAGCCACCTGACCTGGGTACAGTACCAGTTGGCGCGGTCGCTGCCGGACGGGGCGCCGCTGCTGCTGTCCTGCTCCGTGCGCGGCGACCCGGACCCGCGCGTCCAGTGGTACAAGAGTGGCAAGCCGCTGCACTCCTCGGAGGTGAGCCACCTGACCTGGGTACAGTACCAGTTGGCGCGGTCGCTGCCGGACGGGGCGCCGCTGCTGCTGTCCTGCTCCGTGCGCGGCGACCCGGACCCGCGCGTCCAGTGGTACAAGAGTGGCAAGCCGCTGCACTCCTCGGAGGTGAGCCACCTGACCTGGGTACAGTACCAGTTGGCGCGGTCGCTGCCGGACGGGGCGCCGCTGCTGCTGTCCTGCTCCGTGCGCGGCGACCCGGACCCGCGCGTCCAGTGGTACAAGAGTGGCAAGCCGCTGCACTCCTCGGAGGTGAGCCACCTGACCTGGGTACAGTACCAGTTGGCGCGGTCGCTGCCGGACGGGGCGCCGCTGCTGCTGTCCTGCTCCGTGCGCGGCGACCCGGACCCGCGCGTCCAGTGGTACAAGAGTGGCAAGCCGCTGCACTCCTCGGAGGTGAGCCACCTGACCTGGGTACAGTACCAGTTGGCGCGGTCGCTGCCGGACGGGGCGCCGCTGCTGCTGTCCTGCTCCGTGCGCGGCGACCCGGACCCGCGCGTCCAGTGGTACAAGAGTGGCAAGCCGCTGCACTCCTCGGAGGTGAGCCACCTGACCTGGGTACAGTACCAGTTGGCGCGGTCGCTGCCGGACGGGGCGCCGCTGCTGCTGTCCTGCTCCGTGCGCGGCGACCCGGACCCGCGCGTCCAGTGGTACAAGAGTGGCAAGCCGCTGCACTCCTCGGAGGTGAGCCACCTGACCTGGGTACAGTACCAGTTGGCGCGGTCGCTGCCGGACGGGGCGCCGCTGCTGCTGTCCTGCTCCGTGCGCGGCGACCCGGACCCGCGCGTCCAGTGGTACAAGAGTGGCAAGCCGCTGCACTCCTCGGAGGTGAGCCACCTGACCTGGGTACAGTACCAGTTGGCGCGGTCGCTGCCGGACGGGGCGCCGCTGCTGCTGTCCTGCTCCGTGCGCGGCGACCCGGACCCGCGCGTCCAGTGGTACAAGAGTGGCAAGCCGCTGCACTCCTCGGAGGTGAGCCACCTGACCTGGGTACAGTACCAGTTGGCGCGGTCGCTGCCGGACGGGGCGCCGCTGCTGCTGTCCTGCTCCGTGCGCGGCGACCCGGACCCGCGCGTCCAGTGGTACAAGAGTGGCAAGCCGCTGCACTCCTCGGAGGTGAGCCACCTGACCTGGGTACAGTACCAGTTGGCGCGGTCGCTGCCGGACGGGGCGCCGCTGCTGCTGTCCTGCTCCGTGCGCGGCGACCCGGACCCGCGCGTCCAGTGGTACAAGAGTGGCAAGCCGCTGCACTCCTCGGAGGTGAGCCACCTGACCTGGGTACAGTACCAGTTGGCGCGGTCGCTGCCGGACGGGGCGCCGCTGCTGCTGTCCTGCTCCGTGCGCGGCGACCCGGACCCGCGCGTCCAGTGGTACAAGAGTGGCAAGCCGCTGCACTCCTCGGAGGTGAGCCACCTGACCTGGGTACAGTACCAGTTGGCGCGGTCGCTGCCGGACGGGGCGCCGCTGCTGCTGTCCTGCTCCGTGCGCGGCGACCCGGACCCGCGCGTCCAGTGGTACAAGAGTGGCAAGCCGCTGCACTCCTCGGAGGTGAGCCACCTGACCTGGGTACAGTACCAGTTGGCGCGGTCGCTGCCGGACGGGGCGCCGCTGCTGCTGTCCTGCTCCGTGCGCGGCGACCCGGACCCGCGCGTCCAGTGGTACAAGAGTGGCAAGCCGCTGCACTCCTCGGAGGTGAGCCACCTGACCTGGGTACAGTACCAGTTGGCGCGGTCGCTGCCGGACGGGGCGCCGCTGCTGCTGTCCTGCTCCGTGCGCGGCGACCCGGACCCGCGCGTCCAGTGGTACAAGAGTGGCAAGCCGCTGCACTCCTCGGAGGTGAGCCACCTGACCTGGGTACAGTACCAGTTGGCGCGGTCGCTGCCGGACGGGGCGCCGCTGCTGCTGTCCTGCTCCGTGCGCGGCGACCCGGACCCGCGCGTCCAGTGGTACAAGAGTGGCAAGCCGCTGCACTCCTCGGAGGTGAGCCACCTGACCTGGGTACAGTACCAGTTGGCGCGGTCGCTGCCGGACGGGGCGCCGCTGCTGCTGTCCTGCTCCGTGCGCGGCGACCCGGACCCGCGCGTCCAGTGGTACAAGAGTGGCAAGCCGCTGCACTCCTCGGAGGTGAGCCACCTGACCTGGGTACAGTACCAGTTGGCGCGGTCGCTGCCGGACGGGGCGCCGCTGCTGCTGTCCTGCTCCGTGCGCGGCGACCCGGACCCGCGCGTCCAGTGGTACAAGAGTGGCAAGCCGCTGCACTCCTCGGAGGTGAGCCACCTGACCTGGGTACAGTACCAGTTGGCGCGGTCGCTGCCGGACGGGGCGCCGCTGCTGCTGTCCTGCTCCGTGCGCGGCGACCCGGACCCGCGCGTCCAGTGGTACAAGAGTGGCAAGCCGCTGCACTCCTCGGAGGTGAGCCACCTGACCTGGGTACAGTACCAGTTGGCGCGGTCGCTGCCGGACGGGGCGCCGCTGCTGCTGTCCTGCTCCGTGCGCGGCGACCCGGACCCGCGCGTCCAGTGGTACAAGAGTGGCAAGCCGCTGCACTCCTCGGAGGTGAGCCACCTGACCTGGGTACAGTACCAGTTGGCGCGGTCGCTGCCGGACGGGGCGCCGCTGCTGCTGTCCTGCTCCGTGCGCGGCGACCCGGACCCGCGCGTCCAGTGGTACAAGAGTGGCAAGCCGCTGCACTCCTCGGAGGTGAGCCACCTGACCTGGGTACAGTACCAGTTGGCGCGGTCGCTGCCGGACGGGGCGCCGCTGCTGCTGTCCTGCTCCGTGCGCGGCGACCCGGACCCGCGCGTCCAGTGGTACAAGAGTGGCAAGCCGCTGCACTCCTCGGAGGTGAGCCACCTGACCTGGGTACAGTACCAGTTGGCGCGGTCGCTGCCGGAGACTTTGAACACAATTATCTACATCCTCCTTGTTTCACGTTAAGTGTGTTAATCACTGTAAGTTTAAAACACCGGCTAATGCATCATAAAACATCGTGTGCCGTAAAATACGATTCCGATCTTAGCTGACGCTGCAATACTGCCTGCCGTGCTGATTCCAAGCAAGGCGGCGGTCCTGAATTGTTCTTGGTTTTCCGCTGTTGTATATTAATTAATTTGCTACAGATAGTACAATCTAAGAAAACGCGCACCGCCTTTCGTCTTCATCACAATAACTAGCAATGGGTGCACGTGCACACTAGATCAATTGACTATATCTGCAATATTGTAGACATTTGATCTAAGCTCTTGATGAAAGTATATGGCGACTCATTCACACAAACGTAGCTCCACCTTAATTTAAAATGGTAATCTTTTCCCCCTAGGTTGTGGATCTCAAATACAAGAACGGCGTCGCTTCCCTGGCCATCAGCGAAGTGTTCCCCGAAGACGAAGGAGAGTACTCGCTTAAGGCTATCAACAGCCAAGGCGAGGTAGAGACCAAGTGCAAGGTCACCGTCAAACGTGAGTATACCGACTAGTATACTTTTGATTGAACAAAGTCAGTATAGCAACATGTAAACATTTGCAGTTTCTTAACTTTGAATTTGAATCATGTGGCAACGGCATAACGTCCAAAGTGTTTAGTCTGACAATTCAAGATAGAAATTCAGATATACGTACGTACGTACGTGACGATAAGCCGTGTCTCAACTGTGAGACGATTCCAGCTATACTCCAACATGGGAGCTTAGTGCGAATGGGATAACGAATCGCGCATGCAAAATCCGCTAGATGGCAATACATACACGCTACATAATTGGTTGTTTTTGACATAACACTGACAGACATGTGGCTAAATGACTTTGACAGTGACGAATGTCAAAAGTTATTTTTTTTATAGATATAGATTACATCAGTAACGCTTACTATTCGTCTCTAAATAAACCAAATGATTTTACCCCCGGTTCGGTAACTTTGACTACGGACAAGATACTGGCAAGTAACTTTGTAGTGTTTTTTACAAAAAGATCACTCTGACATGTGAATCACCAATCACGTAGCATATTTACCTGGAAACAAAAGTATTCTACTCTCAACCTTATTAAGGAGCTTTCAAATAAATGAATGAAATATGTAACGGCAAATTGTTTACGTTCTAGCCATGGAGAAGGACAGCGGCAGCTCAGCGACGGGTCTGAAGACTGGTGACAAGCCTCCCAGGATCGTGGACCACGCCAAGTCGCAGGTCGTCACCGACGGCGAGGCGGTCACGCTCTCCTGCAGGTCAGTAATGGAAATGTGGAGGAAACTATGTCAATTAATATATGTTACTGTGTGCTATGTGTTAATACATGTACCCACTAATGCGACTTTATGCGAGAATTCAATTCAATGTACGGCAGTTGTTTATTTTTTGCGATCATGTGCCCAGTACCTTAGCTTTCGCCAGCCTTCTACATATTAATACGCCCGTAGTACATTAGTTACAGTTGCCTCAGTAGATTAGTTACTGAATCAGTATCTAACTTATTACTATGTGTAGCTCACTTTGGACCAAGTCATGTAGTTTTGTTTTGATGTATGATGATTATGAACAATTAAGTACTCGAGTAATTATTTACTTTCGAGAGGTAAACTGGAGCAGACCAGCCCTCAAAGTTTGAAAACTAGGATTTAATAAATCAATTTGACGTTATCTTACAGAATCGTGGGCGCAGAGCGTTTCGACGTGGTCTGGCTCCACAACAACAAGGAGATCAAGCCCTCGAAGGACTTCCAGTACTCTAGCGAGGCTAACATCCACAAGCTGCATATTGCTGAAATATTCCCTGAGGATGCCGGTCAGTACCATACCACCAACATAAGTAACTTTTTTTATACTGCCTGATGTTCAGTGGGAATGAGGTTCTAGCTTATGTACTTGTCGCCCTTACCTTGAAAGCTTGACTCCTGCTACTAATGTAGCGGTTTTAGTTTATAAAACGAATTTCTGTAGAGATCGCTTTCCATCGATAATATCACCTAAATTGTACTATAATTTGTCTAATCAAATAAGTAGCTTAATATTAGTACGCGAAATATTTTACATTGATTCCGACCCAAACCACTGTGCCACGTATATCTATATCCCATAGTTGTTTACCTTAAATCGAAAATAGGCAATAAGTTCCCAACTTAAATTGAATCTTATGTCTTTAAATTATCGGCGAAAACCAATGAAATATTTTGACAACATATCCTGCTCGCTAAAGGGCTAAAAACCTATCTAGACTGTTTACTAACTTTCATGTTCTATTCAAAGGTGTGTACACATGCGAGGCATTCAACGACGCAGGCGAATCGTTCTCATCGTGCTCCCTGGTGGTGTTAGTGCCAGGGGAGACACCTGCCGCGCCGCAGTACAAAGACTTCCCGGCGTCCGCCACCGTCTCGTCAACCGAGCCAGCAATCTTCGCTACTGAACTGGATAAGGTGGGAAACAAAATATTTGTTCACTACTAGCGGCCCCCACAGACTTTGTTCTTTCAAAAAGATTCGAAATGTCACAGTTTATTGTTCCTACCTATTTTATATTCGGGAGCAAAAAACGACATTAGTTCCTCCATCGCGCACGTGCACACTGTTTTGAAAAATAAAATTAAGATTCATTTTTATTATTATAGAAAAGAAGTAAATAATAATGCTAAACAATCATGCCGATTGGCTAGTCGCAAACTGTTTTTCACTCGTACCGTCAGCAACAAATAGTGACGCTCAGGGTATTCGAATATTTTGCAGCTACGAAAAAGCCAATAATATTGGAAGAAATTAACAACATTTCAAATACTCGTCGAATTAAGTGACTATACTCTTGACAACAATATAGAAACTTTGTTTATTCGGTCAAAAGCACATCACTTTGTGTAACCCTTGTCTCTTAGCCCCAGGCCTAAAATAGAACTGTAAGTGTTCAGCTTGTCTAATTATTTGAATACCTAGAGGGTTACATTTTAAGCCTGTATTATGCCACTATCGAATAAAAGAGATTGAGTAGGCGAGTCTAACAGGCCTAGCATACGCAAGATGTCAAATTTATCGCATGAGACGACAAAAGTTTCGATACTGTTGATTGGATAATAGCACACCGCACTCGTATTTTCAGCCAATCAGCAGCTGACGCACTGACTTCAATCGATTTTGACGTTTGTTAAGAGCGCAATAAAATTTAGTCGCGTTGCGTATGCTAGGTCTGTAAGATGCTCTAATATCGAACAGTCTTGACGGTTCTTACTTTTGGTTTTGTACTAACGTTTGATTATTATTTACAGCCACCACTCCAGCTGCAATGGCTGAAGGACGGCAAGCCGGTCGACGAGACATCGACCCGCTACAGGTTCACCATGGAAGGCACCTCGCGCTACCGGTTCGAGATCGCCAAGGCCACGCCGGACGACAGCGGACAGTACCAGGCCCGCGCCGTCGGCTCCAAGGGAGACTCCTTCGCCGCCTTCTATCTCAACGTCAGCGATATCTAGACTAACCCCCAAACATGGACTGACAAAACATTTAAAAAGAAGGGCCCAAGACGCCACCTTGCGGTACCCTTCAAAAAAATTGATTAAGGAATGATTCGAATATTGCGTACGATTTTTTTATACAATTCGGAGTCTAAGTGTGTAAAGGAGTTTTTTTATATTAAATTATTTATTAATTTATTAAGTATCTTTAAGTGTTACACCCTATCGAATGCCTATGAGAAGTCGCTTGGACGGAATCCTCGCTCTCTAGTCACTGTTAACGTTTAAATGTTAATTTATTTATCTGCGAATTTATCCGTTGTTATTATTTCTCTTTTTTGTTCATAATGTATTTATCGTCCTGGCCTAACAGATTTACGCAGCTTCGTGTTAAGCTTAGTCGTGGGGCCGGGCCCGCGGCCTTCCGAGCGCCACCGACGAACGGCCAACGGTGGCCGGCTCCCACGACCTGTAATAATTATTTTTATATAACTGTATTATTTAATTGTACATAATTTAATTTATATCATGTGACCGCGTAATTTATAAATAAATATGTATACCAAAAAATAAATATTGGTGTTTTATTTTGTTGAATGTTTGCACTTTTTGATGTAATGAGTTGATAGTTAAGGCATCATACGGATTTTGTACGGCCAAGCCAAAATAACATCAGAGTTAACACCTGTTCGGTAAGCGTCACGATTCCTGGACGAAGTGCGATATGTTTATGTTTGGAGACTAGCAATATTCAGTACCAGATATTATTTAATCCCACAACAAAAGGGGGTATATAGTTCAATTAACTTTTGAATGAATATGTTTGCAGTACTATTTTAAACCATGGATTTTTAATTATAAACGAATTTAAAAACATATACGTCATTTATCTCCGTATTTAATTACTATGTATGTACTGCTATAATATAAATAGTAGTGAATCCCATTTTAATTTACATATTTAAAAATATCAGGTCTGCTTGCAGAGAACTTTACTTTCGTTATTTTACTATTTGGATACAAATGAGCTCACACACCGACACAGTACATAGAAAGCTCAGTAAAGTTTCGATCTTACACATGTAGAAAAAAATATATACACGCTGCACTGAGTAGCACCATTTTACCTATTTTTAGTATATAATAATTTATTATAACGCAAGTATCTTTCTCATAATTACAGTGTCCTACACATTAGGGCACTGCAACACACCCACACACACTCAACCACAGTCTATAATGATATAAAGTTGAGATAATTACATTATAGAAGTATTATAGCATTTGATTTGCAAAAATATCGCGCATGAAAACTCCATGCACTCAAAGAGTATGCATTTCGAGTTAGTGGCGTTTTGGAATACCTCTCTTAATTATATATGCATAGATTTACACAATTAAGCTAATTCATAAGGCTGAAGGAGTTACCCTTGACGTCTCATACGATTTATTATAACAATGCTATCTATCAATTTCGAAAAAAAACACCATTATTAGAAACATCAGTTGACACTTTCTTTATTCTAATTGATCTGACATTGTCTTCGATCGCTAGATCTGAATGTTGCACTATATTCCACCGGCTTTTTATTACTTCTTAATAATTATATAAAATCTAATAATCATTGCAATAAGCATATTTTCCGGTGGCTGAATCGCTACTATCGATAAATACTGTGTAGGGTAAGTAATAGATCAAATTGTGCCAGCGAACCAGCCGTCGAGGTCGGGATTAAGTTCGCTCACTGCGCTCCGCTCCACTGTGGCTGCTCCGGAGTATAATCGAAGCGGCATTACGGCGAACGTGACGCGGCACATCGGTCTCGTACGAAATACGCTTATTTTCGAATACGAACGCCCCGACGGACGAGTTATGATTGTTTTTTATTGGCCTTTTTATTTGGATCGGGGCTGGGGTGTCCAGGACTTGTTTAAATGAGGGACCGTCCTAGAATATATCATGCAGCACGATGCTTGTTATGTTATGTAAATCGCTAAAATTAGCGACGTACTTGAACATACTTTTTATAAACCAACTTAAAAAAAATACTTTAGAACCAGAAGCTATAAAATTACCAAACGTAATCCGCAACCCGTTAAATATACGTGTTTCTTAATATAGATAATTAAAAAGTTTGGCTGTCCATATGTTTAAGAGCAACGTGTATTTTTTCCTAACTGACTATCGATTATGGCTACGAAGTCTTATCATCTTTGCCGAGCTTTTGGGGAGGGCAGAGGGCTTTTATTCCTCTAACAACGTGTAAAATTAGCAAAATATTAGCGTGTAGGTATTCAAAACATGTTTGAATATTAAATTGGCAATTTGTCTGTTTTTTTAATCAGAAAGAACTAGGCTTTTCGCCCACCTAATTGGATTGCAAAAAACAAGACATTCGTGATGCTTCAGATCACTGACCTTTTATTTGGCAAGTGCAGTGAAGATTATGCCAAATGACGTTGTTTCAAAGTGGAGGCCTTCAACCGTCTGAGTCACACGTCTCGATCGACGATTTTTTAGCCAAACCTTTCATCTAAACTGCGCTATTTTTAATTTGATGTAAAATAACAAAATACGTATATTCAAATTTTAATAGCGCATCACGCCTTACTAGGTCATTTCAAATGTTTAAAAAAGAACATAACTACGTTTTTTCCTCTCATAATGCAGGACTTGATCCTAAGACCTTCAAAATGCAATAAATTAAAAAACACGTAGTTGCCAACTATTTAAGAGTAGGTATCAATTAGGTAGCACTAATGCGGCAATAACTTATTAAACTATCAAGGTACATATTTCGCACATGCTGTCGCGGTTCTCTGACGTTCGCACTTAAACGACTTGCGATTTACTTGTCAGAACGTGATGGTCATCACGCGCGAGAGGGGATGAAATATTTCGGTTTATAAATATTTAACGGCATAATTATATTCATTAAGTTTTTTTTATATTTTTGCACTTCGCAATAAAATAGATAGCAGTAAATTCAAACATATCCGACATAAATGAACACAGGCCTCATCTCAACTATTTATGGAACAGTACAGTGGCCGTCAGATATATCGGAGCAGACAAAGTGATCAAATACTTCTGAACAGTGAAAATGTCAAAAAGTTTCATACACCACAAGTTACCATTAACATCTGAACACTGATAACGTCAATATGTCTCTCATTTAGCTACCTATAGAGATGAGTGTTCAGATATTATTGGTAAGTTGTGTGTATAGAAGTTATTGACTAGTATCTGCTCAGATATTATTGAAGTAATGAATGTTCAGATATTAATGGTAACTTGTGGTGTATGGAACTTTTTGGCATTTTAACTGTTCAGAAGTATTTGGTCACTTTGTCTGCTCCGATATATCTGACGGTGACTGTACATTCTTTAATCCGCGTTATAAAGAAATGTTTGGACTAGTTTGTACTTAAGGCAAGTTACCAACCTTATTGTTGTCCGATATCGAAACTCTGTAGGCCTATATTTTTTAAAGAAACAGAAGAAAAACATCTCTTACGATGCGGGACTGGAACCCACGACCTTCACGTATCGCGCGTGCTGCTCTTCCAACTGAGCTAACCGCAAGTTATCGTAGGCGATGAATTTTTCTGCTATATCAACCCGTCAGCCTCCTATAAGTGTCCTCTGCCGAATATGTCTAGAACTATATAATGTACCTACCACGAAAACCACGGAATCGAGAAACCTTGGCATCTTAATCGATTTTTATAGAGCTTTACACCGCTCTAGCGAACTTAAAATATTTTAAAGAAACAGAAAAAATTCATATCCCCTTGTGGCGAGGGACTCGAACCCACGACCGTTCCGATTCCGTGTTTTTCCAACCTTTCTGCAACGAATGTACCGATAGTATAATGCCGAATGCCGATAGTATGTAGTTCTAAACATATTCGGCAGAGGTCACTTGCCGTAGGCTAACGGGTTCCAATTTCCAGTTGAAAATATTTAATCCACACTATTGTTCTCCAACCAATTAAATGAGGATACTACCGATAGTACTGGACCAGCAAAAGCTTCCCAAAGTAGGTCTTAGCCTCAAGTTCAGTACCCATCCGAGAATACTTCGATAAATGTAAAATAGACTTCATTAGTGGTAGGTTCAAACCGTCCTAGTGTCACCCTACACTAGCGTTCTTTGAGCGTCGACGCTCACGCAACGTTGACGCGACGCTGACGCAAAGCTTGCATAGCGGCGCAGTTCGAATAGAGTGCTGAAGCTTGTCGAAGTGATGAACGCTAGGACTGCGCTATGCAGGCGACGCGTCGGCGCGACGTCTGCGCAGCGTTTATTTTGTCAACATTACAATGATCAACACAATCGCTTCGGCCCGCCCGCTACAGGCTACCCTCTCCTATCACAGAGAATCACAGTAAAAGAACGCTAGTCGTCGACTAAACGTCGCACCGACGCACACTGGTCCGGATTTTTAATATGGAAGACTTAGGACCCAATGTCAATATTTCGGGCTGAAAAAAATCATGTGGATAGATAAATGAACGTTCATCAACGTTTGTTCTAGCAGTTTTTATGAAATTGGTTATTTTTGCGAAAAAAAAAACATTGAAAAAAAATTTGTATGGAGAAAAAGTGAAATATTTTTTTTTTTCGAAAAGTTCAAAACTGTTAGCAGTGAAACCTTTTGTGTGTTATTGTATTACACTTATTCGTTAATTCCATATTTTTTTTATTTGCATATACTTGCAGCCTTGGCCAAAATATGCATCGGAACTTTCATTGTATTTATTTCAACTATTTGTGACAATTTAATTTTTTTATTGATTTATAGTCACATAATTTACGCATATTTTCAATATAATAAATTTTAAAATCCATTATTTGTTGACTATGAATGATTTTGAAAAATAGATTACAATTTAATTTAAAAAATCAAAATAATATTTTACTTCTCATGGTTAGCTGTTGCTTAAAGCACAGCTAGTGATCGAATGAGGCATTGCCTGCCTGCTAATATTCTCCTATTCCCTAATATAGCTATCACTTTTATTTTCTACTATTGCTGTCTCTTTCATTCTCTTTTGCTCACTCTTTTTCTTCTTAAGACAAGTGGTGTTCCACGCTTATAAATCAGATAAAATAGACAAGAGCTCTACTGGTAATACAAAATATTTACTTGCAGCTTTGGCGTTTATTTCGTTTATCCTAATATATATTTATTTAAAATCAGTACTTTTGCTTCTTTAAGTGGTTTCGGGAAAGTAAATTCGGTACTAAGATAAAATCCATACTAATATTATTAATGTGAAAGTGACTCTGTCTGTCTGTCTCTCTGTCGCTCAATCACGCCTAAACTACTAAATAAATCTAGTGTCCCAAAGAATATCTATACCAAATTTCATCTATATCGGTTCAGTGGTGCAGCGGTAAATTTAATGTAATGTAAACGACCTTCAATTATTTTTTATTGTACTGCGAGAATTGTGCAATAAACTATTTCTGGTTATTTTGTTATACATTTTGAAGTTGATTTATGAATAACTAGTGGCCATCCGCGACTTCGTCCGCATTAATGTCGGTTATCGCGACGCTATTCACGCGGACGAAGTTTTAAGTAGCATAGGGTATGTATGTAAATGTATTACAAAATAACTAAAAATTGTTTATTGCATAATTCTTGCAGTACAATAAAAAATAAATTGAAGGTCGTTTTCATTACATAAAATTTAATACATTTTTTATCAATTTAGTACATAATAAATAATAATAAAATAAGTAATTAAATTAAAAATAAAGTAATTAACTAAAACTATCTATACATAACATACAAATTAATATAAATAACTTAAAACTACAATAGAAAATAATTGAAGGTTGTTTACATTACATTAAATTTAATACATTTTTCATTAATTTAGTAAATAGGAAATAATAATAAAATAACTAAAATGAAATTAAAACTAAAGTTATTGACTAAAACTATCTATATATAACACGCAAAATAATAGTTATAAATAACTTAAAACTTATTCTAAAGGATCTGGCACATTTTCTGGAGCTTCTTCATCAACTTCAATTTCTTCTTCAACTTCTATTAATTCATCTGATTATATTTCTTCGCTTCATTCTTCTATATAACATAACAACGTAGTCCTTTTAGCCTACAAGGTAGTTTTCGCACATTTAAGAGATTTTAAAAATCGATATTGAAATCGACTTTTCATTCGATTAATCTTCGTCGTGTCTCTGCCTTACGTTACTCGAGCTACTCATTCTTTTTTCGTGCGAGGTAGTAAGCACACGCATACTTTGTCAGCTTATAAGTCGATACTTAGTGAAAGTGAATATTAACTATGCCGAAAAAATGTCCACGGGAATCTTCTGAAAAGAAGATTAATCATTACAAAAGGAAGTTACAAAAATTAGAAGAAGAACAACGACGGAAACGTCGGCGTATCCGTATTGAATCGTCGTCCGATTCCGGTATGTACAAATTATGATCTACCTTCTATTGGCATCTTTTAAAATGCTAATTAAAAATTAACTTCACTGCGTTGAAATAACTCAGAATAAGGGAATTCCACCAAATATATACATGTGTACATACAATAATGTGGAACACAGATATCCTTACTTACCTATCTTGCCAGGCGGTTAACCGAGCGTTAACACGAAGGTCATTCTATTAAACACATACATAGGTACATACGTACGTTTGCCACAGGTAGACTTTCTACCTATCCCGCCGGGCGGATGACCGAGCGTCATCACGATGGCTAATTGTTTACTTACCTACATAGTATCGATAAAAAATATATTTTTCTGTAACTCACCTGGCGGTTAACCGAGAGTTAACACGATGGTCAAATGTGATAGTTACGAGTATTTATAAGTGTCGTATGTTTTTTAGACGTACCGTCACCGCCGGTGTCGCCTCAAGCAGAAGAGTCTGCATCTCTAAGTCTAAACTCACAACCAGAGGAACATAACGATACCGAAATTGTTACACTAAGCGCCGTAGCTAATCATGAATCAGCGGCAGAACCCTCGACTAACTTAGAAAAGGACCCAGAGCTAGACCCTGAGCTTCTATTAGCGCTTGGAGAAGAGACCGGGAACATTTCCAAATTTGGCGAAAAAATTCACCATAGCTTAGCTCAGCGTTGGGATCCTATACTCAAAAAAGGACTTACAAAAGAGGCAAAGGACAAACTATATAAGGAATACCTAGTACCCGAAAATTGCCCTCTTTTACAAGCGCCAAGGTTAAATAGCGAAGTAGCTGCTGCTGTGTCTGAAGCGGCTCGACACCGGGATAAAAGGAAAGAAACCGAGCAACAGCAACTAGGAATAGGAATATCAAGCATAAACAAAGCGTTGACACTTATGCTTACTAGTACTAGTGACAACAAGCTCGAAACGATCCGAATACTCAGTGACGGATGTCGAATGCTCACGGATCTCCATCACCAGCAAACGCAAGCTCGTATTAATGTCATTAATTACTCTTTAGCAAGACCTTTCCTGAGTATCGTTCAGGAAAGTGAAAGAGATGACACACTTTATGGAAACAAACTGGGAGAAAAGATAAAAGCATCCAAGGCAATAGAAAAACAAGGATTATCGATTAAGAAATTTACAAAAAACCAGAAAACTAATTCATCAACAGATCAAGTAACATCGAACAGCCGTCCCCAGTATCCAGGCCCGTCTACAACGTACCAGGGAAACTGGTCCGGGCCCCCACGGTTCCAACACCACAGGGGGGGCCAAAGGGGGGCCAGGAGACCGAGCGCCCCAGTGAACCGACGCGTTCCTCATCTAGCTCCGAGCGCTGCGAGTTCGAACAGATCGCGGGCACCTGCAACGCGCCAATAGCAGAGGTAAACCATGCTGGTAGAATCTCTCATTTTTACGAATGTTGGCTCAATATAACATCTAATTCTGTAATACTGGATTGGATTCGCTCAGGATTCCCTATACCATTTGAATTTAATGCAATCCAAACTCATGTACCAGCCGTTTTCTTGTCTAAATCTGAGAAAACGGAAATGTCGTTACAAATTCAAAAATTGCTAGATTTAGGCGCAATCCGTACTTGTGTCCCTTCCGATGACCAATACATTTCAAGTACATTTTTAGCTTTAAAGCCTAACGGCGAGAAACGTTTTATTTTAAATTTAAAAAACTTAAATAAATTTATTTCCAAATCACATTTTAAAATGGAAGACTACCGAACGGCCTCTAGATTACTTAGCAAGAATGCATTCATGGCCACAATTGACCTAAAAGAAGCCTATTTCTTGATTCCTATCCGGGAAGCGGACCGTAGATTCTTAAGGTTTCAATTCAAAAACGAAAATTTCGATACTGTTACGTATGAATTTAACGCTATGCCATATGGTCTTTCGGTAGCTCCCAGAACATTCACTAAAATTATGAAAGAGGTCATTTCACATTTGCGTTATCAAGGTTTTAAAAATGTATGTTATCTCGACGATATTCTATGTATAGGACATACTTATGAGGAGTGCCTGCATAATATCACGGAAACATTAAAGCTATTGAAATGTTTAGGGTTCATAGTTAACTACGAAAAAAGTTCTCTCGTGCCTAAGCAGGAGTGTAAGTTCCTCGGTTTTATATTCAATACAGTCCAACAATCGATTTCTCTCACAACAGAAAAGCGTCAAAAAATTGTTTGTCTAGTTGACAAATTCTCGCATAATTTACAAAAATTCACAATACGAGAATTTGCACAACTAATTGGAGTGCTGGTAGCAGCCTGCCCGGCTGTCAAATATGGTTGGTTGTACACAAAAATCTTGGAACGAGAAAAATTCTTGGCCTTACAAAAATATGTAAATTTCGAAGCTTACTTTAAACCCCACCCATCTATTATTGAAGATTTAAAATGGTGGAAGCAAAACATATCACAAACTTGTAACTCTATAAAAATAACAAACTTTGATTTAGAAATTTACACTGACGCTTCTCTCACCGGATGGGGAGCAATATGTAATAATAATAGAACTCATGGAGCCTGGAAAAATCGTGAACTCGAATTACATATAAACTATTTAGAATTGTTAGCTGTTTTTTTGGCACTCAAGTATTTCGGAAGTGAAATGAGCAATTGTTCTATTTTATTGCGAGTAGATAACACAACCGCAATAAGCTACGTCAATCGCATGGGCGGAATACAATTTCCACATCTCAACGATCTTTCTCGACAAATTTGGCAATGGGCTGAGAGGAGAAACATCTGGTTATTTGCGTCTTATATTAATACCAAAGCAAATTATGAAGCAGACGCAGAGTCGCGCAGAAAGGTTAATCCCGATACAGAATGCCAATTGTCTGACTTAGCTTATCGCAAAATAGCAAAAGCTTTCGGCGATCCTAAGGTTGACTTGTTTGCCTCTCGAGCCAATGCTAAGTGTCCAGAGTATGTATCGTGGAGAAGAGATCCCGATGCGATAGCTGCAGACGCCTTCACAATTCATTGGAATACAAAGTTTTTTTATGCGTTTCCCCCATTTCCCCTTATTCTAAGGTGTCTGCAAAAAATTATGGAAGATGAGGCCACAGGTATTCTCATTTTTCCATTCTGGCCTTCCCAGGCTTGGTACCCACAGCTTATAAAAATGATTGTATCTGATGTAATATGGCTATATCCTAAAGAACACTGCATAACATCTTGTTACAGGAACTCACTTATCCTGGGTGCCGCAGTATTATCAGGCAAGCATTTTTGTCCCGCGGCGCTCCCGAAACAGCCTTAGATCTGATTCTGGCTTCATTGTCGCAAAACACCATGCGACAATATAACGTAACATTTAAGTTGTGGTGGCAATTTTGTAACACCCATAAACGTAATACATTTGATTGTTCTATTCCATTCGTTTTGCGTTTTTTAACTGAGCAGTACAATAATGGCATATCATACGGTTCCCTAAATAGTCACAGATCTGCCCTTTCCTTATTACTAGGTAATAACGTAGGTTCCGACGATTGTGTTAAACGTCTGTTGAAAGGGGCTTATAAACTAAAGCCTAGCTTTCCAAAGTATCAAAATACATGGGATCCACAAGTTGTTTTGAACTACGTGGCTAATTGGTACCCCAATAGAGAGCTTAGTCGGGAGAAAATTACTAAAAAACTTGTTATTTTATTAGCTTTATGTACTGCTCAACGCGTTCAAACTCTATCATTAGTAAAGCTGGAAAATGTATCAATTAGTTTAAATGGGATAAACATAGCGATTAGGGACATCTTGAAGACATCTGCAGCTGGTCGGGAACAGCCTACGCTGTACTTGCCATATTTTCGAGAAAATAATCGAATCTGCCCTGCGACAACCCTCGAGGACTATCTTCACGTTACTAGTGAAGACCGGCCTGAACATATATCCAACCTCTTAATAACTGTGAAGCGCCCCTACAGGAGCGCGACAGCACAGTCCATAAGTAGGTGGATCAGGCAGGTCCTGTCCGAGAGCGGCGTGGATGTGTCCACATTCAGCGCGCACAGCACGCGACACGCCGCCACGTCCGCGGCCGCCGCCGCAGGGGTCTCGATAGATACAATTAGGAAGGCCGCTGGCTGGACAAGCTCCTCAAAAGTCTTTGCACAATTCTATCATCGTCCTATACTTGAGGCTAGCCATTTCGCTGAGTCTATTTTACATGTTCCAGAAGAGTAATAAGATCGCTAAAATGAAGACATAATTACTTTAATTTCTTGTTGATTGTGAAACGTTTTGTTATATTTTGTACAAAGTAATAAACATTTTTGTTCGTTGAAAATATATACTATTATTAATTTAAATGCAAATCTTTTCTCTTAACATCTACGTTGTTATGTTATATAGAAGAATGAAGCGAAGAAATATAATATGTGATCAAACGAACTTCGCAAGTGAAGTTCGATCAATATTATATGAGTCGCTTCATTCGAATATATAACAACCCTCCCAGTCCCAACCCAGGTACAAAGGTTTGCATTCAATCTCTAAAATAATGAGTAGCTCGAGTAACGTAAGGCAGAGACACGACGAAGATTAATCGAATGAAAAGTCGATTTCAATATCGATTTTTAAAATCTCTTAAATGTGCGAAAACTACCTTGTAGGCTAAAAGGACTACGTTGTTATGTTATATATTCGAATGAAGCGACTCATATAATATTGATCGAACTTCACTTGCGAAGTTCGTTTGATCACATATAATATCAACTGCGTAGCTTCTGGAAACATCCTTGATGACTTAAAATTGGTGTATTTAGGTTTCAGATGAGATATATATGGATCTGATGATATCAAAAAATTGTGTATAATGTCTTCATTATTTTGCAGTCTTCCTGTTTTCCTCGTGTGTCGCTCTCTGGTATTTCGAAAGTCCTTATTTCTTGCTTCTCCTGCTTCTTCTGACAAAATTCCGATAGGAAGGCAAGAGAAATGTTTGCATATGTCAGCGCCATGTATCAACATTTTGTGTATGCTGGAAGGCATATTGTACCAGGGGTAGTGATGTACAAAGATCTCAGCAGTCTCCTTGCAGTATTCACGGAAACTATCGATATTGACAGCCTTTCCACAAGATAACACTTGCAATATAACTGCGAAGTGCTTTATCAAATCAGCATCAATCTTCGTTATTTGAGCACTTTTTTTGTATTCCCGAAAAAATCTTCTGGCCGTGTTTCCGTCATTAGTAGTTCCAAAGCCCTGCTTTACAACATCAATCAAAAGTCCCATTTGTTGTTTGAACTCCGATTGCACCATATCCTTCCTTAACTTCTTAAGGTTTTTGTTGTCACCTCGTGCACTCCACATTTTGAAATCTAAATTATATGAAATATGTAAAAGACACTCCATGCTTCGAATCCACATATGGAGTGTTGATAGTCCATATTGATACACATCGTCCCGTACAGGTCTTGAAAACATTTCTGAAAGATTATTCATCTCACTAGGTTTTGCAAGACAAACATTGCACGTAGCTGCAGATGGAGTATCTGTAATAATTGTAGCCACTTTCCCATCAATCATTGTCATGTGCAACTCATGAGTAACTTCCAAGTTTCCGCAACTTGAAATAGTCAAATTTCGTATTTCTTCCTCCATTGCCGCTTGTTCTTGCTTAACAAATTCGGTCGTTTCCTTCGCAAACTGAAATTTAATAGGTCTGCAATAAGATGTTGAAGATGGGTTTGGATTATTCCAAATAACAACATTGCCGCTCTCGAGCTTCAAAGGAACGAGGCTCGTCATGAACACAGAGGAGTCGTCGAATTCTGCCAGTTCACTTCTTTGCTTGTAGTTGCTCTGTGCTGAAGATCCATCGAATCCCCACTTGGAGGTAAGCTTCAAGTTTTCACTGCACATATTTAAATCATCACCAACGACTTGCAGTATTCTTCGAGTTGTCACGTCTAACAGTGCTTGTAGTTTCACCTTCACTAAATGTTCTGATACTTCAATATCTCTGGTATCTGGATAACACCTCTGCTTAGCTTCCAACAACTTGTAGTAAGACGGAAGCTTCAATTGCTGTGACAATGCTGACCGTAAAGTAAGATACTTCCACTTTGACAGATCCAATGATGCAGTAAGGGCCAACGCTTGATCTTCCTGCATAGTGTCCGTCTTCTCGTTTGTTGATAAAAGTGATTCGACAGCTTCAACCTTTTCAGGATTCTTCACAAGGTGATCGATGATGCGAGCAAGACCTTCTTTCCCATTAGACTTTAGCTTCGTGACAAAAGCAAAAGTCAGTTCCTCTTCCGGATAGTCGAGTAATGTACCCGATCGCCTTTTCTTCTGCTTATTCCCCAAGTCTTCAAATGGCTTCCTTGATGCAATGTCTGTAGATGTTCCAATGTCACTAGTCGCCTTCGAAGTAGATGGAATGGGTTGAACAGCTGCTTCTTCTTCTGTAGAACGAGGATCCAAATTTTCGGTCCCTTCAAAAATTTCGGTGAGATTTACTGATTCACATTCAGGCCACTTAATTCTTGTTTCCAACCAGTTCATATGCTTCTTCATGAATGTTTTTTGCACCCTGTGTGCCTCGGTCCATCGACGATTTAAGTTCACAGTAAAAGATCTTGCAAAATTCAATAATTTTTCTGAATCTTCTTGCGAAATTTCAAGCAAAACGCAATCCAAAATTGCTTGATGCAGTCGTTTGTAATCCTTGAGGTCCTCTTGTCGCAGAAACACGTAAATGTCCAGGTTAGTGCCAAATCCAGCCATGATCAAGTTGCTAGATTATTCACGTTAAAATTTCCAGGTATGTTGACTCTTCAAGGGTTGAATGTCTAATGACGCTCCAACATGAGCTCCCGTCTGTTTTATTTGATTCATAAGCGCTCAACTAGCAAGGGTTTCAAGGAGCGAAAGAGAGAGAAGTATGGAATGAAAGAGATAGCGATAGTAGGAAATGAAAGAGATAGCAATATTAGGGAATGGGAGGGGAATATTAGCAGGCAATGCCTCATTCGATCACTAACTGCGCTTTGAGCAACAGCTAACCACTAAGAAGTAAAATATTATTTTGATTTTTAAAATTTAATTGTAATCTATTTTTCAAAATCATTAATGGATTTTAAAATTTATTATATTGAAAATATGCGTAAATTATGTGACTATAAATCAATAAAAAAATTAAATTGTCACAAATAGTTGAAATAAATACAATGAAAGTTCCGATGCATATTTTGGCCAAGGCTGCAAGTATATGCAAATAAAAAAAATATGGAATTAACGAATAAGTGTAATACAATAACACACAAAAGGTTTCACTGCTAACAGTTTTGAACTTTTCGAAAAAAAAAAAATTTCACTTTTTCTCCATACAAATTTTTTTTCAATGTTTTTTTTTTCGCAAAAATAACCAATTTCATAAAAACTGCTAGAACAAACGTTGATGAACGTTCATTTATCTATCCACATGATTTTTTTCAGCCCGAAATATTGACATTGGGTCCTAAGTCTTCCATATTAAAAATCCGGACCAGTGTGCGACGTTGCGCGTACTATATAAACGCCCATAAAACGCTAGTGTGGGGTGGTCGCCGGCAAGACGCCGACGCTCAAAAGACGCTAGTGTGAGATCACTCAAAACATACTCAACTATAAAAGCCGAGTGCACAAAAATATATTATTGTCACAAAAATATATACTTATATAGCGTCTAAAAATCTTATTGAATTCCATTCCTCAGTTTAAAACCGATGTGAACTTTCTAACCTCTTCAACATCTTATCGTTGGATTTAGGATAAAGAGGGTCTTTCATGACAGCCACATAGTCAGAAGCTTGAAGCAGAGCCTTTTCTGCACTTGGCTCCATAGCCGTTGGTGGTTGTAAATTAATCCCGTCACCAGAGTTGTTTTCTGACACAGATGCAACATTTAGAAAATCAATTGTGTCTGGCTTTTAAAAAGACATTCGGTCTCACGAGGTTATCGCTATTTACTTGTGGTTGCGCAATTAAATTAGTTAAAAAAAACCACTAACTATGACAAAAATTCAAATTTTAAATCACTTACGTGTCGTGTCCTCTTTCTAGGTCCCTTTTGCGCGCCCATACCCGTGTCCAATTCGTCCGCCTCATCTGGCTTCTCGCTACTCGAACTTGAAGACTCCAAGAGCACTGCATCGTCTTTTCTCTGCACGTGTCTCCTCTGTGTTGCTACTCTCCATCGCAAAAGTGAAGGTGAATTTTCAAAGCACTAACTTTCAACCTATCTTGCTATCACTTTGAATTTTTTAATTAAATAAACTTAGTAAAATTTTAAATATTTCCGACGAAGTCGTTTGGATACGCCTGAACACTACGAAAGACCATGCAATGAGTAAGCAACATGGTGCGATCCATAACGTAACATCGTATCTATCACCACGTCACCGGAAGTGGTCGCACGAAGCATAGAGGGCGCCACCAGCGCTAGAGAAAGGCTCGCTTGATCACAAGAAAAACGGAAGGCTAAACTCATGAAGGATTCCGGATATCAAAGACAGAATAACTAATATTTAACTTTTAAACGCTTTATTCGTATTCGAATTGTGTTGATTGTTACGTAAGTTAATAATTGCCTCATCTGATTCGACATATTTCGTAATTATGTTTTCCAGAAAAATGAAGTACGAGCAATTGGACTTTGCACCGCTCTTATGCAGTACGCATAAGACATAATTTCGAACTGCGAATGTTAACCTTGACGTGATGTCGACATTATCTTAAACTTTAGTTGAATATGCAATTTCGAAAAGGGCACATGTCGGATATTTTGTCAAATACGTTTTTTTATACCAATGTGACATAAATGCTTGTCTACACCCATTAGGATCGAAAACAGCACATCTCTGGTAATAATTCTACTATAAACGTCATAACCTGTACAGAAACAATTTCGAAAAGGTCACATCTCGAGATGTGTCCTTTTCGAACTTATTGATTTAAGATTACCGCCATAAACCGCCAAAATGTTTCTCTCGTTTTTTGGAAAAAAGGTACCGAAAAATCAAAAAGTAACTTTTCAGGTGTCGACTTATTATGAATTTGTTTTTGACCCAAGTAAACCTGGTGAAGTAATCGCAAAAACCTATATACATAGTGACATTTCCCAAGAAGTTTACGTTCTTTCAAAAGTAAAAGGTACTTGTAGTAACTTACCTAACCAAGAAAATTTAGCTTATAGTGGCAAAGTACCTATAAATCATCTAAAAATTGCTGACATTTCAAAGGTGAAACAATACGTACCGGCAGAATTTATGAACTTTTATGAAGAAATTCTACAATGGCCAATTACTACCGAAAGAGAGCCTGTAGAAGAAGATTTTTAATAAAAGTCCGTTACTCATCATATCCATATTAGTAATATGTAGTGACCGACCGAAACATGTTTTTTTGCCGAAACCGAAACCGAAACCGAAGGTTCGGTTTCATTGTAGTTTCGGCCGAAACCGAAACCGAAACCGAACCTTTTATAAAAAAAAGTCCTTATAAAGTCGAAAAAATGTTAGAGAGCCCGTTTTTTTTCAAAAATTTATATCTCGCCGACGTATAATTACAGGTTTCTACTTTCAAAGATATATCACAATGAAATTTAAGCACAGTTACAAAAGTTCTGTTTGAAAATTTAACACATCATCATCATCATCATTTCGTCCTATTACTGTCCACTGCTGAACTTCTCTATCTCCCGTATCACCTCTGACTTATTCGACGTTATACGCCCATCTTCAGTCTTCAGCTTCATTAGCTGACTTTGCCCAATAGACAAGTCTTTTGCGAACACTTTGGAGCCTTGGTTCCGCTCGATCGTCTCTTTAATACGTTGGGTATGGGACCCTACCGTATGGGCAATTTCTACCAGCCTGCTATTTATATCGCCCACTGATGCGCAGCTGTCTAGCCATTCGAAGCGATTTACCAGTTCAAGTTGAAAGCTCTCGGGGTTTTGGATATGTGCATTCGACGGTCGGAGCGTGGACTTCATCAGACGCAGTCTTTCAAGTTTGACATTGATATTTAATATGCCTCTGACGATTCGGTGATCGCTGCCGGTTTTAACCTTGTTGATCACAGAGACATCATTGAATATCTGTCTTTTGAAGCTCATGATAAAGTCAATCTCATTCCTCGTTACACCGTCGGGACTCAGACCAGGTCCATTTCCTTTGTGGCGGCTTTCGGAAGAAAGAATTCATCATAAAGAGTCCTTCTTTCTCCATAAAGTCCGCCAGCATCTGTCCTCTGGGATTCCGCTGCTTTTCAGCTCATCATCGCTTCTACAGCCCAGCTTCGTATTGAAGTCACCCATTACAACAGTGAAACGTGTTTTGGAGCTATGTATGGCCCTACTAATGTCCTCATACGTAGCTTCCACTTCGTCATCTGGGTGTGTCGTAAATAGAGCGTATACCTGTACTATATTAAGATAATATCTCTTGGATATTTTAAGTACGAGGCACGCATCTCTATTCGATACACTTCCGACGGACACAATGTTGTTGATGAGTGACTTGTGGACGATAAACCCAACACTACCTTGGGACTTCTGTTCTCCCTCCCGGTAGTAGAACAAGTGACCGGACTGCAATGTTATCGTATCCTCTCCCTCTCTTCGAATTTCCGATAAACCAATGACGTCCCATCGTAACTTGTTCATCTCTTCTTCCAGCTCGACTAGCTTCTCATCCAACCTCAATGTGCGCACGTTGTGTGTTACCTGGGCCAATTGTCGGTGGGGGTGGTAGCCCGATCTCTGCCGGGGATTCTTAGCACCCGGCCAGACGGGTTGGTACAGGGTTTTATCTCGAGTTTCTCTCGCACTGGGTGTTATGTGCGTTTTTCCTTGAGTCGGCTTCTACGACTTCCTGGGATATTAAAGGGGTGGTAACATATGTATTCTCATGCCGTCACCACACGGCAAAACTTAACTACCCTATAAATAAAGTGAAACAAATATATTATTTGTAAGTTTCGGCGCGGCCGAAAGGTTCGGCCGTTTTTGGCCGAAACCGAAACTCTGGCCGAAACTTGATTTTTTGGCCGAAACTGGCCGAAACCGAAACCGAAACCGAAATTTCAGTCGGACACTAGTAATATGTTTAATTTCAGATGAAAGAAATAAAAATTACATACATTTCAAATGTTTTTTTGTTTCATTTATTGTACTCAAATCAATAAATTTCGAAAAGGGCACATCTCACAATTATAAAATATCTAATAACACATTGATATTAATTTTAAAATAAATCAATCTAGTATCTTTCGAAGGCTTATTAACATCAAAATATAACTCAATACTTACTTTTAGAAACAATACATTAGTTTGAAAAATAATCAGTTTTTTTCAATTCCTGAACATTTTTAATTTTCAGAGATGTGCCCCTTTCGAAATTGCATATTCAGTTATAAAGTATGTATGTACGTCTAATTTTTCAAAATTGGAAGAATACTTTTTGGGCCGGTGTAGGTGTCGCAGGTACCTTGTTTGTGACAATATTTATGCTATATTGTTGTGCTTAGTTCCGAAATTTGCCTATAGATGGCGTTGAGTGTATGTAACGTTGCAAGAGCAAATTTTTTTTTGAAATACATACATAGGTTTAATATTCTGAGTTCAACTTTTCACAGAACGATGTTTTTGTTATGTCAACCTTATGGGCATTATACTGTGAACTAATGCGTGCATACCCTTGTACTTATCCCATAAAGTCCCGACCCGTGGTAGTCCTACGCTGAGAGGTGACGCGTAGATCTATTCATTGTCATGTAAAGGCGCTTTGCCCTCACAGACGGGCATTCCCAATGAAATATTCAATTAAAACGACGTGGGTTTTCAACAAATCTCCAAGCTTATTCTGTTTTGTCACCTGAATAAATGAAGTGAAGTGAAACTAGTTTTATTCTTGAAGGGTAATGCGGGTTGCTTTAAAAGCAATGTAAGTCGCAAAATATCGGTTGACAAACTGTATATTGTTAGCTTCTTTGAAAATAAAGTTTATTGCTGTTATATGCGTTGCGGCTGCCCACGAATTCGTACGTGCACCTAGTTTTTTCTAGCAATAGGTACCTAATACTTACTAGCAATACCTTTTTTCTAGCAATACCCTATGCTCACCAGTATTCGACTGCTGCAGCTGCTATACCTACACTTAAAATATTAAGACAGTTAAGTTGCAAACATCAACGGATTAAAATGCTTACTTTTGCAACAAATTTCGAACATCATCATACCATCATCGTAAAAAAAAATGTCTCTTAAATCTGTTTGTAGCTTTTTTGTTTCAAGATCTCGTTGTTTCGAGAATTCGAGGCGTTGATTTTACAGCGTCGTGACAGTTTATGGACTCTATATACTATATAAAAAACTATATAAGAATAATCCACCCATTGCACAAAACCAGAATTATTTTCGTATAGATCCTATGAAAGTATAATGGCGAAAAAAGCGAAAAACTTACCATCGCACTTGTGTTAAGTCGCCGGCAAATGCCAGTTCTCAATAAAACACGATCTAATTTTGTAATCAACCTAGCTAATTTATTATCTTAATTGAACTGACCGGGATCCGAACTGGGGACCTTTCACGCATTGGTAGCTTCTTACCCACAGCGCCACTAAGGTTCCCAATGGCGTAAGGTACGCGGCAAACGAAGAAACGCGGTCGTTAAATAATTAGTAGTCCGCGTGTCCCATACAAATGTCATTCCATTCAACGCCTGCGCCCAAATTAAATGAGACTCCGCCCACGGCTCTAGGATTTCGTATTGTGTCGGATTTTTAATGTCAGTAGTCACGTTGGCTAGGTGTAACGTACAGTCATCTTTGGGCTTGTGTAACGAAACGTTCTTATATCTATTTGCCCTGAGGCTTGTGGATTGCATTGCACTGTTGATGGAATGTATTGCAAACGCGTGTGTAGACGTTGCCGTTTGTTGATTGTTCTATGTAAGGAACCTTAACAGACGATTAATTCATGTAATAAAATAACTATCAGACAAAATCGCATTGATCTGATATTAAAGTAGATATTTATGAGCGCTTCGGTTGTGGTAACCAATACCACAACTCAGCGGTAGTGCATGTTGTCGCGATTTGAGCTTAGTAACTTTGTGGTACAATGGGTGGAGGCTGGCCTTGCCACCCAGCCTCAAATACCGCACAGGGTGAAGCGAAGAACAGGTGGCTCTCTACAGTAAGCTTGCAAGGGCAGAGGTGGATCGCGGCGGAAGAGGAGGACTTCGGTGTTTCGTTGCCGGCCTCCCAGTCCTCCGCGATTCGGTAGTGGCGCGCTGCCATGCGGAGCACGAATCGCGTGGTGGGACAGTGGGTCCCGTGATTTAATTTGGGTCTTAGAGGGAGAGTTTGATTGAGAATCTTAGGTGTCTAATTGTGGCGGTAAGCTGCAGCAGCCGCACAGCAAATCCACAGCTGAGACCGCAGACGTGAGGCGTGGAGTAAGCCTGGCATCCGGTACCTCAGCTCTGAGGCGTGGGGCGACGTGAGCCGTGTGGCAGTAGACGCGGTGGGGGAGACTGCGTTTAATCCACAATCCTGACTCCCCCACAACTCAAAGGTGAGAAGAGGAAATTTAGAATGCCGTAAAGCATTGCCGGGTTGGGCCTTTCTTGAATGTGCCTACTTGCTGAATCTGCTACTGATTTGTATGTAAATAGATAGTGCTTATTAAAATTGTTGTTTCGCCAGTGCTTAGCAAGAAAGTCCGTACTTTCTTCTTTCATCTTTCTTTTTTTCTGGTCCGTTCCAGTCCTCGGAACATTTTACTAACGAAAGCTTGTCGTATTCGGTTCCCGGTCTGGTCAAACGCATCAACTCCCCAATTAAGCCCTTAGCATCGAATCTCGGATAGTAGCAATAAAATTTATGAGCATCACGGAGTGCATGGACCATTGTTTCTCAAACTGTCGTGAACATATATTTTTTGCTTTGAATTGATGTAAAAAGACCGGTATTTACAACAATTAATCGTAGGTGTATTTTTAATGCTCACTAACCCTATTGTATATATAGTTTAAAGTGCCCTTTCTTACAAATACAAATGTTGTTGTTTGTACAAATTCTAAAATAAAAAAAAATGTCTATAAAGTTTTTTAAGCTTCAAACTGTTAATATATTTAAATAATATATAAACTAACTGTCCACATTTTCAGCATAATCAAATATAATATCCATACTCAATTCAATTTATCGCGAGTTTAAAGTAATGCTTCTGAACAACATGCAAACAAAAAAAATGTCCTGTAGTTTAATAAAATTTCAAGAAAATTAATTCCGCGTGCACGATGCACGTTTAAAAAGCCATTAATTATGCAAATACTGTTTTAGTGTATCGGAAAGAGCCATGACTGTCAAACGAATGGCGCATATGTTTGGGAGCGGGTGCCGCGTCCCACCGGCGGATATTAATAGTCCATAAAACGGTAGCGCCCTCTACGCCGCAGTTAACTCGTGTTCAAAACCCCATTAGGCGCGAGAAATAATAAAAAAACCGGCCAAGTGCGAGTTGATCTCGAGCACGAAAGGTTCCGTACCGTAGACTACGTAAGCAAACAGTAGTACAGTTGAAAGCACGTGAGTTTGGACTTTTTAACGCCTTTTTGTCCCGGGCGTAAGAAATAAAATCGAACTGCGACTTTTTACCTTGATGTGCTACTAACACACAACTAAACAAGCACATAAATTTAATTAATTGCGTAGGTACTTGAAAACATTTATTGGTATCGAGCAAAACAAGTAATGTTTTTTCTAATATTTATTTCATTTTTATTATTACTTATTTAGTAAAATTACTTAGTATTTTGTGGATATTTTAAGTATTTGTTGCCATTATTAGTATCAAGTAAAAAAGGGCAAAAAATCGCGTTTGTGGTATGGGAGCGATTCTTGAGATACAGCCTGGTGACATACTTAGAATGAAGACTCTCCGTCTATCTGTCCAAGTTTCGTTTTCACCCTTTGGATACGGAACCCCAAAATGATTCCTAATCAGTAGTTGTGTGCCACTGGATTGCGACGTACGACAAAATATGTAGTCGTGTCGTTTTTATCGTCATGGTAACACAGTTTTTAAATACTTGCGTAATTTTGTATGCTCCTTTTATTCAATTACGTCATTGGGAAACCACATGTACAAGACATCTTTTTAGGTATAAAAAACTAGGTAGAATTGATGTTGTAAATAATTTCACTAATTTTAAATTTCTTACATATTCCCTACAACCGTTTTACCGTTCTTTCTTAGCGAATGTCTACACCCTATAAAAAACAACATTTTTTTAAAGCAGGGGTTCGTTTTCGCATATGTTCGATGAAGATGATAAGGCTTCGCACCCATCATCCTTAACTAAGATGCGAAACGTGACTAAATTTTTTCTTACGCTCTTAACAAATGTCAAAATCAGCGCATGAGAAGCTGATTGGTTGAAAGTACGAGTGCGGTATGCTATCTGCCAATCAACAGCTCCGAATCGTTTATCGTGTCATGTGAGAAATTTGTCGATTTGCGCATGCTAAGTGGCATTGATAGTCAAGTAGGCAAAAAAAGCTCAAAAAAGTAGCACTTCTGTAGCGCCACAGTCTTCCAAATCATTCGGGCTGCGTTCAGAACAAAAAGTATCATATCTCCATTCCATATTTCAATATTTATCGCGCGGAGATCGTTCGTTTTCGGTCAAAATTCGAGAAAGGGCACGCTTTTTTGTCCATCTCTCTCTGTTATTATAAATGAGTTCGCTTGGCCGAGTCGGGTTTATAATTTCCATCTTGAATTTCTTATTTGTATGAAGCGGCTTATTTATATTGGAGTTTAATGCAAACGTTTAAATGAATATGGTGCTTCGAGTTTTTGTGATTGAACTTAATCTAGTTTTGTATGTTAGATTGGTTTTGATAAATTGGCTACTTGACAGTTTTTGAAAAAGTATTGTAAAATGTGCGCCCGTTCATTTTATGTCCCAAGCAATTCGATTTATCTGGAAAAAATGTAAATAACCAGAGAAAAATAAGATTTTGTGTAACACATTTAAAAAACGTGTGAAAACGCCAAGTCTCGTCACTGTTGCAATTATGACGTCAACGTCCTAGACAACGAACCGATACCCATAGGAACGACTTAATTTAGATAAACGGAAAATGTTTCAATAAATTCTTAATACGATTAGGGACACAATAATTCAATTTAATCGGTAAAATAAGCATTGTTTCGCCACATTAAAATAAATAATTTTCGCCGACAGCTGTCATTTCCGAATTGCAATGGTGGTTTCCGTTTCGGTTCTTTTGTTCCACAGATAAAAAAAGTAAAATTTATTTTGCAAAAATAAAATACTAACTATGCTTTTAATTAAAAAATAAAAATGTATAATTATTACTTTACTAAGAAGCTAACGTATCTAACACTTTTCATATTTTATTGTTAACACTGTCAAGTAGCCAATTGTAGCGGTCAGCTGATTTGAACGTTCTTGTCCTGAAGTAGAAAAAAGATGGTACCAACACTTTTCTTACTCCTTATTACTGTGACTGATACCTCAATAATGTTTTGAAACAATGCTAGTAAGTCAAATCGTATTTTTTAAAATATCCTTCTTATTTTCAGTAACATTTAGAAATGGAAGATATTTCTATTTCATATGTATGTTCTATATGTACTCGTATTATCCGGTTGTTGGAAGTATTCATAGAATTTAATCGGAAATAGATACTAATTAGAAATTGAATTGAAATTTATTAAATGATCCTAAAAATATAAAATATGATTGTACCTAACTGAATTAGATTTTATGTCTTTTCTCATCTTTTCGATTTTAATTTGTCTCCTCTATTATGTCACTGCATCATACTCGTGTTAGACACAAGTATTGCGCTCAGAGTCTGTCTAATACGAGTCTAGGCTTTTTACGTGAGCATAGTTTCATTTCGGGTTTACCTACATCTTATACCAATAAGAATCAATACTCATTTTTATCCAATACGAGGTTCAGAAAAAACGTTGTGTTCATTCAAACTCGAGTCAACGTTTGGTCCATTAGAATCCCCAAACAGTCACTCCAATTTGACTTGTTTAATCCCTGCTAATGTGATTAAACAAGCCGAATTGGAGTTACTGAAATCAATAGATAGTAAGTAGTTATATCGATTTTGGCTAGCCAAAACCTAGGGCTTTGTGATAGTAGTAGGGCCGGAAACTCGAACCAGGAAGTTTTGTGTACAAGGGTACAAAAATAAAAATGTTTGTTTGACCCTATAGTTAGATTACTAACCAAAAAATATAAGACCCATATGTTTTCTTAATACATGTGATGAAAAATTTACTAAGATCCATTGCGTTAAAATTTAATGCGACGTCCCTTTTTCATGCAGCTTTTATGAATTAGTGACGTAACACTTTTTTGCGCTGTATCATCACCAATTTTATTTATTTCTTTATAATCTGACAGACTAATAGAATCGTTGTTTTATTTATCGAGTCATCATTCCTTAAATTGGAATGATAGTTTTTGCTCTTGCTTATATAATTAAGTAATTGTAATTAAAGTGAAATGCCAAATAATAAGTACTCAATTATTTTAGGAAGTCATATCCTACGAACATACGGAATGTGTCAAGTATCTCGCATGAGACGATAAAAGAGATACCGTTGATTAGCTGACAGTAACTACATATATCGGGCATGTATATTTTTAAAAATAATAAATAATAAATTTATTAAACACTTAATTTCAACATACAGCTAAGTAAGTTTAAGTTCTTAGGGACTTAAACTTACTTGTGCCTGAACCAGTATAAGTATTCCTGTATTTCAGGCAAACAATATATTATAAACTTAATCTCGCATTTTTAGTTAACGCGGTGATTCCACAAATGCCAAGTGTTTAGATAGACACGTTAACTCGTATTTTCAGCCAATGAGCAGCTGACGCATCTACATATTTTGACATTTTATAAGAGCGTTATTATTTATCTCGCGTAAGCGCCCAACGGAAATGTTACTACCAATACTTCGAATTCAATTAAGTTCCAGCCCGGGAAGTGCACAAATCCTGTAAATATTCGGTAAAATAATTAGAAATGCCCGTATACGGAACGAATGCGTTCTGAATCAGTGCACGCCTTATAGTTAATTTTTCCATATCTTATTTGATTCTCGGAGTCGGAACTGGAGTACTGTGGAGTCGATTTGGTAGGAAGAAATTTGGGAATTACTTTAGGTAAGATTTTTGTTCGTCAATGTAACAGGCAGCTATATAGAAAACTAGCTATGCCCGCGACTTCGTTCGCGTGGACTACATCCTTTCATGGTCTGTTTTACCCCTTTCTTCCCTAATATTCGAAACAAAAAGTAGTTTGTATTTTAATCCAAGTTTCGAGCTATATTTGTGCCAAATTTCATATCTCTAACTTAAAAAATAAACATTTTTCCATATAAACTTTCAAAGGTGGTATTACCCCCATCCCCCCCTTATTTTCTAATAAAAAGTAGCCTATGTCCGTTCTTGAGATTCAACGTATACCTATACCAAATTTCATCAAAATCCGTTCAGCCTTAGGCCTGAAAGAGTAACAGACGGACAGACAGACAGACAGAGTTACTTTCGCATTTATAATATTAGTATGGATAATAATAATAATAATAATAATAATAATATCGTTTATTTCTCACCATAATCCTAGTCCACATACATTTAGCGTAAGTAACTTAAAGCTAGAACACAACTAATTATGAACTGTACTTACGTAAATATGAAAATCCTCGGGCAATTGTAAATCTGCCATAAACAGTGTGAGCAATTTACACAACCACGCTAATATGTGTGTCTAATTAGCTTTCTGAAGGTATTGAGTTTTTTAGTGGCAGAGTTACAACAACCAGAAAAGTACAAACAAGAAATTAAGTCAGTTACAAACAATAATGATATATTAGCACAGTTAGATTATGGCAGGTTGACACCTATACTAGGATATGTCCTGTATCGTAGGTAATCAACCTTCCACCGAAGTGTAGATCTTATAAGTGAGACATTACTTATTTTGCGATAATATTGTAAACAATAAATAAAGTGTATAAATTGAGGGTGGACAAAGAAAAAACATTAGCAAATATCTTTGAACCGATTACAACCACAGTGTAGAAAACAGAAGAGTAAAAAATATGAAGAGCATCATTTTACTAACATTATTTAAATGTCAGTCTATATATCTGTTATGCTAAAATGCTAAAATCGCATACATCATATATTAAATGGAGTATAGTGGGTATTATGAACTGTTTCATGAGTATAGATGAATTGAGTGACAGTGTACCGAAATCTTAGAAATGGGAGTGTTTAGTAACAACGGTGCAATGAGTAAGAGAGAGTAAGGAAAGGGTAATGTGAGAGGCATATTAGATAGAAGAAATATACACATACGTACACACATACACATACATACACACACAGCCATACACAAACACACACACATATCGAGGGTTCCCTGGTCAAACCCGATAAGTGCCAAAAACATACTTCTGAGATAATCGATGTTAAAGGTTTGTAAACAGTAAAAGTGCATTTTAATAAGTAAATGTCCACAATTTTGGGTTTTATTAGTAATGATATTTCATAAAGATTTAGTTTTCACATTTGTTTTACTTCTTATGCTTTCAGTTTTGCTGTAAAATTTTTTTTTTTGGCAAAGGGTGCCGACTTATTGGGTTTTACCTGAGAGAAAAAAACGATTTAATCACTTAAGTTTTTATTAATTCCAAGCAAAAAAGAATTTTAATTATTTTTGCATTAGGTTATTACTTACTTTTATACTATTTTTATATTCTTATTTATTGTTTAAATTTTGAGGATAATTTTCATTTAATGTTCTATCCAGCTATGATTTTCTTCGGGAATGATTTGTTTCGTGTACATAGTTTTTGACCAATAAGACCCATCAAACTTCCGCCTTATTGATCTTCTAGCGTATATGACGCATCTCAGGGGGGAGAAAATTGCCGAAGCATTTGATCGGGTCTGGCACAAAGCTCTTTTTTCCAAGTTTACGGCATATGGACTACCCACACGGCTTTGTGACTGGATTTCCGGCTTTCTGCGTGACGTAGAATTCACATCGTGTCTGACGGATGCGTATCGCAGTTTATGCGTATTTATCGCCCGCCCTCTTCCTTCTTCATATAAATGATATGCCACTGCTTGGAAACATACATTGCTATGCTGATCACAGTACGGTCAATGGAAGAAACCTTGGTTGGCCTTCAGCTGGCAACGCAGTAATGGAGGAGGTACGGGAGAATTTTGTCGTTGAACTGGATTGGGTGTTGAGCCTCATGAGCCAATGGGGTTCAAATAACCAGGTCCAGTTCAATGCTGAGAAAAGAGTGCGCATTTTTGACAAAAGCATCCCATTTCCTTCTGCTCCCCATTCATCAGTATGCTTGGCATGGATATCCGCTGCAACCTTGATTAAGATCAGTACATCGAGAATTTCATCTCATTAGCATCCAAAAAACAGAATAGAGTGCGTTGTTTTCTCACGCCGGACCGGCTTTGTCTTTTATACAAGACTCAAGTCAAGTCCTGTCTAGACTACTGCTTGTATCTCTGGGACGGTTCCGCCAAATACCTTATGGATGGTCTTAATTGGTTACAGCAAAGGGCTGTGCGCATTATCAATGTTCAAGAGGTTACTGAGAACCTTGATCCTCTTCAACTTCGTAGAGACATTGATTTATTGACTGTCTTTTATCGTTTTTATCTCGGTGAGTGTTCCGAGGAACTATTATCTCTTATCCCACCTTCTCTTTTCCTTTACAAAACAAGAGCCGGCCAACGATGTTATCGCTTCACCGTGGAAAATATTCCATCACGAACCAAAAAGTATGATAACTCTAATGACAACTTACCATTAAAAAATGGGCCTCGTTGCCGGCTCATGTGTTTCCTCCGTCTAATGAATTCCTTCAAAAGGTGCGTGAAGAAGCATCATGCAGGCCAGTATGGCGATGCTAACGGATAGGATATTACGAAATCAAATCCGTTGTCATCATGATGTGGGTTCCTCTCTCGCTTACCATTAGGTTGGAAGGAGCCAATATAGCACGTTTTTATATAAAAAAATATTGACATCTGAATCTTGGAAACAAAGGTAAAGTTACCAATAAACATCATATTATATGTATATATATAACATGATTTAAAAAATTACATGTGTCTAGTCACCAAAAAAAATATGCTTGACGATACTATTCATCTGCGTGGCAATATCTTTTTGTGACTTATCAAGTTCTCACGAGTAATTTGTATTTGCTCCAAAGATAATCTTGCGAGGAGAAAGCAGAACAATATTCAACGAATATAGGTACAGTAAAATTGACTGAATTCCGATCAAAAACGTATTTAGAGCTTTGTAATAGATCACGCCCCCAAAAAGCACAAGGTCATGACACGTGAGAAAAATAACCCTCTGATCTTGCTGAATAAATAAAAAAAATTGCATAATGGTGTCAATAAATACTTTCAAAAAATATTAAATTTAAATTTAAACCATGCAAACAATAGTACCATTGATATGAATCTGCACATAAATGTTGCTATTTTTATTTTCTAAGGGAACACTAAGCGTAAGGTTGGAAAACCGGAAATAGCATCCTTTTATCCATACATAAAAAGTGTAAAATTATTTCAAAACCAAGTAATCATAAGTACCGTAAAAGAAAAATAAAAAGTAGGACGTGAAACCCAATAACTATTCTTTTATTAAAAATATTTCTATGTACGTAAATATTGTAACCTAAATTGGTTAGAGGTAAAACCCAATAAGTTCCCTATTCCGGAGTCTAGATGATGCTATTACGTTTAAATAAACTGAAAGATTAATTATTTTGTAAAAATTACGAGCAATGCAATCAAACGAAGGTCGACGCTCGCGATCCTGTCGCCATCTGTCTAATGTTATGTGTACTGTCATATCTACTTATTGGGTTCTTCCCCAAATAAAATTACAGTCCAATGTTGATATCTGCTGGTGCGAGTATCCGATAAGTATGCTTTTCATATGTCATTTCTAATATTAGCTTGAAGTAAAACACTATAAGTAGTAGTTAATGGGTTTTAGCTTAATGATAAAATTTGTTTGCATACTTAATATTATAATAGTAAAACCCAACAAAATGTGTTGATGGATTTTAATTTTAAGTAAAACCTCATTAATTCAGAATTTCCCTGGTATGAAAACCCAATAAGTGCAAATAACTTGTCTTACCTTAAGTCACTTAGTTTAATTTCCTAAAATATATTTGTCTTAAAACCCAATAAATATACATTATTGGGTTCTTCATCTAATTAAATTTAAAAAAGTTTCCTTTAAATATACTTATATTGTTTATGTATTGGTCAAAAAGAAAAAAGTAGCACTTATTGGGTTCTTAGTGAAGCGTATCTTTGTGATAAATTGAAACTCGACTTATTGGAATATACCATTAGAAAGAGCAAAAAAAGTGCATCCTAACTGCATTTATAACTTAAATTCTCAATTTTTGTCACTTATCGGGTTTGACCAGGGAACCCTCGATATATATATATGTATATATTTATTTGATGATTGAAAGGATAAACATAAGTTAAGAAATATTCATAGTCTTTCTATGTAAAATAAAACTACATCATAAATTTGAAGATTAAATTGCTTTGTGAAGTTAATTATTGCGTTTTAGTCATAGGTTTCAAACTTGTAATATATCAACTTTAAAAAGTGATTTTGACATAGGCTTTGACTATGTTTTATATTATTTTATTCTGTCTTTTATTCATCAAACAATTTGATGTTATCCATCTGCCTATAAGGCCTAGCCTATTAGAAATGGGAAGTTGAATTCTTGTTAGAAAACAAGTATCAAAGATTAATGAAATATTAAAAAGTACAATGTCATAATATTTACAAAATCCATACAGTTCAATTCAGCTTGAAAATAAATATACTTCTTTATATTGTTCTCGGTGGCACCACCGTCGGAAAAACGATCCAATATTTAATTACTTTTCACACTCATAAGAAATATCCGAGGTCATAATCCAGTACTTAAGTTGCGTGTTCGATATAATTTAAAATTTTTGGGAACTTGCCTCGGGTGTGTGATTATTACCTATCATTTTACAATCTATTTACCAATTTATTGTAAAGACTTAGTGGGGAAAATTGCGTAACGTAGGTCCCGCTGCGTTGGGGATGACAGCAGCAGCAGTGTGGTGCCATGAAAAAGACCTTTGGCCTACATTTGGAACATTAGGCTAGTACGTGTATTAGTTATCCGAGTTAAGCTTATTTTTATTTAATTGGGACCACTTACCGACTCCACAGTTGCCTACGTCCCAGCACTTACAATACTTTATTACGTCGTTCATCCGACTCGTTTATTTGTGCGATCGGCCGGTACTGATTTAAAACGCATGTGTCTTCGGTTCGATTCCCGGCCGGGTGCTTGGATCTCATACACGCCTAGATATCTCCTCGTCTCGCCAACTCACTGTTGCATTTCTCACCAACCTTAGCTACTTGAAAATAAGATCCGTTTTCGAGTGGAGCCGGCTTGATGAGCGTAGCATTTATTACAACAATTTAAGTTCTATAATAAACGCAGATAGATTTTAATGTAAATTGTTATTCATGTGTTTATGTCTTCCTTCAGATAGGATCTTACTAAAAATAGACGCGTATTGAGATAGATTGGGGTTTATTTGAGTTTAAATGCCAGTTTACCTATTGAATGGAAGAAAGGGTGGGTAGATTTAATTAATTAGAATCTTCTGTCGTAGATTCACGGTTCTATTCAAAAACAAAGACCTTGGCCCTCTCGACATTACTTCCTTGATGCAAAAAAGGCCTAAGTTTCATGTAGTATTATTTAATTTTAAATTCTAATGAGAGCATATTAAAGCATAGTTTACCTACTGTTTGATTCCTTGTTTTTCCCGTGTTATTTTTTCAGGTCGCGATTGTGCATCTACATAATGTTTGATCAGAGGTTATAATGCATTGTCATGTCGATTAAAAGGTAACAAAATAAAATGTTTAATATTAAATTAGATTTTAATTTCTAATATTTAACCTGTCTAAAATTAAATAACATTTTATATTGATACGGCTAAGGAGGTCGTTAGCCGAGAGGTGAGCGGGCCAGACTTTGGCGCTGCGCCCTCTCTGAGGTCCCGGGTTCGACCTCCGGTCGGGGGAAACGAACTTTTCTGTATTATATCGGGCCTGGGTGTTGTGGTACCGTCATTGTTTCTGGTTTATGTAACACAAGTACTTAAGCTCTATACCATATAATAAGAGCAATGTATGTGATGTTGTTCAATATTTATTCATTTAGATACTTATTTACAGCTAGATATATAAACATTTTGATTACTAGAATAACATTAAGGAAACCTTTTATCCTGGATTGACAAAAAGAAACTCGGAGGCAACAGCTAGTAAGAAACAAAAATCTTCTAATTACTTTCAAATATTCATTCCTCAATTAAAGGAGCTCAGCCGAAGAAAGAGAAAAAATGGCGTCCGCGATTAACTCCGCTCGTCCATTACGAATCGCACATGGCGTATCACCGTGGAAATTACCATAAATTCAGGCGAGGCCTCCAAATAACTCATCGATACCCCGAGGTTCGAACCCGGGACCGTGCGATGACCCCGCCGCTATTGTTTCACTCCACACAACATATCAAAAAAGATGTAGAAAAAGGCCGGATTAACTCTCTGTTCTAATGCCGTTCCGTATGTTTTGAGGGTTCTTAATTGTTTTGGTGCGGGTTCTTTACATTTTACCGGCTGTCTTTGAGGATATTACCGACTGAGGAACTCTATTCTAGTATTATGAATTTATTTTAACTGAAAACAAAGTCGTAGAAGTTTATTTAAATGTTAATCTCTTGGAAACGTCTCACAACGTTAATATTTTATCAAGCGTTTCGATTTTCGTAGGATTTGTGTTTGAATGAATACCAGTTTAAAAAATAAAGACCGCAGTAGCCTAACTTAATTTTTTTTAAGACTAAACATTTATGTGAATTTAACACCAGTTTAAAAAATTGTAGGTCAAAGAAACCCAATTTAAAAAAAATGTATTTTTTTAATAGAAAACTACATCAACATTACCACAACCAACATTAAGGGTGAGAGCCCTCCGCTCCCCCGCAAGCCTGGTGAAGATTAAAAGGGCGGCCATTATCTATACATACTATTATGTTAGGGAAAAAAACCATAACCAACATTTACCATAATATTTTAATAAGGAAATACTTATTTTTGGATATTTGTAATGAAAAAACTCTAAAATAACTGAATGAATTCCTAGATTTTTTTTCCCATTAAAAACGACTTAATTTTGATTAAAAACATCCACGAGGATGATGCTGCGGGCTTGTTTATTATATTCTATTTAGGTTTTATGTGATTTAAAAAGCCGGAGGGCGTCCGACAACGAAATCAGTGACACAGTGGCTAAGGTAGGCGGCCAAAGCGCGAAAAGTCCCGGGTTCGATTCCCGGTCGGACTTGGGTCTGGGTGTGCTGGGATGACGCCCCCAGTTAGTGTCCGTCGTCTGGTGCTCATAATACTTACAAGGGAAAACCATAGTTTGAGACCAGCTGATTGGTGTGATTGTCTGGCGCATTTATTTTTATTTTATTTTAACACTCCGTGATTTCCACTCAACTAACTTGTTCTCTAGCAAAGTACCTTAAAACTCAATTCCCGCTTAAAATCCCAGCGGACCCCTAAAAAGGATGTGTAGAAAAAGCTTATATTCCATCATTGTAAGGCTGTCATTGATCATTTTTGAAAAAACCACCAAATTCCCGGATCGAGTTGAAAGGGCTGGGTTACTTTACCAGTTTTTTGTGTAGACGACGGATTAGGATACGATTTCTGGAGTGAACTGGTTTGTAGAACCGTCGCCTCCGTTTTAATTCGACTCTTAAGATCTATGAGATTGCTTTTATTCAACATTTTTATAGATTTCGCACGTGTGCAAAACGCCGAATGATTCGATCAACCTTTTGACAAAGCTATTGAACGTACTCATTTGTGAATTTTTTAATTTATGTTTTGATACTTTTAAGATGGTAGCAACACTAGGTTGGAATCGATAGCATAATTAAAAGTTCCGAACAAATTTAGTGAAGACCATAAAGGCGCCACAGCGTGAAAGCTGCCGAGTTTTATTCTTGGTCAGGTCAAAACAATGTTAGGCCTCATCTTCAGTTTCTATCAAGCGAGATTGAGGTAGACTATCAATGCATATATATAGGTACATACCTTCTGTTAATTCCGCTATGAGGTGACATGGAGGGAAAGGAAAGAAGCTTTAAGCAATGTAAAGCGATTTATTGAGGCCAAGCTAGATATATAGGGCAGGAGGAAAAACAGTGTCACCGCGATTCAGTTATTAAAAATACAAATTTGGACTAACGCCATCTGTTGACTCTTAAACATAAACTTGTGACATTGTCTTTCAACTGCCATTATTGCTTGATGGCGAATGTAAACACCTACTTAGATCTTTAAAAGTACACAACGGACTTTGATGCGGTTTTAGTGTGTGTGTGTGTTACAGAGTGATTTAAGAGGAAGGATTTTATATCTATTCCACCTGATTGTTGAAATTAGATCAGCAATGGCAATTAATGGTAATGGTAATAGTAGGTACGTGTGTTGGGTCGTGCACACTAATTTAACAGTACTATTAAAGAAAACTATTGTTTCAAGAATAATAATATAAATACTTTTTAAAAAATTAATGACTTTCTTAATGACGTTCTTACCACTTGACTTCAACTACTTTCAACTATTTATTACTAGCTATTGTCCGAGACTTTGGTTGAGTAGTTTTAGGATAAAGAGTGTATTATTCTAGTATCTAAACTGGCCAATTACCAAATTACATATCATCAATATATTTAATACTTTTACGTGACTTAGAAAAAATCATGAATATAATCACGTTTATATCACCTTGTAGTTTCTGACGACATCGATCGCATTGTTAAAGTGTCCTATATGTTCATCTAGTGTGTAATGAATCTCCCTACCAAGTATCATCTTTATCCACTCAGTAGTATATGTGTCAAAAAGAGTAACAAACATATGTACAATAAGACTTCCATATATTCTTGACGACCTCGGTGGCGCAGTGGCTAAGGTAGGCGCCCAAAGCGCGTAAGGTCCCGGGTTCGATTCCCGGTCAGGTCAATTTGGAAAACGAACTTTTCTCAATTGACTTGGGTCTGGGTGTGCTGGGATGATGCCCCCAGTTACGTCGTCTGGTGCTCATAGTACAAGGGAAAACCTTAGTTTGAGACCAGGTGATTGGTGTGATTGTCTGGCGCATTTATTTATTTATTTATTTATTATTCTTACAAACTTTTACGTTTACAACATTAGTAATATAGAAGCTGTGTAGCCACTAAAAATGCACAATGCATAATCCTTGAAGGCAGATGAGACCCACGGCGGAGTACGGGGAATCGGCGCGTGCGCAGCCCGTACAAAAAGCACTAATTGAAGCATTTGCGGTATTCGCACTGACAGAGTAAACGCATGTATGTACGTCAAAGGGTCGACTATATCGAGGCACCCAAGATATATACAAAATGGTACAGTATCGATCAAATTAATAGCTACTGTAAGGCATAGACCACAATCATTGAAATAAAGTCATGTATCTGTTTTTAACCCCCGACGCAAAAACGACGGGGTGTTATGGAAATAAGTATACTAATAACGACCTTTCATACATCGAATATATAGCCACTACACTAAAATCAAGTGATTTATGACTTTATGGCTATACCAGAATACTTTACCAGGGTAAAATCAAGACACTTCGAACGGTTTATACGTCTTCAAAGTGCGTTATAAAAATTAGTAAGTAAGCAAGTATACGAAATAATAACCGTCTGTCGCAATTTTACGCTAAAACTACTGAGCCGATTGAAATGACGATTAAAATTAGCTACACAGATAGTCTAGAACTTGAATCTGAAAGAGTTTCTAGGTCAAACATTCGCAACTGGGGAAAACCTGCTTTTAAGTCGTGCCTTTTACTTTTATACTTTATTAATACAAAATAAGCATCCAGCCATTTTGTGTTTTTATATCGAACGAATTAAATAATGTACCATTAAATTTCATTGATGCTTAAACAATTTTAATGTAGCCTCAAAGTACAGTCACGTGCACTGATATGTACACAAACACATTCTAAAGCGAACCTTATGGTAACGTCATAAGAGCTCAAGTGCTTACATTGCATTGCGCGACTGTACCTCATCATCTCGATTATCTGCATGCAGGGGACTCCCCTCGCATTCTGCGCGTGCGCCGCCGAACAAGCGCGATTGTTTTCGGGAAGCGTGCGCGTAAACCGAGATATGCGATGGACCTACGTCAGAGTACCGGGAATCGAACTTGGGACACTAAAAACGAGCAATTGAACAATTTTCGGCATGCCCGCTAAAGGTTCAATCCGAGTTCGGCCATTTTAATTTGGTAATTCGCAGTCGAAATCTCGTTAAGACGTGTAGGAACCTAATAGGTTAGCGGCCGCCCGTGGCTTTGTTCGTGAGGAATGTGGACCTATTCCACAGTCTTAGGGATGAATTTCGGAAAATTATTTATTAGGAGATGCCTAGATATCATAAAAATATAAAACTAATCACATCTTAAAAACTATCAGTGTGCCAAATTAAAATTTAATAGTTGTTGTCGATAGATCGACTTAATTATGTCTGTAAAGCCAATTTCTGTAAATTTTTCTGTGCAATAAAGTGTATCTATCTATCTATCTATCTATCGGTTGGTATCGGTTGCCTTGTCTGGATTTTATGAATAAATGATGATGTTGACGATGGTAAATAGTCATCTACTATGTGAACTGTTAGAATTTTAAGGGCTAGTGAGGATACTGTCAATAGTCTAGTCTTTATAGTGACAACAACATCTAGAGTCGTCAGTATTTGACTGGGTTTCAAAACTAACATCGTGATTGCAGCTGAAACCAACAGCTTAAAGTGTCGTAAAAACACGAAGCCACTTGTGATAAATGTCAGTAATAAAATATAGCTTAGAACTATTTAAATAAAAAAATATAAAGAATTAGGTCAAATAGGTAATATAACGAAATGGAAGAACTTCTAGAATAGCTGACATACTGCTTGCTGGTGTTAGCTGTTCGAGGAGTTTAACTGTAAAACAATTCTAATAAAAAAGGTTAATATAAATTGTTTGTTTACTTATAGATGGCGAAGCTTTATCGACTGTTTAACGATTATTACTTTGTAACAATCATGTAAGGAAATATAACTGAAAAGCGGTGCCTCCTGGCCCTTTTTTTTACAGCGGTGGCTTCTGTAAGCTTAAAAGGAGAAACCAGCCATCACTTTATCACAAACTATCTGTTTCTTTATGAATACAACAATTTTTAATTTTCTTTTAAAATTTTTCATTATGCGGATTTAGCATATATCAAATTAATGTTGACATTAATTGAAAAATAAAAACAATTGCATGACAATATTATCACCATTCAAAAAATTTTATTTGATAATCCTTTGAGATAGATAGTCACCGGACATAATGATGAGACAAACAATTTTAAATTTCATAGTAAACCGTAATCAATTATATTTAAAGTAATGTAGCCACAATGTTAATACAATAAAACGGAACAAGTATCCCACATATTACACTAATTAGACAATTAATGTGATTTACGAATAGCCGAAGCGCAGAATGCTACAAAGACGCACTCACGCGCTGGCATTTGATGCAGCTAGGGTGACCAACTAGCGGTCGTTACTGGGTCGTGTCCAGATTTATAAATAATAATAAAAAAAAAACAAATATCGGATAACTTTCATACATTTACTTGATTGATAATTAACTAGCTAAAGTATTATGTAGACCAATATGATAGAACCACAATGCAAACTTAAATATTAGAAACATAATTTTTTTATCTCCCTTTGCGGTGCGGGAATCGAACCCACGACCTTCACGTATCGCGCGTGCTGCTCTTCCAACTGAGCTAACTGCAAGTTATTGTAGGCGATGAAATTTTTCTGCAGTATCAACCCGTTAGCTTTTGGTATGAATAGCCGAATATGTTTAGTACTACATACTTAAATTTTAAGAGAGGTAGGGCATAGCGATTTATCGCTCGAACTGGAGCAGTCCGACCGGTGATAAACCTCCACCTTACAGAAGACCGCAGCCAAATAACAATCACTTTTGTGTTGTTGTGTTCCTGCGTATGAGTAAGGTTTCCAGAGCTCTCGAAGGGTGCGAACATTAATAGCACGGGTCAAGCCTTCAAGGTAAGGGCGACAAGTCCAGTAATAGATTTATTATGCTGTACTTGTCACCCTTAAGCTAGGACCTCATTACCACTTAACATCAGGTGGGATGAGGTCAATCTTGAAGTGCAATAAAAAATATACATTTAAAACACTCTGACATTATTTTGAGTACCTTACCACAGGGACCATTTTTATAAAGTAATCTTAATATTGTTCTTTATTAGTCGGCAAATGAGTTTCATGTTGATTTTATGTTTTATGTATTTATTTTCCAAATATTTTTTTCATTTTTCTTCCAAATATTTAAGATGCTCCTATTTTGCTAACATGTCGCACAAAGTCAAGCTAATTATTAATAGGTGATATTGTCAAAAAACACACTTAATTAAGTTCAAGTGCATTATTGTGCCTCATTTAAAAATTTTGTCTTAAATTTTCAGTTATATTCTTATTGATAGACGTCGATGACAGATTAATAATTTATAATCTTCGTTAAATTTTTTTCATGTATACCACTTGTTGGTTTGCTTTAGTTTGTGTGAATATGAATGTGTGTATTGTTATGTAGCTTTATGCTTATTGAATATCTTTCATATTTTTTTTCTAATCTACAATTTAAAACAAATATTATTTACAAACGCCAGGTCTAAATTGTCTATATTAGACATTGGTTGGTCACCCTATCGCCAGAGCGTACTCTACGGGCAATCTGTGATCTATTTGCGATCTATATATGTCGTAACAAAGTGTTTTACTATCATATCATAAGTCCACGAGTAAATAATTGTTCTTATTTCTCCATGAGTCATATTTTGAAGTTTCGTGACGTAGTAGTTAGGACGAAAGCCTTGGATCCGAGTTTAGATATGGTTACCATAGAAAACGTATTTTTCTAATAAGAATTTAAGTTACCTAGGTTATATTCAGTGTAACGTACAACCATGTCAATAATAACCAATAGCAGGCGTGGCACGCGACTTTTCCCGCCTTATTTCGCGATAAAAACTGATATATGTTAATCTAGTATTTTATCTCTCTTTCTACCAATTTTCATCCAAAGCAGATATTTCAAATTATATCAAATCATATCAAATCAAATTTAATTTTGGTGATAGGGCACAACAAATATGTGGTACCTACACAAGAATTCAATATCACACCACATTGCCGCATAAGACACACAGACACCTTTATCTACCTATTTACAAGAAAGAAGATAGCATGGAATATTTTACGACTTAATGAAAATATAAAATGAAGGTTTAAGAAAATGGTGAAGTGTAACAATAAGCCTGTGACTGGCAATATGGCTTCCCACTATAGGGTGGTAGGCCATATTTTTTAAACGGCCATATAAAACAAATACATGTATCGTTTAGATAACATTTATATGTTTCAGCGAATGAAACACGAACCATTTTCTCAGTTGGTATCGTTCGCTGCATTGCATAACTCCACAACCTTTACAATGCTAGCTTCGGTTTATTTTTACATATAAATTAGTGCATCTTGATTTTGCACTAAGCCAGCTATAAATACGCGGGAATGACAAAGGCAGACAGACACAACAATGTTCGTGTTGTAAGTAAATACATGAGCCCGTAGCCCCTTCACCCATACATATGAATTTTATGAATCGGCGCAGGAGTGCTGTGGAGGCGCTCAGCTCGAGAGTCCTTGGTTTTGGAGTATTTTTTAACGATTCTACCAGAATGGCGTTACTATTACTTAACTTTTTATTTATGTATGTGTATAAACAAGTGTGTATCTTCAATAACGTATTTTTGTTATTATATAATTGTGGGACGGCGGCAGTATCCGAACGTAGCGCATGTGCGATGATATGAATGTGTATTCGAATTGATTTGAACGAAAGACGACGACGTTTATGAGGAATGTTATTCAATAAACTTGTTTTGCTTAATACATTTACTTTAATTATTTACAAATTTTTTTCTTTTATTTCTCATTTAGATACTACACAATGTTTTGCTACGAACAAAGTAATAATTTCAGAGTGATTTTAAGAAACATGTATTAAACGGAGATTTATTTTTTATGATTGCTTAGTAGAGTATTGTGACTTTTTTAAAACCGTAAGTACATTTTTCAAAAAAACAACACATTTTTTAATTTGTTTATTAATGTGCTCTGAGTTTGCAATTCAAACTCATTAAAAGCAATTTATATAATAGACAAATTGTAGAAAAAAATAATAAATTGATTGATATAATTTAATTAGTTTATAGAATACTGGCGACCCGCCCCGGCTTTGCACTGATGTGATGTAAATACTTAGAAATATTGGCTTTTCTATTATTTTTTGCAAATAAAAACTTACCTCTTGAATTACTCTATCTATTAAAAAAACCGCATCAAAATCCGTTGCGTAGTTTTAAAAATTTTTAGCGTACATAGGGATATAGGAACAGAAAAAGCGACTTTGTTTTATACTATGTAGAGAAGAAAACTCAATGTATGCCAACCATACTAAAAATAAAAAAAATAAAAGAGAATAAAGATTTATGAAAATTTTAAATATAATATAAGATCTGGAACCTAAATTTAAACATTTTAACAAATAAACAGTTCTAATTAATCAACCAATAGACACAAAACTTATTTAAAAAAACCTCTCCCGACGATCGTAGCGACTCCTCCGGCGCGCGCGCAGCCCGCGGCGACCGCATCGATTTATGCCGATACTCGATAATTAAAAACAATCCGCCATATTGCTTTTTGTCTCTTTTATTCCCGTTTTTGTGCGTCTCTCATTTGATTGTCCGGTTTTGCCCTTTTTACCCGGCTAAATGCGATGTATTAACGTGGCTGGTACGGAGACGTTTTAATTTATACTTTTATCGCTGGCTCTGTTGAGGATCGATTTTTGCGTGATTAATGGACCCAGTTACGGTTGGATGGTACTGTGTATAATGTTGCGTTGAAGCTCACTATGAAGTATTGTATTTTATTGATCTACATGTAAAAGCGAAATTGATACTGATTAAGTAGGTACTTAATCACGAAATCTCAGAACCTATAACACTTTTTTGATGACACTCAAAAAAGGACCTAGGGAACTACTCCCAAATAAGAGATGAGAGATGTCGGATTCAATCAGGCCTAGCATACGCAATATGTCAAATTTATCACATGAGACGACAAAAGTTTCGATACTGTTGATTGGCTAATAGCACTCCGCACTCGTGTTTGCAGCCAATCAGCAGCTGACGCACTGACTTCAATCGATTTTGACGTTTGTTAAGAGCGCGATAAAATTGAGTCGCGTTGCGTATGCTAGGCCTGGATGACGGCTATCAATTTTAAATTCTCACTGTCGTAATTAATTACCTTCGAATGCTAATTAAGCGATTTCACGAAACAAAATATTATTGTTACGAGCTTCGGGTTCGTGACAATAAAAACAGCCGATAAAAATTACCAAAAGTCACACTTTAATTGAACGCCACTAATTACAACCTTAAAACGCACTAATTAAAACAACAATCGCTCCCAAGTCGTACTTCAAAATCGCTTTCGAAGTAATCACTTGTATCGCTAATTCAATACTGTCCCGGTCGCGGTGAATCCCGGCCTTTTATATTGCCGCGGCCGTTCCCGAACCTTCCAACGCAGAAACATCCGGAACATTCGCGCGCAGTCCGGCCTTGAACGGCCGTACGCTCGGTCAAGGTCATAGTTCTAGTAAATTCTGGCGTACGCGTCTCGACTCTCTGTAGTCCCGCCTTTCCACACTAGATGGCGCTGGTTACTAAGAACGTTAATCTTGGCGCGTAACACTGCCCCCTCCTAAGACATGCTCGTCCCGAGCATTTTCGGCTCCATAATAACGCGCCAATCGATCCACATGGACGATCTTAGGAGTACCCCTCGCACCTTTTTGTATCCGGTAGGTTACGTCATTGATCTTAGTCACAATTCGATACGGCCCTTCCCATTTCGCCTGAAGCTTAGGAGATTTCCCCTTGCTGCGGATTGGATTGTGCAACCACACTAGTGAACCTTCGTCAAACTCTTTACTGTTCATTTTGCGGTCATAGCGGGTTTTCATTCTTTCAGACATTTGCTGGCCCGATTGTCTCACGTGCTCACAAATGTCATTCATTTTATTCCGCAAGTTATTTGCATAATCTGTTATACTGCATGGGGAATCAGGTGGTATTCTGATGATCAGGTCTGCAGGTAGCCGTAGTTCTCTTTCTGCAGTTCGCTTAGGGCAACTGGATCGAAGGTGGCCCCTTTCCCCACAGCCGTAGCATCTAGGGCGGTATCTTTTATTGCAGTGCCGAACTGTAGCCGCTATAACCTCCCTGACGCGATGGGATCGATGATCCTGTCGCGCAGCTTCCACTTCCAGGGCATGGGCCAAGGCATCCTTTAGCGTCTCGTGGTGCCCGAGCCTCACAGCAGCCCTAACTTCAATATCGCGGATGCCGTCGATGAACGCCTGCACCAGGTTCCCATCAATAAGCGCTGGTACGGACTGGTAAGCTTTACGCACCAGCTTCTCCACTTCAAGGGCCCACTGCTGCAGGTTTTCGCTACTGCGTTGCACGCGGTCCCTGAGCTGTGCGCGAAAAACGTGTTCCAGGTGAGCGTCGCCATATCGAGCCTCCAGTGCCTCAAGGAGCTGCTCGTAAGTCACTTCCTTACCGAGAGCTTCCAAAACAGATAAGGCCTGGTCACGAAGGCCTAGGGTGAGGGCAGTCATGGCCTGATTTTTATCCCAGCCGTTCGCTTTCATGACTGCCTCAAACTGGATTTTGTAGGCCGACCAGGAAGAAGTTCCGTCAAACGGTGGCACTTTGAATCCACGTAGCGAAGGTGTTGTAGCTACGGGAGCTGCGATTGCTTCTCCAAATTTAAGGCAATCCAGCTTTTTCTTTACGTCCTCTACCACGTTGTCAACCCGATCAATCATTTGGTCGATCCGGATCTCAGCTTCCGACAGGCGGTTGTCATGTTGAGCAACCTTATCCTTCACCTCCTTTATGTCTTTCTCGAAGGTAGCGTGAAGGTCCTTCAAAAGGCACATCTGCTCTTCATGGCGGCGAGCCTGTTCTTCCTTGTCCTGCTGCCTCTGTTCTTCCAGCCGACGAGCCTGTTCCTCCTGTCGGCGAGACTGCTCCTGCAGCATCATCATCAGGGCAGCAAGGTCTGGTGCTGCCGATGCTGCTGGTGTTGCTGTGGATGGGCCAGCCTCCGTGGTTAATAACTGGCTCTCCGACTCCTGCGGCAAAGCTCCAACAAAACGTCTCTGGTCCGTCTCCAGTTGGCGTTGACTCCGGGTACGGATACCCTCCGTGTCGTCCTTAGGTAAAATCGGCATAATTTAAATCCCACTTCTGACACCAATTGTTACGAGCTTCGGGTTCGTGACAATAAAAACAGCCGATAAAAATTACCAAAAGTCACACTTTAATTGAACGCCACTAATTACAACCTTAAAACGCACTAATTAAAACAACAATCGCTCCCAAGTCGTACTTCAAAATCGCTTTCGAAGTAATCACTTGTATCGCTAATTCAATACTGTCCCGGTCGCGGTGAATCCCGGCCTTTTATATTGCCGCGGCCGTTCCCGAACCTTCCAACGCAGAAACATCCGGAACATTCGCGCGCAGTCCGGCCTTGAACGGCCGTACGCTCGGTCAAGGTCATAGTTCTAGTAAATTCTGGCGTACGCGTCTCGACTCTCTGTAGTCCCGCCTTTCCACACTAGATGGCGCTGGTTACTAAGAACGTTAATCGTGGCGCGTAACATTATTTATGCAAATCAAAAACCGCGTTTTAACCCCAAACTTTTGATTAAACTTTAAAAGCGAAACCTTTCTTTTTTCCGTTTTGTTTTTGCGAGTAGTTTCCTATGTTCCTTTTAGAGTGTACGTACATATATGCTAAGAACGGATTTTTAGAAATGTTTACCCCTCGAGCGGTAAAACGGGATTGGAATGTTTTGTGAAATTCCCATGTTTTTCAAGTCAAGTACTTGAAATGTACTTACAATGTATGCTTTAAAGATGTCATGGAGGTTTATGATTGATTTTATTAAAAGTAAAAGAGTACTTTTACTTTTTCTTTCATTGGGTATTTATACATAGTTTTATAAACGATTGAAATTTTTTTTCGATATCTCAGTTCCATCAATATGAAATATCAATCATGAATAGGAAAAACAGAATGAAAAATTCTTATTGAAGATGTACAATAAAACACTATAGAAATGTTAAAAAAAAGCAGAATGCTCTCATTATGACAGTATTTTTTTGTATTTATAGCAATTAAACTGACAATTGTCACTGCCTCCCGTCACAGATCTAAGGTCAAAGGACGCGGCAGTAATGACCTCATTTTGTGATACAGATAACGAACCGCATTGTGTATCACGAATTCTGCTGCCCTAAAATCAATATTGACCCTCAACAAAACTAAATTTTGCACTTTTTTAAATTTTAACACACAAAAAAATTGACGGCAAAAAAGTCCAGGTGCAGAGAAAGGGTTGAATGGTATTGCTGGCTCGCTCTAGCGCGGTACAAAAGTTTCCGCTCTCGCTCGCTAACCCTTTGATGGAGGGTGGATTTTTTTGGGTCAAATCTCATATTTTCTCATTGATTTTTTTCCAACATAATGAGATATTGTGTTTCGGCGCTTTTGTGTAGTTTTAAAGTTTAGAATTTATTTCGGATTAAACGATGTCGTTTGATAGATGGCTGACACACGGTACAGATGGCATGAACGTCGTTTAAAAAGGTAATTTCTATTATAGTTCCATTTTAAATAACTGTTAAAAAGTAAATGTTAATTCTAACTTGTACACATCACATATAAAAGACATGCAAGTGATATAGATCAACTAATAGAAAATTTAAAAAATGCAAATTCTTCACTAAATTAATTTTGTACTATAATGTAGTTTTCATAAGCGTTTAAAAAATATTTTTATTATTTTTTCACATTAAAATTTGTTAGAAATCAAATCTGTTTTAGATTAAGTTCTTTACATTATTTTGTTATTGTAAGTTTTAATGGATATAGAGTGGAATGGAAACATTGAGTTTCTGATATAATACAAACAACTTAAAAAAAAGAAAAACATTTCAACATTATGACGCCATTTTCAAGTCATCATTCATACACATTTTCAAGTCATCATTCATACACATTTTCAAATCATCATTCATACACATTTTCAAGTCATCATTCATACACATTTTCAAGTCATCATTCATACACATTTTCAAATCATCATTCATACACATTTTCAAATCATCATTCATACACATTTTCAAGTCATCATTCATACACATTTTCAAGTCATCATTCATACACATTTTCAAATCATCATTCATACACATTTTCAAGTCATCATTCATACACATTTTCAAGTCATCATTCATACACATTTTCAAATCATCATTCATACACATTTTCAAATCATCATTCATACACATTTTCAAGTCATCATTCATACACATTTTCAAGTCATCATTCATACACATTTTCAAATCATCATTCATACACATTTTCAAGTCATCATTCATACACATTTTCAAATCATCATTCATACACATTTTCAAATCATCATTCATACACATTTTCAAGTCATCATTCATACACATTTTCAAATCATCATTCATACACATTTTCAAGTCATCATTCATACACATTTTCAAGTCATCATTCATACACATTTTCAAATCATCATTCATACACATTTTCAAATCATCATTCATACACATTTTCAAGTCATCATTCATACACATTTTCAAGTCATCATTCATACACATTTTCAAGTCATCATATGAATGATGACTTGAAAATGTGTATGAACACATTTTCCGGTTTTTCATTCAGCGAAGTTTGGTTTCGGCACGATGTCTAATCTAAATAATGCTAATGAATATCTTGTTACTAATGCAGAAAGATTGATTATTCAAGGGCTGATTTTCACTGGTTGTAAAAAATTAAGAAGCCTATAAAGTATAAGCTGTTTTAATTAGATAGATATACATAGTTATTTAGATAGGAACAACTATGAAATATTTAAAATAAGTCGTTTTGTACTTTATTCAATTGTTATTTCTTATCTGATAACTGAAAAATGGGTCCTAAATAATTTAAAATATTAACGATATTGTCGACATTTTAACATATCATCCGAGAATTGATTATTAATAATTCCAATCTGATGAAATTTGGGAACTAGCGGTTCGGTTCGGCAAGACTTTATAATAAGTTGGTACAGTCAAACTCTGAAATTGTAGTTGTATTTTTTTTGTGTTTTTAGAGATGATTAGGCGTTATACAAACTTGAGGTCTCATTAAACATAAAATAAATTGGGTTTGGCTATTTCTTGTAAGTATGGACACCACAAGTATTTGGTTGTTTACCGAAATGGACTTAATTAAAAATATTTGATATTGACAAACGATATCCATTTAATTAAAAAAATCATAGCGAGGGTACCATAATATTACTTATGTCTATTTTAATCTATCCAATTTTGGTTATAGACCAAATAGGGTAGAAAATAATATCCTACCCTGGATGCTTACTTGGACTTTCCGTACAAGAAAATTTAAACCACAGGTTATTGTACTCAAATGTTTTATATTTATGTATTATTACATATAATATTTCAACTACATCAATTCTCAATTTGGTATAATTTCAGCGAAATAATTACAGTCATTTTAGCGTAAAAAATAAACATAAAATAATGTACTTTCACCTTTTAATATTAGTGGAACTCAAAGAAAGAAAAATCATATGTCATCAACACACAGATACGGCTCCAAGTTAAGTCTATGAAGGCGACCGTACTTATTCGAACAAGCGATTGTTTAAAATCTGACTAAGCTAACGCCCACATCACAACCAAATCACAAGCGAGAAAAAAAATAATTAAATAGAATTGTAATTGTGTAATATGCGCAAGCCCCGCCATGCTCCGAACATCTGTTATTGTCAACACACCTGAGAATGAAGCTCTATACCTGTCCTTGTTACTCGCTTGAAACTGAGTCAGGCGGGAGAGGGACCGAGCTAAGATTATGAGCTCGACGAGACGTGGAAGTGACAAAAAACTCATGCTTCCTGTGTCTTTGGTATCATTTGAAAAAGGAATAATGCTGGCGCAGTATACTGCTCGTTTGGAGATAAATACGTCATTAACATTGATTATGTTTTTTTTTATTGTTTGAGTGAAGCGATGGCTGGCACATACTTCATGCCTGTGTACAAGTACCACCTTTGGGGATTAGTCTGCACCAGCTTACCTCTTATACCTTTATGTTTCATCACTTATCAAAACAAAACTATGTCTTGGTCCAATGTGACCTACACATAGCAATAAGTTAGATACAGCTACTGTAACTAACCTACTTAGTTTCTTTGGTATTTTCACGGTAGATATAGGTTCCGAACTGGCAGTAGAATACATTTTCATTGTAATAAACGACTATTTCAAAGTGTTACATGTAACCTACTTGTATAAAGAAATATTTAAGTTTGAGATCAAGACAGGGTAAAGAAATATGTTCTTATGGTCACTATCTCTGGGTGTTCTGATACCGTCACTGTTTTTAATTACTGTAATACATGTGCCTAAGCTACTTACTACAGAATAAGAGCAAACGATGTAATGCGATGTGATTTGATACAGTTTTATATTCAGGCCTTGTATTAAACCTTTTTACAAGGTGACCTTTAAGTAGGGTTTGAACTATTTTCATATTTAGAATGTGACGTTTGTTTACTAGCGTTTTCTTGTCTTTTTATATTGGCAGTAAATACAGATAAGTGAGTGTGTTAAAGTCCGTGGTGATTTACTTCATAAAATAATTAAGTAATTTTAACAGTTAGAATTAAGTTTATTATTCGATATTTAAAACATTTATCTCATATCCTTACATATACTACACCCACTATGAAGTTTTGACGTATTCCATACAATGTGGACTTTTTAACAATTCGAAAATAGAATGTTTTAACTTAACCCTTCCTTATTTGACAAAAAAAGAGTTTTTAAATTTAGAACGCGTCGCGGCCAGCATGTGAATATCTTTCTTTTGACTTCAAAAGATTAGTGTAACGTTACTTTTGAATCCAGTTTCCATTTTAGTTTTTCCTCCATATTTTTTTGTAGTTATGAATAAAACAAACAAACGGATGAACGTTTGAGATTCAATACTTTGTTTTGCTTGAGATTTTTGCCGGTTTTTGTTAGGATATTACTAAGTAGATTCAGAATTCTCTTTTATGGTTAAAAAAGTTAAAAGATTTTTTGGTTATTGTCAGAAGTTTGATGGCTGCTATAACGCTGTTTGAAACTTTTTTTGTAGAACAACACATTTTAATGGCTTTATGAAAAACTAGCTGTGCCCGCGACTTCGTACGCGTGGACTACATACTTTCATGGTCTGTTTTACCCCTATTTGCCCTTATATTCGAAACAAAAAGTAGTATATATTAAATTAAGGTTTGAGCTATATTTGTGCCAAGTTTCATATCTCTAACTTTAAAAATTAACTTTTTCCTAGATAAACGTTCAAAGGCGGTGTTACCCCCATCCCCTCTTATTTTGAATACAAAAAGCAGCCTATGTTCGTTCTAGAGGTTGAACCTCGTATATCTCTACCAATTTCATCAAAATCGGTTTAGTGGTTAATGTGTCGGGCAGACAAACTAACAGATTGACAGACAGAGTAACTTTCGCATTTATAATATTTGTATGGATGGTAAGAAATATGTTTTTAGAAGACTTCAGCAGTGAGACGCTGAATACAGCCTCATTGTACATATCTACAAGATACAGAAAAGAATTATTTAGTAAGGAAACCAAAAGTCATTTAAAACCTCTATATTATTTGCAAGACTTTTTAACCGACTGCAAAAAAAAGGAGGTTTCTCAATTCGACCGTCTATATTTTTTTCTAAAAACATTTTAAAGCCGCACCGTGACTTTTAAAAATCTTTCAACAAAACGAGCGTCAAAAAAAGTTAAGAATCCAGAAATCGGCTCATTTTACCCAAACCAGTCGTCGAACCCAACACCCGGCGTTACGTGACTCGCTGTTTTGTCAAAACATTGCGACAATGTTGCAGCTATTTTTTACCCCGTTTCACCCCTTTACTGAAATAGAATAAGAGCTGGTGATGTTGGGGCGTATAAATAAATATTACAAATCGCATACATCGGTTTTTTTCCAAAGTAGTTGTGTCACTAGAACTCACGGCAGTTATGATACAAATATAGATAATTATGTTGCAGGCATATGTGGAAATCAGAGAGGTCGAATATATTTTTGTTTGTATACATTTATCTATTTTACTGTTGTGCCATTGAGCATACATTTTGAAAATTTTGTAGTTTTGAAGCGCTTGCGTTGGAATTTTAGACTTTTTTGTGCTTATTAGCAATTTATATAAAAGTATATTTGATAGAACAACCTGTTCATCGGGTCAGACGTATTTCGTTTTTGATAGGAGGCCAGAAAGTGTATGTTCCATCTCTGTCCAATCGGTTAGCCACAGATTATATAAGTTCAGCGTAAGAAAGAGATAAATTGAACTTTCCGTGTTCGAATCTGATTCCAACGTTTTGTGAATAAGTTGGGTATTACAAAAAATATTCACGTTTTGCTTTTCAAACCGATAGTCTTGTAAATCACGCTTGAGCCAGGTCGAGTTTTTAGTACGAAGATCATTAAGGAATGATACTCAGTACTGGTCTTCGGTACCTTTCCCAGTCGAGGAGCGATATTTGCGCCCCAACATCACCAGCCCTCCATCGAAGCGACCCCTTTCCTTTAACCCATTGACGGTTTTGTTGCGACATCCGATATTTTTGATCGAGATAACAGTAATGACAAGGTTGATACAAACTTTTCTTAGCAAATATTTTTTTTGCTTAAAATGTTTTTTTGAGGGTCTCTAAGATTGTGAAGCCCGGTGTGAACGTAGCAGGAGGATAATAAGTAAGGGACAGAATCAAAATCTAATGAAACTAGTAGATGCCTGCGACTTTGTTTACGTTATTATGTTATTTCGTGATGAAAAGTATTGTGCACAACTCACCTCATGTTCACTGTCTTAGAATTTACGTCTCATTTCTGTATTGTTTGTCAAAAGTTTTAAAATAAGTCTTAAGTCCTATTGTGAGTATTTTGTGTTTTGTTTCACCTCCGTAGCCGAGAGGCGAGCGTGCCGGTCTTTGGCGTCGCGCCATCTTTCAGGTCCCGGGTTCGATCCCCGGTCGGGTCAATATGTGAAACGAACTTTTCTATATTGTCTCGGGTCTGGGTGTTGTGGTACCGTCGTTGTTTCTGATTTCTGTAACACAAGTGCTTTAGCTACTTGCCAAAGCAATGTATGTGATGTTGTCAAATATTTATTTATTTACAAATGTTTCTAATATTTTACCAGCGTACTTCTTTTAATACTCCTATGTATTATCCTTAACTAGAGTTTTTATTATTTTACCAGCATACATACAGTCCATCAAAAGTATGTTCGAATTAAACAGATTCGGATTCAATTTGGTAGGAAGACAGGTGAAATAATATACATTATACTTTTATCACGAAATACTGGGAGCAAATTCGCTCGCTAGTATATAATAAATAAAAACAAAACCTTTTTCATATCGCTGTCTGTATAAATTGCCTACTTGACAGTTTTTGAAAAAGTATTGTAAAATGTGCGCCCGTTCATTTTATATCCCAAGCAATTCCATTTATCTGGAAAAAAGGTAAATTACCAGAGAAAAATAAGATTTTGTGTAACACGTTTAAAAAGTGCGCGAAAACGCCTAGTCACGTGTCTGTCGAAATTGTGACGTCAACGTTCTATACACCAATACGGGTCGAAACGACTTACTTTTATGAGAATATATTTTTTTTTAATAATGGAAAATGATTAAATAAATTCTTAATATGGTTAGCGACACAATAATTCAATTTAATTGGTAAAATCATCATCGTTTCGCAATATTAAAATAAATAAAATGACAGCTGTCAGCTGTCATTTGCGAATTTCAGTGATTAGTGACATCACACAAATGGTGGTTTCCGTTTCGGTTCTTTTGTTCTACAGATTAAAAAAGTAAAATTTGATTTGCAAAAATAAGACTGCTTACAGAAGACCGCAGCCAAATAACAATCACTTCTGTGTTGTTGTGTTCCTGCGGGTGAGTAAGGTTTCCAGAGCTCCTGGGGGGTGCTGCGTTAGTATCAGGGGTCAAGCCTTCAAGGTAAGGACTACAAGTCCAGTAACAGTTTTATTATGCTGTACTTATCACCCTTAAAGCTAGGACCTCATTACCACTTAACATCAGGTGGGATTTGGTCGATCTCGAAGTGCAATATAATAAAATAAAATAAAAATAAAAAAATACTAACTACGCTTTTAATTAAAAAATAATAATGTAAAGTTATTAAATAACTAAAAGCTAACATATCCAACACACTTCATATTTTATTGTTAACACTGTCAAGTAGCCAATTGACTTGGTTTGGGGTTTAATGGTATCTACATAACAGTAGTGTTTTAGCTACTAACCACATAATCAGAGCAATGACACCAACACACACCAACAATTTAGACGACCTCGGTGGCGCAGTGGTTAAGGTAGGCCAAAGCGCGAAAGGTCCCGGGTTCGATTCCCGGTCGGGTCAATTTGGAAAACTAAATTTTCTAAATTGACTTGGGTCTGGGTGTGCTGGGATGACGCCCCCAGTTAGTATCCGTCATCTGGTACTCATAGTACAAGGGAAACCCTTAGTTTAAGACCAGGTGATTGGTGTGATTGTCAGGCGCATTTATTATTTTTAAAAAATGACGTCCAACATTTATTAATTTCACGCAAACTTATTTGGTCTTCAAAAACAATATTGAAACTAAACATTCCTCCGCCATTGTAGAATATTAGGTTTAGAAAATGCAATATAAATATTTTGTGGACAAAGCAGACGGCAATTAAAATATTATATCAGCAGATGCCGCCCACTTCAGTCGTCCCGCTCGCGCGAGCAAAAAGTCGCCAAGCGTGAGTCGCGCGACTTTGTGATAATTCCATATCTACATTAATAAAATGACACGAGTGGTTCAATTTTAGTTTATGGTATCATTTTTAAGAATGTTGAGATAAGATTAGATTTTTACCTAATTCAATTGTTTTTTTTTATTCGTGGCCAGTGCTTTTTAAGTTTTAGAATATAATTTGGCGTAACTAATTGTGCTATTTTTCATTTTATATTTTAAGGAATTTTTATTTTAAACTCTCGTCAAATATTCTAAATTTGAAATTTTGAATGAAATATAAAATTAAATAATAAAAAAAAAAGCTATTAATTGGACATCTATTTATTTATTTTTATTTAAAAACTTTATTGCACAAATAGGTACAACAGGTGGACTTAATGCTAGGGGCATTCTCTACCAGTCAACCCTTGGGTCATGCAGATAGTTTGTATATGGGTGCGGTAACATGGGAGAAAAAAAAAAAGAAATCATTTTAAACAACAACAAATTAAGCATTAAAAATAACATTACGGTATCTTTTAAATATACGATAATAATACACATACTATATAAATTAATTAGAATATAATATATAAAATATGAAGGTATACTTAGATCTATTTGATATTAATTTAATTTAAATATTTAACAACCTCCGTAGCTAAAGGGCCAGCGTGTCTTAAGTCAGCTTAGCATATTTTAAGGTTTACTGAGTTCGATTGTGAGTCGGTTTAATATGGGAAACGAACTTTTTTTATTCTTTCGGGTCCTGACCCAAAAAGCAGGTCAAAAAATCAGAAATGTTGTTTCTTGTGCTTTAGGTACTTTTTACATAATCAGAGCATTGTATATGTTGGTGTCAAATATTTGAAATAATTATATTTATGTTAATCGAATAATGAATTAATTTATTTAGTGTCCATTAATAAATTTGCTATCATAGATGCCCATTCAATTCCACTAATAAAACACAAATTTATCGACGAAAGCCCTTGGGAACCCTAAAACCCTCTAAATCCCTAAAATTTTCTAATTAAGGTCTCGCAAAAAGAGAGGGAGCCGTTATTAATTTTGAAAATTTAAACAAATCCGTCGTTTCTGTGATCGCGAGGAATGCCGGGCGTTTGGCGCGCGGCATTCTGCGAGAAAGAGAGGGACGCTGCGTTTTCTTTTATGTGAAAGAGACAGAGCATTATGGGGAAAAGAAAAGAGAGTAAGTGCGATTTCAGATTATTTAGAGTTCAATCAAAAATGTTGTTTAATCTACACACATTGCTCCAGTACGCTTTTTAAAAGACGTCTCAATGGTACAGCAGTTCTCGTACTGGGTTCTAATTTTGGGGTCCTGGGTTCATTTTTAAAGAACTTAATCGGTCATTTAATGCAATTACGCACTTGGTTTGGGGTTGGTAGGCTACGTTTAAACATGAAAACTTCTCAATTTTACATTGTTTCTTCTCATTTATTTGTGTTATGCTAACTGGTATTTCTTATACATGTAGTTTTCTATAAGTGATTTTTAAATTAATATGTTCTCCATCTACCTACTTATATATAGTGTCGTTTTTGTAAACTATCTGTAGAAACTTGTTTATTTTAATATACATTTCATATTTAATAAAAAAATAATACACCACCATGATATATTTGGCTTATATCTGTGGAGTTGATAGGTAGACAATGCCACTAGCCTTCAAGTCCATCTTTTCAGCTTTTTAAAGATGCAATAATGTGGAAGGTTTTTGAAGTGGGACTAATTAAGACATAATTTCATAAAGACACGACAGAATGATACTTATAGAGGTGAGACCTGTGCTCAACGGTTGGACGTATATCAAAAGCAAGTCAGACTACTTTTTTATTTTTATATTGCACTTCAAGATTGATCTCATCCCACCTGATGTTAAGTGGTAATGAGGTCCTTTTTTTTTTTTTTTTGACGGGGGGAAATGCATTGACGCACCGTACCGCCACCCAGAGGGGGGTGACGGCGTGTGTGGGACTCCCTGCCCTGAAAAGGGCAGGACTACCCTAACTAAAACTCCCCGGTGGACCTCATCGCCTTAGTGGCGGCGTTGTGGGAGATTAGCTTAGCCTTTCCATCCACAGCACCGCCGGCGGAATGGCCGCTTTCGCAGCCCCGACACTTCCCCCCTGGGTGGTAGGGGGAGTAAGCAGGGGTGGTCAATCCACTAAACCATCCCCGCCTCGCACTGGAGACCGTGAGTGCAATGCCGACTGGGGTGCCCTCACACCACCAGCCAACTAGTCTCCGTGCGGAAGAACGGCGCGGTCGTAGCGCCGCCGCGCCCTGGCTCTTCTGCGCCTTCTTAGCGCTGGGGAGGACTGGTCGTCCTCCCTTTGGCGCTCTGCCTCCTCCTTCTGCGAGATGACGTTCTCGCAGAAGGAGGCTACCGCCGCCCAGGCGTCCTGGCCCCCGAGCATGGCTTGGACGATGCTCGGGAGGGAGAGATTGGCCCCTATTACGGCCGTTAGGGCGGCTCTCTGTTCTGTCCACGACGGGTCCACGAAACCAAGGTGTGCTCCGCCGTGTCATCTTCTAGCCCGCAGTGGGCGCAAACGGGCGTCTCTTCCCGCCCTATTCGGTGCAGGTACCTCCGGAAACAACCGTGTCCGGACAGCACCTGCACCAACCGATATGAGAGGAAGCCGAACTTCCTCTCAAGCCAGCCCTCAAAAAGAGGGCGCCTCCAGAGTCCATTGGCCATACTGCGACTCTGCCAAACTCTGCGCCCATGCAATGCGGAGATTTTCCTTCGCTTCCCGCTTGACTCTGGCGAGGTCCTCAGGGTAAAATCGAACCCCTGCCCCTCTTCTTATTGCACGCCAGTGGTAGACGGTCGCCAAGGCGTGGGCCTCCAGATCCCACGGAGGTGTCTCAGCCAGGGCGCATGCGGCCGCATGCCCGACTGTGCGGTACGCGCGGGACACCCTCTGTGCTATGGCCCTCTGGGGCCGTCTGAGGTTCCCTGCGTTCTCCCTTTTATTAAGGGAGTCAGCCCATATAGGGGCCCCGTAAGGTAATGAGGTCCTAGCTTAAGGGTGACAAGTACAGCATAATAAATATGTTACTGGACTTGTCGCCCTTACCTTGAAGGCTTGATCCCTGCTACTAATGTAGCCCCCCAGGAGCTTTGGAAACCTTACTCACACGCAGGAACACAACAACACAGAAGTGATTGTTATTTGGCTGCGGTCTTCTGTAAGGTGGAGGTATTTCACCAGTCGGGCTGCTCTAGTTCGAGCGATAAATCGCTATGCCCTACCTCTCTTAAAATAGGTTCATACATAGTTTGAACTTTGCACCACCCCTATGTCGTGCGCATAAGATCTAATATTGAACTACAAGTGTTTACTTTGACGTGCTGTTGACCGTAAATACGTTATAACGACCTTTTATTTCGAAAAATTAAACAAGTGTTTATCCTATCAGTTACAAATTGTCTTTATTTTTAAGTACCTACTCTAATTGTTGTGTAACGATTTCATTAACTCTATCATATATTTTAAGATAGGTAGGGCATAGCGATTTATCGCTTGAACTGGAGCAGCCCGACTGGTGAAATACCTTACAGAAGACCGCAGCTAAATAACAATCACTTCTGTGTTGTTGTGTTCCTGCGTGTGAGTGAGGTTTCCAGAGCTCCTGGGGGGGTGCTACATTAGTAGCAGGGGTCAAGCCTTCAAGGTAAGGGCGACAAGTCCTGTAACAGCTTTATTATGCTCTACTTGTCGCTTTTAAGCTAGAACCTCATTTCCACTTAATATCAGGTGGAATGAGGTCAATCTTGAAGTGTAATATAAAAAAAAAATCATGTTTTGGAGTCATTCTTTAATGTTCTTTTTAAAACCAGACACATTTGACGTTCTATTGTCTTTGATATTCTGGGTGTCACGACATTAAGAAAAATTACCTGTATCTATTTTCATACCCACTTATAAAAACTAAAACTAAAGGTATTTTTAAGGATCTTGCCAATTGTTTTTATATAAGAGATTTTTTTTTATATTGCACTTCAAGATTGACCTCATTCCACCTGGTGTTAAGTAGAAATGAGGTCCTAGCTTAAGGGTGACAAGTACAGCATAATAAATCTGTTACTGAACTTGTCGCCCTTACCTTGAAGGCTTGACCCCTGCTACTAACGTAGCACCCCTCAGGAGCTCTGGAAACCTTACTCACACGCAGGAACACAACAACACAGAAGTGATTGTTATTTGGCTGCGGTCTTCTGTAAGGTGGAGGTATTTCACCAGTCGGGCTGCTTCAGTTCGAGCGATAAATCGCTATGCCCTACCTCTCTCAAAACTTGATTGTAAAGTGGCTTTATATTTGTAACAAAACTTTAGAACAGTTTTAACTTATTACACGTTATTTTTCCTACTTACTTCACGTTAGGTGCAGTTATTTTTCCTAAAAAAATAGAGTAAACCGAATACATAAACGTTTTCGCAAAAACCAGCCACGCCCCGCCCACCACGGATAGACAAAAAGCATTGTTTTCCGGTAAATGGTAATGACGCCTCTTGACCCATTTTGACGCCCAACTGTAGCGACACTGTCACGCCTACGCATCTACTCACGCGCTGCAGAAATAACGTACAGTCTACAAAACGTCAAGGTAAACTCGCACTTCAATTTTAGTTCTTATGCGCAAGACATAAGGGTGATACAACGTCTCAAATATAGTCTGTAGTGCTTTTGTCTGTATTAGGAGTTACAGTTTCAAGATACGTGAACATGTGGCCTGGTTACCTACAAATGTTGTTTTGTACTAATTTTACTGCGCTCATTGACGAATATGATTTTAATTAACTTTATTACATGGTTGGCTTCAAAAATGGATTTAATTTGAACGCCCGTATCGAACTACAGAGTTTTTTTATTATTTTGCAGTGATCGCTTTTTAATTGTACAAATGTGTATTGTAGAAATGGTTCAGAAATAAAAGATTATTGTTATTATGGATGCTAAAAATTAAAGTGTATGTATCAATTACAGAATTTTTTTAACATAAAACACAAAATCGAAATCGGTGCATTCGTTTGGAAGCCATGATGCCATAGACAGACAGACACGTCGAATTTTTAACAACGTCGTTTGTGTCGAGAGTTGAAAAAACCAATACCAAACGTTTTTTAAGAATATTAGAAACAGAAAAAATTTATTTGCGGGAATCGAACCCACGACCTTCACGTTTCGCGCGTCCTGCTCTTCCAACTAAGCTAACCGCAAGTTATCGAAGGTGATTAAATTTTTCTGCTGTATCAACCGTTAGCCTCCGGTAAGTGTCCTCTGTCGAATATGTTTAGAACTACATACTTATCTTCTTATATATATTTTATATCTTATTTATAATATTATGTGTTTTAAGAATCTAGAATTTTGAATTTCTAGATTTTGCAACACAGCCTCGGTATAAGACGCGATGAATTTCCGAAAATGTAAACTTTTTGTGCGCGATCGTAATTTTAGGAAAATTCGGTTGCGCGCGCGTCGCTCGCTTAGTCGCAGTAATTATGCCTACTTCGATCAACTACTTTTTTGTAATCCGCGATTACTTTGTCATAAAGGATGGACGATACGAGCTAACATCGATGGAATCGGTATCGATTGGTTAATATCGATGTTCGATTAATTTAAATAAAACATCGACGCGATTCGTTGTAAAAATGATAAGTATGTCTACTCCCATAAACTAAATATATCGGATCCGACAGATAGCAATTTTAAATTGGCATAATCGCAACCAATTCACTTCGAATTCAATTCGCCGTCGTTGTATCTGATTTCTGTAACACAAGTGCTTAAGTACGTACCACAGAATCAGAGCAATGTATGTAATATTGTCCAAAATTATTTATTTCAAACTCTCGAACTTTTGATAAATCTCAAAAACGAAACGTTTCGTTTTTGAGCCCCCAGCACTCTTCGTATGAACATAACGGTGATAAGTGCGTTTTTGTAGTAATAGGCTTGTATGATAACCCCAGTGCTGCTATAGCAGTGAGGAGCGGAACAACTTTTATAATTTCCATACTATTTTATACATGAATTATACTATTTGAATAGCGTTTTTGTCATAAACCGTACTAGATCTTACAAGCAACTTAGTAGTACTTATTCCATTGAGGAATTGGGATGTCTTTCTACACTTTAGATACCTAGAGGCGTTTCTCTTTGATATATGAATACTTTTTTGTATTTTTTTTTTCAGTAATAACAAATAGCTCTCGAACTATGATGGCATTTTTTGGTACTAAATTCTTGTTATGTTTGAATGGGTAAACTCAAAATATAAATTGCAATAATCTAAACTAACTTAACCAAAACTACACAAAAAATACACATAACATCTTTGTTTTGAAATACCTACATTTTGGTTTTCTTTGCATTACACTTACCGAGTAAACCTAGTTGTTGAGCATAACAAAAAGACTTTTCATAATTTAAAATCGATCGAGACTGGATTTCGAATGAGCTTATTTTTAATCGATTAATATCATTTCATATTCTTATACATCGATATTTCGTCGACACCGATGACTGTCTATCACCCCTAATTGCAATTCAGCTTGCATCAACGTTTTAAGTCATTACCAACATTCTTACGGCCTCACAATAAGAGTGATATTGGTTTGTTTTTTAAAGACCAAGAGTAATTACTGCTTTGTATTATTTCTCGAAGGTGAGAAGGCGGTTGTTCGGGTATTCGGCGGTTTTTAGTCGCCGGCCTGTAGACGGATTTTTGTGTTCAATTAACAAACGCAGATATTTCTGGTCATTAAGTAAGTTTATTGATATCGACCAGTTCCTGTCTTTGGAAGGAACGAGTTGTGACTAAATTTGGCAGTCTTGCTTTATTGTTTCTTCGTATCAAGACCAGACGCTAAAACGTCGAAGCGTTATCAGTACGTCTGTCTGTTTGACCGTGTGACTATGACATCGTAGATCCTAAACGGTTTTGATTTTGCTTTTTTTTTTGTTTAAAAGGTGGATTAGTATGGTATATTAGGTGGTATATTAGGAATGTTCTTAGCTATGTTTGACGAAAAAAAAAACAAAATCAAAAAGTTTATTTCATCAACCTAGCCTATAGTTTCAACGGAAAATGTGCATAACCTTTTAATCGAAATAAAGCCTGTGTTAGGATAAACCGCTCTTCTTGACACCTAAAATATCAACATTGACTAAGGTACTAGCTATTCTTAAACTATGGATATGTGAAGGTAATAATAATTTCAAATTGACAGTGTTATTTATTTTTTATTAATGTATATGATATGGATAACATCTGAATTAAATTATTTAATTCGCGGGATAAAGCTAGTGTTTCAAGATGTTACATTTTAGTTGGACATCGCTCGAGATTACTGATGTAGACCTGCCCTGTTGACTGATTTACGAGTCGTATTATAAATATCCTGCCGTTAGTAACACTGTCGCACTGATAGAGCGATAGAGCAGAGATTAAACTCAAGCAAAGATAAACGTCGAAAACAAGACGAGAGTAATTAATGTAGCAGTACGCATCGCCCTTTAAACTAGACCAAATTAATTGCCAAAAATATTTCTCAACAAAGGACGACTTAAAAATTACTAGAAGAAAGGTCTTTATAACCCAAAAATGCGCGAGGGGCCAATCTGACCCACCTGCTAGATCTTGAAGCAGACAAAGCGAGGGCACGCACAATAGCGCGACCCTTCGACGAAAAAAAACCGCGCGATTGTCGCAAAAAAACGAAAAGATGCCAAAGGTGTCTCAATTTTTAACAAAAAAACCATCGCCAAGGTTAAGACCCATGGGAAAGAGTTAGATACGCTTTAAAACACTCCCTTTTCCGCATCTTCCGCGTTTTTTACGGCTAACTGTTTGTGAGGGGTACCGTTCTACTATTATGTTTGGATCAAAAATTGCAAAATTCACCCCTTTTAGGAAGCAACAGATGATGCGAGACGCGTGAGATAGTTATTTTTTTAATTTTTCACCGTTTGATTTATAGATGTTTGCAGTAATTTGAGATTTTTATGGAACTACGTCTGTTGTAGGAGAGTTTTAGATGGATTTAATAACGGTTTTTGGTGAAAAGACAGCTTTTTGTGGGAAATATTTTATGAAACTTGATAGTAACATTATAGCATTGCAAAATGTATTAATTTAAAAAAAATGAGGTATCGCTATTCATTTGTGTATGCATATTTTGTTTTTGTTTTTCATTAAAAGGGAACGTCGGTTTTTTTAAATAATATAAAAGTACATTATATTTATAATTTTCTTTCGTGAAAACCTGAAAATCTTTCTTTACGATAAACTTAACCTTACCAGTATCTAGTTTACCGATTTGTCTACAATGGAGTAGGTATGTACTTATTTAAATGCACATCAATCATACTGTCACGGGCTATCAATATCCAAAGCAAATAAGCTTATTATAATACACGATTAGTTTTTAATAGCAAAAACCTAAGCACTATTGATTTTTTCCTCGCCAGTTTCACCGTTGTCGTCTTTTTTACGTCGCAATCAGTAGTCATTGTCCACAATTGTGGGCAAGATGCCCCTTTTTGACCAGCCGAGCAAAAAACCGAAAGGTCTTCGAAGTCGTAAGTCAAGCTATTCAATAAAATAGGGGTCATTCTTTCTTGAGTCTATTCCGACAAAAAGGTCAGTGCTATTGTATTCGGTGTTGCGAATTCCAGAAATGTGTGTTTCTATGTAATTTGATACTGGTGTGACCCGAGGTCAAAAGGTCCTGCGGACGTATTGTAGGGTTAAAGGTTATTGTGAATCAATAAATAAATTGTACTATCGCAATTATTGAATGGGTCTTATTGACCGCGGTACTGGCCTAGCTATGAAAAGGAGTTTATGAATTAAATTAATTTCGGAAAGTGTTGGGACCAAATTCAAGCATGCGTTTTGTTAAAGCCCACGTAAATGCTCAATTGAAATTTTGGAATTAAGGCAGAGAGTATAATTTAGCAAAAAAAGGGAAAATAAGTTTTATATCGACTTATTATGTTATTAGTTGTGAACTGGACCACTACGGACGGAATTATTTTAGAGATTTATCTTCGTTTTCTCGATGGGAAAAACCAATGAAATTATTTATTTAAACTCTGGACACTAAGTTCTACAGTTATTGTTTTTTTTTTGTTATTTTGGCTTCATTGTGAATATATTTTATTGAAATGAACAAACTAAACTGTATCTTGGTGCATAAATAGTAATACGTATAGCTCTTTTTGTTTAAAAACTTTTAAGTTTCTTGTCAATATCTTTAAGGTACTCGTAATTTTAGGTTCCGATACATGGAAGCATCATTAGGTTGATATAAAGATAATTCAAAAGAGCTACGGATTTAATTTGAATAAAACAAAGATTTTGACATGCTGATTAAAAACAAGGTAAATTTTTCATTTACAAATGTTAGTTATGTAGCTTAGTTAAAAACAAATGTCTCATTACTTGAGTTATGTACATTTGAAAATACTGAAAAGTCGAATTATCATCGAATGAATGTCGCATACCCAATTCCATTTCGTAATTAATAAACATGCGATTGTTGCAAGTTGTAATTAATAACCTCATTAAATAAACATATTTCTCAAATTATGCTAATAACTTAACAACAGCAAGGCCGATGTCTTTTTCGGCCATATTTTTGAATTGTAAAACCATAGCACATTAAAAATTAAGGATTCTTTTGCAGGTCATTTTAAATCGTGCTTTATAAAAGATATTAATGTAGATTAACGTTGGTATGAGTATAAATTATTCGCGAACGACTCACCCCAAGAAAATAGTGATTTCCCACGATTCACCCCATTATAACACACGGTTGTCTCTTTATGCGAGGTTGAGCATAAAATAGATCATTTGAAAGTGGTTCTTTTGTAATTTTTTGGTAAAAAACGTTAAAAATGTGACCCCATTCGGTGATGAGGTCCTGACATTGTGAACTAGGTTTAACCCTGTGTGTTTTTGAAATTCGATCCGCGCGCTTTTTTGGGTTATTGATGTTTATTGACAGGTATTTTTTTTTAGTTGAAAAAATGTTTCTTGTGGGAAGATGAATTTAAGATTTGAAGATAATTTTAGTTTCCTTGAATGTCTTTTTGTTGTTTTTTTAATTTAAATTTTAAATTGAATCTTTTAAAATTAAATAAATATATTATGGGACAACATTACGTACATGGTTTTGATCATGTTGCAAGTAAGCACTTGTGTTACAGAAGAAAGAACCAACGATGGTACCACAACACCTAGACCCGAGACTTTTTGTTATAAAGTTTAATAAAAATGTTACAACCTACACCAAAAACTATTTATATGGTTTAAGTAAACATATATATGTCCGAACGACAGCACTTCGAGGTAAAAAGTTGCAGTTCAATTTTCGTTCTTATGCGATCGACTTAAGGGCGATGCGAAGTTCTAAATGTGTGGTTTGACGTGCTTTTCATTGTACATATATCAGACAACATCACTCATATATTGACCTAATCCTAAAACCCTACGAAACCAGAGTCTTTTTTTTGAAGTAGACCCCTGAACGCGTTTGGCAAAGAATGCTCTAATTGAACCTGGAACCTCAAGACATTCGGGCTCAGCATGCGCCACGCGACTAAATTTTATCGCGCTCTTAACAAACGTCAAAATCGATTTAAGTTAGTGCGTCAGCTGCCGATTGGCTGAAAATCCGAGTGCGGTGTGAGATTAGCCAATCAATAGTACGGAAACTTTTGTCGTCTCATGCGATAAATTTGACGTATTGGGCATGCGAGGCCTGGTTGATTCGAAACAAATCGACAAGTCGTTAGGCCGAACGGCAAACATTGTATTAACACGATTTTTACATTTTATAGTACTTAACTCTAGCGAACTTGAAATATTTTAAACAAACAGAACAATTTCATCTTCCCTAGCGGTGTGGGGTTAAACTCTTCCAACTGAACTAACCACAAGTTATCGTAGATAGATAGAAAGATACACTTTATTGCACAGAAAATATATATTTAACAGAAATTGGTTTTACAGACATAATTAAGTACAATTAAGGCGGTCTTATTGCTAGAAAGCAATCTCTTTCAGACAACCTTTAGGTAGAGGAAATTGTAGATTTCGAGAAACGGGTGCCGTCGTGCAAAAAAATGTATTGAGAAAATATTAACAGGAAACTTAGTATCGTAGGCGATACATTTTTCTGTTGTTTCTCTTAGCCTCCGGTAAGTGCCCTCTGCTATCCTTTTTTTTTTAAGGAGGACACATTGCATTTTCGCACCGTACCGCTGCGTTGGGGACGGCAGCGGTGTGTGTGGGACTCCCCCGCCCAGGAGGGGCGAAGACTACCCGAACTAAAAACTTCCCCCACGCTCTTATCGCCTTTGGTTAGCGCCATGGGAAAACGGTATCAACCATAACAGCCATGGCCGACTATCCTGGGTTTAAATATCATATTTTTTAGAGATGTCTCAGATTTCAATGCTTCTCAACAAAGTGCCCTTTGCCGGATATTGTGGGAGCCCCGCACCGAAAGAGGAGATTAAATTCTTCTGTTTCTTTAAGATATTGTCTTCGAGACCCGTTCCGGTAAACAGCGCCAATCAAAACTGCAATTACCATTGCCATACGAAAATCAGAAGATGCCACATTCAAATTCCCGAAACGCATGCGCCGTGGGAACAAGCTGTTTCAAGAGCAAAAAGTGAGGACAAACAAACTCCAACTCGAACAGACTTATTGTACATTAATATCACATATCGATAAGTCGCGGCCGTTTCTCGGTAAAAAAGCGAACAGCGCCGCATATGTGCAAGGCTAAAAATAATTTCCATCGTTTAATACAAAAATCTCAATAATTAACTTGGTTACAGCCTAATAAATTACAATACGAGAAAGAAATGCATCGAGTGCACACAATGAAAGGCGTGTGTGGATGTGCAGAGGCGCGGGTAGTGAGGGGCGCTGCGCGTTGTCGATATCCATAAAAACTCGCAAACAGAAACTCTCAATAGTTTTATCGACGATGCTAGCTTGATTGACCGCGTCAGCTGAGTGCAAAGTTTGAATATTTTATTTTTGTTTGAAAACAAAAAGATCCATGACATCTTCTAGCGGCAGCAGTTGTGGTTTAAATAAAATAAAATGTTGTACAAATTCAATGATTGTACTAGATTTTTACAACTTTATACTGCTTCGGCGTGAACTTAAAATATTTCAAAGAAACAGAAAAATTTAATCTCTTCTTGCGGGTGGGGATGGAGCCCACGACTTTCACGTATCGCGCGTGTTGCTGTCGCAAAAGTGTGATGTCGGCTATGGGTTTCTTCAAAGGTATGTTTTGTATTTTTCCAATACAGATTAGGTTTATGATCTCAACATTTAACAATCGTAGTGATTAATGCTCGTTTCCAATATTTTACGACTCGTGATGTGTCAATAATGACTATCTGTTTTTCTACGAGTCGTTGATTTTAAATTTACTTTCCATATCAGCTGTCATCAGTCGTCTGTCGGTCGTTTTTACCTTACGCCTCGAATAATTTATTACCATCCGTAACGGATCGTTTTTCAAATATTGGAACCGGGTATAAGCCCACGAAGACTTGATTACAGTGAAGGCTTAGCCCTCTAATGAGCCTTTAAATAGGTTGACACTGGTAACATATCGATAGTACATCGACATCGGCCATCACCGGCCCCTCCCGATCACAAATACATCGGTATGATTTATCGCGAACACGGCCGACTGTGCGGATAGCATCACGCGCACACACGCGCGGACGTGATGGGATGGGTGCGCGGCTGAGCCACAGTGAACCACCTAACAGTATGAAGTTGTTCACTTTCAGCACCCAGTTTTACAGCATCTGCACATTGAGAACCTGGCTTTTATTTTTATTTTTTATTTTCAGGGGGAAATTCTTTGACGAGTACCGCCATCTGAGGGAAGATGACAGCGTGTGTGGGACTCCTCATCCTCGCGAAAAGCAGAGACTACTCACCAAAAAGGCCCTGATTGTAGTTCATCGCCTTTTAATGATGGTGCTGTGGGAAATTCGGCTCCACCAATACCACAACACCACCGCCGAAATGACCACTAATACACAGTCCCTCTCTTCCTCCCGGGATGTTCGGAGGAGAGAGGGCAAGGATGGATAATCCTTGAGCACCTAGCCTAGTCCACTTTCAGCAATTATTGATATTTTTGGCAGGTATTATCCACTTTCAGCACCTGCCAATAATATTACTAGGTGTTGAAAGTAGACTACGTCAACAGTTTTCTGCAATCGACGTCATTTACGTATGTGGAAGATAATTGTGTGCTTTAGTCTATTTAATCGAGCTTAGTCATATAGTTTTGTTTTGATGAGTGAAGGATCATTATGTATTTATATTTGAAAGGAGCAGGCCAGTCCCCGGCAGTGGCACCTGTTCACAAGCATGACGTATGTGCCAGCCATTGCTTTACTCAACCATATTGAAGAGAATGTAACGACGCGCCACATTGGAAGAAAATAGGTTTGAAGTTTCATGGTTTTTGTAAAGTCTTCTCACTGTTTTTCACTGCATTGTAACTGTTCCTCGTATGGAGACTGGAGACATTGAATTGAACGTATTCGATTCTTTGTCGAAATCAAGTATTCGTACCTACTAACTTAGTTTTCATTAAACTCATATTAATCTTATTAATTCTTGATTGCCATTCACACTTTGTGACTAAATGCGTATTTTATAAATATTAATTTTGCCTATCGCTTTATATTGATCTGTGTCGAATTCGATTAAGTTTTTAAAAATTCAATATTATGTTTGAGGAATTAATTTAATTTTAATGAAGGCCACTTTTTCATCGTCATAACTTCCATTCCATTTACATAGATAAAATAAGAAAAATATCTTTAAAATTAAAAAAAATGATTTTCAAACATAAAATTATTTGAAAACATTTAATGTTAGTAAACTTTAGCCCAAGAAGCCATGTTACCATAAACAAAATATTATGTCTAATCCGATAACAATCAATTCCCAAACATTAGATTAATCTTCAAAAACTAAACCTTTGTTTGTTCGTTTCGTTTTTTTTTATATCACACTTAAAGATTAAACTGCTAGTTTTACAAAAAAATTTAGTCAAAACTCTTACCTATATCAAATCAATACTTTTTTTTATATTGCACTTCAAGATTGACCTCATCCCACCTGATGTTAAGTGGTAATGAGGTCCTAGCTTAAGGGCGACAAGTACAGCACAATAAATGTACTGGACTCGCCCTTACCTTGAATGCCCCCTGCTACTAATGTAGCACCACCACAGAAGTGATTGTTATTTGGCTGCGGTCTTCTGTGGTGTTTTTAACCAGTCGAGCTGCTCCAGGACGAGCGATAAATCGCCATGCCCCACCTCTGTTAAACTTTGTTTCTCGACGTTTTCATAGACAGCGGAATCGCATTAAATTGCTTGCTAGCAAGCCCTAGATAATCCCGCCAACCAAAATGAAGTGCAAAAGTGGCATTGTACCTAAATTAAAACACACGCCCATCACGCCCACAGAGCGAGGCCTAGTTGGGCCAGCTGTGGCCAACGTTGGTACGTTGGAATAGATACGGTGACCAACACATCAAGGTAAGCACTAGCAGTTCGATTATAGTTCGTATGCCCGGTACTTAAGGGTGGTGTAAAGTCCAAAATTCAAAAATTTGAAGTCTGTTTTTAATTTCTAAATTTTTTTTTTTATATTGCACTTCAAGATTGACCTCATCCCACCTGATGTTAAGTGGTAATGAGGTCCTAGCTTAAGGGTGACAAGTACAGCATAATAAATCTGTTACTGGACTTATCGCCCTTACCTTGAAGGCCTAACTCCTGCTACTAATGTAGCACCCCCAGGAGCTCTGGAAACCTTACTCACACGCAGGAACACAACAACACACAAGTGATTGTTATTTGGCTGCGGTCTTCTGTAAGGTGGAGGTATTTCACCAGTCGGGCTGCTCCAGTTCGAGCGATAAATCGCTATGCCCTACCTCTCTTAAATGTAAGCTAAAAAAGGATTAAGCATTATGTGTTTGCTTTATTAGATTGCCTCCTAGTCAAGTTGCGTGAAGCGTGAAGAAACATCTTGCGGGCCAGTATGGCGATGCTAACGTATAGGATATTTTGATATCAAATCCGTTGTCATCGCGATGTGGGTTCCTCTCTTGCTTACCATCAGGCTGGGAGGAGCCAATATACTGCGCTACTATAAAAAAAAAGTTATTTTTTTTTGCGTCTAATTGTTTTTCTCATGGTCTGTAATCTGTCTGCATACCTATTTGAAATAAAAAAAAAAATGTTGTAGTGTTTGTGCGTTCGACCGTTCGTGTTGGCCGTTCTGATAGAAAAATAAAATGTTGGCGGAATGTTAGTACTTTGGTATAGTATGTTGTGATGGCGTTAAAATGTTACTTATATTTGTAAATTTTGAAGAGTAACTTTCGAGTTTCTTGCTGGTTCTTCTCGATAGAATCGACATTCGGAATACGACGGTAGTTTAACGTGATCTGACGATTCATAAATGTTATTGTAAAAGTTTACATGAATAGAGACATTTTATATTTCTATTTTATTCTACTCTACTGACGTGCAAGTTTAAGAGAGGTAGGGCATAGCGATTTATCGCTCGAACTGGAGCAGCCCGACTGGTGAAATACCTTCACCTTACAGAAGACCGCAGCCAAATAACAATCACTTCTGTGTTGTTGTGTTCCTGCGTGTGAGTAAGGTTTCCAGAGCTCCTGGGGGGTGCTGCGTTAGTAGCAGGGCTCAAGCCTTCAAGGTAAGGACGACACGTTCAGTAACAGATTTATTATGCTGTATCGCCCTTAAGTTAAGATCTCATGAACACTCAACATCAGGTGGGATGAGGTCAATCTTGAAGTGCAATATAAAAAAAATCAAAAATCTGAAAAATTTTGTTTGTTTGTTTGAAGGTGCTCATCTCAGAAATTACTGTTTCAAATTAAACAATTATTTTTGTGTTGGTTAGATATTTATCGAGAAAGGCTATAGGATATATAACATTACGCTGCGACCACTACAAGCGAAGAAAGAGTGGAAGATGTGAAATAATCGGGGATAGTACGCGTGATGCCGCTAGTCCATACAAATATTATAAATGCGAAAGTAACTCTGTCTGTCTGTCTATCTGTCTGTCTGTCTGTCTGTCTGTCTGTCTGTCCGTCTGTTACTCTTTCACGCCTAAACGGCTGAACGGATTTTGATGAAATTTGGTATAGGTATATGTTGAATCTCAAGAACGGACAGGCTACTTTTTATTAGAAAATAAGGGGGGATGGGGGTAATTCCACCTTTGAAAGTTTATATGGAAAAATGTTTATTTTTGAAGTTAGAGATATGAAATTTGGCACAAATATAGCTCGAAACTTGGATTAAAATATAGACTACTTTTTGTTTCGAATATTAGGAGAGAAAGGGGTAAAACCGACCATGAAAGGATGTAGTCCACGCGAACGAAGTCGCGGGCACAGCTAGTCAACTATAAAGGTGATCCAAAGTCCAAAATATCCAAGCCCTTCTTAAAACGAAACGAAAAAACGAAAAGTTTTTTCGAAAGGACAATTAAAACGTGGTTTTTAATTTGCATATATAATATTTTGTTTTCTTAAAATGCTTTATGCCCGGTTCCAATATTTTACGTTTTGTAACGTGTCAAAACAGACATTAGATAGATAGATAGATAGATAGATATACTTTATTGCACAAAATCTTTACAGAAATAGGTTTTACAGAAAAATTATAGTACAATTTAGGCGGTCTTATCGCTAGAAAGCGATCTCTTCCAGACAACCTTAAGGTAGAGGAAATAGTAGATGACGAGAAATGGGTGCAAATAAATAAATAAATAATAAATGACGTGCAACATAAATACAGTTTTTATTTTAGAATTATTTCGTAGTATAACATGATAAACATATATAAACTCATAAATATATAACATTATAAATATATACATATGTTTATTTGTATATATATATATATACAAATAAACATATTTAACATATATAAAATCAAGTAAAGAGACATTCCGTTTTTTTCCAACTGACTATGAGTATTTTGAGTACTACCCGTTACTAAAAGAGTCTGGAATGGTTTTAGCTTGCGCCTCGTATAATTAATTACTATCGTTAACTAAAACAGATCGTTTTTCAAATATTGAAGCCGGGCGTTAGTCGCATTCGAAGCTAATTTTGGTTATCCAACTGATGGACCAAAGTTTGGTGAATGAAACAATTTGAAAGTCTTTAATAATTTTAAGTTTATGAGAGCTTTGTGTAAGATCGTCTAAATTATCTTTTAAATGCACCTAAACTATTTACTAGTCAGTGTGTTGATAAGTAAAATTAGTGACGTCACATTTACGTATTTTCATAGACCATCGACGAAGAAATCACGTTTTAACTTATATCTATTGTAAGAGTCGTTACCTCCAGCGAACGTTGGGCAGGAATACCAAACGTTTGGGCCAACATAACAAACGCCCGCTGACAGACGAGACATAATGCTCGGCAAAAATAACCCGGTGACATTTCACGCGTCGGGAATCGAACCGGCGACCGTACGGACTCGGGCGTAGTGGGAAACTGAAATCGGGCGAATTTATAGCTAGTAGCTTGGCACCGACAGTGATGCACGGCCAAATGTATTATTGTGAACTGTAGCATTTGACGAGCGGGCAGGACAGTGGCGTCGCGCTTTCTGTGAGGTCTCGGGTTCGATTCCTGGTCGACCAATATGAAAAACGAAATTTTATATATCGATTCGGGTCTGGGTGATGTGGGAGTGGTTGTGGTTGTTTCTGGTTCCTTTAAGTGCAAGCAAGCAAGTGCTTTCATAGAATCATAGCAATGTTTGCAATATATATTAGAAATACAAAATTTTATCTCCCCTTGCGGTGCGGGAATCAAACACACGACCTTCACGTATCGCGCGTGCTGCTCTTCCAACTGAGCTAACCGCAAGTTATCGTAGGCGATGAAATTTTTCTGCTGTGTCAACCCGCTAGCCTTCCCGCACCGCAAGGGGAGATAATTTTTCTGTTTCTAATATTTAAAGTTCGCTAGTACGGCGTAAAGTACTATAAAAATAAAAAAGTGCTTTCATAGAATCATAGCAATGTATACAATGTTGGCCAATATCCATTAATTTGGGGATGATTCGGTGTGGAGAACTATTTGTAAACCATTAAGACATTTTTAGTCCCTTTATCTCCCCGATTACAACCTAGATTTTGGGGTTAAATTTACACCTACTTATTTACATAGGTACATATTATTGTATGACTTAGGCACCTTCAAATCAGGCAGTGCGCCAGTGGACCCGTAAACTGCTAGTTTTACATAAAAATTTAGTCAAAACTCTTACCTATATCAAATCAATACTTTTTTTATATTGCACTTCAAGGTTGACCTCATCCCTCCTGATGTTAAGTGGTAAGGAGGTCCTACCTTAAGGGTGACAAGTACAGCATAATAAATCTGTTACTGGACTTGTCGCCCTTACCTTGAAGGCTTGACCCCTGCTTCTAACGTAGCACCCCCCAAGAGCTCTGGAAACCTCACTCACACGCAGGAACACAACAACACAGAAGTGATTGTTATTTGGCTGCGGTCTTCTGTAAGGTGGAGGTATTTCACCAGTCGGGCTGCTCGAGTTTGAGCGATAAATCGCTATGCCCTACCTCTCTTAAACCTACCTACTTTGAATTAAAAAAGTATTTTTAAAGAAACCGAAAAATGTCATTTTCCATTGCGGGGTTCGAACCGATGTACTGACATTAATCTGTACTTTTGTGCAATTGGTTATTTAAACAAACATGATACTTTAACAAAATTTTAATTCAATGCTTATTGCAAGCATTTTACCACTGAGAGATTGTGAAATCATTAAAACGTATTTGAAACCAGATGAGAGTCTCGGAAAATGTATGAATCACTGAGATATATATACTGACGAAGCGATGTATGATGGTAATTGAAGTACTTACAATGGAAACTGAGTGATTCAGTGAAGTTATTACAAAGAAGTTTGCAATAATTCGGGTAATCAGGTATTTGCCAAAAATATAAAATAATTTCTCACAAGATTTTGTGCCAATTCATATTTTAATAATATATTAATCGACAATGTAATATTGTACATTGCTGATTCAGTGGTAAATAGGTGAAACACGTGTATTACAGATATTAGAAATAATAACACCCAGAGTCCCAGACCCGATACAACATAATGAAGTTCGTTTTTTCATATAGGATATTGGCCAATCGGGACTCGAACCCGGGACCTCAGAGATGGCGCGACGCCAAAGTCCGGCCCGTTCCTCTCTCAGCTACGATATTAATGAGATTTTAAGGGATTTGTAAACAGTCAAATGTTGTTGTCTGCCGGGATTGAACCCGCTACCCTTTTCGATACTCAAATCAAGCGTGATGGAGCTAATGATTAATAAGTAATGCAAAAAATATGACACTAAAATAATGTCACCTTACAATTAAAATATAACATACTTAACTTATAATGATTTCTCAGTTACACGACTTAAAATTCAAACAAATGTGGATTTAAAAAAGCAACTTTTTTTTGATATTCCATAATCTTATTAATACAAATCATAAAACGTATTACCTAAAATCATTCCTCACTTATCCTGAAGTTAGGAAATAAAATATGAGTAATACCTTACATAATTAAATATCAAAACATCGATAAATTTTCTATTTATTATTTAAGTTATAATACCTACCTTTTTATCTAGTTTAGAAAAGGCAATAGATTGATTACGATGTCAGAAAAAAGTTTTGTTCAGTACCAAGTAAAACGTCTACTAATCAAAACCGCACCATCTCGCGACTTATCTCAAAGCATTCGCCACAACACAAATCGAATAAAACGAAACGTGCTCCAGTTCGGATCATCCGAATCACAGCGAGTGCCATAAAAAATATCCACACACCGTCTTAACAGTTAACCCTAAAAAGGACCCTTTCTTACAGAGTTTTTTGGCGGAAAAAAGCGGCCGGCTGCCTCGCGGCGAGTATTCGTGGGCCGGTGCCTGCCGCGAACGCACGCCCAGACAATCGTACGCATTCCAATAACATTTCCAGGAGCGCGGGAAAACTCGATGCCGAATTCAAAAAAATTAAAAATCGAACGAGAAAAAAAACACAACCCGAACCCGACCGCCGATTCATTCTTGATAACAACCAGCCAGTGTTTATTATTATCATTCGTACAAATTAAACCGTGTATTGTTTTAAATATTTCGACATTGTCGGAATTCTATTGTGTGACTCTTTAATTGTTTAATGTTTTGTTTAATCTAGGGCTTTGTCGAGATGATTTTGGTTTACATTTTAGTAGTTGATATAAACAATTGATAATTTCGCGAGCGGTGCGTGGTTTTTATGAATGTTTTTGCGTATCGGTCGGAGGTGGGGGAAGGGTGGGGCCTCGGCGGAGTCGTCCCTCTCCTAGCGAGTATTTTGATTTAGTTTCCGAGTCTTACGCAGATGTGGCAATTTTTTTCAGTCGCGTGTGACGGGCGCGCGCGGCCGCTGCATTTTTAGTGTGTTTCGGAACATTTTTATTTATTTTTCACGTTTCGCGTCGAGTTTTTCCGCGTATAAAAAAACTTTACGAACTTATTTTTTGCAGGTTTACTGTAAATATAAGCTTAGTACAAAAGACGATTTTTTTTCGCTGAAAAGCTGTGTATATGAAACTGTTGTGTTTAGTTATTGTGTTTTGAGTGACATTTGGATTTTTTTTCTGTGACAAACACTAGTGACACTGTGTGATATTTATTGATATTTCTTTTCAAGTTTGGATGTTTAGATTAAGGTGAGTTTTAGACATTAAGTTATGATTAAAAAAAAAAAAATTACCTTGCTCCTAATGAATGTTCCCTTCAAGTTAATAAAATATTAATTCTTAACACGAAAAGGTTAATACAATATTATTTAGTGTAAGTTTTTACAAGACTTATAAACATTAATTCTATTATCTGGAAATAATTAGGAAAATTATCAATTACTTACCATAAATCAATATATTCAATTAATTGTAGATCGAATGTACTGTCCACGCGTGTTAAATAAAAGTAGAGCTTTCAAACTCCATGTCAAAGAGCTTTTATTTTTCTTTTTAATTTTTATCTCTATCATGTAGAGCCGATGTCTTTTATTTTATTCTTGATGTTTTTAGTCCAGCGATGTAAACAAAAAGAAACATGTTGCTTCATTATACGAGATGCATGTTAAAACGTATTTCCCTATAATTAGCGTGAGCCGAAATGTTTACGGGTGTGTTTACGTTTGACATAACTGTTAAATATTTACGAAGCATGTCAAAGGTAAGACGGGACGAGCCATTTGTACAAATAACACAGCACGTTTACGTATTACAATGTAGAGTCCGCTCCTAATATTACTATGTAGAGTATGTGAATATTATGTTAGTCTTAATGGCGTTTGGTTATCGTGTTTTAAAAGTTTTTTTGAAATGAGACGTTAAATTTGAGGAATTGGTCCTGATTTTGATGTCAGACCTAATCTTAGTTTTTTTAAAACATTAAAATAGAGTCTCGTTAACGAATAATTTACTGCAATCATTAAGATGCTCATGCAATAAGTTATATTGAATTTACAAACTGCTTGGTACAGAAAAGGTTGCGTATTCACCAAATTTAAATTATGTTTTTCGTTTAATATTTTGAATTCAACTAATAAATTATATTTTCAAAATTTGTATCTCAGAATGATTTGTAGACAACAAAAACTAGTTAATTAAGCAATTACCAAATTCGTGTTCCGCTGTACTAATTGTAAATGTCAAGACATTGTTAATAGACGGACACGCCCACTAACAGAAACATATTTTCATTGTGCTTAAAACTTGTGCAAAAAGTTCATTGTAAGGCTAACGACTAATACAACTCTACATTTACATATAGAAAATGTGGATAAGAAACACATACATACGTATTTATGTATCTAGTTCAAAAATATAACAATAGCTTAGTATATAATTTTAGGTGTATTTGTATAATGTTAAAGTCAGTAAAAATATTTAAAATTATTCAACAAAACGGTTAGTTATTTTGCATCTGTATGTAGTTCAAAAAAGTAGTTCAAAAAACAATTATTGTATCACTCACTTAAAATTAAGTCGTAAGTAAAATTGTAAGTACAAATATAAATAAAGTAGAAAGTGAAGGGTATTTTTTTTATTAACTGCTGTAGAATTACAGCAAAATTTACTGTAGAATTAAAAAAAATTGAGCTACCAAAATTAGTTCTAATTTTTAGAGCAATAAAAACAGAATTGTAATTCCTGGCTCATTCTGACATTAAGAGCGCGTTTCAACATATCTCACATTTCAATGCCCAATATAGATTTCAATCGAGTTTCAAATTAAGTAATTTTTCTTCTAATCAACGACTAAATCTCCAAATCAAAATACGCTTCACATAGCTCCGGAATCAGATACGCGGGTCAGAGGTTACTGGTTAAAAGATCACGCCGGGACGGGTTCGATTCCGCGTCGGACACAAATTGACGGCGTTTGAGAATTGAATGTTAACTTGGGAGGTATTCACGTAGGCAGTTACGGGTTAAAACGTTTTGGATATTTTGAATTGACAGTTCGTTTTTAATTTGACAAATAAGTTACAGCTTATTACGTTGGCGAATACAATCGTTTCTTTGGTAACATTTTAATGGAAAACGTTAAGTCGCTTTATTCCTTTTTAAAGTGTTACTTTTATTTATTATAAGTGTAAAAGCTTGAATGTAACGATGTTTAATAAATACTCTTTTACGAAAAAACTACTTGATAGATAAAATTTGGTAAGTTTGGTTTAAGATACTTTTATAATAATGTTACGGGCAAAAGATAGTAATAATTAAGGCTATTATAGTTGTATCAAAATGAAGAGGTTGTAGTAAACATATAGATATAACTTTTTTTTGTACGCGACTTTGATCACATTTTATCGGGATAATAAATTTTATTATCAGTAGGTACATTATTCATCTATCTTTCTACCAAATATCATCTAAATCTGATTAGTAGTTTATGCATGAGAGAGTAACAAACTTACATTCAGAATTTTATACAATCTTACAAACATTACTGTAAGATTAGAGCGTGCCTGACTTTGGCGAGCGCCATCTCTGAGGTTCCGGGTTCGATCCCCGGTCGGGTCAATATGGGAAACGAATTTTTCCATATTGTCTCGGGTCTGGGTGTTGTGGTACCGTCGTTGTTTCTGATTTCTGTAACACAAGTGCTTAAGCTACTTACCACAGAATCAGAGCAATGTATGTGATGTTGTCCAATATTTATTTATTTATTTATTTATTTATTTATTTATTACTATTTACAATGTTAGCAGGATATTCATCTTTGCCCGTGGTTCGACTGATTGATAAAAACGTTCTTGAAACAAAATCTTTTGAGTACCAATAACAACTTCACAGTTGAGCATTTTTAAATTTTTTTCTTAATTTTTTAACAAACGCTCTACAAAAAAGTTTTACGTAAAACACAAAACGTTGCACTATTTAAAATAAATGCGTGTAGTTTATTTCTCAAAAACGTCATGTTTATAAGCTCGCTTGTTTGTTTTACATACACGTCAGATTATTATTGGATGTTTGTAAATATACCAGCATTAAAACGTTAAAATAGTAAAACGCAAACTTATTACTGAATTATTTTTAACAGTTTCAAGCATGAAACGCTTGTTGATTGGTGTCTAACTGTGTGTCTCAGTGCAAAATTAGTAACAAGTTTAGCTTTTATTTGTAAAAAAAAACTACTGAGTTTCTTGTCGGTATCTTCTCTTTAGTTATAGGTTCCGAACCGAAGGTAGCTTCATTTGCTTTATATAGAGACTGTTCATAAGTATTACTAATGTAATCAATGTGAATAAAAAAGATTGACTTTGACTTTGACTTCTAAAAGTCTTGGTTTCTTAGCCGTTTAATGTTTTTAGTTTCCATTAACATTTTTCATGTGTCGTGTTGTGTCTAAACTCGTTTTTGAGTTATATCTCTCATGCAAAGACATTGTAAGATGTTCAATTTGCCTCTTGCAGTAAAGTATAAGTATGATGGACCGTTTTCGCTTGCAAATAAAACGTTATTAACAAACTACAACGTTGTGGATAATGTTTTGCGAAACGTTAAAAAAGCGAGCGTTAAAACCAATATAAAACCGTTTTTAGATAGGCGTGTCTTTTTAATGTAGATAGTTTAGGGTTAAAATTTGTAATTAAACATTTTATTGTTAATTAATCACTTATTTGTAAAGCTGAGAATGGTATTTAAATTAGTAAAATAACGAACTATTTCAACTTATAATAGTCTTATTGAACTTTGTGTCGAAATATTAATTTCCTATTGGGTTTAATAAATCAGTTCTAATTATTATTAACTGGCTGTGTGTAATTTGAAAGATGAAGCATTAAAAAATATGTTTTTAATTTTTTTATTTTGCAATCATGATTATTAATAGCTGGCTGGAATTTTTATACAGAAGTGTTTAATAGTACGACGAATGGGTTCTGTTTTAAACTTTTAAATTCCGTAAAAAAAAATTGAGAATTGACTTACCCAGGACAAATGTTCATGTAATAAAGGTTTCTGTATGTTCTAAGCCTAAAGTGTATATATTGTGGTCCTAAAATTGCTTGAGCTGTTAACTATGACTCGATATAAGTGATGTTGTTCGGAATTGTATTCGTTTAAAATACCAGTCCACACTATTTAAAATACAGTTGATAAAGTATCCAAGGAAAACGATCATGATATTGTTTTAAAAATATAATGATTGTATACATTATGCGCTACGGTCAAATTACCGCAAAAAATATAATGAAGTCTTTTTAAAGATGCCGATTTGAATGGCGGGATTTTTTTATTATAATCTTAATAGGAATATAATAAATGGAGAAATTAGTCACTGTATAGGTTGTTCATCATAGTTATCAAATTTAGATCTCTAATAAAATTGTGATTGCTGTCGTCATTTGGAAATGTACATATTGTATACACACACGTAGTTGTTGCAAATATTTATTATTTGCACATTCCTAAAACTTATCGCTCATTAAATGCAAAACAGACGTAATCCCATATACTTTTATTTTACAGGAAGTGAAAACAAAAAATAAATAAAACTAATAAGGTATTTTTTACCATTTTTTTATAGTTCCAGTTCAATGATGTATAACACTAATAGATAAGCTTTAAAAAATAATAAAAAAGTACCTCAATTAATTTTATTTTTTGATTTAGTCGTCATATTATAAAGTTATTTGGGATTGCGTCTGTTTTCCATTTAATGAGCGTTATGTTGTTGCAATAATAGTGTATTCGTTCAAAACAGTGTTTACAATCCAAAACATAAAATAATGTATATATATATATATATATATATATATATATATATATATATACTACACATGTATAAATAAATACAATTAACAAACCAAGATAGAAATGTATAAAAACTTTTAACCTGAACGCATCATGCCACCGTCATGCAATTTGAAAAATTAATTTGTTAGTTTCATGATACACAAAACTTTTTAAAGCTAATGGAAGTGTATCGACGCAGATTCATGTTTATTTAAAAATGGAATCAATGGTGAATTAAAAGGAAGATAAAAATCTGATTTAAATTAAAATGTTGCATCTAAAATCTTTTTATATATAATATCGCTGTTCGTTAGTTTCGCTAAAACTCGGGAACGGCTAGACCTATTTGGCTAATGTTGGTCATAAAATAATTGTGGAGGTCCAGGGAAGGTTTAAGAGGTTAGAAACAAAAAATATTTAGGCGTTACGAAGTTCGCCGGGACAGCTAGTTAGTTTTATAACAATCTGTCAGATAACTCAAAAAGTAAATCCAGTTCTAATAAGAATAAACTCCTCAAAATGACATTATTGGTTTCTTAGAACTGTTTGTAAAAGAATTTGAGGAAAACCCGACGTTTTTGTAACACCGTTTTTGTGATTTAAAACGATCGATTACATTACAAACGACTTTGAATCAATCTAAGCTAAAATTAAAGACTACTTTTTGCAGTGTTTAAGCAGATTCAGAAGTTAAGTTATCATTAAACAGAAGTTAAGTTGAAACTGCTATGTTCTACTTTTAATTTTAATAGCAACTATTCTTCTTTCTACTTCGGCAAGTATCTAGACTAATATTATAATATTTAAAATAATTTAACGGGTCAAAACGCGACACCATTTATTTAGTAGTTAATACGCACTACATACTGCCTGACGTTTCGGTTAGGTTGCACCAACCGTGGTCACGAGCTGACTCAATTAATGTTTACAATGGAACGCGAAAGTCTTAAAATAAAAATTTATAATTTATAATGGTGAAGAATTTGTGCTAACGTGCTAAATTCTCGAATAAAAAAAAATCCGTGTCGGATAGCCTAATTATCGAGGAAGGCTTTAGGCTATATAAAATCACGATACAACCAATAGGAGCGAAGAATCAACGGAAAATGTGGAAAAACCGGGAATAAGACGCGTGCGAAGTGGCAGAGGGTTTATCATTAATACAATTTAACGATAGAACCATTAATACAATTTAACGATAGAACCATTAATACAATTTAACGATAGAAGACGGAACTCTAAGTATTTAAATCGTCAGGTTTAAGGTTTCCAAGGATGGAACCGCAAACTAGCGTTATCAAACGGAAGCGATCGGGAAATTCGTCTGGATAAGGTGACCGCGTTCATTCGGTCAATCAGGGTTTGCAGCAATCCTTTTTAATTTAAGTTACCTATATTTCAAAATAGGTTTAAGGCGTGTGAGATATACATCTCAACCCATACGGGTTTAAAATGTATTGGTACATGTTTTAAAATGATATAATTTGATTATACCTTGTTTAAGGGGTCTTTACTCCTGAAAGTGTCAATTATATTATATTTAGGGACTTTAGCGTCGCGTCTCTGAGGTCCCAGGTTTGATCCCCGGTCGGGTCTATAAAGGAAACGTAATTTTCTATATTGTCTCGAGATCTATCGGAGTGCCTGTTTTTAATGTTGCAATAATCGGAAAATAAAGATCCTAGGGCATAATCAAGACGGATCGATTATCCGGAAAATCCGGTCCCCAGTAGTTCGAAGCTTTAAGGTATATTTTATTGTATTTGTAATGTGGTTGTGTTGTATTGATAATAGCTTCTCAAATTTCAATGATGAGTTACAGTACCTACGTATAGATTTTGTTTACAGTCTAAGATTTAAAATACCATGACTACATTTTACTCCATTTTCGTCAGCAGTGACCCTATCCGTCGGATCGCCGGACACAGCCCTTATCAGGCTCCGGACGTGACGTCACACACAATGTGCTGCGACGTGAGCGTTGTATAAATAATCACTTCGTATTTGTATTTTTTTCTCGTTATAACGAAAACAGGGAAATGAAATGTTTAAAGTTGACGATTTTTATAATGAGAGGAAGTGTGATCTCTTAACATTTAAACTGAAAACAATAAATATGTGAGTACTACACTTCAGACTGATTGTTAAAGTGCAAAATGAGGTGTGATTTCTTAAATATTGTTCGATTACTTCATTCTTATAAAACATTGTTTACGTCAGTGAATTCATAAACTATGTAAATAAAGAGCTATGTCTATATTAGCTTGTTATAGGAAAAAAGCATTTAATATTTTACCAATTAGACATTGTTTCGCTAAAACTATTATCTGGTATATTACCATTGGCATAGGCTGAGGCTGAGACCTTATTGGCACATCATCATTTAAATAATTTTGAACCTACTGTATGTAAAAAGTTTGTGTGAGCCAATAAATGTTTTTTCTATCGTTCTTTCTTCTTTCATTTAAGTAAAAAATTGTGTGATTCACATATTCGAATAAATTTATTTGGTTAGTAAACCATTATGGTTATTAACTCCATTAAGCCAGCGATAAACCAAAAGTAATAATTAGAATAAGTAAAGAGATAACGGATAAAATGTATATATACAGAAAGGTGGGACTTCTAGGTATATTTTTATCTTAGAGCCTAACGTGGCAAACTATGGTAAAATTGCCTAAGTGTTAATTAAAGAATATATTCAATTGGATCACAAAGATATTTCAGGACCTTTTTTTTACTGTACACAATTCTTGATATACTTCGTTTATCTCATAACGTTCGCTTTAAGTAAAACATATCCAGTTGATGACACAAAAGGTCAGTTCAGCTAAACTCAGCCTTTATAAGAGAATATACATGAGAAAACTTATTAGAATTGTACCTTAAAAGTGGTTATCCCTTGTACTAAAAGCCAACAGAAGCAACCATGGGTAATACTCAGTAATTTATAAAAGTAGCAATTTGTTAATAAAGCAAACTTAGCGAGCTGAAATTATTTACACAACTAGGTCATTCACTCGCGCGAATCGTAAACATTTAGCTTTAGTTGTTAGAAAACAAAACAACACACAGTAAACACAACTCAATTACGGAAACAATTTGTGATAAAAATGAAAATGGAACATTCCATTCCGCGCAAAAGAGGCTTTCCAAAATGGAATTTCTGTTTTTAAATCCGGAACGCAAAACAATGAACAATTTAGAAAATGACCGCTTCAAAAATGGAACGTAGATTCGAAAATTGAAAAGTTCGGGAATATAAATTTCGACTCGTTTGTTTAGAGCGTTCGAATGTAAAACAGTGCTGAGTATTCGGGAATTTGAGTTTACACCGATATTTGTAACTAGGGCTGCCCGCGCGGTACAGTCAGCATCATTCGTTTGTATCCACCTTAGTACCTTGTCACCTTAAAGCTCGTAAGCAAATTGTACGTCATCGCGTCGGTTAACTTAATGTGACAAGGTACTGAGTTGTATACAAACTAGTGATGCTGACTATACATGCTTGGACCCTTAGGTGGTTCATTCTAGAAAATCCTCTCAACGGATTTCTTCATAATAATAGGTATAGTATTATTATTAAAGTAATATGTGCAGAAGTTTATGCTGTTACGGTGCATTTTTATTATACAGATGAATCCAATAGATTACTGTATCGTGAACGAAATATTAAATCTGAATTAATGACTATCGCCGCCATTGTTATCTCTTGTTTTGAGGTTGTTCAAAAGTTTTAAAATGTTACTACAGGTAAAAATTTTTTCTACAATGGTTAATAATATCATTTTAAATCGGATATTACAGTTTTTAGTTATAACTTTAGCCAACATAAGACTTTCAACAGTGAAAACCCGACGCCTTAGTTTTTTCAGTAAATCATTATTTATTTGAAAATTAATTTAGAAAATCATTAATTTCATCTTATTTCTGATACTTGTTGTTTTAGTATTTGAGAAAGTTTGATATTGTTTAGAAAAAACAATTTCCAAAAAAATTTACACGACAAAGTGGGGAAATTTTTCCGGCCATTTCAAACGATTGTAACCGCCGAGTTAAACGCTAAAATTCAACTCGGTGTTAAGACCGATACCGAATCGATACGGGTTTTATCGATATCGTTTAAGCGTTCGAATGAATCACGTTATGTGAGTCAATTCTATTGTTCGTACAATACTTACGTAGATTGAGTGAATTAGGAAACGATATTTTTATTGGTACTATATGAAGAATTACAATTGGATTGTGTGACACTAGGCATATACTATACATAGTACTGTGATTGGTATTGATGAACAATATTTTACGCCTAAATCTGAGTGGTTGACTTTTTTTTTTTAATTTTTTAATTTTTTTTTTATATTGCACTTCAAGATTGACCTCATCCCACCTGATGTTAAGTGGTAATGAGGTCCTAGCTTAAGGGTGACAAGTACAGCATAATAAATCTGTTACTGAACTTGTCGCCCTTACCTTGAAGGCTTGAACCCTACTACTAATGTAGCACCCCCCAGGAGCTCTGGAAGCCTTACTCACACGCAGGAACACAACAACACAGAAGTGATTGTTATTTGGCTGTGGTCTTCTGTAAGGCTGACTGGTATAGAATGCCACAAAGAATTAGGTCCTCTTTAAGTCCTTTTCCATATGAGTACAATAAAGTTCAATAATTAAATGGAGAACTTTATGCAAAATAAGCCAAATTGTAAATTACTTTTCAGACATAACATATATCGAATTGTGCTTAAAGTAGCTTGTGTTAAGGAAATCAGAAAAGGCGGTGGTACAACAATATTTACATAACATTTAAAATAATTTAACGGGTCAAAACGCGACACCATTTTTATTTAGAAGTTAATACGAACTACTTACTGCCCGACGTTTCGGTTAGGTTGCACCAACCGTGGTCACGAGCTGACTATGGAACGCGAAAGTCTTAAAATTTATAATCCATACTAATATTATAAATGCGAAAGTAACTCTGTCTGTCTCTCTGTCTGTCTGTCTGTCTGTCTGTCCGTCTGTTACTCTTTCACGCCTAAACGGCTGAACGGATTTTTCCATATAAACTTTCAAAGGTGGTATTACCCCCCTCCCCCCCTTATTTTCTAATAAAAAGTAGCCAATGTCCGTTCTTGAGATTCAACGTATACGTATACCAAATTTCATCAAAATCCGTTCAGCCGTTTAGGCGTGAAAGAGTAACAGACGGACAGACAGACAGAGTTACTTTCGCATTTATAATATTAGGAGGGATATGTGTACAAGAAAAAATATCTTCAACATCTTCTTCAATATTTACTTTTAAAACATAAAAACAGCTCACAGATAGTTTCCTATCGAACCGAATACCACCCGTAATAGTTAAAGCACTAATCCAGTGGTCGTCAAACTTTTTGTTTAAAAAGCAATGCTGAGATTTAGATTTATTCTTTGACTGAAAATCAATATTGTTACAGTTCAACGTATAAACTGAACATAACAAAATAAATTATGTTTTATCTATCCTCGGTAGAATAGTCGTAAATATATTGTTAAATCATTTGCTCTCTTATTAGAAACCGACTTAACAAACAAATATTGCATATTTTATGGCTCATAACCTGACAAATGTGGACTCCATCATACGGAAATCGGTTATGGACACCTTCATAAATAATTGTATGCTATCAATACGTAAAAGAGGTCTTTATTTACATCAGTCATTTAGATTTTGGAAAATTATATTTTAAAATTTTATATCAAATTGGTGCGTTACTTTAGTCATGTAAAATTGTGACGTCACAGATTGCTATCTTCATACAAATCTGAATGAAGGAATCGTGTTTTCACAGCTATTTAAAAGTAGCTTTTGATTAGCCAGACAACATCTCAATTGCATAGAAAAGTACTTCTATTTAGTATCACCCTGACACAGGTCTATATAGACTTAAAAGAGGACACTGAAGTAACTCGTTTAAGACTTAATTTTTTAAGGTCATTAAACAAATTTCATTGATTATTTTATTTATTTACATTGCACAATATGTCATCTGACTAAATTTGTTACTTTTCATCTTTTTTCATTTTTTTTTAATAATTTTAATCGAATTTTGTTGTTGCTCCTATTTTGAATGATGTGTACTCCTCTAATTGGAGCATATACTAGAACTTATCTCTGTACTACATGGCCCTAAAATGTTATGTATATGTTCTGTAATTGTACCTATTGAATAAATAAATAAATATATATTTTGAATTTTAATATATACTGAGTAGGTAGCAATCAGAGTAGGTACTCTGTACCTGAGTATTTCTATTAGTAGCACAGTTTGACAAGCGATGCGCTAACCGAACAAGCTCATCATAGCCGGCTCTACATCAGCCGTATGTCCGTATGTCTGTCAAGCCCAGTAGCGGCCCTTGTAAGGTTTATATTAACTCTTATTTAAAATTGTAAATAGGCAATTTATTTACTGCAAAATTGTCCGAGATCTCGAAGGATAATTATTTTTGACATTTCGTCTAATGAGTCAGCCGGGAGTTTTTGTGCGTAGACTAGGAATAATGTATTGTAATTGTTGCGTGTGATTATGTGTGACCAAAGTAGAAACCAACTTGTGACATTCTTTGTTTTATTATCGCGGCTGGTTTTAGTTCCAGAGATGTTTAAGTAGTTCGTTAATAATCATAATCAATTCATTTTTATGATTTTTTATAGTGATTTACACCGCACGGGCATACTTTAAATTATTTTAAAGAAACAAATGCGGTTCGGGTCTCGTTTCGAGCTCCGAGGAAGGGAAGATGAAATTTTTCTGTTTCTTTAAAATATAATCAATACGTAATTATGAATGTTGGTTTCAAGTGACAATAATTATGCATCGTCGAATTGAATACTAACCTTGTGGACGTGTGGTACTTGATTTTTGTTAGTAATTTATGAAGATGAAGAAGTAATTATGAATTATCTGTGGCAAATAAAGGCAGTTTAAATAAAAAGGTTTGTCTAATTGCATTATTCTTAATAGTTAAAAATTTCATATGTAGGTATATGAAATTCACAAAGCCTTGAAATCTTATTCGAATTCGAAAACTGTGTTTTGTCTCTGTCTTAATGTAAACGATTGAACAGAGACAAAACATAGTTTCCGACTCGCAATTGTTTTTGGCTTTTATGAATGGGTTCCTTATCTTCATTTGTTTTACCCTTATGCTATGAATTTAAATACATATATGTGCTAGTCAATGGATACTAACTGAAGGCGTCATCGTAGCTCACACAGAAGTCATTAGAAAAGTTTATTTTCAAATTGACCTGACCGTGACTCAAACACGGGAACATTTGCAATTTGGGTGTCTTCTTTAGCCACCACGCCTATGACATTTTTTAAGAAAAATCTCTATAGCCTGTGCTATAGCTTCTGTGAATTTGAAATAAAATGCAAATATTATGAAAACGAACACCAAATTGTTACAAATTACATTAATCATGTTTAATTGTCGATATCCGTTGACAAACGCCATTACACACATTGATACAAATTTATTGTAAATACCATTATCGATATGTTTCAATTTTGTTCTCTCATAATTATCATAATAACATTGGAGAATCGTGCATTAATTCCCTCTCTTTTCATTATCCATCCTTCTCGCTTGCACTCGTGCACACCCGGTTTAAACCAATTAGTAAGCAATTTCCACTCTTTACTCAAAGAGATAAGATCCCTTTTAGGTTAAGCAAATAAACGTTTAAGAATACAGCTGCGCTCGGGCACGTTATTCTCAATTCAACTTTAAATTAAAGACATAAGTCACACTTTTGTTCGATTGAGAACAATCAATGAACCTCTCTCGATGAAATGCGAAATGGATTATTTTTTCAAAAATGGAATTAAGAAGAGACAATAACGCTCATTGTTTTTAAAGATGGCGGACGAGCTGGCTCAAATATGAGATTATTACTTGTGTATGCTTTATGATAATTTTATAGCCTGGTGAACAAAAGCGGGTATTTTGATGCAAAGTGGTTTTCTGTCGGAAATACGTTTTGGTATTCTTGTACAAATGTATTAAAGGGCTCAGTCCTTTTTGAATGTACAGGAAACGTGATATCGAAGGGTCACCGTCAATAATTAGACACCAAACCCCCTTTTTATTTAAATAAGTACACACAACTTTTAGAACGATTGCAGACTGTTTTTGAGATTTTGGATAAAATATTCCAATTACAAGAAAATAGTAATTGATTGGAAGCGATTATTAATAAGTATTTGAGCTTATTTTAAAATGTGGAAGCTTGATTTAAGCAGTTTAAAAAGCAAACAGTCATGATGTACAATTTCTAAGTTTTGTTTTTTTTTTTATAAAGTTATAATCCACATTCAACGTCTTTTTTTTTTTCTTTAAAAGGACCAAATTGAAAGGACAAAAAATATTTTACCACTATGCTTTCAAAGAGATTTTTATCATTCAATTTAGGAAGCATCATTTAATAAGAAGTAACTAATAGTATGCTTTTAATAAAGTCGTGAGCGACCTCTTACAAGGCGTTTTACTTTGGGATGGAACAAAAAACAAGTTCACATTTAATTGTCGTTGCCACTAACAGTCGTTACTGCACCGCGTTACACCAATAACCGTGGCATAAGTTTTGAAAATGGAACGAACCGTGGCTTTTGGGGAACGGAACGTAATTTGACAGCGTTTTTTAAATATTTAAACTTAGAAGTATTCAGTTGTTAGTGAAGTGCTTTGTCGTAGTACATAGAAAAGATTGTTATAAAAAATGGGAAATCCTTTAGATTTGTAATAAAAGGGGAAGTTGCTGGGAACTATGGTAACCGATAAATTCGCAATTTCCCTACTTTTAACGAACTTTGCACAAGTGTGTAATGTTATTGTGTAATTAAATTATAAAACACGATTTTGTGATCATAACTAAAAATTTTAATGGCATACTAAAAATATGTACTTTAGAGTTCGTGTTCTGCTCTTAAGAAAAACCGCGCGCGGAAGCAATACCAAACATGTGTAACGAACCATAATATTCTCGGAGCGAATAGATTAGCTCAGTAACGTCACACGCTTCCAGAAAGCTGAATAGTTGGGGCAATTTAAATAGTACGATCTCTCAATTGGGGTTAATTCTCTGGTTTGAGGAATACGGAGGTCATTAGAAGCGTGTGTCTGTTTGTATATCGATTACAAGCAGCTGTATCTTTTGGTGCGGTTTTCCTTAAACATTTTGTAGGTTAGGTATTATAATGAGACGTTTTTAATCATCTGTTGAAACTATGCGGGAGTAAGTTTATTACCGCGCGTAGTTTTTATAAATTTAATAATTTAAATTTTAGCAGTGTTTATTTTCAAGTCTTATAAATTAAATTATAAAATTATAAATATGGTACATAATTACTTGTGTTTTGGTTTCCTATACCAGGTGTTTAAAATATGTATTTTATTTTATTTCACTCGGTACACCAATAGCGTATAAATAAAACTCGTAATAATTTAGATGTAGTCATAAAACTAAGTCTATGACAGGCGTATCTATACAAATATTCATAAAGATCATATCTACTTGTATTTCGAATTTGCAAAGGCAAACAAAAGAAAATACAAAAGAAAATTAATAATTAAAATAGCAAAAACGGGTACCAATAAAAAAAACAAACATTTAAAATTGAGCTAATTCCTTGGTTAACACAGAGACTTAGTAGTAGATTAGAGTTTTCTTCTATCGTAAAGTTAACTCTTAGTTTCCAAAATACCTTAAAGCATTTATTTAATTACTTACGAACCACTTAAATGATTGATTGACTGATGGCTAACTTGAGATGTGGATCTTAGAAAGCAGATTTGTGGTTTATGATAAAACAAATCCGAAATATTATTAATGATCTATTTTTATCGCTACAGCAGCCATAGATTCGTTTCACTTTAATTGCTCTAGATAGAAGGTTACTCCATATTCGACAATAAGATTAATTTATTTTTTATATTGATTCAAAAGAGTAGCTTCATTTCATCTTATTATTGAAAGAGGAATACAGCTATCATAGTACTTTTGGAAACTGGCAGCTTATTATGTTATCTTTAAGCTATTATTATGTTTAAAATAAAACATAACTACGTAGTTAAATAATGAGTGTTGTTTTTTGTTATTTGGCATTTTTATTAGATAGATGCTAGTTGTAATCTGTGATTTTGCTTGTATTATTGGGATAAATAATATTTTGTATGTTAATCTATGTCTATCGAATTTCATTCTATATTTATTTTACAATTGACAAACTAACTGTGTGTCTTAGTGCAAAATTAGTAATAAGTGTAGCTTTCATTTGTAAAAAAAAAACTACTGAGTTTCTTGCCGGTATCTTCTCTTTAGTTATAGGTTCCGAACCGGAGGTAGCTTCATTTGCTTTATATAGAGACTATTCATAAGTATTACTAATGTAATCTGTGTGAATAAAAAAATATTGACTTTGACTTTGATTCAAATGCGATCTGTATTTTTTGCGTGAAAGATTAACAAACATAACATACTATTAGTGACCAAAAGAGATGCTTATTGCAATGATTTAAAAATATTACAAATTAGTAAAAAATGGGGTATTAAACGTGCACGCATATTTTATTATTTAAATTTGGCGTTTATACTACTAGTAGATTTAAATCAAATCTAGTCTGTGTGTTGCGATGATTCCCGTTACACAAATACTTTAGTTACTTACCACAGAATCAGAGTTATGTTTGGTGTGTTTATCAATTTTTATTTAGTACAAGTTACATTGTTAGCAATTAACGTTATATTTAAATAGGTAGTTACTTAAAAACTTAACTACGTATACTGATGAAAACTAACTCACCTTTGATTGACTATTAATTACTTAGAAAGTTTATGAAGTACGGATAAGTATCTTTTCGCATTTTACAATCTTCGTTATTAAGTTTCTAGAGCACTGCCCATTAAAACATCAGCAAGTCAAAATTTGTTGATTTATTAATTTTGAGAGCATGTTTTATAACGATTTATGGCATCAAAAATTAGATGATTAATAAAAATTTATAGTTCGAGTTTTGACCTCACGATTCGGCGCGGTTCATCGCGTTACGTAGCTAATTACGGATGTATGGGACGTGTATGAGCGTGTATGGGTTCATTGTGAGCTGGTAATAAGGCCCAAATCAATTTACCACTATCGCGTAGTTGGTGCACACCTGCGACAGGGCTGACAGTGCTACGATTACGATTGGTGTAACCTAAAAGTGTTGAGATTTATGTAATGTAACTTCCTTCACACAACCACAAAAATCACACAACGACGTGTCTCAAACAAAAGTTTCTATTTTAATTTCCAGACGTCTACTAGCGACATGACCCATAATCTTTTACAAAAATCTTAAGAAGCATTTTAGTATTGAAATTAGCATGACAACGCTAGCGATATTATCAGAAGAGTACAATTGGTTGACTTAAACATAATATAGCCATATAATAAGTAGCATTACAGTAAAAAAATCAATCACGTAGCAATCTTATTTATATTAAAAAAACAAGATATTATTTAACATCAACGTCTTTGTATCAAAAAAGTAACTTCTTAAACGTTTCCCAGTTTTCCTGACAACCCTATCAAAACTTTCGAATCAATCCGGAAACTTCAAATTCTAATAACATAAAGAGCACGTTTGCTATACATTTACATCACAAGCCGTTTCTACTTTTTACTGAATCGTGAGCACTTTTTTGACGAGCCCATATTCAGATGTGTAATGACCAATCTCCACAGACGAACAAAAAAACGAACATTAATGCATCGAACTAAACCGTCGGACTGACGCGAGAACATCCTTACGCATTCGTAATAAGAACAAGAACGTTCCATTTTCAAATCACAAATGGAACGGTCCATGTAGGGCTGGGACGTGTGAGATGGATGAGCGATTGATGTCGATGCGATCGGATGGTATCGATGTAATTAGCTGGCGTGATTGGAAAAGTTGAGGATAAGAAGATGCGAGACGATTCGAGATGGGACTATTTTCTAATAGCATAAAAATATAAAAAATCTTTATTCTACGTAACAGTCATCTACATGTATTAATAGTGTTATGTTGTTTTGTATTACTAACATATGTATTATGGAACAGATTAGCCCGTCTAACTGCTCAAATGAAATTTTCCAAAATAGCAACACTGGTACACGATAAAATAAGAAGACTTTAAATAATAATTAATTTAGTTTATGGCAATCGAATTAAAATCTAAACCAAAATGAAAAAATAAAATCGTTCTAAATTGAACTATTATTAAGATTTCCTACGTATTCATATTTTAAAGTAAACATGTGTATCGATAATTTTATCGATTTTTCACTTATACTTCATTGGCCATTCAAATTTCAGTTATTAGAAAATAGAACGCGGATTCGAAATTGGAACCTTTATTGTGTCCAGTGAGTCAACGGACGCTTTGACGAGTTGCGTCAGAATATGACACTGGCAGGAAATTAGACGAATGCCGCAGAAAAAGATGTTGCTAAAATGCGGGAGACATTTTTTTAGGTAAGTTTCGTCACAAAATAACACGTGTTTGGTTTTGATATCATTCTTATGTTACTTTTATTGGTAACCTAAAATTTTTATTTTAACTAAGGTATTTAAAAAGTTATAGTTTTCAAGTTTGGAACATTTCTATCTTTGGTCTTTAAACTGATACAATGCAACAAAAGTTACAATGCAAGTTAGTAAACGAGAGGCACGCTGGCCGGACTTTGGCATTTCGCTATCTCTTGGGTCCTGGTTTCGGTTCCCGGCCGGGTCAATATAAAAAAGGAACTTTACTATGTTGGTACCGTCGTTTTTACTGATTTCTGTAACACAAGTGCTTTAGCTACTTACCACAGAATCTGAGCAATTTGTGATATGTTGATAACGTATGTAAAAAGCTTTTGACATTCAAAAAATGTGCTTTCATTACAAAGGTATCTTTGTTATGGAGAAATAATCCTTTTAATTAATTTTAAAACAATAATAAGAGTAACTATCCAGGCACCCATTGCTAGCACCAAACTCATCAACCATCGAATTATTGATTGTACGGTCAAAGAAAAATCACGCTAAACGCTTGTCGTGCGAGATTAGTCCTTTTACCCACGTCTTAAGGGCGATAGCTATGATCATGTCACTACATATGACCACGACGCAGGAAATAAGAATTCCTGCCACTAAAAATCCCGTGCTAAGGGGACGACGCAAATGCCACAATTATGAGCAATTGGTCACAACTACAATTGGTCACAATTAAAAACGGTGCGGCAAACACGGTGGGCGTCTGACACACCGTAAATACTTTATACATTTTTAATTAAGTTTCAAACGCTTACAGAGGTCAACACACTTAGAAATACCAACCAAAACATATGGACCAAACATCGAATCGAAAACACCAAACTGAAGCTCTTACTAAAACAGCCGCTTTATATATACGACCAAAATATAATGACCTTTCAAGACCTATTTGCGCTGTGAAGTCAGAGCTCAAGCTAGAATGGCCGTGTTAAACCAAACGCAGCGTGGTCACCCATCAATCAATGGGATCGAAACTAGCTCTGAGATTATGATTTTATATGTTCGAGTAATATTTTATTCAAATTTTTCGGTTGATTGAATGTTCCATGTCCGACGTTTTTAGGGGGAAAAAATGTAGTAGAGCCGAATTGTTGGGCTTAATGATCTGTCTAAACAAGAAAGAGTTTTTAATTGGAATAATTACAGAAAAAAAACTATAGCGGCTAACTTCTAATAAAATAAAAACTAGAAGAGAAATTAACGGTTCTTATTATTTCATGTACGCTTTAAATTAGCCTTTGATGTTATCAAGATGAAATACGCAATGAGCAGAAACGGGTTACTTCACATTTAAAATTCGAATAATAGAGTAGCGCGCATTAAAAAAGTGAAGTCTATCGTTGAGTAAAAAAGAAAAAAGATTTGTGGCATATCAAGATGTGTTCCAGCGCCCGTCATAATCCATCTCGTTCGATATTTGAATACACTCGAATCCGGAACGCCGGTAACACGAACTTGGTCCGTTTCGTTTTTCAATTGCTTCACTCATATTTTGAATTTAGAATGACGAGATAAGAATTCAGTGACGTTCGAAATTTAAAATTGGCCGCGCGTTTTTTTGTCTAGACGAGATTTAGTGGGCAATAAATTGTTGGGCATTGTGCTGCCATAGAGTATGAAAGGTGATAGAGAAATCGCGATTCGGATATTCAGATCGCGTGTGCATTACGTAAGTAGGTGTGTAGGTATGTCAGGGCCGGGTAGGGTTGCCAAGCAACGTTTTTGACGTTATCTAGTTACTTAGTTACACAAAAAGTGTATAAAGCCTATTATGTTGTTGCTTTTTATTTTTATAAGCATTTTTTAACAATGAAAATAATCACATTTTTGGTCGACCACTATCCTCTAAGATTGATATCCCAAAAATGCTATGCTTTTCAAATTAATGACTTTAGATTCAGAAAATGCATATTTGGTGCCGTTCTTTGGTGCCTTTAAACACTAAACCTCAATTGCACCTCTTATCGCCCACTGAAGGCGCCATAGGAATACGAATATAGTGGAACTATATATCCGCGGCGATTCCTTTGCCCTGCTTATATTAGCTCTTCACGTCTATCTCGAGTCTGGGTGTTGTGGACCGTCGTTGTTTCTGATTTCTGTAACACAAATGCTTAAGCTACTTACCACAGAATCAGACCAATGTAATCATAATCAATTAATTTATTCATGTTGGTTACAATTGACTCGCATCGTCAAAATGAATATAAACCAAAATAGATAAATCCGGCAAGAAACTCTGTATATGTGTGATGTTCTCCAATATTTATTTATTATAATTTATATCTACAATCAGGGGTCTCAAATAGGCCTCTGGTAGCCCTAGAGGCGGCACGCGTCGCAGTATTCGCAACAGGCGCCCGGGTGGCCGCTCGCGGGTCATCACATTCTTCGATATGCGTTACTTCGACACCATCGTATTAGGTGCGTTTTAACCACCGAGATATCGTATTAGGCGCGTTTCAACTGTGACAACGTATTAGGTCTGTTTTAACATTAGCAACTGAATATTAGGACGTAATGGCGCTTTCGAAATTCTGCTTTGGTTGCGTACGTTTTATTTATTGAAAATTAATGCTATTGTTTGTTTAATATTTCACTGCCGATCAAGACACTCTGGTTCTATGTTGGATACTTTTAGCAAAATACGGGTTGGTCATCCTTGCTTAACTAGAGTTGTTTTATAAGAAAAACCTAAATCATGCTTTGCTTGAACCGAGAAGCGAACCTGGGACCAACATTAAATCAATCTTTATGTGTTGTCATGATCGGGTCTTTAGGTATCGAAATAAAAAGCTTATTATTATTTCTCTCGATATTTATCAGCTAACTCGTCGACGATACAGAGCTATAAATTTTTTGTTACTCTATTTTTAACTATAACAAAATTGAGTTTGAACCAGCTCGTCTCATTAAATCAACCGGTTCACTTTTCAGCTCAAAACTGACAGCAATTAGGTGTCTTACTCTAACGCTAATATTAAAATACAATAGAGAAAGCGACGGAACCACATAAATTAGTAGTAACATCGTTTGAGCGTCAGGGGTCACATCTCGAAGACAATGCTCAATGAGGCACGCGCTGGGGGGGATGAGAGGGGGGCAGGGGGGGTAATTATTCGACGCTAGCCCGAGAACCACGCCTGCCATTGTAGCGCTAAATATGGCTTTTATAACTCACGGTGTGTTGACACGGACGCGGATTTTCGATTGGAAATGTTTATGGTCTTGGATTTTGGATATTTAAGGATTTATGAGAAAATTGTGTTTTCATGGAAATGTCTGTTAAAAAAATTGTATTTTAAAGTATTCTTAAAAAAGTATTTGAGCCACCAAATTACAGAGCTTGCGTTTCAATTTAACCGATGTTTTTCAGAAGATTGCGAAAAACATCGGTTAAAATTAAAAGTGGAACGTTTTGTTCCTTTTTCCATTATAGAAATAACTTTACTATTAGTAACAGAGAATTTAGTTTTTGAAAACTAAATCAAATTACGTTACTAAAATGGCAGCTGAAGTCAATTTTTTTTAAAGTTGAAAACAGTTTTCCGAAAAAAACGGAATTACTTTTGAGACAGTTCCAGACATTTTAAGATCTATTTTTAAAATGTTTTGGGAGTGATTTTTAAATATTCGTATTCGAAAATGGTGTTCCAAAATTGAAGTCTATTTTCTGAAAATCAATTAATTACACCACCGTTGATTAGTGCCTACGTGATTCAAGTTTCGAATTAAGTATGTTAGTAAGTAAACATTTTAATCGGTAAACCAAATTAAAAAGCCCGGCGACACGCTGTTTTCCGTAATTAAAAACGCATAACCCGACCAAACTTTTCCCGTTTAATTATTTCAATTGAACTTGACGTTGACTGAGCGTTGTGAGCGAGCTATAAAGCTATATTCGTTCACATTCCATTAGCTACGAGGTATCTAAGTATATGATTAATTGTTACAGAGAAATCACTGATTACGCTTTTTGAACTTTTTGCTCCGAAATTGTTTCGTTAGTAAAAAAGGAACGGAAAAAATGGCGGCGTGCGGCCATTGTGGGATTTATTTTGTTGAATTTGTTTAACTGATTTCTCGTTAATCTAAGTGATTCGTCATTATTTTGAAAAACTTAGTACGTTCCATTGAATGTGTTATCGTGGTTGCTGAATTTATTTTTAATTTTTTATTAGTATCGCTGGTTAAAATGCATACTTACCCTTGCAATTACTATAGTGTTATAGAAATTACTTTTGAATGTGTATCAGATTTAATTTTATTCAGTAAAAACATTGGTTGGGTATGTTATTTATTATTATTAGTTAGGTATCATATATTAATCATGAAAAGCTGTAAACCTTCGGAATTTAATTTCAAGCAAGTTGAAAAAAAAATAACTTCATTACCTATGATAAATTATTTATTCTTATGATATTAGAAGTCATCTCTTCTATTGATAGAGCCCATATATTTGCAGTCGCTTTTCCATAAAATCAGTGAAAATATACATAACTACGGAAGCTTTTTTAAACTTGTAGAGGCATGATTTGCTTTGACACTGATAATGACTTTGATTAACTCAAACGCGAAACGTTTTATCGAAACGGTCCATTAAGAATCAACAAACTCCAGTAATGTGCCATAAATGTAGTCTACCGAAGATTCTTCACGCTAATCCGTTATCTCGGCAATAACAAACTGTCATGGCGGAATGTTTACGTACTCATCCGTTCGCGCCCAATTATGTCGATGAATTATCGGAATTAAGCCGTAAACTTAAACGGACGCGTGACAGTCTAATATAAATAACTAATAACCATTAATTAATTTGTTTACATTTGCTGGAGATTTCCTCATTTCAGAATCTGTTCGGAACTTTTGCTGTTGAAAAGTTCTTACAAAGTTTTTAAAATTATTCCAATTCATTCGTTCGATGCAAAACGAATAATTTGTGTCTAATTGGTAAATTGATTGAAAGTTATTTTTATAGTTCTTTTTTAGTTTAGTTTTCGTCATATCCAAGGCACAAATATAAGGACATTACAAAAACGATTAATGGTTACAATTTAATACAATATCTATAATATCATTATTTAATCTGTAAAGTTTGTCGTAGAACTATTGGTTCCAATTGAACAATTACATTTGTATAGGATATCTATCTATTTATAAAGAAAGGCTTATAGACTAATTAGCCATCCACTTAATAAAAGTAGAAACAAACCGCTTTGTAATGAATCTTTATCTATATTGGATAATGTCTATGCCTAAATTATATTTTCAAATATTTGCAATCAAGGTATTTTACAAGTTAAGATTTTTCTAGTAATAGGTTCTTATTGAATTACGTATCTATAACTAGGAGCAATTCAAACACTCTCACTGCACTTAGTAAATACATGAAACTGACTGTGAATATGTCATAAGCATTCCAATTTCAATTTAAGTATATCTTTCAAATTTCGAACACTCACTTCATACATTCATTCAGTTTGAACACACCAAAAACACTCTCCATTACAACCCGGGCAAGTAACAAAGCATTACGCACAAAACTGACAGTAACCAGATGCAACACACACACAATTGTGTTTAGACGTGTGTGTTTGTTTTCCATAACGTTTATTTTCCTTACCGTTTATGAGTAAACGGTGCCAATGGATACCAGTCTTAATTGATTGGATAAATTGAATTGTTGGCTTGAAAGCTTTTAATAACGAACGGTTGGTGCTCGACGATTAGAATTTATTTGTAAGAAATTTCTAAAGGTGCCAGTTTTTGATTAGAAAGTAATGTGGGATACTGTTATTTTTCCAATTCATTCATTCGATGCAAGACGAATAATTTTTGTCTAATTGGTAAATCGATTGAATGTTATTCTCAAATAGAAGATATGAATTTTTTAATTTATTAATAAAAAAACGACTCGTCTCGGCGTATTACAGATGCCATGTGGACTTTAATGATTTTTTTTACTTTTCCGTGCTATAATGTATATGTGGCTTTTGATAGGTATAAAAAATATTTTTGTATTGCTATATTAATTTCTTCATACCTACTTAATTAATATCCGTTAAGTAATTGAAAATATCTAAGTGAAACGACGATAAAATTAACTTAATTTCATGCTATGTAAAGACGAATTTTAAATGCAAGGCGTGTGTTGATAGAATATCATTTAAAAGTGCCGGTTTAAAAATGTCTTCCATCAAAACGTATCAAACAATAAAACAGCAATCTCATAAAACAGCATTCTTTTGCATTAAAAACAACATAAAACTCATAGTTCCAGAAATCGAAAACAAACATTTTAAAATACGAATACCCGATCGCGTATTCCGACTGTCAGTGAGTAAGTATTTTAAAACATCAATCCGGGAACGAGGCAATAAAATCAATCATTTTGTCCGTAACGACTTTGGTAGATATGAAATTTTTACATTTTACATTTGCCCCGGGCGTAACCGCTTCACTTTTGGTAAAAATAGACGTTTTGAGTGCAAGAGATAAGTTAGATGGATCGGTTCGGACTGTGGGGAGCGGTACTTTATGTTTTTTAATTACGTTAATCCCGGATATTTTTGGGCTCGAGTGCCTGTTGGATCTGTGAATGAGCTTTGGAATATAACTAGTCGTTGCTTACGACTTTGCCGCGTTACTGCGGTAAATGAAGTATTCTACATATGAATCTAGTATGTCGTCTAGTAGAATAGTAAAGTCTAGTAAATAAATTGTTTTTTTATTATTATTTTTATATCTTTAACCACACTATTATATTCGGTTAAGAATCCTGTAATGTTAGTGTTAAGGTTCTGAAATGAAAAGTCTATCGTCGTACCAAATTTCAACTTTTCAGCAGTTTTGGTGTGAAAGAGAAACAAATACAAATTCCAGGCAAAAACAACGAATGAAATCAAATGATATTTTATAAATATTGATGTGATACTTCATCTTATCACAACATAGTGAAATGAATATAAATAAATCAAAGTAGCTTTATCTGTCTGAACCTATACATATATGCTTTAAAAGGAATAACTATGCAACGTATTTTCATGTGGTTTTACTTATTATAAAGTGTGATTCAAGAGGCAAGTTTTTATTTGAAATATACAATAGAAAAGCAAATATTTTTAAGTGTTTACATTGCATCTAAGCAAGCCAGGACCAGGTCTGTCTTTATTATAAGTGCAAGTCGCGGGCTATTTGAAAATCTCAGAATTCTGAGATCCTAATTACATGTTCCTCTAAACACTCAGATGATGTAAAAATTATTTAGTTTTAAAGAAAATGTAACTAAGAATCTCATTCGTATTCGTCCATCCGTTCCGCCAATCACGAGAGCGGCCGGGCATATCCGAAGTATGTCACAATAATTCCGCACTGGCCGCATTTAGAATACGCGCACTAAAAATCCGCGGCCGCCGAATCGATTTTCGATAAAAATGAATATTCGTTTTTCGGCGACTCGCGAATCACCCGCTTATGAAAGTGGAATTCGCTTTTTCGCCCCATTCCTCGGCACCGAATTAAAAATGTAAGAATTCTCGCTTGCAAAAGGAATTTATATTTTATTTCATTTCATTAAATCCGCCATCTTTTGTTTCCGCGGCCGAACGATCGGAATTCATATTTTTCTGTGTTTTGTTTCGGTTTGGGCGTATTGTTTTGTTTGTTGTCCGCTGAAATGTTCCGCCCGTTCCGAAACGGGTATTAATTATTTTCTTATTTTTGACGAATGCGCGGCGAATTTCCGAACGGGTTTCGCGGTCGCGACTAAGCCAATCATGGTTTTCATTAAGCTTCAAAAAGACAGACCAAGTGTGAGTCGCAAACATGCTTCAGAAGTTCCGTACAGAAAGCTTTAAAAAGTTCGTTTGTTGTTTTAGAAAGATTTTGTTTTAAACATCGCAACAGTTTTAACGTGTGATTTTCACCGTCATAAAAATCTACACAAACAATGATTATGGTTCAATAATATTATAAAAAAGAAAACTTTTTTGTTAGGTACAATAAAGCTAATACAACTTCCTATTTATTTATAAAAAGAGGCATTGTAATAAAACACATGTATGTAAAAACTTAAATCTTTAATTTAAGATTATTGATATAGAATATTTTTTTTACATTCAACATTTACACTTACAAAAATTATATTTTTGAGAACAGAACCCCAAAAACTACACGAGAGAAATCGTTGCCAGTCAAGATTAGAGAACCCTGTCGACTATTAGCCGGCGCGTCTCAGATACGTATCGTTTACCGAAAATAATACCGGCCCGTAATCTGACATTCTCATACGAGAGTTACGCAAGTGACTTTCCGCCTTCCAAACAACGGATTACTCGTTACTCATCAATCTTAAATAGACACGGCGACTCCATTGTTCTCGTGACATTTAGCTGCACGTATAAATACGCCGCCGAACAAATTCTATCACCTATTTCTAAATTTAATTAACGCAAACGCACCCATACTCAGTTTCGAAACTCGAATTCGATTGTTACGCAGAATCATAAGTTATTCTAAATTCAAATTGCTCTATTCGTATTTGAATTTGGAATAGAACGCATTCCTAATTGTTTGTGTCGCCCGTTGGCATTTTGGCATACGCTCTAGCGATTGGCCGTTACCTTTTCGTATTTCGAACGTCTCTTTGTATTCGAATTTAGAAAAGGTGATTATTTTGCTTTCGTTTTCTGTGGTTATATTGTGTGCAAATGTAATTGTTCCGCCTGTATTGTTGTAAATATGAAGCGGATAGTTCGTCCGGCTCCATAAAGATTGGGCGCTGAATGCGTCGCGATGACGTACAGACGCACGTCGTTTGTGCCGAGTTTATTAGAGTTCTTGGACGACATTTTACACTTTATTGGTACGAGATTGTGTTGTGTAAAGCGAGATGCTGCCGAGATTCAACTAGCCTTTGATAAAATCGGAGCGTTGTTGTGGAACAAAACAATGTTCTGGAAATACCTAGGCGTATTTTCGTGACCATTTGTAAGAAAACATAAATCTTTAGGTACTGTTTCTTACAAAGGGTTTTGATGAAATTTTTGTAATTCAAAAGGTTTGATGGTTTCATTTGGAATATACATTGTCTCGTCCTTATTTATGTAGGTAGCACGCATACAGTAATAATTCATATTCAATATTGGAGGTAGGTATTAATAGTCATCAACATCAATAATATACAAGTCTGTAAATAATATAGTAAAGATGACAGTGATATAAAATAAACTTTATAAAAAAAACATTCAATCAATAAACTGTAACATATAAATAATCCTTACTAATATTATAAATGCGAAAGTAACTCTGTCTGTCTGTCTGTTACGCTTTCCCGCTTAAACCTCTCAGCCGATTTTGATGAAATTGGGCATAGTTATACGTTGAACCTCAAGAACGGACATAGGCTACTTTTTGTTAGAAAGTAAGGGGGGGGGGGGATAATGCCACCTTTGAAAGTTTATATGGGAAAATGTTTATTTTTTAAGTTAGAGATATGAAAGTTGGCACAAATATAGCTCTATTAAAATATATACTACTTTTTGTTTCGAATATTAGGGGAGATAGGGGTAAAACCGACAATGAAAGGATGTAGTCCACGCGAACGAAGTCGCGGGCACAGCTAGTATAATATAAATATGTAAAACACTCACAGAGATGTAAATACACTTAACTGCGATTCAGAAATAATCTTGTATGAAATAGCAAGATTGAATACCACTTTGCAAAAACATCCACATGGCAAAAAAAAAGCGTTAATGTCTCTGGACATTTTTTCCAAAAATTACCATGAATAAAGGTATAACAAATCAATCTGAGATATTAATAATCATAATTTCCAAAGCGATTTAATTAATACAAAGTCTCTTACCTAACAAGAGCAGATCCAAGTAATGCCAATCCCGTGCCGCCATTTGCCAATTTTCGTCGACGACATATTTTTACGTAATTGCCCTCTCAATGCAACATTCGCATGTTTACCGATCGCGCTCAGTAATCAACAAAATTTCAAAACGCAGCCAAAATTCTCGTAGACACAGTCTAACACCGATATGAGTAGAGTGAAACTTTTTTTTTTACACTTGTAAACAAAACGTAGGCATCGGATTTGAATTTGGAATCAGATTTTTTTTTTCCAGTCCGGTGTTTGACTATTTAAAATGTTTCGGATCAGATTTTCACACAATTATGGATTGTTCGACATCGAATAAACAACCTAGCGAATGGATTCGGGTGGGAATCAAAAGTTTTCTTTGACATAACAATTGAACATAGACAAAATGATAAGTATGTAGTTCTAAACATATTCGGCAGAGGGCACTTACCCGAGATTAAGAATAAATCATTGCCTTCAATAATTTGCGGTAAGCACAGTTGGAAGAACAGCACGCGCGATACGTGAAGGTCGTGGGTTCGATGATTTTTTTCTGTTTCTTTAAAATATTTACAGAGACAAAACATTGATATTGCGAATCGGAATCGTTTCTGACGTTTGTGAATTGGCCCATTGGTTGTCAAACCTAATATACAAGCAGAACTGAAAATTTGGTACAACGAAAATTTTAAAACCACTTGCGTTTTTTGAAAAAAAAAAAACGTATCCTATACGATAACCGAGTATGTTATGTCTCTTCGTACCAGATTTGAACCATATCCGTTAAGTCATTATTGCGTGAAAGAATAACACGTAAAACATACATCCATAAAATATATCTACATACAAAAAAACCCTTTCTTTCCTGTCATTGAAACAGCCATTTATCTGAGAATATCTTTTCACACTTTTAAACGGCCATAAATAATTATATGCGGAAACTATTTGCAGCCATATAAGTCAAAGGAGCTAGAATATGCAGATGACAATTTTACTGCGCGTCCATTATATGCATTTTATTGCATAATGCGCCTAATAACGTTGATAGACGGATTGGGGTATAAGAACGCGAGTAGTGTTGTGACTGTAGTGTATCGGTATATCGATAAATAGGAAAAAAGCATAGCATTGGCTGACAGAGATTGGCGCCAAAATGTGGCCAACCACACCGATTGTTTAAAGATTATGTCTTATAGTAGTTGCTCTTCTATTGAGCTTCTATTTGAATGGGTTGTAGGTAAACATTCATGTAAAAAATTGTGATTGTGCCATATCTGGGTAGTCATATTTGTTTTGGTTCTGCAATTCTAGACAAACAATATCAATTGGATTTGGTTTTCATAGCACAGTCGATTGATTGGTTTCGTTAGGTATGCAATATTGTGGGTTGATAGTTTAATTTTTTTAATTTCGATGTGAACACATTGATGTCCTGTCATTATGAATTAAAATAAATTACCAAATTAATATCGACTGTCAAATATCTGCATTATTGAGGCTCATGTCAATCTGTTGTATCAGAGTAAAACTATCGATAAATATAGACAATTTTTAGCGACATCAGAACAACACTAGGCCAGACATATTCGGGCATGTAAGTAAACAGAAATCGCACATACACGGGGTGGGTGCCAAGTGACGTCTGCCAAATACCGCCGCTGATTTATACGCGATTGTACAGTTCGATGTAAATTTGCGTCCGTTTCGTGCCTCGGCTGTCTTTACTGCGCTTTGATGGAGTTTCGGGGCTGTTACGATGCGACTTATGACGCTAGTTATGACGTAATTGTTTTTAATAGGGATGTTACTATTGAAGTTACGGTTTTATCTATCTTTGTAAAGTGTGTCCAGTGTCATGCAAATGATTTGCTGGATCTTTCTATCTGTGAAACGCATGTTATTGGTTAGTATTTACAAACGCAATTTGGTTTGGGGTGTCAACAAATATTTTACTTCCCAAAGGTCGAGGACCACTGCATTTTTGGTACGGTTTGTTATCGAAGGTGTGTAAAAAGTTTTATAAAACAATCACGATTTTTATGATTGCGCATTTTCTGTTTAAAAAGCTGAAATGCTTTTTAAAATATTTGTGTTTTTTATAAACTTTATTTTTAAAGTGCAACCAGCATTTTGAGTGCTTTAGCGTTTACCTTTGGACCAATTCATATTTTTTTCATTTAATTAGTTATTAAGTTCGTTTTAATTGATTTAATGATTTATTTATCATGAATACTAACTGCTAAATATATAAAATCAGAATTTGATTTCGTTTACGGGACCAAAAGACTAGGTAAGTACGCAGCCAATCCGTCGTGATCAGCGCCCAGACTTAGCTCTAATCGCAATCTAGACGGTTTTAAAAGAATCTGCTAAATAAACATCGCCTTCTCGGTACCAGGGTAATGAGCAGGCTTTCCTGGCATCTGCAATCAGCACACGTAAGCTCTCTACAATGTAATTAGTGATTAAGGTAGATAATAATCTTTATTGCACACCTTACAGTTACCATAGGATCGGTTACAGCAATTCACACTTATTATGATTTTTAAAGGACTCAATGTTGCGTTTTTAGGCAATGCCATGATATTTCGGGTCTACCAATATCAAGTGTTTAGAGAGACACGATATTTTACCTTAATTGCGTGGTCGTAAGAGCTAATTCATTTCTGAGATGAGATCTTCATTCTCTCACAACACCTAAAACAGATTATTACTAGATTACAACACAATATAGACAACACAACAAAATTCACACTTATTGACGACTTTGCTTTTGGAAAGGAAAATAAATAAATAGGGAATTTGACAGCTGTCAAACTGTTAGTTAGTATTGACAGCTATACTGATAGTTAAGTACTGACCTAACAAATAAATTTGAGTCGGTGCATTACTACTAAACTTGGGACAAAATCAGCCAAGATCGACATGAAATTTAGGCAGTATTTTGGCGATGGTTTATCGCCTGATTCAACTAAGGTTTTTGGAAGTAGAATTAGTATATAAATAGGGGAGTTGTCTGATTTTTATTTTATTTTTATTGGGTTTTGAAAAAATTCTTCACGTTATCATAAAAATCCAAAAACAGTACAAATTAACGGGTGACCAGGATTGACGCCAATGCGATTTCTTTTGTAGGGAAACAAGTATTTTAAATTTGGCTTTGTTATTTAATGGTTTCATTATTATATGGACTAAAATCTTCAGCATTTTCCTAATTTTTGTTTCTTTCTTTCAGGTAAACTTTGCCGAAAATGCAATGCGGATAAAAGATATATCTGTCTTGGAGACCTTCAAGGCATGAAAGAATTGACTGTCCTACTAGCCAATCGTACTTCATCATCACTTAAAGGATCGTAGAACAAAGGCCTTCATCATTAAAATCAAGTCATACTTACAACATTTATGTAAATAATTGATGAAAAGATCAAGTAGAAAAGAAATTATTAGGTAAATCAGATAGTAGATTCTGATTTACCTAATAATTTCTTTTCTATATTATAGGAAAAACGACGCCATATTGGATTAAAAATGGTCGTTCATTGTTTTTTAATTATTTCGAGATGATTTTATGTGTTTTAAATATCGACCTGATCTCAATGTAAGTACCCTAGATTAGACAAGTAATTGTATAATAGAAACAAAGACTTGAATACATGCTTGTAGGGATGGAACCCACGTCCCTTTGTTTACCAGTGAAGAGCACTTACTACTTATTTTAAAAAGTCAATAAAGATCTTGTTAACATTAAAAACGTATCCTAACAATTTAAAAGTACCGGCCATATTGAATTCAAAATGGCCTCGTTTATTTTCTTTTCGAATTTCGACCAGCTACAATTTCCACGACAGTTCCAAATTTTAAAAGCTACGATTTCGCGCTTTCGCAGTCCGCACAAACCGCGGACTGGCCGTTTCCGATTTCCGCCAATAATAGAAGCGGCCGGTTGAATAATAACGTTCTAGAATTGTATCTATCTAAGCCAGCGTCTCGAAATAGGGCGCGTTTGCAGCAATTATTTTAGGTCTGTCTTTCTGAAAATTGGCAGCGTACAGAGATCTTTTGCCTTTGGTATTCGGTTGGGAAACCGTTGTGAGGGCGACCAGGCAACGCTGGTCCGCGATGCGCCCTTAGACCGATACCGCACTTGTATGCCGCGAACCGGAGAGGATGGGACAAGTTAAACTGGCCGAGCTTTATAAATAAAACGCCCTGATATGCGAATAATAGGTAAGTCTGCGCGATGCACTCTTCGCTATTTTGTTCTAAGTCGGTCTTTGTTTGAATTAATTGGCTAAGTTTATTAGTAATTGTTTTAGTCGTCTGATATTCAATAAACAACTGTTGTTATTTGATCGTTGCGCCAAATGTTCGTTATCTCATACGATTTTGATGCGTTGCGTTTGTAACTTATGAACTATTAATTTATTTATGCTCTATGAGACAATTGATTTAAATCGTAAGTTTAGCAGAATAAAAAATATAAGATCTTACTTATATCATAAAATATGTGTGTTGAACATCGATTTGATAAAATTGTTTTGATACGGTGATGATATTGCATTGAGTCTACATTTTGATTTTATTAAACGATTTACATGCGGTAACGTACATACGTAGATATTTTATAGATTTGAGTCAGTGTTTTCTCAAAAAATGCAATTAATATTAATTTGGCAAAAAAAAAAAGATTTTTCGCTATTCGATTTCTGAAACATAAGCTAAGCCTAGCGCTCATTTGCTAATGAAACCACTCTCGAAGTTGTAAAGCCACTATTTAATAACGAAACAATAGCCCGATTGAACTAAAAAAAAAACCGCCTCGCTACAATATCTGCAACAATTTAATACTATAGAGAGAAATCGAACAGAAAAAGTCGACCAACGCCGGACCCGCTGAAAATTTACATTTGTAATAAGAGCCATTAACGTCTACAATAAACTGCATTGACATGGTGTTGGAGCGAGACGGAGCTATAACGCGCGAGCGGGACGGGCGAGCATCGCGGAGTCGCGCCAGACACAATAGCGGCGCGTGCGGCGGCAGAGCGAAACGGACATAGCTGGCGGGAGAAGGACAGATGTCTTTTTGTCGGTTGTCGTTTGATTGTGCGTTGGGATTTTATGCGTTTGGGAAAAATGCGCGGATTTATAGTTTTGCTTTCCGCGTGATCTAGCGGCGGCTGAAGGGGAGATGTTTCAAGCAATCTTTTCAACGTTGAAAAGGCTTTGATTAGGTGTTTTTTAGCGTCAATACTTTTTGAGTATTAGTTATGCACACTGGTATTATTAGCAAAAACAAACAATGTTAGCTTACATCTCTAAAATCTTTCTCTACGAAAATTGTGTCCAAAAAATGTTTAAGGATTTTGAGAAAGAAAATCTAGAAACAACACAATTTTAAAACGTGGTTTTCAAATTTTTTATTGCGTTGATGATAAGTTCTCCTAAATTTTTATTTTTATTTCCATCAGAAAAAATGTTTTCAACAACATGCCATCCTCACCATCCTAACTGTTGAAGATATTTATATTTAAACAAAACTAAATCAAAAATTTCAAAAATGACTATATTAAATAAAAATGTTCACCCTCCCGTTTAACCGCTTGCAATAATTTCGCATTAAAAAGTAGCCTAAGTCCTAGCTCAGGTTAAATACTGCACCAAAATTAATTTTGATTGGTTCAGCAGCTGACAGACATAATTTCTTTTTCATTTGTCATGGTAAGGACTTTTTAATTCTAACCAACAGTTCTTGAAATCAGCGCCTAACCTAACCTAACAAACATACTCTAGAGCTTTATAATATGGGTTCTATCTAATAGCTCGCCAAAAAAATACTAACCTATATTTAATACGTAAGCCTTAACTTAACTTTATTAATGTTGCACGGCCGTACCCATTTCTCGCCATCTACTATTTCCTCTGCCTTAAGGTTGTCTGGAAGAGATCGCTTTCTAGCGATAAGATCGCCTGAATTGTACTATAATCAATCTGTAAAACCTATTTCTGTAAAGTTTTGTGCAATAAAGTATATCTATCTATCTATCTAAGCCTCTTGGGCTTGGGCGATTTGCAGCTGAATCAGTATTTCTGTCGCCCAAATTAATAAAAACGTGCTTGTGAAATTATTTCTATTATAATATTAGTAAAGATTCTTCAGTAGCTCAGTAGTTACACGAAATAGAGTACGCGGCAGGTGCAAGCCTCGGGTCGGCGACCACGTGCGCTAGGTTAATTAATTTCGCACTATTTCGCACAAGAAATATCGACATTATTTATGCGTCTGAAGCGACTACTTCTGGACTGAGTTGCTTTGTTTCTGTGCGTAAAACTTGACAGGAATATACACCTCATCAATGTTGTAAATGCGAAAGTTTGTAATGCACTGATTCCCATACAACTTAATAGGAATAAACGTCCTACTTTTTTTAAAATCTTATATAGGTATTACACTTCAAGATGATGTCAGTCATCCCATCAGATGTTAAGTGGTAATGAGGTCCTAGCTTACAGGCAACAAGAACAGCATAATACAGCTGTTACTGGACTTGTCCCCCTTACCTTGAAGGCTTGAAACCTGCTACTAATGTAACACCCCCCAGGAGCTCTGGAAACCTTACTCACACGCAGGAACACACCGAAGTGATTGTTATTTGGCTGCGGTCTTTTATTATAAACGCGAAATTATGTAAGAATTTGTGTTTGTTTGTTACACTTTGCCGCAAAACTACTAAACGGATTTGAGTGAAATTTGTTAGGAAGCGAGGTTCAAGGTATAGGATTCTTATGATCTCGAATAATACGAGCGAAGTCGCGGGCAAGCAATATCCATACTAATATTATAAATACGAAAGTAACTCTGTCTGTCTGTCTGTCTGTCCGTCTGTTACTCTTTCACGCCTAAACGGCTGAACGGATTTTGATGAAATTTAGTATAGGTATACGCGGAATCTCAAGAACGGACATAAGCTACTTTTTATTAGAAAATAAGGGGGGGAAGGGGGGTAATACCACCTTTGAAAGTTAATATGGAAAAATGTTTATTTTTAGATATATGAAATTTGGCACAAATATAGCTCGAAACTTGAATTAAAATATAGACTACTTTTTGTTTCGAATATTAGGGGAGAAAGGGGTAAAACCGACCATGAAAGGACCACGCGAACGAAGTCGCGGGCACAGCTAGTTGGTTAATAATTTTGAAAAGATGCAGCAATGAAGGAAATCAATTAATATTAAAGCTGTTCCCATGAAAACAGACTCCGTAAGACGCACAAATAAATAACAACGATATTTCAACGTAATCGCAAATCATCGCTTTAAACGTTCAAGTGACATCTTCAACGTTTTCAGCAAATTGGACGGTAACTTCATCAAACGGACAATATTTCACAAAATGAAAATGCATCGTGAACGTTTTCGTTGATTAGATATACCTACGATAATTGGTTCAAAAGCTACGAAAGCCAGCATCCAAAGATAGCTTTAAAAGTGCAATATAATAGTAAAATTTTCACCATTCACAAATTATTTTCAGGTGCAGGAAGCGATAACCTTGTTACATCGACCATATTTGATGTTTGCTTAACGTAGATCTATTAATTTTGTTTGTTATTTCATAATATTTCTATTCAAATTAGAACTTACTGAAAAATTTTCTTTCGCGGTATTGCACGTACAAAAAATATATCTATAAAATGCTACGAAACTATTTATTAACTGTTTAAAGTTGTGACGTCACAGTGTATCTACTTTCAAAGAAAATCTATAAAATAATCATGTTTTGGAAGGTATTTAAAAGTACTTTACGCCCGGTTCCAATATTTTAGTTTTTCTACGAGTCGTTAATTCTAATTTCAAATTTGCTTTACATATCAGCTGTCATCAGTCGTCCGATAGTCGTTTTTAATTCTCGCTTCGTATTATTCATTACTATCCGTATGTAACTAGAACGATTCGTTTTTTATTGGAATCGGGCATTAGTTGATTAGCCAGTAGGTAAACATCCCAATTGGATTATTGGATTGTGGGAATCTTGTCGACTAGACTAGTGTAATTGCAGGCCACGTGTGTTAATTCCGCAAGTTGGACCTTCGGACCTTGAAGGTCCAGTAGATCTTTACTTCATACCTTTTTCAGTGATATTTGTCTACTCAAAAAGTCCCTTGTCTGTGTTTGTGTCCTCGTTTGATCTGCGCGGTTATATGTTGTTATATTCTTGTTATTTATGGGTCTGGGAGCGGAGGACGTAGCTTTCTTGTTTTACAAGCGAGCTTTGTGTTGTAGTCTTACATAAATCTGACATTAGCGCTTGGTTTAAAATAGTTGTCACACAGCTGATGAAGATTATCGGAGGTGTGAGATATTGGTTTTACTTTGTTGACAGTAGCTTTAAATGTCCAAAAAATTATAACTTAACTTTATAAGAGTCACAGCAGTTTGATATTCGATCCCCGGTCGGGTCAATATGGGAAACGAACTTTTCTGTATTGTCTCGGGTCTGGGTGTTGCGGTACTGTCGTTGTTTCTTATTTCTGTAACACAAGTGTAAGCTTTAGCTACTTACCACAGAATCAGAGCAATGCATGTGATGTTGTCCAATATTTATTTATTTATATTAATGCTTATTTTACAACATAATGGCAGTCAAACTCTAATCTGTAATGCTTTTTATATAATTCCGCCATTTTGTGGCGGGAGCCAAAATTGACATTTGTTTTTTATACCTTTTAATTAGTTGTGTTAATAAAATTAATTCGACATTTTGTGGCGGCGGCCTTTTTAACCGATTTTCATTAAACAAAGCTAATTTAAGAACACTCCTAAATAAAATGATCAAAATAGATTAATCCGTTCGGGAAATACGATGTTATGGACATACACCCAGACAGACAGACACGTCAAATTTATGACTACCCTTTGTTTTTTTGTCGGGGTTTAATAATATAGATTATGTTATCAATACTTTTGTCTTACTAATGTTATAAACGGTATTTTTATGCGTATAGTTTGACAACCGTAGCCGGAAGGCGAGTGGTCTAGGCTTCGGCGTTACACGGTCTCAGGTTCGATTCCCTGTCGATCAATATGCAAAACTTTTCTATATTGTCTCAGGTTTGTGTGTGGTGGTGCCGTCGTTATTTCTAATTCCTGTAACACAAGTGCTTTAGTTTCTTACAACAGAATCAGAGCAATGTATGTCATGTTGTCTTCACAAGAAAATTATCAGGAACAAAATAATTCGTATTCAAATAAACACTAATCAGTGCCGACCTAATTTAGATCTTACGTAAGTTGTCATAAAGTTATAATCGCATGCGTCGTTACCGCGACACGTAACCGCGAATTGTGATCGCTTTGGAACAACGAAACGCAACGCAAATAGCCAGACGGGATAGATTAAAACATCAGAAGGGACTCTTGCTTGAGACGACGTAATTTCTGCTTTTGTTTAGTGCAAAAAACAGTTAACTAAGTATTTATAGGTAGGTATTATACTACACTAGCGACCCTTTCCGGCTTCGCACGGATGTAATGTAAATACTTACTTATAAATATTGGCTTTTCTATTCATAATTGTAAATAAAAAGCTTCCTCTAGAATCACTATCTATTAAAAAAACCGCATCAGAATCCGCTGCGTAGTTTTAAAGATTTAAGCGTACATCCCTATGTACATATCCCTATATAGGGACATAAAAAGCGACTTTGTTTTATACTATGTATTATACTGCATACTCTTAATTTAGAGAGACTAAAAAATTCCTTCCGTTTGGCCGCTGTAAAATATATTCATCTAAATGGGCAATAAAGCTTATTTCAAGAAGGTTGATAATTAAAACTAACAATCATAACTTAACCTTCTATCTAATTCCTAATTTAAATATTAAAATGTATGTGTGTGTCTACATATTGTAGAGATGTAAAAGTTTATTGTACTGTGAGGAGGTAGAGTCGTTATACTTTTGCTACTGCGAGCTTTTAGTTTTTTAAGCCACAGTTAATTTAAAAACCAATACAAAACGGTAAATTAGATGACCAAGTGATTTATCTGTAACAACACCACGGCATTTTTCAACATCCTCGAGATTTAGAGGAATTTTCACTAATACGTTTAAGTTGTATTCATTCAAAATACATTCTTAAATAGTGGCATAAGATTCAATAAAAAAAACTTAACAACTGTAAGTAAATACTCTATGATAGACGTCTGTGCGTGCACTTGCAAAAACTGACCGCGTACGCATCGCTATTAGGAGACAAGCTTCCGTTTGAGATTTGAATTTAGAATGCAATCCCAGTACGGCAATATCGTTATGGAATACTTAAATTCGTAATTGGAATACCGAGTTCGATAACGGTCGTGTTCTTGATTTAAAATTGTGAATTAATAACAAATAGCAAACATAACAAAAATGGCCGTTCTGTGCGTAAATAACTTATTTTCGAATGGTTTTAACCCTTTAATATGGTTTTGTTTTAAATATTTTTGGTAAAACGGATGGTAATTTAAATTAAAAAAAAAATGTTGTTGTCTAAGGACGCTTTTAAACCATTTTTTAAATAGATATTTTTTTATTGCACTAAATATTAAGAGAAATGTTTATTATTAATATATTTATGGAAAGCGGTTGTCGTTAGTAATACAAGACTTTGTGAAAACGTTAATGTAGAGACATCCTTTTTATTAATAAATCAGGTTTAGTTGGACATAAAACATCTAATGTCTAGCGTAAGTCTGGTTACAGTCTGCGGCCATATACATTTGGTACGAACATTAAAGTAAGCGTACTGAAGTGTTTTAGTGCGTAGTTTACGCGTCGTTCGCGCGTAATCCAGTTGTTAACGCGGTTGTGGCGCGGTCGATAAACGCTTATGGCTATAGTATTAGTAGCTATTATCCGAGTTGTGACTTTGTAACGTGATATTTTGTACTTATTATAATATAACTATTGTAAGTGTGAAAGCTTGTAAGAGTGTTTGGGTGTGAGCTGCCGTGTAGCTGTGCTATACTGAAGCGATGGACATTAATTTTGGTTTATAGCATTTTCATTTCAACATGGTCTTAGTAAAATGCAAAAAAAATAGAAAAATATATGGCTGAGACAGTAAGTACTAGTAAATTTGTAACATTTTTTTGAAGTGCTAAACTTCTCCTGACCATAAAAAATTGACCACCTATTTTGTTCAGATTTAAGTACACACAAAAGCCGAAATACAAATAAGGGCCCAATTTCAACATCATGGCCAGTTATATTATTGTAAATCAAACCAAACTCGAAACTGGCCAGTTTCAAAAAAGAACATAGCAGATAAAGCTATAAATCCCGAAAAAGTAGACCATTAATAGTCAATTTCCTCAAATAAACTCCAAAACCCTTTCCGAAAACAGTTGAGCAGACCACGGAATTCATTATAACTTGAACATCTGTTAATTTCTTTCCCTAGAAATGAGTCTAATATTAAATTATGATTATTATGACAGAATACTTCTGTACAAGCTAATATGACGCTTAACGCAATAAGGAATAGCTTATTTTTCTTTGGTCATTTTAGTTTTCGTGTTTTTAAGAGGAGAGCAAGATATGTAATTTTAATATTATAGAAATAAGGGTTATTTTAGCTTATAAAAACTCTTGAAGACATGTGGATTTGATATAAGGTATGCTTCCATATCAACTTCCATCCGGGTTCCCCGTGAATTTCCTATGATACCAGCTGGTAATATATTAGAGGGTGTGTTTAATGAGGTTTTATAAGAAACCAGGGTCGTATTGTCAATAAAGCTAACTGTAGTTTACCTCTAGTATTGTGTATATTTTATGTAGAGCCTAAAAGGCGCTTCAGACTTTACGTTTTGGTCTTATCATTCTAAAGTTGTAAGTATGATAACTTATCATACCTACAACATTTTCATCGAGCTAAAAGCTCTGGGCTGTAAATTTATTATTTTCTGTTATTTTAATTTAAATTCTAAGTTCAACAACTAAGCATGCTATCAGTTTGTGATCCAATTCCAAACACTAAAACATTCTGACAATAACTTATGTTTTTTGTAGTTTGGTTCCTATTCAGATATAAACAAAATTACTGTGCAGTTTACTAGATATCAACCTCTCCTTTATATTGAAAGAAACAAATAAGGGAACGTTAATGGCAATTAAAGATACTTAAAACTAAATTTAACATATTTGATTTAGCATAAGCGAAATGATCACTGCGCAGTTTACGAGATATTAATCTTTCGGTAGCGTTGAAAAAAAACAAAGCAATGTAAATGGCAATTAAAGGAACTTAATATTAAATTTGACGTAACACCGCATCTCACCACTTCCTCTTCACACAGTTCACTGCTGTCCCCGCTGTGCCCGACGCGCGCCTCCCTCACAGACCGCGCATTGTACTCGTATCCTCAGACACACAGTGTTACACCAACCACATGTTTCTTACGTTTCTTCCCCAACAGGTCATTCACCTCGCTTTTTTCTTCGAACCCAAACCTTTTTTTGTCAGCTTTTTTTGTTTTTTTTGAGGTTTTTAATTGTACGGGGTTGGTTTCGCTTTTGACGAGTCATTTTGTTTAATTGTTTTAGATCGAAAGGGTTTTGGTTCGATTTTTATGGGATGTAAATGTGTGGGTGCGGCGATCGTTAGATGTGATTGACGGATTTGAATAAAACTTTTGTTTTCGAACAAAAACCTTTTCATGTCCTAATTTAAAAATAAATAAAATACAAGACTATCCTCATTTCAGTAAAAAAGAAATATTAACAGAAATCACGCTCTAGACTGAAGCGTAACTTTTAATAATTATTTTCTAAACTAAGCACTTTCTTTTTTTATTAAGGTTGCTACTATTGGTTTGTTACTTATATGTACGTGGTTTAGTAGAAAGAAACTATGAAATAGTTTGCCAAACCATTGCTAAATTCAATAAATCGGATTCTATCTCTAGTTCAATAAAACTATGCAAACACAGTATTTCTATTTTATATCTATAACCAATTCCCAACCAAACTAGTTTTACATTTTAAACAAAACTACGCAAAAAATAAAACGTAAAATATCAAACAAAAAGGTCCAAAGCCGCGCATCGCTCAAATCCCTCGCTAGTTGATAGCGGCTCAGCTGTGTTAGTTTTAGCTTTTTGTGACTACCCTCCATTTTAAATTTAACTCTTTTGACTATTTTAATATTTCTGGAACAATTTTTAGCTTGGGGAGAGGGTGTGGGCGGACAAAGGGTTAACTTTTTTTCTACAAAGCATTATTTTTTCTCTAACAGTATTTTGGGCGAAGCATGCGGGTCGGTATTAATTTTTAGATTTGAATTGATAGAATTGAATTTGAAAGGGCGTTTGGTTACGGCTGAGTTTTAACAGTGTTAATCGATTTTGTAAGGTTTTTGGTCAGACGTTTGGGGTTCGGTAGCGGTTTAATTTTGAGTAATAGGTGGTGAAGAGATATCTTTGGTAGTAAGTGTAATAAAATGACAGATTGAAAGTAACGACATCTATGGAACCGTTTAAGTAATAGATAGTTAACAATCAATATATGTATGTACAACTTTGAAAATCAGAAAATCAATTTATTTAATGAATTTTACGTCGCAAAAGATCTACATCGGGTATCTTCAATAAGCAAAAAATAAATTTGTTTGGTTTTCAATTAGCTTGGCTGTCGCCCGTAAAAAGTGTTAAAAAGTATTAACATCTATTAAACTGTCAGCATCCGCGCTCATTCCAAATTCAAATGAAATCGAACGTTTCTTACGAGTATGTGGAATTATCTCATACAATTTAAAATTACACCGATCCTTTTAAAAGCGTAAAAAAAAAACTAACTACCAAGCTGCCTTCATCCGAGCGTTCCAAATTCAAATGTTTGATTGTTAAGGACAAGACACAAAACGCGTTCCATTGACGCGAGGGGCGCGCCGCGGACGGGAGCAATTTAAAAATGGAAGGGTTTCGCTTTTCGTTCCAATTTCAAAAAATGGACCCGATTTGACGGACTGATCGCGGACGCTTCTTGCAAGAGGGAACTAGTAATGGATTGGTTTCGTGATTTATTTATTTTTTTATTTATTACCTTTGTATTAAAGTTTTATTGGACATCGATGGTTGTAAAGATTGATGGTACTCCAATCCAATCTATTTTCAATATGAGTTTTAGTTAGTCTCTTTTTATCTGACGGCTGAATCGCTGTACTGAAGACATTAATGAAACACGGTATAAAATAGAAACAAATAAATCTTAGAAATGACAAATACTAAAACATTTATTTTTACGAAAAAATCAAATCAAAATAACGTTCTGGGCAGCTAAAGCTTTTGATCTTAAATGTTGTAATTATATAAAAGTAAAGGATGTGGCCTACGCCTACCCCAACAGGAGAAATACAAAAGTACGTCTGTAAATAAAACCCTATTAATAATTCTCTCATTAAAACATAAAGCTAAACAAACGCCCAATAAATTCCTCCTCAATACCGCACTCACGATAAATATAAACTAAAAAGTGAAACAGAAACAGAGAACTGTTCCCATCCACTTGAAAACTTCATAATTTGTTAGGGTTCCGTACACAAAAGAAGCTATGAAACCCTAACTTAATGTTAGGGTTTCATAGATTCTGATATCTATCTACGAGTTTTGAATAAGTTACAGGGTTAATTAAAACAATAGCATATTTACTAAAATTGTGGCTAAAACAACTACTTGTCATCTCTTATTTAATTTACCTCAAGATTATCTAGGAAACATCGCTTAGTAGTAATAAACCGCCTGATTTGTATTATTATTGTTTACAAAAGCAATACATATTTGTAAATATTTGTGAAATGTTCTATGTATCTAGATATGAAAATAAAAGTTAATAATGAAGATGTTAAACTACAATAATTTTTATTGCTCTACCATAGTATGGAATCTTTTCTTCCGAATCCCTCCTCGCACTTGACCAGCTTTTTAAGTAATTTCACTTGTGTACATAAACCCCTCTCGCTCACTTACTCTGAATAACCGAATATCACACACACACACAACACAAAAGCTTTAACACACACACGAGCGGACGGAACGCAGATGTTGATTCCATAAAATAATATTTCATGTAAAGCACTAACCGTCGAGGGCGGAAGGATTGCGTTCTATTTTTAAATTTTTATATTTCGAAGCAATTTAACCGTGGAACAACCAGTCTCTTTGTATTTCGCTGCGTTCCTTTTTTGAAATTCAATTTTGAATAATGCGCGGCCAGGTATAACTCATTTCTTGCGAATGCTCGATTTATTGGGATTGTAAGAAATTAACTTGGAACGGAATCGTGGGTTTGCGTCGGAACTTTATACGTGCGGAATAAATGTACATACATTCTTTGAAGGTATGTATTTTTTACAATAAATGGTGGAAGCTATTGGCTTATAAATTTTAGTTCGACATATTTAGATCGTTGGTGTGTTCTTCAAGTTACATTATTGGCATTTGTCTGCGGGCGGACAAGTCGAATTTAATAGAAGGTACAAAACTGGATATCCTTCAATAACTTAATTTTCATTTCTATTTATTGTTGAAGGACTTCGTAATACAAGAAACTTTAATGAAATAATTACTAAGCGTCTTAAAATGTTCCCTAAATAGGTATTAACTTTAAATCTCATTTTCGTACTTTCCAAACCAACAAATAGACAAACAGGAGTGACGTCATTGCAGTGTATATTGTCGAAATGCGCGCGAACGTGAAACTTAATTTCACTGCCTAAGTAAAAAATACATTTTATGATATCCCTTTTTGAAAATATGCAACCAGTAATACATGTGATTTTACAAATAGCTATTATTTCAACGGTTTGCATACAAAATCATACAGCCCACATCCCTATTGTCTATCTTTACCAAAGTCAAATTAACTGTCTTCAAATGACGTCATGACCCCATACAACTCCTTGGCCCGGCACGAACCAAACCTAAACGGCTTGGACCGTCGCATTCGTCAATTAAAGAAGGTTATTAAGCTTGTAAAAAGAAATAAATCTGAGGCGAGTTTAAAAAGCTCCGTTTCGGAGTAAAGAATGTTGTGTACAATCTCCTTCGGACAAAAAAGTGACAACAAATAAAAAAGAAGGCTACACGGCCGAGTACAACGTGGCCACACTGCTCTCGCACGACGGGACTGTTCCCCGAATAAAGTAGAATTTTCTTACTTTTTTATTAGAAAGAAAGAAAGAAACATTTATTACTTTAAGACATCACAACACAGCCATAACACAAATAACGTTGAAGAGAAAAAAAAACAAAATTACAAAAAGCAAAAAAAAATGTTTACTTTAGTGATTTTTTCTTGCTTTTTATTTGTTTTCTGCTGTTGTATGTCGTAAAATTTTGAACCAATTTTGATTCTATTTTTACTAGTAACAGAATAATTAATTAGTTATCATAAAGTAAGAATAAGCACCCCTTTTTTGTTAAACAAACACAAGTTTTTATCTAAAAATCCATATTATTGTATACATTTCCATTAAGTTGTACAAATAGGCACACAAGTCCATTCAAGAACAAAGTTTTTTTACTATCTCTTTATGACTAAAGTTTACTTTTTTTTAATAATGAAAAAAATTGTTTTTTGTTTCATTACCGTTTTGTACCATTGCAGTAGTTCAGAGTGTCCCGTCCCTGGCGAGCGAGCTGGCCACGCTACCAAGGAACAGATTATCAGCGCTAAAAGGGTTGCTCCCGCTCTCCTCCTTTTGCTCCTTCCAAATTCAAACTCCAGATCCGTACAAGGAGGAGCGTTCGAATGCGAATTCTATTTTTGAATATTCTACCGAGAATTTTTAATTAATGCCGCTCGGCCGCGCTCGTATTTTTAAAAATCGTATTCTGTTTTAAATCGAGTTCGATATTCAATTTTTGCGTTCGATTTCTGCGAGTTTTTTATTTATGTTGTGCGATAATGACGTTTCGTTTTAAGTGCTTTATTTCGATTGCCGATTTTATTCCGATGTTCTCGAAGGTCGGTAGTTTTAGTGATTAATGTTCGAGATATGTGGAATGCTTTTTAAACGAAATATTGAATTTAATGATGTTTTGTGGCTGTGTCGATATTTTTGTCGGTGCGTGGGCGTCATAGACTGAACGACACGTATTTCCACATCTAAGATTAAGTGCATGCATTATTTATCGATCACCGAGAGTCGATCAGTCTTTCTATGCGATATTATGGTAAGCGCATTGACCTTAATAAGAGGGTTTACAATCTTCAATCGATATCTCGAATCGCACTCTAGTTAATATTGAAATAATGGATCTGTGGTGTCATTATTATCAATATTTTTACGCTTCAAAGTGGTTTTTTGAATAGACGAAATAATTGAAAAATATCAACGCTTGTTTATGTGTGCTTATTTTTTTTATGCCAATTTTTATTTCAGTGTTATGGACAAGTTTGGTCGGTGGACCAATAGATGGTAATTGATAGATAGTTAGATAAATTAGATAGTTAATGACTTCCTTGGGAAAGCATGGTTTTTTTCTAATTAAATTAATAAGTTTGCGTTACCGAATAATGTTCGAATGTGCATGAACCAGAATTACGGAAAGTTTAACGGTGAATTGGTGCTAAATCGCGTTCCATTTTGTTTTTACTGCACAATAAAGTTTTAATATATCTGCGAATGTTAAGTTCTTTTGATTTGATAGTTTTTTCCAATAAAATTCTTTTAGGGCAAGCATAAATGTGCGTTTGGAAACGAAACAAAAAACAGACTAAAATTGATTATTGTATAGTAAGTATGATCATAAATAATGATTTCTCTTTATAATCTAACTAGCGACCCGCCCCGGCTTCTCACGGATCCAATGTAAATACTTAGAAATGTTGGTTTTTCTATTGTATATTGCAAATAAAAACCTTGCACACTTTATAATAAATCGCATCAAAACTATTTTTTTTTATATTACTCTTTAAGATTGACCTCATCCCACTTGATGTTAAGTGGTAATGAGGTCCTTTTTTTTTGACGGGGGAAATGCGTTGATGCACCGTACTGTCGCCCGAGGGAGGGTGACGGCGTGTGTGGGACTCCCTGCCCTAAAAAGGGCAGGACTACCCACTAAAAACCCCCCGGTTGGACCTCCATCGCCTTAATGGCAGTGTTGTGGGAAATCGGCTCAGCCTTTCCAACCACAACACCGGCCGGCGGAATAGCTACTTACGCAGCTCCATCTACTCCCCCCACGGTCGGGGGGAGACTGGGGATGGCTGGTCCAACAGAACCATCCCCAAAAGTGGTAATGAGGTCCTAGCTTAAGGGCGACAAGTACAGCACAATAAAGCTATTACTGGACTTGTCACCTTGAAGGCTTGACCCCTGCTACTTACACCCCCCAGGAGCTCTGGAAACCTTAGTTTTAAAGAAATGAGCATACACACGGACATACAGAAAAAGCGATTTCGTTTGATGCTACTTATATTGTAAAGCATATTTAGTTATTTTCTTTAATTAACTAAATATATACGTAAATGAACACGACTTGTGGCTCAGTCAGCATTTATGTCACCCAAATTAATAAAAAGGTCCTGTGAAATTATTTCTCATTTATAACGGTAGTGCTACAGAGGGAGGGCATAGCAATTTATCGCTCGAACTGGAGCAGCCCGACTGGTGAAATACCTCCACCTTACAGAAGACCGCAGCCAAATAACAATCACTTCTGTGTTGTTGTATTTCTGCGTGTGAGTGAGGTTTCCAGAGCTTCTGAGGGTGCTACATTAGTAGCAGGTTTCAAGCCTTCAAGGTAAGGACTACAAGTCCAGTAACAGCTTAATTATACTGTACTTGTCGCCCTTAAGCTAGGACCTCATTACCACTTAACATCGGGTGGGATGAGGCCACTTGAAGTGCAATATAAAAAAAGGATATGTATGTAGTTTTTGATATGATACTTATAAGATACTCTAATAAGAGTAAGTACTTCACGAGTTACCAGTTAAATGTCACAATGTGCCTACATTATGGGCTCCAATAAGAGTCGGAGAAGCGATCGCCCTACAAATGAGCTGAACGACCAGCGTCAATAACTACTTATATTATCTACATATTACATTGAGGAGCTTGGCTACGCGATAGGGCTGTAAAATGTATGGCCATAACGATGAGAAAAGAGGCGAGTGAGCCGTCTTAGTTCCCGGGTTCGATTCCCGGTCAGGACAATTTGGAACACCGTTTTTTTTTATTTCGGGTCTGGGTGTTGTGGGTCCGTTGTTGTTTCTGATTTCTGTGACACAAGTGTTTTAGCTACCGGTAGGTAATATTACATACATGGTAATGTATGTAATGTTCCCAATATTTATTTATGTTTCGCAAAAAAGGATACGATCAACGACAATATACCAGTTACATCACTTCAGTATTTTTTCCACTGAAATCTGTGACGTTAGCTTGTAGAGAATGGCTTTCGTTATTAAATCTGCTTTATATATTGTTGTATATAATATAAAATATAGTAGTATATTCTGTGTCTTTACTCAGCCCTGTATCATATATGCAGACCAAATGAGTAACCAATAAGTCGTATTAAGAGGTCAGGCGCAAGTCGTGGCGAGTCGACGACCTTACCGACATACCTATAATATTATGTTTCCAATATTGTATTCCAAATTAAAAAAAAAGTTTTGGAAGGTTCGATTCCAGATTGGGTCAATACGGATAACAAACTGAACAATATTTAATTTTTGTAAGTTACGTCAGTACGTATCACTTAAAAAAATATTATTTTCAAGATTTAAAATGAGCTAGATCTCATATCGATTGGCATTTCCATAAGTATTCTTAACGTATTTAATATTGTATACACGCTACTGCTGTTCTATCGTGGTCAAATACTGACGAATACAATCAAACAAATTCCACCTTTCCCGTCGCTTCTCACTCATAATTATGTAATAGGAGCATCCGACTAAATATAGTTTTTAATAACACGTCCCGAATAGTAATGGCGGCCGCATAATGCCTCACTTAATATTCCATTTTCGAAAATATTTGTACCGTCATGCTCTATTCCTTTGTACCGATAGCCGGTCGATATCAGATTTTGAATTTGGAACGATTCGATTCTTATTGGGTTCGAAATTTAAATTTGAAACTTAATTGCCGTTACATGCGTGTGTTAATTTAAATTAGAGTGGCTTTCGTTTGACTTGATTTGGTTTGTTGCGCAAAAGAATATGACTTAGAGCCTGAAACTTAATTTATTTGCGCAAATTAAAGAATGATTGGTCAAAATTTTGATTTGCATGTATTAAAGCCACGAACGTATTAAGAATACGATATTTGGTTACCTGATTTTGTAACACATTCGCTATTTATTTATTATTAGATTATAAACACATTGCTTGAATTAATTTTGACATAACAGTTTGTGCTGTCAAATATTATCTAAAAAATCCTTAGTTTTTATTTTGATAATTAATTAGTAGTTTTCATGTTTCTTATCTAAATTTCTTTTTGTCCACAGGTAAACACAACTACATCGTGCGAAAAACATCAAATCTCAAATTCACACGGAGACTGAACAACCAATTAGAAAGACGTTCCACAGATTAGATAAAGAAGCTCCAATAAGTACGAAAAGGTTTTCAAAAGAGGATGTTAGAAAAAAAGTTTTATTTCAAAAACGCACCCTTCCCGTAATATCGTTAGGGCCCCTCTGACATAAGTTTATTTTAAAAATGGAAAGCCGCTCACAGAAATAATTGATGATGGAACTGGACGAGTCACCCTTTTTTAATCTGGTTGGGGCTAAACAAAAATCGATGTGTGAATATAGAAATGTATAATTATGGAGAGGATGCGAGCTTTTAGGGACTCTGTGATGCTGGGTGAAACTTGTTATTGCGTAATGCGTTAGGTTACATTTATTCACAGGGCGGTAATAAACTATCGTGTTTCTAATTTAGTTTTTCAATACGATTTTGCTTGCACTCTAAATAAATTTGCATGATATTAAAGTACATTTTTGAAAGCTTCGACGTTAAAAATAAACAATCAAGTTGCAATAACATGCACAAAAACGTTGAAAAAATTTGTCAATTTAATTTATAAGCATCCGAAAACACTCAGAAACGGAATCATGTAAGTAACTCAACAACAATCTATTCGCTTAAAAATGCATACCTAATTACTTGCTACTGGCCACGTTTTTATCTCGGACGCCATTTGACATTCTCGTTTTTTTACATAAAAAATGTGTCTAGTTCGCAATGACATTCGAAATTTAAAATCGGAGCGTATGCAATAATGACATTCGGCTTTTAAACGCGGAGCGACAAAAAATACTTATTATGAAAGTGGCCAGTTATATTCCGGTTCGTCTAAGCAGGATAGCCATCGGAGCTTTTTAATCGAACTCGATGATGCCTTAATTAGAACTTCGAACTTGCAAGCACAATGCGTAGGGACGGGAAAAAATACCTTTGTAATCATACATCGGCTCGATAATTATTGCAGAGAGATTTCATCGATAACTTAATAGGCATTTCTTTTTTTGTTTGATTTAATTTATATTTTCTTCTTTGGTACTTGTTGATCGATTTAGAACAGATTACAGACCGAGATGCAACCTTTAAGGAAACAGATTTAAATTGGGTCTCGGTTTTTGTGAAATCTAACCTACCATCGTTTTCTTTAATAAGAAAGAAAATGAAATTTCATTTTATTGTTTTAGGGTGGTCCTTTAATTTATGGATCAAAAAAAGAAATTTCTAATGATATATCCCTATTACTTTTGTGATTTTTGTATTATATGAAGCGGATCCTTCACAAAATAAAAATTAATTTCTGTAATATCAACATTTATCGATTGAAATGCGCGTGCAAACATTGCTCATCATAGCAATGCTTGCTTTTTACGCGAGGATTTAAATCACTAATCCATATTTTGAGCGATAATATCGATAAGACCTTGTTTTTGCACAGATGCGATAAATCGACACAATTTAAGTCACTTTTAATCGATGCTATCGACAGACAACCCATCTCTAGCCGCGATGTGTATAATTAAAGGTCCAATCTGCGGCTATTGATATAGAAAACCGTGTTTTTGTGGCCCGAAACTGAAACAAAGCGGCGATAATTCGTATGAAGTGACTTGCGTTTAGTTGCTTTGTTCCGTATTCACAAATGCGTTTAGTTATTTCTTAGATAATTGTCGTAATAATTGTAATTGTGGGCCGAGATCGTCGATTATAGAGTGTCTTTGTGCTCGGTTTGTTTCGTAAAAGTATTTCTCTTTGATTAGTTTTTACTTACGGACTAATGATGCGTTTATTAAATCGATTTTGATTTGGTTATTTCGAAATGAGTTTTCGTATTCACGATTGTTTGGTAATAGATTTAAATGTTAGAATATATGTACGTTGAACCTCTAAAACGAACTAGGCTACATTTTGTTTTGAAAATAAGGGGTGAAGGGGGTAATACCGCCCTTGTAAGTTTATAAAGAGAAATGTTTATTTTTTAAGTTAGAGGTATGAAATTTGGCGCAAATACAGCTCAAAAATTGAATTAAACTATGGATTAATTTTTGTTTTGAATATTAAGGGAGGTAGAGGTATAACCGACTATGAAAGTATGTAGTTCACGCGAACGAAGTCGCGGGCACAGCTAGTAAAAATATAAAAGTGTTGTTACACTTCGAACGACTCAAGCCCAGACTAATGATGACCGTATTCGGGTGTTCGAAAAATTGTGTTTTATTTGGAAACGCGGTTTACTCCGGCTGCAGTGACTAAGACCCGAAGTGTACAACATGAATAATTTATGAACAACTTTATATTTCCCGGCACAAAAGCGGTACGGTTTTTGGTATAAATTCATCGAAAAACGCCTTTTATAACGCATTAACATTATTTATGTTGGCGCGAATAGGCGCCCTTATTGTTTGACCGTTACTCGGTTGCGTCTTATTTGGCGACGAGATTAAATTAAAAAATAAGTAAAATTAAGAAAGTTTCTCTGTTAATTAATTAAAAAGTAGTATTTTTGCATCGAGGTTCGATAAAGAAATACGCAAAATTGAAACGGTTTATTGGTAATTAATGATTAATATACTTAAAAAGAAGGTTACACAGGTCAAATGTAACACTAGGATCGTCAAATCAGGGTCATAGTCGCAGCGGACCCCAGGGTCCGTAATGAGTGCTAGGAGAAAAAACGCAGAAAAGTCTTGATTATGTATTTCTATCTTGTATATTGAAGATTCTTTAATCTCTATGTAATGATCAAACCGGGTTTGCAATTGCAATATTTAGTAGGTAGAAAAAAAACAAACAAAAAACGTTTTGAAGATTGTTCCCAATAAATTGGTCCAATCCGCCTTTAATGAGAGCGTTTATCAAAAAACGTCAACTTACCGAAATCGCGACGCCATACTTCTGCCACAAATAACTGGCCTTAAAAGCCATTAAAAATCCTCGCAAAGAAAATAAAAAGTAAAATGCAGTAATAATTCCTGTTCCAATTTTGAATTTCGAAACAAATCAACATCGGCCGCGTTCCGATCAGACGGTGTTTTGCGAAAAAGCGCGCGAATCCGCGAACGCCATATTTAGTTAGGGAAATAAAAATATGCGCCTTCTTATGAATCGATGATTGGGCTCGCATACTTTGTTACATTAAAAAACTTTGTCTGCATGTTATTTGTTGGATGTTCGAAAGTTTCCTTATTCAGCTTGTCAGAATGTTTAGTTTTTGTAATATTGCTGCAAAATTTCTACGCTTGATCGAAATTTGCTTTGAAAAGATGCAAATGAATATAAATGGTGATAATTAACGCTTTCTTACTTACATATTTACAGTACCTTTTTTCAGTTATCATTGCGGATTTTTTTAAATAGCACTGTTTATATAACTTTCTCTAGAGTTTTACCAGTAATAAACAATTAAATAATTGTACTTCTATTTTGAGTATCCAAGACATTCTTTTTTTAAGTCCAGATCCCATCAAAATCATATGCACTAATCTAAGAAATAAATACTGAAACTGAATAAAAAGAAAAAAAAGTAAATCAAGTTGGATGAAGAAAATATCAACATTAACAAAATATTGTATTCAATGCGGATCTAAACGACCTTAATTTCTTTTAAGAATAAATATTTAAACTCAGTTCACAATGACCAACCTAATAAGTAATAACACATGTCTTTGCCAGTAGCCCTAATCAATAAAAAAAAGAAACGGCAGTATGGACAACCATTCCACTGGCCATCGCTGATTCCATTGTGAAACTCCATAACGCACACGCGTAACCCGCATATTAAAAACCATCCGACTTAGGCGATGGTCACACTGAATAAATTCATTGAGAATATGGCGGCCTAGTTATTTAAAATAAGTTTTCATCCGTAAATATCTAATTGATCATTGAAAATTTTGCTAAAGCTTTAATTACTATATACAGATACTTAAGTTATTTAAAGACTTGGGTTATATTTTCTTTGTAAACATAACTCTGAATAATTATGTGAATGGGATTTCAAAGCCTCAAACAATTATAATAGTCTGGTAATTTTTTAAAATCATATTAGCTGCCAATAATATGTATGTATCTAAACTTCGTCATTAATTTCAGAACTTAAAATTAGTGATAATTCTGACTGCCACCAGTATCACCTGATTGATACAATTTCAAGCTAGAACAAGGCTGTTCGGTGCTCTATGTCTATCTTTCGGAGAATTCCATGGAGGCCAATAGGTATACGTAGCTTAAGATCGTTTCAACGCTCAATCGGGTCTACAGCAAATTGTCCTTATGAACAAGTGATTTGGCACTTCATGCGCATTTAAATACGATCCGTTTTATAGATCATTGAGAATCTTTCAAGTTAAGCTAGCAATGTGTCACCGCCTTTACTAGCTACGGGCGAAAAGGGGAAACAATCGCCCCGCCATATTTGAAAAGCGGCGTTTGAATATGGAACTATTTAAAATTTCGAATCCGTTGCGTTATCGCCGCGACGTGTTGGCGTTTCCCGATTGTTCTTTTTAAATTTCGAACGACTATTACGATATCCGCAGGTTAGCTTTTAACGGTTCACCTGGATATGGACTTGGAAGTAGCCGCCGTTCCGTGATTTTCATACGCGCGTATTTCCGTTCGGGATTCGCGTAATAGTGACGTCATTGGAGCATATTGTATGGGCAACGAAAATTTTCAATTCGTTGAGAAATGTTACAATGTAACAATTATCACCTTTAGGTATTTATGCTATCAATACTGTATTGTTTGCGACTACTAAAAGCAATATCTAAAAAAACAGATCCCATCCTATTAACAAAAGTTTATATACTAAATTAACCTTTCAGAGATACGTATCTGCTATCTTTAATCCGTACACTTTAACTGTCGTAGTTAAGTCCAAAAATGACGACAAGATGACATCTTGCCAAGTTAAGGATAAGGGATGTTTGTTTATACGAGTTTATACGTTTAACACATAGTTTCCACCACTCGCTTACCGGCAAACTCTCATAACACTTCTGTTGGTTCAAATTCCATGCATCATATTGATATGCTATACTATAGAATGCGCAAATGCCTTTCACCGGCGGAATTAACAAATGTCTCCCATAGCCTGACATCGGCCATGCAAATATTCCATTTGCACATTCGGTACAAAACCGGCCGATTCCATAGAAAAACGTAGTGCAGCCATGGGTGATAGAGCGTATGTACAGAAGGCGCTTGTTACTTGTTTGAGTAGCTTACACCGAACGGCCGGCCATCAACTATTCAGAGAAAAGTTATTGTTTATTATGAAGCAATTTTTATTAGAATGAAAATAATTATGTATTTAAGAGAGGTAGGGCATAGCGATTTATCGCTCAAACTGGAGCAGCCCGACTAGTGAAATACCTCCACCTTACAGAAGACCGCAGCCAAATAACAATCACTTCTGTGTTGTTGTGTTCCTGCGTGTGAGTAAGGTTTCCAGAGCTCCTGGGGGGTGCTACATTAATAGCAGGGGTCAAGCCTTCAAGGTAAGGGCGACAAGTCCAGTAACAGATTTATTATGCTGTACTTGTCACCCTTAAGATAGGACCTCATTACCACTTAACATCAGGTGGGATGAGGTCAATCTTGAAGTGTAATATAACAAAAAAAAAATATCTGGGGGTCTACTCCCAAAAACGAAACGAACAAACGAAAGGTTTCGTTTTTTGAGATCAATCAAAAGTTTGCCAATCAAAACGTAGTTTTTGATTGGTCCAAATAATATTTTGCTTTTTGATAACGCTTTATTCGCATTCGAAGTGAGTTGGTTGCGATTTTGAAAATTTAATATTGCTATCCCTCGTCGGATGCGACATATTTCGTGTGAGAGTACACCTACAGTCTCAATTTAAAAACCAAGCTGTAACTGTAAATAATTGTTATTCTGTCATTTTCTAACAGACCGAGTCTTGGGTAATTCAGGACAAGAAAAAACCTCATGTGATTTTTTTAAAACCGTTCACACCTTAATTACAATAATTATATGTTTCGCAAAAGCGTTAAGTAGACTATTTTTTTTATTTTTTTTTGATGAGGATAAAAAGACTTAGTATGTTAAGTACATACTAAAGCTTTTTATACTCATCATGTTTTAGTATATAGTTATAATCATACTTTATATAAGTTAGTTGAACGTAGGCATGGACTGCCTTCAAAGTGCCCCTTCTGCCTTTCTTTGGCCGCAGCGCATCGAAGCGCGTGTTACCCGGAAAAGTGGCAATAAGTCGGCGCATCAGTATGCGGGGTTCGACTCCCGCGCGACCAATATTCGCGCGGCAAACGACTTATTATTATAACTACTTTCTACGCCTTTTGGGTCCAATACTTGTGTGTGACTTTAATAATGAATTTTGACAATTAGAGAAAACGTTGACATCATTTTTCGAAGGAATAAAGATTGGAAATCGCTAACTAAAAGACAAGCTGGCATTTTAAGGAAACAATCAATCAGTTATATTATTTACGTAATAAATAAAAATAAAGAGACCTCGCATTTAATTGGTTAGTATACTGTTAGAACAAAAAATGGCTAAAATCGATCCAAACTCATTTACCGAGTTTACGTACAAAGTTGTAGGTAAATAACTTATATTTTCTATTGAATCCTGCTCCGGATTTCATCAAAAAATTACTACACTTTCTTCTGAATAATGAAAAAGGGGTAGTAAGTTAAAAGTTTTTAAAGATGTTTTTGTGTATGTGTGAGTGATCAGTAATAAATTTATATTTTTGGTACCTTTTCATATATTTTTACTAAGACGTTGCAGCGCGTACCAAATTTCAAGATTTCCAGCTCATGGGGAGTTCCCTGTAGGTTCTGATTCCCTTGCCAAAGTCGAAAATGGCTTTATCTTATGGCGTTCTCACGCGCAGAGGGAAAATTGGGTAAGAAATCTTAGTTGCCATTTAACTTAAAAGGTAAGAAGAATTTATTTTGGTGAGTAAATTTGGTATTGACTTGTAACGTTTAACGTTGAGTGATGATTCTCATTTGACTCTGGCAGAGGCAAAAGAAGTTTAGATGCCATTTAACATACAAAAGGAGAAGAAATAGTGTATAAATTTAGTGTTGCCTTGTAACGTACAATGTTGAGTGATGATTCTCACTTGACACTGGCAGAGGCGAAAGAAGTTTAGATGCCATTTAAAACAAAAAAATAAGAAGTGCCTCAATGGCACATTATAAGTCGTATTGCATCATGTGAAAATCGGGCAATCCACACGCCCGGCCCATAACACAAATGGGTCATCAATGTTGGATTTATGTATCCTGCTTCGCTAATTACCGTATTACCGTTTATTTGTATTCGCTGCTCGCGTGCCACGCTTGTCATACGCGGACCGAAAAAGGCGCGAAGATTTCCAACCGTAAAAAGGTTGGAGTTAGGGTGCAGCCGTAATTGAGTTCGATGATGATTCAAATTGTTTTTAATAAAGGTACCATTACTATGAATTACTAGTTGTAATTTCATAATAAAATAGGTATATTTTAGATTTCCGGTGATATTTTGGTGGTTCTTAAGAAGATTCTCACAGCATTACCATTAAGGCGAGGAGGCCGGGGGGTTTTAGTGGGTAGGCCTGACGGTTACCTCCCTAGGGTGACGGTAGGGTGCGCCCAGCATTTCCCCCGCTAAAATTTTTCTTTTTTTAAGGTGTATTTTATATATTACGAGCGGTCTAGTGTCACAATAAATAAATTTAACCTTACTTGTACTAATTGAGTTATACACATAGGTATGTAATATGCATTACATATCTATACTAATATTATAAAACTGAAGAGTTTGTTTGTATGACCGCGTTAATCTAAGGCTTTGTGTTCGAATATCATTATTTTTCTATTATTAGATAGTCCATTTATCGAGGAAGGCTTTAACAGGCTCTATTAAAATGTTTAATTAGGTAATGTTTATGACAGACGAATGATACATACATATGAATAACTTTATTTAAACAGTCATATTAGCAATGCTAAATACTATTTGTATTTCCATTAAGTAAATTAACAAGACAATTTTTGGTAAGACTTAGATTGTTTTGTCAAAAGGGAAACCTTTGGTTTTAAAAAAACTAAAATAAAAAAAAATTTTTTGGATTGTAAAAATTGTCCAAAAACCGCCGCTTAAAAATGTCGCCTAAAAAGGTACACCCGAAAACACTCTCCCCCCTTTATATCTGATATCATGACGCGACATTAATCATTTAAACTTTTGCATTCCCACCTATAATTACGTTCGTCAAATCGTGATAATCACCGTTTTCCGTCATCGCCAAATTTCTATTAGAAAACCAACATGTGGGCCAGAGGTACCGTAGTCGCCGCGGGCAAAACATATAGTTACACAAAACGTGTAGATAGGCGATAATGAGTCTTATCACGTAGACTTAAAGACGGTAATGTGTACCGTTTATCGCGATGTTTTAATTCCGTTGTATTGTAACCGCTTTGCAGCGATTACGATGGTAAAACGGTATCGCTTCTAAACACAGATCAAGTCTTTTAGACAAGTCCAACGATTGTTTTGAATCTCTAAGTTCATTTTGAGGCCGGCATAATAATGCCGGCCTTATTCAGTAAATAAATAAAAAATGTTTTAAAAAGGAAAATACATTTTTTTTATTTACTGAATAAGGCAAAGGAATACATTGATCATTGTAATTAAATTTATCATTATCACTTTTGTATTTGCGAAAAACTAATCCCAACGTCATTGAATTGGCTAATTTATGAAGAGGAAGAGGAGATAAGATTTGCAATTTTGTATGTTTGTAATAAATAAACTCAAAAACTACCATGCCGATTTCAAAAATTATTTCACCATGGCATAACTATATTCACGCTTAGTAACATAGGCTATATTTATTGCTAAAAAGACTACGTCTATATTATATTATATAAAATATATATATATAGTATAGAAAAAGAAAATTCTCGCTGTTTGTCCCTATATGTATAAAAAAAATATATTAGGAAACCAAATTTTAGTTACAAAAAATTATATGTTATTTTTTATAACTGTGCGTTTTTTTTTAAACAGTTAAATAGATAGACATTGGTGACAAAAACTTGCTGTCAGACATACATACAGAAGAAAATAACTTTTCCAAGACTAGTATTTTATTTCGAATTCATTAGGAATCTTCTAATATACGTGAAAAAATATGTTTGTTTACACATTTCAAGATTTTAAATTTTATGACGAAAATTATAAAAAGTAAACGCAAACTAATTAATCTAATTATGCACGTTTATAGAGAACACTTCCTTCTACATGATGTTTTCCTAGTATTTTTGCTTGTAAAACATATACCTACAATATGCCTATTATGTTCAAAAACTACAATACGTGTTATAAAGCAATTTTGAGATACAAAACCATATTCAAGTTGATCTTAAAAAATTGAGGCGTATAATATTCATCGAATCAATAAAATAATTAGTTGAACATAACCGCCACTAATTATAGTAATCAATTTATTGACTCTCCAACACGAAATGGCACTAATAATAAAAAAAAATACAAATTTAACATAAAATTAATTAAAAAACACCGTCAAAGTTACCCAAAACGGCGGCAGCCCACGGCTAGAAATCGTAATAAACGAGTTATTGATTATGTAAATCGATTAAGGCGACGCGGGAATTATTTATCGATCGATATTCGTATCGATGTTGACAAAAATCTGTATTTGCGCTTAATGGCTGCGAGCGGGGAACACGTGGCGTGCGTAGGGATAGCAAAACAGTTAGTTAGTATTTGGTTAACTAACGGTAGACCTATTTTTTAACCTATATCTGTTACGCTGTTTGTTGTCTGTGTATATATGTCATTGTTGCTTCCGATTGGATGATTCAATTTTGAATATTTTTTTTTGAAAGGTAGATTAATAGAAAATCGGTCCAAGATGGCCGCCAACACAAAATGTCGGAATATGGGGTTTTGACAATTCCATAAGTTAATAATAAAATGTGAATGTATTTATTTATCGTCTCATGTAAAAACTACTAGATGTATTTTGATGAAATTTGGTTACATTAAACTAATACATAGGTTACATTTTTCCCGAAATAACATGAACAAAGTTACTGGCAAAAGTTAGTAATATGTATAGAGACCTGATCTGATGAATGTTTGTCTTAAGTGGGAGTCAAACCCACACCCTTTTGTTTAATCACCAGCATACCGATTAACAAAACGTCGGAAACGGATTCAAATTCGCAAATAACGTTTTGTCTCTTTCAAAACAAAACGATTGAACAGAGACAAAACATAGACTTTCCGAATCGGCATCGTTTCTGGCGCTCGAGAGTCAGCCCCCAAATCAGTCCATCAACTACCACATACGCCATCCAAGATTACCAAATCACTTCTCGTTTCAAGCATCAACAACCGCAGCCGAATCGCGATCATATCACACCGACGTTCAATGTTGCAAACATATACCGGGACGTGCCAGTATTGATGTCATTAATCACAATACGAGCTAAGTTATGTCACTCGCGTCAACGAGACAAAAGTTGCGCAACACTGTACCTAGACACATGTCACGTCGGCGGATCTCTGATCTATGGCAGCCAAATCCCGTGTGATCGATCCGAAGAAATTAATAAAGTGATGCAATGTGTTCGAGTGTGACCATAGATTAGAGGATACCAGTTGGCTGACGAAAAGAGTTGATCTGACAACTGAGGAGCGATGTGAAGGTTTGATAGGAGCCGGGCGGCGAGTATTGTTTACTAGCAACCAGTAATTTACATACACAATTACATAAGTATCATTATATTTTATATTCCCTGTCAGTTACTACGCACTCATATGGATAATAAATAAATATTAGATAATGTCACATATTGATCTGATTCTGTGGTAAGCAAAAACACTGTTGTTTGTTGTAAAGGGTTTTAATCAGAAACAACGACAAAATTACAACACCCAGGCTTGAGACAATATGGAAAAGTCCGTTTTTTATATTTACCTGGCGATCGCGAGGTTCCCAACAGTACATATTGGATTTGGCTGGACCTTGTAACCGTGGTTAGCGGTCCTAGCTGGTCAAGTTGGTCATGGGTTTGCGTCTCAGAACAAATATTCGTATGATGACGATTAGTGATGGTTTTGTATCTGGGGGTTAAAGAAGGCATTTAATAATATATTGTGGTACCCTCGTTAGTTCTGTTAAAGCAACTTACTTTGGGAGTATCCCCTTTATTTGCAAAACCACAAAAACATTCGAATTGCCAAATATTTTGGCTCTCTTTTAACAAAAACCTACACTTTTGACTATTGCAAATAAAGTGTATGTCAAGTGTAAGAATTGATCACCTCTCTTTACAAACAAGCTAAAAGCCACCGGAATTACCAATGATTGGTTGCAGCGAGACTACTGGCTACAGCTCGACTATGTCACGCACGCCTCTGGTAGCTTGCCGACCATACCTTATCGCGGTCGTGGATCGAACTTAGCATTATTTTGAGAAGTAATTATTAATGTAAAGGCAGTTACCGAATTTCAGTTCGGACCAACAATGGCTAATGAATAATAGAAAACCGGCCAAGTAGCCGATACTGGGCGCAGATAAATGATGAATGCGTTTCGGGGCCGATCTTTTTTTTTGTGTAATTAGAGATGGAATGTGGTGTGTCTGATTGTACGGTAGCTTCGTGGACTGTGGCTGTATCGTCTTAGATGTCTTGGCTAGGTTGTGGGTACTCGATTTTTTTTTCTATGGTTTTGATATTTTTTAATTTAAAACCCAACGCAAAAAGGAATTAAACAGAAAGATACACTTTAGGCGTATCTTTCTGTTTAATTGTGTTTCATATCCATATTATTATAAATTATTGCACTTCATAAGTAAATAATGGTGTTACTTGTAGTTTTTTAATAACTTAAAGAACAAGTTAGTTATGGTCTCTGGTGGGATGGTTTACTTTTTTTTATGTTAGTAAACAACATGAAAAAATAAAATAAAATAAAGAAAAACATTATTTTCTTTGTAAAAGTAATTTCCAAGATACTTGATAATTGTATCTTGTCCTGTAGGTAGTCTTTAAAAGTCTAATTAAATGTGAGTTCTCTAGTGTCACAGGCACTCCAGACTTAGTTGTTTAGTGTTCAAATTTTAACAAAGAAGTTTACATTTTAATAAAATTTTGGCAAAACCGGTACCTAATTATTATGAGCGCTTTGGTAAAACCTCAACCATAATAACTCAAACTACAAATGAAATCACACAGATTTAAAAACCGATATTCCATTTCGGCGACGTTCAAAAACCAGAACCCATCTCCAAATTTTGTTGAATCGATTTGATCGTTCAAAAACGACATACGAATGCCACTCTTAATACCTCGTTATTGGAAAGGCTCAAAATATTTTTAGCGGACATAATAACTGGCAGAAAAACGTCGTAGACGATGATTTCGGTAAAGAATCCGCTCCCCCCTCCCCCCGGCTGCCCACTTTATTCGGAACTCCGACGTAAATTTGACAAAAGAATTTTATGAACGTATAAATTCGGACGTTCGGACGTCATCCGATCAGCGCAGTTAAGGGGCTGGAGAAAAGCGAGACGCGATTAATGCACGGTACCAATATTTAACGATTCGTAATGTGTCAAAAGTTCCTCGTTTGAAAATGATTCGTTAATTCTAATTTCAAAATTACTTTCGAGTAATTACGTCATTTTGAACCTAATTGCCACGGAGTGAAAACTGAAAAACATTGATATTGCTTTGGAAGTGAGCTGTTACAATGATATTATTCTGTACCATAGGCACTGCATATATATGTATATCGAGATGATAGTGACTGCTAGATGAATTTAAGTTATGGTTGTGTATTTGGTAGAAGTGGACAGAGTGCAGTGTCAAACATTGTCGTAATTATGTAGTTTTTTGCATTCCTTAATTTTAAATGCAAAATGAGATTTTAAAACCGCTTTGCTTATTTTTTAAACTTAACATTGTTTTCTTTTTGCATTAAATAGTTAGATAGGATAATCCTATCCTATTATTTGATCCTATCGATAATGGCTAAAAAGATTTCCCGACCGAACATTCGGGAGAGCGAAAAGCTTTCAACGATTTATAAGAGATAAAATAAATAGAAAATCTTAACTTTTTTTGGCATTGGTAATTCAAAAAATTTAATCTAAATTTTTTACCAAAACCATTTTTTTAAGCAAGTTGTTCCTTCACCTGCGTTCGCGCAGTAAACGAAACGCTCCCGTCCTCTTAACGCCACGTTTGGATTCGCAGAAACACAGTCTTTTTGCGCAGCCGAGATCGCAAGTCGTTCAATTACCAACGAAATTAATGATTGAACACATTTTAAAATGCTTATACGCCATACAAACATAGCCATGCAAGCAGGACCTTACAATAGGATTACATCTCCGAATATGGGCCTGCTAACCAGTTGCGACCAGTTATGACTGCTTATGATTCCCTATGCCACAAGGGGGTGATTAGCAGTGAGGCATCTTTAGTACAATACACCTCGGAAGTACGATAAGACAGTCTTCAAACGTTGGCCCAGTAAATGGGTAAATTTGTTGCTGTTTTGTTTTTACCCCTAGAGAGTAAAAAAATGATTATATTGTGGAAATTTTATGGTAGACATCATTTTTGTTAAAAATTAGTAGTCTTACAATTACAATTCTAAGAGAGGTAGCGCATAACGATTTATCCCTCGAACTGGAGCAGCCTGACTGGTGCAATACTTGCACCTTACAAAGACCGCAGCCAAATAACAATCACTTCTGTGTTGTTGTGTGCCTGCGTGTAAGGTTTCCAGAGCTCCTGGGGGTGCTACATTAGTAGCAGGGGTCAAGCCTTCGAGGTAAGGGCGACAAGCCCAATAACAGCTATTATTATGTTTTTTAGTCACCCTTAAACTAGGACCTCATTGCCACTCAACATTAGGTGGGATGAGGTAAATCTTAAAGCGCAGGAAAAAAAAAATCGACCAATATTTGCAGCAGGTAAAATTACCTGAAAAAATAAACTTATTTTTAAATTAAAACGGTGTTCCTTTGTGGAATCCATATAAAATATATTAAATATTCCCTTACTGTTTTCGGCGTCACTACGCATATGCCGCATAGCATTTTTGTATCTTTTGTTTCCAATAGAACTGTGTCCGTGCATTATAATTCGGAGTTAGTATTTTAATGTACAGTGACTCATAATGGGGGGCGACATTTTGATGCAAATCCCGTCTTACCAACCTTCTGATGAAGAGTTACGCTTTAGTTTAGTATTTAATTTATAGTCAATCGGGTATTATTTATGTCTGTCATTAGTGTATGAGTTGGAAAGAGTGTTTGGAAAGATAAAAGTTGGCGGATGTTTTGGAACTTGAAAGGATATAAATGCATTATTTCAATGTGTAAAATAACTTAGGTTATACACTTAGGTGTAGGAAATGTTACGGTTTTCAAAAATACTTATACCAAAAAAAAAGCAAAAAGCATCATAAAACACTGTTTTCAAAATCTGAAACGTATTTCGAACCACTCATTTTCGTCTTTGTAAACGGGTTTTTTCTTAAATTGTTATGTCACAACTACATTCTAATAAAAAAAATAGTAGTTTAACTATGACTAAATAAAAATAATAAAAAAAAAAATCTCATCCAGCCACTATTACAAATTTAGGTACCTATTTTTTAAAATGGCCGTCTTATACTTCAACCATGTCTAATATAACAGACTCAATTTTTATTAATAGGCCAATGTTGGTCTTACTAATTTATTATACGTGAAAAGTTGTAAAAATTTATCAATGTCTGCATGTATGTTTATCACGCAAAAACTACACAACGGATTTGAATGAAACTTAGTAGAAAAATAGAAGAGATATCAGACTAACGTATAGGATACTTTTTATCCCAAAATAATGCGAACAAAGTCGCGGGATACGTCTAGTAACTTATAAAAACTTTGACACAGTAGCTAAGAACAAGTCACGTTCGGTAGTAACTGCGTCATAAATTAATCGCGGATTCGACTCCTGCGCTGAAATACAGTAGCCGTAGCGGACAAGCGTAAACTTGAGTACGTGAAGTGGTTCCGTACGTGTTATTTGTTAACAAAAAAGACAATATTAAAGGTCAAGTTTGAGGCAAGGTTGCCATTAAATGTGGCATTTAATCATTGACCATTCAGAAGGTTTTAATAAAATGTATGACTTTTGGTGAATTGGCAAACCACGATCTCATTTTTTAACGAACTTGAAAATTAATTGTGTACGCCTTTTTGACCATTGGAACAATACAAAATGTGGCTAAAACATATTTCTATTCATCATATGCCTTTACCCAAAGAATGCTTCATATCCATTGTGAAAAAAAAATAAAAAAAAAATTAAGAGCACTGTACACATAAAAATATTTACGTCATTTAAAATAGAGGATCCTATTTTTCAATTACGAAAAGCCAATTACAATTTCGCTGCTCTAAATATTTTTTGCTAAACCCAATTCCTAACGTCTACATACTAAAGGTCCATCAAACATCTCCACAGATCCCTACCAATTTATACGGAACACCAAACACGTTGTCTCCCTATCAGGTCGCATCTCCGCCATTATCAATCTTTGTAAAGACATAAAACGTCTTAACGACTCCTTATATCCATTTTACCTGACTTTTATGGATTACCGAGCTATTAACAGAATCAAACGGAAGCTAACCCAATGCATACGTATTAAACATAAACTTTTAACGAACCATGAGAATTGAAAAAAGTGAATATTATAAAAATTCGGCTGCCGAACGAGTCAATATTTCAAATTAGGAACAATTCAAATCAAATTCGAATTCTCGTTAGAGCGGGACGCGTATAGGGTTGATGACCCGTTGAAATGTCAACATATCCGTCCCGCTCGCACTCGTTACATTAACAATGATCAGTCTCGCTCTCTCTATGAGATGTTGATCTTGATACGTCACATTTTTAATAAACGAACTCCGTATGACATGGCGCACGGAAATTCGTTCCAATGATTAATATGGCCGCCTCGTCCGTATAAGAAACTAATACACTTTGTTTTTAAACGTTATTAGAAATATTGATAGTTTCATGTCATTGCGCGTGTTTGTGATCACCCGATAAACGCTTAGGAGATAGAAAGTTTGACAGGAGGAGAATTGAATGCACGATGGAACACGATATGTGGGTAGGCAGAATACGCAAAAAATGCTTGACCCGTCTGATTTCTGTTACTCGCGTAACGAGGCATTATTGTTTTTTGTTCCTTCGCTAGAATTTGTCAGTAAGAAGCTTTAGATGTATTTTAAGAAGATATATTTCGCGTCATTGACTATTAATTAGGTCTCGTCTCGGACCAACGGCCCGTAATAACGTAATAATCTTGTCGCTGAAGGCGATTCTGACAATCGCTCCGATTCTTATTTTAATTTTGACATTAATAAGTATGGCGGAGTGGATGTGTACAAAACAAATGAAAAACGACTCGCGCGATCCAACAAAAAACCACAAAGATGTGTACTAGGCATCATACTGAGAGCGGCGTTTCATTACAACGGAAATAAAAAAGTTCATATTTGACGTTTAACAAATTGTTCCTTTTTCAAATCGACCAATGAGACCATTGTGTTCGCTCCTAATGGCGTGTTCTATTTTCAAATCTCATTCTCTTTTCAAATCTCGCTCGCCTTTCAGATTCATTCGAATTTGGAATGCGTTTGGGTACGTGTGCGTTTTCCCACACGTCTTTTTTTCTAGTTGTTTGTCTTTGAAATGAGTTGATTAATAGGATGTTGCTTTGGTCTATGGTTTAAGGCCGTGTAGTCACTAGTGTAGTGTTGTCTTTACCCCAACATAATTACTGGGGCTTGTTGATGGAATGGTGCATGCAACAATGGCGTCTGCGAATGATTTATTGTCAAATAGATTGGCAACTTTAAAAGTTTTAATCTAAAATATGCATCGGTGAAATCCTCAGAACGGCCAAATGTCGTGTTATTGCCGAAACGCGTATACATCAAAGGGGTTTTTGTTCGAAAAGATTTAAAATTGGAGGGAGAGGGTTCAGAAATGGCGTCCGAGATTATAATAACGATTTTAAAAGTCCCCTTTGCTTTTTATTTTTAGTTTTTTTGGAAGGGTTGGTTGAGTGGACGCGGGGCGAAGGAAAATTTGACACTATCACAGTTTTGTAGAATGGGGTGAAATTTTTTGAATGCAGGATTTAAAGATGGCGGCGGATTTTAAATTAATCCCGCGCGTTTATGCGATCGCCGAATGCTTATTGTTCGAAGAGATTATTTTTTAATTTTTAGGCTATAAATAAGTTTTGTTATTGCGATTTAAAAACGAGAGGTCATTCGTTATCAACATTATATGAAAAATTGGAAATTGTAGTTTTAATAATAAAAAAACAACGTGGCTAAAACGATCAATAGCTTTTATATTTAGCAGAATTTTCGTAAATATTTATGGTTTTTAAAAAAATTGCGTACTTCCTGACCTCCCAAAAACATGGTACAAATCACACCTACCGCTAAAACTACACTAATTCATTTTACTCATAGCATTCTACCTAAAAAAACATTAAATTTACATAGATAAGCCATATGAAAAATGCCAGTAAAGTTTTCGAAACATAAAGTTACAAATATGATACTTAAATGTGTGGTAACTTCAAACACACATTCATAGACCGTCTCTAACACTTCCATTGATATGGAATCAGCTCCATAAGTAAAAACCGACCAGCAGGCCTTATTAGGGGCTGTGTTCACCAAAACGAGGTACATAAAGGCCTTTATATGCCTAAAAATGAAGTCCCGCCGCTTAATTCGTCCAATTCAAGTCGAAATCTCTACCAATTGTTGTCGTTGGCTTTTATCAATAAAAATAAAAATCCCTGAGGAAGTGACCAATTTGTGACAGAGTTGCCAACAGAAAGACTTGCTTTAGCAAACTCAGCTTTAAGTTAGAGTTTTACGGTGCATTTTTGAGTCGGCCGTCGAGAGTGGATTGTGAAATCAATTATATTAGTCCTTTGATACAATGACTGTTTGGTGTATTTCTTATTCTCGGTAAACGAGGTTTGTAATCTGTTTAATACATTTCTCTTATGGCAAACAGTTTAAAATACTTTGTAGTTAGCATACATAGTTAGTTCGGTTTCAACATGTTGGAAGAAATAAAAGTTTACAAACTGAACCTTATCGTAGGAGCTTGAAATTTAGGATTTAGCTGATGTCAGCTCCTTTAGTCAAAGACAGAACTATTTTTCGGAAAATTTATGTTTTGTCTCTGTTTAATCATTTAGTTAGCCAAATGAATGCTGGCATAATATAATTCCGTCGTTAATAAAATGGAATTACAAAAAAATATAAATTCTTAGTTTTAAAACCATAACATTACTTATCAACACAAATTGAAATGTCTTGAAAGACATTTCAATTTGTATTGATAAGCCACAAAATGATACAAAATTAGTTACATGAAAACTGCAGAATTTAATGCCGATGTCTTCTCCGTAGTTATAGGTTTTGAAACGGAGATAGCTTCATCTACACTTATATTATAAAGAGGAAAGATTTGTACCTATTTTTGTATTTATGTATGTTTGTAATGAATAGGCTCAAAAAGTACTGGGCCGATTTAAAAAAATATTTCACCAATAGAATGCTACATTCTTCCAATTTTACATAGCTACAAAATTAGGGATCCTTGGTAAATTTTGAAAAATTTCAACAGAAAAGCGGGAAAAATTCTTAAAGGCGAAACGAAGTTCGCCGGGACCGCTAGTTGGTTTATATAGACGATTCATAAATACTACTGATGTAGTTTACATTAATAAAAATAAATCTTATTCTAATTCTGAATGTCCGTAAATTGTGTGTACTTTTTTTCAAAAAAAAAAAAAATAGTAGCAGCTTGTGAACATCTGCCCTAATACCTCTTGCGCAGTTCTAACTCACCTCAAATAGTTAGACCGATACACAATAAATTACCGTTGATATTTGCCGAAGCACAAATACTTGGCTTTTGCCGTAATTAAGCAGTTCTCACAACGCGAAATGCCGGCTTAATGTCAATGGGAAGATGCAGGCGGAAGATAGCTGGAGCGACGTGAAGAAACCAATTGGAATTGGAATGCTAGAAATTAAAAAAAAAAATTGGCACGTAATGTTCGTTGCCGTAAATTAAATTAAAAAGAAATTAAATGTATTCTCTTAGAATAAGGAATATAATATATCTATGTGTATTCTATTCAACGAGGTAGGAATCAAATGGAGCTGGTATTTTTATATAGAGAACGGTGACCAATTTTATCTACGTAGTTTTATTTGTAAAACTTATTTACATATAGCATTGACAGATTCAAGCAACTTGTAATGTGACTTTTAAGCCTAGCATGCGCAATACGTCAAATTTCCCGCATGAGACGACAAGTTTCGAAACCGTTGATTGGCTAATAACACACCGTACTCGTATCTTCAGCCAATCAGCAGCTGACGCACTGACTTCAATCGATTTTGACGTTTGTTAAGAGTGCGATAAAATTTAGTCACGTGGCCTGTTTGACTGAATCCATAGAGATAAATTATACTTTTTTTTTTTTTTTTTTTTTTTTTTTTTTTGTCGAGGGGGAAATGCCTACCGCACCGTCACTCTCAGTGGGGAATAGAGAGTGGTGTGTCGGGCTCGCACCGACTAAAACCCCCTCGGTGGCCAACGCTGCGCAATTGTGGGGGAGTCGGGATTCCTTGCGATTCTACACAGGCTCCCCCACAGCGCCTACCGCCAAGCGGCCCATCTCGCCGCGCAAATACGCAGCTGGAGCGTGTCAGGCCACCTGACACGCCCCACCCTCTCGGGACCGCGGTAACGGACGCCAGGCTTACCCCACGCCTGGCATCTCCGGTCCCAACAGCGGATCTGCTGTGCGGCTCCGCTGCCTACCGCCTCTGCGGACACCCGAGACTCTCAATCCAGCTCTCCCTCCGAGAGCCAGATGAAGTCCCGAGACCCACCGGCTGCGGAGGATAGGGAGACCGGCAAACGTAATACCGTATCCTCCTCTTCCTCCGCAACCCCACCACGACGCGATTCGCGCCTCGCGCGGCAGCGCGCCACTGCCGGGTCGCGGAGGACAGGGAGGCCGGCAACGAAACACCGAGGTCCTCCTCTTCCTCCACGATCCACCTCTGCCCTTGCGGGCTTGCCGCAGAGAGCCACCTTCTCTCCGCGGTCCAGCTCGGGATCCGTCTTGGCTTCACCCTGTGCGGTATTGGAGGCTGGGTGACAAGGCCAGCCTCAACGTCCCGGACCACAGGGTTACTGAGCCCCCCCATCGCGACAAGATGCGGAACCCAGCGGGGGGGAGATAAATTATACTAACTTAAGTAACAATAGCTGTGATACAAGAGTATGTAATTAAACCGATTCCCGGCCACTTTAAGAAGGAATACAAATTATATTATTAAAATATTGACATTTTTTCTGTCATTATTAGCTTTAACAAAATATAATGTCAAACCATTACTTTCATTAAGTAAACCAAAATGTAAGTACTTTTTGAACTCGTATATACTACTAATACTTTTTTAATTTTTAAATATTTTTGGATATCGAATTATAATAAAGGTTACAAATTTATAATAATTTCTTTTCCAATTTTTTTTTTACATAAAAACCATGTTTTTATTAAATACATCACAGTCTCTCAGAATCAGTAGCAAGTAAAGAAGACATCACCGAAAGACAAACAAATCACCCACAATACCACTTTTAGTGTTGTTCTTAGTTCCGAGCGTTCGTATTTATATCCGCTGCGGAGTGCGGACCCGTGTGTCCGCGGACAAACACTCTTCGACGAGATTTACATTATTTTCGAATATTTACTTTGGGATTTGGAAAAAGATTCTCGGGTAAACAGCGGGATGTTGACTTTAGTAGCCGATTGGGCGATGCAAGTTTAAGTTTATTAATGAAATCGAAAAAAAAAATTATATTCTGAAACCAGTTTCGCGTGTAATTTTTGTGTCAGCAAAATTGTACTTTCAATAAAAATAAAAATTCTACTCGAGAAACAATAAATTGCAAAAAAGTTCTAAATGCAAAAACAAACTGATGGTTGATTTATTTCTTGTTCTTGTAATTACTTTTGCTGCTACCATTCAAAATAAATGGTTCTAACACTTCTTAGATAAAATATACTTTCATATTTAGATATGGCAAAATTTTAAATAAGAATTAGAAATGACATTATTTTTATTCTACATAGATACATTACATGTACTTTATAACATTAAGCGGCTTTCAATTAAAGGCGTGTTTCATGAACTTGACGAAACAGAACGAGTTCTGATTCGTAGAAAAAAATGTCGCACCTGGATTCCTTTGCTAGTTACTGATCGAAATCGAAACGTTCGTGACGTTCGAAATTCGAAAATCGTAATGATTGATTGTCAGCCAATGACAATCGCGTACATATTCAAATTCGAACAAATTTGAATGTGGAACGGGTTTTTTTTCCTGCGACGCGACGCGTGCTGCCAGTAACATTTCCATAGACTACGATACAATAAGCAATTATATTTTTAAAATGGGTTTTCGTTTGAAACTTGCTCATTTTATTATTCAATAAAGCATGAGACATACGTGCCTAGTGCCACGTGCCGCGCCAAAGGTCCGCCGACGAAGTTTTATTAATGTCATTGTTCCTTCTTTTACGGATTCTGCCGACAATTTGAAAAGTTTATGTGATCTCCACATTACTCGGTACCGAACATCTTAAATACAAACAACCTCTTGTCGTAAATCTTTTTATAACTGTAAACTTTTAAATATCCTATTTTGTTTTTAAAGGTAAAACTTTAAAACTGTTACAAAACTTTTCGTTATTAGATGTTACTTATTTGCTGAATATTAATTCTTTTTTATTTTGCATTAAGTTTTGTTTCTCGCTTTTCAAAACAAAAATCAACGTCTTTCCGTGTTTTGGGTGCTGAATTTTTGATTTCGGAAAAAATCAGGAGTTGTCAGCATTTTTTTAAATTTACAAAAATTTTTTTTTAAAGTTGTGATCAAGTTTCTCTACAGTGAAGACTTTACCACAACTTTATTTTTTTTTTATTTGAGTTTTAAATTTGATGGAAATAAGAGGGTACTCCTGTGGGTTGCTTTTTTACGTTTTTCCCAATTGTCGTAATTAATGTGTTGAGAGAAACGAAACTAATTATTAGTTTATCACTTCTTCGAATCTTTTTACCGCTCAATCTATTTTTACGTACAAAGGGTTCAATCGAGTAACCTAATATCAAGCACGTCGACTGTTCCGCTCAAAACGCCATATGTTTATCTTATAATTACTCGACTGCGTGTGTGTGAGGGCAGGGTTGGTGCCAATAAGTTTGGGTAAAGTATTAATAATAAATAAATATGGGACAACATCACATACGTTGTAATCCTTACATACGCACGAAAAGGTATGTAGCTAAATCACTTGTGTTTTAGAAATCGGAAAAAAACGACAGTACCATAACACCCAGACCCGAGTCAATATAGATAAGTATGTTTTAACACAGTCCCGACCGGGTATAGAAACCAGGACCTCAGTAATGTCGTTCATCAAAGTAACCACTTAACAAATATGATAAAACTATTTATAAAATACTTTGTAACTTAATCTTTAACCACTTTAACTATGGGCCTAAAAAAATAAAAAAAAAACAAAGGAGATTTCAAAAGTATATTATTTTTTTGATAAATATAATCACAATACGAACAAAAATACTGAAACGGAATACAATTTAACTAAAAATAAAACCTGCTACATTTACCGAAAGAAAAAATAAAATAGTATAAATTGGAATCTAATCAAATATAACTGTTTATCGAAAGTATTGTTTAGTAAAAAATCGATAAAAACAACACATATTACAGTTTACATGAAAATTCAGCAAGATTTGAAATCTATGGAATTATGCAAAAAAAAACACAAAGGTACATTTAAGCTTCTTGTCTTTGACATCCTTGAACACGCACGTGTGTGCATCCGTGTGGGTGTGTAAGTATGTAATTAAAGTATGGAAATAGTAATATGCGTTTTGAAGTGTTTTCTCTATAAAACACTCGAGTATCTGGGAACGGAGCGACGACCTCGCTTTTAAAGTATTCTAACAGATCTGTTTGATGACTGGCTTTTTCTGCTTTTAGTTATTTCTTTATCGTTTAGAGAAATGTGGTATTATGTTCATAATTGTTCATAGCGCGGGAAACATTTAACCTCAAATCTGATACATGATTTTGAACGTTGTTTTAACGTAATGTTTACATTAGAATTTAGAAATGTCAGGAACTAGATATGAATGGAAAATACTGTTTTGGGTTTTTACAACAGCTTTTGAAGCAGTCCATATTCCATTGAACAAGCGAGACGGCGCTGTCTAGGTAGTTAATGCGGCAAACTTTTAAAAACAACCATTTTTTTTAAATATAAACAAAGTTATTGCCTAATAAATAATAAATAAAAGATAATGCCTTTTGATATATTTTACGGAAATGCCACCTTCTAGAACTCAAAATTGAAACGACTTGTAAAGATAACGTTAAAGTTGCCTTACTTACCTACATCAAGCTACTACATTAACAATTGAGATGTCGAAACCCTTCACAAATAATTTCAAAACGGTGACATTGCCTAAAAGAGGACTTCAATATCAGCCATTTTATTTCTTGCAAACTGTTTTTAAAATGCTCCAAAATAAATATAAATAAATAAATAAATAATTAGTAGTCAGTGCGTATGTAAGTAAAACTGTGACATCATAGCTAATGTCATAGACAATTTATAAAAAAAAATATTTTGACAGATGTTTAAAAGTACCTCACCAGCCAGTTCAAATTTAAGTTCCAAAACTAACTTTGGAAAATGTAACGTAAATTCCAAAGCCTTAATAATTCGGCAAAACGTTTAATAGCCAACCCATTACAGCGTTTACGAAAAACCGTTCCTCAATACCCGTAATAAGACAAATTGTTTATCACATAAACATTTTAGCGGGCAATTTGCGCAGACTGCCGAATTTGAGTACAGTTAGTGAGCAAGTCGTTAATCTCTCCGCTCCGGATCTGTCTGCGTTTGAAAAATGCTCGGTGACCGGTGACGTCACGCCAATTGCTATTAGTGTTGCCTATGCTGTGGGTAAAACTATCGATAGAATTCATTTAAGGCAGTCCTTTCGGTAGTATCGATAATTTCAACGAAAACCAATATATTCAATGAAAGTATAACTTTCACTACCGTGAGTATTGATCGTAAATAAGGATAAAGTTTCAATGGTATTGTTGCTCGATGGTAAAAAAACTATCGATATAATTAAATGTAGAATATTGGTAAACTATTAATAGTCTTAAAACACCTAATCTAGTATTGGTCGGAACAAAATTTGGTCCAGACGCTTCAGATATTAGCTGGAACACACAGACAGACAAGACAGATAGACCGAAAAGTATACATCCTTAAAAATTTAGTACAATGTGTAATTGTATTATTACATACAGATATTACGATTTTATTGATTAGTATAGACAAGAAGCAAACAAAGCTTGAGCTTTTTCCTTAGTATTATTAATAAGCTTTTATTTATCTTGCTATGTGGGTAGGTACGTATGTGTATACGTTTGTTCGGGTAGAATCTTACAACGCAATTTGGAAGTATAATAATAAAGTGAAGTTGTCAATAACCTACTTCGATTATAGTTGGTATTGCCTTGAGCTCGTCATTGTTTATATGACGAAACTCTTCAGATATTAAGTAATGAAATAGCTGTTTGGGTCTCTTGAGAACACTTCTAGCTTTGTTTATGTAAACCTCGTGCAATGATATACGAGTATGTAGATAGGTTTATAGAGATTTAAAATAAATAAATACTTTTAGTAATTATACCGCATTTGATATCGTCTTCGGCAAACACAGTTTTCATCTCAAATGATCATTTATATATCATTCAAAGTCAAATAACATCAATTTAATATCCAGCACACTTTCGAACGTGTTTTGTTTTAATTATTACGTTTTCAAATAATAGGATTAAAACAATATTAACGGATTTAAATCACACAACGAACCATCAAACTTAAAATGGCGTCGTATAAAACCATAGACAATTAAATTTACTTTAATGCTCGAGGCACGCGCGCTGTCAACTGAGAATCGGCTTATACAGCCATATCCGTCCAATCTGATTTTCCGAATTTCTCCACACTTAGTACAAATTCAGTCGTGGAGTGTTGGCTAAAGAATTGGGCAATTGTTTAAACCTGTATTTAGAGGTGTTGGGCGAATGTTATTAGAGGCTTAATTACGAAATGGTGCAATGTAAATGAACTTTGGTCGCGACATTATACTGATAAAGATTAGTTGATTTATTAACAGCTGTTGGCTGTTTAGTATTTAATTATCATTGGACTTATAATAATTTTTCGAAAAGTTTATGTTTTGTCTCGGTCTACTCGTTTGTATTAAGAAAGAGACAATACATAGTTTCCGAATTCGAATCTGACTCCGACGTTTTGTGAATACGTAGGCAGAAAAATTTGCGGCATAATAAAAATCATTAACATGCAGCCACAATTCCTTTGCATTCCAATTTTTATATTCCCAACTATCCTCACCAATATTTCAACCAGTTTACGTCATACAACCAAAACCATTGTCTTACATACCTCATTGTTTCGCGGCATAGAAACTTGCATATCAAAAAGTATGCCCTTAGGAACGCACAGACATACAGACACACGCGTGTGTGCGTACGCAATCGGTCAAACGTGATTGTCCTAACAAACCGTGTGCTTTACACCGGAAATTTATGAATCTAAATGAAGAAAGTGCCAGGAATTTAATGTCTCAGTTCGAGGTAAACCGTCCAGCCATTCTTCCTGGTTATCTGTTACATAAATATTGAATAGCTTTATTGTCCGCTAACGGTCGCGCATAGACAATATTCTACGCTTTTTAATTGGTAGCCGTTTCCGTTCCTCTTTTATTGTTGCGTGCCAGTACGAATTTGTCGTTCCATTTTCGTTTATTGTGTACGGAATTGTTTTTATGCGCCGTTCGATTGTTTGGAGCTTTTTCTTGATAACTGAACGAATGGAGTCTGCCGGTTTAATTTTTTTTACTGCTTTTTTTTTAGTTATGTTCTGGTTGCTGGTTTTGGTTTAGATTTTTATTAATTAGTGTTGTACTAGAGTCAGATTGCTTTAATCTGTAAAGAACTGAAATCTATCTACATGTAGAAAAAGCTATCATCAATGTAAGAGCGTGGACGCAGTAATCAACTGTGAATCTAATTTAGATTTAAAAGAAAACTTCATCATCATCAGCTTGAATAATAATACATTTCTGAATATTCCAATGTACGGCCAACAGCATGGTAAACCCTGGCAGTTTGATATGATTAGTTCTTATGCCAATACAATAAGGGCTAAATTAAGTAGTATGATCTGCTTTAATGGGAAACGCAGTCAGCGTTTCCCTGTCTTCAGTTATGGTGCAAATAGCTCGCATGCAAATCGGTTAATCGCCAATATTCATTCGACGAAACATCATAAAGTACTCTACTTCCACTAAGGGATTAATATTCCAAAATCGAACTGGATCATAACAAACTGTACCAGCTCGTCCGAAAGTCCAAATTCAGTTGACCAATCAGAGGGCACGAAACAACGGATGAAGAAATTCCAAGCCAGTTCCGAGATTACAATTTCGAGAGGCTAGATAATTCGCTATTAGCATACAAAGGAGTATTACCGTCGGCTGTGCGTCCGTGTGTCATAGCACTTATATTATAGAGGCCACGCCTGTGTAGCTGTCATATGTACCCTAATTAGGTATTGCTGTTGCGTTATTTCGAATAAGAGGACGTGTTTTACTGTTCTTTCTTTTTTTTTGTTGAAAGAGAAGAAAAACTACTATTTTTTTTTGTTTTTGAAATAGACAATACTTTCATTTTTTATCAGGAAATAAATATATGGGATAAATTTTATGTATAACTGCTACAGATTCATTTATTTTGCCTAAAAATTACTTTTCTAACGTTTTATATTTTTTTGTTGCAGGTAAAAACGGGCTTTGCTTAGTACCCTGAACATACGATACAATCAAAATTTGGTTTGTTTAAAACATAAATAGTTTCATACTTAAACATAAAAAGGTCATATTGTCAATCGTCATTTTAGAAAACGTTGTCTGAAGTTTATGGCGGTTAACAAATTTAAAAATAAAATTATTTAAAATACTATAAATAAGAGCAAATAACCCTGATCGATTGGAAGTTAATTAATATCCTGTTATCATTTCTATTCATCGTACTTATCTCAAAACCTTTATGTAGAGCCGCTTTCAATCAACTTCATCGCAATAAATAAATAATAGTAATTGCAGAACAATTTGTGTTTTAGATAAATAGTTACGGCAACATAAACGGAACCGGAAATTCGTAAGATTTTGACACATTTTAATTCCGCGTTCGTTAGAACGTGCAAACGAAAGCCGTTTTAATCTATGTTGTGGAATAAACTAGACTCAGCCCATGAATAGATTGACTTTCAAAAATATACTAGCACTGATTGTGGAATCCTGGGTTCGATTTCCGGCCGAGGAAGAGTGTTTCGAAATTTTCGAACGTAGCTCTGGTTTGTGACCAACATTTGGCTAAATTGATGATTAAGCTAGTACCCATGGTTGTATGATCATTTGATTTCAATGATGGGGTTTTCCTTACTGTAGGAGTATGAATAGAAAGGCTAATAGTATATTTTGTCTTGATACTTTACATTTGTTGATTCTGTTATCGAAGATAAGTACTAGTTGTTTTATATATAAATAATTACACTGCTTAACCATATTTTGCGGATTAACGGAAAAAACCACCATCCTTTTCAAAATTGAATTTTGGTTTATAAAATATGTGTAGTTATGGCGTCATTCGTAACATAAATAATTGCAATAATGGCATTTTTAATATTTGTACGAAACTTGTTTTTTAAAAGCGAATAACGGTCAAAACTCTCGACACTATTAATAGCATCGCTAGTCACTTGCGACGAAATTGAACCTCAACGCTAGTATATCGTAAAATTAATTGAATATCAAATGCACAAGTACGTTTGTTCAAACGAACGATTTCTAGGTCACTTGCCCAACCGCTATTGATATGTTTACGTAATTTGAACACAGCAACGGAATTTATCTCAAAAGATCTCTATTCAATATTTTGCAAAACGAACTATCATTTGCGGCAGGTCCGCTCCAAAAATAAGTCCAAATAAAGTTGAAACTCGTTCAATACTAAATGGAACCTATCCGCGGTCCAATTTAAAGTGGCCGTGTTATACAGGTAACAATGTACGCAACATATTTACAATGAATTCCATTTGCTACACAATAGCACACACGATTCCAAATTCAAATTTCAATTTTAAAAAAGAACACCGCGTAGGTTTGCCGCGCGAATTTCAAATATGGAACGCATTATATTCTGATTTCGTATTCTTAATTCGAATTCAATTATTATTTTCAATTACCGTGGGCCGGCCGCCATTGTCCTAGTTTTTGAAGTAATGTTGTTTATGGTAATGTCTCTGTTTGTAGAATTTGAATAAGCTACGTACAAACGTACTGGGGAAAATAAAAATTTCGTTCCATTTTTTTCAATACTAGCCGAGACCGCAGCTTCGTCCCCATGCAGAAATCTTTGTATGCTTAGTCGGTTATTTTAAAGGTAGTAAGAGTTAAACTGGAAATTTATTTTGTAAGTGGTAAACTTAATCAATCCAATTAACTATTATATTATAAAAAACAGTGATTGTATAGTGTAGGTACGTACTTAGTATTTAACTGTAGATTTATTTCAGCTTTTTGTAACAAAAACTTAGGTAATTATTTTTTCTTGTAAAACAAATAAAAATTGTCAACTTACTTTTAAAATTATTAATAAAATAGTATAGAAAATATGTTTTTTCTTGTAAGCGTCAATATATTCAGTTCAGTATTCTGTCTATATATCAATAAGTAAATTATTTTAACTTAAAAATAAACGGAAGGTGGTAGTGGATGTTCACCAATCAAAACTCATCAGTTAACCTTTTTACCGGCGATCCTTAACTGCCTTAGACATTAATCAAACGCTAATTCATATTTCGAACAGCACCCGCGTTAATAAACACAATAATCGTCAATATGTCAGTTTGACATTAGCTATTCCGCGCGCAAACCATAGACAAACGCATTTTAACATGTCTGCCTGTGGAGGACAGGAAAATGGACAGACGTCGAGGTGGAAAATATAAATGGGACGATGCTACGGTTTGTATATTAATGTCGGATATTAATCATTAGCACATATTATGGAAACTAGCTTCTGGTAGCGGCATTGACGAACCGATTGGATTAAAAAAATAGCTCATGTGATTCTAAAGGTTTCAGCCCACTAAATATAAAAAATTTCATAAGTTACCTACTTAAATAGTTCTGTCATTAAAACAGGGTACTTATATAAGAAGGATACACTTTTTCGTTACCTATACTCATACAAGTGTGAATTGTAATAGTATATGATTCATCATTATGCATTAGTCAATCAACACCCGACTCATATTTTAACCAAATACCAACTAAAGATTACCAGCCAACTTGAAAAATGTGTAAAACTTGTTTTGATCTTCTTATCTTCTTATGATAGTGTACAATTGGCATTTTACACCGACCGGCCCGTAGAAAACTTCTTAAAACTATTATTATCGAATAGTCAGTACTTTATAAAAGAAACGAGTTTTTAAATCGTTAAAACTACTTAGGAATTCTTTTATCTTTAAGTTGGTTGTAATAGGAAAAATTGTTTCCTTTTAGTTTATTTTTCTTTTGTACCTACGCAGTGTTTTGCCAGCAAAACCATGTAAATAATTCTAATAAATGTAGCCCTGGCCATAAACAGACTACGTTAGCCATAAAAGTTAAAAAACAATTTGTTAGAGCTGTAAAAGTAACGAAAAAAAACGTACCCGTATGTATTCGGTACTATAACAATTAGTACTCGTTACTATCGTATCATTACGTTACTCGTTCCTTGATGCCTCATAAAACACGTTAGAGCAACGAATCAAATCGTATCGTATTGCGTATGCGTACAGTATGCGTCGCATATCAACATCGGTAATTTGTATAAAACAAAAAACAAATAGGTGTCGAAAACAATATTCTAACAAGAAATCCACATATAGGTAAACCGTTTTTCTTAGAATTAAAATTAAACAAAAAATAAAATACAACATGTTTGTTAAACATAGCGAAAACAACAACAAAAATATTTTGTTCTTGGAACGAAATAAAAGGTAATACATATTTATAGTAAATAACATATTTTAAACAAAACTAAAACAACGAAAAAAATATTTTTTCTTATAAAGAAATTGAACCAAAAGTACCGAAATTATTATGGGCAAACGTTAACATTTATCATCGGCGATCGATACTAAGAGAAATACGAGTAACGAAACGGATTCGTATGTAACGTTTCGTTACTCGGTACTAGATGGCGCACCCGTTACTCAGTACCGAATACATACGGTTTGCTACAGCTCTACAATTTGTCCGATTTGTCAAATTACGTCGCTTTTTACCATTATGGCGTCCTAAGTGATATCAGTTAAAAAAACAAAGCAATGAACACATTGTCCAAATTAGGAAGAGTACTCAACAGCTTCAAAACTCAAATTCTTGAAAACGCTAAACATATTAGGCGCTGGCAGAAAAATGACGCTTCCATTGCTTTAAAAAAACAACTTAGCAACCGAACGTGCGACTTGACCTCGCAAATTGAGCCTTAGCCCTTCATAATTAAAGCGTATAATAAAACATTCCGTCGCGCACGGTCCAATTTCAAATGTTTCCATTTATTCAAATCTTTATTAAGACCATTCGTTATTACACTGCCAATCGTAAACGTGCACCTTATTTTAAGAGAGCTAGAGTTGATATTTCATTTTGTTAAGTGCAGATGTAAGTTGGTAAGTAATATTGTGATACGGGAGTGATTCTGAGAAGAAACTATGGTTCTCTATGTATTGTTTTAATAGCGTTTTTGCGTTTATTAAGAGTGTTCAGTTACTGTTAGCGAGTTCGAGGATTTGCGTAGGATTGTTATGCGAATACCTGGTCTGTTCAGGTGGTCTTATAGGAATAATAAAAATATTACGGAGGTCGGGTGTTACGCACCTTCGAGAAATGTAGGCTTGGTGTTATTAAAAGCTTTTATTACGTTCGTTTAAAGTAGTTTGATGGTGGAATAGATTAGGTGTTCGTTTTTAATAATTAACAGCGGCAATACTACTAGAATTATAGATGTTTTCGAAGTAAAGTGAACTTCATAAGAATGTAGGTATAAGTAATGTATTTAAAAGTAAAGATTCAATTTCATAAGATTTTAAATTGACACTTCCTACATGCCTACTTCAGAAGGGGTTTGAAGTTTGATTCCTGTTTTAAGAAACGCATTTTCTGAAGCTAAGTGTTTTCAGAGATAGTTTTATGATATTTTTTTAAATATAATAATCCCATTAAAATTAGTATTTTCAATCCCAAGTGATGATCAACAAGGGAGTCATCTGCTATCCTTATAAAACACTAAATCTCAAGTCACTTTTTAAAAATTAGTCTTTAAAAAATAAACTGAACCCGGTACCTTCCGCCGCTAGTCCCCAACCAATTAAACAAACAAATCGTAAGTTAATAAGAATCGTGCGCCCAGACGCTGAGCGGGCGTTTCGTCGTCCACCATAAACAAACGGATTCCTAACGAATTCCTTTCGCGTTAGCACGGATCGGATATCATAAACAAACTGGCACACGTATTTCGTCAACTCATGGTATACAGGGTGGCATAGAGTTTGCTAAAATTATTTAATTGGTTTAAAGATTGACGACCTCGGTGGCGCAGTGGCTAAGGTAGGCGACCAAAGCGCGAAAGGTCCCGGGTTCGATTCCCGGTCGGGTCAATTTGGAAAACGAACTTTTCTAAATTGACTTGGGTCTGGGTGTGCTGGGATGGCGCCCCCAGTTAGTATCCGTCGTCTGGTGCTCATAGTACAAGGGAAAACCTTAGTTTGAGACCAGGTGATTGGTGTGGTTGTCTGGCGCATTTATTATTATTATGAAGATACTGGCAGCTGCATGCGACTTCACTCGCGCCAGTTCGCAATAAAATGTAACTTAATAGAGTTTGCAAAAAGTATTTAATTGTTTTTTTCTTTCATGTCTTAATCTAGCGTTTGGTTATATTAGCGCTATTTCGGGATAAAAAGTATCATATACCAAATTCACGGAGTTTTTGCTTGTAAGAGTAATAAATATCCATATAAAGTCTCACGTTTATATTATTAGTAGGTTTTTAACTAATATGATTTTAAGTGAGTATGTACTAAGATTCAAAAATACGTTTTTACTTAAGTTTTCTGCAAACATCATGAAGAATAATATCTATGTCTATAACTATTGTTGTATCTGTATATGTTTTTCTCTCATTATATACATATTCATTATATTTGTCACCTAAAAAATTGTATATGTGTGAATTGTGATGAGGATAATAAAAGATTTTATTTATTTATTATTTAACTAAATACTATACATAACAATGATAAAATCATACCTATAAGTATAATTAAGACAGTTCAAACTTCACGGCTAAGCGGTGATCACAAGATAATTCGTATTAAAGCTAAAGACTTGATGTTGTATCTTAAGTCTTTCGCTAAAGCAATTCCGGAATATGCCCGCCATAAACAAATTGTGAATCCACAGGTTTCTCGAAACGCTCGAAAACCACATCGACGAACGAACAAAAGCACGCGACCGCCTCTCGAACAAAAGTTTTACATCCAATAAATCTTCAGTAAAACAAAAATCTCCGTCGAAAATGATAAAAAAGAAAAAATCAAAACTCGGTAGTCAGTCCGAAAAAAGAAATTAAAATTCAAATAAAAGAACGGATTCCTTAAGATAATGCTTATTCATTCCACATTTAAAATCAAATTTTCAAATAAAGAACTCGAGGCGGGCGATTGGGCGCGTGTGGGAGCGAGACGGGAACACCACAAACATGTAAATCGGACAAAGATAGATAGCGTATTATGATTGACAGCTGAGAACGGTTAACCTTGAAATATTTGAAACATTATATTATTATAAAGTACACTATCTTTGGTCGACTAGCGAGTGAAGTGGACATTTACTTACCTCGCTTTTAAAATAGTTGTTGATCATAGATCTTTCTCAAAAAGTATTTTCTTAATAATGTTACGGTTGACTATTATGAACTTTCATACTCATTTTGCAAATAAGGGCACTTGTAATTAACTTATGATTTCTGATATCACAGGTCTGTTAATAAGATGAAGTATGATATAGCAAATTGATCACAGTAAACTGTATTAAGAAGAAGTGAGCATAAATATTTTCGTAGGTTAGCGATAACTTTATGCCACTGTTATATTTTCTTGTATAATTTGACTTCCAAGTGATTTCTATTATTTTATAACTTGAGGTAATGAGATTATGCACAGTTTACTAAGCATCAACTTATAAATATAGTAAGTTGGTAACAAATTTATCAATCATAATTTTAAGATCGTATCCGATAAATAGCAATAAAGAATTTTATCTGAATAAGAAATATCTTAGTAACAATTCCGTGGGTGTCCGCATTGCTCTTGTGTCAGCGCCTCATTACCCGTATGTATAATGACGGCGGTCGCTAGATGTACGTTTTTAGAAACATCCAGTTTCTCCGGAACACGTTTTAAATCATAATTCGAACGCCCGTTTTGAATTTGGAACGTCGACTTTTTTTTAAACTAGAAAGGTTTTTTTACCAGATAACAAAATAGAGGCGGTAACTACTGGTTTCGGAGATCGATCTTTTTAGTTCAGAAAAGTTTTGGAGCGGTTGAAATATTGAACTAATTAGAGATTTGGAACTAATTGTTAAGTCGTGTCCATGCATTAAAGACGATTATTTTCGTAAAATATCCCATAGTGGTCAGTCAACCTTTACGTTAAAGATTGACATTTGCAAAGGTAAAAGTTACAAGCGAGGTAGCGACTGATAAATCCGTCGTAAAACTCGAAAGCAGAAGCCTTCTTCTGATTTGTATAAACTGTTTTTTAATGTGTATTACTCATGTTTATAAATTTGAGGAATCGCTTGAAGTTTGTTTAGTCCTGAATCGTCCGCATCTATTTAAAAATAGCGTCTCTTTAAGAGTGTTTTGATTAAATTTGGTTAATTATAGATATTTTTTTGTCCTCTTATTGTGCAATTTATTCATTTAGTGGTCAATACGAAAACAATTGGAACGCATTTTTAAGTACTTAACAAATAAAAAACAAAACTTTTTTTTAGAAATTGTTTTGTACTCCCTGTTTTTTGGCAAATCTATTTCTTAAGTTCATTCACGATTAATTTGTTCGGAGTGAGCACAGTTAGCCAATTACAAGTAGACGAAAGAGTTTAATGGCCGGCATTACGGCGCGTTTAATTGTGAGGCATTAAGATGTTTTTAACAGTTCCATATTAGATGGACGCGTTTTGTCGACTCTGAATGTTGTAAGATTTTTTAGTTCGAAGCTTTGTTTAAGTTTCTTTTTAGAAATTGAATGGTTTGTGTAATTGACCGTTGTTGACCTCAATTGTGATAGTTTAGACCGTGGTTGTCTTAGTAATGTAACCAGAGTGTAAAGTAATAAGTTTGACTTTCCATTGATTAAAAAAAATATTTATGTAACTGCTTAGGATTACTTCAAATTTAACATTTCTTTTTTATAAACTTTTTATTTTTTATTGTTTAACTTAAACTGGTCCACTTGTCTAGAACTAGGTATGTTATGCTAAAATTACAAGTTAATTCAATTTATTTTTGCATATACTTAATAATATACTAACTAAATAATCTTAAAAACATAAAAAAATATTGAATACGTTGACACGTGTCCATTTTGACATTGACTATTCCAAAAAAGGCTTTGCAATAATATAACTTGAACTAAATCTCCTAAAACGTGTTACAAAATGTCCATCTCACATTTCAATACATGATAGTGACGAGCAGTCACAATTAGTCCGTGAACAGATTACGTGGTCGTTCGACGCTTCCGCAGAGCTACGACTCTCGTAGACGCTACGAGCTTTTTGTTGCTACAGCTAAAACGCAACACTGGTAAATTAAAAAAAAAACATAAATGAAAAGCAGTAAAACTTTCCAAAAAAGTGTTACATGAAATAAATTAAATATTAACGCTCTTTGCAAGCAGTTATTGTATTGATGTTATTTATTCTTGTCGACAATACAAACTAAGTTTAAAGAAAAAGTAGAAAAAGCGACAAAAACACGACAATGAAAACAACGATATCGCCAAATAACGTTCTGATAATTCATGTCTGCGTTTTTGACCAAACTTTTGACGCGTTCACGAAATTAAATTACCTATTTCAATGTATTTGTATTTAAATGAGCAACTATACACAATATGCGATTTACATACTCTTTACATAGAATGACACAAGGATGTGTGTTATTGTGCCTTGTTCTCAAACAATAAAACATAAATCATGAATAAAATAAACACGTAAAATTGCGACTTACTTCAATCATTTACTATTTATAAACTAACAGTATAAAATTATTTTTAAATTCCTATTCGGTGAACTAAACAAAATTATCGAACAAAAATAAACATTAGTTCTTTTTAATTTCAACAGAGGGCCATCTCTATACGCTTTGAATTCAAATAACGTCTCCATTCACATTTTTCCTTCGATATTTGAATATTCAAATATGGCGCTAATCGTTTTAATGGCGACTTTACGGCCTATAATGATGGCTTCGAATGCGTTCGAAGAGTTATTTCCCGACTTCCGAATAATAGGAATGGAGTTGACTTTTTGGTGTTTATTTGTTTAGGTTTTATTGCCAGTTAGCTGCAGCACGGAGCCATCGAATTATATTTCTTATAGTTTAAAGTGGCCATTTCATAAAAATACGAGCATAGATTTATGCATCTATGAGTTGACTTGTATTATAAATTCAAATAATTTACCATAAGCTCTTTATCGTATACGTAAGCACATTTTGTTATTGTATCTAGTTCGAGATACTTATGTTCCAATTCAATATGTCGTATGAAACCTAAAATATTCATACTATTACCAACTTATACTTAGGTGATGGTACTATAAATCATTATTGTTTTCATTTATAACGAGAGTGCAATTAATGTTAATATGATAATTTTTTTCACTTCAGAAATGGCTTAGATCTATAAATAGTGTACCTACTACTTATAAAACGCTCACATTCTTTACTGTATTTAGTTCTTCAAACTACTCGTATAAATAGGTACACAGATTCCACAAAAATCACTATCTTATATTGAATAAGTAACTACAAGTAATACAGTCTTGGACGTCAAAATAATTTCCTTAGCCCATGTCTCTATTAAAAAAAAAGCTGTCATTAAACGAAAAAAAAAACAGGTTTCATAACTAGGAGTGTTCGTTATATTAGATAGCAGAATAAATATTACTAATAATTTTTTTTATTAATATATTCGAATAAATTCAAATAACTAGACTTAACTAATATATTACCAAAATATTTTTTCTTATAATTGAGTACAGCGCCATCTAGCATTACTTGCCTAAACTAAGATGTTGATGACGACTATTGATTGAGATAATATTGGATGGAGGCGTCTATGAAGTGATTTATAGATTGAACAGAAGATGTCGCTGTTGTCAAATAAAATTGTTTTATGAATAAAAAGCAGGCACGACGATGTCACGACTAGAGCGAGACATAATCATAATATATTATGACGGCGTCTTTGTCACACTATTTCTAACGTATGATTCGAGTGCTACGTTAGATTGGTAGGTAATATTTTTCAAATTGAAATCAAAAACAGTTCGTTCGAGGTTTTAACGTTGGTCTCGCTGTCTCGTGTTCTTTCGTGTACTGATTATTTGTTTTAATTCAATAATTAAATTATTGAAGTTAAATTGTTAATATAATTCAAAAGTAGTGTAAGATATTAGTTTTAGTAAGGTTTAGATTTAAATAATAGGTTAGGAAAAATGTCGCGTAAGGAACATTTTGGAACTATTTTAATATTGTGGACAATGTTGCCAAAAAGGCTGAGTGTATATATTGTAAAAGAGTCTTGTCATTTAAAACTACTATATCTAATTTAAAAAATCATTAGAAACAAAAGCACATAATTGTTTATAAAGATTTCTGAAAACCGCATCAAAATCGGTTAAGCCAAACGCGAAATAATCAGGACAAATATAAATACATACAGGTCGAACTGAAAACCTCCTTCTTTTTTGAAGTCGGTGTAAAAAAAATATTAAAATCACATATAATTAAGTTATATTAGTCAACACTCAGTAGCGTACACCGTAATGAGTCAACGATTATCGCAACCAACACTCAACGAATTGTTTATATAAAAATATTAAAATCGTATTATAAGTTATATTAGTCATTCCTCAGTAGCATACACCGTCCGTAACGAACGATTTTCGCAACTAACGCTCGACGAAATTTTAATACAAATATATTAATAGCTTTTTGAACTAATATATTAGAGCTAAATAAATAATAGGTTAAAATATTATAGCGTAACGAAATATCACGTTGGCAAAATGTAGCCGTTGCGAACACTCCTATTCATAACTCCATACCTCTAACATAATCAAATTAGATCGAACCGCTAACGTAGGCGGTCTTATCAGCTTTACGTACCGAGTTGTTTCAAATCGGCGAGTTTTCTATAATAAATTTATTACTGCCGGAGGGCATTTTTTGTTTTACTTAACGTTTTAATAACAGCGTGTAGGAAGCAACAAAAAATCGAGATAAGACGTTAAAAACGTTACGTACTTTGTTTATGTAATAATTTTGTGATTTTAACTCAGTTCCGAGCTGTAGATTTAGTAGACTAGCTACAATTTTAAGTTAACAAAAGCGATTAACGGACAAAAGAATTAAGAAAAAGAAACAGAAAATTTTTCATTTCCCCTTGCGGTTCGAGGCTTGAATCCACAACCTTCACGTATCGCGCGTGCTGCCCTTCCAACTGAACTAACCGCACGTTATCGTAAGCGATGAAATTTTTATTTATTTATTTATTTAAAAACTTTATTGCACAAAATAAAAAGTACAAAAGGCGGACTTAATGCTAGAAGCATTCTCTACCAGTCAACCGTTGGGTCATGCAGATAGTTCGTTTATGGGTGCGGTAACAGTAAAAATTTTTCTGTTGTATCAGCCCGTTAGCCTCCGGTAAGTGCCCTCTGCCAAATATGTTTAGAAATACATACTTACCGGCCCGTGGTACATTCGTTGCAGAAATGTTTGAAAATCACAGAATCGAAGACGCCTTGGCATCTCAATAGAATGCAGTGTAAAGCATTATAAAAATCGATACAGTAAAAGATTTGAAAGAGGCAAGGAATTTGAAATAAAAAGTACCTTTAACCTTTTGCTGTCATGTTAAACTTTTACAAAGAAAGCCAGCCTTGTTCAGACGTTGCTATTTTTTCTCCACACGTACATAATGTTTGAGACATAATTACAGTGTATAATGGCACTTGTATAAAAGTGATAAATCATCATTATACCTCATGTTTCTTTTTATTCAAGAGTGAAGGAGACGGGATTCTTTAGTACATTGTAATGAGTAGTTTTTGTTTTAACGTTTCTGAAAACAGCTGTTATTGGTTGTTGGAATTAAGGTCCACATTCTATTTGATACTAGCTTGTACACATGACTTTGGTCGCGTTATTTTGTAATAAAAAGTTTCTTAAATGAGGTTCTAGTGTCTAATGTGTAGTTTCCTAATTAAACATATATCTATAGGTACATCCATACATGCAAACTTCTTTTTTGGATGACAACTAAGTTTATATTGCGAAGTATTCATCTGTCAGTGTCAATTGTTACGTAATTTGAAGAAGTTAATTTCAAGGCACAATTGGGTATGAAGCAAGTTTTTCACGGGGACGTGTGGCATAACAATCGATGCACATTTAAATGCTGTATTTTTTTAATTTCATTTATACTTTACTATACAAGTTAACAAAGTTAAGCACTAAAACAGACGAATGTATATAAAAAAATACTACTAAAACTGACGGACTTGCTCAAGTAATTTACATTACGATTATAATTAGAAGTAGACAAGCAAGTTTGCAATTTAAAAAATTGAAGCATTACAGATTTCCTACATTTAATACCTTTCTAATCAAGATACATACAAATCATTAAAACATTAACACGGTTCTTTGATCGTTCAATTAAAAATCGCTTCCGTCGTCCTTCGTCCGCCATCTTGCATCCGCCATGCTGGATCCTATTAATATTAATATTATACTGCGCCGACGCATGTAATTGTCGCCATTTTATTGTTATTATTGGATATTGTTTCGCCCAAGGTTTAGTCAGAAATGGTAACACAACATTTACGGTACTGCCCTCTTGATTTTTATACGTGTCGAGTTTGATAAACAACATTTGAATATGTTTCAATCGATATTATGATTCGATGTCTTTTTCTGGGCGTGGGCGGCTTGTGTTTTAATTTTAATTATTTATTATGAGATGACGAATCGTGAATGAGTACTTGGTTACCGAGTAACGATGTGTTAAGAGTCGATTAGACACTTTTCGTGGCCTAAAACCGTCGCACTATTGCGTTACGTGGTCATCGTTGAATGGTTTTATTTCATTCATGCCCGGTTCCAATATTTGAAAAACGATTCGACTTACGGATAGTAGCAATAAATTACACGAGGCGTAAGCTAAAAACGACATAACGGATTCCTGCAAACCTCTCTTTATAAAACTAAAAATTCTGACTCTGACTTCGATGTACATACTGGAAATGTGCAAATTTCTTAAAAATAACCCAAATATATTTAAAAATGCTAAATGGAAAGGAAAAAATACGCCTAGATTAAATAACAAATATAAATTAAAACTACCAAATAGCCGCATGGCAATGTTTAATTCTAGTCCCTATTTCAGTGCAATAAAATTATATAATAACTTGCCAATTGAAATAAGAATGGAACCAAACACAAAAGTTTTCCTCAAAAAATTAAAAGAAATGTTAATAAAAAAATGTTACTATAACCTCAATGAATATTTAAATGAAAAATATAATTAAAATAGAACTATTATTATAATATCCTATATAAATTAATAAATAAACGTACCTTTTTAGAAAAAAAGGTACCAAAATAATATATGATAAAATTATGTAATATTATGCATGCTAATCCATTACGCTTTCATCCTAATTAGGCTATGCCCAAATGGGTAACATGATGTACTGTAAACATTTTAATAACACCTGTAATTTACATTCATGAACGCAATAAATACTTTGACTTTGACTTTGATGACAGCTGATACGGATAGTAAACTATGGAACGGTATTAACGACTCGTAGTCGGTTGGAAAAAGGGAGTCATTTTTGACATATTCCGAATCGTAAATAAAACAACATTTGATTTCACAAGTGTGAACAATGCGTTATTTTTATGTTAAATGACAACTATGCTTCTTTAACGAAGTCTATCTCTGCCAGAGTCATGTAAAATTGATACGACTCCACGATATAACAGGAGCAAAAGAAAAATCAAATAATTTATAGAAAGAAAGATTTTTTAATTTTTTTTCCTACCTGACAATCGATGATGGCTGCGAAGCCTTATCATCTTCACCGAGCTTAGGAGCGCAGATGGCTTTCACCCCTTTAATTAACGCAACAGTAATGAAAGCGCACAGATACCTTTTAGCACTTACTATGTTAACATTTCTGTTAGACACTGATCCCGTAGACAAAATATGTGGCATTAATGTTACTTCTATTTGTTTATTTATCATCATCATACGCATATTTTTCATTAACATATCCTGATGACATTATCACACCATATCTTCCATGCGTCAGAAAGTCAGATTTCTCCAAAAGCACCAATGATTCCGGACCACAGTCCATAGTTGACCAATCGGACCACGCCGGTCACCATTCAGCCTTGGACATATCTAACGAAAGAATTTGGTTCAATGAAAACGGCCATTGTTATTCGACACAAATAAAAACACTTATTGTTTCATTATTACCCGGCTAATTGGAGTTACGGCGGTCGGGTTCTGTATAAAAAATTAAATTGTTGTGATTTTCATTCATTTGCTTTGGGAATAAAGAACAGGATGTTAGAGATTAGACATTGAACTACAATAGCTTGAACGTCAATCTACAGTTTTTCAAAATTGACCTTAAATCAAGCTTTGTAAAGTATGTTTTAAATTAAATTGACCTCGAAAAAGTGCCGCAAAATCTTTGTAACAAAAGTTTTATATTTATACAACCAAGATAAACGTTTCATCATTGGCTATTTACCGAAATAATAGGCTCAACTATTATTATTAATAATATTATATTTACAAAATAAAAATTTTTGAAGTGCCTTCGTATTTGGCATAACTATAGATAGATTTTTATATTATAATTAAAAAAGAAACTTGATTTTGATGCTTTATTTTCAAGATATCTTTAATACAATGATATCCATAAAACAGTAACGTACTAAATTAAAAAAAATTAAGTTCAAGTAAAATTGTCCTATTTTATGTAATCCACAATCAATAAAAAAGCGATGTAAGACTAAGTGGAATCCATATTAATTTGAAAATATTCTGTGGTTTCTTCGTCCGTAGAAAGGTCAGAGACGGAACCAAATATCTCATTAAGTTCTGTTAACATTATTCTACGGAACCCTAACAAAACGTTTCTGGTCCTTTTCACGGTGCCAAAGGTCGCGAACAGTAATTAAGTGTAGAATATTAGATACCTCTGCAACTGATCTGATTTCAGATAACAGTTACGAAACCGAAAATACTTTGGAAACAGTTCAAAAGTGTAAGTTAGTTATGTAGTGTACAATAAGATGGGAAACAAAGGACTGGCCCGATTTCGATACGAATTTGATGCCGTAAGAGATATTTTTAGTAATAGATAGATATATAGATAGACTTTATTGCAAAGAAAAAAAATACAGAATTAGTTATACAGACATATTTGAGTACAATTTAGACCTCTTATTCAAGTATAATAAAAACATCGGATTAGTACAGTCAGCCTCAAATAGTTCGACACTCAAAGTAATTCAATCGATTTTTACAATTTGTATAGTGCTTTAATGCCTTACACATACAAAAATAAGTACCTACTTATTGTAAAAAAATCAACTTGATTCGAAAAATCCCCAGCTTCAATCAAAAACATTTCCTTATTTACTCAATATCTTTGCACAGCATTCTTAAAACTAGTAATATTCACAAAATTTGCGAGTGAGACGTAATTTTTCCTTAAACAAGTGTTTTTGCCTCAAAATACTGAGTATCGTGAGACTAATATGTATATCTACTTGACGTAAGAGTTTGGAATTTTCCGCACTTGATTTTTGATGTAAAAAAAATGTTGTGTGGCAAAATGATAGAGGTACTTTAATTCTCTGTCCTTTTGAGTATTTAAAAATTAATTAACAACGTTGGCCTTTCTACAGTAGTAAACCTAGGGCAAATTAAGTAAATTTCAAAATACTGTCAGTAAAGGCAGAAATCATAATCTTTATATTCATTTATAATACACTACTGGCCAACCTTTCGCTCAAGTTTCAAAGATCTTAATATTTACAAACCTTCTTCAGACAATTAAGAAACGTAACAAATAATAATATCCTATTTGGTGTAACCATTCTGAAGTAATGCGCATACATTGATAGAATAATTTTTAATTATATATATGTTACACTTATGAATCGTCTCTAAATAAACGATATTATGTTACCACTAGTTTGTAAATGTAATTAATTATCTTAGAGTAATACAAAAATACTCGTAAAACTGTAAACACAGAAAGCATTTCAACAAACTGAACCTGAAATAATAGTTGAGTCTCCCTCCACAGACCAAGCGTTAGCTCATTGTCTATGATATCAAAACGGATATTGTGAACACAACCATAGACTAAAGAACAGAATAAAAAAGAATGCTTAATCAAATCCGTCAACTCTCAAAGTCCGCACAAGCCCACATAATGACACTGGCAGACATTGTTTTTGTTACTTTACTTAATCGCAGACGCAAAATGCTCTTATTACTTATTAGATCATGCTCACACTTACCAGACAAAACCGGATGGCAGCCGTTAAAAATTGTTCAACAATTTAATGCCTTACGCTCGCTGTTTATTTAGACTTTCTAACTTTTTCCTTTGATTGACAGCTGAGCTTGAAACAGAAAAAAGTTTGCTTTACATATTCTGATTACAGGTCGTATTTAGATCTTTAGAAATCCGACCCATCGTTACATATTTCTTAAAATGATTCGCAAAGTTTCCTTTTTAAATATATTCTGCAGTAAAAATGAAGACATATTTTTAATCGAAAACCTAAACGATTGTTTATTCATACTACATAGAACGGCTGTCTTGTGACTTTTTGAAATAGGTTGTGCGTTGCCTTATTAAAAAGGTTTGTAATATGAGAGTTAACCTCCTTAAAGATTTAAGTGCTATAGGCACTGGCGGGAATTACACTTTTGGCGCGTTTTTCTGACATGTGTCAATTAACAATAATGCATGCAAAGATAACAAATGAAAATCACTTTTATTTTTTTAAAGTTCTAAAGACAAGTAATAGAACATTTATTTGAAACGAAACTATTTAAAATGTCACGTCTAAATACATTTTTTTCCAATCGAATAATCACAAATTACGAGTTCCAAAACGAGTTCAAGTACCGACTTTTGAGACGTTCTAAATTCTCTATAACCGGAGATCGATTCTTTGTGACCCGCACCGAAGGCCGTATCTTTGTATTAGCTTAAAGTAATTGTACACCAAACCACGTTACCAATTTCGACATGAATACACGTTATTTTTTTCTCGCCTCGCTCCGAGCAATCTCGTTTTCTCGAAAATAGATCTAATATGTAGAATATAATTAATTTTATACAGACTCGGTTGATCGATGCGTGTTACTTGACGTCGTTTTTTTGTATCATTATTTTTAAATTATAGTGTATTACGTCAATTCAGCTAGAAAACGGAACGATGTTTTTGCTTGAAATTTATTTTACCAAATTCGCATGTTTGGACAAAGTCTAAGCTCCGTGCCGACTGCATAATCGCTAGTTTGATTACATCGGCTATTTCGCCTAATCATATAGAACAAGGCTATATTGGAAACTGTGAAAGAAACCGTTCAATATCCAATTTGGAAAACATCAAAAAATGTTGCTAAGATTCATTTTATCTTGTTTCAGATGATCAACAATAATTGGCTGACTACGAAGACTGATTACAATATTTATGAAGCCAAATAAGAAATGATTGACCCATGAAGTTTCTACCTCGGTAACTACCAATATGTATTAAACAATACAATTTTAATATTTCCAAACAATGAAGAGAAAATTTAAATTCAAAACATTCCACAGTATTCAGCTAATCTTACTGTCAACAAAGGACTATTGTCTCTCATATACATTGTTACGTTTAAATCGAAAATGAATCACGATTGTTATGATTCGACACTAAAATGTATTGAATCAAAATTGATGTTGATTTAAACTCTGATGTATTGTTTGCAGGGTGGGTTTCACGTGACCCTCGAAATAGTCCAAGCACTGCAATGACTACCGCAATGGCTGCGCATCAGGAATCGATACACGAGAGACTTCAACCAGCGGCTGAAGAACCCTTGTATCTTCATCATGGAGCAGCGGCGTGGCCTGAGTCGTCCGACCACCAGGAAGACCATAGTGCTGACATGTCCCCCTACTACAACATGCCCAAACGGAACAAGAGGAAGAACTTCAAGCCTAGATGTGCTCCCAACGCGACCACGTTCTCAGACGACTCCAACGGAGCCAATTGCGAAGAGGCTGCCAGTCTAAACGGCAACGATAGAACCTCGCCCGAAAATGTCAACGAAGACGACAAAGAAGAAGGCTACGCCAAAATAGGCGTCAAGAACTTCAGCCTCATGAGGGGTGCTGTCGACCTCAGCCGAAGACTGAGCACCGACTCTAACGAGAACATAGATTCAAATTACCAAAATAGGTTACCCGACGAGAAGAAAGTGGACTCCTTCCAGCGTTCATACATCCGTAGCTTACAAATCAACCAAGAGGCTGAGCGAGATAGGACTGTTCTGAATTTTAGTAGTTTACAAAACAAAACCTTTTGTGCCAAAAATCCTTTTGCTATATCTCAACTAATTAAGACAAATTCGCCTCCGAGAAGAAGGGATTCGGACTCTGATGAGGAGAACAAGGGACAAGACATTAATGCTAATGACAGATTAGGTGAAAGTCAAGAACCTATGGAAACGACTGAAACCCAACAGAATGGGGACGCATCTAATGCTACCAATAGAATTTTAAGAGACTATGCAATGAACACTATGAAAGAACTCTTAGGGATTTATGGGTTGTCGTCGAACGAAGTTGCTGATGCTATAAGTGGACAGATTAGAGCTTTGGAAGCACTTCAAGGTAACTTTAAAACACTTTTTAATTTTTCTTCTTCTAACATAGTTTCAACTTTTTTACATGAGATCAATGGCCGTCTAGCCCTTGTAACTCATACAAGAAAAAACCAAACGGTTTGGATCATAGTAGGGATTATCCGCTTAGAGTTCAGTTTGGAAACAATACTGAAGAGGTGATTCGCTCCAATATAGAGGATACCTTTTTATTTATCTATCTTTACCGATAGATCTTATTCAATCTCGTAGTGGAGATCATCTCATCGTCTCAAGCAGTGGGATAAGTACACATAAATTTGCTAATTATCTCCATTTCCATTAAAACTTTAAATTTTTTCCCGATCAGGTAAACCGTTCACCCAACTACCTCTTGGTCTGAAGAGAAGACATGACTCAGGAATGGAAGATGGGACAGAAAGGAGTCTCCGGAGATCTTCTTCCGCGACCGAAGATGAAGGTTCTACCAATATCACTCCGCCTAAGACACCAGACAATGATATTGAAGCCCAGAGGTTTGTTCCAAGTATTGTTCTTAGCTAGCCATTTCTACTTTTTATATTTATTTTCTTATATTGCTCACGTCATTACCTATACATTATTTAGATCAAAATATCTGTTGAATTGTTTACAGACAACGAGCGCTGCAAATCATCAACCAACAGTCTATGAGGTTGTTCGGTAGATCCCAGCGCCATGAAGAAGACTGCAGTGGTTCTGATGATGGAGAGCAGACTTTGGACTTGAGTGTTTCCAGAGATACTGATGGACAGGTAAGAAACTTAAATCTATGATGAATATGGTGCTAAAACAGTCAGAGCGTTCATGTATATTTTTATGTTCACAAACAAATGCAGCAAATTAGTATTTGTGTTTACTAAGTCTTGACTAATCTCAACCAGTAAATGCTGTTGAATAGGATCACACAAATATATTTCAACAAGAAGCTATATCACTTACATTTATCAGTATTGATCAAAAATAGAATTCACTAAAATGTACTTGTTTTTCGTCAGGAACAATCTACCACCTCCAGCGCTGGGAACAGTGTATCTGAATTCGAACAACAGAACCTCCTCATGAGGAAGAATCTGGAAGACCTAGCCAATTTGCAAATGCAGGGTTTCTTCCAGAAACAAACTTCGATGGACGCAGACGATTCGCAAGAAAGGAAACTGCAAGCGAGTGGTAAGTATTTGATACCTTTTAAAAACTACTATAGTATAAATACTGAAATGCATCATACTCATATTTAAGCAGCGGAGTAGACATAGCTTAGCAGTTATGAATAGCGCGCATAGATAAAAGTGACCGATAGCGTGTTCTGAAACCTGATGAAATAAGGGAAGTGTAGTAACTTTGCAAAAATTTAGGCGTCTAATGTAATTGAACATTGTGATTCTGAGGGTATCAATTTACAAACTGCAGAAACGATTTCAATTTTGGAAAATATTTTGTCTCTGTCCAGTTTGTAATAAGAAAGAGATAGAACAAAGTTTCCTGATCAAAATACGAATCCGACTTTTTGTGAAGGTAGGCTGAACACAAAGCAAGTAGCTTCAGCACTTGTGTTATGGAGACCAGACACAACTGAATAGAAAAACGTAGTTTTGAATCCTACCCTACTAATTTAATAAACGCAAAAGTTAATAAGAAGAATGTATGGATGTCTAGTAAAATACGGAATGGATTGCCATGAAATTCGGTAGAATGTTACAGATCAACCGAATGATAACAAGTAGGATTGACCCCGAAATAACCAAAGCAAGGTACAACAGCTAGTTCTATAGAAGAATAGTGATCGATCACAAAAATTCAAATTCGAAATACGTCTCTCGCAATTATAACATCGCAAGAACGTATAAATCAGCTAAGAAGACGACGGGAATTGAAATCAGACATCGGACCGCTTTTTACTGCACACGTCCTTTTACGAACACGCTTGACCATCATTCTAGGATATAACCAAACGTACTATGTCATATTAAATCCTTTTCAGGATAAAGTTAAAAAGCAATCTTTCCCTTATTAAAACGTTTCTTTACTCGTTTTCTGGTTAATTCTTCGACATCTGATAAATACAAGTTGATTCTACTCGATGCTATGAATCGATATGGTTTAATAAACGCGAGTGCAGCGGTCATTTAAAAAATGGCGGAAAAACACGGTGTCCATAGTTTCTGTATGATGTTGATCCGGTTTAGATTTCAACAAAGTTGCGTCAATAAACAGTATTTCTAGAAAAACTCTCAAATGTATGTATTATCTGGACAGATCTACCTACTCAAAAACATAGTTTCGCCGTTACCTTAATAAGTACAGACGAACACTGAACAACAATGAAATTGCTTTGATGTCGTAGTTCAATGAATATTTTTATGTTTTTTGGAAAACTGCGGTATGTTCCTACTCCCGGCCTATTTATGTAAAAAATATGGTTACCTATTATTTATCTGGAAAATAAAAAAGTGAAAATATAGTTATTGATTTTGTATCTAAACTATCAAAATTGTAGGTGTTTGGGATATTTGCTGATAACAACTATTGTAGTATTATAAGTAAAAGTAGGTACAGCAAAAACATGACACTTTGAACGTTGTACCACAAGTGTATTACATGATAGCCTTTTGATCGTAGACATAAATATCTTATACAAGATAAGAAAACCATTTGTATTTAAAGCAAATCCCATTCGATTTTTCACACAACCCGATATAATCGTACAAAAAAATTAATAAAGTAGACGTTTATCCATTTGTCCTAGTCCACCATTTCACTGCAACATAAACAGTATACTCACAGTCGACGATTGGGCTACGTCGCCTCCGTAGTAATTTCGGACAATTTACGCTTCAACGACTAACGGACCGTAATGGCTCCTATAAATCAGATACAAACGGCACGGCCTTTAGTAACCTATACCGAAAATAACATTTGACGCGACATGACGTTGTTCTTATTAAATGACAGGTTGTAAAAATGAGGGTACTCGTAAATTGATGGGTATTTTAGTGAAAATGCACACAAAAATATTTTTTTATGAAAATTTGTTTGGGCAATTGTAAATATATAGCATACTAGCTGTGCCCGCGACTTCGTTCGCGTGGACTACATCCTTTTATGGTCGGTTTTACACCTTTCTCCCCTAATATTCGAAACAAAAAGTAGTCTATATTTTAATCCAAGTTTCGAGCTATATTTGTGCCAAATTTTATATCTCTAACTTCAAAAATAAACATTTTTCCATATAAACTTCCAAAGGTGGTATTACCCCCCTCCCCCCCCTTATTTTCTAATAAAAAGTAGCCTATGTCCGTTCTTGAGATTCAACGTATACCTATACCAAATTTCATCAAAATCGGTTGAGAGGTTTAAGCAGGAAAGCGTAATAGACACACAGACAGACAGACAGACAGAGTTACTTTCGCATTTATAATATTAGTAGGGATTTTTAATTCTTGGCGTATAAACGCCTTATGCTCGGTTACAATATATGGAATACGACCCGTTTTAATTACGAATAGTAACAAATTATACGAGACGAAAGCTAAAACCGTTCTAAACTTGTTGTCAGTTGGAGAGCAACGGATTGTAATTTTTTACACATTACGAATCGTAAAACATTGGAATCGGGCATTAATGTAACAAGTATGATGTCTGACGACTAACTGTCTATCTGTCAGTGTGTTTGTAGCATCGTAGCTCCCAAACAGATGCATCGATTTTGCTTTTATTTGTTTGAAAGATAAATTAATCGGGAGTGCTGTTTGATGAAAATCGATGCAAGATGTCCGCGCCACTTAATGTCAAATTACCCATTTTGACACAACTCCATTAATAAAGGTATCAAATAAAAAAGCTTGAGTAGTAAGTACTGTAACACATTTTTAATAGAAAATGGCTGCCATCACAAAATGGCGGAATTATATCAGATCAACGTAACAATTAAAACTGTCCACTCTTATGTCCTAAGCCAATATATGGTTAAATATACTTTATTTCTCATAAGAATACAATTCACTTACTGAGAAACTTATAAATAAATAAATAAATATTGGACAACATCACATACATTGCCCTGATTCTGTTGTAAGTAGCTAAAGCACTTGTGTTACAGAAATCAGAAACAACGACGGTACCACCACAACACCCAGACCCGAGATAATATAGAAAAGTTCGTTTCCCATATTGATCCGACTAGGGATCGAACCCGGAACCTCAGAGATGGCGCGACGCCAAAGTATGGCACGCTCGCCTCTCGGCTACGGATGTCGTCAAATACAGTTTAACATAAATTGTATGAGCGACACAGGCCCCACTAAAATTATTAACAAAAAGTCGGTAGTCTAATAGTATATATCGAATTGTTGTATGTATTTTTTTCCTACACAAAACGTGTGTCACACAGTTTTTTGCAAAGTTGTGTGATTTGTAACACCTGGCTTACGTAAAAGCGTCTCCACTGAGTTGTTCTGAAACAGACACTAAACGTAGCCAATTAGCCGTGTCCCGAGAAACGAGTCGTTTAGCGGTGACATCGCTAAGGTGGGACCTAGTTTTGTTTACGCAAGGACGAAGAAATAAATGCTACAAATTTTTTTACCAACATCGAACCCACGACCAGAGGTAGCTGCATTTGCTTTATATAGAGACTATTCATAATTGTCTTAAAAAGTGTGAATTAAAAAGATTGACGATAATCAAAAGCAAGATTAGTGTAGAGGAGGCATAATATCGATACACTTGTAACGACAACAGTTAGTATAATGACAGTAGGTTCAATATACACAAAATTTGAATAACATGAGTAGCGAGAGGAAGGGATTCTCCACAAAACGACGAATTCTTTACACGTGCTTGTGAAAACTGACAGAGGACTAATTTATTCTGTGATCGGCTGTTTCGGGTTATTAATAATCAATTCCACACAAATATTTAGTTTGGTGGGACACAGTGAAATGGAGGGCAGTGAGTTCATGCATTTATCTGAGTTGTCGTTAAAATATTAAAATTAAATGCAAAAAATCTACATTGAGTTTACGTGTTTGAGTGAAAAAACTAGTTGTCAAAGGTTCTTTTTTTAATATATTACGTTAATATAGTTTTTTTTAAATTTTTTCAGTCAAATTTATTTATGGTTGTTATTCAGAAATGTAAAACATGTATTGACGTTGAAAAAGTTTTACTTCCTTTAAGCGTAAAATTTAAAACTATAACATAATATTAAGATCAAAGTTTACCTATGTCTCGTTAACCGACACCAAATGGGTAAATAAGTCTTTATTTGTCGTCTGGTACACATTTACAAAATAAAACCCCAGTTTAAGAGAAATTGCCTAGTGTTATTGTCTGGCGCATTTTTTTACTAAAATGAAACAGTCTCTCTATAAACGACGACCACCGTAGGCGAAGTCCCTGGTTCGACTTCCGGTCGGGTCATTAACGACCCTTTCTTTATTGTCTCGGATCTGGGTTTTGTGTATCATAAGCTTAAGTTACTTACTTACCTACCACACAATAATGAATAAATGAAGTTTCCGTTGTTGCTCTTCTGTACCGAGTTACCTCACTGTTTGTCATTGTCTGTACATTTTCGATGAACCAGTAAGTGTCGAGTCAAGTCGAGTGAGAAATTCGACATGACCGATGCTAGCTTAATTAGTGCCGTACATTCAACTTTGTTACAAAATTTGTGAAAGGTAAACCTCATGAATAAAAAACAGTTCACTTGACATTTTCCAAATCATTATTTATCTTAACGTTCCTTATTTATTTATTTAAAAACGTTATTGCACAAAAAAGTACAAGTGGACTTAATGGTAGAGGCATTCTGTACCAGTCAACCCTTGGTTCAGGTGTCTTTGTTTATGGGTGGGGTAATAGTGAAAAAGTGCACAAGGAGTCTAATAAATTCCTTACCGGTAACTATAAAATATACATTAACATACATGACTATAGTATATACGTTAGTATAATCTTTCTCGGTTTAATAATATTACTAGCAATAAGCCCTATCACGTCCGGTTAATATCTCGTCATGGTAAAAAATACCTAACCCTTCTCCTGAATGTGACAAAAATTCTACTGAAAACCGCATCAAAATCGTTTCAGCCAAACGCGAGATAATCACTGACAAGTATACAAACAAACAGGTGAAACAGAGAAATTCATTTTTTAAAGTCGATTAAAAAGCCAACCGCTGATCAATAATTAAAGAATCGCACAATAATTGGCTGGCGTATTCTGCGCCGCTAAAAAGAAAAAAATGCACTTCCAAATTCAAAACTGAAGAAAGAGAAGAAAAAAAAACAATAGTGCGGCCCCGTCACCGAATCACAGAAATCACTGCTCCGCACACGGTGTGGCAACTCGCTCGGTCGCACGACAATAATCGACAAATAGTCCACCGGACGGACTGAAACTAGACCGTTTATGCGGTAAATGGGAAACGTATTTGCCTATTTGCCGACCCCTCGAAAGGGTGACAAATCGTGGAAACCGTGCCCGATGACTCCAAGTACATAATCTGATTGTCAGATTGACTTCTTTTAGTTTTTGAATTGTTGCCATTCGATAATTATGCATAAACAATACTGAAAAGCTACAAATTTTCTTTTATAGAGGGCGATAATGGAGGGAAAAGCATGGTTGTATTTATTGGTTTTCATATACGATTATGTTACTGTTGATTTGTACATTTTAGTTCAATAGTGAGTGATATATAAAATAATGTATAAAATGGGCCACATTCAAACGCGCATCGAGTTTTAAGCCACTTATCCTCGTAGGTATACAACATGCTTCAGTCCTGATTGAGCCTGATTAAACTAGCTATTGGTCTCCACGGAATCTCCTATTCTATCGTGAAGTTCCATTATCACCTCTTGCGGTACTGGCAGAGGTAGGCTTAAACAGGAGAGAAGCTTAATTTTTACTAATTACAAGAAGTATAAGAAATTACAACTACCACTAACGTGAATTGGGTGGGCTACCAATGTTACTAAACCATACCGATCATTTTCAAAGATATCCATCTCTAGGTTTTCCAGCTTCAGACAGCAACTATTGGTCCCGGTTAGCATTTCGTTAGTTGAGAAAATCACTCACTGATTGTGAAAATGGACGAAATATAAACACACGAAAATATCACACGGTAGTTACAAGTAAAAAATAACGAGTATCAGGTTTTATACCTATTACATTTTAGCCGTCAAATCAATGTAAGATAGACGTCTGAAAGTGTCCACAGAAATAGATCAAATTGATTCGAACGGAATTGATTCGTCACAATCCACGGCTTGCTTTCAAGATTGTTGTGAGCCGATAGTTCGATTATTGGAAATTGATATTTTTATCTGTTTGGAAGTAGGTAGGTTGCAGGAGTATAATTGTTTGCTACCTAAAGACTTATTCAAATCCAATCGTTTTTTTGCAATCAAAACTCAGTTTTTATTGACGTTGAAATAAAATTGTTCTATAATTCAAACTTCTGTAAATCTTTTGAGCAATATGTAATATTTGTTCATAGCATAGTTGATTGTAAGTGATAAAAAAAAACAGTTTGATTACAAAATCCATTCAATTAATTTAAAGAAAACATAACATCATTAATGTTACAACTTATCATATTACTTAAATTTCAATCTGAATACATTTTTAACATAAATACTGTTTTTTCCCCTTACTTTATAACACTCACACGTGGATCACGAATAGAAAAGAAAAATAAAATTAATTTATTGCACAGAAAATTTGCTGAAATTCGTTTTACAGACATATATTACCTATAGTACAATTTAGGCATTTAGGTCTATTTAGACCTACCTGCAAGTACATTGACAAACGCAGCAACAAGTATATTTACGCCTACGTCTTTCAATCTCAATAAAACCATAAAAAACAAGCATCAGAGTAGAAAAACATTCCTGGCAGTTACCAGTAGCTCCCATCGCAGGACCTCAATTGAGTAAATTTGCCCCTATTGAGCAGATTAAACGACCGAGGTTTCTACAATTACTGGAGGGGCCGGGCGCGGAACTGATTGTTACCTAAAACTAGAATAGCCGATGGGTGCCGGCTCTCGGGAACGCGAAAGTAACAGCTAATATCCAAAAGTCACAAGTAAATATCGAGTAATCTAATAATTGTATCAGTTCGTTACCCGTCCCCAATTACGTAAAAAATAATTAACAAATCAAATTGTGTTTTGAATAATCAAGAAAGAGCACTTAAAAAGATTTTACATGTAGCTGACCGGTTGGTAACTCTTTACGATTTGTCACTTGTTACTTGTTATTCAATCAAATCCGTAATTAACAAGTGACGCGTGATTTTTTTACAATAACTGAGGAAAGCGGTTAATCAAAAAACTAGAATTACCCGATCGAGAGTGACGCTTCGTACAACTCATAATAATGATAAATGTACAACGTTATTCCCACATTCTTTAGGATACATTAAAATCGGTTGTTTACATCAAATTTCTCAATTCTATCGCATAACACAGGATATAGCGTGATAATATATGTATCCTGTCTGATTCTGCTTCAATTGGTGTAAAAACATTATTATGAGAACTTTTTTAGCCATAGATTAATGTGGATACGCCTTTCATACATCATCATTAAGGCTATCACTATTAAATAATATAATATGAGAAGTTTAATACCTTACTAGAATTATTACTAGCCTGATATAAATAAAATCGCTAACAGTAAACGAAAAATCGAAAAATATTAGTTTTTTGACCTTTTTGAAGATCCAAAAAAACACAAGTAAGTGTACAGGTGCTTCTTAGCATAATGTTCATGTTTATATTAGGCCCTGATCCCGCAAACAAACTGTGTAAACAATTTCGTTGGATTTTGCCTATGTTTACACACTTACTTGTTTTGTTTAATAATAAATAAACAATAAAACATTTTATCATCCTTTATACATCAAATGCATCACTTTATTCGTTTCATTAAAAAAAACTCTTGATTTGCTTTTAAATAGTTTTATGTTATTTTTTATATTTTCTAACAGACGCAAAATTCAAGTCAAACCAGAAATAGCATTGAGACAGTTTGATCAAACGCCGATTGCAAAGTAACACAGTTTTATGTAATTGCACAAACATGTTTGGTAATTATACTTATAAATTGACGTTTACAATAAAATTCCAAGGAAATAAATGATTGTGCTCGTAAATTTTAAAATTAAACTGCACTTTAAAAACCTCGTTTGAAAGTTGCAAAAGTTGTAGTTTCTGTAACAAATTCTTACGTAAAAATAAGCATGTGTTTCAATTCATTTTAATAGGAGCGGTTTATAAAGTTTACTTGTTTGATATTTATGAATTACCAATCTCATATCAACAGGCTTAAAAGGCTTTGACAACCTCCGTAGCCGAGAGGCAAGCGTGCCGGACTTTGGCGTCGCGCCATCTCTGAGGTTCCGGGTTCGATCCCCGGTCGGGTCAATATGGGAAACGAACTTTTCTATATTGTCTCGGGTCTGGGTGTTGTGGTACCGTCGTTGTTTCTGATTTCTGTAACACAAGTGCTTTAGCTACTTACCACAGAATCAGAGCAATGTATGTGATGTTGTCCAATATATTACTATAATATTATATGTCACGTACCACCATCTACCATATTGAAGTATTTTCTTTTAAAATGTTCTAATAAGTTTCAAATTAGCTCATAGAAATCAGGTTTCTACAAAACAAAAGCTTATCCACATTATCCTAACTTCCCATATAAATTAATATCGAATGACACATCGATTGTTAGATAAAATCATCGATTATCTTATTCCGAACCTTTCATCTCGCTCTGCCCATTAAAATAGTGACTGCTGCTGTCTCTGTCTTGTAAATTTTATTACATCTCTCGCCCCTTGGCGATAGAGCTGTAATTTATTTAAAAATCTCTTAATTATAGCAATTAAAATTCGGCTCCTTCGATGTTTTCGTTGTTTATTGCGTGTTTTGTGAATATTTATCAATATTATACCCGATTACGTATACTTGGAGATAAGTTTTAGGGGCCCCTTTGGAAATGAGATAAACGCCTAAGTTTCATAATAGTGAAATTTTTATTTCAAAATGATATTTTCATTGCCCATACCTTTTCTTATATTGGCACCTGATTTCGATAAAAAATCCTTGGCATCATTAATTGGCAATAAAAGTCGTCATTTAAAAAAAGTAAAGCTATTGCATCTGGACATCAAGTAGGCAGATTGATTTAAAAACTCCAGAGATATTTTAAGATTTGTAATGACAATATTTGTCAGTTATTATTTAACCACGCATAAATGTTTTTCAACAAGATATCAGTTATCTTAGCAAATAATACTACAGTCATTAAAACTTACTAGAAGGCTACACTTAAACATATTTTGAGCTAATCAAATAATAAAGTACAAAAACAAAAACAAACCAGTTAATCGGATATAATCTGATACGGAACCATCGATAAAAACATGATTCGCGCTTACCTCCCCCGTACTCCTATGAATGCAGCAACGTTATAATTTGGTAGACAACACGAATCAGTTCATTTAATCGATTAACTATCGATTGGCTCGTTTTAAATCTAATTAGATTTCGATATTACCGCTCCATTTTACCTCTCTATTCGTAGTCGGTTTATCTGTAATAAAATAACTGTCAAGTGTGATGAAATGTGTTAAATGGAAAGTTCTGTGTTCGGTTCACATAGATATTTGAATAAATTTGTGTCATTTTTCAAATTCAATTTATCTTTTTATTTATTTAAATTACACCAATGGGCCATCTGTACTAAACAGCAACAAGAAACTCTATAGTAGTTTAGTGAAAAACATTATCAAGAACATATATGTGTTTATATATTTACCTCATTCATGCCCAGTTCCAATATTCAACGATTCGTAATGTGTCAAAAATGATTATCCTTTTTATTACTGGTCGTTAATTCTAATTTCAAATTTACTTTCCATATCAGCCGCCATCATTCGTCCGTCGATCGTTTTTGGCTTGCGCCTCGGATAATTTTTTTTGAAAGACGATCCGTTACAGGGCGTCTACTCTTGAAAACGAAATATGTCGGATCCGATGACGTTTAGTATTTTTTATTGCTCACTATCGCAACTAACACACTTCGAATGCGAATAAAGCGTTATCAAAAAACAAAATATTATTTATACAAATCAAAAATCACGTTTTAATTCCCTAACTTTTGATCAATCTTCAAAAACGAAACCTTTCGTTTGTTCGTTTCGTTTTCAAGAGTAGACGCCCTGGTACTGACCGTCTTTCAAATATTGGAACCAAGCATCATAAATTTGAATGATATGTGTGGCTTTTTGAAGCCTACAGTTCTATACTGATATTGTATAGCTGAAGAGTTTGTTTGTTTGTTTGAACTCGCAAATCTTAGGAAGAACTGGTTTGAATGCAAAACTATATTTGGGTTATTAGTCGATTGGCACGAACGTGGAACTAAATCTCCTTTCAAGAATCAGTAGCATGCATTTAGTTCGATTTGCACGCGTTTAAAATACATTCGTGCGAAACGCCCACCAAATAAATATTTTTATTAAAAGGGGACGATTCGCACGTTCGGGCGAATTTATTTCGTGCCAATCGACCTAACCTAACCTAACCCTATTTTTTGTGTTGTTTGAGTTGGCATTAAGAATGCCGTATTATTAGGGTTTAATGGATTTCACTAGAGAACCCTAAAACAGTATTTTGACAAACCAGTCCAGTTTAATTGATTAGTCAGTAACGAGACAACGTTTACGACTGAACCCAGTTTTTATGAGATTATCTTATGTTTGTTTTCTTCATTCCCACGTTAGGGCAGTTAATTGAACTTTCAATCTGTTAATGAACTGTACATATTAATTAAAGTATTGCTAGAAGTTAAAAGATTTGACGTGGCCTGTGGTGTAGTGGTATGAGCGGTATGCTCCAAAACGAAGGCTGTGGGTTAGAATTAATTGACGATTCGATTCCGGGTTCAATTCCCGGTCGGGTCAATATGGAATTTATTTTTCTTTATTAACTTGGGTCTGGGAGTTATGAGACGTCATTGCTTCCGATTTTAGTAACACAAGTACTTACCACAGAATCAGAGCAATATATGTGTTGCTGTCCAATATGTATGTATATGACTTTAAAGAGCTACGATTTGATGAAAAATGTTAAATATCTTCTTGTCTCAGTAACCTAGGTATATTCTGCAAACTAAAATAGCAGATAACATACGAACATACATTAAAAAGCATGCTTTCGAACGCCCGAACAAAAATAAAACGAAACGTTACTTCTTAATTTCGCAATCCATAAAAATGGCGATAAAATATCCAAGACTAAAGCAAAAAGACAAACGCGAACGAATACTTTTACGTTTTATTAAGTAAAAAGCGAGTCGGGGTCACATAATGCATTATAATTTTATACAAAGATACAAAATGCAACAGCAAAATGAATATGCAGAGGTTATGCGTGTGTAGCGATTGAGTTATTGTGGCGGGATGCGTGTGCGCAGCCTTGGGATGTGTGCGTGGGCTTCGGTGTGTGTGTGTGTAGGGTCGCCATGACTCTGCCTTGGACGGGATTTTTAATTTGTGTTGCTATAAACACGTGAAACAATTATGCTATTGCTAACTGACCCTGCGGCGCAAAGGATAACGCGTCTGACTACGGGTCAGAAAATTCCAGGTTCGAATCCTGGGTCAATTGGTATGTAATTAATAGTTTGCTTCTAAAGTAGATAACCTAACATTTGCTATGGAAATCAAAATTGACGGTGGTTTCACAATACATACTCGAATACATTTATAAACATCCAGATACAAAATTTCCAAAGGTATGTTACCTATGCACTTGTTTTGGAAACGATAGTATCACAATACATAAATTAATACATTGATAACCACCCAGACATACAACAAACACAAAAATTCATGACAATAATGTTGGTCCTGGATCGGAATCGAACCAACGACCCTTGGTTCAACAGCCAGGAGCGTTAACCATTGTTGCTTTGTGTCAAATTACAATAAAATAGTAATTTTAAACAAACTACAAAACCAAATAAAAATACGACAAGTATTTTAGAATTACTGTATTTTCAAACGATAAAACAGTAAAAACAATTTATGCGTGACAATTTCATACTCTGTACAGACTACATACTTTAACTTTGCACCGCGCCCTTATGTAGTGAACATAAGAACTAATATTGTCCTTAATACTTTTCCATATTGTCTCGGGTCTGGGTGTTGTGGTACCGTCGTTGTTTCTGATTTCTGTAACACAAGTGCTTAAGCTACTTACCACAGAATCAGAGCAATGTATGTGATGTTGTCCAATATTTATATTTTATATTTATATCGAACTTCAAGTGTTTAACTTGACATGCTATTAATCTAATACCCGGTTCCCATATTTCAAAAACGATCCATACTAGTTACGTAGAGTAATAAATTATACGAGACGTAACCTAAAAATGACCGACAGACGTCTGATGACAGCTGATATGAAAAGTAAATTATGGAACGTTATTAACGACTCGTAGTCGGTTGGAGTAAAACGGATAGTCATTTTTGACGCATTACGAATCGTAAAATGTTGGTAACGGGCATTAGTCGAAAATATTCCTAGGTTTTTGACACAAATCAAAAGTCCCATTTATCGTTCCTTCTCGCTCTTTTCATGGGCACCCTACTCGCGCACAAACACGCGAAGAAATGCATATTTTATGACGTTGGCGCATTCTGCGCGGTACCACAAAGAAATTATACGCGCATTAAAACCGTGGAGGTGCGACTTTTTTGTTGCACATCGTTTTTTTTTCGTTCGAGACTGTATTTTAGATAGGTTAGGCAATGTACCATACCATATTTATGGATGGAGCGAATGGTGATTAAGATTCGTGAAATGGCTGAGATGTCTACATAATAAATATATTTTGTTAAGTTTTAAAGGCTTCTTAGATACGATTTTTAACTAATACTATTAAACGGGAAAACAGTTTTTTAAACAGTCATACATCTATGAATAACAAAAGCACATAGAGTTAAAACGCCTGATTTAGGATCGAAAACCCAAAAAGAAGTAAGTCATTTTTAATAAAAAAAATTGCTAGTAGTCATCGTTGGATTTTATATAGGTATGTATACCTTATATTATAATGCATTACTAATATTACCAGATTATGGATATATGGATTTAGATAATCTGACTATCTACATCCAAATTAAAGAAAAATTGCATTGCATCCAAAATCCGACTCAAAAAGTCCTACATTTTAATTAAACAAAATACTTTTAAAAAGGAAAAAAAGTCAACCATACCGACTCCACGGAACCTCTGTTCGTCCGGAGAGGATATGCAGGCAACTTCTAAGTTAATTAACAAAGACTGCTGATGCGACCGGCCACGTACGACAGCTGGTTCGATTCCCGGCCAAGTTGTAACTGCACGTGCTTAACCTTATACGTCGTTGAAATTGAAAACGGAGAGCTTTTTAAAAGTATCTATATTTTCAATCTGGTACTGTTTAGGAGGCCAAATAAAATAAATCCATTAATGCTCTAAAAACAAAACATTCAAATGATTTATTTTAGTTAATTATTTATTTATTTCTTGCATTACATTGTAACAAAATCATAAAACAAACAAGGTTTAAGAATATAGATACAAGAACCCAAGCTAAGGTTTTCAGATTTAAGCCAATAAATAAATAAATAAATAAATGCGCCAGACAATCACACCAACCAACCTGGTCTCAAACTAAGGTTTTCCCTTGTACTATGAGTACCAGACGACGGATACTAACTGGGGGCGTCATCCCAGCACACCCAGACACAAGTCAATTTAGAAAAGTTCGTTTAATGGAGAAGGAAGCTTATTTATGTGGTCAAGAATCGAATTCGGATCCGTATATAATTTGCAGGGTTCCTCTCGAGAACTCTTTAATACCATCGATAATACGTAATTTATTAAATAAACAAAACAAATAAACTTAAGATAACACTAGCTTACAAAAATTCAAACTAAAATTAATAAAAATATAAATATTTTAAATAAACAAAGAAGGTCCCTGTGGTAATTAACTTAACAGGCTTATTAACGATTACAAATCTTTTTACTTTAAATATATAACATGATGAAAAAAAACATTAAAATGAATCGCTGAATGTGTTTCTAAACGCAAATTTTGAGAACAGGTGAACTGATTTCGCTAATTACTTTTTTATCCAGAAAATATATTCAGGTAAAGTGGAATTTACTGAGATCGTACGCGAGCAAAGCCGCTGCAAGACTCTTGTTAATCCATTGAATACATTTCCCTACCTAAACTATAATCTGATGAGAAAACTATTCCATATTCTAAATCATTTATTCTGCTCATTATTAATGATAATTTACTCCTACACTGATTTTAGTTAATAATATAATTAATATAAATATTCGATAACATCACATACATTGCTCTGATTCCGTGGTAAGTAGCTTAAGCTCTTGTGTTACAGATATCAGGAACAACTTCGGTACAACACCCAGACCCGAGACAATATAGAAAAGTTCGTTTGTCATATTGACCCGACGTAGTTTCACCATATCGCTATTTTATAAAAATATGTACTGTTTAATCAACAATTGAATGTAATTAGAATTCCTTAAGCGTCATTCATACATTTCTGCGACCCAAAACATTATTCAACGAAACTTCAAAAATGCCTATAAAATATAACTATTTTCCGAACGAACGCGCTCCCCGTTTTTACTGCTGCGACTGAATCTTAATCGATTATTATGCAGATTTTATATTTGGTACGTGTCTCGATTCTCTATCGAGACATTCATGGGACGGCTTTACAATCGGACACGTCGTTTAGTCTTTTTCGGCATTTATACTTTCAGGAATGCTTCTGTTACGCGGAAATTGTTTATGGTCGTCATGGATTAATATGAGATACGAGTGGGTACTTAAATATTTGATGAGTTATTTTAAAATACATATAAGTTAGCCGACTTCATACAAATACACTTTTAAAAGGCTGTTAACATGTGCAATATACAGATGTTAGTGTTTTTCTCTTTAATATTTATACCTCTCAAAACATATTAAAGGAACCATGTGTATTTAGATAAACTAAGAAGGCCAGAACGCATTTGATATCTACGATAAAAATATGCGGTCGCATTGCGAACCTCTTTTTTTTTGACGTCGGTTAAAAAAGCAGAGTTCAAGCAAAGAAACACCTTTTTAGATAAACTTAAAGACTACCATGCAGATGCGGACTCGGATCTGTCAAATAAAGATTTAGAGAGACGACTCCATACGATTGGAAAAGACTTGGCAGCAAGAAAAATAAAGAAGTTTTTAACCTGAAAGAATAATCAGACAGCGTGCTATATATAGGTACAGCAAAGGCACGTCACATAACAAAGTTTGGATCTGGCCCAGCCCTTATATCATTGACAAAAGGACTATTATCGAATGGCATCTGTTTACGGTGATGCGCTTTGGCCGTAAGTACACTTGTATCTGATACTTAATCACCAACTTACTGTTTTACCTCACTGTGGGCAAACCGAATAAATGGCGTGTAACAAGATCACCTGCGCACGATTAAAAGTATCGATACCGACTCGGACAAAGTATCGATTATCGTCGCATTAATCCGTAATCGGGACGCGGGTAGCCGCGGGCTTACGATCGGTCTCGATTCCACTCGATTTTTTATTTACACTAATAGTTTTGAACGAATGCGTGTCATGTCCGGTTCGTAATATTTGTACTTTGGTGAGCTTTTGTTAGATTAGGTTTTGTATAAGTGTTTTATTTTGTGGTTAATCTGTGTTTTAAGAGATTTAATAGCTTTGGCTTTACATCAAGGTACAATGGAATAGGTATAGTGAATAGTCTCTATATAGATACCTAGTCGTTGTATAGGAAATTTTAAAACACCCTTCTAAGATAGTAATGTAATATGGTATAGGTATAGATCGTGACTTTTTAGGTATAAAAAGTATCTTATATATTAGTTTAGTAGATATCTAATCTGTATATTTATCATATTTTACCCAAATTCATACGTTTTTACGATACAGAGCAAGAAACGTCAATCTACCTACATCCAAAGTTTCATGTTTTTAATGTAAATACTTTACGTTACGTTACGTTACGATGACGTTATATATTTTACGTAACCCAAAGACAATACGGCATTTTTACAAATTAAATAAAAATGAGTGCAGGCAAAGTCGTTCAATTTTGAAGTCAACATTACGACAATGGACTTATTCATCACGTTCCATCACCACTAATGCAGATTGGTGATGATCACACGATCATTTGTGATATAGTTTTTCTCGATCTGAGACCTCGAGGTCATCACTCAGTACATATTCTTCGACCATCGCAGCGGTTAAATGAGACTACCAAAGTATGTCTACCTTACTTGGCAAATAACCACTTGATCACAAAATGGTCCGCATTTACTAGGCTTAAACATGTGCCACTACAAAAATTGTTCTCAATAAAATACCTCATTGATTAGGGTCGGTTGCCTAGCCGATGTTAAGACAAAGAGAACAGGTTATATTAATCAGCCGTTCCCGTAGGCCCTCTCCTCAAAGGGCTAGACAGAAAAATGTCTATATCAATTTGCGAGTGCAATTCCATTGTCATTCACCGTCTGCAGGTCTAATTGACTACCGACCGTGTCCAATGAGAACAAAACAGCAAATCCATCAAGTGGGACAGTGTAAACAGAGCAAAAACTAAACAAGATCATGCGGAATCGTTTCGATCGTTTACTCCAATCGCCGCTCGGGGGAGGGTCGGCGGAGACACCCGAACAATGCCGAAGACGAGCCTCGATTCGATGTCCTTTGTGAAGCTCAATCGCTATCTAGATGGCGATAGTCTCGTTCCAGATTGCGACAATCGCTATCAAACTGCTTCTAGTCGCTTTTTAATGCGTAACACATCCTTCAAGGCGGCTTTATATCTTTTCAGAGCTACTATAGTTACTTCCTATTGTAGTAAATATATGATAATTAGACTTAAAACACAACCTTTTAGTTTGCAATTAAATTACAAACTGATATAAGTTAGATTGATCATGTCACAAAGCTCACAGTACGATGATGTCCGAATCATGACTTTTGTAATATACATTGAAGTTCATATTATAAGTTGTACTCAGGAAATATATCCGAATGTTTAAGCCTGTAAAGTGCACATCAAAGGGAGTGTTTCTTAAAGAAAATTACCATATTTTAAGCTTGAATGACTCTGGTATTAACATGATTGCATTTCAACGCATTGTTGCATTCAAAAGAACAAAGCTTAAACACGTTTCATAGGACCCATTTCATTTCATTCCTATCGGATGACTTGAACGGTTTGAACAAAAGGCTAAATCAGGCCCGAAGCATCCGATGAGACGACATTAATTGCGATTAATTGCTATTGAAAAAGAAACAGTCGCTATCGCATAGACATTAACTTTTATCGGACGACATAATGAGGCCCAATTTTTTGTGTAATTAGCGGAAACATCCGTCAGTTTAATACCGTGATGGTGTTTTAAAACCGTCTTCCGCTGTTGGTACATCTGTCAATAATAAAAAACGAAGATGTGTCAGAATTTCAACGGTAATAAATGTTGCCTCCTAAAGAGTAAAAGTACATACGGGCATTTTAATTTACTCATAGTTAATTAATCAATGTGTAATTAATTGCATGGCCATTCTGTTTCTGATGAACAACAGAGTCGGATCCATAAATTGGAGAGGCAATAGTAACATGCAGTTGCCATGTGCACATGTAACCGAACGATCGCCGGCAACATATCTAGATCCCTTATCGATCGATGGATCCCGATTTGATCTACGCATGCGTACGTTCATAATTATCTGCGCTCTTTCATTCGCCGACTCGACTTATGGCCGCCCGCGCCGCGTGTAAACGTCTCAAATCATATTGCCGATTAATTAATGCTTATACTTCATTGTATACAATGTATAATTACTGTTCAAACATGACCTGAGGCAATTTGGGGATTGAGTTACACTGGATTTTACCGTTACTAATGATTTAACCGGTCATTTGTTAAATAATGATTAAAGTTCACTAGTTTACGAATTACGAAATAACAAATAACATTTTTTTTAGGATACAAAAACAATGAAACCACAATAATAACAGGGTTACAAAGTTAACATCATAACTGCTGCAAATCACTATTTCAAACGCTGTTTATAAGTCGATTACTTAAGAATTCTTTTCTAAACGGAGTACACAAAAAAATACTCAGAAACTGTTTTGTTAAAATGTATCTGTTGCTAAAAACGGCACAAAAAGATCCCACGGTACCAAAATAACAATAAGACATATTACTATCTATACAGGAAAACTTTAAAAACATATATCCAATCTCGTGGCAACAATGCCTAATCGATCGATGGAAAAATAAAACTAGACACGTTCCTCCTTATCGCTACATCTTAAAACGAAATATTGTAATAAAAAGTACGTAGACTGCCACAAGACCGTGTTTTGCGTTCAATAAACTGTTTCCAATACAATTTCAGCCTTAACTCCTTGCAATAGAAGCTGATACCGCAAAAAAAATGTTCTTTCAACAGCAAAAGTACAAAAGTCACATACATTGACGCAATGAATATGGAATGGAAGGAATATGATTCATCTCGTTTCGGTGTTCGTACAAATGAAGAATGAGATTCAATTTTAACTCAATTAGATATGCAGGAACTTCCAAATAAGTAATGGTATTCAGAAACATTTTTTATAAGGATAACACATGTTCGTAGATTGTGCACATTTGGTTAGTTTTCGGTGATGACGAATCATTATTCCGGGGAAGCGTCTTCGGAGGCTTACGGCTTGTTAATAAGCTTAAGAATTCTAAGTAGATATTTATATGTTGTGTGTCAATAGCTAGATCTTTGTCCGTACATACACCCATCGCCCCGCCTCATTACCTCCTCAATACGATACACAGCCTCCTCCAGCCGGCACCAGCAAGATCTGAGCCCTCATTTCAATAAAAACCATTAATAAAGCAATCAGCATTACATATCAAGTTACGTTGGGCATACATGGCAAAAGAACACGCTCTGATACGGTCGAATAAATCGTCTCTTTCTTTATTACCTTCGGATACGATTCACAATCGGTTAAAGTTGATATTGTAGATGCAAATGTTAGCTGTGTGCGTGAATTGGTGTGTGTAGTAACCGCATTTACATTTTAGAGATACTTGAACAGAGTAAATGTCAATTTAGATGGAGACGAGTGTTGAGGCAAGGGCCCGATGCAGTTATTGAACTCTGGCTAGCTCGATTTTTGATAGATTAATGATAGAAGAATCAATCTTTTGTTATCCGTTTCATTGATACATCGATGTCTATGATAACATAAAGCTTTAGGATAGCGTCTCAAGTTCAAATCACTTATTCATGTAGGTTACAAGTAACTTGACACTTGGGAACTTGACACGACAGAAAATAATCCGGCGAGAAAATCAGTAGTTAACGTATTCTTTACAAACGAAGAACATCAAAGAAGTTGAAAAGAAAATATAAACACATTATCATTGTAAGTGCGAGCAGACAATTATGAACCCATATAATCTTACATCGTTTAAGTTATCTTCAAGTTCATAGGAACCATTTAATGAAATTTTTATATTAACAATGTGTAAATCAACAATACATTTTGACGTCTAATTTTAACACTTGCAAATAGCCATTATGTTTGCGTTAGCTATTTTAATTACAAGTAACCTCCGATTCTTAAGCTCCGCTATCTACGATCTCAAATGACATTCAATTTCAATTAGGCGCAGTACTCGTACGGATCTAAAAAGTATCACAATCATGACATTAGCGTATTTTCCTAAATGCCAGGGCGGATTAAGGCGTTCAAAAGAAACACTCTTGTAGTGGTCGCAAGTGTCCCACCGGCGGATCGTGTGAATTTTATGGATCGTCTCACTTTTTTATTTTTGTCTGCCTGCCTTTGCGGTTTCGCGTCATAATGTTGCAATTCACAAACATTCCTGTATATCAAAGCACGTAGTTTTTGTAATTATGTAAATTGCATCCACAGTTATCTATAAAATGGAGGAAATAAGAATTTGAGAGGAAAAGACACATTATGTTGATATAGTAATGTTTTGTAAATCGTAGGGCGGATAATTTGTTATTTGATTTGGAATTAACATTCCGACGCGGAAGTAGTAAAGTACAGTCCATTATTATTACAAGGTCTTAATGTAAGTCTTCTACTTGTTCCGTTTGAGTATTGGAGCAGTTATCGTTTATCGTACTCTGTAGTGCATTGTTTACTAAACATGCAAGAGGAAGTCACACACCTTGATTCTCTGAATCATAAATCCCATACGTAAGGAACTTTCGTCGATCACAAGGTTCCATTGAGCGGGTTCAAGAGCCCATTATGTGGACCCCATTGTTTCGGCTGAATGAGCCGGCACAATATCTTACGAAATTTCCTAAAAAACCACGATCGCATTATAAATGCATATTATGTCGAACATTATCTGATTCGGTCCCTCATCCATTGTCTTTTTCTTTTTCTCGCCGGATTCCATATCCTCTTAGCGGATCAATTCGAAGTACGTTTGTGAGAATTAGAAATTTAACACAAACTGGTTTCGGGCAAGTGATCTCGTTCGAGTGATCTACTATCTCTTATAAATTAAAGGTAATAAACACTAGTTTCGTTATCGTCGAACAACACTAATTTCGGTGTCGATTTCGCACAATCGCTTAAAAAATCGTGAGCCATTAGCAAAGGAACGTTCGAAACAAGTGATCTCTCTAGTTCATTAATAATAACTCTCACTAGACCTCTCCTATTATTACAATCACGAGTATTCATGCACGACTTATGTAACTCCAAATTATCAAGACGTATGTTAACATCCATTGTGTTACGAACGCTAATCTACATAAGTATAGGTATTAATTCGTCTTTCAAAAACGATTTTGTAAAAAACGCAGAGGTGGTGTTTCGACACAGCGCGTCTGACAAATACGGTTTATTTAGACGACGGTACTAGCGGATAATCTAAATTTTCAATACAATAAGATGTAACGTGTTCTATACGAGTGTTTTTACATGAGACGGAGTGGCGAGTACAAAAGCGTTCTGTTGTAAGCTCTCTATTTCTTTACTGCATGATATAAGTAAGATAAATTTTAAACAAAAAGTAAACGAATATAAATGTCTATTGAATTTAAATTTCGGAATAAGTTTTTTCCTATTGAAGTTAAAAATTAGCATAGTTTTTGAACTTGTAAACAAAATCAAATGCAATATATAGGTCTTTTAAAAGTACATTTTTTGATCATACCCACTTAACATAGGTACTTAATGACATAATTAATCTTACTTATGTTAATCTTAACAACACAGAACTGTCTTTAAAATGAGCACTATCTAAGTATTTTCATGTCTCTTAAAAAATGTATAATTGGATTTCTCGTTCTAAACTCTAATACGCCTACACGTCGCAACAAAAAGGATTCAAAACACAAAAACACTTTCTTGACGGGTGTACAGCCAGAGTCAACGATCACTCACAATGGGGCACACGGAGTGACTAGGAGAAAACATTGATTAATTACCATAATAATTTATTTGATACTCCAAAACTTGATACAAGAGGCCGGTTGCTCAACCTACAAGACGTTTAAGTTCTTTTCGAACCAGAAACTCTTAACGATGGAGTGAGAAACGTAAACGCTCGGCTTATTGTACCAACAGACTCGCTAGTTTTAAATATACGATGAAAACAGTATATTGTTCGTTTCAATATGATGCATGGAGGTGATTTGGCTGTTCCAAACAAAAGAATAACTTTGACGGAAAGGAATAGTTGAATGTATCGTTAGTGGTGATTGTTTTGGTTATTAGCATAATATCGCTTTTTGTAACGAAGTTATTTTCCGTTTTTGTAGGTTTGCTGTCTGCGTTGAATCATTTGGATCAGGCGCGCAAGAATTCGCTCCAGACCACCGTAGATTACTCAAGATATGTCAAAAGGTTTGTTAATTTTTTGTTATTATTCTATTACTCATTTTTGTTTTAAATGGGATTTTTTGTTTGTATTGTGTGAGTTAAATTTGTATTAAAATACGTTAATTACTTTGAGTTGTCAATTATTCTTTAAGTAGTAATAGTCTGGCAGTCGGTGCAGGGAATGTTATTAAAATTGCATGGATTTGAATTAAAACATTAGCCGCATCAAACCCATCCATATCTCGGGTACAGTATATCAAGAACAAGTAATTCCTGTATTCCTCAGAATGCAAAAACTGAAAAAGACGTAAAAACCTACATAATTGTATTTGCAATATGAAATAATTGTCCGCTTATTAATTCTATTTTGGTCCGAATGATGGGATGTCATTGATATTAAAGAGGTTAACTGGAGCTTTTCTCAAGTTAGTTATGGCAGTTATAATAATCCTCTTGCCAGTTTGATGTCGACTTCTAAAAAACAGGACGTGTAGCATTCCAGACACTATCAATGGTTCTAGGGATACAGATATGGCCGTAGACTGAGAATTTACAGAAGGTGATGGTGAAAATTTAGGTAAAATCAAGGTCAATAAAAAAACTACAGAAAATAGTTTAGAACAAGGCGATGTCTGGTGGATGAGTAAGTGTAAAATCACGAACACTTATAAATCAGTTATATAAGCTTTATGTGATACTACCACTATCTAACTACTGATTTGGCACCTTTAAATTACAGAGAGGATATCTTTTTTATAGACAGCTGTAATTGTTACTAATTTTGCACTGCCTATTTAAATTGGTTAATGCTTCGTTAGATTAAAGACACTGACTTTAAAAATTATGAGACAGACATTGGATATTTTTCTACGATGACGACCTGGGTGGCGCAATGACTAAGGTAGGCGCCCAAAGCGCGTAAGGTCCCGGGTTTGTTTCCCGGTCAAATTTGGAAAACGAACTTTTCTCAATTGGCTTGGGTCTGGGTGTGCTGGGATGACGCCCCCAGTTAATATCCGTCGTCTGGTACTCATAGTACAAGGGAAAACCTTAGTTTGAGACCAGGTGATTGGTGTGATTGTCTGGCGCATTTACTTATTTACGAGTATAAGTACCTAAGGTAGCTTTGAATTGATACTTAGTTTAACAATAATAAATATCCAAATAAAACGCTGAAAAGAATAAATTTAGAATAACTTGTCGTGAATGCTTCATTGCAAGAGGACCTTCTCTGAGCCCTTTATGGAAACATCATTGAAAACGTCAATATATAGTTTATGCGACACTGTTTTTTCGCTCCCCTTATGATAATTAACAGTAATCATCTCACTCGTTGCTCCGTAAAAACAGACACATCGACACGCGCATTCGAACTAACCATAAGCAAACACAGAATGGGCAGATTCATCTTCATGACAGCTCAGAATTTATGGGACATTGAATATGCTTTTGCTATTTTTTTTTATGTCATGGTTTTCTATTTTTAAAAACTTGTCGATTACTTTTAGTGTTCACAAAGCCATTAACATTACAAATATGAATCTTAACATCATGTTCAAAAATATAGTTGGTACATTTAAAATGTTCAACTACAATATTGACGGCGTGTTTGCTTGCCTGAAAATGTTTGCTTGCGCGATTCATTTTACAATTTATTATACTTATCAGTTTCAGGCTAAGAAAACGCATATCTTTAAAATGCATTAGTTTTAGCCAGATTTTCAGATTTTCAAAAATTATTAACTATTTCTATGTTAAGATGCTGAAATAATTCAACATTTTTTTATTCTCTTGTCATCAGATACAGTTCAACCCTCGAATGTGGTTCCTCGTACTGCAAAGAGCTAGGCTACCGAGAGCATTTCCACTGCATGGATTGCACTGCAAGAGTCTTCTGCAAGAAAGAAGAGATGATCAGACACTTCAAGGTTTGTATATATTCTTGGGATAGTACTAAGTGACATCACTTGTATTGGTACTATTAAAACGATTCTTAACGTTATTACCTTAATTTGTTGGACAATATCAATTGAAGTTTTAACCTCGTTTTTTGTTTTCAAATGTGTTCCATACACATACAATTATATAGATGATACACGTGCCATTGCTATAAGCAATTCAATACTAAAATAATTCGCCCTATTTTTAAAATTGGATCCTAAAACTTTATTACAGGGTTATGGAGCCGTACCGATGTAATTTATTTAGTGACCATATTTTTTCCTAGATTGTATATTGTTTCGTTTTATAGGCGCAATTACCATCTAACCTCCGCAACCCATACAAAGACCTTACAAACTAGACCTATTTGGATCTTAGTCGGGGTCAACTTTTCTTTCAAAATGCGGAATCATTGTTCTTACTGAAAAATTAGGTGCTTCAAGCTTGCAATGTCCTAATTAAACTAGGAAAATTCATATTCAAAGAGTGAGTTCGTGATATTACCTACATTGATGACACTATCATATTCTCTTTCAACAGTGGCACAAGAAACGAGACGAGTCCCTTGCTCATGGATTCATGAGGTACTCTCCTCTGGATGACTGCTCGGAACGCTTTACAGACTGCCCTCACAACCGGAGTCAAACACACTACCACTGCATACAAGATGGGTGTGATAAGGTATGTTTAACTTATTTAATACATTCAAGTGTTATTGGCCCGATTCTAATATTGTCCGTCACCCGAGAGAGATGACGGCGTGTGTGGGACTCCCTGCCCTAAAAAGGGCACGACTACCCACTTAAATCATCCGGTTGGATCTCATCGCCTTTTGGTGGTGTTATGGGAAATCGGATTAACCTGACCAACCACAACACCACCGGCTTTACCAAAATACCTGCTCACTATTTTTTTTTGTTCGCTGTTAGTCAATTAATTATGTCATCGACTTCACTGTTACCTACTTTTTCAAAGTAATCATTAATCTGTTTCGTTTTCCAGGTATACATCTCAACTTCAGACGTCCAAATGCACGCGAACTACCATCGCAAGGACAGCGCCATCTTACAGGAAGGTTTCCAAAGGTTCAGGGCTACTGAAAGCTGTGCCGCCCCCCACTGCGTCTTCGCTGGTCAGCGGACGACGCACTTCCACTGCAGAAGACCTGGCTGCACCTACACCTTCAAGAATAAGGCTGATATGGGTAAGTAGAACTTAAATAGACCAAATCGATATAGAACAACGTACGTGCAGACGGATTCTCACCTACAAATATTTCATTTGTCAAGAAAAAAGGTTGATAAAAATTATCTTTTGCTATTGCTGGAGTTTGTTAAGTATGGTAACTACTAACTAAAAAGTGAAAAGTGATCTTGTTTGATGTTATTACTTTTTAAATGTTTCTCAATAGCATTATCTTCACATTCACAGAAAAGCATAAAACCTACCACATCAAAGACGAGGCTCTCTCCAAAGATGGCTTCAAGAAGTACATGAAGAATGAAGCATGTCCTTACCGCGACTGCCGGTTCAGTAAGACCTGTAACCACATCCACTGCATCAGGCCTCACTGCAACTACGTGCTCCACTCCAGCAGCCAGATCTTCACTCACAAGAGGAAGCACGAGAGGAAAGAACAGGAGATGAGCTTCGGGTAAGTATTTTGGCTACTATTTTTGTAAATTTGCAATAGTGAGCACTTCTTAACTTCGAGGCCATAATATTTATCTGAGATCATTGTACTAAACATTTGCAAAAGAAAGCTAGTAGATTTTATATAAGTATCTGTGGAGAAAAATTGTGTGTTCCTCGAATTTTCGATTCTTGAAAATTATTTACCCAAAGGAATGAAAATCTTTCATCTAAATGTTATTCCAATTTCACAGTTAACGTTTTAACTTTTGATATTTCTAAACTTACGCTTATTGAATAAGATCTTCTGTCATCGATCTATTAAAAGAGATCTAGAAAATATATATCTTATTTTTTTTGCAGGCTACCGACGTCGGTCATCCAAAGCGCGCTTCTGCAGCAAGGAGCAGATTTAAGCATGTACTCCCCTGGCAGTAACCTCCACGTAGACGATGACATGTCTAACCCTATGATGGATGACTACCCTCATCCATTTGTAAGTATCTGTTAGAAGTGAGATCTCTAGCTCGAGTTTAGCATTAAAGAAGAAGGCTTGGATCAACAATAGCTAGCGCTCATGGCTGAACCAGGATGATCCAATGGGTATAAGTGCATTCGTCGCCCAGAATTCCTGTGATGAGTGTTTATTTTTTTTCGGTTTCTGGGAGGTTATTAATGTATTTGATTATGTATTGTGGTACCACCATTGGTACTGGTATCCATAACTCAAGTTCTGAAGCTACATGTTTTAAAATAACGCATGTACTGATGTTTAATATTAATTTAAGCTTAATAAATTAGTACTTACCATTTTTTCACCTTCTTTCAGAACCCTGCCTTAGTTGAAGAGGTATCTCGTAAATACATCGAAGTCTACAGCGGAGGCAAAGATGTTGAGGACAAATGCGGCAAATGCAGCGCTCTAAATAAGCACTACCATTGCTTGGCTGATGGATGCAAGATGGCACACAGGTAAACTATCTTTTTAACGATTTAGACTTTCCAATATTGGATTCCAATGTTTCCACTTTTGTAATCTCTGGCCTCGTCTGTTGTCTTTTGCTTAATATTTATTATTATTTTATGTTTTCAGTTGCCACACCACGATGGTAAAACACGTTATGGAACATGAGCAGCAGAACCAGGTGACCGAAGCTTACTTCGTAACATACACCAGGAACAATCCTTGTGTGAACTCTGCCTGTCAGCATATCAGGGATATCACCCATTACCATTGCACCTGGGTATGTATATTTTGGTTTAGCACAAAAATTATCTACTTATATCAAAGTGGCAAATTTCAATACCAGTTTTTTAAATTAATTTACAGGAAAACTGTGGTGCAGTAATCCTTTCATCGGAAGAACATCCATTTAGAAGACTGGAGCATCACCGACAGCATGCAATCTTGAGTCCTATGTCTCCTAACTTAGCAGCGCGTTTTGCCCCTAACTTTACTCCTCAACTATCTGCTCAATTACACCCGAACATGGCTGCTCAGCTCGGCCAAGTACCAACCCTCTCCAATCTGCCACCGAACTTGGCGCAGCTAGCTCAAATGGCTCCAAGTCTCAGCTCCCAGTTGACACCGAACTTGCAGGCTCAGCTGAATCTTGGCCCAAACCCTGGGGTTGTACCGCAACAGGTCAACCCTTCTAGTTCTCTGGATGAGATGTTCAGCAGGAAGAGAGGAAGACCACCAAAGAACCGGGTTGTTGAAGTTTGGACTGATAATGTAAGTAAAACTCTTCAGATCCTGTTGTTTTATTTAATAATTTGTTTTAATCAATTTAATTAGTTTGAACCTAATTTGTCTCTACTAATTTACTTATTATTTATTATTTCAGGTAACCCCTCAAGCAATATTTACGTCATTCAAACTACCTAAAAGCAATCAACTGCCACCTGTGATCCCATCTCCAGTTATCACCACTGTGGAGGAATTCCCGGTAAGTGCTAATCTTACATTACCTGTACTTAATGTCAATTAGATTGAAGAGTTTCAATCTAATTAATATTGAATACAAATTTTACACAAAGCAAAGTCCCCTCTAATTTGTTTTCTTTTTTTTCAGCGCATCAAATTCCAACATTTCGAGGTCTTTACCAGCCCTGACACGTGCAGTCAGTCCTACCCCAGCTGTCAACTCAGAATGACCAGACTGCACCTCCATTGCTTCAACTGCAGCTTCGTCGGGGAAACCCACATCATCATGGAGACCCATATGAGAGAATCTCACTCTGTATCTCCTCTGCTAGAAGGTTTCGATTACTTCGGATCCTTCGACCAGTGCGGAGGAAAGAGTTGCTTCAAGAACCAGCTGAGATCCCATTTCCACTGCGCTCAAGGGAACAACTGCCCGGCTATACTAACCCAGTATTCAGCCTTGGCTACCCACAAGCATGGAAGAGGAACTCCGGTTATTAAGAGTGAAGAGCAGGAGAGGTCGTTTGAAGAAGCCAAAGACTACTCTTTGAAGGAGCGCGCGTCTGTTGATAGCGTGAGCTCGCTGAAGGAATCCAGTGAAGCGTACATGCCTACAAACTTCTCGATTAAGAGTGAGTTTGAGAGAGAGCAGGATTCTGTGTCGGGTAAGCATCTCTCTTTGCATTATTTCAACGTAAAATAATACTTTAGATTCAAAGTCAAAGTCAAATCATTTATTGCATTTCATGAATGTTATACAGGTGGAATTAAATATGAATTACAGTACATCATGTTACCCATTTAGGCATAGCAATATAAAATATTTAATAATGAACATGGATCATATTTACCACTTACAGTGTTAAAAGTTTTAGATTAGGTATTAGTAAACTTATCGTTAAAGTATTCGTTTAAGTTATAATAGCACTTTTTAATTAATGTAATATGATTGACTGAAACACTTGCCACCTGACGTTGACATGCCGAAAAGAATATTTTTGCACTATGCCAGGCTTCCAAGTTAAGTCCGGACATTGCAAGTTTGAATTACTTGATTGTCCAAAATGATTCCGTGCTTAAAAAGGGACAATGACCTTCTGGTTTCAGGATGGTATTAACTTTACTGTGTAATAACTAGGCTCGTCAAATGAGGAACATGATAGTGGCATATCCCCGGCTCCGGGGTCGATCACCATCGGCATATGTTTATAAGGAAATTAAGCCCAAGATAAAATAAGTTAGGTTCCCACTGAGACATAACAATCACTTCTGTGTTGTTGTGTTCCTGCGTGTGAGTAAGGTTTCCAGAGCTCCTGAGGAGTGCTACATTAGTAGCAGGGGTCAAGCCTTCAAGGTAAGGGCGACAAGTCCAGTAACATATTATGCTGTACTTGTCACCTTTAAGCTAGGACCTCATTACCACTTAATATCAGGTGAGATGAGGTCAATCTTGGAGTGCAATATAAAAAAAAATCTAAAGTAACTTGCATATCTTTATCATTACACTAATCACAATCCACCATATTCCTTTCAGTAGTAAAAGCTGCGGGCACATTCTATCCATCATCTCACCTCAGAAGCAATGCCTCTTCACCATCACCAAGAAGCATCTACGACGCGTCCCCTTCTAAAGATATGAAACTCCGCATGGACTACGACAAGAAACCTTACGAGTCCCCTAAAATGACTGGACCCACTATTCCACCTTCGTGCCATGACCAAGCATGCCCTCTGAACAAGAATGCAGGTGGAATGAATCTTCATTACCACTGCCCTCACTGCAGTCAAGCCTATGTTGATCTGAAGCTGCTGTTCAGCCATATGGTGAAGAAACACAGCAATACTATGGATCCTGGACCAGTTGGGCTGGCTGCTACGAAGGTAATTATCAATTTTATGACAAAATGTATCAAATGAGTCAGTTCTAAGCTGACTCTAAACAGATTTTTATAGTAATCAGAGAGTTCTGATTTTATATTGTATACACTGCCATTCATAATTTAGTTCAAAATGTTTGTTTGCTAAAACATAGTATAATCTTAGAACCATGTGTTTCAGGAGACCCTGGAAAGGGAATATCCAGAGATATCGATTCTGCCATCAACAGCATCCTCGTCATCAACAAGCCAGGCTCCGTCGCCGAGTCAGCGACCCCCCAACCCTGCAGAACAAGTAAGTACCTATGCTATTATGCAATTGGTTCAAAAGATCACCTTGACTATTCGAATGCTATAATCGTAATATCGATGAAAGAACTCATGAAATTTTTTTCTTCTAGGTACAGGCAGTACAAAGTCTACTTCTTCAGCAATATTTGGCCGGAGGGAAGGGAAGTCTTCAGGACCAGTTGAAGATGCAACAGCAGTACACCGCCTCCTTGGCTGGCCTGCCAATGCAAGTGGCTTTACTCTCACGTGGTGTTGGGTAAGTTTTGTTAATATATCCGTAGGAAAAAGCGATAAGTGCACGTAAATAATAGGAAAAGTAGTTATCCTTATATTAAGTTAAATATAATAACGCGTTCAGGGTGTTGGTGGGGCTCCCGCGGCACTGTAGTGCATCAGCGATGTTCGCGCACGCGCACACAGATGGCTTCCACACTGTGCTGAGGCGCCGTATCGCCTCGCTGATGTCTCGCGTGCGCCGGAGCCCTAACAACATCCTGAGCGTGCTGAGGGAAAAATTAGACAGCCCCCTCGTGCAGCACTGGGTGCAAACTCATGCGCATATACCCGGAGCCCCGGAGGGCGGCAAATACCTTCAATAGTTTGTAAATTACTAACATAGTTTTGTATTTTGTATACTAACAATAATATGGACAATTAATTAGTCTGCAATAAACGTATTTTATTTTTATTTTATTTTTTATTTATTAACGAGCACTTATCTCGTATTTTTCTCATTACAAAATATACTTTAAAAAAATACTTAACACAGTAGTAGTTTGTAATTATAGTATTACGCTCAATATATTAAAAGTCATCGTACAGAATTTTCGACATATTGTATTCCATATATATACGTGATGTTTTAAAAATTTTTTTTTACTTCAGTGGTGGATCACCGTTCCCTCTCTACCCGACCATGCTGTACCCACCAGAGCTACTTCTAGAGCAGAGTCTTCTCCAGAGCCACGGTCTACCACCAGGCATGGATAAGGAGGCTGAAATGATTGCTAAATCGTAAGAAAACTTTTTATGGTCGTTTTTGTACAATTAGTTCCGCTTTTGTAGAAGATAGACCATTGAAAATAATGAACTTGATCATGTTGAATTTCAAAAGCGACAAAACAGTAAGATGAGATGTTATTTTATACTTTGCACAATTAACTTACTGCGAAAAAAGCATACCTGGGTAACGTAGCAACATCAACAATCTCTTTAGGCAGTAAATATTTAAATTTTTGCTACTGATCCTACTACCAAGGATGAATCTGTTTTTGGCATTTTCTCTTAAAGTCACATAATCGTAACATACGTTACATTCAGAAGTTTCAAAATCAATATCTATACTAACAATGGCATTATTTTAACAGCAGACGTACCCATTCGACGAGAGGACCTCATATGCGTGTGCTTAAAGACGAGCCTATCCCTGAAGGTTACTTGAGGTTCAGATTCAACGAAGACTGCGCCTACCAGCATTGTGGTTATAGGTAAGGAATCATTCATAGTAATACGCGTAAAATGTATCATATTGTCAGCTAAATAAGGGAATTTGCTCACACCCAACCGTATTTGCGGGAGATAAAAAGAAAGCGTCTTTCGATAGCTGAATTAATATTTTTTTTGTGATATTATTTAAATTACAGGCACTTAACAGTCAGTGTGGCCAAAGTTTACAGCTTAATTAAAACATTTACCCGACGATAAGTTCTATTGCATGAACGTAGCAAACTATATTCGTACCCAATTACTTACATTTAGATCCAGCCATTTCGCTTTTTAGCGGAAACCTAGCTTGTTTGATTAACTAATATTTATCTATACATTTTAGTAAGTAATTTAAGTAGTGCGATGTCTAGCGAAATGTTGTTAATTAATTGATTTCCGAACATTCCATTGTAGACGTTCACTGTAACCATTTAGGATGATCATGATATTCCTGCAAAAATGTTCGCCCCTTTTGACATTAATTCCACATTTATGAATGTGTGGTGATTTTCAACCAATTTTCGTTTCACATGTATTTGTTTTTCTTTTACAGGGAACATCAAACCCATTTCCACTGCACTCGAAAAGACTGCGGCTATTCATTCTGTGATAAAACGAGATTCGTGCAACACACAGCCCGACATGAAAGGTAATTTTCATTAATTATTAATTATATTACAGCTTTTTATAAAAGCTCAATAAATGGTTCGGTTAATTTACCAGTTTTAAATCCAAGATATTTCATTAATTAATTAATGTATGTTTAAAAAAGAGATTATAGACAATATTAATAACAAATAACTTACGAACTGGTTTGAAACTCTTTAATAAGGTACGTGCTATGCAAAAAACCTTGTAGTTAATACAAAATATTAACTATAAAAAAAATTGAGATTTCTGCAATTAAGAGAGAATCAACCAGTCTTACGCTTGTAGTATTAAATAGTATTTAGTTATTCACAAACACTGCTCCTTATTTTGTTTTGATTGAGATTCTAATCATTTTTATTATGTTTGTTTCAGACTTGACACTCTAATGGGAGGGGACTTCCAGCAATATCGAGCCAATGTCTACTGTCAGAGACCGGACTGTCCCCATGCTTCTACTTTCGGTAAATTTAATTTGAAACAATTCAATTCATTTGTTAAAAAAAAGTACAGATTATATGATTATTGGATATAAACAGAGCCAAATTTAACCTATCTACTGTATGTTAACAAAACCAATAATTTCATTAATTTCTAATCATACAATTTAACACACTATCATACGTTAGAATTGGCATTTTAAATCTGCTTTCGAAATCACTTTCGGAATTTCCTCAAGCTGTGGTATTTTTTTTTTCTAGGTACTGGCCAAAATAAAGCGTCTCACTTCCACTGCCTAAAGTGTGAGTTCGTATGCACTGACACCAACAAAGTGGTAGCTCATCGCCGTCAGCACCAGAAGCTGGACTCCATCCAAGCTGCTGGATTCGAGAAATTTCCTCCAAGTAAAGGTATGTAATAGAATAAAGTAGAACGAAGCAGAAGAAATGTTTATTCATGTAAGCTTTACTAGAGCAATTATGAATCCTCAGTACAAGTACAGTATTCCACGGCTTAATATCGATAGCTTTATTTGCACCTTGTCACATTATTTTATCAACACCTTTTTATCTTCTTAAAAACTTTTGAATTCTGAAACACCAAGGACTGAAATTATAACATATTGTTGTATGTACAGAAATTAATTTTATTATTCACTTTATTTACAGGTTGTGGCTACGAACCTCAATGCATTCACAGTAAGAAGCAAACTCACTACCACTGCTTACAGTGTGGCTTCGCTGTCCTAGGTCTCTCACAAATGACCTCCCATAAGTACAAACACCAAGAAGCTAACCACGGCCCATCGACCAGTGCTACAAACTGACAAGTGAATCTGTATATAAAAATATCAAGCGTATAAGAAAAGAATAATACGTATTAAGAAAAACATTTTATGTTTGGTTGAAGTGAAAACTATATTAGATTTGCCTCAAGACTATTATCAAACGAGTGTAATAAAAAATATAAAGCCACTTTCATGCTTTATCAAGTACATGACAAGAAAAAAGACTTACCTGTATGCTAAATGCATTATTTATACAAACAGAAAAACTGTTACAATGTAGCGGCTTGATAGCAACACAAAATTGTACGTTCGCTTTAACGTATCTTTCTGGATGATTGCCTTATATTTTCCGTTTCCCTGAAAATACTTAACAAAATTATATAATTTTGTAAATGTATGTCCCTGAAGTGTGCCTTAAGCTTTCAGATCAGATGTAATCGGCCGAACATTGATCTGACTTGTATAGATGTGAATTCGTAGTAAACAATACCTAACATACAATGAACAATACTGTGTGCACCCTGAAATTTAAAGTAGCAATTTAGGTTGTGTATACTAGAATTTATTTATGAATGCTTCGGATTATGTATGAGAAACTATATTACGGTTTCACTGCATCTGTTGGATTTAATCGATAATTAGTTCTGAAAATTATGTTAAACTTGTAAATAGAAATATATTAAATTATACTTAGATGCAAACTGCAAAAAATTTTTGACAGATGTAGCGAAATATCTAGTAGCAGTGTATGAAAGACTTTTGTAAAGTCCTCAACACAAAGATATTGGACTATGACCCATTGTTTCCAATAAATTAATTATGACTAAAATAAATTGTTGTATGGACTATGTGGCAAAAAGTAGTAGGTATGTGCCAAATTTGATTGTTAAATGACATACAGCTGTAACAGCGTTTGTTTCAAAAATGTGTAGAGAGAGTATTATAAAATTAGTTATTTTCCGAACAAAGTGAATTTAAAACTGCGAGAATATTATAATATATGAAGTGCATGTTAATTATATTAAAATGTGTTTGTATTTCCTAAATCCCGACCAATATTAAATGTTAGTTAAGAAATATTTATATTTATTACTTCCCCGTGAGAAAAGACATTTTTACGAATAGTATTATTAATTTAGATGTCGTGAAATTAATAAAAAGATAATAAGGCAATAACGTTTGGGATATAAACACCAATTTGTGCCTGGGGATAAATCTCTTGACAATATTATACATTGTTCATCATGTGATGTTTTCTGATCAAGTATTACAAAAATGCTTAACACATTTAAAGAAATACTTGTATCAGAAAATAGGGCATACATACATTAGGGTTACAAAAAGTTTATATTTAATAAAAAATATTTAATAAAAACGTCAATTCTAGAATCAATAAAATACATTGTAAATAAAAAATAGATTATATATAAAATCAGTATGTTAGTAAAAAGTATAATTGTTAAACTGATATCGGTAAAGTATTATGTATTAAAATACAATTGGATTCTAGTGTACAGAATATTGAGTGCTAACGTTTGTGATTCATGAGGTAGCCATAAAAATGCCATACACATGTATATGTAACTATAATTTATATGCTAAATCTCTTCTAGCAAACAGTATTAGTCACAATGTCCTTCAAAAAGAACCTTTTGCATTCCTGTAATATTCCTGGCAACCGTTTGAAGCCATTTAGTTTTAGAAGATGGTTGTTCGCCAATCATTTTTGTTTTATGACCAAAACCAATTTTATCCTATTCCTAGCCTTTATCAGTATTTTTGTAGTTTAAGCAACTATCCTGTTGTTCCTATGTCGACCTTTCATATAATCATCTCTATTTCTATTTCATATTGTTTTAGCTTCAAGTATTTTTGCTTAAACAATTATTGTTAAAATACTTCTCCTTTTTTATTATTACAGAAATATTAAACTAAGAGCGTATACGATTACGATTATGACGAGTTTTTGAGTTAGTTTTTTTTCTCTTACGTAATCTCTCGAAATAGTCCGTGCCATAACTATAGTCTATCGTCTTTTAGATCCATATATTCAGTTTAATTCATAAGTTTTTACTTATTACTACTTCCTGATTGGCATTCTTTATTACGTAGATAACTTTATCGAATTATTGCAATAAATTCAAAGGTAAATCTTACATTATTGGTTGTTATACTTATGCCTTGTTTTGTTATCTAATTTTACGTACAACGTTTTATTTTCTATCCATTTTATGTTTTCGTCTTTCACAATCTTTTATTATAATGAAAAATAATTTAATCGCGTATTTATATGTATTACTTAGTGTACGTAGCTTTAATTTTAGTAATCATTTAATTAAATTAATTTCTCCCGAAACGAATGCAGTATTTTATCCACACGAGTATTAGGCGAATCATGGAGTGTTCTTTTATATGCATACATTATAATAGTGAAAATTGTGTGTCGTATAGTAGTGTCTGATTTGATACCAATTATGTAGGTCTTCGTTTGAGATTGTGAACCGATTGGTGTATTGAAAATAATTTAGTATTGTTTACCTCATGACTTCTAGGAATAAATGAGAATATTCTAAAATTATCGCTTTTTATTACTCTACACCCTTAATCATCATTTGAATTTGTAACAGTATTGGAGATAGAATCTCTTCAATTATTTTTTTAATTTAAAAATTTTATTGCATAAAATAAAAAGTTCAAAAGGCAGATTTAATGCTAGGATCATTTTATACCAGTCAATCAGTCTTTAGATGTAATCACCAAAAAATAAGGCACTGCTAGGTTAAGTATTGTTGTTTTGTTTAATACTCAAGTACAAATCTAGAATCCAGCATTGTTGCAGTTAGTAAGTTAGTATTATAGTAATTAGGTGCCACGGATAAGCATCATTTTCACAATAAACAATTTAAGGTTATTAATTTGCTGGTAATGGATGAGTGACATTTGAACACAGATAATCATTTCTGTGTGAAAAATATTTAAAAACAGTTATAGTCTTATTTCCCTTACTTAAATCTTTAAATAACACGGAAATTATTTTTGTAGACTACCCTACATATGATTGGACTGAAATCTATATTCTAGGCGAGTAACTTATTGATCTCATAGATCGAAATGACTTCTTCACTCTTAACTCTAAATAAATTATGGGTAAAAAAGGAAGTGAACATTTTCAAGTACTGTATACAAAAGATGGAAACATAAATAACATTATAAATTTAGTGTACTAATATGAAGTCCAATAAACAAACAGATTAGTCCCATTTCTGCGAACAATGGTCTCGGTCATAAGGGGAAGTGCCTAAGATTCTAGCCTATTATAATATTGTAGGTGTAAAGTAAGTTACTGGATAGTAACGGTCGACAGAAGAAAGAAGACAAGGAAGACATTAAAAAAGGTAGACCTAGATAGTCTACCATGATGCTGTATGTCTACCGTGAAAAAAGGGAGACCTAGTAGGTTTACCTTTTATAAAATGTCTTTTCAATATAATTAATCGTACGGTATAATTGGGTCTCTCGAATGTACCTACCTAAAATTTCGAGGCAGTAGTTTTTTGGCAAAAATTAAAAGTAATCTACGTGAACAACTCAGGTTTTTTAGAGTTGATTGTACCTTGATTTCTCTGAAATAAAACCATCAGTGCTACTAAAAACAATTAAAATCCATACTAATATTATAAATGCGAAAGTAACTCTGTCTGTCTGTCTGTCTGTCTGTCTGTCCGTCTGTTACTCTTTCACGCCTAAACGGCTGAACGGATTTTGATGAAATTTGGTATAGGTATACGTTGAATCTCAAGAACGGACATAGGCTACTTTTTATTAGAAAATAAGGGGGGGATGGGGGTAATACCACCTTTGAAAGTTTATATGGAAAAATGTTTATTTTTGAAGTTAGAGATATGAAATTTGGCACAAATATAGCTCGAAACTTGAATTAAAATATAGATTACTTTTTGTTTCGAATATTAGGGGAGAAAGGGGTAAAACCGACCATGAAAGGATGTAGTCCACGCGAACGAAGTCGCGGGCACAGCTAGTTAGTTTATAAATGTCGAACTTATTCGCGAACACACATAAAAAATTACATACGATCGAATGAGGAAAGCACCTTTTTTGTAGTCAAAATAAATAAAAATAGCATTTTGATTCTTCAGATCTTCAACCACCTAAGTTTGCATTTAGCACGCAGGTCGAAACTAATTAGCACTACCAACGAAATAAATTAATAACCAGCCTACGCGAAGTCAGAACAAAATTCGATATCGGGAAAAGTTGGTACAATTGACTATTTTCTCCGTTCAAGTTAGGGGACTTTTTTCACTTGGAGCCTCTTCATAATGTTACAGATTAATTTTGAATACTGTACGTACAGCGCACGGAGTTGTCTTAAAGAGTACTAAGAATATTTAAATGAGTTATTGGAATGTAAATAAATAAATATCCACCAAACAGCTAGACAACATAGGTTTCGGATTAATAGGCTATAAGTAGCAATTGTTCAGAGTATTCATAATTACTCGATTTCGCATACCACCTGGTGTATGTGTTGTTTACAAAAAAATGTAATGCTACCAATAAAACCTAATAACTATTTGATACATGTAAAGTTAAACTTAATATTACCTTGATTAGTTTATTGATTACTCGATGTCGATGTCTAAAGGATAAAAAGAAAATTAAAAAAATATATACCAATCATATACATATACATATTTCACCTGATCATAAAGTAAGAAACTTAAGAAAGAAAGAAAGAAATACATTTATTGATATCACAAAATTTACATACAAACACAACGCAAGACAATTATAACAAATTATTTTATAAACCTTGTGAGGCCAATTTGGGTTCCACCTCAGAAACTTAACCACTTGTGTTCTGGAACGAATAAACGATGGTACTACAACAAATACTTATTTAATCAAACGCCCAGACATACGAGTAGCACAAAACAAATGTCATGATATTATAAATCAAATCTGTAATGTTACATCAAAGGAGCACGCTTGTCAAGGAGATAGTATTGTAAAGTAATGTTCAAATTAAAACTACAATGTTACATAACAGGTGAATGTTCGCCATTCAAGTTTGGTTAGCTGTGTAATCCATGGCTCCAAATAAAATCGGATATGTTGCATTACAGGCGAATGGCCGTAGTAGAGTCTGGAAGGCAGTACTGTAATGTAATTAACAGGCACGATTGTAAAGTTTTGAATAAGACGTTAAAAATCATCTTTACGCACTATGTCGTATTTTTGGCCACGGCCTTCACATATTAGCACATGCAGAGGGCACCAACCAAAGGCATAAAAGCCATATAAGCACAAAAATCGTCTACAATAACTTGCGGCTAGCTCAGTTGGGAGAGCATCACACGCGATGCGTGAAGGTTGTGCGTTTAATCACACACAATGAGGGGATAAGATTTTTATGTAATTTAAAAAATAATGTAAGTAATGTAATGTCAAAAGCGAAACTGGATTTCACATTACAAACGATGACTCCAGGTGAGGTAATGCCCAAAGAACTTATTTTGGCAAAGTTTGATTGGTTCAGACACCGTTTCCGTTGCTAGGGGATCGACGGTATTTGGAGAGTTAACTGAATAATTCAGTAGGAAACATTTTGCTTCTAAAAATATATCTGTATATGTGTTGAACATGTCTTACATACTCTTCAAGTAAGTTTCTTTCTTTTGCAGATATAGACTTATAGAAAATTATGTTGCAATAATTATAATGCTGTTTTCTTTTATTTTTTACTTTAATTACAAAAAAATATATTAAAATAATTTATATTGCACTTCAAGATTGACCTCATTCCACCTGATGTTAAGTGGTCTTTTTTTTTTTTTTTTAAAGTGGAGAGAATGCCTTCTTTTCGCACCATATCGCTGCCGTGGGGACGGGGCGCCCCCAGAAGGGGCGAGGACTACCCGAACTAAAAACTCCCCCCACCTTCTCATCGCCTATTGACGGCGGCATGGGATATCGGGTGACCCATGACTGCCACGGCGCCGTCGACATGTTAAGTGGTCCTAGCTTAAGGGTGACAAGTACACCATAATAAATCTGTTACTAGACTTGTCAACCTTACTCACACGCAGGAACACAACAACACAGAAGTGATTGTTATTTGGCTGCGGTCTTCTGTAAGGTGTAGGTATTTCACCAGTCGGGCTGCTCCAGTTAGAGCGATAAATCGCTATGTCCTATCTCTCTTTTTTTTAATAAAAAGATACATAAAATAAAACTTACTTATAAATTACTGTCCGCGACAATCAAACCTACCACAAAAAAAAAAATTGACAGCTGTCAAAACTGTCATATTCCAACACATTTTGAAATTTGACGACCGTCAAATTGTCAGATAACATAAAGGATAAGTTGGTGTAAATGATCTTAATTGAGTGTGAACATCGGACACTGACTGTTCAGAACACATCCTTCCATTCTTCAATCCTGAATTGACCTGACCGAAAATCGAACCCAGTACATTTCGAACTTAGGCACTTCGTCACCGAGGGCATCATTTAAGTAGGATACTACAAACTAGTGTCAACCTTCCACCAATTGAAATCCTAATTTTTTATTTATTTTATTATCTATCTTCGTGTTATGAAAACTCTTGCGCACAACTCTGAGCGTGAATAGTGATCATCTGACATTGACGCAGTAATTAAGGCCCAATACGAAGAGAATTAGCGAAACTTCATATATTTCTGTTCACTACAACGATGACCTCAAGTAATTCTAAGCATTAAATCACTTTTTGTACGTTTATTCAGATATTTTACAAGGTCGCCGCCTTCTTGAAATTTTAAAATAAATGAATATATAAAAATTATACCGTTTTTAAAAAATGTTAAAAAATGATTTCTTCAAATTATTTTTCTTCCAAAACTCTGTAAATATACGGGTGTAACAAAAAGGCGAAATAATATTTTAGGGTATGTATCTATAGCAGGTGTACATTCAGTTGTATTAATATCAGCTAATTACAAACAAGTTTTTTCTTCCATACTAACTAAATAAATTGTTTTTTTACTGAAAATGTTGACAACCCTGATTGAGGTCATTCGCGCTCAACCACAGACGCGCCGCGCGATCAGCTGATGCGCGGCCGCCCCGCTACGCGCCCGCGCAGCCCACCCGCCTACTAGAAACTACTATTACTTAATTTTACTTGGAATAGGACTGAATAATCAAACCATAATTACCGAAATGCATTTATTAAAATACTATTTAGAAACAGTACATAGAAATAATCTGTTAGGTACATTTCTTTTTATAACTACATATTATGTAGGTACACGTAAAAGTTAATGTCTAGTTTTTAGGACAATACCCCAAATATGACTTTACCCACTGAACTACATGACTTTACGATTGCAAAAAATCTCTCATTAATTGTCAGCACCCCGTAATTTAAGTCAGTAAATAATTAAGACATAATAGGGACAACTTACAATGTAATCAACATGTAGGTATCAAATAATTATCGGAAATGGCAGTCATTTACTAACCTTATTTTTTTGATATGCTTAACTGACGCGATTTGCCAATTACTATTTGTGTAATAAACATATTCGTTTCTTGGAAAATGTTAATTTATGTATGTGCTACCTGTTAAGTTTCTTATCACCAACACTTATGCGCACAAGGATACACTAAAAACCAAAGAACATTTTCACTGACACGGTTTTCTTCTTTCATTTGGCTTCGATACCACTCACAAACTGATCTGGATCGGGGTCTCGAGCTCTGGATGCTCCCGTGTGCTAGGACGACCTTCACTTGTGGGCGGTCGGAAAGAGCCAGTGCTCTGCAGTCGGAGACACAGGTTCCTGAAGCAGGTGTACGACCTTAAAAGCCGCTGCTCCGCAAAGGGTCTGCCATCGATGAATCGCTGGCGATACAGATCACGAGCACCATTGATGCTCCCGGATGAAGCACCCCGACATAAAATCGTTTCATACTATTCACTATTTGAACACAAAGAATGATCTTCGCGAGACATAGTGACGAAGAATGAGATTTTGAAAGTTTAGATAGCGACTGCCCAACGAGAACGAATACGAGCAACTAAAAACACTATTCTCGTAGGTACGTAGGGATACTCGATTTCGATTTGATTAATCGATCGATCGCAATTGAGATTTTTGTAACTTAATCGATTAATCGAAAATGGAAAAAATCGAGAAAGTCAATTATCTTAAGTTTATGTTTAAAGTCAATATTTAGAACAATTTAAAATGTTGGCCCGACAGTCACACGCAGTGATAAAAAAAATGTTGAGGTTTTGTTTCTGATAACAACAATTGGATAATGACAGTCTTTGAAAAAGTATTGTAAAATGTGTGTTTTATATCCCAAAAAAAAAATTACCAGTGATAGTAAGATTTTGTGTAACAGATTATAAAAGCGCGCGTAAACGTCAAGTCACGTCACTTTACACCAAAACGATACTGGTCGGAACGCCTTAATTCTATGCAAATATCAAATTTTAAATGAATCGAAATCGTTCAAATAAATCCTTAATATGGTTAACGACACAATAATTCAATTTACTCGGTAAAATCATCGTTTCGTCACATTAAAATAAATAAAATCCGTCGACAGCTGTCATTTGCGAATTGTAGTGTTTAATGACGTCACACAAAAGGTGCTTTCTGTTTCGGTTCTTTTGTTCCACAGACAAAAAAAGTAAAATTTAATTTTTAGAAATAAAATACTTTAAAATAAAAAAATAAAAATGTAAAGATACTACTTAACTAATAAGCTAACATAGCTAAAGTTTTAGTAATCTCAAACTTTCACTTTTTTATACTTAATAAATATTTTTATTTGTAGATTTTTTCATTTTACCGAGAATTCTGTGTTTCATTTTTAACATGTTTAGCAGGATCTCAACGAAAAAGTTTAGAAGAAACCGTTTTAATGTAACGGCATTTCTAAGATTAATCGATTAATTAATATCGGTGCTACGCAAATAATCAATTACCAAAATATCGATTATTTCACAATCGATTAGCATCCCTAGATCCCTACCCGGAAAGCGGTCCGAAGGTGACAGTCACACAGGCGACAGGATAATATTATTGGCTAAGCGCATTGTTGCAATGTGTGCGAAATGATCGCTGATTGGTGCGGGCGCTTAGACTTTTGACGTAAAGGTGCCGCAGTCCACGTGGACTCCCGTTGTCGTGATTTTTGTGTGCGTGATTAGTCATTGATAAAATAAGCGCAGAAGGTCACCAAGTTGAAATGATTGGTAGGTAGGAGTATTTAATAAATTTACTGCTTTTGTGATCTAATAATATTCCTTACATAATATTTAAAAGTATGAATGGATAGTACAAATAATAAATGTAAATATCATGTTTTCGATTACAAAACTGTGCTTGCTGATATTGACTATTTCTGTTAGGTTATGTTATGTACCAAACATCTCATATTTAAAAACCGGCCAAGTGGGAGTCGGACTCGGACTCGCCCATGAAGGGTTCCATAGAAGCAAGTGTGATAATATTTGTATTACTAAAGGTAAATTGTGGTTTACGATTTATGACGTATTAAAAAATTACTTACTAGATCTTGTTCAAACTACTACATTCTGTAGAAGTTTGCATACATTTTTCTACTTTAAACACCACACGTAGGAACCCTAAAAAGTAGTGTTAAATAAGTACTTAACGATCACGATCACTGCACACTCAACTGAAATTTGTCAAAGTTGCACATCTGTATTCTACTTAATCTCTTGCTTCATTTTGATTTATGATTTGTTTACATTTAATAGGGTTATCAACGATAAGTTTTAGTAAAAACTTTGACATCGATTTACTCCCTAATTAATAGCTGTACGAGGTTGTGGTTTCGCATTGGAACTACACACTACCTACCCTACACGCCCTTAAAATTTTATTTCACCTTTTTGTTACACACGTATATTTAGAAAAAAATATTTTTACTAAAAAATGTTAGGATTGTGATTCCAAAGGTCGCCGCCTTCTTCATTTTTTATATAATCTATTAGTTATTAAAATAATTCATTTTAAACACAAACGCCTGATTAAATTGCATAATTCTTAGATTTCTTATCTTAGATAAGTTTGCCGTTCAGGTGCTTCGATGTGTAGTGTTGACAGGTGACGGCAGTTAGTTGTCTGTTTTGAAAATAGTAAATAAATTGGTTTACACGCGTAGTCTTTACTATAACGGTGAAATAATGTTAGGAAAAGAAATAAATATTACCTAAGGGCTAAAATAAAAAGAGTTTATTACAACAACGCAGCTCGAATTGCGAAAATTCCATTTTGAGATTATATTTTTTGTAAAATACTTTTTTGTTGGGAGGCTGCTTAGGCTGCATTTTTAGGGTTCCGTAGTCGACTAGGAACCCTTATAGTTTCGCCATGTCTGTCTATCTGTCTGTCCGTCCGAGGATAATCTCAGAAACCGTTTGCACTAGAAAGATGAAATTTGGTACAAATATGTATATTAATCACGTCAACAAAGTGCAAAAATAAAAAAAATAAAAAAAATTTTTTTTTAGGGTACCCGCTCTGCCGGTGATGTTGTGGTGGTTCTTAAAAATTTTCCCACAGCATTACCATTAAGGCGATGAGGTACCCCGGGGGGTTTTAGTGGGTAGGCCTGTCCTTTTTAGGGCAGGAGAGTCCCACACACGCCGTCACCTCCCTCGGGTGACGGTACGGTGCGCCAAGCATTTCCCCCCGCACAAAAAAAAAGGGTACCCCCTCTACACGTAAATTGGGGTGTGATTTTTTTTTATTTCAATCCCAACATGTGATGTATCGTTGGATAGGTATTTAAAAATGAACAGGGGTTTACTACGATAATTTTTTTATATTTTTAATATTTTGGGAAATAATCGCTGCAAAAGAAAATAAAATTGTGTCCCCCCCCTCTAACTTTTGAACCATAAGTCAAAAAGTATGAAAAAAATCTGGAATATAGAACTGCATAAAGGCTTTCTAGGAAAATTATTTTGAACCTGATGGGTTTAATCGTTTTTGAAATTTTTGAAAAAATATTTTTTTAACTAAAGTTGTAATTTAAGGATACTTAAGTATTGTGATGCTTTGAAAACTACGGAACCCTACACTGAGCGTGGACCGACACACTTTTGGCCGGTTTTACTTATTTACAATAGCCAAACTGATCATTTATACGTTTCTAGGCAAGTGAGAAACTCAAAAATGCAAATCGTCGACGCGCGTGCAATACCGCGTATGTAGCATTTGCCATAAAGATTAAATTTGTCTGTTATTTCATATTATTTCAATCCAAATTAGAACTTACGGGTAAATGTCATTACACGGTATTGCACGCGAGTCGACGAAATATCACAACCGAGTCGGAAAATAATGAACAGAGGAAGTGCAAACACAGAGACGGCAAATAATGTCATATATTGTCATAGGGGTATGATTGACTGCTTGGAATTGTCTAGTAAGAATTAACACACTCAGGACCTAACCCCCACTATGGAGAAAACAGAATGAAGTTTTTAATTTTTTATTTTTGCAATTTTTACAACGACATTTTGTAAGACTCACAAGAACAATAATTTCAAACAAAGTACGTAAAGTTATTTTTCTTACGTCCGAGAGCTCTTGCCCAAAAATTTTTTTTTCGTTTTTTTCGTTTTAATGGCCTATGATACGCCTACACATTTTTTTTGTAAATTTTGGACTTAAAATAAGACTTTTATAGCACAAAATTCGTTTATTGTGGGTAAATTAATGTGATATGAAGGTATCATATCACATTAATAACAAAACACGCGTCTATTGAACATAGCTGGGCACCGTTAATCAAATAGTTAACTTCGTTAATCGTTAATCCGTTAATAAAAAAGTTAGCTTCGTTAATCGTTAAAACGTTACATTTCTGAAGAATTAACGCAAGTTAACGTTAATCGTTAATCCGTTAAAATATAATCCAAATATATGAATGAATGGTTATCGATTCTCACCAAGACCTGGAATCCGATTCCATGTCTTTGATTATCCGAGTCCATAGGGTTTGATCACTGCACTGCTCAGTACATTTTTTCAATTTACCTAATAGGTACTAGCTGTTACGACTACGTTCGCGTGGACTACAGGGTTTTCCATATATATGTCGCAGTCATCTGGTTGAAACAGCTATTTGATTGAATCACTAGCGTGTTTATTAAATGACGACATTTAATTGAATGACTAGGCCGAACGTTGAATGAATAAGACTCACTGAACGTCCAACAAGTTAGCGGATTGTAACATAGCCCTTTGAACATAGCGGACGTAATCAGTCAGGTGATTGTAATTTAGTTTTTTTTTTCCACTGCGGCGTTAGTGCTCATCAAAACAAAGATGGCGTCAAACAGCTGGTACAGATATAATCGAATAGCACTGTGTTGATAATTTTTAGAGTGAAATTGAGATATAAAGTGACTTATTCGTAAAAAAATATTTTTTTAGCCTAATTGTCTTAAGACCTAAAATTGTTAAAACATTAAAAATCTTATTAGGGTGTGTTATGTCATGTCTTCATTTTTTTTATCTAAATTTAGTTATCTTTTAAGTGGTGAACTTATGGTCACCTTAATCAAACATTAAAAAGTCAGCTATGTCCCATTCAACGACTATGCTAAATGACGTTCAGTCAAGAAGTTGAACGTTATATTAAACAATTTGACGAGTTGTCCTTTAGTCATTCAATTAAACGTCGTGATTCAATGAACGCGCTAGTGATCCAATCAAATAGCTGATTAAACCAGATGACTGCGACATATATATATCTATTTTCATGTTCACTGTTAGCCCTCCCCGTCTCCCCTAATATTCAAAACCAAAGTAGTCCATATTTAAGCCAAGTTTTGAGCTATGTTTTGAATGTTGAGTTTTGTGCCAAATTTCATATCCCTAATTTAAAAAGTAATTATTTTTCCATATTAACTTTTACGGGCGGTATTACCTCTTTCCCCCTCATTTTCAAAACAAAAAGTAGCCTATATCCGTTCTAGAGGTTCAACGGTTACCTACCCATACCAAAAATCATCAAAATCTGTTCAGTGGTTTAGGCGTCAAAGCCGGACAGACAAACAGACAGACTGAGTTACTTTCTCATTTATAATATTAGTCTAGATTTTAACTTGGTAAGTATAGTGATTTTTAATTAAAGGATTTGTTGTTTATCTCCTAAACATTCTGCATTAATATAATAAAACTTTGAAAATGCATTACTTCCTATTTCATCTCTTTTTCTTTACTTTAAATGTTATTACATACTTTTTCCTTCTTTTCCATACACTTTTCCGTAAATCTACAATTAATTAGAACATTTTATGGTTCTTTTATAGTTTAGGCAGCGAAATAAGTAACTTTTCTGGTTGATTTTTTCCACCTTGTCTCCGAAAAACCCAAATACTTTATGAAACCAAATTTTTTCCAAAATAAAATTTAGCCTATATTACTCTTGAATAATGTCGCTTTTGAATGGTGAAAGAATTTTTAAAAACGGTCCAGTAGTTTTTGAGCCTATTCATTACAAACAAACAAAGTTTTCATCTTTATAATATTAGTCTAGATTATCCACACGCAAATGATCACTGTCAGTAATTTATGGAGCGTTCGAGTATTACGTAACGTAATTTGGGGGGGGGGGGGAGGGGGGACTATGTAAAACGTTACGAAGCGGTCCAATAAAAATTTAAGCAAAACCGTACGGTTTCCGGAGAACCCTTCCCGATCCGACATGTTGAAATCAAATTAACAAAATTAATCTATTCGCAGCTTTCTCACTCGCACTCGCTGCCATGCAGTGAATAGTAGGCATTGGATGACCGATTAACGGACTTCCTGATTATTAACGGAAGTTAATGAGTCCGTTAACGGTTTTTAAAGTTAACTTAAAAGTTAATCCGTTACTCAAAATGTTAACTTCGTTAATTAACGATTAACGGATTAACGAGTTAATGCCCAGCTATACTATTGAATATATTTGTTTCTTTGAGTACACCAAAATAAACGAGTTAAATCAATCTGCCGCTTGTGTATAACCTTTCCTCTGGGTAATAACTCCTTTAAAAAAAAAAGACACGATTATTCGTGTAAAAATGGAAGCTACTTTTATTAGTTATGCTTCATTGCAGACCGCAAACATTTTAATACAGCTATCCTAATATAGAATTATTATCTTTTACTAATCTGTAGAATAACCGTGCACCGTTTTACTACACTTGTTTATGCTTCATTTATGACACGAATAAACGTGCAGTGATACATTTCTGTTAACAAGTCACAAATTTTTCACTAGAATAATAAAATTATATGTTTTTTCTTGAATACTGAGAAAATCGATAGATTTATTTTCTTAAAAAATATATGAGCTGAAATATGTTTAACCTTTAATATAATTTATACATTAAATATATCTATTCATTACGTCATTAAAGTAATGTGATTTCAAACGTTTTTATGGTTTCCTGAAAAGTTGTAGTTTTTCGTTTGCACGTTTATTCGTTGGAGCCATCGATATGTTTGTATGTATGTAACGAATAAAGTACAAAATTGATAATCTATTGGTACTTACTAATATTACAAAGTAGTAAGATTTAATAAAATAATACGTACGCAATGCTGTCTCTATTGTATTAGTACTACATGGCATTCGCTCGTACTAGCACCGCACACTCGTGCTGCGCTAGCACGAGCTAATGCTAAATGCGTTCAATAGATGGCGCGCGGTTCGCCGCGAAACGGGTAATGTCAATTGCTTCGTATTGGGCCTTAAAGTGAGATTCAGTACGATTAATAACGTGCCTAATCTTGATTAAGTTAGGTACAGTCAATCGCACGCACACTATACAATATGAACATTGTAACGTACTTATTACGTAGGCATAAGAACTGATATCGAACTGTAATATTCAGAGTGATGTGCGAAGAAATTTAAGTAGATTAGAATTTTTGATTAATCTGAATTTTGTTTGCTGTGTGTTACTGTTTTATTAAAAAACTACTGAATGGACTAGTATTAAATTCGGTTGCTGGGTAGATTGTGTATAAGAAAAAACATACAGGTAATTTGTTTCCAAAAAAGCGTTAGCGAATATTCAAAGTCACACACGAACACAGTACACGAACAACTTATGTTTACTTTTCAAAGCATTGTTCCAACAAATGTTATGAATGTGGCTCTCAAGTAGTTTTAAGTAACAAATATTTCTTAGTGACTGAAATTTGTTATGGATTGAAATGTCCAATAGCCCTTTTGACACGAACAAAACCGGTAATGGTGTAGTTTTTTTTATATTACACTTCAAGATTGTTGAAGTGATCTTCATTTGATCTTCAGTGATCGTTCGATTTCCAATGAGAACAGCTGTGTCGCAGACGCCCTTGCTCTAGTCCGCACTCGAGTAAAGCGCTGACGCAGCAACCTAGTTCGCCGCGCGCGCGCCGTACGTGGTCGCCGTCGCGATGACCCAGTTAATTTCATTGTGAACAGTGATTACATAAGTTAATAAGTGTTAAGGCGAAGCTGTACCTAAAATAATTATGGGCTCGCCGGTAAAGTCTATTTCCTTAGTAACCACAACAGAACATCTGTTATACAAACATCTGACCGAAGAACGAATAGTACGGCAGAAATTGGAAACGTTGGTAAGTGACCTAAAGGATCAAATAGATCAACTTCAAAGTCACGTGAAACATCTCCAGGAGAAAAATGATGTTGCTCTCCTTAAAGAGCACAATGACGAGCCTTCCAAATCAGTTCAATATAGTACTGACGAGGAGGAACTAGCGAAAGAAACGGAGTGGGTTCGCCAAAAAAGCAGGAAAAAAAGGAAATTGAACCTAACGCTGTCTCCACCATCTCAAGAATTGGGTAAATCCACCCAAGAAGAAACTAAAAAGCCTTACGTCAAAAAGCCTTCTCAGCCCCCTCCAATAGTTGTTGAAAATGTCAAGAACTATCAAGAGTTCTATGATTTTTTATTGGGTGGGGATCTAGTAAAAGATTCATTCATCTCAAAAATGATGAATGGAGAGAGCGTCAAGATAAACGCCCGTAATGAAGATTCCTACAAGGCAATCACCAAGCTCTTGTTACAAAACAACTGCCGCTGGTACTCTTACGAGAACAAACAGGATAGGCCTATTAGAGTGATGGCAAAAAACCTTCATTCTTCGTGCTTGCCAGATAGGATAGTCGAAGATCTAAAGTCAAAGGGCTTTAAAATCGAAAATGCTGTCAACAAGCTTAGCTGGAGGACAAAAGAGCCTCTTAATATGTTCATGCTGTCGTTTCAAAAAGACGAAGACATTAACAATATTTACGCAATCAAATCGGTGTTGGGCTGTAGAATAGAAGTCCAACCGCTGAAAACGTCAAAACTGGTCCCTCAGTGTAAAAGGTGTCAAGCATATGGACACACCCAGAGATACTGCTCCAAGGAACCTAGGTGTGTAAAGTGCACTGGTAAACACCTAACCAAAGACTGTAACAAGCCAGCAGATTCTAAACCAAAATGCATACACTGTGGGGAACCGCACCCTGCCAGCTACAGAGGGTGTTTAGTAGCGAAAGAGCTGCAAAACATCAAAAATAAAACTAACAAAAAGAGCACACAACCCGTTGTACAACTGCCTGCTGTAACTAATAAGAAACTGATCTCCCAACGTGTGTCAGAAAATATTTCATATGCACAAGTTGCAAAGCAGCGTCAGGCAGTATCAGTGCCTCAAAATAAAAATACTACACATTCGGCTAAGCAATCCCAACAAACTAACACAAAAGCAAGTACAGATGATAAGATTGACACCATATTAAATCTGTTGTCCTCGTTCGATCAAAGATTAAAGCTTCTGGAACAATGCAATAAAACTGCTGTTTCACAAAAAAAATAGAAATGAATACTATAAAAATTATGGCCTGGAACGCAAATGGACTTCAACAGCATCGAAACGAATTGCAAGTAGTCCTTAAAACAGAAAATATTGACGTGTGTCTTATCTCCGAGACACACTTTACCAGAGAATCACATATACAATTTAATGGCTATAAAACGTATCACGCTTTACACCCCGATAACACTGCTAGAGGAGGTAGTGCAGTTATAATAAAAGATAATTTTACCCAGTTTGAGCTACATAAGTTAGAGGAACAAAGTATCCAGGCTGTGGCAGTCTGTGTTAAGACGAAAAGTTTTCCTATAACTATTTCCTCTATTTACTGTCCACCAAGATACTTAATAAAATCTGAACAATATACATTACTGTTAGAAAAACTAGGCAACAGGTTTGTACTTGGCGGTGATTTTAATGCCAAAAACACATTCTGGGGTTCTAGGCTAACAACTACAAAAGGAAGACAACTGCTTCAAGCTGTCAAAGAAATGAAATGTGACGTCATTTCTACCGGAAAGCCCACTTACTGGCCAACAGACCCTCTTAAAATTCCAGATTTGATTGACTTTTTCATCTACAAAAATATATCATCGTCATCACTTCTAATTAAGGAAGCATTTGATATGAATTCAGACCATTCACCTATTATGTTAATTATCAGTGATGCCACAATAGATAGAAAGGGATACTCCTTTCTAGCAAATAAAAAAACTGATTGGGAAAGTTTTCAAGAATACTTAGATTCTATTATTGATCTCAAAGTTCCACTAAAAAATCCACAACAATTAGACATGGAGGTAATACAACTAACAAAGGATATCCAACAAAGTGCATGGAAAAGTACACCTGAGCTGAAACATAGAATTAAAGGCAATTGCTACCCGAGAAACATAAGAAACCTAATTGTAGAAAAGAGACAACAGAGGCGGCGATGGCAACAATCTAGATTTCCGGAAGACAAAACTTTGTTAAATAACCTTACTAAACGGTTAAAGAAAATTATCCAGGAATTTAACGATGAACGCATGCATACTTACCTCAGGAACTTAACGAGTGATAAATCAACCAACCACTCCTTGTGGAAAGCAACTAAAAAACTGAAAAAGCCTACTACACATATCCCACCAATAAAAGAGCTCAACGGACAGTGGGCTGTCAGTAATGAGCAGAAAGCAAAACGGTTTGCGCGTCATCTTGAGCAAATATTCAAACCCAACGAAATATCTACAGATGATATTTCGTTAATAACAACATCACAAGATGATCTCGAAATAAGACTTGTTACGCCTAAAGAAGTCCGTAATGAGATCAAACGACTAAGTACAAAGAAAACACCCGGATATGATCTTATTACTGGCGAAATTCTTCAAAACCTTCCGCGTAAAGCCATAGTCAAACTAACCACACTAATCAACGCAGCGTTTAGATTAAAACACATTCCTAATGCGTGGAAAGTAGCTGAAGTCATTATGATACCCAAACCAGGTAAACCACCTCATGAAGCAACCTCCTACAGGCCTATCTCACTTTTGCCTGTCATGGCAAAGTTATTTGAAAAACTACTCTTGAGACGTTTAAATCCTATTATTGAAGAGAGACATGTGATTCCTGACTACCAATTTGGTTTTAGGGAAAAACATTCTACTATAGATCAAGTGCATAGGATCACCAACATCATTGAAAAAGCCTTAGAAGAAAAAAAAGTTTGTAGTACCGTCTTCCTGGATGTAGCGCAGGCTTTTGACAAAGTGTGGCATGAAGGCCTCATATTTAAACTTAGAAACGTGCTCCCAAAACAATATGCGGATATCTTAGAGTCATACCTAACTGACCGCATGTTTAGGGTTAGACAAGAAGATGCATATTCAGATCTCATGTCAATAAAGGCTGGAGTGCCACAAGGAAGTGTCTTAGGTCCGGTCCTGTACCTTTTGTACACTTGCGACATTCCAGAGATAGATAACAACACCATTGCGACCTTTGCGGATGACACAGCTATAATGGCAATAGAAACGACCCACGCGGAAGCTGTACAAAAGGTTCAAGGCGCTGTAACCACCATTTTCAATTGGGCGAAAAAATGGCGCATTAAACTTAATGAATCGAAATCTATCCATGTAGATTTCACAAATAAGAAATTAAATTATCTACCGGTCTACATTAATAATAGTATTGTACCATATGGAAACACTGCCAAATACCTCGGCATGACACTAGACGCAAAGCTTCGCTGGAAGGCTCATGTCAAGAAAAAACGAGATGAATTAGAAGTTAGGTATAAAAAGATGTATTGGCTTCTTGGTAAACATTCTTCGGTGTCAGTACATAACAAAATCCTGCTTTATAAACAAGTCCTCATGCCAGTATGGACTTATGGCATTCAGCTATGGGGCTGTGCCAAATACACAAATCTTCAAACTATCCAACGTTTCCAAAATAAAGTACTTAGAGGTGTTGTAGATGCACCCTGGTACATCAGAAACGACGACCTACATCGGGACCTAAAAGTAGACTTCGTCAAAGACATTATTAGGAAATATGCCGAAGCTCATGAACGACGACTTCATCACCACGTAAATGTTGAGGCCATACAGCTCCTTGACAACACGAACATAGTGAGGAGGCTCAAAAGGACAAAACCTTTTGAGCTAGTGTAGTAAATTAGTGACAGAAAGTGAAGTGTGTGCCACTCATTAAGAACACAAGAACAAAGTGTCTTCCCCTTAATAGAGACAATAAGAAAAGTGTTAATGGACACATTCTTAGTAAACTATCTTTAGCAGTCTAAGTTAAATATAAATTACTTATTAGTCTTTTCAGACTAGATTGTAATAACTTTGTCGTATTGATGCTCAGTATCAAACGGCATTTAAAAAAAAAAAAAAAAAAAAAACTTCAAGATTGACCTCATCCCACCCATGTTAAGTGATAATGAGGCTTTAGGGCGACAAGTACAGGATAATAAATCTGTTACTGGACTTGTCGCCTTTACCTTGAAGGCTTGACCCCTGCTACTAATGTTACACCAGTTACACCCACCCAGGAGCTCTTGAAATCTTACTTACACGCAGAAACACAACAACACCGAAGTGATTGTTATTAGGCGGTCTTCTGTAAGGCGGAGGTATTTCACCAGTCAGGCTGCTCCAGTTCGAGCGATAAATCGCTATGCCCTACCTCACTTTTTTATTATTATTATCGGAACCATATAACAAGTTTGTATTATAGCTCATGTCTAGACATTGGTGCAAAAAACGATACTGTGTTATTACAAAATCAACATCAATGGTCACTTATAAGATCACATTATGTTACAATATCAGCGAAACCCGCTAGCGGGTAAATATGATTTGGTTACTTTAGACAATTAGTGAAATAAGGACTTATATATGCTACAGTTAAATAAAAGTTTCATAGTGCGTAGGTAATAGTTTTTAGGTAAAAATCTATTTAGTGTTACAAAGGGACAGTTTTGTGTGCGCGTGGCAGCTATAGATTCTCTACATAATATATTTTCCTATGGTGACGTCATTGGGCGATCAACAGTGCACGGGAGTTTAAGTTTTTTTCAGAGTGGGGAGACCCACACATGCCGCTGCGTCCTCCGATACAGTGCTACAGTACTCCAATGTATTTCCCCTCCATTCTTAAAAAAAATCAATTGGACAGTTTCTACTCTCCTCTGTAAAATCCGTACTATTCTCACTTTGGAATTATTCGGTTATCAGTTTTGTTCATACTAAGAGTATATACAGCTCTAAGTGCATTCAGCAGCACGGAGATTTTCGTGCTAAATTATACGTAACATGGTATCTTGGTATTTCCAATCCATATCCGATATTTGACCATGATTATTAAAGTGAATTGAAAGTTACTTTGGAATTTTCAATGATGATGGTAAACGCCTGAATGGTTTAGTGGCTGTGATTTTGGGGTCTAGAGCGCGACTCCCGGGCCAAGCAAACATTTTTGTAATATTTCAGGAATTTCGGAAATTAAAAAGCGTGTGATTGGGCCAGGGTCCATTCCTATAGAAGCATCATCTTTGTCTGTTTCAATAGGACAATATCTAGACACGCGGCAGCGTGTCAAGCCAAGTTCAAGCAAGGAACTGGCTAGCCAGCGCCAAGTGTAATATTACACGAACCACTTTGTGCCACTTTTGACCCTTGTATTATTTTTGCGGCAAATCCCTTATCCAAGCATATTTTTTTATTGAACTTGGCTCTCCTTTTTTACATTTATGTTTTTGGTGTTACCTATACTTACACATAAACACCCAGACACAAAACGCAAACGCACATCACACAAATGTTCACCTTGGGTGGGGTTCAAACCCACGGTCCTTAGCGAGAAGCACTTAACATAGTAATATAAGTATTACAATTAATGAAGTTCCCAACAAACTTGCACTAAGTGCCTTGGCACAGACTTTGACTTTCAAACTTAAAGAAACTTATGTAACGAAAACTTCGTTCAAACAAAAACATCGCCTAATTCTTACATCACCGCTTAAGATGCCATAAAAAGTATTCGTTCCAAAGCACATTCCGGCAAAATTGGCTCATAGTTCATTTAACTTTTACCTCGAAACTCTTGAAATTTGGGAATTTGTGAAACAGCGGTAACTACTTCGTAGGTTTGCTTGAGCTTCATATGTACTTAGCCTTAAGAATGTAAACCTTCACCCCATGTGACATGCAATAAAGATTTGAATTTAAATTTAATTGATAATACTTAATTTGAACAAAATAATTTGATAAATAATTTTTATCATATTCATCAAATTATATTAGTAGAAAATCGCCCTAAAAATAATCAAGAGTTTAAAAAAAAATCCGAAAGCTCTGCTTTTTACTCTGTATTGAATAAGTTTGTTTTTTTAAACTACTATTTGTTAAGGATATCCGCAGACCCTTCCGACATCATGGATCGTTTTTAATTATCAGACAGTTGAGGTGATCGATTTGAAAATGTCCTATCCAAACTGGTAACACAAAGATGTTGCCGCGGGAATCGAACCCACACCCTCTCATTTCACATTATTTTTCTTTTTTTTTCCTAACTGACTAATGATGATGACTGCAGATAGCCTTTTCATCTTCACCTAGTTACGGGGGAACGGTAGGATCTCACCCCCAATTCTCACCCCCAATTCTCACCTCCAATTCTCACCCCTGGTTTTCATTTCAGATCTAAGTTCTGTAACGTTTCCATAACATAAGTCCTTAAGCTTATTCGATCAGGTAGATGCATGGCATATCGTCTAATATTTATTAACTTGCATTGTATTGATACTGCAAATGTAACATCTCCTGAGTTTCTTGTATTTTGTAAATAGGTTTCGAACCGCTAAACCTTAGGGTAGAGGAGTCACTTGGCATTGGGTCTAATAACAATTAAAAAGTGTTACATCGCAAAAATGAAAACTTCAAGGACTCAACTCAAAAAGTATACATTTTGAGTTAGTAGCGTTGGAAGCAGTGAACGAAAAAAAAAGGAAGAATTCTCGTCATACAAACTTCAATCTAATATCGGCACCAAAACACACACAAATGTAAAGCACACAATCAATAGATAGTTTTTCTCGTTGCACTAAAGATGTCAAAGTGATGCTGTTTAAAGCCTACAGTCAAAGCATATACACGGGAAATTTGTGGGTCAGGCATACCAAGAAATCGTTAGAGATTTAACCTTTTCTGTACGGGGCGCTGGAAACCAATGTTACCTCTCAATACGGGTGACTTTTTGAGCTGGCCGAAAATATGACTATACTTTACTGAACGATATCTCAATAAATATACAAACAAAGTTATTCAAATTTTGCAGATATATAAAATAACTATTGTTCTACTAGAAAAACATACACATTATCGTTAATTTTACTTGATTTAAATGAGAAAAAAAGAAATCTGACCTTAAGTAGAGTGTCCTCTTTGCAGCACTTATCACTACTTTTTTAATAAAATAATTATAGTTTTAGAAAGTTAATTTAATTTTTAGTAATATTTTTCTATTTACACACTAATTATCACTTCAAATAACCAAAAATATCACTGTCTAGTTTAAAAAAAATTTTTGTTGCATTTTAGTGGTGTGCTTCTGCTTCGAAAGGTATCGACAAATTTTCGAGCTAGTTGTCATGAGTCGACAAAATTTTAATTTATGAAGAATAATAACATAATTTTACCTATAATAGCATTTCTAAGATTGTAAGAATCAGTCTCCAGGTTCATCATCCTCAGATATGAGAAGAAACTCATAGAATTGTATTGTAGATACAATAGAATTGTAGGAATAACACCCTAGCTCCTATGATAAATATCGTTATCGGGAATGTATACAGCACTGGAGTACGGTCGTCAACTATAGTTGACACTGGAACGAAGGTTATTTTCGCGCCCTTTTTTCACAAGAAAGACGTCATTTATGTTTTAAATTATCTATGGTATCATATAGGCTAACTCTTCAACTTTGAAATAAAGCCGTTGCAACCGTTATGCCATAGACAAAGATTTTTAAATAAAATTTTAAAAAATGTCTATACAAAATCAACTATAGTTGACAGCCGTACTCAGAGCCAACATTCTGAAATCAACTATAGTTGACAGCCGTACAGAAAGGGTTAAGAATCCAATATAATAATGTCTTTAGAATAACGTTGGGTCTGCCTCGTTTTTGCAGTGCTTCAGGGTTGTTTGCGGAGTACTAAACTGATGCCTTTGAGGCCATTATCCGCAAAAAACTACGTCCCTGATCAAAATAATGAGAAACGGTTTCAACGGCATTCTGAGGACATTGGTTTCACATAACCTCTATGGAGACGTATTTTGCAAAGGGTGACGACTACGGGGATTCACCCTTTCTCGTGACGGTCACCCATTGTAATATTAAAATTAATTTTCTACTTCTATTTCTCTGAAAAATAATTACGCATGGTTGTTATATGGACGTAACTTGGCTGAAATAAACTCTTTTTATTTTTATTTTTTAATAGATTCACTTTATAGTAATACAGTATCGACAAAAAACTTTAAGGCTAATGCGTTTAGTAGGCCTAGCATACGCAATATGCCAAACTTATCGCATGAGACGACATAAGTTTCGATACTGTTGATTGGCTATTAGCACACCGCACTCGTATTTGCAGCCAATCAGCAGCTGACGCAGTGACTTCAATCTATTTTGACGTTTGTTAATAACGCGATAAAGTTGAGTCGCGTTGCGTATGCTAGGCCTGTAGGTCGACAAAAAGACGTTCGTCAAAGGGGTCGTTAGTTACGTCATCTTATAGAATGGAATGGAACACGCGCTGTGATTGGTTCGCGCGTATGACTCGCGGTATCCGTATTGGCAGCGCTAGCTCACTTTTTTAAGCCACGCCCATCGTGCCTTACTTTTTTCGTGGTGCCATTTTCAAGCGTTGAAGTACTTCTTTATTTTTTCCTTCACTGCTTCGAAATTTTTCAGACATAAATAAAAAACTAATTCAACAAGCTGAAAACGTAACCATTGAGAATGCCTCGATAATTTTTTTAGATAAAACTACCAAATTTTTATCTTTTTTTTATCTAACAAAATTTGGTAGTTTTATCTAGCAAATGTTATAATTTACTCGTCGAATATTTATTTACAAAAACTTCAGTTGATTTATTAATCTCAGTTTTGTGTTGGTTTTATAATACAATTAATTATATTTTTTTCAATAGACAAAAATTGTTAATCTTGGTGAAAACTTAGGAATAATTTAGGATGTGTGATCTGTCTTTGTAAAAAGTACTTCTTGCCTTAATTTTCTTGACAGTAAGATAATGATTTTAAGCCGGTGATAGTGTCTTATTTGTTTTATCAATTTGAAATTGATATCAACGTTCTAAATTCATGCTGAAAACCTTGTATTTATAATTTTGTTTTTGATCTCAAATATTTTTATTTCAACTAATTGGGAAAGCGCATTTGATTAATTAATCATTACTGATAGCAGGACTTAAGGTTAGGTATTGGTGATAAACACCAACAATAATAAGAATATTATGCTCAGGAGTAGGTAACTATCTTTATTTCTCAAAAAAACCACCAATTAATATACATTTTAAAACATTAATTATTACGGTTAGGTTACTTGTATACCTAAAGTACAGCGCGGTATGACCTTTGTTACTTACATGATAAGGTCGAGATTCAATCGAGATTATTGTCATAATAATTTATTGTCGCAGGCCGCACCGCATACATCGATAATACAGTAATTAATTATTTTTTATTATCATAAAGTTTCCTCATAAACTATAAAATGTATTTCTTACTCGTATTTCAGAGTCACACTGATTTTTTCACAGTGTTGCAAGTTTTTAACTGTCACTTTTTGCGTAGTTTGCTATTATTTTTGGTTGATTTATTAATACATTTGATAGTTTACTAATATCGATTAAATTTCGCATTTTACGTAATATTGATATGATAAATACATTTTCTCTGTTAATTCATACAGATATGTTATTGGAATACTACACTTAATGAAATTGCCATAAATTCCATTAAACAAACACTAAGTTTAGTTGCAATACGCTTCCAATAACTACTCAATGTAGGTATTATCCACTAACTACCTAACTATTAATGATTTTTAAAGACAATAAAATAATTTGTAAATACTACAGAATATTGTTAGAAAATTATATATAAATAAAAATATGTATAGATATCTCGCTAAATCGTAACATATAGGATGGGACGTGGTTGTCCGTTACAATAAATAGAAGATTAATGAATTCATTGACTTGCTTAAAGCCATATAATGTGTAATATAATTTTTAAAGCCAAATTTCATAGTCTGTGAGGTTATGTCGACTTATCCCGTCGATACTTATAAGTCGATAGTTGATTAGATATAATAATAAATATAGTACACAAATAGGTAACAACTTCCTTAGAATTACAGCCTTCATCTTTCAGTGCGTCGCCACCTTATCAAGGGATAGTTTTTATCTATTGTTTTAATCTTGGCATTCTCTGACGTCAGTTTTACTAGAACGTCGTAGGTATATTTAAAAAAAAATACATATACATGTAGTAGTTTATTTAATATAGTAAAGAAATATTAAAAAAGAATATCACTTGACGCTGATTGAAATAAGTACATAGATATAGAATAATATTATATATTTATAATTGGGGATTTGTACGAATGGGCCTTTGAGTTTGTAATCTGTAAATGAAAACTGACACATATAATTATTTGTCAATTTACAGCCATTTTAACGAAACATAAACATGAGGCCCTTATATCTAGTGACATTCTTTTTTTACATATGACTACAAAATATTACTGCGCGTCGATTACACAGTTGATTATAATTTGGTAGTTTTATGTAGCAAATATTGGCAACACTAAATCTTTCCAATTTGGCTGCAAAAGCCATAGTCAAATAAGAATAGTAAAGAACAGCTGTTTACTGATTTAACCTCACAGGTTGGTGGTATGCAACATAAACCATAAAATATAAATTGTTTATTGTATTTGCTTGCTTATCTTTGGTATGAAATGAATTCTTTACAACATTACTGTTGAAAATAAAATAAAAATATGTAAATAAAATGTAAAAACTAGAGCATCGGTACATAGTACAAAATTCGCTAAGATCTTTATAAAAACTCAACAGATTTTAACGCAATTTTCAGCATTCAATGGAGTGGTTTAAGACGAAGTTTTACATATATAAAACACACATAATATAGTACATTTAAGGTGAAGCCAGGAAAGATCGCTAGTACATAAGTTTAAAGTTAAGTACTTGGATTAATTATTAATTACAACATACACACACACATCGAATATTTTTCAATTATAACATCAGTTTAATTGAAGTCTACTATTCTTATTTGACTATGTCATAGACCTACTTCTAAATCCAATAATACATGAGTAGTGAAGCGACATATCGCGCCAATAATTTACGATAATTTAATAATCTATTACAATAAAACATGGAACATTTAAACGTAGTTAAAGCATTTTCTGTCGGCTTTCGGTTGCGCGAGCCATCAACTTAAACGCATTTGTTTTAAGACTCGAATTACCATGCACAGCCGAAATCGACTTAGCCGTCTTGTAGGCTTTTGTTATTAATTACAGTCATATAACCATATTCTTAGCTCCTAATCACAACATTAAATGTATGTATATACGAGTACTTGTGAAATACTACAGAGTAGTACGAAAATCTTATTGTCTTTTTAGACTACTAATTTATTTGATTTTAGAGCAAAAATGAATAGGCAATGAGACTATAATTAAGTACACAGTAATGGAATAAAATATTTTTATGATAAACTTTAAAATTCACTTAACATAACGTTGTACATAAAAAAAATACATTTATAAAGTTTTGAAGAGGGTGTTGGGCTCAAACTACGCCTCAAATAAAATGTATCAATTTGAAGAAACAATTCAATATGCATTATGCATTTTTAATTTTCAAGAGAAAAAAGCTAACGGGGTACGAAATCCCGCAATTTTCACATTTATTTAATTTTCTAATTTAACCGTAACTTGGGTTATATTTTTATTTAATCGCTTAACACTACTAAACATTGAATTGTAAACATTCATACAGTATTTATTGTCGAGTTACATTTTGTCGAATTTTTATTTTATTTATTGTCAAATTCGTAATCGCATGGAATTGACGGTATGTCAGAATCATAATTGCTCGATTTGTATACATTATTGTCTCAATGGAAGATATTACGAAGGTCCATTTGGACTAAACGAACCTCCCTCCGTCTTATGTCTAAGAAAAATTCAAAAGGGGTATATTTAAAAACATCGAATATCTACATAGAAAAAGTTCGGTTTTACAAATATAAAAATATTGCCGTAGAGGTGATGGTAAGAAAGCTCGCGTTACGACGATTTACGTCAAGCAATAGGGATGTGAACCGGTTCGGAGATTGGTACTTATCGGTTTTTAGAAAACCGGTATTAATGTGGGACTTAACTTCGTTGTCATTGACAACGTTACCTGTTTTAGCACGTTAAAATCCACTGTCTTATGTGCAGTGTACGACTATTCACTTTCTATTGGGTCTGCTTCGGACAGGGAATGGGGCTTTCATTTCTGAAATATCAGAAGATACAAGTTTGCGAAATTGTTTTGTTTGAATGTGAAATCCCTTTTTAAATACAATCGTGCTATAGTACCTATTTACACACAATTCAATTTCTTAAAAATGTGTGACGGTGGGTTTTCAGAATTTGTATGTGTATTGGTACAGTAATTAGATTGCATTTTTGATTGCCTCTAGCGGTCAATTAAATAGGATGACGAATTCATTAAGATACACATTTGAAAACACTGAACTCCTTGAGCAGATAGCGAAAAACACAGACCAAAACTGTGCAAGAAACCAGACACCAATTACAATTACAAATCCGGTTTTACCGGTTGAGAAGTACCGCAAAAGAACCGGTAAACACCCCTACCAAGCAAAAGCGTAAGATATGCCTTTGATATGCTCATTTATGGTGATATGAGGCCCGGGTGCGAGGGGGCGGCTTCAGTAGTAAGAGACCAGCTCGGGGGTCGCGTACTCGTAGTAGGGTTGGTAGAAGGTGCGCCGGGAGGGGGGGAGCATCACGTCGGAGTAGCGGGAGAACTGGGACACTTGGCGGCTGCCTCCTTGAGGTTTCCTGGAACAAAAATGGTAAGGGCATTAGCACAACCGAAAAGTTTTATCAACGGCGTAAAATTTAAAATTAATTTAAACGAAAGTATACAAAAAAATTAATCGTTAACGTTGCTAAATTTAAACTAAAAATAAAATAAAAAATGCTTTTATTCGATAAACAGGTATAGTTTAATTATTTAGAGTTTGGTTTCTAAAGTAGGTACTCAGTAAGTACACAGTTTATTGTAATAGAGGTATATTGGAGACAGTTTGTATCGCAGTGAAAAGAAGAGTTATCATATCTGTTTGATGCCTCGAAGTTTAAATGTAAATTAAGTTTGCATTAATTTTAATAAACATATTTACTAGTACGAAGTGCTTTCACAATATTTAATAACATGCAAAGTGAGCTACAAGCACCACCAACTACTAAAAAGTAATAATCTATTAAATTTAAACATAACTATTTGGCTGAGAACAAAATGTCTTTTTTTTTTTATTACACTTCAAGATTAACCTCATCCCACCTGGTGTTAAGTGGTAATGAGGTCCTAGCTTAAGGGTGACAAGTACAGCATAATAAATCTGTTACTGGACTTGTCGCCCTTACCTTGAAGGCTTGAGCCCTGCTACTAACGTAGCACCCCCCAGGAGCTCTGTAAACCTTACTCACACGCAGGAACACAACAACACAGGAGTGATTGTTATTTGGCTGCGGTCTTCTGTAAGGTGGAGGTATTTCACCAGTCGGGCTGCTCCAGTTGGAGCGATAAATCGCTATGCCCTACCTCTCTTAAAACTTTCTCTCTCTTCTTTGTCTATTCATCAATGAAGTTTTTAACCTCAAAAAAAATATATATACATAGATTGTTTGTAGATGTTCTAAATATCACCAATATTGTTTGCATAGCAATGATGGTTAAATTTGTTAGTGCTTTATTATATTTTATTTTCAACATCTTTTGTTCCGTCTTTTCTACAAATTAATAAGTATTGGACCACATCACATACATTGTTCCAATTTTGTAGTCAGTAGCTGAATCACTTGTGTTACTAGAATCAGAAGCAACGACGGCGCCACAACACCCAGACCCGAAAAACTAGTTAGTTTCCACATTGACCCGAGTATCCAACTCATTTTTTTTTGTTTTTACTTAATGTATTTTTTGTCTCATCGTTAAACAGATTTTAACGCAAGTTTTACATACTATAGTACATTTAAGGTGAAGCCAGGAAAGATCGCTAGTACATAAGTTTAAAGTTAAGTACTAAATAGTCTTTATTCACAACTCACTTATTGTGTTGTCTGGCATTCGGTTCATCGGCAGGATACTCCACTTGCAGCGACTGCAATCCGCGAGGCTCCTGTTCTCCGTAGCTCCCGTACACATAGTCATCACTGCAACAACATATTTAAAATATAACGCTGTTCGCGTGGTTTAATTATTCTGTGCCTTATTGTTAAAATGTAAATATAATGCGTATTAATTTGTTTCTTCATTTGGATGCTTGGTGACCCTAGCACACGTTTGGATTGCGATCTTATCTGGCATCTAAATATTAGTATCAAAATTAGAGTATCAAAATTTTCACAACCAAATTTTATACCATTATATTTAAACATACAACAAACAAAATACATTATAGTTAAATATGTGTATATATGAGTTAATAGTATGATAAAATAAAAATTAAAATAACACAAATTTAACCTAACCTAAAACGTATTTTCCAATAATATTGATCATACAACAAATTAACGTTTGTTTTTCATACATTTCGTATTTCTTCGCTGTACGTTTAGTGTTATTAGATGTGCAGTAACTTCAATATTTTATATAAACAGATAAAATCCTCTCTCCTACGGTGAATCGAACCCACCACCTTCAGATAACGCGCATTAAAGTTGGAAGAGCTCCAACTTTAATTTAAAGTTCGCTAATGCGGCGTGAAGAACAATAGAAAGTTGCAAAAATCTATACATGTACTTGAATTTGACGCCTTGATAAAAAAAAAAAACTCTCGAAATTTGTTTTTAAAAACCGATTCAGAAAGATAAAACCGAATTCGCATTAACAACCGGCGCACAAAAGCTGAAGCAGTCAACGCTTAATCCGCTGTCGGGCAATCGTCGCTGGATTACTGCCAACATCACTTTTAATTTTCTTTAAAAAGTTAGCGGACAAAGAAACTTGGTGACTCCACTGCTTGTAATGTTTTCCGGACATTTATTTTAATGCATAAAACCATTTACGTGTAGAATACACAACCTTAATGTATATAAATTAATCTCTATTTCCCTTGGTCACGCCATCACGGACGGACCAATTTTACTTTAAAAGAAGGTTTTTATGAAACAAAAAAGAATATTATTGTCGTCGTGGGAAAAACAATTTTTGTGTGTTGGTGTTAATTTAGGTTAAATTTAATTATTTACTTAATTTCTAATTAAATCTAGTCCTTTTTTACAGTTACGGAGCTTTTAGGGTTGAGTTACAGATTTTACTCACTAACAGAGCTTTGAGTTTTATGAATTACAGATTTTACTCAGTTACGCAGCTTTGAGTGTTATGAGTTACAGATGTTACTCAGTTACGGAGCTTTGAGTGTTATGAGTTACAGTTTTTACTCAGTTGCGGAGCTTTGAAAATTATGAGTTACAGATTTTACTCAGTTACCAATTTTACTTTTTTTTGTTGTGTTTGTTACTGCCAAAAGAAGGTATTTATGAAAAAAAAAGAATATTATTGTCGTCGTGGGAAAAACCAATTCGAATTCGAAAATAATCGTCGTTAAAACTGGACAACGTCTGTCTGGTCGACTAGTACAAAATATATCACTCTAGGTAGCAGTTAAGTGTGTGTAAATGTGAGTTTAAAGAGCAAATCGCATAGACCTTTAAGATAACACGGCGGGCCGCAAATCTATACTTCCATAGTAATATTATAAATGCGAAAGTAACTCTGTCTACCTGTCAGTTTATCTTTCAGTTCAGCTTTCACGCGTAAACCACTGAACCTCTAGAAACGACATAGGTTTATTTTTGCCCTGTAAAGGTAAGGGGGGATTAGGGGTTACGAGTTACCCCATTTGCTTTCTAGGATGATATTACCCTTAAAAGCTAATTTTGAAAAATGCTTGTTTTTAAAGTTAGAGATATACAATTTGGCACAAATAAGTACAGCTCAAATATTGGATTAAAATATGGACTACTTTTTTAACATTATGGGAGATAGGGGTAGTACCGACCATGCAAGTATAAATACATGAAAAAACCCTGTAGTCCACGCGAGCAAAGTTGCGGACATAGCTAGTCTACACTAATATTATAAAGAGGAAAGATTTGTACCAATTTTTGTATGTTTGTAATGAATAGGCTTAAAAAGTACTGGGCTGATTTAAAAAATTCTTTCACCAATAGAATGCTACATTCTTCCAATTTGACATAGGCTACAAAATTAGGGATCCTTGGTAAAATTTAAAAAATTTCAACAGAAAAGCGGGAAAAATTATCTAAGGCGAAACGAAGTTCGCCGGGACCGCTAGTGTTTTATAAAAATATAACTTTTGTTTTTTTTTAAAGTTCAATTTTCGTATTCGAATCCAAATTTCGACGTTTTTTAAATAGGTATTACTGTATCCGTATTCTATGGTCACCGTACTGAGACGTCATAGAAAGTAAACAGGAACAAGCCGAAAATTCCAGCCCTCAACGAAGGGATAAGGTTTATAAAGATTCGGCCGGCATGATTATCCGCTCCGTAGAGTGGATGTTTTGGGATCAGCGTTTACTGCTGGTTAAACCATTACTTTTACGTTTTTGGACCGGAAAGCACGACTACACTTTGGACTTTGTATCGACCTTATAGCGAGGGTATTAAGAACTAAAATGGAACTGCAAGTGTTTAGCGGTACACATATTGATTTATATTTATATTACTTTTGAGCAAAAGGCGGAGCTGCAAAAATATAGATATTATTTTACTCTGCACATCAAATGATACCAAAACCGACAAGAAAAAAGACATATAAGGCTTATCGAATCAACGACTTGTGTGTTGGTGTTAATTTAGGTTAAATTTAACTATTTACTTTAATTTCTAATTGAATCTAGTCCTTTTTTAAACTTTAAGTGTTTTGACTATATGAATACTTTTATACTAAAGCAAACTAAGTTAACTAGTGTGAAGTGCTTTTGATAAAACAATTTACGATTTTACTCAGTTACGAAGCTTTTAGTGTTGAGTTACAGATTTTACTCAGTTACTATTTTTATTTATTGTATTTTGGCAACAAACAGTCATTATAAAGAATAACAATAATATACAAGATGTGTTAACATGTAAGCAGACAAGTAGTGCCGAGATGAGCTATCTTAAACTAATACATAGTATAGAGCTATTTTGTTAAACATAAAAACTTATATTTGTTATTAACAGTGATTTAAAAAAAACAACTAGGCAGTGGAATATCTTGTTTGTAGATATATACAAACAAGCGCACAATAACTTATAAGCTAAACGAAAAATCATATTTCTATTTATTAATGCAACAAGTAAAAGTTTGTTCTAAGATATCTTCATTCATGAAATATTAACGAATCAAAAGGTTCAATTTCTTTTTGAATTCAGTGAAAGAAGATCCGAAAATATCCAAATCAAAAAACCGCCTGTTATAAGATGACAATGAACGTGAGATAAAACAGTTTCTAGTATAATTTTTATGGAGATGAGGAGGAACGAAGATGTGTACTTTACGTAAGGAGCGAACTGGTAGTCTAACACGCGATATAAACGAAACTTTTGATAAAAGGTACGAAGAATCGATTTTATTGTGTAAAATTTTATAAAGGAATAGTATATCTATAACAGTACGACGATCTTCTAAACTCAAAAAGTTGTGTTTATTTAAAGAATCTTTGTAAGATAGATTGTTGCAGTTGGTACGAAAATTGAGAATGTTTATGAACTTTTTTTGGACTCTTTCTATACGGTTAATATGTGTTTTATAATTTGGGTTCCATGAACTACAACCGAATTCCAACAAAGACCGTACAAAAGAAAAATAAAGTGTTTTAATGGTAGTTACTTTTTTAAAATTTTGCTTACTCTATTTATAAAACCCAGACCGCGAAAAGCCCTCTTCAAAATTGTGTCTATATGATCATTGAAAGTTAGTTGACTGTCCATAATAATGCCCAGGTCTCTTATTGTTTGTTCGCGTTTCAAAGTACTGTCATCTATTTTGTAATTAAATGTTACTTTTGTCGTTTTACGAGTAAATGTTACTACAGAACATTTGGAAATATTTAAGAATAATTGATTATTTGAGCAATATTCACTTAGATTTGTTAAATCTGACTGTAACTTTAAGCAATCATCAATAGTTTTAATAACTCTAAAAAATTTTGTGTCATCAGCATATTGTAAGAACTCAGAATTCTTAAAGACAGATTCTATATCATTTACATACAATGTAAACAAGAGAGGCCCTAAATGAGAGCCCTGTGGGATTCCTGAAGGAACCAATATGAAACCTGAGCAGTATCCTTTAGTGCAAACGGCCTGATTGCGGTTACGGACATAAGAGTCAATCCAACGTAGAAGATTGCCATGTATACCAATATCCAAAAGCTTTCTAATCAATAGGTCATGATTTATTTTGTCAAAAGCCTTTGAAAAATCGGTATACACGACGTCTATTTGATAACCCCCATCCATGGCGCGAAGAAGATGATCGGTAAATGTTAGCATGTTTGTATCTACACTTCGGGATTTCATAAAACCATGCTGATTTTCGGAAACATGTTGTTTAACATGTTCGTACAGAATTCGAGTTACCATTTTTTCTAGAATTTTACCAAGAACGCATAATTTTGATATGGGTCTGTATTCAGTTAATATATTATTTTTAGCAGATTTTGGAATAGGTGTTATTAAAGCTTTTTTCCACAGATCAGGAAACACACCGGTCTTCATAGATTGATGATATATGTGAGTGATAGGCTTGACAAGTTGATTAGCGCAGGATGATATTAGATAAGGGTGAACTCCATCACTACCTACGCCCTTGTGTACGTTGACATGCTTTAATTCTTTAAGTATGTCTTCAGATTTCAGGTGGATATAATTTACATCTAGGATAGAATTCTCAGTAGACGAGTTTTGGCAATTACACTGATCATCGGTTTGCGAGGAAATAAATACGCTGTGGAAATAATTATTAAATGCGGTACAAATTTGTTCACCGCCGGATATTGTTTGATTACGCAGCTTTGAGTGTTATGAGTTACAAAGGTTACTCAGTTACGCAGCTTTGAGTGTTATGAGTTACAAAGGTTACTCAGTTGCGGAGCTTTGAGTGTTATGAGTTACAAAGGTTACTCAGTTGCGGAGCTTTGAGTGTTATGAGTTACAAAGGTTACTCAGTTGCGGAGCTTTGAGTGTTATGAGTTACAAAGGTTACTCAGTTACGCAGCTTTGAGTGTTATGAGTTACAAAGGTTACTCAGTTACGCAGCTTTGAGTGTTATGAGTTACAAAGGTTACTCAGTTACGCAGCTTTGAGTGTTATGAGTTACAAAGGTTACTCAGTTACGCAGCTTTGTGTGTTATGAGTTACAAAGGTTACTCAGTTGCGGAGCTTTGAGTGTTATGAGTTACAGATGTTACGGAGCTTTGAGTGTTATGAGTTACAGATGTTACTCAATTACGGAGCTTCCAGTATTGAGTTACGGATTTTACTCAGTTACGGAGCATTGAGTGTCATGAGTTACAGATTTTACTCAATTACGGAGCTTCCAGTGTTAAGTTACGGATTTTACTCAGTTACGGAGCTTTGAGTGTTGAGTTACGGATTTTACTCAGTTACGGAGCTTTCAGTTTGTGAGTTGCAGATTTTCCTGATTTACGGAGCTTTGAGTCTCATGAATTACAGATTTTAGGTACTCAATTACGGAGCCTCGTGTGTTGAGTTACGGATTTACTCAGTTACGGAGCTTTAAATGTTATGAGTTACAAATTTTCATGAGTCACAGAACTTAATGCCTTATGTATAATTCACAGATGTTACTGAGTTGCAATTTTTATTGAGCTACGCAACTTTGAGTCTTATCCAACGTGAATAACACTCACGCGCGTCCTGAGGCGATGTCCTTCAGTTCCTGCTTCTGTTCCGTTTCGTACTTCCTTTGCAGCTCACGGACGTGCTCCTGTCTAATCAGCTTCTTCAGAGCCTCGAACCTGGTAATAGAATAGGGATAATGAGATGACATATCATTAACAAAAAGTTAAGAGTGTCAATGCCGGTAAAGAGGACTCCCGAAACGTCGGCCATTTATTTTTTTGGAAATAATGTTTAAAAGCTTATTTTGAATATTACTAACGCTTTCGTTCACGTTATTTTGGGATAAAGAGTATGATAGTTCTTGTTTCTCAATTTACCTATTTTTGATCAAAGTCTAGATAATTTAGACTGCTAAGGCGTCTTCTCGGTAGATTTCGGTTTAAAACCGGCAGTAGAATCACTTTGAAAGAGGTAAATCTTGAAGTGCATTATAAAAAAAAGAAGCAAAGGCAGTCGAATAGTAACGACATTTATTTTTTAAAAACAAGCAACAAATCAAAATGGCTACGAGGTATCATCACACAAAACGTCACATCATGTTTCCTGGAGCAAAAGTACACAGCAGGGAGCCGCTTTGCTACGCTGAATGACGTAGGATGTGAAAACACGTGACTAGTATGTATCATCATCGGTCGGTCAATATGGGAAACGAACTTTTCTATATTGTCTCTGGTCTGGGTGTTGTGGTACCTTCGTCTTTCTGATTGCTGTAACATTAGTGCTTAAACTACTTACCACAGAATCAAAGCAATATATGTGATGTTGTCCAATATTGATTGTATATTTATCACTTACCTATCACGCTGTGGGGGGACCATGAACGTAGGCCCCCCTCTGGGCCGGGACGGACCCGGGAACCGCAGGATCTTGCCCGAGGTGTGGGGCACATTCAGCATACCGAACATCTGGAAACAACACCTAAGGTTAGATACCAAAAATATCAAAATTCTTGATTCAGTGCAGGATAGTGGATGGAAAAACAAAGGCGATCCGATTTTACTCATTTGACGTGACAACGTCTAATAACTAGATACTACGGGCTGCAAGAAAAAGATGACGTCATTGTCCAGTTACGCTCATTATCGCTTTCCGCAAGTGGGAGCGCGGCACGAACGAGAGAGAGGCATGAACGGCTCGAGCAATCGGCTCAGCTACCGTCTGTCAACTAACTTTACAGACAACCAATTTTTATACGTTACTAGCGGTCCCGGCGAACTTCGTTTCGCCTTAGAGGATTTTCCCGCGCATTCGACGAAAGACATTTTAAGACTCATCTTTCTAAACCTTCGGTTACATTGTTTTAATTTTACCAAGGATCCCTAATTTTGTAGCCTATGTCAAATTGGAAGAATGTAGCATTTTATTGGTGAAAGAATTTTTTAAGTCGGCCACTTGGCCGAAAAAGTACTTACTTTTTGAGCCTATTCATTACAAACATACAAAAATAGGTACAAATCTTTCCTCTTTATAATATTTGTATAGATAAACGTTGCCTTCGGTATTCTACAAACCAGGAATTGTTTCTAAACTGACGACGCCGTATCTAAGCCCACCGCTATTTACTCAAATGCCTGCGACATAACATATATGGTACATAATTTTAAATTATTTAGGGAACCCCAATAAAAAAAACAGGTTGAGAACCACTGTTTATGGTTCTTTGTAACATTTGAGTCAAGTCAACTAGGGATTGAAACTGACATCTAGAAGTTAACAGACGTCAAGGGTTGATTGGTAGAGAACGCATCTATCGTTAAGACCACCTTTTGTACAATAAGTAGGTATATAAACAAAAAATAAGTTCATTTAGTGTAGGATTGTATTTTAAGGTCTGTGCCGGCTTATCAAAACGAATTTATTAATAACTTTAAATATACAATTGTAATTGCAATACAATTTTTAAGTGTAAACAAATTTACAATTACTGAACTCTATTGATAACGAACAATAGCGCATTAATAATGCCTAATTCTTTTTCATTAATTTCTCTCCACAAATTTAAATAAGTAAAAAATAATATTATGTTCTTAAGATATTAAGACGCATTCATAAATCTTTACGAATGTATTACCAACTACAAACTGAAATAAAAAAAAAATACAAAAGGAATTAATTTCGTGTTGACGACCCTGCCAGGATTCGAACCTGGAATCTTCTGATCCGTAGTCAGACGCGTTATCCGTTGCGCCACAGGGCCAGTTGACTTATTAGATGAATTTAGTAAATACAAGCTCGAGGTAGCGCTTGTGATGACGTCATCTGTTTTTCGTGGTACGGTTGTATTTTGTTCGATGGATAGGTATCTCGATTTAATATTGTAGTTGGTACGTAAAAAGAACCAAAACATACAAAGCCGTTTTTTATATATGTATGGTTATCTTTATAACTACGTAACGTAATTTTATGTGATTTTTATAGATAGAAAGATTTATAAAAAGTTTTACGAATAATCCATACATATAAATGTACAAAAAAACGGAAAACTTCATTTGAATTAACTGCACCCGAGCGAAGCCGGGCGGGTAGCTAGTAGTATATAATTTGATGTTTTGTTTAAATCTACGTAAATAATAAAATATAGTTATTTTCAATACCGTTTCTGTCATTAATTCTGTTGTTGGTATGTAGGTTAGTTGCTAATGATATAGAATAGCCCTTACTAAGAAGAATTGACGTTTTTGAAATTCAGAAATATTACCTATTTATAGGTTACTAACATAAACAGTAAATAGTGAAACATTTATTTCCACGTTCATATATATAATTTTTTTTTAGAAAGTAAAAGGGATTAATTCCTAGCAAAAATAAAATAAAGACTTGATTTATCAAAACGTTAAGTTCGTGAATACTTCATCTCTCTCGCTAAAAAGTAATGATAGTCATGAGTTTGTCAATTGCTGAACCAATTTATTTATCTTCTGAATTTATAGTTATGTAGATATTTGTTTTTATATATAAATCTAAGTATACCTTCATATTTTATATATGTTTTCTATTTTATTTATATAGTATGTGTATTATTATCGTATATTTAAAAGATACCGTAATGTTATTTTTAATGCTTAATTTATTGTTGTTTAAAATGATTTCTTTTTTTTCTCCCCTGTTATCGCTCCCATATACAAACTATCTGCATGACCCAAGGGTTGACTGGTAGAGAATGCCCCTAGCATTAAGTCCACCTGTTGTACTTATTTGTGCAATAAAGTTTTTTAAATTAAATTAAATTACAATTGTAATTCACTTTGAACACTTCGGTACATTAATAAAACATACCATATTTGTAATATGAACGACAGAGTTTCTTGCCGGGATCTTCTCTGTAAGTTAAAGGTTCCGAGGTAGCGTCATTTGCATTATATAGACGTTTCATAAATATTACTAGTGTAATTTACATGAATAAAAGAATATTGAATTTGATTTTGAAAAATATTTAAGGTACAGAAATGACCTCACTACAGATTTATTATAAGATAGATTATTTGTGGCCAAGCTACCACAGGGCTTGGGAACGGCGACCACGTTCTTTTTTAATACTTACATTTTAAATCTCGAAATATTTTTTCGATAAATACCGAGATAAAAATTAAGTGTTTTTTTCTAGCGGCGGAATTTCAATCAAATTTTAAAATAAAGGAACGCGTATTGTGGTAGAACTAAATTAGTTAGATTTATTGCTGCAACATGTTTTGTACACTTTGGAATTTGTATCACCCTTATTTCCTTGGCATATGAACTAATATCGAACTGAAATTGTTTAACTTGACGTGCATTAGGTATTTATGTTTTAATTAATAGTTTTCGCACATTGCATAGGATAATTTAAGTGATATTTTTACATCTTGGGTTACATTAACTGCTGATTTAGTTAACATTCATATATACATATAATGTAGCTTTCAAGGACTGGTCTGCTCCAGTTTACCTTTCAAAAATACTATTAGTTCGCTAGTACGGCGTATAGTACTATAAAAACAATAAAATCGATTTACTCTATCTGTCTGTTACGCTTTCGCGCTTAAACCTCTCAACCGATTTTGATGAAATTTAGTATAGGTATACGTTGAACCTCAAGAACGGACATAGGCTACATTTTGTTAGAAAATAAGAGGAGGATTGGGTAATACCACCTTTGAAAGTTTATATAGGAAAATGTTTATTTTTTAAGTTAGAGATATGAAATTAGGCACAAATATAGCTCGAAACTTGGATTAAAATATAGACTACCTTTTGTTTCGAATATAAGGGGAGATAGGGGTAAAACCTACCATGAAAGGATGTAGTCAACGCGTACAAAGTCGCGGGCACACCTAGTATGGTATAAAATAGATATCTATTAAAACAATTATTAAGGTACCCCTCAAAGTCTCTCAACAAAGTCCTTATTTGCTCAGCCCACGAACAAATTGTTCCCTATTATTCTCTCCCCCTCTCCCACCACACTTACAAAACTTTGCTTCGAACGGGAGAATCGTTTTATCTACACAGGTTTAATTTTAGAAACAACCAGGTTCCAGGGGATCGGAGTGACGTCATCAATTTGTTTAAAGGTAAAAAAGATAGAACAGACAAAGATTCATATAAAAAAAGGCGAATAATTGCTCCAGACAATTAACTAGTCCCAAATAATGAAATAAAATGATTTGACGATTTCCGTAGCCGAGAGGCGAGCGGAATGGACTTTGGCCTCGCGCCATTTCTATGGTCCTGGGTTCGATACCCAGTCGGGTCAATATGGGAAACTAACTTTTCTACATTAGCTCGGGTCTGGGTGTTGTGGTACCGCCGTTGTTTCTGAGAATCAAAGCAATGTACCTATGTTGTTTTTTCTCTTTAGCGCTAGGCTAGGGTAGCTTTCTCTTATTTTTCGCCTGTCTGTGTTAATGTACCCGCTTTTTGTAAAGTGCTCGCGAAACACGAAAAAAAATATATTGACTTTGACTTTGTTTTTATTTATAATTTCCAATAACAGAACAAAATGTTATTTACGATATCTCGAGATTGGTTTTCACTGTATAATGTCATATGTTTGCGAGTAGTAGGCATTCCCACGTTCTCCACGTGGCTTCTGGATACTCTGGCGGTTTGGCGACGTTGCCACTATAATGTACCTTGTCACAATCAGCTAACTGTCTTTTTGACTTCCTCAGTTACATGGACATTTATTGTGACAAGATACTGAGGTGTATACGCACTAATGATGCTGACTGTACACGGTAAACTGCGCCTCGCTCACTCAGCCGTCAGTCAGCCGCCATTTTGGACGCTCACTCGAAATATAGTAAATACCTAGTTGATGTTGTAAATAATAGGATACTGAAAAATTTATATTACAAATTAAAAACCGTCCTTGTACATGGGATAGTTCACCTAAGAAGTATTCCGATCGTAACTTAAAAATTTGAGTGTTGGCCAAAATAGTACCTAAACATATAGAATATAGTTTCATTTTTTTCTATTTTTCTACGACGTAGATAACAGAGAAGTGCAATTTCTTCTACATCCATTCCTGACGATGTCAACGAACTGACTGTCGAAACGCCGGGGCCACTCGAGTTGGCGACCTTCGGATGCCAGTAACCAGGCCTAAGCCGTTGGTGACGTCGCCATGGCGTCTTAATGAGGCAGAGCTCTTTACAAGCAAGGGGATGGTTTCTCACCTCGTCGTAGTCGGGGGTGCGCACCACGTTGGGGGGTGCCTTGGTGACGACACGGCCATACGCCTCGCGGGGGACGGTGGGGTACTGGTATCTAAACCTGGATAAAGGAAAGGAAAATTTTAATACAAGACATTAAACAATTGGGATTTATATACCAATTTGAAATAATTTCAAAGGATCTTTGCCGTAATAAAGTACTTTATGTTATATTACTTTATATATATATATATATATATATGAGAGGTAGGACATAGCAATTTGCAGTTCAAACTGGCGTAGCCCGACTGGAGAAACACCTCCACCTTACAGAAGACCGCAGCCCATAACAATCACTTCGATGTTGTTGTGTTACTGCGTGTGAATATGGTTTCCAGAACTCCCGAGGGGCGACAAGTCCTCCAATTGCTGCCAGTTCAATTAAAATAAAGACAGCCCATTTGATGAGCCAACGATAGCTACAGGCCTAATTTGAATTATTAGTTAGAACCACTTTCAACCGCATGCCTCTTGCCGATTCATGAAAGTATGTGTATAAGGCAAGTGATTCTCGTGTTTGTGAATAGTTGTCTGTCTATAGCTTTAAAAATATAAAAAATAAACAGAAATATTTTCAATCGAAATTCCAAAGCAGACACAAGTTAAATAGATTCCAATGCAACATAAGCACAGTAACTCAACTCTACACAACGTAGACGCAGCGGCTAACCTAATCCAGCGTACACCCACAATCCAATTGAATTTCTAACGCAATCATACGCTGCAATGCTCTGTGTCTAGCGTTACAGATAGGCCTCCACGATTGGACCTATTGTGGGCCCGCACTTGAGACAGTGTAAACGAGACAGTAAGGCTATTGTGTGTTCACTGGTCTAAAATATCTTCAGGACATATATTTGCTTTTTTGTGATACTCTTTATGTAAAAAATGTTTAATGTAAAGTAAATTTTGAGCATTACATTGACTTTGTACAGACAATTCTAATGCTAAGAAGGTTTAGTGTTAAGCAAATTTAAACTGAACTCAAATAAGTCTGCCATTTAATTTTGCAACGTTTTGTCACATGCACGATGAAGTTTAATTCGATAACTTTTTTTTACGAAAATTCGCAAGTCACAGTTTTGACATCGAGACACAACAGAAATTTATGCTGTTCTCTAAAATAAGATTTGTCAATATGTCCCATTAAATATAAAACCAATAAATGTTTGTTCCCTAACGTTGAAAATAGATCGAAACCTTAAAATGTATCCGATGTTCGATGTGTTTAAAAAAATACAGAATCTAGAAACAGTCATGACAAAATAACGACAATTAATGGAAGTAACCAAAGTGAAACTGGTCTATTCCCCAACGGCATAATCTATCGTTCCAGGAATAGAACAAAAGCGTTTTACTGTTATTAATTTAACTGTGACTGCACTGAGCTAACTAAATAAAAGCGAAAGGTCACGCGTGTAATATACTATGCTTGTCAATTGGCGAGGGATGTACTTCGACATTGATATATTGATCCACCATCTATAGAATATACGACATAGCTATATGATAACTCTTTATATTTATAACACCTAAAATATGATTAAATGAAATGTGTAATAACGAACAGTAGTCCATCTTCATAGACCAGATTGAAAAAAAGGCATTTGATAACTACTCAAAACAACCATAAAGTATGTTGCTTCGACGAGAATCGAACCGCGACCACAGAGTCGCAAGCTCATGTTTGGATTGCATCGTAAGGTTTTACGTATTTATAGCTGTATCGATATATCGCTATTTCGAAATAAAACATCACTTTCTCTGCACTAAATTGTTATAACCTAGCTTTGCGTTGATATTTACAGTAGGACTTTTTATTTGTAACCGTGAGGTATATGAGCCGTGGTTTGGACCTTAGCGGTGAGCGAAGCAGCTAGCATAACAATAGCAACTATAAATGGAAAAATATTGCAAAGAAAGTTTCCAAAAATTGGCATTTCACAATTGTAGCACAGTTTTGACGATCATACATAAATGTGATCTCTCTCAGATTTTCAGACAACCTTTAGCAGAGAAAATAAAGTTTGAAAACACCATTCTTAACCGATAAAACATTTTTTTTTCAGTTAGATCAGTGACTAAGTAACTGTTTTTGTTTTACATAGTCTTATCACTATATTGGAATACAAAATACCGCAAAAAAGGGTGAGCCCTTTATATATAATATATATATAGTGCATATTAATGAATAAGTTGTAAATTAATAGTTAGCAAAGTATGTAGTATAATGTATGTAGTTAGTACAATTGTGAATATCTTTTATTAGAAGGCATGTCAAATTGTATTATATACCATTTGAAACATTATCTTCTATAAAATTAAATAAATCATTTTTTTTCCATAGAATACCCGTGCACCATGCACCCACCAAAAGAAAAATGTAAAATAAATTATTAACAATGTAATTCTACGAAAACGTTTGCATAGTTTTTTAATCACACCCAGTTCTCTCTACTTCCATTAAAGCCACAGCCTTACCCTGTTTTAGTATACAGGGTTAAAGTTAGACTGTACACACTAACCCACGTTATTTAGTACTGGGATGAAAGGTTTAATGGTGATCTAAAAATATATCATAATTTTTTTTATTCCATTATACCAGATCGTAGGTGAAATAAGTATTTTCAAGAAATTAGATTCTGCTATTTATAAGTTGACTTAAGATTAAAGTAATACTCTTTTTCAAACTATTTTCTACCTTGACTTAATCGGCTTACTTCGTCTGTGGATCTTTATTTTATATCCGCGATTTTGCCATGTAGGATTTGAAGCCTATTTTCATTCCGTCCAAAATTAGCTCCCTAATTTCGGAAAATCTTTTTTTAAGCAGATACCTACGTTTTATGAATGTTCTTGTTATCCTTTATCTTATATAGAGGGCATGATCCAAAATTCATAGAATTAGAACTAAAGTGGACAGATATTAAATGCTTACCAACGGGTTGACCATAAGACATTTGAAGACTTTGATTAAAGATTTTGTTTAAATTGTAGCCAGCTACCCAAGTGTTCAGGCAAAAAAGGTCCAGGCCCCGCAAAAGTATGTTACTTTGGCGGGGTACACACACGCGTCGCTATTCTATTCAGGCAGCGCTACGGCGTATCAAAGCGCCTCCCCCCTCGCCCCTACCTCAAATACAAAGTACGCTACCTTGGCGGGGTACACAGCCACGTCGCTATCCTACCAAGGCAGCGGTATGATGTATCAAAGCCTTACCCCTCCGCTCCCCCTGCCTCAAATACAAAGTACGCTACCTTGGCGCGATACACAGACTCGTCGCTATCCTACCAAGGCAGCGGTATGATGTATCAAAGCCTTACCTGTCCGCTCCCCCTGCATCAATTACAACGTACGATATCTTGGCGGGGTACACAGACACGCCGCTATTTACCCAGGCAGTGGTACGGCGTTCCGTATCAAAGCTCCTCCCCCCTCCCCATCTGCATCAAATACAATACGTTACCTTGGTGCAGCCCTTGGTAGCGCGGTGTACACAGGCCACTCGTTGTACATGAGAGGGTCGCGGTACGAGCTGACCTCGTTCATGATCTCGGGGGCTCGAGCTTGCCTCTTTGAGAACCTGTGGACAATGATTATCAGTCGATAAATATCGCATACTTGGGTAATATTCACCTGAAACCAATAATTTATAAATAAATTAATTCGACAACATCACATACATTTGACCAGACAATGGCGTTTATAAATTTGATTTCTGTCACTTAATAAAGGGTAATGTATAAAGCCAAAACTACCATGCCGATTTCAATAACTCTTTCACCATTGGAATGCTACATTTACCCTGACTAACATAACATAGGCTATAATATGCTACTTGATTTGATAAGGTTATTTTGATAAAGATAGGAGGTATCTCCAAAACATGCCTGATTGGGAAAAAATAATAACACAAGAATTCATTGCTGATTTCATTTCTAAGCCTAGTGATAAAAACGTTTTGGGAAAAAAACCGTTCGATTTACCCGACACATGCGATAGCATCAGAAAAATATTTGGAAACGTCCAAAGCGCCGACAGCAAAGTTTTATTTTGAAACTAGTTTTAGTGGTGAAGACCAGATAAATGGAAGCACTAAGCTGGTAAATAATTTCCAGCAGTAATATTTTACTAGTCCATGGACTTGCCAAAATAGTTAATCCCTGTACAAACGACTGGAGTTATACCACAATTTAATATTACACAGTCCGGTTATTCTGAGAACAAAAAGATAGAGCTAAATTTAAACTCAAACTCAAACCATTTATGTAGGCAACAAATAATGCTTCATCTTCTTTGTTCTTTCATGAATGTGTACTAATTTATAAGGCTGAAAAGTTTGTTTGCTAGCAGTGCCGATTCTAGCCTTACTGGCGCCCTGGACGAATGTCCGCCAGCGCCCCTGTAAAAGCGTATACCAATACATCGATTTAGGGGAATACATCTGACATCTGGGTACCTCAGGGTAGCTTTCTAGCTCCCGTTCAAGTCCGAGTGCCCTGGGCTGTTGCCCAACGCCGGTCTGTTTGCTAGCTCCCTAGTCTGCTAGAAAATTTGTTTTTATGTAGTATAGTTGATTTATCGAGGAAGCTTTTTGGATATATAACTACATTTTGTGACCTATAAGAGCAAAAAATCGGTGAAAAATATGGGTAAAAGGGACCGCTAGTATCATTTATAATACACGGTCGTGGATTCTAATCCCACACTGCAAGGAGAGATAAAAGTTTTCTATTTCTTTAAAAAATGTTGTTACAAATATGTTTCGAAGTCAAATATGTGTTTCAATCGCTAAATCCTTAAAAAATTACTAAGTAGCAGATTTATTTGTCAAATGTCAACACCCAGTCGCAACACTACACCCCCTATTTGGCATGTATATGAAAGAGAGTTGTATATATTATCATAGCTACATATTACACATTACAGTAAGTATTGTACATTACTTACTGTAATTTAAAAATTTTCATGGCTTGCGTGTTTATTGCGCAGATGCACCTTTGAATGTTTATGCAAAAAACTAGGATTAGCAAGGTCAGTTTCCCAAATTGAGTCTTCTGTGCCATGATATCCTTATTTCCAAACCATAGCTATTAATAATCTCTACATTTCAAAAAACGAATCCCTATTTCTCTTGGTCACGTCATCACGCGTGAACGGCTGAACCAATGTGACTTTTTATATATTTGTTGTTGTCAGGAGAAGGTTTTTATCAAAAAAAAAATTTGAAAAATTGCGCGGAAATTTTGAAAATTAAAGAACACTATTGACGTCGTAGGTGAAATCTTTTTTGAATTAAAAAATCGTTAAGACAAGACAAAGTCTGTCAGGTCAGCTGTTTTAAAATTAATAATATTTTTTCTTCCGTACCGTAGTTATAATTTATATATTGGTTCTAGAGACGAAGGTTGCCAAAGCCTGGACAGATTAAAATGGTTGAATAATTCAGCCAAAAAAGAAATTAACAGATAAGTTTTCCTTGTAATTATAAACTGTGCGGAACAAAACCCCATTCTTAAGATTAAGGTTTAAACTTGAATGTCGACCTCCGTAGCCCAGAGGCCGGAATTTGGCGTCGCCATTTCAGCGGTCTCAGGTTCGATTCTCGGTAAGATCAATATGAAGAAAACATTTCTACATTGTCTCGGATCTGATAGAAGTGGTACCGTCGTTGTTTCTGTTTTCTGTAACACAAATGCTTTAGCTACTACCTAACCACAGAATAAGAGCAATGAATGTGATCTAATCCAATATTAATTTAAAAATTGAATCACTTTGGAAGTGTCTCCTGCGCAAAATACTCGATTTAGAAAAAAATATATGAAAAACCTAAATGTAATTTTTAAAACCTATCCATAAATGCTGCACTCGTATTTGTATGAAAAAAAATTTTTTTTTGAGTATTCAGTTTTAAGTACGGCGAGCCCCTAAATTGTATTGGTTTTTTTTTTCTATTTTTGCACAAAAATCTTAATCTGATTTACAGAATACGTCTCAAGTTTCAACAGTGTAGGTCTTATAATTTCGGTCAAAAGTATTTGTGGCATACGGACGAACAGACAGACAGACAGACATGCCGAATCCTTAAGGGTTCCGTGTTTCCCTTTTGGCAACGGAACCCTAAAAAAGGGGCTGATTGTCTTCTTGTTTCCCCCAATAAAACCTGTTTTGCATTCACAAAACACAACAGGAACGATTAATTAAATGCTCGGGCAAACTCCAGATGAAGACTAAAAAGTTTTCTCTGCCCGCTGACCTTTTCCTAACAAGAAAATTGTTGAGATCATTTATCATTGGTAGCATGGGATATCCATTGGTATTCCAGCGAGGTCCCTTCGTAATTATGGAAAACAGATATCCGGAAGATCTGAAAGTTAAATTGGCTGTTTTAACTTTTTTTTAATGGAAAGTGGGTGGAAGAATTTTATGTATGGAGTCTGGGGTTTTTAATCACGTGGATGACTGGTTTTCAGACAGTGGCGGATTTACCAGAAGGCTGAGTAGGCTGGAGCCTAGGGCGGCAGATTTTAGGGGCCCCGACATTTTTAGTTAAATATAATAATTTTTTGGTCTTTTAATAAAGTATTTTCTTTCTTGTTATCAAGGGAGGGGAGGGGGGGGGGGGAGTATGCGACTTCCATTACTTTATTTTAGAAAAAATTTAGGTATCCTATGAACCAGTTTTCCAAATAATATGCAAAACCATTAATAATCCATATCGCGTTTAAAATTCAACGACTTTTCATCAGATATGACATTCAAACTTTTTAAGTTTCGAAACTAACAAATCATCTGGCCCCTCTACTGGAAACTCTAAAAAAGTTGTTGAATATTTCGCAAATAGAACCAAAAGCAAAAAAAAACACAAAAATGTTTAAGACTACATTGAAAGACATAGACATATATCACACAATACACCATCAGACGGACGCGAAATAATATCACTCTTAACCGGATGTAGTTAACCTAAAAATTATTGCTTATTTAACTATAGTTTAAATTCTAAGAACATAAAATTACTTAGCATCGATAAACGTTCAAGTTTTAATCAATTTTGCAGAAAGCGTACTTCAAAAGGATAAAAAGAAGTGATAAGTAGTCTATCCGTATTCCTTGCTTGACTCCGCAGTAATTATGTAAATATATATCCTCAGATGATATTGCGGAGCACGGTAGAGCGCCGGCCAAGTGTATCGAGACGGGAGAATTAATTGTAAGGTGTAGCAGGAAAAACTTGCCGGCAAGTAATTATTGAAATTATTTGATCGAATCGCATTAAATTTATGAGGAATTCATAATGTCAACTTGTTTCTAAAAATCCATTTATGTTAAAGAATTTTAGTTACTAACGAAGTCAATGTAACAATGTCCTTGTATCGAATAGTACAGAATATAAAGTTCAAATAACCAAACACCCTTAGATATTTCCATGATGCTACATAGATCCAAAATAAGCATAGCCTTTATATTATTGAACTCAATTAAACATACATAGATAAACATACTCAAATATCTTTATCTTTGACACACAACACATAGGTTGAGCGGTAACAAAACTTATATCTGTAAAAAGAAAACTCAGCTCCATGGGAAGCTATCATACGACACTTCAAATGTGTCCTATATTTTTGGAAAAGAGTAGGCGGACTAAAAACTAATTGTTAGTCCGCCTACAATTTCTCATTCATTAAGTATCCCAACGGAAGTACACTAATGCCCGATTCCAATATTTAATAGTCAAAAATGACTATCAATTTTTCTAAGAATCGTTAATTCTAAATTCAGATTTACATTCCATATCAGCTGTCATCAGTCGTCCATCAGTCGTTTTTAGCTTACGCCTCGTATAATTTATTGTTATCCAAAACTAGAACGGATCCTTTTTTTAACATTGGAACTGGGCATTAACCAGCAAGAAACTTGTCTCACCAGCGGAAGCGATAACAACTTGGCTCCTTGTTTACACAAGTGCTTCAGACGAGATTTTATCTCGGCGTTCGAGACCGTTCCCCGGGCGGCCAATTTGATCCCGGAATATTGAATGTTCTCGTTTTTTAATAAAATTGAATCCGACTCTTCAGGTTTGCGTAATATTTTTTTATTAACCTTGTTTTTTCCTTTATATTTGTGTTTTATATCACTCAAAAATATGAAACTCTGTATATTACAAGGAAAAAAAACGGTTGCACAATAATATGAAACGCTGACGCAAGGAAAAATACAGATATTTGCATTTCCAATATTTGACACAATAGACAATAAATATCGAATAAAAAAAATAATAAACAGGTTTACAAATACCATAGAGCAACGAAATACAAGACCCCAACATACTTAATTGTAATGTAATACCAACACTTTGTACCGTTTAATCCCATCCAACGCCCGACTGGACACCCTAATTAAAAAGTGAAACCACCAAATTAGCATTATTTTTAAGCGAGCAGGGTTGTCATTTGTTCATCTATTTATTTTTACATATTTCTGTTTGTACACATTTCTTTAAATTGACAAATACTCACAAGTTTTTAAGAGAGGTAGGGCATAGCGGTTTATCGCTCGAACTGGAGCAACCCGATTAGTGAAAGTACCCCCACCTTACAGAAAACCGCAGCCAAATAACAATCACTTCGGTGTTGTTGTGTTCCTGCGTGTGAGTAAGGTTTCCAGAGCTCTTGGGGGTGCTACATTTTTAGCAGAAATCAAGCCTTCACGGTAAGGGCGACAAGTCTAGTAACAGTTTTACTATACTTTTCGCCCTTAAGCTAGGAACTCATTACCACTTAACATCAGGTGGGATGAGGCAAATCTTGAAGTACATTACAAAAAATAAAAAAACACCCCGTCCCGTTTAGTCCCGTCCAATGCCCGACAGGACACCCTAATGAAAAAATGAAACCACCTCATTAGTATTATATATTTTAAGCGAGCAGGGTTGTAATATTATGTATTTATTTATTTACTAGCGCACAGCCGCGACTTCGCACGCGTGTACTTTGTCTTTTCTAGGATATTATATGTATAGCCTATATTATTTATATATTACTATACTTGATTTGTATAAAAAAATATGAAAATCAAGTATAATACGTATGTATAGATTACAAGTAATAAAAAGTTAAGAATAAACTTACTATTTTTGTTTTCTCAGGTTTTAAGACAGTGGGGCGGGCACTACCCGAACTAAAAACTCACCCCACGCTCTCATCGCCTTTGGCTGGCATCATGGGAAAAATGGAACTGTACTCGTACCAGCCCTAACAATAAAGGCTAATTATATAAGCAAATGAGTGGGCAGTACTCGTTTGACCCTTGCTGTTAGAATTTCAGCCTAGTCTTAGCTCTGTATAGCGGCTCATTATGACATAATTACTTAACGTTAACTAAGTTTCTGTTGATTAATAATTAACATTAAAGCTGAAGTTCAAAACATGTTTAACATAATTATTTGAACTGCCTCGCTTCCAATAATATCATTACTTTAAAACACAATTTGATGTGAATAACGATAGATAATGCGTTATAGAAACGCATTTTGTTAATTATTTATGTACATAGTTATAAAAGATTGAAGTAAAGCAATATGTTTACATATTAAAATGTTACATAGAGTTAGTAATCATTATAAATGAATTTACTATCGCATTAGATTAAAGTTGTTTAAGTAGTGCATACCTTGCAATAAATAAAAATCGGACAGCATCAAAAACATTGCTCTGATTCTGTGGTAAATAGCTTGAACGTAGTGTTACAGAAATTAGAAACAACGGAGGTACCACAAGGAAGACCCGGGGCGAAGTAGAAAAGTTCGTTTCTGTATTGACCAGACCGGGAATCGAAACCGGGACCTAGGGATGGCGCGACATCAAATGATCATAATGAAATTTTGAAAATATGATACCTTAATCAAAGAAATGAACAAGCAAAGTCGCGGGCGGTTGCTTGTTGTCACTACAGCTACAACTGCTACGAACATTCACTCAACTCCGTAAATTATGCTACGCCGTAGTCAAGTATTGCTACAAACTACAAACGACGCATAGAATTGTAATTACGATGACTACGAAATCATTACATCAGAAACGATTTAAGCACATTTTTTATCATTAAAAAAATCTAATCTATATTTGCTTCATTTGAACTACTATAGAGCTTTTTGGGCACGTCAAAAGGTAATATTCAAAAATAACTCTGTCTGCCTGTTTGTCTGTCCGGCTTTCACGCCTAAACCACTGTGCCGATTATGATGAAAACTGGTATAAGTTTACGTTGAACCTCTAGAACGGACATAGGCTATTTATGTTTGGAAAATAAAGGGGGGTGGGAGTATTACTGCCCTTGAAAGTTGATATGGAATTAAATATCGTTAAAATTAGAGATATGAAATTTGGCACAAATATAGCTCGAAACTTGTATTAAAATATAAACTGCTTTTTACAAATATTAGGGGAGACAGGGGTGAAACAGACCATGTGGAAAAACCTGTAGGCCACGCGAACAAAATCGTGGGCACAGCTAGTCTTAATATATATTGTAGGTACTCATTGTTTGCTTTATAAATCTTCTCTATACAGTTTATATATGTGTTGTTGTGTTTCTGCGTGTGAGTAAGGTTTCCAGAGCTCCTGGGGGGTGCTACATTAGTAGCAGGGGTCAAGCCTTCAAGGTAAGGGCGAGAAGTCCGGTAACAGAATTATTATGCTGTACTTGTCACCCTTAAGCTAGGACCTAATTATTACCATTTCACATCAGGTGGGATGAGGTCAATCTTGAGGTGTAATATATAAAAAAATATATATTAACTTCAACGTAATATGTGTGCGTATGTGTAAGCTATCACTCCCCTTACTCATATTTAACGACTCGCCGCATCACATTCGTGATTCACGTATTCCACTTCTATCACATTATCTCTAAATTCCAAATTGTCACGTAGCCACCTAACTCACACGTTCAATTTAGTGCGCAAGATTTGAAGTGAGGTTCCAATTCCGTCACGTACTGTTACGTGATGGAATCCTTACTAATTACTCTTAGACAATGTTCACATTAGTGGCACAGTTAAGTGGAAGACAGTGTGACTGTGGCTTTTAATGGTATGTTGTTTCACAATAATATATTGCTATGTCCTACTCACTACCAGAATTTAAGAGAGGTAGGGCATAGCGATTTATCCCTCGAACTGGAGCAGCCCGACTGGTGAAATACCTCCACCTTACAGAAGACCGCAGCCAAATAACAATCACTTCTGTGTTGTCGTGTTCCTGCGTGTGAGTAAGGTTTCCAGAGCTCCTGGGGGGTGCTACGTTAGAAGCAGGGGTCAAGCCTTCAAGGTAAGGGCGATAAGTCCAGTAACAGATTTATTATGCTGTACTTGTCATCCTTAAGCTAGGACCTCATTACCACTTAACATCAGGTGGGATGAGGTCAATCTTGAAGTGCAATATATAAAAAAAAAAACGCACCCTGGTGGCTCATGCTACAAGTGGCTTACTTTTTGTTTGTACTGTTTTTATTTTTATTTCTTATGCCTGTCGTGGCAGCCTTTAAGTCAACAATACACAAATGAATTTTTATTTTTAAGATAATTTTATGTGTGGTGTGGTGTATGCTTTGTTGGTTGTCCTTAAATAAATAAAAACTTTAAAACTTTCGCGTTCCATCCAAAATAATCGGATGAAGATTTGCAAGCTCCCCCGAACATACAAAGGCAAGCAAGATCAGTCAGCTCGTGACCACGGTTGGTGCAACCTAACCGAAACGTAGGGCAGTAAGTACTTCGTATTAACTACTAAATAAAAATGGTGTCGCGTTTTGACCCGGTAAATTATTTCAAATGCTTAAATAAATAAAATAAATAATTGACAAATAATAAATACTTGTTTAATGCTAGTTACCGAAGAGCATTGTAATGTTATTGAACATCCTTGTTGGGCTTGAAGTTTAATTTAAATGTTTCGTTATTCATTTAAAAGAAAATATAAAAAATTTAGATTTTCTGTAGCCAAACAGTTTCTACCATTTTCGTTTACCTAGTGTTTTGTTTAAGATTTTATTATCGTTCAAATATAGAGTTCGTTAAACAAAAGTGAAAAAAAAGGTTAACTTTTTTTTATCTTCTAAAATTTTTATGGTACTGACTTTATGAAAATACCTCACTGCCTTTTATTTTAATGAATGAATGTGTCGTGTAATGAGCGTGGGACCGCTGCTGGCATGGGACCTTCACTCTTAAATTGCGAATCTAATTCAAGGGCACCGTACATTCATTCTTAATTACTGCACAAATACCTCTCCCATCCACATGCATTCCTGGTACATTTTTGCATTTTTTCTGCGAGATAAATGCTTTAAATGAAAATTAAAATGCGACAGACCGCCAAATTCATACTGTCTTACTGTTGGGGCATTTCACGCGAAGCGGACAAGTAAAAAAAGTCGATATTTCCGATTTCATTAAAATTTGAGTATGTTCTACCTATACATATCCCTGATATGTGTACCAAATATTTTTGTAATTTAATGACTGGTTCAGGATTTATGGGACTTTGAAATTTTGACCAACCGGCGGTATCTGCAATATCCAAGTAGGTAGACTGGTAGATAATGCTTCTAGCGTTACGTCCACCTTTTGTACTTTTTTGTGCAATAAAGTTTCTAAACAAATAAAGTCCCACTTTATAGTACAGTCAACAGCACTTCAATTTAAACACACACAGTCCAATATTTAATCTTATACGCATGACATTAGAACGGTACAAAGTCCAAAGTGCGAGTGTACTTCCACACTCCCGCGTGTGAGTAAGTTTTCCAGAGCTCCTGGGGGGAGCTACATTAATAGCAGGGATCGGGCCTTTAAGGTAAGGGCGACAAGTCCAGTAACAGATTTATTATGCTGTACTTGTCACCCTTAAGCTAGGACCTCATTACCACTTAACAGCAGGTAGGATAAGATAGATAGATAGATATACTTTATTGCACAAAAATCTTTACAGAAATAGGTTTTACAGAAAAATTATAGTACAATTTAGGCGGTCTTATCGCTAGAAAGCGATCTCTTCCAGACAACCTTAAGGTAGAGGAAATAGTAGATGGCGAGAAATGGGTACGGCCATGCAACATAAATACAGTTTTTATTTTAGAATTATTTCGTAGTATAACATGATAAACAAACATAAACTCATAAATATATAACATTATAAATATATACAAATATATATATATATATATACAAATAAACAAGGATAAGGTCTATCTTGAAGTGTAATATATAAAAAAAACACTGCCTTTAGAAATTTTCTAAATTTTTATTTGAAAGTTACGTTAGTAAACGTACAACCAAAAATGTAAAAAAATGCATGTTAAAAAAACTTTGTAATTATTTTAAAACAATACAAATTATTACATAATAAAACAATTGTATTACGCAATACTAGTAAATGGATTTAGCCAATGCAGCGGTTTTCCCAATTTACATCCAATTAAAGCAAATGTTCTTCTTTTAAATAAAAAAAAAAACTATTTCAATGAGCAAATCTTCTTCCATTTTCGTTTAGATGCCCTCAGAACGCAATACCAAAATGCGAGCCTATACCACATTTAAATGATAAAAGATGTTAGTAAATATCAGTGAAGGAGCACTTATAACAAGTAACAGGGGGTCTACTCTCAAAAACGAAACGAACATACGAAAGGATTCGTTTTTGAAGATTTATCAAAAGTTCAAGAGTTAAAGCGTGGTTAATGATTTGCATAAATAATATTTTATTTTTCTTAAACGCTTTAGTCGTATTCGAAGTGTATTGGTTGCGACTATGAGAATTAAAAATTGCTATCCGTTTTCGGATACGACATATTTCGTTCTTGAGAGTAGACCTCCAGTTCCTAACAAATGACAACATTTGCTAGAAAATATTAGAAACAGAAAATTTTTATCTCCCCTTGCGGTGTGGGAATTAAACCCACGACCTTCACGTATCGCGCGTGCTACTTCTACCAACAATAACTTGCGGTTAGCTCAGTTGGTAAGAGTAGCACGCGCGATACGTGAAGGTCGTGCGTTCAATTCCCACACCGCAAGGGGAGATACATTTTTTCGGTTTCTAATATTTAAAGTTCGCTAGTACGGCGTATAGTACTATAAAAATAATAAAATCGATTTGTTAGAAAATGTTTTTATGTTAAAGCAGTGTGGGAGCACCTCGAAGGGCATTTATCTGTAATATCATTCGTCTTAATACTGGACTTGTCATGTTTGGGGAATTAATAGGCTTGCACACGCGACACGCATCCTACCCTACCATTGTCTAGCAGACGTGTATACTAAGGCGAGGGTATTATCCGCGCCTACACGTAATGCCTTTTAGTTTGAAGGTAGGGGACGAAGGGCAAAGACGAAATACCTCTTACAATATGTTCCCGACATTCGCGTTAATGGTATTCATGGGTTAATGAACTAATTACTGGTGAACATTTTAACGACGGTACATTAAAACCAAAAGTTATTTGTGAAATTCAAACTGTTTAAAGAGTTATATATATATATATAGGTCTTCATCGTAGCCATTATTTTTGTTCCAAACAAATAACTTGCCAAATTGCCCTTAAACGTCATCAATCAAAGTGTCAGCTACTGCAACAAAACTTCAATATTGGGAAAGATATAACTTCCAACAAAAGGAGAGTTATAGGCAGCGGATTTTTTTTGGGGAAAAGGGCTTTTGTTGAATTATTTGAAATCAAACGTGACCCGACCTAGATTTAGAGTATATACCCCGACGACCTCCGTAGCCGATATTACATTTTTTTTTATATTGCACTTCATGATTGACCTCATCCCACCTGATGTTAAGTGGTAATGAGGTCCTAGCTTAAGGGTGACAAGTACAGCATAATAAACCTGTTACTGGACTTGTCACCTTTACTTTGAAGGCTTGACCCCTGCTACTAATGTAGCACCCCCCAGGAGCTCTGGAAACCTTACTCACACGCAGGAGCACAACAAAACAGAAGTGATTGTTATTTGGCTTCGGTCTTCTGTAAGGTGGAGGTATTTCACCAGTCGGGCTGCTCCAGTTCGTGCGATAAATCGCTATACCCTACCTCTCCTAACATATTTTACATATTTTAATATGACCCCCTTAGTTATAAAAGAGCATTAGTAATTCATTATTATATTTTTTAAATCTAAGTATCAAACAGTCGGAGCATGATTTTTTATTTTCAAGTAAAAGAAAAAACAAAAGACCTCTCCTTTTTCTTCATTTTAAATTGATATTGTATGTTTTGGTATGCTAAGGTATGACTAGTTAAGTTATCATCTGTGTGCTTTCAAATAAAACAACATTATGATGTTAAGGTACTTATTAAATAAATAAATAAAAGAATGAATGAAGAAATGAACGAACGAATGATGAAAGGAATGTACGAACGTTTGAAGAAATGAACAAATGAATTAATGAACGAATAAATGTGTGATCGAATGAATGTATGAACGACTGAATGAATGATAAATAATAAATAAAAGAACGAATGAAGAAATGAACGAACGAATGATGAAAGGAATGTACGAACGTTTGAAATAATTAATGAATGTTGAATGAACGTACGGATAATTAATAAATACCTCCACATGGCCTTCAGCTGGTCGCAAGTCGGTTCATCAGGCTTGCCGATCTCGCGGTCGCGCACGCGCGCCGGTCGCGGCGACAGCAGCGTCTCCTGCTCCACGCGCTGCGCTACAACTGCGCAAGCGCACCATACCACGCTCCACGCGCGCCAAAGACACCACATCCTGGAACAAACGCTACTGTTTAAGCATAGATCTGTCACTGTTAAGGACTCCTCCATAGAAGCCTTTTAAAAATTATTTTTAGTACCTAAAGACTCTTTGTTTTTTTCTTTATTTTTAAAGTCACTTTACATTTTCTTTGCTAGAAAAAGACAAGCAATGTAATAGACAAACAAAAACGATGCTTACAGTTGCCAAAGAAGTGTTGACAAACAGTTTTCAATCCATTTTACATTTCTCTACCATTCCTTTTTTTATTGTTATCATATTTTTAAACCTACTCTGAGTCCTATCTTCTTTTATCATCGTTCCTCATTCCTTTGTTATCGCCACCCACTGTATCAACGGAACCATCTTGGCAAAATATTACTGGGCAGCAGAAAAGAAAATAAACGAAAGAAGCCTAATAATACAATCAACTTGATTTGGGAATCTTTTTGCGCTTCAGTGACAAGGACGGAGCATTTTCTACATGCATTTGAATTTCGTGAAAAGTAAAATTCTGATTTCATACAGTAAAGAGGCTACGTCAAATTATTTAAATCATATTCATATTCATATCAATATGACGACTGCCTTTAAGACACTAAAAAAAAGTTTAAATCGCTGATACGAGGAAGAAAGTCAGTCCTCAGCAATGACTATAGTTAAAATTATTTTTGTAAGGCGGTTTTAACATTTATGTGAGATCGAGGCAGTAAATTAAACAGGTTTCTCCGAAAACATAATGGTTTGTTCCACTAAAACATGACCATCGTTGTTCAGTTCCGTAGTTTGATGTAAAATTTCTAATAAATTCAAATCCCTGTCATACGTCATGTATCTCACTCTTCTCTCTCACTCGTTACTCGTTCAGAAACATTCACTATCTAATAGTTATGTATTAAGTAAGTTAGCCATTAATGATTCGTACATCTTTAAAATACCAACACTACCGCAGATAACTTTAATAAATGAGAAACGAGAAAACCAATTAAATACCTCTCACTCTCTACTCTCACTTGAATAATGTTAGTTCATGTCCTCTATCCATAATTTCCGCTGGGCATGATGGTTGTTAGTAAGTTTCAAACATTTATCGTACTTATTAACATATCATTATTATTTTTTATTTTTTATTTTATTCAAAATACTTTACTTGATTTTAATTGTATAAGCATGTTTATATATATTATGTTATATATCTATGAGTTTATGTATGTTAATCATGCTATACAATTAATATAATTCTAAAATAAAACTGTATTTATGTTGCACGACCGTACCCATTTCTCGCCATCTACTATTTCCTCTACCTTAAGGTTGTCTAGAAGAGATCGCTTTCTAGCGATAAGACCGCCTAAATTGTACTATAATCAATCTGTAAAACCTATTTCTGTAAAGTTTTTGTGCAATAAAGTATATCTATCTATCTATCCGTAGACTCTCACTTTACAAGAATATAATGATACCTCTGCAACCTCGATACTATTTCTCAAGAAAATCTATTGCAAATTCACTTTCCTGTCGGAGCGTGTAATATGCAACCACAATAAAATTCAGTCGGTTTCAAGACCACATAAATCCCTCTGAGATTCGAGATATAGATCTGTGTTGCCATCTGTTATTTTTGTACAACCATCAACTGAGAAAATTGGGAATTTCTGAGAAAATTGTTGCGGTAAAACCTTTATTATTGTGCTCTCTGTGAAATACAATAACTCATTCGGATGATGTTGGATTCAATTTGCGTGGCTTCAGAATTGTAGTCGTTTGCTGGTAAAAATATATTTTCTGCGACGGACAACGAAAATTAAAGAGTTTTTATGGATACTTTATGCCGGTATGTAATTTATAAGTCTGGTAATAATGTGTATTGAAGACTAGTGGACCTGTATGAATAAGACTGTTAATCTTGTTCATCTATTTTATTCTAAAGCGGTGTAAGATAGGGATGTCTACGCGATCTAAGATAGATTAACGAACTATCCTCTTTCAATTGACTTTTGTTTCCAATGTCTGTATTTTTGGTTACCTATTAAACTTAGTAAAATAATCATCGTTGCCATTCCATTAAAAAAGAAGAAGAAGTACAGGATTAAAAGACAAGTTCAATCAGATAGAAACAAAAAGAACTCGATTAGGATTAACTTTAAATTACCAGTCAGAAAAACTTCTTCCCGCTCCTTGCTTAGTTATCAAAATTACAAAAACAGCACTCTCTAAAGCAAACCTAAAGTTCCAAAGATTTACCCTAATCCTGGGTAAGACAAACATGGTTACCCGACAACACTCGCGGTAGAATATCGGAGGAACTCCAACTCATAACCGGGCGGATAATCCGTGCGGATATCGGCCGGGCCTGTCGTAACTTGTTCAACATATTGTCCCTTCAACATGTTGGACGAGTGTGGATGGGTATTGTTGGATGTTTCAAAGTCACTTGTTACTTCCGTGAGGATATTACGCCCAGTATAGGTAGATAGAGGTGTTTTATTTCAAAAGATTTCACATTTAACGGCTGATTTTCCAATCCGCAGATAAAATGCATGGTGATAATTCCACAAAGTTATGTAATTGTTTTACCAAGTTAATGCGTTAAATTTCTCGCTTGAGGCCACTCAGTCGCTACTCACTAAATTATAGCCCAATGCCAATTAAATGAAATAAAATGAAATGATTTATTTTTGCAAGTGGATTTACAATAAATCATTTTGTCAATTATTTTTTCCTACCAGGGCCTCGACGTTGGTTCTGTTGAGAAGAAGCACCGCAACAAACTCAACAGATATCTTTTTTTTTAATAAATTACAAACATAACAATATAGCATTAAAATTGTTGAATTAACAATAAAGCTTATTTAGGTGCAAATGGACACTTTATTTATTCCACATATTATTATTATCATTAAAAAAGTATTTTCGAAAGATGGATGATCAATTCAAAAGATGGCCAATATCAATGAGTTTAAGCAACTACGCAGGACTTGTTTATAATGCATAGCGATGAGAGAGATATGACATAGCGATTTATCGCTCGTACTGGAGCAGCCCGACTGGTGAAATACCTTCACCTTACAGAAGACCGCAGCCAAATAACAATCCGTGGCCTCTGAATCTAAGTTGCTCATGCCTAAGTTCATAAACACTAGACTGCAAACGTAGAGTAGCTAGTACTAAGAATACATGATCCAGCAAGAGTAGAATCTAAGCATACTTGAAACAAGTCTATACAAATACATGCTCGTGATATTTGTTGAGCTGCTCGTTAATATACAACTACGTTAATTCAACATTTGCGGTGACCATATTGCTACCTACGCTCGGATGAAGCAAAACTTGGTACACCGTTGCTTATTAGTTTGACTTCGTAGTTGTAAAATAAGAGTTAATATTAAACGGGATTATATGCATGATATTGCGCTTTGAAAGAAGGAGAGATAAGGGTGATAAGTCCAGTAACAGATTTATTATGCAGTACTTATCGCCTACCTCATTACCACTTAACATCAGTCAGTTAAGTGGTAATGAGGTCCTAGCTTAAGGTGTATTATAAAAAAAGGAGAAATTCTATCATTGTAAAGAATAGGTTACTTCTGTAGTACAGTAAATAGCAAATCAAGGTGAACACTTGCAATTAGTTTATAGACTTAATGCCCACGATATAAAGTTTGTACATAGTCAAAAGTATGTTAGCTAATGTGCTTCCGGCCGTATCTGCCTACCAGTTTCTTAGCGGTAGGATTGGTTTCCGAACCGATAGTGCTTCTTCAAAATTGGTTCATATTTAGCTTAGAATAAGGAAAGAGAGAGACACGTCACCAAAGGACTATGAGCTATTTCTTACTAAATTGAAATCTTCAGAACTCCAAAATAGTGGATCTTAATGTACTCTCATATCTTTTTTTCAGTGGTTTCGTGGTGACAAGCTTAGGATTGTGACGCAGAGGTTGAGGGTACGTTTCCCGCGTGAGCAACATTTTTGTGTACCCCTGCAAAATGCTTAAAAATAATTCTCCCTACTTACGTTTATGTAACGAAAATAATTTCATTAACATATATTTTTTTAAACTTTTTATTCGTTTTCGAAGGTTTTTAGTCATGAGAAATAAAAATTGCTATCCGTCATCGGAGATATTTGATTACACACGAAGAGGGCATATTAAATTTTTACCAGCCCATTGATTAGTTTCAAATACCTATCGATTCCAGAAATTTCTCACGAACTGCCCAATACAACGGGGATGTAGATTTCAACTCAGGATATCAGTGAACCAATAGAGATTACACATGAATAATATTTTGGTCAACCAACTCATTCATCATGAAAAACATAAAAATGTTATTAATAGTAAAAACGGAAACGAATCTCTCTATCTGCAAATTCTATAAATTATAGATATTGTGAAAGATTTTAATCAATTAACAAAAAAATCGTGCCTTTACCCCTTATATTTGAAACCTTTGAATAGGAAACGGTAAATATCTATATGAAACGCTTGAGACTTTGCAAAGTTTTAATATTGCCTTGAGTTTTGCTCGCAACAAGTGCGCGCTATTGTATAATTAAAGAACAAAAGAAATAAAAGAAAGAATGAAAGAAAGAAACTTAAAGATATCACAACATTGTCATATAGGTACACTTGTATAGAAAGGAGACAGAAAAAGAAAACAACAAAAAAAATATACAGTAAATCGTGAAAGTGAGCGTTCTCCTCGTCAACAGGCGTTGCAGACCATGACAAGTCACAATGTCCTAAATAAAAGGGCCTCACTCAGCATAAGTCATGGCCCACGTCGTAGACCATGACGCTGGTTTTCAGTAGACCCTGCCGAGTGATTATCCACGGACGCCAGCGACGTTGCACAGTAACATACCTATTCATTTTGGATAAATGCTTTCCTTTTTCGGATCACCAAATCCGCTTTCGCGTTTCCACGAACATTAAATGAATTTTAATGGTAAATTGTCTAAGACTAATACATCTCAAATTACCGCATCATCAACACATTCAGTAGACCGTAAAACCACTTTCCTTTGACATGCTTTGATCCGACAATTACGTTTTGGCGTTCCATAATCAAAGGATGCCGGCAGACCTTAATACTTCACGTCGTCTGTACCATTCTTAAATGGCTTATTTCATTTGGACCATTACAAACAGGCTTTTGTCGGTACTCTTCCAATACACATCATTACTTGAACTTCTAATCAGTAAATGCTCGCAGTAAAGTTAGGAAATCCTATTGGACCTTTTCAAGGATTGGACTGAATAGAGGTAATTTAACAAATTGTCTGGTATTTTTGAGCGTAATGCCTTTATGAGACATAGTAGCGAAGATATATTGTAAGGATTTTTTTGTTGTTTCGTCAAGTGATAGGGCAGATGACTTAAGACGTCTGTTTGTTCCAACAGATTTCCAATTATAAGTGTCACATTTTTTTTATTTTTAACCGACATCAAGAAATGAAGAAGTTCAATTCATTGGGATCTTTTATATACAGTCTCAATGAAATATAAATACTTGAGCTTTTGGGACATTACCACAAAGTTCGCTTAAGAATGAGCTCGTATGCATATTAGTCCACCTGACTGTACCTTTGCTGAGATACCACCAACACTGAACGTTATTATCATCATGCTGTTACGTCATCAGCATCCATTTTTAAACGACCTCAAAAAAAGGAGAGGTACAATTCGTAAACCTGTATACATTATTTGTGGAATCAAAAAATACGCTCTCATTATAAATTTTAAACCAAACTAAAAGGCTAAATATATTTTTTTTACCGAGTCATCATCCTTATTTTTACGTTGTTATAATGTGTTTTGAAATTTATTTTCTCCGTTTCTGCACGATACCGCTTACTTCATGTACCATTTCCAATGTCTGGATCGTTGGATTGTAACCTGCTTGCTCGCGTCGAGAAAGAGTTATTTTTCTAAGTAGATTCTACCAGAATACCAGTATTACCTACTCTGCCTCAGGTTTCCAATCAATACAGCGTCGTGGTGCGCACAGCGTCACCATCCTTTTTTTTGAAGTCGGTTAAAAATAATGCCGTAGCAGCATTCGCCGAAGTATATTTTTATCCTTAAACAGTACTTGTATTATAAGGGTCAGTAAATATTTTTCTTCCTTCTTTAAATTTGCCTATTAAAATAAATTTCTTTAAACGCTCAAAGCTACAAAGTGGATATATCTATCTATTTACCTGTTTTGAGAGGAAATAAATAAACAGTCCCATCTCGCAACTTATCTCATCCAACTTGCCATTTTCTCTTTACACCACAGTAAGAACAACTTGACATTGAAACAAAAACACTCAGCAACAGAATTCCGCAAGAATGAAAGCCGCAACGTCCGTATCCGGCTTTATCGCAATATCCGGTTGCGCGGTGGCGGTCGTCCGGTATTTCCGGTCGCTCGGTCGAGATGTACCTGGCTTTTAATTTCTTTCTATGCTTAATCCTCTTTTACAGGTCTGAAAGATTAGTGGCAACTAAAAATAGCCTGAGGAATAAATTGTTCCGTATTTTTCAGAATCTCTTTTTATCAGGATTAAGAGTAGTCTTACATCCTGATAAAAAGAGATTATTAGATCCCTATCTACATAGGGATATATAGATATCTTTATTGCAGAGAACATTTGCTGAAACTGATTTTACAGACACATTCCACCAATGCCGAAGAAGAGGGCTTTACGCGATAGTATTTTACTAAATACAGCGATTTAAAAATCGATTTAAGGGCCAACGATAAGTAAAGTCGTAACGTCCGTGTTCTAACAAGTATCTCAGTAGATTAATTCATATGATCCCTATTAGGTAACACCAGGGTCATCTCTCACACAAGATCTGTTAAGTTTAGGTGTGAAAATAAAGTTTTAATCCTAAACCTTTCCCTGCATTCCAAAGCTTATGCATAAACCGCTAACGTTCGCCATTGTTTGTTTTCCACTGCAAAAGCTTTGTAATTTTAGCACTTAATTAAACAAAACTAGCCGGGAACCGGTCTTCGTAAAGCAGTGCAAATGACTGTTTGCCGACACACTCGCTCACAAAAGTGACATTGGAAGCTACCGTGAGCCGAGTACCTGGGGCTGAGTTAATTATTTTGCATCATCAATGTTAACATACGGTTATAATAAAGAACAGTTTACCGAGAACGAAGTATGGAAAAAATAGAGTATTATTTGGAGATGATGATGAGAGATGCACGACTTTGAAAGTTTAACCTTTAAATAAACTGAAATTACATATAATATCAGAAACTACAAGCGATTAATATTTTGAAATATGTATTTTATGTCTTGTAGGTATCTCATTTATAAGTGAAATGTATTTTTTTTATAAATAATAATAAATGCGCCAGACAATCACACCAATCACCTGGTCTCAAACTAAGGTTTTCCCTTGTACTATGAGCACCAGACGACGGATACCAACTAGTGCCGTCACAGCACACCCAGACTAAAAGTCAATTTAGATATAATCTTTTTTAAGCCTTCACGCCACACTGGCGGACTTTTAATATGATTTCAATGGAACAATAATAACTTCTCTTCTGCTAATAAACCTTTTTGGCAAGTACCCTCTACTGTATGAGATAAAACTACATACTTATCCAGCCGAGGAACATGATTTGCAGAAATATTTGAAACCAAGGAATCGAAGACACATTGGCGTATGAATAGTTACTATTTTTACTTAGCCTGGAAATAGGTAATACAAAAAGATACCGGTAAGAAACTCAGTAGATTTGCTACTTGTAGCAGTATCTAACTATATAGATGTACATTTACATTTTGTTTTAATGAGTGAAGAAACAATTAAAGAAAGTATGTCTCGTTATCGTAATCAACATACTACGAATGAGAAATAAAGCATTTCCAATAAACAAAACATTGTTTAAGTTGTTAACTTACGTTTTAATTCCTGGAACTTTCGATAAATCTTCAAAAACTAAATTTTTTGTTTGTTTGTTTCGATTTAAGGCCTACTGTTCGCAAGCATGACGTATGTTCCAGCCATATCACTCATCTGTATTAATCCCTACTAATATTATAAATGCGAAAGTAACTCTGTCTGTCTGTCCGTCTGTTACGCTTTCCCGCTTAAACCTCTCAACCGATTTTGATGAAATTTGGCATAGGTATACGTTGAGCCTCAAGAACGGACATAGGGGACAATATAAGGGGAGATAGGGGTAAAACTGACCATGAAAGGATGAAGTCCACGCGAACGAAGTCGCGGACACAGCTAGTTAGGATATAATAGAAAACATCTTTTTTCATGTAAGCTTCATAAAAACACTCATAAAATCGTCAATACATATCAAGTATTCTATCGCCGTCTTCGGAATGTTGATCATGTCGAGAAGAACAAGCAAGATACTCGACACTTACTCTTTCAATACAACAATGTATCCTTATACTAGGTACTTAATTAAAGATAATATATCAACTGTGTCTGGAAATGCAACGGTTAATATACCGAATAAATTAATGTACCAATTGTCCATCTCTTAGCCTACACCTCACTCAGTACCACGCCAAACAAGGGGGGGGGGGGGGGGGAAATCCGCAAACAGCTGTGTTTGCGCCTGTCCCCGCTCCATCACACCGCCCTCAGCCCTGCTTATATTGGATTTAGTGGCTCGCTAACTGTATGTTGCCCCTGGCTTTGTCCATGATCAAATACTTCACATTTGTCGTATCTAAGTATACACCAATATAAAATATAAATAAATATTGGACAAACATCACATACATTGCTCTGACCACCAATTAGCATTCAACCGCAAAACCGCTGCATTTTCGGCCGCCATTAAAATTCTAAAAGCGAACTAATAATTCCGAGCACTCGTCCCATTAAGGTCCATTATATCCATATTCCATTCCGATAATTATCATGTCCCGAACAATACTCGGTGGGCGATTGTCCCGCTTGAAATAAGGGACGTTCTGGGAGAACAATGAGCGTGGGACGAACGTATTGACAGATTAGCAGTAGGCTTTATGTGTATAGGGTTGATGACTAAAAATGTCTGTTTGGCTCATCAGTTAGATTATCAAAAATATATGATTCATATTTTTTCATGTATCATGTAAACCAATATATACTTAGATATAGCCAATTTAATTAACAATGTTTTCTTATTTAATAAAAATCTTGTATAATGATTTTTACTTAATTGAATGTATACATTTTTTTACAATTGACAAACTAACTGTGTCTTGGTGCTAAATTAGTAATAAGTTGAGCTTTTTTTGTAATAAAGCTACTGAGTTTCTTGCCGTTATCTACTCGCTAGTTATAGGTTCTGAAACGGAGGTAGCAATGTTTGATTTACATATAGACAATTCATAAGTATTCCCGATGCAATCTATTGTACAAATAACTTGACAATTTATTGACATTGGGTTCAAATTTAGCGCGACGTCACTCCTTCGCAGAGTGTTTACAGAATAGGGACGTACACATGTGAAGTTGCGTTGTAAAATCATCAATTTAATTTTTTTTTATCAAATTAGTAGTTACTAAAACGGATTAAATGTAACCATTGTTTTTTATTTTAGCCTTTTTTATTCTTTTTTTTTATAAAGACTGATCAAATATGTTAACATATTACTAACTAGTGAACTCCATTTCTACTAATGTAAAGGGAAAATTCACATTAATTTTAGACACCTACATTAAAGGACTAGGGTGTACGTACAATGCTTCATATGTTTCCCAGCATTCCGTAGAAGCCAAGAATGATCAAGTAAAAGCCCTTTTTACGGACCAATCGGGTCTGAAGTAAGTTACCGTGGGCAAGTCGCTGTATTTCATGTCTTTTGATCAACCAATCAGATTTTGTTATTTCCATATCTCTTCTCCGCTTTGATGCTGTGGTAGAATGGATTAAGCAGAACAGAGAGGATGTCTCATTTTACTTTCTTTAGTTGGTATATCTGCCCTTTTCAGATTTTCGGCAGAAAGGCGCCCACATCACCTTCGTTGGGTGACGGTACAGCACGTCAAGGTTTCATCCCCCCTAATGATGAAATGGGGGGTTGACCCACGCAGGCAAACCGGCAGGTGGCATTTAATATTATTTAAGACTGTCAAACGCTAATTCTTCTCTTCCGAAGCCTCATTACTGTAATAATAAACATCTATAAAACTTTGCCCTGAAATAGAAGGTAATTTCGACCTATAAATAGATTTGCTATCTGGGCCCTCGCTATTTTTACCACGCCTAAATTAAAATCAAAAGTATTGTTTTCTTTCTGAACACGTGTATCCGAGATATTGCTAAATGGATTATATACTAGCTTTTGCACGTGACTTACCATGAGTGGGATTTAGAATCAGCGTTTTTCCGTTTTTCTCCCCATGAAACTTTCATGAAGCATATTTAACCTTATTATGGAAACACAAATGTTGAATATGTGAAGCTTCTTCGATGTGTTGTGTTCTTGCGTATGAGTAAGTTTTCCAGAGCTCTTGGAGGGGTGCTACATTAGTAGCAGGGGCCAAGCCTTCAAGGTAAGGGCGACAAGTACAGTAACAGCTTTTTTATGCTTTAATGGTCACCCTTAACATCTCAGAACTAATGGAATGATGTCACACGTGGTAGCCGGCTGTCGCTTGATAGTTTACGGGGGTAGGACCTCATACTCATACCACTTAATATCAGGTGTGATAAGGTCAATCTTGAAGTGCAATATAAAAAATTATATATTCATCCTTCGACTGACAAGATGAATGACGATATTGTTCCCACAACCAAGGCCGAACGAAAGTCGAAGGCTGCTATTAGCCTATAAATAGCCCGCAATCTTGGTCCAGGCTATTTTGGGCCTCACAAAACGAGAATAGAATAAAGAAAAATGCTTATTGTTTCTTTCGCTAAACACGTGGAGGAAATGCCTAATGAAATGAGAGGCTATTTGTTTTCGGCAGAAAAAACCCCGGTCAAGTGCGAGTCGCATATCCGCAGGAAGAGTTCCGTACAAAATTATAGAACCAGCAACAATCACCTTTTTTTTGTGGAAGCTTCCCTTTTTTACTACCTGTTGCGTGCGACGGCGCTTGCGCTAATTCGGCATCCTTAATTTTATCTGGTATCACAATAAACATTATATTTCTACCAAAACATCTAAATTTTGTGCGTGAAGACTTAATATGCATACATTCTTACTAACTTTCACGTTTATAATATTCTGAATGTCCTGGTACCCATTTCAGAAGCACTTTGTTTTGTTGTCCCAATTCATTCAGTTTATCGACGCAGTATTTTTTTTTTACGGAACCCTAACATACAATTAAAAATATTTTCAAAGCGCTCGTGACGTAATCCCGTTCATTTTTAGCTGTATTTTTGGCTTTATTTTACTATTTTTCTATCATAATTAAAAGTAGGAAAAGATTGATGCAAAATGTATAATTAACTATACTAGACTTTGCGACAGGGAAAATGGCTTTTGTTAAAAAATAATTAAGTTTTGAACATCGTTCCCTCAGTATTTAAGGCAAACTATCTTAATTAAAAGTTAATTAAAGCGTCAAGAACAGACAGAATTTATCGAGAAGTTCCTTGCTTTAACACTTTATAGTTGTTCAATGTTATGTTTGTTTGGCTTGATTGCTTAGTAAAGTTTACGAGTAAAATTAATGATGACGATCTTTGTTTGAAGGTAGAAAATTTGCCTTCATTGCACATTATGCATTTTTGATTTTTTTAAATATGAGAAAAATAAAGAACTTTGGAATACAGTAGTCATTATGAATTAAGAGCTTTTGAAACTTAATTTATAGTCTATACTTACAGCTGGAGCTACATCTTTTTAAAGGTCAATTATTCAGTTTATAGCCTTTTCAAGGCTCAATACGGTCTACAGCATTTCATTACGCTACAAATGACTTGGCATTCGAACCATCGAATGATGTGCTGCTTTTGAATATCTGATTCTTGTCTAAGAGGTTGAAATTTTGAAACAACAATAACGTTTATGATGATGTGTTAGAGGCCAAAATAATATAATGTGCAATAAATACTAACTTTCTACTTAAATAAAAAAAGTCATTAATTTTACTCGAAAACTGTAGATCTAAAATTCATAGGTTATTAACTAAGAATTTACTAGGTTTTTTAATATATTACACTTCAAGATCAATCTTGAATGGGATGAGGTCAACCTCATTCCATCTGATGTTAAGTGGTAATGAGGTTCTAGCTTAAGGGCGACAAGAACAGCATAATGAAGCTGTTACTGGACTTAACGCCTTACCTTGAAGGTTTGACCCCTGCCACTAATGTAGCAACCCCCAGGGGCTCTAAAAACCTTACTCACACGCAGGAACACAACAACACAAAAGTGATTGTTATTTCGCTGCGGTCTTCTGTAAGGTGGAGGTATTTCACCAGTCGGACTGCACCAGTTCGAGCGATAAATCGCTATGTCCTACCTCTCTTAAAGTGTCTGTTCAATTTGGTTTTAAAAATGTCCAGATTATAACGTTTCCTTGAAACGGTCCATTCACTTTGGACTTAAACACGGCTTGATTTCATCCATTGCTACACTAAGGCCTGTTGTTATGATATTTAATACTTACCTGTTATATTCTTACTACTAGTAATATACATATAATGTATATTACTAGTGTACATATCGTCTCATCTTGCTAAGTAACCATTACCAAAACTGTTTCTCCTATTCAGAATAAGTCTCTTAATTATTTAGATTTAAAAACAAACCCGAAAGATGTTCCCATTAAAACTACGAAGACAAGTTGTCCTTAATTTATTAATTAAACAAATTTCAACTTTCTTGCCTAACCTTGTACTATCAAATCCAATTAATTTTTGTACTTAAGTTATTTTCATCAAACTTTTTCTCACAAAGAGATTCGAACTGTCAGGGCCAATCTTGGGCTAAATTGACAGCTGATATACTTCACACAGGGTTGTCATGTTTTCCACAAATTCTGATTGTTGTGTTATGTATATGTTATGTTTGTGACTGGTTTAATACACTGCGTTACACTGTAACCACGTGATATACAATAAAATATTTAGTTGCATTAAAAACCGTACCGTGTTGGTCAAAATATCAATCAAAGCGCCTTCATTATCCCACTTTGGAATGCAAAATCATAGGGCTTGTATATATTAGTCTAGGAAAAACTTCGTTTGTTAACTGCTAAATGGCTAAAGGTACCAGTCTGGTATAATAATAGCCAATCAATATTATCGACTTATCCCAAGCTCTGGCTCTACTTGGTAATCATCATAACACTGAAAATATCATAATTTTAGAAAAAAAATTATACCGCAAGCTCATCAGCAATGGCCGCACCGTAGTTAAAATTACAAAAATAATTATTTTACCGTACCCGTTTCTCGATATCTACTATAACCTTTACCTAAAGGGTGTCTGGAAGAGATTGCTTTCTAGCAAAATGTTTGTTAAACCAATTTCAGTATTTTTTTCTGTGCTATAAAGTGTATCTATCTATTTCGCTATAATTTTCTTTAAATAAAATTTAATTAGCGAAAGTCGAACTCATTTGGGATTCTCTGCTATATTGTGTACATGTATTTAATTCCCAAGACCCCCATTATTCAAATCGGCAACCTTGGGCAACATCTTAAATACGTCTTGCCATGAACACCGCGGGTAGTTACCGACACTTGTTGCAGTCGACGGGTCGCCAGTCTAATCTGACCCTTCATCCCTTGTGAATAGGGATGACAACTTCATAATTTTTTACCAAAAATTAATTCATATCAACTTTACAAAAGCTTTTATGAATCGGCACATCAACGTTAAGCTATTGCTGTATTTGGTGTAATACCTAGAAGAAACTGCAAAAACACTCTAATTACTGTAATGAAACATTATAAAAATAATAACATGTTAAAACACGAAAAATTATTTTTTTAGATAAGGTATAGAAAAGGTCTTAGTATTGAACCCTTGGGTACTCCTATAAATACAAGGCTCAAGGTGAGTTTATTTGTTAGGGTTAGTTGGAGTTATTTTTACAACAATAGTACTGAAAAAACACAGCTCGAACAGATTTTCAGTAGCAACAACGATTTGAGTGATGACCATCCTACGTTTCCCCCAACTTAGTGAAAGACCTGTCAAGTGAATTGGATAAAGGACAGTCTCCCGGTACAGGCTCTACTTATAGTGGTTAGTGTCCCAAACTAATCTGTGGTGACTTCCATTACTGCTCGCATTAATTGAGAGTGTCCGAACACGTTTGCTGACAAGCAATGAATCGCAATCTACGTGAAAGGGTCAGTGAGGGATTGTGTGGATTATACAGCTGATATGAAACCTTGGGTATAGTGCAGCTACGTAATAGTTATCTGAATGATTTAATTTCTATTGCGTGGCATAAGGCATGAGCTGCCTACGGTCACCCTGGATTTAGAGATTTTAATGTGCTTTCTACAAAGTTTTTGACGACGCCATCTTTAGCAGAAAATTTGGCGTCACGCCCTATTCCTCAACCAGGAAGTTTCCGGTGAGGTACGGGGTTCAATTCCTGGTTGAGTCCATACGGAAAACGAACTTTTCTAGCTATTCACAAAACGCAGGAATCGGATTCGGATTCGGAAACTGTTTTGTCTCTTGACATAAACGATAACACAGAGACATAAGATAGATTTTCCGAATCCGAAAAGTTTCAGACATTTGTGAATTAGCCCATTGGCGATGTTGTTTCTGATTTTTGAAACACAAGAGCTCTAGCTACTTACCACAGAATAAAAGCAATGCATTAATTTAGTTACTTTTATATTTACTAACAATATTTAATTTAGTTACTGCTTCAGCTGGATAACTACGCGTATACACCACAAAGGTTACGAATAACATACATAAGTAAGAAACTACACTCTTATCTATCTAGATAAGTTATCTGACGTCTATTGTGGCCCACGCAAGGGTTAATATTCGTTCTCGTTTCTTATTTCGCTCGGACATTGATAAATACTGCCTTATATTGGATGGCTCTCTTTGTAGGGTTGTATGTTCTTATCTCGGACTTCAGGGTTCCGTAAAAAAGAAAAACGTTACGTTTAAGAGAGTTGCGTGATGATGAAGACTTCTGCCACAGATTTTGTAGATGTTAAATACAAACAAATTCCACCGCGTCATGTTTGTTTGGTAGACAACACATCATATATATAATATATATATGGAAGCATATGCATGCGGTGAAAACCGGTTATTTCAATATAACAAACAGACACTCCAATTTTATTTATATGTATAGATGTAAGTATAAATATTCTGTGCAATGTCTAACTACAATTTTGTGATTGACAGAAAGCAATTATTTTGAATAGATGTAAATTAATTTCGACATCACATATGTAAGGAAAGATACCTCTATCTATTTATATATGTCCGCACCTATAAAGAAACAGTTATTTGCAGACGGTACCCTAAAAAACCTTGACATTTACAATTCTGAGGTTGTTTGCGCTCATATAAATTTAGGACGCTGGATATTAAATGTCACCAAACCACTCCATCATCAGAAAAGCTAATTTCAATTACCATATGGGAGGAAGGTGGGGAATAAGAAGTAAGTTCATCCCTTCATTTTGCGCGAAAATTGTAAAAACCTTTTCTAATTAAATGGACTAATGCGTTCCGTATGAATACTATATATATGACTAGCAGTGCTCGCGACTTCGTTCGCGTGGACTACATCCTTTCATGGTCGGTTTTACCCCTATCTCCCCTAATATTCAAAACAAAAAGTAGTCTATATTTCAATCCAAGTTTTGAGCTACATTTGTGCCAAATTTCATATTTGTATTACCCCCATTCCCCTCCCCCCTTATTTTCTAACAAAAAATAGCCTATGTCCGTTCTTGAAGTTCAACGTATACCTATATCAAATTTCATCAAGAGGTTTAAGCGGGAAAGCGTAACAGACAGACAGAGTTACTTTCGCATTTATAATATTAGTAGGAAAAGTAGGAATAAAGCGAATTATTACGATTTGATGAATACATTGGTAATTATACTATAGTGTTAAAAAGATTCTCAGTCTTACGAAGCATAGGTGTTTGCTAATGGAAATCACTTTATTATGATTACAAGAAGTAATACAGTTGAATCCGTTTGTTATGACTCCGCCTATATTGACCAACCGGTTGTTATGGCGTCATTATACTACGAAGTTTGGCTTTCATAAAAATTCTTTATAAAAAAAGTTGGATATAATGACTTCCCTTACAGTGACACTTATTATGACTTCCCATTTTTAATAAACTATACCCGGTCATAATGACCGTCATGATTCTTAACACGTCCCGATACTCGGTAATGTCCGTTCATCCCTGACGACGTTCTGCACGTGTCTCGTTTTTGTTTTAAATCTCAGAGAGCCAGGTATTGTTTTTCGTTTGTGTTTTACATTGTACGTGCATACTTTGAAAAAATGAAATCTCAACGCAGTTAAGCATGTACTTATTAAAAATGATAATTCGTCCATAGCGATGTCTTCTATACTCAATAAAATAAAAGAACAAAAAATACAGATTACTTACTTAAATTAAAAAATATTTATGTGTATAATGTACAATAAGTACATTGTGCAATTTTTGTTTTGATTTAATATGTATGTGTACATATTTAGTTACTATGTTACTCTGTTAAAATATTTATACTTAAGAGAGATAGGGCATAGCGATTTATCGCTCGAACTGGAGCAGCCTGACTGGTGAAATACCTCCACCTTACAGAAGACCGCAGCCAAATAACAATCACTTCGGTGTTGTTGTGTTTCTGCGTGTGAGTTAAGTTTTCATAGCTCCTGGGGGGTGCTACATTAGTAGCCGGGGTCAAGCCTTCAAGGTAAGGGCGACAAGTCCAGTAACAGATTTATTATGCTGTACTTGTCACCCTTAAGCTAGGACCTCATTACCACTTAACATCAGGTGGGATGAGGTAAATCTTGAAGTGTAATATAAAATATATAAATATATATATATATATATATATATATATATATATATTCAAAAACATATATATTTACGTAAAAGGTTTTTTTTCATAAAACGCTTTATTATAACGTGTTTATCAATTTCCTTCGATGTCATTATAAAGGGATTCTACTGTATTAATAAAATGATAAATAGTGGAACTGGAAGTAGAGTCAGTTTGCATTGCATTCTGTAAATGTAACCTTCTTGAATAAAGAAATATTTATTTGATTGATTTTATTTGATAACATCACAACATTGCTCTCATTCTGTGGTAAGTAGCTAAAGTAATTACAGAAACCCAGCATCTTGAAAGAATAATAAATGATTACTAATGATTATTATGCGGATTTAAGCAATCAACATTTATATTTTTTAGTAAAAATCGATTTATCAAACCTTGTCGTCAGATGATTCGTACAAATAAATCACCTGCTTTTAATAGAGTTTCGTTTCAATGGTCCTGTACCTGAAAAGATAAAAAAATATATTTAATATTTTTCTTTAAATTTCTGTACAACGTTAATAAAAGTGCGCATTATAAAAATCAAAATGTCTTTCAATCAATCAACCACTTATTTTACATAATAATATTTTATCCACCATATTCAGCCTGTATCATTAAGCAGGCAAGTTTTCTATAAAAGCTTTCTGCTTTATCTTCCTAAGTCAAGTTTATTCAAGTAAAAGGCAAACAAATTATAATTATTATGATGGTAATTTAAAATCTTTCGAAGCATCCTACTATAAAGTGAATTCCAAGTGCATTTCCAACGTTTAAGGCGTACTTTTAATTGCGATGTTATGCCCCCCATTGTGAAAGAGTCGAATCGAACAAGGAAAATCTTAGTTACCTTTTTTTTAAGGGGAAGACTATGCATTTTCGCACCGTACCGCCGCCTTGAGGACGGCAGCAGCGTGTGTGGGACTCCCCCGCCCAGGAGGGGGAAATACCCGAATTAAAAATTCCCCCCGCGCTCTTATCGCCTTTGGTTAACGCCCGTGGGAAAACGGTATCAACCATAACCGCCATGGCGCAAGGCGGAATAGTCTTAGTTCTTTAGAGCCCAACTCGCCACCCTGAATCGGTGGGGCCTGTGGGAACGGCCGAGCGTAAGAAGCCATTCCCGCCCTGTTGCGGAGGATCGTGCAAGGCCTGCCGGGGTAACCCCACATCCACGACCGGCTGATCTCCGCTAGGAGGCGCAAAGCGCACAAACTGTCGCCTTGCACGCAGCCTCCTGCGTCTTCTGCAAGCTGGAGCTAGAGGGTCACTTTCACGTTCCCTCTCCTTGGCCTCTTTCTGCGAGATAACGGTCTCGCAGAAAGAGGCAACGGCCACCCAGGCCTCCTTGTAAAATCTTTAGTAACCTGGCCCAACTCACACATGGCCGACTTTTTATTTTTAAGACACGGAACAGAAAAAGTTTTCAAATCAAATCGCGATGTAGAGCAGATGGCGCGATGCGGTAGAGCTCGCTAGAGATGCTAATTACTTTTTTTATGGCGGACATTAGGCGGAACCTTTTTTGTGATTTTCGACAACTGTAGATATGAAAGAAGGCTAGCATTCCGGAATATTGAAATTTGAACTCTAACTACCTCGTTGATAAAGTGATTTTCGTACGGGGTCATGAACATCAACCCTTAGATGAATTATATGTGTATATAGGTGTATAAAGACAGTCTATATTTACCTCAATATATAATTCGTTTATACAATTGGTAACATACTACAAGTAACTTTGTTTTTTTATGTTGCACTTCAAGACTGACGTCATCCCACTTGATGTTGAGTGGTTATGAGGTGAAAGCAAACCAATAAATCTAAGTGAAAAAAGCCCCTCTGTTCAATAATCAACAGTTTTAGAGCTAAATATTCGTTAGCCCCGAAATAAATCGAGTAAATTCAGACAGTATCCAAACTCTTTAGATGCTTCGGTGAGACAAAAAACTTAGAGAGAAATCGAAGAACATAAATTGAGATGATGATCAAAGATGTCTGTGTGTAAAATAGCTTAAACAACAATATAACATGAAAACAAAAATTTCCGAAGAAACATTCCGTTAAAATTTAGCTCTACGTCACTTCTTAACAGCTGAACTTAATGAGAGGTATCATTATCAATTTTTTTTAATTTTCTTATAAAAAATACGTTCCTATTGTGTATTGAAGATCTACCTGGCGGACTAAATATACATTAAATTTGTAATTTTGTTCAATACAAAGACATAATGTTACTCCCATATGACGAGGAACAACATTATCTGCCAGTTATATCGACATGACATTATACTGACTATGATATATTAGGTGCCCGAAGATTATGCGACCTACCCTTTTAACCACAGTACAGAAAATACTCAGCATGTCCAATAAATAATAACCTATACTTTTTTTTTATATCGGTAACACTACTTATAAAATCAAAGCTGTATGACTTGATCTATAGTTATTTTACATAAAAGTTTTTAAGATACTTCTGCTATACACATATTAATCCTACAAAGTGTTTGGCCAGTAAGTTTTATTATTAGACTAGCGGTCCCGGCGAACTTTGTTTCGCCTTAGAGGATTTTCCCGCTTTTTGCTAAATTTTATTTGCTTTAAACCTCACGGAGCCCGAGACCTTTCCAACGAATGCAAAACCGTGGAAATCGGTTCCTGCGTTCTGGAGTTATAGCGTCAGGAAGGAAAACTCGACTTATTTTTATATAGTAGATGAACGGCAATTTCAAAGTGTATATACCTTACTTTAATAAAAATAATAGTGAAGAAGATGATGAAAAAGATGAGGAAGACTATAAATCAAAACATGCTACAATATGCAATCGACTTAATAGTAAAATTTATGGTTTTTCGATAAAATTTAAGTGGTAATCAGGAATATATAAAACCCCAAAGTCATAACCAAAACCAACATGTAATTGTTATCTACCCGTATTTATTTATTATATCTATGGACTTAGATTTAGTTTATTTCTATTTAGTGATTTTTTAACTACGTATTTAATACATAATCTTAAAAATATTTAAAGTAAGATCAATCAATATTACTTCAATCTAGAACATAATTTCGAGATTTGCAATAGACGCCTCACTGGCATAAGTTACACTGTCTGAACACAGGTGTGGGCTAAGATTGATATCAGTTCGGAACTGGAGTTTCGTGGAAACCCCATAATTCACCTCACGCCTGTGATTATCTTTGAACCTAATTATAACCTTATTGATAACGTAATCAATTTGGTAAGCTTATTAACGCAACTAACCCAGTTACAAATTTCCGGTAAAAATCTTAAAGTCCACATAATAATAGCTTAAAAAGGAAAAACTCGCTTTTAGCATGCTTTTAGTTTTTTCGTATTCCTGACAGCAAACCCTTTCATTTCATACCCATATCATGGGGGTGCATTTAAAATAGCCTGTCCGCCATCTTGTTGGGACAGACAGACAGTGGGTTTCTTAGCTAGTCATGTATTGTCATCAGAACTCAGAGCGTGTGCAAAAACTTCGTCCTTATCAAAGACTGGGTAGTGGATTAAATAACGATTCCAAGATTTTCTTACATACATAGTTAATTACAAGTGAAGTTAATAAAATCGTGCTAAAAAGCTTGTCTATGTGGATCGCTTTACGATGCCTTTGGGATGGTACAGCAAGATGTAGCAACATACCTAAAGGGTGACAAGTACAGCATAATAAATCTATTACCGGACTTGTCGCCCTTACCTTGAAGGCTTGACCCCTGCTACTAATGTAGCATCCCCAGGAGCTCTGGAAACCTTACTCACACACAGGAACACAACAACACCGAATTTATTGTTATTTGGCGATGGTCTTCTGTAAGGTGGAGGTATTACAGCAGTCGGGCTGCTCCAGTTCGAGCGATAAAACGCTATGCCGTACCTCTCTCAAGTTGTCGTTAAGACAGAAAAACTACAGTCGGGTCAGTTTGTATGGTTTATAAGTTTTAACCCATTAAATATATTGATCTCATTAATTATTCAGACAGTTAAGGAGCTTTGAAATTTGTAGTCTGAGCAATACTTCCAAAACTCATTTAGCTGAGCGTGAGTGCTTTGTATCTGTCGCCATCAGTCAGAAGCTGAGAGCAGCCGGGAATTCAATTCAGTAGTTTTAATTATCATCGTTTTGTGAAGCGAAGAATTTGAGTTAACTGAAGGTTAACAGGCTTTCGCACGAACAAAAACGGTCGTCAATTAGTATTGCGTAGTGAGAAAATAGTGTACAAGCTGTTGTACACTATGTTTACGTGTTAGGCTATTGTGTTACAGAAATCAGAATTAACAACAGTACCACAACACCCAGACCCAAGACAATATAGAAACGTTCGTTTCCCATATTGACCCGGGCAGGGTTCGAACCCGGAACCTTAGAGAAAGCGCAACATCAACGTCCGGCCCGCTCGCCTCTGAGCTTCGGAGTTCGTCAATAATATTTATAAATACTTAGACACAAATAAACATATATAATACGTATGTTTATATAGAGAAACATATGTACAAGCTTGTCGTCAGTGGGGATAGAGCCCAAAATCCTTAATAAATATATAAATAGAAGCGCTAACCATTGTTTGAATTAACCAGCTAGGGACTATGCAGATCTTACTCTTTGTATTACACAATTAAAATATCACATTCAAAGAGCGGAATCCCGCCACCGACCATAACTTTTTATACGACTGAACTCCGCAGCGAAAGTGTCGTGAAAAAAGATCACTGCTGTCCAAAGTTCGGAAAGCGAGCGATTCTGAAAATCCAACAAAATGTTTAATGTTTTTAAAATGTTAAACTGATTTTACCCTTATTCATGCGTAAAGGTATATAATTGTAAATGTTACTTCTATACCTTCAAGTTTGTACTGAATGAGAGATTACACGTGTCAGACTCACGCTTGACCGTAATGCAATGAGTGCAATAAGTACAATTTCCTTGCAATCATGATTCCATTCGTCACATGTAGACCATCAGTAGGGAATCTTACTTCGATCAAAACCCATCACCTTCACCAGAGCCCTCTGGTGTCAACAGAACAAACTCTAATATTAGGTAATACGTTGTACAGGCAAAAGCACGTCAGATTATACACTCAGAACTTTGTTCCACCATAAGATCAAATTGACCAGATGCTAGTCAATAATTTCTACACACAACTTACCAATAATATCTGAATAAATAGCATTATAGCATAAAAATATGATGAAGAACTTTTTTATGTGGATGGTATGTGTGTGGCTTTAAATCTTTCTCCTTGCATTTGAGGTTTCCTAATACCTGATACCTCATTTCCTTTTTCATCACCAGCAGTTTCATCGTGAAATTGAAAACATTCCTTTATTACGCTAGAAGCGTTTGCCTACTTTCATCATGAGGACAGCTAAGGTTTGGAACTTTCAGCCAAGTTTTTTTTCCAGAACGTCATTATCTGGATATCATAAAGGCTGGAGTATACAGACACTTTTGGACACACGTGTACATCTTAGGCCTCAACTAAGCCATTTGTTGCGGCGCGACTGACCTCCTTGCCGGCCTGGTGCTGGCCGGCAAGGCGACTAGACGATGACATGACTAGAACGTGAGTTTTTGAATATAGACAGAATGTACATGACAGCGACGAGACAAAGTGTGTAATTGTAAATAGTAAGATAATTTGTGTGTTTTTAGTTATAAATATATTTATGTCAGTTAAAAACTCGTACTTTATTATAACGACGACAAGACACAACACCATTCATCAAGCGATATTGGTATAAAACGTAAACCAAAAAATAAAAAAAGTTCCAATAACTTGACCCGCTCTCAGCGGGTTACTTGGACCGCTCCAGGAATAAGTAAACCGTGAAAACGACTGGGTGTAGCACTCCATATAACGAGGGAAGGGTTAAAAATACACTCGGCAGCACATCTGGTCTCTTAGACCGAACCGCACCGGATAAGGAAAGCGTTACGTCACAGTGACGTCATTCGTCTCAAAGGTTTTCTTTCCGATGTTTTTTGAGAAGAATTTTTCAGTTCATGTGTCTCTAAGAAATCTTTTGGTTTCTTTCTTAAAATATTATTGGCATTGGGCTGCGACTTCGCCGCTTTATTCGAACACGGCGGTAGAATACTTTATTTGTACTGACTATTCATAAGTCCTTTTGTAAAGCTTACATGAATAAAGATATTTTCTATTTTCTATTTTCTATTAGAGGTACTTAAGCACCATGTTTCTAAAATATTTTCTAAAACTTATGCAGTCCTTATCGACATTATTTCTAAAATATTTTTAGATATAATTATCTCTTAGCATAGTTATATTAATCTTATTGAGACTCCTAATCCCGTAGAAAAACTGTCTTACTTATATTGTCACATTGAGGAATATATCGCGTTTTTCTGGAAAGAGTTTTTTTATCGATGCAGTACCTACTTTCAAATATTAACTCAAATCGTTAAAAACGTTTAAAAATAAAAATGCTTCTTTTTCATCAAATTTGTATAGTTATATATAGATAACAAATAAATCCAGCCATAGCCGTGGACTGTTGGCTCACCATAAATATAAATCCAGTTTTTGATGACCTATTTGTATTATATCCAAGGGCAACAGCTTAAAGGCCTTCCAAGGCGCATCATCATCATTCTTCTCTGACAAGATGATTCAAGCCTGTAATGACCTAACCGAACTGGGAAAACTAATAAAGTTCAGATTCAAGCAGAGGCGATGAAAATATCTACTGAAAAATTCCCCTAACACAAAATTGCTGAAAAGAATTTCCACTTACCTACAAGTGCATTAAAGTAGTTTTTATTAAAATCTGGTACCAGATTTAAGGTTGCTGTCTAAAGCGATCTAGCCCCAATGATAAGAATTATGTATTTATGTTATTTATACATTGTGAAAATTTGTAAATAACTTTATCCCAGTCCAATCGCCAGTTGTCGCAAAAACTACCGAGACCAAGGTAAAATTAGTTTAGCTAAATTGATGAAGTAACAGAATGACAATGACATGACAGTTGTAATTTGATTTAAATGTAAAAAAATTCAACTGCCTTAATACACCGAATCTATAACCTAACCTAACCTAATTACTGTTGTGACTGTTAGTAACAACAATGTGTAACCTAATAACAGTAAATGACAGTTTGCATTACTAATTATATAACAACAAATCTTCTACTACTATTAATATTATATGCGCGACAGTTTTCAATAATGTATAGGTGTCTAGACTTCCTTACATATGCCTGGATGTATATTTATTACCCTTTCACGTTAAAACTATTAGATATGAATGCAATTTGGTAAAAAAATTAATGAAATACTAGATTAACATATAGAAAACTTTTTATCCTGAATTATTGTGAAGTCGCAGCTAGTAATACATAAATAAAGTGCTTTCCATCCCAAAATATCGTGAACCAAGATTATGTCAGATCAGGGTAAGTTTGAATAGTATTATATATTGTTTTTTGTGAGGTTAAGTCTTTTAGCTTTTTTTTTTATATTGCTCTTCAAGATTGACCTCATTCCGCCTGATTTTAACTGGTAATGAGGTCCTAGCTTAAGGGTGACAAGTACAGCATAATAAATCTGTTACTGGACTTATCGCCCTTACCTTGAAGGCTGGACCCCTGCTACTAATGTAGCACCCCCCAGGAGCTCTGGAAACCTTACTCACACGCAGGAACACAACAACACAGAAGTGATTGTTATTTGGCAGCGGTCTTCTGTAAGGTGGAGGTATTTCACCAGTCCGGCTGCTCCATTTCGAGCGATAAATCGCTATGCCCTACCTCTCTTAAATTAGTTATTTTGTTTATAAAATAAAATTAATGCTGTTTAATGAAGATGTTTTTATTTGAGGCTAGCAGCCATCATGCAGACGCCGTTAACCGTTTTCTCTAATCATGAGTCAAGTTATTTTCCATTGAAGCGAAATAAACACTTGTGTTCAACGCGAGGGTTTCAAAACTCCTTTCAACTTTAATTAAATCTTTGTAATTTCACTTGTTGATCAGCGCTTGTGTTAATGAATCCTGTACACAATCAAGTAATAAAAGTATTTTAGAATTTATGGTTAAAGAAATAATAAGAACCAGGGAATTAATGATGAATGCAAAAATTGTTTAAATCTAAGTGATCACCGTCATGTATTAAAATAATACATTTAATTTTGCATATTTAAAAAAACGCGCGTAACGAATGTCAAAGTCATTCACAGCCATAGACTATATTGAAAGAGCATCGTTTGATCGGAAACGTGGTTACTTAATTAAATTCTATGCATTGTATCGCATTAATTTATTAGTTTTGAAAATAACTTGCCACGGAATAGTTATTTATAGATAATATACTAAATAAAGTAGTGCATCAAAGCTATGTTAAGGCGGTACGAAGTTTGCCGGGTCAGCTAGCACTAAATGATTGTTGCAACTGTGGCAAATAATACAAAACCAATCTGATTCTGGGCTTGCCCTGAGTCTACAGAAATATCAGTAACTCGTGTGAAACACCCACTTATCCTTTTAAAACCTAAAATAAATACATTAGTGGGTGATTCCGATTGTAAAAGACGATAATAGCTAAACTAACACTTCCACGCCCTGAAGCGGAGGTCCTAAACCTAAAGCAAGGCACACACGGACCGATTTACATAATTCGTGAAAGCCGCGTGGGCGCGGGTCGGAATTGCTTCATCCAGCAGAGGGCGTAGCGTTCAGGCTAACAACCCTTACTAGTATTATAAATATCTGTCTGTCTGTCCGGCTTTTCGCCATAACTAATGATGTTTTTAATGAAATATGGTTTGAAACCTAGTAAAAGACGTTGGTTACTTTAAATCCGGAAAGGTTGCAAGGTGTTGAACGGGGAATGGAAGTATGTATAGAATTTTCATTCTCTGTGAAGCTAGAATCTTGAAAAATATTTTGTAGGCTGTGAAAATTTAATTTTATTACCCTTAACGGGTAAAATAAAAAAGGGGATAGATAGATAGATACCTACACTTTATTACACAGAAAATTTACAGAAATTGGTTTTACAGACATATTCAAGTACAATATAGGCGGTCTTATTGCTAGAGAGCAATCTCTTCCAGACAACCTTTTGATAGAGGAAATAGTAGATATTGAGAAACGAGTACGGGGGATGATAGTTTGTATGGAAATTAATCCTATTAAAAGCTAGAACGATGATTTTTTTGATGAATAAAATATACTTTGTCATCAATTTTACTCTTTATGGGGTTTAATAAATATGTGATGTTTGTATAAAAATATGTATCCAAGATTTATGTTAATAAGTTTACATATAATAATATTTATGGAAAGGAGTTATAACTTCAATATCTTATTGATGTCGATCAGTTATTAACATTTTTGTTTAAAATACTAAGTCCAAAAATGAAAATAACGACAATTTTTTTTTGGTTTAATACAAGACTAAAAAATAACCAAACTTCTTTAAAAGGTTCACATAGTTACCATTCAAAATATTAACATCCTAATATTGAAAATGGTCAGCTTATATTCCCAACACGTTTATACAAGTCTGTATTTAAATGAATAAGTCTAAAACGTGTTACTGTAACAATAATACCTAACATATTTTATTACAAGAGCTATCAAATACATATTTCGCCCAAAGCGGAACATATTAAAAATGTAATGGGTCGACCTTGCAGTAACATCAGAAATATGTCTGGAGTTTCTTTTTTAGGCACCAAATTGTTCGAACCTTCACTGATCGGTTTTCAGCACGAATTTTCCAGTCATGTGAATATTGAGAGGCGAATAAAAATAGCAGCAAAATGTTTGCTACACCTGAATATACCTACTAGCTTTTAAAATGTGGCCGTGATATTTCTAGAGAGCTCGTCAACTATAGGTACTTTATTTGACACTTTTATATTACTGTTACGATTCAGAAAAAAGTATTGTTTTTTTAGGTTACGTACTTCTAAAGAAAAACAGAACCATTTAGTTATCTGTCAGTCCGTTTCTCAAGAATGCGTAGAGATAGTACTGATACAAGAGAGGTAGAGCATAGCGATTTATCGCTCGAACTAGAGCAGCCCGACTGGTGAAATACCTCCACCTTACAGGAGACCGCAGCCAAATAACAATCACTTCAGTGTTGTTGTGTTCCCACGTGTGAGTAAAGTTTCCAGAGCTCTTAGGGAGTGCTACGTTAGTAGCAGGGGTCAAGCCTTCAAGGTAGGGGCGACAAGTCCAGCAACAGATTTATTATGCTGTACTTGTCACCTTTAAACTAAGACCTCATTAACACTTAACATCAGGTGGGATGACGTCAATCTTGAAGTGAAATATAACAAAAAAACACTGCAGGGAACGCTAAGGTAATTGATTTTTGATAAACATTACATAATAAAAAAATATGGACGATTCTTTTCCAAATTTCTTGTATAAACCACGACTACAATAATGTTTTAAGTGGCAACAAATATTAATCCTACCAACCCTATTAATATTATAAAGTAAGGGTAGGCAACGCCTTTGTTTACATTATTTCGAGATTAATTAAGTAGGGGTATCCTATATGTTAATTTATTTAATTGAGTACCTAATTTATGTACCTGTCTATTAATTTCCATCTAATTCAGTAGTTTTTACTTTAAAGAGTTACAAACATCCATGTATCTTTACAAGCAGATGTCCATACGTTGCTAGAACGTAAAAATGTATATGTATAGATGTAAATTTGTTTTCAATGCTTTAACGCAAATATTACTTAATGGATTGCGATGCAATTTGGTAGTAAGGTAGATGAGAAACTAAATGAACATATATAAATAAATATTGCACAACATCACGTACATTGCTCTGATTCTGTAGTAAGTAGTTTAATCACTTGTGTTACAGAAATCAGGAAACAACGACGGTACCACAACACCCAGTAATACCACCTTTGAAAGTTTATATGGAAAAATGTTTATTTTTGAAGTTAGAGATATGAAATTTGGCACAAATATAGCTCGAAACTTGGATTAAAATATAAACGACTTTTTGTTTCAAATATTAGGGGAGAAAGGGGTAAAACCGACCATGAAAGGATGTAATCCACGCGAACGAAGTCGCGGGCACAGCTAGTACTTAATAATTAAATTGAAAATTAAAAATAATCCCGACACAAGAAAGTGTGAAAATGACCAATAATGGCGGTCATATTTGATTTGTAATTTGTCGTAGTGTGCAGCATTCTGCTACTCAAGCCCTTTATTTGATATACCTATATTGACCTATATTGAGGGAATTGTGACAAAAAAATTTAGGAAATCCATCATTTTCTGGCGGCGGCCATCTTGGATTTGAAATTTGTCATTATTAATATATTTTGCTATTCAAGCCCTTTTATATGATACCCATATTGTGGTAGGTGTGTTAAAACATGCAATCCATCATTTTGTGAGTCGGCCATCTTGGATCGATTTTTATCAAACAAAGCTAAGAATACTCTCGACTTATCATCGTTTAAAAAAAAAACAAAATCAAAAATAAAAAACGGTTCATTTGTTGCTCCTTCGGCAGCTGCGATGCCATAGACAGATACACACACACAGACATGTCAATCTGATAATACCCCTCGTTTCTGCGTCGGGGGTTAAAAACAGTTTTAAGACACATAAAACGTCAATAAGACACATGTTTATTGCTAAGAGTACTTCAAGGATTTATTGCGAAGTCAATTGCGTTTGCACTTCAACAGTTGTCTGAGCTGGGCTAAGAGATTGATGAGTTTTTCTCCAGTGAACTTTCAGTTCCCATTTATTATTTGTAGTTATTAACTTCTAGTTCGTCTTGTAGTGTTGAAAATCTACTTATATTACGAGATGTCTTTTTACCCCAATGTAATAAAAACTTTTACACCTTTTTAGTAGGATGGGTTGTGGAACTACCAGATATACCAAATATGTATATGAAAATTAAGGACCTCTTGACGACCTCCGTAGCCGAGAGGCGAGCGGACCGAACTTTGGCGTCCCGCCATCTCAGAGGTCCCGAGTTCGATTTAAATTCGAACCAGTAGTTCTTGAGATTATCGCATTCAAACAGCTTTGTAATATAAGTATGGATAAAAACATGTATTCTTCTCCAAATTTAACGATCACAACTATCAAAAACTAACACTGTACCTTTCTTTCAGTAATTTATATTATATAAAGCTTCTTATATATAAAAATGAATCGCTAAATGTGTTGGTAAGCGCATAACTCGACAACGCTTGGACCAATTTTGACAATTATTTTCTAAAAATGTTCGTTCAAGTCCAAAGATGGTTTTTATGGCGAAAAAAAAAATCGAATTATTGCCGAAAAAACTCTAAAGACAGACCTTTTCTTTTTCTACTACCAACGTTTTCTAAGTATAATTTACAGTCAAGCCACATTCCAAATCTTTTTGAATGGACGAAGTCTGTTGGGTCCGCTAGTACCTAATATTTATTTTATTTGACTGACATTTATGTCAAATCCCATAGTAGCACAAAGCCCACATTAAACAAAACCTGTAATTCACAGAATAATGCTACGGAAAATGAATAAAAAGAAAACTCGTTAAAGTTTGATCGAAATAGCGTTGACGAAGGAATAACTTGGGTTACAGCATTGCTCCCTGTGTGACACCCGACGTCTAGTATTAAGTATGGCGTTAGAGAAATGTGATCAAAATAATTGAAGGTGAATTGTGTAGAGCCCAGCATACAAATAAAATTATATATTTGTATGGACATTGGCCTCATCTCAACTATGAGATAGAACAGAAATCCGCAAACTTGTTTGTATAAGGTTCAGTCATAAACGCGTCAAACACTTTGGACTTTGTAACGTTTTATGTAATTATATAATTAATTTTATATTGTATATAATTGGCATAACAGCGAATATCAATTCAATTCAATCCGTTTATTGCATGTCACATTACAATTTACAAGGTGGTACAGAAGTTAAGGTGACTGCCTGGGAGGGCACAGCTACTCAATAGGGCTTACTACTTATTTTTAACTACAGCATTACATTTAACTAAATATTAGAAACAGAAAAATTTTATCTCCCCTTGCGCGATACGTGAAGGTCGTGGGTTCAATTCCCGCACCGCAAGGGGAGATAAAATTTTTCATTTTCTAATATTTAAAGTTCGCTAGTACGGCGTTTAGTACTATAAAAATAATAAAATCGATTAAGATGCCAGGTGTCTTCGATTCCGTGGTTTTCAAACATTTCTGCAACGAATGTACCATGGGCCGATAAGTATGTAGTTCTAAACATATTCGGCAGAGGGCACTCACCGGAAGGCTAACGGTTGATACAGCAGAAAAATTTCATCGCCTACGATAACTTGCGGTTAGCTCAGTTGGTAAGAGCAGCACGCGCGATACGTGAAGGTCGTGGGTTCAATTCCCGCACCGCAAGGGGAGATAAAATTTTTCTGTTTCTAATATTTAAAGTTCGCTAGTACGGCGTTTAGTACTATAAAAATAATAAAATCGATTACATTTAACTAAAACTTAACCATTACATTCTTTCATTTATTACATTTTATAATATTCATAACAAACAGCGAGTTTTTACCTTGTCGTGTTCTTGACCGTAAATCTAAGTAAACTGTTTTTTTGCAGATATTAATCAACAAAGCAATATTTAATTCGGTTCATATAGAAATAAATAAAGTTGATGATGTCATCAAAGTTCAGTAGAGTGACATGTTTTTGCCACTATTTTTAAGTGTGAATAAACAGTGCCTTTGATTAAAGATTAAGTATATAAACAGAATCGATCAAAAAGCTCAACTTAGACAAAAATAAGGTACACTTCGTCATAAGTAAATCTTCTTACTTCACTTGTAATTCCTTTGAAAAATCTTTCTTTGCCTTTCCTGCGATTAATTTCAGACGATTTACCGTTTTTAATTGTCGGTGTCGGCATTCTGTCAAAAATGCCTAGTCGTCTCTCCTGGATTGCACGGAGTAAACGCTTTTTACCTTCCCTCTTTAGGGTTCCATAACCAAATGGCCAAAAACGAAACCTTTATGGGTTCGTCATTTCTGTCTGTCTATCTGTCTGTCCGTCCGTATGTCACAGTCACTTTTTCCGGAACTATAAAACCTTTACTGTTTAAACTTGGTATGTAGATGTATTTAGTGAACAGCATTAATATTTTTTTACAAAAATAATAAAAAGTAATCAATTTAGGGGCCCCTCATACTTAAACTGTGTTTGAACCTCTATACTCCACATATCTATGAGTCATTTGTAATGACATTGGTGTTTTATAAAGAAATTGCTTGTTGTTGTCAAAGCGTTAAAAATATAGAAGTGTTTTTGCGCAATCGGGTTTTTATTTCTAAAATCACTAACAACCAACTACACAGACCGGGAATCCAGTCCAGAGTCAGCAGACTCATTAACAAACTGAAACTCAAATTTTGGGTGTGGGGTATCTATCGACAGGTTTTCAATAATGATATTGAAGTTTCTAGTATTATTTTTTCTAAATTGAATAGTTTGCGCGAGAGACACTTCCAAAGTGGTAAAATGTGTCCTTTCCTCTCCCTCCGCCCCCTATAACTTTTGCAATAAGAGAAAATTGGTTAGAACGAGATCTAGTGGGTAAATAGATTTTTTAATACGTCATAAATCGGAAACAGCAATTAATTCAATCATCTCCAATATAAACATTAATACTAGGTTACATGCTGCTATGAAACCCTTAAGGGGCGAGTCCGACTCGCACTTGGCCAGTTTTTCTATTTGGACATGAAATTCTGATTCTTTAATCACAATTCTCCTCCTTGTCTCGCTCCTTTGAGCGAAGAGACATTTTTCGAACGTAAACGTAAACGCGTTTAACGAATATCCTAAACCTGGATGAAACATTTTTATTCGGCAGAGTGCACTTACCGGACGCTAAGAGGTTAATACAACAAACAAATTTATGGCATACGATAACTTACAGTTAACTCAGTTGGAAGACCAACACACGCGAAACGTGAAGGTCGTGGGTTCCCTACGCCGCAAGGGGAGATAAAAAATTTATTAAATATTTAAAATAAGTTAACAGACACAAACGCTACACCATTTTTAGTAGTTAATACAAACTACTTCAGCTCTTGGCCACAGCTGGTGCAACCTAACCGAAATACCGAGCAGTAAATAGGTAGTTCGTATTAAGTACGAAAAATGGTGTCGCGGTTTGACCCGTTAACTTACTCTAAATCTATGTGATGTCGTCTTATACTTGTATTTACACACCTTCAGTATATTTTCAAAGACAAGAGAAACGCAGTAGCTGGATAAATAATGATTAGAATGGGAACTTATGTATGTTTGTGGCAACATAGTTTAATAACACAAGTTTAGTTGCCAACAATCTCAAACTTTAACCGCATTTAAAGCCCTCGCTTTGTCTCGAGCCCTTGCGAAAGACTTAAACACACAGTTGTCAATAAATGTTCTTCAGGGTCTAGAGCTGTTTAAACTATGTATTTATGAAAAGATTAATGTCTAAATATTGAGTTTAATTAGCATAATTTGTTTATTGATCCTTAAAAGTTTCATACGACTTTTACAAGTAAATTTATCCTACTTTCATATTAAAGATTTGTAAGGTTGTTTATTACTGACAAACTAACTGTATGAATTGGTGCAAAAGCCGGTATCTCCTTGGTACTCGTAGTTATAGGTTCCTAGAGGTAGCATGATTTGATGTATATAGAGACTATTTATAAGTGTTATTGATGTAATCTTTATGAATAAAGAGATCTGACTTGAGTTGACTTGACCTAAATCTTTTACGAATCTAACCCTGTTCCCTAGTTCTTGATTTTCCTAGTATTGGAGCTCGGGACCCCAGAAATCACGTAATGTCAAGTACAGCTCGCCTCTCTGGTATAAAGGTCATTAAAATTATGTGTATTAACTTCGGAGACATGGCATATCAAACAGAATCCAACTATGGATGATAGGATGCAGATATATCTATTATATCCCAACAAACGCGATCGGAGTTGTGAACATTCACGAAATAAAAATAAAACCCTTTTCAATTTTAAACACGTTTCGCTTAATTGCATGTCTTATTAATGCGATTTTCATTATAGCCATCTAACATCGGGCGGCATGCATACAGAATTAACGGATGAGATGTCACTCCACTTTACCAGCTTTTATTTAACCGTACGCAAAAACCCGTTAAAACACCTGTTATCGATTCGCACTCCATCAAAAAAACGGGTTATTCAAAAAACGCGTAATAAATGGTCCATTAGTTCCATAAATCAGTGGAAAAAAGCAGAATCAGAACAGCGAGGTGTCACTCCATTGACGCCTTATGAAGTGTATCGTGAAGGATTACACGCTCCACGAAGTGGAGGAGGCGGTATTTTTAGGATTCGTACAGCGAAAGAAAAAAAATCCCTTTAAAATCGGGGTACTCGTAACACAATGTAATCAAAATTAAAGTTAGTTAAAGTTTACTTTATGTTAATCTTAATTTTATTGTTTCGTTTAATATTTATATTTATTTATTCATGTATGTTAATGTAAATTTAATAGTTACCGTAATTTCATTGATAGTGTTTAGTTTTTAGGGGTTGTTAATTTTTTGGTCACTTACAGTGTGTAATGTTTCACTGTCACTTTTTTCACAAGAGTTAACTTACCAGAAAGGTTGGTCAATGACAAAGGTTTACTTTTAGGTAAGTTTGTGAGTAAGGTTTGAGAAACCTTATAGCATTAAGTCCACATGTTGTACTTTTTGTGCAGTAAAGTGGTAAATAAATATCTACTAAATAGGAAAAATGAAAACAGTAGCAAAAGTTCGTTTTACAAACTACTTAAGTTTGCCGTTTGGACAAATTGCGTGCACAATTACTTTTAAAAAATAACATTGATTAGACTTTGACGTTGGCGACCTCCGTAGCCGAAAGGCAAGCGTGCCGGACTTTGGCGTCGCGCTATCTCTGAGGTTCCGGATTCGATCCCCGGTCGGGTCAATATAAACGAACTTTTCTATATTGTCTCGGGTCTGGGTGTTGTGGTACCTTCGTTGTTTCTGATTAAACACAAGTGCTTTAGCTACTTACCGCAGAATCAGAGGAATGTATGTGATGTTGTCCAATATTTATTTATTATTTACTTTAGAAGAACCAAAGGTAAGCCTAACTGCGATTACATTGTGTCTAATGAAATCTTACTGATGGTCTAAATAGAATCATCAACCCTGTTTCTGTTATGTTATACACAGGCATGAACTAATGCTTAATGGGCTGGAAACACTAACCTAGAACTATTTCATTAAACTACTTAACAGCATCGGAAATCTACTAACGAGTAGTTGTTGCTATATAACTCTATGCGAAAATGTACTAGTTACTGAGCTGCAAATTGAGGGTCGATACGTACAACGACGTAACTTTGAAATTACTATTTTTCGGAAGTCCGCTTTTAGAACTCAGTAGAATAGTTTAATATATTCTTTATATCTATAGAGTAAGGAGAAAAGAGTATTCTTTAAGACTCTTCTTCCTGCTGGCAAATAAAAACTTACTAATTACATGTTAATTATTTGTGAAAGTATTTTGGAAGACTTTTCAATTAAATTGCCATAAATTTCATAAGTTGACGATGAGTATACTTTACAAATAAGGCACATGCCGTTATATCATCATAGAGTCAAAGCAATTACACTGATTCGCTAAAATCTAACACGCAGGTAATTTAAAAAAAAAGGCATCCGAGAATAACAATTTTTTTCAAAGTTTACCGATAAAGGTCGGGCCTCTGTAACCTTAAGGCGAGCGTGCTGGACATTGGCATCACGCCATGTTTAGAGTTCCAAGTTCGATTCCAATATTATTATTTTTTTACTTATCACAGAATCAGAGCAATGTAGCTTAATTACTTGTATTACGGATATGGAACGGAAAACGGTTTTTATAATATCGACGAATCGAAACTAAAAGGCTTTTCAGAAAAACTGTAATTTCCGACTTATGGCTTCTACGTAAAGGCCTTAGGTATAAACTGCCAGGGACATTGCTACTTTAAATTTATAACATAGTTAGGTGGGAGGGCGCCACTTAAAATAAATAATGGCCCAGCGTAAAGTTATAGCCAATGAAAGCGAAGTGGTTACATCGATCTGCGTCGTTAAAAACGGTTTGCGTATTATTTTGTTTTAGACTCCTTACACCTTGGAATGACATTATCATATACAGGCTTACAGATGAAACAACAAGCTCGTCTTATATTAATTGTCAAAGTTAGGACAGTCCATTTTTTAGAAAGAAAGTTATAGTTTTCGCATAGAGAAACAACCAATGAAAGATTAATTTAAATATATTACAAAAATTAAAATTAAAATGACAAAAATTTATGGGTCTGGAATATCTTTAATTCTTGGAAATCTAGCTTTGTATACTTTACTTAAGTACCTGGTATAGGGAAACCTTGTTACATTGAAAAGAGTAAGTGTCGAGTTTCTTGCCGGTTCTTCTCAATATGATCAACATTCCGAACACGGCGGTAGAACACTTAATTTGTACTGACGATTCATAAGTGCTTTTGTAAAGGTTACATTACATGAATAAAGATGTTTTCTATTATATTTAAATGCTACTGTAAGCATATTTATTAATTACTAAAATTTTAAATAAATTTCTTTAATACAATACTACCCGCCCCGGTTTCGCACGAGTGCAAGTAAATACAAATTAAGTTTTCTGCTTTTCTGTACATTAAAATGAATGGGTTATATACATATAAACCTTCATCGTACATCACTCTATCTAAAAAAAAAAACGCATAAAAATCCGTTGCGTAGTTTTAAAGATCTGAACATACATTGGGACAAATAGAAAAAGCGACTTTGTTTTATACGATGTAGTGATACTTCTCTGAATGAACCCTGTGATGAAGATGAGGACTATCCAGTTGTAAATAGTCTTAATACTCTTCTTTAGTACAAAAATTTGTATGTAAGTAGCAGTTCACCATAAACATACTAGTGGCACATATGAAAGAACTCATAAAACAATATTTCACAAAGTATATAAGATTAATAATAGAAATAAGAAACAGCAATGGTGCCAGGATTACTGAGATATCGACACTCGTTTATTCTTGACATATTACTCTTTAAAAAAATATATATCTCCTCCACCCTTCAGAAGACCGCAGCCAAATAACAATCACTCTGGTGTTGTTGTGTTCCTGCGTGTGAGTAAGGTTTCCAGAGCTCTTGGGGGGTGCTACGTTAGTAGCAGGGGTCAAGCCTTCAAGGTAAGGGCGACAAGTCCAGTAACAGCTTTAGTATGCTATACTTTTCGCCCTTAAGCTAGGGACTCTTTACCACTTAACATCAGGTGGGATGAAGCTAATATTGAAGTGCGTTATAAAAAAAATTCAATCCAATAATTCGATTTAATCGATTCAAATTCATAGAAGTTAAATTTCTTGTTACATTTCCTAGCAACTTCCCAGTTATAATTTGCCGTTGCCTCCTTAATTAATTTGTCAAGGACAAAATAATTAAGTAGGCAATATCCTCTTCAGATCGTAACTGTTCAAGTTCACTCCCCAAACGCTCCAACCCACTCTGATAATGTACCAGCCGGGCTCCTAAGCTCGTAATGTTCCAAATGAAACATTTCACAGGCGACCCACTTTAATTAGCGATTGGTATTTAATTAATTCTTCACTTTATTACGAGTGCGATCTCCAATCGAACTCTTACGTAATTATTAAGAGTGAACATAATATTCACCTTGAAGTATTCTCCAAAGGCTTTTATAATGGAAGAAACAGATCTCAACAAGGATAATGCGTTAAACACTTCAGTTTAATTAATAGTTTGCAAATAGAAAGTGCTGGAGTGCAAACTGAGTGTTTTAAACTTTTCACTTACTCAGTTCTGAACTGTTTACAGGAACTGTGCCTGGATAACTTAAGAAATTGTAGTGGATTCGCATTCTCTCTAAAGGATTTTGTTCTTTGTAGAAGACACTTAGTGTTTGAGATTAAATATTAGTTTCAGTGAGGTCGGACTCGTTTAAATTGTTTATAGCTTCTAAACAAACGAGACGATTTCAATAGTTGGATGGCAGCTTTATCAGAGAAATACTATTCTCGTAAATATAAATGAAATACCTGCTTATTTCAAATAAAACTTGATTATTTGTTTCTACACATTTTTCGAATATTTCGTAGATGAATATTGAAAAGCTTTTAATACTAGTGAAAGTAATTGTGACTCGTTTAATCGAGTTACTACTAGTTAGAGATTAATTTTTGTTATTATTTAACAAACATTGGGTTTTTTTCATTCAGACGACCTCCGTAGACGAGAGGCAAGCGTGCCGGACTTTGGCGTCGCCCCATCTCTGAGGTTCCGGGTTCGATCCCCGGTCGGGTCAATATGGGAAACGAACTTTTCTATATTGTCTCGGGTATGGGTGTTGTGGTACCGTCGTTGTTTCTGATTTTTGTAACACAAGCGCTTTATCTACTTACCACAGAATCAGAACAATGTGATGAAATAAGTAAAGGCGATTCAAAATAAAATAAAACTATATTTAAAATATTAAATTATTGGACAACAAAATGACATGTCGCACGAATAAAGGACGAGAGACCATAGGTTGTAGACGTCAGGCATAGACATCAACACCATGGAGTGTAGACGTTCATACATCATCATCCTCTCCTGGACGTGTACGCTCTAAAATTAAGCCCATTGACGAAGTGAAGAATTCATGCTTCGGCCGATGGAGCCCCTTTGTTAAAACATCAGCGACCATGTCTCCAGTGTATTTATATTGAACCACAACTTGTTTGGCAGCAATCTTCTCTCGTATGAAGTGGTAGCGGACATCTATATGTTTGCTGCGCGCATGATAGACTGCATTTCCTGAAAGACTAATCGCACTCTGATTATCGCAATAAAGGATAATGGGTATACCTTTAAATTCTGGTTGAAATTCATCTGCTAGTTGTTTTAACCAGAGAGCTTCCTGAATAGCTGATGCCAGAGCCATATATTCAGCTTCTGTTGTAGAGAGGGCTATGGTCTGCTGTTTCTTAGAATTCCAGCTTATTGCAGCACCTTGGAATATAAACAGGTAACCTGTACAAGATTTTCTATCTTCAACATCACTTGCCCAGTCAGAATCGCAATAGCCAGATATTTTCCCATCAACATTTCTTTTATAAATCAATTTCATGTTCATTGTAGCTTTCAGATACCTCATGACTCGTTTCAGAGCTGTCCAGTGTTCATTAGTAGGTTGACTATTGTATCTACTCAGAGAATTCACCATATAGGTAATGTCTGGACGAGTCCCTTGTGATAAGTACAACAAGCAGCCAATTAATTCTTGATATGGAATGTTCTTTAAAACTTCGTGTTCCCCTTCAGCCTTTTTCAGTTTAACATTAGCGTCAGCAGGTGTCCACATCGGCTTACAATTATACATTTCAAATCTTGTAAGTATCATTTTTATATACAAAGACTGATCAACAAAAATCTCATCTCCATTTTGTGAGATTTTTAAACCAATGCAGTGTTTGGCAGTTCCTAAATCCTTCATATAAAATTTTTTCTGTAACTTTTCTTTTATCATCTGTGAGGTTTGCTCATTATTAAAAAAATAAAGTATATCGTCTACATATACTGCGATAAAAAGCATATCATTTTCATTCAGAATACGGTAGTAAACGCATGGATCTACATTTGAACGAGTCATTCCAATTTCCAACAAAGCATTATTCAATTTTTTGTTCCATTGCCTGCTGGCCTGTTTAAGTCCGTATAATGACTTATTCAGTCTACATACCTTATTTTCTTCTTCATAGCCAGGTGGCAGGGACATATAAATCTCTTCGTCGATATCGCCTTGTAAGAATGCCGAGACTGCGTCCATTTGGTGTATTATTAGTCGATATTTAGCAGCAAGACCAATCAGATATCTCAAAGATGTATAACGGACAACTGGAGCATATACTTCATTGTAATCGATTCCTTTGACTTGCTTATATCCTTTAATCACCAGTCTAGCTTTATAGCGTGTAATAGATCCATTGCCATCCAATTTAGTTTTAAAAACCCATCTATTAGGAATTACTGATTTTCCTTCAGGTAAGTTGACTAGTGTCCAAGTATTATTTTTAATTAACGCCTGATATTCTTCATGCATAGCTCTTTTCCACTCATCAGCCTTTTCACTGTTAAGAGCTTCTTGTAGACTTTGTGGATCACTGTTAAGTAAATTCATTGTAGACTCAACATTCTGGCACATCAGTGATGAGGGATTTTGCTGAACATCATTATTATGGCTTCTCATTCTACGCTGCAACGGTCTCAAAGTTATATTTGATGCCGGTGGAGATTCAAATGTTCTATCAGGTAAGTATGTCTCATCATTAACATCTTCAAATTGATCGGAATCATCGGAAATACAAATACTTTGTGATGTCTCTCTTGCTTCGTGAATCTCATCATTAACGTTTCTTTCCACAGATTGTTCAGATTCATCAGACATAGGTAAGTGTAAAGTTTTCTTTGCTTTTACTTCAACACTAATTTCCTTTGTATTTTTATTTTCCTCTATCTCTATGTCCTTTTTATTAATATATTTTTCTTTTTCAGGTACATCATCAACTTTATTTCTTTTAATTGAAGCTTCTAAGAATACAACATCCCTACTAATAACTCCTTTTTTGGTTTCAGGATCTATGAATCGGTAGCCTTTAGTGCTGTCGCTATAGCCAACAAATATTAACTTACGTGACTTCACATCAAGCTTAGTTCTACTTTCTTTAGGGATATGCACCATTGCCGGACAACCAAAAATTCTCATATGACTCAGATTTGGTTTCTTTCCAGTCCATACTTCATACGGGGTCGCATCGGATAAGGTGCAGGTGGGAGATCGGTTCACAATGTATGCAGCTGTAGCAACCGCCTCTGCCCAGAATGTGACCTGCAATTCAGCATTTAAAATCATGCATTTAGCACGCTCTATCAAGGTTCTGTTCATCCTTTCGCTGAGACCGTTTTGTTCCGGAGTATACGGATTAGATGTCTGGTGCAATATACCATGTTTTTTTAAGTAGGCTTCAAAATTTTTATTCTTGTATTCTGTCCCGTTATCGCTTCTTAAAGTTTTTATTTTTTTATTTAACTCATTCTCTACTCTATTCTTGAATTCCACAAATTTTTCAAATACCTCCGTTTTGTTTTTAATAAAATACACATGTACTCGTCGGGAAAAATCGTCAATAAACGTCACAAAATACCTTGCCCCTCCAATAGAAGTATGCTTCATCGGTCCACATACATCACTGTGGATAAGCTCTAGCAAGCTAGTTGCACGGGAGCCTTCTGTAGGGAACGGTTTTCTTGTTTGTTTGCCTTCGAGACAAGTAACGCAAATAGTATGTTTTATTCTTGGTAATAGTTCCACACCTTCTGTACAGTTAGGTATTTTATTAAGGCTAGTGAAATTTAGGTGACCCATCCTCTGGTGCCACAAATAAGTAGTATCGTCTATTTTAGCCATCATGACTTGCATTTCTTGATATTTACAAGTATTTAACAAATATGTCTCATTAATCAATTCAGCATTTGCAACCAACTTGTTACTTGGATTATAAATTTGGCAACCATTTTCATTAAATATTACCCTACATCCGCTTTTAATTATCTTGCTAACCGACAACAAATTCGTTTTTAATTCTGGTACATATAAAACGTTTCTTACTAGAATTGAGTCCGTGCTGCCATCTTTCGTAATTACTTTGATACATACATTACCACAGCATTCAACCTTTAGTACTTTGTTGTTAGCAATCCGTATGTTTGGTACAGATGAAGGAGTGATATCAGTGAGCCAGTCCCGGTGCATCGTCATGTGCATAGACGCCCCTGAATCAACATGCCAAAAATTTGAATCATTACCTGCAGATGCTGTAAAAGCTGCGACATAACCGGTGTTTTTATCTGTTTTCTTATTATCTTTTGACTTCTTGTGCCAACAATTTTTACTGAGATGTCCATGCTTATTACATGTAAAACATCTTGGGCCTTTCTTTGTACTTTTGTGCTTCGTGTTTGTATAAAGAGCGGTAGTGTCTGACGTCTTTACTTCCTGCAGTAATTTGTTCTTTACTAAATCAGCACTAATCTTTATACCGGAACTTTCTAAGCCCATAATCATGGGCCTGTACATTTCTGGCAGTCCCGCCAGCATTAATGTGCCCAACCACTCATCGTCCACATTAAATTTTATGCTTCTTAATTTGTGCGCGGCTGTCATTATTTTATTCACGTAGTCTTCTACAGAAGAACTATTGTCCAAAGTGGTATTGATCAGTTCCTTCAATAAACCAACTTTTCGTGTCAATCCACTGTCTTCGAACGCCTTTGCTAAATTATCCCATACCTGTTTTGCATTTTGAGCGTCTTGAATATGTACGTATAAAATCGGGTCAACTAAAAGTATCAATTTTGACTTCGCTTTGATGTCTCGTTTCACGGAGTCAGAGTCAGTAGCCAATGGTTCTTTTAAAACACAGCTATACAAATCTTCAAGTTGCAAGTATGCTCTTACTGCAAAACTCCAACTTGCCCAATTGTCACGACCCGTTAATTTCTCAATTGACATCAAAGAACTAGTTCCAGCCATTTTTATACCAATTCAATCTGTCAATAGCTGAAAAGAAATCTCACGCGAGCGCGGTACCAAACAAAATGTCCGATATACCCGGTGAATTTACTTTTACTATTTACTTTGAAATTACTGTTCAAAACACAAAAATAACATTAAACGGCAGGTTCGGGGCGGCCCATAACCTGATGAAATAAGTAAAGGCGATTCAAAATAAAATAAAACTATATTTAAAATATTAAATTATTGGACAACAAAATGACATGTCGCACGAATAAAGGACGAGAGACCATAGGTTGTAGACGTCAGGCATAGACATCAACACCATGGAGTGTAGACGTTCATACATCATCACAATGTATGTGATGTTGTCTAATATTTATTTATTTATTTATTCAAACTTTTGCCAGAATAGCAACAGTACGTCGTTTGGAGAAGTTTCCTTTTTTTTTAAAACTAGTTCTAGCCCACGTCTTCGTGCTAGTGGGATTTAGAATGTCGCTTTATTTCAGTCTCAAACCTTCATAGGGTCCTAATGATATTAAGACATAAAAATGGTGAATTAGTAAAAGCATTTTCAAGATTTGCGTTTGGCAAATTAAAGTTTTATTTACAGTTTGAAAAATTACATTTAAACTACTTTTATCATTTGTATAATAAACTACTTACTTGAACAAAAGCCTCTTGAAAGAAATAACCGATTTAACACAGTAATTAATGGGCTTTTGGTTGTAAGAGCGATGTTACTGTGCACAATTTAAAAACAAAATCACAATCAACTCCTTTCAAGTGAAAGGAAAATACAAGTAAGTAGGATCTTCAAAGAGTTTATTCCGGGACTCACGTCTTGTTCCCGTTTCTTTGAGCTGGGATGCAAATTCTTACCCTTTTTGAGCGTTTCCCTCTTTTGTGTGACAAGTAATGACCTAAGGGCTTACGCAAGCAACAAATTCGATATACTCTTTTTCTTAGCACTTTTTTGCCACTTGGGTAAGGCTGTAAATTACATACCTTTATTTGCCTTGAAATTGAAATAAAGAACTTATAAAAACCAAAACCAACTTTAGTACCATATTTCATACTCAAATATACATATTGCACTCATAGATTTAAAAAAAAATGTCCATGAAGGATTCCATGGCAGCAAGTAACATAATATAAAAGTTTATATTGAAATTGATTGAATGAAATGTAAATTGCGGTTTACGTTTTATGACGTTTTAAAAAAAACATTTACTAGATCTCGTTTAAACCTATTTTCAATGACAGTTTGCATGGCAATGCACATCGTATATATTTTTTGGTTTTATTAATGATAGTGCATCTTATTTTAAACGTTACAGGGTGAGGGGATACACGTTTTACCACTTTGGAACTTTCTCGCGCAAACTATTCAATTTTGATAAAAATATACTAGAAACCTTAATATCATTTTTAAAGACTTACCGATAGATACCCCCCCCCCCTTCCCCCCAACACACAAACACATATATTGGTTTGAAGAGAAAAAGGAAGTATTTTGTGTGAAATAGTACCAACAAACAGCCAGCTAGAGAGGCTAACTGGCTAGAGCTTGGCATCGCACCGTCTTTGAGGTCTCTGGTTCGATTCCCGGACTAGAACACCGTCGCTATATTTAATTACTGTAACAAGAGTGCTTCAGTTACTTAAACGACAGAATAAAGGCAATGTATGATTGTGATGTTGTCTAATTCCATCCAAAAATATTTGAATTTTATTTTCACATTTCGTCTGCGTTGGCCCTAACACACCCTTTTGTTAACTTTCCTAGCGTCGAGGAAAATTGACATCGTCACACTGAGTCGCACAGAGTAATATGTTTTCTTTCAAAGTGTCTCTTTGTTAACTGAACGAAGTAAGTTTTGGTTTTAACATCTACGCTTTGAGCTTTTGGGGTTCCGCACCAAAGAAGGCCTGCGAAACGTTTCATTTATTTTATTTTCCTCATACACACACTAATCCACTCACACATCTACATATGCACTTGTAAGTGCACACTCAAACATACACAAAAAATATATATTTATTAGCTTTTAGACTAGTTCTTATTTCTATCAAGCGATGTCACTTTCACGTAACAAGCTTCGCCTAGAGTGATAGTCACTGTTTAGTTGAAAAGACTAAGATTTTTGGTAAATAAACGCATTTAATTTATTTAAAAACTTGATAGCACAAACATCTAGCAGGAGGAATGGATGCCAGGAGCTCTCTCTACCAGTCAGCAATCATTGTTTTATTTTTATATATACTCCTTACTGAAAGGTTAAGTTACAAGTTTGACCTCTTTATCTGCCTATGATTATGGTTTCTAAACAAATCAAGCAATTTCAATCGTTTAATCGCAGCTTCTTCAGATAATTACTTTTCTGCTAAATGTAATAAAATACCTGCCTAATTAAAATAGAGCTCGCTTACATATTCAATTATCGTTAAAGTATTTCATGGAAGACTATGACCTATCTAATAAGTAGGTGCGTTTCAAGGTAAATGGGTTGAAGCCATTGAAACTTCATATTGATATGCATATTGAAAAGATTCTTAATTAATAGTGCAATCTTTTAATATTTCATATCATGTGAATACAGAATATCGATATGTGACATCTCAAATGAAACTTCGTTTATTGAGTTTATTTTGAGATTTCACATATCAAAATCAGTTTAAATCTAAAGGCAATGAGCCTGCAAAACACGTACAGTCGCCGTCAGATATACCGGAGCAGACAAAGTGACCAAATACTTCTGAACAGTTAAAATGTCAAAAAGTTCCATACACCACACGTTACAATTAATATCTGAACATTCATTACTTCAATAATATCTTCGTATAAGGTTTCAAATAAATACGGAACCCGGTATGTTTATTAAAATCACTTTTTTCAGAGATAACTGGGGTAGTAGGTGGTATTGCCAAGTCGACAAAAAAAATGTCCACTCATTTCACAGTTCTGTTTCAAGTGTTCTTAATGTGCTTAGAAATGTGCTCTACTTTTTTTTCTGGAAAATGAAAAACCTAAAATACGTCGTAGTATTATTTTCGAAATAGCAAATTACTTTTTGATGTTTTTACTAGACTGCTTTTGTGGGTAATTATATCGTGTGTGTATATATTATCCATTGTTATGAATCTGTTGGTATCTGTGGGTGTTTAAATACAGAAATCATACAGAATATCTGTGGGTGTTTAACAAAAACTTTAAACTTTTTTTTTATAGTAGCGCAGTATATTGGCTCCTCCCAGCTTGATGGTAAGCAAGAGGGGAACCCAATCGCTATGACAACGGATTTGATATCGAAATATCCTATCCGTTAGCATCGCCATACTGGCCCGCAAGCTGTTTCTTCACGTTTTGTCCTACTACGATTTTTATTCATTATAGAACATAATGTATGTAGTGAGCTTGTTTTTACCCCAAGAAATTTCCAAAGATACATTATTTATACATCTCCGCACATATCAGCACACATTTTAAATTTCAAGTCGCTTGCTTCAAAAACATCGAACTCAAACTCAAACATTTCTTTATTCAAGTAGATTACATGTAACACTTTTGAATCGTCATTGAATACAATGTAAAGTGATTCTACTTCCGGTTCGGAACCTATATCTACCGAGAAGACACCGGTAAGAAATTCAGCAGATAAGTTACAGTAGCAGTATCTAACTTATAACGTAGAACACTTTGGACCAAGTCATATAGTTTTATTTTGATGGTTGATTTTGATCGGACTTACATATAAAATTATTATCTACCCCTGTTTTACCCACTTAGGGCAAGAGTTTCGTACAATCCGTTCTTAGCGTGTACCCTATATGAAACCTACCTGCCAAATTCCAGGAGTATAGTAATAGTTGCTAAAATTTCGTGATTAATTTGTCAGTTGGTGAGTGCTCTTTAGATTTTGTATATGTTAATGACACTGAATAAACTACGACAAATCTTTAGTTTCAACCGTTTAATCTAGTTTCGAAATGAGTGGAGTCGCTATAGAAAAGTACAAGATTTAATTTAGTTTGTGCTAATACATTTGGCAACATTTTGTTTCAAAACATAAATTTAAATATTAACATAAAACCTTTTTTACCATGACAAATATTTAGTTTAGTTGTGCTAATTTAGTTTCCCAATTACTAAAAAAAGCTGTAAAGTACTCCGGAAACGGTTAATTCTACAGAAAAATGCAAAAGACATTTTTTGTAGACAATTTTATGATAAACAATTTTTATAATGACCTCTTTTGACCTCTGAGCAATAGAACGCGAGATATTTGCGAAAAAATAAATTTTCGTGACCTTTTGACCTTTATTACTTTTTTAGCCGGCACGATATCAATGTCGATTTTTCACATCTTCATTACAATGCCGTAATAAAGGTGTATACAAAAATTCAGCTCATTAGGAATTTTTCCGTAGATTGCGATTTAAAATGGCTAAAATGACTGGACTATAAAACATTTGGCAACATTATCTACCTAAATCCGAAGCTAATACATGAACGAGCTTGTTGGCGGGTTAATGCATTTAAAGGCTAATGCGTTTGATGGGATATCGGCTGATGCATTTATAGCGTAGCCTATTAATGCAGCTATAGCCTATAATAGGCTGCAAATGGCTTCGGCAATTTCGTTGCACTTAACGCGCTTCTAGTGAAAATAATCCTGTTACTAAAAATGCCCTTCAGTTTTTACTAACAGCTGACAGCGACTACACACGACTGGAGTCTTAGTAATAAATATAGCCATTACTCAAGGCTTGTTAATAGCTTTTCAATGGTAATCTTAATCTATTTTTTATTTTTATAGTACTTTACGCCGTACTAGCGAACTTTTAATATTAGAAATAGAAAATTTTATCTCCCCTTGCGGTGCGGGAATCGAACCTACGACCTTCACGTATCGTGCTGCTTTTCCAACTGAGCTAACCGCAGGTTATCGTAGGCGATGAATTTTTCTGCTGCATCGAAATGTGTTGTCGACAAACTCTATGCGGTTATATTAGTGTGTAATTTAGTGAAGTTATTGAAAACAATTAAAAATGAATGATTTAAAAGGAACGTGAAAGTCTTATCCATGCTATATTTTGCATCCACTGCTGTTAAGATACAACCTTAAACCGTTCTTATTCACAGAAAGATTTAAGGAGAGATGAGGCATAGCGATTTATAGCTCGAACTGGAGCAGCGCGACTGGTGTAATCCACCTTACAGAAGACCACAGCCAAATAACAATCACTTCGGAACACCGAAGTGATTGTTATTTGATTTGATTACACCGAATTTGGCTATGGTTGTGTGGTTACTCAAGAAACTCACACTCAGGAGCACAACTGTTGTTTCCGGGGGTACATTAGTAGCAGGTGTCAAGCCTTCAAGATAAGAGCGACAAGGCCAGTAATATCTTTATTATGCTGTACTTGTCACCCTAAAGCTAGGAACTCATTACCACTTAACATCAGGTGGGATGAGGTCAATTATGAAGTGCCATTTAAAAAATATAAAAAATACATACTGTTCACAATGACGTCACAGCTTGACGTCACGCCAGACAAAAAGCCTACTTGATCAGGTAAATCCCACCTCAAATCCCACTAAAAGGTACATAGGGCAAAAATAACCTCACGAGAGAAAAATAGCAACATTGAAAAGCAAGAGAGCTTCCGACAAGATTGCTAACCCACGCATGTTTGCCCTACCCTTGGAGATGGATGCAAATCTCACCCTTTCAACCCCTTACGTAGGAGTAAGAACAAGAAACTGTTTACTAATAGATGTGAGCCAAAATCTCCAAATTACATGCTAACTTAGTTTCAGAATGTCCCTTAGTACCTACTCAATCTACTTTAAATAAAATAAAATCATCAGAATTTAAATAAAATTTGTTTGTAATACTAAAATAACCACATTATGAATATATGTACGGTATCTATACCAAAAAAAAACATAAAATAAAATAATAAAATGAAATGCGCTAGACAATCACACCAATCATCTGGCCTCAAACTAAGGTTTTCCCTTGTACTATGAGCACCAGACTAAACTGGGGGCGTCATCCCAGCACACCCAGACTCAAGCCAATTGAGAAAAGTTCGTTTTCCAAATTGACCTGACCGGGTATCGAACCCGGGACCTTACGCGCTTTGGGCGCCTACCTTAGTCATTGCGCCACCGAGGTCGTCACCTATTATTTAATTTTTGTATGTCTGTTTGTTTGTTCCGGCTAATCTCTGAAATAACAGGACAGATTTTGACGGGACTTTTACTGGTAGGTAGCTGATGTTAAAAGGAGTAATTTAGGATACTTTAATTTTATAAAAAAAAATCGTAATCGTGTAGTACAGGCAAGCGAAGTCGCGGGCACAGCTAGTATGGAATAAAACCACATCACATACATTGATTTAATTTTGTGATAAGTAGCACTTGTGTTACAGAAATCAGAAAATATGATGGTATCAGAACACCTCTGGGTGTAGAAAAGTTCGTGTTCCACATTGACCCGACCAGGAATCGAACCCGGATCTTCAGAGATGGCGCGGCGCCAATACCAGGCCCGCTCGCCCTTCTGCTACGGAGATCATCAAAGGGAAGATGATATAATGAACGCGAAATTTAAAATGGATTGATAAATGTTTGCTACTATTTCATACAAAAACGACTATAAATTTGGTAGTTTTCTGATTTCTGAAACCAAAGTCCTTTACTTACTTACCACAGAATCAGACCAATCCTACCTTATATAAATAAATAATAAATATTGGACAACATCACATACATTGCTCTGATTCTATGGTAAGTAGCTAAAGCACTTGTGTTACAGAAATCAGAAACAACGACGGTACCAAAACACCCAGACCCAAGACAATACAGAAAAGTTCCCGAACGAACCCGGAACCTCAGAGATGACGCGACGCCAAAGTGCTACGGAGGTCGTCATATAAAGTTATTAATTAGTTAAAACTTCATCCTAAATATACCTACAAGTCCAATTATTTATATGACATACAAAATTACTGGCTGAATCACCCACAAGGCATAAAATACGTGTTAATATGAAAGTTTCCGGCGCGGCTGCGGAGCGCCTTCGGGCAGAAAATCGAAACGAGATGTGGGCGTAGCGCACTATGTTATTGTGCTTATTGAGTTACTTACATATAGTAACATACTGATACTTATACGAGAACTTGCGGCCCAGTATGGCGATGCTAACGGATAGGATATTTCGGTATCAAATCCGTTGTTATCGTGATGTGGGTGTGTGGCTCTCTTGCTTACCATCAGGCTGGGAGGAGTCAATATACTGCGCTACTATAAAAAAAAGAACTCTTTTATTTAAGCATAGAGCTATATGGCGTGATAAAAGACCCGATATACCCTATTAGCATACGCAGACGTCAAATTTCCCGCATGAGAAGCAGTGGCGTAACTATACCATTCGGGGCCCGTGGCAAATTCATCAATCCATCGACCAACCCCCCCCCCCCCCCCTCCTTCTCAAAGAAAGAATAATGTCTAATACTTGTTTGGAAATACCAGAAATGTAGTGCATACTTTAGGAAAGTTTGATGTAAAAATTATTCTTGGTAATTGGGATTCTCCTCTTACCTGGGGCCCCTTCTGGCTGGGGGCCCGTGGCATTTTGCCGACTTGCCACCCTGTAGTTACGCCACTGATGAGAAGACAAAAGTTTCGATACTGTTGAATGGCTGATAGGTAGCACTGCACTCGTAATTTCAACCAATTAGCAGCTGACGCATCCGTTTTGGCATTTTGTTAGAGCGCGATTAAATTAACTCGCGTAGGGCATCGTTAGCGGAATAGACATGACTTCCACTACTGGAAATAGTCCACGATCTAGTTGATCAAGACTATATGTGTTATATTAGAAACAGAAAATTGTTATCTCCCCTTGCGGTGCGGGAATCGAACCCACGACCTTCACGTATCGCGCGTGCTGCTCTTACCAACTGAGCTAACCGCAAGTTATCGTAGGCGATGAAATTTTTCTGCTGTATCAACCGTTAGCCTTCGGTAAGTGCCCTCTGCGGAATATGTTTAGAACTACATACTTATCATTATTGTTTAGTTGCCCCTGGGCACACAAGCATTTGGGGCCCTTGGACACACAAGAATTTAGAAAATAAAGTAAGCGTATTTTACTTTATTTTTAGATATAATATATCATTTATGATATTAGAGAGAGGTAGGGCATAGCGATTTATCGCTCGAACTGAAGCAGCTCGATTGGTGAAATACCTCCACCTTACAGAAGACCGCAGCCAAATAATAATTACTTCTGTGTTGTTGTGTTCCTGCGTGTGAGTAAGGTTTCCAGAGCTTTTCGAGGGTGCTACATTAGTATTCAGGGGTCAAGCCTTCAAGGTAAGGATGACAAGTCCAGTAGCAGATTTATTATCTTATACTCGTCGTTCTTAAGCTAGGACCTCATTACCACTTAACATCAGGTGAGATGAGGTCAATCTTGAAGTGTAATATATAAAAAAAGAATGTTGCTGTTTCTTTAAAATGAAATAGTCAGTTCTTCGCCCCCCCAGATAAGTGTGGCCCAGGGCAGGGGCCCCTTAAAGACGCTTATGGTTATTAGGAATAGTGTAGTGAAGTATAACCGATTTAAAATGAAAGTTGATGTACCAAACATAACTCCAAACATACTTACTCTCAAACATTGCATCTATTTAGCAAGCATTAATCCTGTTCAATGTCCTTCATATCTGTACACAGTTATAATTCTCTAAAGATTATTAAATCTTAAATGAAGACAAAATAGGATGAACGGATCCGAAAGACGAAGAGGTTTAAGAGGATATTATCGAGTTAATCTCAGGCGTGGGCAGGTCTAATAATAGCCCATTCGATAATAGGGGCTAAATCTCTTGGCATATCAAGCTCGCTTGCGATACTCAAGTCTGTTGCTACAGATTACAAACAGAATCCTACAAATATTATAAATGCGAGAAAAGCTAACCCTCTTATGCGCGGTTCCAATATTTTACGATTCGTAATATATCAAAAATTACTATGCGGTTTTCTCCAACCAACTTCGAATCGTTAATACAGTTCCATAATTTACTCTCCATATCAGCTGTCATCAGTCGTCTGTCGGTCGTTCTTAGCTTACGCCCCGTATAATTTGTAACTTTGAAGAGAGATAGGGCATAGCGATTTATCGCTCGAACTGGAGCAGCCCGACTGGTGAAATACCCCCGCCTTACAGAAGACCGCAGCCAAATAACAATCACTTCTGTGTTGTTGTGTTCCTGCGTGTGAGTAAGGTTTCCAGAGCTCCTGGGGGGTGCTACATCAGTAGCAGGGGTCAAGCCTTCAAGGTAAGGGCGACATGTCCAGTAACAGATTTATTATGCTGTACTTGTCACCCTTAAGCTAGGACCTCATTACCACTTAACATCAGGTGGGATGAGGTCAATCTTGAAGTGCAATATATAAAAAAAAAAAATAACTATCCGTAACTAGATCATATCGTTTTTTCAAATATTAGAACCGGGCATTAGTAAAATTACCACTATACTGGTGCAACAGCGTGTGGGGACTCCCCCGCTCTGTAAGAGCGATGACTACCCCAACTAAAAACCCCACCCACCTTCTCATCGCCTAGTGCTAGCCCTATGGGGAAAACGGTGACCCATCATAACTGCCATAGAAGTGAGCCAGGTCTGCCATAATATGCATTTTCACTTGTCGTAAGTCTAAGGTCGCACTACGGTTTTTTCCCGCAAGCGATTAACCGCGAAACCGCTCGAAACGCACTCAATACGGTTAAAAACCGCAACACCTATATCCCTACTATCCCTACTAATATTATAAATGCGAAAGTCTGTCTGTCTGTCTGTCCGTCTGTCTGTCTGTCTGTCCGTCTGTCTGTTACGCTTTCCTGCTTAAACCTCTCAACCGATTTTGATGAAATTTGGTATAGGTATACGTTGAATCTCAAGAACGGACATAGGCTACTTTTTATTAGAAAATAAGGGGGGATTGGGGTAATACCACCTTTGAAAGTTTATATGAAAAAATGTTTATTTTTGAAGTTAGAGATATGAAATTTGGCACAAATATAGCTCGAAACTTGGATTAAAATATAGACTACTTTTTGTTTCGAATATTAGGGGAGAAAGGGGTGAAACCGACCATGAAAGGATGTAGTCCACGCGAACGAAGTCGCGGGCACAGCTAGTAAGTTATATGGACTACAGATTTGGCGCTATTTTTTTCCGCTGAACATTCTTTAACAAAACGCGGTTTTAAAATCAGTCGCGACAAAAAACTATCAGTGCGGCCGCTTCCATTACTTTCTTTAAGTCACAAAATCAGGTGGTTAAACTCCGCGGCGGTTTAGCCGTCTAACAGACATTCAAACTGACAGGCACCCAAATTAATTATGTTTACTAATAAGCCTATCATCTTCACTTATTTAATATATCTTCACTTATTATAAAGAGGAAAGATTCGTATTTATGTGTGTATGTTTGTTATGACTAAACGCAAAAAGTACTGTGACGATTTCTAAAATTCCTTCACCATTGGAAAGCTACATTCGCCCTGATTAACATAGACTATTTTTATTGCTAGAAAAGACTGACTCCACACGTACGAAGCCGCGGGCTGTCGCTGTCATCTACATAATAACTAATTTTTATTGGAAGACTAGCAATCCGCCCCGGCTTCGCACGGATGTAATGCAAATACTTCGAAATATTGACTTTTCTATTCTTTATTGCAAATAAAAACCATCCTCTTGAATCACTATATGTATCTATTAAAAAACCGCATCAAAATCCGTTGCGTAGTTTTAAAGATTTAAACGTACATAGGGATATAGGGACAGAAAAAGCGACTTTGTTTTATACTATGTAGTTATGCTTTTGGAAAGCACTAATTTCACCTTCTCGTATAACTTCACAGATGAAAATAATTTTCTAGCTAAGTATATTTCATAGAACTATCTATAGAAACCAGATTAGACATTAAGCTCTTAACAAGAACTTTAACTACAACAAAGCTTTATGCCAGTGAAACTTTAAAGTCTTTAGAAATTATGCAAATATGCTATCACAGAGTTAATGCGTCTGAGGTACGAGTTAAGTTTCATTATAATTTAAGATTTAGCAAACTTACCGCTACAGAAATGAAATTATTCAATAGTCAACATCTAATTAATATAATTACAATCTCAGTTTATTAATTGGCTACTTGACAGTGTTAACAATAAAATATGAAAAGTGTTAGATATGTTAGCTTATTAGTTAAGTAATCATTTTACATTTATACTTTTTAATTAAAAGCATAGTTAGTATTTTATTTTTGCAAACTAAATTTTATTTTTTTGTCTGTGGAACAAAAGAACCGAAACGGAAACCACCATTGCAATTCGGAAATGACAGCTGTCGGCGAAAATTATTTATTTTAATGTGGCGAAACAATGATTATTTTACCGATTAAATTGAATTATTGTCTCTCTAATCGTATTAAGAATTTATTTTCCGTTTATCTAAATTAAGTCGTTCCTATGCGTATCGGTTCGTTGTCTAGGACGTTGACGTCATAATTGCAACAGTGACGTGACTTGGCGTTTGCGCGCGCTTTTTAAATGTGGTACACAAAATCTTATTTTTCTCTGGTTATTTACATTTTTTCCAGATAAATCGAATTGCTTGGGATATAAAATTAACGGGCGCACATTTTACAATACTTTTTCAAAAACTGTCAAGTAGCCAATTGTAATCATTATAGTCTATTACGGCGGTTTTCTATTTGAGTACATGCTCGTAAGTGGGGAAGTCATTTTTAAAGCCCGACATAATTGTTTTTCTATAATATCTAGGTCTGAGTCTTACGACTATATCCATTTTCAGTGTTCACTTACAATAAATTAAGACAAAAACGCAATAAGTGAACTAATTTTAATGAATAAAAATTTTCAAAATATCTAAACGGTAACTACTTGCAAGAAAGCTAAATATGAGTTCTTAGCAGTAGAGTCACTTTGCATTGTATTCAATGACGATCAGAAGTGTTTTAAGCTCAAAAAATAAATAATTTCTCGATGTCTACTATTTCCTCTACCTAAAGGTTGTCTGGAAGAGATTGCTCTCTAGCAATAAGACCGCCTATATTGTACTTAAATATGTCTGTAAAACCAATTTCTGTAAATTTTCTGTGCAATAAAGTGTATCTTTCTATCTATCTATCTATAATTATGATACCTATTCCATTCAATGTATGTATAAGTGTCGAGTCTCTTGCCGGTTCTTCTCAATATGATCAGCATTCCGAACACGACGAGAGAACTGAACCTATATTGACGATTCATGAATGCTTTTGTAAAGATATTTTTTATTTCCATGATCTGAGATTTTAGGTACTTAAATAAAAGTATGTGTTTGATTAATTGACTGATTTAAGTTTACCCACTCACAAAAAAACTCGACTGACTTCTTAAAACGATGAAAATCTGAGACACCTTATGGTATTCTTTGAGACTTGATTTTCTTGGTTCGCTGATAAAGAAAAATCAGAAGAGGGAAGCGAAAACTTCATTTTTAGTCGTTAGAATATCCAAAAATATGAAACTTATTTCTGAGTTTACAACCTAATAAAAAAAACGGCGATACATTGAGTTTAATTGAATTTCATGACGTAATTAGTGGGTAAATTCTTTACCCACCAGTATCGAGCGCCAATCACGCAACTTAACTTCTAGAACATTCTACATAGAAGTTAGCTTGTTGTTGTTTGAATTCATTTCAAGCATTTTCATATTGCAATAAAAAAATACGTGTCATGTATTCCTTACGGTTCCGTACCCAAGGGAAAAAACCTTATTACTAAGACTTCGCTGTCTGCCCATACATCCGTCCGTCCGTCTGTCTGTCTGTCACCAGGCTGTATCTCAAGAACCGTGATAGCTAGGGAATGGAAATTTTCACAAATTATATATTTCTGTTGCCGCAATACCGCTTACATACAACAAACGTGTTGTTTTTTGTTTAATGTTAAATAACAGCAACTGGGAGACGCTTGAAATATTCACACAAGGTTTAATTGCATAAATATACACTTCAAAAATAAATAACTGTGTCTAACGTTAAATAGATAATGGTACGGAACTCTTCATGCGCGTGTCCTAGCACTTGGCCAGTTTTTTAATAACTATTCAACGAACTAAAAAGAATCTAGTCTTTTAGACACAATCCACACCCCTATTAGATACCTTTGATACCTTTTACCATCACCATTAAAGGGCTCTTATGTTCACTTAGCAATAATTAACCGACACATTAGATCTCGAACGCGCCTCCTGGAACATACTCTGTTCATTTTCATGTCACAATATAATAATGATTTTAAACCTTATTGAGATAATACGGGGGTGTGGGCGGGAATAGGTCTAAATATAGCAACACTCGAATATGACGGAACACCAGACGGTACGAAATGGGACATTAATGAACGTGGAGAATTAATATCAGACGGTGCGTTTTTAATTAATATATTGAACAGGAGTTCAGTTTTGTTTGGGTGAGTAGGTTAATGAATAAGGTATACTTTATTAATAAAATTGAACTTTTCAAGGACTGATATTTTTAATTGGTAAGTAGATAATGATATGCTGCACGGATGTTTAGTTATCTGTAATTGTAATGCTGCTTTTTTTAATTGCACTTCAAGATTGAGCTTATCCCATCTGAATTAAATGGTAATGAGGTATTAAGGGCGACAAGTACAAGATAATAAATCTGCCAAAGGACTTGTCGCCCTTACCTTGAAGGTTTGACCCCTGCTACTAATGCAGCACCCCCCAAGAGCTCTGGAAACCTTACTCCCACGCAGAAACACAACAACACCGAAGTGATTGTTATTTGGCTGCGGTCTACTGTTAGGTGAAGGCATTTCACCAGTCGGGTTGCGAGAGTGTGAATTCGAGCGACAAATCGCTATGCCATTCCTCTCTCAAAAACATTCTTAGTTCTTATTTTTCTTTTTAAAAGGGGGGGGGGGATTTCTGCCCTTAAAATGAGACTCTCTCTCTTAGAACGGGGGAGTCACCACTACCTACATTGTAAAAACTCCCAAGACGGTACATACATGTTGTGGTACCATTGTTATCATTTCTGAAGCACAAGTGCTTAGAACTTCACAGAGAGTGTCGAAGAGAATAAGTATGTTATGTTGTCCAATATATATTGATGGTGACCATACGAAATAAACTTGTAACCACATGATGTACCGATAATTAAAGCTTTTTATCTTAATTTAGCTTTGGCTAACAATGGTTATTCCGACATTGTGAGGAAAATCAAGTAAATACAAATAATTACAACAAAATTAATTACAGGTACAAATAAATAAAGCAAACAGAACATGACAAACAGTGAATCGTACATTTAATTTGCAGATCGGATTATAAACTTAATTGCGGCGACATAATTAATAAAATTGAAACAGAGCTTCCAATATCCGTTTGCCTTTGAGGACAACATAAATTAGATGATTGTCAAAATATTAATGGGAGCCCAGTTGGATATAATTGGTAAACAATCCAACCAGATATCGAATTGTCATGGGCGGATAATAAATTGTTAGCTTTCATTCCGTTTTAATTAAATTTGTTACACCCTGCCGCCTAGACGTTGAAAGTCGTCACATTTGTAACTTCTTGCTAATATTACTGTTGTCGACCAGCAAAGCCTCCTTCTTATAATACCTTTTTATACAGATTTTTATCCCTACTTAATATTATAAATGCGAAAGTAACTCTGTCTATCTGTTACGCTTTCCCGCTCAAACCTCTCAACCGATTTTGATGAAATTAAGTATAGGTATACTTTGAACCTCAAGAACGGACATAGGCTACTTTTTGTTGGAAAATAAGGGGGGGGGGAGGAATGGAGGGTATACCACATTTGAAAGTTTATATGGAAAAATGTTTATTTTTTAAGTTAAAGATATGAAATTTGGCATATATATAGCTCAAAACTTGGATTAAAATAAATAATACTTTTAGTTTCGAATATTAGGGGAGATATGAAACGATGTAGTCCACGCGAACGAAGTCGCGGGCACAGCCAGTTGTAAATATTTCTTCTAAATTGATCTGTCAATCTATATTTTCTCTTGACACAAAACCTTGTCTATGATTTTACATCCCTTACAATTATAAATGGGAAAGTTTGTAATAATAAAGGTACGGAGGTATGTTTGTTACTCTTTCACACTAAAACTAAGAAACTGATTTGGATGACATTCGGTAGGAAGAGATATGAGGTCAACTTGGGTTCCACCTCAGCAAATGCTGCTACGGCATATATAACACCGCAGCAGCGCTGGTATTCTGGTGGAAACCAAATGCCCGGGAAAATAGCAATAGCCCTGGCTCCTGCTAGTTCCCCACGCATAAGAGTGGCGTTAGAATGGTAATAATTATTATTATACAATACATGCAATGAAGAAAGCATTAACAATCTTGATGACAAACCAGTATATCTTTATAACATATAACACTTATAACTTAAAAATAACGCGAGGAAGTCGCAGGCAACACCTAGTATTTTTCTATTTTATGATCTAAAGTGGCAACTAGACTTCCATGGTAAAGTCTGTTTCACGGTAGTACACGTGTTTGGTATTTTAAAGCTTTCCATGTATTCCGTGGGGGCCAATGATCCAGTTTACACTTGTTTGAAGCATAACTGTAATTACGTGCGAAATCCTTTAATTAATTTAGCTTAGAAATGTGAAGTTTCATTCATTCTCTCTAATTGCAAAGCCCTTACAGGGTCTTTAGTGATCTAATTTTAAGTTACCACCTTGTAAACACTAAAGATGCAATAAAAATATTAAGTATTGAATATTGAAAATATATTTTTTGTTAGTTTATAAAGATACCCACTATAAGTTACTGGTAAAATCCAATTACTATTAATTTGGTTTAAATTACCTAGGTTACAATTAAAATAATATAAAATTGTAATTGTAAGTAAATTATAACCCGAAGTGTCTCGCATAATAATTATCAATATCATACACTTTGTTCTTATTATCCTAAATAAACAATGAGTGCAAAACCAGCATTATTATTTAAAGAGGAAATTTATAACCAAAATAAATCAACAGGTTAGACAAGGGTCCGAGTATCATTATGTTATTCTATACATTCAATGAAAAAATGTTGCAATATATTAGCCCCGTGTTCCGTTAAGAATTTAATTTTCCTAAGCCCGATGTTTAATGCAAGCAAAAAATGTTAAAAATATTTTTGAAAAGCTCTCATAATAAATTGCATTTTTGATGAAGACGCATCAAAGCAGCTTAAGGATAGCTCTTTTAGTTTTTAATTCAAGTTATTTTCTTTAGTAAGAGTTAGTAGATTTTTTGCAATAATACATAATTAGAACCCAATTCCTAATTTATTAGAATCTAATTGCTTGATTTCTTTTATGTTAAAAAAAACAAGAAGTTTTTTTGCGAACCCTATTTTGCCAATGTCACGAAAGAGTTGACATACTTTCATAATAGAACATGTGCGTTTAATGATTTAGATTCAGCTCGTTTTAGGACACAATCGGTTCTAATGTAAGTTTTGTTCAATTCACTTTAAGATTACTGAACAAATCAGCACCAAATTAAAAACAATATGTAAGTCCATGCTTTTCCTTCCAAAACCCTCGAATCGAAATCAAGATATTTAAACAATAATTGAATCTGCTTTTAAAAGCCAACAAATTCGAATTCCGCCAATATTACGTCCGCCATTTTGATTTTTTACATCAATCCGGAGAACATACAAAATTTAAATTCAAATTCAAAATCTATTTTGGATATTTAATTAAACTAATATTTATAACGCAAAAATGTGTAAAGACCAATGGATTTATATTTGTTACCTGCGTACGTTGAATGTATTTGGATCAAAGGTAATATAGATGAGATATTAAATTAACTAAGATACAAAATATCTCCAATAATCCCAAAAAAATGCAAATGAAGCTACTAGTAGTATATATATATATATATATATAATATGTACCTCCTTCTGGATCGCTTCGGTCAAGTAAAATTGAATGACGCACAAAAATACAAAAACCAAAATACGTTTGTGTTAAATATAGATTATGATTATAGATCCATTGTTGTTTAACAATTACACCACGTTTATCAAAACCATTAACGACCATTAGCTAACGCCGAACCAATGTAGCCGCCTACACTAATTCTAAATCAATAAATGATTAATTTGACTTGACCGTTATTCGAAGCTTATAGTTATATGAGATAGGTGTCACTTGTTCCCGCCTGTATTGCTGTCTCTTTTTACCCTATGTTTCCATCTCTTTCTTACCCCTACCCTACCACCGAGGCAGTGGGGCAACCGTAGCTTGCCGTCATTTTATTTCTCATTGGCGTCTTGATTCCCGCCGTGAACGGTCGTGAGTACAACGACCACAGTGTTATAAATTCAAATAAGTTTTTAAATCGGGCAAAAGTGTTAAAATTATTTTCTTTTAAGTATCGGATTGACAAAATTTAAAATAGTGATATCATATTATCCATCTACCCACTAAAATCATTACATTTTTAACGGATTTTTCCGTTCGGTTTTTAGTACTTAATTAGTGTTTTCTAAAGAATGCCGGATAGCGACAACCAAAACCCCGCGCCTCCAGGGCCTATTGCGTCGCTACCAGTACGTTCGCCACGGCGTCGCCCCCACGTCTCGGAATCCAGTTCTAGCAGCAGTAGCAGTGACTCTTCGAGTTCTTCTTCGGATTCTAGTGCTCGCAAACGGAGGCGTCGGCGTTGTGACAAAAAGAGGGGGGGGGCAAACGTGGCCGTCGCTCAAACCGTAAGTTAGATGAACTTTATAAGGAGGTTAACCTTTTACGTGAACAAATAGCTGCGAATAATAATGACTGTTTTTCTGACGTGAGTAGAGGCCTGTATAATGATAACGATCTACCTTCACCACAAACTTTACCAGTGGCACCGGACCAAGTATCAAATGAACAATTCGATTTTAATTTTCAAATTCAAACTAAATTAAAAGAACCAGCCATTCCAACAACTTCCGATGTAGATTTAAAGCTGTTGCATGAAATTCAATTGTTTGACAATGAAAATTGGTCGGAATTGCGGTATTTCGATACCCAGAAACTGTACCATAAAAGTCCTGGCTTTGTAGATTTAGATGCGAATGAAGAAATAAATATTTTCGATTCCCTAAAACATTTATCACATGCCGACAAGTCATATGCTGCCATAACCTTATGTATACTAAAGCAACGAGAGGCGTTACAATCTACTTTAAGAGACTTGTTAAACTGGGCCAAGGACTCTCAATGTGTCAGCTATGAGTTACTTAAAGATAAAATTTCAACTTTATTTTCTGAAAGTGATTTTCAGAAGAGGTCGTCTGTTGGCTACTTGACAGTGTTAACAATAAAATATGAAAAGTGTTAGATATGTTAGCTTATTAGTAAAGTAATAATTTTACATTTTTATTTTATAATTAAAAGCATAGTTAGTATTTTAATTTTGCAAAATAAATTTTACTTTTTTTTATCTGTGGAACAAAAGAACCGAAACGGAAACCACCATTGCAATTCGGAAATGACAGCTGTCGGCGAAAATAATTTATTTTAATGTGGCGAAACAATGATTATTTTACCGATTAAATTGAATTATTGTGTCTTTAATCGTATTAAGAATTTATTGAAACATTTTCCGTTTATCTAAATGAAGTCGTTCCTATGCGTATCGATTCGTTGTCTACAACGTTGACGTCATAATTTCAACAGTGACATGACTTGGCGTTTTAGCGCGCTTTTTAAATGTGTTACACAAAATCTTATTTTTCTCTGGTTATTTAAATTTTTTCCAGATAAATCGAATTGCTTGGGATATAAAATGAACGGGCGCACATTTTGCAATACTTTTTCAAAAACTGTCAAGTAGCCAATTGGCTTGTGGTCATCGGGCCGAGGTAATACAAAGTCGTAGAGACAGTGTAATGAGCCATGTCAAAGACCCGCATATGAAAACTACATTGAAAAAGATACCCCCCTTCTTGTACGAATCTTTTCAATGCAGAGGCTTTTACAAGTGCCTTAGAGAAGGCTGGAGGTGTAAGAAAGTGCTTTTGGCCTATTAATAAGAAAGATTCAACTAATCATGCTTCGCAAGCAAGATTAACAGGAGCTTACAATGTACCCTCGCGGGGTACATCTTTTACCGCGGCGCCCTCGCAGGGTGCTGCACATTATAGTAATGCTCCATATATGAATGTGACCGCATCACATTCGCATCATGTTAGACATCCGCCCTCGCAGGGTGGCTGCACTTATCAAAACTCCCCGCAAGAGTATTTATTTATTTATTTATTTAAAAACTTTATTGCACAAAAAAAAAGTACAACAGGTGGACTTAATGCTATGGGCATTCTCTACCAGTCAACCTTTGGGTCATGCGGAGAGTTAGTTTATGGAGAGTATCTGCATGTAAACCAGCATTCAACGGCTACATCTTCTCAACGAGGGACCCTTCGAGGGCATCTCTCTAGACATGGGGCTAGGTTCAACGACCAGTACACAAATAACCGAAAACGAGGCATGTCATCCACTAATACCAGAGGCATTAAAAAGCGTAGGTACTGACGCGAAGTCTTTCAGAGCGGGCCGCCTAGCTCATTACTACAAGAAATGGGAAGAGATGAGAGCTCCAGCGTACCTGCTAAAAATTATTCAGGGGTATCGCATACCCTTTCTATCAAAACCACCGCTTGTTTTCCCCCAGTACTGTCAGTCAGGCATTCCACACCCCTCAGTCCAAAGAGATGTCAACAGTGATAAACAAGTTAAAAAGACAGGGCGTTCTAGAATTAGCCAATTTCTCCCCAAGCTTTCTTTCGACGATGTTTCTTGTTCCGAAAAGCGACGGTACCGCTCGTCCCATTTTCAATTTAAAAGCGCTGAACGAATTCGTTATGGAAAAATTCAGTCTCCTAAATGTATTCAGAGTACCAGAATTTCTTCAGCCGAACGATTATTTATGCAAAATAGATCTGTCTCAGGCTTATTTTCATTTGAAAATAAGCCCGAGTCACAGAAGATTTTTGCGCCTATTGTACAGGAACGAAGTTCTAGAAATGACATGCCTCCCTTTTGGTTTGAGCACCGCTCCCATAACCTTCATTGCCCTGACGAATTGGGTCGCGCAGACCTTGCGACAGAAAGGTGTCAGGATAGTTGTGTACTTGGACGATTTTCTGTTGGTACACCAGGATTTGGCCACCCTTCGATGTCATGTAGCCATGGCACTGAAAACTTTAGAGGGTCTAGGGTGGATGATCAACTACGAGAAGTCTATTCTTTGCCCATCAAAAAGCCTTGTGTTTCTCGGAATTCAATGGAACCCTTGTCTCAATCAAAAGCATTTGCCTACAGAAAAAAAAATACACTCCTTGACGGCCAAAATCAATCACATGCTTCAGGTAAAGCGAACCAGTCTAAAAGAAGTCCAGTGCCTAGCCTAAATTTTGCAAGCTTTGCAGTTCCATACGGCAGGCTAAATAATCGTGCACTACTAAATTTCCTAAACAACATCCTGTCCTCACGAAAGTTGCATATGGTTCCACCCGGAGTCAAACGAGATTTAGTATGGTGGCTGAGAAATTGCCACCACTCATCAATGATACATTTACCACCTCCGGTACATTTTCTAACGACAGACGCGTCGGATCGGGCCTGAGGAGCGCAATTAGACAATTTTCCACTGTCAAGACGATGGACTGGTGCAGAACAGGCTCTTCATTGCAATCAAAAAGAAATGTTAGCAATCTTACATGTATTAAGAGATCACTGTCTGTACCTGCATCATTCCACAGTTCTGATTCAGTGCGACAACAAAACTGTCATCGCCTATCTCAGGAACCATTGATGGATTTGACATATCAAGTTTTCGAAATGCTAGACTGGTTTCAGATCCACCTCAAGTTGCACCATCTCCCAGGGAGGTACAACGGTCACGCGGACCATCTGTCGAGACTCCGAGTGCCACCAGAGTGGCATCTAATGAACTCATGTACGCAACTTGTATTCGCGATATTTGGCACTCCGGTGATAGATCTATTTGCCTCTCAGAGGGCGTACGTGGTTCCGAATTATATGACCCTAAAACTAAAAGACAAGCGATATTGACACCTTAGCCAACCATTTAGAAAAGACAACTGTAGATAGTAAGAATATATTTCAGGTTTGTAGACACACATCAATATTGTTATTGCTCTCTTTGGACGGCGGATTCATGATTTAACTCTTTTGAATGTCGATTCTGCTCACTGTGTGAAAACTGAGGAGTCAATCATTTTTTGGCCAATATACGGGTCAAAAACTGACTCCTCTGACTTCAGACAGTCCGGTTGAAAACTATTAGTTAATTAAAAAAAATAGGAATTTAAATCCAGTATACTGGATAAATCTGGCTATTGATATCCTACGTAACAGAAGAGAGTCTGTCAATTGTAATAGCTTGTTTATTATGAGGCGATGTAAAGACTGCCTCCCGAGCAATTATAGCCGGATGGATTAAGTCAATTTTAGAAGAAGCAAACATCACTGCGACGCCGGGAAGTACACGCTCAGCAGTAGCGTCAAAAAAAAAAAATTGGCTGAATAATCATCCCCTGGAGGAGATATTATCCAGAGGAAACTGGCGATCAAGTAATACTTTTCAAAAGTTTTATAGGCGCGAAGTGATGTCTGCGACTACTAAAAATTCGGTCACTAGATTATTTTTGCCAGTCAATTGATTGATTATAGTTCAATTATTTATTCTTGTTATTAATAAAAACTTGCAAATTAATTGCAGTGGTATTTCCTCAGTCTATACCTACACGTAGTCACATTGGCGTCCCCCACCAGGCGATAACAAACACGTCTCATATAACTATAAGCTTCGAATAACGGTCAAGTCAAATTAATATCGGCGTTTTACCTACCAATAAAACGCTTATTAATTTACTTACCTTATTCGAAGCTTATAGATAATTTCTGCCTGGTTTATATATATTCGACTCAATGAGAAATAAAATGACGGCAAGCTACGGTTGCCCCACTGCCTCGGTGGTAGGGTAGGGGTAAGAAAGAGATGGAAACATAGGGTAAAAAGAGACAGCAATACAGGCGGGAACAAGTGACACCTATCTCATATAACTATAAGCTTCGAATAAGGTAAGTAAATTAATAAGCGTTTTATTGGTAGGTAAAACGCCGATATTAACTTTTGTTTTGTTCTACGTTCGGGTGTTGCTACTAGACGCCCGCGACTTTGTCCTTGCACAATTTGACCCCTGAGCCCTATGGGGATGAAACAGTTGCGCTGTGGCTACGTTTGCTGTGGTAGGTCTTCTGTTCCCACGGTATCATTAAGAGAAGAAGAAGAGAGGTAGGGTAAAGCGATGTGTCGCTCGAACTGGAGCAGCCCGACTGGTGTAATACCTCCACCTTACAGAAGACCGCAGCCAAATAACAATCACTTCGATGTTGTTGTGTTCCTACCTGTGAGTAAGCTTTCCAGAGCTCCTGGGGCTGCTATATTATTAGTAGGGTTCAGGCCTTCAAGGTAAGGGCGACAAGTCCAGTAACAGCTTTATTATGCTGTACTGGTCGCCCTTTCATCTAGGACCTCATTACCACTCAAAATCAGGTTTGAGGTCAAAAATAATAACGTGAACGGAGATGGAGGCAATAGCTATTTTATAATATTAGTAAGATTATCGTGCACAGATCATTATTTATCGTATAAATCCCAACGCTTACAATAAGCTTCGGATTTTCCAAAAGAAACCCCTTTTTTCAATCAACCCGCGACATCCACAAGGCAATATTAACGTTCTACTTTTTCTACAAAATTGTACGAATCTCAGGTAAAATTTGCGATGCGATATTTATTTTCCTTTGACAGCAGCTACCCACGCAAATCTGTTGACATTTTTATTATTTGTCTCGGGAAACAGGATAAAATGGGAAATGGGGTAGGATCAGCCTGCTTAAGGTAAAACGTAGGAATAAAAAGGAATTCTTCGTTGATTAAAAGTGACGGTTTTACTGACATTTTTTTTTTAAATTTCGCATTGTTTGGTTAAACTTAAGTCTTACAAAGTTGATGGGTAATCAAAAGAAAGGTTATGCTTGGATTTTTTTTATTTTGTATTGTGTTGTAAAATTTAAGTCTTACAAAGTTGATGGATTATCAAAAGAATATATGCTTCTCCACTGTTAAGTAATCGAAGTATGTTGGTTATTCTCCGACAACCTGCGTAGCCGAGAGGCGAACGGACTTTGGCATCGCGCCATCTCTGGGGTCCCGAGTTCGATCCCCGGTCGGTCAATATGGGAAACGAACTTTTCTATAATGTCTCGGCCCTGGGTGTTGTAGTGCTGTCGTTGTTTCTGATCTCTGTAACACAAGTGCTTAAGCTACTTACCACAGAATCAGAGCAATGTATGTGATGTTGTCCAATTTATTTATTATATTTATTTTTATTATTTAATCTCATGTACAGTTGACAATACATCACGGTAAACACTTGCAATTCGATTATAGTTCTTATGCCTACCACATAACGGGAAAAGAACCACTAAAGTATATAGTCTAACGTGCTTTTGACTGTACCTACAATGATATTTACGAGGATCACGTAGAAATCAGGGTTACTATCACGCTAAGGAGATGTTCCCATACTACGTGACCAGTATGGAGGCTAGAAATTGGTTCCTGAATGAATGAGTTAATTAAAGTACTTCACTTACCTAGTTTTGCATCTTTCGTTCCTTTTATCCCAGATTATTTCATTTAGCTCAGTAACTCAGTGATATGAGAGTAAAACTAATGATTACTACAGGCGTTAAGTACGAAGGAAAGAAATCAGGCGTGCTTTGATAGATTAAATGCGCCACACAACCACACCAATCACCTGGTCTCAAACTAAGGTTTTCCCTTGTACTATGAGCAAACGACGGATACTAACTGGGGGCGTCATCCAAGCACACCCAGACCCAAGTCAAATTAGAAAAGTTCGTTTTCCAAATTGACTTGACCGGGAATCGAACCCGGGACTTTTCGCGCTTTGGCTGCCTACCTTAGCCACTGCGCCACCGACGTCGTCAATTATCGATGTGATGAGTCCATCAGTCAGCTTTCACTTATACAATGTTTTTTGTCGGGATCTTCGCAGTCAGTTATAGATTCCAAACCAGAGGCAGCTTCACGTGGACTATATAGATGATTATAGTCCACGTGAAGCTGCCTCTGGTAAATAAATCTACTGATATAATTTACATTAAATAAGGAATTTCAAACTTTATCTACTATGCAAACAAAGGTTCGATAGCATTGCCTACCGATACCCAATCAAGGAAACAACGGTAGTGCAAAATTGGAAGTGTGAACTGACACTCTCGGAAACATCATTTCATCAACTTCATAGCGACAGAACTTTCTGTGAAACAATACGAACGCTCTAAAATGATTGGCAGGTCACAAATTGCATCCGTTTGTAGTTAGAGGCTTTACAACTGAAACGCGCGTTTGCATCGCTACTTCAATAAGTAGCTGGAGTCCTACTTCCAAAAACGAATTGAGTAGGATCTAATGAGGGATAGGAATTATTAATTATCATATCTGTAACTTTCACTTCAAATGCGAACTGTGTTTTCAAAAATAAAAAAAAATATGGAGATCACGTTTAATTCCCAAGCTTTCGATTAATCTTCAAAAACGAAATATTTCGTTTCTTCGTTTCGTTTCGTAGTTGGCCTACCGTTGCGACGTCATTTTTCACACATTTTTCCGAATTAGTTAGTGTCGAACATATTACTACTATTTTTAAGGTTCCATACCCAAAGGGTATTTTTTTTTATCGAAGCAAAAAAATACGTGTTCATTGTATTTGAAAATCTACCTGACTAAATAGAGTCATTATTTTTTTTAACAAATCATTATCCCATTTAAGGGCACTCTTTTACAGATACTATATTTAATATAATATAAAATGACGAGGTAGTCCTAACAGCTTCTTTTTAAGACGCTTTTATTAGCTTCACTTGTAACTATGTAAGAAAATCTTGGAATCTTAATTTGACCTACTTCTCGGTCTTTGATTAGAATGAAATTTTGCACACCCTCCGAGTTCTGATGACAATACATGACTATCTAAGAAACGTCATTACAAATCCAATATGGCAGCCTCCCCAAGATAGCGAACTGGCTGTTTGAAATGCACTTCCATAATATGGGTATCAAATGAAAAGGGTTGCTGTCAGAAGTACGAAAAAAATTGTCACATGACTTAAATCCAACATGGCGGACGTCTAAAATGGCGGGCTGGCTATTTGAAATGCGCCGCTATGATATAGGTATTAAATGAAAGGGTTTGCTGAATCGGATACGCAAAATAATTATATAATAATTGATACATGAGACAACTAAAAAGTATAAAATAAAAATAATAGTTTAAAAAACTAAAAAACACGCTTTTAGCACGCACTAAAAAGTACAAAATAATTCAGACATTTAAGAAAGAAAGCGTGGAGCGTTTAAGACATCTTCACTTTTTTTGGACGAAACGCTCCACGATTTCTTTTTTAAATGTCTGAATTATTTCGTAATTTTTAGTGCGTGCTAAAAGGGTGTTTTTTAGTTTTTTAATTTATTAAACATTTTCGGGGAGGGGTATGCTTGGCGCACAGTACCGTCACAGGATGGAGGTGACGGCGTGTGTGGGACTCTCCTGCACAAAGAAAGGCAGGCCTGCCTACCAATACCTCCCAGGGACCTCATCGCCTTAATGGTAATTTTATGGAAAAGCTCTAGAACTACCACATACCACAACAGCATCCTAAAAATATTGTTCATAAAATTATTACTTCTTGCCGGATTCATCTCAGTAGGAATTGGTTCCGAACCGACTGTAGCTTAAATCTTGTTTATATTATTTTTAACGATGTTTATATGTTACTTGTAACCTACATAAACAAATGAATCGATTATGATTATGCTTATTACTTTTGTAACTATCTTCAGCCATCAGGTATCAACTAAATAAGTTGATACCTGGATAGGAGTACACAGGAGTTAGCTCTCTATTCTGACTAAATAGAATCATTGTATTTACCTAGTCAACATTCTTAAGAGTATTCCAGCAACCTTTAAAGCAAGTGTGAGTTGTAGATAAGGGCCATCTTACTTATTCTAGTGCGAGGATTACCGCGAGCGTCTGCCCACGCAACAGCTGTTCCCTTCAAGAGTTCTCAAGTAAATCTTCTACCGTCCTCGCTTGGGTAAAACCCATTTAGATAGCGACCTTGAAAGTTACAATAAAATTGTTTGTTTTGTCACAGAAGTGCTAACAATGTACTTTGACTGTCCTTTGCTGCTACTGATAGGACCTTCACGCAAATTGTAGATAAGCTTTCATGATAAAAGACATTAAATCATCTTTCTTTAATAAATTAATGCGCCTGTCAGGGATGTGGCTAGCTAGTAAACTGAGATACTTTTAAATTAATTTCTACCTAAAATTAATTAGTGATTTATCGCTCGAACTCACACTCTCGCAGCCTGAATGGTGAAATACCTCCACCTTACAGAAGACCGCAGCCAAATAACAATAATTTCAGTATTGTTGTGTTCCTGCGTGTGAGTAAGATGTGTAAGTTTCCAGAGCTCCTCGAATTTGGTTTATCGTCAATATAAGTTACAGACTTCTAAACAAAACAGTTTCAAGCTGAACTTCGAATAAATGAAAACAGAATTTATATTTTAAAATCAGAGTTAACTATATTTTTAAGCAAACGTTGGTGTTACGGAATTCATGGTACGTGGTGGGTGAGATCCGAACTTCGTCAGTTTCGAGGAAATTCTGCTTTCAAATTTAAACTTTCCGAAAAATTCATTGCGAAATATAAAAACAAAATTGTTACTCAAACAATCTTCTCTTAATTGCAATTGACATTTCTTCGGAACTTAGGATAAAATTCGGTCGTTTTAAGGAAATGTGCTGAAAGTTTGATGAAGAATAAGTGATCTGGAGTAAATTTAAACTTGGTGGGGGTACTCGTAAAATATTGGACGGTAATTAGGCACAATTAATCACCACTTGATGTCAGATTATTCATTTTCAGGTGAAGGCACTTCATTCGGAATCAACCCTTTCCTCATAACTTGCTAATACGAAATGAAGATCAAATTCACGATAATAATTTTATAATGATTACCGTGAATTTAATCTGTAAAATTTTAGGAAGCGGGAAGAGTTTTTATAAATTTTAGTACCAGTCGAAGATCGGAATAAATATATATTAGATAACATCACATACATTGCTTTGATTATATGGTAAGTAGCTAAAGCACTTGTATTACAGAAATCAAAAACAACGACGGTGGCCCTAGCCAATATAGAAAAGTTCGTTTCCCATATTGACACAACCGGGAATTCTGTCCTGATTACATATTAAATATCATGCTGCATTGGCAGTATACTATAGCATAAGTTGAAAACTAGATGCCATAAACGTAAAAAATAATAATTAGCAAATATATTAACAACATTGTGTACTTCTTCACACTTTTTAATCTTGTACACCATGAGCACCGAAACATTAGCCATAAAACCGAACTATGGTCCTTAATGACTCCATTATGGCCTATTTGACAGTAGGCTACTGAGGTCGCTCCTGCCCAGGCCGTACCATAGAGTTTTATGAGGCTTTATTATACCCTTGAGATGGCCGTTTAGCTGAGGAATATTGGGAACAGATAAGCGAATATAAGCCGAGGATTTTAAGCTGTACGTAATATAATAGTTAGGGACTTTCAGGCGAAGTATACAGTCACCCTCAACTGACTTTGTGGTCTCATAATGCCCATTCTAATAGTAATATTCCCGCACGAGCCACATCTATGTGAGCTGGTTCTGGTTAGGACTTTTCATATTCATTGTCTTAAATTGCTGATTAAAAGAGTAATCATAAATTTCCATAACAATTTAAATTTTCCAAAACCGTTCCAAAACAGATTAAAGGCGTGGGCGCAAAAATTTAAATGGTAGTGGGCGGGTCATGTCTGCTGAATGGATCCTTAACTTGTACAATGATTGTGATAAAATAGGAGTGATTAAAGGTGTTTCTTTATTGCACTAAAAGATTGACCTCATTCCATCTGATGTTAAGTGGTAATGAGGTCCTAGCTTAGTAAGTGACAAGCACAGTATAATAAAACTGTTAACATCAACAATAGCAATCAATTGACGACCTCGGTGGCGCAGTGGCTAAGGTAGGCGCCCAAAGCGCGTAAGGTCCCGGGTTCGATTCCCGGTCAGGTCAATTTGGAAAACGAACTTTTCTCAATTGACTTGGGTCTGGGTGTGCTGGGATGACGCCCCCAGTTAGTATCCGTCATCTGGTACTCATAGTACAAGGGAAAACCTTAGTTTGAGACCAGGTGATTGGTGTGATTGTCTGGCGCATTTATTTATTTAATTAAAAACCAGAATAAAATATTCATACAAGTTTAAGTTATTACTTTCATATTACTTACTTAAGAGAGGTAGGGCATAGCGATTTATCGCTCAAAGTGGAGCAGCCCGACTGGTATAATACCTCCACCGTACAGAAGACCGCAGCCAAATATCAATCACTTCAGTGTTGTTGTGTTCCTGCGTGGGAGTAAGGTTTCCAGAGCTCTTGGGGGGGTGCTACATTAGTAGCAAGGGCCAAGCCTTCAAGGTAAGGGCGACAAGTCCAGTAACAGCGTTATTATGCTGCTCTTGTCGCCCTTAAGCTAGAACCTCATTTCCACTTAACATCAGGTATGATGAAGTTAATCTTGAAGTGTAATATATAAAAAATACAGACAGTTTTGCAATTATATTATTATGTAGCAATGATACGTACAGACTTTACGCGAACGGGGGTTAATCCAAGATTAGCGTCCTAAAGAGCTTAGGGCAAGCTAAATATAGCATCGACTGTGTGACGTCCTTCATTCACAAGTTGGCTGTTTTACTATCATCCAATTGTGGATTTAATCTTTATATATATAAATGAGAGGAGACTGACTGATCTATCGACGCAGGGCCTAAACAATATGGGTTAAATACCTACTAGGAATTTTGAACAGGGTCCTTTTAAAGCGTAGGGAAGGAATAAGAAAGGACTGCAAATTTATTGCGGTTTTTTGTTCAAATGAAATTCAGTATGAAAGTTTTCATCGATAGTCATAAAACAGGTGTAAAATATATTTTTTTAAAACGGGTGTTGGAAGTTTGCCTGAAATTTTCCAATTTTCAAAACTATTACTAATTTTGATTACTACTGACAAAATTGTGGATGTCTTTATGACTTTCAATGAAAAACTTGCAAAAATTTTTTTTCGAAAATCAACCCTTGTGGATGTAGAAGAGGAGGGGGTGAAAGTTCTCTGATTTCAATAAAATGTTCAAATTCTACTTCATTCATTAAAAAAAAATATCCGGCCGAATCCGATTGGGTGGCCGCTAGTTTTGTTTATGGGTAGATGGGGGTAAATAGATATTCAGCGTTGGATGGTAAACTCAGAGAAATCAAGATATGACATACATTACTTATTATCCCTTTTATAACCTTCCGTTTCAACCGTCTTTGCCAAAAAAAAATAGTTTGCGTATTAGAATAAAATTCTAATGTTTTTTGAATATTTCAGTATATGTAACGTTGTCGCATTTTCTACTTATAATACGAAATAAGAATCACCCACGCAATACAACTAATTCAAAGTAGCTACCAGTTTTGTTTCCATAAATGCGAAGGTATGTCTGTCTGTTACGCTTTCCCCCTTAAACCTATCAACCGATTTTGATGAAATTTGGCACAGACAATCTTTTGACCCTAAGAAAGGACATAGGCTACCTTTTATTGCGAAAAATAACCCTGAAGCCCGCGCGAACGAAGTCGCGGGCACAGCTAGTACAAAATAAGAATCACTCATGCAACACAACTAATTCAAAGGCCACCAAAGTTTTGTTTCCTCGCAAACCGCAAACCCTTCCGCTCAAGCAAAATTTTAATCACCTAATCTCGAAATAAGGCAGGAAAAACTCCATTTAACAGAAACAAAAGGTTCAACAGATTTAATTTGTCGGCGCGCAGAACAATAGTTCGCTGTAAATGGGAGGCTGGACTTTTAAACGGAGGGAATGTCCGGCGATCAAGTGCCGGAGGATTACGTGCTTGCATGAAGTTGTGACGTCACGCGTCACCAGCAAATGGGCCGTGAAACTATTTTTTTATAGTAGCGCAGTACATCGGCTCCTCCCAGCCTGATGGTAAGTAAGAGAGGAACCCACATCGTGATGACAACAGATTTGATATCGAAATATCCTATACGTTAGCATCGCCATAATGGCCCGCGAGATGTTTCTTCACGCTCCTTTTGAAGGAATCCATGTCAAAGGAAGGAGTCATCGATTATTTTTAACAATTACGAGTAATATGAACTAGCATAAATGTTTATAACTAGCAAGCCCAGCTTGCAATGAAGATGCTATATAAAAATCTGCTTTTCTATACTATAGTATGAATATATTCTAATGTTATAAAACTGAAATGTTTGTTTGTTTGAAGGCGCTAATCTCAGGAAGCACTAGTTAGAATTGTAAAATTGTCTCTATGTTGGATAGTTCATTCATCAAGGAAGGCTTTAGACTATATATCATCACACTGCAACCTATAGAAGCGAATAATCAGAGGAAAGTGTGTAAAAAACGGGGAAATCACGCGTGCAAACCTTGACGACCTCCGTAGCCGAGAGGCGAGCGGGCCTGACTTTAGCGAGCGCCATCTCTGAGGTCCCGGGTTCGATCACCGGTGGGGTCAATATGGAAAACGAACTTTTCCATATTGTCTCGGGTCTGGGTGGTACCATCGTTGTTTCTGATTTCTATTACACAAGTGCTTTAGCTACTTACCATAGAATCAAAGCAATGTATGTGATGTTGTCCAATAAAAAAAAAAAGCCCCGGCGGGTCACTAGTGGCCTATAACTCATACGATATATCAGTAATTACTCTTTCGAATAGAAAACATATTGTGTCAGATAGTGCATTTGGTGAAGAAAGTTTAAGGCTATATAAATTCATGCTGCCACCTATAATAACGAAGAATCAGTGGGAAGCACGCGTGCATCCCTGCTAATATTATAAATGCGAAAGTAACTCTGTCTGTCTGTTACGCTTTTCCGTTTATAGGTATATATTGAACCTCACTTTTTGTTACTTTTTGTTTGAAAATAAGGGGGAGGGGGGGATGGGAGTAATACCACCTTTGAAACTATATATGGGAAAATGTTTATTTTTTAAGTTAGAGATATGAAATTTGGCACAAATATAGCTCGAAACTTGGATTAAAAAAACCGACCATGAAAGGATGTAGTCCATGTGAACGAAGTCGCGGACACAGCTAGTATACATATAAAATAGCCTTTGATCTTGAATCATTGTAGCTACTTAAAAAAACGCATCGAAATACATTGCGTAGTTTTAAAGAACTATGCATACCTACATTGGGGCAAACAGCGGTAGGTGTCATTGTTTTATACTATGTAATGAGAGTACAGAAGAGTTTACCTAAAAATAGACTTGAAACGTTGATGCCAAATTCAGTATGAAAGTAAAATCATAAAAGTCGACACTTGTAAATATTGCATAAAAAATTCCTAACTTTGGCTTCTATTGTACACTGCGACTTTTGCCGTGTCGCTTAAAAGAAAATTGTAAGACGCAGGAAAAACTCCATTTTAAGTGAAACAAAAGCTTTGACGGATTTAATTTGTCCGCTCTTAGAACAATGGTTCGCTGTGAATGGAGGCTGTACTTTGAACTGGAAAATGTCCGGCGATTAATAGTCGGGGAATTAGATGCTGAAATGGCGTAGTGACGTCACGCTTCACCAAATGCATTGAAAGCTTCGATTAATGATTTTGAATACACGGATGCGAACTAACAAGGCTTTCAATCGTATTAGGCCTTGTTTCACTCTCATTTGCTTTCAGCACCAACCTTTTAAACTTCCCATTGCACTTTCTATCCTTAAAATCAACTCATCATCTTAACAATGGATACTGTATTAATCACTACGCACACATGATCACAAACTATTGATAGTTTGATGCTTTGTTCGAACTGAGAATCGAACCTACGATTTTAAGATCATGACCCGATACTTAAAGGTCTACACCATCAATGCGTTCCCGAGCAAATTTACTATTAGATTCTGCTCCGAGTACAAACTCCTAATTAACTTAGAGCAAAATTTCTTAGTCTTTCCTTAAATGGCGATTGTACTACGAGCAACGAAAAGTCTTTAGTTAAAGCCTTGCTTATGTTATGAACGTCAAACCCACAATTTAGTTCTCAACTCAACCCTCTGAGGAACACTTAAGTCTTCCTCAAGAAGTTCTCGAGTTTCCTTTGCTCAGCTCTTGACGTGTGGCAACTAAAGATAAAGTACTAAAGAGCTAATTGCTCTCAGTTTACTTAAACGGATTACGGACGGTCGAGTGCGCTCGCGCGAGTTCTCAACGACAGTAAGCCACAGTCTAAACGTATAAACAGTCCGGAAGGTAAGAAGAAACTGCTATAACCACGCATAAAACCACGCGTACCCTTTGTGTGTTTGTAGCTTAATATTTTGAGATTTGCTTACCATAATAGTCAAATACTTTGCTATAGTGAAACAGTAAAGAGGAATACAGGCTGCTAAATAGCCTTCATATTACTACTAGTATAATATTAAATGTGCCGACCAACGACATTACCTACAAATCGACACAAATACAGCGTCAGCAAAATTGGCGTAGTAAATAACGCTCCATACGTAATGCATGACATCGATCCTACATCGCGATGTCAGAGTTTTTGTCGCCACTAAGTATAAATACAACAAGCCAAGATTTTAGAAGGGGCCTTGGTCCCCGAGCAGATAACGGAAGCTCGGCGGAAGTACTTCTACTTTTAGTAAAGAACACACGTTCCTTACATTAAACAAAGTTATTTCCCGATGTCAGTTCCCACGTATGCTCAGATCGTGAAAACTTTTAATAGATAGAGTGATTCACGAGATAAGTTTATATTTATAATACATACGTCATACATACATATAGTAGAACAGAAAAGCCAACAAAATGTTACTTTATTGCACCCATAGAAAGTCTTTAGTAATAGTATAAAGATAAACTTTGACCTGCAACTGGATAAACTGTAAAGATGGAAGCTGTGTTGAGGTTAAGATAGCGGTTAAGATGTCCACTTCGCTTAGCTGCAAAGAAAACACTTAACTATGCACTTTTCTGCGCAGTCTCAACTGACAGTTTCATTTTTAGATATTCTGAAAATATTTTAAACTAAGCATTTTAAAGAAACAGAAATAAAACATCTCCTCTTGTGGTATGGAGCTTGAAGCTACGACTACGTCACATTTATGATACCTACCTAAAGTACGCTAATGTAGCGTGAAGCAATGTATATTTTTTTAATCTAGTATAAACTAAGTATTTGTAAGCCTATTTTAACACAAAAAAAAATTGATTCCAGTTCTTAACTTAATTAAAGTTTGTGCTGTATTTGTACTTTGACAGATCTTGGTTACGTTAAATTGTTGCTCTTTATATGCACATAAGTGAACACTCAATGGGCACCTATAATTCCAGACTGCGACAATTATTTAGATTGTGTCTAAGCGGATATAACTTAAGCAAATATTTTCTTAAGTCCTCACTAATATTCTGAACTCTCGCGACATGAATATAATGCATATTCAAAGATTAAATGTTAATTGAAACAGTTACGGTCCCGCCAGTCAAAACGAACCTTTGGAGTGAAAGTGACCTAACTCAATATTCCTGCAAAACCTTAAATTTGTATACTAAAGGTAAAACAATAGTAAGATGGGTTGCAAAGCAAATAAGAAAGCCTCCTCAACGATTACCAAACACAATTAAATTCACATTATCTTGCTCTCAAGTAAAATTCGAGGTAACCTCAGATAACTCCTCAACTCGAGAGGAAACCTCAGGAAGGAAACTATTTGCGACAAACGTATAGGTCCTTTATTCGAGAAATAAGCACTCGGGTAGATGCATATTTTTTATAAGGCTGCAGGCGAACGTTTTAATAATAAATTTGAAATGTGTATAGGTGCTGTGGCGTACCATGGTGGTGTTAATGGCTTCGGCCGTCACATAAAAAAATGCGAAAGGCAGGTAATACCACTAATAATGGAGCGAGAATAGCAGAACTCGATATAATTTTATTTTATTTCTTTAAAACCTTTATTGCAAAACATAAGGGCAAAGGGTGAACTTAATGCTATGAGCATAGGAGGGATACTCGTGCCCCCTAGCCTCATGATAACTTCTACAATACATTACAAATTCACAATATTTGCCTTTATTTGTAGCCGTATTGCCAAGCTTTTACCATCATTTCTATTTATTTGATAACATAACTGCAAGTCATGCAATAACGATGTAAAGCTCATTAATTTCAGCGAAGGGTCAGGGCTTCCTCAAAAAGAGCATAAGTCCCTTAAATTACGTATCAGGACGGACCCTCTAACTGGAGGAAAAAACCTTTCAATAATAATATATTATTATAAGAAAGTGACCCTGTGTAAAGCTGGTTTGGTTAGTGAGCTAGCAATTGAACCAAGTGCCGTAGGTTCGATTCCAAAAAATGAGCTAAATCGGTCTTGATTTAGCAAGACTAACGAACCACCATTGATTTTTATCTGTAAGATTAAATATAACAATTAAGTGTACAAAATAGGCATAGATTCAACTGATAACACAGTTTATCTGCAGAATCAGGGTGATCAGGGTCTTAGCTTAGGTTTCGCACTATGTACAATCATCAATCAATTAATCGAAAACATATCTTTTACAAGTAGGTTACATATAACACTTTTGAATCGTCATTGAATACACTGCAAAGTGAATCTACTTGCGGTTCTCCAATATGTTTGTTTTTTTGTAAAGCGCACTCCAAGATTACCTCCTCATCTCCTCGACCTCATCCCACCTGATGTTAAGTGGTAATGAGTTCCCAGCTTAAGGGCGGAAAGTATAGCATGGTAAAACTGTTACTAGACTTGTCGCCCTTACCTTGAAGGCTTGACCCCTGCTACTAATGTAGCACCCCCCAAGAGCTCTGGAAACCCTACTCACATGCAGGAACACAACAACACCGGAGTGATTGTAATTTGGCTGCGGTCTTTTGTAAGGTGGAGGTATTTTTCACCAGTCGGGCTGCTCCAGCTCGAGCGATAAATCGCTTTGCCCTGCCTCTCTCAAAAGTTTATTTAGTTATAATTGTTTACCTGCAATCATATTATTGCGCAGTGATAACTTTCAAACTCGTTTGTTAACAAGTACTGTGAAATTGTATGTCTTCCCAAATAAATAAAAAACACTATTTATCCCTTAATAATAGTCCGACATATAGGGCATTACCTAGTTAAATAATAACGAGGTTATCATAACTCTGAAAAAACATTTTAACATGAACGTAATCCCATTCAATAAGCCTTCATACGGTACCTCACATCAAGTACTCGAAGCCCCGAAGGGCCTTTGAGAAATCCAATATGAATTCGTTTACAAAACACATTTAAACGTGAAACAACAACAATCCTATTTATATCCGTTTAACTGTTGCGAGACTTCGATCACGTGGTTTAAAGTATTACTTAGTATCGATTGATTGTCTAGTTAATTTTATTAATTCATCGTACGGTTTTTACGAAATAGTTGGAAGAGCAGCACGCGCGATACGTGAAGGTCGTGGGTTTGATTACCGCACCGCAAGGGGAGATAATTTTATTCTGTTTTTTTTTTAATATTTAAAGTTCGCTAGTACGGCGTAAAGTACTATAAAAAAATTAAGATTAAGATGCCAAGGTGTCTTCGATTCCGTGGTTTTCAAACATTTCTGCAACGAATGTACCACGAGCCGATAAGTATGTAGTTCTAAACATATTCGGCAGAGGGCACTTACCGTAGGCTAACGGGTTGATACAGCAGAAAAATTTCATCGCCTACGATAACTTGCGGTTAGCTCAGTTGGAAGAGCAGCACGCGCGATACGTGGTCGTGGCTTCGATTCCCGCACCGCAAGAGGAGATGATTTTTTTCTGTTTCTTTAAAATATTCTACGAAATAGTGCCGCAAACACACCCGTCCGCCAAATTTGATGCGCAGTATCATAATTAATTTTTATTTATTTTTTCGATGCAAAATCGTTTATTGATATATAGATATACTATGTTGTACAAACATTTAAATAAATGGTTTTACAGACAAGTTATAATACATATTAGGTGGTTTTATCGCTAGTAAGTTTTAAGAGAGGTAGGGCCACAGAATATTAAAGTAGGGCATAGCGATTTATTGCTCGTACTGGAGCAGCCTGACTGGTGAAATAATAAATAAATAAATAAATAAATAAATAAATAAATAAATAAATGCGCCAGACAATCACACCAATCACCTGGTCTCAAACTAAGGTTTTCCCTTGTACTATGAGTACCAGACGACGGATACTAACTGGGGGCGTCATCCCAGCACACCCAGACCCAAGTCAATTGAGAAAAGTTCGTTTTCCAAATTGACCTGACCGGGAATCGAACCCGGGACCTTACGCGCTTTGGGCGCCTACCTTAGCCACTGCGCCACCGAGGTCGTCACGTACATATAAATACCTCCACCTTACAGAAGACCGCAGCGAAATAACAATCACTTCGGTGTTGATGTGTTCCTACGTGTGAGTAAGCTCCTGGGGGGTGCTACATTAGTAGCAGGGGTCAAGCCTTCAAGGTAAGGGCGACAAGTCAAGTAACAGTTTTACTGTTACATATGCTGAGTGGAGACCTTTTAGGAATCTTTAATGTTAGTTCCTCCACATTGATTAATTTAACTATGTATAAACAGTGTGTATCAAATAAATATTTTTTCTCTCTTCCTTTCTAACGCGACAGACTACGCATCGCCTTTAAGGTGATGCTGTGGGAAACTCGGTTCAGCCATACCCACAGCACTACCAGTATGGTAACCGCTAACAATAGTCGTATGCTCGAATACCGCCTTTGTGGTTTGAAAAAATCAAAGGCATATCGAGTGGCAAGCGACTTGTCTACGTAGACAACATACTTTAGACTTGATTGTTCATTGAAATTACCTTAAACTAGATCAGTGGCCTCCACGGAAATCTAAAACAGGTATAAAACACTGCCCGGTACACCGTAAGTGTGTTCTGTAGTGGTTTTTTCTTAATTTTCACGGACTGCAAAAATGCAGTTCGTTAATGAAGTCTAGTATATATTAAATGTATTTACCACTCGAAAGGCATATGGAAGACCAGCGTCGGGGTGTTTGTCCGATATCTCGATATCCGACCTAAATATTTCTTTCTTTCACTTAGATATTAAAAGATTATCTTCGAAATGTACAAACGCGCATAACCTCAGATATACTGGACTTAAATTCATTAGTCTTTATTGTCATATTTTATTCGTAACTGTCAGGATAAGGTTTGAAAAAGGAAAAGTAAAAAATTTACCGAATTTGTACGCTTCCCAAGCCGTGGCAAACTACATGAATCAGATTAAAAATTGTTAACGAGTAAGACACACTAATTGAACTCTAATCCTAAGTGCCCTTTCAACTTTTAACTTAATCTCGGTTTTTGCTAAACTGATTTACATTAACGTTTTTTCTCTATCGTTCGCATGAAATTAACAACTAAATTAAATCAATACTTGAGACATGCTCCAATCCACTCTTAATTTACTTATCGAAGGTTCTACTTAGTCGGATTAGAAATTGCGTATCTGTGGGCGTTATTTCGACTAAAAATCAGTTCATACTTTTAATTTAAAATGATTCTTATACTGAGTAGATAAGATCAAATGTTGCAGAACGGAACTTGTTTTAACTAACTAGGTATAACCTTTTAAATTATGTTGTCTTTGATATTTCTTTTTTCTAAAGTCTTCTCTTCGAATAATACAAATTCAAATAAAAAAATATAAAATATAGATATTTATTTCATGCCATAATTTATTACAAAGTGTTGTTAATATCAAAAAACGTGTTTTTATGTTAGTACCTTATCTATCAAAGCAAGATATATCGATTGGATTTTCATTTTTTATAAATTAGTTATCTTAATTATAAAAATCATCAATCAACATATCTTCCGGCCGTTGACAATAATTTCAACATGAAAATGAGGGTATTTAAAAAAAACAACATCAGTTATTATAAATAAAATAAATAATAAATAAATATTGAAAACATACACGAAAACATAATAAAAAAATATTAAACGTACATTCCGAAATAATCCCAATTCCGTCGACATAACAATAAAAAAATATAATCCGATTAATTAGCTACCAAAGTATAAGCTGTTGGAATTACGTTTACATAATTAAGAATTTTATTTACGGAATAACGTAACATTTCAAATAAGTCGTATCGTATTTTATTCGACTGATATATCGTATCGGTTAATTGAAAATCGATTCTGAGGACGGTACAGTGTCTCACTCAGCCAATTATTTTTCTTTAAGCCTAACCATTAATTTTCATTATATTTTTTTATACTCGACCATAGGTATTCGATACGCATGATGAGACTGCCTTCAAAATATTTTTTTTTTACATTACACTTCAAGGTTGATTTATTCACCCCACCTGATGTTAAGTGGTAATGAGGTTCTAGCTTAAGGGCGACAAGTACAGCATAATAAAGCTGTTACTGGACTTCGCCCTTACTTTGAAGGCTTGACCCCAGCTACTAATGTAGCATCCCCCAGGAGTTCTGGTTATTGTGCGTATCATAGCATTAAGCCTAATTTTAAGAAAGTTCCAATTTTTTTTCAGTCTGTTCTGGCTGGCTTTTAATAATGATTTAATTTCAATGAAGCATAATTTAAAAAAAAACGAATAAAATAGTCTTACTTCTTTTTTGTATGATGATTTTTAACCATTAATTTTTTTTCGTAACTTCTTTGGTCGTTGTATAATTTTAAGTCTTGCGCCAACATCTTCTAATTTAACCATTTTAGATGATTTTGTCTAAGAAAACCGCGGATTAGATGGGTCTAATTGGCCCACAAAAGCTGTACATCAAAGCTTTTCTCCCAAAGAACACAATGTAGATGAGATGACACAATAATCATTGTTTTTCCACGCAGCACAAATATAATTGAGGATATTCAGCGCGTTATAATGACAGCCTAATTGAAAATAGGTAGAAGGTGATGAAAAATATAAATAAAAATACTCGTGAGGCTCCAAATGGTTATCAAATTTAGCTATGGCAATTGAAAAAGCATACATACCATTTTTCATTTATTTAATATATTCTTTATGACGTTAAACTATTTATAACTTTTATGACTGACTTAAAACGTAAAAATAAGCGCGTTTGACAATTTTTAGCGTCAAACGTCTTCTTGTCTAATAATAAAATATAATTTCACCTAAAAAAGCGGACACCTACATTTTTTCCCAAAATAAATTATTACATCCTCTTATATTTATAACGAAACGATAAAAAACAACTGCGTAGGTGTTTGAATTAGTTGATTTTTACGTAATTTTACCAGCAAAGAAAAAATATTTCTTGCTAATCGGATGAATGAATGAATTCGTCTTCAAATATCTTCACAAATGAAGCAAAAGTGAAAGCTACAAGTAAAAGGATCCTCACCTGTTGTTCCAGCCCCTCACAGATACTCTTTACGCGTGTTCTTCTTTATTCTTACAACAAACAATGTGACATCAAATAGAGTCTATAAAATTATTGTCCTAAATTTTTTGGAAGAATAGATTTATTGTCTTTGTTTATTTTTTAAGTTAACTTTTTAATTTCGTCAAAAAGTCATGGCAGGCGCGCGGGTCGGATCACGCACTGGCTCTCAGATTTATTGACGAGTTTTTTTTTATTCGACTGCAAAGATGGCGGGAGCGTGCGTTCTCTCTGGTGTCAAGGCTCAGACTGAATGTGGGCAGAAATCAGGGCCTGTACGTAGGTGTAACTCGAGTGGGTGTTTGAAGAGAGGGATGGTGGTACGCGGGGCTGTAGGGGTGAAAGGGAGGAAAGTTTAGGCGCAAGGGGCCTGCTCACGTACTCTGGATGTCAGGAAGAATTTGTAGGCGTACGTAATTGTACCTCTGATTGGGGTTTTCCGAATATAAGTGGCTCTGTCGTCCCTGGTGTCACCTGGCTTTTGACTACTTGGGCATTGCCAATGTTTTTTTTTGATTCAGTTAGGTACTGCAAGTGATTCGTACTAAACATGCCGACCATACGAGAGGGTTCGATCCCTACCCCGGACAAAAATTTGTATGATGAACACTGCTTCAAGGGCGATACCTGTAGGTCATAGATTCGGATCCCACATAGTCTCGCTTTTCAAACTCAAACTCAAATATTTCTTTATTCAAGTAGGTTACATGTAACACTTTTGAATCGTCATTGAATACAATGCAAAGTGATTCTACTTCCGGTTCGCAAACTATATCTACCGAAAAGACACCGGTAAGAAACTCAGCAGATAAGTTACAGTAGCAGTATCTAACTTATAGCTATGTGTGTAGAACACTTTGGACCAAGTCATATAGTTTTATTTTGATGAGTGAAAAAAACATGAAGTATTATTTTATTTTAAGAGGTAAGCTGGAGCAGACCAGTCCCCAAAGGTGGCACCTGTTCAAAAGCATGACGTATGTGCCAGCCATCGCTTCACTCAACCATATTGAAGGGAATGTAGGACGACTTTGTGGGATTCGAATGTATTGCTTTTTATGATTATTAATTTTGTTGTTATCCATACTCACATTTTTACTGTTACCGCACCCATAAACGTACTATCTGCATGACCCAACGATTGACTGGTAGAGTATGCACCTAGCATAGTCCACCTTTTGTACTTTCTTTGTGCAATATATATTTTTTAATAAAATAAATAAATAAATGTATTTAGGATAAGAATATAATCTACGGAGATTAAATTTATTTATTGAAATAACAAGAGACAGCACTAAAAGTGAAAAGATATGCATAATAAAAATGCTTAAAACGAACTGTTCTTAAAATTAAAGGTAATTACAGCATTCAATAATATTAATAATAAAAAAACAGAAGCGACAAATATTAAACAGGGAAAAAATAGTAAAAAAACAAACGAAACTCATAAAATGAGAATAAAAATAATAAAAGGTAAATAAAAAAATTTGCTACCAATATTCTAGGTACACGTCAAAATTTACGTACGTACCTATTTCTTTAAAATATAAAATTGATATAAGTTAATATTGTGGTGCTATGGTTGGCTATTATTTCCGTTACACAAATACCTTATCTACCCATTTTTGTATCAAATCAATGTATGTGATTTTATCTCTTCACGTGAATTTAACCTCTACCTTCTACGAATTCTATGAATCGATCAAGACAGTTAGAAAACTACACCCCCGTAGATTTGAAAACGGTTATTCAAACTAACGAAAGTGAATACTTACGCTCTATAATATTGAGGTTTATATTATATTCAGAATTCATAAATTTCACAGACTACACAATAAATCTTAATTGAAAATCCCACGACAAAATAGGATACAACTTATTGAATTTTATATGAAAGCCGAGAGAGGCGGGGCCTGCCTTTGATCTGTCCGAATAATATTTAAGCGCACTTTTATATTATAACCAGCTGTTTCCAGCGCTTTATTTGCCTTATTTTGGGATAAAAAGTGTACAATTTGTTAGTATAATATTTTAATTGTCTAGCTGTCATATTTTATCAAATATCAATGAGCAGAAGAATTATAACGGTAACATTAATTCATAATACTAGTAGAATTATGCAATAACTGTTCGGAGAACTGCAAGAGCCGTTTTAAGAAAACTACTAAATATTTTCTATATTTAATTTGAACAATTTTGGAAAAATAAACATAAATAATGAACAACAATACCTACATACATTCCTTTGATTATGTGCTAAGTAGCTGAAGCATTTATTTTGCAGAAAATAGAAACAACGGCGGTACCACAACACCCAAGCCCAAGACCATACAGTAAAGTTAGTGCTTTAACCCGACCGGAGATAGAACCACGGAAACCAGAGTGGGAGCGACATCAAAGTCCAGGCTCGCCTCTAAGCCGTAGAGGTCATTCATATTATATATAATAAATAACAATTATGGCTAACTTATCATAATTTAAATAAAGCCCTGTTACAAACTTTTTCATTTCAGGCCCGTACCTTAGAGGCAAGGTGCTTGCTGCCTAGCTTACCCGACGGGGTGAATGGCACCGCGCATTTTTTTAAAATCTGTACCAATATTATAAAGCTTAGGAGTTAGTTTATTTGAACTCGATAATATTAGGAACTACTGGTTTAAAAATATAAAATAATTTAACGGGTCAAAACGCGACACCATTTTTATTTAGTAGTTAATACGAACTACTTACTGCCCAACGTTTCGGCTAGGTTGCACCAACCGTGGTCACGAGCTGTCTGTTAAATTATTTTAAATGTTTAAAATTGAACGCGATAGTCTTAAAATGTATACTACTGGTTTGAGTTGATTTTTTTCTTTGTGTTGTGTAGTATATTTATCGAGGAAGGCTTTAGGCTATAAACCATCAAATGGAGCGAATAATCAGCGGTAAATCTGGAAAAAGCTTGTGTAGAGAGCGACGGGCCATTAGTACTCAGATCCACACACAGTATCGTATAGCTCGTAGTTTTTTAAATTTTTATAGTGTTTTACGCTGCACTTGCGAACTTTAAATATTTTAAAGAAACCGAAAAAAATCATCTCCCCTTGCGGTGCGGGAATCGAACCCACGGCCTTCACGTATCGCGCGTGCTGCTCTTCTAACCCCAACTTAGCTTGAAATTTTTCTGTTTCTTTAGATAATCATAATTTTTCAATCAAATTTATTTTTCAGAGTCCAGCTTTCGTAACTTTAACCTCCCCAATAAAATTCCTAAACAACAATTTTTTAATCATACACTAAACGATTAATCTGGAATTTTTTATTTCATATATCAGTCCTACGTGTGGGCGTACGAATGACGTCATCGCTCGTGACGTCAGCACACATTTGCATCCAACATTTCACGGACTCGGTCAAAGCCTGATTGAGAGGATTTTAATGAAGTGGTCGCGAGAATAAGTTGAGTACGTGTTGGGCACACTTCGTAAATGGGTAAATTTATATTTGAACACCCTTTGGCCACATATATGGCGTTGGCGTTAAATCTATTTTTAGTCTTATTATATGTTTTATTTAACGTGTCTGCCTGTCTGTCTGGTTGTCTGACTGTGGCATCGTAGCTCCCAAACGGATAAACAAATTTTGATTATGTTTTTTGCTAAGCACTTTGATGTAAATCAATCCAAGATGGTGGCAGAAAAATATCGGATTACATATTTTGATACAACTCCATCAGTAAGGGTCAATTGAAAGGGGTTATTGTAAATTCGTAACAAAGTAAATTCGTCACATGCATTAAAAAATGTTTTAATTTGTCATAGGTAGGTAAGAGTTACTGTAGATTCGTCATAATTTGTCATTTAACATATTTTTTGCATAAAGTAGCGATAGCCAGCAAACTTATAGATTTTGAGTGCTAAAAAAGGGAAAAAGAAAGAAACTTAAATTATGAAAGTGCAGGTTATATTTTAAACTACAAAAAATAAAAAGAATTAACAGGCGACACCTTACATCTCTCTTGTTTTCTGATCTCTTGCATGTGAGTACGCTATCACGCGCTCGCTAAAATTAATATATTCATTATATTAATTTTAGCTTCGCTTTAGAAAATTAGAACTGTGACGAATTTACAATAACCCATTGAAAGTGCTCGAGTAGTACCATTATATACTTTAAAATGGTGGACCTTACAAAATGGCGCAATTATAATCTTAATGAGTATAGTCAAAGTTCGGGTTTTGACGTAGTTAGTTCAGTTTATTTTAAATAATAAGGTATTTTAAAACACGGCCACAATTAGTTGGTACCTACTACAAAGATGGTCTACTGATAACCCAACTCCTCAGCATATTCGTTTTGATACTAAGTCAATTTCTTGTTAAGATTTTGCATTTCATCTTAGGTTCTATATTTAGAGTTTCGGTTCAGTAATAATTAGAAACCCCTACGCAAAAAATAAAATGGAATTTTTAAAATTTAAGACCCCATTGAGACTTAAAGTCACCATTAAAAATGTAGGAACGTTAAAATTAAACATCGGTAAATGCGGCATTTGCCTTCTAAAAGCTGACAGGACAATTATTTTCTACTTTTTAAGAATGTTCCTTAAACTATAAAGTACACTTCGCGTAGGGACTTTTTAAAATGTTTATTATCGTCACTCTGCGGGAATCTTTGAACTCTCAAGTTAACCTAAACATCTGATGGAAATCGTAAGAGTTGTCGCGTAGCAGCGTAGGATATGCACGCTCCCCACGTTATGTCTCAATGCCTTCAAGGCAAGGGCGACAAGTCCAGTAACAGCTTTATTATGCTGTACTTGTTGCCCTTAAGCTAGGACCTCATTACCACTTAACATCAGGTGGGATGAGGTTCATCTTGAAGTGCAATATAAAAGAATATCGTTCATTTATGTATCCTACTTGGTCGGGCAAATCGTGCGTGTCATCTATAGCCTAAACAGCTATAAAACAGCGGCTAAAAACGGCAAAACCGTATGATAAATAGTGAAAGATCGATATTTAAACCCATATGGAAACACATAAAAGTCTGCTCTAAAAGCCTCAAGCAAAGATTGAATGAATATTTTTACGATCGCGCGGTCGTGAGAATTGAAGGTTGTAAAAATAGCGTGGGTAATACTGGGCTTGGGTTTTCTGTCATACCTATGATATATTTTTATGTTAGTACTAGAAATAACTTACGATTTCGTTCAGGTTATTTCGGGATAAAAATTATTCTACATTAATATGTTAATTTAGTATTACATCCATTGTTTCCCGAAAGTTATACTAAATTCATTCAGTTGTTTTTGCGTTAAAGAGGAGCAAACGTACGGCCATTCATAAAAATAGTTTATTGTCTTTCTCCTTAAACTACAACATTTTTACTTAGACTATCTTACGCTACACAGGAAAACAAATGGAAGTGGTTCAGCCTCCCTCCCTACTGTCTGCGCTGGTTTTCAACCCTTCCAGGAGCTCTAAGATGTCGTTTGAGAGCGTGGGGTAGTGCTGGCTAACTAACTTAATATAAATAGCTTTAATTGCAAAATTTAAAAAAAACAATAGCTTAAAAGTATGGTGCGTTTAAATACATCCATGCAAGTGTGATTGTTTAATGTATGTGTGAATATGTGTGTGCAAGCGTGTTTGTATGTATGTGATTAAAAGCGTTATTCTTGAAACTTTGGTGATTATAACATAAGGCACGAAAATCCTAGATATAAGCATCAATGTTATAATCAAGAAAGGTAAAAATCATTTGTCATTATTTAGTTTGTGGGATTTTTCAAAATGCATTTTTTATATGGGTATTTTTTGCTTCTACATACAAAAATATTAATGCAACAAAGTTCAGTGGAGAGTTGTGACACAAAAATAAAAGAAAAAATACTAAAACTCAAACTCAAACTCAAATATTTCTTTATTCAAGTAGGTTACATATAACACTTTTGAATCGTCATTGAATACAATGCAAAGTGATTCTACTTCCGGTTCGGAACCTATTAAATGAACCTACCAAGAAGACACCGGTAAGAGACTCAGCAGATCATTTACAGTATCAGTATCTAACTTATTGCTATGTGTAGCTCACTTTGGATGAAGTCATATAGTTTTGGTTTTATATACGTATACCTACTCAATTTTTTGGCGATAAAACTGGTGGACCAGACCAAATTTCTAGACTAGGATAGACTGACTAGAATCCAAATGAATAATTTCAACTATAAGACGAAACTTTCGTGACTTGTATGGCAAGTAAGACAAGTGTAACTGTCAGATTTCCCACCAAGCTATTCAACTAAGCTTAACCACTAACACAGAAACATCTAAAACGAACAGCCGTTTTTTCTTGAGAAGAGGAGGCGGGGGGGGGAGGAATTCTTTGATGCACCTCTCATTGCGTAGGTATGACTGTGACGTGTATAGGACCTCCACTCTATCAAATACTACCCACTAAAACCCCCACCGTTCTTTTCATTGCCTAAATGTTGGAGCGTCTCTAATCGTGGTGGGTTGGGAAAATAGATAAACTATGGCCATGATGTCATAATGGAACAGGTTACCCGTGAAGCCTTAATTCTGACACACGTTTTGTTCGACATTTCGCTATTTCGACAAGTGATTTTTTGTTGATATTTCGTCTATCTTTATGGATTAAAGTAGTCCACTTATGTGAGAATTAGTTAAGTAACACCACATTTAGGTCTGATTCAGTTTGATTAAGTTAGATTCGTTTTATAACCATTTTGACGACCTCGGTGGCGCAGTGGCTAAGGTAGGCGGCCAAAGCGCGAAAGGTCCCGGGTTCGATTCCCGGTCGGGTCAATTTGGAAAACGAACTTTTCTAAATTGACTTGGGTCTGGGTGTTCTGGGATGATGCCCCCAGTTAGTATCCGTCGTCTGGTACTCATAGTACAAGGGAAAACCTTAGTTTGAGACCAGGTGATTGGTGTGATTGTCTGGCGCATATATTTACATATATATTTATATTTATTTGTCGGAGTATGTTGTTTAATATTAGTTTATTTATTTACTATACACGTGAATGTAAACCTCATTTATTTTCAGAATTTCAAACACTCAAACATAAGCACTTTTGCCAAAAACAGTTTTAATTATCCGCATTCATTACGCTCGCATATTCATGACTGCATCGCTATTTATGGCGATAAATTGTGGTTCACAGAATTTCGTCAGCCAAAAATATCCATCGAAACTCATATTATATGACGATTCGTAACAGTACAAGATCCATGCGTCAGGCAAACAAGGAATACCCGTTCTAAAGGCCTTATAAAACGTAGCCTACCTACATGTGCACTTTTATAAACCAGAATTCATTCAGCATTATGTCCAAGCGATCCGCACCAAAGGTATAAGTACAGAGTGACTATAAAGACAACTAATGATAATATTAGCCCTTACAGGCAACGGATCGTTATAAACACCTTTTCAAGGTAGGTATCATATATGTCGAGTGTGCAGAGTACAAAGGTTCTCATTTACAAGCAATCACAGTCGTTTATCGTAAGACCGCATCCTTATAGAAATCACTTCGGTGATGTTGTGTTCCTGCGTGTGAGTAAGGTTTCCAGAGCTCCTGGGAAGAGCTATATTAGTAGCCGGGGTCAAGCCTTCAAGACAAATCCAGTAACAGCTTTATTATGCTGTACTTGTCGCCCGCGAGGACCTCATTACCACTTAACATCAGGTGGGATAAGGTCAATCTTGAATGCACTTCAAAATAGACAATACAAAACATTCGCTGTCACTTTTCCAGACTTTTAAAAGTAAACGCTCGTTTTAGAAGTACCGTTAGGTCTCGGGTCGGAAACACCCAGCTAAACCAATTCCTGTCCCATTAAAGTCCCAACATCTGGCGACGCTCGGAACACCCTCCATTGAGAGTTCTACGAATTCAAATCAACCTGCATTCACCGGGATCCGTGAATGAGCGGAATAACCGGATGGTGAATGGGCGGATTGTCTGCGCGACGGGTTGTGAGAACGGCGGGTTGTGAAACTGCCGGATAGTTCGAGCGCCGGGGCGGCTTTATGCAACACTAGTTCATTCTTTTTATCTTAATAGGCTGTATACAATCTGATTTCAGTGGTCTTCTCTTTGAAAAAGGTTTTTTTAAGAATTTCGTGCTTATAATTTAATCACCTTTTGAATCGATTATGAAGCACTGTTGCTAGCTTTAAAAATGAGTGCTTAGTATTTGACTCTGTTTTTGTTATACTAATACACAGAAATCAGTTAACCAACGATAACTGGTACTCGTAGGTACCAGCTGAAATAATGAGAATTGTGAGATATGAGAATGCTGGATATATAAGAATTATTTATTTGTTCATGTTCCTTAACGTTGCTTCACATAAGAAAATTTTATTTGGATTACATTTTCAAGTAGATTTTAAAAATTCCGACCGGGAATCGAACCTGGGACCTCAAAAATCGTGCAACGCCAAAGGCCTGCTCGCTCGGCTCTCGGCTACAGAGGTCGTCGTTAATCCTACATTTGTTTACACATACAAATAGCAACATATATGAATGAAGAATATAAACGAAATAATGAACAATTATTTGAAGTTCTGTAACTCAATGTTGAATGGTTTTAATTTGTCCCAAAATTGAATGAAAACACGATAGAAATCCATTAATAAGCCAAATTTTTTCAAGCGTAGCGCAAATACGTTGCTGTTCCATATAAGTTACCTATATTTTAAGAAACTCTTATGTTTACTTCAAGAAACTAAATCTCAAAGATGATTATAATGTAAACTCGTTGGAACGAAACAAATTTGTTTTTTAAACGAGATTTAATTTTAAAATTACAAAGTCTCCTTGAAAGTATTCTGATCTCATTAGCGACTTAAAACTTCTTTCCACTTAAATTGCATTTTACTTGAAACGGTTAATTTTTTCTCGCGTCTTGAGAAAATCTAGCTTTTTAAGTGAAAATAGATAATTATTTTCTATATTTGTCTAAGAGGTTTAACGAAACCAGACATGGGCTATATTTTTAGTGCCAATCAAACACAACCAACTAATTAATGGCTAACGAGTAATATCACCTCCTTCTTTTATGAAGTCGGATCAGATATAATATATTAAATTTAAATATTTAATATATTATATCTGGAGTTTTATTTTTTAACAGCAAAAAACGCTAATCTTGCCTCATATTTGAAAACAAAGGGAGATACATAAAAAAGGGAGGTAGATAAAAATATATTTTAAAAATAGCTCAAGTAAATAGCGGTTAATGCTAGTTTTAGTTCCTAAAATACCAAATAAAAATGTCGTATATTAAAATGTAAAATTCCAATTATTGTACAATATAAATGCGCTATTTTAAATATCGTTTGCCTACCTAGATATTAATTATGAGATTTTTTGTAGTCGTGAGTCTAACATAAACAAAAATTCAAATTAAAATATTACAAGATAAAAATATAACTTTATATTGGAACACATCACGTATTGCTCTGATTCTATAGTGTTTAAACTTAACTAACTAGCTAAGCTACCACTTGTGTTGCAGACATTAGAAACAACCACGCCACCACAACAAAAAGACTTTTCAAATTTAACATATTGACCCGACCGGAAATCAAACCTGGGACCGTCATTAACGTCACATTTGGTAACTAACAATCACTCAAAAATTTCACATTTTCGTTTCAAGTAAACTGAAATCATAACACCTACATTTTTGGCAGTAACTCTTTACTAGGTGGAACCCTATCGTTGTCTCAAAACATAAATAAGATTTTAACTACTTTAGATTTTCTCTCCTCTGTTAAAAAAAAATAGCATCATTGTTAATGATCATTTGTAACAGATAAAAACTATATTTTCATAAGTCCTATAAGTTTATACTCCAAGCTCTAATCTTTTTACGTACAAGGCTATCTTACAGGAAGAACACTTTATTAAACATAGCCTAATAAAACCTTGTGTCGTATTAATAGAAAGCTTTTAAAAGGTAATATAATTACGTCTAATAATATAATAATCAGAAAGGCACTTAATCAAAGTAATTGAGAGGGAAGAGAGAATATTCACATTTTATTTGTACCTCTAATGAAATGAAACTGGTCTTACGAGATTTTGAATGAAAATGAAATTTAAGGTTCTTTTAAAAAGCAGTGAATTGCAAGTATTTTTAGAAATGATATTAAAACAAGCTACTCCAATAGTTTTTAACTATGTTGCGATTCTAAAAAACTATAAAGACTTAAACAAAAAAAAAATAATAGCTTACTACCTACTAACAAAATAAATTATATGTACATATTTACAAGAAAACCCTGGGCGCGTAATGTTATACGCGTCAGATCGGCTTCGCTCGGAATAAAAACTAACGCGGTAACTAAAGGGGCGTACTATCGAATAGATTCGATAGATAGGTAGTCGAATAATCGAAGGACAATCGATGGTGTTGATATATATTTTTTTATATTTAATTTTATAGCATAGAGCCAGCCTATACTTGCGATAGTATCGTTGTTCTGTAGAAATCGGGCTTTTCTATAAAGTATGTGTGGTCTTACATAAAACATATATATATATATATATATATATATATATATATATATATATATATATACGAGTAGACTAGACCTCTATCTTTTTCGATTTAAGGGTTCCGTACCCAAAGGGCAAAAACGGGACCCTATAACTAAGACTTTGCTTTCTGTAATTCCGCACGTCCGTGTATCATCCATGCATCATACGTACTTAAAAACTATTGCGCTTATGATAATTATTAGGAGAATAGTAGGAAGAAAGGTTGAAGTATCAGCTCATTTAATGACCCATTGCAGAGCTAAGCTTTCTACCACTGAACTCAAGCCTGTGTAATCTGACTTTCCCCTAGGCTAACCAAATACGGTAATCACAAACCCGGCCTAACCTCAAAAACCCGGAATATTGCAATTTCTTTTAGTACAAAGTAACCTGTTACCAACGTCAGCGTTTTAGTAAGTGTACTATTCTATGAATCTTGAGGGTTAAATTCCCAGACTAATGTTTTTTAAAATAAAAGGAACGTCTGAAAGACAAGGGCGCTTAAGAGGACGAAATAAGTATATTGAAAGGGAAATAAGTACGCTTTGGGAGCGCCGACGCATAATAGCTCGTCATCACCCTAGCAAGGATGCCACGATCTCGCACACGTTCGCCCCGCACGTTTCGCCCCGCAAGTTTCACCCCTCCTACTACAAATTAACATGTTCGCTCCTTGAAATATTAAATTAATTTTTCGGTCCTTATTAATAAAGTATCGGCAGACCGCGACTTTGTACGCTTGAAGTTAATTTTGTAAACTTTAGGTTAAGTTGCTTAATTTTATATTAGGGATCCCTTTCCTAGTAATTAATGTAGTCTATGATAATTAGGGTGAAAGCAACTTTACAAAAATGAAATATTTTTGAGCCTTAATCGTTTTTGAGGTTTTTTTCATACCAATCATACACACACAAAAAAACACGAATATATTCTTATTAGTGTAGAAGGACGAGTACAGTTGTCAAGAAATAAAACCAATTTAAACTATTTGACTTGCAGTTTAAAATGTCTTGAATATAAAAATATTATATTTAATGTTCCTTACAAGAAATAAAATCTTATACCAGACCGTGGCGTGCATAGCTTAACTTTTGCCATCGGCTTCAAAACGACATCGCTATTGAGCCTCCATAAATGAATAATAACTACTAATATTATAATCGTGAAAGTGTTTACAATATAGGTTTGGATGTCTGGATGTATGTTTTTTAATCGATTTTTTATTTTAATAGTACTTTACGCCGTACTAGCGAACTTTAAATATTAGAAACAGATATGTTTTACTTATACAAACACAAAAACCACTAAACGTATTAAGATGAAATTGCATAGAAAGAGAGTTGACATACAAGATTAACGTTTATGATACATTTTATCTTGAAATAATGTGGACCAAGTCGGCGGCAATAACTAGTATTTAATAAGTCCGTGTAAAACCGGAGCTCAGGGATTTAATACCAGCGCCCCTCATATTAAACATGTAATTTTGTACAACCCTAGCATATAAAATTGCCTATTCGCCGTGTGTATGCGCGAAGAATTCCATATAAGCCTACTACAAAAGAACATGAACGGGGAATTCCGTTATTAAATAAATGCGTGCAAACATTACACGAATATTACTCCGGCTGCTTCAGTTAAGGTTGTTACGATGGGGAAGGATTTGAGAAAAAAAAATTTTTTTTTCAGCTTAATCGATAAAAAAAATAGTTTTGGATTGTGACCCTGTAATTAATTTGCCTTATTTTGGGATATGAAGTATTGCAGAAGCTAATCTAGTACCTTATTTATTATCCTACCAAATTTCATCCAAAACCATTTAGTAGTTTTTAATAATGAATGCCAGTGAATAATGAACATACATCCTCGCAGAATTTTACACTTTTAATAATACCAGCGACAACGCGCACATTACCGGTAAATTAAGAATTTTGAACATAAAACAAAATATCATTTAAATTGGTCCAGTATATCAGAAGAAACATACATTCCGGCGATTTATTTTTAGGGTTCCGTATTCAAAGGGTAAAAACGAGACCCTATTACTGAGGCTTCACTGTCCGTCCGTCCGTCTGTCACCAAGCTGTATCTCAAGAATTGTGATACACTTGAAATTTTCACAGATGATGTATTTCTTACTTACTTAGTAACAAATATAAATACTACTGTAAGGAACGTATATTCTTTACTAAAAGTGGAAGTACTTCCGCCGAGCTAGGTGTTATCTGCTCGGGGACCAAGGCCCAACTACCAATCTTGGTATGTCGTATAGTGGCGACGAAAACTCTGATATCGCGATGTAGGATATCGATGTCACGCATTACGTATGGAGCGTTGTTTACTACGCCAATTCTGCTGACGCTGTATTTGTGTCGACCTGTAGGTCATGTCGTAGGTCGGCACACTACCCATGAAACAAAGGTGATTTTTTTACCATGTCTTGCTCGATACTAAGGTTACAGATAATGATATGGAAAACTGCGTGCGCGAATCCCGCTCGCACTTGACCGTTTTTTTTGTTAAACAGTTATTATTGTAGGATCTGATTACCGCAATGTTTACTTAGTGGAATTCTTACCTATTACTTCCGTGCTCTAGGCTTAAATTTAAGGTGATTTAACAATTTCGCGTCTCAGTTTACCAACTTATGTGCACATTTCTAAGTAAGGCATAACATGCTGATCAGCTTTGATAGCTTCGCACAAATTCCGCGACAGTCACAAAGCTAACATTCCACTTGCACCAGAGACTCCAACTATGCGGATGACGGAATTGTGAACATTCCTCTATTAATGCAAGAGTAGTGTAGCTTCAGGGATGAATAGAACATCGTCTTTGTAAACGAGATTATCTATACTAATATTATAAAGAGGAAAGATTTGTACCTATTTTTGTATGTTTGTAATGAATAGGCTCAAAAAGTACTGGGCCGATTTAAACAATTATTTTACCAATAGAATGCTACATTCTTCCAATTTGACATAGGCTTAAGGCTTAATAGGCTTTTTTAAGAGAGGTAGGGCATAGCGATTTATCGCTCGAACTGGAGCAGCCCGACTGGTGAAATACCTCCACCTTACAGGAGACCGCAGCCAAATAACAATCACTTCTGTGTTGTTGTGTTCCTGCGTGTGAGTAAGGTTTCCAGAGCTCCTGGGGGGTGCTACACGAGTAGCAGGGGTCAAGCCTTCAAGATAAGGGCGACAAGTCCAGTAAAGATTTATTATGCTGTACTTGTCACCCTTAAGCTAGGACCTCATTAACACTTAACATCAGGTGGGATATGAGGTCAATCTTGAAGTGCAATATAAAAAAAAAAGCTACAAAATTAGGGATCCATGGTAAAATTTAAACAATTTCAACAGAAAAGCGGGAAAAATTCTCTAAGGCGAAACGATGTTCGCCGGTACCGCTAGTCAGATATATAGACATAGCATAGGCATACTAAACATATATATAAAAGTGTAGTGTCTCTTTAATATTAAGAAAACACTTTTTATAAAATGCAGAATAGTTATACCTGTTTTATTTATGAACCGAATTTGATGATATTTTTGTAAGGAACGTAAGTTCTTTACTAATAGTGGAAGTACTTCCTCCGAGCTAGGTGTTATCTGCTCGGGGACCAAGGTCCTACTACCAATCTTGGTTTGTTGTATATATAGTCAGTGGCGACGAAAACTCTGACATCGCGATGTAGGATCGATGTTATTGATTGGCCAGTCGTGCATTACGTATGGAGTGTTGTTTCTATGCCAATTCTGACGCTGTATTTGTGTCAACTTGTAGGTCATGTTGTAGGTCGGCACATTTTATTTGGAAAAGATATATTTTGGAGATGATACCATGATAATGAAACCAAGATCTGATGATGGCATACCAGATGGAGAGGAAAACGTTTTTATTTTGCTTGTAAGTCCTTGCTAAAAACTTTGTATTCAATACACAAAGATCAAACGCTTTGGCGCAAAACAAATAATAACCTCAACCTTATTCCATTAATACATTCAGACCCTTGGATCGAGTTTCCCTAACCTTAACCTGGTGCCAGATAAACTTTGAGAATCTGTGTAACTAGAAAAGTTTGATTTATAAGAAGTTCTGAAATGGATCTGGGTATAAATAGAAATCTATATTTATGGGAAAAGCACTCTTATATCGAGATCTAGATGATTATAGGTACTATGCTATACAGGTGTTGGAGAAGACAAAGCTAAGCAAAGCATCGGCGGACCGCTAGTCTTTTTTAAAACCTCACCCTATGTTGTCCCAAATCTATAATTGTGTTTATAAGAGAGGCATATATTTATATATATTTTTATATTACAGCTAAGATTGTCCTCATCCCACCTGATATTAAGTGCTAATAAGGTCGTAGCTAGCGACAAGTACAGCATAATAAAGTTGTTACTGTACTTGTCGCCCTTACCTTGAAGGCTGGACCCCTGCTAATAATGTAGCACCCCGCACGAGCTCTGGAAACCTTACTCACACGCAACAACAACACGGAAGTAATTGTTATTTTACTACGGTCTTCTGTAAGGTAGAGGTATTTCACCAGTCGGACTGCTCCAGTTCGAGCGAATCTCTATATATGCCCTACCTCTCTTAAAAGCAAACGTTAAGTAGCACTTAAATAAAAGAACACTGAAACAAAACACTCCCAAAGATCCATCTTTTGCGATGAAAGATCGAAAAGACGTTTAAAAAGGTTTCTAAACCCTAATAATAGCTTTGGAAAGACAAAACATTCATTGTACGATCAAGTTACTTTTGATTGCTGTTTCCTCGGCTGTTGCAAACAAAGCAAATGTCAGACTCTTTCATGTAGCTTATAATTTTATCTTCCATTGCTTTCAAAGTGTCTTTAGGGTTGTCAACTAACCAGATAGTAAAAAGAAACTCCTTTTACGATTCGTTTCCCGGTCAGGTAAATTTGGAAAAACGAACATTTCTAAATTGACTTGGGTCAGTTAGTACCCGTTATCTAGTGCTTATAGTACAAAGGAAACCTTAGTTTGAGACCAGGTGATTGGTAGGGTAGTCTGGCGCCTTTTTTATTTACTAAGCTCTTAAGCGTAAAATGTGCGCCTCGATAAATGTTGGCTGGTAGAGAATACTCTTTCACACTTAGCGTATACTTTAATGCACGAAAAATAATACAACAAGGGGACTGTTGTACTTTTGTGTACAATAACATCTATTTAATGACTTGGATTGTGTATTTGGTAATACCAACAAATTTTTGGCCCCTGTGTCATCACGTATCTACATATTGTAAAAAACGCCTAAAGTTTAGTTTTATTCAAAATTCGAATGAGAGTAAAACAAAGCATCATGAATCATAAAGATGTTTTGTCGGTGCAATATCTAACCCCTCACAGTGTTATAAGTTTGACGTCTCTGTCTGTGTGTATCTGTGCCCTCGGAGCTGCCGAATGGATAAAACGATGTTGATTTTGTTTTAATTTTTGTTTGGAAGGTGAATAGTTGGGAGTTTCTTATCTACGTTTGATAGAAATTAGTTCAAGATGGCTATCGCTAAAAACGTCGAACTATTGTCTTAAAATAGGCACCAAATGAAGGGTCAATCTGTATAACAGGAAAGTCATAATGTATTCCACGAATGGTAGTTACACATTATGATAAATTTCAAATCCATAGTGCGCTAATATGGTGTCACTTTTTTTTTTATTTAGGTCGCAAAATTATTGATTGCAGTCTTTGACGTTGACAACCCTGAGCCACTCGCCCACCCAACTTACAACTTATCATTAAATTGCATTCATCCCTTCCTACGCTCCGTCATTAAAGGTCTAATATCCCCCGTTTGAATATAAATTGCTAAACTTCGGTAGAAACTGAAATATGTTTCAGCATTCAGAATATGAATGCGCCTGCTTTTGGAAAGTCTTAATTTTTAAACTATAGTTTATAACGTAAGTAGTTAAATAAATGTTTAGTTCTCACCGTATGTAAATAATATTAATCCGGAGGGATTATTGTAAGTATTAGTTTAATATATAATATAATATAATATAATATAATAATAATTTATTTTTCTCTCACAAAGGTTTGTAAATTGTTACACATATTATTAGTTACATATCATTTGTTTTCCTTGTTAGTGAGAGACTGGAGCCTGAGATAGGTTTCCAAGAAACCCGTATTACAGGTCTCCAGACCTTAAATTATTAGTGTAAGTAATGTATTATTTATTAGTAGTTAGTTTTAATGAAATGTGGCACAGACAATCTTTAGACCCTGAGAAAGGAAATGCGCCAGACAACCACACCTGGTTTCAAACTAAGGTTTCCCCTTGTACTATGAGCACCAGACGACGGATACTAACTGGGGTCATCCCAGCACACCCAGGCCCAAGTCAATTTAGAAAAGTTCGTTTTCCAAATTGACCTGACCGGGAATCGAACCCGCTTTGGCCGCCTACTTTAGCCGCTGCGCCACCAAAGTCGTCAAAATTTCCTCAAGGACTTAACTCCTGGCTAATTAGCCTTAATCTGTTAACTGATACAGCACAATGGCAGGTTAAGTACGAGTATATATGTACTTATCTATGCATACGCTTTTGGTGAACTAATGCCCGGTTCCAATATTTTACGATTCGTAATGTGTCAAAAATTACTATCCGTTTTTCTCCAATGACTAACAGGCCTAGCATGCGCCACGCGACTAAATTTTATCGCGCTCTTGACAAACATCAAAGTTTATTAAAGTCGGTGCGTCAGCTGCTGATTGGCTTAAAGTACGAGTGTGGTGTGCTATTAGCCAATCAACGGTATCGAAACTTTTGTCGTCTCATGCGATAAATTTGATGTATTGCGTATGCTAGGCCTACAAGAGTCGTTAATACCGTTCCATAATTTACTTTCCATACCAGCTGTCATCAGTCGTCTGTCGGTCGTTTTTAGCTTACGCCTCGTATAATTTATTACTATCCGTTACTAGAACATATCGTTTTTCAAATATTGGAACGGAGCATAACTTTGTTTAAACCAAAACCAGATATGTGTCAAATCTGTTATGTGATTTTTATTCTCTTTAAACGAAATAAGAATAAAATCTACTTAATTTAGATACATGTTTAAAAAATAAATAAATAAAAGTGTAACAACTATAACTCTCATATAAAATACTTCTAAAAATAAACTTTCGTATGATTTTTGTTCTGGAACCTCTTATATTTGGAAATATTAAAAAATACTTTTTGCACATAGCAGGTTTTGGTTTGACAACGACGTTAAGTAAATAAAATGTGAAAACGAATGTTCGCGGAAGCAATAAGTGAGAACAAGACGTTGTTATTACATTCAACAAATCGTGCATGGCAACGTCAAAAAATGATTTGTAAGAAATTAATTTTTATCTTACTTCACGACTTTACGTCCCACTTATTCATATTTGTTCCCATTTTCAATGCTCCTCAGCGTTCTGTTCACACGAAGTACTTAGGAAATACAGTAAACAAAATTGCAGTGTTCTTATTATTTTTCATGTGCATTGATAATAATTGATTTCATTGCCTCCTTAAAACGAAACGAAGAAAGGACGGATTTGGTTTCAAAGAACAATCGAGAACTCGGTAGTATTTTTTAAATGTTTTATTAGTGTTCGACGTCAGTTGGTTACGATTATATGAATTAAAAACAACTATCCGTCTTCGAAACCGACGTATTTTGTTTTTGGTAGGTTTTTTTTTTATATTACACTTCAAAATTGACCTCATCCCACCTGATGTTAAGTGGTAATGAGGTCCTAGCTTAAGGGTGATAAGTACAGCATAATAAATCTGTTACTGGACTTGTCGCACTTACCTTGAAGGCTTTACCCCTGCTACTAATGTAGCACCCCCCAGGAGCTCTGGAAACCTAACTCACACGCAGAAACACAACAACACCGAAGTGATTGTTATTTGGCTGCGGTCTTCTGTAAGGAGGAGGTATTTCACCAGTCGGGCTGCTCCAGTTCGAGCGATAAATCGCTATGCCCTACTATCGCTAGGTCTCCTGATTCCAAAGTAAGTAACTTAATCACTAGTTTTATGGAAATATAATCAACAGCACACCACAGAATATACTTAAATATTATACCCAGACACCTAACAAAGACAAATATAAATCACTCGCATGTTTTTTCTGGATAAGAAACCTTTTTTGAATCAATGAATTAATAAATATTTTTCAAAAGGGTTATTGGATATCAAGCGAAAGCTTTTAATAAGTAGGTACAATGTTAATTACAAAGAATCTGTTCACTACTTTATACTCTTTTAAGTATTTGCCTACAAGGAGATTTCTAAGAATGTACCATTTATTTAAGAGTTTTAGTTAGAATTTGATTGGATATAACTATTTTCATTTTCAATTATTTAAGAGTTTTAGTTAGAATTTGATTGGATATAACTATTTTCATTTTCAATTTGAATCAAGGCAGTAAAAGTTGATTTGTTGATTTTTCTTAGCATCGTTATCCTACAAATAAAAATCGCTTTCAAAAAATCTGTCGATCTTTCCTCACTGCATCAGTCTTAACTGGGCGGCCCTGAAGCCCACGCCGTGTGGGCCGAAGAAGCGATTATAATTTTTCCCGGGAAACTTACTCGTATCTAGGCACAAGATTGAGACCAGCTTATGAAGTGCTTTCATGATCGCCCACCAGCTCCCTAAGGCACTTATTCGCAGAGGGTTCAAAATATGAACTGTAAATTGCTAAAGCAAGTTACACACAAATTCCATTTTATATATCTATTATTTTTAATTAACTTCAGAAAAAGGACGAGGTTTATCAATTCGGCCGTATATCAATGTATTTGTATTGTGTGTTTGGGGATAGCTTGGTCGTTTATAAACCGATGATTTTAATGTATTTCGGCTTCTTTTTATGTTACTCTTGGTCAGGTCACTCTGTAAAACTAAACCTTTTAATTGGCGGGATTCCCCCAATTAGTGCATGTCGTCATAATCTCATTTAAATTGGTTTCGAGCCAGCGGTATAGTTGGCTTTAATTTCTTTTGTCATAAGCATAACAGCCTGTTCTCATTACACCAAATCACTCAAGAATATGGGATACTCAAGTACTCAGTTCAATTCGAACCATACCCAGTATAATGTTTCTTCTTTCTTCATTGTATGTATTGTATAATAATTGTTTACATTCTAACGCCACTCTTATGCGTGGGGAATTAGCAGGAGCCAGGGCTCTTGCTACTTTCCCAGGCAGTTGGTTTCCACCAGAATACCAGCGCTGCTGCGGTGTTATACATGCCGTAGCAGCATTTGCTGAGGTGGAACCCAAATTGGCCTCACACGATATCTTTGTTTTGTGTAGACTTTCTAATATTTTGTGTGTTCGGTAATTGTGTGATTGTCAATAAATGAATTTTCTTTCTTTCTTTCTTAATGTAAACATTTTCATATAAAATCATTTTATCGGTCCGACAAATCACTCTCTGGCGCTGTAGGAACATGCCGCCACTTATACAACCTGTAACGGAAACGGGGTAACAATGTAAAGTAGGTGGATACTATACCTTGTATAGATTCTATATACGAAATCCCGAGTTAAAATAAACACTTTATTGTTTTTATGAAATAAAAAATGATTAACTATAATGACTGACTAAAACGTAAACAAACGCATCACAACACTATTGAGGTCAGCGACCCCAAATCACGTTATCACTTCACGACAATCACTGCGATCCTGAATTTCTCCACCTCCTTCCTCGACATGCGCGCCTAGTACTTTCTTAGAAGATGCGCGAACATTATGCAACATTTGTGGTGTCACTGTACAGAACGCGGCCTTGATGCGTTCTATCATCTCTTCCCTTGACGAGCATGCTACAGCGTACACCTTCCTTTTAAATTAGTCCCACAAGAAGAAGTCCAACGGAGTGAGGTCTGGTGACCGAGCTGGCCATGTGATACGACCTCCTCGCCCAATCCACAGATGGAAACGAGCGTTTTGATGGTTTCGTAAATCTCTTTCTCTAGCTCTCGGTCGGCCATCACGCTGCCGTCGGTTGCTCCGACACAGAGAATCATCTCGAATATTCTTGATTGCTCAAAGACATCACGAAATATCACTAGGCTATCCGTAGTAAGTAGGTAATCCAGAAAGGCAAAAACACAAGATGTTGTCACGGCGACAACTCAATGACTTAACTGAATTGTCAAAATGAGAAACGCTAAACCAACAAATTTCAAAAATCCCTACTAATATTATAAATGCGAAAGTAACTCTGTCTGTCTATTACGCTTTCCCGCTTAAACCTCTCATCTGAGTTTGATGAAATTTGGTATAGGTTTACGTTGAACCTCAAAAAATAAAGGGTACTTTTTGTAAGAAAATAAGGGGGGGATGGGGATAATAATACCTTTGAAAGTTTATATGGGAAATGTTTATTTTTTAAGTTAGAGATATAAAATTTGGCAAGTCTATATTTTATTTTATTACTTTTTGTTTCGAATATTAGGGGAGATAGGGGTAAAACGACCATGAAAGGATGTAAACCACGCGAACGAAGTCGCGGGCACAGCTAGTATCGTGACAAATGTGTAATCCAAGAAATGCGCTAATATCGATATTGTTTTTTTATTTAAACAATCTTTCTGCAGATCATATATTTTTATAACGAGTAGTCTATATTAGAATTTGTGCAAAGTAATTTATACCATAAAGTTCTTATTTTTGGAGGGCAGTTTTAAACTTGTTACTGCAATAAAGTATGCGTTTGAATCGTTTAAGGAATCCTTACGAAATAAAGTTCAGTATTTCTTGAACTTTTTTAATTATCGAAGAAAGTTTTAAAGTACCAAATAACGACTATTGTGCAAAATCAGATTCCAGTGTTGCTTAGATAAGGGTTTGTTCCTTAAATATAGGGGGAATTTTTATAGGAATATGAAATTTTTAAACTGTTTTATCTTTTTTTAAATCGTTCAACTTAGCAATTGAAAACTTTAAAGTAATAATCAAACCATTACTCCGTTTTGAGGGAATTCTTAAGAAGTTTTGGAAGTTGTAGGGGTTTTTATATAAACAAGGGATTTCAGAGCAGGTACGTACTGAGAACTAAAATCAATAAAATTGCTAATTTCAAACTTAAGTTGGTAATCCGTCTATTGGTAATCCGCCCCGGTAATGGGCACAGTCAGGCTGTGTTTACAGTCCTCTAGTTTAACAAGTAATGACCCAACAGCGCACTTCCGATTTACTTTTCTTCTTTTTCTTATTGAATTGAATCGCTACGAAGCATCTTTTGCAAAGTCCACCTTTGCTAGTGTCATATGAGGTAAGAATTGAAAGAAGGTACGACGAAACGAAATACAATTGACGATAGAAGACGGGTGTACAGTGCTCCATCGCTTCCCTAGGGTTCGATGGAGGATAATATCCAGATTAAGCTTGTTTCAGGGTACTATTGGATTTGAATCAGGTGTTTGCTGGACAAATGGCTTGATACTCATTGGGCGTTTGATTAAAGACACTAAAACGTCACTGGGGTGGTGGCGCTGTTTTTTTTTATAACGCACTTCAAGATTGATCTCATCCCACTTGATGTTAAGTGGTATTGAGTTCCTAGCTTAAGGGCGAAAAGTATAGCGTAGTAAAACTGTTACTAGACTTATTTATTTATTTTATTTATTTATTTAAAATAGGTACACGAACAGATCACTGCCATAAACATCACAAAAAAAAACTTATCACTATTAATCTAGACAGAGATCCATAATTAGCGTACACAACATGAGTTAACTGTATTTACTTACAATTAGCATTAACCATTCCACACTAGTTCATATTTTATTCTATAACTATGGGTAACACAACGCTTAACAATAAAAGGACGCTTAAACACTCCCAAATATATCGGTAACAACTCTCTTAAATCTGGAAAAATTGTTATCGAACAAATCAACCTCTGTCGCCCTTACATTGAAGGCTTGACCTCTGCAACTAATGTAGCACCCCCCAAGAGCTCTGGAACCTTACTCACACGCAGGAACACAACAACACCGGAGTGATTGTTATTTGGCTGCGGTCTTCTATAAGGTGGAGGTATTTCACCAGTCGGGCTGCTCCAGTGCGAGCGATAAATTGCTTTGCCCTGCCTCTCTCTCTTGTGGCGGGTCGTTACATTCCCTATGTTATATTAATATGGTTGAGTGAAGCGATGGTTGGGACGTATGTCCAACCGATACGTCATGCTTGTGAACACAAAAAAATGTGCCAGCCTTCCTTCGCTTCACTAAAACAAGATACAAAACTCTATGACTTGGTCCAAAGTGTTCTACACTTGGCAAAAAATAACATACTGAAACTTATTAGCTGGCTTACCGGTGTCTTCTTGGTAGATATAGGTTCCGCACCGGCAGTAAAATCACTTTGCATTTTATTCAAGGATGATTCACAAGTGTTATATGTAACCTACTTGAATAGGAAATATTAATTGATTGATTAAAATCAGTCCACATTAAAGATAATTTTATTTATCACACTCTATTGAACATTATTGTACAAATCAATACCAAAATTCAACTCTAAACGTCACGAAATAAAAACCAATAAGTCTAGCCGACCATCCACAGAATCCTCGACTCTTCAATCGGTAACGCGCTGAATTGCAAGCAAATTTATTTTACGAAGATAGTCGCGTTCAGAAGCTAGCGAGCAAACAGAGAAAGAGTCGAGTAAACCGTAACAAAACCAACAGAAGGGCAATTTATCTGAATCGTCCGACCAAAACTCAGGAACAGTGAGGCAAACGTCCACTGTAGAGCTGCTTATCAAGAGACTATCAATATCTATCGATAATTATAGTCAAGCCGTTGAGTAAAAACCGATTGACATTTTTTTTAACAATCACTAACCCTACGTTTAGTAAACGGTCCCCGGTCGGGTCAATATGGGAAATGAAGTTTTCTACATTGTCTCGGGTCTGTTTGTTGTGGTACCGTCGGCGTTTATGATTTCTGTTACACAAGTGCTCTAGCTACTTACCACAGACTCGGGGCAATGTATGTGATGTTGTCCAATTTGAATAAATCACTAAGTACGTAGCATTTAAAAATTAATACTATTTTTGAAGTAGGTAACATAAACAGCTTAAAGTGAAACTAATACAAAACCAAAAAGGCTTCGATAACGAAACCCTTTCGGTGAAAAGGTTCACGGTAATATCATCTAAGCTGTGGCACAGTACCGTGCCGGCTGTTGACTCGCCCACGCCGGGAATCGAACCCCAGACCGATGATTTATCGGCGCGAACGGAGTTATAGCCGCGTGTGCATGCCACGTGTTTACTTCATTAGCTCCGGAAAATTATATGGGCTATGAAATACGAGGCTTTGTACTGCTTGTCGCAGATCTTATATCGAAGCTGGCTGTAAATTTAAAAAGCTAGCCTGGTTTGGGAAACCACAGTCAATAGTCAAATATTTTTATTCATATAGATTACACCAGTAACACTTATGATGCTACCTCCGGTTCGGAATCTATAACTACCGAGAAGATATAGGCAAGAAACAAACTCAGTCGTTTGTTTTACAAAAAACGTATATTGGGAATGACTTGATCGCGCTCTTATTAAAATACCAGTAGCCTGGTTAGTGGGAAGAACGCAGACTTTTTACGTTTTCTTTTTTTTTACTGTGAGCTCTGGCTCTTGCTATTCTTCCAAGTACATAGTTGGGTTCTACCAGATTTTTTTTATATTACACTTCAAGATTGACCTCATCCCACCTGATGTTAAGTGGTAATGAGGTCCTAGCTTAAGGGTGACAAGTACAGCAAAATAAATCTGTTACTGGACTCGTCGCCCTTACCTTGAAGGCTCGACCCCTGCTACTACTGTAGCACTCCCCAGGAGCTCTGGAAACCTTACTCACATTCAGGAACACGACAACACCGGAGTGATTGTTATTTGGCTGCGGTGTTCTGTAAGGTGATGGTATTTCACCAGTTCGAGCGATAAATCGCTATGCCCCACCTCTCTTAACAAATACCAGCCCTGCTGCGGTTTTCAACATGCCGTAGCGGCATTTGCTGAGGTGGAACCCAAATTGGTCTCACGAGGTACTGTTAGTTTTGTATCCATTGTGTTACGGTGTGTTTGTTTGATGTATTTCATTTCTTTTTCACTTTCTTTTCTCCAATGTTATATTGTTATGTAAACTTATACGGCTGTATTGTATTTTAGTAATATATGTAACTTTATCTCGTTCTAAAACCACTTCAAGAGTCAAACTCGCTCACTATCATTATTAATATGACGACCTCGGTGGCGCAGTGGCTAAGGTAGGCGGCCAAAGCGCGAAAGGTTCCGGGTTCGATTCCCGGTCGGGTCAATTCGGAAAACGAACTTTTCTAAATTGACTTGGGTCTGGGTGTGCTGGGATGACGCCCCCAGTTAGTATCCGTCGTCTGGTGCTCATAGTACAAGGGAAAACCTTAGTTTGAGACCAGGTGATTGGTGTGATTGTCTGGCGCATTTATTTATTTATTAAAACGGCATAACACGTTTGTTGTTTGTGACCTCGCTAAAATATTATGTGTTTTTTTTATTGTTTATTTTAAAGTTCATATATTGTTGTAAGACCCAGATAACCTGTCACAATAGAAAATAAATTCTATAATATCTGGCTTTTATGGGCATAAAGCATTATGAGGTTAAAACGAAAATCAAATATTAAAAAGACAATACCTATATACAAAATATTTACAAAAGACCTCAGCCAAATAACAATCACTCAAATCACACACTCAAACAATTTTATTTTATACAGTACTTATAAGAACGAAGTAAAGAAAGTTGAACTTGAATTATAATTTTTCAGACTTGTTTTGCACAGTTTAGCACGAAAATTACTCATCTAGATTAGAAATTTGGCGGCGAATCGTTTTAAACGTGGCACTTCAAGGTTTAATACGAGTATTCCAATTAATCCGCAAGCGTGACGTTTAAAAAGACCTTCGTGAGAGTAGGTAAATGCAGAGTGTATCTTTAACCATTTATAGGGCAAACGGAAAATAGTTACCATCTCAAATTAAACCGTATGTCCTTGACTTACCGGCGAAAATGAACATTTTCAATACTGCATGCTTCATTAAGGGTTAAATTTAGGCAATACTTTTAGAGTCACGTGTTCTTTGAGTACGGGAATAAAATATTGGCCAATCAAAAATGCGACTTCATCCAACTTAATTTTTTCACAAGATAATTTATTTATATTTCACCGTCAGTTAGTTATCTGAGATCTATTTCACATCACTATATACAATAACAAAACCATACGTTAACATATTTAAATAAGACAATACTTATATACAAAATATTTACAAAAGACCGCAGCCAAATAACAATCACTCCGGTGTTTTTGTGTTCCTGCGTGTGAGTAAGGTTTCCAGAGCTCTTGGGGGGTGCTACATTAGTAGCAGGGGTCAAGCCTTCAAGGTAAGGGCGACAAGTCTAGCAACAGTTTTACTATGCTATACTTTTCGCCCTTAAGCTAGGCACTCATTACCATTTAACATCAGGTGGGATGAGGTCAATCTTGGAGTGCATTATAAAAAAAAAAATAGTCCACTCCAGTGTTTAAGGTGCCCAGAATGCTAGCAACATTGGCTCTTTGAATGGCCAGACTTAAACGTTGGCCGAGGTATTTACCAAATGGGGCGAAACGATAGCAGCCGTCAAGGCCCGAGTATTTTATTTTATTTTATTTTGCACAAAATCCTATCAACACGTTTACGCGTCTCCGCCGCGGCCCCCGCTCTCCGAGAGGTGGAGTGGATATGGCTTGGAGCAAAACTGTCAGCACAAGTCACTATATAGAAAGAAAAAACATTTATTGGCACACATAGACACACAACTTTTGTACATATAGTAAGTATTTCTGTATTTATATAAGGTACATTTATGTGCCAAAAGGTCCCAGCCTCAGCATGAGCTGCTACAGCGCAATGCCGCATCAGCGCTGGTTTTCAGGTGAGACCTTGTGGTGAGTGGCGCAATATAAAAGTAACAAGAAAAGTTTAAAACAGAACAAAGAAAAAATAATAAATACTAGTAAAATATACGTAAACAATACAGAGAGTTAATATATTATACAATGTAGTTTTATACACTTAACACATTTGGAAAAAGTAGAAAAAAAAAAAAAAAATCATAGTTACAATATTAAACAATTAGGTCACAACAATATAACACTACTGGACATACAGCATCAAAGGAGTAAGAAGAAGAAAGAGAAGCTAGGTGGAACAAGACACCTCTAAACGACCGCCTTTGAGTTACAAGTATTGAAAGAATAAAAAAAAAAAAAAAAATGTCTAGATTGTTTGTGGTCCATGAAATATTTCATTAATGTGGCGGCCACCCACGCATTTATTATCAACAAAAAAAAAAAAAAAATTTTGGCGACATGGCATGGTGGACATTTATAAACGATCCTGCCCGAGATTGTAACATCCCAGCCGTATTGGAGAGTTCAGAAATAGATTAGCCGCCTCGCCCGAGTTTGGAAGAACCTGTTAAACCCTTAACGTGACGTGAAAAAGTAGTAGGTGGGTGTGGTTCAATTTGTTCAAGTAACAAATGGTTTTTATATTTTATTCTAAACGCGTTTTTTAATTTTAGTTCACGCAACGGAGGGGGAAGGTCATTCCAACATCGCGAGGCAGCAAATCGGAAGGACCCTCTGAAGGCCACAGTTCTGTGCTTCATTGTTGACAAGATGCGTGTGCACGATCGTTTTAAGTATCTACTTTGGCTTCGTGACCACGTCAGCTTATCGAAGAGATACTGCGGCTTGCCTGTGGCGATGACGCCGAAAAGCAATGTAGCCAGATGTAACCTCCTGCGCGCTTCCATTTTGAGCAGATTTGAAGAATTCAGAAATGGTGTGACATGTGACCGAGGTGGTATATGGAAACAGAAGCGCGCACAGGCATTTTGCACACGTACACGTACTATATCTTTATACTCCATGTAATGAGCGTCATCCGGTCAGGCCTCTTTCCATCATTCCGACAGACAATTTCACAAGACATTTTACAACCCAGAACAAAAATCAAACAATTTTCACAATTCTATACTAATATTATAAAACTGATGAGTTTGTTTCTTTGAACGCGCTATTTGAGGAACTATTGGTTTGAATTTAAAAAATATACATAAAGGAGCGAAGAATCAGTGGAAAATGTGCACGTGAAACGGTGAAACACGTGCGAAGCCGCGGCGGGCCGCTAGTTTATTTGGAAAACTATAATTCACTATGCTAACCAAAAAAAATCATGGTCCTCAGCTTACCAATTGCGGACCCTCATTTGTGTTTTCATACTGGCCCTATTTTTTTTTTAATTATGGTGTCTTTACTCTATCTCGCGTTTAAAAAAAACGCAGTGATTCCGCCAATGTCAAATGTTTAGAGAGGCACGTCACAAAAGGAGACTGCGCGGTGATTTGCCTAAAACAAACACGGATAACACATTAAAGACGACACAACATTTATAAACTTGCCCTAAGATGTTTCAATTATAGATATTTAATATCTTAAATTGCGAATCCTACATAGGTAAGGTAAACACTTGCAATTTGCAATTAGTTCTTATGTGCACAGCGTAGGAGCGGTTATCAAAAGTGTAGTCTGACGTGCCTTTCTCTGTACAGTCAACATCATTAGTTCGTAAACACTCTTTTTTTTTATAGTAGCGCAGTATATTGGCTCCTCCCAGCCTGATGGTAAGCAAGAGAGGAACCCACATCGCGATGACAACGGATTTGATATCAAAATATCCTACGCGTTAGCATCGCCATACTGGCCCGCAAGATGTTTTTGATTCACGCTCCTTTTGAAGGAATCCATGTCAAAGGAAGGAGGAAACACATGAGCCGGCAACGAGTTCCACTTCTTTATGGTCCGGCAAAGATAAGAGTTACCTAACTTTTTGGTTCGTGATGGAATATTTTCTACGGTGAAGCGATACCTTTAGGCCTAGTATGCGCAATACGTCAAATGTATCTTTCGATACTGTTGATTGCTTAATAGAACCCCGTAGGTACTCGTATTTTCAGCCAATCAGCAGCTGGCGCACTGACTTCAATCGATTTTGACGTTTGTTAAAAGCGCGATAAAATGTAATCGCGTGGCGCATGCTAGGCCTGCTTGTCACATTAAAAGTCCACGTGTAAGTCAAATAGACAGCTTAATGTGACAAGATACTTTGTTGTTTAGCAACTAATGATACTGACTATACCTGCCTACTCTTATTTACGAAATTATTCAAACTACTCAGTTAAGTACTTTACAATGAAACGCCAAAATAGACTTTGAACGCCATTCAAACTTCCATGAAAGTCATTATATGTTAATGGCGTCGACCCTTACATTGAGAAAGCCGAATAAAGACCTCTAAGACGACTTAGAACCTTTAGTTTACACAATATACAAACTTCCCCAGAATTTGACAACTATCCCTATTCAATGTTATTCGAACATTTACGTCATCAGTGGAAAATGGGTATTGGACCAAGAGAATTGATGGAACTAAAATGTATTAAACCCACGGTCGAATATCATTTGCACGTTGTAAAGTATATATGGCGTTTTCTCTAAGAATAAGGAAGCCAATGAATGAAACCGTAGAAATGGAGGTTAAAGCATTGTCGATTCTATTTAATGGAGTTTAATTATGATTAAATCTATAGGATACTATAAAACTGAAGAGTGTCGTCGAATACTGGTTTCAGTTTAAATAATATTTTTAGATAGATAGATACACTTTATTGCACAGAAAATTTACAGAAATTGGTTTTAGAGACATATTCAAGTACAATTTAGGCGGTCTTATTGCTAGAGAGCAATCTCTTCCAGACAACCTTTAGGTAAAGGAATTCAGTATCCAGTATTCATTTTTGTAACCCAAATTTCTTGAGAATGTTATTAGGAAGTTCTGCTCCACCAGGAGTGAGGTTGAACGCTCTGTTCGACCGAACGACTGGTGGGGCTGACTTCCCAAAAAACATCCTACTAGCTGCAATTAATAAGAGCGAATAAGCAGTGGAAAATATGGGAAAAATGCGAGGCTGCGGTGGGTCGCTAGTATATACATATATATAATATATTGGACAACATCACATTTATTGCTCTGATTCGGTGGTAAGTAGCTAAAGCATTTGTGTTACTGAAATTAGAAACAATGACGGTACTACAACACTCAGACCGGAGACAATACAGAAAAGTTCGTTACCCATATTGACCCGACCGGGGATCGAACCCGGAACCTCAGAGTTGGCATGACGCCAAAGTCCGGCACGCTTGCCTCTCGGGTACGGAGGTATAAATAAATATTAGACCACATCAGGGGAGAGTGGGGTTCAGTGGATCATGGGTCATGGTGGATTATTTGCTGTTGCTGCTCTGTGATGCCTCCGTTCTCCAAACCAGTGAGCAAAGCAGTATCGAGGCGGAAACTTGCGTTACGAGCGCCGTAGGTAAGTCGAAATGCATTTTATTATGTACTATTCCAACGTACAGTGCTCCACTGAATTGAATTGAATTTTGAGAAAGACCAACATAGAACCAGTGCCGGTCCTAGCATTACTGGCGCCCTGGATGAATTTCCGCCAGCGCCCCTGTAAAAGCGTATACCAATACATCGATTTAGGGGAATACATCTGGGTACCTCAGGGTAGCTTTCTAGCGCCCGTTCAAGTCCGAGCGCAACGGGCTGTTGCCCAATCGCGCGCCACCCTAACCCCTGCATAGAACTTTACAGTGCGAGCTGCTTTGTGAAGTGAAATTGTCATCATCTCATGATCTTATTAACACGGCATCAATTTCACCAACTTATTCTGTTAAAAAAATAAGTATTCAATGATGTTCAAGATTTCAAGATGATTTTGCCTCAACCTAGATTTACTGGTAACACAAAAAGAGCTCAAGCTCTAATTCGAAATAATTTCATATTGATTGTCCCAGAACTGATTTACGTTGTGTTACGATGATTGGTTTTTTTAAATTGTTAAATTTTGTTTTATAATGTGCCCTTACATTATAAAAAGAAAATTTAACAATTTAAAGAGGAAATGCTCTAAGGCAATGCCATCTTCTTTAGTGCTATGGTAAAAAAAATCGTTAAATAATTCAATTTTTTAGATTATAATTCGTTACATTAAGTAAAATTGACGTATTGTGATAGTAAATAACTATATTTAAAATAAAATATTGTTATTAAATTACTAAATTTAAGACTGATTATTGTTTATAAAATTGCACTTATCTTAAGGAAGAGAAGAAATGTTAACCTTTTAAGTAAGAAATATTTAAATAAAAACAACAGAATGAAGTTATATGAAAATCGGTACATAGAAATATGAAATGCTATACATTATTATGCTTCACGTATTTGGTAAACATTAAACAAAGAAAAGGAAGTAGCAGGTTACACCTACGTTAAATTTAATTTTAGACGTACAATAAAAAATAAAACTTAAAACAACATCGTAAAAGGTTCATTATAATTTGTAAAAATCTTAATTAAGTTGTTTCTTTGAAAGTGTTCTGATGTCTTTCACGTCTTTAAATTAAACAAAATACTAGATCTTTAGAATACCTCGAATTCAACTGTTGTTGTTTCCAATTAAACCGTTTAAATAGTTTCTGTAAAAGGATTGAGTGATAGTTGAAGTGATAAATTCATTCATTAGTACGTTTAATTGGATCTTTTGATTGTCTTCGGAGACAGGCGATTTCGTTTATTTTGACTATTTTATTGATAAGAATAAGAATTTATTTACTAGCACACACAATCAATACACAATACACAGACATAAAAGTGACACGAACAAATAATAGGTAATATAAATTAACAAAAAAACCGTTTAAAAAACATAGTGATTGCGCAGCTAACAAGGTCCCAGCCTCAGCATAAGCTGCTATGAGATTGGATGCCACAGGAGCGCTGGTATTCTGGCAGAACCTTTAGCTGAGTGGCGCGGTGATAAAAAAGACCGGAAGAGAACAGTAGAATAATGATAAAAAAGAGATATATATAATACTCAAATATTAAAATAGTTTAACATCTGGAGGTGTTTGTTATTAAAATATTGTTTTTAACCTTACTAGCACGCGCAATACGTCAAAATTCTCGCACGAGACGACAAAAGTTTCCACACTGTTGATTGGCTAGCACACCGCACTCGTATTTCCAGCCAATCAGCAGCGATTTTATCAAACTTGATATTTGTTAGGAGATAGATAGTATATGCGCGTGACGCATCCTACGCGGCTTAGCTAATATTTTTCTTCCTTTCTAAAAAAATTACGCAATGTTATTTAAGCATCGTTTCTCGGAAATGATCAAAAATATCTCTGGAACGACATGGATTAAAAAAGTTTTCGTCTTTGGTGAGATGTTAATCATGTCAGCTGTTTTTAGAGCAAGAGCCAGCGGCCCCCAGGCCTTCGGTAAAGTATAAAAGCTGTAAGTTTTCAGGTAAGAACGGTTCCCGACTATGAAACTTGGGTAGCGGTGGCTTTCGCAGGTATCAAGTTGTTACGAACTCCTTATGAGCGATTGGTTATGTTTTTTATATTCCTTTAAATATGTCAATTTGACTTTATAATTCCTCCTTCTTCTTTTATCTTTCAATCTAATTGTATTTTTCCCTTTACTTTTATTTTAAATATATTTTTATTCACCCTTTTCTGAGTTTCTTGTCCCTTTTTCCTTTCCCTCCGTAACACAAGTAATAAAGGCGTCTAAAATTGTGTGTTAAAAGTTACTAAGTTTTTACATATTTGACTTGTAATAATCCTAAAGTTACCTTGTCGAAAACCAGACACTTCTTACGGTTGCAATCGTCTGCCCATTGCCTCTGTTGCTCTGTTGCCTCTGTTGTATCTTAAACCATTATACAAGATAGCAGCCGCCCGCGACTTCGTCCGCGTGGATTTCGGTTTCCATACAAACTTTCACCCCCCTTTTCACATTTTCCATTATTTCTTCGCTCCTAATAGTTGCAGCGTGATGTTATATAAAAGCTAAAGCCTTCCTCGATAAATGGTCTATTCAACACAAAAATATTTTTTCAATTCGAACCAGTCGTTCCTGAGATTAGCGCGTTCAAACAGACAAACTCTTCAGCTTTATACTATTAGTATAGACTACTAGCGGACCCGACAGACTTCGTCCTGTCAAAAAGATTTGGAACGTGTCTTGACTCTAAACGTTTGTACTGAAAAAAGAAAAGGGCTGTATTTAGAGTTTTCTTGGCAATTATTAGAATTTTTCTCGCCGTAAAAACCATTCCTGGACTTGGACGAACATTGTTTGTGTAACCTACATGGTTACACAAAATACTTTGACTTACTTTGTAAGAAGGTCTTATCCTGATACAGGTATTTAAAACTTAAAAGAGTGATACCAACCTCTGTAACGTGACTTGTGTTATGAATAAAATATCTTCTTTGTATTTGTATTTTGAATCGTCATTTTACAATGCAAAGTGCCTCTACTGCCGGTTGCAAAGTGACTACCTCCAATTCGGAACTTATAGATAATTATCTACTGAGAAGACACTGGTAAGAAACTCAGTAGATTTGTTACAGTAGCAAAATCTAACTTATTGCTACGTGTAGATCATTTTGGCCCAAGTCATTTAGTTTTCTGTAACACAAGTGCTTTAGCTACTTACCACAGAATTATAGCAATGTATGTGATGTTTTCCAATATTTATCTTCTTGTTAAAAAAATGTTAATCCTACCTACATTCGTTTGATTAAGATTTTTAAATAGGTAGGTAATCTATACTGTAAAACAATTTTATTTCAGCCACTGTGTCAGTTACGTTTTAAATTTCTATTATTTTAAACAAGCACAAAATTTTTTTGTCCCTAAAAACATAAAAAAGTAGAAAGAAAATTAAAATTATTCATCCACCCTGTGAATGGATAACGTCAAACTAAGTATCTCTAAATATTTAAAACAATGCCAATAATAGATTCTTTTAGACGTCCGTTAAAAAATTAAGGGCCGATAAAATGTAAACGAGTTAAGGGTAGCCCTCACAGAAAAAGTAATTGCGATGTAACGATGATGTTCTTAAATCCACTGCTCATTAACTCTAGCTTCAGGCCCCGACTTCGTCCACCTTATTACAAAATTACGAATATAATATACTAATTGTCCGGGCGAACGTTGTAATGACTATTTTTATTTTCCCAAATTTTTTTACCTTTGAAATCTTCTTTGGACCTCTTTAACTGAATCGCTCCATTCGTAGGAACACGAGTTTTAGTGAAACTAACGACCAAAGATTCATTTTTATTAAGATAAATAGATATGATAGCGTTCTGAGCAATCAATAAGAAATCTCAACTATTATTGTAAGATTATGAATTCTAATTCAATTAATAAATAATAAATATTGGACAACATCACATACATTGCTCTGATTCTGTGGTAAGTAGCTAAAGCACTTGTGTTACAGAAATCAGAAACAACGAAGGTACCACAACACCCAGACCCGAGACAGTATCGAAAAGTTCGTTTCCCATATTGACCCGACCGGGGATCGAACCCGGAACCTCAGAGATGGCGCGACGTCAAAGTCCGGCCCACTCGCCTCTCGGCTACGGAGGTCGTCAATTAATATTTGATTAAGTATGTAAAATATCCTTCTACAAGTATAACTCATCATTTGTACTGTAAGGCGATCAAATAAGCAAGTGAATCATTAACTCGTTTACCAGATCTCTAACAGATAACTATATTTTATTCTAGTATCTAATCATTCTAGCTACCATATCTAAATGCATGTAGCAGGTTTTTGTATGAAAGTTACCTACAAGTAAACACAAATATAATACTTACTGGCTTGGTTGGCTTTCGTTCGATAATCCACAACCGCAGATAGTGATTCAAAACCAACTGTTAGATTACTGGTTAAAAATCACTTAATATTACGTAATAGTTACTTTTTAGACAACTTTTGTAAGTGAAAATATTTTTGTTTCCAGTAGTTTGTCACTTGGTATTTGAAGGTATTTGAAGCTAACGCAAATGCTTGTTTTGGTATTTTGATTTTACAAATACGGTAAAGAACAAAACGACACTCAATATAGTCCGGTCTATTTACACATTCAAGTTTACATAAATTCCCATAAAGCTGAATATTGGCATAGTTGTTCAAAACATCATTATAAAGAAAATCTCAAAAGTCCTCATCGTTCCGAGGTGTGCTAAAAATTTGGCACGGGGTCAAAGGTCAAAAAAATGAGTTTTTTGCGATTTTTAGCGAAACGGTGAGTTTTTTCGCAAAATTACCCCAGTACAAAATTGTAGATCACAAAATTCTCTACAAAAAATATATTAATAATTTTTTTCCTAAAAGCCACCATTTTGGAGATATAACGTTCCGAAAAGTTGGATCAGTCGTAATCCCTCTATTTTGCACACGTTTCCACGCCACCTATGAGGTAGTGTACAAAGCGCGTTTTTTTTAACGTGGTTTCCCCAGTAGGCCTATTCCACGGGTCTGCTGAGATTTTATATGTTTTAAAACTATTGCAAAATAATATTATATATTATAGTGGGCAAAAACAACGGCGGTGTAATTAAATAAAATACTTAAAATAAAAAGTTAGTCGTCTGATTCATAACTGTCCAAGATTTCTGTTTCTTCTTCTTCTTGATCTTCTTCTCCTTCTTCTTCCTGTTCATCCTCTTGTTCTTCTTCTTCTTCTTGTTCTATTTCACACGTAAACTGCCCCAATAGCGATTCCTGATCGGTATCAAACGAATCTTCAAGAGTTGGTGACTCAACATTCGAGCATGATCGGCCTTGACAGTGTGTGCATGCCAGGGAACAAAACAGTCCAACTTTTCTGCAACCACATTTTGCACTACACCCTTTCTTGCAGTTGCAAAATATTGTGTTGAGAAGTTTCTCAGGTGCTGGTGGAAGTAAAGTTTGAACTGGCTCTAGTGTATTGTCGATCAACTTCCAACCCCAGTCTTTAGGGTCCAGCTGATTACCAAGCCACACTTGAACTTGGTAATATACCCGAAACAGATGTTGATGAGCAGCTACTGAGGTTGGAGGAAGAGAAGCTAAGTTGACTTGTTTTTTATTACGCGTATTTTTCACGAAAGATGTGTATCGCAACCTATCTAAGCAAGTGGTTTTTTTGGGGGCTCCGTACATAGCAAGAAGAAATTGAACTCCGTTGGTGATAACATGTTGTTGAGTTGAATTACTATTTTTAAAAACTTCAGCACATTGTAGTAAATCTTTTTTTTCAAACATTTTGAAAACTGTTGTTTTTCCTCTCCTGTAAAAAGCAGATGTCGTATCGCAGCCAGTTATTGCGTGTAGAAACAATACATGATTTATTTACGACAGTTGCTATGTATTGGCACAGATTTTTGTTTTTTAAGAAATTCCGAGTATCCATCATCTCTTTCAGCACTTGCATTAATCAGTGTCTTCATACCACGATCAACAGTTACAGTTTCACTTTCAGTTAAAAGATGAGTACAAATAAAACAATATTCTGACATTTTTCTTATAAAAATCTAAAACGCACAAAATAGGTTAAAAGATAGGTTAAGATAAGGACATGTTTTCCCTACGCAGTGGCGCTCAAGACTAACGGTATGTATTTCATATATTGGGCATGCCAACATAAAGCAGGTATACGACCCTAGCCACGCGGACAATAGAATAAAAGACAGATGTTATCCCAAGGTTATACTGACGTACAAATTTAGGAACGGGGTTTCATTATACCTGATGTTTCTCGTAGTTTAACTTATATTTTACATAAGCAAGTTACAATAAATAATAGCGAACTTATTTTAGTTCTATTACACCTTTAGTGACTTTCATATGTGGCGTACGTGTGCAAAATAGAGGGATTACGACTGATCCAACTTTTCGGAACGTTATATCTCCAAAATGGTGGCTTTTAGGAAAAAAATTATTAATATATTTTTTGTAGAGAATTTTGTGATCTACAATTTTGTACTAGGGTAATTTTGCGAAAAAACTCACCGTTTCGCTAAAAATCGCAAAAAACTCATTTTTTTGACCTTTGACCCCGTGCCAAATTTTTAGCACACCTCGGAACGATGAGGACTTTTGAGATTTTCTTTATAATGATGTTTTGAACAACTATGCCAATATTCAGCTTTATGGGAATTTATGTAACCTTCCTCCTGATTTTAGGCTTAAATAGACCGGACTAATAATAAAGTCTATATTTATTTCGTCTCGCTAATTCACAAATGCCATTTTTCATACAAATAGCTGATTGAGTTATTTTGTTGACAATTATCATTCCTTTTGTAAACTGTCAGGATTCCATTGAGTTCAGATTCTCCGTAAGAATAAAAAATAAATCTTAGAACTCGTTCGTAGTGCCAGACTTACGGGCCGGTTTTCTTACGAATGCATTAAGGCTTAGCTTTACTTTTTAAAGCCCCGATTTCAATGTTCCAAACTCAAATGAACCTTATTTCTCTATCGATAAGCAATCGAAGCCTATCAATCAAATTTAAAAAATGGAACGCCCGTTCAGCCAATCGAAAAACCAATTTCGAATTTGGAACGTCTCCACGCCTACGACAGAGTAGTATAGCTGTGTGTATACTACACACAGACGCGTACAGGCTAAGTAAATGTGGTCCGTTCTAATTTGGGTCTTATGCGTTGGTTATAAGGGTGTCGGTCTGTCTGCTTCTTAGTACAAGTCTGTACGTAGATACATTTCATTCTGGAGGCACCAGTTGCTCTATGAATGGGTCCATTCAATACTGGCGCGGAAGGAGCGCAGGCGCGGGATCGATCCGTCGCCGTGGGGTGGGGAGGGGGCAGGGTAGTTTTCCAATGGCGATGCATTGTCGATGGATGTGTCGGTCGTTTGATTCTCTCATTTTATTTTATATAGTAATTATACTTTTTAAATACAGTCGCTTTCTGCTTCTGCGTGAAATTTGATATGATTTCACAAAGACACGGATGCTCCGGTATAGCCAATGTAGTCCAGTATATACAATGGGGTTTTTAAAGTAAGTTGTCCACGTGGACAAGTCACTTGACACTCAATACGCCTTCGAATTTACCACCACATTTTATATATGTATTAAAAAACGTTTTTTATCACTCAAATACCAATCTACTTCAATTTTCTACTCAAAACTTCGCGTAAGTAAAACAAACCGTATGGGCTGTACCCTCCCTTCCACTGCCCGCAACCGAATCTTCCTTGATTTTAAGAGTAGAGAGGAGAGAGGATCGGAGGATGGGTAATGGTTATATCAGTTATTCCGGATTCTATAACCTGAACCGAACGTAATCCTAATTCCGCTGATTTATGGCAACCGTAAAAAACGTGAAAACCGTAAAAAAAAATCCAATATTGGTATAAATACTATAAATACTAGTGAAAGTATTGTTTTTATGATATAGTATCGACTACTCAAGAACATCATTCTGATGGTGAAAGAATTTATGAAATTAGTGAAATGTTTATAATACGAATTTTTCCTCTTTTAAACATTACTTTACAGAACAATATCTACTGAATAATAATTAAAAATCGCTGAGTTTTGTTTTATAGTAGAACAATATATTGGCTCCTCGCAGCCTGATGGTAAGCAAGAGAGGAACCCACATCGCGATGACAACGGATTTGATACCGAAATACAGGGCCGGCGTTAGGGTGGCGCGCGGTTGGGCAACAGCCCAGGGCGCTCGGACTTGAACGGGCGCTAGAAAGCTACCCTGAGGTACACTGAGGTACCCAGATGTATTCCCCTAAATCGATGTATTGGTATACGCTTTTACAGGGGCTGGCGAAGTCGTCCAGGGCGCCAGTAATGCTAACCGGCACTGCCGAAATATCCTATCCGTTAGCATCGCTATACTGGCCCGCGAGATGTTTATTTACGAGTTGTTTTTAAGAAAAAACTTTTCCTTAATAAAGTTTAACCGGCTCCAATGGACAAACGCCGCCAACCGAATGTTACGTTTGGGCAAATAGTGTCCATACTCACCTATATGTATGCCGTTACTACATTATATTCGTATGTTTTATTAGCCCAGATATAAGAGCCTGAACGCGACACGTACACACACTCTTTGATATAGAAATACGTATATTTCTCTATCCATTTTTAACATCTTTTGTACCGTATTTTATGCTATTTTCATAAAAGATGTTAAGATGGTATCTACAAACGATGCACTAACATACCTCTTTCTACATCAATTTTTAACATCTTTTGTACCAATCATGTTATGCTATTTGCTTAAGATGTTAAAAATAAAGATGGTATGTACCTACAAAAGATGTTAAAAATAAACTAGAAACACAAAAATATTACACTAACGTTGTCATGCAAATCTTTTTGTTATTCTTAGATCACCTACCAACTAATTGGACACAAAATTAAATTAAGATCTAACCTTTTTAAAGAGGTTCAACCAGTAATTATTTATTTTTGAACTGATTCATAATGTGTCAAAAATGACGTATCCGTTTTTCTCCGACCAACTACGAGTAGTTAATACCGTTCCTTAATTTACTTTCCATATCAGCTGTCATCAGTCGACCGTCAGTCGTTTTTAGCTTACGCCTCGTTTAATCATTACTATCCGTAAATGGAACGGGTCGTTTTTCAAATATTGGAACCAGGCATATGCCACAAAGCATTAATGTTTAAATAATTTATTAGGTAATACTTTTAGCTAACTTGGTATTTTAATAAGATTGTTATCTTCTTAATAAACTCAGATAATTTCACGTATATGGACCGTGTCCAAGGAAGTAGCTTGTGATAGAAACTAGAATCAACGATGGTACCACAGTCAATTAAATAGTATTAAACAAAATTGCGTCCCGATGTCTGTTCGTATGTATGTATAGAGTTTAGGCTACCCCAAAAGTATCTGTCTAAGGTATCGCAGCTCCCGAACATATGAGCCGATTTTGATTTTGTTTTTTGTTTGAAAGATGAACAAATCGGGAGTGTTTTTAGCTATGTATGCTAAAAATCCATCCAAGATGGCCGACATCACAAAATTATGAATTGTATGTTTTAGCACAACTCCCACAATATGGGTATCATTTATAAGGGCTTAACTCGCAGAAAATATTAATTATAACAAATTTCAAATCCAAGATGGCCGCCGCCGGAAAATGACAGATTGCCTATATTTTTTTGTGACAACCTCATTATAGGTATCAAATAAAAGGGCCTGTTACACACTTTATATGTCGAGGGTTTTTTTTTAATTTTCGTGAAGAAGTAACAGAAATACACACTCACAAACTTTCTCCTTTATGTAAGTTTAGGTGTAGATAGAATTTTGTTTTAATATACACAACGAAACAGATTAGTTAAATAATCTAAATTATGGGTTCTCATTGAACTTAATACCAACAAAGATTGACATTTGTTAAAAGCGCGATTGAATTTACTCCCGTACCGCATCCTAAGTGACATAATCTATGTCTAATTGAACGTTATGTAACGTTTTTTCATTTTTATAATATCGAAAAGGTTAGTATTGAGCTCATTGTTAGTTTTTCTCAATATAAGAAAAACGAACAAACTCAATTCAATCAAATATTTCTTTATTCAACCAGGTTACATGTAACACTTTTAAATCGTCATTAAATACAATGCAAAGTGATTCTACTGCCGGTTCGGAACCTATTTCCACCAAGAAGTCTCAGGTAAGAAGCTCACCAGATTAGTTACAGTAGCACTATCTAACTTGTAGCTATGTGTAGACCACTTTGGACTAAGTCATAAAGATTATTTTGCCGAAAATGATTTACAACATATTTTTTTCTAAATTTTCAACAGTTAGTTTAAACGACCTCCGTAGCCGATTGGCGAGTGGGCAGGATTGCGCTATCTCTTGAGGTCTCCCCGGGTTCGATCCCCGGTCTGGTCAATATGGGAAACGAACTTTTCTATATTTTCTCGGGTCTAGGTGTCGTCGTTGTTTCTGATTTATGTAACACAAGTGCATACGCTACTTACCACAGAATCAGATCGATGTATGTGAAGTTGGCCAATATTTATTTATATTTAATTTAGGCACAGACTACTTTTCAACCAAGGTCTTATGTTATCGTAAATTCGCGAATGAAACAAGAAACTAAATTATCATAATAAAATTGTACTTGCATGCTAATGGACTGTTTTCACTCAAAATTTGGATTCCGCGTTAAAATTGTTGATTGATTAATTACTTAGGTTATTATATCTTAATTTATCAAAAGAACATAGTTGGCTTAGGATAGACAAAAAGTAGTTAAAACAGGTCGAAATGGTTCCGCCGTGGCCGTTATTATTGATACTGTTTTTCATGGCTCCAACCGAAGGCGATGAGAGCGTGGGGGGAGTTTTTAGTTCGGGTAGTCTTCGCCCCTCCGGCGAAGAACCTTGGGCTGGGGAGTCCCACACACGCCGCTGCCGTGCTCAAGGCGGTGCGAAATAGCATTTTCATCCCCCTTAAAAAAATAAAAAAAAAAGGTTGAAATTTACTATATAAAAATAAGTCGGGTTTTCCTCCCTGACGCTATAATTCAAGAACGCACGAACCGATTTCCACGGTTTTGCATTCGTTGGAAAGGTCTCGGGCACCGTGAGGCTTATAGCAAAGATAATTCAGGAAAAATTACAACAGAAAAGCGGTAAAATCCTCTAAGGCGAAGCGAAGTTCGCCGGGACCGCTAGTGGTTTATAAAAATGTAATGTTTATATTTTAACCATACTAGTAAGTAACCCACGCCCCCCCCCCCCCCCTCTTGCAGGTATTTGTAGCCCCATGGGGGGAGGGGACACTTTGAAAACCACTGGCCTAAAGTGTCATATAGTCTAATCTAATTTAAGCTTAATGTGACTGCGAAAATATCTAATTTTACAGGCCTAGCATACGCAACGCGACTAAATTTTATCGCGCTCATAACAAACGTCAAAATCGATTGAAGTCATTGCGTCAGCTGTTGATTGGCTGAAAATACGAGAACGGTGTGCTATTAGCCAATCAACAGTATCGAAACTTTTGTCGTCTCATGTGATAAATTAGACGTATTGCGTATGCTAGGCCTGATAGTGCCAAACACGTCGCCCTAGTGAAAGAAGGCATGAAGCCTTGTTTCGCCGGCGCCATTTTTATTCGCAACCGGGCATCTACGAAATATTTGGTCGAAGTACGGAACCAATTGACAATGTACTGATACCTACTGTTCATTGTCATTGTCGCCTTATTAATATTAAGTGTGTCTTTGTTAAGAACGTTAATTTCCATATTTTTAAACAACTGACTTTAGTAGTTACTTGTGTTGCTTGCTTAGTTTCAGTTCTTCTATGAGTAATGTTGTAACTCTTTTGTGTTATGACTAACACAGTATTAGTGTGGAATTTAGTTATTAATTATTATTGCGGAGATTTTTACAAAGGTAAGTCTATTTGATGTTTACTAAAAGCACTAATAAAGCTTAGTCGTCCACTGCAATGGAATAGTAGACTGTAGAAACTATAATCCATACTTCTATATATATATATATATATATATATATATAAAAGAAAGTCGTGTTAGTTACACTATTTATAATTCAAGAATGGCTGAACCGATTTGGCTGAAAATTAGTGGGGAGCCAGTTTAGAACCAGGAGAAGGACATAGGATACTTTTTTATTATTATTATTTCTTTTTTTTGAAGGCTGCTCATTAATAAATGTTATTTATAAATGAAGCAATAGCCTAGAAACGAAGTTCGCCGGGACCGCTAGTTTATAAATGCGAAAGTAACTATGTCTGTCTGGCTCTCTGTCCGGCTTTCACAATGGGTTTCGATTTTGATTAAATTTTATATTAGGGATACGTTGAACCTCTAGAACGGACATGAGCTACTTTTTCGATTTTTTATTTTTATAGTACTTTACGCCGTACTAGCGAACTTTAAATATTAGAAACATTACATATTACCGGAGGCTAACGGTTGATATAGCAGAAAAATTTCATCGCCAACGATAATTTGCAGTTAGCTCAGTTGGATGAGCAGCACACGCGATACGTGAATGTCGTGGGTTCGATTCCCGCACCGCAAGGGGAGATAAAAAATTCTGTTTCTTATATTTAAGCTACTTTTTGTTTTGAAAGCGAGGATGGGGTATCCATCCTCGCTTTCAAAACAAAAAGTATATACTACCCTAATATGTTTTATCTTAGCGGTCAATAATTCAGTTAATCCCTACTAATATTATAAATGCGAAAGTAACTCTGTCTGTCTGTTACGCTTTCCTGCTTAAACCTCTCAACCGATTTTGATGAAATTTGATATACGTATACCACGTTGAATCTCAAGAACGGACATAGGCTACTTTTTATTAGAAAATAAGCGGGGGTGGGGGGTAATACCACCTTTGAAAGTTTATATGGAAAAATGTTTATTATTGAAGTAAGAGATATAAAATTTGGCACAAATATAGCTCGAAAATTGGATTAAAATATAGACTACTTTTTGTTTCGAATATTAGAGGAGAAAGGGGTAAAACCGACCATGAAAGCATGTAGTCCACGCGAACGAAGTCGCGGGCACAGCTAGTTAATAAATAAATATTGAACACTATAACACGTACATTGCTCTGATTTTATAATAATACCACAACACCCAGACTCGAGAATTTTTTTTTTCCTATCGAACTACCTAACTGGTGGGTCTATAGCCAAATCTTTCAGCCAAACGGCTGAACATTGACGGATTGACGGATCGGACGAATGACATTAACGGATGAAACCATCGAGCTTGCAGACAAAAGTCTAACCCCTAATCAATTACAAAAAGCATAGTTTATTCACTGCAATACTATCAAATTTTAGGTACAATTTAAATAAATAAATAAATATTGGACAACATCACATACATTGCTCTGATTCTGTGGTAAGCAGCTTAAGCACTTGTGTTACGGAAATCAGAAACAACGACGGTACCACAACACCCAGACCCAAGACAATATGGAAAAGTTCATTTCCCATATTGACCCGACCGGGGATCGAACCCGGAACCTCAGAGATGGCGCTCGCCAAAGTCAGGCCCGCTCGCCTCTCGGCTACGGAGGTCGTCGAGGGAATTTGGTGGACCAAAACATTGCAATGTAAATATAACACTTTCATCTGTTATCATAAACGCAACTGACGTCAATACCTAAATAGGTACGTTTGCAAGCTAATAACTAAAATATATAAATATCAAACCATATCACATATAATGTTTGGTCTTTACCAATTTAGTTTTTTTTTCTTAACGAGGTAAAATATATTAAACCGTATCCCATCACCCGACTCCTTGCCCTGAGAAGCCTTCGAAGATATAGTGAGAACACACCCCGAGACGAACGCTACCTTCCTTTCCTTAAATAAATTTAAAAAACGTATAAAATAAATACTCAATGGAGGTCTTGAATATTCATTTTATTAGATTATTAGTATTTGTCGTTAAAGCGGCAATAGAAATACATAATGTGAGAAAAATCAACTCTTTAGCTATCACTTGAGATACAGCCTGGTGACAGACGGACGGACGAACAGGCAGCGAAGTATCGTAATAGGGTTCCGTTTTTATCCTTCAGGTACGAAACCCTAAACCAAGGTAAGGAACCAGAAAATCCAATTTCAGCTTCGGTAATAAAAATGTCGTTGTTACCATTTCAGCGTGAAACTGGAAGGATTATGTACCAATTAGCACGTAGCCAGGAATCTGGTGAGCTCTCCTCCGCCATGGAAGGACTGAACCATACGAGTGGTCAACAAGTGGAGACTCATACTGGCATGAACACAAAAACAAGGGGGGGTCACCAGTACACTGAAGTTCCGACCGATTCAAAAGATGGAGACATCGAACATTTTTCGTGGAAATATTTTTGGAGACAGGTTTTTTTTTTCTATGTTAAAATACTCGTCCCAGTTAGTAAGCGTAGCGTACGAACAAACGAAAGATCGTTTTTGAAGAATAACCGGAAATTCATTAGTAAATTGTGGTAATTATTTGCATAAATATTCGAAATGAGCTCGTTACCATTATGACAATTAAAAATTGTCATCCGTTATCGGATCCATCATATTTCATTTAGGCCTCCTGTGCCAGATTTAAATGTGTGGGAGGCCTCAGGACAACAAGGAAAGGGCGGACTCAAACTATCTCCCACAAACATTTAAAAAAAGTCAGTGGGCTTTTTCAACAAATAATAATTTATTGTGACCTAATTTAAATCCTGCTTCTATTTCAAAAATATAATCCCTACTAATATTATAAAGGCGAAAGTAACTCTGTCTGTCTGTTACGCTTTCCCGCTTAAACCTTTCAACGTTATACGTTTATACGTTTACACGTTGAACCTCAAGAACGGACATAGTCTACTTTTTATTAGAAAATAAGGGAAGTTTGTAAGTTTATATGGGAAAATGTTTCTTTTTTTTAAGTTAGAGATATGAAATTTGGCACAAATATAGCTCGAAACTTGGATTTAAATATATACTACTTTTTGTTTCGAATATTAGAGGAGATAGGGGTAAAACCGACCATGAAAGGATGTAGTCCACGCGAACGAAGTCGCGGGCACAGCTAGTTTATATTATAAAGAAGAAATATTTGTGTTATTGTGTGTATGTTTACAATGAATTAACTCAAAAACTCCTGTGCGGATTATAAAAGTTCTTTCCCCATTGGAACGCGACATTCACATAAAATAACATAGGCTATATTTATTGCTAGCAAAGACTAAGGCGCGGGCAGTTGCTAGTCCCTACTAATATTATAAATGCGAAAGTAACTCTGTCTGTCTGTCTGTCTGTCTGTCTGTCTGTCTGTCTGTCCGTCTGTTACTCTTTCACGCCTAAACGGCTGAACGGATTTTGATGAAATTTGGTATAGGTATACGTTAAATCTCAAGAACGGACATAGGCTACTTTTTATTAGAAAATAAGGGGGGATGGGGGTAATACCACCTTTGAAAGTTTATATGGAAAAATGTTTATTTTTGAAGTTATAGATATGAAATTTGGCACAAATTTAGCTCGAAACTTATATTATAATATAGACTACTTTTTGTTTCGAATATTAGGGGAGAAAGGGGTAAAACCGACCATCAAAGTCCACGCGAACGAAGTCGCGGGCACAGCTAGTATTTATTATAAATGTAATAATTTGTATGGATAAATGTTAGTTGTTCTTTCCTCTGCGTTTATGATCGCCAATTTGTTAATGTATGCATTTTTTGTCAGATGTTTATATCGAGCGGATTATGGACCCCTTACTTCGCCACTGGGATCGTTCTGGGCACCCCCACAATATTCATCCCCCAGTACAGAAGAGAAATGAACTCTACTGAGGCAATATCTGTAGAAATGGCGTCTTGGATATGTTAGTACATTTGTTTATTCTACCAGCGGCCATAGTAACCGTATGGTGATTGTACCTCGTTGAAAGTCAGATTATAAAAACTATTACAATCAGTTCTATTACTGGGGGTCTACTCCCAAAAACGTAACGAACAAACGAAAGGTTTTGTTTATGAAGATTAATCAAAAGTTCGCGAATTAAAACGTGGTTTTTGATTTGTATAAATAATATTTTGTTTTTTGATAACGCTTTATTCGCATTCGAAGTGAGTTGGTTTCGATTTTGAGAATTAAAAATTGCTATGCGTCGTCGGATCCGACATATTTCGTTTTTGGGAGTAGACCTACTGATTATCATTAAAGCATTTTCAAGTTTCACATAAACTATAAATAGGTACGGTTAAATAACATGATTTTTAAATCACTATCCAAATTGTTTCTGTACGTTAAGTATCGTTATTAGACTTAGTATAAGGAATACAACAAATCTACGTAATTAAACACCATTTATGAAAAAAAAAATGTAATAAACAGTAAAACTTCAATGGGATGCGAGGCGCGGCGCGTAGAGCGCGATTACCATTTCATATCAGATTTGTGAAACGACTTTGTAATACCATATTTATTTTACTGAGTTATATTAAAAGCAGAAATTCAGAAATAATAATCGCAGCAGTTTTTATGATCAAAATTTTGAAGTGTTTATAAAGTTGTGCTGTATAATATTACTAAACATATTTTTATTGCACATAAATATTGGCATTATAATCTAATATAATATAATATATTGTCGTTCATACATTGTTATAACATTCAAAATTTTAACTCCTTTTCATTATTTTCAGCGTCTACATTTGCATATGCGGCCGTACCCTGGTGCTTCATCCTAGCCTTCCTGGCCGACCGCATCGGTCGAAAGAGGACTTTCCTCATCGTAGCCTTCAACCAAGTCTTAGCTGCCTTCGTCTTCTACTTTACCTCCACTCCCATCCACTTTATAATATACGAAATCATTCACGGCACGTCACACGCCGGCAGCGTGAATGTTTGCATAGTTACTCTGGTAGAATGCACTTCTCCAAGCAACCGAGGCCTGCTGTTAACCATAAAATCCGCCACCGTATACTGGTCTATATGGGCAGCAAATGCAATAGGCACATTCGCTTCTTGGAAGTATATCTCCATACTATTATTTTTTAATGCTTTCTATTCGCTAACAGCATTATTTTGGCCTGAAAGTCCAACGTGGTTGGCCAGTCAGGGGCGTTACGAGGAGTGTAGAACATCCCACAGATGGTTGAGGGGTTGCAATAAAGTATCCGAAAAAGAACTGGAGATGTTGATCAGCTCGCACGTTGAAGAAAAGAAAATACCAAAAGAAAGGACAGTGAGGAGTATAATTGGATTCTTCCTAAAGAAGGAGTTTTACTGTCCAATCTTCCTGTCTGTGATAATGGTGATGATATATCAGCTGTCAGGGAAGCAAGTGGTTACCGTTTATGCCATAGACATTATCAAGAAAATAACGTCTTCGGAAGCAACAGCTTACCAAAGCATGTTGATTCTGGACGGAGTGTCGGTGTTTGCAATGTACGCTGGTTGCTTTTTATCAAAAATTTGTAAACGAAGATTTATGTTATTCGCTTTTGGCGGGGGTGCGATCTTCTTCCTACTGTCCATGTCTTTATATTTGTATTTAATTCGTTTGTCCCTCATCACAGACAACAAGTACGTTTCCGTAACTCTGCTTGTTGGTTTTTCAATATCAATAGGTTTAGGTCCTATAATTTTGGCGACGTCCCTTTTCGCAGAGCTGATTCCTTTGAGATTCAAGGGTCAAGCAACTGTTGTCATAGCACTTATGTTCATGATTATCCAGTCGATTCTTCTTAAGAACACACCATTGATGTTCAAATATTTCGACATTCATGGCATGTTCCTTTTTTACAGCATATCCGTGTTCGTTGGTCTGATGATCTTATACAAATACCTTCCTGAGACGAAAGATAAGCCCCTTCTCTTGATTGAGAAGTATTTCAAGCAATAGGCAACCTTCAGCCAGATGTAATTTTTTTTGTGGTTTTTTCAGAAACGAATTTTGGGTCGGTAGCACCCTTAGGCAATATGTATGGGCTGTGGGAATATTATCGCCCCCTGAAAAGGCAATACGTCGCCCCTCGGAAGCATGTCCCTCTAGGTGTTTGCCTAGTTGCAAAACAATATTCCGCCTTTACAAGTTTGATTGAACTGTAGTCACTGCAACCTATGAGATCTATGAGATATACAAGAAGATCTATGAGATATGAGATATTGTTACTTGCCTTCAATTTAAAGCACCTAACTATTTAGGTCAAGTAACTAGTTGCGCTAAGCTAGAAAGGTCCGTTATTTTAGTTAGTAAATAAAAGGCAGTGCCCAGTTTGGGTTCCATATTGTTACGAGCTTCGGGTTCGTGACAATAAAAACAGCCGATAAAAATTACCAAAAGTCACACTTTAATTGAACGCCACTAATTACAACCTTAAAACGCACTAATTAAAACAATAATCACTCCCAAGTCGCACTTCAAAATCGCTTTCGAAGTAATCACTTGTATCGCTAATTCAATACTGTCCCGGTCGCGGTGAATCCCGGCCTTTTATATTGCCGCGGCCGTTCCCGAACCTTCCAACGCAGAAACATCCGGAACATTCGCGCGCAGTGCGGCCTTGAACGGCCGTACGCTCGGTCAAGGTCATTGTTCTAGTAAATTCTGGCGTACGCGTCTCGACTCTCTGTAGTCCCGCCTTTCCACACTAGATGGCGCTGGTTACATCGATCGTGGCGCGTAACACTGCCCCCTCCTAAGACATGCTCGTCCCGAGCATTATCGGCTCCATAATAACGTGCCAATCTCTCCGCATGAACAATCTTAGGAGTGCCTCTTGCACCTTTCTGTTTCCGGTAGGTTACGTCATTGCCCCCAGTCCCAATCTGGTATGGTCCCTCCCATCTAGACTGAAGCCCAGGAGATCTCCCTCTGCTGTGGACTGGATTGCGCAACCTCATCTGTGGACCCTCGTCGAACACTCTACTGTTCACTTTGCGGTCACCAAGGGGTTTCATTTTTCCCGACATTTTCTGGCCCGATTGTCTGACGTGCTCACAAATGTCATTTATTTTGTACCGCCAGTTATTCGCATAATCGATTATACTGCCTGGAGCATCAGGTGGTATTCTGATGATTAGGTCTGCAGGTAGCCGTAGTTCTCTTTCTGCAGTTCGCTTAAGGCAACTGGATCGAAGGTGGCCCCTTTCCCCACAGCCGTAGCATCTAGGGCGGTATCCTTGATTGCAGTGCCGAACTGTAGCCGCTACAACCTCCCTGATGCGATGGAATCGATGATCCTGTCGCGCAGCTTCCACTTCCAGGGCATGGGCCAAGGCATCCTTTAGCGTCTCGTGGTGCCCGAGCCTCACTGCAGCCCTAACTTCAATATCGCGGATGCCGTCGATGAACGCCTGCACCAGGTTCCCATCAATAAACGCTGGTACGGACTGGTAAGCTTTACGCACCAGCTTCTCCACTTCAAGGGCCCACTGCTGCAAGTTTTCGCTACTGCGTTGCACGCGGTCCCTGAGCTGTGCGCGAAACACGTGTTCCAGGTGAGCGTCGCCATATCGAGCCTCCAGTGCCTCAAGGAGCTGCTCGTAAGTCACTTCCTTACCGAGAGCTTCCAAAACAGATAAGGCCTGGTCACGAAGGCCTAGGGTGAGGGCAGTCATGGCCTGATTTTTATTCCAGCCATTCGCTTTCATGACTGCCTCAAACTGGATTTTGTAGGCCGACCAGGAAGAAGTTCCGTCAAACGGTGGCACTTTAAATCCACGTAGCGAAGGTGTTGTAGCCACGGGAGCTGCGATTGCTTCTCCAAGTTTAAGACAACCCAGCGTTTTCTTAACGTCTGCCATCACGGTCTTCTTCACATCAGCCACTACGTAGTCAACCCGATTATTGACTTGGTCGATCCGGATTTCAGCTTCCAGCAGGCGGTTGTCATGTTGAGCAACCTTATCCTTCACCTCCTTTATGTCTTTCCCGAAGGTAGCGTGAAGGTCCTTCAAAAGAAGCATCTGCTCTTCTTGGCGGCGAGCCTGTTCCTCCTGGCGGCGAGCCTGTTCCTCCTGGCGGCGAGCCTGTTCCTCCTTGTCCCGCTTAAGCTGTTCTTCCAGCCGACGAGCCTGTTCCTCCTGTCGGCGAGCCTGTTCCTCCTGTCGGCGAGACTGCTCCTGCAGCATCATCATCAGGGCAGCAAGGTCTGGTGCTGCCGATGCTGCTGGTGTTGCTGTGGACGGGCCAGCCTCCGTGGTTAATAACTGACTCTGCGACTCCTGCGGCAAAGCTCCACCAAAACGTCTCTGGTCCGTCTCCAGTTGGCGTTGACTCCGGGTACGGATACCCTCCGTGTCGTCTTTAGGTAAAATCGGCATAATTTAAATCCCACTTCTGACACCAATTGTTACGAGCTTCGGGTTCGTGACAATAAAAACAGCCGATAAAAATTACCAAAAGTCACACTTTAATTGAACGCCACTAATTACAACCTTAAAACGCACTAATTAAAACAATAATCACTCCCAAGTCGCACTTCAAAATCGCTTTCGAAGTAATCACTTGTATCGCTAATTCAATACTGTCCCGGTCGCGGTGAATCCCGGCCTTTTATATTGCCGCGGCCGTTCCCGAACCTTCCAACGCAGAAACATCCGGAACATTCGCGCGCAGTGCGGCCTTGAACGGCCGTACGCTCGGTCAAGGTCATTGTTCTAGTAAATTCTGGCGTACGCGTCTCGACTCTCTGTAGTCCCGCCTTTCCACACTAGATGGCGCTGGTTACATCGATCGTGGCGCGTAACAATATGTTTTTATATTTGACCTCACTTTCTATTTACTGCACACATCTCTTAGATAATTACGAGTATTTAACACCACTAAATCCGAACGGCCATGCTTTCCCCTCAATTTCCCCTCCACCTACACCGTAATAACTTTTTTGCAGTGACTTTAGTTACGATGCATTGTGAGAAATAAATAAATTACATAAATAACGCCTCCTTAACATTGCCATCTAGCAAAGTCAAAGTCAATATTTTTTTATTCACATAGATTACATTAGTAATACTTATGAATAGTCTCTATATAAAGCAAATGAAGCTACCTCCGGTTCGGAACCTATAACTAAAGAGAAGATACTGGCAAGAAACTCAGTAGTTTTTTACAAATGAAAGCTACACTTATTACTAATTTTGCACTAAGACACACAGTTAGTTTGTCAATTGTAAAATAAAAATTTAAAATCAATTATTTATTTATTTATTTAAGGACAGTTTACAAGTCACACACAAAACACTTTAACATTCACAATGATTTAACAATAAATTATAGTGTGTTCTTAGTTACAAACTGCCACGGCAAGCACTAAACACTAGGAAGCATTGTTATAAAATATTATTTAAACATAGATAAAAATTAGAAATAGTTACAGCGACGAGGAAAGACGCCTCGTTAGAAAAAAAATCAAATCAAATCAGTCCATCAGCAAGACCACCAAAAAGAGATAAATGCGCAAGTATTCCCTGCAACAACCACATGTGGCCTCTGAAGGGATGATCCTTGTGACAATTTTGTGATCATGTAATGTATTTTTAGTAAATATTTCTTTTCCAAGCAAAAAAAAAAAATACGCGCATCATATCCTCCGGTAAATCCAACCAACGGACCAAACACACATTATTATTTATTTATTTTTTGTTAACATTTAGACAAATTGATTTGATACGAGGTGATTAAAAGAAAAGAAATTATGATTATTAAAAAAAAAATAATAATAATAAAGCAAAGGTATTTGTAAATTAAATTAACTGTATGACTCACATGCGTCATCGAGGCCCAATTCTGACATTGGTTGAGAAAATGCGTTACATATATATTTGTAAAATAATATAAAACACGTAGGTACAGGCGAGCACACTAGTCACTGATCCACACGTTCCTATCATTCAAATACTCTTCTACTTTGTAGCCTTTTTTCAAAAGACAACGTTTGACAAATGTCTTAAATTTGTACAAAGGTAACTCAACAATAACTTGAGGGAGTTTATTAAAAAATTTTATGCTTAAAGCAACAAATGAATTACCTATTTTATGTAGTCTACGCTTAGGAACAGCAAGCTTATTTTTATTTCTGGTGTTAATGCTATGATTGTCTGATTTTTTAGGAAATGTATGCAAGTTTTTGTATACATGCATTAAACAGTCGAGAATGTATTGAGATGCGACTGTTACGATGTTAATTTCCTTAAACAATTCTCTCAGTGAGTCACGTGGTCCTAGCTTGTACATGGCTCGGATGGCCCTCTTTTGTAAAACAAATATAGTATGAATATCGGCCGCAGATCCCCATAATAGCAGACCGTAAGACATGACGCTGTGAAAATAGCTAAAATAAACCAATCTTGCTGTTTCCATATCTGTTAGGTACCTTATCTTTCTGACCGCATAAGCAGCCGAACTCAGTCTTCCAGCCAGGTTAAATATGTGGGGAGAGCACTGTAATTTTGAGTCCAAAGTTATGCCAAGAAATACTGTCGAGTTAATAACTTCGATATGTTCATCATTCATTTTTATTATAGTATTGACCTGCTTTACGTTAGGCATTGAAAACTTAACACATTTTGTTTTCTTGGCATTTAGTAAAAGATTATTGGATGTAAACCAATGAAGTATTTGATTCAGGGCATCATTAATCTTATCAACATTGTCACTCTGTCTATTAGTTTTAAAATGATGTATCATCAGCAAATAATACTATCTCACATAAGTTTTTTGTATAAAAAGGCAGGTCATTGATATAAATTAAAAATAGTAATGGTCCCAATATCGAGCCCTGGGGCACTCCCATGAACAGAGGAGCGCCAGAAGAGTTTGATCCATTTACGCTAACTTTTTGAGTACGGTCAGACAGATAGGATTGAATAAGACTAAGTGATTTGTTCAAAACACCATAATGCCGCAGCTTCAATTTCAATGTTTGATGATCTACACAATCAAACGCTTTTGATAAATCACAAAATACACCTACGACATCCTGCTTTTTATCCCATGCATCAAACACATGCTTGATGAGAGCCACTCCCGCATCAGTTGTAGATTTTCCCTTAGTAAATCCATATTGATTATCATGAAATAACCTGTTAACTGAGAAATGACAAAGCATCTGATTAAATATAATTTTTTCAAAAATTTTACTAAATGCGGGTAAAATTTATATGGGTCTAAAATTCGATGGGTCACTTTTATCGCCGCTTATAAATAAAGGTATTATTTTACTAACTTTCATTAAATTTGGAAACTGACCATCATCGACACATTTATTAAATATAAAAGCCAGTTGAGGAGCAACAGCATGTATGATATTTTTCAATACTTCTACTGAAAGACCCCACAAATCCTCAGTTTTTTTTCATATTAAGCTCCTTAAAAGCTTTCAAAATAGTTTATCTAATAATTAACATAATCAAAGTTGAAGGGAGTTGTGCACTCATCCACGTGCGATTTGAGCAGGGACTTAGCAAGGCACGGATTTGAGGATAAGCCATTCGTCGTTGTGACAGGGATATTGGAAAAGAAAGATTCAAAAGCGTTTGCTATTTCAGCATCTTTTTCGAGAATACTATCATTAACTTTAAGAGAGAACTTGTGAGTACGTATGTTGTTTTTACAAGTCTCTTTGTTAATAATTTGCCAAGTTACTTTACTTTTATTTGTAGCCTTCATTATTTTATTCTTGAGAAAATTTGACTTTGCTATCGCACAAACCTTCTTAAACAATTTCGAATATTTTCTAACATATTCTACTACTGAAGAGTCATTAAAATTAGCTTGTAAATCATATAGTTCAAATAATCTACGTCTACTTTTGTATATACCTGACGTAGCCCAGTCACTAAATGTTGTTTTTGAACTATTTATTTTTATAGTTTTTTGAGTAAAAACATTGTTAAATGCTTTTTCAACAGTGTGAAATAATTTTCCATAACAATGATCACTGCTGTTATTTGATTTGAAGTTTAGCAGAGACACCTTTTCGCATACATTTGTTATAAATTTTTGTACACGATTTGCGGTGATAGGTCTACAAGTAACATATGAAGATTGAGGGGCACAATGATGTTCGAACACAGCTAATTGACCGCTATGGTCAGAGTTAATAAAATTTATAATATATTTTGAAATGGTACTACAGTTGCAGAATATATTATCGAGACAAGTAGCCGATGTGGCGGTGACTCGTGTGGGTTCGTTATAAAGTTGACTTAAGTTGTATGATTTAAACAGATTCAAGAACCGAGTGGAATTCTGTGAATTATCAAGGATGTTAACATTAAAATCGCCACATACAACTATTTTTTTATTCGAAATGCATACTTTTCTTAGGGCTTCTTCCATAATATTCTCAAATAATACGTAATTAGCGGATGGTGGTCTATACACACACATAATAATATATTTCTCAAGCTCTAAACATGAAAGTTCAATAGTTCGTTCGACTGAAAGTTCTACTACATCCTTACGTTCCTTAAATATGACATTATTTTGAACTAAAATCAGAGATCCACCTCTAATAGCAGAAACTCTTGTAAAATAGCTACCAACTTTAAAATTATCAATGCTAAGAATTACCTCATATTTTCTCAGCCAATGTTCAGTGAGACATAATATATGTACATTCTGGTTATTTAAAAATAATTCTAATTCTAACTCTTTGCCAGAAACACCCTGTATATTTTGGTGCACAATGTTAAGAAAGTTGAGTTTTTCCTTTGTTATTTTATTGCCAGAGTTTTTCTCTATTGTCTGTAGTTTAAATTTAAATTAATTGGAACAGATTCCAAAGGTCTACTAAATATAATATTAATATTATAAGCTAACAATGTAGCCAATCGAAATTTGAATTTATTAGGCAAATAAAAGCTTTTGCCAGTCAATATTAAATTATAATTAATAAATTTGTGTGTGTCAAAAAACACAAAGTTGTCACTATGACTACATGTCAAATTGTAAAGTAATGTATTCAATAAGTGAATACTGTTATTTTTTGAAAGAAAGAAGAAGAAAGAAAAAACATTTATTGGCACACACATTAAAGCACAATTACAAACACATGAGAAACATTAAATAGGGACAGTGCAGCCAATAAGGTCCCAGCCTCAGCATGAGCTGCTGCGACAATGGGATCAATGCGGCAGCAGCGCTGGTATTTTGGTGGGACCTTTTTTTTATTTTGATTAGAAGTGTAATGTTTTGAAAAAGGGAAGGCACACAATATAATTTTTTTGACAATTAAACCCTTTAGAAAAGAAAAGCTTTTTAATATATCTTTTTTACTAGTATTTAAGCCATTACCCATCATTATAATAATTATTGAATTCTTATTATAATTATAACTTCCCACTTGCTCACAAATTTTACTAAGTGGAGCGTCAGGCATACATATATTAGTGACACTGCAATGTATCATTCCACTCAAAAGAGGCCCATAGCCAACTCCAATTTTGTCAGAAAACACTAAAACATTCTTGGTACTGGGTGTTGATAAAGTACATTTTTGGGGTTCACTTATTGTGTCTGACAAAAGCTGAACACTGTCATCCACCAGGTGCTGGTCAGAAGGATCAGCACTCTAGCTACAGCTGCATGGGTCTGTGAACTGATTTGTGGCCAATATTAGTTCATTTATTTGAACTTGAGCCAGTTTATAATTATCTGTCATTCTCTTAAGAGACTCATGCAGCCGTGAGATGTCAGCCTGCAACTCTTGTGTATCATTGTTATGCTTTAACCTACTGTTTTCTAATTTTTTACTGTATAATTCAAGACTGTCAAATAAGTCCAAACGTTGTTTTCTCAAAATAATGTTTTTTTGGAAGCATTTACCACGTTTAATTAATTTTTCGGTTCTTCTAATGAATTTACTTAATCTAATGTATTTCTTTAATTTATTTCTACCACCTATTACATTTTTACTTATTTCAACACAATAATTTTTACTTTGAATGATTTCATGCCCACCCGGAGACCCAAGCAACTCCTCATACAGGCTATGGGTGTGAATAGCCTCTTGACACCGTTGGTATTCCTGATAGTCAAAAATGGTTTTATTGGCAGCTTGCAGTTCCACCTCGAGCTCATGGACACGTCCTAGGGTTTGCTCATAGGTTTTACAGCACTGATCGAACCCATTGACAGTATGAAGAAGTTGGTCCCGCTGAGCTAATACTTCCATGAGTTGAGCATGAAGGTTGGAGAGTTCATTCTTGAGTTGTGTGTTACGATTTAATAATTTTAAAAATTCTTTTTCATTTTCGTCATGTGCAAAAAGGAGTTGGCTATTCTCTTCTCTTAATTGAGTGATCTCTTCTAGTGCCTTTTTTAATTTGGATTGTAGGTCATGAGCCGCGGCCTTGCGGGTCATCACCCTTGAGTAGGATGTACTGCCGTTCATAACTGAAATTTATATACAGAATGTGTGAACACCAAAGATAAAAAGGACAAGTTAATGGTAATATCTGAATTGAGTACCTATTTATTGAATATTAAAGTTGAGAACTGGGGTAAATAATCTTAATTTTTGAAACAGAATAAAATATTTGTATTTTTGTTAAAAACCAAAACTAATTTGCTTAATTGAACAATAGCTTACTCGAATTTGTTAACATTTACCAATATGAAGTGCAATCTAATGTTTAATAGATTGTTGCAAGTTATCCAAAAATTATCCACCTACCTACTAATTCGGAGTAAGTAGATTTTGTGTAATGAAGTTGCACAATTCAATGCTTTAAGTTGGTGTAATTGGGTAGGTAAAGTGTATGAGTAGCTTGTGTGTGGCAAAGAGTTGCTTATCATCAACTTTACTTCCACTTTACGTCAAGTAAAGAGAGGCACAACAGGGCCAGTGTCGTGATTTTGGACGTATCTCGCTTAAGCGAGGTATGTGGAGTGAAATATGATGTGTTTTGGATATAATAAACGTATTAAAACTAGTACTCCCCCGGTTTAATGGTGAATTATTCCGTAGATTTCGTTCTTGTATCAGCCGTTGAGTTTTGAATCCGTTAAGTGAATTGTCAATGTCGTGTGAACTTTGTCCAATCTTGGTGCCTACACTTTCACTTTGGAATTATAACTAACGCTAGCAATTACACATAAATTAAGAATTATGTAACGTTTAGCAACATATTTTCAATGCGAGATATCCCCCATTGCAATGGAAAAGAAGACACTTGAATTGAGTGACGTTACATGTCGGATTTCTTTATGATTGTCTAGCGGCCCGCCGTGGCTCCGCACGCGTCTCTACTATTCCCGCTTTTACCACATTTTCTAATGGTCGCAGCGTCAGTGATGTAATATCCTCGATAGATTGACTATTTAATACTAAAATATTTTCTTAATTTCAACCAATACTTTCGAAGATTGGCGCGTTTAAACAAACGAAGTCTTAAGTTTTATAATATAAGTATATATCAAAATAGATATAGAAAGGATAGTAAAAAAATATTGGAAGGAGGTCTGTCAAATATTCGTTGTATACATAAAGTTCAGTAGCTATTACCAAAATACCTGTAAAACCTGGTATAACATTTGTCTCAGTTTCGTGACATTACAGAGTGACAAGGGTTCGAGAGGAACGATTGAACTATCGGACATCAATCAGAGCCGTCCATGGCTGCCCTTATAAAACTGTCAGAGGTGTTTTGTACGGTTGTTCTGCTTGATATTTGGTTGACGGACATAATTCATTGGTATATCATCGACTTAACCATAGGTTAACTTATTAAGGAACGGCCAACTTAGTTGCCGTGCCGCACACATTATCATATTAATAATTGACGACCTCCGTAGCCGAGAGGCGAGCGGGCCTGGCTTTGGCGAGCGCCATCTCTGAGGTTCCGGGTTCGATCCCCGGTCGGGTCAATATGGGAAACTAACTTTTCCATATTGTCTCGGGTCTGGGTGTTGTGGTACCGTCGTTGTTTCTGATTTCTGTAACACAAGTGCTTAAGCTACTTACCACAGAATCAGAGCAATGTATGTGATGTTGTCCAATATTTATTTATATTATTCAAAATTAGAATGCAAGCGAAATTGTGCTTTAACAATCATCTTTTAATAATTAGGTAGATATTCTTCATTCACAGAAATCGGTTTCATAGACAAATTATAATACAGTTTAGGCGGTCTTATCGCTAAAAAGCGGCCCCTTCCAGACAACTTTTAGGTAGAGGAAATAGTAGAGGACGAGATATGTGCAAACATAAATTCAGTTTTAAATAAAAACAATCCTTATAACCATCCGGATAAGGTTTGTTTCAAAATAACGATCTGCCTACCAGTTTACCTGTAATGAAGGTATATACGTGTATACTATTTCCATAGAAACTAAAAAAAATGCATGAGATTGGTATGTACTGCATTCCAAGAATAAATCTATTATATAAAAATGAATCGCAAAATGTGTTGGTAAGCGCATAACTTGACAACGCTTGGACCAATTTAGACGATTCTTTTTTTAAAATGTTCGTCCAAGTCCAAGGATGGTTTTTACGGCGAGAAAAAATCTAATAATTGCCAAGAAAACTCTAAATACAGCCCTTTTTTTTTTCAGAACAAACGTTTAGAGTCAAGAAACGTTCCAAATCTTTTTGACAGGACGAAATCTGTCGGGTTCGCTAGTAATGAATAAAAACTAGAGTTCATATAGGTACACTGTAAGGAACGTATGTTATTTGCTAAATATGGAAGTACTTCCGCTGTTCTAGGTGTTATCTACTCGAGGACCAAGGTCCATCTCCCTTTTTTACTATCTGCTGGCTCACACCCATAAGACCAACTACCAATCTTGGTTTGTCGTATTCTATACGAGGTTTGTAGTGACGATAACTTTGACATCGCGATGTAGGATCGATGTGTTGATTGGCTAATCTTGCATAAGTATGGAGCGTTGTTTCTACGCCAATTCTGCTGACGCTGTATTTGTGTCGACTTGTAGGTAATGTCATAGGTCGGCACAAAATCTTTTGTTACTGTTACCAACATAATAAAAATAAATACACTTGCCTATTATCCTGTAAACGAGTCTTCACATCGATGTCAGAAAACCAATATCGAGTGTAGAATTCTGGAGCTCTCGCCTCCACCCACGCACGGTAGAACGGTAGGACGCAATATGTCGCTAAGTCCAAAGGTCCTCTTTATTATGTATTCTGATACTTTTCACTTTCATCCTAACCCTTAGATATTTACCTAGTTACACTCCGCCCACGCGTATTTTGATTTATCTACCTACATTTATTAAGCCATGTGGTTATACATTAGGTACCTTACGTAGGTGTTCTAAACTTTAGAGAATGCTAGCGGTAGCGAAACTAGAACTGAAAGCTCAATTAATTGTTTTGTTTTTAAGTAGGTTACCGGAGAAGTAAAGTTAATTCATGTCAATTCTAGTATAATAGGTACGCATACACATAACCGTCTTCACCATAAGGGCACACAGGGCCCGTCCCAGGGCGCCCATTTTCAGAGGGCCCCGAAGTACAGACAATGTTTTCTATCCTGTATTACAATGCTGATGGATAGACACCATAAATAACATAACATACTGTATTTGATTACACATAGTAAATGGCCATAAGAACTTAATTAAAAAATGGTATAATTCCCTTCAAATGGCCCCAAATACTTGTGCGCTTAAGAGCCCGGCTTAGTTTAAGGCGGCCTAACGCATACAATTTGACTGATAGTTTAGGTACTAGGTAAAAATATAGGATACTTTATATCTCAACTGAATGATTATAAAGATGAAATTTTATAAAATTACTTCTAGTTTTTAAGTTCACGACAAACTACAAACTTTGAAGGTTATATTATTAGATAGTAGGATTGGAATAAACCTATCGAGCGACTAGAATAGAATAGAATAGAAAATGTCTTTATTCATGTAAACTTTTACAAAAGCATTTATGAATCGTCAAGTCAAGTAAGCTACCACCGTGTTCGGAATGTTGATTCTATCGAGAAGAACCGGCAAGAAACTCGACATTAATGTCCATTGGATATGTTAAATATATATTTTTGTGAGTTCGAGGTCGAAAATCAAACAGGTTTCCCAATAATAATCTCGTTTATTCTTTTAAAATGAAAACCGTCGTCGTTCAATACATCGTCTAAACTCGTCTAAAAACTAATCCTATTCCTAACAGATTCAAATCCCTGTCATACTTCATCTATCTCACTCGTTCTCTCTCACTCGTTACTCGTTCAGAAATATTCATAATCCCACACTCGGCCTTCCTGCTCTATGTCTGCCCTCAGACATCACTCATCACCTTCATACATCACCATCCTAATCGTCATTCATCATTAAATACATCGTATAACATAATTAAATCAATGTTAATTTTAACTTAACACAGTACACATAAATTAAAAAACACATCTTAAAAATAACCTAGCCAAGAAACTTAAAAATCATAAAACTTCACCTTCAGCTATTTGAATCAAAACGAATGTCCTAACTCCGTTGACGCAACAATGAAAACATTCACCTAAAATAACATCTTAATCACCTATTATCTAACACTAATTATAGTCATTTTTTTTTCCTTGTTTTGCATGTTTTCCGTTTTTCTGATTTCCTAAGCACTTCTTTATTTTGGCAAAATATTTTTTTCGTCTTTTCGTTTAATTTACATTGTACATCATTATCATTTCCAATTCTGTTTCGCCGATTATTTGAATGATTGCTGTTGGAATTCCGGCTGACATCTTTTTTATTAACATCAGTGTCAACGTCATTGTTTATCGTGTGTGACACCGTCGGTAAAATTTCGTGACATTCATATTCATCAACCAAACTAGCGCCACCGCGTAATGAATTATAGCAAACTTTTTTTGCTTGAAGTTCGTGCGAATGATGCTGTCGTTCTTTTTCGCTGCTGCTCATTGGTTCTCGTGACGCCATAGTAGAACTAACTTCACGTATATTTTGATGCAAAAGCCTGCTCTTCTGTGGCTTACTGCAATGAGCTGATACATGCCCAAAGTCGTTGCAATTAAAACATTTTCTTCCGAGAATTCTGTAAGGACACTTTGATGACATATGACCTTTCTCACCACAATTAAAGCACCTGATTATTAATGTTCTAGGTACTGCTCTGAACTGGTGAATGTTGCTTACCCTCTTCGCTTGTTTTCTTTCTTGTGACCTCTTGGAAACCACCGTCTCGTACACATTTAATCTCTCCTTAAATTCAGAATACGTTTTCACCCCGTACAGCATGATTTTATTAGCTACTGCGTCTTCAATCCCGTCCACAATATACTTAATCGTCACACAATCTGTTAATCCACCTTGTTTGCCCAGCGCTCTCATCTCGTGCATATACTCTATACAGGACTCATTTATCCCTTTCCGTCTAGAGCTCAATAGCTCGTGAATAGCCTTTGAGTCTAGCTCGTCTGGAAATTCTTTGGCAATGGCCATCTTCATTTCACTCCAAGTTTTCGGAGTTGGCCTTTCCGCTCGTAGCCACAATTTAGCAGCTCCGACTAACGAGCGTCTCGCCACAAGTAAACGCTCTAGTGGTGTCCATCGGAACGTATCACCGGTGTCGTCGATGTCTTGAATCCACTCAGTCACAGTGTACGCACCATCTCCACTGAACTTCTGGATTTGTTCCATCGCCAGATGAAGCATAGCACCTCCTCCTCGAGCGGTTTCTACATCGTCATCTGCGTCATGGTAGTCCTGTTTGCTGCCTCTTCGGTCCCTCGGCATCTTCGTAGTCGTCGTCGTAGCTTTAGTTTTGGTAGTCGTCGTAGCTGTAGTTCTGGTAGTCGTCGTAGCTGAAGTCCTGGTAGTCGTCGTAGCTGAAGTCCTGGTAGTCGTCGTAGTCTTAATCGTCGTGATCGTCTTTTTTTTCTTTTCGTGTATTCACTTCCCCCGTAATTTTTCCGTCGTGTGAAAACCTGAACGATTGCTCCACCTCGATCCCGGACGAGCCCCCAAATTTGTGAGTTCGAGGTCGAAAATCAAACAGGTTTCCCAATAATAATCTCGTTTATTCTTTTAAAATGAAAACCGTCGTCGTTCAATACATCGTCTAAACTCGTCTAAAAACTAATCCTATTCCTAACAGATTCAAATCCCTGTCATACTTCATCTATCTCACTCGTTCTCTCTCACTCGTTACTCGTTCAGAAATATTCATAATCCCACATTTATATATAAAAAGCAGCCTATTGTCATTAAACATTATTTGTTGACATAAGGGTTGACTGGTAGACAATGCCCCTAGCATTAAGTCCACCTGTTGTACCTATTTGTGCAATAAAGTTTTTAAATAAAATAAATAAATCAATAAAATAATATACAACTAGGTACTCGAAATAACAAAAAATCAGTAAGATTTGCTCCTGCGCGAATCGAATCCAAAACCCAAGTAGGATGAAACTAACGCTAAAATTTAATTCGCGTCTATCCGTGGCGTTAAATAAATAGGATAGAAGCCCTCCACGCAAGATAAAAACGCAATACTTTCTTGTTTGCCATAAGTATTTTTTACTGACCCTCAAAGTTGGAGGTCACACGTGTTCACAAAGTTACCGTTTTGCGGGGAACGCATAGGAAATAGTCAAAAGTTGGGAGATCTTATAAAAGCGTGTGTGCTTCACGGAATAAATAAATAACGATCATCTTGATCGTAGGCGTAGATTCGATGGCAAAAACGGACAGCCCACAGTTTACGCAATATAAGTTCTTATGTCTACGATAGTTACTTAGAATTTGGATGAAACTGATAACAGTAGGGAGGCGGACAAAAATGTATTCTTTGTATATCTGTTAAATTATCAAAAACTATTTGACGACCTCGGTGGCGCACTGGCTAAGGTAGGCGGCCAAAGTGCGATAGGTCCCGGGTTCGATTCTTGGTCAGGTCAATTTGGAAAATGAGCTTTTCTAAATTGACTTTGGTCTGGGTGTACTGGGATGACGCCCCCAGTTCCGTCGCCTGGTACTCATAGTACAAGGGAAAACCTTAGTTTGAGACCAGGTGATTGGTGTGATTGTCTGGCGCATTTATTTATTTATTTATTATTCGACACGTATTTTTGCATTATCACCCTAATAAAAAAATTACGCCGATTCATTAAATTGATCCGCGTGACGTCATTACTAGGTACATTTTTCTCCCGCCAGTGACGTAACGAGCCCAAACGCTGCAACTTGGCATCATAAAAAGTATTTTTTTAGGGCTGTAAGTTTGGTTTAATGTACTTAATTATTTACATAAAGAATATAGTATAATTTAATTTTTTACTAATAAATCTTATTATCACATTAATAAAAAATACCTAGAAGAAAAAACTCTTAGATAGCATGTTCGACATAATGGTTACGTGAGCGTCCTTTCTCACATTGCAGTGCCCTAACGGGGTCTATAATGATCTAATTATAAGAATACCATCTGTGCTGTATCTTCATTGTAGCGGCAATAAATGACTGAGTATTGAGTTTGTATTTTTATGAATTCACCGAATCATACAAAGTTCTATGACTCGGAATTAGGTATATTTATTATTAGGGGTACTTGGGGCTATGCAGTTCAGTGAACTGTGGTCACTGCGACCTGTTAGATCTATTGTGACTCGCCACCAGTTAGAGTAACTCCTTTAGCCGGGTCGGTTCTAGGAAGTCTAGTATTTTCCTAGCTTTCAGGGTTTTTAATTCATCCGGTTGGGCTATATATCGTCCCAGGTGGATGCTTCGTTTGTGGATCAGAGATTCACAGTCGCACAGGAGGTGAAGAGGTGTTTCCTTTTCCTCCTTGCAGAATCTGCATTTATCAGAGTCACTCAGCTTCATATGAAACTGGTGTCTTTTTAGTTTGCAGTGTCCAGTCAAGGCTCTAACTAGCCCACTGGCCCTAGGCCTGCTAAGTTGTAGCAGTTCTTCGGTCCATTTGCGCGAGTAGCCAATTATGAGTGTTTTTGAGTGTTCTAAGCCTGGTTGATTTATCCAGTATTTTTCCGACTCGACTTTTAGTTTTTCTTTTAGTAGTTGCATAGGCTGGTTCTTTGAAATGCGAATCATTCCCGTTCGTCCCACCAAGCTTCGTCCCACCAGTGGGACGAACCCACTTATTTAATTTTTTATTCCCGTTCGTCCCACTGGACTCGATGGTAGGACAAACGGGAATATTTTTTTTACATTCCCGTTCGTCCCACTCAATCAAATGGAAAACAATTTTGGGCAGAAAGAAATTCTTATGTTCAATTGGATTATTTGTTATACAGCGGTTAACATAGAAATGCGTATATCAGGTGGGCTCGTTGATCACACCAACACGTAATTATAAGTAATTTTTAGGGTTCCGTAGGCGAATGGCAAAAAATGGAATCCTTATGGATTCGTCATGTCTGTCCGTCCGTCTGTCCGTCCGTCTGTCCGTCCGTCTGTCCGTCCGTATGTCACAGCCACTTTTTCCGTAACTATAAGAGCTATACTTGGTAACTAGATGTATTCGGTGAACCGCATTAAGATTTTCATACAAAAATAAAAAAATAAAATGTTTTGGGGTTCCCCATACTTAGAACTGAAACTCAACTTTTTTTTTCATCAAACCGTGAAGTGTGAATTAGGAGCGATTGTAGTTTTAAAAGTGTAATTGGTGGCGTGTAATGAAAGTGTAACTTTTGTTAATTTTTATTGTCACGAACCCGAAGTTCGTAACATTACGAAAATAAATATAATCTGTTCAAAAACCCGCTATAAATCAGATATCGATCAAAACCAAAACATATTAAATATAACCAAAACTACTGAAGTTACGTAAATAATTGAAAAGAAAGAAATATTATTATTATTAAAATAATGAAAACAGTTTATGTGCTACGAGTTTTTGGAATTTTAAATCGCTTTTACTCGAAATATCTAATTTTGAGTTATGACTGCATATGTTGTCACGTTTGATATCGTGATTCACTTTTGATCAGACTTGTTCGACAGGATTAAAAATACAGTGCTATGGCATTAGATTTATGTAAAAACCGGCCAAGTCCAGTCATCGGCGAGTCCAAGTCGGACTCGACCATGAAGGGATCCGTATCTGCAAATAAGATAATATAAAAGTTTATATTTGAATGGATTGAATCAAGGTAAATTTCGGTTTAGTTTTTAGTTTTTTTATTTTTCGGTTAGGCCCCCCCCCCCCCTCCCCTCTAACTTTTAAAACAACATTTTTCCACTTTAGAAGCACCTCTTGCACAAACTATTTAGTTGAGAAAAAATATATTAGAAACCTCAATATTATTTTTGAAGCCCTATCCATAAATACCCCACACGTATGGGTTTGATGAAAAAAAAATTGAGTTTCAGTTCTAAGTATGGAGAACCCCAAAAAGAAATATTTTTTTTTATTTTTGTATGAAAATCTTAATGCGGTTCACCGAATACATCTAGTTACCAAGTATAGCTCTTATAGTTACGGAAAAAGTGGCTGTGACATACGGACGGACAGACGGACGGACAGACATGACGAATCCATAAGGATTCCATTTTTTGCCATTCGCCTACAGAACCCTAAAAATTACTAATAATTACGTGTTGGTGTGATCAACGAGCCCACCTGATATACGCATTTCTATGTTAACCGCTGTATAACAAATAAACTAATTGAACATAAGAATTTCTTTCTGCCCAAAATTGTTTTCCATTTGATTGAGTGGGACGAACGGGTATGTAAAAAAAATATTCCCGTTTGTCCTACCATCGAGTCCAGTGGGACGAACGGGAATAAAAAATTAAATAAGTGACTTCGTCCCACTGGTGGGACGAAGCTTGGTGGGACGAACGGGAATGATTCGGCTTTGCGCCCCAGCTTAAGCAAGTTCATCAATTAGGTATAACATCATCAATTACATAGTTAACGGTTGTCATTGCACAAATTTGTAGGGGATTTGACAATTTTGACAGTCAAATCGTAAGTCGGTGTGACGGAACAGACCCCTAGATGTGTTTTCCTTACGTTTCAATCTATATGCAAGTGTAAAGCGCCTATCTAATGCCTCCTCTACACGTAGATAGATAAATTCGTCTGCAGATGGCATCGCCAATCAACTCAACAGACGCGTCCCCCGACGTGTAGAGAGGGTTATTTGCTCGTCTGCCGATATCAAATACCTACCACAGACGAGAGTATCTCAACAATTCGGCGGACACGTCCGTCGATGCCATCTGCAGACAAATCTGTCTACGTGCACAGGAGGCATAATGACATCGTTTCACAAAGATAAGGGTCAAACTATTTAGGTTTAACTATTTGAATAATTAAAACATGCTCTTAGATTTCTTCTTACATGTATATTTTTACATTGGAAATAATGGTTACATAAAAAATAAATAGGGTTCGTACGATTTACATAGCCAATATGATGTTTTACAAACAAAATTCAAGATCACTTATTTATCTACATGCAACTACATTAGTCGAGGCACACGGCAATGTACCGAACCAAGTTAAAAAACAAACTGTTCGCCATGCCGTGTGACTATTTACAAATCATGTTTTCTTGACATATTTGACAGCTTAGGCTCAAATAAGTTTTTCGAGATATAATTAAATTGTTAGAAAAGCTTTTTATAACAGATACTAAACTGTCGAATATTCACATGACAAAAATTAGCAATAATAATCTAATAGAAAGACTGTACATAAAATATTATATTAAAGTATAAAACCATCCCTAAAGTTAGAACGACATTCAATACAATATTGTGTTGTTTGTTGAAAATAGCTCGACTATTTTGAATATTATCAGAATGAATGACTAGTGACTTTGAAAAATAATAACTAATTTAAATTCTTGGCAATTAAAATAATCTATCTGTAAGTCAAGCATAATCGAACGAGTCGAATACATGAAAAACAGGTTTTTGAAATAGGTTTATTGAATGTCTAAATTGTGATAATTTTATAAACAATGTTGTATTCGGTGACGTAATTAAATATTCACAGAAAAAATAATTAAAAGTAAATAACATAATTATCATTACGTTAATCAGTGATACAATATTGCGTTGTGATGATACATACATCTTCATGTGCTATGTTTGCGTCTTAAATTAATGTTAGTTATAAGATATACATTTTCAATACATTTCCATCGAGTTTACTAGTTCGCACAACATATATTATGTGATTGTTTTAAAGATGCAGTAGATCTAATACATCAAATTTATGGCTTTCGTCCACAGAACCAAAATATTCCGGTAAACGACAATTCACACTGTCTCAATACAACTAAACCATAAGACAGCACAATATTACATAAAGCAGTCTACGAATTGGTCAATATGATCAATTAAGATAAAAAAAAAAACTTAAAATAATAATATAATCTCAAAAAATACTATACTGTATACCAGTCGTTCGTATTTTTATTGAACTGAAATACGGTGGTTATTTTTTATCTAATAATAGTAGGCAAGTAACCAATATATATAAAAACAGTCTTTATGTCACCTGTGTAATATTGTAACCAAAAAAATAGTCAATTCACTGGAAATATACTCAGAAAAACCATCCTCAACATTTAACTTGTTTGAAAATCGGCCAAGAGAATTAATAAGGACTCAATAATAAAACTTGCACGAAAAATTAATGAGTCTATTTTAGACAAAAAAAAATTAGATGACACAATTACTATTTTACATACAAAAAAAATTGGAATGCGTCATACCGGTAGGGAAGTATTAAAAAATTGGCACAGTAACTTACGAACGAAGGCGGCATTACAATAGGTACAATTTGTAATCATCATTAAAAACCTGGCAACAATTTTACACCTTACAATCTACAGCAACACTCGCTCTGAACTTAGGCGTACATACAACATGGAACATTTATTATAAACTATCAGTTTCGACTCGTATAAATTGTATAGGCTTACGACTAAAATAGGTAAAGTTTGGTCACAAAAAAGTGTAGGTACGTAACACACATTATGTGTCTATAAACTACGGGACCAATGAAATAAACCAACAAAATCAATATCTTCATTTTCGAATTAAGAACTTTCTCTATTAGGTACCTGTTCTATTCTGAAGCTTTGCAAAAAACGTAATAGGATGTTGATGACTAAAAATCATGTTAAGTCCATCAGTTAGATAATCAAAATTTAAAAAACACAATTTTTTTCTTTTATCATGTAAACAAAAATTAACTAATACATTGAGTTACACTTAGCGCGACGTCACTTCTTCGCACTGTTTTACGAATTAGTGACGTAAACACGCAAGTGAATCCGCTATATCATCATCAAGTTGTATTTATTTGTTCAGGCAAAAAACACGTTTTCATTGTATTTTGAAAATGTAACCGACGGACGAACTATATTTTTTTTATTTATTAACCCTCATACCACATCTTTTAAGTCTGACCAAACGTTTCAAGTAACAGACATTCCAACTACACACACGTAATATAGCCTACGTAAAAAACGTAGATTGAACTATTAAGGCCATATACACACTGTTCTAAACCAACATGTTATGTTAAGCCACATATACATTGGAATAGAAGAATGTTGTGAAGCCTTTAAAACAGTCAGAGATATCATTTCATAATGCGCTAACTACAAAATCAGTTTCACGCAAAGCGGCATATAATGAACACCCAATTTTTTGAGATTTTCGTAACCGCTTTCCGTAAAACATCGCAATTTTACCACGGTCCGTATCATCTAAAATTTATAATATGAATATTGATTAAATTTAGAACTAGCAGATGACGGGGACCGGATAAAATTGATGGACAAAAATCGAGGCACACGATTGAAATAGTTTAGTAAGAATAGAGACATTAAATTATGACCTCGTTTAAATGCCTCCAACCCATCAGACGAGAATTACGTCACTCTGTAACAATGTTATTTAATAATGGAAAATTATGTTTCATCTAAGGAGCTTTAGATAATAATACAATATGCTGTTTAGGAATTCAATAAGGGCGTACTCACTATCTTCCATATTTGTGGTCTAACTTCGTCTGATAGACGAGATTTAATAATGCAAAATTTTATGTTATATTATATATAAATTCTATGTAAATAAACGAGACCCATATTATGTCTCTGCATTCCATAGTTGCATGACATACCCTGATCAGATTCATAGACAATGAATGATCGTGAAGTTTATGCGGAAAATAAACTGATAAACATTTAAATTTCATTGAAAAATTAATATAAAGATATGTACTTAATACTGATAAAATATATAACAAAGCTAAATGGAAAAAGGTATTAGAAATATGGAAAGATTATTAAAATTGAGCCGAAGATTATTAGATCTAGGTTTAAACACGATTATTTAAAATATCTGTCTATCAATGGGTCAGGCAAATTTAGTATTTAATTTTCGACCAATTGAGATCATGTTGCTTAGGTATAAAATATATTTAAGAGCAATTGTGTTTATTAAATGTATTGTATTGTAGCTAATATACAAAACACATAAACAGCGTTTTGTATACAAACTGATCGCTGTCAATGAGCAGTATGTATGTTTTTCCTATATTCGGTATAGTTACGACAATAATATTTATTTAATTCAAAACCTTCTTAATTTATGCTTTCGTCATTTCATTTAACAATTGAAACATTAATTTGAGGAGATGGAAATGGCATTTAAATTCTGATTGCAATGTCCAATCACATATATTTTTTAAATCACATAAATAAATTAATCATCTACAAAACTTTGGTAAAACGCTTCATATAAAATACACATTTTTCGCCACAGATAGACAGACAGATATATAATTTTGAGAAATACATTTAATAGCTGCACATGAGCCTAACCTAATCATACGCTAACTGCTCCGACCTACGTCCTACGACACTACACACAGACGTACTTCTTTGGTTAACCGATAGGGGGCGGAATGAACGAAAAACAAAAAAAAATAACGCCCAGAGATTGTTACAAATTTAAAACAGAAAAAAGTAGGTTTACTTTAATATATTTATAAAGTTATAGCAAAAATCAAACTGATATTTATATTCTGATTTTGTTGAACATTTTTTCTTTAATTGTACTAGTTTTGTATTCTCAGCTTTACATTATAAAAGAACCGTGCAACAATCGAAATTACAATGGAATTTTCAATACATATCAAGCTGCGTTTAAGGCTTGTAACTGTAAGCTTAAATAATATAAATCACTAGTTTTCTTAGTACAAAAAAAGGATTTGTTTTTGAATTTACGTAATTTTTTTTAACTCGTCTAATTTTCTAAGCCATTTTTAACATAATCATTAAATAACACAACATTTATATCAAAGCTATTTCTGTCTTCTACCATTCACATGTCATCATCTTCTCATGCGAAAAAAATATTTTGAAATTCAAAGGGTAGGATTTGATTCTATGTTTATTACTTTACGATTAATTGTAATTAAAGTTTCGAACATAAATCGAGTAAAGTTATTTCACCTAAATACAAAAGCCTGTGACATATAACACTGGGCGTCGAATTGGCTACTTGACAGTGTTAACAATAAAATATGAAAAGTGTTAGAAACGTTAGCTTATTAGTTAAGTAATAATTTTACATTTTTATTTTTTAATTAAAAGTATAGTTAGTATTTTATTTTTGCAAAATAAATTTTACTTTTTTTATCTGTGGGACAAAAGAACCGAAACGGAAACCACCATTGCAATTCGGAAAAGACAGCTGTCGGCGAAAATTATTTATTTTAATGTGGCGAAACAATGATTATTTTACCGATTAAATTGAATTATTGTGTCTCTAATCGTATTAAGAATTTATTGAAACATTTTCCGTTTATCTAAATTTAGTCGTTCCTATGCGTATCGGTTCGTTGTCTAGGACGTTGACGTCATAATTGTAACAGTGATGAGACTTGGCGTTTTCGCGCGCTTTTTAAATGTGTTACACAAAATCTTATTTTTCTCTGGTTATTTACATTTTTTCCAGATAAATCGAATTGCTTGGGATATAAAATGAACGGGCGCACATTTTACATTACTTTTTCAAAAACTGTCAAGTAGCCAATTATTGAATTATATTTATACAACTGCAAAATAACCGCTCTACCTTTGTCGCTCGAGATCTAGGGCCCTTAGAATCTTTGTTTCTGACAACGCGAACGAAAACGCAAGCATCAGAATAATAAAGAAAAGGCTCCGTGCACCATTTAAGATTGTCCTAAACATTTGGATACTTAACAGAGAAAACGATGAAAAATTACTAATTTCGTTCAGCCGAAGTTGTTGCTTCAGTAATGTTGTATAAAGAAAATTTACTAGTGGTAAAATATACTAAACTTACTGATTTGCCATAAAATTGAAACTATCTATCGGAGAATGTGCTAAATAACACGTACGGAGAAAGGGCCTTCGTTAGACAGAATTGTTTTATATTTTTTCAACTTAAATCATTCGTTTTTAGTCTTGGCAAAAGCACTACCATACAGCGTTACAAAATTTAAATTGCGTGGCAATCAAATAGATAAGTCATCGGAGTTTGGAGTTTTATTTTTCATTTGAACTTTCGTTTAGTTACTTTTGGTAGTTTGACGATTATCCACCTCCTTTGGCTGCTCACCAACGTAGTACGTAAATAAGAAGAAAATCAAAAGATTTCGGATATTTCATATCGTGAAAGAAAATAATGGCGCATGAAACCTGAAGTAAAATCACTGATCCAGTATTAAATCCTTATCTTTCTTAAGGCCCCCCGCCAAGTGTAGACAAACTCACAATATTTAGCTAAGGCTACAATGGCACGCAACATCGCAGAAGACACCAGCCGGGCCATCAACTAGCCCACAACCGACAGCAACACGCAACAGCATCGAATTCGTAAAGATACAACTTCCAAACTATAAATTAGCATGATTAAAACACGATGAGCAAGCTAATTTGTGCTTTATGATATTAGAATATGGCACGGATCGTTTCGCTCTGAATCTGATTTTATGTGGGCACGGTTTGCAGAAAAAATAAGTTTTCACCACAAATACCGAGATGCTTATTGTTTTTATATTTGCATAATGCATCCCATGGCAATTGCGTAATGTAAATAAAATATTATTACTTGCAGTATCAGCAAATAATGTACCACGAGCCGATTAGTATGTAGTTCAAATCTCGCCCGAAAGAGAGCACCAACCGAAGGCTTAAGGGTTATTTAGAAAAATTCGTCACCTTAAACTTGCGGTTAGCTCAGTTGGAAGAGCAGCACGCGCGATACGTTAAGGTCGTGGGTTCCAGTACCACACTGCAAGAGGAAATAAATGTTTCTCACGACTTCCGTGACAGGATGCTAAGGGGTCTGCTTTAGCAATCCCTAGTCTTTATAATTTATCTAAATTTGTTTTTAAGTTTATTAATAGCTGATATCAAAAAAACTCAATCGCAGCCACCACTTTACGAATTCTTATAATGCACGCCTTTTTATTACAGAGAGATCGATTATTCATGAACATTTAATGACATAGAACTAATATATTTTTTTTTATTATATTAGGCTGTGTCCCTATAAGGCAAAGAGTTATCGGCTAACTGTCCACTGGTTTATAGAAATGTGTGTGGTCACACACACCGACTGTACATTTAGTGTTACCGATCGAGAATTGACTATCGATTAAAAATCGGTATAGAAAGAATATTGATGGTTTTAGACTACTGCTTCTCCTATAGACTTTCTATTTGAACAATATTGTCATCCGATTTTGTATTGCACTCATTCGATAGTATTGTCTCACTATTCGGTATTATTTGATAGTATGCCCTGAGCAAATGAAAGGTATCGATTTAATATTATAGCGAACAGATAACCGCTCGCTGTTCATCCAAGACACGAAGAAGTCTCGTAATAAAACGTTACCTAGTTAATTTACCTATAGGTAGAAAAATAAAAACGAAATGCAATTCAATCGATTTATAATCGAACACCAATCTTTGGGTTAAGATTTTGATCATTCACGAACCTCGATCAATGCTAGCTTGGCAGGAAAAAAAACCTATAAATCACTTCAAATTCACTGCCAAGCTATTTATGTGAAGGTATAATTCTTCAAAAAATTACAAATCACTATTTAATTACACGTTGATAGTTTTAACCACATAGATATGAATATTCTATTAAATATAAATAAATAATAAATAAATATTGAACAACAACACATACATTGCTCTGATTCTGTGGTAAGTAGCTTAAGCACTTGTGTTACAGAAATCAGAAACAACGACGGTACCACAACACCCAGACCCGAGACAATATGGAAAAGTTCGTTTCCCATATTGACCCAACCGGGGATCGAACCCGGAACCTCAGAGATGGCGCTCGCCAAAGTCAGGCCCGCTCGCCTCTCGGCTACGGAGGTCGTCAAAGAAAAAATTTAAATATGGCCTGATTATTATAGTTTAGGTTAGGTAATTTTATTCAAAGAATTATACCAGACAATTAACCGAAAACCATCATCACTTAATTGACAAACCACTAAAAGCAGTCTTCACATTTATATATTAATTACAATACACTAAATTACATCGTTATAATAAAAAATACTGGACCATAAACTTGATTTAGTAGGAATTACAAATAACGCCTTACGGTATTCGAAAATGCATCGTACGGTGTTAGTAAATATAACGCATTTCAGCGTACAGCGTTACGATGTATTCTCAATGCCGAGAAGACTTCCGTTATACAAACGGTATGATACAATTATACACAATAACTTCTTTAATGTATATTTTAATTACAAAGAAATACGTCGCAAAAGACGTTACACGTTTATGTCGCAACACACATGTACTACAAATCCAAATACAAGAAGTTTTATTCGCGTTAAGTTTTTTAAGGGTTCCGTACCCAAAGGGTAAAAGCGGGACCCTATTACTGAGTTTTTATCTGTGTATCTATCCGTCCGTGTGTCTGTCACCAAGCTGTATCCCAAGAACGGTAATAGCTAAACAGTTGACATTTTTAAAGATTTCAAAGAATTTATTTGGTGTTATAGCGGCAATAGTAATACATAATTTCTATTGTCGCTTTAACAAAAGATTCTAAAAATAAAATAAACACACTCATATTTTAACTTTTTTAAGTCCGCGATGGTCCAATGTTTCAGAGAATTAGTAGTTCAGAATTGATCCTAGGATCAATTCCGGTCGAACCAGATGGATCATCGATGTTTCAGATTTTTCGAACATAGCTCAGGTTTGTTAACATTAACCAGCATTTGACGTAACGGTGATTAGATTTCAAAAATGAAAGCCATAGCCGCAGGGCTATGCTGCAGGCATGAAACAGGCTGATACTTTTTAAACTACCACTGTGGTATAGCGCAAAAAATACAGTTTGTTTTGTTACCTACTGATAATAAAATAAAGTTGCATTTTGCAATTGGCTACTTGACAGTGTTAACAATAAAATAGGAAAAGTGTTAGATATGTTAGCTTATTAGTTAAGTAATCATTTTACATTTTTACTTTTTAATTAAAAGCATAGTTAGTATTTTATTTTTGCAAAATAAATTTTAGTTTTTTTTATCCACAGATAAAAAGAACCGAAACGGAAACCACCATTGCAATTCGGAAATGACAGCTGTCGGCGAAAATTATTTATTTTAATGTGGCGAAACAATGATTATTTTACCGATTAAATTGAATTATTGTGTCTCTAATCGTATAAAGAATTTATTGAAACATTTTCCGTTTATCTTAATTAAGTCGTTCCTATGCGTATCGGTTCGTTGTCTAGGACGTTGACGTCATAATTGCAACAGTGACGCGACTAGGCGTTTTCGCGCGCTTTTTAAATGTGTTACACAAAATCTTATTTTTCTTTGGTTATTTCAGATGATTTCCAGATAAATCGAATTGCTTGGGATATAAAATGAACGGGCGCACATTTTACGATACTTTTTCAAAAACTGTCAAGTAGCCAATTTCCTAGAGTCTAGGGGACATTTACGCATACAAAAATCAATGCATCCAACGTTTCCTAATCTGGAGCTTCGTATTTCGACGTTCGTGATGGAACCTTGACATTTTCATGATAATCGTCCTTCGTATGGATTTGTAAATAACATGTGTTGCACATACTCGGTAAATAAAAGAAAAATATTAAAAATATACTCTATTTCACATCTATCAGAACGCAAAAGTATCTATTGCACGGGTTTCACTATTGTACGTGTATTGAAATACTAGAATATGGCTTGTTGTGTAATAACTACAATAATAAATCATTAATCTGGTACCGTGGAAACTCACTGGATTTTTACTTTTTTTTTATTAATGTTTCTTATAGCTTTAATCAGTCGTTTGCGGTCGAATAGCGATTGCTGCCGATGGCTTTTTAAACATTATTTGTGTACAAAAATTGTGCAGGCGTAACAACCCTACCTGTAGAGCGTATTATGTTTCTTGTTAAAATAAAACTGAGCGACTGCAATCTCCAAATCAATTAATGTTATGATAGACAAAATCGTGTCTCATATTTTTACGACATCTTTGGAACACCTAGGAAATAATTAAACTTCTTAATAAAATACTCGAATCGAATGTTAAACAATGTCTAATAACATCGAATTCAATAATTAATATTTGATGTTATTAGCAAAATGGTCTATGATGATTTTTAGTAGCAATTTGTAAATAAATTAACGGGTTTTCGAAATGTTCACATTTTAATGATAGCTTTTGAAACAATGCCGTTGAACGATATATGTAAAGCTCATACAACTATCTAGAAAAGTGAGAATCGAGTGAGTTATCACAGTACCACCGCAAGGTCACACACACCGCGACACAAAGCAATGTTGCAAAGATCTAACTTCGAAAAAAATGCTAGAAAAATCCACATCTGCCGTAGTAAATATATTCACACAACCACATCTTATTTCATAAGAAACAAAGCCTTAGACCAAATTATACAATTTCCCACTAAATTATTGTTTTTAATACATTTGAGCATTATAGATTGCTGCGAGATTTTATAATGAAAATAATTTGTTCTATCAATTAATAAATGCATGTAAACGTGCAAGCATAACACGGCTATACTTGCACAAAATAACTGACGCGAATCGTTATCGTAAGGTGGCTTCCTGGTAACAATTTCTTATTATCATAATAAGCCTGAATAGTCATCATTATACGTTACATATACAGTGAGTATTAGACGCCAAGCGGCGTCCTACATTCTCGCTGCCAACACGGCGCCCGTCGGCGTCCGTTTGCGGCCGACAGGTGCCATGGTGACGTCACACAGCGTCCGGCGGCCATCTTGACGCGGCGTCAAGTCCATAGCCTAAGCCTACGTTACCGGTCGTCGAACTATAAACGATGTACAACCGCTCTCGTACTTAACGCTTTTGAGTATTAATTCAATCGAATACAACCTGTGTATTACCGCGACACTTGATGCGATGCGCTCGAATATCTGAAACAATATTGTCAGTTGAAATCATAATAATCATAAGCACTTACTCTACTTAATACTTTTGTGTACCGTTCCACACACTGAATAGAAGAGGTGAGGGGGTGCTCCACTGGTAAGAAGAATGGAAAACTACCCATTAATGTCGATGAGTTAGACGAGAGAGTCGGATGTTATTACAAGCGTGTAGTGGCTCACCTGTGCGCGTGTACGTCGAGCAGGGGCCCGTAGTGCGCGAGCGCGGCGTAGGCGGCCAGCAGCGCGGCGTGCGTGTGCGGCGCGTGTAGTGGCTCACCTGTGCGCGTGTACGTCGAGCAGGGGCCCGTAGTGCGCGAGCGCGGCGTAGGCGGCCAGCAGCGCGGCGTGCGTGTGCGGCGCGTGTAGTGGCTCACCTGTGCGCGTGTACGTCGAGCAGGGGCCCGTAGTGCGCGAGCGCGGCGTAGGCGGCCAGCAGCGCGGCGTGCGTGTGCGGCGCGTGTAGTGGCTCACCTGTGCGCGTGTACGTCGAGCAGGGGCCCGTAGTGCGCGAGCGCGGCGTAGGCGGCCAGCAGCGCGGCGTGCGTGTGCGGCGCGTGTAGTGGCTCACCTGTGCGCGTGTACGTCGAGCAGGGGCCCGTAGTGCGCGAGCGCGGCGTAGGCGGCCAGCAGCGCGGCGTGCGTGTGCGGCGCGTGTAGTGGCTCACCTGTGCGCGTGTACGTCGAGCAGGGGCCCGTAGTGCGCGAGCGCGGCGTAGGCGGCCAGCAGCGCGGCGTGCGTGTGCGGCGCGTGTAGTGGCTCACCTGTGCGCGTGTACGTCGAGCAGGGGCCCGTAGTGCGCGAGCGCGGCGTAGGCGGCCAGCAGCGCGGCGTGCGTGTGCGGCGCGTGTAGTGGCTCACCTGTGCGCGTGTACGTCGAGCAGGGGCCCGTAGTGCGCGAGCGCGGCGTAGGCGGCCAGCAGCGCGGCGTGCGTGTGCGGCGCGTGTAGTGGCTCACCTGTGCGCGTGTACGTCGAGCAGGGGCCCGTAGTGCGCGAGCGCGGCGTAGGCGGCCAGCAGCGCGGCGTGCGTGTGCGGCGCGTGTAGTGGCTCACCTGTGCGCGTGTACGTCGAGCAGGGGCCCGTAGTGCGCGAGCGCGGCGTAGGCGGCCAGCAGCGCGGCGTGCGTGTGCGGCGCGTGTAGTGGCTCACCTGTGCGCGTGTACGTCGAGCAGGGGCCCGTAGTGCGCGAGCGCGGCGTAGGCGGCCAGCAGCGCGGCGTGCGTGTGCGGCGCGTGTAGTGGCTCACCTGTGCGCGTGTACGTCGAGCAGGGGCCCGTAGTGCGCGAGCGCGGCGTAGGCGGCCAGCAGCGCGGCGTGCGTGTGCGGCGCGTGTAGTGGCTCACCTGTGCGCGTGTACGTCGAGCAGGGGCCCGTAGTGCGCGAGCGCGGCGTAGGCGGCCAGCAGCGCGGCGTGCGTGTGCGGCGCGTGTCCGGCGTGGCAGCGCGCGTGTGCGCCGAGGGCGGCGTGCGTGTACAGCGAGGCGGCGTCGTCGGAGGCGGGTCTGAACTCTGCGTTGGGGTCGTGCGCGTGCGGGTCCCGCGCGCCCCCGCACGCCGCGCTCAGCGTGCAGAACGTCATGGCCTTGCTGCCGCCGTATCTAGGTAATGACAAATCAATTGTTACCCGAGTGTTGCCACAATTCACAAATAATTAGAAGGTATCAATGCAAAGGTACCAATGGACTGGCTGAAGTCAACCTTCGTCACTATTCCCAAAACAAGCAACCCCAAAAGCTGCAGTGAATATCGTACGATATCACTCATGAGCCACGTGCTTATGATCTTCCTCAAGATAATACACGGGAGAATACACGCTAAAGTCGAGGCCACCCTCTCAAATTCGCAATGCGGGTTTAGATCCGGACTTGGAACACGTGACGCTCTTTTTGGATATCAAGTGGAGGTACAGAGCTGTTGGGACGTCAATAGGGAACTGCATACATGTTTCGTCGATTATGAGAAAGCGTTCGACAAAGTAAGACATCAGGAACTCATAGGCATCCTGCACAATATTGGCACTGACGCTCTAGATTTAAGGCTCATTAAAAATTTGTATTGGCAACAAGTGGCCAATGTCAGAGTAGAAGACCAGCTTTCTTCTTACGTAGAGATAGTAAGGGGTGTAAGACAAGGCTGTATTCTCTCGCCCTTGCTGTTTAATATATATGCTGAAGAAAGAGAAAATATTCTCTGAGGCTCTGTATGATCTGCAGGAAGGATTTGTAGTAAACGGCCAGGTCATTAATAATATACATTATGCTGACGACACCATCTTAATAGCCGATAGTCTTATGGGGTTGCACACACTCGTGGATCGCGTGCACGAAACCAGTGCTAAATATGGTATCAACATAAACTGTAGAAAAACCAAGTACATGACTATGGGTAGAACACCAGATCCAACTTCTTCCTTGAGCATCAATGGTAACAACCTTAAACGCGTTAACCGATACAGATACCTTGGTGCGTTAGTGAATGATAAAGGAGATAACAGCCTGGATATAAAATGCAGAATTGAACAGGCCCGAAATGCGTTCCGAAATATGTAAAAGATTATCTGCGATCGTAGGTTAAACCTAAAACTGCGCATTAGGACCGCTCGATGCTATGTATTCTGTGCTTCTGTATGGAGCTGAGGCTTGGACGCTCACTAAGGCCATAAGTGACAAAGTGGAAGCATTTAAAATGTGGGTGTATCGGAGAATGCTGAAGATCTCGTGGATACAGCGGGTCCGTAACGAAACGGTGTTTCAGAGAATGGGCAAAGATACAGAGATTCTTACCACAATAAAGACTCGGGAAACTCCAATATCTCGGCCACCTAATGATAAACAACAAGTATGACCTTCTCCAACTAATCGAACAAGGGAAAATCCAGGGCAGGAAAAGGCCTGGTAGAAGAAGAATCTCTTGGTTAAGAAATCTTCGGGAGTGGTACGGCAAAAGTACTAGATCGCTCTTCCGTGCGTAGGTGTCCAAAATGCAAATAGCCTTATTGATCGCCAACCTTCGAAAGGAGACGGCACCATAAGAAGAAGAATGCCGTAAAAATTACTTTATGATATATTTTCCGTATTGATTTTTTTTAAAGATTCTATGTTCAAATGTTCTTAAACGATTTAAGAGTCAGTGGATTAGGACGTCACAGTTTTCATCTTCATAAAAAATCTCTGAAGGAATCGTGTTTTGACCGGTATTTAAAAGTATCTCAATCGACTATTCAGTCAACATCCCTGTTGCAGTAAAAAGTTAATAACGTCCTGCAGCCTACACTATGAACAAATAATCTCAAAACAAATGCAGGTATACAAATTAAATAAAGACTTAGAGCTTACACTGAGAACTCAAAATCTAAAAGCCAAAATAGTTGCCAACGCTATTATGATTCTTACTAACATGTGCATTAAATAAAGAGTATTTAAATATGAGTATCATCGATTTGTCAAAGATCAGACATTTGTCGAGGGGGGTATATTAATTTCTAGGTAAAATACAAATTAAAAAGTACTCACTTATCAACAACAACGACGGGCCCATTCTTGTACTCCATCTGGCATCCAGCCACGAACTCTATCAGCCCAAACGAGTCCCTGTACGGCGCTATCAGCCTGTCCACCGCCGCCTCCCTCTCACTATTACTCTCCGCCTCCTTCACTCCCCTCACAAACTCATTATCGTCCGGGCACCCCGCCTTATACTCCGTCGTGTCACCGTCCAACCACCGCCTACACTTTATAAACTTGACACTCAACTGATAATCGTCTTGTAAGGAATGGACGCTGACGTTCGTAACCTCTATCACGCGATCTGACGGTATACTATCAGGGACGCGGTCGACCTTCTCAAACATGTAGCATGGTCTGCGCAGCTCCGCTTCCTCTTCAACTGACAACGCAGGCGCGACGGGGGGAGGTGGGGGGGCCGTGTCCGGCGGAGAGCCGGCAGCTCGGGATCCCCAGTCCGGGAACTTGAATTTGGTAGGCGAACTCAATTTGAAGTTCTTCAGCGACATTTTAGATGGACTCCGCGGCGATTTGGGTCCGTTCTTCTTTGACTCCGATAAGGAAGAGAATAGATCGCCGTTCGCTATCGATTTCCTTGCCGACAAATCTCTGTTCCCTGTGCTGAGCCGTTCCAACCTTAATTCAGTTCTGTCGAATCGGTATGCTGGTTCCGTGTCGGCGACCGGAGACCCGTTTTCCGGTATCAACCTCTCGTCGTCCGCGCAGTCGCTGCTCTCCTGTCTTCGGTAGCCGTTCGTGTCCGGATCTACGGGAGTTTCTACGGGCGATTTTCTATCCGCTTTCCGGTACGCAATGTACGTGTCCTTGGAAACGAAACTCGCTCTGAAGTTTGCCACGAATAGTTCCTTCTCTTCCTCCGTTGGCCAGAATACTTCGCATTCCTGTGGGATACAGAGAACATAATTTAAGAAAGGAAATCAATAAATAAACATGAATAATCTTAACGACTAGCTTTGAGTTTTATTTGTCATTTAAACTGTATTATTTCTAACACCCTCATAGTAAAGTGTTCCGACAGAATCGAGTGGTACTTTACATTTCCTTTCAAAAATAATCGAATGCCCGTTTGCTATTGAATGAGAGAGAAGGAGAGTGAGGAACACATGCTTGCTTTGAAGAGTCTACTAGAAACATCATTGACGGCTGATAAAAACTGTGAAAATTCATACAATTTAAACAGCTCTCGGTTGGTATGTGACTCATCACTGTCAAGCACATGTAATAACTTAACACCCTTATCCAATACAGGTAATTCCAACAGTTTCCACACTCAGTCATCAAAAACAGTAAGTACTTGCAACTTTGTTATGTGTAGTGATGAGTTGGGTAAAGATATGGGCCTATTGATGAGTACATATCTGGGACAACCTGTCTCAAATTATTGTTTACCAAATTTGCCATATAATGAAATTGTAAAAAGAATTTGTAAATATAACTTCTCAGAAAATACTATTCTGATATTATTGATTGCCAATAGAGGAAATGTAAACAAAAGGGATTTTATTCAATGTTTTGAGTGTCTTAATGCATTGAATTTAAATCAAATTGTATTGTTTACACTTCCATATAGTAAGTGTTTGTCACAGAGAGAAAATGACCTTAGGTATAAAATTAATACAATGATGAGCACATTGACATGTAATAATAATTATTCAGAAAAATTTCATATGATTGATATTAATAATATAACATTTAATTTTACAAATAAATTGACATTTAATTCAAGTTTTTATTCGACAAAAGATAACTTTTATCTTTCTAAATTTTATAAGAGACAGATAGCAATGTCGCTATCATATTTTATTAAAATTTCAGCCAAGAAATTGGCTACTCAGGCTGCTTCTATTGAGCAGAATCATGACATTATAAATGATACTTTGGAAGTTGTTCCAAATAATTTAAATTATACCATAAGACAATAGAGGATAACTCTAGCAAATTAATTTTGACAACTAGAAAATCTAATTATTTAAATATCATACACCAAAATATTCAGGGCTTTACTGGCAAGGAACTAGAGTTAGAACTATTTTTAAATGAATTCAATATTCATGTGTTGTGTATTACTGAACACTGGTTTCGACAATATGAATTATTAATTAATATTGATAACTTTGAGCTCATTAGTTCGTTCACTAGGGTGAATGCTGTTAGAGGTGGGTCACTAATTTTACTAAATAAATCAGTAACATCAAAAAATCGTAAAGATATTGTATCACTCTCTATTGAGCGCACTATTGAACTTTCGTGTGCAGAGCTTGAGCAACATATCATAGTCTGTGTATACAGACCTCCTTCCAGTGACTTTACTGTATTTGAGTCTACCATGGAAGAGGTTCTGAGAAAAGTGTGTAAAAGCAATAAAAAAGTAGTTGTATGTGGGGATTTTAATATTAATATTTTAGATAAAAATTCACAATACTCGGTTAGGTTCTTAAACTTATTTAAGTCTTTTGACCTACATCACCTTTTTGCTGAACCAACTCGAGTAACGCCCACGTCAGCTACCTGCTTAGATAATATATTTTGCAACTGTAAAGCATTGGAAAAATCAATAATAAATTTTGTAAGCTCGGACCACAGCGGGCAGAAAGCAGTGCTTGAGCATCATCATACCTTAGCTTCTTCAAGGTTTACTTGCAGACCAATCAGTACGAGTCGCGTTGAGAAGTTTGTGAAACATATTCGTGATGAAATTTCCCTTAGTCCAATAATGAACAACAACATTGATCAGTTGTACAAAACATTATTCGATACAATTATAGACCAATTTAATTCACATTTTCCTAAGAAAGTTATTAAAATAGACAATCCTAAAATCAAATTTAGTGATTGGGCGACGAAAGGTATTTATAAAAGTCGAAGAAGACTTTTTGAATTATATGATATTAAACACAACAGTACCGATATTAATATAATAGAATATATTAAAATGTATTCAAAACTTTTTAAAAAGGTTTGCGCAATAGCCAAATCAAATTTTTTTAAAGAAAAAATTAAAAAATCGACTAATAAAATAAAGGCCACTTGGAACATTATTAACAAAGAGACTTGTAAAAATAAAACTCGAGAAAACAAGTTCTCTCTTAAAATTAACGAAAATACAATTGATTCTGACAATGAAGTGGCCAATGCATTTGAAACATATTTCTCGAAAATTCCTACAGTTACTACTAGTGGAATAAATTCTAGCCCGCATCTTGCTCAATCTCTCCTCCAGTCTAATGTATGTGAATGTCTAACCTCCTTCAGCTTTACTCACATTAATCATCATGAAATTGTTAAAACATTCAAAGAGTTAAACATTAAAAAGACTGAGGATTTATGGGGGATTTCTTTAGAGATAATAAAAAGTATTATTACTACTATTGCCCCTCATCTAGCTTACATATTTAATAAGTGCATAGATCTGGGTCAGTTTCCCAATCTAATGAAATTTAGTAAAATCATTCCCCTTTTTAAGTCAGGGGTAAAAAGTGACCCTTCTAACTTTCGACCCATCTCCATACTACCAGCACTCAGTAAAATCTTTGAGAAAATTATATACAATCAATTAATAACACATTTTAATGAAAACGATCTACTACACAACAAACAATTTGGCTTCACCAAAGGTAGATCGACCACTGATGCCGGAGTGGCACTCGTCAAACATATATTGGATGCGTGGGAGAGAAAGCAGGATGTCATTGGTATTTTCTGCGACTTGTCAAAGGCGTTTGATTGTGTCAATCATGAAACCTTGCTTTTGAAGTTGCAACATTACGGTGTCTCAAGTCCTGCTATATCTTTAATCCAATCTTATTTAACTGGCAGAATACAAAAAGTTAATGTTAACGGAATCATTTCTTCTGGCGCACCACTAGTCATGGGAGTGCCCCAGGGTTCTATATTAGGACCTCTTCTCTTTTTGATTTATATAAATGATCTTCCTCACTTTGCCAAAAGTCTATGTGAGATTGTGTTGTTTGCAGGTGATACATCTCTGATTTTCAAAGTTGACAGGCATAAGCAATCCTATGACGATGTAAATAATACGCTCTCACAAGTTTTGCATTGGTTTACTACAAATAACCTCGTCCTCAATGCAAAAAAGACTAAATGCATTAAATTTACAATGCCAAATGTAAGGCAAATAAAAACTGATATAGTTATGAATAATGAACAAATCGAAGTCATAAATACAACAACTTTTTTAGGAATCACTATAGATTCGAGGCTACAATGGGGTCCTCATATATGTGCTCTGGCAGGAAGACTTAGTTCTGCCGCATATGCAGTTAGAAAAATTAGGCATCTTACTGATGTTGAAACGGCGAGACTAATTTATTTCAGCTATTTTCATAGTTTAATGTCATACGGTCTATTGCTGTGGGGCTCAGCTTCTGACATACAAACTATATTTGTATTACAGAAGAGAGCTATTCGATCTATTTATCGCCTTAGATCGCGTGATTCACTTAAAGAATTATTTAAAGAAATTAATATTTTAACTGTAGCCTCCCAATTCATCTTTGATTGCATCATGTATGTACGTAAAAATCTTCATTTGTTCTATAAGAAATCCGACACACATAATTTTAACACAAGAAATAAACATAAGCTCGCTATTTCAAACCATAGGCTTCGTAAAACCAGTAGAACATTCGTGGGATTAAGTATAAAAATATTCAACAAGTTACCGCAATGTATTGTTGATTTACCTATGCATAGATTTAAGATCCATATTAAATCATGTTTAATGCGAAAAGGATACTATAAACTTGATGAATATTTAAACATATATGGACATGATTGTCTGTTCGCTCGCACACCATAGTTTTTAAGTTCTCTAGCTCTAAACATTGTAAAGATTAGGATAACTACTGAGTTTCTTGCCGGATTCTTCTCGGTAGGATTAGGTTCCGAACCGGCTATAGCTTCAATTTTGGTTTGTATTCATTCTGACGATGCATAAGTGTTACTTGTAACCTACATGAATAAATGAATTGACTTTGACTTTGAATGGATTTTGAGTCTTACGTCTATTAAACGTTGGAAATCCTACAAATAGGCTGTTAAGGACGCACATACCGGGTCGTCGTCGGTGTCGGCCAGCGACAGCACCAGCTGCGCCGTGTGGTCCCACAGCAGGCGCCACAGGTCGGGCGCAGTACTCGCGCAGCCGCCGCCGCCCGCACACCCACGACGCGTTCACGTATTTGCTGCCTATTAAGGAGGCACATACCGGGTCGTCGTCGGTGTCGGCCAGCGACAGCACCAGCTGCGCCGTGTGGTCCCACAGCAGGCGCCACAGGTCGAGCGCAGTACTCGCGCAGCCGCCGCCGCCCGCACACCCACGACGCGTTCACGTATTCGCTGCCTATTAAGGAGGCACATACCGGGTCGTCGTCGGTGTCGGCCAGCGACAGCACCAGCTGCGCCGTGTGGTCCCACAGCAGGCGCCACAGGTCGGGCGCAGTACTCGCGCAGCCGCCGCCGCCCGCACACCCACGACGCGTTCACGTATTCGCTGCCTATTAAGGAGGCACATACCGGGTCGTCGTCGGTGTCGGCCAGCGACAGCACCAGCTGCGCCGTGTGGTCCCACAGCAGGCGCCACAGGTCGGGCGCAGTACTCGCGCAGCCGCCGCCGCCCGCACACCCACGACGCGTTCACGTATTCGCTGCCTATTAAGGAGGCACATACCGGGTCGTCGTCGGTGTCGGCCAGCGACAGCACCAGCTGCGCCGTGTGGTCCCACAGCAGGCGCCACAGGTCGAGCGCAGTACTCGCGCAGCCGCCGCCGCCCGCACACCCACGACGCGTTCACGTATTCGCTGCCTATTAAGGAGGCACATACCGGGTCGTCGTCGGTGTCGGCCAGCGACAGCACCAGCTGCGCCGTGTGGTCCCACAGCAGGCGCCACAGGTCGAGCGCAGTACTCGCGCAGCCGCCGCCGCCCGCACACCCACGACGCGTTCACGTATTCGCTGCCTATTAAGGAGGCACATACCGGGTCGTCGTCGGTGTCGGCCAGCGACAGCACCAGCTGCGCCGTGTGGTCCCACAGCAGGCGCCACAGGTCGGGCGCAGTACTCGCGCAGCCGCCGCCGCCCGCACACCCACGACGCGTTCACGTATTCGCTGCCTATTAAGGAGGCACATACCGGGTCGTCGTCGGTGTCGGCCAGCGACAGCACCAGCTGCGCCGTGTGGTCCCACAGCAGGCGCCACAGGTCGGGCGCAGTACTCGCGCAGCCGCCGCCGCCCGCACACCCACGATGCGTTCACGTATTCGCTGCCTATTAAGGAGGCACATACCGGGTCGTCGTCGGTGTCGGCCAGCGACAGCACCAGCTGCGCCGTGTGGTCCCACAGCAGGCGCCACAGGTCGGGCGCAGTACTCGCGCAGCCGCCGCCGCCCGCACACCCACGACGCGTTCACGTATTCGCTGCCTATTAAGGAGGCACATACCGGGTCGTCGTCGGTGTCGGCCAGCGACAGCACCAGCTGCGCCGTGTGGTCCCACAGCAGGCGCCACAGGTCGGGCGCAGTACTCGCGCAGCCGCCGCCGCCCGCACACCCACGACGCGTTCACGTATTCGCTGCCTATTAAGGAGGCACATACCGGGTCGTCGTCGGTGTCGGCCAGCGACAGCACCAGCTGCGCCGTGTGGTCCCACAGCAGGCGCCACAGGTCGGGCGCAGTACTCGCGCAGCCGCCGCCGCCCGCACACCCACGACGCGTTCACGTATTCGCTGCCTATTAAGGAGGCACATACCGGGTCGTCGTCGGTGTCGGCCAGCGACAGCACCAGCTGCGCCGTGTGGTCCCACAGCAGGCGCCACAGGTCGGGCGCGGCCGCGCGCGGGTGCTGCGCCACGCAGTACTCGCGCAGCCGCCGCCGCCCGCACACCCACGATGCGTTCACGTATTCGCTACCTGTTAATGTAATAAACACACGTAGATTACATGGAACACATTTGAATCGTCATTGTTTACAATGCGAAGTGATTCTACTGCCGGTTCAGAACATATATCTACCAAGAAGAGACCGGTAAGAAACTCAGCAGATTAGTTACAGCAGCAGTATCTAACTTATAGCCATAGCTGGGCATTAACTCGTTAATCCGTTAATCGTTAATTAACGAAGTTAACATTTTGAGTAACGGATTAACTTTTAAGTAAACTTTAAAAACTGTTAACGGACTCATTAACTTCAATTAATAATCCAGAAGTCCGTTAATCGTTAATCAAATGCCTAACTTTCACCGCATGGCACCGCGAGTGCTATGCGAGAAAGCTGCGAATAGATTCAAGTCAAGTCAGTTCATTTATTTATGTAGGTTACAAGTAACACTTATGCATCGTCAAAACCAAAATTAAAGCTACAGCCGGTTCGGAACCGGCATTTTTTTATACTAATCTCACGAATGATCTACTGGTTTTACGAAGCCTATGGTTTGAAATAGCAAGCTTATGTTTATTCCTTGTATTGCAACTATGTATATCGCATTTCTTATAGAACAAATGAAGATTGTTATGTACATACATGATGCAGTCAAAGATGAATTGGAAGGCTACGGTTGAAAATATTAATGTCTTTAAAAAAATATTTAAGTGAACACGCGGTCTAGGGCTCTCTTCTGTAATACAAATATGGTTTGTATGTCCGAAGCTGAGCCCCACAGCAATAGACCGTATGACATTAAACTATGAAAATAGCCATTCATTTTGTTCATTTGATTTCAACATGTCAATAATTAGTCAGAGCCGGTGTTTAGTTACAATGTCAAGCGTTGTTTTAAAAAATGGAGCGTTTAAGTATTACGTAGCGCAAATTTTTAAGATTTTTGACAACCCCCCCCCCCCCATGTAATACATCGTTACGTTTTTCTGTACTCCCCCTCCCACTTTCTTTAAAAAAAAAACGACCACACTAATACAATCGAGGGATTCCCCGGAAACCGTAGGGAATTAGACCGCGTTTTACATAGACTCCCCCCCCCATCAATATGCGTTACCTCCCTAAATGACTGTCAGCGAACATTTGCGTGTGCATAATGAAGTGTGTAGGTAATATTAAGTAAGATTCTCACAAGGACCTGGAACCATTTTGATTACCAATTAACGGATTAACGATTAACGTTAACTTGCGTTAATTATTTAGAAATGTAACGCTTTAACGATTAACGAAGCTAACTTTTTTATTAGCGGATTAACGATTAACGAAGTTAACTGTTTGATTAACGGTGCCCAGCTATGCTTATAGCTATGTTAGTAGAACACTTTGGACCAAGTCATATAGTTTTGTTTTGGTGAGTGAAAAAAGCATTAAGTATTTATTTTAAGACGTAACCTGAATCAGACCAGTCCCCAAAGGTGGCACCTGTTAATTGTAACATGTAACACCCCCTCGGATTTCTACCCTGAATTGAATTATTCTATTTGTAATTAAAAATAGTTTTCTACTTTTTAGTTCGATTTGCTATACAAGTATGTTTTTCAAGATTCCGTTTTTCACCATTTAACTACAAGTGGACTTATGGATCCGTTATGTCTGTCTGTCTGTTCGTCCGTATGTCACAGCCACTTTTTCTGAAATAAATAAGAACTACACTGTTGAAACTTAGTATGTAGATGTATTGTGAACCGTATTAAGATTTTACAAAAATTAAAAAAAAATACATTATAAAGTTAATTTTTTTTACTAAAAAACTTTATTTAACAGGACGACTCAAACAAACAAAAATTTACATGAATTGAGGTACTTATTATCATTTTTTTAAAGCTTATCTATTAATGTTATACATCAGTGAACTGGAACTATCAAAAAAATAATAGAAAATACCACAATTCGTTTTATTTATTTTTTTGTTTTCATATCCTGTAAAATAAAGGTATTTGGGATTGCGTCTGTTTTGTATAAATTTAATGAGCGACTTGTTGAAGGTGGTCACCACCATCACCACTCACCTTCCACCCCAGGCTTCGGCACGAGCATGACGCGGGCGGAGTCTGACGGCAGGATGCCCCCGGGACGGTTCTTCTCTGCGTTGTGGGGTGCGCGCGCGCACACGCTGGGCTCCACGCACGACCGTGTTATCAACTGGGGAGAACACATACAATTAGTTAAATGACGACTTTTTATGCTACTTGCCAATGTCAAAGGGTCAACAAAACGTGACAAAATGTTTTATTAGTTAATACGAACTACTTACTGCCCGACGTTTCACGAGCTGACTGATTTTTTAAAAGTGTTAATAGTGGAACGAGAATACCTTAACTTATATATTTGCCAAAGTCGCGCGAGAATTTATATAGTAGGGATGTTGACTGAATATTCTATTTACTTTTAAATATCTGCCAAAACACCTTCAAACATATTTTATGAAGATTTGTGACGTCACAATTTTACTAATCGACACACTTGACTATTAAATAGTTTAGGAGCATTTTAAAATAGCAATCGAAAGATAATTGCAAAAAGTCCATAAAGATGTAAACGTAAAGTCCTCTTTTACGCAATTGATACTTAAATTATTTGTGTGTTAAAAGCCCCAATTTTACCCAATTTTTAAGCCTAAGCGCAAACCAACACATTCCTGAATGTCGCAGCCCATTCAGGAGACAGATTGTGGTGAATCAAAGGGATATAAAAAATAAGTTTAAAGTAAAAGAAGATTAAATTACCAAAAACTGTTTCTCGAGTAGGTTGACGGGCGGCGGTCCTTGGTACGAGTGACCCCTGTTCGCTAGCGAACGCATGCGCTCCAGAAGCGCGTAGTTCTCTGCACGATTCGCTCTGGAAAAAAAAACACCGACTGCTTTTAAGACCGCAGCCAAATAACAATCACTTGTATGTTGTTATGTACCTGCGTGTGAGTAATGTTTCCAGAGCTACAATGTTATACATTATTATTAGTTATTTTTGATAAGATTTCTCAATTTGACCTTACTTTAATATATTGGACAGCATCAAATACATTGCTCTGATTCTGCGGTAAGTAGCTTAAGCACTTGTGTTACAGAAATCAGAAACAACGACGGTACCACAACACCCAGACCCGAGATAATATAGAAAAGTTCGTTTCCCATATTGACCCGACCGGGGATCGAACCCGGGACCTCAGAGATGGCGCGACGCCAAAGTCTGGCCCGCTTGCCTCTCGACTACGGGGGTCGTCACGTCGGAGAGCTCACGGTACGCTACTGGTACGAATTGAAAATATAACATCACATTGCGACTAATATGAGCAAATAATCATTGGAAAATGTGGAAAAAACAGGAACACTACCCGTGCGAAGCGGCGGGCCACTTGTGTTTATATATATAACTGCAAAACGAGTGTATAAAATGGGATAATTGGCTACTTGACAGTGTTAACAATAAAATATGGAAAGCGTTAGATATGTTAGCTTATTAGTAAAGTAATAATTTTACATTTTAATTTTTTAATTAAAAGCATAGTTAGTATTTTGTTTTTGCAAAATTGCAAAATAAACTTTACTTTTTTTATCTGTGGAACAAAAGAGCCGAAACGGAAAGCACCATTGCAATTCGGAAATGACAGCTGTCGGCAAAAATTATTTTTTTTAATGTGGCGAAATAATGATTATTTTACCGATTAAATTGAATTATTGTGTCTCTAATCGTATTAAGAATTTATTGAAACATTTTCCGTTTATCTAAATTAAGTCGTTCCTATGCGTATCGGTTCGTTGTCTAGGACGTTGACGTCATAATTGCAACAGTGACGTGACTAGGCGTTTTCGCGCGTTTTTTAAATGTGTTACACAAAATCTTATTTTTCTCTGGTTATTTACATTTTTTCCAGATAAATCGAATTGTTTGGGATATAAAATGAACGGGCGCACATTTTACAATACTTTTTCAAAAACTGTCAAGTAGCCAATTCTGGTTTCGGAATTATCAATAGGCGATGAGGAGTGCAGGGAGATATAAGTAAGTAGTCTCCGCTTTTCACAGAGCGGGGGAGTCCACGTCGTTGCGTTTCCCCCGCAGCGGTAGAGCGCGGCAATGCAATTCTCATCTAAAAAACGAATATAATTAAAACAAACCTCCTAATCTCCTCCTTCTCCTGCACCGTCAAATTGTTATAAGCCATCATCTTCTTGCTATACGTGTCCGTCGACCTCGGCGCCAGGTCGTACACACCCTCACTATCCTCCCCATTCACCAGCGCCTCCTTCCTACTCTCCCCCTCCCCCTCCGCTTCAGGCTCCGGCTCAGGCTCATCAGCTACCTCCCCATCCCTCACCGAGCTCTGGGACTTGCTCTGATCGCTGTTCAAATCCACAGTCCTGTTGGACATCTGACTTCCGTTGTCCGCCAAGTCTCTTTCGCTGCACTCAGCTTGGTTAGTCTTAATGCTGGAAGTGTCACCGTTCTCCATTCCGTTCGTTAGGTCTTCGAGACTTTTAGGTTTGGTTGTGTTCAGATCTAGGACGGCGAGCTCGTCTTCTGTTATAGGCTGGAGGAGTTTGACTAGATATTCGCGCGCTTTAGGGAATTCTACTTCGGTGTTGCCTGCAGGAGAATCGAAAGTTAGATTACATTAAAATTATTTCGAAATTTGACACTATTTTTAAACAGCTTAAAAATAAAGAAATACGGCACTTTGATAAACATAATACCGTTCGATAACCACATCTTAGCCATGTATTTTTGACGGTGCAAATACAAAAGCAAATACTGTTCGAATTTCGGTCAACACTTCATTGTTGCCCTTATAACAGATTAACTTATTGAGATAAATGAAAATATTTTATATTGACCAATATTTAAAAATGTTGAAAAGTTAAAGGCCATTTTTTATGTACAATTAAGCATATTTTATGTACGCACCCGAGTGGTTAATTGATATATTGATAAACAGAATGATGTAAAGATTGATGTATAGATTGATATAAAGATTGATGTAAAGATTGATGTATAGATTGATATAAAGATTGATGTAAAGATTGATGGAAAGATTGATGGAAAGATTGAAGTAAAGATTGATGTAAAGATTGGTGTAAAGATTGATGTAAAAACTGATGTAAATATTGACATCGAGACTCACCGGAGCGCACGTGCTCGAGCAGCGCGAGGTGTACGAACACGTACTGCTCCTCTGTCTGCACGAGGTGGTTCCGCTGCGTGCGCGCGCGGCAGAGGAACCCGAGCGGCGACAGCGTGCCCGTCAGCTGCAGCTGGTTCAGCTGCGCGTCCAGCACTATATACGTGCCGGTCCGACCCACGCCGGCACTGTCAACAAACACACACGTCTTAACACTTCTGCCTTGGACTTTGACTTAAACAGCGAGACCTCAATAAATGCCTGTTTCATCTTAGGGCCGGTCGCAAGCCTGTCTGCCAGCTAAATTGCTTGCCTAAGGCAAAAATTGGCTACTTGACAGTTTTTGAAAAAGTGTTGTTAAATGTGCGCCCTTTCATTTTATATCCCAAGCAATTTGATTTATCAGGAAAAAATGTAAATTACCAGAGAAAACAAGATTTTGTGTAACATATTTAAAAAGCGCGCAAAAACGCCAAGTCACGTGACTGTTGAAATTATGACGTCAACGTTCTAGACATCGAACCGATTAGGGTCGAAACGACTTAATTTAAATGAACGGAAAATGTTTTTAAAACAATAATACGGATAGCGACACAATAATTCAATTTAATCGGTAAAATAATCATCGTTTCGCCACATTAAAATAAATAATTTTCGCCGATAGCTGACATTTGCGAATTGCAATGGTGGTTTCCGTTTCAGTTCTTTTGCTCCACAGATAAAAAAAAATATTTTGCAAAAATAAAATACTAACTATGCTTTTAATTAAAAAATAAAAATGTAAAATGATTATTTATCAAATAAGCTAACATACCCAACACTTTTCATGTTTTATTGTTAACATTGTCAAGTAGCCAATTATTCCACTGGTGACGATAACTAGTGAGGGCAGCTGAACGAGATGACGTGAATCGAGAAGCGAGTGTATACTTCCAATATCGATTTATCGATGATCGAGTTAGCGAGTGTGGCGGATTACTCTTGCCACTCTTACGGTGCGTTTAAAGACGCACTGTACAAAAATTATCACTAGTTAGTCTCTCGGCATGGGTTCTTACCGCCTAGCTAAAGTGAGCATAGCTTAGCGAATATTATTGTTAGCTCTTGTCGTGTCGCCGAGTGACAAACTTCTGGTGCGATTCCTCGCCAGCAATGTTGCAGCCAGCTGACTGTTCGTCAGCGATGAACTATGAATATATGCATCTCTTTGTTTACGGAACGTACATTGTAATTACTTTCCAAAGGGAGTTGGGAGTTAGTCATGCTCACTAAAATGTCACTGGGGTGGTGGCGCTATGTGGCGGGTCGTTACATTCCCTTCAATATGGTTGAGTGAAGCGATGGCTGGCACATACGTCATGCTTGTGAACAGGTGCCACCTTTGGGGACTGGTCTGCTCCAGCTTACCTCTTAAAATAAAATAATACTTCATGCTTTTTTCACTCATCAAAATAAAACTATATGACTTGGTTCAAAGTGTTCTACACATAGCTATAAGTTAGATACTGCTACTGTAACTTATCTGCTGAGTTTCTTACCGGTGTCTTCTCGGTAGATATAGGTTCCGAACCGGAAGTAGAATCACTTTGCATTGTATTCAATGACGATTCAAAAGTGTTACATGTAACCTACTTGAATAAAGAAATATTTGAGTTTGAGTTTGAGTTTGTATTTTTTGAGCCAGAAAAAAGCTTATAGTTTGTCGTTACCTCGCCGGCGGTGAGGCAACTACCTAATGCAGCGAAAGACTGAAAGATGGTAATCCTATCTGAGAGGCTGTAATGAGCACGATCGGCAGCACGGCGAGCGGGTGCCGTGATGGTGGTATTTCCAATCCCTCCCCCCCCCCACTTCCCCACTCCCCCACTCCCCCTATATAGATCCGGGGCTGGTCAGGTGGCAGTAGCCTTATGTAAGGCTGTAGTAGAGTGCACGTCTGTGCAGCTTTCTGCAGTGCCGCGGCGTGCCGTGGTCCGGCCACACCGTGTAGTGGTACTGGGCGACCGCGCCTCCCCTACATACATCCGGGCCTGTAGTAGAGTGCAAGTCTGTGCAGCTACCTGCAGTGCACGAGCACGGTGCCGGGGTCGGCAGAGGCGGCGCGCACGAACGGCAGCACGGCGAGCGGGTGCCGCGGCGTGCCGTGGTCCGGCCACACCGTGTAGTGGTACTGGGCGACCGCGCCTCCCCTACATACATCCGGGCCTGTAGTAGAGTGCAAGTCTGTGCAGCTACCTGCAGTGCACGAGCACGGTGCCGGGGTCGGCAGAGGCGGCGCGCACGAACGGCAGCACGGCGAGCGGGTGCCGCGGCGTGCCGTGGTCCGGCCACACCGTGTAGTGGTACTGGGCGACCGCGCCTCCCCTACATACATCCGGGCCTGTAGTAGAGTGCAAGTCTGTGCAGCTACCTGCAGTGCACGAGCACGGTGCCGGGGTCGGCAGAGGCGGCGCGCACGAACGGCAGCACGGCGAGCGGGTGCCGCGGCGTGCCGTGGTCCGGCCACACCGTGTAGTGGTACTGGGCGACCGCGCGCCAGCTGCCCTCGCTCGACCCGCTGCTCGAATCGCTGTTCTGTAAACGAGAACACGACGATACAGTTATGGCAAACAAATCGATGCCCTCCCATGCAACGTGCAGACGCAGTGAAAGAAAAAAACCGGCCAAGCGCGAGTCGTACTCGTGCGCGAAGGGGTTCCGTACCATAATCCATTCAATATTGGATACAATTATTTATTTTTGAAGTAAATATGCAACTAAATCTTGTGTGAATATTTCAAGCGTCTACCTGTTACTGTTATTTAACAACGAGCAAAAAAACGGCTAAGAATCACGTTTATTGGAGCCCTCAAATAATTATTTTGTTTTCAGCAAAATTGTCTTTAATTTAAATATTTTTTGTGTTTAATCTTTCATTTGCTTATCGTGGCCGCCTGTGAGTGAATCGGCCCATTAAAACGATCTTTTGCAAACGCATCGATGACAGCCATATTTATCTGTCATATATTATATTATTTACTGATTGATTCTTTAACCGCTGGATGTTTTTTTATTAAAGACTTGACACATAATTAACAATTGCCAGCGACATGGAGAAGTGGAAAGAAATATTTTTTAAAAGAAATATCTGTTCACAGAAAACAATTAGGTCATCAGTTAAAACAACAAAACAATTCAAAATGTTATATTTTACCTTATCCTGGTTAGGCACGTGCGGCGCGGAGTTACACGCTCGCACGCGCATGTGTCGCACGGTGTACGCTGCACGCACGTCTTCGTGCAACAACGTCACGTGCACGCCACCGAACTCCGCTGAGCTCCCTCTTCCGCCGCCAGGCCAGTACATGTCACATTTGCGCTGTGAACGATTGGATACAATTTAGTTTAATAAATGAAACTTACCTATATTAACATTACTATAAAATATGACTTCGAATAAGGTTTTGTTTCTAAATCAACCAGAGAGGACGACCCCGACATGCTATATCTATAATATCATCGCATTTTAAACTGAAATTGACAAAATGCACGATGAACATGGCAGATTTACGAAATATACCTTAATTTATATGAAAACATTTGTTCATATAAAAAATATATTTATACGAACAAATATTTTATTTAATTCCTTAAGTGCATGCGGGTGTGCTGCAAACCAATTGTGCGAACGAACTGTACCCACCCTTTTTTTAAGAAGGAGAAATGCATTGGCGCACCGTACCGCTGCGTGTGTGGGACTCCCCCGCCCTTTTCAGAGCGGGGACTACCCACTAAAACCCCCGCACCTCTCATCGCCTAGTGACGGCGCCATGAGAATTTAGATTTTCTTTTATATTACAGTTCAAGATTGGCCTCATCCCACCTGATGTTAAGTGTTAATGAGGTCCTAACTTAAGGGTGACAAGTACAGCATAATAATTTGTTACTGGACTTGTCGCTCTTACCTTGAAGGCTTGACCCCTGCTACTAATGTAGCACCCCCCAAGAGCTCTGGAAACCTTGCTCACACGCAGGAACACAACAACACATAAATGATTGTTATTTGGCTGCGGTCTTCTCTAAGGTGGTTTCACCAGTCGGGCTGCCCGAGTTAGAGCGATAAAATGCTATGCCTTACTTCTCTTAAAAATTATCTATAGCAGCCACGGAACTGTACTCACTCTGCCTCTCTCGACGAGGTTGGTGATCATGACGATGGTGTGCACGCGATGCTGCCAGATCATGCGCCAGAAGGCGTCGAGCGTGGCGGGCGTGGGGCCCTGCGTCGCGATGTAGCGCCGCCGCCACACCAGCCACTCCAGCTTCACGCGGGTCGGCCCGCCGTCTAAAACAACCGACAATAAGGCATTCATGGCTAGTCAAATATATACACACTGTTCCTTATTTTAAAGAAACAGAAAAATATCATCTCCCCTTGCGGTGCGGGACTCGAGCCCACGACCTACACGTATCGCGCGCGCTGCTCTTCAAACTGGGTTAACCGCAAGTTATCGTAAGCGACGAAATTTTTCTGTTGTATCAACCTGTTAGCCAACGGTAAGAGATTTTCTATGAATGAGTACACTGTGACGTCAGACACAGTATAATCAACTGAGGCACACAAGTATAGAATAGAACAACACTTAGTTAGCGTACACAAATAAAACATAGTAACATAAATAATAGAAAAATTTTGGAACAAGGTGCTAAAAAGGCATTCAACTTGCCATAATGCCATGGCAGCCATGGCCAAACTAATATTATAAATAAAAAAGTGTATGTTTTATATGTTTATCTGCCCGCCTTTCACGGCAAAACGGAGTGAAGAATTAACATGATTTTTTAAAGATTATTGTAGCAATAGAGATTTAGGCTAGTTTTTGTGTCTTACTAATCCCCCAACGTTCCTAAAATAGGGAATGGAAATTTGTATGGAGAATTCCACAATTTTCAATGTAGGTATGTAGATAGCTAATAGTTGGTATGCGGACTATTTGTGTTTACTTCGACTCTCGTACTTCAAGGAATATTCTATAATAAGAATTAGCGAAATCGGTTCATCTGTTTCGCTTTGCGCTTAGCAACACATATACATTTGCACCAAATCAAAATGGCCTTGGGTTTTTTGTGGAATCATTAGAATGTTTAAATCCAAATAGGAATTGAATCATCCCAATTCGGATGTTGACACAATTTAAAAACAATTGTACAAAGAAGTCAAGACACGTCCGTCCGCTAAAGTGTTTTTTCTGAAAATCATCTTTAAAAAACGATTTTTAAGCTCATAGAAACGATTTAAAAAGCAATATAGCGAGTAGTGTAACTGTTTAATCGATGCTCACACTTACCGATATCGACATAGACATCGTCAAGCTCGCAGTCGTCGTCGCTTCTATCGCTATCAGAGTCCTCGTTCTGTTCATCAGACTCTACTATGCCCGAGAACTCTATGTTGAGGAACGCAGACTCTATTCCTTCCGCTAGGTTAGGCGGTGGCTTCACTGGCCTTGTAGACGATTGTCTGTGGAATATAAAAAGTTTAAATAAGGCTGGTTTGAATTTTGTACGTAGATCGCGTTATTTAGCGTGGCCACCAGCCACTTTTATCCGTGTGGGATTTGAGACCCCGTTTCATCTACTAAGGGGATGAATTCTAAAAAAGCATATTTTTAAATAAATACTTTAAACAACTAGCATATGCCTAGATCATAAAAACAAATAATTTAAGCGAAATATTTTTAGTGGTTTCAACTGTACGTCGAAAGACATAGCGCAAAAAAGTCCAATGGAGGGATGTTTTTACGTCACCAGTTCGTAAAAACTGTACGAAACATTTTTATTGAAACAACGGAGCGTTGGTTGAACTGAAGAAAACGTTTATTGTTGCATAGATTAATAAGTTACATACTCACACAGAGACAATGTAATTTATAGTTTACATCAAAAGGATACTAGATGTCGTTGAGGCTCTCATATCTATTATTTATATTTATTTTTGATATCCATATCCAACACACATGTTAAGAGAAAAAATATGTATCTTACATTTTTTTGTAATGTAACTTTTACAGTCACAGTCAGCTCGTGACCACGGTTGGTGCAACCTAACCGAGACGTCGAGCAGTAAGTAGTTCGTATTAACTACTAAATAAAAATGGTGTCGCGTTAAATTATTTTAAATGTAACTTTTGAACCAAACAGGCATTTATTTGCTCGGCTCGTTACGTCACTGGTGTGGTGGCTAATAAATGTACCCACTGATGACGTCACGCGACTATTTACTTTAATGTATCACCGTTATTTTATATAAGGTAGTAAATGCAAACACTTTTGTATTCCCATATTTTTGTATGATCTAACAAATAATTTAATTTTACCTCTGCGGCCTCCGCAGGCGCTCGAGCTTCCTCCGTATGCGCTTGAGAGCCTGCGGGTGCAGGTCGGGCAGCATGCCGTCTATGAAGTTGGCGTTGACGTAGTCGCAGGCGGCGCCGCGGGCGACGCTGCTGCCGCCGTGCCCCACGCACCCGGCCGCGCCGCAGCGGCCGCCCGCCGACACGCACACGCGGGAGTGGTCGTCTGTGTCACACCGAACAATCATTCAAAACCGGCTCCCCGTGCCATTAAGGGTCCCGTAGCACCAAGTAACATAATATAAGAGTTTAAATTGGAGTTGATTGTATTAAATACATCAAGGGAATTATGTACATAAAAAAATTCATAAATTATCATTATAAACCTACAAATAGAAAATTGATTAGAGGTAAATTGCAGTTAACGATTTATGACGTATTAAAAAACACTACTTACTAGATCTCGTTCAAACCAATTTTTGGAGGAAGTTTGCATAATACTGTACATGATATATTTTTTTAGTTTTAGCACTTTCTTATTTTAAAAGTTAGGGGGATCCACATTTCACCACTTTGGTAAGTGTATATCGCGCAAACTATTCAACTTAGAAATAAAATATGTAAGAAACCTCAACATCATTATTGAAGACCTATCCATAGATACCTCACACGTATTGGTTTAAAGAAAAAAAAAGAAACAAAACGGTACTGTTAAAATAAATTTCGAAAAATGTATGTAATTAGTACAAACAACAATATAAATCAGGTAAAAACATTATAACAATTACCACGATCGCAATAAAGCAGACAAGCGAGAGACATCGGAGCAGACAGACTAATCAGCCTAGCATAGTATAGAAGTTTAAATATCTTATTTGCAACGTATCCGATGAAAACGCTACGCGAATACAGTATAGACAACTTACATGCTGTGATATTCAAGTAACGATTCTTCAGTCTATTCTCTGGCCGATGACTGTGATGACTTGTATGTCCCAGGGCTGCTGACCTCGCTACCACAATCTCGTACTCTTTACTGAAACAAAAAGACAAGAAACTGATCAAACTGTTACAATTTTCCTGTACTACAATCCATACCACCATTTGAAAAGCCAGTGGCCAAAAGTAGGAAGTATTCGGTAATATTCGTTTTTGTTACAGTTGTTGAGATAATATTTTCGTGGACTCAAGATATTAAATTGAAATGCCTTGTGGAAACTTGAGGAATAATTTAATAGAGGTCCACCCCGCATCTTGTCGCTATGGGGTGCTCAGTAACCCTGTGGTTCGGAACATTGAGGTGGCCTGACACGTTTCAGCCGCGCGCGTGATGCACGGTTTGTCCGCAAAGGATCCCGACTCCCCCACAACTGTGTGTGAGTCCTACACAACACTCTCTATTCCCCGCAGAGAGTGACGCTTACAATTTTTCCAGATACATCGAATTGTTTGACATATAAAGTGAACGGGCGCACATTTTACAATACTTTTTCAAAAACTGTCAAGTAGCCAATTAAGTGTCATATCACAAAATAACATTTGTTTGTTGTTACCTGAAGCCGATGTCACCGTCGGCGTGCAGCTGGGCCACGTGCCTCGGGAAGTCGGTGGCGGGCACGGCGGGGTGGTGCGGGCCGGCCATGCGCGGCGGCCTGGCCGGCGGCTCGCACAACACAGCTTGCTTACCTGAAGCCGATGTCACCGTCGGCGTGCAGCTGGGCCACGTGCCTCGGGAAGTCGGTGGCGGGCACGGCGGGGTGGTGCGGGCCGGCCATGCGCGGCGGCCTGGCCGGCGGCTCGCACAACACAGCTTGCTTACCTGAAGCCGATGTCACCGTCGGCGTGCAGCTGGGCCACGTGCCTCGGGAAGTCGGTGGCGGGCACGGCGGGGTGGTGCGGGCCGGCCATGCGCGGCGGCCTGGCCGGCGGCTCGCACAACACAGCTTGCTTACCTGAAGCCGATGTCACCGTCGGCGTGCAGCTGGGCCACGTGCCTCGGGAAGTCGGTGGCGGGCACGGCGGGGTGGTGCGGGCCGGCCATGCGCGGCGGCCTGGCCGGCGGCTCGCACGCGCTCTCGCCCGCCGTGTCGCCCGACGCGCACGACCGGAGCGGGGAGCAATTCACTACTGCGAACAAACAAACCCAGCTCAATATAGAGATGCAACGGAAACTTGTTTGGATATTCGCCGAATATTCGGCCGGCCAAACAATATCAAAATTTTAGTTTGTGTGCGGGCGCGTCGTCCAGGTCTCAACCTGTTACGTATTGTAGGTTTGCGCGGACCGTTTTCTAGCCAAGAAACGAGTTTTATTTAGTCATTGTGCGGAACTATTTCATATGCAGTACACTTGCAGCCGCCTATTTTGCTGAATATGTGTTTAATGTGTATAGTGGTGTATATAGATAATTTGTGGTAATTAAGAAAACTAACAATTTTTCAAATTTAATTATCAAACAGAAGCACTATCTGAAATCCGGCCGGATAGTACGCAACTATGCGATATTCGGCCGGATAATAAAATAATGGCCGGGTAGGCCAGATACAGGATAGCAACCGGATATCCGTTTCATCTCTACTCTACATATTAATGACGAGAAGACACATCCTAAAAATTGTCTGTGTGATGGGTGTGATGTAAAGGGCGGAATATTAGTTCAAGGCACAGTTGAAACTTTAACAGGCATTTTGTCTAAAAAAAGGAACACAAAACAATGTAACAAAACGATAGAAAACCTCGGTGGCGCAGTGGCTAAGGTAGGCGGCCAAAGCGCACAAGGTCCCGGGTTCGATTCCCGGTAAGGTCAATTTGGAAAACAACATTTTCTAAATTGACTTGGGTCCGGGTATGCTGGGATGACGCCCCCAGTTAGTATCCGTCATCTGATGCTCAGAGTACAAGGGGAAACATTAGTTTGAGATCAGATGGTTGGTGTGGTTGTCTGGCACATTATTTATTTATTTTAAAAAATATAATTTTATCAATAATATTACATTATCAGATAAGTTCAGCGCACTCGTTGGTCTAATACGCACTTATTTAATGCACGAACGACCGCGCACGGACGGTAACGGTTGGTGAAACTCAACTGTAACAAATTGCACTAGTACAAAACGCGGACTTATGCCTAGTAAAATCTCCTACGGTGTATGACTCACCTCTCCACACGTGTATTAATCTAGTATATAAGTATTAGCCCTAAGTAATTAGAGACATTAAACTATATGTGCAGCCTGTCCCTAAAAAAGGAGACCGATCGGATCCATCAAATTACCGCCCTATTGCCGTAACCTCAGTGCTGTGCAAAGTCATGGAACGTATCATCAATAACCAGTTGATCCGCTACCTAGAGGATCACTCCTTAATTTACGATCGCCAATACGGTCAAAGTATGTGACGCACCTCTGGGGGAGGCAATCGACAAGCATGGCGAATCTTTGGCAATCAGCCTTGACATTGCCAAGGCACTTGATCGGGTCTGGCACAAAGCTCTTCTCTCCAAGCTTTCGGCATATGGACTGCCCACCCGGCTTTGTGACTTGATTTCCGGCTTTCTGCGTGACCGTAGAATTCGCGTCGTGTCTGACGGATGCGCATCGCGGTTCATGTCTTTAAATGCCGGAGTCCCACAGGGCTCCGTTTTATCGCCCACCCTCTTTCTTCTTCATATCAATGATATGCTACCGCTTGGGAACATACATTGCTATGCTGATGACAGTACGGTCCATGGACGACACCTCGGTAAACCTTCAGCTGGCAGGGCAGTAACGGATGAGAAACGAGAGAATCTTGTCGTTGAGCTGGACCGGGTGTTGAGCCTTATTAGCCAATGGGGTGCACCTAACCTGGTTGAGTTCAATGCCAAGAAAACCCAAGTATGCGCGTTTTCGACAAAATTGTCCCAATTCCTTCCTCTCCCCATTCTTCGGGGCACTCCACTTTGCCTGCGTAACAGCCTAAGCATGCTCGGCATGGATATCTGCTGCAATCTTAATCAAGGTCAATACATCGAGAGTCTCATCTCATTAGCATCCAAAAAACTGGGGATTCTAAACAGAGTGCGTCGGTTTTTCACGCCGGACCAGTTTTGTCTTTTATACAAGACTCAAGTCCGGTCTTGCCTGGAATACTGCTCGCATCTCTGGGACGGTTCCGCCAAATACCTCATGGATGCCCTTGATAGGTTGTAGCGACGGGCTGTGCGCATAATTAACGATGAAGAGATTACTGGGAACCTTGAACCTCTTCAACTACGTAGAGACATTGGTTCATTAAGTGTCTTTTATCGGTTTTATCATGGGGAGTGTTCCGAGGAACTATTCTCCCTTATCCCACCCTCTCCTTTCCTACACAGAACCACAAGAGCCGGCCAACGATGTCATCGCTTCACCGTGGAAAATATTCCATCACGAACCAAAAAGTTCGGTAACTTTTATCTTTGCCGGACCATAAAGAAGTGGAACTCGTTGCCGGCTCATGTGTGTCCTCCTTCCTTTGACATGGATTCCTTCAAAAGGAGCGTGACAAAAACATTTTGCGGGCCAGTATGGCGATGCTAACGGATAGGATATTTTGATATCAAATCCGTTGTCATCGCGATGTGGGTTCCTCTCTTGCTTACCATCAGGCTGGGAGGAGCCAATATACTGCGCTTCTATAAAAAAAATATATATTTATATCATGACTGGGCATTAAATGTACATCAAATCATTAAAATAAACTACACAATACTAACTAAACGTCATTAAAAAAACAAGTTATCGGGTCAATACACGACCACTTGGTTTTTTAATGTTTAAAATGAACACAAACGTCCTTTATTCTGTGTTATTTTCACAGTGTTATATATCCTTATCTTTTTTAAACAAAACATTGTTTATTTTCTCCATATTCAATCGTATAGAATAAACATAAATATGAGATGATGCATAAGACAAATATTTCTTATTTGCGCGCGCTTTCAAATAGCATGGGCTAATACCTAGTCAGGAAATTTTGGAGGATAAAATACTAAATTTACTAATAAATATCCTCATGAGTCAAGAGTTTGAGATTCCAAGCCACGATCGTTGTTATACGGTTAAATATAAAATCAATAATAATATGTAAATATTTATATTCATTTAGATTACGTCAGTAAAACTCATGAAATGTATATATAATTCTTATCAAATATTTGGTTACGCATTTTGATAAGTGACCTCTGCTGTATGTGTTTAGAACTATTAACTAACTATATATTAAACGCTTTTTAACATTTTCTGGTAGCAATGTGTGCAATAAGCTGAGGCCGTACCCATTTCTCGCCATCTACTATTTCCTTGACCTTAAGGTTATCGGGAAGAGATCGCTTCCTAGCGATAACCGCCTAAATTGTACTATAATTAATCCGTAAAACCTATTTCTGTAAAGTTTTTTTTGCAATAAAGTATATCTATCTATCTACAAGCTGTTTATGTAACTTAAACACTGTGTTACAAAAATTTAACGAATACTTATCTCACTTACTTACAATAGAAGATGAATTGTGTCCGGCTTTTAAAGTAACATTCGGCCTTAGAAGGATATAGGCACAGCTGGGCATTAACTCGTAAATCCGTTAATCGTTAATTACCGAAGTTAACATTTTGAGTAACGGATTAACTTTTAAGTTAACTTTAAAAACTGTTAACGGACTCATTAACTTCCGTTAATAATCCAGAAGTCCGTTAATCGTTAATCCAATGCCTAATTTTCACCGCAAGTGCCATGCGAGAAAGCTGCGAATAGATTCAAGTCAAGTCAGTTCATTTATTTATGTAGGTTACAAGTAAGACTTATGCATCGTCAAAACCAAAATTGGCTACTTGACAGTTTTTGAAAAAGTATTGTAAAATGTGCGCCCGTTCATTTTATATCCCAAGCAATCGATTTATCTGGAAATAATCTAAATAACCAGAGAAAAATAAGATTTTGAGTAACACATTTAAAAAGCGCGCGAAAACGCCTAGTCGCGTCATTGTAGCAATTATGACGTCAACGTCATATACAACGAACCGATACGCATAGGAACGACTTAATTAAGATAAACGGAAAATGTTTCAATAAATTCTTTATACGATTAGAGACACAATAATTCAATTTAATCGGTAAAATAATCATTGTTTCGCCACATTAAAATAAATAATTTTCGCCGACAGCTGTCATTTCCGAATTGCAATGGTGGTTTCCGTTTCGGTTCTTTCGTTCCACAGATAAAAAAACTAAAATTTATTTTGCAAAAATAAAATACTAACTATGCTTTTATTTAAAAAGTAAAAATGCAAAATGATTACTTAACTAATAAGCTAACATATCTAACACTTTTCATATTTTATTGTTAACACTGTCAAGTAGCCAATTAAAGCTACAGCCGGTTCGGAACCTAATTCTACCGAGAAGAATCCGGCAAACTCCGTAGTTATCCTCATCTTTACAAAATATCGAGCTAGAGAACTTAAACTATGGTGTGTAAGCGAGCAGACAATCATGTCCATATGTGTTTATCGTTTAAATATTTATCAAGTTTGTAGTATCCTTTTGGCATTAAACATGATTTAATATGAACCTTAAAGCTATGCATAGGTAAGGCAATAATACGTTGCAGTAACTTATTGAATATTTTTATACTTAATCCCACTAATGTTCTACTGGTTTTACGAAGCCTTAGGTTTAAAATAGCGAGCTTATGTTTATTTCTTGTATTAAAGCTATGTATATTGAATTTCTTATAGAACAAATGAAGATTTTTACGTACATACATAATGCAGTCAAAGATGAATTGGGAGGCTACGGTTAAAATATTAATGTCTTTAAATAATTATTTAAGTGAATCACGCTATCTAAGGCTGTATATAGATCGAATAGCTCTCTTCTGTAATACAAATATGGTTTGTATGTCAGAAGCTGAGCCCCACAGCAATAGACCGTATGACATTAAACTATGAAAATAGCCATTAATTTTGTTCATTTCATTTCAACATGTCAATAATTACTTAGAGCCGGTGTTTAGTTACAATGACGAGCACTGTATTTGTTTTAAAAAAGGGAGCGTACAAGTATTACGTAACGTATTTTTTTAACACCCCCAGATTTTTGACACCCCCCCCCCCCCATGTAATGCATCGAACCGTTATTCTGTACTCCCCCTCCCTCTTTCTTTAAAAAAAGACGGCTACACCAATACAAACGAGGGATTCCCCGGAAACTGGGAAATGGGAGTTTCATATCTTAAAGTTTTATTAGACCGCATCGTAACGTTTTACATAGACTCCCCCCCCCCCCCCCTCCCGCCCCGCCAATATGCGTTACGTAACAACAGAAGGACCTGGAACCCTTTTGATTACCGATTAACGGATTAACGATTAACATTAACTTGCGTTAATTCTTCAGAAATGTAACGCTTTAACGTTTATCGAAGCTTACTTTTTTATTAGCAGATTAACGATTAACGAAGTTAACTGTTTGATTAACGGTGCCCAGCTATGGATATAGGATAGTACAATCGACAACAAATCAAGATGTCGACATCATTCACAAAAAAACTAAGGTATGAACGCCGTAAAAAAGAACTTTCTGTTAACATTTTGTCTAATGATATCTCCTTTCTCCTATTTTGAAGTAGGTTAAAAAATGAAAAGCAAATCTCACCAGGCTTCTTGTAAGCGTTGAGGGGCGCCCGGGCCGCGCGCTCGCCGCCCTCCTCCAGGTAGTTGTACACGGCGCTCACGCACTTGCCGAGGCGGGACCGGCATCTGGAACAAAATATATACATATGTATCTATATAATACTAGTGGTCCCGGCGAACTTCGTTTCGCCCGAGAGGATTATCCCGCTTTTCTGTTGAAATATTTCCTGAATTTTCTTTGCTATAAACCTCACGGAGCCCGAGAGCTTTCCAACTAATGCAAAACCGTGGAAATCGGTTCGTGCGTTCTGGAGTTATAGCGTCAGGAAGGAAAACCCGACTTATTTTTATATAGTAGACTAGCGGTCCCGGCGAACTTCGTTTCGCCTTAGAGGATTTTCCCGCTTTTCTGTTGCATTTTTTTCTGAATTTTCTTTGCTATAAGCCTCACGGAGCCCGAGACGTTTCCAACGAATGCAAAACCGTGGAAATCGCTTCGTGCGTTCTGGAGTTATAGCGTCAGGAAGGAAAACCCGACTTATTTTTATATAGTAGATAAAGCTATTATATGTATATACATAACTAGCGGTCCGCCGCAGCGTCTCACGCATACTCTCCCCGTTTTTCCCACATTTTTACTGATTTTTCGCTCCTTTTGGTCACTGCGGGGTGCAAACCATCCACAGCCCCGCAAGGGAACATTTTTTTATTAAACTTCAATATTGATCTCATCCCACCTGATGTTAAGTGGTAAAGAGGTCCCAGCTTAAGGGCGACCAGTACAGCACAATAAATCTGTTACTAGACTTGTCGCCCTTACCTTGAAAGCTTGGCCTCTGTTACTAATGTAGAACCCCCCAGAATCTCTGGAAAACTTACTCACACACAGGAACACAACAACACGGAAGTTATTGTTATTTGGCTGCAGTCTTCTGTAAGGTGGAGGTATTTCAACAGTCGGGCTGCTCCAGTTCGAGCGATAAATCGCTATGCCCTACCTCTGTTAACACTTGAGCTCTTATGACGTATTCATAAGGTTTGCTTTAGGATATTAGTGCACAGTGTAGCGTACCTCCAGTAGAGCAGCGCGACGCCGACGGCGGCCAGCAGCGCCACGGGCGCGATGGCGAGCAGCGCGGCCGTGTGCACGCCGCCCACGCCGCCCACGCCGCCCACGCCCGGCGACATCGCCTCCGAGTGAGCCGCACACCACTCGCTCGACACCTCCTTTACATACACAATACGCATTTTCATAACATCTTTATGTTGTGTAACTTATATGAAGGGTCCACTGCAATAATCATAAACGTCCTTTGTTTTTTGTTTCGAGATATTTGGGTGTTAAGTTCATAAATTTTGTCAAAAATTCAGCCTTATTGCCGTGAATACCTGGGACACGAGCGATTTAGACTTGTAGTCAAATATCAGAAACGGTTCTATCTCAGGACTGGAAGCGATGTTGCCTAGTTAGTAAACGAAATTACTAGCTTCATGTATAAAGTAACCGAATGACGTTGATTTTGATATTTTGGACATTCATCATTATTGCCGTGGACCCTTCATGTATGAGTCGCCTCGAATGTGTGCACTACAGTTGCACTGTTTGAGAAACCCTCCTATAGGTTACCTTTTTCCATAAAACATCGCAAAATCACTGATATCATCTTGTTGGAGCATGCATTTAAAAACAATAACTTATTTTAAGTATAGCTTTATATTTTATATATACAACGTGTAACGGAAAGGGTATAACAATATCAAAAATACCAAAGCAGTTAACGGTTACAAACTGTATGGGACCATTTGTAGCTGTGTACACGCATTTATTGATTCAATATTTTTTTTGAAATATCAGTCAAATACAAGTCAAATTTTTGACTAAGTCACGCTTGCACAACACTATCACAGTATTGTTGGAATCGTCGAAAGACTTGGATGTACCTACCTATTATGCTATTAATTTAAATATCACAATGGTGGTTCATCTTTTAGTGTTTACTGAATCACATTTGAAATTTGTTGGTTTAGCGTTTCTCATTTTGACAATTCAGTTAAGTCATTGAGTTGTCGTCGCCGTGACAACATCTTGTGTTTTTGCCTTTCTGGATTACCTACTTACTACGGATAGCCTAGTGATATTTCGTGATGTCTTTGAGCAATCAAGAATATTCGAGATGATTCTCTGTGTCGGAGCAACCGACGGCAGCGTGATGGCCGACCGAGAGCTAGAGAAAGAGATTTACGAAACCATCAAAACGCTCGTTTCCATCTGTGGATTGGGCGAGGAGGTCGTATCACATGGCCAGCTCGGTCACCAGACCTCACTCCGTTGGACTTCTTCTTGTGGGACTAATTTAGAAGGAAGGTGTACGCTGTAGCATGCTCGTCAAGGGAAGAGATGATAGAAAGCATCAAGGCCGCGTTCTGTACAGTGACACCCAGTGCCGGTTTTAGTACTACCAGCGCCCTGGGCGAGATTTCTACGGCGCCCCCTAACTGCAATTCAAACCCATACGAAAAAAGGCGAAGAATAATAATGAAATAACCATTTATGAAAAGAAATAAACATTTATTAAAAAAAAACTAATAAAATTTTACTTTTCTAGCCTTTCTATCGGCGAACTCTTTTATTAAGTTATCAAAGTCGATGTTTTCAGCAATTTCATTTTCGATTGACAAAGTTGCCAAGTTTGTCAATCTAGATTGAGATATTGTCGATCGCAGATAGGTTTTTATCAGGTTAAGCTTAGAAAAACTCCTCTCTCCACTAGCAACCGTTACGGGAATAGTTAATAATATACGTAATGCTATCCAAACATTTGGATATAGTTCTTGTAAGTTGCGGTCTTTGATAAAATTTAAAACAAAAACAGGAGTAGGTAACCACTTTCTGATCAGGCAAAAACGATTTCAGACTTACGAGTTCATCGCACAACATACATCCATCTATATCTGATTTGGAATTAACATTTAATTTCAATTGAAGATCACTACAGAGTTTGATAAGGTCGTGTCTTTCTGGAATCTGTTTTAAATTGTACAAAAAAGACCAAGATTCCGAGTACTCACATAACTGTTCAAATCTTTCGTTGAGTGAAGTTAACGTCGTGTCCAAAAGACAGTTGAAAAATTCAACCTCAAATTTTTTTTCTGGAGTAGTTATAGGCTCATCTTGGGCAGTTTCACCAGTTTGGCGCTTAACACGTCGAATTCTTGTTGTCGCTCTAAACACAGGTTCTATTTCTAACTCTTCAGCCAATTCCTTCGCAGTTAAAATGGCGCTTTTAAAGCCTGTATTTCTATATTCTTCCAAGAAATTGCAGCATTTTTTCAACATGTCTGTGCATTTACCGAGATCCATGTCTGTTGATTGTAGAGATTTACTAACGACATTAATTTGAAAAAGTATGTCATACCAGACAACCAATGAAACTATGAAGCCGAAATCTTTTAGCTGTTCGGCTAGAGTAGTAGCCTCATGAGAGACTTGAACATCAGTTTGCTGAGTTTCGATAGCCTAGATATCATACACGTGAACTACGATCGAAAAATCTAGGTAAGGTAATATTGTCATGGCAGCGGAATAATTGTGAAATGTTATATTTAAAAGCTTGTGTTACGTGATAGTGCTTGGATTTGTATAAAAAAAATCACGATCATCCACTCGTTCCCGAAAAAATGACTTCTATGTACAGTCAGATGCAAAAGTCGGTGGACACTTTTCACCTTTAACACAAAGGCTTACGAATGAACAGTGTTCATCCACTTTTACACTTGACCGTACCTTCTCGACATTCATTTATTATCTCCGTGTTAAAATTTCATCAACATTATAAAGTCAGTTTCAGAGATATTTTATAATATATAATTTACTTTAAATAGATTACCCCACTCCAAACATAACATAAACAAACAAACAAATGTTACCTCTTTAGTATAATAAGTAAAGATAGTAAAAATAAAATTGTACTTATCTAATTAGTGAAATAATCCGTCATGAAGCAAATACCTACTTAAACACTATTTGAATTTCAACTTTTTGGATAAAACCTATGTCACTCTGTAGTCGGCGACAAAAAGTAAAAAACATGCACTTCGTAACTTAGCGTGGACCGCCTGATTACTGCGTCTGTTTGTTTTAAAATATGTAATTGCGATAACTGTTTTTAAGTGCGTGCACCGATTGAATGAATAAGAATGAGCTGTGTTCCGCTCCATCAAAAATAACGCCAACTCTTTTGAACTAAAATGTTAAAAAGAGATAGATAATGTGTTTCTCTGTGGTCGGGGATTCCCAGTAAAATGAACTGTATGTATGTAGTGCTCCGACCGAACGGATTGAGCACTGCGTTCCATTCTAGTGTTGCCAACACATCGTTTTTTTTTTCGCTTACAGAGATGGGAATATAAAGGGGCGCCGCTTAACGGCGCCCCTTAAAGTCCGGCGCCCCTGGGCGGTCGCCCAACCGCGCCCTACCCTAACGCCGGTACTGGTGACACCACAAATGTTGCATAATGTTCGCGCATCTTCTAGGCGCGCATGTCGAGGAAGGAGGTGGAGAAATTCAGGATCGCAGTGATTGTAATGAAGTGATAACGTGATTTGGGGTCGCTGATCTCAATAGTGTTGTGATGCGTTTGTTTACGTTTTAGTCAGTCATTATAGTTAATCATTTTTTATTTCATAAAAACAATAAAGTGTTTATTTTAACTCGGGATTTCGTATATAGAATCTATACAAGGTATAGTATCCACCTACTTTACATTGTTACCCCCTTTCCGTTACAGGTTGTATATTATATTTATTCATGTATGACTATATGTATATTTAATTGTTTCCGAAATGAATTTTGTAACGCTTGATAATTACTATTCTCGTGTATTATGTTTTTATTTTATTTTTTATATTACTTATGCACTTTGTCACTATTACCGCACCCATAAACTAACTCTCCGCATGACCCAAAGGTTGACTGGTAGAGAATGCCCATAGCATTAAGTCCACCTGTTGTACTTTTTTTTGTGCAATAAAGTTTTTAAATAAATAATAAATAAATAAATTTTTCGCGGCCCTTCTGCCCTTACCTCCGGCGGTGACTCCGACCCGTTGATAAGTACGTTCGGTCGCGCAACAGACTTCGTCACCGCGTATATTTTTACTTCATACCGCGTCACGTTCCACAGTTCCGCCTCCTGCAAATAAAAAGACATAAAAAAATAAAATCGACATCACATACATTGAACTGATCCTAAATTAGTACCTGAAGCACTTGTATTAAATAATTTAGAACGAAATGTGGTACCATAATAATGTATTGATATATCCAGATCAGTATAGACATCCAGACACAGGAACTGCAAGCGTAAAAAATGATATGTTATTGACTATACAGCCAAAAGCACGCCATAGTTTAAGAGAGGTAGGGCATAGTGATTTTTCGCTCAAGCTGGAGCAGCCCGACTGATGAAATACCTCCACCTTACAGGAGACCGCAACCAAATAACAATCACTTCAGTGTTGTTGTATTCCTGCGTGTGAGTAAGGTTTCCAGAGCTCCTGAGGGGTGCTAAATTAGCAGCAAGGGGAAAGCCTTCAAAGTAAGTGCGACAAGTCCAGTAACAGCTTTATTGTGCTGTACTTGTCGCCCTTAAGCTAGGGCCTCATTTCCACTTCACATCACGTGGGATGAGGTCAATCTTGAAGTGCAATATAAAAAAATAGTCTACTTTGGACCGCCCTTATGTTAAGGGCATTGAAAGGAATATCGAACTACATCATATGTGCATACATACAGTCATATCTTTACCCCTTATCGGCATCATCATTCTTATCTGTATCCTTGCCGGCAGAGATCACATCCTTCCTGCTTTTAACGGTCCACTTTTGTATCCCACTGGAAACGTGACATAACGTTTCCGTGACACATCGCCGCCATTTTGATTCGTTTTTTTTTTTAACAAAGTCATTGCGTTCATGAGTAGCGAGGGAAATTGTCCCTTTCGATAGATAGAATGGTAACCCTTTTTTGGCATTGCCCGGACCCAGGGCAAAATGACGCGCTTATAGGATCTACCCTAGTGATGCCCATCGGCACAGCAGACCTTGGATTGGAAGGAAAAGGGACGGAGAAATAAATGGATGAACGAGGAAAGAGAAGGGGAATTAGGATACTACCGTCTCCGAAGACATGGGTTTATCATGATGTGCTGCCTCTGTTCAGCTAAAGGCTAGTCTACATACTTTAAACTTTGCACCGTCCCTATATGTGGGGCATAAGACCTTTTATCGAACAGCAAATTTTCACCGTACTCACCACACTGATAATAGTCTCGAAGTCGTTCTTGTTCGTCGGTATAGTGAGCCGCGTGCGTGGCTGCAGTTCCGGTATCTTCCGCAGCGTCACCACATACTGGTCCAAAGAATTGTTGTACTCGGACGGCTGGCGCCACTGTAGGTTGAGGGTGCCTGGAATAAAAGCGTCTTTTATTATTAAAAAAACAAATTTTAATTTAGTAACATACGGTTGCCAAATAGCAGGGAAATGCGGGAATATACGTTCAAAAGCACGTTAGACTATGTACTATGAAGTTGTAATCGCCCTTATGCCGTACAAATAAGAACTAATATCGAACTTCAAAATATATAAATTACATATAAATATATTATTCATACTTTACGCACAACTAAATTAGCTAAACGCACAGCATACAACCGAAGGCAATGTCAGGAAAAGAGTGTCTAAAGCAAAAAATAACTACAAGAAAATAGGGTTATCTACTAAAAATGACTGTTTGGTATAACAATATTACCCATAATTGTAAGACGTATTTTTATGCTATAAACATATATTAACCAAGATAGGTATTGAGTTAAAATTTAGTGCAATGTGACCTCATCGCATAAAACTTCCTGAACTTTGATGGGCTATAAATATCATACATTTTTATTTATATGTTGAAGCCAAAAATACGTTTTCATTGCATTTGAAAATGTAACTTACGGACTCAATAGATTAATTGTTTTTTACAGAGTCATCATCCCTATTAAAAAAAATTGGAATCAAAACGAACCCTCAGTTTTGTTTTACCACAAGCAAAACAAATCGTTTTACTGCAATCCCGCAAGTGCGGGCGTATCCAGACTAATATTACACCCGTACCCATTACATGTTATCTTCTATTTCCACGAATCTGAAGGCTTTGTGAAAGAAATCACGTTCTAACGATAAGACCGCCTAAATTGTACTATAATCTATATGGTAATGGTTTGTGAAATAAAGTATATATTTCTAAGTACATCTTAATCACAATATGTTAGGCTGAAACTTGTGAGCTTGACTGGTAGAGAATGCTACTAAACATAAAATCCGCATTTTATACTTTTTTATATGTGCAATAAATTTTGATTAAATAATTTTTTTTTTTTTTATTTTTATTTATTTATTTATTTATTCAAAAACAATACAGTACTTCATGACATTTTCTGCCAAACTGCAAGACAGTTTGTCGGCAGTAGCTCTCGTGGATGCTATACAGTTTATAAGCACTTATCCGCTAGATACTTAGTATGCAATGTAATGTTTATATTAATTTTCTTATATAACCTTAATAAACTGTGTATACATTGTTATGAATATCTATTTATCATGCAATAAGTTTATACAATTTATTTATGTATTAACTATCTTGTAACAAGATGTGGTACGTATTTGAACAAGTTTATTTTGGGAAATTAAACAAATCACGTTTATACATAACAGCTGGTTAGGCTCGTACGGATACGGAATTAAAAATATAAGATAACGTTGAAAGATATCTCTATTAGTGTTCCCACACTTATGGGCTTAGTATTATGAAAGTGACTTTAAGGACACATTGACAGGTAATGCTTTCTAAGCATTACCTTTAGGTGATTTTTATTTATTACATTGCTGATCAAACCCTGAGGGAGCTCATTAATGTAGGTAGGGGTTAGCCATCGCCGTTCACGCTTACCGAAATAATTATAAACCTTTGGGACTAACAATTTGGGCTTCTTAGATGCTCGAGTCTGGTACGTGTGCTCTCTTTTTGTCTTATTTTCATTGTTTTTGTATTGTTCTAATAAAATTGCAACTTTTACTTTAAATTCTATAGGTAATATTTTACAGATATTAAATAATTTAAAATAATCTTTATGAAGTGAATCTTTTACCTTTTTATTTACTAAAAGTTTTAGTAGCCTAATTTGCAAATACTTGATTTTATTTAAGTATGTTGGGAATGAGAGACCATACGCACCAAGCCCGTATGATATGACTGCATCGGCCAGTGTATAATAAAGCATGTACATAATACCTTTTGACACCCTGTATTTAATATTATTTAATTTGCCTATAATCGCACGTAATTTGTTACAAACTGAGTGCACATGTTCCTTCCAACTAAAAGCACTGTCCACCTTGAGCCCCAAATACTTAAAAGATAAAACATTTTCCAGGTTACTACAATCACAACTGCTTTGTCTCTTATGTAGACATTCATACGTATGACCCTTTATTTGTACCGTTATTTCCTTATTCTTGTTATACGGTGATAGTATAGGCACACATTTTGTCTTATTTACATTTATAATAATACCGTTATCATGGGCCCAACGAACAATATTGTCAAAATCTTCCTGCATTACTTTTTGTATTTTGTTTTGGTCCCTGTCACAGTACACAATGCAGGTGTCGTCAGCGTACATAAACGTCTCACATTTTTTTATTACATTTGGCATACTGTTCACATGCATTATGTACCCAACAGGTCCAAATACAGAACCGGTGGGAACGCCATATTTTATATTACCTAGTTTACTTTCGCTGCCACATACTGGCACTTTCAGTTGTCGATTTCGTAAATATTCTCTAAACCACTCTTTTACTGGTCCTCTGATGCCGCATTCTTCCATAGACTGTAGTAAGCCATCGTGATCGAGGGTATCAAAAGCTTTTTTGAAGTCAATAAATATGACAAAAACTAATTTACGTGCATTCAATGAATTATTCACACTGTTCACGAATTTAGAAAGAACTGTTGCCGTACTTCTTTTCGGTCTGAAACCATGTTGAGCGTCATTGATGTTGTTTACCTCCATAAATTGTGTCATTTGACCTACTAAAATCTTTTCCAAAATTTTATTTATTATATTTAATATTGCTATTGGCCTGTAGTTAGTATATTCGGAGTGTGAACCTTGTTTGTATATTGGTCTGATGATTGCTAGTTTAAGATCATTTGGGTAGTATGTTTCAGCTAGTCAAGCATAAATTCCACCTCCCCATTGCTACAACCGATTAATACACTTACGTTTTGGCAAATCGCAAGTCAAGTTGAGGATCTTGGGCGGAGAAGGTGGCACCACGTCAGTCAGCACGTAGAGAGGCTCGGAGTTGTTGCTCAGCTTCTCCAGCAGGTCCGACGAAGACACGCCATCAAGTGGGAAATAGTAGAACGCCCGAACCCAGATTTTGTATGGAGTGAAAGGTTCTGCAAAAGGAATAAAAAGTATTTTTGAAACATTTGACGGTTTATTGCCTAATCTAAATCTTAATCATAAATAAACCTGGAAATATAACATTAAATTTATTACACTTATAACAAATATTGGACAACATCGCATACATCTCTTTAGGCCTTTTTTAAGGCATTTTGTATTGGCTGCCTAAGTAAAAAGGCAGCGGTGTGTGTGGGACTTCCCCGCTCTGAGAAGACCGGAGACGACCCACTAAAACTCCCGAACACCTTAGCGCCATCGGAATATAGTTAACATATAACGGCTACACATTGCTCTGTAACTTACTATTACCGGCACGTTATCAATGTCGATTTTTCACATGTTCATTACAATGCCGTAATAAAGGTGTATACAAAAATTCAGCTCACTACGAATGATTTCGGTTTAAAATGGCTAAAATCCCTACTAATATTATAATTGTGAAAGTAACTCTGTCTGTCTGTCTGTGTGTCTGTTACGCTTTCCTGCTTAAACCTCTCAACCGATTTTGATGAAATTTGGTATAGGTATACGTTGAATCTCAAGAACGGACATAGGCTACTTTTTATTAGAAAATAAGGGGGGGAGGGGGGTAATACCATGTGACGTAGTGATAGGATCAAATATATAAATGTAATTGTTATTATTAGAGTACATTATAACATCGTATTCAGAACTAAGAACATCTTTCATTTACCTCGTCCCGTCCTTACAACCACCTTTGGAAGTTTATATGGAAAAATGTTTATTTTCGAAGTTGAAGGTATGAAATTTGGCACAAATATAGCTCGAAACTTGAATTAAAATATACACTACTTTTTGTTTCGAATATTAGGGGAGAAAGGGGTAAAACCGACCATAAAAGGATGTAGTCCACGCGAACGAAGTCGCGGGCACAGCTAGTGTACCATAAAGACGAATAAAAAAGTTCAGTTTTTTAAATTTATTCTAGAGTTCGCGATTAAAAGGGATTTTTTTTTCTATTCGTCATCAAAACCGACATATTTCGTGTTTGGTAGGCCTCTTTATTCTATGGTAAGTAGCTAAAGAACTGGTCTTACATTAATTATACTTCATATTTTTTAAATAAATAACTACCACAACTCACACATACGATCACACCAAAAATATATTTATGGGTAAATTTACTGATTTTTAAACGGTTTTAACACTGTCATAAAATGAATAAGATACAAAATTAATAGTAAATAACCAATTATATTTAGTTTAGCAACTTAAAAAAATTCAATATCTGAGTATCTTTAAGACCAAAGTAAACTGACCACTTGACCATACCAAACCTACCATCCTACCATCTCAAACCTTCAATCAAGCGAGATAGAAGTCAAACGCGAACCTATTTTATATAGAAGAAACCCATACTCACTCAGGTTCTTCAATTTGAAACCGACGATCTTGGTCGACTTCCCCGAAGAGTTCAGCAATGTGAGATTCTTAGTCCTCATCTCCTCCATCCCAAGGTCACTAGAGAACACGCTTTTACTCTTCACTTCCTGCGAACCCTGCACAGCAGTCACCGCCGGTACATCAGACCTAGAGACACCCTGTTCATAATAAAGAACATACGCAATCTGGGTAGAATTCTTATGAGTCCTGTTAGGGAAAGATTTTTTAACCAAATCTATGGGATTGCCGATACCCAACGCTTGATGGGTCTCCATCTGACCAGGATCAACCTTCGAGCTCGTCTCATCCGTCGTATTATCGTGCCGCCTCTTCCTATGCCTGTACGACCGCCTGTCCCTTTTAGACCTGAAGTTGTCCATTATCTCTGATGACGAGTACTCGTCATTGTACTTCTGCTTCTCATTGAACCAGGGTGCATATTTGAAGTCTATCTTCTCTGAGCTGTCTGATCTGTCGTTCGGACTAAGGACGTCGTTGACAGGCTCATCCGATTGGTTATCGTTTATTTTCCGGGGCACTACAGAGAGGTCATCTGACTTTGGCTGCTTCTTCTCTAGGGGAGCGGGGAGGTGGTGTGTGAATGTCAATGGCGGGGCCCACGTCAGGTGGATGTCGGTTGACGTCACGAGATTCGCGGAGAGATTTTGCGGTGCGGACGGAACTGGAACAAACAAATATAGACCTTGAGCGCCGAAGTAGAAATCAGACAACAGACACGTTGAGGAGTCAATTGGTTCCACCCTCATAGGATGTCGGACCTCGAGTGCTGTATGCTGGTACAGTCGCATGCAATCAAATATGGTCAAGCACATTTAGTTTAAAGATAAGCGAGTGGAAGTTAGTGGAAGTTGTTCCCAATATTAACTGCTAACCGGTTTAACGGTTGTTAGAAATTACCATGCAACTTTAGATCATATTTACAACTAGCTGTGCCCGCGACTTCATTCGCGTGGACTGCAGGATATTTAATTATTTTTTTCTGAAATAAGAGAATCCTAAGTTACATCAATATTTGATTGATTGATTGTTCAGCTACCCGCCAATAAATGTGCTGTCAATATCGGACCAGCCATTTTGGAGATTAGCAGGAACAAACAGACAATCATTTTGTCACAAATGTTATTTTGGTGTAGGTATATGCGTATAGTAAAAAACGGTTATTTCAATATTACAAACACACTCCCCAAATTTTACTTATTGTATAGATTTAATTGGTGCAACTCTTGCAAAAAATATATGTTTGTTTAGATCACTAGCAGTAATAAATGTATATTTATTTACCAGTCATTAGTTTTAACGTATAAGAATAGCATGTTAATCAGATATGGATGTAACATATTTAGCTGAAAGACTAAAGGTTTTTCTAGCTTTAAAAACTAGCCTATGTCACTGCACTTATTTCAAATATCTAAAAAAAGAGTACAATATTTAAATTTGACATTAAATGCTAACACACTTTTACAATATTCATGTATGTCTGTCCAATTTACATAAAAATATTAATAATAAACATCAATGATATGAAAGTTATTATCATTACATAACTAATGATGCAAAATCGAATGTTTTATTTACGAAATCGTTTGTAAAATCTCAGAACAATAGACATTGATGATAAACATCAATTGTTTCAACGATGTTTGCTTATTATTGTCTAATTAATGACATAAATTGTCAAAATATTTACAATCATGATATACATAAAACGTAATAATTCTAATTAACTAGCGGTCCCGGCGAACTTCGTTCCGCCTTAGAGGATTTACCCGCTTTTCTGTTGAAATTTTTCCTGAATATTCTTTGCTATAAACCTCACGGAGCCCGATACCTTTCCAACGAATGCAAAACCGTGGAAATCGGTTCGTGCGTTCTGGAGTTATAGCGTCAGGAAGGAAACCCCGACTTATTTTTATGTAGTAGATTTACTACTTATGTATGTATATTATCGAGTTCACTTTTGCTACTAATCAGATTTGATAACCAATATCCTGCTTAAAACAATTTGATTTGTCTATCGTAATTTTTTGCAAGATTGTTATTTTTAACACAAGATACTAAATGGATTTATGGATTTCGGTGGAACACATTAAACAGAAAAAGAGACCCATAATGTCATAAAGCAAGAACCTGCAAGACACCAAACCAAATGTCTGTAATCGGTTTGAAAGTGATCAGAAATCATCCCAAAAGTGTATCCTAAAGTTCTTTCTCGTAAATAAAAATATTTACTTTTAATGACCATACATTTCATCCATGATTAAAAACCTGATTTTTAATTTTGTCAAGATTAGAAATAACAGTTTATAATTCTTTGATGACCTCGGTGGCGAAGTGGCTATTGTAGGCGGCCAAAGCGCGAAAGGTCCCGGGTTCGATTCCCGGTCAGGTCAATTTGGAGATCGAACTTTTCTAAATTAATTTGGGTCTGGGTGTGCTGGGATGACGCCCCCAGTTAGTATCCGTCGACTGGAGCTCATAGTACAAGGGAAAACCTTAGTTTGAGACCAGGTGATTGGTGTGGTTGTCTCGTGCATTTACTTATTTATGATTCCCACGTATAGGTACTATCCCGTCGAATTTACAAAGGAAAGCAGAAACTATATTGTGAGAATGTAACCAGTGGCTAAATAAAGACTTGATAACACCCCAGGACCGGCGCTTGAATGACTGATGTGCTAATACGACACAACTTTATCTGAGCTGCCCTTCCGACGTTTGATGCCAGGTCTTCATGACCTGGGACAGAAATACCTTGACTGGCCACCCAATACGTAATCTGTTATGTCGCCTTTGTTGTTTCACCTTTATATTATACAAGCGGTCTCGGCGAACTTCGTTTCGCCTTAAAGAATTTTTCCCGCTTTTCTTTTGAAATTTTTCAAATTTTACCAAGGATCCCTAATTTTGTAGCCTATGTCAAATTGGAAGAGTGTAGCATTCTATTGGTGAAAGAATTTTTTCAATCGGCCCAGTTCTTTTTGAGCCTATTCATTACAAACATACAAGCATACAAAAATAGGTACAAATCTTTCCTCTTTATAATATTAGTATAGATATAGACTAGCTACTCGCTCCAGCTTCACGCGGATGCAATGTAAGTACTTGGAAATATTTTACTTTTTTCAATTCTAAACATATACCTACTACTTCATAAAGTTGTAAACCAAGGCTACAGGATATATTAACTTAAAAGTTTCACCTATGTACCGTCCAAAATACTGTCGACCTACTTTCCAAAATGGCCGTCTTATTTTTAAACCACGTTCAAAACAGGTCTAATGGAAAATCTTAAAAGGTTTGACCACACCATTACGTATACCTATGTAGCATTAGATATTTCTGTTTTGTGAAAATACACATGCCTTATTAGGCATTCTCTTTGAGAAACCAATTACTGTGTATAATTACTAACGTTATTGATTAAAAGAGGTACCTGCATTTGGTACCTCTTGCCATTTGTAGTATTTTTATTACCAATCCCTACTAATATTATAAATGCGAAAGTAACTCTGTCTGTCTGTCTGTCTGTTACGCTTTCCTGCTTAAACTTCCCAACCAATTTTGATGAAATTTGGTATAGGTATACGTTGATTCTCAAGAACGGACATAGGCTACTTTTTATTAGAAAATAAGAGGGGATGGGGGTAATACCACCTTTGAAAGTTTATATGGAAAAATGATTATTTTTGAAGTTAGAGATATGAAATTTGGCACAAATATAGCTCGAAACTTGGATTAAAATATGGACTACTTTTTGTTTCGAATATTAGGGGAGAAAGGGGTAAAACCGACCATGAAAGGATGTAGTCCACGCGAACGAAATCGCGGGCACAGCTAGTTGTCATATAATATTTCTTTGAGACAGGTATTTTTTTCCTGTCTGTCTACTATCGACTTTTTACCTGTTGTATATTTTATCCTATTGTCTATTTTATATTCTTAAACAGATCTAAATCCTTTTTATCATATTTCCTCTTCCCACAGTGAAAACACTTTTGAAAGAAAGAAATAAATAAATGTTTTTATGAATATACCTAGATGATACAGTAATATGATACAGTAACATTCTATGCGTTTCAAAAAATACTCCACGAGCACCATTCAAGAAAAACAATCGGTGTATCGAAAATTATTTACATGACAGATGGTGCTCCACAACATTTTAAAAATAGGTTCAATTTTGCGAACCTTTATTTTTATAAAAACTATTTTAAGACAGATGCAGATTTTCACGCAACCTCTCACGGTAAAGGGCCATGCAATGGGCTTGGAGGAAACTTGAAACGTTTAGCAACTCGTGCGAGCTTACAGTTGCCTCCAAACAGAGCAATCGCTACGCCAAAGCGATTATATTAATGGGCGAATTCAAATTTAACTCATACGGCCATTTATTACTGCGCCAAAGATGACATCGACCGCCAAAGAATTTTTCTTAAACCACGGTTTCAATCATCAATTACTATTCCAGGGACAAAAACAAACCATTGGTTTGTTCCAACTTCTGAAGGAATTGCTATAAAACGAACCAGTGTTGATTGCAATAACAAAATTGTAAAAATTATAAAATAAAAAATATAATATTTAATTTATTGTTTCATTAAGTTATAATTTATTATAAGGTTATTAATGTAAAAACTACAACTGTGCATGCCTATACGTCACCTCTCATCGAACTTACTATGTAGGTATATATTTTTTTAACAAACCAACCAACTTTACCAAGCGCCCAGAATGGCATGTGTGTAATCTAATATATTTATTTCTCAAACTACTTGAGATCCCATCCTACAATTTTTATGGCATAATTTATGAACGTCAAGCTTTATTTCATCCTAAGAAAGCAAAAAAAAAAATTGGTCGAAGTTGAAAATATATACATTTGAAAAGTTACTTCCGGTTGAACACCGCTAAAAAAAATTTAAATTTAGAATCTGGTCGGGGAATCAAAAAGAACGGTCAATTATTTACAAAAGCCGAACCATTGGTTATTTAATAAAAATCATGTTCAACATGAAAACAAGGCTTTAAAGAAACCCTTTTGCCCATCAGGTGAATTCTATAGAGCCCCATATCTTAACAACAAAACTTAAAAAAAAAAAATATTTCGTGAACATGTTTCTATCCCCTAGAACTATAAGTATGCCAAATATGAACGAATTTCAGAACCTCACTTTTTTTTCGTTGTCCGCTTCGCGTGAAATGCCCCTTATGTAACGTAACCCAAGGTGTGAGAAAAGTGCCCCAAAACTTCTTACTCCACGCGTACGAAGTCGCGGGCGGTCGCTAGTTATTTACGCAGCAACACAATGCTGCTGATTTTAATTACTCTGTACTATATTAAAATTATAGATATTATGAATCATTAGATAAACTGGATTTAAGGATATTTATCTATTTTAGATAGACATGTCTTGCATTTATGTATCTTAACAGATAATTAAAATTGGACTGTCTTAAAATACTAAAACAACAGCTTTTTACTACATGCATATGAATATATATATACGGTATATATACCAAACTAACCTTTTTTTTTAATTTTTGTCTGTCTGTCTGTTTGTTCCAGCTAATCTCTGAAATGGCTGAACCGATTTCAGCGGGAATTTTACTGGTAGGTGATGTAATCAGGAGTTAGTTAGAGTACTTAAACAAATTTTTAATTAAAAATAAAATCGGAATCCTGTAGTCCTCGCAAACCAAGTCGCGGGCACAGCTACACTAAATATTAATTAATTGTAAAAAAAAAAATAACAGTATCAGTATTTTACCCGTAAACATTTTAATTTTGGACGTCAAAGTACAGCTCAACGGCTTACCGAACCCACTCAGGCATTGACGCGGCCCATTGTCAAAAGTGAATGAAGTCGTAATTATAAGGACGGGCGTAATTGACGCTAAAACAATACTTATGCAATACGCGAACAAAACAATACTGTTAGAGTTCAATGTCCCGTGAATTGTGCCAAGATTGTTGATGTTTGCAACAAAGAAATTATCGAAGGAAACACCTCATTTCGGCCCGTGATGTAACGTGACAAGTTTGCGCAAAGGTGGGAGTAGGAAAGAGAAAAACTTCTCAAATAAAGGGCGTCATGTCCTAATATTCACTTTCGATGAATACAAAAGGGAAGGGCATTGACCTCATAAAAATAAATAGTCACAATTACAATTAAAAGTGCCCGCACTTAATGCCGAATGGGTGACAAGAATGTTGTGTCTTCGCGGTAATTAAGTTGTACGTAAGATACAACTAACATTGCTTGCACCATGCATAGATTTAAGGTCCTTATTAAATCATGTTTAATGCAAAAAGGATACTATAAACTTAAAAAAAAATTAAACGATTAACATATATGGACATGATTGTCTGCTGGCTTGCACACCATAGTTTTAAGTTCTCTAGCTCTAAATATTGTAAAGATTAAGATAACTACCGAGTTTCTTGCCGGATTATTCTCGGTAGAATTAGGTTCCGAACCTGATGTAGCTTCAATTTTGGTTTGTGTTAATTTTGACGATGCATACGTATTACTTGTAACCTACATGAATAAATTAATTGAAAAAAAAACACGTTGTATCTTTGCCAATGTCGCAAGTACTGATTTTGGTTATAAAAAATAAAATGCCCTTACACTACATTTTGCTCACGTTATTAAAAAAAAGTATTCTGTTACTCTAATCCGAAATTCCATCCGTTATGTGGCTTTTGCGTGGTAGAGTAACATCCATATACATTATTCACTATGAGTTCTGCACTTGCGATTATTTTTTTCTTAAAAATCTTGTCATGGACAAAATAATGAACATAGTAAATTCAGCCGTTTTAGGGTTTTGTACCTATGTACAATTCCAAAACCCATATTTATGTCAATACTCAATACATTTATTGTCAATCATATGGTGTAAGTAGGTGTTACATTCAGATATAATACATATGAACCCTGATGGGTTTAACAATTTGAAACGACAGGCAGATTTTATTATATAATGAAGTAGGTATGCAATTATATTATATGTTTTTTACCTATGTAGATAACTTACTATGTAGATGGTCATCTAAAATTATTATGAGGCACATCAAAGTTCGAACATTTTCATTATTTCCTTACTATAGTAATTTTTTAATGAAATGCCACGCAAAAGTATTAATGAAAAATATTTTTATGTGATGTTCAGACAATAGCACGTCAGGTTACGCACTTTGAACCGCCCTTATGTACTCTGCATAAGAACGAATATCCAACTGCAACAGTTTACAGTGAAATGCATCCGACCAATTTGAGACATATTGCATGAAAGAAATGTGACGTTTTACAAAGTAAAACATTTCATTATTATTTCTCCAGCTTATACTTCTGTCACTAACCGGATTTCTTCGAAACTTTGATAAGATATTGAGCAAAGCTCTTTAAAAACACTCCATACAAGAAGTGAGGCAGCAGCCCGCGCCCGCATAAAACTTTTAAACAAGTAGGAATGTTTACACGGCTAGCTACGAAAGTAACTTACGAGTTTTGTAAACTAGGCATCTTGAACGGAGATATTCTTTTCAGTATTAAAATAGTGAAATATTGTGTTTAAGCTGACTCATCCGTGGGTTCGATACCCAGCAAGATTTTTATTTACATAAACACACACGAAAGTAAGAAAAAACATTATTATTATACTAGCTGTGTCTGCGACTTCGTTCGCGTGGACTACAGGATTTTTAATGTATTTTTCTTTCGTAAAAAAGCAGACAAAAATTGTAAAAAAAAAATATATACACCATATACAGTATTACATTCTTAAGTCAGTAGTAAAAAGCGTGTCGGGCCACGCTCAGTGTAGGGTTCCGTAGTTTTCGGTGCATCACAATACTTAAGTACCTACTTAAAGTTACAAAAATGGGCTATATTATTTTTTTATTTGAAAGCAGATACATTGAGAATACAAAAAATATGTAAAGTAAGAAAAAAAAATGCTAGCATGTACGCTTAAATTAAAACTTTAGTTAAAAAATTTTTTTTCAAAAAATTCAAAAACTATTAAACCCATCAGGTTCAAAATAATTTTCCTAGTAAGCCTTTATGCAATTCTATATTCTAAATTTTTTTCATACTTTTTGAACTTATGGTTCAAAAGTTAAAGGGGGGGAGACACAATTTTATTTTCTTTTGGAGCGATTATTTCCCAAAATATTAAAATTATCAAAAAATGATCTTAGTAAACCCCTGTTCATTTTTAAATACCTATCCAACGATATATCACATGTTGGGATTGAAATTAAAAAAAAACACTCCCCAATTTACGTGTAGGGGGGTACCCTAAAAAAAACACTTTTTTTAATTTTTTATTTTTGCACTTTGTTGACGTGAATAATATACCTACATATTTGTACCACATTTCAGCGTTCTAGTGCAAACGGTTTCTAAGATTATCCTCGTACGGAGACAGACAGACATGGCGAAACTATAAGGATTCCTAGTTGACTACGGAACCCTAAAAAACGATTATTTCTTACAAACGCACAGTCCAATTTTATTTCTATGTATAAACTTTTATGCACATTGCGCAATAGGAAATGCAGATATTTTATCATGCCTTTATTTTATTTTAATTGATAAACTAAACTGTAGTCTGTCTAGGTGCAAAATAAGTTATTAATTCCGTTTTTTTATAATGAAAACTGCAGTTCCTTGCCGGTATTTTTGTAGTTTTCCGTTCCGAATATTGCTGATGTAATTTACACTATATATTAATTCTGATATCTATTAAGACCGTCAATTTTAACTACCACATTCAATCGACTTTAACAGTATTTCTGTCAATGGACGTTCGGCTAAATTAAGACTTCACTACTGTGTTAACTAGCGGAGTTCAAAGTAGCGTTTACTTGCCTTAAATAAACCATAAATATATACTGCTTACAGTAATACCCATCAACTAATCTTAAACGAAGGCTTTCCTTGTTCTATAAATATTATATAACAGGTATTCACTTAGGGGACTGAGACAATGCGCTTTCTCTATGTACTAATATTACAAAGCTAAAGAGTTTATACACTTATTTGAACGAGATAATCGTAGGAACTACTGCTTCGAATTGAAAAAAATAACTGTGACGTAAAGTCTATTTATCGCGGTAGACTTTAGGCTATATAACGTCACGCTGCGACCAATACTAGCGAATAATCAATAGAAATTGTAGAAAAAATGGGTGCATTTAAAAAAAAAACTGAAAAAATTAATCTTCCCCTGAGCTGGGGCTGAACCCACGACCTTCGAGAAACCGCGTCGGGTCGCTAGTCGTGACATAAAACAATTGATCAAACCACTACAAGAAGGAGGTCGTTTAAAGTCATCCAAAAGATCTAAAACACTAAATATTTTCAAATACTCCTGCCGTTATTAATACCAGCTTCCTATATGTAGATACAGACATGTGGTCGAATAGTATAAAGACAATACAGAGGGTGTGCGAGATACGAGCGCAGAAGGAAGGTCATATCCATTTAACCACTGAGTCACCGACTCCCGATCACTTTGTTGTACCTGTACGGGTGTATGTCGTGCGTTATATACACTAGCAGCCGTCGCGACTTCATACGCGAGTTAGTTTGTTTTTACCCAAAAACCATCATCATCATCCATAAATTGAGATGTGGCATCCCAAAGACCACTTTGTAAGTCAGTGAGTAAAGACTTATCATCTGATTCCGCTAGATTGTCAGTATTGGTAGGCTCTAAAGCACGATATAATAATTTGAAATTTAAACCCCTGAATGATATTTCCTCACATCTACTGAGCCACTTCTTTGTAAACTGCGAGTGTTTAGGTATCTTTGACTTTGGCAGTCGCCATTCATTGAGTATCTCTTCTATTCTGGCAATAAACACCTCCCATTCAGATGCAGTTGTAAAATCTTGATGATAAATATCATATTCGTCTATTTCTTCGTTCATTTTAAATGTTTTGACAAAATTTACAGACAAAACAAACAGCTGTGACCAATGATATTTTAAAACAATAGATATGTTACCCATGCGCGCAATATGAAGACGCTAAAACGTCCTAATTGGGACGTCTTACCCCCTATCTGCGAAAAGCGATACGACAAATGTGACGTCTCTGTCATGTGCCTAACAGAGAGTTACTACTTATCTCTTTTGTTCTTACTGTTTAAATCAAACCATCCCTTTCACATCATCTAAGAATGTGGTTAATAACAATTGCGCATGTGTGCAGTCGCACTCGACCAGCACAGATTTTTCGTTAGTTTTGTGAACGTATAACATATCTATTGTTTTTAAATATCATTGCAAAAACTGGTTTAACTTCTAAATATTGTTAGTACGCATCCACGCCCTCGATAGAGCATACATTTTACATTTCAAATCTCTCACTCCAGCAACATAAGGCTATCAAACGTCCAACCCCTGCTTTACCACCTTAGTGGTTTTTACCTTTTACCTAAGTAATTCTTAGCAGATGTCAACGCCCTAAAAGGAATCTACTTGCCTTTATATGTTTTGTTTCTGTCCAATCGTTTAGAACTGACTTGCTATGTTCCACAAAATTAAAAAAAAAACTGAATAAGTAACTAACTGGGAAAGGGATAAAAAAAACCTTTCCGAGTTAGTTAATTGTGCTAAGTAACTATAATTATTATAGATTATAGTATAATACTGTTATAACTAACTAACTATAATACTGTTATAACTAACTAACTATAATAATAATACTAACCTAACCTAACCTAAATAAAAAGTTGGCCACAAATTTAATAATTGAGCCACTTGGGCTTGGGCGACTTGCTCAGTCAGTATTTCTGCTGCCCAAATTAATAAAAAGCTGCCTGTGAAATTATTTCACAATCGGAAGTACGAACATTTTAAATAAACGAATCTTTCGAGTGACAAAAGCTCACAGCTAAAACTTAACATTTTTTTATCAATCTTGGTCAAGCAGGAGCTGAGATCACTTGACCTCTTCACAATAAGTGTTGCCATTTATAAATGGGGTCGAGTTATAGTTGAAGGCGTTTCACTACGTCAACAAATCAGCCATTGTTTCGTATTTCATGCGGGCAATCCATTGACATAAACTATTAAGGCAAAATAGGTCTCGTAATTCAATTGTGACGTCACAAATGTGTCAAGACACCTAAGGACGTTAAAAAACCTTTTGGCCCTAGTTTTAAACCTTAATTCGTTTTAAAGCAAGACGGCTTCCTACATTAAAATATCTGACGAAAATTACAACGCGCTTTTACCATTTAATGCAGCCTAGAACGCAATAATTGCTTGCTTTCAAAATACAAATGAATTGATGGCCTAAGTGAAATCATTTTTTTTTAAACAGTCCTTTTTACACCCGATGAAAAAAGGGGTATTTAAAAGTTTGACGTCGATGTTTGTCTGGGTGTATGCATGTTTCTGTGACCTCGTTCCTCGGATGGAACGATATGGATGCGGTTTTTTCTTTTCAGATTTCTTTTCAGTGGTTCTAAGCTATACTTTTGTTATTATTGTTTTAGCCATAAGTGTATTAGCTCTTTTTCAAAATGATGTAAAGTGTTTTTGGCGTAAGTGTTTTGGCCATATAAGAGTATCAGCTCTTTTTCAAAATGATAGTGTTTTTGGCGTAAGTGGTTTACGCGAGTATTTTTAAATGGTATTTTTTTTTCTTTTGTATTTTTTTGGTAGGGTTTTTAAATTTTATTTTTTTTTATTTGAAAGATGAAACACTAAACTCACATTATATCCCAGTAAGTAGTACTATGCCCAAGAAGTGAGAAGTTATGTATATGAGGAAAACATTTTATTCTACTTATAGTTATTAATAATTCATCTGCAAACGTTGATACTGACTGAATCATACACTATATGCCATGACTAAAAAAGGTTTTGTGTGTATCAAATCCTAGAACAATTACAAAAGGTAACAAGTAAAAAGAGACCTAATTTAATATGTTCTTGAATTGGATGTATCAAAGCTTATGTTTAAAACAAAATCTGTATGTTATATTTTCCAAAAGTACTTTATGTACATATAGTTGAGGTGAGTGCCTTACACTTAAACTGAATTATTATATCATGCCTTATTTTGACATAAAATAATAAAATAAAATTATTAAACGAAAAGTCGTTTTTCATTTAAAAAAAATAGGAAATTCCACCCCTGCTGTATTATGTACTAAAAATTCTTGAAAATATTATATTTTGCTACTTCTAGGTTTGTGTACCCAGGACCGATTCAAGATTGCTTTGTTGACACAGTCAAGACACTTTTTTCAGTGATGCACGAACAGGTGACAATTTGTAATTTACCTCAACCAACAAAAGTAAAAAATGAGGTCCTCTTTTTTTACATACACACACAAATTTCAAAATCTTCCTTAAGAAATGTAGTATGAAGGAAATTCACAAATAAAGAAAAAAATATTAACAAACAAATTTGTATGAAACCCCGGGATTGTCGGTAAGTGCGACTCGCACTTGATCAAAATTTTTAAGCTAATAAGAAATCAGCAGCTACGATCAGTACCGCGTTCGATATGTAGAGCTTCTAAAACCACTTTGTTTTATCTTTACATGCTACCATAAACAAGTAGTTAGATGAGTCATACTGTAAAGTAGTAAGATGTCTGATTAATCAACGTTTGGAGCATTCTTCTTAGTGTTGTTTAGTGTAAAAGTTTCCTAAAAAAATACAATGAAGCAAATCAAAATAATCCTACCTCTCAGTGGAAGTGTCCATATTTCACATAAACTAAACAGTAGAACAGAGAGTCAATAGTCTTTAAATTATACTATAGTAAATAAGTGTATTGATCTGATTCAAAGTACTTCAAGCAAACCATACTAATATAATAAACATGCAAGTAACTCTGACTGTCTGTCTGTCCGGCTTTACGCCTAAACCACTAAACCTGATTTTGATTAAATTTGGTAATGTATCTGTTAAACCTCTAGATCTGAAATAGGCTGCTTTTTGAAAATAAGGGGCGATGGAGTAAATACTGCCCTTAAAAGTTACATGGGAAAATGTTTAGTTTTTAAGTTAGAGATATGAAATTTGGTACAATTATAGCTCAAAACATGGATTAAAATATTGTTTCGAATATTAGAGAATATACGGGTACAACCGACCAAATATATTTATTACTAAGAACTATAGAAAAGACTAAGTCCATGCTTACGAAATTGCGGGTGATCACTAGTCTTCAATAAATCTATTAAATTATGAAATTAGAATATCAGTTTTTATTTCTTTATACTCACATGTACACAAAATAACACTCCTAACATACCATTTATCCAAATATTACTTAATTCGTACAATATAAATTTTAAATCAAATAATGTTTTCATTTCTATGACACTGCCTTATCAGTTTTTGTTTACTTAAGTATATTTAAAAAATATATATATATTATAGTTTTATGAAAACAAACATGAATCAGGATCTAAAAATTGTGAATGCATTAAGTACATTTTATTGCTAACATTAGATTTTTGTGTAAAAATATAAGAAATAATAAGATCTATATTGAAATTGAAATGATAAAAGATTAAGAGATTTCAATAGTTTCTATGATCTACATTGAAATTTAAATAACTGCCAAATAATAATATTTTGTAGTTTTTATTATGGTGTAATAAAATTTATATAGTAAGCAAAAGTTTGCTCAATAATATGGAATGTGTCTTCCACCATTATTTAGCACTAGGTCTATCCAGCGCCAATAATCACAAAACATTGGAAACAGATTTGGAAGCTATTATTTAATTTTGTTTATTATTTGTCACTCTCTTGACTAGTGTAAATAGAAAGAGACAAAACATAGACATTTCATCAGAATTGATTATGTTATTTTGTAAATAAGGAGAGTTGCTGCATATTCCTTTTTATGGTCAATTGACACATATAACCACATCTGTTGTTGTAAAAGTTTTCCATTGAACATAATATATTAAGTATAAAGAATATTCTTGGTCATATTTTAGAAGCCGTAACTATCCTCTTCTTCAAGTGAAGTAATTAGACAAAAACATGAATTCCAGACCTTTAATATTTCTTTTAATTATGTTGACAATATAACTTATGTGTCATACCTATATTTTTACCATAATACCTCAGTTACATGCATTATATTTGGAGGCATAAACAAGTTATCTGCAAATTATATTACTTTATGTTGTAAAAGTTCAATAATTTGGCATTTAGTGTACCTAACTCATAATCAACCAAAAACATGTAAGAGTTAAGCCTGAATGTATTTCTTAAAGGCACATTTCTAAACTAAAATACCAGAGGCTTGACAATTCAAATGATAGTGTCCGAAACCTGCTTGTTTCTTCACTATCTTAACTTCATCCCTCATTTCATTAATCTCTAATTCATTAGATATAACATTAGATATGCAACCATCCTTGAGGCAATGATAAATCTATATATTAAGAATGATTAATCAACACAGCTGATTAAGAATGAATGTGATAAACATTTACAACTTAATTAAGTAGAATATTATCAACAACTAACAGACAAATTTTCAAATTGTAGTATTATAAACAATGTAGATGTAGATTTTGAAGGAAATTAAACTACTAAGAGCATTTAACACATTACTCACTTTTTAAAGCATATTTGTAGAAAAGTCTTATTAGATTATTACTTTCAATTGTATTCAAAGAGCTCAACTTATAGTTACTTTTGTAACACAAGTAAAACTATATCTAAACTATAGCCACTTTTAACATGTAAATGTTTGTCACAACTAGTGACAAATAACAATGTTGTTTTTATAAACCCTTTACGTTTGTTTTCATTACCTCTCATGACTATCATACTGATTGAATAATATACTAATTATTCTGTCTGACTAACAGTAACAGACATGAAGAAGCTACCGAATGTTTCCAGTGATAACAATAGCTTGTCCAGACTTCTTGATCACGCCTCATAACCACGAGCATGACAGATAGGCCTACGTACTAACACCCAAGGCGTCAACCCTGATACTGGCTGCTAACAAAAATACGCTTGTAAAACTAACACAAAGCCTTTAAAGCACACTTAACAGAATAGAAACACTCAACTTACCGTAAATTTCGTTGTCATTTGCTCCATTTACACAATGAACGCGTAAAATAAATACAATAAAAATGGCTCCTATCGAGTACGGAATATACATTTTTATCCGCGTTGCACGCCTTTAAAGCGTGCGTAGATGTTCTATACAAAGTTCTTGAACCACATTTTCACTTCGATCATAGGGAAGAACGGAAATAATCTCTTTAACTATCAATAATTACTGTAGATTGCTGCCATTGAGACCCCGCCGTCTGTCATTTGACTGACTTGTCAATAAACAAATAATGTTGCCCTGTACAAATTTTAACAAGGTATCACCATTGATACAACCACAGATGAAAACTGTACCATAGAGTAGAGTACTAGACCAGAGAGTGAAACCAGGAAAAACTTGTAAAAAAACTATTAAGATTTTTTGCAAATTTTGCTAGTTCCTGGCGTTTAACAACACTATTTTATATAAAAAAGGAAATAACATATTACTAGCCCGCCATTTCTGAACCGTTTTTTAACGCTAAAAAAAAAATTCCGTAAAAAAAGAAAAAGAAGCATAAATGGACTCGTACATGAAAGGGTAATTTAAAATAAAAATAGTAACACTACCCAGTCCAATTGTTTTGTTTTGTTTTCGGCTTCAGTCAGATTGTTGGGTGTCAGTGTCAATCTGTGACTTAATTTATAATTAAAAAATGTCACTATTACCGTCGTGTAATTCAATTGAAAATGGTGAAATAAATGTGATATGAATTTATCAACGCACAGCTACGAGTACTGTTAGCTAAAAACTGTTGTTGCCGCCATGACAATGGGTCTCCCCATGAGGAAGTCATCGGCTACATTTAGTCTATATTTTGCATGTATTGCATTGTGTTATCCAGTTTTAGGTGAGTAAATCTTTGCTGTAAGCTTTGTTTTTGACCAGCATCTTTGTAGTTATCCCTTTTCATTCTGGCAGAGAGTTAGCGTACGTATTTTTGTTACTAGCATATCTTTATAGAAATATTTCCTGTAAAATTATTATATTGCTATTTTGCTATTTTATTTCCATCCCAATTAGTACTAAATAAGGCGGTAGTAATTACTAAAGTTTATACACAAACAAAATTCCCATTTTGGTGTATACGCTTTGGTACCAACCAAAAGTCACATCAGTATGATATACCTACATTGTATTATGAAACACAATTATTATGCCATAGGAACTGTAAATAATTTAAACCTTAACTCACACAGGATTGGGTAGTTTTTGAATTACTTGTAATTAAAGATATATTTGAAATACAAATACTTATTTAATGGTCGTTTTTTATTACTTCCTTTAAATATTATTTGTATTTCAAATACCTAATGCTAAAATATTGTAAATACTTCAACAATTTAGGTAATCTATTTTAACACATAATTACATAATTCAATATAATTAAACTTTGGGCTCATATTCACTCTCCAAAAAGAGGACCTCTTGACTATTGTCATGTTTGTTTGTCTAATATATAAAAATATAGTAAGTACTTATGAAATATACTCAGGCTTTACTGGTACTGTTGATCTTCTTTTACTCTGTTTCTTAGCCCAGCCTACTCTATCTAACTATGTATTTATTTTATATTTCTCTCTCGCACTTGCAATATTACAGACATCAAGATGCATTTTGTTTGGATAATACCTGCGCGAACAAGAGATCTGAAATGGCAGGATCTTCTTTTTACTTGTGCCAGGAAAAAAAAATACAAATAAAAAAATTACTTTTAATAAGATTATTTTCCTGTACATTAAAAGCCTTTGATTGCATTGAGCAGCAACCAATGAAATTGCGACATTACAGTCTTATGAACAATTTGCTAAGTTTACTACATTCATTCTTATATGAAAGCATTGAAAAAGTAAGCATCAATAGAAATAACCTTTATCCATGAGGGTACCCCAGTGTTAAATATTGGGACCTATACTTTATTTCGTCTATATAAATAATCTTCTGTTCAGAAAATCTCTGTGACATAGTATTTGTCGGCGACCAGCAAAACCTCTTGACATAGTTCTTTTTGTCAATATAGTAACTCTTGTCTGTCTGTTACGCTATTCCGCTTAAACCTTTCAACCGATTTTGATGAAATTTGGCACAGACAATCATTAGGCCCTGAGAAAGGATATCGGCTACCTTTTTTTGCGAAAAAAAGCCCTGTAGTCCACGCGAACGAAGTCGCGCACAGCTAGTTTAAAAATAAAGATAATATGTAATGTAAAAAGGTTTTGCTGATCGCCAACATGGCCTCCCACGGTGTGAAACACCAATAGATAGAAGGCAATCACTCACGCAATCAATGGTAGAGAGTAGGGGCTGTTGACGTTCGGTCGTGGAGTGGTAGCGCTCTTATCGTTTAAAATAACACTGGGCTTAATAAATTTTGACCAAAAATATATACGTTTAGTTACATTTCCTGTTATATCGCACCTTCGGAGGATCATTCAACTATAAATTGTTCAGATATTACTTTGTAATCTTTTACCTCAACATTTCTTTGCCAAAACCTAAAATATAAGGTGATAATAATCCTTAAACTATAAAACAACAACATTTAAAAGATCATGGAACATGGAAAAGGGATTCCTCTTTTTATCACTCACTCACTGTTTAAGCTCGAAAGGCAATGGATTTGCTCGTGCGTGTGCCCAGCAACAGACCTTGTGACAGCTAATTAATGATGGAATTTGTTCTCAGCTAAAGACAACCCTCTGCTTCCAACTTCAAACGACTTGGCGTTGGTGTTCGCACCCCCCAAAGGGTAGCTTGATCCGAATGCCAGCTTCAACTGCAGCGTGTCCAGCGTGGCGCTACAGAATGCTACTGTCGAATTTCTATTCAACAACGAACCCGTGTCAGATAATCGGTGAGTTTGATTGAGCTTAGGGTGCATAGTAATTATGCTTGTATGACGAGCCGGAATTTGACGTGACACCATCTCTGAGTCTCGTGTTCGATTGCCGGTCGGGCTAATATAGAAAACGAATTGTCTCGGATGTGGGCGTTGTGGTAATGTCGTTGTTTGTGATTTCTGTAACACAAGTGTTTCAGCTACTTACCACAGAATCAGAGCAATGTATATGGTCTTGTCCGATATTTTTATTAAGATACTTGTATGTGGCCTAATAAACCAAAATTATGTTTTATGTTGGTAAACTGGTAATATGCCTGCTCCACACTACTCGCGAAGTTACTCGGCGAAGTTCGCCCGAGGCGAGGCAAAGTTTGACGAGGCGAGCACGAGGTGAGCCGTAGTGCCTCTCTACACTATCGTATTCGTGTAACTTCGTTCAACTTCGCGAGTAGTGTGGAGGAGGCACTACAATACAGGCCAAGCCATTTTTATTAGGGGCGAACTACACAAAACTCATCATTCAGTCTCTTTATTTTGTACCAGGTATTATGTTTATTAGTATGTTGTTGGCTAAATTTGTTAAATTATATATAAGTATCTACTTAATCTATGTATACGAAATGTCCCACATTTTATAATTAATCAATAACCTCTGGTCTCTGATAGTATACATAGTGCACCTAGTTAGCTACTAGAAAAATTATTCAAAATAATGGTGATAGGAAATACAAGTGTCGATGTTCTATTTTATACTCCAGGACATAGATTAACCATTAAAAAAATAAAAAGATTTTTTAAATCATCATAGTTATAAAATAAATTAACTATCTTGATACATTCAAATCTTGGATAGAAGCCTCTGTTTATTGATTTATATTATTCACATACAATTTCATTAAGCTGAACCGTGTAAACTGTAAGCAACTCTTCTAACCCACCAATTTTTTTTTATAGATCCAAACTAACGGAAGAGACTGTCACTTTGCTTGAAAATCTTGATCTGAACAGCAATAAGAAGAAAAAGACAACCTTCCATCTGACTTTGTTTAATGTGACGTATGACGAGGAGGGTGACTACATTTGCCGCGTGAAAGCTGGCAATGTCACCAGGGAGGAGACCAAGACCCTTAATCTGCATTTCGACGCGGAACTGGTCGATAAAACAAAAAGACCGCTAGAGTTTTCCCTGAATGGCACGGATAGGGTTCAAGTTGACATTTTCTGTCTTTTATAAGGTAAGGAAAGTGATGTATAAGGTTTTTTACTCAGACATTTACTGCAAAAAAATTTGCAACATGGCTAGATGTGGTTTCCGGCGGGCCTCCATTCTAAGTAAGGTTAAGTGTCGGTATGACGTGCGTCCTGGGTGGAATATGGAAACCTCAGACCAAAGAGTAAAAGGGGCTAGAAATACCTACAACAAAAATGCGTCTAAAAGAGTTGCCTAAAATGGCTGCCAGATCCTAGGGTTGTCAATACCATGTAATCGTAGTGTATATTATAGTAAGTTAATTTATAAAGAGAAAAGATTTGATTGTTATTTGTGTGTATCTATCGGGCTCTGTTTGAAACTAATAGAGCATATAAATTAGTTTTTAAAGGTTAATTTAGATCATGGAACTAATTAGAAATTGGAAAGGTTCACTGTCACTGCTGAGGATTTACAGGTAATCTTTCAAAAAATCATCATTATATTTTTAATTTTGATAGAACACAACCCTACTGATGTATGTAAACAAACAACGATGAAATAAACAAAAATATTACCTGTATCTCTAAAATATGACCAAATATCAACACTCTAAACATATACGCAATACAATGTTTGTTTTTGATTACACTGGTCAACAAAAAAACATTTTTGGCGTGTAACATGAGAACTTTTGTCTAGTTATGTTAGGGGCAACGATAAGGATACTAGAGATAAAATTAAAATGCTTCAAATACGAATAGTTTTTTTGTAATACCATTTTATAACATTTTGGAAATTTAGAATTGTTACAAACAAAAAAAAGTTATTTTGATTTATTGCTACATTAATATAAATTTATTTTTATGATTTTTGTCTGTATTTTGCTTCGTTTTAATGTCCAACAGTAATTCGCTAACATACGTGGACTCTCCTTGCCCTGATATATTTTTTTGATACTAAAGATGTCTTGATGGAATCTTTCACCGTGTTCATCGCTGACGATGCCCAAATTTCCAGGAAAGATATCAAAATGTGAATGGAGGAAATGTATTTTCAATGACATATTACAGCCCAAAGCTTTATATGTCGATAAAAGCTCCGTGAAAACATTTATAGTCACTTGATCGCTGATTCCCCAGAAAATTTAAAGTTACTATCATGTAAGATTCCCAAGCTGATTTTTCAAAATTACTAAGCTTTTCTTTAAATATATTATCTTTGATTAATTGCCTGATTTGGGGCCAACAAATATGCCTTCTTTCTCTTTCTTTAGGAAGTTTCTTGAAATTCAGGATCCAATGTCTCTTTTTTCGACTTGTGGCGTAAGGGACAGATCGCTAGTTTGAGGTGTTTCTGGTATCTTCTCTATGAGGGATTGGTCATTTAGCTGATCAGGATACTTGATTTTACTTTTTGTTTTAATTGTAATATCTTTTGTATCAGTAAGACAAAAATAACGATCATATGAGTGGTTCGTTGGTTCCGTTCAAATCATAGGGATTGCAAAAGGCATAGATCGAGATCTTTTCGCCCATCCAGTGAGAAGACCCACCCATGTAACACACAGATGTGTGGAACCTATGCTTTGTCTTGTTGTCTGATGGCAAAACCAAAATACTGTTGATATAACTCAGTTACGAAAATGGTGTTAAATTCATTCGCTTAGTTTTAAAAGTAATGTCACCACAAATGTAAAAAAAATGTCAGGATCATTTTTACACTTTCTTGACATTATTTAAGAATTACTTCACTCTAAAAACAGAACAAACCACTATGCTCTTCAAATAAACATATTCTGTGAATGCGAAAGTAAAATAAAAACGGTTAACTTTTAATTTTGTGGGTAGTAGCTGTAACACGAAAACTAGATCTGATGGAATCAAAATAAATATGGTTATAAAATGAGGATAGGTAGGTAATTTAAAATTAGCCAGCACCTTTCTTGTTACAAAGTTTTGTTGACCAGTGTTATCAAACTGAAAGATTTGAGAGGTTTCTTGCTAGATAAATAGGTAACTAACTTATGCAGCGTCTGTTGAGGTTTATTCCTGTTTTTCCTTGCACCACACATCGCAATACAACATTTTACCATTTGAAAATCAGTTTTCTTAAAGCACAAAGTATTTTTTATGTGGTTTTCACGTAATTATGTCGCAAATCTAAATTTTTCATAAATGTCAACAATCATTCGACAACACATGTACCATAGAAAAGGTTTTTGCAAATGGCTATGTTTGACACGATGTCAAACATTGTAGAGATTTAAACCATACATGAGTATCAATAAGAATATCTTTGTCTCTATCGTCAAACGTTCTTCCATTGTAGAAAGAAAGATACTGTATGATGTTTCGTGCTCTGTAGTCTAAATGCCACACATTTGTATTTGTCAAAAATCGAGGGCACCTCCTTATATTTCTTTTCTCATTGATGGAAACAAAACCGAGCACAAGAGATTTGTACCATCTAAATCAGCTTAGCGGTTCTACTGAGTATGCAGGGACCATAGACAGTGTCGAAATAGTTCAGCTTTGAAAGAATGAAGGATGTGTGCAGAGTGTTATTCTCTTTTCATCGCTCAGATAAGGTTTTATTTTATTACGTTTTTTAAGCTGGTAAAAACAATTGCTGACACACTCTGCGATATGTTCTTCAAAGTTAAGGTGACTATCGAACGTCAGCCCCAGGTTCCTAACCGTGTCAACACGCCTCGACGCAACTATTGAGGAAGCTCTGGTGGAGATGCACGCGGCTGAGGAAAAGAGAGGTGTCGTGGATTGTTGGACCTATTCGGGGAGATGGAGGAACGCGGCGGGATGGGACGCGGTTTTGGGGGGGCTGGCAGCGGAGATGACTGGTCGGACATGAACAGCGAAGGAAGTTGAAGAGCAGGTAGAGCCAGTCTGAAAGATACAGGGGGTTGGCGATGGACCTTGCGACAATCCGATCTAACAAAATGTAACAAAAACAAAATAAAAAAAAAATAATAATCTTACAATCGGGCAAGGAATCACTGGAGAGGGCAGAGAATATGAAGAGAGAGTAAGGCAGAGGCGACAGAGTGTCTCCAAGCCCTTTATGTAACAGTCCTGTCTCTCTCAGATTCAAGAAACCGACGTAAGGTCGCGGTTGCACAGGAGAGGGCAAGAGTGGCTCGGGAGCTCGTGAGAGAGAGCGCGCACACTAGGGAGCTCACAGCGCTTTGGAAAAGGTGCAACGAAAAGGTAAAAGAAGCGCTTGGAGCAGTACTGCATATCCAGGGCCTGGCGAAAGGAATCCATAGGTGGCTCAACTTTGAGTTCTTACCGTGAGAGCGCGCAGTTCGAGGTGTTCTCGAACCCCCTAATCCTGGCCAACAGGAATAGACTACCCATCAGAAGGGCGGACTGCCATCTTGCCATGGAGAAGCGACTGACCGTTGACCGTTCCGGCTTACAACAACGAGGGACCCGTAATGCTGAACTTCGCTCTGTCGGTCCTTAAAATTGTCCAGACAGAGAATGGATTTACACGCCAAGCTCCTAAATAGAATAAAATTATTTATAGAATGTAGTGTACCGTGTCTAAAAACAGTATAATAAACGATATCTGCTCTGTACAGGGCGTAGAGTATAGGGCCCAGTATTGATCCCTAGAGCACACCGCGAGTAATGGGTTGTGAGGCAGAGCGCATCCTGATCCATCTGTTTGCGTTAGCTCGACCCGCTGCCTTCTTGCGTCCAAGTAGTTGCTAAACCACTTTATGGACTGCGTACTCCGTCCGTAGTATGCGAGCTTAGCGACCAAAAGTGCAGTGTTGATAGATTTAAACGCCCTTGAAAAATCTAGTAGAATAAGAGCGCTGATCTCTCACTTATCCTTGGCTGCAAGCAGATCGTCAACCACTCCAGGGAGGGCCATGGCTGTGCTTTGACCCTTGTGAAGTATTTTATTGATCTGTTTTGTCATTAGACCTGTTTCAGAGTTACGATCTTGTAAAGCATCCTTGTGAGTGTTTCATAAAGAGATTTTGTAAAACCACCATGGGTCGAAATTCTCATGTCATTTGTGTCTTCATGTCTTGTATAACGACCTGGCTGGTGTAATTCCAGAGCTCGACATTCGGTCCCAGGGCCTATCTAAACTTGTATGCTTTTTTAATGTGTATTTAGATTTTGAACCTACCTTAGAATGTTAAATTCGTTTTTTTATTCTAATTTTTATTATTTATCTATCAGTTTAGCATCTGTCAGGTTTGTTTAGCGAACCAGTGAGCTGGGCTTGAAAAAACCGGCACGCACTGAGAGACATTAAATCTAATCATTGTGACTCGTTTCTTTACATAACATCGGCATAAGTTGCTCTCTATCTTGTGTGAATGGATGGAAGCTATCATGAAGTCTATGGTTTTCTCGATCTATGGCCTTAATTGGACTGGAGTTACCAGTAATGAAAATTTAATTTTAATTAACACTTCCCAGTGAGATTGCTTGTATTCGTTAGTTCGGCTCCAGTCCGATTGTGAGTCGGGTGTCAATTGGTTACTTTTATTATATAAATATATTATTACTATTAGCGTCGTGTAATTCAATAAAAACTGTTGTTGCCGCCATGACAATGGGTCTCACCATCAGGAAGTCATCGGCGACATTTGGTCTATATTTTGCATGTATTGCGTTGTGTTATCCAGTTTTAGGTGAGTAATTCTTTGCTCTAAGCTTTGTATTTAGCCGGCATCTTTGTAGTCATCCTTTTTCATTCTGGCAGAGAGGAAGCGTTCGTATTAATAGATTTTTTCAATTTTATAGTGCTTCACGCATTACTAGCTAATTTTAAATATTTTAAAGATTTATATTATCTTCTAAACATATTTGGTAGAGGGCACTTACCGTAGGCTAAGAGGTCAATAAAAATTAATCGCCTGCGATATCTTGCGGTTAGTTCAGTTGGAAGAGCAGCATGCGCGGTACATGAAGGTTTTTCTGTTTCTTTATAATGGCGTAACTATTTCTTTACTAGCATTTTATAAATTAATGTTTCCTGTATAAATGCTTTTTTTTATTCCCTCGCAAATTGCACTACAGTGGAGCGCCGTGAGGCATAAAAATTGTAAAATCTCGGAATCCAGTCAATGAATCTTCATAAAAATTGTTCGACTGCATTGTTAAAAGCTCAAATAAAAAAGTTAAAATAATAATTGCCGATCTCGATTACAACAATTGACTGAAAAAATGAGAGTGACAGGAGGTAAATAAAAGTTTACAGTAAAGGTTTCAATTGTATCCATACTAATATTATAAATGCGAAAGTAACTCTATCTGTTTGTCTGTCCGGCTTTCACTCCTAACCGATTTTGATGAAATTTGGTATAGATGGACGTTGAACCTCTAGAACGGACCTAGGCTACTTTTTGTTTTCAAAATAAAGGGGAATGGGGGTAATATTGCCCTTGAAACTTTATAATGGAAAATGATTATTTTTTAAATTAGAGATATGAAATTGGCACACAGCTCCAAACTTGGATTAAAATATGGACTACTTTTTGTTTCGACTATTAGAGGAGATAAGGTTAAAACTATATATACAAATACGTAAACTGTATATATATATATTAAAAAAAAATATTGGACAACATCACATACATTGCTCTGATTCTGTGGTAAGTAGCTTAAGCACTTGTGTTACAGAAATCAGAAACAACGACGGTACCACAACACCCAGACCCGAGACAATATGGAAAAGTTTGTTTCCCATATTGACCCGACCGGGGATCGAACCCGGAACCTCAGAGATGGCGGTCGCCAAAGTCAGGCCCGCTCGCCTCTCGGCTACGGAGGTCGTCAAATATGTAAATATTATATACTTTCAATATATAAAAAAAAATATTCACGCGAAAGAAATCGAGGGCACAGCTAATACGTAAAAAAATATATTTGCATTGTAACTTTAATGTAAATTTATTTATATTAAAAAAAAAAGAGTTACGAAAAAATGTCAACAATTATTTCTACATTATTGTCGTCGTTATCGATTTCATTGATGTGGATTGTTGGTGAAGGATTAGTACAGCTGCATGCATTGCATACTCAGCAAGCTACAGTACAATTTAATCCATGCTCCACGTCCTGTTTTGCATGTGCAGACAATATGCACAATAATAAATATACATAAATAGCAAATAAACGTTTTTCTCAAAACGCACAAAAATATCTACGTATTTGGCCTAGGTAGGTGCAACGTCCCCCCCGCTGGGTTTCGCATCTTGTCGCGATGGGGGTCTCGGTAACCCTGTGATCCGGGACGCTGAGGCTGGCCTTGTAACCCAGCCTCCGATACCGCACAGGGTGAAACGAAGACGGATCGCAAGCTGAGAGCAGGTGGCTCTCTGCGGCAAGCCCGCAAGGGCAAAGGTGGATCGTGGAGGAAGAGGTGGACGTCGGTGTCTCGTTGCCGGCCTCTCTGTCCTCTGCGACCCGGCAGTGGCGCGCCACCGCGCGGGGCGTGAATCGCGTCGTGGTGGAGTCGCGGAAGAAGAGGAGGATACGGTATTACGTTTGCCGGCCCCCCTATCCTCCGCGGCCGGTCGGTCGCGGGACTCCATCTGGCTCTCGGAGGGAGAAATGAAATGGGAGGATCTTTATCCGTTAGAATAGTTGAACATTTTTATTTACAAATTATATTCTATGTTTAAGATTATTTTCCTGAATACTTAAAGCCTTTGATAGCGTTAATCATCAAACAATGAAGTTGCCACATTACAGTCTTACAAGTTTATTTTATACCAGCTGTTGCTTCATCTTTACTGTATTAGTATATTAGTATGTATTGGCAAAATTTGTTAAATAAGAGCTTAAGGTAAAAAAGGTGATGACATAAAGGCTGTTAGTATATATTTAATCTATATTAAATGTCCCACGTTCAATCATTATTATGCCTCAGGTCTCTGATAGTATATTTAATGCACTACTTAGCTATTAAAAATTCATTCAAAATCATGATGATAGGATTCTAGCAAATACAAGTGGCGATGTTCTATTTCACAGTCCAGGACATAGAGGGATCTTGTGTCACAGTCAGTTTTGATCTGTTCCAATCAGTTGTTCTCACCACTCCTTTTCATTTCCTGAACTGTCCTTCTTTATGTACCTACGTTATGCGTATTCGCAGTCGTTTCGACCTCTTACTCTGCGTGTATATTGGTTCTTATTATTTGCTCTGAATAATAATTCCCTCTTTGAGCTTTCTTTAAGATCTTCTTAAAATCAGCAGGGATAGTTATCAACTAAATTAACTATCTTGATAACATTTACATGCAGGTGAATATTCTACTGACCCACATGTTTTTTCTTTATTGACAGAACCAAACTAACGGAAGAGACAGTCACTTTGCTTGAAAATCCTGATCCGGACGGCAAAAAGAAGAAAAAGACAACCTTCCATCTGACTTTATTTAATGTGACGTATGACGACGAGGGTGACTACGTTTGCCGCGTGAAAGCTGGCAATGTCACCAGGGAGGAGACCAAGACCCTTAATCTGCATTTCGACGCGGAACTGGTCGATAAAACAAAAGGACCGCTAGAGCGTTCCCTGAATGGAACGGATAGGGTTCAAGCTGACATTTTCTGTCTGTTCAAGGGTAAGGAAAGTGATGCATGTTAAGGTTTTTTACTCAGATATTTACTGCAACAAATTCGTTGCGATTCGCTTTGCACAGGAAAGAAAACCAAAATTGACAAGATTGTTGTTTTTTTTTTCAGTTTATATGAAACCTACGGACAAAGATCCCAATGTGATGTGGTTTAAGAAAACCGATAAAGGCAGAGAGGAATTGCTTGCACAACCAAATACCACAAAAATTGGGCTCAACCAAATCAATAGTACATACGGTCTAAGTCTCAATGGAGAAGACAGTGGCATCTATATTTGTGAAATCTACGACACTGTCAACAAACCGAAAATAGCTAAGGAGATCGAAGTGATTGTCTACGCTCCTCCAAAAATAATAGAGCTGAAAGTCATAGCCATCAACAAAACAGAATTGTATACCAGCTGGATAGTCCACAATTACAACTCACCCATAGTACGCTATGAGATGTCCTATCGAAGTGATGGCGTAAATGATGGCTGGATTTACGTACAGGAAAAGGTTAGAACTCAAAACAATTCCTTTGTTATAAAAGGATTACGGAAGTCCACCAACTATCAGGTGAAATTGGAAGTGACTACTAAATTTTGGACGAAGACTGATGAATGACGAGGTCTGTTTGGACCAGAACTTTAGACGAAGAACCAGTTTTTGTACCGAATATATCTTTAAAAGGTTTTTCGGCGACTTCTGTGAGGATTGGATGGCAAGCACCAGATAAATATATAGCCCACCTAATACATTATTATATTCTAGAAGGTAGAAAGAAGGACGTGATCGAGGATCCGATGAAAGCGCGCCATCCATTGGACGACAACAATCTACCATTCATATTTGGTGATCTGAATCCGCACAGCACCTACATCTTTCGGGTTTGTAAATCATTGTATTTTCTTAAAAAACAAACCCAAGCGACTTTTTAGACAACGTAGAATGCACCCACACATAATTAAACCGTTAAAATTAAAGTTTCAAAAAATTAACAGAGTAATTGACAGATTGGGGTAGGTTGATGTGCTAGCAACTAGGAACTAAATAAAATTGTATAAGTCTTAGTATTTCAATTTGGTAACCATTTTAATTCTGCATAATCAATAGTTATTTTATTGATCTGTTTTCGGTATTTGATAAATTATAGATCTTGTAAAGTTGAAACTTTTTAGAACCACAACTATTTAGCTAATTTGATTATATCTTATGTTAGGTCGATTTTGTATTTTTCTGCCTTTTATTATATTTTGTCACAGTGTTATTTTTAATTATTGCATGCTGTAGTGTTACCTTTAATTTGAAGAGCAGTTTTCTCTTTTATTGCTGTACCTTATGTTGGTAACTCAATAAAACAATAAATAGACGAAATTTCTTAAAATCAAAGGTAATTACCAAAGCAAACACCTACTCTGGCGTACTTTGTAGGAATGCTGCAAGGGTCAATATTAATTCTATCTTTTTTTTGTTACTTGTTAGGTGCGTGCCTGTTCCGAGTACACTAGGACTTGTGGGCCCTGGTCTGAAAGTATGGAAGCAGCCACTCTTGACGTCATCCCGGGCAGCCGTTATCGCAGTGAAAATTTGTTGTGTTCATGCTCATGTAATTGAGAAATATTATTAAATATACAGCTCATAATTAAAAGATGTTTATTATTTTATTATTGTACACACATAATTGAAGGGTCCACTGCAATAATGATAAACGTCCTTTGTTTTTTGTTCCTATTTATTTGGGTGTTAAGTTTATAAACGATCCAAAATTCAGCCTTATTGCCGTGTATATCTGGGACACTGAGCGCTCTAGACGTGTAGTCAAATATCAGAAACGGTTTTATCTCAGTACTGGGAGCGATATTGCCTAGTTAGTAAACGAAATCACTAGCTGCATGTATGAATATTAGAAACAGAAAAATTTGATCTCCCCTTGCGATGCGGGAATCGAACCTACGACCTTCACGTATCGCGCGTGCTGCTCTTACCAACTGAGCTAACCGCAAGTTATCGTAGGCGATGAAATTTTTCTGCTGTATCAACCGTTAGCCTTTCGTGTAGTGCCCTCTGCCGAATATGTTTAGAACTACATACTTATCGGCCCGTGGTACATTCGTTGCAGAAATGTTTGAAAACCACGGAATCGAAGACACCTGGCTTCTTAATCGATTTTATTTTTTTTATAGTACTAAACGCCGTACTAGCGAACTTTAAATATTAGAAACAGATTTTTTTTTATCTCCCCTTGCGGTGCAGGAATCGAACCCACGACCTTCACGTATCGCGCGTACTGCTCTTACGAATTGAGCTAACCGCAAGTTATCGTAGGCGATGAAATTTTTCTGCTGTATCAACCGTTAGCCTTTCGGTAAGTGCCCTCTGCCGAATATGTTTAGAACTACATACTTATCGGCCCGTGGTACATTCGTTGCAGAAATGTTTGAAAACCACGGAATCGAAGACACTGGCTTCTTAATCGTTTTTTTAATCCATGTACTTCTCATGGGTTTTCCTGTAATCTATAGGTAAAGAGTTATATTCCGCATTAATTTCAAAATGTTTAGCCTAGTAGTTTCGGAGATAAGGGGGGGAATGGTCAATTTTCGCCTATTTTCTTAAATAACTTAAAAACTATTTATTTCAAGATTATAAATGATACATATTTGCAATCCTTACAGCAAGATCTTTCATTTGATATATCACACGATATGGTTAGCGAATTTTTTTTTTAATGTTGTGATTTACCCTCCAAAAGTGACCCCCAAATTCATAATTTATTAATTTACGTTACACATGCACCTTTGGGTCTTTAACTTACATATGTGTACCAAATTTCGTCTCAATTGGTCCAGTGGTTTTAGAGTAATCGGCTGTGACAGACGGACGGACAGACAGACACGCGAGTGATCCTATAAGAGTTCCGTTTTTTCCTTTTGAGGTACGGAACCCTAATAATAAAATGCATGTATGAAGTGACCGAATGACATTGATCACATAGATTTTAATATTTTAAATCATCATTATTGCCGTGGACCCTTCAATTGTAAATTTTATAAAGTAATATTTTATTAACATTATTTACTGTACACAAGATACAACAGGTGAAATAAATTTAATTCTTATGCAAGAAATTGCTAAGTTATGATATTTGCGGACTCCAAATTAGGACGTATTTATACGCCTCTTGTTCATAAGGTGAGACGAGATAGCTCGCCTTCCGCACCGAAGGCAAACGATTTTTTAATGTGGCAATACTAATCATAACTATAACTATAATCGGTAAGTACGGCTTGGTTTAGCGAGACACGGTACACTGAGCCCGTCTGTGCTAAACCGTCTTGCCCAGGAGTATGAAGAATATGTAGTTGTACCACGTTGTACGTTAAAATCCGTCGAGTAGCCAGACTTAAATTTTACTGATTGCACTTTTGGCATCAGTATCTATCACTTATAACCCCCTGATAGTTATTTTGGAAATAGATTTCATGTACAGAATTGACCTCTCTACAGATCCCTACTAATATTATAAATGCGAAAGTAACTCTGTCTGTCTGTGTTTCTGTTACGCTTTCTTGCTTAAACCTCTCAACCGATTTTGATGAGATTTGGTATAGGTATACGTTGAATCTCAAGAACGGACATAGGCTACTTTTTATTAGAAAATAAGGGGGGCCCCCTCCCCCCCTTTGAATGTAATACCACCTTTGAAAGTTTATATGGAAAAATGTTTATTTTTGAAGTTAGAGATATGAAATTTGGCACAAATATAGCTCGAAACTTGGATTAAAATATAGACTACTTTTTGTTTCGAATATTAGGGGAGAAAGGGGTAAAACCGACCATGAAAGGATATTGTAGTCCACGCGAACGAAGTCGCGGGCACAGCTAGTTGATTATAAGTAGGTACAGATAATGCTTTGAGCATTCTACTGTACAATGTTAAGATCCATTATTTGTTGTGGCAGAGGAGGTATTTCTAAATGTTTGTTTTAGGCTTTCTTTTATAGATGTGGAATTAATTGGAGTTTCTTTTTGGTTTGTCACTAGTTTGGTTATTGTTAGAGTTAAAGTGTTCATGAAAATATCTGATTTAGTCATGTTCTGTATTTGAGTTCCTATGTAAGAAACTAGCTGTGCCGGCGACTTCGCGTGGACTACATGAGTTTAAATGTATTTTTCTTTAATAAAAGTAGCCTAAATTATTCCCTATTTTATCAGCTACCAGCCAAAAAAAGCTCCATCAAAATCGGTACAGCCATTTTAGAAATTAGTTTCCCCTGACTCGAAGTCCGTTTATAACGAACATCTAGCAAAAAATGGCTAATAATAACGTTTTTTGTATGGGAGCCCCCCCTTAAATATTTATTTTATTTTTATTTAATTATTTTTGGCATCAGTATCAATTACTAATTACCCCCTGATAGTTATTTTGGAAATATATTTCATGTACAGAAGTGACCTCTCTACAGATTTATTAGTAGGTATAGATAAATGCTTCGAGCATTGCACTGAATAATGTTAAGATCCATTATTTGTTGTGGCAGAGGAGGTAGGTACCTCTAAATGTTTGTTTTAGGCTTTCTTTTATAAATGTAGAAATAATTGGAGTTTATTTTAGATTTGTCACTAGTTTGGTTATTGATTGTGTTCAAATTTATATTAAAATACTGATACATTCAAGTTCTATATTTGAGTTCCTATATTAGAAATGGGAAGTTGGGGGAATGCATTTTCATTAAATAAATCGGAATACTTCGTGGACAGAGACTTGATTTTAGTTTCTTCTATTATTTTTTTTGGGGACATAAATTCGAAAATGCTATATGATTGTCACCGCAGTTGCAATATTTTGCGTTTTTGAGGATCCTTTACACGCCAAGTGATAATATTGCGTGCAAATGGAACATACCACCGAGCTGTACAAAAAGTTTCACATGTAGCATCAATAGATGGCGTTGAATGTAGTTACATCGCGCAAGTAAAATAGTTTACACTGATTTTCAGGTTTTGATTTCCTTCATCCTTATTTTTAAAAAATAAAAATAAAATAAAAATAACGTTTATTTTTTACCACAAAATAGTGGCAATGAGCACCACTTTACAAACTTACTTAAACAAACTAACTTAAACAAACTTACTTATGACTAAAATACATATGTTTCTTAGATCGGATTCAATTTAACAGCAGAGTAAATTAAAATACTATATCGTGCAAACAACCACCACTCTGTGAAAGACTGGAGCTTGAACCTAAGCCTACAAATAGGCTTGTTGTAACAAGATCTCCAGGCCCCCACCCCCATCCAGGCAGATTTATAAGTTTCTTATTAATAGAGAGCAGATATGTATATTAATAACAAAGGACATAATTTTGGGGTTAAATAATTTCAACTTATTATTATTCTATAAAGTGTTCAGTTCCCGTGTAGTCTAAAGAATTCAACCATTCTTTTAATAAAGATTTGCAACTAAACTTATTTTTTGTGACAATAAATAAGATTTTATTCGCTTTATTGTATAAATGTCCTCCTAAGAAGCAATAGAATCTTCGCTTGAATTTAGTTTTGTGGGTAATTAATTTACACACTTTGTGTTGTTGAGTCTTACGCAGGTTTGTTACTTTGGTTTTATCATTTACGCTTATGGGACCATCTCGACCCTCTCGGTGCATACAAGTAGCTAGACTGCGGAGCGCGCGAGTTTCGCGCCGGTTATATTTATTACCTTGCATCGAGAGGTCCGAGCATACCACCTCGCTCTAATTCCGTGGCTCTCTGCCCGGTAACGCCTGACGTCACAGACGCCACCTGACTGGCTAAAATGTAGGCCCTGAGATTTGTTAATTTAATTGTAAATAATTATATCCAATAACGTAGTTTCAGTTTGTTGTAAATATTTTGTAATAGGTTTAAATGTAAGCATTTTCATTTGTCCACTGTAATTAGCCAATAAGAATGTGTGTTTATTTATTTTAAGATTTTGTATATATAGTCCTAAGTTTGCAAATAAAAGACATTCCAACATCTAAATCTGAACACGCAACTTTACTACGCAACCTTCTGACCCCTACAACTGGTGACCATCGACGCTGAAGAAATGGCCGGAGGACAAGAAAACCACCAAGAAGCACGAATCCCTGCTCAAGCTCCTGCAGAAAATCCGCAACAGTCAGACCAGAAGATGGCTCATTCCCACCACGAGCTTGCCGGAGTCTCCGTCCAGTCAAGATTCCTTCAATTCTGGCGTGAAATGCCAAGGGCGTGGTTTATTCACTTCGAGGCTACAGTCGACCCGCTGCACACATCCGACGCACAGAAGTTCACCTACCTGCTTCAGCAACTTCAAACAGTTGACCTACACCATCTCACCGACATCCTGTACAACCCGCCGGCTACAGGGAAATATCAAGCAGCAAAAGAACGCCTACTCTCCACGTACGACACGTCCGCAGCGAAAAACTTTCAAAAACTCATCAGCGGACTCGAGTTAGGCGACCAGAAGCCGTCACAGCTGCTAAGGAAGATGAGAGAACTCGGAAGCGGCATGATCACAGAAGAAGGTCTCAAGATCGAATGGCTGAACCATATGCCAACGCCGATACGAGTCGTGTTATCAGTCAACACGGAATCAACACTCGACACTCTCGCCGCGATGGCTGACAAGATGGCAGAGTACTCAGAAGCACCATCTATCGCTGCAATATCAAACACAACTACGCCGAGAGAAGCAAGCCAAAGCGACGCGTTATCAACGTTATCAGCGTTATCACGGCAAGTCGAGAAGCTCGCGCTCGAGGTCGCTGAACTCTCGCGCCGCGCCTCTCAGCCGCAGCGACGGTATCGCCGTCCCTTTCACTCACGTTCTCGCTCCCGCTCGCACTCAAAGCAGCGGAACGAGCGCGACGTGAAACCAGGCGATTTTGTAAACAAAACATGGTTATGCAAGTACCATTTTCGATTCGGCGATCAAGCGAAGAGATGCGAATCACCGTGTAGTAGAAGGCAACAAGAAAACAGTAACAACAAGACGTCTTTAAACTAACGTCGACATCGACAGTGGCGAGTGTCGGTGTCTCCACTCCAAGCAATCGCCTATGCGTCCACGACCGCAACACTCACGAACGTTTCCTCGTGGATACTGGCGCTGACATCTCCGTACTAGCTGCAACATCGAAAACAAAGAGAACAATTAGCAAGAAAGATAACGCCTACCGATTATACGCGGCAAATAGTACGCCGATCGCAACGTATGGAGAAAAATCGATCAACCTAAACTTTGGCTTACGTCGCAGTTTCCAATGGACATTCATAGTGGCAGACGTCAAGACATCGATCCTCGGAGCAGACTTCCTTCGTCACTACAAGTTGCTCGTCGACTTAGACAACAAGAAACTAGTCGACAAAATCACCGAATTGTCAGTTAACGCCTTAGAAATCACCACACCAGCCGAAACAATCTGTATCATCTGCCCCGAACAAGACTACCATGGCATACTGGCACAATATCCAGAAGTCTTAAGACCAATGAACTTGCAAAATCCACCCAAACACAACGTCGTCCATCACATCGAAACAACAGGCCCACCGCTCTACGCACGCGCGCGCCCTCTTCCGCCGGACAAGTACAAAGCAGCCAAAGAAGAGTTCATTCATGAGCGCCTGGGCAAGTCCACTTCACGTGGTTAAGAAGAAAGATGGGGGACTACGAGTTTGCGGTGACTACAGAAGACTTAACGCAGTCACGCAGCCAGACCGATACCCGATACCACGCATACAAGACTTCACGTATCAGTTACGTAACAAGAAACTGTTCTCAAAACTCGATCTCAAAATGGCTTACTTCTGGATACCCATCAACAGCGAAGATGCAAAGAAAACAGCAATAATAACACCGTTTGGTCTGTTTGAATTCAACTGCATGACATTCGGACTCAGAAATGCAAGTCAAACATTTCAACGTTTCATGCACCAAGTCTTACATGGCCTAGAAGGAGTATTTTGTTACGTTGATGATATTCTTCTGTATGCTGATGACGAACAAGAAATGAAGCAAACTCTGCACCAAGTTCTCAAGCGCCTGACACAATATGGCGTGACCGTCAACATCGACAAATGCGAGTTTGGGAAATCAAAAATCAACTTCCTGGGCTACGAAGTATCAGCTGAAGGCATCAGACCCACTGAGGTACTCAAGCAATATCTTCGTACCCGAAACCGAACACCATCATCGAGCTACGACGCTTCCTAGGCATGCTCAATTTCTACCGAGACTGCCTACCTCATCAAGCCGATTTGCAAAACGAACTCAATCAATACTTACTTAATAAGAAGAAAAATGACAAGACACCGATCAATTGGACGCCCGAAGCTGAAACCGCTTTTGAAAAATGCCGCCAAAGCATTTCAGAAGCTACCACACTGGCCTATCCATCCAGCGGCAACGAGCTCGTCATCATGAGCGACGCCTCCGATACCAGTCTCGGCGCTGTACTACAACAAAAGATCGATGAAGTTTGGAAACCACTGGCATTTTTCTCCAAAACAATGAGTACAACGCAACGACGATACAGCGTATACGATCGCGAATTACTAGCGATGTATTCGGCTGTCAAACACTTTCGCCGACTAATAGAGGGATGTGACGTCACAATATACACCGACCACAAACCGCTCGTCCACGCATTATCACGATCAGCAAGTAGCAGCGACACACCACGACGAGAGCGACAACTACACTTCATTAGTCAATTTTGCACAAGTATCAAGTACATACAAGGAGAAGAAAATACAGTTGCCGACGCCTTATCTCGTATCGAGGAGATACATTGCCCGACTACGATCGACTACAATCAGCTGGCCATCGATCAAACTAACGACGAAGAACTCAAAACATTGAAAACACAAGACAATTTGAAGTTTGGCGCTATAACGCTGCCTGGACTCAGCCGACCAATCACGTGCGAGGTCACGTTATCTACGCCTCGTCCCTACTTGCCTGCGGCATATCGCTATGCAGCCTTCAAAGCGCAACACGATCTGTGCCACCCAGGCGTTAGAACAACGCGGAGGCAGATGACTTCGAAATTTTTCTGGCCTTCGATGAACAGAGAAGTCACTACTTGGACAAGAGCCTGCATCAACTGTCAACGTGCTAAAGTTAGTCGTCACGTCGTTACACCGTTATCATCGTTCCCGCCGTCGCAACGCTTCGAACACATCCATATCGACATAGTCGGCCCACTACGACTATCAAACGACTATCGATACTGCATTACTATCATCGATAGGTGTACAAGTTGGCCCGAAGCGATCCCAGTACGAGAAATCACCGCTGAAATCGTCGCTAAAGCACTGTACGAAAATTGGATAGCACGCTTCGGTTGTCCGCTACGCATATCGACCGATCAAGGACGTCAGTTCGAGTCGCAGCTGTTCAACGCTCTTATGAAGAAATTCGGCATAACTAGAATCCGAACTACCGCTTTTCATCCACAAGCTAACGGTAAGATAGAGAGATGGCACAGAACTATGAAAGCAGCACTCATGGCACGAGGCGCAACCACTACGTGGACTGATGAGCTGCCCACAGTACTTCTGGGACTACGCAGCGCAATACGAGACGACAACAACCTCAGTCCCGCGTTGATGACTTACGGAGCTACACTACGTATACCATCTGATTTTTTCGTACCTACTCAGTCGAACATTGAAGATGCAGACTACGTGCGTCAACTCACGCAGACAATGTCGTCCCTTGCACCCGAAAAACGCACACAGACGAGCCGACAAACGTTTGTGTACAAAGATCTCGCAACATGTACACACGTCTTCGTGCGAAACGACACCGTGCGAGCACCGCTCACTCCACCATACGACGGGCCCTATGAAGTACTTCAACGCCAGGACAAGCACTTCAAAATACAATTACCGAGTCGATCAGCTGTCATATCGCTCGACAGGTTGAAGCCCGCCTACATGTGCAACGAACAAACGCAAGACGCAGTAGCAACGCCTGCAGCTGACGTCACGGCGAGAAGCAGAGATTGTACGCGCGCGACCAATAGCAGCGCGCCGACTCCCGCCTCTTCATCGACGAACGACGGTCTCCCATACATTACAAGAACCGGTCGAGCCGTCAAGAAGAACGTACGCTTCGCTTGAGGGGGAGTGATATGGGAGAGTGCATCTCGACCCTCTCGGTGCATACAAGTAGCTAGACTGCGGAGCGCGCGAGTTTCGCGCCGGTTATATTTATTACCTTGCATCGAGAGGTCCGAGCATACCACCTCGCTCTAATTCCGTGGCTCTCTGCCCGGTAACGCCTGACGTCACAGACGCCACCTGACTGGCTAAAATGTAGGCCCTGTGATTTGTTAATTTAATTGTAAATAATTATATCCAATAACGTAGTTTCAGTTTGTTGTAAATATTTTGTAATAGGTTTAAATGTAAGCATTTTCATTTGTCCACTGTAATTAGCCAATAAGAATGTGTGTTTATTTATTTTAAGATTTTGTATATATAGTCCTAAGTTTGCAAATAAAAGACATTCCAACATCTAAATCTGAACACGCAACTTTACTACGCAACCTTCTGACCCCTACACGCTAATTGAAGAATGTTTTTTAAGGATAGCAGCTAGGATATACAGTTGTCTAACGGTCAGAGCTTTGGTTTCTTTGTAAAGAGAGAAGGTTGGGTAAAGCATGGGTTTATGAAAAGCAACCTTTAGGATATACCTCTGAGCTCGTTCAAGTTTGAGTAATGTAGTTTTCGATATGCCACCCCAGGCGATGTTACAATATGTTAGAAGCGATTGGCACATGGACAGGTAGATAATTTTCATTAATTGGACGCTAGCAACTATTCGAAGATTTCTGAAAAGATATGTGAGTTTACGAATTTTCGAGGATAAATTACAGATATGTTGTTTAAAATTTAAATTGTTATCGATAGTTATGCCCAGATATTTAACACTATCCACACATTCAAGAGGCGAACAAATACACATACGAGAGGGAGCAATAGAACACGTGTGAGCAACTATTTTGTTGGTGGCGCAATCATGGTGAAAATTTCTAATACTAAAAGTAATGTATTTAGTTTTGGAAGCATTCAAAGACAGTTGATTATCTGACAACCAGCGGCATACTTTATCAAAACCATGTTGAGCTTTCAAGAATACCTCCTCCCAAGTCACTCCCCAGAAAGTAAGACTAGTATCATCAGCATAAGAGACAATTTTACAGCTATCAATGTTCATATTGCATAAATCATTTATGTAACAGAGAAAGAGTGTCGGTCCCAAAATGCTTCCCTGGGGCACACCACGGTTGACAGACAAGTCTTGGCTTTTATATTGCGAGATTTTTACATACTGAGTTCGATTTGCAAGGTAGTCACTAAAAATTTTTAATTGATTTCCCCTGACACCCAGGTGTTCAAGTTTCATCAACAATAGTGAATGGGAGACCGTGTCAAAAGCCTTAGCAAGGTCAATAAATATTGTAATAACTTTTTGTCCTGCATCTAATTTTGTCACCAAATGATCTGTTAAGTCATGTACAGCATCTGCGGTACTTCTGCGAGATCTAAAACCAAACTGATTGTCTGACAAAATTAATTTAGTTTCAAGGAAAGAAACCAGTCGTGAGTTTAAAACTTTTTCAAGTAATTTGGAAATCGATGGCAACAAAGAGATTGGGCGATAATTTTCAACATGGTCCTTTTTACCACCCTTATGGATGGGAACAACAACAGCCTTTTTTAGACCATCAGGAAAACACCCGACGGAAATGCAGTCATTAAATATTTTTGTAAAAAGAGGTACTAAAATTTAGCATACCTTTGGACACTTAGCAATGGGCCCAAATTTTATGCGTTGCAGATATTGTTTCACTTGACTGGTGGAACGTAAACTCTTATCTCATGCCTCCATGAATCAAGGTAAATATGCTGAGGAAGTTCAGTAGAGGCAAACGTAACCGCGACTGTCTGCGTGGGCTGGTAACACGCAGGTGAAACGCCTCACCTGGATCCCGTTTCTGCTGCTGCCATTAAGAGTAAAAATCCGTTTTAGACATCTCAGTAGGGATAGAGGAAAGTACCCCTGTCATGTCAGTATCCCTAGCTGGAATTGAGTAGTATTTTTTTTTATTTTGAAGGAACACGTTTGCGTTGTTGGAAAAATCAAAAGGGTAATTGCAATTTTATATTTATTCATCGATTTTAAATGTAAGATTCCTGTGACGCAATGTTTGCGAATTGCGTGAGAAAGAGCCAATCTCTCTTGTCTGTGAAAGATTTATCATCTACGCGATTCAAAAACACGATGTACCTACTCGGATTTTTAATGTTTTCAGGGTAGGTATTTCCTCGAGTACCCAGGAACTTGGGGTCTACTCTCAAAAACGAAACGAACAAACGAAAGGTTTCGTTTTTGTAGATTGATCAAAAGTTAGGGAATTAAAACGTGGTTTTTATTTGTATAAATCATATTTTGTTTTTTGATAACGCTTTATTCTCATTTGAAGTGAGTTGGTTGCGATTATGAGCAATAAAAATTGCTAAACGTCATCGGATCCGACATATTTCGTTTTTGAGAGTAGACGCCCTTGTATCTACTGTTTCGATCATTTTGGAATCCGAAGTGCTGGTGTCCATAACCGTCTTCATCGTAAGGGCAAACAGGGTCCGTGCCCTGGTTCTCCATTCTCAGGGGGCGCCGAAGGGCCGACTATTTTCTCTATCCTTTAATAGAATGCTACTGATTAAAACCATAAATGACATATCATGCTGTATTTGATTACATACAATAAATGGCCATACTTAGTAAAGAAATTGTACCTAATATTCGCTTGTTTACTTTCAAAAGGACCCCAAATTCTTTTGTGCCCAAGGGTCCCAGCTTAGTATAAGGCGGCCCTGATGGTGTCCGTATTTGGATTTGACCAATTTTACAAAATCAGTTTTAGACTTTACGTGAACAAGGCATATGATTAAATGCGCTTCTGTTGTTAGTGTGAATAATATTGGGGGTCAAATTAGCGTGAGGATTGAGTGAGCATAAGAAAGTAAGAAACCATCTCTAAAATTTTAATAAGGGTTCAATAACTGTCTTAAAAAAGTTAACCTAGCTCTAAAGAGTTTTTACAAAAAAAAAGAACCTTACATGGTACCTCTTATTTGTAAACTTATTATAAACGGAGATCTAACTACCCCTATGTGAGGCCTGAGTGAGCATACCTACGTTTACCTATTTATCTCGGCTTGTATCAATTTACAAATTCTGAGATTGGTTTTTCAAATTAATTTACACCTTTTAATAAATGATAGGCGTATCATTTTTTTTTCTAGAAGGTGCTCATGGTGCTCACTCAATCCACACGCACATAAACAAATTATATTTGGTCGCCTTTCACGTTCGAGGTTCCCGCGTTTTGTTTTTCGGATGGAGGACCGGACCGCGGATTGGTGTGGCCACATGAGATAGAGATAGTCCGAAAAAAGTGCTATGGTAGATATGAAAAAAAAAAACCTTAGTTCTGGATGAAATCCTTCACTTAAGTACGTGAAATATTGACTAAAATTAATCACATTGAAATCAACGAAGTCAATTTATTATATTTTATAGAAAAATAATATAAAAATGATTAGAGAGTTTGATGATAAATATTTCTTGCTACTAAATAATGAATATATTTGCTATTCAGCTCATATTTACCGGCCCCTGGATGTACGCCTATTCTGTTTAGCGCTTTTATAGACTACGATTTTGCGATAATTTTAATATTCATTTAATAACTAAACAGTTTGAATGGATTTAAAATAAAACACTGGATTGAAACCAAAAATATAATATTCTGCATTAAAATTACTTTAATATTACATATCTCATTGACATTGAAATAAAACCCGTTTTGCGTGGTGCTCGGTAGTCGAATAAGCGATATTGTAAATGTCTCGTATATATCAAAATGTACAATTACACATCATAATCTAAAAAACTCTCATTTAGCATATATTTCATAATCTCAATACGTAGTACCTGCTTACTTATTATGAACGTCATGCCAATTTGAGTCGATCCACTTTTTCCCCGACTGGGGTACTTCGCTTACATTTGCTAGCGCCATCTATTGGAGATTTTTAATGAAAAATAAAGGAGTTTTAATTTGACAAAGAGTTATATTCAACTTATTACGATATAATAATAATATATACCCTTTTTCGATATTTTTCGTCTTCTATGATATAACGAAATAAACAGTTTTATCAATAGTACAGCTTAAGACAGATAACAGTATTATTATTTTTTATTTATTTTATTTATTTAAAAACTTTATTGCACAAATAGGTACAACAGGTGGACTTAATGCTAGGGGCATTCTCTACCAGTCAACCCTTGGGTCATGTAGATAGTTTGTATATGGGTGCGGTAACATGGGAGAAAAAAAAGAAATCATTTTAAACAACAATAAATTAAGCATTAAAAATAACATTACGGTATCTTTTAAATATACGATAATAATACACATACTTTATAAATTAATTAGAATATAATATATAAAATATGAAGGGATACTTAGATTTACATAATATTAATAATTTATAGATAAAAACAAATATCTACATAACTATAAATTCAGAAGATAAATAAATTGGTTCAGCAATTGACAAAATTTTTAAAAGAGACAGAAACCGTAGACACAGATGTAGAAACACACACCAAACACACACACACACACACACACAAACAAGCACGTTAATCACGGGCTTTACTTTTGCTGTAGTTTTATATAAGTTTTTATCTAAGTGTAATTTTTTATTTTTTATATTTTCAATTATATAGTTTATTAATTTGTACACCGGCGTACCGTGCGTTCGCACATTAATAGAGAGTTTTAACTACCAATAAAACTTACCTATTATTTTTCCTAAAGATATCCGGAATCCATCTTGAGTCAAGCACCTTCCTTTTTGTGACGTTTCCGGTCAAAATATCACCTCCCATCGTATTTTCGCCGCGCCGGTGCTGCCATCTACTTTTGGCGGGAAGAAAACTAACGATATCGATGGCGCGAGCTCTTACCCTCATTATACGTACTCGAGATGCACCAGGTAGAACTTACCTGGATTCCGGATATCTTTAGGAAAAATAATAGGTAAGTTTTATTGGTAGTTAAAACTCTCTATTATTTGTTCCGTTTGATATCCGGAATCCATCTTGAGTGATGTGTTTGTTATCTCCTGGTGAGTGCCTATGATGATGCTATAATGTGTTGCAGGTGAATGTTATATTAGATCTGACAAGAAAAGACAGAATCCAATTAAATAATTATATTAAAATCAAACATACGGTACCTAGCAACTCACAAGTTGTTAATAGGGTATTCAAAATCAAACATTATCGAACAGAATAAAAAAGAAACTATTTATAGAAATAGAACGCTCTCTATTAGTTTGATTAATAATTTTATGATAATATCTTCTAAAATAGTGCTCTTGGCGCCAGTTTCCAGTTTCCAGAATCTTGTCAATTGGAAATTGTTCCCACCATTTTAAAGTTGCCACTGCAGAGCGTACGGGAGAAGCTTCCACTCCTTTTTTTTTTTTTTTTTTTTTTTTTTTTGTTTCCCGGGAGAAATGCCCACGCACCGTCACTCTCTGCCACGGGGAGACAGAGAGTGGTGTGTCGGACTCGAACCGACTAAAACTCCCGGGGTGGTCCTACTCTGCGCAGTGGTGGGGGGGGCCGGGAATCGCCATTAAAGCATTACGCAATCCCCCCCCTAAACGCAATTGCCGCGCGTGGCGCAGCGCGTCTCGGTGCGGCAGGTGGAATTGCCGCACCACGGGGCACGCCGGACCACCCAGCATGCCCCGTCACCTCGAGCGACGCCAGAATTCCCCGTTCTGGCGCCTTCGGGACTCACGGCCTTAAGGGCCTACTCCCCCGTCATCTGGACGTCAGGGGCGGGTCGGGCTAGTTGCGACGGCGGCTTGTCGCTATTCCCAGCGGCCCGTCTCTTGGGCTTCGCGCTCTTGCAGGCCCTGCCACCTGCAACATGGTCGGCCTTCCTTCCTGCCGCACTGCAAAAAGTACAGTGCGGCTCATACCCACAATCGCGGGCTAGGTGGCCGTCCTTACCACACCTGTAGCATTGGGTGCTACGATCCACCTCAGACCCGCACTGCAGCCTGACGTGCCCCTTTTCGAGGCACCGGAGAAGCTTCCACTCCTGCGTCTCTAAGCACCGACTTTACCTAACTGTGATTAGGGTTCTCGACGCTGCCTTAGGAACTCCTCTAACAGTTTTAAATAAATCCGCTAAATTAGTATCATTTTACGTTCTCCTGAAAGAGAAATCAACTGCCGTATTCAGAACAAGCAATCTAAAGATTTGTTAGGATACTCCATTTACTTCGCGATTGTCTATAGTTTGCACTATCCGTTTTGGTCCAAAACGAAGGAAAAGGTGAGGTATTTGCTTTCATCTATAAAGCTTCCCGTTTTATTGGTCAAAAGAGTTAAATCGTGAACCTTTCGACCCGATCGATACATTATTGACAATATAGCAGTAATAACAATAGCCTTAGGGAGCCTTGGTAAAAATATTTTCATTTGGGATATTCTCTTTTAGGTAATTTATTATGATTTGAGGATCCCCTTTTGGGAGGTACCTCACTCCTCACTTTAGAAACCGATATAGCTTTTAAAATATGGCGAACGAAAAAGTTTGAAAATTGTCGTTATTGCCAGAGACGTTAGTAAAAGTTGCTATTGCCGATTTAGGCACTAATATTGTTTTGTATACCAAACCTATGAGGTTGTGAAGATATGCCTAGTATCGCGCTACTTCGCTTGGGACAGGACATTTATGATTGATACCATAATTATCACACCAACTTAGTCACTTTTTCTAAGCCTATTAATAAGTATTTAGATTACATTTATAATTAAGACATTAGCATCGACTTCTCACTCCAACTTTTAATCATGTCTGTCCACCCAAAAACCATATATATTTGATACTTGTAGAATATGTGGGATCAGTTATGGTTCTTACAAGGATCGTTGTCTCAAACTGGCCAGCCAAAAGAATTTGACCCATTGGAATTATCAAATTGTACTTGCCTTTCGGATTGTTCAGCTTGGAAAGTACTTGGGGTATCAGGTTTGGAGGTGGGAACATCCATGCCACTTGTATTTCCACGGAAGACGAAGTGCGTAGTGGTCCGATGCTCCCTCTTCCGTTGAGACCATAGTTATGCACCTGGGAACGACATGAGCTGTTTTTGAAGCAAACACGTCGTCTTTAGGTATCCCCAACATTTGAAAAATCGAAATCCAAGCCTGTGGCTTCTGGACTCAGGTGCCATTTTGGACAAGGTTTCATCCTGGTCAGTGCATCTACTTCACAATTGTACCTGTCCGGAAAAATCTAAGCCATCAGATGAATGTTCAGAAGGTCCATGACTTGTAGGATCTGTTGGCCGCTGCGAGACAAGCCAGTTGCTTAGTGCAGTGACCGCCTGTTAATTGTACAAAATGTAACCAATGTTTCAGAAAATAAAGATTATTATATTATTATTATTATATTATGTAAATGTTTATTGATGACTATAACTAGTTACGTGACTTAAGTGATTGTCAAAGACTTCATGTTGAGAATTAAAAAAAAAATACATTGTGAATTTACTGGTTTTGCTGCTACAAATTTTGGACTACTTTGTGGTTTAAATCTATTTCTGTCTGTTACTGTAAACGCTCTAATTTCAAATTTTCTGGGAAACTAAATCAATGAATATAATCATTGGCTAGGTGTAAAAAATATAGTCATATTTTTAACTTTTCCTTGAAACTGAACAACTCTACACACATAAGATGAAGTTCGAAAAACCATTCAGATAGATCAGCACAATGAAAGCATGAGAGGTTGATAGTTATTCGTATTTCGAAACGTTTTTCTTAGGCAGGGTTGCCAATGCCAATTCATCCAAATCCCCAAAAATCCTGATCGAATTCCCCAAATTTGGGGATAAAAATCCGCTGATTCCCCACAAATTCCCCTCAAAATTTTTTTTTTATAAAATGCTCGTAAAATCGCTACTTTAACAGAAACAAACACAACTTTTTAAAACTTGGATCTACTAATTAACTACAAACAACAGCGAACGAAGCCAATGCATGCATTACATGTTCAATCATTCATTTATCAGTCACAAAACAAAACATTTAATAAAGAAGAAAGGGAAGGGATGTGCCGTCATATCATAAGTACTTGAGCATACTTAATGATTTAAAAAAATGTTCTTATCCCCATAGCTGGGCACCGTTAATCAAAGAGTTAACTTCGTTAATCGTTAATCCGTTGCTAAAAAAGTTAGCTTCGTTAAACGTTAAAGCGTTACATTTCGGACGAATTAACGCAAGATAACGTTAATCGTTAATCCGTTAAAATATAATCAAAATGGACCAAACCTAGAATCCGATTTCATGTCTCCCATGATAGGATCACTGACAGTAATTTAGTAAAACGCTACAATGCATTTCAATAAAAAAATAAGTTAAGAAACTCCTCTTTTAGTTTCCCTACGGTTTGAACGGGTAGTCCCCGATTGTATAAGTGTGGTCGTCTTTTTTTTTAAAAAGAGGGAGGGGATTACTGAAAAATGTTACGGTGCGTTACGTACAGTAGGGGGGGGGGATCTTAAACAATGCGTTCCGTAATACTTGTACGCTCCCTTCTTTAAAACAAACACAGCAGTCGTCATTCTAACTAAACACCGACGAAATCAAATGTACATTAAAAATTTGAAACAAAACCCACGACAGTAAAAATCTGGAAAAAAATACAACCCCCATTTTAACCCAATTATTATGTAACGAAATATTATAATGGACGTAAAAATACTTTCTAAAAAAAGGGTTGATATCTCGGGAAATTGGTAATAGATATATTATAAGTACCTAAACAATGAATATCGATGTTTACAGTTTTTTCCTGACGTGTCTCTCGAAAACGAAATATATCGGATCCGATGACGTTTAGCAATTTTTATTGCTCATAATTGCAACCAACTCACTTCGAATGCGAATAAAGCGTAATCAAAAAACAAAATATCATTTATACAAATCAAAAACCACGTTTTAATTCCCTAACTTTTGATCAATCTTCAAAAACGAAACCTTTCGTTTGTTCGTTTCGTTTTTGGGAGTAGACCCCCTGTTTCTCGGAGATATACTTACGAGTAAATGTAGCGATAATAATTTTACCATATTGATACATAACCGAGGAATATCCGTCAGGGGCTGCCTTCCCTATGTGAAATTTCAACAAAAAATTAATCATACTCATAAGTGTATTTTATGTTAAACATCTACAGTTCTTCAATAATTATACGTCACTAGAAAAACTATAATATTTTTTGAAATCGAACAATTCGTTTTAATATTATTGCCATATTATTTTGCACTAATATTGTAGCGCCCTCTAGTGAGTTATAGACGTTTCTGAAAACTGAATTTGAATCGGAAATTTCGTTTTGATTATATTGAAACATTGTTTTACACTTATATGGCGGCGCCCTCTAGTGAGTTGGCACCTTCTAGTGAGTTACAGCCATGACACCTATCTAAGAACATGAACTCACCAAACACAAACCCGTTATTGAAAACCGCATGAAAATCGGATCATTCATTCACTAGTTTAGAAGATAGGTGGCAACATTAATTTGCACAAACGCACACACAAACATAGCTCACCCTAAACGCATACGCCTGCTCCGTTCCGTTGTGGGTAAAAATGAATCTATTCGCAGCTTTCTTACTCGAACTAGTATTTCACTCGCGGTGCCATGCGGTGGATAGTAGACATTGGATTAACGATTAACGGACTTCAATATTATTAACGGAAGTTAATGAGACCGTTAACAGATTTTCAAGTTAACTTAAAAGTTAATCCGTTACTCAAAATGTTAACTTCGTTAATTAACGATTAACGGATAAATGAGTTAATGCCCAGCTATGGTTATCCCTACTAATATTTTAAATGCGAAAGTAACTCTGTCTGTCTGTCTGTCTGTTACGCTTTCCCGCTTAAACCTGTCAACCGATTTTGATGAAATAATAAATGACGAAATATTCTCCGATGAGAATATGATGTCAAAATCCCCGCATTTTCCCCACATAATGCAATTCCCCAATAAATCCCCAACCATCTTGAGATTCCCCGCAATTTGGGGAATTCCCCACAGATTGGCAACCCTGTTCTTAGGTACAGTTGTTCACTTCTATTCATTGGATTCGGATTATCCCATAAAAATGTTAAGATCTTTAATATAATTTTTATAAAATTTAGATATGTATAAATCAAATTACCCATTATTGTGGGAAAAAATTGGCAACACGGTACAAATTTGGATTGTAAATTGTTTTAGGTTTTCATTATTAATTAGGTATATATATTTTTTTATTATTTATCGGTGATATTATGCGCTTAATTTACCTACTTCCAATATTTTAAGAATGCAATCTACATAACATACTTACCTTTGAAAAAACAATATGAATTAAAAGATACGTCTGAAAGAGATACCTACTTTTCTCGCATGAGACGACAAGAGTTTCGATACTGTTGATTGGCATAGCACACCGCACTCGTATTTTCAACCAATAAACAGCTGACGAACTGACATCAATCGATTTTGACGTTTGTTAAGAGCGCGATAAAATTTAGTCGCGTTGCGTATGCTAGGCCTGATGAAGTCTACATGGGAAATCTTATGTTTTTCTCTGTCTACGCCGCGCCATTTCGGTTCTTTAGTTCCACAGATAAAAAAAGTAAAATTTATTTTATTTCATATCAATAAAAACACAATGTTTTTAATTAAAAAATAAATATGTTAAAGTTTAATCTATCTAATAATTAAACTTAACTAAACTTATAAGCACATTTAATTTTTTTTATTGATATTATTGTCAAGTAAAATTAAATTAAACTAGCAACACTCCCCAGTGGGATTGTTTGTTCGGCTTCAGTCAGACAGATTGTGAGACGGGTGTCAACCTGTAACTTTTAATTTATAAATAGAAAATATCACTATTACCGTCGTGCAATTCAATTGAAAATGGTGTAATAAATGTGATATGAATTTATCAACGCACAGCTACGTGTACTGTTAGCTAAAAACTGTTGTTTCCGCCATGACAATGGGTCTCACCATCAGGAAGTCATCGGCGACATTTGGTCTATATTTTGCATGTATTGCGTTGTGTTATCCAGTTTTAGGTGAGTAATTCTTTGCTGTAAGCTTTGTATTTGGCCAGCATCTTTGTAGTTAACCATTTTCATTCTGGCAGAGAGTCTGCGTACGTATTTTTTTACTAGCATATCTGTAAAGTAATGTTTCCTGTAAAATTACGGCATGTACTGTTTTATTTCCATCTCAAATAGTACTAACTAAATAAGCCGGTAGTAATTACCTAAGATTCTACAAATAAACACCTATTTAGGTGATGCATGGAAAGATTGACAGAGACATTTTATTACACTAAAACCCATAAATATTATTTTTATATTGAAGTTAAAGTACAATTTAGGCAGTCTTATCGGTAGAAATTGGTCTCTGCCAGAGAACTGTTTACGATGATACAATTTCTCTGGAGATACAACAATGTTTTCTCTAGTGTTTTTGAGATTCTTATAGATGGAAAGTAAACAATGGTTTTGAAATTTTTAACTAGGTATTAATGTAACATTATAGTTTGCGTGAATGTTGATTAAGTACACATGGCATTCAAAAAGAAACTGTGTGTCCTAAACTCTTGATACATTTTTATAATGATATTAGATGGAAGGTAGAAAATGGGCTGTTGTATGTGTGCAACTCAAGGTAGACACCTACTGAGCACTTCTATTTATTTATTGATAGACTTGACTGCACAAAAAAGTTCAACAGTTGGGTTTAATTCTAAGGGCATTCTTCACCAGTCAACCCTTGGGTCATGCAGACAGTTTGTCTATGAGCTCTAATAGTATAAAAGTGTGTAAGTAATCCAAAAAAATAAATCATAATAAACAACAATAATCTTAACATTATACATCACATTTCGTTATCCACTTAATATTCATAAACATACATGATTCAATAAATATATATTTACCACCCAAAGTATGTATTTGTATGAAATAAGATTGTAATGCCAGTTTAATGTATAAGTATGATATTTTTTTGTGCTAAAAGGGTGTTAGTGTATTAACAATCTTTCAAAAGTTACTACATACTACAATATAACACCTAAAAAGATAACTGTATGCTGATTCATTGTCATAACACTCATTAATGAAAATATTGATTATTGGTATTGGCCCTATTAGCACCAGGCCACAGATATATGCAATTATATTGATTAAAAACGAAGTAGTTAAATGTAAAGTAACGGATTCAGCAATTGACAAATTCATGACTACGATTTATGTATTAGCGAGAGAGGAGAAGTATTCACAAACTCTCATTTTAAATCTGCTGATTAGGCACTCAGTGGTGCATAACCACTTATTTCAACTAAGAATCACTCTTATATCATTATTACAAGCAATAACTGGCTTAAAATTTAAGATTTTGGTTTAGCCTGTCAAGGAAATCAAGTCATAAAAAACTCAGCTGCTCTCAAGTGTAGCTGCGGTTCACTAGTACTATAAAAAACGGGAAAAATTTTTTTCATCTACAATAATTATATTTGTAATTTTGTAAAAATATCTTTTCAAATTGCATTTGTGTATTTGGTACTTAGTACTTAAAAAAATTGCCTTATTAAATTGGAGTACACAGCATGTTGTTTTAACAGTAATGATTAACTTTCCTCACTGACACCCAACACGAAATTGATTAAACATATGTGATTCATAAATGATACCATCACAACTAGACGTACTTGTTAAACTACCTATATTCTCATGGCGCCATCAATAGGCACAGATAGGTGTGGCAGAGTTTTAGTTGGTAGTCTCTGCTCTGCTCAGATTGGGGGAGTCCCACTTTCCTTTTTTCCCCAGGCAGCAGTACGGTGCGGCAATGCATTTCCTTTCCTTTAAAAATAAAAGATACCATCACAAAACTATTATACTAAATGTAATGTTAAATGTTCCAGTGACTTCCTATGTCTAGTAGGTACTTTGATAGCTAAATGTTTTCATTATTGTGCTATAGAGTAATGTATTCAAGGATAATGTGGCTGCTATAAATGGAATAATTTATATTTAAAAGACACTAAAAGACAAACTTGTGATGTTAAATTTTCTCACTTAACAATTAGCTAACTCTATCTTAATATAGAACTGTGTTTATCATGTAAATAATAATAACAAGACACATACACACAAATTTCGAAAGTCACATCAGTATGATATACCTTAATACCTTGTATGAAACACATTATTCCTGAAGAACCTTAAATAGTTTAAACTTTAACACACAGGATTGGGTAGTTTTGAATTACTTGTAATGGTAGGGGAGCCCAAGCGGGGATTTGGGGATTTACTATATCGCGTCAGATTAATATAAAGAGGGATACCTTGGACCCGGTTAAGTACTTCTACCAAATATGAGCTAGGGCTTTGCACTGGAGCATAGAGAACCAGAAAATTGTCCGAGAATTACCGGTGATTGTAATCGGTGAATTCACCAGAGAACCTTCGCTGCCTACCGCTACTACGGACACCCAAGACTCCCTCCGAGAGCCAGATTGAGTTCTGAGACTCCCCAGCCGCGGAGGATAGGCTGGCAAGCACAATACCGCACACTCCTCTTCTTCTGTGGCCCTACCATGACGCGGTTAGCACCCCGCGCGGCAGCGCGTCAATTCCAAGTCGCGAAGGACTGTGAGGCCAGCAACTAAACATTGAGGTCCTCCTCTTCAATCGCAATCCCAGCTAGGGATCCGTCTTAGATTTACCCTGAGTGTTATCGGAGACAGGGTGGCAAGGCCAGCCTCAAGGGACCTGCCCACCACTACTACTACATCACTACAAGTTATGCGGAACCTAGCGGGGGAGGGAACCGACTAAGACTAGATCAACTTAATCCTGCTTTAGTTGAACCAGTGGAAAGAAGTGTAAATCTTTTGTTTACTACAGGTTTTAGTTTTTAGAAGATTTAGAAGACAGAAATGGTACAGTCACATCATCAGCCTCAGCATCATTTACTGAACTTGTACAAAGAAACTCATTTTATTATAAGAACAAGTATGATTGGCATAATGTTATGTCATTTTGGGATATTAATAAACAAGCATATAAAACCACTGAATGATATTGCCTATACATCTTTCTATGCCAGCAACTTCTGTGAAGTTGGAGAGGGTGTTTTTAGCAATGGGTAACATCCTTTAGGATCGGAGAAGTTCGCAGTCCGACGCTGATGTTATGTTTTTTAAATCAAAAATTTTAAAATCAACAAAGATATAGTAATATTTTTTTTAACTTCAAACATATTTTTTCGTTTTTCTATTAAATAAGTATTAATTTTGTCTCTTTTTGTAATGTTTTGGCGGTGTCCAGTAAATATTATAGCATGGTAAATTTATGATTTAGAAGATAATTTAAAAAAAGGTTCAAAATTATGCACAATCTCCGGTGATTCACTGGTTATCAATTGGCTATGTCAAATTCACCGGTGATTTTCTCCGGTGCCATAATTTCGCTCCGGTGCAAAGCCCTAATATGAGCCCTATATGTATATATAGCCGCCCGCCAAGGATAAAGGATCAGATTAGTAAAAAAAAAATTAATAGATAATTAATTCTGACACGCTGAAGTATTTCAAAATAGGAAATTTTTTTGCACATTCTAATAACGGTCGTGAGTTTGTATCACATCCAAATCGTCAGGTTATTGAATAAGAGCTTTTTTCAGGTTTTTTTTAATTTCAACCCTTACTTACAACCACCCCCATCAAAGAGTCAGATTAACATACTACATATATCATTGAAAATACGTAGGACATAGATGTTATCAATATCTGACGAGCTCGAGTATGTCCATCCGAAGCATTTTTTTACATTTTTGAAAATCTATAGCTCAGGGGTGGCCAACTTGATTAGACTATGATCTACTGTTTACTAATGAATCCCTGTGCGATCTACCAAGAACATACTTCTATGAAACAGAATAGTTTAGTACACCATCATGTGTTTCTTGTTTATCAGTCTTAGTAGTGTTTTATACCGTGTCAAAACAGCGATTGAACAATGATACAAGATGATGCTGCAGTGGTTGATAATTACGCTGTGCAGTCTAGTCTAATTTATATTTTTTGCCTGGCCATGATCGACTGGATTAACAGTTGCGATCGACTGGTTGGCCACCACTGCTATAGCTGCTCCCCCCACCAATGACAAGTATACATTATATAATTTGCTTTTCTTTTTATTATTTAAGCTTCGCAACCCAATTGGTCTCTATGACGCTCGAGTAAATCCCGATTTAGCATCGCGGGCTCCCCTACTATATTTAAGTATGTGTTTGAAATTCAAATACTTATTTGATATTTGTATTTTAATTACTTCCTTAAACTATTTATTGTATTTCCAATACCTAATGCTAAAATATTACAATACTTCGACATATTACCTATATTTTAACATATAATTGCATAATTAAAATATAGGTAAAGTATACTCAAGTTTTACTGGTACTGTTGATCTTCTTTTACACTGTTTTTTAGCTTAGCCCAGTCTATCTATGTATTTATTTTCATTTTCTCTCTCGCACTTGCAATATTACAGACACTGAGATGCGTTTTGTTCGGATAATACCTACCTACCTACCTTCGATAAAAATATATCTGAAATGGCATGATCTCCTTTTTAGTTGTGCCAGGAAAATTAAAAAAAAATACATTAAAAAAATGACTTTGCATAAGATTATTTTTTAAACATTAAAAGCATTTGATTGTGTTCAGCAGCAACCAATGAAATTGCGACATGACGGTCTTACGAACCATTTGCTAAGTTTACTACAGTCATACGTTATATAAGTAAATTGAAAAGTAAGCGTCAATGGAAGTAACTCTTCTGGTGCCCCTTGGGAGTGCTCCCACTCCCAAGGGGGTTTGGGGGCAGGGTTAAATTTTAATAGTAACAACTATAAAATAATATGTTTGGCTAACATTATAGCATTGATGTAATGACGAAATACATTTAATAATTGTTTTAAAGAACTGATATAGGACTAGTAGTTCTAAAAATAGACCTAACTTCTTATTGTCTCAAATGAAATTGAAAATATTTTAAACTAGTTTACCGAGTTTTATTGTCACTGGGCGTCGGATTATGATGTCGAGAACAAACAAATATATCTATGGCTATACATGCCCACCTGGAATTTATGTCAATGAGATGTATATTTTTTAATAACTTTATTTAATATAGATATAACAGTAACCTACTTCTTTTTAAATCAGCTATCTACCAGAGAAAGCAATATTAAAATCGGTCCACCTGCAGATAAAAATTGATTTGAAATGTTTTAAATAAACATAAATATTTCATCTCCTGTTGCAGTGTGAGATTCGAACCCACTACCTTCACGTATTGCGCGTGCTGCTCTTAAAACTTTTTTTTTTTTTTCAGTATTATATTATGGTATTGTCGCATGAAGCACTAAAAATTGTATGTAAAAATCATTTTTTTATAGAGTTCACAAAAACATGTGTGACAAAATGTATGTGTATTTAAACTAGGGTTATCTGATCACTACATTGTATAAAACAAAGTCGCTTTTTCTGTACATAATATCCCCGCCTAAATCTTTAAAACTATGCAACGGATTTTGATGCGGTTTTTTAAATAGATAGAGTGATTCAAGAGGAAGGTTTTTATTTGCAATATAGAATAGAAAAGCCAATATTTCTAAGTATTTACATTACATCCGTGCGAAGCCGGGGCGGGCCGCTAATTAAATATAAATTGAAGAGAACCAATTACCTCTATTTATTTATTTTTAACAATATAATATGTTCTAGGTATATTTGCCTCATTTTAAGTGTTAAATAATATTTCCTGTTTCCAACAGAACTACCTACTAGTCATATGAATTGCTTATTTATTAGTCCATCACACTCATAAAAGGATAACATGACTGTTTATGTTACAACAAATGCAGAAATGTTGTACCTAATGGTGCTGCGTGACTATCAATAATTTCGCTTTCCATAGTTAAGCTCGAAAATCAGATAAAATATCGATACTATTGATATGACGTCAACTATCGATGGATTATAGATCGAGTCGACTATCGACCGGAAATACTAGTACCACCATGGTACCAGAATTATATTAGCTTTTGAAATTCTCGTCTTTAAGTTATTTCCTTAATACATACATTTTTTCCAGTGTTAACTAAGGAGTATTTCATTTAAAATGACACTGGGCTTAATCAATTTTGACAAAAAATATTTCCTGTTATACAATTATATTCATATAAACTATATAACTCAATGCTAACATACAACTAAAATTGTTTGCAGATGACTTTGTAATCATTTACCTCAAAATTTCTTTGCCAAAACCTAAAATGTAAGGTGATAATAATCCTTAAACTATAAAACAACAACATTTAATAAATCATGGAACATGGAAAAGGGATTCCCCTTTTTATCACTCCCCGCTGTTTAAGCCCGAAAGGCAATGGATTTGCTTGTGCGTGTGCCCAGAAACAGACCTTGTGACAGCTAATTAATGATGGAATTTGTTCTCAGCTGAAGACATCCCTCCGCTCCCAACTTCAAACGACTTGGCGTTGGTGTTCGCACCCCCCAAGGGGGAGCTTGAAAGGAATGCCAGCTTCAACTGCAGCGTGTCCAGCGTGGCGCTACAGAATGCTACTGTCGAATTTCTATTCAACAACGAGCCGGTATCAAAGAATCGGTGAGTTCGACCTGAGGTTACTATATATGCATGTATGACGACTTCCGTAGCCGAGAGGCTAGTGAGTTAAGACTTTGACGTCATATGTGAGGTCCCGGGTCCAATTCCCGGTCGGGTCAATATGTGTGTTGTAGTATCGTCGTTGTTTGTGATTTCAGTAACACAAATGCTTGAGCTAGTTACTACAAAACCAGAGCAATGTATGTGATTTATTTATATGCAGCGTAACAAACTATACTTGTGTTTTTTATGATCTTCAAACCATACAGTATCTTTATTTTATACCAGCTATTGCTTCACCTTTAATATATTAGTAGGATGCTGGTAAAACTTGTTTAATCAGCGTTTAAAGTAAAAAAGATAAGGTAATCGAATGATGGCTGTTGGTCTCTATTTAATCTATACTCGTTTAAAAATGTAAATTAGTAATGTGGGACAACCATACCCTCTGGACTGATAGTGCACTTATTTAGCTATTAGAGATTCATTTAAAATCATGGTGATAGGATTTTGGCAAATATAAGTGGCAATGTTCTATTTGAGATTACAGAAGATAGATGCCTCTTGTGTGACAGACAGTTTTGCTCTGATCCAATAAGTTGACCTCACCACTCCTTTTCATTCCCTGAACTGTCCTTCTTTATGTGCCTTATGTATATTTCCAGAAGTTTCGAACTCTTACTCTACCTGTATCTTAGTCCTTATTATTATGTGCTCTGAAATGTTCCACCTTTGAGCTTTGTTTAGAGGCTTAAACAATGAGCTCACAATTAACTTAAATATTACAAATCCACTTTCTGGCTGGCTGGCTCATCATGGATAGTTATCAAATAAATGAACTATCTTGATAATTAGATCTTTCATAAAAGCCTGTGTTTATTTATTTGTATCATTCATATATGTACATTACAATTAATTAAGATAAGTAACTCTACTGACCCACCTATTTTTTTATAGAACCAAACTAACGGAAGAGACAGTCACTTTGCTTGAAAATCCTGATCCGGACGGCAATAAGAAGAAAAAGACAACCTTCCATCTGACTTTATTTAATGTGACGTATGACGACGAGGGTGACTACGTTTGCCGCGTGAAAGCTGGCAATGTCACCAAGGAGGAGACCAAGACCCTTAATCTGCATTTCGACGCGGAACTGGTCGATAAAACAAAAGGACCGCTAGAGCGTTCCCTGAATGGAACGGATAGGGTTCAAGCTGACATTTTCTGTCTTTTCAAAGGTAAGGAAAGTGATGCATGTTAACTCAGAATTTACTGCAACAAATTCGTTGTGATTCGCTTTGCAGAGGAAAGAAAACCAAAATTGACAAGATTGTTGTTTTTTTTTTCAGTTTATATGAAACCTACGGACAAAGATCCCAATGTGATGTGGTTTAAGAAAACCGATAAAGGAAGAGAGGAATTGCTTGCACAACCAAATACCACAAAAATTGGGCTCAACCAAATCAATAGTACATACGGTCTAAGTCTCAATGGAGAAGACAGTGGCATCTATATTTGTGAAATCTACGACACTGTCAACAAATCGAAAATAGCTAAGGAGATCGAAGTGATTGTCTACGCTCCTCCAAAAATAATAGAGCTGAAAGTCATAGCCATCAACAAAACAGAATTGTATACCAGCTGGATAGTTCACAATTATAACTCACCCATAGTAAACTATGAGATGTCCTATCGAAGTGATGGCGTAAATGATGGCTGGATTTACGTACAGGACAAGGTTGGAACTCAAAACAATTCCTTTGTTATAAAAGGATTACGGAATTCTACAAACTATCAGGTGAAATTGGAAGTGACTACTAAACTTTGGACAAAGACAGATAAAAAGACGTCTAATTGGACCAAAACTTTAGACAAAGACCCAGTTTTTGTACCGAATATATCTATAAAAGGTTTTTCGGCGACTTCAGTGACGATTGGATGGCGAGCACCTGACAAAGATATAGCCCACCTGATACATTATTATATTCTAGAAGGTAGAAAAAAGGATGTGAACGAGGATCCGATGAAAGCGTGCCATCCATTGGACGACAACAATCTACCATTCATGTTTGGTGATCTGGATCCGCACAGCACCTACATCTTTCGGGTTAGTGAACACCTATTTGCTTAGAAAAATAAAGTTTAGCTATTCTTTTAGATAACATAGAAGACACGTCAGCACATAATCAAATCTTTAAAAAACAGTACAATTGTTGAAGTGCTTATCGTAATTACATTTGGAAATTATTAAGTTTCATCAACATTAATCAATAGTTATTTTGCTAATCTATTGTTGGCATTAGACCCTATTTCAGAGCTACGATATTGTTAAGTAGATACGTTTTGTTCTTTCATATAAACGAAATTCCGTAAACTAAAATGTAATTAGCTAAAACAAAAAGGTTCAAAATGACACCTAGTATGTGTAGAAGTAGTTCTGGCGTACTATGTAGGAGTGCTACAAGGATCAATATTCAGCCCTTTGTTCTTTATTTACTAGGTGCGTGCTTGTTCCGAGTATTCTAAGACTTGTGGGCCCTGGTCTGAAAAAATGGAAGCAGCCACTCTTGATGGCATCCCAGGCAAGCCGAGCAACGTCAGCATCTTTTGCGATTTAAATAACAACGGGAATAACAGAGGCTTTATGAACCTCACATGGGACCCGCCGGAGAAACCAAATGCCGAAATAAAGGGATATTTTGTAAGTAATTAAATGTGTTAATTAGGGACAACGCTTAATAAGGAATGTAAATTAATTGCTATTAATTGGCAATTTACTAACTAATGATATTAAATGATGATGATGTTTAAAAAGCAAGTCAAAGTCAGGCTTTAAAATGTAAGAACATTGCACATTGAACATAATATACTACTTTATTTTATGTCTGAAATTCTGTTTGTCAATCTGAAATAGTGTTACACATAAATTAGGATGATGACGTCATTCACAAATACTTTAAAGGAATCATTGCCGTAAATGAAGACTTTGTTGCATCGATCATATTACATTTTTGTAAATTATCTTTAAAATGTCCCGAAACTATACAAGTCTGTGTGGATAAGCAAAATTGTTACGTAATAGATTAGTATCTTCTTAGAAAATCTTAAAACGAATCGGGTTTTGACAGTTACTTAAAAGTATCTCGGGTTACTTGCCAGTCCAGACAACATAACATTTATCGTTCTCTTAAACACATGTTGGTGCTCAAATACTCACAGGCGTTATTATGATTTGTTTTCTTTTCACAGATGGAGTTAACCGGTAGCGCTTTATATACAGATCGTATTGGAAAAATAAAAAACGATACTTGGGGTCCTCTTTCGAGATTTACGACTAACGACTCGAGAAGCGCGAGGTAGGAATAATCTACTAACCTCTGCACTGTCATAGCTATTTTTTTCAATATCGTTATGTTGAAAAAGTGTCAATACAGATGATATCAGCGCACCTGTCATACATTTTTAGTGTAGGTAGTAGTAATTCTGGACAGGTGCGGACAAATCATAGCGCTTGTTCCATCAAATTTTATGAAATGACGTAATTAACGAACCCTGTCTATTTTTCGACTAAACCCTAAACCTAAACACATTCAATTTTTTTTTTCAAGTCTCTGTAATCTATTACTATATTGTGTATTATTGCTTGTGTGAGTTTTGGTCCCGATATTCGAATGAAGTTAGCATGACGGAAATTCTTCCATGTTTTTGACCTCATCCCACCTGCTGTTAAGTGATAATGAGGTCCTAGCTTAAGGGCGACAAGTACAGCATAAAGCTGTTACTGGACTTGTCGCCCTTACTTTAAAGGCTTGACCCCTGCTACTAATGTAGCACCCCCCAGGAGCTCTGGAAATCTTACTCACACGCAGGAACACAACAACACTCAAGTGATTGTTATTTGGCTGCGGTCTTCTGTAAGGTGGAGGTATTTCAGCAGGCGGGCTGCTCCAGTTCCAGTATTTTCGTTAATCGGTTGACTATAATAATTGTTTCCAGGTTCGACGATCTCCTGCCGAACAGCATGTTCACTGTGCGCCTCAGCGCGATGACGCGCACGCGGCGGCGCGGCGAGGAGCAGGTGCGGCGCTGCCGGACGCCCGCCGCGCCGCCCGACGTGCCGCCCCGCCCGCGCTGGAGGAAGGTACGCTACACACCACGGCACTAACTGCTTGTACAGTCCACTTATGACGCGCACGCGGCGGCGCGGCGAGGAGCAGGTGCGGCGCTGCCGGACGCCCGCCGCGCCGCCCGACGTGCCGCCCCGCCCGCGCTGGAGGAAGGTACGCTACACACCACGGCACTAACTGCTTGTACAGTCCACTTATGACGCGCACGCGGCGGCGCGGCGAGGAGCAGGTGCGGCGCTGCCGGACGCCCGCCGCGCCGCCCGACGTGCCGCCCCGCCCGCGCTGGAGGAAGGTACGCTACACACCACGGCACTAACTGCTTGTACAGTCCACTTATGACGCGCACGCGGCGGCGCGGCGAGGAGCAGGTGCGGCGCTGCCGGACGCCCGCCGCGCCGCCCGACGTGCCGCCCCGCCCGCGCTGGAGGAAGGTACGCTACACACCACGGCACTAACTGCTTGTACAGTCCACTTATGACGCGCACGCGGCGGCGCGGCGAGGAGCAGGTGCGGCGCTGCCGGACGCCCGCCGCGCCGCCCGACGTGCCGCCCCGCCCGCGCTGGAGGAAGGTACGCTACACACCACGGCACTAACTGCTTGTACAGTCCACTTATGACGCGCACGCGGCGGCGCGGCGAGGAGCAGGTGCGGCGCTGCCGGACGCCCGCCGCGCCGCCCGACGTGCCGCCCCGCCCGCGCTGGAGGAAGGTACGCTACACACCACGGCACTAACTGCTTGTACAGTCCACTTATGACGCGCACGCGGCGGCGCGGCGAGGAGCAGGTGCGGCGCTGCCGGACGCCCGCCGCGCCGCCCGACGTGCCGCCCCGCCCGCGCTGGAGGAAGGTACGCTACACACCACGGCACTAACTGCTTGTACAGTCCACTTATGACGCGCACGCGGCGGCGCGGCGAGGAGCAGGTGCGGCGCTGCCGGACGCCCGCCGCGCCGCCCGACGTGCCGCCCCGCCCGCGCTGGAGGAAGGTACGCTACACACCACGGCACTAACTGCTTGTACAGTCCACTTATGACGCGCACGCGGCGGCGCGGCGAGGAGCAGGTGCGGCGCTGCCGGACGCCCGCCGCGCCGCCCGACGTGCCGCCCCGCCCGCGCTGGAGGAAGGTACGCTACACACCACGGCACTAACTGCTTGTACAGTCCACTTATGACGCGCACGCGGCGGCGCGGCGAGGAGCAGGTGCGGCGCTGCCGGACGCCCGCCGCGCCGCCCGACGTGCCGCCCCGCCCGCGCTGGAGGAAGGTACGCTACACACCACGGCACTAACTGCTTGTACAGTCCACTTATGACGCGCACGCGGCGGCGCGGCGAGGAGCAGGTGCGGCGCTGCCGGACGCCCGCCGCGCCGCCCGACGTGCCGCCCCGCCCGCGCTGGAGGAAGGTACGCTACACACCACGGCACTAACTGCTTGTACAGTCCACTTATGACGCGCACGCGGCGGCGCGGCGAGGAGCAGGTGCGGCGCTGCCGGACGCCCGCCGCGCCGCCCGACGTGCCGCCCCGCCCGCGCTGGAGGAAGGTACGCTACACACCACGGCACTAACTGCTTGTACAGTCCACTTATGACGCGCACGCGGCGGCGCGGCGAGGAGCAGGTGCGGCGCTGCCGGACGCCCGCCGCGCCGCCCGACGTGCCGCCCCGCCCGCGCTGGAGGAAGGTACGCTACACACCACGGCACTAACTGCTTGTACAGTCCACTTATGACGCGCACGCGGCGGCGCGGCGAGGAGCAGGTGCGGCGCTGCCGGACGCCCGCCGCGCCGCCCGACGTGCCGCCCCGCCCGCGCTGGAGGAAGGTACGCTACACACCACGGCACTAACTGCTTGTACAGTCCACTTATGACGCGCACGCGGCGGCGCGGCGAGGAGCAGGTGCGGCGCTGCCGGACGCCCGCCGCGCCGCCCGACGTGCCGCCCCGCCCGCGCTGGAGGAAGGTACGCTACACACCACGGCACTAACTGCTTGTACAGTCCACTTATGACGCGCACGCGGCGGCGCGGCGAGGAGCAGGTGCGGCGCTGCCGGACGCCCGCCGCGCCGCCCGACGTGCCGCCCCGCCCGCGCTGGAGGAAGGTACGCTACACACCACGGCACTAACTGCTTGTACAGTCCACTTATGACGCGCACGCGGCGGCGCGGCGAGGAGCAGGTGCGGCGCTGCCGGACGCCCGCCGCGCCGCCCGACGTGCCGCCCCGCCCGCGCTGGAGGAAGGTACGCTACACACCACGGCACTAACTGCTTGTACAGTCCACTTATGACGCGCACGCGGCGGCGCGGCGAGGAGCAGGTGCGGCGCTGCCGGACGCCCGCCGCGCCGCCCGACGTGCCGCCCCGCCCGCGCTGGAGGAAGGTACGCTACACACCACGGCACTAACTGCTTGTACAGTCCACTTATGACGCGCACGCGGCGGCGCGGCGAGGAGCAGGTGCGGCGCTGCCGGACGCCCGCCGCGCCGCCCGACGTGCCGCCCCGCCCGCGCTGGAGGAAGGTACGCTACACACCACGGCACTAACTGCTTGTACAGTCCACTTATGACGCGCACGCGGCGGCGCGGCGAGGAGCAGGTGCGGCGCTGCCGGACGCCCGCCGCGCCGCCCGACGTGCCGCCCCGCCCGCGCTGGAGGAAGGTACGCTACACACCACGGCACTAACTGCTTGTACAGTCCACTTATGACGCGCACGCGGCGGCGCGGCGAGGAGCAGGTGCGGCGCTGCCGGACGCCCGCCGCGCCGCCCGACGTGCCGCCCCGCCCGCGCTGGAGGAAGGTACGCTACACACCACGGCACTAACTGCTTGTACAGTCCACTTATGACGCGCACGCGGCGGCGCGGCGAGGAGCAGGTGCGGCGCTGCCGGACGCCCGCCGCGCCGCCCGACGTGCCGCCCCGCCCGCGCTGGAGGAAGGTACGCTACACACCACGGCACTAACTGCTTGTACAGTCCACTTATGACGCGCACGCGGCGGCGCGGCGAGGAGCAGGTGCGGCGCTGCCGGACGCCCGCCGCGCCGCCCGACGTGCCGCCCCGCCCGCGCTGGAGGAAGGTACGCTACACACCACGGCACTAACTGCTCGATATTATTCACATACTAGCTGTGCCTGCGACTTCGTTCGCGTGGACTACATACTTTCATGATTTTAACTCTATCTCCCCTTATATTCGAAACAGCAAGTAGTCCATATTTTAATCCGAGTTTCGAGCTACATATATCTATGCCAAATTTCATATAATTTTCACTTAAAAAAATATACATTTTCTCATATAAACTTTCAAGGGTGGTATTACCCCCATCCTACCTTATTTTTAAAACATAAAGTAGCCTATGTCCGTTCTAGAGGTTCAAGGTAGACCTATACCAAATTTCATTATAATCGGTTCAAAGTTACATTCGTATTTATAATGTTAGTATGGATATACCAGCCATACTATACCCCTCTAGGAGCTCCGCAAGAATTTATAAAAACAATAATTAAAACACATCTGGTTAAACGTTTTTTCACGGCGTATTACGAGGAGAAGCCGGCCTAAGTTCCCACACAACAGTACAATTTTATTACCGAGATGATAACGCTATGAAACTTAGTAGTTTTTCAACTAGGAATATTTTATTCTAATTACATTTTTTTGTTCTAGCTTCTGGAGAACAACAGATACATGTTCAAAATGTTCCTGCCGAGAGTAACTGAACGGAACGGTCCCATATGCTGCTACAGGTGAGAATTAGTACCTTCAGGTCGTACCTTGATTACCTTTTAGATTCCTACTTACTATATATCCCTAGCTTTTTATTTATAACAGTCGGTTAAATACAAGAAAAATTCGTATTTTCATAAGATTTTTGATTTGTGATCTAACTCTAACTCTAAGTAAATGTTTGCCATTCATCAGACTAATTCAAATAAATGGTCGCACCTCTAGATCTTAACAGAGTGAATTCAAAAAAGTACTTTTTTCATGAGAGGCGAAAAACGAATTGCCGTGTCCCTGAGTACCGTAGGAATTTCCTGAATAGATTAATGGTGTACTAATGAAGCTAAAAGAGAAATGTTATTAATTTTTTTTTGTCGATAGCTACTGATTTAAGAAATTCGATAACTCAAAAACTGCAATTTTTGAGTTAGTTCCGTTTAGATCTAGGTGTGCGGTATGATCAATTTATTAAAACATATTGTACATTTTAATGATTTGCATTTTGTTATCATTCCAAATGAAATAAGTATATTTATTTACAAATGGAACGGTGACAATACAAATCGAAACATTCAATAGATTACATTTTCAAGCAATGATATATGCAGTATAAAATAAAAGCTCAGTTGGAAAAGCAGCACGCGCGATACGTGAAGGTCGTGGGTTCGATTCCCGCACCGCAAGGGGTGATAATTTTTTTTTGTTTCTTTAAAATAAAAAGAATATTTATTTTTATTTATGCCATTTAAAGTAAGCATAGTATTTCTGTGGTATAGTCAGCATCTTTAGTTGCTGAACTACTCAGTACCTTGTCACATTAAACTAACTGTCTATTTGAGATACTCAGAAACGCGGACGTTTAATGTGACAAGGTGTTGAGGTGTATACGAACTAATGACTATACCTACATACTTGATAGAACGCCTATATAGCAGTATTCCGTGAACGTGGGCTTCAACGGAAATCTATATGGTGTGTGACTTTGTTTCAGGGTGTACATGGTGAGGTTATTACCCAACATCGACTGGAAGAATTTGCCTCCGCCAGATAGACTTAGTATAATAGACTACGAAGACGCGCACTGCCCAACGGCTCCACTTGGCGCCTACATCACTGACATCTTCTCCAAGTAAGCAAATACCGACTTTATTCTTAGCCAAATACAATTTATGATAAAAAATGTCACTCACACTGACGTCTTCTGCAAATTAGGTTTATTTTACACTAGCTGTGCGCTTCGTTCGCGTGTACTACATCTTTTCATGGTCGGTTTTACCCCTATCTCCCCTTATATTCGAAACAAAAAGTAGTCTATATTTTAATCCAAGTTGCGAGCTATATTTGTGCCAAATTTCATATCTCTAACTTAATTCCTCCTCCCCCCCCCCCCTTATTTTATAACAAAAAGTAGCCTATGTCCGTTCTTGAGGTTCAACGTAGACTTATACCAAATTTCATCAAAATTAGTTGGGAGGTTTAAGCGGGAAATCGTAACAGAAAGACAGAGTTACTTTCGCATTTTTAATATTAGTAGGGATTGCCACCGCCGTCCGTATCGTCACCGTACCGTGATCTTGGTCTCAGATAGTCTGAAAACTTTCATGATAGTCCAGTATTATAAACCATAAAATAAGCATCTGCACGACTCGCGAGAGATCGCTCCTAGCGTTAAGTCCTACAATTAAGTTAAGTATTGTTGTGTTTTTGGTGCAAAATAAATCAATCATATTTTTACACCTTTTACTAAAGTCTAAATAACACCATAATGTCTTGTATAATAAAGGTTTAAGCTTTTGTACAATTTCATAAGTGAAAATATGAAGCCAGACGTAAAAATTACATATCTTTAAAATAACTTTCCAATTTATTGAAATGTTGTGACAGGTATTTAACAGTATCTAAGTTGTCTAGTCAGTCATAATGTCTACTCCTGTTTATCTTCCAGCGACAAGTTCCCACCCGACTCTGAGCTGATCCTAGGCGACAAAAGCAGCAGGTTCAACGAGTCCAGCCTCGCGGACACGGACCCCGCCCTCCTGAGGGAGGCGTGCCGACGCTGCCTGCGCCGGCAGCTGCCCCCCCTCGACCCCCCCATCACGACTACGACAACTACGACATTCACGACCACTGATGACGTCATGGACGTGCCGGATAGCACAGACGTACCACCGCTTACGGAGAACCGGAGGCGAAGGTCTTTGATGGAGTAAGTACTTTTTGTTAATTTTTTTGACGAGGTGGAAATACCTACCGCACCGTCACTCTCAGCGGGGAACATAGAGTGGTGTGTCGGGCTCGCACCGACTAAAACCCCCTCCATGTCCAACGTGAGCAGTTGTGGGGGAGTCGGGATCCCTTGCGGACTCTACACAGGCTCCCCCACAGTGCCTACCGCTAAGCAGCCGTAACGCGCGTAGCTGGAACGTGCCAGGCCGCCCGACACCCCCCACCCCCTCGGGGCCGAGGTAATGGACGCCGGGCTTACCCCATCTTGCGTATCCGGTTTCAGATGGAGTAACTACTAATTTAACATGATCATAATATTTTTTTTTAGATTTGTAGATTTTCTCTGTGTCTCTCTAGATCTCTTGTAGATATCAATATACAAAATCTAAATAAACTTAAAATACTGTTTTAGAATGTACTTAATATCTTATTTTTTCACTAAACCCAGACGCAATAAGGCGTGTTCCAAGTTGACGGGTTTGTCTGGCTGTGGGATTATACATCCCGGGCGGACGAACCTATTTTGATTTTGTTTGAATAATTAATCAGTCGAGAGTGGTTTTATCAATGTTTGATCGAAATCGGCCGAAGATGGCTGCCACCACAAAAAGTCGGATTACATAGCTCTTGCAAAGGACTTGAGTAGTACTCTACATTATGACAAATAAAAAATCCGAATATTGAATTGTAGTGTTTTTATTAAATTTTAGTTTTTCATTACAAAATAATATTAAAAGCTTGATTATCACACACACACTATGATACATGTTAAATAAGCCTTTTATTTTTTACGTCCAGTATTCTGCTCGATAATGAGGAGGACCTGATGGAAGTTGAAGATTCAACGGGAATTAACCAAGATATCGGCAGCAGGATTAGGAGGTCAATAGAAAGGTTTGTATTTATCTCAAGATATTTTAACCCCGTCTTTTTAGTTCTAATGTTTGCAATGTGTTAGTATAATTCATATCAGACTTCTGTATTCATACATTATGTGTATATTGTACACGATGTTGAAAACCAAAAAAAGTTGTCATCAGTTAGATTAAAAAGAATATAAGACACATATTGTTACGTTACGCGCTTACATGTAAAGTTAGTGCTTACACTACGACACGTCACTTCTACGTACAGTTTTGAATAAATTGTAACGTAAACTCACCCCTCTAATGTTCTTTCTTGCAATATCATCTTTAATTTCAATTTATTTTTGAAAATAAGTTTTCATCGCATGTGACATTGTCCAATATTTGTTTATTTATTTAATTTTAGGTTCAACAAAGGTCTGGAAGAAGATATGAAAGTCAGGGTGTTCGACGGCTTTCTAGACTCGAAGTCAAACTACACAATGTTCGTCGAACTGATACGTAAGTTTCGTTCCACTTGATCACAATATTGTTTCTGGGCATGTGCATCTGTCGCAGAAAGAGGGATTGTAACCTGGTGCAGGGGGAGAGACGAGATGAAGGGAGCATCGTGGCGTGATGCAGGAGGTAGTAAGGCGTGGTGTAGGGGGGATCGTGGCGTGGCTTAGGTAGAAGGGGAGGGGAGGGGGGATAAAAGTGGCGTAGGTGAAATGGTATTTTCTGTTCTTTAACTACTCTTATACTTTAATTTAGCTTTTTTCAGTGCAACACTACAAATAGCTTATCAATGTGTTTACTTATGAGTCATATTTGTAAAGTCACTAACCTAAATAATTTAACATGCTACAAAAAATCACTATTCCACGGGGAAGGAGTTACGGGCACAAATAGTTCAAAATATGTTTAAATCTGACCTGAATCACAATCACACTGCTGGAAAATTATTTGATCAGATCTTTGCACTAAGACAGTAGTAGGTGACGAGTACACAAGTTTTGTAAAAATAGCAAGGTAAGGGCGACAAGTCCAGTAACAGATTCACTATGCTGTACTTGTCGCCGTTAAGCTAGGACCTCATTATTTATTACGATCCCTTAACATCGGGGAGAACGTTAGGTCGCTCCGTCGCCCCCAAAGGGCCATCGCACAGAGGGTGGGCGTACCGCACTGTCGGCTTTGACGCTGCGTGCGCCCTCGCAGGGACACCCCCCTGGGAGCTAGAGGCCCAGATGTTGGCCAGGGTGTACATCTGGCAGGCCCAAAAAAAAAGCCTCCGGGGAACACTTCCACCTGGAAGACATGGCCCGAGTCCGGCGCGAGGAGATAGAGAACATGGTTCGGCAGTGGGGGGAACATCTCCGACAGTCCACGTCGGGTCGGTGGACTCTAGATGCGCTCGGGTCAGTTATTTTGCGCTGGATCGAGCGCAAACTTGGATTCCTAATCTTCCATCTGGTGCAGGTTTTGTCGGGGCATGGATGTTTCGGCAAGTTCCTGCACCGGATTGGCAGTCTCCGGCGTGCATTCACTGTGGCGCGCCAGAGGATACCGCCGAGCACACTCTGCTCATATGTCCAGAATGGACAGAACAACGCTGTTTGTTGTCTTCTGTGGTGGGGCTTAATCTCTCACTCTCAAGCATGGTCGAGGCTATGCTTGGGAGTGAGACGACCTGGAGAGGCGCTGTTTCTTTCTGCGAATATGTTATGGCGCAGAAAGAAGCAGCGGAAAGGGTCAGGGAGGACGACCCATCGGCCCCTGCATGCCGCAAGCGCAGGCGGCTCAGAGCGCGGCGGCAATTCGCCAGCGCACAATTTCCGCACGGAGACCGGCCGGCTGATGGTGTGAGGGCACCTCAGTCGGCATTGCACATACGCTTTCCCGCAGCGAGGTGGGGGTGGTCTAGTTGGATTGGCCGTCCCCAATCTCCCCCCGACCACCAGGGGGGGAGCACACGGGGCCGCGTAAGCGGCCATTCCGCCGGCGGTGTTGTGGTGGGTAAGGCTTAGCCGATTTCCCGCGGCACCGCCACTAGGGCGATAGAGGTCCAACCGGGGGGTTTTAGTGGGTAGTCCTGCCCTTTTCAGGGCAGGGAGTCCCACACACGCCGTTATCCTCCCTCGGGTGACGGTACGGTGCATCAACGCATTTCCCCCCGGCAACAAAAAAAAGGACCTCATTACCACTTAACATCAAGTGGGATTAGGTCAATCTTAAAGAGTAATATAAAAAAAAAAGTGATTTCGTATTTAATACTGCAGCGCGCGTGAAGGATGTTTGGGTTGGCGATCATAGATTCCGAGGTATTTAATCTGAATATTAATTTTTATGTTACTTTTATTATTTGCCAGCTGAAGACAACACGTTGCCGGCTCAGTTCAGCGATTACGTGAACACCCTAATACCAGCGCCGAGTCCCCCTGTACCTGTACCCTCCACTGCATTGGAGCTGGCGTTGCAGGTAATGCGTTATTTAATGAACCAAACATTAATACTAACAAGAAGAAAATATGACTCCGTATACAAATTCTTGTTTACAACATCTGTAGATTCTGATTGGTGGATTAGTAACTTTTACCGTTCTTTCTGTCTGCCATTTTGATTTTTTTTTTTCAAAATGGTGGACTAAATGTATCCCTCAAAAATTTTTTACTCGAAAATTGAAAATTATATTTAGTAAAACATTGTAAAAGTTAGGTTTTCCATTAAAAAAGTGCTAAAAAATTATGATTGTAAACAATAAAAAATATATTAATTTTACGTTTTTATCTTCGCTTCATAGATGAAACGAAAGTCTTTATGCAAATAAAATTTACAGAAACAGTATGTGTGTCACGGCATTACATTACAAATCTTTGAAGTGTCTCTACTTTATCATGTATGTATTATACATATTAATCTTCTTGTGAATTTTATCAGTAAATCTATTGTTAAAAACTGCATAACCACCAGTTGAGTAGTTAAACAAATCGAAACAAACAAACAGCGAACGCAATTTTTAATTTATTTTATCTTCTTAATCACGTCAGATGATATCAAAATGTACCTTAAGTTCAGTTATACTTTGTAGACATGTAAAAATGTACCTTAATCGTCAGTTATTTGACGATGCATAAGTGTTACTTGTAACCAACATGAATAAATGAATTGATTATGATTATTATGATTATGATTATTAAAGTGTGTTATCTGTTGTCCCAGGTGACGTGCGCGGTGGCGGGCGTGGTCCTGCTGGGCATGGTCGTGTTCTGCGTGCTGCAGTCGCGGCGGTCCCGCAAGCTGCCGCCGCACGCCACGCTCGAGATGAACCGCATACAGCAGGCGCTCAGGTACCAAGTGCTGTGCTAGTTATGACCAGCGTTGCCCATACCATCACCATCACCATTAACAGCGATGAACCGCATACAGCAGGCGCTCAGGTACCAAGTGCTGTGCTAGTTATGACCAGCGTTGCCCATACCATCACCATCACCATTAACAGCGATGAACCGCATACAGCAGGCGCTCAGGTACCAAGTGCTGTGCTAGTTATGACCAGCGTTGCCCATACCATCACCATCACCATTAACAGCGATGAACCGCATACAGCAGGCGCTCAGGTACCAAGTGCTGTGCTAGTTATGACCAGCGTTGCCCATACCATCACCATCACCATTAACAGCGATGAACCGCATACAGCAGGCGCTCAGGTACCAAGTGCTGTGCTAGTTATGACCAGCGTTGCCCATACCATCACCATTAACAGCGATGAACCGCATACAGCAGGCGCTCAGGTACCAAGTGCTGTGCTAGTTATGACCAGCGTTGCCCATACCATCACCATCACCATTAACAGCGATGAACCGCATACAGCAGGCGCTCAGGTACCAAGTGCTGTGCTAGTTATGACCAGCGTTGCCCATACCATCACCATCACCATTAACAGCGATGAACCGCATACAGCAGGCGCTCAGGTACCAAGTGCTGTGCTAGTTATGACCAGCGTTGCCCATACCATCACCATTAACAGCGATGAACCGCATACAGCAGGCGCTCAGGTACCAAGTGCTGTGCTAGTTATGACCAGCGTTGCCCATACCATCACCATCACCATTAACAGCGATGAACCGCATACAGCAGGCGCTCAGGTACCAAGTGCTGTGCTAGTTATGACCAGCGTTGCCCATACCATCACCATTAACAGCGATGAACCGCATACAGCAGGCGCTCAGGTACCAAGTGCTGTGCTAGTTATGACCAGCGTTGCCCATACCATCACCATCACCATTAACAGCGATGAACCGCATACAGCAGGCGCTCAGGTACCAAGTGCTGTGCTAGTTATGACCAGCGTTGCCCATACCATCACCATCACCATTAACAGCGATGAACCGCATACAGCAGGCGCTCAGGTACCAAGTGCTGTGCTAGTTATGACCAGCGTTGCCCATACCATCACCATTAACAGCGATGAACCGCATACAGCAGGCGCTCAGGTACCAAGTGCTGTGCTAGTTATGACCAGCGTTGCCCATACCATCACCATCACCATTAACAGCGATGAACCGCATACAGCAGGCGCTCAGGTACCAAGTGCTGTGCTAGTTATGACCAGCGTTGCCCATACCATCACCATTAACAGCGATGAACCGCATACAGCAGGCGCTCAGGTACCAAGTGCTGTGCTAGTTATGACCAGCGTTGCCCATACCATCACCATCACCATTAACAGCGATGAACCGCATACAGCAGGCGCTCAGGTACCAAGTGCTGTGCTAGTTATGACCAGCGTTGCCCATACCATCACCATCACCATTAACAGCGATGAACCGCATACAGCAGGCGCTCAGGTACCAAGTGCTGTGCTAGTTATGACCAGCGGTGCCCATACCATCACCATTAACAGCGATGAACCGTATACAGCAGGCGCTCAGGTACCAAGTGCTGTGCTAGTTATGACCAGCGGTGCCCATACCATCACCATTAACAGCGATGAACCGTATACAGCAGGCGCTCAGGTACCAAGTGCTGTGCTAGTTATGGCTGACCAGCGTTGCCCATACCATCACCATCACCATTAACAGCGATGAACCGCATACAGCAGGCGCTCAGGTACCAAGTGCTGTGCTAGTTATGACCAGCGTTGCCCATACCATCACCATTAACAGCGATGAACCGCATACAGCAGGCGCTCAGGTACCAAGTGCTGTGCTAGTTATGACCAGCGTTGCCCATACCATCACCATCACCATTAACAGCGATGAACCGCATACAGCAGGCGCTCAGGTACCAAGTGCTGTGCTAGTTATGACCAGCGTTGCCCATACCATCACCATCACCATTAACAGCGATGAACCGCATACAGCAGGCGCTCAGGTACCAAGTGCTGTGCTAGTTATGACCAGCGTTGCCCATACCATCACCATCACCATTAACAGCGATGAACCGCATACAGCAGGCGCTCAGGTACCAAGTGCTGTGCTAGTTATGACCAGCGGTGCCCATACCATCACCATTAACAGCGATGAACCGTATACAGCAGGCGCTCAGGTACCAAGTGCTGTGCTAGTTATGGCTGACCAGCGTTGCCCATACCATCACCATCACCATTAACAGCGATGAACCGCATACAGCAGGCGCTCAGGTACCAAGTGCTGTGCTAGTTATGACCAGCGTTGCCCATACCATCACCATCACCATTAACAGCGATGAACCGCATACAGCAGGCGCTCAGGTACCAAGTGCTGTGCTAGTTATGACCAGCGGTGCCCATACCATCACCATTAACAGCGATGAACCGTATACAGCAGGCGCTCAGGTACCAAGTGCTGTGCTAGTTATGACCAGCGGTGCCCATACCATCACCATTAACAGCGATGAACCGTATACAGCAGGCGCTCAGGTACCAAGTGCTGTGCTAGTTATGGCTGACCAGCGTTGCCCATACCATCACCATCACCATTAACAGCGATGAACCGCATACAGCAGGCGCTCAGGTACCAAGTGCTGTGCTAGTTATGACCAGCGTTGCCCATACCATCACCATCACCATTAACAGCGATGAACCGCATACAGCAGGCGCTCAGGTACCAAGTGCTGTGCTAGTTATGACCAGCGGTGCCCATACCATCACCATTAACAGCGATGAACCGTATACAGCAAACCGCGCCACGCCGAGAACTCGCCTCCCGGGTGCACAAGGGTTGTACATTATCGCAAAGAATATGTAGTCTTTTACAGTTATATTGAAACATTATTTTGTCTGTGCGTAAAACATGGAGGTGATTCGTAAGCGGATTGTAGTTTTTCTTATTTTTATTTCTACTCATACTTCAAAGGCGTGGTGCATATTTACGCGATAAGGTTTTACAACAAGGTACATTTATACAACGTGTAACGGAAAGGGTATAACAATATCAAAAATACCAAAGCAGTTAACGGTTACAAACTGTATGGGACCATTTGTAGCTGTGTACACGCATTTATTGATTCAATATTTTTTTTTGAAATATCAGTCAAATACAAGTCAAAATTTTGACTAAGTCACGCTTGCACAACACTATCACAGTATTGTTGGAATCGTCGAAAGACTTGGATGTACCTACCTATTATGCTATTAATTTAAATATCACAATGGTGGTTCATCTTTTAGTGTTTACTGAATCACATCTGAAATTTGTTGGTTTAGCGTTTCTCATTTTGACAATTCAGTTAAGTCATTGAGTTGTCGTCGCCGTGACAACATCTTGTGTTTTTGCCTTTCTGGATTACCTACTTACTACGGATAGCCTAGTGATATTTCGTGATGTCTTTGAGCAATCAAGAATATTCGAGATGATTCTCTGTGTCGGAGCAACCGACGGCAGCGTGATGGCCGACCGAGAGCTAGAGAAAGAGATTTACGAAACCATCAAAACGCTCGTTTCCATCTGTGGATTGGGCGAGGAGGTCGTATCACATGGCCAGCTCGGTCACCAGACCTCACTCCGTTGGACTTCTTCTTGTGGGACTAATTTAAAAGGAAGGTGTACGCTGTAGCATGCTCGTCAAGGGAAGAGATGATAGAAAGCATCAAGGCCGCGTTCTGTACAGTGACACCACAAATGTTGCATAATGTTCGCGCATCTTCTAAGAAAGTACTAGGCGCGCATGTCGAGGAAGTAGGTGGAGAAATTCAGGATCGCAGTGATTGTCGTGAAGTGATAACGTGATTTGGGGTCGCTGACCTCAATAGTGTTGTGATGCGTTTGTTTACGTTTTAGTCAGTCATTATAGTTAATCATTTTTTATTTCATAAAAACAATAAAGTGTTTATTTTAACTCGGGATTTCGTATATAGAATCTATACAAGGTATAGTATCCACCTACTTTACATTGTTACCCCCTTTCCGTTACAGGTTGTATATTTGCTTTCAAATACGACACCAGGCGTGCGCCCAAAATACTTTCAAATACGTTAAAGTATATTAAGATGCAACAAGCGGCACCACGCTTTCCCGAAAAAGTAGCAAAGATAGAATTAATTACAAATTTTATGGTTACAAAATTGAGATATACCTATAATCGCGGCAAATGAAAGTAAGACTCAAATTTTTGCAGGTGTAATTTTATACTTCAATCTTATGGACATTAGGATGAACTTTCTATGAAATACTTTCAAAGCGCGCGCCTCGTGTTCTTATTTTCAAGGGTTGATTTTTGTAAGGAGTTATATTAAAATATATTAATAAAGACTTGTTCTGACATTTGTATAAAAACTTAGTTAAAAACAGAATGGACAGTGTTAAAAAAACACTTGACACGTAAAACAATAAAATAGTAAATTTTAAGACAAAAACAAAACTACTTTTATTTTGTCTTAATCCCGCAGGTGCACTTTAAAACAGTTGTAAAAACAATTGTATCAGTTATACACCTGATCTTTCGGTATGGGTCTTTGGTGACACTAATAAATGAATCATAAATTATAATAAAGGATCATCCTCTTTGTCGGCTAGCTGCGGCGCGGACTACAATAACTGCTTGCAAATAATAGATACTTGACCATAAAACTTGGAACCATAAAATAAACTCCATAATGATTATATATTTTTTTTCAATTAGTGTGTTTATAATAGAAACGCCGAAATTCAAAGCGCCTTTTTTTGACAATGAGGTAAGTTAAAAGGGCACCGCTCAGCACGTGCACAGCATCGACCGAATTTTTTGTTCTAATTGTTAACCGCGATTACTAGTGACAAACAATACAAGTGGTAATTCTACATTCATTTTTTAATCTCTGGTATGTCTGGACCAGGTAGATTACAAAGGTCATAAAATTTATTTGTTGAACAATAACAATGACTATTTTATGATGCTAAAATGCAGTCCGTTTATTTTTGGAAAAAAACATTGCAAAGTGTTTGAGCACAATCTAACATTTTATTTATTTTAAACATCACCTTTAAATTATTTACTTCACCGATAATTGAAAAATTCATTCAAATAAAACAAACAAGTTCTTACATCTTTAAAAAACATTATTTGAACTGTGAATATTTTTGACAACCCTTGCTCTTGCTACTTTCGAGAGAACAATAGGACCCGGCTAGCGGGTGCTGGGCGTGCGCATAGGCGATGTATAGCTAGCTATAGGCCGACTCGGGAGCCGGGTTCTGGGCGTCTGGCGAAAATACAGTAGAACCCGGGAGCCGGGTTTTGGGCATTGTAAGTGTTAATGTGGCGAAACAATGATTATTTTACCGATTAAATTGAATTATTGTCTCTCTAATCGTATTAAGAATTTATTGAAACATTTTCCGTTTATCTAAATTAAGTCGTTCCTATACGTATCGGTTCGTTGTCTAGGACGTTGACGTCATATTTCCAACAGTGACGTGACTTGGCGTTTGCGCGCGCTTTTTAAATGTGTTACACAAAATCTTATTTTTCTCTGGTTATTTACATTTTTTCCAGATAAATCGAATTGCTTGGGATATAAAATGAACGGGCGCACATATTACAATACTTTTTCAAAAACTGTCAAGTAGCCAATTCATGAGTAAAATAAAATCAGGAAACAACAACATTTACATTTTTTTTTTTTCAAATTAAAGTCACATTTAACGTAGGGTATGAGTCATGTTCATGTATAATACTCGGCTGTGAGTCCTTTTAAAACAAATGAAGTCGTTTTAGGCTTTTAGTTCTTTGAAAAAAAAAACTGAAGTCGTTTTAGTTGCTTAGTTCTTTTAGTACAACGACTAAGTCTTATTAATAAAAATTCGAACCTTTAGTCTTCATCTTAGAGTCGAGTCCTGTAAGATGGAGGCTAGTCGTTTTAATAGGCCTTAAAAGACTTAAGTCTCTTTCATCGCTAGGTCCAATCGGGGGGTTTTAATGGGTAGTCCTGCCCTTCTCAGGGCGGGGAGTCCCACACACGCCCCGACTTCCCTCGGGTGACGGTACGGTAAATCAATATATTTTCCCTCGTTAAAAAAAATAAAAATAAATAGGCGCTCAGGTACCCCTATATGGGATCTGTCGTTTATTTATATAATATAGTTACGAGCTTCGGGTTCGTGACAGTAAAAACTGCCGATAAAAATTACTAAAAGTCACACTTTAATTAAACGGCACTAATTACAACTTAAAAACTAAATCTACTACTACTACAGGACAGGACTACAGGTTTTTTTCCGTATATGTTTAAACATTCATGGTCGGTTTTACCCCTAGCTCCCCTAAATAGCTAATTTCCCATTAATTCTTTAGTAAATAGCTAATTTTGATTCGGTTTTTACTTGTAATAATAAATTTTTATGGTTTTCATGATGAATATGTGACCGGTCCTGTGAATTTGGCGACGCACCATCGTTTCTGGGATCAGGGTGGTAATGTTAACAAAACAACGTCAACTGTATAAGCACTCTCTTTAATAACGGATTCACATCTTAAATACTAGTTTACTTATCTGTAATACGTGTTTAGGGTAGAGATGCGTACACGCATTGCATTTGCTTTATCGATCATGTTTAAGACGTGATTGATAACATTCACATATACCACAAGCTGCTTACCACAGAATAAGGGCAATATATGTAACATTGTCCGATTTGTAATTGTATGTTTGTCTGTAGATATGTGGTGGGGCACATTGGCGGCCGGCAGCAGTTGCTGTCCGCAGTCCCGCCGGACATGCCTCCCATCGCTAAGGAGGAGCTCGCCGCGGCCTACGCCGAGAGGCACGTCGACTCAGATTACGGCTTCCAGAAAGAATTCGAGGTACGTACAGTATCAATACCCGTAGCGAGAGTCGAGCGGCCGGAAATAGGCGTACGCCCACAAACCTCAGTTTGTAACTGTTCAAAAGTTTAGGTTAAGAAATAAGTAATGCTAAATATTATTTTCGACCTGTGGATGAGATGTGTGACGTAGAGTATTAATATTATGTCCTTCACTTGTATTGTGCCCCTACTTGCGCAACTAGCGGCTAACGAGGAGCCGGTGCGACAGAAAGCGCCTGTGCAAGGGAGACGGACTGCCCGCGCGGGTGAGAGGCATATTCGTGCGAGACTCACGGCAATAGAGTAGAGTGGGCCTTGCAAACAATACCATAAAGAGAAATGGCTCCATCTCTTTTGCCGCTTGTATCTGAGATGTCAGAGATATGTATCTCTGGTGTGTACCTACTAATAATTATACGCCAATCGCCATTATTTATTGAATACAATCTTAAAATTAGTAACAAAACAGAATATATGTAGTGAACGAAAAACAATATAACGAATTTAACAACTATCAACTATTTACACGATGCTAGTTATTCCCTGTAGTCCCACAGTCGTCCGGAACACTATCCTTTGTCACCATGGTGTAAACTGAAAATGTATGTTAGCACTATATAAATATAAATGTATATTACTCGTTAGCACGAGTAATAAATAATGTATTGAATTATTTAACATTCCTATTAATAAAACTTCCCAATTTACCCAGTTGTTGCAGATGCTACAGGATTGTTTCCCTGACCGCACCACGCACGCCTCAGAGGCGCGTGAGAACCAGCCGAAGAACCGCTACCCGGACATCAAGGCCTATGACCAGACCAGGGTGAAGTTGCAGCAGATTGATTCCATCGCTGGCTCGGATTACATCAACGCGAACTATGTTATGGCGTATAGGGTGAGTGGAAAGCAATTTGGGTATTTCACTCTATCTATCTACACGAGTTTTGTAGTCAGGCTAACACTATACAAGGACACTATAATAATAATAATAATAATTTATTCAGAAAAAAACTTATTGTAAAATCTAAACAAAAACAAATGCATCTTACAATGACTCTACCGTGCCGATTGCAGGAGAAATACGGATTTTATCGGTAAATCTTCGAATAATTCTAATATATTAACGCGAAAGTTTGTTAGAATGTATTGATGGCTGGATGTATGTTTGTTACTATTTTACGCAAAAAGGACTGAATATTTTAAAGGAACAAAAAATGACGTCTTCTTGCACTGTGGGATTCGAACTCACAACCTTCAGATATCGCGTGTGCTCTTCTTCCAACTAAGCATTGAAATTTTAGTTCATATGCCAAAGTGTCGATTCTGTGGTTTACACTGCAACTGATGTACCACGGGCTGATTAGTAATCATATACATTACAAAGGCCACTTACCAAAGGCTTGAAGGTAATTGTAACAGAAAACAACTTCGGTTAGCTCTCTTGGAAAAGCGCTATTCGTGAAGGTCGTGGGTTCGAATCGTACACTGCAAGAAGAGATTATTATTTTCTGTTTATTTAAAATATATATAGTTCGCTAGTGCGGCGTGATGTACTTTAAAAAAATATAACAATTAAAAGTACTGCATAGATTTAAAAGATATTTAGCAGAAATATATAAGAGGAGGGTTCCACCAGAATACTAGCGCCGTAGCGGTGTTAGAAATAATGCCGTAGCAGCATTTGCTGAGGTTTTTGACTATAAAATGATCTGTGTGTAATCTTTCTTATACATTTTGGTTGGGTTAACTAATATATTATGTCTTCCTATCTTCTTTATATGATATGCTAGATTAACAGATATTTTGTATTTACATTAAAATAATGCGAGCAAAGGCTAGTTTAGTTATTAACACTTAACCAGGCTTGGATTATCTCTTCGAAATGCATTTCTTGGTTTACGCCGCAATGTCAAGGTCATAAGGTTAAATTTGGGGTGGTAACTATCTTCCCATTGCCTGTTTAAGGGTAAATATTAAAGTATAGTTATAAAAATCAATTTCTGTACCTAGCTACCTCACAAACTTTGAACCCAACACTACCTCATCACATTTGCGTACATACAGCTTCGTTCCTCTCGTTTCCACCTTTGTGTACGTGTGTCTAACTCGTGTGTCTGTCCTGTGCTCACTAAGGACACCTTGGAGCCTAACCAGGTACTGCATGCGTTTCTAACGGGGTTCCCAATTAACAATATCTGATACATTTGAACCCTGATTTTCAATATAGTCACAATAATAAATGACCAATAAGAAATTCGCATTTTTTGTTCATAGTCCACATTAAAAAAAGTAAAAAAATGGGCCTTTTCTTTTGTAACTAACAAAACAATAAATAACAATGATCACTGGGGGCCATAATTGGCTACTTGACAGTTTTTGAAAAAATATTGTAAAATGTGCGCCCGTTCATTTTATATCAAAGCAATTCGATTTACCTGAAAAAAATGTAAATAACCAGAGAAAAATAAGATTTTCTGTAACACATTTAAAAAGCGCGTAAAAACGCCAAGTCACGTCACTGTTGCAATTATGACGTCAATGTTCTAGACATCGAACCGTTACGCATAGGAACGACTTAATTTAGATAAACGGAAAATGTTTAAATAAATTCTTAATACGGTTAGAGATACAATAATTCAATTTAATCGGTAAAATAATCATTGTTTCGCCACATTAAAATAAATAAAGTTCCCCGACAGCTGTCATTTCCGAATTGCAATGGTGGTTTCCGTTTCGCTTATTTTGTTCCACAGATAAAAAAAGTAAAATTTATTTTGCAAAAATAAAATACTAACTATGCTTTTAATAAAAAAATTGTTGACAGTGTTAACAATAAAATGTGAAAAGTGTTGGATGGACCAATTATAATACCAAAGTTAAACGTGTAGCCTTGACTTCCACTTAAAATAATATTCTTTATTACCATCCCAGCGGAATTATATGTAAATGTGTGCTAAAAGCATTCAGCTATTTTTATTGGAGACAATGCAGGAAACTGCTCCATTTTATTAATGTGACTATATTTACAACCTATCTGTAACATAATTACTCTTTGCTTCTTTGTTATTCTTTGAGTTGCCTATTGTATTATTAATTTGCTACAAGTATTACCTATCTCCACTGAGCTGGGGACCTAGCCAAGTGGCAAATGTTGAATTTCGAAATCGTTTCTACAAGTTTAAAATGTATGGGATTAAAATTTCCATTTCAAAAAGTCGCGGTATTTTGAAACGTAAATACCATACATTTTTTAACTTGGCGTTACGATATCGATGATAACGATGATGGCTGCTTGAAATTGTATTTGTGTCAATGAAATACAAAAATCTGAGAATTTTTATGCAATCGCAGCTTTTGAAATTGGCTACTTGACAGTTTTTGAAAAAGTATTGCAAAATGTGCGCCCGTTCATTTTATATCCCAAGCAATTCGATTTATCTGGAAAAAATGTAAATAACCAGAGAAAAATAAGATTTTGTGTAACACATTTAAAAAGCGCGCAAAAACGCCAAGTCATGTCACTGTTGAAATTATGACGTCAACGTTGTAGACAACGAACCGATACGCATAGGAACGACTTCATTTAGATAAACGGAAAATGTTTCAATAAATTCTTAATACGATTAAAGACACAATAATTCAATTTAATCGGTAAAATAATCATTGTTTCGCCACATTAAAATAAATTATTTTCGCCGACAGCTGTCATTTCCGAATTGCAATGGTGGTTTCCGTTTCGGTTCTTTTGTTCCACAGATAAAAAAAGTAAAATTTATTTTGCAAAATTAAAATACTAACTATGCTTTTAATTATAAAATAAAAATGTAAAATTATTACTTTACTAATAAGCTAACATATCTAACACTTTTCATATTTTATTGTTAACACTGTCAAGTAGCCAATTGCATAAAGTCTTATTAAAAACCTAATTAAATTTCATATTTGGATGTGAAACAACGCGAGAAAAAATACGAGATATTTTTTTTAAATTGGTTGCCTTTTTTAGGGCTCAACTGTTAAAACCGAAATAAGCAACCATTAATGAGCCTTTGTCCAAACCGTATGTTGCAAATATAATATTTTACCTGCTATTTTTGTAAATGTATCGTTTACAGGATTCATTAGAATTCCTAAAACACACCTATTATGTATCAAAATGTATTTTTTTTTACATTCCCACTTTAAAATCAGGAAAGAAAACAGTTCATATGCGCGCAAGGCCCCACCGACACAACCGTGAACGACTTCTGGCGTATGATCTGGGAGCACGGCCTGGAGCTGATAGTGATGCTGACTAACCTGGAGGAGTACTCTAAGGTCAAGTGCAGCAAGTACTGGCCGGACGAGGTGCGCGGCGCCAGGGCCTTCGGCGCCGTCACCGTGCACCACGTGTCGGAGAAGCGGTGAGTGGACCCTCGCCCCATGCATTGCTTTTATTGGAACTATCGCGTATGAAACATCATATAGATGGCAATACAAAGGTGTGTGGTTAAGCAACTACTGGAGGTGATGCTGTCAGTGTCATATTAAAAGTCAATTTCGTAACAGTTGGGTTTTCACGTGCAATAGACCGCATGAGGCAAGAAACCAACTGCTAACTGATGCTGCCAGTGTCATATAAAAAGTTAATCTCGTAACAGTTGGATTTTCATGCCCAATAGACCGCATGAGGCAAGAAACCAACTGCTAACTGATGCTGCCAGTGTCATATTAAAAGTCACTCTCGTAACAGTTGGTTTTTAATGTTCAATAAACCGCAATCCGTACGATATATCTACGAAATAAGCTACTAATAAAATTTTGGTGTTTGGAATGATTACCTAATTGTTTTTTATCAATTCATTAAAAAAGAAAGGTGTGATTGTATTATTCATTGAATTCTGTGGGAATGTGTGAAACAAGGCGCTATATTTGATTCAATACGAGTATACTGTAGTGATGGAGAAACAATCCACGGGTTGACGTGAATTGTTAGTAAATTGTTAGTAAAGTATAAAGTAGAAAACTTAGTTGATGATCTAAAAACAAGAATTACGTGGACTGCTATTAGATACTACTGTTCAATTTAAGCTGGAATAGTAATTTGATCTTCAACGTTGGTTTCAGATACTCTGATTACATCGTTAGAGAACTGAGGATCACGAAGCAACAGACGAATGCCGACGGACAACCTATTGTTGATAATAATGGAGTCGCTAAAAGAAATGGCGGTAAGATTGTAACTCATTGTGTAATCTATTAAATTTAAGAATGTCAATTTAGAAGGTAAGAGTGAATTTGAATTGAATTGAACTTTTTAAGCCATCAATCAATGATAACAAGTTAAAACAGTGAAAAGTGTAGTTAATGGCTTTAGCAAGCAGCGGGATACTAGAACCATTAACATTGCGAATATCAATCATATAATGATAGCATGAGGAACATTAATGCTTGTCGCCTAAAAATCTCTTGCCGCGCCCGTTCCCTCAGTAGACGCAGTCGCTTAAGAGCAACTTATACGGAAAACTTACCGGACTTACTGGAGTTTTACGGAAAATATTATATTTTTTTTATATATATACGGAAAAGTTTCTTAAAATAAACTTTGTCGCAGACTGCAAGGACGCGTCTGAGTCCGCCCCGACTTCCCCGCGGGAGGCCAAGGAGTCGGAGGGCCGTACTGTGCGGCAGTACCACTTCCTCATGTGGAAGGACTTCGCCGCCCCGGAGCATCCGCACTCTATACTCAAGTTTATCAAGGTAAGGTACCCTAAACAAAGCATCTGATTGATCAAGTTAGATTAATAATATAATATAGTCAAAGGTTAAATCGTTTTTGTTTTATCATGTAAACAAAAATGTACTTAGATACAGTGCGTTAATAAAACTTAGCGTGACGTCACATCTTCGCTCAGCTTGTACCAACGTGCGACATTTACTAAACTTTGATGCAATCATCATTATCACCAATTTTCCAAGACCGCAGCCAAATAACAATCACTTCGGTGTTGTTGTGTACCTGCAATATCATATCAATGTCATAGCGATGTCGTAAGAGCTCAGTGTTCACATTTCATTGTTCGTGACTGTACCCCATGACGCGATGGATAATTGTTTCTTTTCGCATGGAACTGTGGACCTAAAATTGTTAAGAGTAGCATCCATTTTGGAAGGAGCACTTTAATTAGTTGTTTGTTGCCAGCGTGTGAACGAAGCCTGGGCGGGCATGGTGGGTCGGCCAGTGGTGGTCCACTGCTCGGCCGGCGTCGGCCGCACCGGCACCCTCGTGGCGCTGGACTGCCTGCTGGAGCAGCTGCGGGCCACGGGGCAGGCGTCGGTGTTCAACACCGTCGCGGAGCTGCGGCGGCAGAGGAACTTCTTGGTGCAGTCGCTGGTCAGTACTAGCTGGGTCCAGGCTCGACTAGTGGCAGTCCACGGCTGAGCTGTGTCAACTACACCGGCACCCTCGTGGCGCTGGACTGCCTGCTGGAGCAGCTGCGGGCCACGGGGCAGGCGTCGGTGTTCAACACCGTCGCGGAGCTGCGGCGGCAGAGGAACTTCTTGGTGCAGTCGCTGGTCAGTACTAGCTGGGTCCAGGCTCGACTAGTGGCAGTCCACGGCTGAGCTGTGTCAACTACACCGGCACCCTCGTGGCGCTGGACTGCCTGCTGGAGCAGCTGCGGGCCACGGGGCAGGCGTCGGTGTTCAACACCGTCGCGGAGCTGCGGCGGCAGAGGAACTTCTTGGTGCAGTCGCTGGTCAGTACTAGCTGGGTCCAGGCTCGACTAGTGGCAGTCCACGGCTGAGCTGTGTCAACTACACCGGCACCCTCGTGGCGCTGGACTGCCTGCTGGAGCAGCTGCGGGCCACGGGGCAGGCGTCGGTGTTCAACACCGTCGCGGAGCTGCGGCGGCAGAGGAACTTCTTGGTGCAGTCGCTGGTCAGTACTAGCTGGGTCCAGGCTCGACTAGTGGCAGTCCACGGCTGAGCTGTGTCAACTACACCGGCACCCTCGTGGCGCTGGACTGCCTGCTGGAGCAGCTGCGGGCCACGGGGCAGGCGTCGGTGTTCAACACCGTCGCGGAGCTGCGGCGGCAGAGGAACTTCTTGGTGCAGTCGCTGGTCAGTACTAGCTGGGTCCAGGCTCGACTAGTGGCAGTCCACGGCTGAGCTGTGTCAACTACACCGGCACCCTCGTGGCGCTGGACTGCCTGCTGGAGCAGCTGCGGGCCACGGGGCAGGCGTCGGTGTTCAACACCGTCGCGGAGCTGCGGCGGCAGAGGAACTTCTTGGTGCAGTCGCTGGTCAGTACTAGCTGGGTCCAGGCTCGACTAGTGGCAGTCCACGGCTGAGCTGTGTCAACTACACCGGCACCCTCGTGGCGCTGGACTGCCTGCTGGAGCAGCTGCGGGCCACGGGGCAGGCGTCGGTGTTCAACACCGTCGCGGAGCTGCGGCGGCAGAGGAACTTCTTGGTGCAGTCGCTGGTCAGTACTAGCTGGGTCCAGGCTCGACTAGTGGCAGTCCACGGCTGAGCTGTGTCAACTACACCGGCACCCTCGTGGCGCTGGACTGCCTGCTGGAGCAGCTGCGGGCCACGGGGCAGGCGTCGGTGTTCAACACCGTCGCGGAGCTGCGGCGGCAGAGGAACTTCTTGGTGCAGTCGCTGGTCAGTACTAGCTGGGTCCAGGCTCGACTAGTGGCAGTCCACGGCTGAGCTGTGTCAACTACACCGGCACCCTCGTGGCGCTGGACTGCCTGCTGGAGCAGCTGCGGGCCACGGGGCAGGCGTCGGTGTTCAACACCGTCGCGGAGCTGCGGCGGCAGAGGAACTTCTTGGTGCAGTCGCTGGTCAGTACTAGCTGGGTCCAGGCTCGACTAGTGGCAGTCCACGGCTGAGCTGTGTCAACTACACCGGCACCCTCGTGGCGCTGGACTGCCTGCTGGAGCAGCTGCGGGCCACGGGGCAGGCGTCGGTGTTCAACACCGTCGCGGAGCTGCGGCGGCAGAGGAACTTCTTGGTGCAGTCGCTGGTCAGTACTAGCTGGGTCCAGGCTCGACTAGTGGCAGTCCACGGCTGAGCTGTGTCAACTACACCGGCACCCTCGTGGCGCTGGACTGCCTGCTGGAGCAGCTGCGGGCCACGGGGCAGGCGTCGGTGTTCAACACCGTCGCGGAGCTGCGGCGGCAGAGGAACTTCTTGGTGCAGTCGCTTGTCAGTACTAGCTGGGTCCAGGCTCGACTAGTGGCAGTCCACGGCTGAGCTGTGTCAACTACACCGGCACCCTCGTGGCGCTGGACTGCCTGCTGGAGCAGCTGCGGGCCACGGGGCAGGCGTCGGTGTTCAACACCGTCGCGGAGCTGCGGCGGCAGAGGAACTTCTTGGTGCAGTCGCTGGTCAGTACTAGCTGGGTCCAGGCTCGACTAGTGGCAGTCCACGGCTGAGCTGTGTCAACTACACCGGCACCCTCGTGGCGCTGGACTGCCTGCTGGAGCAGCTGCGGGCCACGGGGCAGGCGTCGGTGTTCAACACCGTCGCGGAGCTGCGGCGGCAGAGGAACTTCTTGGTGCAGTCGCTGGTCAGTACTAGCTGGGTCCAGGCTCGACTAGTGGCAGTCCACGGCTGAGCTGTGTCAACTACACCGGCACCCTCGTGGCGCTGGACTGCCTGCTGGAGCAGCTGCGGGCCACGGGGCAGGCGTCGGTGTTCAACACCGTCGCGGAGCTGCGGCGGCAGAGGAACTTCTTGGTGCAGTCGCTGGTCAGTACTAGCTGGGTCCAGGCTCGACTAGTGGCAGTCCACGGCTGAGCTGTGTCAACTACACCGGCACCCTCGTGGCGCTGGACTGCCTGCTGGAGCAGCTGCGGGCCACGGGGCAGGCGTCGGTGTTCAACACCGTCGCGGAGCTGCGGCGGCAGAGGAACTTCTTGGTGCAGTCGCTGGTCAGTACTAGCTGGGTCCAGGGTGGGTCGGACGGTGATGGTTCACTGCTGGGCTGTGTCGGCCGCATTGAGACTCGAAAATTGGAGTAACTACGTGAAACATACTAGGTGTCGTTCTTCAACACTGTGGACGAGCTATGTAGGTTGAAAAACTCTTATCTATCTCTACAACAGTCACGTATATTCAATGCATCACTGGATTATTTCAAAACCAGTGTAATATATGTTTATTTATTAATTTTTACTATTAAATCTAATACCTATATAAAAGCGAAATACCACTAACTGACTGATTCAACACAAAATCTCAGAATCTATACTTAAAGTTTGCATAATAGGTGTTGTAGACATCCCCTAAGAATAGATTGAACGAAACTCTTATCTCTTAGGGATTAAAATTGAGATTGGAAATTTACATAAAAGTCCTATGTTTTTAAAGTGAGAAACTACAAATTTAAAATGTATGCTATTTAAATAGTGTAGAAGGTGTAAGATTGCTTGTATCGTTCTTTTTTTATTAGGTGTTCAGCTTTTTCGAAGAAAACTAACTCCACTTGAGGAAATTGCGGGTTATATTTGACTCCATTGGTACAAGGCCCCTTATATTAATTGCAATTATTCATTTATGTTCACAGAAACAGTACGTGTTCGTCTACCGAGCTCTTGTCGAATGGGCCCACTATGGTGACACGGAGATCTCCGCGTCCCAGCTGAAGGCTGCCGTCGACGCGCGTCGGAACACGCCGGAGGGGCAGGACAAGTGCCTGCTGGAACACGAGTTTGAGGTGAGCTCGGTATTTGTAGGACGTCCTCCGTAGCCGAGAGGCGAACGGGCCGGAGTTGGGCGTCGCGCCATCACTGAGGATCCGGGTTCGATTCCCGGTCGAGTCAATATAGAACTAAACTTTTCTATTGATTCGTATTTTTCATTTCGAACGTATTTCGAAAGTAAAAAAAAACTGTGGTGTGATTCTGTGGTAAATACTGAACCACTTGTTTTAAAGAAATCAGAAACAAAGACGGTACCAAAACACGCAGATTTGATTGAAAACTTTATTATTCACGTTTTATCGCGAATTACACGTATTTTACAATAAATTCTTAGTGAACATTGAGGACAATAAAAGTTAATTTAATCGGTTAAATCATTATAATAATATAATAAATATGGGACAACATCACATACATTGCTCTGATTCTGTGGTAAGTATGCTAAGTACTTGTGTTACAGAAATCAGAAACAACACGGGACCACAACGCCCAGACCCGAGGCAATATAGAAAAGTTCGTTTCCCATATTTACCCGACCGGTGATCATTAGCGTCACAATACAGTTGGCAACGTTAAAAATAATAGTGTGCACCGATAGCTGTCACTTTAGTACACCTTAAATCAGAGTAAAATATAAATGTATTTCTACCTTTCTAGAAGATGATGAACAGTCCAGTGGCGGAGCCTGAGAAGTCGTGCGCAGCGGGCGCCGGCGAGGAGGTCCGGAGCCGCAACCGGAGCCCCGAGTGCCTGCCCTACGACAGGAACCGCGTCATACTGACGCCGCTGCCGGGACGGGACTTCTCCACATACATTAATGCTTCCTTCATTGAAGGTACGACGCTAATTTGTATGAGAAACCTCTATAATACATATCTCTTTATAATTTACTTGCTGTGACCGCGACTTCGTTCGCGTGGACTACAGGCTTTTTCCAGTTTTTTCCCGCTAACTCCCGTTCCTGTAGAAATTTTTCAATATCCAGTTGCAACTAACCTTTATGTTTACTTAGGTACCTGCATGCCAAATTTCAAGCGTCTAACTTAAGCGGTTTAGATTTTCCATACAAAAGGATTTTCCCTTTAATTCCCGTTCCCGTGGGAATTTCGGAAACTCCTTTCTAAGTGCATCTCTACGGTACCTAAGCTATGTCCCTTCTAAATTTTTACCGTTTAGCCATTTAGGCTGTGCGTTGATATGTCAGTCAGTTTCTCCTTTTATATATTTAGACTGAAGAATGCTACTAAGGAAGTAAGTTTGGCTCGAGTTTCAGTCCCTACTAAATATCTGCTTTCGACTTTTTCGAAAATTATGCCAAGAGCCCTTTCAACCTACATATTTTTGCTAGCAAACACAGCAATCAAAAATGTCGCACTGTTGAATAATTAAAGGAAGAAGGTATACAGGAATATTTTTTAATTACCAGAAAAATTTTAACCACAGTATCAGTATCAGTTACTTATTACATTTATGTATTTATAAATAAAAAAACGGACTAAGTAATTTATCTCTTTAAAAGAAGTAAATAGCAGGCAATCTATCATTTTACTACGACTAGCGCGCATCAATACTACGTTTTCATTGAATAATCGCATCGTTTCCCTGTTTACGCACACACACTCATAACGCGGGTGTGTGGCGGGGGAGACGCAGCGGGCGGCGAGGCACGGCTCGGGCGCAACCCCTCAACCCCGCGCCCGCGCAACCTACTAGTTTCGTCTTGACCGTTGACCGTGACCTACTTAACGTCACATGACACGCGCGCGCGAAATTAATCACTGGACTGAGAATTATTTCTTGTGGACCAGGCCACACGGTTCGTTTTACGTGAGTAGACATGCTCAAGGACGAGGAAGACCGGCGCTCTCACAACACTTGTACGACGACGTGGTTGCGTACTTCGAAGAAGACCCGCGAGGAAGCACTAATGATGCCGCTCGTCAGTTTGGAATATGCTCATTACTCCGCCTGGAAAATAATTCATTCGGACGGCTTGCATCCATACTATTACCAAAAATTACAACAGCTGACGTCCGTGGACCGAGCGCCAAGGATTGCTTTGTGTAATTGATTGTTAAACAATCCTAACGCCAATGTATCGTTTTCGAATGAATGCCTGTTTACGCGGATTGGAGTCAATTTTTTATTGAGATTAAGTGAAGTGTTTATGTTAGTGAACCAAACACAGTTGAAGTGTTAAAGCAGTGAATTTTAGACGCTTTTAACCAAGTGCGACAACAACAAAATGTCCTTATTTCTGTAAAAGGAAACTGACATAAAAGGGCGCGCCTGTACATTGATAATGAAGGTAAACATTTTTAACAATTATTAAAATCCGTGTAGGTAGATGTTGTGTAGATTTTAGGACAATACAAAAGTAATGCACACACTAAATAGCTCTTTAAATACGCCAAGATTCGTTTCAATTGTAGGTTAGTAGCTACCTAGTTATGAAAACGTGATATTTTCGACAAATAAGTAGATACCTAATAACTAAAACGTAACGTAACGTGTTGCAAAACGTAACGTGTCTTTCCTAAGCAAGAAAAAGTATTAAGGGAGAGTTAGATTACAAAATGAAAGTGTTTTGACTAATTTGATTATTATTACGCTTACGCGCGGAAGCGCCCTTTTGGGGAACTCAGCTGAGTGGGCGTTGTCAGTGCACTCTCAACCTTATTCCGATTCTATGTTAATTTCTTTTTCTTTGAGAAAGGTAGTAAGGTAGTAGGCAGTAACCTGCGATAGTGAAACAAGATGTCGTGCGTATTTCATTGACATGTTGCGTGCCAATAGTTTCATTGAGTAAAAAGACGGATGTCCACACATTTTTTGTCAATTTCAGTAAAAAACAAAGCGTAATAACTCAGTCAATTTTAATCGAAAAAAAAATCGGTTTGCACTTTTACAATTAAGACCTTTGTCTACATACGTGATTAAATTTTTTATGGTAAATAAAAAATAACGGTGTATAAGGGCGAGTGGACCGAACTTTGCGCGCCATCTCCGAGGTCCTGGGTTCAATCCCCAGTCGGGTCAATATGAGAATTGGTTTCCCTACGGTTGTCAGGGAACCCCTCGATATAGATCGTCCTTCCCGTCTTTTTTAAAAAAAGGGGGAGTACACTTGAAAGATTCCTAATTTTGACATTGAAGTGTCGTAACAATCATGTTTCGTGAAAAAAATATAATGATCAAGTGTCAACACGTCATATTCTTTTTTTTAAACTACATACTAACAGTATTTTTTTTCACAGCGTACGACAACTCCGAAGGCTTCATAATTACGCAAGACCCCCTGCCGAATACGATAATGGACTTCTGGCGAATGGTCTCGGAACACAACGTGTCCACCATAGTGATGCTCAGTGAGGTGAGTTGAATTGGAGAAGATTTATTTATTTTTAATGCTTACGAATTAGGAGGTAGTCTGATAAGGATTGAAGTAGCTAGGTGACCAAGGCTAGTAACAAGCATAAAGACAATAAAAATATATAGGTGTCCTTTTTTTATTCTTCCAATAATCGTTGGTATTCCTTCTGTCTGTCTTCCAATAATACAAATTAAATAAAATAACAAAAACATAATTAAGTTACATTATTTTATAATTATAATCTCTCTCTTCAGTCGGTCCCTCACTGCTGAGGATCGTGACTCCTTTTGATTCCGTCAATCAGCTGTCTCCATTTGTCCCGTTCTGTAGCTTGGTGAAGTGCTTTGCTGAGAGGTATTTTTAACTCCTCTGCTATTTGGTCCGACCATCTCTTGGGACTTCGCCCTCGAGGTCTTTTCCCCTCAATTTTACCGGTTACTATGAGGCGTTCCAGATTGTCGGTATCCCTGCGTGCAACATGGCCAAAATAACTATAATAACTATATAATTATAATAACATTATATTAATTTGCATTATTATAAGCAGCTGTGCCCGCGACTTCGTTCGCGTGGACAACATACTCTAATGGTCACTTTCTCCCCTAATATTCGAAACAAATACTAGTTCATCTTTTAATCTAAGTTCCAAGCTATATTTGTGCCAAATTTTATTTCTCTATCATTAAAAGTAAACATTTTCCCATGTAAACTTTCAAGAGCGGTATTACCACCCCTACAGAAAGCCTTACAGAGAAACATACAGAGTCACTTTTGAATGTATAATATATATATTATATTATATTATTATGAATGCGAAAGTAACTCTGTCTGTACTATTAGTATATTTCGCATTTGTAATGTTTTCCATTGTAATTCGTTTCAGATCGGCGAAGGCAAATGCCCGCGATACTGGGACGACGGCACAGCGCAGTACGAGCACATCTCGGTACAGTACGAGGAGAGCGAGTCCTGCCCGTACTACACGCGTCGGCAGTTCCGCGTCACTAATAACAAGGTAAACTGAACCTTATTTGTTACAGATTGTAGTTTGTTTAGTTTACAGCAGCATCTTTCCGTTCGAAGGGAGTGTCCAAAATTTTGTAGGGGCGTCATCCCCTAAAGGATGACGTTTGAGCGGAATTTCATTCAACTTCGCGTGGAGGGGAGTACCATTTTTAGCATTTAAAATTCAATTAACCTCTTCCATGTTGTGCCGACCTACGACATTACCTACAAGTCGACGCACTGTTAATAAACCCAATCATATAAGCAAAAAGTTCTGAAATGTCGCATTATATATATTATATTAAATATATATTATACGACGTTACATAGTAATCATACGGATGCCGCGTATTATAAAAGCGCATTACAATGTCAACAATGGTTTATTAATAATGTAACTAAGCGGCTCTTGTGTTGAAAGCAAAAATGTCTAGCTATTAAATAATTAAAGGATGAAGGTTCATATAAATACATATTTCTTTCAATAAGTTTATTAATTTGGCTTATTTCCTAATAATAATGGCCCAGAATTACATGGTCCAACCGAAGGCTCAGTCAAACACGCAATAAACATAACATCTGCTAACAAATCCATGGCACAAATTTCTTTTTATGTGGCATTGACAACGGTGATATACGACAACGTTTTTTTTTATAAACACTTACGTAATCAGTTCAAACAACATAAAAAAAAGCCATTGTAAAGACGCAGGTTTGCAGGATACTAACTTGCATTTGTTTTCATGGCCAGAGTTTATCTGCGACTAATCGTGTGAACGCGCGTAATCTCAGTGCTTAGTCCATTCCTTGAATATGAGTAGTGTTGTATGTATAAATTTTTTTTTCTACCAGAACGGGGAAACCTCCTCGGTGCGACAGCTGCAGTACCACGGCTGGCCGACGGCGCAGGGGCACGTGCCGGAGGTGACGCGCGGCCTCGCCGAGCTCGCGGACGCTGCGCGCACGCATCGCGTGGCCGACCACACCATGCTCGTGCACTGCCAGTAAGTGTACTACACGTCAGTGACACTGCACAGACCTCAGACACCTCGCCGAGCTCGCGGACGCTGCGCGCACGCATCGCGTGGCCGACCACACCATGCTCGTGCACTGCCAGTAAGTGTACTACACGTCAGTGACACTGCACAGACCTCAGACACCTCGCCGAGCTCGCGGACGCTGCGCGCACGCATCGCGTGGCCGACCACACCATGCTCGTGCACTGCCAGTAAGTGTACTACACGTCAGTGACACTGCACAGACCTCAGACACCTCGCCGAGCTCGCGGACGCTGCGCGCACGCATCGCGTGGCCGACCACACCATGCTCGTGCACTGCCAGTAAGTGTACTACACGTCAGTGACACTGCACAGACCTCAGACACCTCGCCGAGCTCGCGGACGCTGCGCGCACGCATCGCGTGGCCGACCACACCATGCTCGTGCACTGCCAGTAAGTGTACTACACGTCAGTGACACTGCACAGACCTCAGACACCTCGCCGAGCTCGCGGACGCTGCGCGCACACATCGCGTGGCCGACCACACCATGCTCGTGCACTGCCAGTAAGTGTACTACACGTCAGTGACACTGCACAGACCTCAGACACCTCGCCGAGCTCGCGGACGCTGCGCGCACACATCGCGTGGCCGACCACACCATGCTCGTGCACTGCCAGTAAGTGTACTACACGTCAGTGACACTGCACAGACCTCAGACACCTCGCCGAGCTCGCGGACGCTGCGCGCACACATCGCGTGGCCGACCACACCATGCTCGTGCACTGCCAGTAAGTGTACTACACGTCAGTGACACTGCACAGACCTCAGACACCTCGCCGAGCTCGCGGACGCTGCGCGCACACATCGCGTGGCCGACCACACCATGCTCGTGCACTGCCAGTAAGTGTACTACACGTCAGTGACACTGCACAGACCTCAGACACCTCGCCGAGCTCGCGGACGCTGCGCGCACACATCGCGTGGCCGACCACACCATGCTCGTGCACTGCCAGTAAGTGTACTACACGTCAGTGACACTGCACAGACCTCAGACACCTCGCCGAGCTCGCGGACGCTGCGCGCACACATCGCGTGGCCGACCATACCATGCTCGTGCACTGCCAGTAAGTGTACTACACGTCAGTGACACTGCACAGACCTCAGACACCTCGCCGAGCTCGCGGACGCTGCGCGCACACATCGCGTGGCCGACCACACCATGCTCGTGCACTGCCAGTAAGTGTACTACACGTCAGTGACACTGCACAGACCTCAGACACCTCGCCGAGCTCGCGGACGCTGCGCGCACACATCGCGTGGCCGACCATACCATGCTCGTGCACTGCCAGTAAGTGTACTACACGTCAGTGACACTGCACAGACCTCAGACACCTGTATGGAGGAGTAGGTGGAGTATGGGGTACACGCGAGAATTTTATGTATTAGGTTAGAAATTCTCTAGAAATCCATACTAATATTAAAATTGCAAAGGTAACTCTGTCTGTCTGTTTGTTTGTCCGGTTTTCACGCCTAAACCATCACGTTAAACCTCTAAAACAGACTTATGTCCTTAGCCTACGCTATTTTTTCTTTGAAGATAAGGGGAGATTGGGGTAATAGCGTCCTAGAAAGTTTTTAAGGGAAAATGTTTATTTTTTAAGTTTGACACAAATATAGCTCAAAACTTGCATTAAAATATGGGTGGATAGCTGTAAAACCGACCACAATAATATGTATATGGAACAAACCTGTAGTTTACGCGTAGCTGCGGGCACAGTTAGTAATGAATATGGCGAAACAACGTTTGCCGTGTCAGGCAGTAAACTGCAAAGTGTTTCCAGCCTGGGCACGGAGCGGTCGGCGCTGTTCGTGGCGCTGTGCACGCTGATCTGCCAGCTGCGCGTGGAGCGGCGCGTGGACGTCAACGTCGTCGCGCGCAAGGTGCGCTCCCAGCGGGCGCGCACCATCGACACCATCGTGAGTGCACCACCTAACACGTTTATGCCCCGTTACAATATTTTACGATTCGAAATGTGTCAATAATTGGCTACTTGACAGTTTTTGAAAAAGTATTGTAAAATGTGCGCCCGTTCATTTTATATCCCAAGCAATTCGATTTACCTGGAAAAAATGTAAATAACCAGAGAAAAATAAGATTTTGTGTAACACATTTAAAAAACGCGCGAAAACGCCAAGTCACGTCACTGTTGCAATTATGACGTCAACGTCCTAGACAACGAACAGATACGCATAGGAACGACTTAATTTAGATAAACGGAAAATGTTTCAATAAATTCTTCATACGATTAGAGACACAATAATTTAATTTAATCGGTAAAATAATCATTATTTCGCCACATTAAAATAAATAATTTTCGCCGACAGCTGTCATTTCCGAATTGCAATGGTGGTTTCCGTTTCGGCTCTTTTATTCCACAGATAAAAAAAGTAAAGTTTATTTTGCAAAAATAAAATACTAACTATGCTTTTAATTAAAAAATTAAAATGTAAAATTATTACTTTACTAATAAGCTAACATATCTAACGCTTTCCATATTTTATTGTTAACACTGTCAAGTAGCCAATTACTGTTTTTTATCCAACTGGCTACGAGTCTGGGAAGTGTAATAACAGGAATGACGGGGAATCCTTAGGGAACACAAAAATACGCGTGCTAATATTCAGCTGTTTAATATCCGACCATCATACATTGACAAGCAAAGACTTGACACCAACCATAAAGTGGAAACATAAAAGGAGTACGTTTGAACATCATAGAAAGGTTATAATTTTCGCCTCGTGTAATTATAACCCTCCGTAACTAAAACGGTTCGTTTTTTCAAATATTGGAACGGGGCATTAAGAGTTCTACTAATAATATAAATATTTTAAAGAAACAAACATTTCATCTCCCCTTGCGGGGCGACCCACGACTTTTACGTATCGCGCGTGCTGCTCTTCCAACTTAGCTAACCGCAATTTATCATAGGCCATAAGAGGGGTGATGAAATTGTTATGTTTCTTTGAAATATTTAAAGCTCGCTAATGGGAAATGAAGGACGGTAAAAATTATAACAAAATGCACAATACATATGGTCGAATGGGAACATCGCGTTTTATTTGAAGTCAGTAACTAAAAATAATAATCATAATCATAATCAATTCATTTATTCATGTTGGTTACAAGTAACACTTATGCATCGTCAAAATGAATACAAACCAAAGTTGAAGCTACAGCCGGTTCGGAACCTAATCCTACCGAGAAGAACCCGGCAAGAAACTCAGTAGTTATCCTAATCTTTACAATATTTTGGGCTAGAGAACTTAAAAATATGGTGTGCTAGCGAGCAAATAATCATGTCCATATATGTTTATCATTAAAATATTCATCAAGTTTGTGTATAAAAATGCTACTAACAATATTACTTATTCACAGCTCCAATACGAATTCCTGCATCGTGCCATCCTGAACTACGCGGAGCTTCACAATCTCCTCGAGGACAGCTAAACTGGGAGACGATCGTAATAATGGCTTTCAACTTACAACACGTCCGCTCCGCGACATTTACGGTACACAGGTGACATATACATATGGTACACACGTCTAGGCGTCAGTTACGGTTTCGGCTATCGTAGTTACAGTTTACCCAAAGGTTACTGTTGTAATTTTATCTTAAGTGATCGTTACATATTACCCTTAAGTGATAATTAAGGTGGCATTCCATCGGTGACAGTTACTGTTTACCTATAGATTACATTTACTGTTTACCCAAAGGTAAATTACAGTTTGCCCATAATGTCAATCACAGTGTACTCATAGATGAGTTACGGTTTACCCACATGTGAGGTACGATTTATGTGTGACAATTACTGTTTGCCTATAGGTGAATTTCAGTAAAACCATGGGTGAGTTATGACTTACCCATATATTACAGTTATTGTCTATCCATGGGTGTATAACAGTTTTACCTTAGGTGAGTTACGATTTACCGATAGGTGAATTACAGTTTACCTATATATGACAGTTACTGTTTTAATCATCGGTAAATGTTACAGTTCACCATTGTGCTTACCCATAGGTAACAGTTACAGAAAAGATGGGTTTCATTTAAAATTAACTGCGCTCGATTTAGCAGCCAAAACTGATGAATAATTAAGTCTATATGTGTCTATGTAAGTACTATGTATGTCCTGCTCGATAAAGCAAAGTATCGATTACTTGATGCATGGATGATGGTTACTGTGCTCATTTCTATACTGTACTCGAAGAATGGCCCGAGCAAAGGTCCTTTTCTGTCCCATTGCGTACAAAATGTAAGGACAGAGAACTATACACTTCTTAAGAGCGCTGCGGCTGGTTAAAAATCAAATTGATATTTTCCATGGACCTAAACGTATTTTACGACCTATCCTTCACTTCGCGAACGTGGTACCTACAGTTCAAGTTGTCTGTCGGTGTATACTGCATTGTATGTGGTATGTATTTGTGAACGAACGTTGATGGATATCGTATGTAAAACTCAAGCTTATTGTTATAGTATTATGGATTTAAATGGATTGGATGGTACAGTTCAGCATTGTATATTTTAAATCACTGCGTATTTGGTGTTTGACTGTAGTGACATGCCTCGGTTGCGCGGTGGCTAAAGTAAGCGGCCTAAGAAGGAGAGTCCTGAGTTCGATTCTTTTTAAATTTGGAAACTTTGACGTTCCCAGTAAGTACATTTTAATTTGAGGCCAGTTGATTGGTGAAGATGTCTGGCGCATTTATATTCACACAAACGAAAGCAACATAAAAGTTATTGATAACATAGTTAGTTTCTAATTTATCAATAGTATTTTATGTAAAACAGTTTTTTTATATAGTAAATACTCAAATAAATAGAAAGAAATACTTTCATGAATAAAATAATTTATATAAAATGCACTACAGAATAAAATGACAAATTAAATTTGTAATAATACTCAAAATACTAATATTTACGCTGAACTGTGCTGTTACAAAATCAACGAGTTTTTAAACGATTCATCGTATCAAAGTACGCGCCAAAAAAGTAAACCATTTGGGTTCAATTAATTAATCGTCCAGTAAATGAAGTCTTTATGCTGGTAGCATAAACGCATACGTGTTCACTTGGAGAACAAAATTGTGATGCTAAACGATTGTAAGCATATATCTTAGAAGATGGATTACTCTTCTGGGCGTATACTTGTACCATTAAACAATGCTCAAAAAGGTTATTGCACACGCTTTAAGATCGACTTATTTATTTTGATAAGGTCTGAAGTATTATTATGCCCCAGTTTTTAAGATAATTTACTACAACTGAAAGTTATTTTAATGTATATCTTTTCCTATTTTTTATGTGAAAATGAAAAGACTTCCAACCGAAAATAGATATTATGTTGTACCCTGAAAATAGATTATGCAAAAATAATATGCTTTTTTAAACGATTTAACAAGTATTACCTTACGTCACGTTTTTATGCTATGTGTTCATTACAATAAAGAAGCATTTATAATTATCTAAATCTGTTAGTGTGTGCACTAACCATTATATCGAATGTATCTCGAATATCATCACTTTTCTATAACATAGTTATTATTAGGAACAGAAAAATTGTATCTCCCCTTGCGGTGCGGGAATCGAACCCACGACCTTCACGTATCGCGCGTGCTTCTCTTACCACCTGATAAGTATGTAGTTCTAAACATATTCGGCAGAGGGCACTTAGCGGATGCTAACGGTTGATACATCAGAAAAATTTCATCGCCTACGAGAACTTGCGGTGAGCTTGTAAGAGCAGCACGCGCGATACGTGAAGGTCGTGGGTTCTATTCCCGCAGCGCAAGGGGAGAGAAACATTTTCTGTTTCTAATATTAAAAGTTCGCTAGTACGGCGTATAGTATGTACTATAAAAATAATAAAATCGATTAACATAGTTATTATATCAGTAATCGTAGATTTTGTATGTCTGTCTATAAAATGAACAACATTCTTAAAATCCATAGACTTGTTATAATTGACTACACGTATAGCTTAATAGATTGCACCGACACTTATGTCCCTTTCTAACTAGCAATGAAGGAAAGAGACATCAATAGCCACCACTGAACTTGTTTATTTACTTGTCCAGGTGCTTTTATATTTAATTGTTTTGACATTTGCCTTACGAATTTATATATTTTTTTGTAATAATTTTATTTCCATTCGATAATTATATTTTTCTTAATGTTTTGTTATTATTTCATGATTAAGTATCTTGTGCAAATCAGTGATATACATCTGATCGTTGTATTCTAATCTTAGATCTTAGATAGGTTTAAATTAAAATCTGCTTTGCTTAAAATCGTTTGCCTTCGGGAAACCAAATTGCCGGCTATAATAATATACGGTCAAGAATCGTTAATTATAAATTCTTAATTAATATAAGTTGGTTGACGAATGCTATTTTCAATCGGTAAAATGATTCAGCAATTGACTTATATTGGTTCGCTACCATACCTCCTTAGAATAGATCTGTCTTTAAAATTAGATTTTTATAATTAGTTTTTTGGTATTAGAACATACCAAACTGAATCGTGTCCAAAGAGAGGGTTAGCTGTTAAAATATCATGAGAGTAAAGAATTAAATTTAAATAATAAATTCTACATATTTATTTTGATAACGGAAGAGGCCATATGATTATGCATTTGTATCCAATTTAGGTTATTTTATATCGAGTCACTATATAAGACTTACATTTTGGTGTAAAATTCATAAGGTTTTTTAAAAAGACCTTTTAAAAATATTAAGGCCAAAAACTATTGAGTAACAAAAATATACCCCAATATTAGCACAAATTTTAAAAATAAAGGCGTGTGCATACTGTGCCGTAATGTTTAAAGTAACTATTTGTGTACTTTGTAAATAATCCTTTTAAATGGGGTGAGTATAAACAGTGGAATAATTCTTTGGAATATAAATATCAGTGTGCACCGACCCTTACGGCGACATTTTTGATGTATTTACTATTGATTGTTTTTGTTTCGTAAGATAAATAAGTAGAAATTAACAATGGAAATTCGATATGACTATTATACAAATTAAAGTCGAAATTATATATGTATTTTGTTCTATGGTCATCGACTTGTTTGCATGAGTTAAACCTCCACTCTCTTGTATATTTTATGTGTTGATCACATTGATTATATAACTTGAGAGTGAGGATTGGCGACTGTTTATAAAAAGTTTCTACGTGAAAATACTAAAATGATTTAAATTCGTATTTTTCAAAAATGTTATTAGACATGCTTTATGAAACTAGCATTTTCTTTCGACTCCTGTTTATTTTAATTTCCCATGATTTGAAACATTTATGTTTTAAACGTAACAATATTTTTTTAATTTAAACAACTTTTGTGATTAGTCATATCGGATTTTGATTGTATATTCCTATTTACTAGCAAGACAAATGTCTTGCCTATGTACGACTGTCTAACGTATATGTATTAGATGTAAGCAATGTAATTAGATTTTGTATGAGCTAAACGAAATATACAATATGTTGATGTTGATGAACGCGAGTATATATAATACTATGTGTTGGTGTCGTTGGGTTCAGTTTGACCGGAGTAACTCTTGCAACTTTGAGGCTAATATCAATTTTAAGTGTTAATCAGTGTTCAAAACAGCTTGTCTATGTGTTTGTATTTGATTACGGTACAAAACCACCATTGTTTTCGTTAAATTTCAATTTATTTTATGTGCGTGACCTTTACACCCCACTGTCTAGACAGGGGTTTCCCAACTTTCATTACGCCGGAAAGGAAAAAAAACCCCTCCCCTTTATAATTAAGTTTGACTACAAACTAGTTTTATATAGATTTTCATTTCGGAAATGCAAACGTACCTCCTACTCCATTACCATTCTCTACAATATCTCCTTATTGTTTACCGTTTACTGGATGTCGCCACTATAGTCTTAATTTGAACCTTATTCACTTGAAATAAAGTCCATAAAAATTTGTATAAAATATCTACTTCGGTCAATCTGAACACAACCATATCTAGAACGAATAAACCATCAAGTTTTGCCCTATCTGCTTGCCACGCTTGATCTGTACCTTAAGACAAGGTACATAAGGTTGAGAGTTGGGTGGGGCAAGACCTGGTGTTAGGCCACGGATGTGGTGAAAGATGGGAGCGTCTACCAGCAACAGTTATCATACTATTAACTTACAGATTGTTTTCCAATTAAAAATAGTAATTTTTCACATCATAATAGAAGCTATCTTGCCCCATCGTCATATTAACAGAAAAATAAAGTGTGTTCTCATTGCTACAAAGGGTTTTAGACCGTTATATACTTAAATTGAGCATATATACCGATCACAATGTTGAATGTCTTATACAAGTTTGTTTAATAGTTAACCCAAATTAACACATTCATTGCCGAATATAACTAACAATGGTAAATCTATTGTTAAAACTCCGCGCGGAGTTTCACGGTTTTGAGCGTGTTAAACTTTGAACATGCACCTAGTCCTTACCGCCTACCTAATTAATTTGAATAAATAAACAAAATGAATTTAGTATGATTAAATTATTATAATTGTTGCTGATAAGTGTATTCCAACCCTGATGTTATATAGGACTTGCACAACACTTCCAACTTTAGTATTCGGCGGGTTTTTAAATGTTTTATTTGTATCTAATATTTCATATTACTAACCTAAAATATCTAAAAATTACTTATTGTAATGAAATCTTAGGCCATACCAAAGTTGTTCAATAGATTAGTATATAACTATGAACAAGTAGTGATGTTGTGAATTTTATAAATATTTGGAAATGTTATATGTTCAAATGAATTCCCCACGCACAATACATAGGTGTAATTAAGAAGAACCACCGCCATTTTGATCTCACAGACATTGTGTTCAAGTTAGTTTTATACTTACAATTTTAAGCTAGTTTACAATCTATGAACGGCTAACTGAATGAAGAAAACATTACAATTTCGAAATTATATAATTAATTTTGAGTATTGTACATCACTCAACCCTAATTAATAAACAAATATATTAGGCCTAATTTTAAAACAAATTAATGAATACACTATTTGTAATCGCCAGTTTTATAATTAACAAACACCATATGAACATTTTACTATACTATATTTACTATAAATACTTTCACTTTCACTTACTACAATAAACTATTTTTAAGATTAATACTTACCTTTTTGTTTACATTTAATGTCTCCAGAAAGAGCGGCTTTCTCCTAATACAGGTTTCTTTAAACTTAAAAGGAGATACCCAACACTTGTAATGATCAACTTGTAAACAAATAAAGAACTTTTTGATTTGTTTTATTTTGACTACGCATCTGGTAAACGTCATGTTAAGACCGATATTAAAATTATGACCATTTGGTAAAATTTTTGTAAAGTTTTAGATGCTTATTGTTTGTAGATACTTGAAAATCATTTGATTGACCGTTCCATAGATTGTAACCTGAATAAGTTGGGACTGGGGTGTCTGTGTGCAAGTCCAGGGAGCGACTGATATATGTGTATGTTCTTTTTTAGCTTTTTGTATCTATATAAAGTGTAGGGATGTTGCGACTTTTTTTATTATACAACTGTAGTTAGTAAGTTAGGTTAGACCGAAAGTGGGATGTGTAAAGTGAAACTGGGGCTTTACTAAACTAGTGTTATGTTTTAAACAGAATGGATTTGACGAAACATGATACATATATATTTTTTTAATTAATTTAGGTATTCATTATATTATAATTGAATAAATACAATCAAAATAGCATATTCGTGAAGTGATTATGGGTGAAGAGAGACAATTTTTAAAATAATTTGTGAACAAAAATAATTTACATTGTACTATAATTTTAATAATTACACAGTTATTATTTATTGATTGATACATAAATAGTTAAATGTTACCATTCAAATGTAAAGTCGTCCCATGAATGTATTTGTTTTATTTATTTACATTTTTTTTTCATATTTATTGCGTTTTCATGCCAATATCAACTAGGTTATCATAGAAATGCCTCATCTATATTTGGATCAACAGTTATAGAATTATGATTTCTGATCATAACGTAGCACTCGTTTCACTTCACACATTCTCTGAAACTTGGATTCTCGTGACCATTAATGCTAGTTAAATAAGAATATTTCTGACATGAATATGCGTTCAACCATGAACGCCTGTTATTGTTTAAAAGTATAACAAACACGAAGGTAATAATTTATACTAATAATAATTTTAAAATGTATACTTGCGGAGTAAATAATGTATTGTATTTACTTCGCAGGTATTAATTTTAAAATTGAAGAGAACATAACTTGGAGACTAGCATTACTGGACACGAGACTAAAGGAAATGTTTTGCATTCATTTGAACAAACCCGCGTCACATACTCAGAATGCAAGACGATATCGTAGTAAACATTTAGTAGAGCTCATAGACAGTACAGTTGACGTTGAATAAATGTGAAAATGTCTCTTCGAAGCCCGCAGTTTTATGATGTAAATCAAGCTCTGTCTGTTATGGAATATATCGGTTTATACGTTTTTGTAAGAAGGGCTAGGAACAACGGGGAATCTCAAATTCAGGTATAAGAATAATTTTTCTGCAAAAAATGGATTGACACCGTTTCTAGATTCGATATCATTAGGCCTAGTATGCTCAATACGTCAACTTTCTCGCATGAGACGATAAAAGTTTCTTTACCGTTGATTGGGTGATAATACACCGTACTCGTATTTTCAGCCAATCAGCAGTTGACGCATTGATTTTGACATTTCTTAGGATCGCGATAAAATTTACTCGCTTGGCGCTTGCTAGGCCTGGCATAAAATACTCTTGGTATTTCGATGTGAACAAATTTCAGAATACTGACAATTTGGTTATGATGTATCTTATTACCGATATATTCCCTGACAGATGCGAACCTCAAAACGCTTTTACGCAGTAGTTACTGAGGCTTTTTGTAATTTTAAAAATACAACTAAAATAGGCCCTAATTTATCTTTAATGACAAAATTATACGCTGTATTACGTTTACAAATTATTTGTTTTGTAGCATGTGCATTTATTTTATTATCGTTAACAAAACTATTTAACTGAGTCTATCTTTCGCCCCTTGAATCCAAATGGGGTGTAATGTCTAAATATATCAATAATGATTAAAGAATTGTTAAGAAAAATTGTTTAGACTTCGTCATTCTTCGTATAATCCCATACTACATATTGTATTTAATGCTCAAATTGTGTATTTTTTGTACTTGTTTTATATTTACAAAGTTTTATACACTAATTAATGTAAGAATAGATTCCCGCCTATGCTCACAACCATGCACGTGTTACAAAATTAAATAAACTTAAATTTTATTTTAACAAAAATAAAATCCACAAAAAGTGATAGTATTGTACGACGTTCAAAAATGAATATTTCGTAATTTTTTATTATTATTTTGTAAATATAATTATTAAGCTCAACACTAGGCCCAATGTGTTTATATTTTTAATTTCTACGTAAGCTTGACAGTTGTGGACGGAAATGTATAATTTTATTATGTTTCTAATTCTGTAAATAGATATGCAGGTCGTGTAATACAATATTTTTGAAAATATACCACTATTTAGAACACTTGGATTTTATTTGACCACGTCTCCCATCTTATTTATTTTTTTAATACTGAAATAATTGGAATTAATTCTCTGGCAACGTGTCCATTATTTACTCACTTGGGTTATTCCCAATTAAAAACACTTTAGTCGTCGTATTTTATATATTTACAATATGTATTACATATTTGCCTCTTCAAAAGACACGCTATAGCTGGTCTTTGGAGTGTGACGTTTTATTTTACAAACCAGTAAAATAAATCATAAACATAGCTTCTACTTAAATAATTGTGACTCTAAACTTAACCTTTTAATTACTTACCTAAAACTATAAAATATAAACTAATTTAATTACCTTAAATATTGTAACATAAACTTAAATAATAACTAATAAAAAAAAACCTTTTGTCTCGAAACGTTATAGTTCAAAGAAGTGTTTTAATCGAATGAAACAACCGATTTTCATTTATACGTAAAACATATTGATTTGAAGGATATATAGGATAGAAGGATCGTATTCTGTTTTTAGTGTCCTATATGTTTTTTCATTTAGGCGCTATGATTTTTTCCCGTATTTAAGAAAATGCACGATTTCTTAAAATATATAAAACATTTCTTAAGTTCTGGTGCATGTACAGTCGCCGTCAGATATATCGGAGCAGATAAAGTGACCAAATACTTCTGAACAGTTAAATGTCAAAAAGTTCCATACAACACAAGTTACCATTAATATCTGAACATTCATTACTTCAATAATATCTGAGCAGATGCTAGTCAATAATTTCTATACCCACAACTTATCAATAATATCTGAACACTCATCTATACAGGTAGATAAATGACACATGACGTGCGTGACACATATTGACGTTATGAGTGTTCAGATGTTATTGGCATCTGCTCAGATATTATTGAAGTAATGAATGTTCATATATTAATGGTAACTTGTGGTGTATGGAACTTTTTGACATTTTAACTGTTCAGAAGTATTTGGTCACTTTGTCTGCTCCGATATATCTGACGGCGACTGTACACTCAGGACTAAGTAGAACTAATTTTGCACAATTTTATACAGGCGCTCATCCAATGGTTTTAGAGATACACGGTTCTCCAAGACGTTACTCCAGCAGGAAACGCAATATCTCGAAAACCTTTCTAGCTAGAACGAGAGCTCTCTACCCATATAATCATTTTTTCTCTCCGATAATTAGGTATTTTAATTTTTTTTTGATGTAATAACGTTACCCCAGCAGGAATAGTTTTTGAAAGAAAGAAAGAAAGAAAACATAAAACAATAGTTTTAATCGTTATTTTCCAAAACTACAGATTGTACTATTTTTATACGCAGCGCACATCCATAGCAGCAGATTGCGCACTTATAGCTTGTTCCATTCGTATCACTCTACCAAAGCTACTTTCTTGCTGGATAACGATTGAACCCGTGCATGGAAGTATTGACCTACACCATACTGATACAGTCCCTACATGCATTCATGTGACAGTGTTGTATAACTCAAAAGCTCTTATACCCATGGAATAAAGTCGCCAATAACACAATGTCTTCGCTGCACTACACGCAAATGCAGTCAGTTGCTGCTACTTTCCGCCAGATGTCGCTAGTATAGATTCAGGGCTACATAAACTTTTAATAATCTTCGCAAAGTCATTTATAAAATTCGTTCCCATGAAAGCTTCAGTGGTCTAGCTAGATAACATAAAGCTGCTAGAATATTTTAAAAATAGTAACTACCATACCATCTAATAAAAAAACTATGATTTGCGTGCATTTTTCTTTTCAAAAACTAACTAATGAACGAAAACGATAATTTGATTTAAATCTCCTGATACTGTCGTAAGTAGCTAAAGCACTCGTATTATTCAGAAACAACGTCGCTACTACTACAACCAGACATACCGAATATACCTAGAAAAGTCATATTGACCCGACCAGGAATCGAATCCATGTTGAGAAATACGAACACATGGACTTAGTATAATAAACATTAAGTCCATGTACGAACACAAACTCATTTGTCTTCAAATAAAGAAAAATATATTTGTGTCACTGTCTGTGAAAAGTCCGATCGTGTGTGTAATGCAACGTGTAATGTCTCTATTTTTCTAACCATTTATTCTCAAATATATTACTCTAAGTTACTAAATTTACTTTTATTAGAGATGGCGCGACACCAAAATTCATCCCGCTCGGCCCTTTTCTACGGAGGGATTTACTATCAAACAAATAAATTCCTAGGTAGGTAGGTGCAAAAGTTTGTGAAAAAGAAATTGTATATATTTTTCAGAAATCTGTCAGGCTACGATTTAAAGCAGATACCTACCTGATTTATAATCACAATAGACCAAAGTAATAGTTTTAATCAAAAATGAATTTCAAAGGAAGAAGAAAAATTTTAGCAAACGATTTTTAGACAGTATTAAATTTTACCAATCACAAAAGTCAGCACGTGTAAGTTAATCAATCAAACAGTATTGAAAGAATTATCTAGTTTTAAATAAATAAAGCAATTAATCACTAATAAAATGTCGAAACAAGGACGCGATAAAATTGAACCCAGGTAACAACAACGTGGACGTTTCTCAGTTTACCACGTCTGATAACGAAACATAAGTGCAATGTTTTATCTTTTTACTCCCACTCCATTTCTCGTAAGTGTGAAAAGGATAGAATGCATTTATTTTCTGATGCGTTATCTGGAATACTCGAGAACGCTCCAGCGTTTTCATTCAAGAACCGTCTACTCACCGCTAGATGTCAGCGGCAGTATATAAACGGGCGAAACGCGCGCATTTCAAGTTATATTACAAGACAAGCGACACAGAACAGAGTTGAATCAGTGACTTGACTTCGTGCATCTTTATTTAAGTGTTCACCAAAATAAAAGTGAAAATGAAATCTTTCGGAGGATTTTCGTACTGCCTAACATTGGCAATTATTTTCTTCGGCATCGGTTCAAGAAAATTCGTCAACGCTGAAGAATGCCCGAGCGAGAAAAGCGACAGCAAATTAAGAGAGCAAGCCTTCGGAATGGCGTTGACGCCCGACGACTTCTTGACGTCTATGATGAATCCCTGGATAGTGCACGACTACTTCAGACCTTGGAGGCAGCTCGCATCACTAGCAAATGACTTAGGATCGACCATTAAGTCAGACAAGGACAAATTCCAGATCAACTTAGACGTTCAACACTTCAGCCCTGAAGAGATCACTGTTAAGACCGCTGATGGCTACGTGGTGGTTGAAGCGAAGCATGAGGAGAAGCAGGATGAACATGGCTTCGTGTCCAGGCAGTTTGTGAGGAAGTACTCGTTACCTGAAGGTGCTGAATCGGAGAACATCGTTTCTGAACTGTCCAGTGACGGTATCTTGACTGTAACTGCTCCAAGAAAGCTGGTTGATGACAAAGGTGAGAGGGTGGTGCCTATCACGAAGACTGGCCCAGTCAGGAAAGAGACGAAGGAGCATAAAGAAGAGCAAGGATCTTGTCAAGCCAGTGAGAAGTCGTGTAAAGTGTAATGTAATCTCTTTTCACAATTTATGTTCCTAGTCATATTGTTGAAGACTGAAGTTCCAATAAATAAGTGTTGAAGTAAACATTGTAAGTGTTTTTTTTATTATTTTTATAGGAAAAGTAAATCAAAGTAAAGTAAGCTTAATTTATGGTTCTTTTATAGGCAAAGACTTCTATATTTGAAATCAAGTCATCTTAACAATTAGGTAATTTGCTATATTCGTAACGCTTGCCAAATGTGTTGCAAACGTACGAGGTACGTTAAAAAATCGGCAACATATTTTTTGCTACACCCGGAATTGAACCCAGGTCTCCGAAATTATAATTTAAGCATTTAAACTCGTACCATTAAAGCGTTTTAAATCTTAAACTTAATTAATGTAAATTATACAATAAGTAAATTAAATAAAATGCTCAAACGTTTTTCCCGATATTTTTTTCTTACCTTTTACGTAAACACAGTTTGAATTTCATTTCATTTTGTTTTGTAAACAAAGTAGGTATGTGTGTGCATACTGGAGTAATTCACACTAGAATAAACTCTCGAAATATAATTTTAGTTAAGTATTTGTTAAATCAATAGTCTTTTATGATCTTATATGTTTCAGTTGAGCAATAATTGAGAAAGCTATTTGGTGTTAGGTATCTATGCTTAACATGCTCGTAAAAATGCTTTGTAGTAAATGTATAAAACCACCTAATTTCCACCTTAAATTCAATTGGGGATCACATTGGGGATTGACTGTTTGAAAATGCAATTTGACCCTGGTTTCAAATTAAAAAAAAGTATTGTAAGTCCATAACTTTTCCCATAGGACCTGTAGTTTAGCCGGCAATCGATAGACTCTGATTTTTCCTTAAAAATACACCCCATCACTTAGATCGCCCTTAAAACAATTTTACTTTTTGATTTATTTTATTTTCCTCCTTTCCCCATAAGTATCTTGTTTTTATTTTTTCAAGACGCTTCAGGCTTGGTCTATACCTAAATCCATACAAATCATCACCTATTAAATCTTACCCTTTTAAGCTTGAATCAATTTTATTTATTTATTTATTTCAACAGTATGCATGCTGACTCACAGTGTTCCCAAATCGCCAGCATACTAATTTCAGAATTTACTTCAATATTACATAGGAAGATAAAAAAACAAAACGTACGTCACATATATCAAACAATAATAACAAAAGTCAAATAGAAAGAGGTCAAATTATACAGGAAAATGATCATGTCAAATGGTTAATAAAGATTTAAGATTAAATAATATTACAATATGTCAAAATTAAAAGTAAAAAATACAAGGGCATTGCAACAAAGTTGCCCAAAACTGTCAGCAAATAGGTCAGACCCGTGGTCATGAGCGAGCATATCCCCGAGCAGGCGTAAAGCACGGGTGGTGGGTGCGTGCGCGGCGTAACGGGTGCGCGTCTGGGCTGTATGCTGTATGTAATAGACAGCGGTCTAGCGTGTAATAAATTATATGTTCAGCATAAGCGTAGTTCATTATAAAGTGATAAAGTGCAATAAAGATAATTTGAATTTGAATTTGAATTAGGTTAGTCATATTCGCTTCAGACGACTATTTCAGAACTATTTTTTGGTACAAATTTGAAACCGAAAATCGTAGTCGTTTGGGAGAAATTTGAAGTTTTCAAATGTTCAAGCTGTAATCCTCACCAGGGTACCTTTATATCTCTGGAACCTCTTAAGGACTATATCTGAAATTTGGCATGTCGTTGAGACTATTTCAAGACTATTTTTTGGAACCTAAATCAATTCGATAGACTCTACGGTTTGCTTGCACCAGAGATGAGGATTACAGCTTGACGTTCAAGCTATTATCTTCACTAACCTTCAGCAACAACGCCGAAACTAAAATGCGAGTATTTTTTTTTACTTATACGACTATTTATGACTATTTCAGGAGAATTATTTAGCGTTTTCAAAATTGGTTTTCATTAAGATTTCAAATATGAGGATTCCAGCTTGAAGCACACTGATTAAGTACTTATATAATATTTGCCGTAAATACATTTGTAATTGTACCCTAGCCTCAGTTATGTCTGGAAAGTGGACGTTAAAACAGTCTGAATTAAATCTGTTACAGATAACCACCAATAAAATGATGTCATTTTAATTGGTACCAGTTGTTTATATATTGTATCATTTTATTCTATGATCAATATTTTCGCAACACATAGGTGAGCTACGAATGAGTGATATTAAATTATATTTGACGACCTCCGTGGCCGAGAGGCGAGCGTGCCGGACTTTGGCGTCGCGCCATCTCAGAGGTTCCGGGTTCGATCCCCGGTCGGGTCAATATGGGAAACGAACTTTTGTATATTGTCTCATGTCTGGGTGTTGTAGTAACGTTGTATCTTTTTTCGGTAACACAAGTGCTTTAGCTACTTACCACAGAATCAGAGCAATGTATGTGATGATTCTGCAAGCGTTCGCCTAAAGTCGCTTCTTCTTTGGACTGATGACCAACAGAACGTTTCGTTTGTAAGATATTCGCCGGTGCGACGTTTCGTCAGTGGACGTATCGTCAACAGAACGATTCGCATATGGGTTTTACGTTTACAGGACTGTTCACCGAGAAACCGTTTCGTTTTTGATAAATTCGTCGATGCTACTTTTCCCCTACCAACCAAGCCATCAATGAAAGCACAATATGAATAAATACAGGACGAAGTAGTACCTAGTGTACAAAAAGTATGTAGGTGCAAATAGCTTGTGTTATTACTAGCTGTATGAAACCTACCAACTGCCATATTAGTAATGTGCATTATTGTTACCACATATAATTATTTTATGTTTATTACACAAAAAGTATATACCTACTTAGCTTATGTGGCGGGTGTAGGGCAGTGCCGTATTATGCAGTATTATGGAATAATGTTTAGGTAACTAGTATTTTATTTTCTTCTAAATTGTAATAATATATAATTTCCACAACAGGCATCGTGGATTCGATTCCCATCCTGGACAAATATTTGTGTGATGAACATTTGTCTCTGTTCTGTGTCTGGGTGTAATATGTATTTAAGTAAATATTTGTGTTACCTCTGTTGATTCTGATGCCTGTTGTGGAAATTATATATTATTACAATTTAGAAGAAAATAAAATACTAGTTACCTAAACATTATTCCTAAATACTGCATAATACGGCACTGCCCTACACCCGCCACATAAGCTAAGTAGGTATATACTTTTTGTGTAATAAACATAAAATAATTATATGTGGTAACAATAATGCACATTACTAATATGGCAGTTGGTAGGTTTCATACAGCTAGTAATAACACAAGCTATTTGCACCTACATACTTTTTGTACACTAGGTACTACTTCGTCCTGTATTTATTCATATTGTGCTTTCATTGATGGCTTGGTTGGTAGGGGAAAAGTAGCATCGACGAATTTATCAAAAACGAAACGGTTTCTCGGTGAACAGTCCTGTAAACGTAAAACCCATATGCGAATCGTTCTGTTGACGATACGTCCACTGACGAAACGTCGCACCGGCGAATATCTTACAAACGAAACGTTCTGTTGGTCATCAGTCCAAAGAAGAAGCGACTTTAGGCGAACGCTTGCAGAATCGTATGTGATGTGGTCCAATATTTATTTATTACTAGCGGTCCCGGCGAACTTCGTTTCGCCTTAGAGAATTTTTCCCGCTTTTCTGTTGATTTTTTTCAAATTTTACCAAGGATTCCTAATTTTGTAGCCTATGTCAAATTGGAAGAATGTAGCATTCTATTGGTGAAAGATTTTTATAAATCGGCCCAGTACTTTTTGAGCCTATCCATTACAAACATACAAAAATACAAATCTTTCCTCTTTATAATATTAGTATAGATATATATTTTTATTTTTATACATGACCACTTCTAGCTATATCTAATATAGCGACCCGCCCCGGCTTCGCACGGTTGCAATAGGTACTAAAATATGTACGTATTATACATATAAATATTGCAATTTATTTTATTACATTGACTCCTCCCTTACCCCAGTGACGCTTGGAGCCTACATCGCATGCTGGCTAGCTGAGCGCGGTGAGCGGCAACCAAGCGACTTTTTTCTAATACTTGCATTATTAAACTCATGATATCTTTCGAATTAAATGTCCGAATTGAATAATTCAAAAAGTTATATAAAGGTATTGAAGCTATCTTGAATATAAAGTAATTTATTTTGATAAGGATTAATACCAAGGTACAAATAAAGAGCCTTTAAAAGAGGCGGCAAATTAATAAATTTTTTAGATTAAAAAACCGCTTATTGTGACATAACTATAATATTTAGTCATATGCTATCCCGACACTTTTTGTAGATAATGATGAGTTCTGCAAAGTCGTAGTGCATGACTTTGTTCTATCATCAATAGTTTTCGCAGCGCACGCGATGTAAGGAATTTTTCAGGTCACCTTTAATTACATTATTGAAGTTTTAGTAAGGATCCCTAATTTTTTTGAAAATATAATATAGCCTATGTCACCCGTAGATAGTGTAGCTTCCCACCGGTGAAAGAATTTTTCAAATCTGCCAAGTAGTTTCGGAGCCTATTCAATTCATACAAACAAACAAACAAACAAACAAAAAATCAAACCTTTCCTCTTTATAATATTAGTATAGACTAGCTTACAAGGGCGGTGTTACCCCTTTCCCCCTCATTTTCAAAACAAAAAGTAGCCTATGTCCGTTCTAGAGGTTCAATGTATACCTAGCCATACCAAACTTCATCAAAATCTGTTCAGTGGTTTAGGCGTGAAAGCTGGACAGACAAACAGATAGTGTTACTTTCTCATTTTAAATATTAGTATAGATTATAACTTGGTAGGAATGACGTGTCTCTCTAAACACTTGACATTGGCGGAATCACTGCGTTGTTTCTAAACGCGGGAAAGAGTCCATTTAAAAAAAAAAAAACTTTGTAGGAAGTATAGTGGTTTTTAATAAAAGGATTTATTGTAGATCTTATAAACATTCTGCATAAATATAATCAAACTTTGAAAATGTATTTCCTATTTCATCTACTTTACTTTAAATGTAATTGCTTTTTCTTTATCTATACTATAATGTTAATTGGCTACTTGACAAAATTTTGAAATCTTGTTAATTGTAAACCTTGATACTCATTTCATCGCATGAAAAGTATATTTCACAAAAAAATATATATTTACTACATGTATTTTTCATTTTAAAAAATCTCTTTAAATTTCCCACGAAAACGCTCTAAGCTGTCATGGCGCCTAAAATGACGTCAATGCACCCTAGCAAGATTAGGGCTGTCATTGATCATAGATTGTTATATCGAGTTTGTTCGATGGATGCCTTATGATGTTTTTTCTCGATATTCTTAATTTTATTAGACAATTCTTTTTTGATGTATTAAAAATCGTTAATATTCAGAGCGTCCTGTCGATTGGCTGAAAACTTGAAATTACGAGCGTAAATTACGAATTATGCGTTAAATATAATATCATACGAAACAATCAACAATTTGGATTTTTTGTCATCTCATGCGACAAATTTGACGATACATACGCTAAACGTTACTATTAATATCTGATCATTCAATAATACTTCATCTTTTTATGAGTATATGCTAGTCAATAACCTAAATAGTACACACAAATAATCGATAATATCCGAAACTCATTTTGAAAAGAAATAGGGTTCCGTAAAATATTTGGGTTTTTCGAATAGTTGAAATTAAAATATTACGATTTCTGCTGCACAGCCCGTTGCGAACTGGGCGTCTCGATGGAAATATAAAATTATGAATACTCAAAAATATCGATTTTTTTAGACGATGTTTCAAAAATAATCGACTTCGCGTTCCGATTTTTCAAATCGAAAACATCCATAGTACGTTAATTATTAATCTGTGTTACAGAGTGGACACCCCTAAAATATGACATATCGGGTGCTGTGACGTTGTGACTTTCTGCTCGGCGTTTTCAGTCACGTGACGTAATGCCTATGTTATTGGATTTTCTTTTCTAAAAATATTAATAATCTTTGATATTTATGTTCTTGAAATTCGTATTTCCTTATCTAAATATCTTAATTTATCATTAGAAACTATTATCCTTCCGATTTGTTCTTAGTGGAAAGTAGCCAATTGTAATGAATAAGCTCCGAAACTACTGAACCGATTTCAAAAATTCTTTCACCGTTGAGAAGCTCCCTATCTTCGGGTGATATAGGCTATATTTTATTTTTTTTTAAATTAGGGATCCTTACTAAAACTCAAATAACCCAAGGTGTTTTATGGGTCTATCTTTATTAGTTTAGGCAGCGTATGCAGAATTAGTAATTTTTCTGGTTGATTTTTTTACACCTTATGTCCGAAAAACCCAAATATTTAACGGAACCCTATTTTTTCCAAAATAAAATTTAGCCTATGTTACTCGTGGATAATGTAGCTTTCGAATGGTGAAAGAATTTTTAAAAACGGTCCAGTAGTTTTTGAGCCTATTCATTCCAACCAAACAAAGTTTTCCTCTATATAATAATATGTAATTAATAATAGTATTGATATTTTTAATACTTTGTGGTTTTTACATCTTGAGCTTAACTCCAATATTTGGAGTTAAGGCAATTTTTACTGAAAATATAAATACGTTTTTAGTACGTACCTACATATTTACGCGGGTCCAGCTTTGGATGATTCCATTTTCTTCATGCGTCAAAATAAGTTCGGAAGCCTTTTCGTGTTGCATAAAACTAAGAAGGTATGTACCTTCACATTTTTAAGTAGGTAGGTAGTTACCTACCAAAACGCACTCAATTATTATAAAAAGACGGGAATGTCTATTCCATCAAGCTATGATCCCGACATTTTAGAATATACCTACATTGTTATAATTTATAAAAATGTATACTTTAAAAATTTGGAACGTTCAAAAAGCAAACTTTATTATTATAACTATTGAAAAATTTATAGTTTTCTCTCAAAATCTTTTTCGTACTGTTTTGTGAGTGTGTATTTAAAGAATAAATTTATATTACTTATGAGTAGAAACATAGAATAACTAAGGGTATGTCGTGTTTTGTACACACATATATGTTAATGTTATGTAGGTACCTATGTAAAAAACCAATCTAAGTTGGTAATCTATTTGGAGAGAAATAAGGAACACCAAATTACGAGCAAGTAGAAACTTTTGAGGATTTATTACTCCTTAAATTAGATAAATCAGTCTTAACCACAAAAAATTACACATAAATAAAAATACACAGACTAACACTTAGAGCATGATTTCTTTATCACAGCAGGGTTGTTCACTTCGACGCTCCGTTGGCTTGGGAGGTCTGGTCTTTGATCTCCTTCCTCACCGGGCCAGTCTGGGAGATGGGAACAGCTCTCTCGTTCTTCAGTACCGCAGCCGCCCTGGGCGCGACGACGGTTAAAACGCCGTCAGATGACAAGCGAGATTCTACGGTCTCCGGGTTGCAGCCTTCTGGGAGAGCGTACCTCCGAGTGAACTGCCTAGAGATGTAGCCATGGTCGTCCTTCTTCTCCTCGTGTTTCCCTTCGATCACGACGAACCCGTCAGCTGTCTTGACTGAGATCTCCTCCGGGGCGAAATGCTGGACGTCCAAATTGACTTGGAACTTGTCCTTGTCAGATTTGATGGTTGACCCGACGTCTCGCGTTGCGAGATGGCGCCACGGCCTGTAGTATTCGCGGCTCAGCATCGGCGTCACCGCTGCCGTGAGCAGGTCGTCTGGAGTCAGAGCCAGCCCGAAGTCCTGGTCGATCATGCGGTGGGGGTGCTCGTAGCCCATGATGAGAGGTAGCAAAGACATTTTCGTAGTTGCTTGTGGTCGAGTAATCGAGTAGAGTTAAGAAATCGCAGTGCTGTCGCACCAGTTGCTTTTGAAGAGCAAGTTGTCGAATAACATGCCGAGTCGCCGGCCGGCGAGTTTATATACGCTTCATGCGCGACATCTAGCGGTGAGTGGAACGTTACAGAAGCTTCGAGCAACTGTTTCGCGTGTGTTCTATGTGTGTGTCCGGAACGAGAGCAGACAGATGTTTTATTGATCGCACCGGCTCGGCTTTCGAGTGCATTCTGGAATGCCCCTTCTTTATCCTTCGAAAGACGTTTGGCATCGTATTGTGGCGTCACGTAAGCGAAGGTCGTCACAATAAACAGCTGCTGCGATGTTTTTGAGTGTATTTGATTGAAATTTGGATTGGATTTTATTAATTCTTAATGACATTATGCAGTATTTTAAAATACTATTATAAGGAAAATTATGTTGATTAATGTTGGAATTGTTTAAAGAAAAGTCAAAACACATTTATTGCACAAAAAAATTAAACTTACACTAACACCAGATGCCTTTTGAATTTTTGTTTCTTACAGTGTGCGTTTTATGCACCATCTACCATACTTTGTAACATAAATTAATAAAGACATTTTAGATATGGAACAGGATAAATAAAAGGAAAATAGACTACAGAATAAAATATCTTCCTATCCATTTAAAATGTTTCAAGGATAAAAAATTTAATGGGCGCCTTTTTAGTCCAACCTATATTTTAGGTTATGGTAAGTTAGGTTATTATTTTTTAGAGTTTTTAGTTGCTCGATTAAATTGAGCCCTTTTGTAAGCCTTGTCAGATTGATTGAAGTTTACATAAAGTGGTACTTTACTGACCTAATAAATATATTTACCTACATGCAAGTGAAAACGAAAAGTAAAATTTAAAATTATATTTTTCTCCATACAATACTTACTTACTAGATGTATAAAACATACAATATGTTGGTGCAATTCAAGATTAAGCAAAAACACTAACATAACTTCCGATACGACTGCACTAATAAGATTAATACCTAATTTGTGTTTGTTATTTTCAGGACAAGGTTTGTTGAATAAATAATAAGGTACCTACAGTTGGTGTGAAGTCAGCTCTTAAATAATTACTTAAGTGCAGAAAAATAATTATCCTTTAATGAATAATTCGTAAAACTTTTTAGCTTTACCTATGCTTGAACATTTTTCAACACAGATATTGTTCGTTGTACTCGTATAAAGTTTGTAGGTACATGGTATGTGTACACATAATGATGATAATAGATTCTTAAGATAAAATTGATTTCAAAAGTAATGTAAGTGTAAGGCATACGATTCATGAAAACAGATATCGATTCTTAGACCACAAGCTCCGCTATAGCAACCTATAAGTCTGTAAGTATTTAGCACAAAATGGCGGATGCACTGAAGTTCATCGCTCGCGCCCGTCCCTGAATGCAATTGTATGCAGTTACAGCGACAAATGATTACGTATGTACGGTCAACGGCACGTCAAGGTAAATTCTTGCAATTCGATTTTAGATCTTATGTGCCAGTCTGACTTGCTGTTTTTTTTGTACGTTACGTTCATTTAAAGCCGCAACACGGGCGAAGTGACTATAAAATTCGATACGTTTCTGGAATATTTACTGGAAACGTGGTACCTATTCGAATTTTAAAAAATGTTTTTGCCTTAAATATTTGTTTACGGGACTACGCTGAAATTCATTTCACCACTCAATTACACAATGGTCTCTTTGTGATTCAGTTGACATGCCATTGACACAGGATGTTTGTGATTAAGAACAATCGTTTGAAAAATTATCTACATCAAAGATATTTTAAATTTACGGTACCTGCATAACATCGTTGACTTTTGGTAGATCTTTTTAAGGTGTACACTGTTGTAAATTACAAACTTCATTTACGACGCCATATTGATAATTCTTTAAAATAATCAATCAGCGTCACACAGACAGCAAACTTTGTTTAGACTATAAACTACTAGCGGTCCCGGCGAACTTCGTTTCGCCTTAGAGGATTTTCCCGCTTTTCTGTTGACATTTTTTCTGAATTTTCTTTGCTATAAACCTCACGGAGCCCGAGGCCTTTCCAACGAATGCAAAACCGTGGAAATCGGTTCGTGCGTTCTGGAGTTGGAAGGAAAACCCGACTTATTTTCATATATAATAGATGTAGTAAAATAGGTAACTTAGACCAGAGATAGGTATGCCGGAGTTCCCAGTATTCAATACACAATAAAAAATCAAACAAGTCGAATTTAAGCTTGCTGGAAGAGGTTTTCATATTATACAAACTGTTATTTAATGTGCATAAGTTATTTTAATACCTTTGAGAAGAAGAAAATACCTGTTATGTTCAAAAAACCATTTCTCATAATTTTGCATCAGTACCTAAGGAAGTGGTTCATGACCTTGTAGGTATCTATTAATATAAAACATTTTAACCTGGTTTTATAATACCATAATCAGTAAAATAAAAGTTTTATTTCCGTTTAACTTGTTATAAAATCCAACTGTTAAATGTCTTTAGTTTACTTTAAAAAGCTTAAGTAATATAAATAAATAATAAATAAATAAATATTGGACAACATCACATACATTGCTCTGATTCTGTGGTAAGTAGCTAAAGCACTTGTGTTACAGAAATCAGAAACAACGACGGTACCACAACACCCAGACCCGAGACAATACAGAAAAGTTCGTTTCCCATATTGACCCGACCGGGGATCGAACCCGGAACTTCTGAGATGGCGCGACGCCAAAGTCCGGCACGCTCGCCTCTCGGCCACGGAGGTCGAGGTCAAATATAATTTAATATCACTCATTCGTAACTCACATAAGCAAATAAATTAAATTGGAGTGTATGTAGGTAATAATAAAAAAACAGCTTTATGGATTACAAAGAATTGATCTTCTTTCACACATTCAGAGTTGTTTCTTGGGACGAACACATTGAGAAAATTTTCTTTTATTTCTCACGCTATGTTGCCACAAGATTTTGTAAATTTTTGTCTCCTCGTCTGTCTATTTGTTTCGCCTATTCTCTGAAATGGATGAACCGGGGCTTTCACTAGTTGATTATAATGAGTACGATGTAGGTAATAAAGAGCAACTTTAGTAACCCTCCTGGAACATAGGTCCAAAATTGCTAATCAACCTGTGTAACAATTTGCTACATATGAACTACCTAACTAGAGTAGGAAGGTTAAGCAAAACAAAGGCATAATAACAACATGTATGGCTAGTCGGGTGACCAACGATGCCTGATCGATAATATCGTCTGGCAGAGCTTCTAAACCTTCCATTCAACGTTTCATGTTTATTTTTTCGCACTTTTAGAAGTATATATTTATTACCGTTGATTTCAAACATAATATTAAGCTTATTTTTCTTTTTTAACACATTTTACGCTGTGACATACATTACATACATCATTCAGTGGAAATTGCACATAATTTTTCTTGGCTTATTATTTTTCAGTCAGTTATGAATTACTCGGTGAACTGAAGCCTGAGTCTATAGACCTTTACTTTAAAATTCATGAGTTTTTGTACACATGGGTACTACTTATTATTATTACTTTTAAGTTAAACAATTAACCAGAACCAACTAATTTTTTTTAGTAGCAATAGGTAGCGTGTTGGAAAAATAAATTTGGTTTTCTCAATATGGAATGCAAACATAATTTATAATGAACTAGAATAATGATCAATTATTGGCAATTAGGCATATTGACCATTTTGCATAATCAAATTAACCTTGCAAAAACGCTTTAATTATATGTCGAATATTTGTTCTATGGGGATCGAACCCATGTCCCTAGTGGCACAGAGGCAGGATGACTGCTATCGAATGCGATCCAAAGCTATTCCTAAAATCAAATCTCGACAAACTGTTGACTAAAGCTGCCCAAAGCAAAATCACTTTGCTTCTCGACACTAGATGACAGTAATTGATTAGGTCTATAAATAATTCTCCAGAAAACTTTTGATTAAGTTATTTAAATATGATAAAAAAAGCATTTAATAATAATTAATTTCCTCATTTTGAAAGCATATAATAACTACTGCTATTAATAGATGCCTTGTCGTTTCTATTATAGTGTTTATTTTGTAGTTAACAAAAATAAACTTTGTATGCAAAAAATTAAAAAGCTAAGTATGCATCACAATAAGTTCAAAAATTATAAGTATTCGTGATAGAGGATTTGGAAAATGCTATCATTAGAATTTAGGAGAAAAAACAGGTAACTTTACAATCCACCTACATAAAAAGCTTGGTCTTTGCCCCTAAACTTAGGGGAAAAAATGGGTGGTTAGAGGGAGATAGATAGGGAGTGTAGTTAGTAAATGAGTGGTTCTAAGGGGATTTTGTGCACTTTCATCATTTGAAATGTAACCAGGGACCTGAGCTGTGGTCAGAGGATGACTGACCTCAATTTGTGAACCAGGGTTAGAGGTAAATATATCATAGAGTTGGTAACACTGTGCCACTGTCAATGTCAAACATTATTTATGTTTATTTAATGGTTTATTTGCGTTTAAGGTTCACAGAAAAATAATCAAAAGTTTTTTAAGCATTTACAGACTTAATAAAAACAATGGTTAATTATTGCTGTGTTGAAAACTGCGGTCGAAGCAGTAAACTAAGCCCTCATTTGAACTATTACACGTTACCTAAGGATAAACAGAGGTGAAAAACACATAATTGATTATTAATTTATTTTATCAATTAAAGACGCCTCCCGTGACTTCATATGTACGCTTGGAGTTAGTCTATTCCAGAAATAAATATAGCTTAATATATTGCTCGGGGTGATTATAGCTTTCCAATGTGGTGAAATTTTTTTAAAATTTTGGCAGTCATTTTTAGATAGGTACTACAAACTTACACAGATACAAAAACATAAATCATCTCTCTTTAAAATATTACCTGAAGAAACATACAGCAGAAGCTCAGTGGAGGGTGTGTTTATGTCACTATTTCATTAAAACTGATTGAAAAAGTGACTTCATGCTAAACTTCAATGTAATTTATCTACATTAATTTTTGTTTATATGATATAAGAAAGTTACCTAATTATTGGACCAAGCAGCAATTATAGGTCATCTACCCATTTGAAGACACCTTAGCATCTAGGTTAGGTTTGAATTGGCATCATTGGAAAATTTAAATATTAATTATTTCCTTGAAACTGTGGCAACCTTTCCACGGTGTAATAAATGAAACAAAACTCTTTCATGTGGTTATCTAAAGACAAGTTTAATGATATAACACACATTTTTATAGGCGACTAGAGTGGTTGAAAGCAGCGGGCAGAGACGATCTTATCAAGAATGGCTCCTCGAGGACAACATACCGCTTCTGTTCTCGCCATTTTGCCGTTAATTGTATGAAGAACAGGAATCTTGTTCCTGATGCTACTCCCACTTTGTGCCTGCCAAGCTGTGATACAGGTATAACAAATCATTCATATTTGGACTTATCTTAATAGTCTTAAGGGACCACTCATGTGAGTATTGTGGGAATAGTAGCTTCATTTGTTTTATATAGAGACTGTTCATAAGTATTACTAGTGTTCATAAGTATAACTATAATAGTGAATTATTAAAAGATTGAGTTTGACTTTGAATCAATACTTTTTATAGTAAAGTCAACTCCCTTGATGCCTGTGGTGCCATTGATCATTTGTGAACAGAGAGAGGCACACATAATATGTCGTCATTTATCAAAAATCATTAAATACATTTAATTCATGTAATCCTTATCAACTATGGATCACCACAGGAATTCTTAACACATTGTAAAAAATGTATATTCTTAGACCTGAAAACATTCTTAAACAAGTGTTTTTTGTAGAGAAAAACGATAAAGCCGTGCCTCACCACGACATTGTCTGTGACAGCTGCAAGAACACCATTCTGGGATTCCGTTACAAGTGCGTCACATGCATCGACTACGACCTCTGCCCCAAGTGTGAGATGCTGGAGGTACACTCGAACCACTACATGCTACGGATACCGAAGCCTTTGAAATTCGTTAGTATCAAGTACAATTTTTATTGCCTTTATTATGATAATTTTCATATGAAAAGGATTAGTGTTGGCCATTTTTTTTATGAAGGTTTTAGGGTTTATGACGTCACACTGCAACCAATAGGAGCGAGGCAAAAGTGGAATGTGTGAAAGAAACAGGGATTATCAAATAGCTCCCTGTCTCGGCTTCACACTCGGTGAACTAGCTGTTGTTCACAACTTCGTTGGCGATATTTCGGGATGAAAATAATCCTGTATTTGTCTCGTCTATCTATCTACCAAATTTCATTCAAATTCATTTATTAGTTTTTGGGTGAAATCCAGCCAATCCATACATTCTTACAAACTTTTGCCTTCATGATAAATATGAAGGATTCGAAAAAGCTTCTAGTAAATCCTTATTTCAGAAAATAGCTGACGACCTCATCAAGAAATGGAGATCATTCTTCAAGGCCGAACACGTGAACCCTGACTGCAATGGTGCCGACAGTTCTGGCTGTAGCAGTGACGATGAACCGATTAGCAAACATGTGAAGAAACAATACGATAGCGGCTTGGATTTGTCAGAAGATGTCAAGGACAAAATCAGAGAAGAAGTCACTAGGGTCCTGTCGTTAAAGACTGATGATAAACGGAAGCGGAAGAAAGAGAAGAAGAAGAGTGGTGATGATAGTCTGTTGTATAAGGCGTTGAGTAAGTATCATTGGTTGATTGTACGAAACTGTCATATGTCGCTCCTGTAGGTCTAACATGCGAAATATGACAAATTTCTCGCGTGAGACAATAAAACTTTTGATATTGATGATTGGCTGATAGCACACCGCAATCGCATTTTCAACCAATCAGCAGTTGACGCATTGAATTTAATCGATGTTGATATTTGATAAGAGCTCTATAAAATTTACCTAACTTTTAGACTAATTTTATCATTCTCTATGGACAGGCTAAAATCTAAAAAATTCAGTTCATTTAACTGTTCCTATCCAATAGTAAACAGTAGCGGATAATTCCTTGAAATAAATCTAGCAGCTTTAACTACCAGTATCCTACTACTATTATAAAGGCGAAAGTTTGTAAGTATGGATGTATGGATGTTTGTTACTCTTTCACGTAAAAACTACTGAATGGATTTGAATGAAACTTTACCACAATATAGCTTATACATCAGAATAACACATAGGCTACAATTTTTGAGGTTTCTAATGTGAGGTCGTAAAAAAACACACTTTTTTAGGGATCCTTGGTAAAATTTGAAAAATTTCAACAGAAAAGCGGGAAAAATTATCTCAGGCGAAACGAAGTTCGCCGGGACCGCTAGTACACAATAAAATTTACTTACTTACTTAACGCCACTGGCTGACTTCTTTTTAACTGACTTCAGAGAAGAAGGATCTCAATTCATCAGAACTTTTGTATGGATGTTCTCTGGTTACTCGAATCTATTTGGAAAATTCTTTTTTTGTTTGAAACGGTACACTTTCTAGGTTCCCAGAGCTACAAGCTAACCGTTAAAGCAGGGTACTACGTAGATATGTAGCAAGTAACATTAATTGATACGTAGGCACTTACATCTGCACTTTGTACAGTGTCAGATATGCTACACGGCTAGGAATAGCCTGTTTAAGATAGTGAAACGCGCAAGTAAGCGCAGCAAATAAAAATACGAACCTATAGTGCGCAAGATCCGTTCATGTTTCATTCGTATGTCAATTAAAATTAATTTTAACGTTTTTATTTTTTGAAATTAAACATTAGATGTATAGATTCGACCTTTCTTGATCAGGTAAGAGCAAGAAGGCGAAGATGGATAAAGAAGGTGAATCAAGCGTGGAGCCTGCCGCCCAAGCTGTGCAGGCTCCTGAAGTAGCCTTCGCAGACGTGAACGCATATAAGGACCTAGTGGACGTCAAAAATGAGGTTCTGCCGGCGGCCGGATCTGGGGAGGGAGAAGGTATGAACTCGTAGTAACTGGAATACTGCATTCTACAAACTACAAACATCTTATTTTGAATCGTTATTAAATTAGCATGCTTATCAGTATGCCTAACTGTACAGTAAACTTTAATAGTAACGAAAAATAATTAATCTATAAAGTGTAACACATTATTTGAATCAACGGGTGCGATTGTCTCGGGTCTGGGTGTTGTGGTACCATCATTTTTACTGATTTCTGTAACAAAAGTGATTTAGCTACTCACCACAGAATCAGAGCAATCTCAACTGAATATTGGCTTCTACGGAATCCTCGGAAAGGTTTAGCTATTTATATATGATCTACTATAATTATTATATATTTTATACATTCTTACCTCACATGATGCTGAGAGGAAGAATTCGCAAAAGAAGCGCAACTTTGGTTTTAGTACCGAATCGCCCGTTATATTGTGCCTATAAGAACTAACACCGAATCCATAATAATGTATGTATGTTTGTTCCTCTTTCACGCAAAAACTACTCAATGGATTTAGATGATATATGTCAGTTAGACAGATTAGATTAGCATCATTACATAGTATAATACAAAGTCGCTCTTTCTGTTTATCCGTAGGTATATAAAGTAGGTATATATATTTTAAAGTGTGATTCAACAGGATTTTTTTTTATTTAAAATGATAGGAATGCCAATATTTCAAAGTATTTATATTGCACCCGTGCAAGCCGGGGCGGGTCGCTAGTACCTATATGATACTTTTATCCCAAAATAACATGAACGAAGTCGCGGAACATAGCTAGTAATTCATAATTTAATGTTTCAGAGACGGTGTTCGGGCAACCTTTGGTGAACGTGCGGCTTAGCAATGACCTGACAGAACTCATGATAGAAATGACCAATAACGCCAGGAAGGAAGAATACAAAAACTACACCTGACCTCGAACAGTTTTCATATAACAAGTTATAATCATTGGCGGATTTGCAGTCTCGGCCGCCCTAGGCCCCAAGACATAAGCCGCCCCTTTCTTGGAATCCATCATGACTGCATAATGAAATTACTTTTTTTTTTATTATTTTTAAATACAAACTTCTATTGTGGTGGAAGATCTAATAGGCCATATAAGTTTTTTGTCACCATTAGGGCCGTTCCTAGAACTGGCCGCCCTAGACCCGGGCCTACCGGGCCTTAGGGTAAATTCGCCACTGGTTATAATACGTATATAATACAATAATAGGAAGCTAAGAATATTTATATTTAAAACTAAGCCTAAGTTTGAAATAAAGATATTTAGAATTATTGACTGGACTGGTTTTATTGAGCCCGTAACAATTTTCTATGCAATGCAGCTACAATAATGAAAAGGCAGTCAGCATCTCACGTAAAATCGAAAGCATCAATTATCAATATAAATCTATATTTTTTACCGCGGAGAATAAAATTCAAGTATTATGGTATTGAAATGAGGTTGAATGATTTTTTTACAAGTCAATTTATAAATATTTACCTGATTATTTAACTTTTAACTAATTTTCTTTTAATATTGATAACTAGCTGTGCCCGCGACTTCGTTCGCGTGGACTACATCCTTTCATGGACGGTTTTACCCCTTTCTCCCCTAATATTCGAAACAAAAAGTAGTCTATATTTTAATCCAAGTGTCGAGCTATATTTGTGCCAAATTTCATATCTCTAACTTCAAAAATAAACATTTTTCCATAAAAACTTTCAAAGGTGGTATTACCCTTATCCCCCCCTTATTTTATAATAAAAAGTAGCCTATGTCCGTTCTTGAGATTCAAATTATACCTATACCAAATTACATCAAAATCGGTTGAGACGTTTAAGCAGGAAAGCGTAACAGACAGACAGACAGAGTTACTTTCGCATTTATAATATTAGTAGGGATTAATTGTTATGAGTCAACTGTGAGAGACAGTAAGAGAAGTTGTGTATGTATACATGTCTCACTCAGTCTCGTGCACGTAAATAAATAATAATTAGTTTTTATTTCGGAAAAATATCCAGAGATGTACAAAATACTTTTCGAAAAGTATTTAAATACAAAATGCAAATACTTTTTTAATATAGTATTTCAAATACAAGATACAAAATACTTTTGCCTTTTGTATTTAAATACTAAATACAAAATATGTATTTTCAAAATACTTTATTGAAATAAAATACTTTATGGTTAAAGACATTTCGAACGAACAACACTGCAAAACGTATCAGTGACTTTGAGGTAGTGTTGCCGTCGATTCGATTGTGTATCGATTATTAATCGATTATGCAAAAGGGGCCCAAATAATCTAATAATCGATAGTATCGATATAATCGAGTATAATGCGTACTCAAACATAATATAATCGATAGTATCGATATCAAGTTTTGAAGCGATACTATCGATGAAATCGATTATATCGATATAATCGATATTATTTACCTATCGGATAAGATAGTATCGCTATGATGGTACAGTTTAGGTACGAAGTATCAATCAACACAACTTAGCAATCACGTTTTACGAATAAAAAGTAGGGTACAAATAACTTTTTTCACGGTTTCATTTTGAATGTGTTATGTATATGAAGACATAATATGAATGACGATTAAATCTAAAAATAATTGCAAATTAATAGATTGCAACATAATAATCGATTTAATCGATAGTATTGTCTAATCTAAACAATTATAATATAATAATCGATTATATTGACCTAAACTTAATTTCGATATAATCGATTATATTGATATTCCAATCGATTATTAGATTATTGAAGGGGTGGATAATTATCCGGCAACACTACTTTGAGGATTGTCAAGAGGGGTCGCTCTTAGATTAATGGTCAGGTTTTATATGCGTTTTGTTTCATCTGCCATTATTCGCATTGACTTTCAAAGCTGCTGCGCCACTAGTGGCCATTTTTTGTTTTTCTGAATCGCGGAATGCTTTAGAAAAATGAAGTTAAGAATAAAAAAGTATTTTGTATTTTACAAATACAAAATACGTCTCGAATAGTATTTCAAATAAAATACAAAATACTTTTTAAAAATAGTATTTAAATACAAAATACAAAATACGTATTTTGTATTTTGTATTTGTATTTTAAATACAAATATTTCAAATAAGTCACCACTCTGAAAATATCCATACCAAGTTGTTAATAAATGATTATGCTATGTTAGTAAAAACGATACAAAAGAAATAGTACAGGTCAATTCATGAACTTGAATAAAGCCCTCGCTATGTTACCCTCAGCGATATTAAAATTGAATTTAGGGAATGATTGGCCCCTTGGATCGGTCTGTCCTTTTGTAAGATGTTTTAAAATAGTTGAGTGGTGGAAATATATAAATGGAGCATCAGAATTTACGTGAAGTTACATAATTATTTTGGGAGCTTTAAAGCGTCTGAAAAGCAATTCGGCCGACGGAAAGTGTCTGGGAGTATTGGCTACTTATTTTTTAAGGATGTCTTAAATACACGTAAAAATACAGCCTTGATCATATGATGTTTTTTGGCATTTTAAAATCCCACCATGTATAACCATACATGATGAGATTTAAGACACCCCCACCCTACTTTAAATCACGTGTATTTTTAGTACCTACAAAGAATATTATTTTTTTAAACATTCATTAATATTGAAATAAAATCTTCAGTCGCGAACACTGCGAAAACTATTGATGACTGAATAAAACAACCAACTTAAAAAAACTTTGTAAAGCACCACATTATTAACAAAAAATGTCGCTTTAATACACAAATTAATGTCATTAACCAGAGGTACTCTTGTCAAAAGCAATTACTTCACAATCAAGACTTAATTCAATACCTACCTTTTCAGAATTTTTTGAATTATTCAATACGAACATTCCATTCGAAAGATACCTATCATCAGTTATAAAAATGTAAGTATCTATTAGATACCTACTAGCGGTTCCGTCGAACTTCGTTTCGCCTTAGAGAATTTTCCCGCTTTTCTGTTGCAATTTTTCCTGAATTTTCTTTAGTATAAACCTTACGGAGCCCGAGACCTTTCCAACGAATGCAAAACCGTGGAAATCGGTTCGTACGTTCTGGAGTTATAGCGTCAGGAAGGAAGACCCGAATTATTTTTATTAGTAGTATTCCTCCTAGGTACTCAAGTTTTGTGGTCCCCGTTCACTCACCCGGCCCACAGATAACTATGATCCGGCCCCTTTGCGCTCGACTTACCCCATTCATCGAGCAACAAGGGGATGATGTCATCCCTTGTTACTCGATGACCCCATTACACCGAAATGGAGGCCTATTCTCAAAAAACGAAATAAGTAGGTATGTTAGATCCGATGACGGATAGCCATTTCTAATTCTCATAAATTCGAATGCGACATAAGCTCTTTAAAAAAACAAAATTTAAGCATGGGTACACATCAATGTACACATACATCATGTATGATGTGTGCAAATCAGAAAACCTATGCAAAAAACACGTTTTAATTCGCGAACTTTCGATTCATTTCTTTCGACATAGGCTACAAAATTAGGGATCCTTGGTAAAATTTGAACAATGTAACCGAAGGTGTAGAAAAATGAGAAAATGTCTTTCGTCGAATGCGCGGGAAAATCCTCTAAGGCGAAACGAAGTTCGCCGGGACCGCTAGTCAATAATAAGGTTACTGAAAAGTAAAGAACGACTCACACTTGGCACAATTAACACGTTGAAGGGATACCAGTTTTTGAAAAAGTCTCCCGTGCATATGCTCCTTCCGCAAGTGAACAATTCATAAAAATAATTCTAACACAGATTGAAGAACTAAATAAAGCACGTTGAAAAATGTTCCATGTTTTCTTTATATCTTTATTTTTAAGGGCCGATTTTAAATTTTCAGATTAGAAATTGCATTCTAGTCAATCAAATTAAGCACTAAGATGAATAATAATAAAGTCCCTATTAGAATAATATATTTGTTAGCTGCTCGAAACGGTCAGACAGGTATTATTTGATGTTTTAAAATTATTCTAAATAAAAGTCTGACTTGCTCTAACATAAGTAACTCGTCCAATTTGTCCAAAACCTTCAGAAATTAGCTATTCATATTAAATAAAAGGATTTATAAATTGACAAACATTGATAATTTGTCAAATAATTCTAATAGGTTTTGTCTGAGACTAAAGACTAAGATGTTTACAACTTGACTGTCTGTTTTAAAAAAAACATAACGTAACTCTCAAATGAAACTTTCAAATACGAGTAACAGTGTATAATTTGTTAATCAAAGGATAATCAAGGAAATACTGACACCACGCAATGGCCCGAAGTAGTTACGCTGGACTTAGTATTTAACTCCACTAACTAATGTAAAATACCTTACGCTGGTATTACTGAATCAGCTATCTCTCTCTAACGCGTAGCTCTATCTCTGTCGGGGGGCGGTACTTTCTCGAATCTTCCAGCGCTCTCTGGTACTAGAATATTCGCGATTGGGCGTTCGAGATTGTTGTCGAAAATACTCGTCGCTGATTGGTCGACGCGCTGGGGTATAAAAGCCCAGCGCGGTGCGCGGGAACTCAGTATTTATTGCAAACGCAAAGCAACCGAAGCGAAAGAAAGAAGCGAGTGGGAAACCACTGTGAACTACGAAAACAAGTTCGACGTGAATTTATCGTTTGAGAAAGTGGAATTTAACAGTAATTCAAGCAAAATGCCAGCTATCGGAATTGATTTGGGAACGACGTACTCGTGCGTCGGAGTATGGCAGCACGGGAACGTGGAAATAATCGCGAACGACCAGGGCAACAGGACCACGCCGTCGTACGTCGCGTTTACAGACACGGAGCGGCTGATCGGGGACGCGGCCAAGAACCAAGTCGCGCTCAACCCCGGGAACACCGTGTTCGACGCGAAACGACTCATCGGTCGCAAGTTCGACGACCCCAAGATCCAGCAAGACATGAAGCACTGGCCGTTCAGAGTGATCAACGACTGCGGCAAGCCGAAGATACAGGTCGAGTACAAGGGCGAGGTGAAACGGTTTGCGCCGGAGGAGATCAGCAGCATGGTGTTGACCAAAATGAAAGAGACTGCGGAGGCGTACCTGGGCAGCGGCGTGCGGGACGCCGTCGTCACCGTCCCGGCGTACTTCAACGACGCGCAGCGCCAGGCCACCAAGGACGCGGCCGTGATTGCCGGCCTCAACGTCCTCAGGATCATCAACGAGCCCACCGCCGCCGCCCTCGCCTACGGCCTCGACAAGAACCTGAAAGGCGAGCGGAACGTGCTCATCTTCGACTTAGGAGGCGGCACCTTCGACGTCTCCATCCTGACAATCGACGAAGGGTCGCTATTCGAGGTGAGGGCGACCGCGGGCGACACGCACCTCGGCGGCGAAGACTTCGATAACCGCCTGGTGAACCACCTCGCCGAAGAGTTCAAGCGCAAGTACAGGAAGGACATTCGCAGCAACGCCCGCGCCTTGCGGAGACTGCGCACAGCCGCTGAGCGCGCCAAGCGCACGCTGTCCTCCAGCACCGAGGCCACCATCGAGATCGACGCTCTGCACGAAGGCGTGGACTTCCACACGCGCGTGTCCCGCGCGCGCTTCGAGGAGCTCTGCGCTGACTTGTTCCGCGCCACGCTCGAGCCGGTCGAGAAGGCGCTCCGAGACGCTAAGATGGACAAGTCTCAGATCCACGACGTCGTCCTGGTTGGCGGCTCCACGCGGATCCCCAAAGTCCAGAGTCTGCTGCAAGGGCTCTTCTGCGGGAAGAAACTGAACCTCTCCATCAACCCGGACGAGGCTGTGGCGTACGGCGCGGCGGTCCAAGCGGCCGTGCTCTCCGGCTCCACGGACTCGAGGATCCAGGACGTGCTCCTGGTCGACGTGGCGCCTCTGTCGCTGGGCATCGAGACCGCGGGCGGTGTCATGACCAAGATCATCGAGCGGAACTCCAAGATCCCCTGCAAGCAAGCGCAGACATTCACCACCTACTCCGACAACCAGCCGGCTGTCACTATTCAGGTCTACGAAGGAGAGCGGGCCATGACGAGGGACAACAACTTGCTGGGCACGTTTGACCTGACCGGGATACCTCCGGCGCCGCGCGGAGTGCCCAAAATCGACGTCACCTTCGACTTGGACGCGAACGGAATCTTGAACGTGTCTGCTAAGGACAACAGCTCCGGCCGCAGCAAGAACATTGTGATCAAGAACGACCGCGGGAGACTGTCGCAGGCGGAAATAGATCGGATGCTGTCTGATGCCGAGAAGTACAAGGAGGAGGATGAGAGGCAGCGGCAGCGCGTGGCGTCGCGGAACCAGCTGGAGTCATACGTGTTCAGCGTGAAACAGGCTCTGGACGACGCCGGAGACAAACTGAGCGAAGAGGACAAGGGCTCCGTGAGGAGCGCCTGCGACGAGGCGCTGCGGTGGCTCGACAACAACTCTCTGGCCGAGCGCGAGGAGTACGAGGACCGGCTGAAGGAGCTGCAGCGCGTGTGCTCGCCCATCATGACTAAGATGCACGGGGGCGGAGCAGGCGGCATGCCTCAAGGCAGACAAGGGGGAATGCCTGGCGGGATGCCAGGAGGTATGCCCGGTGGAATGCCAGGAGGAATGCCGGGTGGTTTCGGTGGCATGCCAGGTGGAATGCCCGGTGGGATGCCAGGAGGAATGCCGGGTGGTTTCGGTGGTATGCCAGGTGGAATGCCCGGTGGGATGCCAGGAGGAATGCCTGGAGGATTCGGTGGAATGCAAGGAGGCATGCCAGGCGGGTTCGGTGGCATGCCAGGCGGGATGCCAGGAGGGATGCCCGGCTACCAATACCAACAACAAGGACGTGATGGCCCCACAATAGAAGAAATGGACTAAACTATAGTTGAGATAGCCACCAACAATTTTTCTAGTCCCAACTTTTAAGTTGGCCATTCAAATTTTTGTAAGACTGATTTTTAAATGTAAAAAAATAGTTTTGAGTTATGTTTTTTAAAAACTGTGATAATATTGTACCATGTGATCATTTGTTTGGCTCAATAAATATGATAATAGTGATCAAATTAATGTGTTTTTATTTTTTGTTTTCCTTTTTATAAATATGGCAGATTTTAAAGTCCTCTAGATTAGAAATATAGTTTTCTTCCCAGTTTTTTACAAAGTATGCTAAGAGCAATTCGGATGTGAAAAGTATACGTTTGGATTGTACAGGGTCTAAATTAGTCACATTCCTTTAAATAGGGGTATACGCCACACTGAATACGTAATTATTGAAAATGAATACAAAATTAAGCCTAATCGATTTTATTATTTTTATAGTACTATACGTCGTACTAGCGAACTTTAAATATTAGAAACAGAATTTTTTTATCTCCTCTTGCGGTGCGGGAATTGAACCCACGACCTTCACGTATCGCGCGTGCTGCTCTTACCAACTGAGCTAACCGCAAGTTATTGTAGGCAGAGGGCACTTACCGAAAGGCTAACGGTTGATACAGATAAGGTTATACAATAACTTGCGGTTAGCTCAGTTGGTAAGAGCAGCACGCGCGATACGTGAAGGTCGTGGGTACAATTCCCGCACCGCAAGAGGAGATAAAAATGTTCTGTTTCTAATATTTAAAATTAAGCCTAGTTTTGGATATTATCTAAGAAACAATAGGTACTTTTTGTCAACATATTAACACAATACCCTGTCCCAGCAGATTCTACTAGTAGTATTAATTTAGTAACAAAACGCACACGAATAAACTTTACGATCACGACGCACACGAACAAAGGCGGCTAGGTAAGAATTATCAAACTTACAACCTATCAACTCTGGCTTTCAGTATTATTTGTACGAAACTCCCTACTGCAACGCACACTAATCGGAATCGTAGGTAATGTAATTTGTCTTGACTTGAGACCGCGAACCGCTTACGTATCACCGTACTCTATCTAGCATTGGCACTTCACGTTCGTACACTGACCAGCGCGGCACTCCGCCTGGCTAGCTGCTAGCTGGTAACTAGCTGCGGGCCGCTTGCTGATGCGCCTACGGTAAGTTGACGCTTGGTTGACGGCAACGCGCAGGGCCGGCGGTGGCGCGCGGTTGGGCAACAGCCCAGGGCGCTCGGACTTGAACGGGCGCTAGAAAGCTACCCTGAGGTACACTGAGGTGCCCAGATGTAATCCCCTAAATCGATGTATTGGTATACGCTTTTACAGGGGCGCTGGTAGAAATTCGTCCAGGGCGCCAGTAATGCTAGAACCGGCACTGGCAAGACGATATGGTGATAATCCCGTTACGAGTTGCTAAGTGTATTAGTATTTTTTAACAAAATTTAATCCGCAGGGCTATCACTAGATATAATAAATAAATAAATAAATGCGCCTGGTTGCACTGGGACACGCTCTAGCAAAAACGTTAAAACTCCTTAATTCTATGCCGTGAAAACAGTTAGTTACCTACTTACTGCCAATCATTTTTTTAATTTTTTTTTGGGAAGGAAGATAGATCATATTCTAAACGGTTGAATAGATGAATAATCAGTACAAAGCGCGAAAAAGATAAATGAAAAGTCTCCTTTCTCAACACTTCAAAAAGTACCCTTTAGTCCACTAAAGTACATTGTCAAGTAGGTACATACCCAAACTAATTTATTATTACGATGATCTTTATTATAGGTTCTTCCGTTGACGACCTTCGTGGCGCAGTGGCTAAGGTAGGCGCCCAAAGCGCGTTAGGTCCCGGGTTCAATTACCGGTCAGGTCAATTTGGATAACGAACTTTTCTCAATTGACTTGGGTCTGGGTGTGCTGGGATAACGCCCCCAGTTAGTATCCGTCGTCTGGTACTCATAGTACAAGGGAAAACCTTAGTTTGAGACCAGGTGGTTGGTGGGATTGTCTGGCGCATTTATTTGTTGATTTATTTATATATTTACTAGCTTTCCGCCAGCGGCTTCGCCCGCGTGGAATTCGTTTATATCGTGGTATAAAGCACAACATACACAATTTAATGTAAAATGGTAGGAACCCAAAAAAAGCGAAATGCAATGAATATAGATACAACAGCAAGTAAGTAAATGAGTCGAAAAGTGCACCGAATAAGTGTATGAGCTTTAGGTTAAAGCGAGAGATATCATTCCACTTCTTACGTGCCTAAAAAAACGACGTTACCATTTTTTTTTAAACTATCGCACACCTCAAGAACTGTATTGGGGAAGCTATCATTCCACTTCTTACGTATTTTAAAAAGCACATCGTTACCATCATCTAGCGCCATCTATCGCATACCTCATCTCCGATCCATCCATCAAGCAAACTATATTTTTTGTTTTCCCTCGGGAATATCAATTTTTTCCGGGATAAAAAGTACCCTATTATTTAATCCGGACTTCTAACTTTACGTCTGCAAAATTTCAAAGCAATCGGTTCAGTAGTAAAGTTACGGCGTGAAAGCGGAACAAACAAACAAACAAACTCACTTTCCGATTTATAATATTATTAAGGAAGTAAGCATAAGGATAGTAAGGATATTACATGCACATCACAACTTTTATATAACACCGTGGTACATTCGTTGCAGAAATGTCGCAACGCTCATTACAATAATAATAAAGGTAATTAAAACGAAATACCAGGGCGGCCCGACAAGTACTTAGTCTGACCACCCGGTGGCACTATCGCAAACAATTAACTATCGTGTAGTGCATTCTATTAGACAGTTAGCGTCATAGTTTTAGCTAGATTAGACTCGTAGTTTAGTTTTCGCTGCGCCGAAGTCCGAGCCCCCCAATGGGCGCACTCCAGCAGTTGTTTAATGCCCGATTCCAATATTTCAAAAACGATCCAGTCCAGTTACGGATAGTAATAAGGCATACGAGGCGTAATCTGAAAATTGACCGACGGACGACTGATGACAGCTGATATGGAAAGTAAATTAAGGAACGGTATTGACTCGTAGTCGGTTGGAGAGAAACGGATAGTATTTTTTGACGCATAACGAATCGTAAAATATTATAACCGGGCATTAACTTTTAGGGGTGCGAGACCTCCACTCCCCTCCAAGCTCGGTGAAGATGAACCGGCCATCTGCGGCTATCATAGCAGTCTTTACCAAAGTAGACGATAACACCCCCTTGTGGGTGCTGGACAGAGGGGGGCGATAAGGGACCCAAAAAAATTATAACATTTATCATTTAAGATACCATTTGTGATTTCAGAGCTACATTATACAGAGTAACACATGCTTTAACTGAGTCGTCGAATATCAAACCCCTGTAAGTCACGTCACAGCCCTGCCCCAAAATGACCTATGAATAGCGCTAAATTTGAAATTTAATTCTGATTCATTCTGTGTTTTGCAAATTTAGGTAAATCAATCATATCTTGTTGAAAATAAGGGTCAAAGTCAATGTTTTTTTTTCAAATCCCTGTGTGTCTAACGACAGTGTGCAGTGGTAAATCAAACTCGAGCAAGTCCACATTGGCCAACCAAGACGTTCCTACCTAGCATCGTTTTAAAATGGCGCCTATTTCTCCTGACTTTCGTGACGCGATCACATTGTCCAGCGTTTGAATAAACAGATATTGGCGATAATTATGGAAGAAAACAGTCGAAACATATGTGTCGTGGATCCAGACAAAGCAAAGAAAATATCTAAAGCAACATTGTGTAAAAACGATTGCACTGTGCGCGTGATAAAGCGCGTGCAAATTTTCAACGTCCATAATAACAATGATAATTAGCTTTAAAATTTAAATAATACATTCTAAAATATGTAATCCTCGAATATGCAATCATGTCCCATCCATCTAATTCAGTATGTATTTGTTGTTGAACAAATTGTTCAATAATAAGGTTACTGAACTCGTAGCCTTATTATTGAACAAGTACATACTACTGAAAGCGAAGAACGACTCGCACTTGCCATAAGTAACATGTTGGAGGGATACCAATGTTTGAAATAAATCTCCCGGGGACCTGCTAAATGTGAACTATTCGTAATAATAATTCCAACACAGATTAGATAATAAGTACTAAATAAAGCACGCTGAAAAAATTGTTCCAATTTTTCTAAATATCGTTTTTCTAAGGGCTGATTTAAAATTTTCAGATAAACAAAGAACATTATAATCGATCATTTTAAGCACTACGACGAATAATAGTAAAGTCCTTAGGTTTTATTTGACGTCTTAAAATTATTATAATTATTAGTCAAATCTGCTCTAACATCAATCAACTCGTCTAATTTGTTTCACCTTCAAAAGTGAAAGTCAGTTTGCTATTCATATAATATTATGCATTGATAATTGACAACAATTAATATTTAGTCTGATGTCTGATAATTCTCATAGATTTTGTCTGAGACTGTCTGAATTAAAATTATTTCAAATTAAACTTTCAAATACGGGTAACACTGTAAAATTTTATAATCATAGGATAATCAGGGAAATACCATGCAATGGCATGAAGTAGTCACGCTGGACTTAGAATTTAACTCCACTAACTAATGTAAAATACCTTACGCTGGTATTACTAAATAAGCTATCTCTCTCTAACGCGTAGCTCTATCTCTGTCGGGGGGCGGTACTTTCTCGAATCTTCCAGCGCTCTCTGGTACTAGAATATTCGCGATTGGGCGTTCGAGATTGTTGTCGAAAATACTTGTCGCTGATTGGTCGACGCGCTGGGGTATATAAGCCCAGCGCAGTGCGCGGGAACTCAGTATTTATTGCAAACGCAAAGCAACCGTAGTGAAAGAAAGAAGCGAGTGGCAAACCACTGTGAAACTAAGTGTGATTTACGAAAACAAGTTCGACGTGAATTTATCGTTTGAGAAAGTGGAATTTAACAGTAATTCAAGCAAAATGCCAGCTATCGGAATTGATTTGGGAACGACGTACTCGTGCGTCGGAGTATGGCAGCACGGGAACGTGGAGATCATCGCGAACGACCAGGGCAACAGGACCACGCCGTCGTACGTCGCGTTCACGGACACGGAGCGGCTGATCGGGGACGCGGCCAAGAACCAGGTCGCGCTCAACCCCGGGAACACCGTGTTCGACGCGAAACGACTCATCGGCCGCAAGTTCGACGACCCCAAGATCCAGCAAGACATGAAGCACTGGCCGTTCAGAGTGATCAACGACTGCGGCAAGCCGAAGATACAGGTCGAGTACAAGGGCGAGGTGAAACGGTTTGCGCCGGAGGAGATCAGCAGCATGGTGTTGACCAAAATGAAAGAGACGGCGGAGGCGTACCTGGGCAGCGGCGTGCGGGACGCCGTCGTGACCGTCCCGGCGTACTTCAACGACGCGCAGCGCCAGGCCACCAAGGACGCGGCCGTGATTGCCGGCCTCAACGTCCTCAGGATCATCAACGAGCCCACCGCCGCCGCCCTCGCCTACGGCCTCGACAAGAACCTGAAAGGCGAGCGGAACGTGCTCATCTTCGACTTGGGAGGCGGCACCTTCGACGTCTCCATTCTGACCATCGACGAAGGGTCGCTGTTCGAGGTGAGGGCGACCGCGGGCGACACGCACCTCGGCGGCGAAGACTTCGACAACCGCCTGGTGAACCACCTCGCCGAAGAGTTCAAGCGCAAGTACAGGAAGGACATTCGCAGCAACGCCCGCGCCTTGCGGAGACTGCGCACAGCCGCTGAGCGCGCCAAGCGCACGCTGTCCTCCAGCACCGAGGCCACCATCGAGATCGACGCTCTGCACGAAGGCGTGGACTTCCACACGCGCGTGTCCCGCGCGCGCTTCGAGGAGCTCTGCGCCGACTTGTTCCGCGCCACGCTCGAGCCGGTCGAGAAGGCGCTCCGCGACGCTAAGATGGACAAGTCTCAGATCCACGACGTCGTCCTGGTTGGCGGCTCCACGCGGATCCCCAAAGTCCAGAGTCTGCTGCAAGGGCTCTTCTGCGGAAAGAAACTGAACCTCTCCATCAACCCGGACGAGGCCGTGGCGTACGGCGCGGCGGTCCAAGCGGCCGTGCTCTCCGGCTCCACGGACTCGAGGATCCAGGACGTGCTCCTGGTCGACGTGGCGCCTCTGTCGCTGGGCATCGAGACCGCGGGCGGTGTCATGACCAAGATTATCGAGCGCAACTCCAAGATCCCCTGCAAGCAAGCGCAGACGTTCACCACCTACTCCGACAACCAGCCGGCTGTCACTATTCAGGTCTACGAAGGAGAGCGGGCCATGACGAGGGACAACAATTTGCTGGGCACGTTCGACCTGACTGGGATACCTCCGGCGCCGCGCGGAGTGCCCAAAATCGACGTCACCTTCGACTTGGACGCGAACGGAATCTTGAACGTGTCTGCTAAGGACAACAGCTCCGGCCGCAGCAAGAACATTGTGATCAAGAACGACCGCGGGAGACTGTCGCAGGCGGAAATAGATCGGATGCTGTCTGATGCCGAGAAGTACAAGGAGGAGGATGAGAGGCAGCGGCAGCGCGTGGCGTCGCGGAACCAGCTGGAGTCATACGTGTTCAGCGTGAAACAGGCTCTGGACGACGCCGGAGACAAACTGAGCGAAGAGGACAAGGGCTCCGTGAGGAGCGCCTGCGACGAGGCGCTGCGGTGGCTGGACAATAACTCTCTGGCCGAGCGCGAGGAGTACGAGGACCGGCTGAAGGAGCTGCAGCGCGTGTGCTCGCCCATCATGACTAAGATGCACGGGGGCGGAGCAGGCGGCATGCCTCAAGGCAGACAAGGGGGAATGCCTGGCGGGATGCCAGGAGGCATGCCGGGTGGTATGCCCGGTGGAATGCCAGGAGGAATGCCCGGTGGTTGTGGTGGCATGCCTGGCGGAATGCCTGGAGGAATGCCAGGAGGATTCGGTGGAATGCGAGGAGGCATGCCAAGCGGGATGCAAGGAGGGATGCCCGGCTACCAATACCAACAACAAGGACATGATGGCCCCACAATAGAAGAAATGGACTAAGCCGTAGTTGTTATCTTTAAGACAACTGCAGTTCATCTAGTCCCAAAACGTATTTAGTTCCTGTAAATTTTTATAAGACTGATTGTTATAATTAGGTTAATATTACGTTATATAAGGTACCAGGTGATCATTTGTTTGACTTAATAAATTTGATTATTGTTTTAATTCTTGAATTTTACTTTTTTCCTTTTCCGTTCCTTTTTAAGGTTACCTAAATAAGGCTGATTTTAAAATTTTCATTGTTGGGAAAGGTCTAACGTAACATCCACTGGTTAACCTAATAACCGCCAACTACTTCTATACAAGTTCAGGATTTTCGTGCCGTCAACGCCACTACTTCTATAGAAGTTACTCATTGTACCTACTTTAATTAGCTAAATAGCTACTTCTACTAATTCTAAGGTGGAAATATATTCTTATTATTATTCTGATTTATTTAGGTAACTCTAATCCTATAATTTATAAAACTACTATATGTGCCCGCGACTTCGTTCGCGTGGACTACATCCTTTCATGGTCGGTTTTACCCCTTTGTCCCCTAATATTGGAAACAAAAAGTAGTCTATATTTTAATCCAAGTTTTGAGCTATATTTGTGCCAAATTTCATATCTCTAACTTTAAAAATAAACCTTTTTCCATATAAACTTTAAAAGGTGGTATTACCCCCATCCCCCCCTTATTTTCTAATAAAAAGTAGCCTATGTCCGTTCTTGAGGTTCAACGTATGCCTATGCCAAATTTCATTAAAATCCGTTCCGCCGTTTAGGCGTGAAAGAGTAACAGACGGGCAGACAGAGTTAATTTCGCATTTATAATATTAGTATGGATTATATTTGTATGTCATGATGTCATGCACTATGAATAGTTTAATAAACGAACATACATTTAACATCTTTATCTTTAGTATTTTTTTTTTTTTAGTTTCATAGAAAAACCAGCTTAAGAAGCATTCTTACTCCTAAAATGTTTATCGTTATTCGGCTTTGCGTAATTTAATTTCTGAAAAAAAAATTAAAGATGTCATCGTGTTGTCAAAATTGTCAAACAAAATCCAAAAAGTCAAAACTGTGCAAAAGAAAATCTATTTCCGATTTGATTTGTGTTTGTTGCTAATTGAATAGTGTTATTGGTTACATTATGAAGTAATGTACTTTGTGTTTTTTAATGCGTTCCCTCTACCACAATATAGAGACGTCATGTGCCCTTGAATTGGTTAGTTAGTTTGTACTGCTCAAAATGGAGCGGAGCGGTTCGAGCCAGGGGACAGACTCCCAGGATTCGGATGACCTGGTGCCGCCCGGCACCTCAGGGCTGGAGTGTGATACCGTAAGTATCCTAAAACGAAGGAGTACAAAGGAGAACTCTAATATTTCCAGTTATTTACAGTCTAAGGCAACAGTTAAAACATTAAGCCCATTTAGAATGATCAAAAGGGGTTTGAATTGAATTTACAAGATAATCTAGCATTATATTTATATTTTCTGTTGTATTGATCGTAAATTATGTTGTTACATGTGAGAACAACAAATATTTGCAAACATATAACAATATAATGCTAAGTTTTAAATCTGGCATTTCATTTGAGTAAATTTATATGTATTTTCATTGTGAATGGTGATTTTACAGATATTAGTATTTAATTAGTATTTTAACATGATTGTGATGCTTGCTACAACCTATATAGGCTCTAAGTTTACTACTATACAAGGTATAAAACCACTGTTTTGCTCTTTCGTTTTGTTATTAGATTGAATGTGGTAATTAAATCATATTTTCTATTTCCAGTTATCCATCCAATTGCCCAAAGTCAATCCAGGTACTCCAAAAATGACGTTAAAAGGAATAGAAAATGCAAAAAAGAGGTTGCGAGCCTTTTCCATTCAGAAGAAGACACCAATTTCTCCAGTTGTGGTGCCAAAGCCTGTTAATACTGGAAGTAAGTCATACATATCAGTACTTATAAATCAAAAAACTATTATCAGTTTTCAAATACTTGCATTCTTCATAATGCAGGCAATATTGAATATGTATGGCATTTGTAGTTTATTTATAAAAATGCCACACATATTCACTAAGGCCTGCTTTATTCACTATCACTGTTTGTGTCATAACTCCCGAAAGTTATATATTGCCCAGAGCGAAACAGATATTTGAATTGTGATGTCAGTTGATATAAAGGCAATAACTATACTACAAAATTCTGATTTTGTGAGTTGTGGCAGTAAAGCCCATAAATATCTTATAATTATGACTGTTAAACATTTGTACTTTGTAATATGTTGCTAGTAATAATGCTAATAATATTCTTTTCTTTTCTTTGCTCCTCCTGTCACTGAAGGTCAAGGTAATGGTTAGTTTGTTTTCAATTTTTTCAAGCATAATACTGAAACTGTATTTGTATCATTCTACGAATTTTTTACAGGTACTACTGTTTTAATTGGCAAGTTGAGCAGCGTAAAAACGACTCCTAAACCGGAGCCTGAGCCCGATGCAAAAAAAATACCGAAGCCTCCCAAGCCTGGTGGCAGTAAGAAAAATGTACAAGGTAAATTGTTAGTCATCATAAATTCTTGAATTCACTGTCAATGTCTGACTTTACATTTTGGACAATATGATAGCAGCTAAAGAACTTATATGTGACTTCAAATGTTAATGTGAAGTGAATTAAACCGTACTATGTTGTAGTTAGAGTTTGCGATACAGTGGGCCACAAATTTGCAGTGTATTTGTATTTATAGGCAGAAGTTTGCCATTCACTCTTTGATTTACTACCTAATTAAATAGTTATTAGATAGTTGGCAGTTTCCTAGTGTTCACTTAATAGGAGCTTAGCCATACTTTCCTGTCAAAACTGTCAAAACTCCCATACAATAGTTGTGGAAGTGAAAATTTGACTTTTGGCTTGAAAAATAAAAAATTACGATTTAATAAAATTAGTTTGAATTTATAACCAAGACTTTCTAATCTAACTTTTTGCTCTAGACACGATAAGTAAGATTGTTACCTCATAGATTACTAATTTATTATTATTATTAATTAGGAGTATAAGCCAGGTAGTAAAGGTAACTCATAAATCCCTATAACCAACTATATTTAGTTTTCCGTCTGTTTGCAGTTCTGTATTTAAGTCCAGATGGTTAAACTAGTTCACGCCTTGAGCTGATACAATGTCTTTTGGGAGCTTTTAATATTAGTTTTACAATAGCTAGTTTATTTTCTGTTTTCTTCTTCTATGAATCGATTTTCAGAAAGCTACCTTTCCTTTCCTATATTTATATACAAATTATAGAACAGAATATAATGGAAAAGTCTCTGATATTGTCTGTCTAGTTCGATAACCTCCTTGGGTCACATTTTATATATATTATAAATATATATAATATAAACAAATTGATTTGCAGAATCATACACGGCACTTCAGAAGCGCACCCTGGCGGATATCGAGGACATGAAGCGCAAGATGGAGCTGGTCGAGCTTGGCATCCCGCTCGGTCTCATATGCCCTTCCTCCACCAGCGATAAGGCCATGCCTACTAAAGCCATGCCACCTATCAAGTCCTTCTTAGGTATGTATATTATGCCTTTTAGATATCATACAATTGGCCAGGTCATAAAATCCTTAGTGGTTAACTAATACACAAAAATCGATAATGATTTGTGAAAACAGAATCTTAATTGGTTAAGATTTGGCATTGTGCATAGCAGTTTCATGTGATTATTTCATTTCTGTGACCAGCATTGTGAATAATTTTAATGTACTATATTGGTAAGAAAAAAAAAGATTTGTGTTTCTGTAACGAATAATTCGTTTCCAAAGATACCATCAGTTAAAAATGTAAAGATTTGAAATAGTTAGAGATCTGTATGAAATCGAAATTATTTTTAAGTACTTTTAAGCCCGTGTGAAGTCGGCGTGCATATGCGCTATTAAAGTATGATTTGATACCTTTTTATGTACTAAATATACTGACTGATGTTTAACTATGATAATATGCAGCTCAAACTACAAAACGAAATGTAGGTTTTTTAGCATACGCGTCCGCTATGATATGATTTTCCTAAATGCATTATTTATGATCTGGCCGATTTTACAATCCAGAGATTATACAAGTAGTAGATAAATATTAAAAAAACTGTGCTGTGTCTTACTATTACTAATCACAGGAGGTCGGAACTAGGTAGAGTTTTTTGATTTATTTATGTTTGATTTCATAAAGCAATATAATGATGTTGATATGCTTCAAATCCCGAGATTATTTTAAAGAGTAGACAAAATATAAGACTTTGCCAAACTGATTTAACAACATCGGATGTCTGAAGTTATTTTAATTTAAAAGTTTTTATTTTATTTATTTCAATAACTATATACTTTTTTGTTTTTTTCCCAACTGACAAACTAACTGTATGTCTTGGTGCAAAATTAGTAATAAGTTTAGCTTTTTAATAGTAAAAATAACTACCGAGTTTCTTGCCGGTATCTTCTCGGTAGTTATAGGTTCCTAACCGGAGGTAGTTTCATTTGCAGACGATTCATAAGTATTACAAATGTAATCTACATGAATAAAAAATATTGACTTTGACTTTGTCTAAAGTTAAAAATTCCAATGCACATTTGTAGTACCCATAACATGGCTTGTGAGAACAGAAGTAAAAACTAGCAGGAATGCCGTGTAGCCCCCGCTTATCGAAATTAACTACCACTGGATTGCCCAACAAAAACCCCGGGAAGATCCATATTAATATCAACAATGCATTTTTATAAAAACATTACCTAATTCCAATCTCTAACCCATGCTAATCACACCTAAAGAAATGCATATACCGGTTAAAAAGTATCTGCGGGTCATCTATCTATAAGTGCACTATATTAATTTTAAAATAAAACAGCCTTTTCATATATCATAAGAGACATTACACCTAAACAATTGAACATGTCGTTTAATTGTTTATGAGTGTTATGAATGACTATGAATATAGATATTTTTTGTGCCTTCATATGTATTTCACTTATTTCCTTAAATTTTTTTGGTACAGTTGTCTAAGAATAACAGTAGGAACTATACCTTATATGCGTCATAAACTAAACAATGTCACCTGTTTTTATATATAAATTATAGAATAGTATATAATGGAATAGAACAGAGAACATTTAAATGCCTAAAGTATGGTTTTTACAAAAGTTCTCTCTGATATTCGACGACGTAGCCGAGAAGCGAGCGGGCCGGACTTTGGCGAAGCACCGGGTTCGATCTCCGGTCGGGTCCATATAGGAAACTAAATTTTCCATAATGTCTCGGGTCTGGGTGTTGTGATGCCGTCTTTGTTTCTGCTTTTTCTATCACAAGTGCTTAAGCTTGCCACAGAATCAGAGCAATGTATGTGATGTTGTCCAATATTATTTATGTATTTTATATCGTGGCTCCTTGGGTCGCGTTTGTTTTTAAACTGGCCACTTTCTTATTCCCGGTTCCAATATTCTACGAATCGTAATGTGTCAAAAATGACGAGTCTACGAGTCGTTAATTCTAATTTCAAATTTACTTTCCATATCAATTGTTTCAGTCGTCCGTCAGTCGATTTTAGCTTACACCTCGTTTAATTTATTACTATCGGTAACTAAATCTGATCGTTTTTTAAATATTGGAACCAGGTATTAGTCAACTGCCCCGTTTTAGTTTGCGTTCTTTCGTTTAACCATCGTGTTGCGTGAAGACTTTAGGTACCGAGTGGTCCACTACAACCGAACTGCTAGAAGTCGACGCTCGAACAGACCAAAGAGAAGACATCACCGTGAGTCTCTGTAGGGGAGAAGTAGTTAGGACCTGCCCCCTTATTAATGAACGTCGAATTAGATTCGTATACGGAAATACTATGTCTCGTTAGTATCGAAACATGTAAGAAAGATAAAGCATAGTTTCCGAATTAGAATCTGTTTACGATATTCTTTGAAAACGGGGGCTGGAGTGTTTTAAAGTTACAGAATAGGTTTGCTTTGACTAATGGATCGTATTCATTTTTAAGGCCATATCGTCTTTTTAAATTATGATCAACTAGCTGTGCCCGCGACTACGCTCGCGTGGACTACATACTTTCATAGTCGGTTTTACCCCTATCTCCCCTAATAATCTAAACAAAAAGTAGTCTAAATTTTAATCCAAGTTTCGAGCTATATTTGTGTATAATTTCATATTTCTAACTTAAAAATAAATATTTTCCCATTTATATGGGAAAATATTTATTTTTTTTCCCTTTGAAAGTTTATACTTTCAAAGGTATTACCGCCATCCCCCCTCACACTTATTTTCTAACAAAAAGTAGCCTATGTCCGTTCTTGAGGTTCAACGTATACCTATACCAAATTTCATCAAAATCGGTGCAGAGGTTTAAGCAGGAAAGCGTAACAGACAGACAGAGTTACTTTCGCATTTATAATATTAGTAGGGATTAGTAGGGATAAAGTAGCTTGTCAAGTGTGAATCGACTCGCAGTCCGAGACGTCGGCACAAACTTTTTTGTACAACCCAAATCCCATAAAAAAGTCACTCGTATCCAAATTTCACGGGATTCAGAAAGGGATGTAATATATCATAGGACATAATCTTTTGTACGCAACGATGCGTAGGAGTGAACTCATGTATGATCCTCTAGAATGCCACAGCATCGGCAAGATGTTTTTTAGGCTATATATCCCTTGCTAGGGTTTTGCAATAATTACAAAAGCTTTCCGGGAAAATACTGATATGGCCAGAAATATGTGTACTTTCCTTTAGTCAGAGTCTGTATAGATAGATGGGGTATTCCGTCGGTCATGGTGATACGAAATTTTTCAAGTAAGGTAAAAGTATCTTGTAGATTTAACTATATTGGTAAAACGGATTAGATTGATGGTAATTGAAATTTAAAATGATTGGAAAAAATTTGAAACAACCAATTGAAAGAAATTAATAACTCAAGAATTTGTAGAAAAATACAGGTGTGTTTTCCAGTCATTTTTTAAATTAGAATGAATTGTAGTTATTTGTAGATTGTACAAGTAAAATAGTTGGAATGTAGAAGTAAAATGGTTTTTGTTGTTTTAGTTTGCGAATTATTGTATTTATTTTTTAGATGCAAACAAAGTAGACGAGCTGATACGTGAAGCAAAGAAAGCTAAAGCAGAGGGTAAAGGTTTCAAATTCGATTATCAAAAACTGCTGCCCGATTACGACAACCCTTTCCAAAGAAAGAAGGAAGATCCAACAGCGTCTACTGATAAAGATGCACACTCAGAAGAAAATCGTAATAAATTAAAATCAATCAGAGATAGAAAAGAATCCAGAAAAAGTGACAAGTATGACAGGAGACATTCTGATCACAGGAAAGACGAAAAAGATAAAGACAGGTACAGGGATAAAGATTCGAGAAGAGACAAAGAGAAAAACAAAGACAAAGATAAAGAAAAAGAAGAAATAAAGAAAGTGGAAGTCGAAGAGAAACCGAAAGAAAAAGATCCTAAAGAGACAGATGTTAATTTAAATGATTATTTAGTCTGCGACAGTTGGTCGTTGGATAATGATGATAAGATTGCAGCGAGCCCTCAAGTAGATGGTAAGATTATGAAATCATCAACAACACTTCAAATAGAAAAGGCCAGACAGGCGGCGCAGTTAGTGCAAGAATCTTTGAAAATCAAGGAGGATTCGCTTGATAGTCCTAAACCTGCAAAGATCGAGAAGCTTCAGCCTGTAATAGATTCATTCAAATTCGAAATAGACCCGAGTGAAGACGTCATGGATATTTTCGACGAAGACTCGGAATTAGAGAAATATAATAGACCGACTTCCAAAAAAGATCCGTACGATTCACCGATAGACCTGAAACTGTTTGATATGGATGTGTCTAAAGAGGGTGTTATTGATGCGAATGATGATAATTTCTTGGAGTCTGTCATCAATGAGATTAAGCAGGAAAACATGAGTGACGACACTAGTCAAGATAGGGGATTAGTTGAATATGACATATCGCCGAAAGATGATTACGACGATGACTCGAAGAATGACGTCAGTCAGGGCTCGGTGACTCCAGAATTGGATGATAGGATGAGAGATTTGCAATCGAGCCAGCGCAGTCACTACTCTGACAGTTATAAATCTAATGATAGCTATAAGTCTAACGAAAGTGGCTATAAGTCCACTGAGAGTGGTTATAAGTCCACTGACAGTGGTTATAAGCCGGTCGAAAGTGGTGGTTATAAGGGTCCAGGCAGCGGTTATAAGTCCAAGAAGGGTGGTTTTCGGTCTGATAGCCGGCGTTCGGATGACTTTAGGCTGTCTGTAGAGAAGGAATTAGATTTTTCATTGGAATCTAGCCAGATGTCCAAGAGTACTGTAGATTCTTTAGAGACGTGGAGCTTCGTGTTGAAGATATGCCAGCCGCTGCTGTTCAGGCATGACAAGAATAAATGTTATAAGTAAGTATTCTCTTTCTTGTTTACTTTATGTTAGAAAAAAAATATCTGATGTCAATACTCACTGTACAGACGAAATTAATCTTTATGGCAAATGCGCATATGCGGTAGGTATTGCACGCGCGTCAACGATATTGCATTAAAAAAATAAAATTTTAATAATATATTATAATTGACGACCTCCGTGGCCGAGAGGCGAGCGTGCCGGACTTTGGCGTCGCGCCATCTCAGAGGTTCCGGGTTCGATCCCCGGTCGGGTCAATATGGGAAACGAACTTTTCTGTATTGTCTCGGGTCTGGGTGTTGTGGTACCGTCGTTGTTTCTGATTTCTGTAACACAAGTGCTTTAGCTACTTACCACAGAATCAGAGCAGTGTATGTGATGTTGTCCAATATTTATTTATTTATTTATTTATTTAATATTCATATGGTAACGTTAAAAATAAATGATCTTTATCGATTTTAGTTTTTCGCGCTTTTCTGAAAATGCTTCATAGTTTAACTTCCATTAAATCATCGTTTAAATTCAAAAAGGTTATTTTGTCTTTGATCATAAAAAATACAACTTGTCAAAAATGACAATAAACGTCACCGTCAATAAAAATGTGTTTAAGAAATACGATTAAGATTACGGTCGCAATTAAATGGAGAGATAGTAACGGAACGTATTTTATTAGTCTTTATACTGGCTCAAGCGCGGAGTCCTGGGTAAGAACAAACGTAAACGCGTCACGATTCATATATTAATATACTAGCTTTCCGCCTGCGGCTTCGCCCGCGTGGAATTCGATTATATTGCTGTATAAAGCACAAGTATAAGAAAACTTCTCATTTCCACGGAAAAATCTAAGATGGGCGAAGTAACGCTGGATACGATTAGTTGTTAAACAAAAACTGAATGGTACACTATATTGTATAAGTAGATGTAAAGAACAGTTTAAACGATAAAACAAAGGGTACGTCATCCCTTGGGAATTCCTCATATTCAAGGATTAATTATCGTATCATTTAGCTTCTATATTTACATGTTTATATTCGTTTGCAATATTTAACCTTGTTTTATAACGACACACAGCGCCATCCCCAATCCATCCATCAAGCAAACTATATTTTTGTTTTCCTTTGGGAATATCAATTTTTCCGGGATAAAAAGTACCCTATTATTTAATCCGGACTTCTAACTTTACGTCTGCAAAATTTCAAAGCAATCGGTTCAGTAGTTACTGCGTGAAAGCGGAACAAACAAACAAACTCACTTTCCGATTTATAATATTAGTAAGGATTATTCATTTATTCAGGGCTAGAGTCAAAATTAAGATAGGGTGGCATTGGTTACTGGTAAGGTTAGGCGAAAGTAAAATAATTAATATAGAAATGAATTTATAGAACTGTGGCGTATTCGGAAAAGCTTAGATGTGTAATGTGGAAAAGCTTAGACCTGACCCACCGTGCTTCACTCTCAGCCTTACCCTCATTTAACATCAGATGAGATAGAGGTAATAAAATAAGTATGGCATAAGGAAACGGATAGGGTCTAAAATACGAACGTTTTTTTTTCATTTACCAAATTAATTAAAAACACTGAGATAGACGATGCCAAGTTGCGGGGTTGGGGCTCATTACTTCACTGGTTAAATGTCCACTATTGACGTCATGCGACAATTAAATTAAATATTTCCTTTATTTTTTGATAAGGTTGAAAATGCAAAAATACTTGAATCATATTTTTGGATAATTTAATAGAGGGCTAAAAAAATGTTTTAGGTCAATTCCCTATTGTGACAAGTGAAGTCCTTTGCTAACTCGTTTCGTAATAGGCTATTTGCTACTGTTTGCAGGGAGACCCGTACTACACCCAAGATCTGGTTTACGGAGAACCCGAAGGGCTGCAACTGCGTCAAGGATCGCTCGGTGGTGTACGAAGAACTGGAGATGTGCAAGATGAGCCTCGTCGACCGCGTCTATGGCTGCGACCAGTGAGTACCTATGATTAATGAGGGACGGATCCAGGGGGGTTAAGGTGCTTGTTTTTACCTTGAAAGCAAGGATGTCGAGTCCATCCCAAACTGAATACCTAATACTGATGGCGGCTAATGTGTCTTTCGTAAAAGCAAATGGAAGTTACGCTTTCCTCGAATAGAATCATGAACATTTGTTTCCTTTCTACCCCATCTTAACGATTCATAGAGCCATGATTTTAGTTCTGCTACAAGGGTCCTAATTTCTGTGTCTATTACGCGTAAAGCTATCTATCTATTACGTGACTTTAAGCTTGCAGTTGAAGCTTAGGGCTAGGCACCCAGTAAAATAAAAAAACATAGAATCATTCTTAACGCTTGAAAATGGCATTGTATAAAACAATATATATTAAATATATATAAATATTGGACAACATCACATACATTGTTCTGATTCTGTGGTAAGTAGCTAAAGCACTTGTGTTACAGAAATCAGAAACAACGACGGTACCACAATACCCAGACCCGAGACAATACAGAAAAGTTCGTTTCCCATATTGACCCGACCGGGGATCGAACCCGGAACCTCAGATGGCGCGACGCCAAAGTCCGGCACGCTCGCCTCTCGGCTACGGAGGTCGTCAAATACGTATACGTGGTGTATATTTGTTCCAGGATCCCTGACGAGCCGTTCCCGTCGTCGCGCACGTGGTACGAGCGCGTGACGGGCGAGGCGCGCGGCGTGCAGCCCGCCAGCGAGTGGGAGACGGACGAGCCGCCGCCCGGCAGGTCGCTCACGCCGCAGCGGACCCGCCCCGGGGGGACGCTCGACTCGGAGTACCAGAAGTTAGTACTATTGACCTTCGTAGCCGCTTGGGGAGCGGGCCGGATGATTCACGGGCGGGTATAGCAGTTAGTAGAATTTGGTGACCCTCCGTAGCCGGTTGGAGAGAGGGCCAGACGTGGAGTTCGTGGGTCTGACGATTTCAGGGGGGAGGGCATGGAGTTTGTGGCCCAGACGATTCCCAGACAGGTCTTTGTGGAGTAAGTAAAATTTATTAACCTCCCTAGCCGATTGGCGAGCCGATTCCCAGGCGGGGGGGGGGGGGGTCTATATAGAGTTTGTAGAACTTGTTGACCTCCGTGGTCGATTCCCAAGCGAAGGGGGAATCAATATGGAGTTAGTATAATTTGTTGACCTCCGTAGTCGATTGGCGAACGGGCCGGATGATTCCAGGGCGGGTAAAGGAGTTAATTAGAATTTTAATATGATCTAACCGCAAGTTATCGTATCGATTAATTTTTCTGTTTTTTACCTTTTAGCCGTGTAGTAAGTGCTCTCTGCCGAAGTTGAAAGAGCAGCATGCGCGATACGTGAAGGTAGTGGGTTCGAGCTTTAGACCGCAAGGGAAAAAAAATATGTTTCTTAAAATAACAACTACTAACATCTGTACAAAAAAATAGGTAAAAAAACTTTTTAAGGTAAACGGTTTTATGTTAAACATACATTGCAATGTTTAAGATAAATGTACTAAAAACAAAAAAATAATAAAATAGATACAGTCGTGGTAATTATAAACATATGCGTAGACTAGACTAAAATAAAATCTAAAAAAAAATCAATTGTCTACAAATTATCGACTTAATGTGCGATAGAAGAATCGTTTAATCAATTTTTAATTTTTTATAGAGCCCCTTCATTTGATACCCATATTGATGGGATTAATAAAAACATAAATTATCCGCCATTTTGTAGCGGCGGCCATCTTGAATTTATAATGATTATGAATAAACATAATTGTATTGTCACCAAAATCCAAAGTGTATACAAAATTTCAGATTAATCGGTTGACAGGAAGAGGGTGAAATTTGAATTACTAAATTTGACCCAAGAATAAATAATAAAACAAACGGGGTGAGCTAAATAAAACCGTTTAAAATAGGAACAAACTTCCTATTTATAATGTCAGTAACACCAATCTGTTTAAAAAAAGGTCAACTAACTATAAACTATTGTGTGAAGATTCATGGAAGCTGTCTGGCCGGAAGTAGCAGAAGCGAAGCCAGCAGACACGTCGCGGAGCACCACGCCGGTCCGGCAAGAGTCGAGGAAGAAGAAGAAGCCAGAAGACGCCGATAAGGACGCAGAAGACAAGAAGAAGGCCAAGAAAATGAAATTGAGCAGCGAAGGCTGGAGCCAGGAGTCGGATTTAGATGAGGAGGTGGTTAAACCGTAAGTTTTGATGTTTTCTATTTAAAATATTTAACAATCTTATGTATACTTATTATACTTTCCCAATTCAATATATCGGTCACTGTTAGTATCCAATTTTGCAAAGTTATTTTAGTTATTGAACTACTAGTAAATATACTATTTAATAACATATTTTGTAATAACATACTTACTTAAATTACGTCAAATAAAAACTGTCATTTTCATATGTATCAGACTGGCTTTTTAAATTTTGTCTTTAAACTTATTTTAAATAAAAAATGCTATTCAATAAACATGTATAGTACATATTATATATGTAAAAGTTGCTTTCTAAACTACTAAATACTTGTGGCACCCACACTATACGTACAGGCCTGGCATGCGCCGCTTTTAACAAACGTCAAAATCGATTGAAATCAGTGCGTCAGCTGCTGATTGGCTGAAAATATGAGTGCGGTGTGCTATTAGCCAATCAACAGTATTAAAACATTTGTCGCCTCATGGGATAAATTTGACTTATTGCGCATGAAGAAAACTTATCATTCCTGTTTGAGGCCGTAAATTTTTGCATCAGTTTTTATGTTCTTAGCGTATTGTGTTTCATAAGTAGGAGTTACTAAAAAAAAAACTAGTGATAATAACTTAATAAGTAATATGGACGGTTTCACTATGATATTGTTATTTATTAAAATATAGTTACACTATGTTTGAATGTTATAAATAATTTCATAATGTTTAGAATAAAACGCGAAAGTCTTTCTAAATTGTACGGCGAATGTTTCATGCGACCGAAGGCGCGGACCCGGGGCGCGAGCCCTGCCCGGCGACACGTACTCGCTCTGCTCTGCTCCGGCACGTCTAGAATGGTACTCGTACATACAATTAAACGTACATAGAAGTATTTGTTATAAGATAAGTTCTAATTGGGGATTTACTAGAGCGTCGTTGGGGACTTGGAATGACTTTAAGCCGTCTCTGCCAGATGTAGCTTATTTTCTGAATGAGTAAATTTAGGGCATAGAGTGGTGTTTAAATATTCGTTATATGGCAGCGTACTTGCTAAGAGGGAAATGAGGCGATTTCAAGGTAAAAAGAGACTGAAAATAAGATTAAAATTCTGTATGTGAGCGGATATCTCTAGAACGATTGCACCAAATTGGATAAATATTTTTGGTTAGGATTGTAATTGATAGGACAAGATTTGAAAAAAAAAATACGTTTATTACAAGCCAATATCGTTAATTATAAAATTGGTAATTATATTTTATAGTTTATCATATTAGGACTCAGTATACAATTCGAATTACAGCAATGATTGAAGTATGTTAATCTTCACGTTTGCAAAGTGGGAATAACATTTTTTTAAATACATAGTTGGTGTTGCCAATGACTTGGTTCAAATTATTACGGGACAAAAAGTATCATACAATGTAATTCTATTACCGAATCTATTCAGGTATCTTTCCAAACCATATTATTACCAATTCACCTTGATAATATTTGTAGAGACAGTTTTGTGACCCTCGAACTCTTGAATTGTCGTAATCAATTAACAGTTTTTTAAATGTACGCATATTATCAAGTCAAATCAAGGTTTTTATTATCATTTTGAACCTCAATTTCGGTATTGGTGCGCGCCTCTGTAAAGCGATCGGATATTTTTAGGAGTACCCTTCAAGGGTTCAAGATACAACCCCTATGTTACTCTGAAGCGCTCTAGTAAATCCAAAAAAACCCCTTCGTTTCTTCCCCTACCATATATTACTTCTATGTCATAATTAATTTGATGTACCGATAGTGGAAACCCTATTTGTCCCGTTATAACACATTTACATAATAGCACGCATTTTTAATATATTATTTCAGTTAAATATTTGGCGTAAAGAAAAATAGGTTTGTATTGGTAATACGGCAGCCATACCTCACGCGGATGTCTTATTGCTTGTTCGATTAAAATGTTAATTTATTAATAACATACTGGCCAGACACAATAAAATTAACTAAAGTCGCGGAAATGTGACTATTAAAACTAATAATTCCCATATTGACCCGACCGGGGATCGAACCCGGAACCTCAGAGATGACGCGACGCCAAAGTCCGGCGCGCTCGCCTCTCGGCTACGGAGGTCGTCATTGGGATTGGGGATTTGTAAATGGGAGTTTGAGGTTTAAACATTAAGGGTATGTGGCATTGACATGAATAATGATATTGGACGGTTTTGGATATTCACTTTACAACCAAGTACCCGATTATGTCTTCAAACAAATGATATTAAACTAGATCATTAGCCTGCACGGAATCCATGGAAAGAAATAGTGTGCACCGAACACCTGTTTTCTATCGTGAAATTATGTCAGTTCTTACGCGACACTGACCGAAATAGCCATCTTCAAAGTAATCTAGGTGCCATTTAATATGAAAAAAAAAACATTTATATACTTATGCTGCTATCTAATGCTCAGTTCTAATATTATACGATTCGTAATATGTCAAAAATTACAATCCATTTTTTTCCAACGTCTACGAGACGGTAAACTAATACCGTTCTATACAGCTGTCATCAGTCGTCCGTCATTCGTTTTCAGCTTACGCCTCGTATAACTTCTTACTATACGTAACTTAAACGGATCGTTTTTCAAATATTGGAACCGGCCATTAGGAATAATCCCAACCATTTGACGTACATATAATTGCAATAAAAACTTGTATGAAACAAGTGACATTTAAATTAATTATGTTGGTTCAAGTGATCCAAACGCGTCGCTTTTAATTTAATTTGCGGTGTTTTTATTCTAGTCTGCATGTTTTTAATTAAATAACTAATTATACTCAACAAATTTCATATATTTACCTTATTGTTTATGTTTTATTACAGTTGCACACGGAATTCTTATTAAATGCATGAGTTTTCTTTGTTTTGGAGTGGTTTTCAAAATTATTTCATTAATTAAGTCTAGTGTCTTTTAAGACGTATATCAGGACTATTGAACAATAATATATTAAATAACGCTACATGTATCTCTTTTATCTACAAACATAAAGGCTATGTCCACTGTAGCGTTAACAGCGTGGTATTGTGGAAAAGTTGGAATTAGCGCATTTAATATATCATGAATACTATTTTTCTCCTTTTTTTATCGTTTTTTTTGTTAGTTAGCGCCGCAATTAATAACAGATCTGTTTTAATGTATTATATCACCAATTTAAATCACCAATCAAAGAACAGTAGGACCCAACGTCTACGTAACGCCATCTAGTGGATTTTTCATGAGACCCTCATTGAATTGAATGTTGTGTTTTTTTTGGACTGGATTATTGACTCAGACCCAGTTTGAAGTATTAATGTCACGATTGTGTTTCGTTTAGTAAGAAGATGAAGCAAGTGCGTGAGAAGTCTCGTAAACGCAAACACTCTTCGTCTTCAGAATCGACGCTCTCTCACAGCGAAGAAGAGACCAAGGCTAAGAAGAAAACGAAGAAAAAGGTTAGTACCTTGTATAGTTAATGATTTGAATGCGTTGAGCTTTGATTACTCCTTAGGGAACGTATTTGGCGACCTCTGTAGCCGAGAGGCGAGGGGGCCGAACTTTGGCTTCGCGCCATCTCTGAGGTTCCGGGTTCGATCCCCGGTTGGGTCAATATGGGAACTTTTCTGTATTGTCTCGGGTCTGGGTGTTGTGGTACCGTCGTTGCTTCTGATTTCTGTAACACAAGTGCTTTAGCTACTTACCACAGAATCAGAGCAATGTATGTGATGTTGTCGAATAAAATATATATTTAAAGTATGTAAGATTTTTCCAAAAATTCGGGTTTGGATTCCGCGGATACTTTGTTGGTGTGGTTTTATTGCATTAAAATTAAATGATCTGATTTTTCGGTTTCGACGCGTTGAACTTTGAACCAGGATTGGAGTTAACGATTTTGGTGGTAGTGTTTATGGGGGGGGGGGGGGGGGAGAAATTTGGGGTTATTCCGTACGATTATTGGCAAGGGGTAAATAGGACGATTAATATGGAGACCTCAAATGTAATGCAGGATAACTATTCGACAAATTAAGTTATCGAATTTAACTTCAGGTGAAGTTGAAACATATATATAAACTACTTTTCATCCTAAATTGAGAAATTACTTCAGAAAAGTTTTTTGGTCAACCGAGCGGCTAATAAGTTTATTCTTCTCTATTAGGAGATTATTATATTATCTCTTTAACTTATCTGCAAATTGCACATTTCATAACTGTATGCATTTTGTTAAACGTTATTTGACCTCGCCTTCCCCCAGTACACGGGTTTTCCAATCAAGTGACGCCATGTGGTCCGTCGCTTGATTAGATGTCATTTCAATTAGTACTAATGAAAACAATTGTAATTATATGTTACAGGGCAATAAGAAATTAAAAGCGAAGTTAGCGAAAAAGCGTCGCATTAACAAGAAGCTGAAGAAGCATCTGAAGCAGAAAAAGAAGAAGAAATTAGCCAACAAAGTGCAGGAGGTGTCCGACGACACTGATGATCTTAAAGGTTTGACATACTATTATATTGATCAACATCTATACTAAATTGTAAAGCTAAAGAGTTTGTTCGTGAACGCGTTTATCTCAGAAACTACTGGTTCGAATGAGGGTTTTAGCGTTCAAAAAATCCACCAGATGGCGATACGTAGGCGTGGGTCCGACTGCTACGTGATTGGTTATGGTTTACATGACATTGACAGACATGTCACTATGACATTTAAATCACCAATCAATTAGCAGGTGGACCCCACGCCTAGGTATCGCCATCTGGTGGATTTTTCGAACGCGAAAACCCTCATTGAAATATTTATTTGTTTTGGATAGTCCACTTATGAAGGGAGGCTTTAGGCTATATAACATCACGCTGCGACCAATAGATGTGAAAAATCAGTGGGTAATGTGGAAAAAAAATGGGGAAAGTACATAGGTTTAAAGATCTTTACTATCACTGAAAACAAATAGTCACTTACGTGATAACATATTTAAACTTAAAATAAAAACAAGTAATACTTACGTCCATTTTGTCGCCAATTTCATACCAACTTTTTAAAATATAATATATTGAGGCAGAACCACTTAAGACTCTCAGCTACTCATAGAAAGTACTTACTAAAAATTTGACTATCATACACATTGCATTTTTGAACATCATTTACCCAGATAAACTACTCGCCAACACGATATTTATTCGTGTATAAAGTACGCGTGCAAAGCCGCGGTAGGCCATTAGTCATATATATTGTTCTAATTCTTACTTAAATATACTTTCTATCTTAACTTCTCATTAATGTAACGTCATGGGAATGAGCAAGTCACTCCCAACATAAGTGTTTCTTAACGGGAAGACTTAACACGTGTAACTGATTCTATTGCGCAATACTGAAAACACGTCTGATACTGCCAATAAACAATAACTGTTTGACATTTTATTATTTTAATATTGCGTTCGGATTATCCGCTTGACTTCGCGCGAAACGTAAACACGCCTAGAAGTTGAAAGCCGAGCCGTGTGACGTCACCCGCGCGCGCTGGGTAGGGTTATAAAGATGTAATTTCAACAAAGTAATAACCATTTTGATAAGAACATTATTTTAGATTGATTTTGGACTATAAGGGTGAAATTTCTTTGAACACTAAGCACAGATCCCGTTAAATTACGACAGCTTATGACGATAATAATATAGTTGTAATCGTAATCCATCAGTCTATTTATTCAATTTAATATTTATTCAAATTCCAGAAAAGAAGAAGGAAAAGAAAGCCAAAAAGAAGAAGCAAGTGAAACAGAAGCTTCAGAAGAAGAAAGCTAGAGCTAAATCTTCTAGCAGTTCGTCGTCAAGCAGCAGCTCCGATTCGGAGTCTGACGTAGCACGGAAGAAGAAGATAAAAAAGAAGGTGCTAGAAGTTAGAAAGAAAAAGAAAGATAAAAAGAAGAGAAGGAAGCAGTCTACTGATTCGACGCAGAGTGAAGAATTGTTTGATGTCAACATATTGAACAATATAAAGACAGAGAGGTAAACATTGAAACTATCGATTTTAATTGTTTTTGCATACAATGACTACCAATTTTAACGACTTCAACGACGCCGAAGTTGGGCACGCTGGTATGTATTGGATGTGTGACCAGTCTGAAAATTTAGTCACGAATAATCAGAAGCTACTTCGCTTTTTAGAAGGCTCATTTAAGTTATTGGTCACACTTGTAATCCGTTTCGCCTCTTCAAATCTATGTTCAATAGTGGAATGTATATGCCTTAATTTGTTTGATTATTTGTACGCTACCTGTTCCTCGCGAATAAGGCCATGCTATTTCGGTATATATAAAGTAAAGTATCTAACATGGTAATTTCATCTCATTCCGTTCAGTAGTTTTTGCGTAAAAGAGTGACAAATATACATCCATACATTATTACAAACTTGCGCATTCATTTATTTTATATAACAAATACATATAATGTAGTTTAGCGCTTTCATTTTCGCGGCTATGCTCCTCAATGTTTTTTTTGTTTTTTCCTACCTGACTTTCGATGATGGCTGCGAGCCCTAATCATCTTTACCGAGCTTTCGGGGGAGCGCAGATGGCTCTCACCCCTTTAATCTAAGTACAACCGGAGGGTGCCCCCTAGCAGGGCTCGAACCTCGGCTCGGGCTGTTACTGGGACGCTCCTGCATGAGATTTGCTATCATCTAATATACTTAGGTACAAATAAATATTTCTATTTTCGAAGGTTGACAGATGACGAAAGAATGGGTGAATTTTCTCCGAGAAGACAAAAGCCTAGAGAAATAATAAATGTCAAAGAGTTGCAGAATGACTTCGTTGGCAACAATATACATATCAAACAAGAAAAAATTGATGAGACAAGTGTTCAAGAAACATGTAAGGCAGTACATAATGTTGTTGTGGATCCTACTGCAATAGAAAAACCTGAAGAACCCTCTACTCTACAAGAAAAGACACATATACCAATAGAGAAGTCGCCAGTACAACCAACCGCAAAAAAGGACTCTGCAGTACAATCTACTGCAGAAGAGAAATCAGCAGTACAACCCACTGCAGACGAAAAACCTGTAATGCCTATAGAACCTATACCAGTAATTAAACCACAAGTACAGCCTACTGCGTTAGAAAAACCTATTATACAACCAAAAGCAGTAGAAAGACCTCCAGAGGAATTATCTGCAGTAGAAATGAATACAGTAAAGGTTTCTGCAAATATTCCGCTGCCAGTACTACCACCTGCAGTACAGAAGCCTTTGGTGCACCAAACAGTTGTCGACTCTACAATAGAGATGCAGGTATTATTTTTATGTTTTTCTTTAAAAGACCAACAGAAAAGTAGGAAGTATGTTTTGTACTATATTATTTATATTTGTTATACTAATTAGGCGTAGGCATATAATAATTGTAATCCACCTTTAGGGTTGTATCTAGGAGTTTGATATAAATGAAATGATTTTCTTTTTTTTGCTTGAGCAACTTATTTCGGGTTTAGTATTCCACATTTAGACGTTATGGTACTGTTACGAGCTTCGGGTTCGTGACAATAAAAACAGCCGATAAAAATTACCAAAAGTCACACTTTAATTTAACGCCACTAATTACAACCTTAAAACGCACTAATTAAAACAACAATCGCTCCCAAGTCGCACTTCCAAATCGCTTTCGAAGTAATCACTTGTATCGCTAATTCAATACTGTCCCGGTCGCGGTGAATCCCGGCCTTTTATATTGCCGCGGCCGTTCCCGAACCTTCCAACGCAGAAACATCCGGAACATTCGCGCGCAGTCCGGCCTTGACCGGCCGTACGCTCGGTCAAGGCCATAGTTCTAGTAAGTTCTGGCGTTGACGTCTCGACTCTCTGAAGTTCCGCATTCCAAACTAGATGGCGCTGTCTACTAAAAACGTTAATCGTGGCGCGTAACAGTACATTGACTTATTCTTCGCAGGCCCCGATCCCAGAACTTAAAGAAACACACACGCTTAAACTAGAAGAATCTCACTTAATACCTTTGCCTGAAGAACCGAATTTGGATGATATCGTCATGCCTCCTGAGAAATACATAGAAACTATAGACACGACAGTTAAACCGATAACTTCGGAATATAGGTACGGCGATGTTGCAAGCCAAAGTGAACTCTATCAGAAGGATATAGAGGCGGAGGAAGATAAGTTTAGTGTCGGCTATGAGCAGGATCATTACGAGATGTATGAGCAAATGGCGATGGCGTACCAGAGTGATGTTGCTAATCAGGTACGTTGTTTTTATGTTTACCTGGACGACGCACCCGCCAACAAATTAAAATTTAGGTATCGTTTGGCCAGCCGAATATTCGGCGGCCGGATACCGGATATCCGGCATGCGATCAGGCCGAAACAACGAAACAACTATCCGTTGCATCTCTAGTCAGAACCACATGACGGGAGATGTGGCGTGACGATAATATAATTTTTTTATTCCGAACGACACTCATAATATGAAACTAGTTCTCTTTACCGCTGTTTTAAAGTTTTTTTAGGCGTTAGTATTAATTTAAGCGAAATCGGTGCGTGCTTTAAAGTTAAGGTTGCGATGGTTGAAAAGCCGAAGCATTTTTTATTAGTAAGCTATTAGCAATCGCATAGAAACGTACATACAACATAATTGTGTCGCTAAGTAATGCGTAATTTTGAAAAATTTACAAAAAAAAGAACGAATTGGTAAAATCGTTGGGAAATGTATTGTTTAAAACATAATTTAAAGAGAGGTAGGGCATAGCGATTTATCTCTTGAATTGGAGCAGCCCGACTGGTGAAATACCTCCGCCTTACAGAAGACCGCAGCCAAATAGCAATCACTTCTGTGTTGTTGTGTTCCTGCGTGTGAGTAAGGTTTCCAGAGCTCCTGGGGGGTACTACATTAGTAGCAGGGGTCAAGCCTTTAAGGTAAGGGCGACAAGTCCAGTAACAGATTTATTATACTGTACTTGTCGCCCTTAAGTTAGGACCTCATTACGCTTGGTGCAGGTGCTGTCCGGCCACGGCTGTTTTGGACAGTACCTGCACCGCATCGGGCGTGAGGAGACTCCGTCGTGCTCCAATTGTGGCGCGGTGGAGGATTCGGCGGAGCACACAATGTTAGTGTGCCCCGCCTGGGATGCCCAGCGAGCAGCGTTACGCGCTCTGGTGGGGCCGAACCTCTCACTCCCCAGCATAGTCGAGGCTATGCTCGGAAGTGAGACGGCATGGGACGGGATGGCCTCCTTCTGCGAGGACGTCATGTCGCAGAAGGAGGCCGCAGAGAGAGAGCGGGAGGATGACCCTTCCGCTCCCGCCTGCCGCAAAAGACGGCGGCTGAGGGCGCGGCGTCAGTATGACCGCGCCCACTTACCGCGTGGGGACTGGCCGGTTGATGGTGTGAGGGCACCTTCAGCTGGCATTGCACCACTGCGAGGTGAGGATGGTCCCGTTGGACCGGCCATCCCCAGGCTCCCCTCCAACGCAATGGGGGGAGTAGACGGAGCCACGTAAGTGGCTATTCCGCCGGCGGCGCTGTGGAAGCAAAGGCTGAGCCGATTTCCCATAGCGCCGCCACTTAGGCGATGAGGGTCCAACCGGGGGGTTTTAGTGGGTAGTCCGAGGATGGTAGGAAGGTGGGAGTCCCACACACGCCGTCACCCTCCCTCGGGGTGGCGGTACGGTGCATTAAGCATTTCCCCCCGAAAAAAAAAAAAAAAAAAAAAAAAAAAAAAAAAAAAAAAAAAGGACCTCATTACGACTTAACATCAGGTGGGATGAGGTCAATCTTGAAGTGTAATATAAAAAAAAATCAGAATTTAAAGCAACATTTAAAATCAAATGACACTTTACATTAATTTGTTATGGAACGTTTTCGTTTAACTGTTTGTTCTATAAGCAGAATTTAAAAAAATAAAAAGCTTTTTGGGCAGGATAGGCCGGATACCGGATAGCAACCGGATATCCGTTGCATCTCTAGTTCTGACAGACGTCACCCGAACCGTGCTACGATATAAGACTATAATTGTCTGTGTGTCGGCAGCCCTCGGCCGCGGGCTCGAGTGCGGCGCGTCGCATCGAGACGGTGGTGCGGCGGCGCGGCGAGATCAAGTGCGACTGGCGCGCGGCCGACCAGCCCTCGCACCCGCCGCCCGCGCACCGACCCTCGCGCTGGGGTGAGTGTACCTGTGTGTCGGCAGCCGGTCGCGCGTCGCTCAGAGACGGTGGTGCGGCGGCGCGGCGAGATCAAGTGCGACTGGCGCGCGGCCGACCAGCCCTCGCACCCGCCGCCCGCGCACCGACCCTCGCGCTGGGGTGAGTGTACCTGTGTGTCGGCAGCCGGTCGCGCGTCGCTCAGAGACGGTGGTGCGGCGGCGCGGCGAGATCAAGTGCGACTGGCGCGCGGCCGACCAGCCCTCGCACCCGCCGCCCGCGCACCGACCCTCGCGCTGGGGTGAGTGTACCTGTGTGTCGGCAGCCGGTCGCGCGTCGCTCAGAGACGGTGGTGCGGCGGCGCGGCGAGATCAAGTGCGACTGGCGCGCGGCCGACCAGCCCTCGCACCCGCCGCCCGCGCACCGACCCTCGCGCTGGGGTGAGTGTACCTGTGTGTCGGCAGCCGGTCGCGCGTCGCTCAGAGACGGTGGTGCGGCGGCGCGGCGAGATCAAGTGCGACTGGCGCGCGGCCGACCAGCCCTCGCACCCGCCGCCCGCGCACCGACCCTCGCGCTGGGGTGAGTGTACCTGTGTGTCGGCAGCCGGTCGCGCGTCGCTCAGAGACGGTGGTGCGGCGGCGCGGCGAGATCAAGTGCGACTGGCGCGCGGCCGACCAGCCCTCGCACCCGCCGCCCGCGCACCGACCCTCGCGCTGGGGTGAGTGTACCTGTGTGTCGGCAGCCGGTCGCGCGTCGCTCAGAGACGGTGGTGCGGCGGCGCGGCGAGATCAAGTGCGACTGGCGCGCGGCCGACCAGCCCTCGCACCCGCCGCCCGCGCACCGACCCTCGCGCTGGGGTGAGTGTACCTGTGTGTCGGCAGCCGGTCGCGCGTCGCTCAGAGACGGTGGTGCGGCGGCGCGGCGAGATCAAGTGCGACTGGCGCGCGGCCGACCAGCCCTCGCACCCGCCGCCCGCGCACCGACCCTCGCGCTGGGGTGAGTGTACCTGTGTGTCGGCAGCCGGTCGCGCGTCGCTCAGAGACGGTGGTGCGGCGGCGCGGCGAGATCAAGTGCGACTGGCGCGCGGCCGACCAGCCCTCGCACCCGCCGCCCGCGCACCGACCCTCGCGCTGGGGTGAGTGTACCTGTGTGTCGGCAGCCGGTCGCGCGTCGCTCAGAGACGGTGGTGCGGCGGCGCGGCGAGATCAAGTGCGACTGGCGCGCGGCCGACCAGCCCTCGCACCCGCCGCCCGCGCACCGACCCTCGCGCTGGGGTGAGTGTACCTGTGTGTCGGCAGCCGGTCGCGCGTCGCTCAGAGACGGTGGTGCGGCGGCGCGGCGAGATCAAGTGCGACTGGCGCGCGGCCGACCAGCCCTCGCACCCGCCGCCCGCGCACCGACCCTCGCGCTGGGGTGAGTGTACCTGTGTGTCGGCAGCCGGTCGCGCGTCGCTCAGAGACGGTGGTGCGGCGGCGCGGCGAGATCAAGTGCGACTGGCGCGCGGCCGACCAGCCCTCGCACCCGCCGCCCGCGCACCGACCCTCGCGCTGGGGTGAGTGTACCTGTGTGTCGGCAGCCGGTCGCGCGTCGCTCAGAGACGGTGGTGCGGCGGCGCGGCGAGATCAAGTGCGACTGGCGCGCGGCCGACCAGCCCTCGCACCCGCCGCCCGCGCACCGACCCTCGCGCTGGGGTGAGTGTACCTGTGTGTCGGCAGCCGGTCGCGCGTCGCTCAGAGACGGTGGTGCGGCGGCGCGGCGAGATCAAGTGCGACTGGCGCGCGGCCGACCAGCCCTCGCACCCGCCGCCCGCGCACCGACCCTCGCGCTGGGGTGAGTGTACCTGTGTGTCGGCAGCCGGTCGCGCGTCGCTCAGAGACGGTGGTGCGGCGGCGCGGCGAGATCAAGTGCGACTGGCGCGCGGCCGACCAGCCCTCGCACCCGCCGCCCGCGCACCGACCCTCGCGCTGGGGTGAGTGTACCTGTGTGTCGGCAGCCGGTCGCGCGTCGCTCAGAGACGGTGGTGCGGCGGCGCGGCGAGATCAAGTGCGACTGGCGCGCGGCCGACCAGCCCTCGCACCCGCCGCCCGCGCACCGACCCTCGCGCTGGGGTGAGTGTACCTGTGTGTCGGCAGCCGGTCGCGCGTCGCTCAGAGACGGTGGTGCGGCGGCGCGGCGAGATCAAGTGCGACTGGCGCGCGGCCGACCAGCCCTCGCACCCGCCGCCCGCGCACCGACCCTCGCGCTGGGGTGAGTGTACCTGTGTGTCGGCAGCCGGTCGCGCGTCGCTCAGAGACGGTGGTGCGGCGGCGCGGCGAGATCAAGTGCGACTGGCGCGCGGCCGACCAGCCCTCGCACCCGCCGCCCGCGCACCGACCCTCGCGCTGGGGTGAGTGTACCTGTGTGTCGGCAGCCGGTCGCGCGTCGCTCAGAGACGGTGGTATATATATATATACATATCTTAACATATATAGCATAACATATATATATATTTACCAGAGATCTAAAACTAGGTATGGCCCTTCGAGCCGTATACAGTTTCAACTGTTTTCTTCAGGACTGAAACCGGGTGAAGTGAACATAGTGCTGACGGGTGGTCCGGGCGCTCCCCCTTCAGTGACGGCGCCCCCCACAGTGATAGCGCCCCCCTCAGTGACGGCGCCCCCCGCGGGCAGCCCCCGCCAGTTCCGCATCCGGAGCGTGCTCGAGCCGGTCTACGAGATCCGCTCCATCGTTAGTAGAACTGATAACATAGCCATGGGGTGAGTAAATATTCTAAATCATTGTACCAGAAGTACAGTAAATATAAAAATAGTTAAGAAATTGGCAATCCTGTTTATTTAAGAACATCTTGCGAGCCAGTATGCCGATGATAACGCATAGGATGCTACGTTATCAAATCCGTTGTCATCGCGATGTGGGTTCCACTCTTATTTACCATCAGGTTGGGAAGAGCTACTATAAAAACATATTGATTTTGTATGTTATTGTGTATAAAAATGTTCAGCAGTTATTCATACTGTCTTTACATGTTGTAGTTTAGCCATTCCCTCTTATAATAGAGAGCTATAGAGTATTGTATATTGATAATTTGTTGTTGTTTTCTTGTATCCTAACAAATTTTTCAAAGTTACTTACCAAACACAATCACTATCCGGTATCCGGTCGGATAGTGCGCAGGTATCTGGTATTCGGTCGGATAGTTAAATAATGGCCGGATACCGGATATCCGTTGCATCTCTAGTTTGTATATAATGTATGTGCAGGTACGACGAGGCGTACATGGACACGTACGGCGCGGCGGACCGGCTGCAGTACGGTGACTGCTTCGCGGAGCCGCCGCGCGCCAGCCTCGACGAGCGGATCAGCCGCGCGCTCAGGAACACCGGTGAGCAGCCCTGCTTAAGATGCGCCCGTTCATTTTATATGCCAAGCAATTCAAATGGAAAAAAATATAAATTACCAGGGAAAAATAAGATTTTTTGTAACACATTTGAAAAGCGCGCGAAAACACTAAGTCACGTGACTGTTGAAAGTGTGACGTCAACGTTCTATACATCGAACGGGATACGGGTCGAAAGGACTTTAATTTTATGAATTCGAATATATTTATCGAATTTTGAAATAAATGGAATAAACATTTTCCTATTATATATACAATAAATCCTTAATATGCTTAGGGACACAATAATTCAATTTAATCGGTAAAATCATCATCGTTTCGCCACATTATAATAAATTAAATTCGCTGACAGCTGCCATTTGCGAATTGCAGTGTTTAGTGACGTCACACAAATGGTGGTTTCCGTTTCGGTTCTTTGTTCCACAAAAAAGTAAAATTTGATTTGCAAAAATAAAATACTAATTATTATTAGAGATGTGCCGACTACCACTTTGACCGACTAGCCTAGTCGGCTACATCATAATCTACAATTAATTAAAAACTATAAGTTAAGAGATTTTGCTATTTTTTATTATTAAATATGTCATTTTTATTTGGGTTGTGTCCAGTTAATCATATTATATAAGTTATAATAGTTTCTATGTTTCTTTTTTATTTTCTTGAAACAGTTCGTGTTTAAAATATTGAATGTTTATTTTTTAATTTGTTGGTAATTAAAAAATACCTACTTTCTTATTTGATTAAGAATTAATAAATGTTAAGAAGACATTATTTTGTTTGTTAATTAATACCAATTTTAAGAAGGTACCAATTTTGTTTTGTTGTTGTTATAGATATGTATGTCTTCTTTTTAAGCCAGTATTTTTGGGTCCCAACGGCCGCGGAAGATAGGATGGGCGGCCATACCACAAAATGTAATCTATGTGCTTAGCGTTTAAAGATCACGTGACTTTTCGAGGTGAAATATCAAACTCTTACATTTGAATTTTTTTTAAATGATGTCGAATTATACAAAGAAAGTATGTTTAACGGAGAGACGAATCCGGTAAAATTGAAGCTCTTCTCCTCCTCTTCCATACGTAACATCTCTCTCATGTTTCAGTCCTTGGGGAGGTAGCAAAAGAAACGGATGGCACTGAAGTCGACAAAGATACGCCAGAAAAAGGAATCTTAGTAACGTAAGTAAAATATTAATTACTAGCTTTCCGCCCGCGGCTTCGCCCGCGTGGAATTCGGTTATATTGCGGTATAAAGGACAACTATAAGAAAACTTCTAATTGCCACGGAAAAATCTAAGAAGCGCGATGTAACGCAGTTGTTAAATAAAAAGTGAATGGTACACTGTATTATGTAAGTAGACGTTATCCCTCGGGAATTCCTAATTTTCGGCGATTCATTATCATATCATTTAGCTCCTAAATTTACATGTTTATATTCGTTTGCGATATTTTACCTTGTTTTAAACGACACACAGCGCCATCTCCAATCCATCTATTAAGCAAACTATATTTCTGCTTTCCCTCGGGAATATAAATTTTTCCGGGATAAAAAATACCCTATTATTTTATCCGGACTTCTAACTTTACGCCTGCAAAATTTCAAAGCAATTGGTTCAGGAGTTACGGCGTAAAAGCGGAACAAACAAACAAACAAACTCAGTACTACTAAGTTAAGTATCAGGACAATTTTGATATTGTTATTTTAATATACATTTTTAAATTAATGTTCACAATATGAATAACATCGGAAATAAATGAATTAAATAATCAGCCCAGTACAAGGCCCTCTGTCATTGAAATCAAGCCATAGTTACAACAATGAGAACTCTCTTACACATGTATATTGCAGATATACCTAGATAACAATACAGGTAGGTACACTTTTCTCGTCTCTGAAATGCAACTTAGGACCTCTAGATCATAACCTGGCACTAAAACCACCTGTACTTACTTACTTAAGGCATTTTCTTTTAATAATTAGTCTATATGAATGTTTTTTATATTTCCTGTATCGTTGGTGTACTAAGAATTTGTAGCTTAAAATTAAAGAAATCCCCGGCAGTGTGTTATAACCTTAATAGGTTATATGCTTACGACATAAGAGCCCTCAAAATCCAAACTGCTGCGTCTGTATATGTCGTTGTCTACCTATTATATATATATATATATATATATATATATATATATATATATATATATATATATATATATATATATATATATATATAGCGCTTATATCCAAACTTGTTTATTGTATGTCGCATTACAGGTTATATAGATGGTAGGATATTCAATCAGGTATAGGTTTTAGGTACTAAAATCTCGTGACTGTAGTTTGGTGGTGTCCTTGTTGTAGCAAGTCGCTGGGCGCGTCCCGGAGCGGCAAGCGAGTGAGCTTCGCCGACGGGTACACGCCGGGACAGGACTCCGACGTAGAGGAACCGCCCGCCAAGAAGGTAAGTTAGGTTTATATCTATAACGGCGACTGTACAAATAAGACTTTGCCTATCCATTTTTAGTTAATTATATTATTGACGTGCAGCAGATTTTCTGTGTTGGCTACGTCTTTAACTTATGGCGCACTTTTTTTCGAAAAGAAAACAAATATGTAATTGGTTTAAACAACGAAACAATCAAGCCAAAGAAAGATATTATGATTTTTTTGTGCATGGAACGTAAACTAGATTATTTTCTAAAGGATAAGGAAAGCAAGTATATAAATGTAGGTTAAACTTGTGCATAGGTAAGTTGCAAGAGAGACGGTAAATTACATGTTTTTGCTTATCCCAACGAATTTTTAATTTTACTACCAAGATAAGATTTTAGATACCAAGAAATACTGCGAGTTTATAACATCACTAGGCTCATCACTTTACATATTTAGATTTTTTAACGAAGTAACAGATTATTTGGCCTAAACAATAGTTTACGCAATAGCGTAACTTCAGAAAGAGCGTAAGAAATATCTTTAAAGTTTAGTTAATGCCCATCAATTTTGAAAATCAAACATGTACCTTTCGTCCGCATATAAAACTGACACAAGTTTTTTGTGAAAAAAATCATTTATACAAATTAAAAACAGCAATGGTCCTAACATCGACCCTTGCGGTACCCCCATGTATAAAGGAGTGCCAACTTAATATTGAAGAGGTATTATTTAAATGTGCGTTTTATCGTGCGCAACCGTTCAGAAGAAGAAGGTCCGTCGGTACGGGTGCGCGTGGCCGTGTCCCGCGTCGCACGCCGACCACGTGCCGCTGTGGGACGCGCTGCCGCCGCCGCCGCCGCCGCCGCCCGCGTCGCCGCCGCCGCCGCCGCCCGCCGCGCCGCCCCCGCTGCACCTGCTGCGCCGCCAGCCGCCCCGGGCCTCGCGTCTGCGGCTCGACCCGCTGCCCCCGGTGAAGATAGGTGAGGTGCCCTTTCAGCTCTGGGAAGTCCTGCAGGCCTAGCATGCGCTAACGATTGCGCTTAATTTTATCGTACTCGACGTTTGTTAGAAACGTCAAAATCGATTTTAGTCATTGCGTCAGCTACTGATTGGCTGAAAATACATGTTCGGAAAATATAATATAAGACTATGTAATTATTTTATTATTCTGTTTTTTTTTACTTTCTACTATTTAAAAATCAGTTTTTAGTAAATTAATTTTATTTGATATGTTTCCGTTGGCAATAACTATATAGTAGTTTAGACTTTCTCAAAATTACTTATACTTACATTAATATTCTGGCTTATACGTTTATTTAAAAAAATATCGTTGTGCCTCAAACTCTCTGCAAGGTTGTTTATGCAAAAAATTTTTTAAGATTAAGCCGAACCAGTTTGGCCAGTAAAATGTTGCCATCTAAAAGATTGAAAACCATCTATATTTTTCATTCATTTGTTTATGTAATCTCAAATAAATATTCATCTACTCCCTTCTATGTATATTTTATTCTAATACGGGTGTAACATTTGTGGTCACAGATCCTAACTCCATGCCGGCGTTCATGCCGTCTGAGCCGCCGCCCGGCATGATCAGCTTTCAGTGAGGGCGCCACTGAGCCGATGGACGCGTTAGATTTAAGTTTAAGACTTTTGTCACCGAGTGACTAGTATTTTTTATTATGTTTAAGACGTATTGTAAATAAATGGGATTTTATAAACAATTGTTTTTTTTAAACCCCTTCACGTAGGTAGTCCAATGCATAACCTATTTTGTATTAGGATCAGGGTGAGATGATTACCTACCTACTTTTGATTATATGACCAAGTGTAGCTAAAGCTATATTTATGGTCCTTCGAGAAGATACTTTTGCACTTTAAGTTAGTACGTACACGAGTATTAGGTACACTTTTGACTTGTAACAGCAACCTTTTGTGTATGTATCAGAAGTAATATCAAGCTTCAAGTGCTTACAGTGGTGTGCGTTTATCGGAAAGTGATCATATATCATACTAAAAATGAATCCTGAACGTTAATATTCCATACTAGTTGTCAATCTAGCCATTGGCGAAAATCAGACTTCGACTTTGAAAGTGGTCTCATATTTTGGGAATCGAACCCAGGGCACTGAGATAATAACCAGATAAATAAACCGCTAGACTTTCGTAGCATTACTCAAAATACTCCTTGATGCGCTTAAACACTTAATAGCTAATTCATAGTACATGCACCTTTACGAGCGCAAGCGCGTCAGTTTGCACACTTTGGACTGTCATTCTTATGTCATGGACATAAGAACTAAAATCTAACTGAGAGTGTTTACCTTGAGTCGCTGTTCACCGTCTACACCTAAGTACCTTTGCATAGTAAGTTAATTAACTGTCGGATTTTGTTGATTTGTGATTTATGTCCGGTTGCAATATTTGAAAAACCGATCCGTTTTATTAACGGATAGTAAGAAATTATACGAGACGTAAGCTCAAACTGTGAAAGACTCGCCAGTTGGAGAAAAACGGATAGTCATTTTTGACACATTACGAATCGTAAAATATTGGAATCGGGCATTCGTTGAAAAGGCAGCGTTGCCATTAATACAAAACAAGCAGAAGTTAACTAGCTAAGGCTTAGCTTTACAGTAACTGCCGATTTGACACCTGTCATAATAGTCATAATATACCTACCATTTATATACTTTTTTGTAAATGACTCGATTACCATTATTCTTTGTGTTGAGGGACATACCTAGATGTATTTTTAAAAACATAACATGCTTACTGTACACATTGCTGTATTCGTTTGTGTGCAACAAGTAACTGGTATTGATAAATTTGATTGAATCAACTATTGAGTAGGTCAACAGCACATCAAGGTAGGAACTTGCAGTTCGATATTAATTCTTATTTCCTCGACATAAAGTTCAAAAGACGGTGCAAAGTACAAAGGGTATCTCACGTGCATTTAATCGTACACAGTAGGTACACACGTCTTTATTGTCAACGATACCCCTGGATATTATAATATGCATATATCTATATAAGTATATTTATCATGCGCCATACAATAGTCAGTTAAGTATAGTGTGTAGGTATTAAACTAAATTGTTAAGTTTGACGATTTAACCACATAACTAATGAATAATCATTTTAATTTGTAGTGTATAATGCCACAACGTGGGAATTGAACCCACGACTTTCGCAAAAGGTGATGCTTTTCCAAACGAATGTAATCTTTTTCTTTAAAATATGATTATCCTAGAAGACGTAAAGATATCTATATAGTTAAAAGTATTGATGTATATTATATCAATAAAGTGTTGTGTTAACTTTCATCAGGTGTGGTTGTCATAAAAGAATAGGTATGTGGTGTGGTCGAGTGGTATATCGCAACGCAACTTTATGAGATTCAAACGGTGGTAAATAAAACTGCAGTTTTAAAAACAATAAAATAGATTTTCATTTATTGTGAGACGAAAAATACAACAATGGGACTTATCACCTAAAATGGTTAGTGGCAGACTGTCGTGTCAAACAATTGATTGTTAGGAAAAGGCCGCGAGCGGCTCGCGACACTACATACAGTAGACTCCTAATTTATGTCTTTCATCGGGGAACTCTTGGTAACGAATATCAACGAAAAAATAGTAATATACACAAAACGATACCATGACCTCTCTATTCACTGAAATCATAACTAATTATTATTTATTTAAACATGTGAAGTTTCAATAGTTTCATTTTTTAACTAATTTTTTAAAAAGGCTTTATTGATTCGAAGCTAATACTTAATTACTTACAAGATTGTTTAATAGTTTTAATAGTGGTCGCCACTCGTCCGTCCGCCGCGGGCGCGTGCGGGCGCGGGCGGGCGCGCGTCCAACAAACAAATAAAACGTAACAACTTCTCAATACCGCTACTATGAAACGTTCTATACAAAATTGAACATTGCCGATTCGCTAGATCGTTTTGATTCAATTTATTACTAAAAACAAGTGGGCGGCGAGCGGTCCGCCGCTCAGGTGCGACTCTCGTTTCAACCCGTCACTAGTCGATAAAGTACATGTCTTACGTTATAAGTTGAAAATGCCACTGCTGCGATACTACGTCGCCTAGTCGGTGCGGGCGCGCGCGCGTCGCGCCGGCACGCGCTACGTCACGTCGCTCGAGCGCGCACGTCGACGGCCGAGCCGACGTGCACGCAGCGTCGGCTCGCCGGCACTCGCCGCCCGCCGACGTGACGTAGCGCGTGCCGCAGCGACGCGGCCGCACGGCGGTGCACGCGCGCTTCGCTATTGCTCATAGAGAAAAAATTCCAAAATCAATTCGTTATACCGTAGACTATATCTTGTTTAATAAACTTGAAGTATTTATCAATAATCAATAAGTACATTATAATAATTGAATAATTAGTATTTTGTTTTCATAAGAGACTAGCATTACAAATAAATACCTTCAGCTATACAATTTAATGTTTATTTCTATTTTAAACATTTTGAAGATGTTTAAAGTGGACTACCTCGGTTTTTACACAAGAATGCAGTTTAACGGTTCTTGTATAGAAACTTTTCAGTTGATGCGTCTACGCTTCGAGATATGACTTAAATGTATACTTAGATTTAGGGGAAAAAGGTCGTAAAAACAAAAAAAAAGTTATTGAAATTTATAACAAACACCTTAACAAATAGTTGAATAATTTAGTTCTAGTATATAGTGCGTGCGTGGGTGCGGGCGGCGTGGCCTCGCGGAGTACAAACGTGCGCGCGCTACAAATGAAACAACTTTATACAAAAGGGAAGGCGCGGCGCCCGTCCCACGCGGGACCCACAACATGTCTTTGACAAAAGCAATATAAAACATTTCATTCCGTGTAAGAGATGACACGATGGTATGCGAACATTTTTATTTTTTCAAAAAACACACGCCCATTCGCTCGTCCTTGCGCTTAAATCTAAAATTAATAATTAGACAATATTTTTTTATTTGTTCAACAGACGCGCGCGGTACGACGCGCGCGTATAATAATAAAATATTTTCAAAACAATCGAATAATTAAACACACTAGTTAACAATAAGTTATGCTCAAATACACCGGTGGTTGCGGTACGCGCTGCGCGGGGTGGTCGCGCCCCGGACGCGTCGAAATAAATACGAAACTCGATCATCCTCGTTACATTTAAAAATATGATTTTATACACGATCGTTTCAGCGTTTAATATATAGTGGGAGCGACGGCAGCGTTGTTGGAGGCGAGTGCGTGCCGCTCGGGGCGTGTTAGACGGCGGTCTCGGTGTGGCTGTGGCTCGAGAGGCGCTCCACGTCGATGTCGTGCGGCGCGAGCGTGTCGCGTGCCGCGTCCGCGTACTCGATGCTCGACGAGTGCGAGAACCGCTTCGAGAGCGCCGTCTGCTTGCGGAGCGCCTCCGCCAGCGCCGCGTCCGCGAGCGAGCCGCGCGAGTCCAGCCCCTGCCGGAACGCGTTCACCACGCGGATCTGCCCACCCACCACACACATGTTACTCACTCGCCGGCACCGTCCTACGAGGCCGGCGCACGAGATGCGACGCTTCGAGCATTCTACTTCTGAGACCACAATTCCAAAGGCTTCGAAACAACTGGCAGTATTTTAGTTACTAGATACATTAATTCTCTCCCTAAATTTAATTTCACAAAATTAATGCTATATGTATCTTCACCAGCCTAATTGTGGCAATGTATAGGTACTAAGATGTTGACAATGAATAAGACTTTGATCTTATTTTAGACATTGCTATCGTGAACTTTCGTTTCGAAGTGTAGTGAATTTTTCGACAGATGCTCTCATTAATAACAGCTACCGCTTAAACTAAGCTTATGTTCAAAACCGCAAGAAAATCCGCGTGTTGCTTTTTTTCAAACACTTTATTTTAAAAAAACACTTTATAAATTTCTTAGTACCTACACCCTGTTCACACCTCAATTAGGTAGGTATTAGAATTTATTTCTTTTGGAATTGCAACTCAAAATATTGATCTAATTTAGACTTACAATAATTTCCTTTTTATGAAATTCGCCAATAGTAGAACTTTAATGGTAGTTTTCTAATAGGAAAATCTAATCTGAAATCTACGTGTCAAAAAAAACTAACCATAGTCCTTTCAAGTTATTAAGTTTTACATGAACTACTATGGAAATAAAGTTACATACTTTATGATATATATGTATATCTACCTAAATTATATATGCTCGAAGCGACGCAAAGCTACGCGCCGGCCAGGTAGGACGCAAGATTAGGAAATCCGTTCGTCATGCTCTGATCAGGGTCGGGTAGTGAATGTGACTGACATCGAGTGTATTTATAATTATTATAATACCAAAGTGAACGTGGTATTCCAGGCCTAATCGTAAACACTTCTAGAAAAGAAAAGTGCATTTTGGAAGAGGGTTAGCATGATGGAAAGTTAGCGTCAGAGCTAGACGAACGACGCCTGTCTCGCTCGCACTCACGAGAGCTGGAGCGAGACGATTTTCATTTTAAAAACCCAAACTCCTCTTAAGCGGAGAAAGGGGAACACGCCACGTACAGATACCAATCAGCACAAACAAATAGTAGTGTGTTGGTTGGTTCCACGAACGCGAGGCGTCTCCGCCAATCTTCGCGTAAGTTGATAGCGGTCGTCGAAACATTTAAGCACACCGAGCCATAAATAAGAGCGGAGCAAGCGTTAGGTATAATCAAAAGTCCAGTCACAGAATCCGTGTCTCCGCCGTCGCATGCCATGCAGTGTCCGCGCCGACTTCGCGCCTCTGAATACAGACATGTCCCGATCGCCGTGCCAGTTGTGAGGATCTAACGGACACCGGGTCCCATGCACCTCTGTGACTGTAGTTTTTGACCTCCTCTATTTTCGCAAAGCTCTATAACTGCCTTATTTTACACAGACTCTATGCACATGAACGAAGCAACATCGAACCCAAGATGTCCTATAACCGAACTCCGACACCAGTCGAACCGGCGACCCTTGGCGACAGAACGCTAAGCGGTATCCACTAGCCTATGATATAGAGAAAATTTGTAAAATCTAAAAGCTTTTTTTGCGTCATATGCTCTATTATGGGTCCAAAGCGAGTTTCTTACGAATCCCTGGCGTTTCGTGATGCTACTGAGACTAAAAGTAAGAGTTGAACCCCACGAATCGTTTGGTGCAGAATGTGAGGCAAAATATAATACGAAACACTACGATGCCATGAAGTATGATGCCAAATCAAAATAAAGCTGCACTATCTAGCTTTAGAATTCGCGTTGAATGTTAATTTGTATTTGTCAATGCGTTCTAAAAGCCTTCATTTACTCTATCATATGTTACCAAAAACTTCATTTAAAAAAAGACGTTACGATAATAACTTAATTTTACCCTAAAGTTTTTCTGATCGCCACTAAATCAAATGAGTAGGATTTTCTCAAAGACTAAACACTTTGAATCACTGGGATTACAATCAAGAAAATGATTATAATAAATACAAAACGCATAGATGAGAAAAACTGTACAAACAATCCCAGAACAGTTATTTACAGCGAAAACTTCGTAAAAATCGACTTCAATTAATTTTTAATCGCTTTTATATTAAAAAAAATTACCAATAATTTTGTTTTCATTGAAAGTTTCCGATTTTGACAAGTTCAAGTGAAATCAAGACTCATTTTTGAAGTCGATTGAATGTAGTTGAAAACCCAAAAAAATCCAAACACTTAAAGGGTTGCGATTTAAATTGTAATGAATAATACAGCGCATGCGTCAGGGGTCATGCAAATGGAAGACAAAACAGTAGTGCATGCAATTTATACTGACCTGTTGAGTTTTATCTACTGCTAAACTTCAGCTAAATATACCTTACACGTGGCAAAGTTAAGTAAATCTAAATGTAAGCAATTTCGACTTCATTTAACTTGACTTCAAAATGATTTCAAGATAAAACTTAACGGTCAGCACGATAGTACAGGCCAATGGGATAATAGTATAGAGAACGGACAAAGTTGTAGGTAGATAGATAGTACAGTATCAACAGTTGAACGTATAAAAAAAACAAAAAAGGTCAACATAAAAAGTTAGACAAGAGACGCGTGAGTGAAACAGCAGGCTCCGGCATATATGTGTCAAATCTTACAGCTTGATCGGTGGAAGTCTTGCTGTAGGGCACCGGAATCAAGCGTTCTTGTAACTCGCCACCTATGACCTTCCGGGTGCAATGGGTATCATGGAAAAGAAAATAAAAACGAGAACATGAAGTAAAGAGTTACGACACAAGAAGGGGCGCGGGCGCCGCGGACAGGTTTGTACAGCGCAGCTCGGCAGTGCTTCGTCTAACGCAATTCTAATGTCATCCCGCGCCCATACAATTATGGGGGGAGTCTAGTCTAGTCTGCACTTCATCGAGACTAGTAAAAATAAACATGACCCCTCCCTCCCAAGCGAGAAAAAAAAATTTACACCCAATATTTATGATAAATAATTGGGATTTACTACAGTAAATGAAATAACATAATTCAAATGAAGTCGATAAAAACGAAGGCACTTTCAGGCTTTTTCAATGACTTCATTTTTATTTCTGTCAAGTTGGATTTATTATTTTCACTTTTAAATGTAAAAAAAACTATTTTTTTATAAGACAAATATTTGTGAATTGCAATGATATTAGAAGAGCGTTCGACTCATTTGCAAGTGGAAGATATTTTCACAAATGTGTTTTGTCGGAAAGAGTTTTTATTTATCTGGGATTGACCGAAGCAGTGCGCCTCGCGAAGCGATGAATAGATTGTAGGAAGAAGAGTAACAAAATAACAATACAGAGTAGAAACATAAAATAACGCAGGGTTCGTCCTATTAGGTACCTTAAGAAGCACATTCATGGGGGGTGTGCACTTACAACTATATACTTCGTTTATACACAGTTTCCATCCAGGGCTCCGATAATATTTCGATAAATCGTGAACATAAACGTAATAAACTTAAAATAAAACAAACATAATACATTGACCGTTGTACATTGAACATTTAACTGTGACGTAGTCGTGAAGCTTTAACATCCATTTATTTATTTGTTCGTGTTCGTGTGTTTGTTTGACGGCACTGTCGTGTGTCTGTTCAGTATATCTCATGCGAACTATTACTTTCTATTGAAGCACATATATTGTTTTAATTCGTCGCTCACATACCAGATATCTATGTCGATGATAACTGTCTAATTCTAATGCTACACTATACTATTTACACAAGCATTTACAAATGGTAATTTGGTTGATGCCTAATTATTGACGTTTTATGAATGTCCTAGATTAGTGCAGAACTATTTACACTAAATTAGCATTATCTAAGTGAAGCGTTTAAACATATGCACCAGCGCGCTCTCAGTCTCCCTGTGACAAGTCTTGACGCTTGTAATGTAATGTTCGTTGTAATGTTATGTAGTACACATTATAATAAAGATACGTATTGCGTTTTAGAGAAAGAAATACAGTTACTTTCTGAAATGTAACAAAAGAAATATCACTTCATATGTTACATTACATCGTAACAAGAAAAATGTAACGTACTCACAATATTACAGCGGAGACATTAACATCTCATCATCCAAACCGTACATTGGGCCTGTCAAATCAGCCGATTGTAAGGTTTGGAGTGTACCTAACTGTTTATTGGTCACGCCTTAGTTTATTGCCACGTGTCGGCTGAGGGCGCGCCGGGTCGGAAGTAGAAGTGGTATCGAATGGCCTGTGGTTACGGACACAGCTAAAGCGCCAAGCGGCTAACATCGACTAGACCGTACGACACGACACCAGGGCGTGTGTCCGTGGACACCGACACAACATCGCACTGCCAGTTACCTTATAATCGCAGCTCCCCACGTAGCATAGTTGGGTGAAATGAAATTTACTTTGGAGTATAGATACTTTATTACTAATCTTTAAGACATGAAGCGTAGAAGTGAGTTAACAGATACCAGTTTAGTTTTAGGTACAGCGGAAAATCATGCTTAGCTATTGTTTTAATTTTATACGTGACTTTTTACTATCAGGCGTGTAGAACCCACTAGAAGCGTAGTTTATTAGATTTTTGAAAAAAAATATTTTTAAATTGTTTTTATAACGTTACAACTAATTTTGGTGTACACCAAGACATGAATTTTTATAATTTTTAATTAATATAATGTATTTTTATATCCTATGTCTAATTTTTAACATTCATGTAGCAGGCAATGATTCAAAGTTTTCACTACACGATGTGCATTTTAAGAATTTAATGAATCAATATGTTATATTCATATAATATACTATATTTTATACTTAACATATAAACAAGATTAAGACCACTAATATTCCACAGAAATACTCCAGGATAGTTAAATTTGCTTGAGATCCGATACCTTAGAAAAGATAAATAATGAAAAGAAATGAGTACAGTAGAAAAGTTTGGAAGATCAGAGAGTAGAGGAAAGTGTGTAAGAGTGTGTAGGAGAAGTGAAAGTGCGTGCCGTGGTAATGGTTGAACGAGTACGCAATATCAAAAATAATTGCATACTCCGTTAGTCCTAGCCCACTGTAACGTCACGTTTCCAAGAATAAGGACACAGGAGGCACAATTTTGCCGAAACTGCACATCATCCCAAAACCAGCAAATCAACTGCGCGTAAAAAAGAGTTGTGATATCATTACAGTGACTTAGGAGTTCGTACCATTACCGGAACACTAGAACAAAGTCGACAGAAGTGTCTAGGTATCGCATTTTATTTGCCGCAAAATTGTACATGCATCCAGTGTTTATCATCTATTTATTATCGTGTTATCGCTAGATTCTCTCATAGCATTCGATGTATGCGAGCACTACGTATTTCTATCTCGTTTCTATTGGAAAACAAATCATGAAATAATATGTAACAAATAAGTCAGCTTAGCAGTCGTGTTCATAGTTTGTGGTTGAGACGTACACAGGAATCAACTGCACATTCTACGGGGAAATAGAAAAAAAAATACACAACGAGCTTCTATATATCTAAACATTAACATGACCATGTCAGTTCGACACACAATATCTAAAAAATGCATTCTCTCCCAACAAAAACAAACAATAAACAAATAACAAGCAAATTTAAATATCACCCTAATTTAAAACGTTTATAAAAGCACTTGAGTAGCACAAATTGTGAGTTTTTATATATAAAATGGCACATGTATTTAGTATATATTTTTTTTACTTTTAGTACAACAAATGTTAACATTATGAATTTGTAAATATTAATTATAAAAACGATGAGAGTAAGGAAAGTATGTATTTACAGAAAGTAATAAATATTCAAGATATATTTTGTTAAAAAATAAATATTTCAGAAACGTTTGTCGTTTTATATATTTATATATGTTGTAAAACGGACAGACGGACAGGCCTACAAGAGGTCTGGTCAACTCCATCTAAATAATGGTGCACCATAGTTACAATCTATTCAATATAGTTTGCGAATTTCTAATATTTTTCTTATCTCTAATATTTTAGTAAACATTAATCTTACGACTACCGCATTTACATATTAGTAGAGAAATTTAAAAAAATGTATTTTATTTTGTATTACTTTTACATTCCACAGCGATTAATTTTAGAATATATTTGTTTGATTGTATCGTTTGTTTAAAATTATATTGTTTAAATGGCAGTAGTTTTAAAAGCTTTGCGGGTAATAAATTTTGGTAGTCACGAGAACAGTGATTTGGAAAATGTTTTCCAAAATTTATTACTTGGTGTTTTTAGTTGTTTTTTTATTCTGTTTTGTTTGGAATGGGTAATGATTTATTCATCGCTTTGATGCGATACGGGGCTGAGGGCGGGCAGCGAGCTGCCACCTGATTGGACGCTGATTCTTCGGTGCTCCGCCAAATAATTATTGACAAATATCCTGCGGCCGGCCAATATGTCCGCCTTTTGCTGCAAAACAACACCACGTCGCGTCAGTGTGCCGTCCGCCACTACGCGACCGCGGAACAAAACTGCTTTGTCGCCAATCGCACAAACAAAAACTATTGGCATTCCAAAACCAAATCAAATCATTCACTAACAGTTTCACCTGCAATTGTACAAATATATAAAAAATATTAAATGTTCTAAATTCAATTTGGCTTTCGAATCTCAAAACTACAAGAAGTGAAGAGCTTTAGAACTAAAGAGTTGTTTTAGAAAGCAGTTTCGTTAGTAAAGGTGCCTATCTGAACTAGTATAGGGGGCATTCACACTAGCTGGGTCGGGTCGAGGGCATCCAGGGCATACTATGAAGGAGTAAAGGGACATATCGTGTCAGAAGCTACTACTACGCAAGAAAATAGAAATAAAATCCGGTATGTGAGCTACTCCGCGGTTTTGTAACTAGACCTGTGATCTGTTTTGAGGTATCGTAAATGAAATATCCGTATCCTTTAAATAAATATTTTTATTAAGATGAGTTTTTATTATTAAAATGAAAGTTTATGGTGCCGGTTAAGTATGTATTTTTAACAATAAAAGAATCGTTACATAAAACTCAAAAATAAATGACGAAACCAACTTATTAAATAAGTACATACACAACCGAGTTAATGATTAACAAAATAAAATGAGAAAATAAAATGTAAAAGCCTTTTTAAAATTTTTGTAATATGAGATGTTGCTTATTTTACTAATGTGGCGTCTCACCACCAAAATTTATGTAAATAGTTTTTTGATATCAACCTTCTTGTACAAATATTTTATTTCTTTAACTTTTAAAAATAAAATCTTTTACTGTCATTATTGTACATATGTCACTGTGTGAAAAATTATTCCCGTGGTTATTTTACGTTTACGTTTATTTTACTTATTTTCTATGTACAGTTTCATATTACCTCTTTCTCTCCTTCTTTTGTAATTAATCTTTCTATTGGTGGAGTGTGTGTAAATAAACTTTTGTATATACATTAGACGTGACTTATTCATTATTACCTACATCACTTCTCCACCCTACATTGGTGACCCCCGGAGAACACAATTTGTATAAAAAGAGGAACAAAAACACAGAATGTACATAAACCCATGTACAGTCAACCACGCAAATGGCTAACTTAGCCGACCGCATACACGGCGTGTTGCCGACGACACCACAAGCGGCGCCGGCATCCAGCGCACCATCGACAGCCATGGACACGTTAGTGCAACAAATTGCGGCACTAACACAGCAGATCCAAGCTCTGGCTACGGAGGTCGACCAGCAGCAGTCCCTCCCTGACGAGCGGATCAGAAGAGGCAAGTCCAGCCGTTCCGGCTCATCACGGTCCCGCATCTGCTGGTACCATTCGAAGTTTGGTGGCCGGGCGAGGAGGTGCGTCAAGCAGTGCGGCTACACGTCGGGAAACGCGACAGGCAGTCGGTAGTAGCGACAGCCGATTGCCCAAGTTCCGGTCGCTTATTCGTCACCGATCGTGTTTCGAAGACGCAATTCCTCGTCGATACAGGCAGCGACGTCTGTGTCTTCCCACGGTCAGCACTCGGAGGTCGACGTCAGAAGACCTCATACGAATTGTGTGCAGCGAACGGTAGCAGAATTTGTACATATGGCTATATTAATTTTAATTTAAATTTAGGGTTACGCCGTGACTTTGTTTGGCAATTTATTGTGGCGGACGTGACTAAAGCCATTATTGGCGTTGATTTTTTGTCGTACTACAACTTAATAGTAGATTGTCGCAACCAACGTCTTATAGACAATTTGACAAGTCTCACGTCCCCAGCATCGCCCGCAAAGTCACAGCAAAATATTTCATCTGTCAAGGTCATAGTTGGTGAGTCGTCCTATCATGACATCCTACAGGACTTTCCAGAAATTACCCGTCCGTCAGGTGTACCCAAAATTGTCAAGCATAACACAGAGCATTTCATCAAAACCACTCCAGGTCCTCCCGTATCCAGCACTCCACGTCGTCTAGCACCGGACAAGCTAAAAGTTGCGAAGGATGAGTTTGCGGAAATGTTGAAGTGTGGCACCGCCAGGCCTTCGCAGTCACCCTGGTCATCACCACTCCATCTCGCGCCCAAAGGCGACAATGGATGGCGTCCCTGTGGTGACTATCGGATGCTCAACGCGCGAACTGTGCCTGACAGGTACCCTATCCGCCATATCCAGGACTTCTCGCACAGCATTGCTGGTTGCCAGGTCTTCTCTACCATCGATCTGGTAAAGGCTTACAACCAAATTCCTGTGTTTCCTGAGGATATTCCGAAAACCGCCATCACAACACCGTTTGGCTTATACGAATTCCCGTTCATGACGTTCGGACTTCGTAACGCAGCGCAAACTTTTCAGCGTTTCGTGGACGAGATGGTTAGAGGACTGGATTTCTGCTTCCCATATTTGGACGATATTTTAATTTATTCAAAGGACCACTCTAGCCATGCCGACCACCTTCGTCAGCTGTTTACAAGACTGAGGGATTACGGTGTGGTGATTAACACTGCAAAATGTGTTTTCGGAGTATCTTCAGTGAAATTCTTGGGGTACAGCATCTCAGCAAATGGTACTAAGCCTTTACCAGCGAAGGTAGAAGCCATTAGAGAATTTCCAGTGCCCAAGACAGTCCGGGAGTTGCGTCGTTTCCTTGGGATGTTGAACTTTTATCGGAGGTTCATCCCTTGTGCCGCGCAGTTCCAAGCACCACTTAATGCACTGTTAACCGACTCCGTTAAAGGTTCGCATCCCATTCACTTTGGGAAACAAGAACACGACGCCTTCACCGCCTGCAAAGACAGTCTTTGTCAAGCGGCACTCCTGGCGCATCCAGATTGCAGCTCAAAGCTCGCCTTGGTCACCGATGCATCCGACACGGCGATAGGCGCAGCTTTACAGCAGCTGAAGGATGGTGAGTGGCAACCACTTGCATTCTTTTCCCGCAAGCTTATGCCTTCACAACAAAAATATTCGCCCTACGACCGCGAACTTCTTGCCATATACGAGGCCATTAAATACTTTCGCCACATGGTCGAGGCGCGAAATTTTATTATTTACACAGACCATAAGCCTATTGTCTTCGCATTCCACTCTCGTAAGGAGAATTGCTCACCCAGACAGTTTCGGCATTTGGATTTCATCGCCCAGTTCACCACTGACATACGGCACATATCAGGGAAGGACAACGTTGTGGCTGATACTTTGTCTCGGGTTGAAGAGATCGTTCAACCAATCAACCTGACTGCTCTCGCCACGTCACAGCACTCCGACCCTGAGCTCAGAGAACTGCTGCACAACGATACCTCGTTGAGCCTCAGAAAGGTGAAACTGCCGGGATCTCATGCCGAACTGTACTGCGATTATAGTAGCAGCACTCCGAGACCTTACATAACGAAAGCAATGCGAAGACAAGTGTTCGACAGCTTACACTCTCTCAGTCATCCTGGCGCAAACGCGACCATCAAGTTGGTCGCGGAGAGGTACGTTTGGCCGAGTATGAGGAAAGACTGCAGAGAGTGGGCACGATCTTGTCTGGCATGCCAAGGCGCAAAAGTGACGCGACACGTGTCGTCACCTCTTGGCCAGTTCAAGCTGCCGCGATCCAGATTCATGTTCGTCCATATCGACATCATTGGACCGCTGCCGCCATCGGAAGAGTACCGTTATTGTCTCACAGCCGTTGATCGCTTTACCCGATGGCCTGAGGCAATACCACTTCGGGACATCACGGCTGAGACAGTAGCGAAGGCACTTCTGCATGGGTGGATATCACGGTATGGATGTCCAACGGACATTGTTACAGATCGCGGTAGACAATTCGAGTCGGCACTCTTCAGGCGATTGTCTGAAATTGCCGGTTTCCAGCACCGCCGAACAACGGCATATCACCCTGCCTGTAACGGTCTTGTGGAAAGATTCCATCGGCAACTCAAAGCCGCTATCACTTGCCATGCTAACTCCAACTGGCTTGAGACCCTTCCACTAGTCCTACTCGGGATCAGGGCAACTTTCAAAGATGACATTGGAGCTTCACCTGCTGAGCTGGTATACGGGGAGACACTTAGATTGCCAGGGGATTTCTTCGACCCTGAACCTACAGTGCCCGAAGACGTAACGCAATTTGCGACACGTCTGAAGAATATCACCCAATCCATTCTTCCATCACCCGGATCTCATCATCATCGACATCGCTCAACCTTCATTTTCAAGGACTTAGGTACATCATCTCATGTGTTCTTGAGGGACGACAGCTCACATGGCTCATTCAAACCTGCCTACACTGGTCCCTATAAGGTAATTCGTCGAGGTGACAAGACATTTGCCATTATTGTCAAGGGCAAGGAAGTAACGGTTTCCATTGACCGAATCAAACCAGCATACTTACTAAAAGACTCTGAGGTCACTCCTTTGCCACACATCACTCATTCCACTCATACCACTCATTCACCTCATCCCGTTCAGGTCTATAGTACTCCTGACGAGACAACAAAGGTAACGCGATCAGGGCGGAGAGTTCATTTTCCGGACTATTATCGCCCGTAGCACGGTCTCTGGAAGGGGGTGATGTGGCGTCTCACCACCAAAATTTATGTAAATAGTTTTTTGATATCAACCTTCTTGTACAAATATTTTATTTCTTTAACTTTTAAAAATAAAATCTTTTACTGTCATTATTGTACATATGTCACTGTGTGAAAAATTATTCCCGTGGTTATTTTACGTTTACGTTTATTTTACTTATTTTCTATGTACAGTTTCATATTACCTCTTTCTCTCCTTCTTTTGTAATTAATCTTTCTATTGGTGGAGTGTGTGTAAATAAACTTTTGTATATACATTAGACGTGACTTATTCATTATTACCTACATCACTTCTCCACCCTACACTAATTTTGGTGTAAACGTGGAGATTATATAAATTATGCATATTGCGACTTTTTTAATACTATGACATTATTTATTTTATCTGCTTACATACTACTGTGTTAGAAGTTTGGTAGTTTATTAGATCTATTATGATGAAAGATAATAATACGAAAAAAAAAGAAAATAAAATTCGGATATAAAACCCTTTACTGAGACTCCGATAATCAGAAACAACACTACGAGCTAATTAATTTAAATTAAAAAATATTAATTAATTATCAGAATCTCTATACCAAACAACTAGTTATTAATCATAATAAAAAAAGGGAAAAAATACAAATTGTGCATACTCACAGACAATTGTATACATGCATAACACTGTAACATAAGCATGATCACACTATAAATGCGAAGCATAATAAAAGTAAAATCAACATTGTAAACAACATTTTGTACCAAAATAAAAATATACATTTTATCAATATATACTCGAAACGCTTAAATACTAACGGGGCGGCCATTTTGAGCGCACGTGTGCACGGCAAGATGGCCGCCTAGCTCACCTTGCGGTGGTCGAATGACTTATTGAGTGTACAACAGCCAATTATTCGCGAGTAAGTATCGTAGTACGAATGTTTTCGTGTTCAATAAGCCAAGCGTAAGTACGGTCGCGTGCACGCATGCTCTACCGACGTCAGGTACCTACGTAATGGGCAGAGTCGCGCCGTCCTGTACTTACGAGTCACCCCCTACTCGAATCTACTAGTCACACTTACCGTCAACATCTGAAAAGAGCGATCTCGCTAAAACTGGCGGCCCCCACAATATTAGCGAAAGAAAATGCGTGTTTGCTTCAAAATTTATTAAATGTAAATATATTTCGATAACATTCGCAAACCAGAATAGTATTAAATAGTACATCTAGCTCTCGTCTGATGTTCAGTGAAGCGTCTGTGTCTCGTTCATACTAAACTTTGGCGGAACAGCGACCGCAAGCGCTACGTACAACGGGCTAAAAGTGGTCCCAAAATTTACTATGAAACAAAACACGCAAGCTGCCCAATAAAGTATCCAAGATAACTTCACAGTAAAATACCTCGTAACAAACTACTTACACAAAAAGCTAGTGAGAGTCGAAAAGTTTTAAACGTTTTTTTTTTAATTTAAAATCCTCAGTAAAATTTCAAAGTCTAATTTATTATTTAAAAACATTACTTTTTTATCATAATAAAATGGATATCCTCGCTTCCGTTTATAATAGCTACCTATATAAAATATCACTGCTCCGATATACATAATATTTAAGATAATAAAGGATCTCTAACTTATGTACAAATATGTTCGTTTCTAAAATAGCAGTGTTTATTCGACTGGCAGATAAGTCTAACCTACGTAGGTACGATAAGGGTCCCGAGCCTAGTCGCCTAGTGGCCTATGGCCTATACGAAGTACGTCGAGGCCTGTGGCCATCATTATTGCTATATTTGTAGCGTTCGGCGCCAACGCGGGTAAGTACTGGGCGGCCGAGCGCGTCAAACCAATAGAACAACAAAAACAAAGGTGCGGCCTTCCCTTATATTATACATGTGCGAGTCGCCGACGTTGCCGCTTGTCATAGATCACTCGTGCTGCTCACTCAGTTCGGAACAAACAAGAATCAAGCGTCTGTTCATTCATTTATACACAACTTCTCTGTAATGTGCCATATAAGGTACATTACATTCCATAGTGAACCATATGAGGCACAAAAATTAATGTACCATAAAAGGTACATATGATTAAGTATTTTTTTCGACAGTGAATAGTTAGAATGTTACCGTCAGAATAGTTGTCAGTTTAACAGCGAAACAAAAAAGTTTTTTTGTCATAAAACACATTCCGACAAAAAGTTTTACATTACGTTCGAAAAATTAAGTAAAAGTACAAAAATAAACACTCATGACTAGGTTTAATCAAGTCGTATCTATCATAATCTATGACAACGGAACTGTCTTAGTGTTCGGGCGACAGACGCTTCCGCTGGGACACATGTAGGATATAAGCGGAGGGTGCGGTCGGGTGTGTGTGTGTGGCGGTGGCGGGGTCATTCAGAAAATGGTGGTCTCAGTGCGCGAGTTGGGCGCGGAGGGGACGTCGTCCGCATCGATGTAGGCGATGTCCGCGGGGGCCGCCCGGAGCCGTGAGCGGAGGCCGGCCGCGCTGTGCGCCGAGAGCCGCTCTTCCAGGTCCTCCAGCGTAGACTTGAACGCGCGGACAACGCGCAGCTGTAACCAACAACAGCTCCAGTGCGCGCCCTCGCCTGACCCGCCGCCGCCCGAGCGTGCCGTCCAAACGCCACCGATCGCTTTATTAAAGTGTGGTGTGGATGTCCTAAGTCGTCGGCTGTCTGTATTCAGAGTAGACGACGCCGGGCCGCGAGGCTACCGCTACGCATGCAGCTACCGACGTGTAACCCGCGTGCTCTATCCTACTACACACCCATTTTCGCCCAACAATCTTAAACCACTGCATATATCAAACAGCTTTCCCTGACAGTACGCCGACTGCCGTTCGAAACTTTTAATATAAACTGTGTTGAAAGATAGTCGAGTGCGTATGGGCAATGGTGCTAGCGAGACTAACGCGTGCTAAGACCTATATGGAGCATCGCAAAGCAGGATGGGGTCACATCGATTCGCAGTTCGGTCGGAGACAGGGTGCCGATGTCGGGCCGACGAGACGGTGCTGAATGAACAACAAAACAAATAAACAGACGTGTCTGGGGTGTTCGTTTGTTTTGTTCGGAGCTACTCGGATCACGTGGGTTGCATGACAGACGAGAAAACAGAACTAGTAAACGCAAAACGGTGAGGGAACGACACTTGAAACGGTTCAATTTATGATTCGGATTACTGATTTGAATCAGAGATTCACAATGTATTAAACAAACTTAACACCCCAATTTTTTTTATTTAAAATTATCGTTTATCTTTACTGAGTTGAAATTACTTTATGATTACTAAAAATCATAATTGCAACTATACAACTAATCAATGTTAGTCAATCCCTAACAAATATCACAATCCCTTGAAAACTAGATTAGTGAAGTGCTTGCAAAAGTATACAAATAAAACGTGTAATATGTTAGTCAGCCAGTACCCCAACGGTGAGATGTTTAACTGTAAATATCGAAATGAAACCATGGGTTTAATATTAATTCAAATATAGCGGTAATATAAACTAGCACGTTTACAGGCTAAATAACTTGTGTATAAAGTTATGTCCCAAATATGGGACATGACTTATTTCCTTTTTTATAAAATTTCTGAGTTAACAAGAATTCAATATATGTACTACTTTTATTGACTTCACTTTTAAAGAAAATGTCAAAATTTAGAGATTCTTTTAGGATTTCAGTGAAATCCCCTATTTCACATTATCAGTATCCTGTATTCGGACGATTTTTACATGTATTTTTCCCTGCCATATAACGGGACTTTTTAGTGTCGTTCGCCCACCGCGGACAGAGGGCCACGTGTATAAAGGGGCACTACGTATACAGTACGTCAGGTCTTGAAATAGAATTGTAAATAACGACATTTACATACACCTCTCGCTCTAACTCTCGTGCAAGCGAGATGTAAATACAAATAACGTGATTTTCAATCCCATTGTGAAGGTAGAATTCCGTAAAACACAGTTATGTGTCAGTCCAGTTAAGACGAAGTTATAGACGGTACGGAAGTCTATGGTTCGTTCGAACACATTGGTGCCGCGCCCGATTATCGATCCGGTCGAAGAAAATTGTGCCGTATTTAAATGCAGTAAAGCAGTCAGTCCAAGTCACGTCAGTGATGCCCATTTCGCGGTGAGATTTGCATTTGAGATATGACACATTTTTTTACCGAATCAAAAATCTGGGACGGGGAGGTACCGTCACATTCGAATGAACATAAAGAGTTTAATTAGACGTTCGAGAATGCGCTGAAGTGCAGAGGCGCTGCTTTTTTCGTACAATGTTTTAAAAAGATTAACTGTGATACACAGCTACCATCTTAAAAAATCTTTTATGATCGGAAAAAAACAATTTGAACCTTAGTATTTCAATAACTGCCAAAAGTTTAGGGTAGTTGACGTAAACACCATTTTATGATTTTAATAGTGGCACTGGTAGCACAATGATGCGCATGTGACTTCGCTTACACGATTTCTCGAGCGTCTAAGTCCCATCGTCCATGACGCTACTAAAAAGAAACCAGTTCTAAATTAAAGTCACTAATGAGTATCCCACAAGTTTTTTTAACTATTTAATGGTCGGTTTTGGCACGCAGATGTTGAAACGCGAATTGAACTGTGCTGTGATGATAATCATTAGTGATTATCGTTTGTAAACGGTTTCCATCGAGTAGGTAGCATAGCGGATGGCGTAAACTCCGCCTGACGCACTGAGGGCAGGTGGGGGCAGGTGGGGGGTGGTGGGGACGCTAGGGGTGCGGTACCGTCAGCGTCCGTCGCACGCAGCGCGCCGCCAGCCGCCGCGGCCGCCACTACACTTCCGTCTCGAGCACCGGCCGTTGCTGCCAACAACATCGCTCAACGACGCGCGGCTCCACGCCCCATTCGACACCGTCCTAATGCCATCAGCCCTAGCTTTACAACGAGCCGCAGACGTGGGACGCCGTGACGTCATCGTACGACCCCTCATTTTGTATGCACAAATTGTATCTATTACAACTGTACATAAGGCGGATACAAAGCCGATTGAATTTTGGGATACTGTACAAAAGGCACGCAACAACATTGCTTGTTATTTAGTTATATAATTACCTTTTGGATTATTATTTGGAAAAAGCATTTACTATAAATAAATAATGTCGTCAATAAATTTTGCTATCATTTGAGCTGACGAACAGATAAGGGACCAATAGTATTTTTACTTTTTCAAGAGAATTAAATAATGTGCCATAAAAAGGACAATCCATTCTTAAATCTCATAAGATACCCTGAGTATTAGAAAACAATTTTGCAAATAGTACCCAGAACGGTTTCATTTAGAGTTAATTAAATAATCTAAGAATGCTATTAATTTCTTTTTGCACTTTAAAACCTCTTGGTTCTTTGGGTGAAATATCTTTTCAAGTAAGATTTATTTTGTACTAAGAAAATTTTAATTTATTTCAATAATTTGGTGATTATTCGACTTAACCTTTTCGTAGCTCGTGAGACAAATACAAGTAAATCAAAAATGTCCAGTATCATCAAAATCGACACTGGACTACGAAAATACAACTACTTTTTAAAAAGTACAAAGTTACGATTCTATAAAAAGCAACAACTTGTCAAAATACTATTGCAACAATTAGGTATAATAAAACTCCAACATGTTTAAGCGTTAATTCAGAATAATTTGCAAAGTTTATACTAACTACTTAATTACACATTTTATGTAGTTATTTTAGAACGTCTGCCTAATATCCCATTTAATATAAATTTAATACAAAATGAACCAAGGATGACGTCATAAGCCGGGGCCATGTACCCTGTCCCAAATGGGTGACACGCCCCGCGTCCCACATCTGTCGCATGTAGCAGGCCAACACGGAAATAGAGCCATAAGTAAAAACAATTAAAAAAAGGAACATTGTGTTTCGTGTCGTTGCGTGTGAGCGTGTCGTGGCGAATATGACCAGAAGAGTGACACAACCCAAATGAAATAATGAAACAATTAAAAATATTAAAAAAAATAATAAACAACTAAACGTAACGAAACTAAATCGGGATCGAGTCTTTAGCTACCCTGAACGACCGACTACAGACTATGCCTACACAACGCAGGGAGATCCTACATAGGATAGGACGCTACGTCGCCGAACCTAACCTTGCCTGTGCCTGGTGGCTCGCTTACCAACCGTTTATTTATACGTGACATTAACAGTAGGTTCTTATTCTATAAAACATCTACCATGCCATGTTAGTTTTTTTTTATTAAAACATTCAGTTTTAGGAGCCAAGGAGGAACGGTTCACGAGTTTTTTTTTTAGTTTTTCAACACATATACTGCCTTGGAAATAGTAAAAAAAAAAATCTAAAAACTATCAATTTTGAAAGCCATTTCTATATTACTTTTTTTAATTTGAAGCCAGAATAATACTAAAGGAATACTCAATAATATTGCTAAAGCATTTTCTTGTTCTAACATAACGTATTTCCACGGCAGCATTCTAAAACAATCGTTAGAAAGCTAACAGACCACTAATACTCAGGGTTATTCTTTTTTTGTTTTAATAAAAAAATATATAGTAACACTCTGTATACGATCTACATTACTCACCGATAGCACCTCCGGCTAAAGTGCACCGCTATATACAATAACATAGGACACTACATCAAGCCTAGCAAAAGGCAAAATAACAGCGAAAAGGCATCTTTTCAAGGCAAGCCACTACAGATGAGACCCAGCTGCCCAGTTTGACGCTTAATCCCTTGACTGACAACACCCCGACATGTCACGCCACTAGGAGACAACATACATAGACAAAAAAGAAACACAAAAAAACAAAAACAAAAAAAAAGAAACACAAAATTAAAACAAAACACAGACAACACAACGGCAAAGGGAAGAGATAGGTACGACCGCAAACGGTTAACTTTAAGTGTTAGTATCGCTAACAGTCGGCATGCTCTCGCATGGGTGTACGTAAATTTATTCTCATTTATAAAATATTTATTTGTAAATACTCAATAAAATCCACTCCACACTCAAATAAAACGTTCCATTCTACAGCAGTAACTGAACACAATCCAGTATCAAAATAAATAAATTAATTACTTAAAAACATGTCTGTCCAAAATGTAGGGCAACGCTGCGTTACTATTGTAAACATGTTACTGCTGGTATTGACATCGGTAACTGTTAGTTGTAACGGCGGGCCGTTTTCGGCTTTTGTAACATTTGAACGGCCTCATTCAACAAACAGAGCTTGGGTTGCGATGGATCAGTAGCGAGGATGTATCGGGTTGGCGTTTCACAAGCAAAAAAAAAAAACTATTCTTTAAAAAAAAAACAGACAAAAAATTAAAAGAAGTAGTGAAAAAAAAATCAAACAGTCAGTATGACTTAGAGTAAATAAAAGACAGATAGAGAAAGAGACAGTCATATTCATACCGCGATGTGGTTATGTTCAGTGAATAATATATTCTATCGTATCTATGGGAAGTCATAGTCACTGTTTGAGGGTACATACGAGGGATAAGTAACATCGTCACAGTCTAAGAGCATGCCAATGGGATACAAGGTGGGGCGTACAGTCAACTTAGGTATTAATATTTAAATAATAATTTAACGAAACTGAAAGCGTCAGACTGTCGCGGCACTGCGCAGCATGCATGGCAGTCACGCGTCTAACTAACGGCCGAGGTTCCATGACACACGGACGGACAGATAAATATAAGTATACATATGTGTGTAGAGTACCGGACATATATATAGGAGTACACGGATGTATATATAGATGTCATGAAACCACGCTTCTAATAGAAAATAATTAGATATTTTGGAAAACAAAACGCTAATTTAGCTTTTGTTCGGTTGCCAATTTTATGTCTTTCCAAACTTTTTGTCTTAAAATTGCTTTGATAATTGAGATGACAAAATTAGTGACCGAACAATTAATACTCTACGTTAAGTATGGGCCAAAATAATATAGCTTCAACTACTAATTACTCTGTAAAGTGTTTCTCTGTGTAGGTATTAAAATAAAATCTCCAACAAGAACTGAAGTATAGGAGAATGAAACGAAAGTATTAGACGTAAAAGAAAAATGGAAAAGGAAAATAAAATAAAAAGAAAAAACTAAAAAAAAACGTAAGTTATTTTGAAAAGTTTGAATTTTTCATCGATAAATTATTTTGTGTAAAATATATTATTATTTTTTTAGTTTCGATCGAGTGATTCGGCTTACTGTACGGAAAAATCAAAACATGTGTAAATATAAAATGAATCAGCGAAATTTCTATTGTTCTATGACGGTTTATTTCTAATGGATGCATAGTATAATTGAAAATGGTGGTATTTATCGTTTTGTATGCAAAAATTGTAAAAAGTATAATATATAAATGGACAATAATATCGATAACTTAGCGTTAGGATGCCCAAGGTATCCGCAGTGTTGACCTGGTGACATTGCTGTATCTATTTTTATTTATTAGCTGTAAACTCAAAACTTATCCCTCTTTCGTAAACACGAACAATTCTGCCACTCCTATATATTTTATCATTTATTTATTTATTTTTATATATATATTTTTTTTAATTCCACATGATTAAATGTTCATATTGTCACTGTGAGAGGCCGATCTGAACCCAATCCAGTTCTAACAAAGTTCAATTTTGAGCCATCACAGAAACAAGTCAATTGAAATTAAATCCCTTAAAATAATCATAGTATATCATCATGAATATACGGTTCAGTCTTTTTATCACAGCCGCGTTTCATGATGTCATCTATGACGAATCATGTTGCCAGCTTCAAATATCATGGAATTAAAAATAGATAGTCATAGATTGTGGTAAAATTAGATTTCTTTAACGAAGCTGCCAACATTTTTTATAAATAAAAGTCGTTTAGGAATATTAATACCAACAGTCTTTGATCACTTATAGAAAGAAGTCTTTGAAATTGTCTTAAAATTAATTAGGATTTCTATTTTAACGCCGACTTTTACTTACAATAAACAAACCCACTTCTGTAAATAGACCAAACAGACGTGGATTTCATTTTGTCTGTTTGTGTACCCGATTCCGTTAATTAACGAACATAATATCGTTATACAAAACATCGGCTGTTGTATAACGATATCAACAGTTAAATAACTGAACTTCATATACTCCCAACATTGAAAACCCTTTGAAAATTTCACATCGAATGTACTTTCCAAACTAAGGCACATTGCATATGAAATAACCACATTTACCCAAACCTAGATGACATTTTAAAAGCGCCAGCGAAATACTTTTAAAATGTTAAAAAGGATTTTTGTGTACCAGTAGACATTTACCCTAATAGACGAGTAAGTTTCTGTCCAAACTAAAGCTAGATATATTTTATATCTTTGATATATTTTTTCGAGTAATTTGAATTACGCATTTTAGAAATTAATACCTGGTATTAAGAAACTTATTCGTCTTAATCCCATGCAGGCGTGGCTAGAATTATTTTCAATAAGTATTGATTTGTATTTTGTTCAATTTAGAGCATAATTCTAAAATCTTTAATTCTCCTAGGAAGTACTTACTCATTTTCGTAAAAGAATTAAAAATATACGGTCGTAAATTCGGAAATTATTAGATTGTACCTTACGAATGAGTCACACAGGGCTTAATTTTGCAACAGAAAATTTATTACTGGGTATTTTTGCATTTTTTTTGTAATTACATTTTTACCTAAGTATTGTAAAAAATTAAGTGTTTGAATTTATTTCCGACAATTTAATAGATAAAATAATACATCAAATAATGTGCGCTACCATGTGTAACATTTAGCTAACGCGTGATTTGATTTCCAAACTTAGTACTCTAGCGATAAGATCGACTATATTGTACTACAGCCCAAATGTTTTGAACGAAAGAAGACAAATCTATCACGAACACTGCCCTGCATGACATCAAGCCCCGCCCCCTGCATCTAGCCACGCCCACTCCTGTGTGTATCTGTGTGTGCGGCTGTGTGCGTGTCAGTGCGTACCTGCGTCTGCAGCCGCGTAAGGCCCCTGATCCAGAGTATCTGTCCGGCGCGCGGCTTCTTATCCAAGTCGCCGTCGTAGTCCGGCCCTGGCTGGATCGTCTCTGGGTCCGGCTGACCTCGGCCCCAACTGAAAATTATGTTGAGTGGGGGGTAATTCAATTGAAAAAAAAAAAGCTTTCTTTGTTAAGGAAACCAATTTTTGCTGGATCTTCTTGGGATAGGTTCCGATCCAGTTAGCCACTTTTGTTATGTAATAGACGAACGATTTATTACGTAACTCGTATTTTTTGTATTACATTTCGTTGTTACATGATTCGTATTGATCTATATAAATAAATAAAACAAGAATTTTAATTGTAAACAGGAACCAATTGTTACTTTTATTACCTATTGTAGAATGTTTAGGGTTAAAATAATACACGTTGCGTCTTTGATCAAACCATTAAATTTTTAAATAAAGTGTCCGCATTTTAATTAGGAATAGAACCAAAAATATCGGAAACGAAAACTCATGCTTTTGAGTGACAGGAAAAAGTGATTTTTTTATTATGTTTTTTTTTATTTGTTTGAGTTTACTTAAAAATGCGACTCAAACAATGCTGAATGTGACTTTTATATAAAATATGTAAAAACGATTAAACGAGTGCGTTTTATAACAAAATAAGTGGTATATGAATCACAAATTTCAAAATATTTAATGTTTAATCGTAATTTATATTTAATTTTAGTGCAGTGATACCATAAATTACTACGTAATATACAACTCGGTCAACGAGGTAGATACTAGAATAACAAAAAGTTAAGAATAGTTCTCAGTACATTCTTTACTTTGATCTTTAGAAAGAGCCTAATTTGAGTAGTCTTTCTAAAAATTAAAGTGTAATTAAAAAACTGAGAACAGAGGTTGTACTACGAAAATCGAATATCAAAGTTAAAAATATTTAAAGTCAACTTTTTTTACGAAAATTCGTATGAAATCTTGCGTTGTCTACGTACCCATACGTAGTTTCGGTACGTATTTCGTATTTTCGTAGTACCACTGTATTGTAAAGAGCTAACCTGTCGGTGTCTTTTATAACGATTCCTCGTGACCAAGTGAGCTTAGTTTGAGCTCTTTTCTTACAACAGCTGAAAAATTACGCTTAGCTAAAGTGTTTTTTTTTAAAGATTCAATAAAAAATATTTTACTTTGTATAGCCTAAAGAGCTAACCTATCCAAGTCTCTTATAACGATCCCTCGTGACCGATTCGGGTTATTTTAATTTTTTTTCTTACAACAGTTGAAAAGTTACGCTAAGCTTAAGTGTTTTCAAAAGATTCAATTAAAAAAACTATATACTGCAGGGTGTCGAATCTTTTTGAATCATCGAAATTTTTCTGCACAATGAATTTGAAATGATGTGTTAAAAAAATTAAATAGCTGTATGTAAAACAAAGCACTATGGCGGATGTGTCAACAATTATACAGTTGCCTATTTTTTATATACTTATTACACTAACAATATTTCAAAGCAACTTTTTACTATAAAAAGTATGAAGTACAGTGTTTCATCTCTTTCATACTATTAACTATTGGAAAGAGACAAAACATTGACTTTCCGAAGTGGAATCGTTTCCGCCGTTTGTAATAACGTTTCGTGAATATCCCCTTTGACGTCAAATTATGCGATAGATCCTCTTAAACCGCAGCTAAAATACAATTTGGTGTTGGGAGAAAGAAATGGACGAATATCAAACGCGATACCTAGCACCATCGCCCTTTGCCTATTGGGATTTATTTATATATCAACATAATACTTTGAAATATCAAAAATATAGCTGGAGTTATGACGAGTCGTGACGTCATTGTTCACGAACGTCATACATCTTCCACAGAAAAAAAGTTTTGTCGGTTAGACGAGTATAAACGGCTGTAACAATGAGAACGGGCGTTTAAACTGAAATGTATGATCCATTTTGGTTTTTACAATTAATTATTTTTTTATTAAATGGCCAAACCCAATATTATTACCATACATATTCCCAATTGGTCGACCTACACCTCGGTGGTCCGTTGGGTTGATTTCTGTATACATATTATATTATATATATTATATACAGTGGTGGGGGTGCGCAACTGTGACTGACCCACTATATTTTAATGATGGAGCTCCTAGCCCTACAGTGGGATACGAAATAAGCTAATATTATTTTCAGATTGGCTCAATTTTACTATCTTGATATTACAAACAGGCGTGCGTAACTGTGCGAGGAACCCCACATTATTTTAATGTCTTTACCTCTGCAATGGGATATGAAATAGTCTAATATTATTTCCCTATTTGCTTAATTTCGTCTTACATACTGTCATACATACATACACATATTCGTCATTTTATATTGTGCGCGTGCACAAATCTGGGAGGGATTCCACTTTATTTCAATAATGGAGCTCTCAGCTTTGTTGAGGCATTAAAAATAGGTTAATTTTACTTCCCTATTGGCTTTATTGCTGCGCGTGCGCATCTGCGGTACGCTTGTGGGAGGGAGGGTGTGGTAAGAGGGGGGGTGTGGTGGGAGGTACTCACGTGAGGGTCTTGGGTATCTTGCGCGTGGGCACGGTGGTGACGAGCTGCCCCCACACGAGCGTGCCGGCGCCGAAGAACAGGCACCACAGCCACTGGTCTATCGTGAGCCCCGCCGTGCTGAACGCCATGCCGCCGAACTGGACTATCACCACCTGCAACGCGAGACCACACGTCGTAACAGACACTTAAGTTATCGTCTCAATTTGAACCTTAAGACCTCGACTTACTAGAGAAAATCAATGAAAAATTTCGATGCCTCATTTAAGGTTTAAAGTAGCCTGGAGGCTTCTTCCCAAAAACGAAATATGTATATAGGATCAGATGACTGGAAATTCTGCAAAAGCGAGAGATTGCACAGTAGCTTCTATTACTGAGCATAGCGTTGTCTTGTTGATTAATGACTAATTCCAAATTATCCCTGTTCCAATATTTGAAAAACGATCCGTTCTAGTTACGCATGGTAATAAATCATACGAGGCGTAAGCTAAAAACGAACGACCCATGACTGATGACAGCTGGTATGGAAAGTAAAATTAAAATTAAATTTAAAGACTCGTAGTCGGATGGAGAAAAAACGGGATAGTCATTTTTGACACACAAAATTAGAACCGGGCATTGTACGAAGGAACTCTTAACAATGTCGATTATAGACTCGCTTTGACGTCACACAAAGTTCAAAGACCTTTATTGTCGTCGACCTTTGTTGTCACGTTTATATGTCACGAACTACCCACCTGCGACAGCGCAGTACCGATCCATATAGAGTAGAAGATGGGGTTGGTGAAGAGGCCCTGGAACACATTCCTCTGGCCGTGTATCTTGCGCGCGTTGATCTCGTTGAACAGCGTCATCATCACGAACGTGTTGAAGATGATGGTGAAGTGCTGGGTCGGCTCAGCTCCGAGCTGGTTCAATCGGCCCGAGGGGATGTTGAGCAATCTGTCGCCTGCAAGTGGAGGTCATGTGCTCAATTGGTAGGTCTCACTGGATTCGGCGCTTTTGCGAACGAAACAATCTAAGCTACGGGCCTAATAGTGTCTTTGAGCAACTTTTTATAACCCCCACCATCGCTAAGTATATTATTTATTTATTAATTTATTTATTTCTTGCATTACATTAAAACGAAACCATAAAACAAACAAGTTTTAAGACTACAGATACAAGAACCCTGTCCCTTACAGGGTTCTTGTATCTGTAGTCTTAAAACTTGTTTGTATAGCAAGATACACTGTATTATCTATTATCTCGTAAGTGATTATATGTAAGAGAAGAAATTAAGATATTACTATCCCTTCCTTCCCATCAGGGGATAGGTGGCGAGATTTTTTTTATTTCCCTTCCCCCACCTTAGATCACGTGTATTTTTTGTTTATACTAAGTAGAAACTTAAATTGAAAAACAGTTTAAGTGAAAACATTCTGGAAAATTAAACAACTGTATGTATAAAAACAAAAAGAAAGTTACGATAACACTTGAATAAAGAAAAAGTTTGGAAAGTTCAAGGTTGCATTAGCATAATCAGTTTTATGCAATTTTGTCAGATTGTAAAAACAAGTGTATTTCGGTCTCGTGAATAAATACACGTGATATCATAAGCCCCTCTCGCAATTGTTATATTTGTTGATTTTATTCGGTTAGTTATTACAAATTTATGGCTTTATCACAGGCCGTATTATCATCAACTTTGATTTATATGTTGCAGATAAACTTTTTCTTGTATTTTTTAATGTAACTGACGGATTTGTTATTATCCCCTATTATTATATATTGTTATTTGTATTATTATTATTTGTAAAATGTTACGATGCGTTACAATAAATAAATAAGAGATGTTAGCTTGATGTACCGCATTATTCCTGTGTCTGGGTGCGAAACTATGACGTCACTCACCGACGAACAGCAGTGAGAAGATGATGAACAGCTGGTAGATGGCCTGGCCGAGGATGTTCTTCATCATGGTGCGCGAGATGAGCGGCTTGGTCCTGCCATACGGCTTCCTCTGCAGCAGGTCCGGCGTCGGCATTTCGGTGGCGAGAGCGAGTGACGCGAGCGTGTCCATTATAAGATTCACCCATAACATTTGTACTGCCTGCGGAGTGGGGAATTGGAATCGATGTCAGTTGTAAAGTACTTATAACAATCAAAATCAACTCAACTCGAATATTTTTATTCAAGTAGGTTACATATAACACTTTTGAATCGTGATTGAATACAATGCAAAGTGATTCTACTTCCGGTTCCTATATCTACCGAGAATACACCAGTAAGAAACTGAGCAGATCAGTTACAGTAGCAGTATCTAACTTATTGCTATGTGTAGCTCACTTTGGACCGAGTCATATAGTTTTGTTTCGATGAATGTTGAAACAATGAAGTACTCAAGTAACTATTTACTTTCGAGAGGTAAGCTGGAGCAGACCAGTCCCCAAAGGTACCACCTGTTCACAAGCATGACGTATGTGCCAGCCATCGCTTCTATTAAAATTTGGTATTTTATTATATACTAGGTGACCCGACAAACGTTGTCCTATCTTAACGACGACTATTTAATTATATAAACATTTTTATTAATTTTTATTTCATAAGAACCTTCACCTAAAAATAACAAACACAACCACAATAAAAGTGAAGTTGGTTGAGCCTATCACGCGTGACCAGGAGAAATAGGGATTCAGCTATACAAATATTATAAAGAGGAAAGATTTGTACCTATTTTTGTATGTTTGTAATGAATAGGGTCATAAAGTACTAGCCGATTTAAAAAATTCTTTCACCAATAGAATGCTACATTCTTCCAATTTGACATAGGCTACAAAATTAGGGATCCTTGGTAAAATTTGAAAAATTTCAACTGAAAAGCGGGAAAAATTCTCTAAGGCGAAACGAAGTTCGCCGGGACCGCTAGTTTTTATATATAGAGATAAGATTCATAATAACCAAATGAAGCTACTTCCGGTTTGAGACCGATAGCAACAGAGAAGATGCTGGCAAGAAACACTGAATAGATCTATGTTTTTTTTAGTGTTTTACGCTGCTCTAGCGAACTTTGGAAAGTTAACCTACGATAACTTGCAGTCAGCTCAGTTGGAAGAGCAGCACGCGCCCTACACTCTCTACTAATGCATCTTTGAAAATCCTTTTGGGGTTGAACAGGGGATGGTAGTTTCCACGCGTTCATATTTTAGTACAGAAACTGAGCTTAACTTTTCATCCGTGAGTTAGTTAGTTAGTTTACCAAATTAACATTCTCAGCGCCGTGTGTATCTTTTTGTCACACAGTGTTTGGAAGACTGAACCGTCAATTAGGGTCTGACGCTGAGGGTGTTAATTAATCCTAGTGAATTCCAATCAAAGGGAGCCCACACGTTATACCAGCACTGAGCTGGGATGACGCGACCAGTTAGTATAGGTACGTCATCTGGTAATCATAGTACAAGGGAAAACCTTAGTTTGTGACCAGGTAATTGGTGTGGTTGTCTGGCGCATTTATTATTTACTAGCTGTCCCGGCGAACTTCGTAACGCCTATTTATTTAGTTTCTAACCTTTTAAACCTTCCCTGTACCTCCACAATTATTTCAGAACCAAGATTAGCCAAATCGGTCTAGCTGTTCTCGAGTTTTAGCGAGACTAACGAACAGCGATTCATTTTTATGTATAAGAAGAAGAAGATTTTACTGACCTTGAGCGGGCTGTCCTGTATCGCGCAGGCTCCGATGAAGGCCACGATAACAGCCACCACGTTCACGGTGAGCTGGAACTGCAAGAACTTCGCGATGGAGTCGTAAACGTTCCGCCCCCACATCACCGCCTTCACGATAGACGAGAAGTTGTCGTCAGTCAGGATGATGTCAGACGCCTCCTTTGCCACGTCAGTGCCAGCGATACCCTGATAAGATGAACTAATATTAAAACCAGAGCAATTGTAACTAGTGTCGTCAAACTATAGATAGTCTGTTGATCGATGGTTTTCATCTGAAAAAGAGAGCCCTAACAATATTGTTCGTCACGAAGAATGAACTTTCGTTATTTATCGTTTCTCGATAGTTAATAGTTATCGATATTACTGTCGCTTAATCTATAGTAATAAACTATCGATAGTATTGTTACATGTAGAAATATACTACAGGTAGCATAGTATTGTAGCTGGGTAGTAAAAAACTGTCGGTAGTAATGTTGCTCGATGTAAACAATTATCGATAGTATTAATGCTCGGTAGTTAAAACCTATCAATAGTATTTTGGTTCGGTAATAAAAACGATCGATAGTATTGTTGCTCGATTATAATACAGTAATACAGTTTTGAACAATCAATATTGTCATTAAAGTGTAAATAATGTGAAACGTTACCAATCCGTACTCACCATAGCGAAGCCGACGTCGGCCTTCTTGAGCGCGGGCCCGTCGTTGGTCCCGTCGCCGGTGACGGCCACCACCTCGCGCGTGTCGAAGGCCTTCGACTCGATCATGCCCTTCACGAGCGTGTACTTGTCCGTCGGCGACGACCGCGCAAGTACGCGCAGCTTCGGCCACACCTTGTCCACCAGGTGCTGCTGGACCTGCGTACGATGCGATTGGGACGACTTGAGACGACTTGAGAGAGGTTCCCTAGTTTATTGAATCAACGAATTGAATGAATGAATGGATTCAACGAATTGAACGAACGAAATGAATGAACGGATTGATTTAATGAAATGAATGAATGAATTGATCGAACAAAATTGATTAATGAAATGAATGGAGATATCATGTTGCTGAACAATTTTGTTACGTTTTATTTGAGTAATGGTTTACCTTTAACCGTTATGAAATGGGTTTCGATTGGGTTTTCATAAACACGATTTTTATATTATGCGTAGAAAAATAGAAACATTGATAGAGACTATGGTAAAAGACCATGACAATGCTTGATTTTAACGAACTATTAATAGATAAATTTTTAATTTAAATGGAGTGTGCCATACTTTACATGGTCTCTAACAAAGGTTGTATTCGACGTACGAGACGACGAATATTACTGGTACCATCATACTCTGACCCAACTCAACCTATTAAAGGTAATCTCTAACCAAACTAATTAACAAATCCAGGACATTTTCACCCTTCCCGCACCCCCATTACCCTCATACCCCCCATTGCTGTATTGCTGGTTGGTTGTATAACTGCTCACCTCCCCGTTGGTATCCCTAATCCGCCTGTTGAACTCCTTGCCCTCTAGGATGAGGAAGTCATCGGTCGGCTTGAGGATGCCGCACTTGACGGCTATGGAGCGAGCAGTGTTCACGTTGTCACCGGTCACCATGCGCACCGTGATGCCAGCCTTCTGGCATTTCCTGATCGCTTCTGGTACCTGAGTAAATGAACCACAAAATCACATTAATATGGATGTTACCTGGCCAGTCTACAGAGAATACTTTAAAATGCCTGTAAGAAGATTTCTTCATACATTTTATACTACCTAAGTTTTTTATAGCTTTTATATAAATTCCATAGCCATTTTATTGCAAAAACAAAATTAAGCAATATGTACTTTGAATTGAAGTATTACTATTTATACTTAAAAAAACTGAAAAGACACGGTCGAAGTAGCGTTTATATTATTCCTAACTGTTAGAAATAATATGTATTACACACATATTATTACATACATACATATAAAACTTCCCTGTGAATCAACCTAAGTTTTATGTATCCTACTAAGTATAATATTGTGCCGACCTACGACATGACCTACAAGTCGACACAAATACAGCGTCAGCAGAATTGGCGTAGTAAACAACGCTCCATACGTAATGCGTGACATCGATATCCTACATCGCGATATCAGAGTTTTCGTCGCCACTAAGTATATATACAACGAACCAAGATTGGTAGTTGGGCCTTGGTCCCCGAGCAGATAACACCTAGCTCGGCGGAAGTACTTCCACTTTTAGTAAAGAACATACGTTCCTTACATTGGTGACCCCGACTGAGCTGAACACCAGCAGTCTTTGAAGAACGGAGCCTTCGCATCAGGCCATGTCTCCATACCCTCAACAGCCAGCTTAGCCACTACAAGAGCACCGGACCACCGCAGCTGACAAAGCCACCTGGTTCCGGGCCCGTGTAATGAAGCAGGCCATCGCAGCCCTACGACCGAGTCATTGGTCCACACCGGCGTAGCAGCAGCTGCCTCCCTGCAACTACACGCATCGGGCACGTGCTTGGACTCCAAAGGGGGGGGAGTACTGTGCCGACCTACGACATGACCTACAAGTCGACACAAATACAGCGTCAGCAGAATTGGCGTAGTAAACAACGCTCCATACGTAATGCGTGACATCGATATCCTACATCGCGATATCAGAGTTTTCGTCGCCACTAAGTATACATACAACGAACCAAGATTGGTAGTTGGGCCTTGGTCCCCGAGCAGATAACACCTAGCTCGGCGGAAGTACTTCCACTTTTAGTAAAGAACATATGTTCCTTACAATATTATAAACTCCGATGAATATTATAAAAGTGTGTGCGAAAATATCTGGATGTTTTTTACGCTCTTGCGTAAAAAATACTAAAATGATTTGAACGAAATCTGGTAGAATCATAGACGAGATACCAAATAGGATACTTTTTCTCCCGGTATAACACGCACGAACTCGCAGGCTAAAGCTAGTCTAGTAGCTAGTTGATACAAATGATTAATGTGCCCTCACCTCTGGCCTGACAGGGTCCTCAATACCAACAACGCAGAGGCAAGTCAAGTTATTCACGATGTTGTCTTCGTCGTCCCAGTTCGGCTCTTGGTCTATGTGCACCTGTGAATATAAATGTACGGTTACTTTTAATTTACGACGATAAGAGTCATTTGGTATGTTTAGGAGGACTGACTCGACTTAGTACATCGTAACCAACGTAAAACTAAACATTTAAAATAATTTAACGGGTCAAAACGCGACACCATTTTTATTTAGTACTAGCTTTCCGCCCGCGGCTTCGCCCACGTGGAATTCGGCTATATTGCGGTATAAAGCACAACTATAAGAAAACTTCTCATTTCCACGGAAAATTCTAAGAAGCGCGATGTAACGCTGGGTACGATAAGTTGTTAAACAAAAACTGAATGGTACACTAAATTATACTAGCGAACCCGACAGACTTCATCCTGTCAAAAAGATTTGGAATGTGGCTTGACTCTAAATTTTAGTTAGAAATCGTTTGTATGTGAAAAACAAAAGGGCTGTTTTTAGGGCTTTCCCGGCAATTATTTGTTTTTTTTTCGCCATATGAACCATTGGAGTTCAACGAACATTTTAAAAAAATAATTGGCAAAATTGGTCCAGGCGTTGTTGAGTTATTCGCTTACCAACACATTTTGCGATTCGTTTTTATATAATAGATTTAATACGAACTTTTTTTTAATGTTTAATATGGAATGCGAAAGGCTCAACGAAAAACTAGTTGATTACTTGAGTAACTACTGATTTGGAACATGATTATAGGAGTGTATTCTATCCATTCAGAATTTTTGATTTGTGGTTTTTCAGCAAACGAAAAATACTTTCTGGGAAAAAAAAAGTCATGACGTTGATTTCGTAACAACACTTCATTGAAATCGAAATAAAACTAATTTCGGAAGTATCTTTAATAATTTGTCGACGTAAAATTGCAAAACATGTGGCCTGGAGTGACCCAGGGAGGGTCTCCGAAATGTGACAAGAATGGACATGTCAAAAAATCATGAAATTTGTGTGGCGTACTTTACGGATGGCCCCCTATGGGAAACTCGGCTCAGCCGTGACCACCAGCGAGTGTAGTTACCTGGTTAATCTCAGCTTTCCCCGGCACAAAGTCCCTGAAGGCGATGGAGAGCGTCCGGAGTCCGTCGCAGGCCATCGGCTCGATCACCTGCCGCACCAGCCGCTCCTGCATGTCTCGCGTGAACTTCTCCAGCCGGCCCTCGTGACCGTAGATGAATGCACACCTGACCACAACATGCCTTGTTAAAACTTGCCTTTTGAAAAATGCTACTACTAAATGGAGGATTTATAGCAAAGGTTCCGTAACCTAATGGCAAAAAACGGAACTAAAAATGTATAATTTTTAGGGTTCTCAATACTTAGAAACTCATTTTTTTTCATCAAACACATGGGTACGCGGGGGGTATGTTAGGATAGGTCTTCAAAAATGATATTGAGTTTTTTAATATATTTTTTTGTCTAAAATGAAAAGTTTGAAAAGATGCTTCCAAAGTGGAAAAATGTGTGTCTGTGTCACATATGTCGACTGTTGAGTTTACATAGGTATGTGACACAGACACACATTGACTATAATAGTAGTACCAAAAATGTCGATTTTCTGGTTCAATTTTACCGTTAAACTACGTGAAACGACTTAGATCTCAATTACAGTCTAAGATTATTACTTTCTAAAAAATGAGACTCACTTCTTAAGTACGATCTCTGAGGCGCCCTTAGTGTAGAGCCGGTAGCCTCCCTTGTAGGGGATGACGGTGGACATGCTCTTGCGCACCGAGTTGAAGGTGTAGACCCTGGTGAGCGCCTCCTCGGGCAGGCGCTCGCGCACGGCGTCGTAGCTCTGGCCGAGCGCGAGCACGAAGCCGAGCAGCGCGCACTCCGTCTTGTTGCCGACCTGCATGGCCGGCGCTGTCGGGTCCTGCGCGGGCTGCCGACACAGAACCGATACAGTCAATGCCTACTAATATAAATGACGTATTGCGCGTGATGGCCAATACGTGTGTGTAGTTTTAAGCATAAAATTATAAGCGCCACTCGATTGCGTGGGGAACTAGCAAGAGCCAGGGCGCTTGCTAATTCTCCAAGCAAGGGGTTCCACCAGAATACCAGCGCTGCCGAGACGTTAAAATGTCGCAGCGGCATTTGCTGAGGTGGAACCCAAATTGGCCTCACAAAGTATTTATACTATATCTGATTCATTTGTCTTGCGTTGTTTGTAAATTTTGTGATGTCAATAAATGTTTTTTCTTTCTTTTCTTTTGCTAATATTATAAATGCGAAAGTAACTCTGTCTGTCTGTTAGGTAAGCTTTCCCGTTTAAACCTCTCAAGCCGTTTTTGTATAGGTATACTTTGAACCTCAAGAACGGACATAGGCTACTTTTTGTTAGAAAATTATAAGGGGGGGGGGGGGGGGGTAATACCTTTGAAAGTTAATATGAGAAAATGTTTAGTTTAGAGATATGAAATTTGGCACAAATATAGCTCGTAACTTGGATTAAAATATAGACTACTTTTTGTTTCGAATATTAGGGGAGATAGGGGTAAAACCAACCATGAAAGGATGTAGTCCACGCGAACGAAGTCGCGGACACAGCTATACCGAAATATGTGTCATGCATCCTACACGTCAATCATCCCCTCTACCAATCGGCGAACGCGATGCCGATGCCATCTGCAGACGAATCTGTCTACATGTACAGGAGGCTTTACTCTAATTAAGATAATGCTTAGCTTTAAATTTATGTTTGTTATTGTAAACGTTTTTCTTGTTGGTAAAATAGGGGATAAAAGTTTGTATAAATCTTCTTACATTTTTGACCGATTAAACTGAAATAAAAAACTGGAGCTACTATGGTAAAGACGTTATTCAACCCCCATGGGGATAAAATAAGGGATGATGGAGGATATGCGTAACTCCGCGTGTACGAACCACATGTAAATAAATAAATCTCCGCTAGATGGCTAACAAGTGGCAAGTAGGTTCGACTTGCTGTTATATTTGTATACGATGAACTTCATCCTCTCATTCTCAAAAGTCTCTTCCCTTCCCTTATTCTAGTCACACCTCGCAGAAGATCATGCTATCACGTGATATCACGTCAAATGGAAGATTTGGATGCATAAAGCAAACAGAGTGTAATACACATCTAATAACAATTTATAGTCAAAGTTAGTTATTAATAAAGAAGATACTCACCATGATTCTAGAAGTAAAAGCACTGTTGACGGACATGCCCTCTACCATCGTGTCGCCCACCTCAGACGGGATATCTCGGAAGTTTGGCGTCACCTATAAATATATCACTAGTTAGTAATGCATCATTTTTGATTTCGGTTTTTTTTTTGCACAAGACAGATTTTTTTTTTATTAAAATTGCTTTAATACGTAGGTATATCATATTGAAACTCAATTTTTTTTTTAAAAGACTGCCCCTGATACTTTGTCAGTTTATTTTCACACTGCTAGGAGTGATTAAATTTTTCTGTTTCTTAAAAATAGAGCAGCCAGAGTGGAGAAATACCTCCACCTTACTGAAGACCGCAGCCAAATAACAATCACTTCAGTGTTGCTGCGTTCTTCGTGCGAGTAAGGTTTCGAGAGCTCCTGAGACTACATTAGTAGCAGGGCTCAAGCCTTTATGCTGTACTTGTCACCCTTAATATTACCACTTAAGGGTGACAAGTACAGCATAATAAATCTGTTACTGGACATGTCGCCCTTACCTTGAAGGCTTGACCCCTGCTACTAATATACCACACCCCAGGAGCTCTGGAAACCTTACTCACATGCAGGAACACAACAACATATGAGTAATTGTTATTTGGCTGCGGTCTCTGTAAGGTGTAGGTATTTCACCAGTCAGGCTGCTCCAGTTCAAGCGATAACTCGCTGTGCCCTACCTTGATTTGCCAGCGTCATGTTAACAACGCTACTGTGCCTCTTATAAAACGTTTAAACACGTGCTTACCTTGCATAGTTTCTCGCATATGTAGGACTGCACGACCGTCATCCGGTTGGTGGTGAGCGTGCCTGTCTTGTCGGAGCAGATGGCGGTGGCGTTGCCCATCGTCTCGCACGCGTCCAAGTGACGCACCAGGTTATTGTCTTTCATCATTTTCTGGAACACGAACAGTTGTTTAGAACACTTTCAGGATCGCATATCGGCACGTACTCAGTCTTTCGCCATAAGCCCTGTGCCAGGGCCCCCATGATCTGGGGGTCCCGAAGGACCGACCATTTATCTAACTAAAGAACCCTCAGCATACTAATATCATAGATGACATGTCTTAATATTTCAAAAAGTTTAGTATAATTCGCATATTTTATTTTCTAAATTCTTGTGTGCCCAAGGGTCCCAAATTATTGTGTGCCCTAGGCTAGTTTAAGACGGTCATGCACGTACTCATAGATAAATAGATTTTTAAAATACTTTGTAGTATAGAAAATGTGCATAATATAAGGTATGTGATATGTTGGACAATATCACATACCTTGCTCTGATTCTGTGATCTGGCTGCATCACTTGTGTTACGGAAATCAGAATTTCTGTATATGATGTTGCCCAATCTATGTTAATATTATAAAGCTAAAGAGTTTGTTTGTTTAAAAGCGGTAATCTTAGGAACTACTAGTTCAAATTGAATAATTCTTCTTGTATTGCATAGTCCATTTATCGAGGAAGGCTGTCGGCTATATAACATCACCGCGACCAATAGAAGAAAATATGGGCACTCAAACACACGCAAATCTAAAACAAACAAGTTATAGATACGCAATCTAGTCGATGAACATAAAAGGGTTCGTTAGTTACGTCATTTCATAGATAGGGTTCGTCCCATACAAGCGCTGTGATTGGTCCGCGCCTGTGAAACGTTGGAAACGGTATGTGTACTGTCGCTGGCTCACTTTTTAAACCACGCCCACCGCGGCTTACTTTTCAGGTTGCCATTAGAAATACTTCTATATTTTTTTCGTTCACAGGCTGATGCTGATTGGGTGAATGCCGTCTCTTTCTCACCTTGACGGAGTAGGCGAGCGAGAGAGTGACAGCGAGCGGCAGGCCCTCTGGCACGGCCACCACCAGCACGGTGACACCGATGATAAGATGCTTCACCAGATTGTTGATGTAGACAGCGCGCCACGGCTTCTCTTCAAAAACGAACGTCTGCACGCAGAACTGGATCACGAGGATGATCACCGTTAGGACGGCGATTGTCGAGCCGGCGTAACCTATCTGTAAACCGAAAACGAATTAGGTCAAAAGTTTTGTTATTTTTTCCTACTTGACTATTGATGGCTGCGAAGCCTTATCATCTTCACCGAGCTTTCGTGGGAGCGCAGATGGCTCTCAACCCTAACGTAGATGGCTGTCACCCTTTATTTTATTATTACCTGGGGGGAAATGCACCGCCCGAAGGAGGTGACGGCGCGTGTAGGCCTCCCCTGATACGAGCATGAATACCCACTGAAACCCCCGGTGGACCTCATCGCCTTGATAGTGATAGCATGGGAACAGGAGACCTATCACAGCATCTCCCCGTCATCATGACTCTCACTTCTAGAGCTTAGGTCTTGCTCCTCAAAATGTATGAATCAAGAAAATCTTCGATTCTTGAAAATCTAGTTTTGTTTATTTTATTTGAGGGCCTAGTATACATTTTGTCTTTCATAAAAATTTTCTCCTGACAATTACAAACACAATTTAGCTTCCCGATTTCCACGGTTGCTTAATTTGTTTTATATAGAGACTATTCATAAGTATTACTAATGTAATCAATATGAATAAAAGAGTATTGACTTGACTTTGACGACGAACAAAAAAAAAAGCTAAATTGGTCTAGCCATCCACGCGTGACGGCGTGACCATGGGAAATAGGGATTTATTTTTATATATTTAAGATACTTATTTATTTATTATAAGTGATTTTGTGAAGCTTACAAGAATAAAGATGTTTTCTATTTTATTCTATTGGTGACTTAACTAACCTGTATAGCAAGCTTGGTCAGTTTGGCCTGCAGGACCGACTTCTCCTTCTTGTGCGAGGCCTCTGGCGCCGGCTTGTCAGACTGCGGCGCGGGGACATGGTTGTCGTCGGGCATGGCGTGGTTCGCGCCGTGGCTGTTGCCCGACGACGGCAGTGTTGCGTCCTCGTCGCCTGCGCACGCGCTTAACGTTTACAAATGTCGCCACTAGAGGGCGGCACGGATATTGCGCTCTCACATAAGAAACGATGAAGAATAAGCAAAGTAAAACAGTGTATTACAATTTTGTGCGTAGCACCATCAAGATCAGATTAGAATATAATCAATATATAAAAAGCGTTATTTCGAGATATAAAAAATAAAAATACTATTTACCTAATCTAGTAGGTTACCTCTCAGATTGCATCGAAATCTATTCAGTAGTTTATGCGTGAAAGATTAACGGACATACATCCATACAATTTTACAAACTCTCGCGTATTCAATTTAAGTACGATTTTTTTTGCGGTAACTTACCTACTTTGACAGTTTATGTTCGTAATATTTTCTAACTTACAGCGGTATTGTAAAGTACAAAAAGCTTGTAAGTAATTCAAAGGCAATAATCATATTTGTAACGAAATAGAAGCGCATTATATCCGTGCCTAATAACAATACAAAGTAATACATTACGGGCCAAGATTATTCGGATACTTTTGTTTTACGTCAAGTAGTGCTCGAAAATCAAATTACATAGTGAATTTTAGAAGGGCTTACAACATTTAGACAACCAAATCGAAAATAAAGATAGGAATTACTTGTTTTATGTATTACTATTTAACTGTTGAAGACAAAAGTTAAGTAAAGTCACTTAAATTAGATAATTACTCTACAGTGAATCCACTACAAATGCAAGACAAAATCTATAAAACTATTAAGTCATTTAGTTTTATTAAATAACTGATTTAGTATCTTACTATGTTTAATTTAATGGTTTCATGTGTTAGTTTAGTTACTGGTTAAAACTACTGCATTGCATAAAACTAAGTTGTCACTATACTAGTTGTGAAACTAGTATAATTTTACAGTGTTTGGTCGCTGAAAGTACACTTAAGGACAGATATATTAGTATCCCTTCACATTGAAGCCCAAAGCTACAAGTTCAAGCGAAGACACAACCCACAAATAGTATAAGAGTAGAGGGACATGAGTGACCAACGCACAGATAAATGCATATAATAATGGTTATAAAACGTTTTTTTTTCATCAAAATACTAGCAGTTTATTACAAGGCCACCTGACATTTGCTAAATTTAATTTTCTTTAAAATTATTAATACCTTGTCAATCTGTATCAGAATATCCTTTTCCTATGGTATATAATTATTAAGATATTTCTTGTCATGGTAACCCTAACTGAAGGTGACCTTTTTAGTGAAATAAGGATTTTCAAACTCATAATTATCATGTGTCAGTTAGTCACAAATGTTGGCAAGGTGTATACTTTCTCTGGCCCTGAGTGTACGGGGGCGTATAAGCGGGGCTTAGCAAAGGATGTTACTTACCACTCAAGCTCTTGCGTTGGGTTCCTTTTCTTTGCTGCTTTTTAGCTTCTACTTTCATCAATTCCGTATTCGTTGTTTTAATTTTTCGAACAAGCATACACATTTACGTTTGGCATATGTATTTTTATACATCATGCAGTCAACACGACATTAACACGATGCAAATTAAATGTGTATGTTTTTTTTGTTTAATTTAGTTTTTTTTTTTTAATTATTTTGTTTTTATTTTCATCGGCGACATGTAGGTTGGGCGTGCAGCAGGCCAGGGTCGAGGGTGGAGAAAAAAAAAGTTGGATGTCATTGAACGGGTCACACTATAATGTAGGTGGCACTAGATCTATAAGGGTTCATGTCAATACATTTTAAGCATTCGTGGCTGAGATGGGCTATGATAACGAATAATAGCTCTTTGGGATTGAAGCGGTTATAACTGGCTACGATGGATGTTGCTCATTTGTGTGAGCCACTACTCTCTTATTATGTGAGCACTTACCAACAAACAGTGTTTGGAGTACATTGTTTCGAGTTCAAAGCGTACTTTAAACTCCGTTTAAGCAAAAGTCATGCCTTTTAAATATGCAGACACATCAACAATAAAGTAGATGATGGATTAGAACAGCTCAAGAAACTTAAAATGTTTACACGATATGAGTCTTTGTTTCACCTAAAATTAAGTCTAGGATCTATTGTTCGTAATTTGCATTATATTGCGGAACAATATTTTTTGTTGCTTCAATCCAAAAAGTTATTATATATTATATTTTACTTGTGAGGAACGATTTAAAAACCGACTCCCTTCATAAAAAGACTATTGCATAAAAACTGATTTTTGTATCCACGAATGCTTAAAATGATCTACTATTTTGCATTTACAAATGGTTTGCTTTAAAAGTTTAATTTTAAACATGTTTTATGAAACTGAAACGAGATTATTTCTTTTATTGATCCCAACATATAATTTAACACATCTAAAACTACGAGTAAAAATTAATACAACGAATTGATATTTATTAAATATGACATGCCCACAACATAATCCAGGAATTAGTACAAAACATAAAGACGAGACGCATATGATCACCACCAAAACCTTACAATGACTGATTCAAACTTCAAAAATGTCAATAAATAAAATAATCTCGACTGGACGAAATTGGTAAAACATAATATTTAAACTTTTGGGACAGTACACTTTAGGATTCCATCGTTATATCTTACAAAAATATGAATCAATTTGTAAAATTATTTCTTTTGTTGTAAGTTTACTTAATTTGTTCAGGAGGTGCATAAAATAATGTTTAAATGATGTTATTCGTATTTTTAAATAAATATGTAGTAATACTTGTGTAAAAAATATAATAGTTTTAGTAACAAAAAATTGAAGTGTCATAAATTATTGAAATATCCCCAAATAAATATATTTTAAATTAAAGCCGCATAAATATTCAATTTCAAAGTTTGACAAAGGAAAATTTTATTAAAAAAAAACTAGAACTTTACGTTGTTTAGAACCTTGTGTTGTCATCGTGTAGCTATTTTGAGAGTTAACATATTACATACATCTACCAGGGTCCCAGACACAATAAAAAAATTTCGGCATAAAAATGTTTGGAGACGTTTTACCAATTTCGTGTTGTAAACAAACCCTACACAGGTCGGGGGAGGGTGCGGTGTCCCGATGTGAAGGGTGGGGCATGACCTCATACGTCACTGGAGCACTATATATGCAACGAAGCATAACGTCACTCATACTTTGCTCATTTAGCTCAAGTTCCAATAAAAAATATAATTTTTTTAAGTATATTTTTTCCGCATAACTTTTTTCATTTGTAAAACACTTTTTAATGAACGTTTAACGAACAAATTTTTTAATTTATTTTCAAAGAATCTTGACATTAAAACATTGTATTTATTTCAGTCAGCCAATTCTTCTCAAACTTTTTTCATTGCAAGGCAGCATACTACAGTGTTACAGGTTATATACAGAGTTATTTTTAAAACATCGACTATCTAGCAGGATTTTATTACTTGCATCACTAAAAAACTCGTTCTGCAACTTTTTAAAATTTGGAAAATATTGCTCACCATACAAACTCAATAACTAGTTAAAATATTATATGTATGGCGAACCGTTTTTAACAATTTTGAAAACTTTTTAAAGAACGAATGTTACTAATGATATAAGTACTATAATTGTGCAAGGTGTTTAATGTTTTAAAAATAAGGAGTATACTAATAAGATCTACAATATCACAGCTCACTCTAATACTAAAAAGTAAAGTCCACTTTTTAGTCGTGAAAGCTCATTTTAAGCAGTTTGTAGCGTACATTCAAAAGCTTTAGAGACGAGTTTTACTTAACCTACATATTATTTTGCATAAAATAAACAATCTCAAGTTATTATTTTAAATTGTATCGCCGTATCTTTGATACAATTAATCTTTTTATCATTTTCGGAATGAAATATACATTTCAATGTTAAGTCTCATTACAGTAATACGTTTATAGATTACACTATGATCAGTATAATTCATAAGCCAAACTTCGCGCGTTCAAAGCCTTAGGCAAAAGCTAAGTCTAAGTTACATCTAAATGAGCAGAGTATATGACAATGATAACTATATTTTGCGGGGAATTCGCTATTAGAGGCGCCTATTCTGATAAGTTTTGAATGTGTGCGATTAAGCTAAACCTTTGCAAAGACTAACTGATCAATGTATTTCAATGTTTGTCTTCGGTTCATCAATATTGATGCAGTGACTAGGATTTAAAGTAACCACTTTGATAGGAAATGGTTTTTCCAACGTAAGGTCATGTTTACACCGCGCATTAAATACACGCTACACACGATTTCATTGGTTCTGTAGGCTCCTTGTTTGGGAGTGACGTCATAAGACGTGGCTTGGTGAGCGTGCGCGTCATGTGTAGCGACGGTAATAGCCTAACGTTACAATAGCTACCGCGCAATCCACCAGATGGTAATACGTAATATTTTGCGAGCCGTCGTTTCTCAATCTTCGCAGCGCCGCAACCCGTAATTAAGCCAAAACCATCACAAACCCCAAGTGTCTGCCACATTTTTGCACCAAAATCAAACAAACTATCAAATCTGGGCCGGCCGTGGTATTCTTAGCAAGCACACATTTCGTTGAAGTGGTTTAACAGCTATTGCTATACCGCACTAGACTCCTTTCACGCCCAGACCCCTTAGGGGTCGAGTCAAACAGTTTGAGAAACGATTGCCACATCGCAATTGATACTCGTATCAGATCAGACGCCTCTTATCTACAGGGGTATGTCTATTCTACCGCAACCGGGTGCACATGGGGTCACTGACCTTTCTTCATCTGCTTAATCTCTTTCTCTTGTTTGTCTACCGCTGCACCGAGGAGAGTGAAGATGATGCCGGCCTGGGAGTTCACGCCGACTGCTGTTACTAGCATTTTACCGGACCCTGGAAGAACGTGGCGTAGTCATTTAGTAGGTGGTCTCAAACCATTAAATGGTAAACTATTATCCAATACATTTTCTTGTAGTTGGAAGATCACCGCGCGAAAAGTAAAGGTTGTGATTTTGTTTCTTTACTTAAGTATATCAACAAAAGTATATTACTTGGTCCAAAGTGATCTAGACACAGCAATGAGTTAGATAATGATGGAGACCCTCAATCTACAGTAGGAAATTATTATAAATTTTGGGACCATCGCTATCCTTTTAGTTGATAAATGTCAAATATATAAATAAATAACTGACCTTCCATAACGTGAGTACCGGATAGCACCATGGGATCAAACGATTCACCCTTTTTGACATGGTCCGATTCACCCGTCAGCGAGGACTCGTCGATCTACAGACAAACAAACACACATTAAATTATATATTTATAAGTAGCTGATGCCCGCGACTTTGATCGCGTTATTTTGATTTAAAAGTGACCTATATAAGAATAAGAAGTTATATATTAGCACATACTATCAATATACAGTACACAGACATTAAAGTGACCAGAACAAAATATGAACAGAAAAGTATAAGTAAATTTATAAAAAACAAGGTTAGCTAACAAGGTCCCAGCCTCAGTATGAACTACGACATTGGATCTAATGATCAAGTTGCAGCAGCGCTGGTGTTCTGACGGAACTTAACCTGAATGGTGCGGAGACAAAAAAGAAAGAACGGAAGAGAGTAGCAGAAGAATGACAAAAAAAAATGAATTTTATTGTAGTATCTAAATGGTCTAGATACCAAATATCATACACATTCATTCCGTAGTTTTCGAGCGAATGAGTAACAAACATACATCTACACATTCAGACATTCTTTGAAACATTTGCATATATAATATTAGTAGTATAGCAATTTATATCAGACAACGTCACATACAATGGTACCATAAGATATATTTAAATACATTAAAATGTATATATAATCTTAGGCTCAGAATAAACTTAATAATAGTCTTCGTGTTTCGTTTTTATATAAATAAAAATGTATTTCCAACTTGAATTAAAAGAATTGCCATGTGCGAATTGAATATAGGCGAATATTTAATTAACTAAATTGATACTCGTAAGTTCTGTAAATGTCTTAATAGATTCTAAGACTACAAAATAACGTGTATGTGCATAAGCCGTATTATAGCGAATTAAGATTTTTAATATGATTAGCTTTGTAATTTCATGTTAATGGAGTTTTTATACAGATATAGAATCAAATAATGTGTCACTTAGCGTAGCTAATAATAAGCGATGACAAATTGTGACGTCAACGATATCTCTTTAAAAGGATGTCATGTTTTAACAGCTCGCTATAAAATTGATAAACATGTTTTGTATTCCTGTTTGCTGAACTAAAGTGTACTTTAGTGTAAGTCATTATGAATAAAAGGTTTCAACAAGGGCAACTAAATATATTTAATAACATAAATTAAAGATCTGTATGAACATTTTTGTAGAGCATTATTTATTATGTTTATTATTTATTTTAATACGCTATAAATATAAATTGTAATTCTATTTATCCATTTTAAACATAGAACCACATTTTGGAAACATATAGTTTAATAAACTTAAATTAAAATAATTTAACAGGTCAAAACGCGATACTATTTTTATTTAGTAGTTAATACGAACTTCCTACTGCCCGACATTTCAGCATGTCAGCTCGTGACCACGGTTGGCGCAACCTAACCGAAACGTCGGGCAGTAAGTAGTCCGTATCAAATGCTAAACAAAAATGGTGCCGCGTTTTGATCCGTTAAATTATTTTAAATGTATAAATAGTTTATGACGAATTATTAACAGTCGCTATTAGACTTCAATCGAAATTTTCAAAGATCCAAAGTTCCAAGAAAAAATCAAACAAATGTATATCTCCCGCGAGTGTATATCAACAGCAGCATTGCAAAAAAGCCTTATAGGTCATATAGTATGATCTAATTTAAACCCTTATGTGACTGATGAAATATATATCTTTTGTCGTAGGTAATGTCACCACATAAAAGAAGCCTTGTTTTACCGGAGTCATGTTTAACGTCGCAACTGTACTAATCTTTGTTTCGAAATGTCCACAATGATATTCATGGTGGCTGATCTGATCTGAGCCCAATTAAATTTTCCGAGAATAATTATCTGTTTCGGCTTCTTATTTAAATTGTTGAATTGTAATGGACTGAACAAATCGTGTGGAATATGTCGAAGAAACATTGTGTGTATACTTCAATATTTAAAAGGCAACGCGACGATTGTAAAACGGCACCGCGCGCGTATGCACTAACTAATTATGATAGTAAAGTTTTATTAATTTGTAACAGCTATTGGTTCTCTAAAGCTATATTTTCTTAGATGAGAAATTAAAAGGAACATATTAAATATGTTACCAACTCAAAATTTCAAATATTTATTTGAAATTCTAAGCGTAATTTTAAATGACTTCATCATTGCTTGTTGATTAGTGTGTATCACAGCGTATACATGCAGATACAAATGGTATATCTAATTTCCTTCTACATAAAAGCTTATATATAATGTTAAACGAGACATCTAGCAGACAAAAATTATATGAGTAAGCTTTACTATCAAAATAATATTAATGACATTCGCTAGAACAGTGTTAATTATGTATCCAACATAAAGTAGAACACCTTTCATCAAATATTTTCTTAACATATATTTTTATCACACATTATAAGGCTTTAATACGAGCGTTTCACAATCTGAACAATTAAACAAATACCTACACAGTTCTTGAGATAAAAATACCGCATCATTATCGGACACACCGTTAGCGATATGATGTGTGATTTATCTGTTTAGAAATAAGACCTGCTCACGTTTTTGATTTATGAACATAAATAAAACCTTTGATAACGCTGAATTTGAATTATGTAACTTCTTATTTTAAACATCAACACGTTACTGGGTAATATTTTTGTGCAACGTAGATGGTTGTACCCGTGGATGATTAATTTTACAGCACAAGACTACAATTATTGTATTTACTTGAAGATTTTACCAATAATCTACCAAAGTGAACCGTAGTTGATTTAGTGCCACACAAAGTCTAAAATCTTAACTCGAATTTCATTCCATTTTATTACAAGGGCCATTCATTTTATCTCTAGTGGACTCGTCTGGAACTTCTCACAGATAGTATAGAATTATGTAATTGTTAAAAACAAGTCACGCCCTCTTTTTCTGTACTTCACCCCATTTCACTTTCTCTAAAGTATTGTATATTATGTAAGTATTTCATTACATAATATCCAATACTATCAAGAAAGAGATCCAACAGCTATAAATTATTACAGCGAAACCACTATCTAACAATAAATGCGCACACGAAAAAGAAAACAATTATTCTGTCCCACTTTCTCGGACCAGCTTTGTCTTTTATATAAGACTCAAGTCCGGTCTTGCCTGGAATACTGCTCGCATCTCTGGGACGGTTCGGCCAAATACCTCATGGATGCCCTTGATAGGTTGCAGCGACGGGCTGTGCGCATAATTAACGATGAAGAGATTACTGGGAACCTTGAACCTCTTCAACTACGTAGGGACGTTGGTTCATTGAGTGTCTTTTATCGGCTTTATCATGGGGAGTGTTCCGAGGAACTATTTTCCCTTATCCCACCCTCTCCTTTCCTACACAGAACCACAAGAGCCGGCCAACGATGTCATCGCTTCACCGTGGAAAATATTCCATCACGAACCAAAAAGTTCGATAACTCTTATCTTTGCCGGACCATAAAGAAGTGGAACTCGTTGCCGGCTCATGTGTTTCCTCCTTCCTTTGACATGGATTCCTTCAAAAGGAGCGTGAAGAAACATCTTGCGGGCCAGTATGGCGATGCTAACGGATAGGATATTTTGATATCAAATCCGTTGTCATCGCGATGTGGGTTCCTCTCTTGCTTACCATCAGGCTGGGAGGAGCCAATATACTGCGCTACTATAAAAAAAAAAAAAAACCTCATCCAATTTTCACCTTTATGATAAAGACTAACAAGGTAAACATTCCTTCAAAATATACAAACCTACTTGACACACATTTAATTAGCGCACACATTAAATGTAACGGGTGTGTAGTACAATTATACCTGTCGATCCTCGATAACCCAATAACGCGTTATCATGTGACGCACGTGTTTTTGTATCACTATCTATACCGCTCACAAATCTGATAACGGCAAATATAGAAATTATTGCTACCTGTCCGATATTAATATAACGAACAATTTATTGCTGGCAGATATAGCAAGGTTTTTTATGGGCGTTTCAGAAAGGTTTTATTAAATTTTTGTATTATTCTACTCATTGCAGTAACTTATATTTAATTAAAATGAAAATATGGTTCATGCTGTTTGTAAGCTATTTCTCTTTATACATTATCTATGTTTACGATGTCCTTTTATACCATTCAAAGTAGTTATCTTTATTATTCCTTGGTATTGCGGATCTATTTATATACACACCTAACATTTCCAATACTTTTGCATATCTTATTGAAATGTACTGGTACCGTTACTTACACAGTACTTATCATTTACTTAAACTAATAGGGAAGTTGCATAATTCTTAAATTGATTTGTTTTTAAGAAGACTGCTATCCTGAGGAGGAATAGCTATGGCGTCTTAAGTCTCTTCTCTTCTTCCCCGAGACTACCAACTGTAACGGTGATGTTGGACCTAATCGCCTTACGCCCGGTTCCAATTTGAAAAACGATCCGTTTTAGTTACGGATAGTAATATGTTATACAAGGCGTAAGTTAATACCGTTCCAGACTCGTAGTCAATTGGAGAAAAAAAAACGAATTGCCATTTTTGACACATTACGAATCGTAAACTATTGGAGAAGGGCATTAAGTAACAGTGCTGTGGAAAGCTCTACTCAGCCAAAACCACCACAGAAAGCAGAAGGGCTCGTGTCCGTTAAAAAGCATTGCACTGCTCACCTTAAGATCGTTGCTCTGCAGCAGTATACCGTCAGCGGGCAGCAGGTCGCCGTACTTGATCTGACAGATGTCGCCGACTACTATCTCGCTGATGCCGACCTGCTTCACCTCAGACCCTCGGATCACAGCAAATTTGTGCTCCCCTTCTATCCGAGATTGCAGCCCTCTGGAAAGTGATTGGTGTACGTTTAGATAAACATATCTAACATGTTTTCTTCGTGCAGTTACAAACGCAATCTAGCATAATAATATTTATGTATGCTACTGTGTCGGCGCACATCGTGCCAAATTTTCCAACCTTTTAAACTTTTCCTGGAGTTCCACAGTTGTATCAAAATCGGCTGAATCGGTCTGGCAGTTCGCAAGTTTTAGCGAAGCTAACGAACAACAATGGATTTTTATAGACTTTTCTGGACCGATTTTGATGTTTATGTTGTTGGAGAGGAAACCATGATCAGATGAAAGCATCATAGAGAAATAGAGAGGAAGTTGGTTCTTTACTACTAAAAAGATTAGGGAAACAATTTCACAGGCACCTTTTTATTAATTTTGGCAACATAAATTTGTTACTCACTCATTAAATTTGTGGCCAACTTATCATTCAGGTTAGGTTGGATAATTTTTGATGCTCAATTAAATACACCCAAAAGATTATGGCACTATCAAGGAGCCTTGAATCAGAGTGTTAGTGGTTCTGTTATTGACAAACAATTTATTGCTGGCAGATATAGCCAGCTTTTTATGGCGCAAAAATGTTTTATTTAATTTTTGTATTAGGTTTTTTTACAGATTACGGAAACGATGTGCAAATTAAAATATAACAATGCGATACTAACCTGAATTGCCTTTCTTTCGTGTAATCGTTGAATGCTGTGACTATAACGACGACTATGACAGATATTAAGATCGCCAGACCCTCGATCCATTGGTAGTGCCCCTCCTCTTCGTCAAGATGTGCTGGAAGTATACCACAACATTTGTTAGACTAACTTATACTTTTAAATAATAAATAAATAAATAAATGCGCCAGACAATCACACCAATCACCTGGTCTCAAACTAAGGTTTTCCCTTGTACTATGAGTACCAGACGACGGATACTAACTGGGGGCGTCATCCCAGCACACCCAGACCCAAGTCAATTGAGAAAAGTTCGTTTTCCAAATTGACCTGACCGGGAATCGAACCCGGGACCTTACGCGCTTTGGGCGCCTTAGCCACTGCGCCACCGAGGTCGAGGTTCGTTTTATATTAGACTATGTGACGACCTAAGAACACAATTGGGATGGGAGTGAGGGCACTATTCTACTTGTTGCAATAATTTAACTAAAACCGTTTTAATATTGGTTATCGTATCTATCTTTGTTTGGTGTAAAGCATAACCTATATGGTGTGAAATAAAGAGCAATTTTTAGTAGTACCCAATTCAAATCTAAAAAACAATGTTAATACCATTTTAATCGACTACAAAATAAGAAGTTTCTCGAATTGACCGCGGACCTCGATAGGACGGAGCACAAAATGTTTGGGAAACGCTGTAACGCAATGTAATTTAGAAGTAATTCAAGTTTTTTCGCCCTTCATCGATTTTTACTTGCTACCATGATATTTTGGTTAACAGTACAGGAAATGCTGTATCGTAATACATATACTACCTATCATAGTATATACCTAATCACAACGATATATAAACTATACAGATATTAAAGAACTAGAAACTAGTAAATATTAACAATACTATGACAATCAAATATGATCGTAAGAAGACAATCAATTATTATATCAAACAATAAGTATTCTATTAAACATTTCTATAGAGTGAGATTTATAATTGTATAAGTATGAATAAAATTATAAATATGAAGAAAAACGAGAATATTTTTATTTTAATCTTCTGGATAGAATACAAATAGTCGTGCTTGTACCTCATCCTGCGTCGTTGGTATACAAAGTGTTTATAATACTTCAATTCATATAAAATATACATAGTTTCAAAAATTAAACGTTCGTTCATTTATCAAAGCCATTTTGAAACATCTTCCTCTATTTGCCCTTCAATTATTTAAAAACGTATGATCTTTTATAAATCTCACTCTGCATAAAACATTAGTTATAAACCACTAAATTTTTGTGGAAAATAGAAAAAGTTAGTAGAAGAAAGTAGAGAAGATTAAGACAGTAGAGGACAAACTATTTATAGCTCCATTGTTGAAATAGGAGTTAAATCTACGTAATAAATAATAATACACAAATAGACAAACCTAATACAAAAGTAGGCGGTACTAATAAACCATGCTAGGACACACTATTATAGGGTTCTAAATCTAGCATCACACCTATGATTAGACCATCAATACTATTTATTACCTATAATACTCATTAATATTCATAATTAATCAACCTACTACATATACTCTTCAAACATTAGATGGTTTCTAAAGCATTTCCTGTACACCTTGAGGTCTAAGATTGTATAATGGTAAATCGTTCCTGCTTCGCACGCGTACGGTTCCCGTTTTTTGCACATTTCCTACTTTATTTACCAATGTCAATAGTCGCGGCGTGATGTTATATAGCCCAAAGCCTTCCTCCATAAATGGACAATCAAACACAAAAATATTTTTTCAATTTGAATCAGTAGTTTCTGAGTTTAGAGCGTTCAAACAAACAAATCCTTCAGTTTTAGTAAGTATAGATTAGCATATGAAGGGTCCACTGCAATATCGATGGACGCCCTTTGTTTCTTATAACGAGCTATTTCGGTTTTAAGTTTTTAAACGTTGTTCAAAAATCAGCCTTATTACCGTAAATACCTGGGACACTGAGCGTTCTAGACGTGTAGCTAAATATACAGATACGTTTTTTTCCTGAGCAATATTAATTAGTTTGTAAACAAGATTACTAGCTGTTTGTATGAAGTGACTGAATGACGTTGATAACTTAGATTTCAATATTTTGGACATTCATCATTATTGCAGTGGACCCTTCACATATTTTTACCTCATAAATCATAATACTTATTTCTTATTGCTCTCAACTTTAACAAAAACTAAGGAAGGAAAATCTGTGTTACTATATCCCTGTATAATGATTCACGAAATACCAAAGCGAACATAAATCTGTTTTCCCCATATGAACAAGATTGGAACTAAGCCCAATACACAACATGTTCTAATAACATTAATTAAGGTTCATAAGCCCTGAATGACAATATTAACCCGCTAAATCAAATATATATTCATGATGACGGATTTTAGGTAGAAAGCAACGTAGTCTGTTATCGTAATATTGACATTCTTACTAGTGATTACCTCACAGTACTTGTAAATGAATGTGGAGGTAATTTAACGTCTTAATTATTGCCGAGTCACAAGGCCTCAAATTTAAAGGTTAGACAGAGAGGGCCTCAATGTTCTCGAACGCCATATAAATAGAATCGGTTTTCGAGAGCGAGACAGAGATATTTGGCTAAAATTGCTGTAGCGCGTTTTTTGTCCAATTTTGTTATACTATTAATACTATATTTTAATGATAAATAATTTACGTAACCAGTATATTTTTCACACATATTCCCCATTGTAAAGACAATGCCATTGCCTATTAGAACACAGGAAAACGGAAGTAAAGTAATTATAAATAATGCAGTTGATGTCATTATAAACTGCATTTTCCTCTCAATGTTTATGCTCCTTTAAAAATAAAATATTTAACTTGTAACAGTTTTTAGATTGAAGATAGACAAGACGTTAAAAACAACGAAGATAATAACTTCGGTGTAATAAAAGTTGCAATATTTCCAATTATCTTAAAGATTCGAATGAATCACAAAAAATATACCTCATAGTTAGAATCATAAATAGAATGCTAACAATTTTAATCCTTCGCACTTAATCTTCTGCGGCTGAATAATCTCATTTCTGATTAAACTCAAGAAGTATAGCGATTGCAACATGTGCGGCACAACGTAACATAATACAATTTCTGATTCATCTTGACGGGATTAAAAGCTTTCAAATGTAACGTAGGTCCTACCTACGAAGGTAGATGTTATTTGGAATGTTACTAAATCGTTTCATATTCCATAAGGAGGTTTAAAATCGAACGTTATAATTTCACACTGAATTTAGTGTAAAATTTAGCTTCCAAAATTTTTGAACATTCAATCTGGCAGTGTCAACGAAATATATAATAACGATAAAATATAAGATAAAACACCTAAAAATATGAAAGAAATAACACAATAACTTATTAAAACGTTTACAGATAATGAATCAATAGCTACAGCAACAATGTTACGTCCAGTTCATTGGTTGTAACCTAATTCCTGATTCAAATTTGTCCGATTCAACGGTTTGTTCTGATCAGCAACAAGTATTTATAGAAATTAAATATCATAGTCTTCATTGACATAAAACACCACCTTAACTTAAGGAAAAATTAACAGTTATATGCAGTGCTGGATTACCCTGTAGAAGTGATTATGGGTTCTCTAAACTAATTTGTGTAGGTATGAACTTCTTTAAACTTTTTAAGACACAAGGCTTGCCATTCAGCTGGAGCCGTGGTGTAGCTTAATCCAGCACTGTCCACACAAAAACAGGAGACGAACAATCGAACATTCACTGTAGTGAAGTATGACACACAAGCAAACGGACAGACAAACCTACGGGGGACACACATTCGGGTGGGGGTGCATTCTCTAAACAGGTTCCGTACTCAAGTATATTCCGCAGCTAAATCGATTGTAATGTTCAGGCACCATGATTTTCGGATCCATAAATCAGATATATCTAGAATTCAACTACTAATTTGTAATATTCGTTGCGGTATCATCTACTTTCATGATAATCTCCGTTTTTATTTGAAGTAAATAATCATGGTGTTAATTGAACATGTGAAAAGAAGAGCTTAAAGTTATCGATTGAGCTGCAATAGATTTCATAACTCTAATTTTGTTTTTGATTTAGAGACAAAAATAATGAATCCGAAATATCTTTAAACTTGAGTAGAACAGGAAAACGAGCATAGGTGTCATATATTATTCACATATTCTTACCAGGGTCGTCTAATGATTCCAAATAGTTATTGAAAAGAGAAAATACATTATTAATAACAACAAATCACGACCTATTTCGCTTGATTTTTTTGTTTTTCAAGCTGGTCGTGAGAACGTTTTAATCCCAACTCCTAAATTGACGATTGAAACAAATACTATACAATTTATTTATTGCGTTAATGATTGGTTGAAAATGAAAATTATACAAGATGTACAAGCGGAGATGTGAACACAGTAACTCCATTTTGAATCATTCAATAGACTCGATATTGTTAAGTCCTTTAAGACGATTTTAAAGGATTTTCGTACGTAGCATTTCCACCTATTTTACAGCTCAAAAGAAGAGCTTTCTTTTTATGAATACCAATGTTTTAAGATGTTCTTATGTTTAATGTATGTATTATAGTAGATTATATTCTTTTGATGATCTTTGTTGAACTTCTACTAGTATGATTAGGTACATTGGCTGATGTATGATATTACGTACATCAATGCTAAGTGATATAAAGTGCGGATCTCATAAAACCACGGTATTCGTCTAGTCCCGTATCGATCTTGCAATTCGTGAATCCCACACAGATAACGAAACAACATCAAAAAGCGTCGGTTGAATAATTCAGAATGGATATATCATTCTATGAAATAAAGAAGAATTTCTTTCGAGAATTTTCTTATTCTAATGTTGTGCTTGAAATGGGAGATTTTTACAGATGATTCTTGGAACGTTCAATGTTAACAGTGGCGTTAGGTCGGTGGCAAAGTCATCCAAATTGTACGCAGACCACAAATTACTTTTTCGAGTATGAATGCAGTACAATCAGCTCACAATAGAGACGGGGCCGTGGGATCAGTTATAAACTGTTGTGACAGATGTTATTTGTCAAACAAAATGGTGCTGAATACATTTTTATTCCAATTCAAATCCAATCCAGTACTACCATTGGAATGGTATGATATTTATTTTCTCCTCAATTTTGCTTAAGTAAATCAAACTTGACAATAAGACAAGATTAATGACAATCGATCATAGAATTGTCGATCGTAAAGTCGCATTGCATGTTTAATCTACCAAAAATGAAGAAGCCCGATATCATTGTTTGACATTTACAGACTCCATTAGATGGAGATCGCATTTCGCATGCTTCTCTAGTAAAACCTAATGTTTTCTAATAAAATCATACTACATCTATACAGATAAATAAAATTGGAATTCATGTTTGTTTAATCAAAATAACAGTTATATTTATTTTTATTGATATATTCCAAGCGGTACCAGTCGCAAGCACATCTAGTACGATATGTATTCTTGGAACTTAAATATTTCCTTAAATAATAAGGAAATATGGTAAGCGTTATTAGTCATCATTACATATTCATACTATTATTTTACGTCTTGTTGTTGAACCAAAATCAGTATGAAAATTGTATTTTACTCAAAAAGTATCAAAGTTGCGTACACATTTGGTTTCCATCAGCATTTTTCAACATAAATATTTTGTTTCGCAGTAATGGAAAGCAAATAGTCACTTCATCGAGTCAATTTGTACAGAGTACAAATAGTCGCTTGCATTTATTCGTGTTTCGTTCAAAAATAAACCTTATTGCATTAGTACAAGCGTTGAGGAATACATTGGTTTTACAATTTGGATGCAATGGAACCCATCTACGCCACGTTTACGTAACGTACTCATTACATAATCCTTTTAGTTGTAGGTAACACAAACCAAGATCTTGTATCTGCATTCGTAATGTCATCAAGCCTTATTAGTATTGTCGTAGATATCAATTCCGACTGAGTTTACACCTCAAACTATCAACATTGGCACATACAAGATCAAGGATTGAACACTTAAAGTTTTTCAATAAAGGAAAGACTGTCAAGGTTTGTTAAGAGCTTAACCATTAACCAGGTCTCATGTGCTTTCCATCCTCAACTTTAGCACAAGGACATCAGGTTGAAAAGCACGTTTTTCATATGCAAAGGCAGACTGGGGAATTAATTCTCACAGTATCCTCAGTCGAAGAGACTTACCTGAATCAGTTGGGTCCTCTGGCGGTTTGTAGAAACTCAATCCTAATGAAACAACGGCAGCCACCTCCAAAATGATGAGGGTGACATCTTGCAGGGCCTCCCAAACTAAAGTGAGGAAGGTCTTGGGAGGTTTCGGAGGGATAAGGTTCGACCCGAACACCTCTCTTCGGTGCTGCAGGTCAGCTTTCGAACCGCTAAGACCTGGGGACAAGGGAGAAGAACATTAGTATGATGATGAAGTAGAAATTATAGAACATGCATAATATTTTAACGTTTATGAATGCGAAGAAGCAACATTTGAGTTTACATCTGGAAAAAAACGTATTTTGCATAGAAATTACAGTGAACGATTCATTTTATGACATCCTATTAATCGTTACTCTTTCAGACAAAAATTACTAAACGAATGCAGATACAATTTAGACGAAATACGACATTTTTACAATAACTTAAGCACTAAAGAAGTCGCTGGAACCTACTAATAAATTGGTAATTGCGTTTTAAACGTATCAAATAATAAGTGCGAACTCGTGAATCGATTTAATCCCAAAATCTAAGTATAGTCAAAATTAATTTTAGGATGAATAAGGAAAATGTTATAATAACATCAATCGTCTTCTCAATCAAAAGATATAAAAAGAAATGTATATCTTTGATGAATGATTTCGAATCGGTTTTCAAGTGGGTTTTTCTTTTCAGGTTAAACAGATATAAATAAGATTGACTGTTACATTATTTTTCAATTTCAGTTTCAAGTTGTTTGTTTAGAAAACTTTGACAACTAATTTATTAGACGACCCAAAACAGTTGGGCTTCGAGTTTGGTCAATGTTTGTTTTAGTAAAAAAACGTGGCACGGAAGAAGGAGTCTTTCAGAGTGTTCGGGCGTTTACAACCGAGATGCTTTATTTATTTTTGATGAAAAAAAAAACACCTTTGCTTAATGATGTACTATAAGCTTTAAGAGTTCAGAAATTTTGACAGAATTTGGTGTTTGTTAGTAGATATAAAATAACGAAATCCGGTTTTTGAAAACTTCTAAATCATACATCGAATGTTTAAAATGATTATGACGAATAGAAATAATGTTCTCCTAGTAATGTGGTTTTCTTTCGTATTTTTTTTATATTTTTCCATGTGCTGCCAATGCTTTTAAGTTTTCACTGCAGGGCATCACATTATACTAAGCCTTACTCACTTATATTATATATACTTTAAGAATGTCAACTGTAACTTTCGACATGCAATCAATGTTTGAATTTAATTTAATAGAGTTACATATTGAGCGGATTTCTCCTTGATTGAGAATAAGAATGGCTCTTTATTTAAGGATTTTCCTAAAAAAACGTTTTTTTATTTTAATTATTTGAAAAATAGGAATAACAACATTTATATACACGCGAAATGGCAACTGATTCATGACGTTTTAAGCGGCGTGACCACTGAGTAAATTAAGTGTCATGTCTTCCACGTTAACGCGGGTTTTGTTACAACATTCATGAGCGGTCCTTCCTCATGGGAGACGACGAATGTACCTGGAACATCGGGGACGCTCCAAAAACATAATGTAAGAGGTGAGATTTAATTTTAATACAATTTTGCGAAAATACACGGGATCACCCTTTTCTAATCCGATTAAATGTGTTGTTATATATTTTAATGGGTCGCCAATTTTATGCGATGGGGCATTGGCTGCCATGACAGGAAATTCGTAAATTACTTGTTTATAACTAGCGAGCATGGATAGTATGTAAGTATTTATAAATTTTAAGAGTTTTTAACACTATAAAATATATGTTTGTTAAAAAAGGTTCAAGTGTTTCTTTCTTGTTTGAACCTCTTGAACCTTCATTCGGGATCCCTTTTTTATTTTGAAAACCAGCATCCATATTAGGGGCGTAGTTTTAAAAATCTAAGGATCAGAAAGCGGAAAACGATTTCGAAGTAAATATAAAATAACGCTCGTGTGCACCGGTCCTTACATCCTATTCAAAGCATGCCTAATTCTGGACTACCAACAGCGACCTCGCAGTTTTAACTCTCCCACTTTTCGAATAAGAAACATTTCAGATCGGTTATAAAGTTTGAGTGACTAAGGGCGTAGATAATCGTAAACTTTACGCGAGGCACACTTATTCGTAATGCCTGTGCAAATGGAAACCTTGTTGCTTTAGTATTAGAGCTTTGCGTGGATGTTTTTACGCGCGACGATGTTGCTTTTCATTCATAATAGAGTAAGCTTTGAGCTGCGTGATAAAGTAACCAGGCGTTTGTATGGCGAACGGAACGGTGGATGATAAGTTTAAGTGCAAAGCAATTTGGAGGAATGAAAGAGATGCTATACAGTTTAATGGGCAACAATGAGAGCTGTATTACTTGAAATGTATCGACAAGACAGCAGGGTCGAAACCACGGCATAAACTGTTGGATTTCGATATTAGTTCTTATGGAAACGAAATAAAGTCGGTACAAACGGTAAGGTCGGTACTTTTGACTACAATCGAAAACAGAATTATTTTGTCGAAAGACATTTAATCCCTCCTATTTTAGACTTTCAAATAACTCAGAAATATGTTTATTTTAAAGCATTTTAGCGTGTATCTTGTTGGTGCATCCATCACATAGGAGCGAATTCCGTCTGACCTCCGCAAACTTCACAGCGGGTACCAGACCTATATGGATTATAGCCTAAGATTATGCATGATGATTCCATGCCAAAATGAATGAATCAGGATAAAAGCTTGCCTAACCAAACTGAGATAATCTGACCAAGTGAAAACTTTCTCAGCGGGATTTAGAACCACGACCTCCGAGTTTTTGAGCCGAACGCTCTAACCACTGCACCAATCGAGGCAGTCTGATGCGCTTTCTACCCTACTCCATTGTTATAAGAACTATTATGGAACTGTTTAACGTGATGTGCATTCGACCGTACTATTTTGACCCGGTCAGGCGGGTATTACACCAACATAATTACATCTTCATCTCCATCACATTATATTCATTTTTTCTATCCAACGCGGATAAAAGGCAAAGGAATCGTTGTGTTGAGCCCCCGAGCTGGGTCCACGGATCGGGGCCGATAATTTGTCAAATAAATGCCCCGTCTCACCGGAAGAGGGCGCCGTAAAAAGAGAAACAATTTATTCTCGCTGTGTTTGCAATTTCTCGCGAACAAAACGAAAGAATTCCTTTTGATGTAAGACGCGAACGCGAATTAATTTTGAAGGGACGCGTTTAGTTTTTGTGTTCTTGCGCTGTGTGTTTTCCTGTTTATGCAATTGTAACAAAATTGTCTCATTTAAAAAGTATGACCCGGTGGTAGGGCTGTCCAATCGATTGTGTATTGATTTATAAATCGATAAAGGTAGGAATCGATACAATATATATGTATATGTATATATTATCGATACATAGTCCTATCGATTTTCAGATTATTTAGGGTGGACAATAAAGATTGTTACTTACAGAAACTTGAAGATAGCTAGCAGTTGGAAAAGCATTTAAGAGAGGTAGGGCATAGCGATTTATCGCTCGAAGTGGAGCAGCCCGACTAGTGAAATACCTCCACCTTACAGAAGACCGCAACCAAATAACAATCACTTCTGTGTTGTTGTGTTCCTTCGTGTGAGTAAGGTTTCCAGAGCTCCTGGGGGGTGCTATATTAGTAGCAGGGGTCAAGCCTTCAAGGTAAGGGCGACAAGTCCAGTAACAGATTTATTAGGCTGTACTTGTCACCCTTAAGAAGGACCTCATTACCACTTAACACCAGGTGGGATGAGGTCAATCTTGAAGTGTAATATAAAAAAAAAAAATCACACGCGACTCGCGTTTAAAAAATATCAATTTCAAATGTAAGGTCATTTGCTTTACCTTTACACCTTTTACCTGAGTATTCACAAAACGCCGAAACCGGATACGAATTCGGAAAAGATGTTTTGTCTCTTTCTTTATTTAAACAATTCGACAAAGACAAAACATGACTTTCCGAATTGGCATTGACATTTGTGAATCAGAGACAAGGGTCTCCAACGTGTCTGATAGGTACCCCTACCTATGCCACATTTAACGAACGTACCTAAATAGGGTTACCTTCTTAGTTTTCTTACAAAACATCAGAGCGTGTTGCAAGGAATGCGAATACCTCTCGGAATTTTGCGGAAACGTAAAAGTTACCAGCTGCAAGTGTTCGGCATGGTGAGGTGGAATGCAGGGGTTGTGAACATTCCACGCGAGAAAATCGACGAGCACGAGTACTCTTTAAACCTTAGTATTGTAACTGCAATTTTATTTTTAAACTAGCTGTTGAAGCTGCGACTTAGTTTACGTTATTTCGGGGAGTCGAACCTCATCATAAGATTCGACTCAAGGATCGAGCGGGGCGGACAGAAATAACGTAGCCACGAATTGGTAAAATACTAGTTATAATTACGAGACTTTGTATGTACATGAAAAAATATAAATCTATCACTATAGTATATAAGTATTTGCTATGCTAGCGAGTGGCTCGAACGGAGCCTGGAGACCGAATGGGGCACGCGCAGGCCGCGGCGTGGACAGGTCGCTGCTGCATTTGTGTGTGTGCGCCGTATCCACCGCTTACGCATGCGTTCACGCGTTAACAGGGGTAAAAAGGAATTTCCTCCAAATGTATAAATTAGTAATTTTTGCCAAAAGTCCATACAAACAAACAAAGTTACAATTGAATAGTAACAGGTAGTAGTGGATTTTGAGGGACCAGTTATGAGCTCATATAAATAACTATTAATATTTTGTATTGCAGAAATATTGGAATTTAAGAAAATATACGTGTTATCACTTAAAAAGTTAAGTATACTTTGGAAAATACTGCTAACAGTAATAGTTTTTTTTTCAATACATTTGTTGTTGTTGTTTTGTTTGTTTCAATATTTGAACTCTAGATTCACCACAGCTAATATCGGCACTAAGGTAAAGACAGTCGAGACTTTAGAAAGTCACGTGCTTTAATTAATTAATCGGTTTCAACCCCGTACAGAAACTGATTGCTAAAAGCAACAGTCATAAAACCGTTTAGTTGCGTAATGGAAATCGGGCGGGTGCATATTACGAACACTCGTGACTCACGCGCTACTAATGACGAATAAAAAGTTTAACAACCTATTAAATACGCCGGTGCATCGACACGGGAGGGCTTAAGGGGCAGTCCCCCCCCCCTCTCCCTCCCTCTACGGATTATGTACACTTCCAATAAGCGAAAGCATCCTGTATATAGGCGTGAAATGATACAAAACGAATCACGTGTCTCAAGCAATCATAAATGCTCCCATTGCAAAGAATTTGTTATTAGGTTTCATCTATTTTAATATTATCAAGCTGAAGTGTTTGTTTGATCTCAGTAGCTACTAATTTGAATTGAGAAAATTTGAGATAGATAGTATTTTTATCGAGAAAGGCTTTTTAGGCTATAAAGCAAAACGCTGCGACCAAGAGAAGCGAAAAGTCAGTGGTAAATGTGGAATTCATGCAAAACGGTTGGCTACTCACTGTTAATTCTATTGACCCCTGATTTTTTTTTAATTAGAAGCCAAGTGTCGACTTAAAATCGAGACAGATACTTCTTGGAACGCATCGTGAACAATGTTTTTTTTTATAGTAGCACAGTATATTGGCTCCTCCCAGCCTGATGGTAAGCAAGAGAGGAACCCGCATCGCGATGACAACGGATTTGATACCGTAATATCCTATACGTTAGCACCGCAATACTGGGCCAGTAGCAAGGTGTTTCTTCACGCTCAATGTGGACACACATAAAGAACACTTTCGACTATGCACCTCCCTTATATCGTCGGCATAAATACTAATATTGAACTGTAAGTGTTTGCCCTGACATGCTGTCGGCCTACGGCCACACTCTGGCTATTGGTTTATTTAGTCTTATGACTTTACAGACGAACGATAAGAATCTAGTTTGTAATATAGATCAAATACTTCAGTAGGCTCTTACTAAGAGAAACCAGACTTCTTCTTCAGACAGAAAGTCGTAATACATTGTTTAATTTGCTTTCTTTTATTTCATCAGAGAGGATGGCATTATAGGTTCGTTTTCTTTCTTTTTTCGTTTTAATTTCATTGTTTCTTGTAAGGTCAGTTTATGTACCATTTTACTGTGGAAAATGTACCGAATTGTGTGCAATTCATGTTATTTTAATTTGAATGTGTTTAGTATCCAACTACTATATAATATTACAAACGCGAAAGTTTGTGATATATGGATGTTTGGCCTGGAATAGATTTGGGCGAAATTTGGTAAGAAGAGAAATGACATACTAAATTAACATAATGAAATACTTTTTTATCTCAAAATAACGCGGGCGAAGTAACTTGCAACAACTATAATTGTTTATTTCCAAAAAATAAATAAATGCAACACTGCACAATATCCTAGAGAACCGCGAGCCATAGATTACGCAAACAGGTATTACAGGTACCCGCATTATTTATGTGTACGTCGAGCGTGACTCACGCGCCGGCCGGCTAACACTTTCGTTCAATATTAATTGACAGCCCGAAAGACTTACGGCCTAACTTCGGAAGTGAACGATACATTTTGTGAGTAATTTTTTAACGACCGGTTAGGCACCTGAGTTAACTTTACTACGTATTGTTTATAGGTAAGGAAATATCCTTTAGGGATCTTTGACGACCTCCTGAGTGGCGAGCCATCTTAAAGTTCCCAGTTGATTCCTGTCTATATTTTCCGGGGTCTAGGTATTGTGGTACTTTCGTTGTTTCGGATTTATATGACACAAGTGCTCAAACTTCATACTACAAAATAAGAGCAATGTATGTGATGTTGTCTGACATGCAAAAGGCCACGTTAAAAATAATGACACCACTATTATTAAATATATCATAATCAAATTATGGTTCCTGCATGTGTAAATGAGGGTAGCATGACGCTTATAGCACGAGTGGGGCAATCTCGACCGATTATGAGGATTCTTGATATGTTTCAAATGAGTGTGTGAGAGAAGTTTAATATTTTTCTTTGAAGAAAACGATAGTTTAGTTGCAAATTATAGTTGCAAATTTTATGACGGTATTCTTGCACATATTTATGCAAAACTACTCGTATGAATGACTTCCGATAAACACAACTAGCTTCTCCAAGTGACTAACACAAAAAAGACTCAAAAATATAATCGAATAAAATTTTTATACTCTACTCTTTTATCGGAATATAAACAAATTTATTTTTGCGTACACTTTACGTATAAAACAAGAATGAAAAGCGGTTTATCGACGATAAATCGGTGTAACGGCTGTTGTACGGACGGACAAATACACGCACATGCCTGTGATAAAATTACTCGCGTAATAAAATCAAAATACGCCCAACGCACAGAATGGATAACAACAGTAAAGTGATGTGCAGTGAAGTGGCGATGACCCTGAGGTAAATTAAAAAGAGTGTGCTCTCGGTAACGAAAGAAAGAATGTGAATTCCATACATTTAAACTTGTCAACGATATCGTAGTTCGAAAACTAGCAATTTGCTAGGTTCATAGAAGAAAGTGGATGAAGTTCAGTACTTTGATTTTTGATAACATCTATATTGTAGAATACAATAATAATGAACGCGTGTTGTGCGATGGTTATCGAATGTGACTATTATTATGAATTGGTTTAAGAATAGAAAAACGTATCAAAAGCTTAATGACAGGCGTTATTAATCAGTACCATGCCACAATATCTTAAGCATTATAAATAAGTAGCGGACTTGTAGCGTTATGACTCGATGAACGTAAATTAGTGTTGAGCGCATTTAAAATATCATTCGGCCTATGTCATTCGTTTCAAGTATTTAGAAACAGATTTTGCACAAACAATATTGGACAACATCGCATACATTGCTTTGATTCTGTGGTAAGTAGCTAAAGCACTTGTGTTACAGAAATTAGAAACAACGACGGTACCACAACACCCAGACCCGAGACAATACAGAAAAGTTCGTTTTCCATATTGACCCGACCGGGGATCGAACCCGGAACCTCAGAGATGGCGCGACGCCAAAGTCCGGCACGCTCGCCTCTCGGCTACGGAGGTCGTCATAAACAAGTTATTTGTTAATTTAAATAAATAAATCTACACTTGCCAACAAAAAACTTAATCGGACGAGGGTTCGTGTTTCATTCCAAGCTATTTTAAGAACTGAATTATTAATGAAGACAAGAATAATAACAATCTTCAATAAGATACAATTTTAATTTGAATGACACCTACTTTGCACTACGCTGATTAAAAATTAAAAAGGGTGATTCTATTTTTTTGCTAGCATGTGTATCAGCAGTCGTAAAATATTAATGCAATCGAAAAATATCACCTGTCTAGAAATATCATACATGTTTTAGCTAGTTTAGAGATCTCTTACTGTCATTAATCCCACACGTAACAGTATCCGGCCAACGTTGGCGCCAACCATTGCATGCGCTTCAAATGTTTGGGCAATAAATTGTTCCGGGTGTAATCTTTGTTTATTATTTACCCACTTCTTACTTATTACTCAATGCTGTGTATCGTGGAAGACCGCGAGTCTGGGTTTCGTATATACAATATTGGTAATTAATTTAAATATTGCGTCCTACGCATTTTCATTTAAAAACGTTGTATTAAAAGTGTCATAATACATTGTATACTTAAATTGTCTAGTAGACTTATGGAGAATTATTAGCAAAGATTTATTAAGGCTATTGCTTTGCTCTTATCTAAGGCCTAGATTAAAAATGTAACGATAGGTAAAATTTATATACAATTAGATTTTATTTCAAGACAACATATTAATACATATGTCATTTAATAACATATTTACAAACCTATTACGTTAGTTCAAGTATAAAGTTAAGTTTTGTATGTAGTTATTTTATGCTTGAACGTTCTCATATAATTATGCCATTATATACAAAAACTGTTGTAGCAGCCTCAAATTGTCTTCCGTTTTCACGTCATTTTGCCCTATGGGATAATTAGCGCTATCCTGTTTGTCAAACAAAACTGTGATGGGTGACCTTGCATGGTATAATTCATGTTCAACGATATCACTATTGAAGTAAAAAATTGGAAGTGTAGTTTGCATTAAACTAGTGAGAAATAAATGATTTTCCATTCTGCCTAGAATTCGAGTAAATTAGGAGTTAATAAGATTTATTCTTAATATGTTAGCAGTCCATTGTACTACTTAGAGACATAATTATACGGTTGAATGTTATTTGTACATTATAAAACCAGTTCAAACAAAGGTAATGCCCGACCATATCAATGGTTCCCCATTGTCATTTATATGATTGATAGGTACAAACTCAGGCCTCCGATTTGTTATCGAAAAAAACATTATTGAGTAAAGTTTTTTTTTGGTTTATAACTATGACTACTTTGTGTCAACCCAGGTTGCGTTCTAGAATTTAATATGTCACTGTCAATATCAGTGTCAAAAAATAAAACGTCAAATGTGACAGGTGGGTACGTCACTCTCTTTAGTTTATGGATACAAAAAGTTATTCGTTTGTAAACGCGGGACAGAGTCCATATTTAAAAAAAAAAGTAATTCGGTTATTTCGACTTCTAATTAAGGACTTCGTGAATCGCAGCCCTTTTATTTCGCTTATATCCCATTTACCTAAAAATCTAAAATATACCATATCATTTGTTAACCCTTTGCATGCTGAATCCTTGGCCAACGACAGCGGTATCGACGTTCTATATCCGTCCGTCAGCGACCCTGTCACGGCCCATCAGTTATTCAGTAGCTATTGTCTTCGCGTCACCTGGCACCCTTAGAGATACCCCCTGTATTTACGAGTACCCTCAATTACTACTCTCGTGTAATCCTATATCGCGATCTTTGGGTACGTACAAAAATAATTGCGTCTTAATTTTTTACAGCTAATATGAAAAAATCCTTCAATCCTAGACCATAATCTATCATTTGTTGTGAAATATTTGTGGTCATTTCTATTAAATTCAATGATAAATATACAATATGAAAGATTCGCCGTATTCTCACTTATAGGTATGAGACTTTTCGGCTACTTTTCACAACGTTTAGATTGCGTTCCAGGATATAAAGTATTTTCTATGCTTATTTTGTACCTAGTCTACCTATCGTATAGCAAATTTCATCATATTCCATTATGGTAGGTTTCGCATAAAGGAGTAACAAACATTTACCCATCCATAAATACTTTCACGTTTATACCTCTAACATTAGTTGGACAATTTGTTAGATTATCATCATTCTCAGTAATATAACTTAGTACAGCAGGGATTAACATTCGCACAAAAAAGCTTAAGTAAAATTTATTTTAAATACAGAAACAGCACAGGCAAACTTGATTTCTATTCCCAAATCCATTGGATACATATCGGCGCTAACACAATGCGCCAATTTTATTTTCCTACCTGTGCTTATTATATGCGGTTATTTTAATAAAACTTGCTGCGACAACGGTTTTCGTCGCGAAATTTCCGCGTATCAGTGGAAAGTACCAAACATATACATACAGTTATATTACCATTACGACCTCGAGCGGCTTTTTGTTGGCCCAAGGTCGAAATGCGGAGGTCAAGGTCATCATTGTAACACTGTGAATAGGAGGCACCGTAGTATTAAGGTAGGAAAGTAATTTATCTTCACACAAAATGTCCGAAACGTACGCGACCTCACACGCGATCTGATAATCGATACTCATCGAATTGGGTTTAAATTAAAGTTGACTTCCTATCTTTGCTTTCCCGTAAGAAAGTGAAACTTATATAAAGCACATAAGGTTTTCTTTTGTGTTCTTTTAGTATTAAACTTGCATCATTATTAAAGTGGCTCCTATCATTATTCTGATATTACACGTGAAGTTACTGTGAGTTGTATCCTCACAGTAACTTAATAACCTTAGGTACTTTTATCAATGGATGACTTAACGAATTTAAAAATTAACCAGTTTCTTTGTAAGACGCTGGTTTTTTATTTATTCGCAGGATCCGAAAACGTATTCATTAATGTTTCATAAAAAATCTTATTATACTGGGCAAATAACTCACTTCGATCGTCTCATTTGTTTGTTCGAGAAGTATTTCTTGAGCCAAATACTTTTCTTTGTTTTTACTGTGACTTTATAATTTTTGTTACACATAGATATAAGGGCCTTTGTATGTTTAAATTAATTATTCCTAAAAACTGTGAGAAAATAAAGTCGTTGTTTGAATTATTGCCTTGTAAAAGGTTTCAAACATGTACCACTCGAATGGTACAAGGTTTATATAATTATCCACTTTGTACATTACAATGTCAACATAATCAGTATGAATATTTGGATACTAGCTGTCGCCGGCGACTTCGTTTACTTTATTTTGGAATAAAAAAATCAGTTTATGTTAGCCTAGTAACTAATTTAACAATTAGTTACTAGGCTAACATAACATAAGATGTACCTATAATTATAGGTACAAAGGTATTATCCTTATCAAAATAAATTACTTTATATTCAAGACGGCTTCAATACCTTTATATAACTTTTTGAATTATTCAATTCGGACATTTCATTCGGAAGATATCATGAGTTTAAAAATGCAAGTATTAGAAAAAAGTCGCGTGGTTGCCGCTCACCGCGCTCAGCTAGCCAGCATGCGATGTAGGCTCCATGTAAGCGTCACTGGGGTACGGGAGGAGTCAATGTAATAAAATAAAGTGCAAGGTTTATATGTATAATTCGTACATATTTTAGTACCTATTGCACCCGTGCGAAGCCGAGGCCGCTAGTATATGATAAAGAAGATATTTTCAACCAAACGTATTCATGAACTAGTCAGACTAATAGCGAGAAAAACGCCTAGCAACGCCGACTATATGACCGAGCCTTATTCATACCGATTCATCAATCATATGAGTTCGTAAAAAGCATTATTAAAAATATATATAACTCGTAACCAAACCATGTCACGCAAGAAGCACTCGGCTTCAAATTAAGCCTTATGTAATGAAAATAAATAATTAAGTATTTAGTTAATTAACCGTAATCATTTAACAAATATTATCTTTAATTTACTTTAATTTCAGACCTTGAAAACTGTAGACGTGATAAGAGAGACATGTAATCGTGGTGACTATAACTATTTAATCAGACTTAACTATGTTATCGTGGTATTACATTTTTAGCTTTGATTTAATGATAAAGCAGCACTTTTGATTAAAAATTAGAACAAGGTAGTAACACATTTTGGTACAGTCAAAAGCATGTTAAATTGTACGGTGAACAGCACGTCAAGGTGAACATTTGCATTTCGATTTTAAATCTTATGCCCGCGACATAAGAACTGTTTAAAGTCTAAAATGTGCGGTCTTACGAGTTTGCGACCGTACAGGACTTTGCACCATTTTAATACCGTGCGCCTAATAATAAAAATCGGCTAAAGGCGAATCGGACTGACTTTAACTTAATAAACTACATGAATATTATCAGAAACAATTACGTTTATTGTGAGAGCCAAACACACATACATATATTTTCAATGATGCTGCTAACAAAAAGATATGGACATGCAGTTTTTACGAATTAGTGACGTACCTACACACACCCATCCACTGAACTTCGATGCGCTATATCATTATCACCAAATTGTATTTATCTGTAGGAGCAATAAATACGTTTATAAAATAGTACCTGATATTTAATAGTATACAATACATAGATTTTTTTTAACCGAGGCTTCATGCCTATTATGATGACCATGTATCATCAGGTTTTCTAGCATACGTTTCAAATAGCCCGTGTGTCTATTTCGTTCGTGTAAGGTTTATGGGCGTCATTAATCGGAAACATCGAAAACCGATTTTCCCCGTACAATACTGCGACGTAATAACATAGCAAACTAACGGGCCAATCAACGCAACTTTTTGCGCAATTTACGCACTGAAGATTAAATAAACACACCCTCATCACCCATTCTCCTTTGGCTAACCCTTTCGGGTCCAATCGGACCCTCGGGGGACAATGTTCCTCCGTTCGATCCGTTTTAGATAAGCTAATGTATTGAGTCGATACCTTGCTGCTGAGAAGAGCGGATTTAGTTGTAAAAATTAAAACTATTTAATTACACTGCAGGCCTAATTCATTATTGCAGTAGTCATCGTCATAACAATGGGTACGGTTGATTATAGATTAGCGTATTTTTCTGCGCATATACGGTCGCTTCAGCATACGTGGTTACACGCGCGCTACATTACGCGCTTCAAAAAACGGGACTCGCGTAAACGGGCATATTTCGGCGAGTCAGCTCGAACCGGTAGTTGTGTCATATCATTAACAAGATGAATTGTAAAGAAGAAACCTTAATATTTGCGTTACTCTCGCGGCTCGTGTTTATACGAGCTTAGAAGCGCGTCAACGATCGTACGTTTTGAGCGTGTGCTGAAACGCGCGCTTATACGCGTCTACATGTACTTCCAAAAACGAGTTTATACGCGCGTATTAAAAGCTGGTCTGAAACCCGCTCTACTTTGCCTAATCACCACGCCAGCCAAATGCAAGTTGGTAATCACGAAAAATGCGAGACCCACTTTACTTCACCCCAAAATCATCACCCGGTGCTTAAACCATTACATCATCGAAGCGTTACACTATACAACGCAACTCAACAAATCCCAAAGCATTTATAATTCCCACACCTCATGCCGAATCCACGCACAGCCTAACATAACTCAAGTACGCAGCAATATATTACACGATGGAAAAAATGTGTAGAATATTTTCTTGTCAGGCAAACAGCATTAGAAGTTGTTGAGCCAGACGTTTTGCTTCGTTACACTACAATGCGGTACATAGGTTATACGGATAGAAATCATATCTGGAATGACACATGGCAATCGTAAATAACACTTATATAAATTCTAAAGAAGATATTATGTTAGAAAGGCACTATAAAGGGATTCTAATGCACTCGTGCAATTTAGCTTTAGGTCAATAATATTACGACAACCCAACACCAGTCACAAGTAATATGGTGGGTGAACCGGAGAATACTTGCGCCTGATTATGGAATGTATCGACATTAAATTTAGGTCATGAAATCGCTTCAACTGCTCCAATTCCCGCACTTTACGAAAGGTCTACGCTGTTGCTATGGGTCTGTTCATTCGAAGCACTACGTTTTTTTATAATGTACTTCAAAATCGACCTCCCACCTGATGTTAGGTGGTAATAAGTGCGACAAGTACAGCATAATAAAGCTGTTACTGGACTTGTCACCTTTTCCTTGAAGGCTTGACCCCAGGAGTTGTGGAAACCTAACCTTACTTACACGCAGGAGCACAACAACACCGAAGTGATTGTTATTTGGCTAAAGTCTTCTGTAGGGTGGAGTTATTTCACCAGTCGGGCTGCTCCATTTCGATCGCTATGCCCTACCTCTCTTAAAACTACTTCGCAGGTAGCCCTATCTCCCCCTCCCCCGAACACCCGCATAACACTATCCGTAGAGATATCGATAATACGTACGGTATCGGCGGATCGGCGATGCGGAAAGCATTATTTTCACGGGCCCGCGTAAAGTGCGCTCGCTCGACCGAAAATACTCTTTCGCTAGCTCTCCGTTTAATTTGCGCGATTTTCTTTGCGCATTTCGAGTGCGGTTTTTGTTTGCTTTTAGCACCTTTTAGTAATAGTGGATCCTATGTGTTTGGAATTTCGGTTTAAATGTCTATATATACTACTTATTTAGTAACCGTTTTGGCTACGACTTTATTGTTTTCTTTTCTCAAAGAGTATTTAATTTGTTTGTGGTTGTTTGGAATCGTGTTTGTTCTATAAAGTTCCTTATGCCCAGCATATCAGTTTTTAAACTGGATCCCACGTAAATTATTGATTTACATCAATTAAGTATTTTAACACTGAAGTTTTCACCGATCGGCAAATGGACTTACTTATATCAGTTCATGAACAACCAATAGGGACCTAGGTAGCTTACATTTTATCATAGCAAAATTTTGTGTAGTATGGACCAAATGGATAAGAAACGTCAGGATATAGGGCGAATACCACTTAAAAAGAGATTCATAGTCCCTTTTAAACTATAATAGACAGGAAAATAGAACAAGGTTATACAAGCGACACATTCATCGTTCGTACATACCATCAAAATAACTTTGTCAAATGTAATCCTAAACTGAATAGTGAAATAGCATTTACTTACACTACGTTGTACTTAAATGAAACTATGTTTAACTGAAGGACACAAGTTAGTTATAATCCTCTTACGTCGACCATATCTGAGTTGGCAAGGTAAACGATACTCTATTTGCGTTCAAGCAGGGGTCAGTATGCTGTGATCGTTGAAACGAGCAATTAAAGTTGTCTAAATCTGTCCTGTTTTGAATTAGCAAAGGGTTGGTTTGTATGTGTGTATGTGTAAGTTTGGGCGTGGTTAATGAACCTGCGTGTATAATGAAGCAAAAACATGTCATAATGGACTGTATGTAATTGATGTTGCACGCAATCGTGATGTTTTATTACATTTAGTAAGCAATGTGTACCTTCTAATGTTTATTATGTCCCTAAAATACTTTAAATATTACCAAAGAAGTCATTGCAAAGATTTCCGCATGTGTATTCTAATTGTATTCATAACCCGAACCAAAGCTCTGTACCCTCGACTATAATCCTAATCAGGACAGAAATGTAAATGATTGCATTTAAAGAATTAGATTTTAAGCAACTGTAGTTAAGACTAAACTTGGAGCCAGACAAATTGACCCAAAGCCACACTACACTTGACCACGTCACCAGTTTATGACGATGCTAACGGTACTCAGCTATGTTAACCTTATCACGAGAGCATGTCGCGCCTCGATTACCTATCCATCCAACCATATAAGACGTCGTTAAGCATTGTCAACCGAACTTGGATAGTTACTTCAACGATTTGCTAGTAGGACGTCATAACTTAAGAGTATCCATTGAAATATGTTACAGTGCAAACAAATATATCAATATGTTCAACTAAGTTGGAACATCCAATTATGATGATAAGTTTAAAGCTTATATAGAATGAGTGATTTGAATCTGATTAAGAATACAGTTTGATATCACTGCGAGTTTACTAAAAAACATTATACATACAACATGACATTGGAAAATTATGGCAATGAAATTAACGGCTTCAAATATGAAGTGGATGCACTCTTGCAAAAAAAAAATAATGAAGGAAATGTTTTAGCCTCGGATTAAATTGAATTGAATTTTATACTTTTTATAGCAACGCTCGTTTCCTCAATCTAAACATTGCATAATCCCTGAGAAAGATAAAGTAGAATCGGAACAAGCCTTGTACAAAGTCGCTACAAAAATAAGGAAGAAAACACACCACGAAGAATTCAAATTCCGTCCATGGCTCGCACAAACGGAATACCCGACCGGCAATTTAGTTTCATGTCTCTTCCTTGAATACCAATACTCATATCTTGCGTTACGTCAGGCGACCTCCTGTTGGTTACGATAAAGGCTTCAATCCTTCTATAACATCAATATCACCGGAGTAGATTTCACATCGGCATACAGTCTTCACTGAAGATGTATTGTCATACTAGTAATTGTTGTCTGTAAATTTAGATTAGAAGATCTTCCGATATTGCCTTGGAAATCAAGCAGCAAATGAAATTGCTGGTAATCGAAGAAAGACCTGATGATACTTGAAACTTTTCTTAATGTTACTAAATGATTAATCACTTAGAAAACTATAAGTTTTGTATCCTAGCTGCATGTTCTAGTGAATTTTATTAGTCATGAAAAAGAAACATCAAAACCGGCACAAAAATAGCATTGTAAAAAGAATTAACTCAACTTTCACAGAGTCAAATTCAGCCAAAAGATAAAGCAAAAGAAAAAGCGAAATGCACCGCGAAAACGTGTTCCGTTTATCCTAATCGGGAGCAAGAGCTTCGTGCAGCGGGTCGGAAGGTAAACCAGACCGCAGCCCAATCCTATCGCACGTCAGATCCAATCTAGCAGTCCCTGACAAATGAAATAGGAACGGTCGCGATAGTTCCGCCTGGAATGGCCGCGGAAAGTGGATTTCCCGAACCGAAATAAGTTAAAGCCAACACGAGTTAACTAAAACCGACGAGATCCTATCAATTTAAACGCGTTAAGATAACTGATCTGTTTGCACGAGTTGCGTTCAATCATACTTGAATTAAATTTTAACAAGAATTCCCGTTTTGTATGGAGTATTATTATGGTTGTCCATTTTCAACCTGAAGCTTGTTTGGAACGTAGATTAAACTAGTACAAGTAAGATCAAAGTTAAATATTGAAAAAACTTTTACGATGAAACATTAACACGGATAGAATTAGAAGTACAGAAGAGAAATTCAGGAAAAATTAAAAATACCACGTTTGACACGATTCAACCGGTCCATCGAGATGATTTAAAAATACGAACGTGTGGACAACGTCACGGGTACATCGTGTGATAATTGGAGGACTTGTGCGAGTGTGACACGTCCCGTGGTCAAGCGTCACCTCTCGATTGACGTCAACGATGACGTCACGAGATAAGTTGGCGAATTTCTACCGACAGGAATGTTGGTAAGGGCTATCGCACATTTTGTTTTATTTTTACGCGGCACGTGGAGGCAATCTAGAGTTGTTTACGACTGTATCTATGGCAAATATACGATGGTGCTGGGAGGGAGTTATGTTGTGTGCACTGGATTATCTTGTTGGGAGCGGAAATGTACGAAGCCTTTCCATCCGTATAAGGAAAACATACGGAAAACATTCCTTACGGAGGATGTAAACCTCTTCGTAACTCAAAAAATTTTTTTATGAAAAATAATTTGAATACTAATTCCACGCCACATGCAACTTAAGTGTTTTCTTTTTGAAAATTAATTTAAATTAGCCATATACACGATTGATACGCTTATCGTCAGTTTGCCTATACAATTTGTAAAATGCCTCTTTTTAACATTATTTTCATGGCCATTTCATTACGTCATTTATTACATTCCTTTGTACATTCTAGCTTAGTTATCTTTTATCTTAGCAGAATGTCCAATTCAAACGGACAGTTACGAACTTATCGTCGCCATCTTTACTGCTGTCAAACGCATCATTTTCAAAATGTCCACTGTTCACAGGAATTCCATCATGAGGCCGATTCTCCTGTTTATCTTCGCCATCGTATACTTGTACCGGTGGTATGTTAACCTCTTTCCGGCAGACTTTGCCTTTCGTGTCGCCGCGCGGTAACTGCCAAAGTGGCCTAATTATGAAAGCGGCATAAATGCCGCACGCACAAAACATTCGTCAAATAAAACGTTAACAAATTGGCCCAACAGGTAATTGGATGGGTTGGTGACAGTTCTCGTGTTGCGCAGATAAGATTCGTATGTGACTGTACAATGGCAATTCCTTAGGTTTTATAAGTTAGAGTAGAACCTGCAGTTTAACTGTATCGGTAGACTGACTACATTTATATCAGAGAACCTTTTACTAGGCAAGTTTCATAATCAGGTTTATGTCCTAGCTGCTAGCTGCAGGCGAAAATCAATGCTATTGACATTTGAACTGTTATATTTTGAGATACAAGTAATTACTTATGTTTGTAATATACCCAATTCCATTGCTTGATTTCTTTAACGAGCTCTTAAATAGCTCTCTTTGAATCTTTGTGCTGTTATTTGTACTAGACATTTAAAAATAATAACAAATTAGAATGAGGGCGGAGCAGCTTTGAGTATTAACGTATTTTTAACGTCAAATTGTAAAATATGCTATTCATTGGATCCCACCCACGTAACTTCTGCTTTGATTATTCACAAAGCAGAAGTTACGTGGGTATCTGCCTTCTATTACCAAAAATCTCCAATCTTACCTACCAAATTCAATATTTGTGTAGACCAAAGGGCGTCACCCCAATAATATTTTACGTAACAGTCCAAAGTACCATCAAAGACTATTATCGGGAGTAGTTGATTAATCCCAGCCATGTCCACGCATCACATGTAACGATTTGTCAAGTCATCAAAATATCTGAGATGTTTAATTAAAGTAACAACTGTTGGTACCGTTTGGCAACACCCGCACGTGTGATATATCGCTGGTGCTTCGTGCATAATCAATTTATGCATAGAGTATAGTTATGGGTTTAGTGATAGTATTATTAAGAAAGATTAAAACTTGTACCATAAAGAAAGCTTTCTTTCCAAACTTTTAATTTAGAATGATTACAATAACATCTGACAATTGGCTAGAACTGATGGTTGACTTTTTAGCAGACATACCTAGATTGTCTCCAAATCAGTTGAAAAGTCAATCAGTAAAATGAGAGCAAATATTCGTCGAGAAAATGCATATGGCGAAACACCCTTCAACAATTGATACGAATCACAATATATCTTCTAGTATGTAAGATAAATCTTCACTATGAGCTGTAAGCCTTGATTTAATGTTGGAGGCCCTGGAATAGGCCATTAATAGGCCGATGGTGTACTTTTTTGTATAAACTGTGGGGGATCTCTGCTACTTGTACAGTGTTGGCAGCGACGCCTGCCAAAGGCCGATCGAGGCTACCGATTCGCGAACTGGATCTCTGAATATGACGCTTGGGGGAACGGACGCTTGGCATATTGTGATACGATGTCTTTTAATTTAATGAGAAAGAAGCCACTAAATATCTGAAGGAAATATTTACGCTTACAGTATTTTAGTCTTAAGTTGTTAAATATATACGACTTCGATTTGATCCCATCGTAATTGAGCACTTAATGTTCTGACATAATTGTGGAGGTCCTAACAAGGTTTAAAAGTAAGAAATTTTGGTAGAAAAAGATCGCCGAGACAGCTAGTATCACAATATAAACTGATATATTTATAAACACCCAGACACAGAAGATCGTTTTGTACCAACGAATATTTGACCTGGGATCGATTCCATACCTCTTGTTAATGAGACAGAAGCTCAAACCATTTTTCCAAAACGAGACTGTCATGAGAGTGATTGATTTTTGAGATTATGCGTGGATGTCACGAACAGAGCATAGGAGTCAAATGTCAAGCCCAAACATTGCTTAAGCCCCAGACGTCTGTCTAATTTCTTGCTTCACTCGTTCTTTATTCAATGACAGACGTACGAGTCTGGCCGATTACTGTTTTGGTTATCAATTACATAGCCGTCGTAAAATTAATCAAAAAGGGCTAAAACACGATACGGTCATCAATGGTGTTTCCATTGCGACTTTAGTTCGATTTTAGTTCTTATGCGTACAACATAAGGGTGCGTGCAAAGTGCAAATATATTTGGACTATAGTCCGACATGCTTTAGTTTGAACAAAATAATTTAAAACACCGTGTCACGTCTACGGTGTTGAATTTTTGCTATCTTCAAATAACACTCCTATTTATAGACGTGTAGTAGTTAGTTAATCAAAAGTCATTTCTATTTTCTATGGTGAAGTAATTACCCAAAGATAGAACAAATGAAAGTTAGGATTATAAGCCAAGTATTATTATATTTTCTTTTGCTTGATAATAATATCATACATTTACATGTTATTGTATTAAGAGTATAGCCAAGTGTTTTGCTTTAGAAAATATCAACTAAACATATTGCGGTGATATATTGCAATTGCTTTTTATAATTGGTTCAATTATGTAACGAACCAAAATGTTGCGTAAAACGATTGAACATCTCATAAATATAACCATTTTGTTTTTATCAAAACATTTTTTTTTTGGGAAATTTCGTCAAGTTTCATCTCTGGTATTACCTATCTTAAATCATTACACCAAACCAATTTCCTGATCACGTAATTCAAAGGGAACAAACTTTTAGTCGAAGATCGAACAAAAAAGAGCGCTACTTCAAACCCATAAAAAGTCTATTTTGGTGGATGAAGTCGCGGGGAAAAAAGAGAATTATATTCGACGAATAGTGATGCCAAACAGTGTCAAGGTACTTGGTATTAATGTAGCTTGGTATCGAAAATGTTAAGGTAAAGAAAAATCTTTTTCCTCCTTAAATTCAGAACATAATAAAAAAAATGGTTTTAAAGCTTTTTAATAGGAAACCCAAGAAAAGTAAAAACGTTCAAAAACTGATTTGTACTTTGGCATTGTTGGGGAAAAATAGTTGTTGTCATGTCATGCAATTCAATATTAAGACTGTTACTTAAAGAACACGGCACAGTTAAGAAACAATACATTAAAATCTTCTCTTTATTGAAGGTTTTGGTATCCTTTCGTACAGGTGGTTTTTTTTTTTATATTACTTTTCAAGATTGACCTCATCGCACCTGATGTTAAGTGGTAATGAGGTCCTAGCTTAAGGGCGATAAAAGCTTAAAAGCGCCCGAAGAAAACGTAGCACAAATCTATTTTCCAACAGGAAATTTTTCTTTAATATTAGTGGTCTGATTTCAAAAACCGACTCATACCATATTTGATGAGACTGTGAAAACCGGTACTAAAACGGCAGTACCCGACCTGACATCACTGACGACGAATGAAAATGTAAATGAAAGGAATAATAGGAGTGCGCCCAACGGGTCGGGTTGTTCTGTAGAAACAAAACGTACAGACGAACTTATAAATAAAACACGTAGAGTAGCACGCGAAGCGGTCACCGAGTTGTCAGTGAGTGAGGGTTGCCAGCTACTTCTTCGAAGAACAAAATAAGTATTTAAAAAGAGTCACGTATGTATTTTAGAACAATTTTTACGGTGTTGTTGTGTTCCTGCGTGTGAGTAAGGTTTCCAGAGCTCCTGGGGGTGCTACATTGTTAAATTTCAAATTTCCATTTACTAAGACGAGTCAATATGGCAATCAAAGAGATGATTAAAGCCATAATGACGTATTTCGAGCAGGTGATTTGTTTTCAGAACTCCAAAACAGATAGGTTTTGAGTCATTTCCACACTAGTTTGCTTGCTAATCGGCAATATCGGTCATTATATTAACAAGTGCATATTTGCCGCCATGCATTACTCTGTCTAGACACGAATGTAATTTTGTTGGTTGAGTACTTGGAAAGCCATTAATGCATAAAGGTAATACTTTATTTTTCTGACCATAATTTTTGAAGTTTAATCTTTTAGGTAAATGGTTTTTCAATTTAAAAATTAACGCTGTAAATGACGGTGACAAATTAATGTACGAAACCCTTTACACTAAAACATTGCCGAATAAAATAAAATCAAAATGAACTTCAATATATATGTTATTAATTTACAATCGATGGTAAATATATGAAGACTTTAAAAGTACCTATATCACAAAAAGAATATCTATATTTCCAATAATGTTTGCTGTTTAGTAATTTATTCAAAAAGTATGACGTAATCATTATGCTGATTACAAGCCTAACTCTAGTCAACATTCAATGAATGTATAGCGAAAAATTCACACCCACACTCGTTATCGACGCCAGGAAATGGTCGTAAAAGTAAAATCTCCAACGAACAAGCATTGGTCTCGAACCCAACAACTCAATAATGATCAAAGGAATTGCCGATGGATCGTATCACACACTGATATCAAAGTGCGGCGAGGTAGAAAAACAAATATACTAATGACTGACAATAACTCTGTAAAAGTTTAAAAAATAGTAAGTGATGTAAGCGGTTGATACGTCAATTTATTAACAACGAATGAAACAAAGAAGCAATAACACGTGATTAGAAACTAATGGACATGACCAAATATTTGAAGAATGAGAGGTGCCGAATTTTTAAGCACATTTTCATTTTTAAATTTTGTACTTAAATATGAATAGCACAGTTTCATCCGTAAAGTAAAGATTAAATTGAAAAGTTTTAGTTATATTCATTTCAATTAAATTAAATCAATGAACTGAATTATAAAGTACCGATCTTTTACCAAAAATCGGCGAGAATTTTTCTCACGGACCACACGAAACGCGTTATTTTTGGAATATATTTTAGTAGTTTCATTACAAACTACTTAAACAATAATATTTTAAATATCAGCTTCACATTTAGTAATTCAATTTGAAGCGGAAACTCTGACCAATCGAATTGCTTCTGTAAGGTCCCTGATATCGTATCAGTTAAAGATTGCGGATTTCCTAGAGTTAAACGTGGCCATTTCTTTGGTGTCAACGAGATTACCCGAGGGGATTATAGAAGCAAGCAATTATTGCGAGGAACTCCAAAGGTCGCCCCTAAATGACTGCCATTATTACAAACTGTTCCGTGTAAATCGGTTCTATATTTGAACCGAGTAAATTTATTTTGCTACGTAATTTTGAATTAGCAGTAGCAATTTGTTACGCAACTATAACTTATCTCTGCTATTTAATCCTGTGATTTATGTTGTCCTAACCCGACGCTGATTTCAAAACCAAGAAACCATTTGAAAGCGAATCTTGTTCGTTTCCTTTCTTAACACTTACAACAATGAGTAAATTTCCTGATTAGGTCTGCACGTTTCAAATAGTAATAAGACTATTATAAAATAATAAAAAAGTTTTAGTTTATGTATGAATATTTCTAAGGAATGGTCGTGATATTTAAGCAACATAAAAATGTTTTATCACGACATCAGTTGGTGTCCTCGTGTCATGATTTTCCGACAGTGACCTCGCAGAAGCTTTCGATAGCGTGAACCGTCTGTTACCTACGGACGCTCCCGACCTATTTCAGTCCACAGGCCAAGCTACGCTTAAAACAATGAACTGAGTGCGCAAGAACAGGAAAGGTATACATCCAGGTTGTAAGACAGAGCGGGATGAAAGCATGGGCTGGCGTCACACAGGGAGCACGTATGTCGGCTGCGTTCTATTTCTGCACGTCGCAAAACATGTCTCGGAATTCGTTTCTATGTGTCTGGGAACATCAGAAATCATGTGACTAATGATCCACGGGCTAAAATTGTAGATTAACGTTACCATTGCAAAGAATACTGAGCGTAATTAGCAATAGCCGTAAATGCTGATTGAATAGAAAACGATCGCTGGTCAGTTCGAATGACGTGTTTTGAGTGAATAAAAACGGAGTCGCTATGTGTGATTATATTTCTATTAAGACTCATGACACGATATAAGATAATGAATTCAGGGCTATTACCTTGGGTGACGTAACGTTACTTGCGTCGTTAAAATTATTGCCGCTTGCCAAATGAACGATCTGTTTGTCAACAATGTGTAAATTTTTATGATAGAAGCGATAAAGTGAATAGGCACTTGACATGATCGGGATATTAGAAATGATTTTAAGGAACTATAAGCGACGTTCGGTAAAAACGAAGCAAGGTTTACACTGAGGACGCAGAGTATATCTACACGTATAAACATGGTTGAAATACCACCATTGTTTCGCGCAGTACACCGTTTGGCCGCATTAACCGGTCCCAACAGTACACGGGATGATGTAGCACCCGAAAAACGGGCACGCGAACGGTATGTTGAGAACATATTGGTTATTTGTTTTAGAGGTATCTGAGTTAGCTGCTCGTCCGTCTTTCGTTAGATGAAGGTTTATTTTAATCTCGGCATTAATATTATGTACGAAAATACCTGGGAGCGTTCAATCATAACCCGTTGTACCTGGTTTGTTTCTGTTGCGCACGAGCTCGCTGCGTTTGGGGTATACAGTTTACGCTACACGTTTCCGTTGACTAACAGTTGGCTAATGGAAGTACTTGGTGCTACATCATTTTAATAGCGCAGCCTGATCTATCAAAGATGGATAAATTGAACAAGGAGGCATCGATCACATTTCGCAAAAGAAAAGTGCCATGTGATATCGAATGCTCATGTTCTGACGATATTAGAGAAATGAAATCCGATGTGTCTCGGATCAGTGCCTTACTGGAGAAATATGTTGAGTCTAACGAACAGATCTTAAAAAACATGCAAGAGAATATAACAGATATAAAAAACCAAATCACGGAAATGAAATTGTCAAACGAACGAACACTTAATGCAATGCAAAATAAAATGGAATTTCTGGAAGCTGAGCTAAATAACATTAAGATCACATCAACAAATGTACCCGTGACATTGGAGAGTGAGATAACCTTTGGCGAACAAATAATACAAGAAATGCAGAATCGAAATAACAGAGAAAAAAATGTCGTTCTAGTCGGTCTACGCGAACAAATTACAGCTACCCCTGAGGACAGATCATCTAAAGACGAAGCTGACGTACTCAAAATTATCTCTCAGGTTAGTGAAGGTATTGCTAAACCATCAAAGATTTTTAGACTCGGAAAACTACAATCAGGCAAGAACCGAAGTATCAAGGTGTGCTTTGAAACAAAGGAACCTGCTAAAAAACTGATCTATAACAGGAACAAACTGCAAGGTGGCCTAAAAATATTCTCTGACCAAACACCAACACAGCAAAACTTTTTGAAAAACCTCAGAGAAGAATTAAAGCAACGCCAGGAAAAAGGTGAAAGTGACATAACAATTAAATTCGTAAACGGAACACCTTCAATCATAAAAACTTCAAAAAACTGAATAAAACTAGTAGCCCAACTGAAAACCACAATACTTATGAACTACTGAATACTTATGCTAACTTCCCTAAAAATAAGTCACGTTTTACCTTTCTCTACCTAAATGCCCGAAGCATACGAACAGAAGGCAAATTTGACGAACTCAAATGTACCCTACAAGCAATACCGAAAACAGTACACATAATCCTTCTAACAGAAACATGGCTCCGCAGCGAAGAACAAGCACTACTATTTCAACTACCTAATTACCATCATCACTACAACTTTAGAACAGATTCTGCTGGAGGCGGAGTATCGGCATATGTCCATAATAGCCTGAAACATGATGCATCAGAGTCAGTGTATATAGGAGGGAATAACTACCTATGGATACAATTGGAAAAATACGGGCTCGAAGTTGGAGTCATCTACAATCCAGGACACACCAATTTCCAGCAATTTCTAGAAGTATACGAATCACAACTACAAAAAAGAAAAAGAGCAATTGTTTTTGGTGACTTCAATATTGACCTACTTACAAGAGATTCCAAGACAAAGCAGTACAACCAACTCCTAAAGCAAGTAGGACACAAAATTATTAATAAGATAACAAAGAAATATCATACTAGACCAGGTAAAAACTCTCTACTAGACCACATAAGTACTAACTTAAACAACGATAGTTTTCATGTAATAACCGTCAACTCTTCTCTGTCTGATCACAAACAACTATATGTTGAAATAAAAAAAATAAAACCACCCCCAAGAGCACGTCATCAATATGAAGCTGTCAATTACGAGAAACTTTATGAGATAGCTGAAAAATCCGGAATACATGAACTAAATGACAATTATAGAGAACTGGAAATCGTACTTAAAAAATGTATAGAAAAAAGCAAAGTTACGAAAACAAAAATCATAAATGAACCACAAAAGGAGTGGATAAATAAAAACATATTAGCAGAAATCAACGAAAGAAATCAGATATGGTCAGAACTACAAATCAATCCTAACAATGAAGTTTTGAAAGAGAAATTTACCAACAAAAGAAACCAAGTAAAAACGTTGATCTGGAAAGCGAAGAATTCATATTACAACAAGGAGTTTGACAAGTACAAAGGGAACCCTAAAAAGCTGTGGAATTTGCTAAATGCCTTAACAAGAAACAAATCAATACAAAAGCACGTCCCAGCAAAGCTTACTGTCAATTCGGTAAATTTCTCAGATCCTTATGAGATATGTAAAATATTTAACGGCTTTTTCGCTACTATAGGGTCATCCTTGGCTGACGAAATTCCATTGGACTTTCATGTCAATTACATTCATGCACTACCCAAATCAACATCACAAAATTCACGAATGAATTGTCTAGAACCATGTAATGAAAAAGAAATTCTAAATATAATTGATAGCTTAGATTCCAATAGTAGTAGTGGTCTAGATGGCATCAGCACAAAAGCTCTTAAATGTGTAAAAAAATTAATAATAAAACGACTCACATTATGTTTTAACAAACTCTTAAAGGACGGATTGTTTCCTGATTCTCTTAAAGTAGCAAAAGTGACACCTATCTATAAATCGGGGCCAAAAACTGAGCCTGGTAATTATCGACCAATTTCCGTGTTGCCAGTACTCTCAAAAATTTTAGAGAAAATCTTACATACACGACTAAATAACTACTTAGACTCAATTAATTTCTTCTATGACCGACAATACGGGTTTCGATCCAAAAGTAATACAATTTCGGCAACAATTGATGTCATTACTGAAATCAAACACAATATTGATAAGAAAAATATTGTACTTGGGGTGTTTATTGATTTAAAAAAGGCGTTTGATACAATCAGCCACAAACTGCTACTAAAGAAACTTGAGGTCATTGGTATTACTGAAGAAGCCTTAAACATTGTTAAATCATACCTTACAAACAGAATACAAATTGTGAAACTAGACAATGACCACCAAAGTCCTCCACTGCCAATTTCTTATGGAGTTCCACAAGGTTCAATTTTGGGTCCGCTGCTTTTCCTTGTGTATATTAATAATATGCATGAGTTAAATTTAAATGGTCATATCACATTATACGCTGACGACACATGTCTCTTCTACTTTGGTTCGTCAATACATGACCTAGTATCTCAAGCCCAGCATGACCTTGATATCCTCTGCAAATGGTTCCAATATAACTTACTATCTATAAATGTTTCCAAAACCAGCTATATGATCTTTAAAGCTAAGAACAAACCCATATCCACTTTTACACCTCTCACAATAAATAATTCACCCCTTCAAGAAAAACCGTATGAAAAGTATCTTGGTCTCCACATGGATTCAAATCTAACATGGAATAGTCACCTCATAAAACTCTTAAATAAACTAATTTCACTCCATGCGTCCCTCCGGACAAATGCTCGATACATTCCACATAAATATCGTTTCACAATATACAATGCTCTAATAAAACCACATTTACTATACCTTATAGAAATTTGGGGAAGTGCCGCCAAAACTAGATTAGACAAATTACGAGTACTACAAAATAAAATAATAAAAATGCTATTTAATTACAACTATCGAACTGAAACTGTAAGAATTTATCGCGAAACCAACCTCATGACCCTAAAACAATTATACATTTATAGCATCTGTATGTTTATCTATAAAACTATGAACAATAAAACCCGTACAAACATAAATTTTACTAAGCGGTCACAACAGGTTGGGCGCATCTGCACTCGACGCGCAAGTTTCATTATTCTTCCAAAAACTCGAACTAAGTACGGTCAAACGACGATTACATACGAAGGAGCGCGCCTCTTTAACAAGTTACCCTCAGATGTCAAAAATATAGACTCGTTATTGGTATTCAAAAAGCGATTAGCCCAACACGTAATCTTAAATTATTAGACTACTAGTTGTTTGTATATTGTGTGCGTATTGTCAAACCAAAATGTAATAATGATTTAAGTGTAACAATCTTTTATTGTAACAACGAAGGACTTTAGTAAACATCTTTTATATTTAAGTTCTCATGTAAGTGATGTAATATTATGTCTTAATGAGAATAAATGTCTATAAACCTAAACCTAAACCTAATAGCCATCGATATGGTGTAGAGTTACGCATTCATAATTCTGAATATGGTAAAATACAATGAGTTCCGTACGAATTTAATTCACAGTCACATTAGGAAATTTTAAGATTAATGGGGTTGCTCGGACTTTAAACAATTTGCTGATATTTATGTTAATCAACGAGAGTGTTTTTCTTCGGTACTAAATCATTTGAGAATTTTGTTAGATCCGTTATTGCATCAATGCTCGTAAAATCCAAATTTCCGAACTAATGTTTATCATGAATGTTAATGTTTTAATGGTGTTTTGATGTTATAGTACAATTATAAACTGTTTGGAATTAAACTTAAACAAGATATCAATTTCATTGCATTTCGGATGTGTGGCAAATTTTAAGATAAAACATAAGTAATAATAAGATAAAGGAAACTTGTAGTAACTAAAGATTTTTAAAGAACTTTTTACATTAGTGTTTGCCAAGGTTTACTCCCCGCGTAGAGAAAATCGCAAGTGGAATCTAGAATCCAAATGAAAACGGTATTCCAACTTGCTAAACTCAATTTGCTCGAACAACAGCATCAATATACAATAGAAATTATGGCAAGAAAATGACATCACTTTATATCCATTCGTAAACCAATGAACCATAAACAACTGAGGATCAATAGTCGTTAAGAAGATACTATATTACAATACAATCGGAATATGAGACTAAAGACAGTACTGTGTAAGGAGCGGAAATGGCCGTATCCTAAGGGGTATGGTGTCAGAGCAGCGGGGGGATGGCGGGGAGGGCGGGAAGGGGCAGGGCGAAGGTGACGTCATTGTAGAAATTGATTTGAGGGCGAAAAACGAGGCCGGTACGAAACCGGCGCCGCGTCCGTCGGCGAGGCATAAATTACTAGTCTATTTGCTAAGTCGGATGGGGTGACATCTTTTATACGTTTTGACGTGTCTCCAATGCTTCCTTCCGCAATCTGCAGAGCAATCTAATTTGATTATTTAATAAGTTTATTAGGAGAAAACGAATAAAATAGTAAAGTTTAATGGACCTCTTCTCTTAGTTCACGAACAGAATCCTACAACCTAATTGCAAAGATTTTTCGTCATGATCGTTAGGTTGAATATTTATTACACTAGCAATGGATTCGATCCAAACCCACGACTGTCTGATGATGTAACTGCAAAGGACAAAGACCTCATGCTTGATCAGCCGAATGGCCTTGAAGGTAAAGTTTCTGTTCTTTGGGCCATAACGAGATCTAGACAATATAAAATAGTTTCGCAATTTCCTATTGCGGCACGTAAAACTGTAATGGATCACAAAATCACCGACTCGTCATCTCCCGCTTTGATCCTGTTGTTTACGTTAATTAATCGAACGATTGTGGATAAACTCTGCAATGTATTTACGTCAATCACATTTCATGTCAAGCAGCGATTTCCAACCTCATTCCTTTGGACCTGTTTTGTATTTATGATATGTTGATTTTTCAGGCTAGTATTATGAGTATGAGTTTTACTTTTAGTCTCAAGTTTTACTATTACTCTCCTCAGACTTCTTGCTCGTGTCCTACTGATAAGAACTCTGGTGTAAGCATCATCTCTTATGTCCCAAAGGTCATAAACATTCAAATGGGTTCCAAAATGACTTCCAGTACCAATTATTCGCATACCGGATGAAAGTTTGACGCTACTAAATGGTTCACGGCTGCAAACGTGATGAGATGACCCGCTGCGGACGTGGTGATATAGCCAATTAACTCACTTTGCGCAAAATTATTCAGATGATAATATGCCCAGCATAGAAGCGTTCGTAATAGTCAATTCTAGTTAGCGTTGTGGAAATAGTCTAAACGGACACTTCCTAAATGGACACGGTTTGACGCACATGTTTTTAATGAAAATTAGCACCGCAGCGTCAAAACGTTCGGAAAATATACTTGATGAATTTGCTTTTAGCAGTAAAATATAAATACAAGATAGGAAATTGGCTTCAAGTACAACTACAAAGTTGTTTTTGACGAATTAATTACAATTTTCAACAGGTGATATATTCATATTTCCATTTTAATATGCACAAGAGTAGCTTAAAAAGTTGCTTAATAATATATTCTAGAGTCTTGTAAACATGCTAGTTGTTTTTGGTTTTAATAAGATAATAATATAATAAGCTTGATTCGTTTCCGAATCTTACATTCAATATCATGCAATTGAAAAATGTCATTCTGTCACTTGGTCACACAGTAAAATTTCCCTTTCTATTTTGTCAGACCCTAACAAAACATAATTTCACTCAAAGTCAAGACAAATTGCATTACCAATTAAACTAAAAGCGTCGATAATTCAGAAACGTAAAACAGAAACGTTTGTTTTATGTGACGTTTGTTTGACTGTTTGCTAGTTGAGAAGTGAATCATACAGTGTTTTGCATATAATGAAATTACTCATACGCAAACATCTTATACAACGTTTCGAGCTGTACATTTCAATGAGTCTTGCAATTTTCGTAATTAAACGCTTATATGTTGTTTGGCAGCTGTTTAAAAGACTTGTAACAAAAACAGGTCAGGTCTTTTATTTCTGTTAATTTTTAATGCACTAAAGTTATTTTTTATACAACGTCAAGTTTGCAAGAATGTACGGATGTACAGTCAACTTCTTTAATTTGTAAACAACTCAGAACCTTGTCACATTAACCTAGCTGTCTATATTGTCACAAGGGCGTTTAGTATGACAAGGTACTGAGGTTTATACGAACTAATGAAGCTGACTGTATCTATGTCTGGATATTTGTTTGTTACTCTTTCACGCAAACTACTGAACAAATTTGGATTAATTTTTGATAGGAAGAAAGATGACATACTAGATTAACATATAGGAAACTTTTTACTAGTAATAATATAACGATCCTATAAATATTGAAAACGTAAGTTTGCAAACGTGGGTGTATAGATGTTCCATATCCTTTTACACAAAAACTACTGAATAGATTCGGATAATATTCAGTATTTCAGCTAGGCACATTATATACATCAACTGGTTTCAACAAAGGTTTTCCTTTATATATTTAGAATTCTAAAATGATTAATCAAGTGCGCCACAGAGGTTGTTAATTATAAACTTCAAATCAGTTACCCATTATAAGTTAGTCATTAACACGATATCATTTAGATTTTGGTAAGCCATTAACAAAAATCACGCAGCCACGATTGATTGATAAACACCAGTCGCTCATTTGCATGCGTACATTTGAAGGGTACCTACCAATTAATTCGCACGGTACCCGCTAAAAGACAATTGCGTACCAAACATCCTCCTATGACATCATGCTACGTCATTAACGTATTCAAGTCACAATGCTGTTAGCGCATGCGTGACGCAACGCTGACTTCATCACCACTTTTAGAGATGGCATTTTTACTTGAATCTTTTAGGTAACTATGACGTTGTAAGATGGTAAGTGTCAACATATTTCATGAATAAAAAAATATACATATTGTTCTGATTCTGTGGTAAGAAGTTGTTTTATAAATATTACTTATAAAATTTATATGAATAAAAAGATTTCTCATTCACACTCATTTTCGTGTTACAGAAATCAGAAACAGCGGCGGTACCACAACACGCAGACCCGAGACAAGATAAATGTACGTACATATTCCATATCAACCCTAATAAATAAATATTGGACAACATCACATACATTGCTCTGTTTCTGTCTGTGGTAAGTTAAAGCACTTGTGTTACAGAAATCAGAAACAACGACGGTACCACAACACCCAGACCCGAGACAATACAGAAAAATTCGTTTTCCGTATTGACCCGACCGGTGATCGAACCCGGGACCTCAGAGATGGTGCAACGTCAAATTCCAGCACGCTCGCCTCTCGGCTACGGAGGTCGTCAAATGCAGGATTTATTGTATTTATTGTCTGACTGCAGCTCGGTAAAGATAACAAGCCTTTGCAGCCATCATCGATAGTCAGGTAGGCAAAAAGTAAGGTTATAAAATCGTTACGACTAGTCTACAAGCCAAATGTGGATTGGTAACCACAAGCTCGAACTGTTTTCGAAATATCAGTTCAAACTTTACTCGACCTTTTTGCTTTTCTCGGGGGGAAATTCTTTTACGAACCTTAAGGCACTTGTAATCCGGCTCCAAGATCATAGCCCGGTACTTAACCTTCAGAAGGTAACATAATTTTTGCATACTAAAACAGTTAGAGGGATCACACCATTGACTTTATAGCTTAATTAAACCAGACTCAACGAAATAAATATATAACATTATTCTTAGTATTACAAGGTAGCTACAAAATTTTACGTGAGCATCAGTCTTTGGGAAAGATGGAAGAAATAAATGAGAAAAATAATGAATTAAAGCTGATTAAGATAAATTCCTTAAACCACAAAACTGCCGAAACGTTGGTAAGAAGAAGAGTATGTAATAATTAAACATTCCATTGTTTAATTATTATGTATTGAAATAATTTAAAAAAATGAGTAACTGACAATTTGAACTATATGTGTTTCTTGGTCATAACTGATGATGACTAAGACTTGTGACATACTATTTCACGGAAATTGCAAATGAATGAGTATAGAACTATTCAATGGATTTGCATGAAATGTGGCATTAGGAATAGAATTGCCTCCTAGTATTAGCTATTTCAAAAACCTGAAATAATTTAGAAACAGAAACATTGATTTTTTTCAAATTTAAATAAATGGATTACCCAGTTTATTCATCTCATTAAAATTGACTTTTTTAAATATATATTATAATCCAAATGAAGGTTAAATCGCTATTATTTCTTTCTTTTATAGGACAAATGAGGCGACTACGAAAAAGCTAGTGTTCGAAAGATCTTTGTTCAATAGTGGAACAAGAAAAGATATGATCGAGCAATATACAGACCGATTCAAAACATAAAAAGTTGCATAGTGCAAGAATTAAAATTAAGGAGAAGTGTCGAAAGCAGACAGAAGAATACAATACAGAAGAACTAACCATAAATTGACAATAGCCAGGATAAATTCAGAAGTAAATTTTTACTTCAATAGTTATTATCATCTGAATCAAAGCAGTATTACATCTACTTTCCTCTAATCTCAGGGCTCTGACGTCATCACCCTCACGTGCGATTGACAGCTCATACAAACGAGCCGACCTTCGACCTCTCCTTTGTTTCACCCCCCCTCGTCTGCTGTCATGTGTACAGCTGACATGGGTATTTCTGGAGAATTGTTCGATTAAATTTTGGTGACATTTAAAGTGATGTTCTTGGTAAGGTGTTGGTCAAATTTTAAGGGATCACGATCATGGTAATTAAAATTTGACCTATACTATGTCCAGTGTGTATAAGAATCGGAAGGTTTTGATAATCTTTAGAAAATTGATTTAGTTTGGCTAAAACACTAATGAAAATGTCGTTTTGTTACACCTTACCGCCTTACTTTAATATCTAGATACATCTGCTGGGTTTTGCTTGTGTATCTGTATACAAAATATTTATTTTCAAAATATACTCTTAAATCTACTATGCCAAATTTGCTTATCCAATAACATTCTTGTCCACATTTTTTACCTAAATAATGTTTTTCTTAGTATCAAATGTCACGTAAATAAGTGACAACAGTAACAACTAAAAGGCCTACAGGTAATTCCATTTATTATATTCGTATCGATTAAACAATCGGCCATAAAACAAATAAATCCCTCGATTCACATGCACAGCGTTGACATAATAAACCACCGAGCGGAAGCGTAAAAAGCAAACATTATAAATAGCTTGCATCGACCCTCGATACGTAATGCGATTTGCTGGAGCCTTCGTGCATACCAGTTCGTTCAGGTTGCGTTACCATGAATACGGTTTAAGATACCAGCTGACGACGAGAAACGTGACGACACCGCTGTTGTTCGAATAGGCAGATTAAATTTCATTAATCGCTGGTAAAGCTACGGTCACAACCGACAAATACTTGATTTGCTGCACCGATTACGAGTGTTAAATGGACGTTGAATTGGCACGGATTGTGGATTTACTCGATACAGGTCGTCGAGACGTTTAAAATACCACTAATTTACGCAAAGAGGACATTTGAATACAGGAATCCGTCTCTTTGCAGAGCACATGGACTATATTCGTTCAACAAAATATATTGAAAGGAAAAGAAGATAAACCATTTGAACATGCAACCTTAATAATTTATCAAGTATCACATACACGCCCATGGAATTCCGTAACACGAAATGCTATACGATGAATGATAACTATAAGCGCATGGAATGATTTCGCAGATACTATTACTATCAATACTAAATATCTATACAACGCCAGTGCGCGATCGCTCATTAATCGCGTTGGTTAGTGTAATCATCCAGATAATCTAGTTACCAATGCATTACGTCGCTTTTGATGTCATCAGCTGCATTTTGAATGCGCTTACCAATAGATCTAAAACCCTACTTCTGCGAGTTCCGAAATTTGATCAGGCCTGTATAATTGGGGTCATGACGTCATTTTCCGTTTTATTGACGGTCTGCAAGTACAAGACAATGGAGGCGGTGGGGTTATTACAGTCAATCAAACGCCGCTATCGACGCTAACAAACTTTACAGCAGAATAAAAGTCGGGGCACAGCACTGGTATCTATCGCGTTGAAATATTAGCAGACTAAATTACGAAGGAAAAGAAATAAGAAGTATGGTTAAGCAAACAGTTTGTTGGCTATAACAGATCTATTCATTTCCAAATTTAGGGATAACCACTGTTACCGAATTTACTCTGGTTCAGTGTCATCTTGATATGTTTAAGATTATATTGGAGAATTTAGGGTGATTTTAAAAGTATATTTAAAATTACCTTCAAATTTTAATTGACAGATAAAGAGAATCGTCAATTTTCGTGAAATGAAATGAATTGGCGAAGAAACAGTTTCTTCAAGTTTTGTATGAGCAAAGAATAAAAAATGAAGATTTAGTCCCTCCTCCACCTGTTAATAAACAAATCCAGTCCGCAAAACACACAAATTATGAATACTACAATAGTATTGAATCTGGCATTGTTCCACATAAAAACTACAAGCTAATATTTAATTGCGTTGAGATCTATTAAAAGTATGTCGTAAGCTTGTAGAGATGAGTAATAAGACGTTTTGCGATAGATAAAGACGTTATTCGCCGGGAAAGCGGGTAAGATCATTTTTCGAGCCGCAAGCGCTCCTTGGCGAAACGGTTGACAGGGACGATCTATCAGCAGCGCAGAATATCAACGCAAAATTCAAACGAACATCCACTTTATTACGTCCGGCTTAAGAACAGATTTCGGTTGACGCGCGGTCGGGCAATCAACCTGAATATTTCTCGGAGCAGCACCGTCTAAAAAGGTTGTGCATTTATGCTGCTGTTGCTTGTTTGATGTCCACTAATAGAACCTTGTCTGGTCGACAAACATCTCGTAGAAAGCATTTCATATATCGTTTCTAAATACGTTAGTCATTGCTATTAAGTATTCGTATCAATGTACCTATATACATAGTTGCTAAAATGACCGTCATAAATGATGGTCATGATTTTGATTGAAGATAAATCTGGCAAATTGGCGGTTTGGATTTATTATCACGTTTATTTACATACGTGATGGTATTGAGGCTTTATTAACGATTGTTAATTTACGGAGCATCTCGATAAAGCTAATAAAATATGCATCAAGGGCGAGAATCGCGTGACTAGGAGGGTACATTTCTAATATTTCCTTATGAAATATTCCCCTCGCTATCGGCTCATTAGTGACAGCTGGTATTCAAGTAAATCTGCGAAAGTACCGAAAACAACTGAATGTAGATCTACGAGGGAAAGATTACAGCTCGAGTATATTAAATTTCCATCGTTTCGCATTGTATAAAGTTCACAGTTCATGAGACCTTCCGTGTATCGATCATGCTGGTTCAACGAACTCCACTGAAGCGCTGTAGATTTCATTCGGCAGTATGTACTCGCGTGTTACAAAAATAAAATGCTCATTACAAACGCCCGTTCCATTTGTAGACGAGAGGAAAAGCTATATCTGTTTCTTTACGATTTCAATATCGGATGTATTAGGCTCCTTGACTTTGCACAAATTTTAGCCTTCGCGACGATCGATCACAAGGCGTGCCGTCGAAGAATTCTAACGACCTCGGAGTTAATTGTTTAATATTCATTCCACTTCGAGGCTCCTTTGTGCCTGCGTAAAAATCACCCCGAAATTAGAGATGTCAGCATCGTAAAACACCGCTGAGTAAGGCGAGGCCTCATTAAAGAACCAGTAGGTGTTACGAGGGTCATAAAAATCCCCACTAAATTCCAGTACTGAGCCTCCTTTGAGCGACTGTCATATCCATTTATAAATTAGCGAGACGCCTCTTCGATGGAGGAACAGTCTCGGAAAGAAAATGGATCTTTGTAATGGTGTCGACGCTTGACTCACAATGTATTTTAGTTCGTGCTAATTACTTTTTGATGAGAGAACTGTGAGTAACGAGATTACGAGATGCATTAAAAGGATATGAGACACACATTGTTTTCATAAAAAAGTAATTTTTACAACGTAGCTTGTTAGCTTTTACTCGTTTTAGCTGGAGCGTTATTCACGAACCGCCATTAGCGCGATCGTAAAAGAGATTGTTAGAATATTTACCTATGAGTTTCAACAGAATTACATGCTTTAGTTAGTAACAATAATAATATCTGTACGTTCATGAGCTTCAAAGATATATGTAGTACCCTTTGCGGTTACGATCAATAAGATCTTTAAGCCACCGTCAGATCAAAGTTTACAGATGCTAATCTCGCCGTAGCCCGGAGTTATTGCGGAATTGTCTTCCAACGTCACAATGAAAAGTTTCATTCCGACTGTGTTTGCTTTGGCAGGCTTTCGGCGATCACGGACTGATTTAACACCGTTCCCAAATGCTAATTCTGCATTACCGTTGATTGTTACAACCTCTCAATCAAGGTTATCCGGGCCGATTGTACCAGAGTTTACAGTATCGTAAATTCTGGACCGACTAATAGAATCCGATACCATTTCTCACAACAAGTCTTCTTTACATCATTCGCAAATTTAGTTTTATCAAATCGATAACCGTATACGGGCTCAGCCGAAAATCCTAGTTGTCGCTTGTTATCTAATATTCGAACTTTTACACTCTAGGGAACGTTTTGACTAAAGCAACGAACTCGTAAAATGTGTTGGTTGTTGGCGTTGAAAATAAAATGGAAATCAATACTAAGAGGTTCAACGGACAGTGTGGTTTACGTGTGTTATTTGTATGTGTCATATCGAACGGGCGTGTCCAATTTGTCGTCATATAAGCGGGTTCTGTGGTAAATAGCGTTGTCCGTCAAAGATATGGATCGAGTCGCCGGTGAGTTATAGATTTAGGGATAGTGTCAATCCTTGAAGGTCAATGTTACTTTGTTATGTTGATACTCTGTTGTGACTTCCAACATTGACGCGATATATTTTCTGGCCATGGACAAAACTGTCTTGTTACGTAAGGTAATGTAATACATTTGGGAATATTGTCTCCCGTTTTATTTCTTGTGAATGCTTCGAGTTGTTGTCTTTGACAAGATTAGGCTATTACGAGTGGTATTTCAGACATATCTTTACTACCTTTCTTTATACTGATTTAACACTTTATTTGATTAAACATTTCTTTTGATTTGTTTGTTTTTATTGCTTTTAATGATATTTTTCGCATCAGTAAGGTATTACACAGATTACAGTTTTAGCTTTCGCTTATACCTATGCCTGATCTTTTGTATGAATTTATGTTCTCTATTTATACCTCAATAATTCATGTATTGCTGTAATTCTTAAGTGTCATCAAGTGATTTTGCAGCGATGCCGCAAAAATTGTGTTTCCCAAAGCATATATCACAAGTTAACTTAAATACTTCCGAGTGTTTGTGGCATCCATCATCAGCAAAGGTCAGAGATAAAAACAGAGCCTCGGTTGAAGAGGGCGAAGTTGCCAACAGCAAAAACATTTCGGCACGTACACAATGCGTAGCAAAAAGACTCACAGATCTAGCCGACGCGAGAGTAACAAATAACAGGGAAAAAGAATTCGTCGCAAAGTTCCACTGAATACTAGAAACTATTTTTAAGATTACTAGGAGCCGGCAGGATTTAAATTCTAAGCACTTAGATTCTCGCTAGCACTAGCAACAAAGAAATAAAAATAGACTGACCTCATTTCTTTAGTGATACTTACTAATCGTATTTTAGTGTTTATTTCTAGTGTCTGAATGAATTACTAATTCTTACTGTTTTTATTTGTAGATTTTTGGCATGTTGGGAGCGACACTTACTGTTTAGTTCGTTGACATTTAGGTATTAGAGTTAAATTCTTTAAGGCTTAGATGGAAGTTTATTGGATTCTAGTTGATGACCTTTTTGATTTTTTTTTTCAAAGTTACAGCTAAAATCGCTTTATCCCTATATGTTCGAAATCTACCAATGACATAACTTTTTGTCATACATTACTGCACGGTCCGGAAAATTTTGGGGACCTGAGGACTCAGGGGACGTACCCACGTCACCTCAGCCGATTGCGGCCCACTTATTCCAGGGTGCGAGATGAGATCCGAGGTTAGTTGGAGATTTATGTGCGTAAAGCCTCTTTTCTTGTTACACGTAATGGTTCGGGCCTTGTTATAACGGGCTCTCGGTGTTGCTAACTTGATTGAAGTTGTGTACGCTGCTGTATTGTTGGTAATTCATTGAAGTTCCGCTGCGTGATGTAATCCTTCTAAGCGTTCCTCTGTTCTATGATTAAATCGTCACAAATCGAAGTCCTATTGTCCGAATTAAGTTTTATTGTTTTCTATGATATTATTGAGGTGTTACAAACAAAATGCTATTCACATTTTTTATTTCTATCTCTACTAATATTATAAATTCGAAAGTAACTCTGTCTGTATGTCTGTCTGTTACGCTTTCCTGCTTAAACCTCTCAACCGATTTTGATGAAATTTGGCATAGGTATACGTTGAACCTCAAGAACGGATATAGGCTACCTGTTGTTAGAAAGTAAGGGGGGGGGGGGGGGGGTAATGCCACCTTTGAAAGTTTATATGGGAATTTTTTATTTTTAAAATAGAGATATGAAAGTTGGTACAAATATAGCTCTATTAAAATATAGACTACTTTTTGTTTCGAATATTAGGGGAGATAGGGGTAAAACCGGCCATGAAAGGATGTAGACCACGCGAACGAAGTCGCGGGCACAGCTAGTTCACTATAAGTCACTGGCAACAAGCACATAGTACAGTACGGGTAGTAGGCGAAGTTAAAACAAATAGTACAAATAAATAAGAAAACCAGTTCCATCTTATAAGTACATATCTTTATTTGCGAGTGCGTCAAGTTTATTCTTGTCTTGATCATGATTGACATATCGTATTGTTTTACAGCGCCCATGCAGAAATGAAGTCTGTTCTATTAATCAACATTAAAACTATTCTCCTATTTGCGTTACTAACGAATTAATAAACCGGAATGTCGGCTTATGGATCACTAAAAAGTATTTCGTCCGAATTGGTCATACTAGATGTAAGAAAAATAGGAAAATTTGAACAAATATTGGAAGATACTTTTGTATTTGCTGTCTATTGTATAAATGAACTATTAATAAATATTGGACAATATAAGTACCGCACCTACATGCCCTGATACTGTGGTAAATAGATAAAAAAAGTCTTGTGTTGCAGAAATCAGAAAAACGTTGGTACCACAACACTCAAACTAGAGTCTCTATAGAGAAGTTCATTTTCCATATTGAACCAGCCGGGAATCGAATATGGGACCTCAATGATGATCCTGCTCACCTCTCGGCTACGGAGGTCCTCAAATACTACTAAAATTAATTTCAAGTCACAACCATTTAGAAATTTCAATAGCCTGTGCTAGCATATCTATTAAGGGTTATCGACATTTAACGTACCTAAATCTTTTGCTGCTTGATTTTGGTGAAAACCACGACTAAGCTTGATATAATAAAACGTTATTTTCATAGTAAAATTTCCTTCGCTACGTACAAAATTGTCACGTTTCCGTCGAACACTATTCAAATATTCTTAGCCATTACTTTGTGTGTTGTTGGTCATCCTTCTACAACATTTATTTTGTTTCCATGGACGTAAATAAGTGCCACGCACACATTTGAAAAAGGTTAAAACGTTATTATTGTAATAGATGCCAAAATTACTACATTGTCTCTACAAGCAGTAGAAGAGAAAATTGTCCTTTAAAAATAATATTTTAGGAGATTATTTTACTTTTTTAACATTTGTTACAAATCTTAATGCTGTTTTCAACACGTAAGGCGTTACTGTGACCTGTGGTTATAACATTAAACAGTCTTTAAAAGTCCAGTGAACACCATTGTGTTAGGACATCGGCCGAGGCGCGTGTTGAATTACAAACGGCATAACGGATTCTAAGGAACCGGGAAATCACAATTTGAAGACGTGGTCGGAGTTGCTACACACGCATCGTTCATTCTCTTAAGTGTGGAAGCTTTGATTGCGATTCAATAACTTGAAGACTTCGTCCTTGGTGGACGAACTGTAGAGTTTTCTTGCGCGATCAGGAAGTCTACTGGGTCGGAAATACTTAACTGTTTTTGGGTCGTTAAATAGCTATTAAAAAAATATTGGACACTTATTTTTTAATTTGCTTAATTCATTAAAAGATACTGATATAATAGGATGCAAAGTTGCGGGGTGAGGGCGCTCTTCGTTACTGTTGGGTAAAAATGTACCCTCTAATGACGTTATGCGACAAGTCAATTCAATGTTTCAGCGCTATTTTTTTATTAAGTGAAAAATTAAAAATACGTGTAACATATTTCTGGATAATCAAACAGACTACAACCATTTTGTAGTCCGCTTCTATTTTCATTTTTGTGGCGTTACTCCTTACGTTATGACAATTGATATTGCCGTACCTCATATCAATGGCAAGGGTTTATATTCAATCAACCTTATGAAACCCTTCAACTATCTAGGTTGCGCTGGACGTGCAGTCCCGTCCATCCTATACCTCACATATACCTAAACGCGTGTATCGTAAACCCTTGATTCATGCGATAAGGACGTGAGGGCAAGCCTAAAGTCATTTCGTCACCCCGACACGAGACTGACGCGGATTATGTGAAATATTGACGTATAATTTTACCCGGATCGCGACGGAGACGTGATGAAACGACAATTTTGTAAAAGGTGAAAATGCTGAGCTGAGAAAACATCTTGATTGTTTTACAGCCCTAAGGCAGCATATTAACTGAAATAAATTTCTGATTTTCATTTTATACCTCCAAGCTTTCTTATTAAATGACTTGACAACACAAGAAAAAACCGGTGTCTTATTCTGTTTGATAAAAAATGTCGACACTTTGCTATTAGCTCTCATATTTACGACTCATTACGACAATGACTGTTCAAAATTTCGCCACTTGAAATCAAGCCATTTTAAGTATTTGAAACATTTTGTGACGCCAACAATCTTGGACATATCATTAAACATACCTAAGAACACTTCCGACTAATTATTATTCTTTAAAAAAATATTATATAATCGATAAGTACGTAGTTCTAAACATATTCGGCAGAGGGTACTTACAGGAGGCTAAGAGGTCAATACAACAGAAAAATTCATCACCTATGATAACATGCGGTTAGCTCAGCTGGAAGAGCAGCACGCGCGATACGTGAAGGTCGTGGGTTCGTGTCCACATAGATGAGATGAAAATTTTTTTTTCTTCAAAATATTTTGAATCAAAATTGGTTCGTCAGATTGGGAGCGACGTTGCCTTGGACAGACTCATCAAACTTATAGTTTTAAGTTTTTTACCCGTCGTTTGTGCATCGGGGCAAAAACATTTTTTTTACCGTAAATAGTAAACGTCTGGAAAGGTTCACCTACAAAATTCCATTTCCAAGTCACTGACACTAGATGTCGAGTCACTCATTGCATTATATCGTCCATTTGTTGCCAAGGAAAAAAAGGTTGGAACAATCTTACATTCTAGCTAAAATGTTTACCGAAGTCATGGCCTCGCGTGACACCAACTTGTTTGTCACAAACTAGTACAAAATTAACGTGTCAACGTTCGCATTCACCCCGACTGTGTTCGAAAACGTTAACAAGAATGGCTAATTAATAAAGTGTAATTAAATTAGACAGACGTTGTCCTGTCTTTACTACGACAATTTAATTTGAATTGGTTTTCACCCACGACGATAATAGTATTCCAAATTTTTTCTTTCATAAGGACCTTCTCCTGACAATAAGAAACAGAACAAAAAAAAGTGAATTTGGTCCTCCGTCCACGCGTGATGGCGTGACCAAGGGAAATGGAAATGAATCCGTCATTTTCATATACTAATATTATAAACAGAGGTTTCAAAATTGGAATCTTTACATCACATTTTTTCCTTTTCTATTTCTCGTTATGTACGGACAAAAGCACGTCAGACTTAACACGTCAGTCTTTAACGTTTTAAGAGAGGTAAGGCATAGCGATTTATCGCTCGAACTGAGCAGCCCGACTGGTGAAATACCTCCACCTCACAGAAGACCGCAGCCAAATAACAATCACTTCTGTGTTGTTGTGTTTCTGCATGTGAGTAAGGTTTCCAGAGCTCCTGGGGAGTGCTACATTCGTAGCAGGGGTCAAGCCTTCAAGGTAAGGGCGACAAGCCCAGTAACAGAGTTATTATGCTGTACTTGTTGCCCTTAAGCTAGGACTCCCCAGCATAGTCGAGGCTATGCTCGGGAGTGAGACGGCATGGGTTGGTATGGTCTCCTTCTGCGAAGATGTCATGTCGCAGAAGGAGGCCGCAGTGCGGGAGCGGGAGGACGATCCATCCGCTCCCGCCTGCCGCCGAAGAAGGCGGCTGAGGGCGCGGCGCCAATATGACCGCGCCCAGCTACCGCGTGGGGACTGGCCGGCTGATGGTGTGAGGACACCTCAGTCGGCATTGCACCGGTCCCCACTGCGAGTTGGGGATGGTTCCGTTGGATCGGCCATCCCCATTCTCCCCCCGAACACTGTGGGGGGAGTAGACGGAGCCGCGTAAGCGGCTGTTCCGCCGGCGGTGTTGTGGAAGTAAAGGCTTAGCCGATCCCCCACAGCACCGCCACTAAGGCGATGGAGGTCCAACCGGGGGGTTTTAGTGGGTAGTCCTGCCCTTTTCAGGGCAGGGAGTCCCACACACGCCGTCACCCTCCCTCGGGGTGACGGTACGGTGCATCAACGCATTTCCCCCCGAAAAAAAAAAAAAAAAAAAAGGACCTCATTACCACTTAACATCAGGTGGGATGAGGTCAATCTTGAAGTGCAATTAAAAAAAAAAGACTATCCAGTTTGTACATTGCACCGCCCTTATGTCGTGCACGTAAGATTTAATGTCGAACTGCAAGTGTTCACCTTGACATGCGGTCGACCGTACCATTTGCGTGTAAAACCAATATCTGCCAATGTTTCGTGTAGTAAAGTATATTTATATTTGTACAGCTTAATTTACCGTATGTTATAACTATAGTAATAGCATACAACAATTAAATATGCACTTATGGTGAATCACTTTAAAATAAATGAACGAGCAAACAGAACTGTTTAATAAATAACATGACACTCATTTTTTGTTTGAGCAAGTGTCTTTAAATTTGTTCAATTGTTGTTTGTTTTCTATATTCATGTATCATACCTATATGATTCAATGATGTCTCATTTGACCGGGGTCTTTGATTTCTAGGGTATGTTTTTTTATTTTTCATTTCAAGATTGACCTATTCCACCTGATGTTATGTGGTAGTGAGGCCCCAGCTTAAAGGCGACAAGTACTGAAGCTTTTACTGGACTCGTCGCCTTAACCTTGTAGGCTTGCCTCCTGCTACTAATGCAGCATCCCCCAGGAGCTCTGGAAACCTTATTCGCACAGTAACAACACCGCTTCAAAAAAGTGATTGTTATTTGGCTGCGGTCTTCTGTAAGGTGGAGGTATTTGACAACAGGCTACTCCAGTTCGAGCGAAGAATCGCTATGCACTACCGTTCTTACACAAGAACGAAACGCGGTCCTATCGCTGATCGCGGAATGAACTTGCATATTTCCTGAATACATTTAAACAGTAAGTACTCAGCGAGTTCACAAGTTTAGGTTTCAAGAAGAAAGAGTTTTACTTTATCTACACTTCGTACTAATCTCTTGACATTCCTACACGCTTCATAAAACTGGATAAATGTGTGTATTAAAGTCTTGAGTGTTAAATGTATAAAAAGTAGCCACAGTGTATTGCTGATGTACCTGATGTATTATGCTGATTGATAAAAGGTAAATGACTTAAATTAATGTACGGACATGATTGCTTACTCGCATACTGGGTCTTTTCTCATCATATTTCATATTTGTAAGGTTCACGGATGTTTCCTATCAAAGTGGGATTACGTTCCTAAATGATAACAGCTTAGTGGTAGTTTTTTTTTCTTAATCGAACGCTTTGGCCGCCTCCCTTTTAGCCACAGCGCTACCAAGGTCCAACTATACAAGGTCGTGATATTAGAATTAAGTTTAGTTAAAAGTACTCACCATCTGTGGGCGATGTGTAGAGCTTCTTGCAGAGTTCCTGCGGACCGCCGAGCGCGTTGATCTTGGCTAGACCCTCCGCGCCCCGCGACTCCATCAGCTCGCGGAGCTGCCGGAGAGAGACGCCATACTGCGCCGGCCGGCCTTCCACGGTCGCCATGGTGCCGGGCCCGCGGCCGCCGCCCGCACCACGCCCGACAACCCTCTAGATCTGGAAAGATGGCAAAGGTAACGTTAGATTTTTGGGTAAGTACTAATCTTTTATCTAACCTAAATTCGTCATTTACTCAATTATTTTGGTATTTTCTGTTTTCAGGGTAAATGCTGATATTCATTATTTGAATACTTGGTTTGCGCTTTACTACAAATATTTTAATATTGGTAAAAATGAATACCAATATTAATAATTAATTTATAATATATTAATATGTTTGTGAAAAGTCATGTGCGATTGCTATGATTTGGTCCTTCGAGCTAGATTAATCTGGCAGCCAGAAAGAGTTTTAACTTGAATTGTACATCAATGAAGATAGTAATTTACTTCTTAATATATTTGGTTATTAAGAATTTGATGGCCGTGCAAAGAAAGGGATATGAGTAATCAACATTCTGAACTTTAGACAGCTTCTGCTCCATATTTTAGATGATGGCTTCTGAGCAGTAGCAAACAAAAACTTACAAACTGCCAGCCAAATTGTCAGTGCAGCGACAGTCTCGGTCAGCAGAGCTGGTTGTTGGCACCAACAGCGCTCATTCATCATTTTGGCCGCGTAACAATTACTGCGATCGGTACTGTTACAAATGGGCCAGCGTTGTGAACGAAACCGTTTCGAAATAACTGATACCACTTTTTCAGTGACAGCTCTGTACGCAGACGAATTTGTATGCGCTTTTAGGACGCTTTTGTACGTGTGTTTTAGTTTCAGAATGCAACATATCACGGGATAAAGTTTGGATGCTCTTACCGACTATTTGGAACACTCATAGATGTCATAGATGAATTAAATGTAATTATTATAATCGAATACTAGCCTCATCAAAAGTGTTTGAAAAATCTTGTCTCAAATTTAAAATGATATACAGGTTTTGGCGACGTTAAAAAATCATATTTAATTCATAAATTGGATGAAAATAAAGTATTTGTCAAAACTCTCATTATTCCAGTCAACCTTACAATAATTCGTTTTGGCTTAATCACCACGCTTGCCAACTAATAAGCTAAAACAAATCTAATAAGCTATGTTAAAAATACAACACGCTCTTGCCCGACCCGGGCATCGAAACCGGAGCTCAGAGATTACAATCACGTACCTTAACCGCTAGACCAGCGACACATTTTCGAGGTTTTGTAATTTAGCAGTGGGATTGATAACTTGATTTCTTATAATGCAGGCGTTTGACCAGAAGTGGGACGTTAACTTATTTTCAAACATTTTATTTATCTATATTTCATTTGATTGATGTATAAACAAAACAAATAAATTCCTCTAGAATAGCTTTTGACCTGAGCGTAGCTATTCATTTCCAGTTCAAAGTTCACTAAACTAGGTATGAATGAAACAAACAAGAAAATATAAAATATGCCGCCAACAAGTAACCCCGACTGACTAAAAAACCTAACCGCTCAGCACTTGTTGATTTAAAAGCTTAGCTTTTTAGACTTGCACGTTTATGAATATTTATTTCTACGCTGAACTCCCACTCGTATTAGGGTTACCAGATTCTAAAATACAAAAACCGCAAAATTTAAAAATGAAAGCGTTTAAGCAGAATAAATCGCCATAAATATAGAAGCACTTTGCTTTTAAATCTGAGTGAAAAAACATGCATATCTATTTTTATATGCGTTTAAACAATGGAGTATACTAGGCATAAATATGTAATTTTTAAATTGTTAATATTTACAACTTAAGATTGTTTTCTGTTTCTGATCCCTAGAATTTTAAATTATTCATGCTTTCTTAATATCCGACTCAACAAAAATAAACTTTTACTATAATTTGTTACCGACCACAAAACGTTACTAAATAAAAATATTTTACTTTTGATCGAAGACAGCAGTTTCTCGTGGAGAAGAAATATACGACAAAAGGGTCCGTAAAAGTAGACTCAGCGAGACCTTGGACAACCCTACTCAAAGGATATTACCGCGCATACTTAGAACTTGCGTGCGTTCAGTGCACTATAAAATTTCCCGTAGGATGCACTTGCCGGTAAGCGATGCATAATTAAACAAGGGTGGGGGGATGGTTTCACGCCTAGACCGCAAAAGATAAATAGCAGTAGAGCGCCTCCCCTCCTAACTTGGAAGTTATGTGGCGGATTGCAAGCCGAGGGGTGGTCTTCTAAACAGGATCCATACATTTTAAATCTTCCAAGAGCTTTATCACAATTCTGGTCGAGGGACGGTTGAGAATAAATAATGCTTTAATCTTGGCTGCATGCTCATCCCATTTGCAATTATGTGGGCTGGAAATGTGGGAAAGAATGCGAATTTTTGTAAGTTGGTCTGCAACTTTGGTTAAAGTGTGAGTTGAAATAGTTGCCTATTTGTAGGAAATTTTGTAAGATTCGGATGATTTGAAACTTAATGGGTAAGGTGTGGATAATGGAGAGATAATAAAAAAATGCGGGGTATCGAGGATTTCATAATAATTCGTAAAATTGGCAATAGAGGAATGGCAAAAAGGTCATTGCAGACAATTATTAATTTATTTGGTCCTAGAGGTCGTCCCTGTTAGATAAGTAATTAAATTTTGATTGAAGTAATCATTTAAAAAAATTTACTGCCATATTACAGTAAAAAAAATTCATGTTCCTTGTCATTAATATTGCTTTATGTACTAAATACTAGTATTTTCCATTACTGTTATCTTGTCGGTCTATTAAGGGAGAATTCTTTTAGATAATTATTGAAGGCTTTCAGATGTTTTTTCTTCGGGAAAGGGGTTGATGAGAAAACTTTACGGGGATTGTATAAACGCATTGAATTTTTAATAGAGTTAGCAAGCCGCCTCTCATGTTCTTTAAACTAGTAGTTTTACGAGTTAAATAAGAGTAAGCAAGGCGTAGCATTGGCGCTCCGAAGACGATGTACTTATTAAACTTTGAAACGAAAAATAACTACTGATTTGCATATTTAAAAACTAAAAACAAACTAAACTAAAATATGTATAGTTAAGGAATAACCTTTAAATAGTACAAAAATAAATGTCCTAACAGTCGTTACAAGCCCAATACCCCATTTAACGATATTTGTTTTTCAACATTCTGAATTTACCTAGATTTTTGTTGTGTTTTGTAGTTTATTGCTGCTTGTCCACAAACGTGTATATTAAAGAAAATCATGAACGCCTTTGATGCGAAAGAAGAAGAATAATCAATAATATTCTGAGTTTGTTGCATAGCTGCGATACCCTGCTGCGAACACACACACACCCAGAGACATGTCAAACTTATAACACCCCGTCGTTTTTGTATCGGGGTTTTTTACGGGTAAGATAAAGTTAGGTGCGTACACTAAGGTAGAAGAATTTTACTTACAAAACTCTTCCTACAAAAATGTATGCACTTGTTTTTATTTTATTTTTAAAACCAAATATAAAATATTTGATTTGGCGGTGCAGTATTGTACGGTATGTAGGTATTATTATAGGTACGTACACTAAGGTACAAAGATTTTACTTACAAAAGTATCTACATGCGTATACACTTGTTTTTATTTTATTTTAAAGACAAAATATAATTTGATTGACTTGAGTAAATTAAGGTGCAGTATTGCGGCCATATCAACCGATGCTATCTACCAAATCTATTTCGGTAAAGATAAATAAAATCGGAAACATTGATTTCACCACAACGGCTTATCAATAATAGAAATCTAATTCACGAAATTGATATCTTAATGAGTCTACCGAGGTGGGTGGATAATGGTTAAAATATCGAATTATTACAAAACGACAAATTTATTTTAGGCAATGCCTTTGTGATCAAATCCATTGTCGTCACTATTACTATGGTAGTTAAACAACTGATGCCAATATATTCACAAGACTGCAAAAACGGATCCGATTTCGGAAACTATGCGTGCTGTAGCTCGCGACTTCGCAAATATTATTTCGTAATATAAAGTGTCTTTTACGTTAATCTTGTATATCATATGTCTTCCTACCAAATTTCATCCGACCAGTAGTTTTTCCGAGACAGAGGAACAAACATACAAAAAGACATCACGTATATCTATAAATTCTTACAAACTTTTCATTCATAATATTCCTGTAGGATGTTAGATTGAACAGATCAATAACATGGACTATTCGTATCTGAATCATTTCAGACGTTTGCTAATAAAGGCGCTGTAATTACTAAATATACTAAATTTGAAACTGAACTAGCTTTTGCCTGCGACTTCGTTTGTGTGATTTCAGGATAAAAAAACATCCCATCTATCTTGTTATCGAATTTCAGCTAAATCCATTCAATAGTTTTTGCGTGAAACAGTAACAAAGGTGTACAGACATCCATTAATTCTTTCTACTTTGCGTTTTTTAATATACCTAGAATAAGCAGTCTTTTTATGATTATGGTAAAGTGAGGTGTGTCCGTTGATGAACGATATAGTACGCTTCTTTAAATTCCTATGCCATGAAGAAACGGTGATTCATGAAAAAAGTTAAAAATACATCAGTGAAGCCGACCAAGTGTTTACAAAGGTGATAAAAACACTACACTGACAAATATTTACGTCCATTATGAATTAAGACCATCATTGTAGTTTTTAATCCAAGAGGATTTTTTAATTCGACAATAAACCAATGTTCCCAATCACATTCACATTTCTAACATTAATAAATTAATTGACGTGAGATAATATTATATTATGGGATGATTTGGGGAAATACTTTCTTTAGAGTTGGGAATACCGAAACAAACACATAAATGCACATTGAGCAATAATACATTATTTCGTTATCTCTTTAAATAATAATAAAAAAAAATTGAGTATCCGGTTAGCATCTTTACAATACGCCTATTGATCAAACTATTCCTCTAATAAAGTTTCAGCGTCTGAAAGCACAAAGTTTTGTTTGAAGTGATTGGTTTTGAAGCCGAACTCAGTTAAATTTTTATTTCTTCATACCGTACCCAAAACCACCAAATTCACTTAGTCAGTGTGGTTACAACACAGATTGGATCATGGTTAAATAATCCGAAATCATTTTTGGGCCAACTACATTGTTTTTCGTCATCGTAAATGAATTCGGTCACAATTAAACCAAAAAATTGTTGTTAAGATTAGCAATTACTGCACAAATAATAATGTTTATCTTACTCTAATCAACCAATTAATATGAATGATTTTTACATAGCTTATTTTGTAATAGACGTTGAAATAGCCTCACTTTTCCTCCGTACTTGTGTTAAACTTAATAAGTTTAAGGCGAGTTGATTAACATTACAGTTTACAACTTTATGTATGTGAGTTAGACTCCATACATTCGTGTAGGTACAGAGAGTTACATATGCGGAAACTTGGCAACGGATTCGAATACATTACGTGGCGGTATTAGGTATAACAACTTTATCTCTTAGCAAAACAGAGATTTAGAGAGATCTTCCGGTCTGTTGCTAAGTAAAACTATTTAGATATATTGTTAAGATACAGTGGCGTTTAATGGATGCTATCGCGTGTAGCCCCCTATTGGGATTGCACTGTTTCACTAGATACATATAAATTATATCTGTAAGAGTAAGAGCCGGTAGTAAAAGCCTTGGCAATTTTAAATTTGTCACGATTAGAATGCAAAATGTGAATTTTGAAGCCTTGAAAACAGGCTCCATCTATGAAGAAACACTTAACCCGAATTGCAACAGTCGAATGAGTTTGAATACATTAACACGCGATTCAGTCCTCAAAATCAAACACGTTCACAAAATCCTCAATTCGCAGTAATTCTACCTGTAAAGACAATAACGTTTTTACAACACCATAAAATGATACGACAACGCCTCATTACGAGTCTGTACATAATTCAAGACATGGCGCCATAAACCTGCTCATAGACTTGTTTGTATGAATTTATGACGACATTGACGACACTTCCAGAATTCATCCAGATTTAACGGTATCGATTGGAGCAATGTTGGAGGGAAAAGTTTTAAGGATATTAAAACATTCCCTTGATAAAAATCCCAACTTAGCTACGGCAGCAAGATATGAAGCAAGCAAAGCAGTTCAATAGCTTTCATACAGAATATCTTTGGATGAGTAGAGTTCCATATACAGTAGCAGAAATGTGTAGCAGAGGACGTCCAGTGCATTATAATAATGACGATGTGTGCTTTCATGCTTCTATTGAAATGTAGGTGGAAGTATTTTGAACAGACAGTAGTAGATGTTTTAATTATTTACCGATGTTAGACTTCATGAGAATAAAATTGGCTTCTTGAATTTGGGTAGGAATGTGGTGCTGTGCGTTCATTTTCTTTTTTAGAGCAGGAAGTCTATGATACATGTATTAAAGCGATTACCTTTCTTAGCTAGCAATAACCTGACAGAGAAACCAAACACTTTTGACATGTTAGCTACGAATCCCCAACATGGTGGAAATATCATTGTAATCGACTAACTTTATTATTCCTATGGTTTCCTCTATTCATTTGGAAACATTAATACATCTCAGACAATTATACCATCAAACATATTCATCAGTAACTTCCTAAATGGTATATGAGTTTCGCATTAGATTCTCCCAATTCTCCCAACATACGTTCAAAGTCCCAAGACAATTTGGTGGAATTAGGAAACCTTAATTATGTCGTTAAGTCTTGAAACCGTTCTAATATTACATGACTGTTTATGTATCTGCAAATGTGGGATTAAACTACTTTGTCTCCTTTGAGAGTTAGTGTTTTTAGCCATAGGCTGATAGTTTATTCTATATCAGGCGGATAACCGCCTAACCATTGATAACAATGAAGTATATTTATACCAATATTTATACGAGAACATGAACGTTTTTTGATCAATTATTCGATTAGATAATCGAAGACATCTTTAATTATCTTATTGCTCCAAATTTTAAAAGATGTCTGTATTAGAATACGGGATGTCTTCTGATTTCATCTTCGTCGCAGCAAAATTAAAGATACGCTTATTCGGGTAACTGACCTACAGCTCATTAGTTTTGCAACCTATCGCTTCATAGGCATCATGCCACAAAAACTAAGCTAACCTACTTCGCAAGTACAAAGCGACTTGCCAAAAAGCAAGGGTTAAGTACTCATAAAGCGTACTGAATACACAACACCCCCTTGTCGGAATGAGTGAGGGGTGTGAAGGGTGGGCGGGGGACGTAACGTGCTTCACGAGCGACGTTCCCGACATCTCGCGCGGAAATTATGGTTGCTTGTGCAAACTTTTAACGTTCCCATATTTGAAGTTTCGTCCAATTAAATAATTGCTTGTTAGTAGCCACGTGACCTTTGGTCCGATGAATAGGTATGACCGGGAATCAATATTGATGGGACTCAAACGGAGTGACCTCTAGCTAGTACTTTAGTTGACGTCTAATTGTAAGTGAGAGATGATTCTTTTGAGTAAAAACAGAACATGATAGTTAAAAAAATATGCTAAAAAAGAAAATGTTGGTGGTAATGTATAAACACACTTTTTAATGGACCCTGACTAAAAGAGCAAATTCGGAGAATTCTAGCTTTTATATTCTCATGTTAGTTTTTATTCACTCTGATCGCGTAAGCTAGATTATATTCTACTGCCTCGCTCCGAGAGTTGGTTTTCATTTGAAATTTAGATTTAAGTGAACCTTCTCGTCTAAACTATCTATTTAGATCTTTGTTTAGGTACAGCATCGTCATCGGCAACAAAACAGTTTGTACAAGTTGAATAAAGTGTTGCGTTTCATTAATGCGTAGGTGCGTAGTTTTAGAAGCAGTAAAAACTGTTAGTTAAACGTGAGCAGTCGTAAAACGAACTACGTGATAAAACAGAGCGCCTTGCCTTTTTAGTAGTGACCGACCGAAACATGTTATTTTGCCGAAACCGAAACCGAAACCGAATGTTCGGTTTCATTGTAGTTTCGGCCGAAACCGAAACCGAAACCGAACCTTTTATAAAAAAAAACCTTAAAAAGTCGAAAAAATTTTAGTATGCCCGTTTTTTTCTAAAATTAATATCTCGCCGACGTATAATTACAGATTTTTACTTTCAAAGATTTATCACAATGAAATATCAGCACAGTTACAGAAATTATGTTTGAAAATTTAACTACCCTATAAATAAAGTGAAAAAAATACATTATTTGTAAGTTTCGGCGCGGCCGAAAGGTTCGGCCGTTTTTGGCCGAAACCGAAACTCGGGCCGAAACTTGATTTTTTGGCCGAAACTGGCCGAAACCGAAACCGAAACCGAAATTTCGGTCGGACACTACTTTTTAGACTCTGTTTAAAATCATTGTGTATATGACAGCGTTTACTGGAGTAATAAAATCGTCGCGGTTGCAAAACATTTGCTGCTAGTACAAAAGTTTTAAATGCTTTTGATTTTTGCAATCAATAAGATTGAGCAAAGGATAACTGGGGCCTTTGTCAAAGCCAAGAGATAGCATATCGATTACTCTGGAAAGCATTACAGGACGGGTATAATCTTCTGGAAGAAGTCTGATCATAAAAAGGACGACTGTAAGAGGAATGAACAGAAGTTCTAGCAACAACCATTCCAGCCCATATGCACTCATAGCTGGTTTAAGGTTTCTTCTTTTAAATGCTATTTAGATCGGCCTCTGACTATTTTCTTCGTTCATCTATCGTATGGCAATCGAGTAGGCGTCCTGACTGCAAGGTATTAGTAAGACGAACACCAATCTTGGGATGTATTGATGTGGAAATCTTTAACTCTAAAACTATTCAGTCTTAACTGTCATCAGCTCAAAGATGTGCTATGTTCCTTAGCTACCGCCACTTCAGCTTACTGATCTGCTATGCCAGTTAAGTTAGCTCTCATCTCAACCCAGTGAACTTGAAGATATAAAAGAACTGATAAACACGGCCAGCAAGATTCTCTGGCGACTGGCAGGCGATGCTGAACAAAGATGGCCACTCGGCCGACCTAATTGCGGGCCGTTCAACGACACTCAACCCGGATGCTGCCACCCTGGCGGGGGTAGCCGCGAGCAGGGCTGCCAACAAAAGTAAATAAATCTATTGATTTCAATTTCGGGAGGTACTGGAGCTTCCAATTTTGGTGAATTGTTTTCTTTCTAGATTAGATTTGATTTTATAGGACACTCTGGAACGGTCTGGTTGTTAATGAGCCACCTGCCGTAATTTTTACCGGATTAAACACACAAGATGAAGTTAAAGAGAGAAGTAAATAGGTGCTAAGGGTTTGTATGCTTGATGGTCAGTCCTGTGTGATCGTTAACTTTGTCTTATGTTCCAAGGCAGACAGTATACAGTAATTGTATTACAGACATCAGCAGCGTCGTTATGCCACACGTCGAAGTTGAAAACTTGTTGGCACACTTAAAATTCAAGTTAAGTTCAAATACTTTTATTTTAATCGTATTTGCACAGCAATATCCGAACATTGGAGGTTTCAATCACAGGTTTGTATCAAATGAGCTGACCGAGTGGCTGCCTTTGATGATAGTGATTAGTTGGTTTTCATCCATTGCTTCTGGATATGATAATAATCCTCCTAAATACATTAACAAGTATATTCAACACTCAATTCCCCGCCAACCCTACGTTTCACACAAGGGTTAACAGCTAAGTATTTGAGATGTTTGTGTTATTGGTGTTATAAATAAGGTTAGCAAGCCGGGGGCGTTTATATTACGCTAATCTATCCAGTTAGCGCTAGGGGACCCGTTACTGGAATTACAACAATTAGTTCGATTCGGTCCGGTTTGTTTATACTAGACTCTAGTGTAATTATTTATCACACATGTAATTAAACTAGCGGCCCACAGCGACTTCGGACGCCAGTTTTTTTCCACATTTGCCACTGATTCTTCGCTATTATTGGTTGCAGTGTAATGTTATATAAAATTAAGCCTTCCGCGATTAATAGAATATACAACACATAAATATTTTTTCAATTCGAACCAGTAGTTTCGTAGATTAGCGCGTTAAAATATACAAACAAACTTTTCAGGTCCAAAAAGCGACACCATTTTTATTTAGCTGACAGTCAGCTCGTGACCACGGTTGGTGCAACCTAACCGAAACGTCGGGCAGTAAGTAGTTCGTATTAACTACTAAATAAAAATGGTGTCGCGTTTTGACCCGTTAAATTAATTTAAATGTTATTTATTAATGTAAATGTCTTACAATTTAAACTTTTCAGGTTTATATTATTTGTAAACTTTGTAAATGCAACCCAGGTGAAACTTTGCGAGTTTAAAAGTAAATGAAATGCTGCAGCTGTTGTGCTGTGCTGTTAAGACTTACAAGAGGCGGTAAAACAGTCCCGTACATGAGGCCAAAATGTAACACTGGTTAATTTAATATAGCAACATTGTACTGGCTCAGTTCAAATAAGAGGCTACGCTTATAAACTCTGCTTGAAGTTGTGTCCTACCCAACACTAATGCGCTGAAAATTTATGACGTATTGATAAATCTCGTGCAGAATATAAAATAAGAAATATGTGAAATTCGAGAGTTAACAATTGGTTATCTTTATGATTTCTGAACCATTATCAAGAGCTGATGCCGTTAGCTTCTTTCGTACCGTTACTAAGCCTTTTAATGTCATAGAATAATCGCCGACTGTTACAAAAAATCTCCAAATGTAACAAAAAAAAATCTAAATTCCAACTTGAAATTGAGCGTTCTTCTAATTGAAAAAATTACGATGTTAACTCGGTCGTAACAAAAGTCAGTGGCTGATTGAAAAGATGTTGTTTTTACGAAAATCTCGGAACTATGAAATCGGTATGAAATGGTGCGTTCCCTTTTTTATAGCATTTACAGCAAGTTTCATTATGTAAATATACCACACCACACAGTAAATTGTCTTAGTTGACAGAAATACGATAATGACGTCATTACCCACGTCATTCTTATCGGCCAGCAACTGCAACTCTCGAATCAATTTAGGTACATCATTTCATATTAGATTTGGGCTTCGGCACTTTCCTATTTAATATCTCATAACCAACCAAGGTCTGTTATCGTCCCTCCTATCGGATATAATAGCCTTCCACGGCGTGACGTCATCAATATACGCCGTTGTAATTACGTAAGCAAAATTCGGGTTTAATAATATATCCCGCGTTCTGGGCCCATTAATCAATCGCGAGGTACCCAGTTGGGCACACATCGATTAATCCCGTTCACTGTACCCGATTAGGGGCACTTTCAATCAAGATTGTTTGCGCCAGTGCCGAGTTTGTACAACGCTGAGTGACCTACTTGCAGGCTAGACTAGACTTTTGTTTGAGATAGCGTTGGATCTGTGGAGTTGAGTTTTGATGGTGTCAAGCCAGACCAGACTCGGTGGTAGTTAGGTGATGTAGTTGGCTCGTTTAATCGTTTAGCGCAGTTGTTTAAGCGGCCGGAAAGGGTCGATAACGGTTGATGAAACTGTACCCAATTTTTTTGTATTGGGTTTATGTAGTTAACACAAACCTTCAGAAACATCGAGGGTACGTGTGACGTCAAACAAAGACAGTTTGAGGGTAAATAAGATATTACTGGTCTGAAAAGGATACACCTCAGTTTGTAATCACAACTAAAGGAATTTGCAAGATATTTCTTTTTTTTTCGAATTATAAATACTTTACAGGACAAAGATTTTTTCCATCGTGATTATTTCAGAGTTTTCACTTTCCAAAATTTTAGGTAAGACCGAGAGCCCACTTGGAATGTGTCGTTAAGTTACTTAAAAATAATACAAGTTCATTAAATAATCAGTTATCTTGACTAATATTTATTTTAAACGTCTGAATCTCTTTTAGCAATAAATAAAACATTTAATGTTTTTAAAGATACATGTGGGGAATGACCCTGGCCATTAATTATTATATATACTACAAGATTTTGGGCAGGGCACTTTACAATAATCAACCGCGAAGAGGTAACCCAACCCAGATAGCTTCCGAGGTTGTCAATAAATAAACATGTTATCAGAAGCAATTACATTTCAAATTAACATCGCTAAACGATCGGATCAATAATTCGGAACAGGTTCCCAGGGTGCGGCTGAAGAAACTCAACTGTTATTGCAGATAGTAACCTTCCACCAGACCTTGCTGTACCTCGCGAAACACCAGGTGTGGCTAGATACCACAGTTCTGGCACGCGATCCTCACGTAAATCACAACTTATTGAAAGTACTAGTTAGACGAAAATGACCTTTGTGAAAAGTAATCTGTAAGGGAATCGATTTGAGATGTTGACCATTATGTATGATTGAGAATGGTTTGACGCTTGGAAAGAAAAGCGACTGGAAAACTATCTGGATTTTTTTAAATATAAATATTGGACAACACATACATTGCTCTGATTTTGTGGAAGTGGCGAAAACACTAGTGTTACAAAAATCAGAAACAACGAAAGTACCACAACATCCAGACACGACACAATATAGAAAAGTTGTTTTCCATATTGACCCGACCGTGGATTGAACCCGGGGCCACAGAGACGGCCCGCTCGCCTCTCGGCTACGGAGGTCGTCAATATTAATTTGAGAGCGATTATTAACTTCACCGAATTTAACTAAAAGATAATGGATGCCCGATGTTTTGTAAATGATATACGGACGGTCATGCGACTGCGGCTGCTTAAGCTGCTGCCAATAGAATCTAAGTCTTCCTAAACACTTACAAAAATGCATCTTAACGCTTTTGAAAAAAGTTCATAGTGCCCTGCGCGTCCATTAGCTCTCGACGGTAATTGATATAGTTATGTTATGAACTAAAAAAAAACAAAATATAAGGAACCATCAGATCTGTCACATCAAGTTGAATGCCACTGTGAGTCATTCCACTACACGTAATTTATTCTAAGATTGAATCTCCCCCCATTTCCCTAGAAGTTGTAATGAAAATGGCCGGCACGCAACTACGTAATCCCAAGAAGTCTGTACACGCGTCATAAAATAAAGATCGAGAATCCTCCCTCAGCATTTTGTACAAGGGCTTTGTTGGCCCCAGTAATTTATTTTTACCTAAATTGCAGTATCGTAGATATCATCGATGTTAGTAAAGTAATAAAAAACGTAACAAACGGGGGTAACTTTTAAAACCATTTAAAACCACATTATTACCTTCATAGATTTTTTGGCAAATGAAGATTGCTTAGCTGAAATATACGAAAGGCTACTTCTAATGCTATGTGGTGCAGGTTAATTTAAGCAAAAAAAATATTTTCGAATAGTTTAATTAAGTAAAATACTTATGATACTAGAACAGTAAGTTTGTCACAGTAGAATTAAGGTACAACAATAATATAATGTGGTAAATAATTGTATTTGACATTGACAGGCATGTCAAAAATAATAAATCACGTAGGTAACAGTTGAACGTCTACACGTTGCCATCTAGCGGACTTTTCATACAATATATCTGCCCCCATTCACTACTATTTCATAGACTAAACCATAAAACAATCTGCAAATATTCACCGCCATAGCAAAGTGTGTTCTATTAAAACGAAGTAAGCTTCGTTCTTCATTGCATGGCGTAGTCACGCCGCGAATGCACCAGGTATCGACTAGATCGGTGTCGTCACTTCCGACATGCAGCCGGCTTAACCGGAAACGTGGGAAAGTTTAAATAAATGATGCAGTCAGACTCTGCCAAGTTAGTTTTACACTTCTAGCGACACTTCTCGCTTTATAGGTAATACCTGTAAACTTATCTTGGAATGTAACAATGTAACATCGCATTGTTTAAATAATGAGTTTGTTACGGCTTAAATAGACTTGATTATCTTTCTTGATTAGCTGATTTCGGATACTGAGATTCGAGCTTGTGTACTAAAAATTGGGCTTGTAGTTTCAAAAATTCCAAATCATAGAATATCTATCATAGACTTGCACAAACCAAAATGTCTACCTAAATGATGCGAAGACGGGTGTATGCTTAATAAATACCAAACTCGCCAAAGTTAAATCTGGATGCCGCACTGCCTATGCAAAAACCCTAAACGATTAACGATTAATTGGCTTATTATTTACCTAGGCGAAACTAACATTGAAAAAACTACCTTAATTTAGTTAGTTTAGTTTTTGACTACTTGATCGACAAGAAGCAAGCGTAATTGCTAAAAATGTTTCCCGATAGAGTCATTCTTTCATGTTCACCGAAGACCGCAAATTGTCTCTAATGAATGTCGGTTAGTACTTCTCAATACATTAAAGCATGAACGTACGGCTTACTTTAAAGCTACGGACGCGATACAAATTATACTCAGTTCCAATATCTTACGACTCGTAATGTGTCAAAAATTCTATCCATTTTTCTCGATTTTAGATAGATAGATAGATACACTTTATTGCACAGTAAAATTTACAGAAATTTGTTTTACAGACATAATTAAGTACAATTTAGGCGGTCTTATTTCTAGAAAGCAATCTCTTCCAGACAACCTTTAGGTAGAGAAAATAGAAGATATCGAGAAACGGGAATTTTTACTATTAATTATTTTCATTTGACTACAAGTCGTTAATACCATTCCATAATTTACTTTCCATATCAGCCGTCATCAGTCGTCAGTCGGTCGTTTTTAGCTTACGTCTCGTATAATTTATTACTATTACCGTAACTAGAAAGGATTGTTTGGAACCGGGCATTAATATATTAAAAAGAAAGAAAGAAAGGATCATGTATTACATAAATACATTACAACACAGCCATTTAACTAACTGCACACAACAGCCAACAATATAGGATTGAACACATATTAATAAAACAACAAAAATAAATTTATGGAAATATATTAAGGAATGTTAATAGTATAAACTTGGAAAAACATTCGATTCACCAACAAGTTTCCTGTTTCAAGATGAATCAAATAGGGTTTAATTGGAATATTAAAAATTTAACTGTCAATTAATGTCACAATTACAGTTTAGGAGGAAGTTTTAGAACAGAAATATTAACATGGAAAATCCTTATACTGCATTGATTAAATGTCAATAATTCTTAGGATTAAGAAACACTACATACCATTAAAAATAATACTTTTTTTTATTAAATAGAATAATAAGAATATGCAAATTAGTCGAAATTTTATTAAATAAGTTTGTAATAATTGTTTTATAATTATAATTTGATGTAAATTATATTTTCATTATTTTCGGTCGGTCGGTTGATTAACAATCTCGTTTTTGATATTATAATCAATGAAATAAGAGATAACGAATTTTGATACATGTAAGGATTCCTATATAATTAATAATACATAAATTCTTATTCATTATAATGAAAAATAATTATAATTGAACTAGAGAACGAAAATGTATTATTAATTTACAAAAAAAGAAAATGTAGGCAATTGTTTTTTAAAATAAATATAGGAACTTTCTGAAATATTTTCTGGATAATATCTGTCGCATTAACTCGAGACAGAAATAAAGACGATCGTAAGTCCATAAAGGTTGAAGAAAAACAAAAAACCGCCTCTTAATCTTAATTAATACTACAAGTTAAAATCTTTTAACAGCATTAACATCTCAAGAGTTCGTCTCAAGTTCCAAAATCTCGACGTATTTCCACCTGGTATGCAGCCGGAACCCAGCAGCGGTTCTCATGTGACATGCCCAATCCCGAACGCGTTCCCTACGTGATACCATCTGAGCTTTTAACTATTCCGCACACGCTCTCCGCTCCTAACACTTTATCTTGAGAAATGGTGGTAAAGACACCAATGTAAACTTTAGACGACTCCATATAAAGGAAGGAAATAAAAAAGAATGTGAAACTCTTATAAATATTAGAAAATATTAGGAGTCTTTTTCCCGGAGAAAACAGAGCGAGCGCTTGCCGTTTTGAATACTAATATTTGGGATTCCTTTTTGTTACCAGCGTTTTTTTTTATTTTCATTAGATACATTTGTGATTTCGGATTGAATAGGCTTATTGTCACGTGTCTGGTGTATTTACGTGATAATTTTATTAGTTCCTTCATTTATATTCACGCCACCATAAAGTTAGCTCACGATTGCATATTTTTGGTTAAACATTTTTCTTATACCAACCAAAGGCTTGTTATGCCCAGACTTACATAGTTATCGACTAATGCCCGGTTTTAATACTTGAAAAACTATCCGTTAAAGCTACGGATAGTAATAAATTATACGAGTCGTAAGCTAAAAACGATTGACGGATGACTGATGACAAGTATGAAAAGTAAATTTGAAATTATAATTAACGACTCGTAGAAAAACGGATAGTCATTTTTGACAAATTACGAATCGTAAAATATTGGAACCGGGCTAAATGTCCACATCCCTTAGTCTACTATTGTTTCTATTTATGGTCTATATAATAAAACTATATATACCATAAACTATATAATAAAAAAACTATATAATAAAAAGAATCTAATAATTACACAGTGCAATAAAAGATACAGCAACTAATGTTACTTACACGCATCAACGAAATGAAAATAAAAATAAAAATCATATTTACTAATCAGTTACTTGTAAAGTTTACCAAAGATTTATTTTTTTTGCCAAATACGTGACGCTATCAGCTGTTCTGGACATACGCTAATCTTATATTAAGTCAGTAGAATATATACACTATGCAGTAAGTAACAATTTTACACGCGGCCGTTTCATTGTAAAAACTGTTTTTCGTGAGATCCTACAAAAACAACTTGAAAGCAACCCGCAAAACAAATCGCTTACGACGTCTTTCATAAAAGATTCCGAAGGCTTAATTCTAGTCACAAACAAAAGGGTTTTGTTAAGTTAAGCGGAAGAATGCGGAACATAATATTGATTCATGATGTGACGAAAATATGTCTTTTCTACAGAATAGAAAAAGGAACAAAAGTTGAATATAGGGTTCGCTACCTGAAATATAAAATTCGAAATGACATAATGAAATCTTGCCTGGTTCTTTAAACTCAACACCAGATTTTTTTCACAAAACATTGGACACATAGCTTTTAAAAATACGCCAGTCAATCAAACCAGTCAATTAGCCTCTAATTTTCCCTTGCACTCCCCTTAGGACAAAATCGATAAAACTGGTGGCGTCCCTTTCGATAAAACTAGTGGCGTCCCTTTAGAGCACACATAGACACAAGTAAAATAAGATAAGTTCGTTTTTCAAACTGACTTTACCGAGAATCGAACCCGGAATCTTTTTCGTTCTGGACTAAATGTTCGCCGTTAAATATTAATTAGTTTATCTGCTATAGCCAAGTACTTTGTCTGGTTTTCACCACGAAGGAGCGAGGAACTCTGGCAAATATACAATGTCTAACTAAAAGAGTGCCTCAATAACTTTTTCATTTTCATGAGACAGATTTTGAACCGGTGATTAAAAACGAATGAACAGCGGAAGAGTCCAAAATCATGTCTACCATTTGCTAGACCTCACTTCAAAATACGGAACACGTCCATAGCAGGATTCCCTAATAGGTACAGTGGACGTAATCAAAAGCAACGGGCACCAAGTAGCAACTGAAATGAGGTTGGTGGCGTATTGAATGCGACCCACACCGGACTAGGGGCATGGTATCGAAAAGAAAGTATCGATACTGTACTTTTGAGTAGTATCGAAAGAAAAGTCTCGTACTCATAAAAGTATCGATACTTCAAAGTATCGAGGTATCGACAATTTAAGTCATATCAATAGTATCCGTACATATCGATTATAACCATAGCTGAACAAACAATGTTATAAATAATAATGTAATGTAATAATGATAGTCCAGTAAAGTCTGTTTTGTTTTACTAGTTTTAAGTCTTTTTTTACATTTAATTTCTAAATGTAAGCTAAAAATGTTTAAACATGATGTATATGCTTTATTAGATTGCCGTCTAGTTAAGTTATTTTTTGTGTCTTATTGTTTTTCTCATTGACTATAATCTGTCTGCATACCTATTTGAAATAAATAAATAGATTGTAACTCGTAAGTAACAAAACTATTGTTAGTATCGATAGGTTTTTCTTCTTGACAAGGATATCATATCGGATAGCAATCGGATTGTCTAGTTCTGAGCAATCGACAATATGGAATTCTCCATATTATAGATAGGACCGTCTTCTTCAGATGAATACTAGTTCAGCCTAACTGTGATTATTTAGTATAGTAAATGATGAAAATGATAAAAAAGAACTGAACTATATAAAGAAAAAAACTTCCGAGTTGATAATATTTTAGATTATTAAACTAGATGGTGTTGCATTAACATAAGCCGTGTAATGTCTCAAGCTTGAAATGGGTAATGGTAATTGGCTGAGCTTTATCCGATATGATTTAAAAGTACTCACCGAGTAAAAATATCGAATGCAAAGTGCCGGTATCGAAAGATAAAGTACTCGATACCACAAAGTATCGATACTATTTTCATGTCCCTACATCGGACAAGCTGACCACAAATTAGACTATTCCGTGACCTGAGGCCTAGCATCGAGGTGTAATGGCAAACACAATGCGAGAGTCGCTTTTAAATTACTACGCTAATGTAACCGAGATAGGACAGGTTAGAGTTTTAACAACGTGGAAGCACTAATTAAACAAACTTCGTCTTTGGCGAGACGTTGTGACTGGCCATTATGTTTACTTTATATGATTTCCAAGAATTTAGCAAATGTTATTTACTTTGTCAATGTTGCATACAATAGGGCTCATTAAGTTTTATCTGTCTTCCAAAAATTAAAATGAGGTTTCTCAATTCTACCGTATATATAGTTTTTCTTAGTTATGTGCTTGCAGATAGCTTCGTAATTTGTGTATCGATTTTGATGTTTATTTTGTTGAGAAGGAGATATCCCGTAATTGGTACCATGATAGGGAAACCAGGACATGATGATGGCATCTCAAAGAAATCGAGGGGAATTTGGTATCGTTTTCGCAGAAAATGATAATTTGATTCAATAAACATGGTACCTAATAAATGAAACATGACTTTATTTCTACCGTTTCCAAATAACAGAAACCAAATATGTAAGGCTGTGTCAAATAATAATATTGGACGACATTACACACATTGCAGGAATGCTGTTGTAAGTAGCTAAAGCACTTGTGTTACAGAAACAAGGAGGGCACCACAAAAGATTCAAGATAGTTTTCCACGATGACAACGGGAATCGAACCCGGAACCCAAGAGATGGTGCAATGCCAAAGTCCGGTCCGCTCGCGTCGGTTCGGCTGTGGAGGCAGTCAAATGTAATTACAAATGTAACACAAAATTTAGCTACCATGAACTGTTATAGCACCATTTAATACCAACGTACAGTGGAAAACACATCAGACTATCTATGTTTGCTTTCAAACCGCCCTTATGTCGTCGGCATAAGAACCAATTCAAACTGCAAGTGTTTGACGCGCTATTGACCCGTACGTGTGAGCTCTATATCCTGTGCACCTGCTATAAAATCGACATCAAAATTCCGTACACGCTTTTAATTCCAACCAAGACTCAAACTAAACAGGACTTGCGCTGCAGTCAGCCAGCTCAACGTTTGTCTAGCCATCATTAAGTTTCTTTCACTCGAACAACAAACAGAACTTCCCCAACGAACGGCTGCTGATACTTAAAAGACTTTAAAAAACCCCGAATATGACTTCTTAACTTTATTATCTGAAAAACAAACTGATAAAGTTAAGCTTTCAATTAAACTCACTTTCGGCCGTTTAGAGACGGTAGCTTCATTAAAAGTTGAACGATCGACATTTCGCTCCGGGTAAGTGCTGTAATAATATGAAAAAGTTTAATCCAGCTGATAATTAACGGACGGCGCAAACAAAAATGGTTGTGTTTCAATTTTAATTATATTAAATCCCGTATAAATTGACCGTTGTGCGGGTTTTCGTGGGCGATCGCGAGGGTAAATTGCGTTCACAGGTTGTTTACCCTTGGTTAATCGATATAATTGACCGTTAAACCGTTATTAACTTCAATGAGCAGTTTAACTTACCCATGCGTTCCGCTTTAAACTCGTATAATAACTAAAAATAGATTTAAGCGGCCGGGGTTTGGTTTGGAATTCGGATGTGACAAATGGCAGGTTTAATACATCACGTTACGTGGCGAATGAATGCAGAATGGTACATTTGGCAGATTGGAGTTGGGTGAATTTGGTCCTGCATTCAGTGGTATTTTCGCGTAAAGCCTAAATTAACACAAGCCACTGCGCGGTTATTTAACAAATATGCCATCAACGCAGTCAATAAATATAATTATCATCAATTTTTAAGTCAGAATCATGAAAATGTTTAGAAAAGCATTTAAACATTGCGCACCAAATACAATAGGTGGTCTTCGGGTACCGCATTCTCGATTTTTTTAAATCAGGAATCTCTTTCGAAAAAGCAATCTACAAGCCGTTCATTAAACAACTCTGATCAGATATAACCAAAGGTTGAAGTTTCCTTAACATACAGAAGAAGAAAAAGATGACCAAAAATGCGTTACGTGTTAATGTTTTTTTTTCGTGTATCTGCTTTCGTGAATTCGCTTTTTTATTTAACTTGTCCTATTTTTTTTTAATTCTGAAGCACTACAACTATCTACCAGACAGTACAACTGGGTACATTGAACTTTGAGGTAGATAGACCGTGAACCGGGTATTGTCATTATAAGAGTCTACTTCAGGATTTTTTGTGAAGGTTTTTACTCTCAAGGTATATTAGGGAATGTTCGAGAGTCTCTTTCTTGGTGGAGAAAGGCTTGTACTTTTTAGTGCATCACCTTCAAAGTAATGAAGAAAATAAATAGTTTATTTGTGAACTTTTCATAGATGATGATCATTGACAATGTAAATTTGTTCACAACAAACACGTGATAATTAATATTTTGACCAATCAACATATCTCGTTATTGCAACGCTTTGTTTAAAGGATTTAGTTGATTCCCAACTAATTCCTAAACTGGCACCTAGATCTGCATACCGCTTTAACTCGCAATCACAATCATACATCAGACAGCTTCAATGTGCAGTTAGGGTTGACACCTTTCAGTAGATTGCGTTTGAAATCATTTAATAGGTCCATTTTGACAGACTGCGGTAGACACCCAATCGATTTCGATAGCATACTAATTTGAAATAGTTTTACGTATGGCTTATTTAGTTTTTTTTTTAGTTAGGATGTTGTGTGTGTTGAACGAATGCATACACTTTAATATCTATTCAGGAAAGAGACAAATGTACTGCCATTGAAGAATACTTTATTAACAAAAGGAATTTACAAGAAGATTTTAGACAGACTTAAAAAGCTTTAAATATTAAGACACGTTTTTACATTTAATGCTAAATATTGCCACACGAAAGAAAAACAAACAAACGGTTACAGATGGTAATCTATTTATGGACTAGGTACACGATGTCTAATGTTTTTAAACCAGTTAAGATCAACACTACACCTGGAAAACCAGTCTTAGTCTTCTAAGATTAAATTCGTTGCACAACCCTAGTAACAGGCGTGTGCGTCTAATTGATTGCAAACCAGTTTGGCGTCGGAGGTTTCGAATACACCCAGATTATCTCTAAGTTACTTACGGCCACTTCGCCACAGTCTAGGCAAAGCAGTAAAAAGCAACCTGGAATACGCAAATAACAGTGGACCTAAAATATAAAATAGTGTAAGTGGGAAATATAAATGAAGTCATTACATGACATTTAAAAGAAGTAAAATCACCAAGCTATCGAATTTATTTCCGGCATTGGTCCAAAATATTTGCGATAGAATTTGACTTGGCAGAAAAGAAGATAGAAGTATGTTCGTATCTCTAATTAAATATTATGCTTTAATTAAATACATTCACACCTTACTGTGATTATGTGTGTAATATGTGACTCTAACATTTTAATGTTAAGAAGACGATTGACTGAAATGGTTTCGAGTCTTTGTATTACACCTGAAGAAAATGGGAGAGAAACAACAGTTATCAATTCCTTTTTTTTCGGGGGGAGATGCATTAACGCACCTTACCGATCACCTCACCCTATCCGAGGCAGGTGAAGGCGTTTGGGCGACAACCTGCCCTAGAAAGGGCGGGGCTACCCACTAAAACCCTCTGGTGGATCTCATCGCCATAATGGTGATGCTGTGGAAACAGAAAACCACAGCACCACCGGCGGAATAGCCGCTTACTAGACAGCAGTGTCAACTCCTCCCCAGATTGTTTGGGTGAGAAGTACGTACAGTTAACCATTGCTAAATGAGTTAACACCTCACTGCGATAAAGTTTATTGTGCCGTAACTCAGTTGTGGTGAACTTACTTCAGAGAGCTCCATCCCTCTCCCACAAAGCTTCAAAGCCGAGCAAGTGAGCAGGAAGCAATACGTCCGGACACCGGTGCCGAAGCTTAGTTCCAATGCAACAATGTTGTTGAACGCCTTTCACGGTCCGATAGACGCCATTGCAATTGCGCTTCAAGTAAATATGTTGCAATCGAATTGACGATGCCCAAATGCGTGAAAACTAAGGAGATGACAGTGAATAAAATGAAGGAAATTAAGTATTGGTTCCCATGTTTACCCGTTATAATAAAACTAGTAGCTAGGGCCCTTCCTGGGGGTATTCGCACGGTCGCAAAATGATACATAGATAGATTTTTGTAGTAAAATGATTAAGAAATATATCAATAAACCTTATTCATGAACCATAAATTGGTAGGTACTAAAAAAACGAATCAAATTTATTTCATAGTTTTCAAGATCTAAGCATACTCGTACAAAGAGCTTGTCACTGCGGGAAACGACTTTGTCTTATACTATGTAGTAATCGCTATTTACGTCCTAATGCTGGGCACAGTCCATACTTCAAGATGTTCTCAAGCTGCCTAATAGCCTCTGACTTGATTTAACGACTAACATCGAGATATCACCCGGGACTAACAGCTTAAAGCGCCGCAAAGCGCGGAGATTCTAGCAATAAATGCCATAAAATTTAATAAAAATGGTCACCCATCCAATACTGGGCCCCGGCGTGTATACCTTAACTTTCTACCTTTTTGCCATTTTCGTTACCATACTTCAAACATCCCTAAATACATTATCACGAAAAAATAAGAAGAGCCACGAAAATACTACGTCAATCACAGTTATTAATTTGTATCATATATTATTGTCACAGTGGTTGAATAGAAACTAAATTATTAACTATTACTAACTCAACCGGAAAATAAATAGCCCATATTTACTTTCCTTCATACAAAGTACCTAATAATTTAACTACGTCTTTGTATATTTAACAAAAGATAAAAGACAATGCTGAAGGTCGATATTTTTTTCATGGCAAAGCTGCAAAGGTTCCCAATATCACGTATAAATACGAAATTTCCGCAATTAACTCTTCTTTTGAAAATAGGTATTAAGTACAATTTAAGTTAAAGTTAATACTAATAATTGCATACTGCTTAATTGGATGAATAACTTAAGACATATGCTAATATCACGTTTAAGTAAGTGAAGAAAAATCTTGCGGGCCAGTATGGCGATGCTAACGGATAGAATATTTTACTGTATCAAATCCGTTGTCATCGCGATGTGGGCTCCTCTCTTTCTTACCATCAGGCTGGGAGGAGCCAATATACCGGGCTTCTATAAAAAAAACCTGGTAATAGCAGTAAGTAGTTAATTCTTCTTTTTACCAGGTCTTAAGTTAAATTATAAACCTAGTAGTATACTGCTTAGTTGGATGAATAACGTAGGACATAATAGGTGAACAACTTAAAGTTATAGCGGACGAGGTCTTAAACACCAGATTATTTTTTGTATGTTAAATAGTTATTAAAAATATTAGAAACCTATTTTTTCAATTGTCAAATCAATCCATACTAATATTATAAAGGTAACTTGGTCTGTTTGTCTGTCCGGCTTTCACGCCTAAACCACTGAACCGATTTAGATGAAATTTGGTACCGGTATACGTTGAACCTCTAAAACGGGCATAGACTACTTTTTGTTTTAAAAATAAGGGCGAAGGGGGGTAATACCGCCCTTGAAAGTTTATATGGGATTTTTTTTAAGTTAAGACATGAAATTTGGTACAAATAAAGCTCGAAACTTTGATTAAAATATGGACTAATTTTTGTTTCGTATATTAGGGGAGATAGGGGTAAAACTGACCATGAAAGTATCTAGTCCACGCGAACGAAGTCGCGGGCATAACTAGTTAGTTATTAGTAATATAAGACACCATTTTTTAAATTGTACAGATTATAAAAAATAGGCCAAAAATTTCGATAGTTCCTCAACGAGCAATCGAATATTCGATTAGTAGGTACCTACTAGTGTAATGCGCAAACGACTCGCAAACCGTGATCAGAGTTGCTATACAACCTTATTCCAACAATAGATTGTTTTGGACCATGAAAATTGGTTTTCGAAACAGATTCGGGTCGCGTGTTGTTTTGATGTGTAAGATTAATGGTGACGATTCTAATCGTGATACCATTATAGCTGATCCATGGACAATTGATCAAGGCCGCAATGTATTAAACTGTGTTATAAAATGCAGGAGTTTGATTGAACTTGCTATTCCTACTTAATGAAAACATCATATTATTAGGGACGCGTACCCAAAAGGCAAAACGGGACCCCATTAATAAGACTTCACTGTCTATACGTCCGATCGTCTGTCTGTGACCATGCTGTATCTTAAGAACGGCGACATGATATTAGATAGATAGATAGATATACTTTATTGCACAAAACTTATTATTTCGATCTTTCGCCGCAATAAACACAAATTTAAATCCCTACTAATATTATAAATGCGAAAGTAACTCTGTCTGTCTGTCTGTTACGCTTTCCCGCTTAAACCTCTGAACCGATTTTAATGAAATTTGGCACAGGTATACGTTGAACCTTAAGAACGGACATAGGCCACTTTTTGTAACAAAGTAAGGGGGGGGGGAATGCCACCTTTGAAACTTTATAAGGGAAAATGTTTATTTTTGAAGTTAGAGATATGAAAGTTGGCACAAATATAGCTCTATTAAAATATTGACTTCTTTTTGTTTCGAATATTAGGGGAGATAGGGGTAAAACCGACCATGAAAGGATGTAGTCCACGCGAACGAAGTCGCGGGCACAGCTAGTATATATGTCGCAGTCATCTGGTTGAAACAGCTATTTGATTGAATCACTAGCGTGTTTATTAAATGACGACGTTTAATTGAATGACTAGGCCGAACGTTGAATGAATAAGACTCACTGAACGTCCAACAAGTTAGCGGATTGTAACATAGCCCTTTGAACATAGCGGACGTAATCAGTCAGGTGATTGTAATTTAGATCATTTTTTTCCTACTGCGGCGTTAGTGCTCATCAAAACAAAGATGGCGTCAAACAGCTGGTACAGATATAATCGAATAGCACTGTGTTGATAATTTTTAGAGTGAAATTGAGTTATAAAGTGACTTATTCGTAAAAAAATATTGTTTTAGCCTAATTGTCTTAAGACTTAAAATTGTTAAAACATATTAAAAAATCTTATTAAGGTGTGTTATGTCATGTCTGTCAGCTATATCCCATTCAACGACTATGCTAAATGACGTTCAGTCAAGAAGTTGAACGTTATATTAAACAATTTGACGAGTTGTCCTTTAGTCATTCAATTAAACGTCGTCATTCAATGAACGCGCTAGTGATCCAATCAAATAGCTGATTAAACCAGATGACTGCGACATATATATATATTTAAGTCCTTCCATACAACAAATTATACTTTTTTTACCTTTTTGCTCAATATCAACTGGTAAGCGCTTGAAATATTCATAAAATATTTAATTGCATACATATTTAATATAAGTAATATTAAAAATAATAAAATATAATTAAAAGAAAATCAAAAAATGATTTTTAAAAATATATTAAAATCAGCACCAGGTAAACGCTTGAAATATATTAAATGTGTACTTCTCGTGCGCGAGTCCGACTCGCACTTTGCCGTTTTTTTCTTAGCTAAGAGTATATCTGTTTGTGTTACCTCAGCATACAATAAATACAACATAAAAATAGTAATACAATTTCAACTGTATCCATAATAAGCTTTTCCCGTAAATACAGCGTGCTTGTTTGTTCGCCTACGTCCTTTGTAAGTAATTGAATTACGCCCAGTTAAACATGATATTTTTCGATTATTCATCGATAAGCGTGGCTAATAGAAAATGTACCGTTATCATGGGCGGACAAATATGACAGAATCGTGAGTGCTTTATCGGCGTTTCAGTAATAAAACTATAATATTTCTCAAAGTGGGTAAAAACCAAAGTAAAACAATACACGGCAGTAACAAAAAACCTTCATAGAAGGAAATATAAAATGCAGGTAAGTTTTATGATATTCCATATAGAAATGAGCATATAACTTCAAGTGCTAGGATAACTCCTTGCGCAACTCCTGCACTTGACACTAACGCTTATCAAAATGTAAGCATAGCTTAAGGCCAGTCATCCTTAGCCGTTTTCCAAGATACGACATCAATTTACTCGAACAGATCTCGGTCACGTAATTCCATGCTATGCAGAATATGATCCGGCCTAATGTACCCGGTATTAGGTAAGGCAAGCTACTAGGGCCCAAGGCACCTATTGTTAGTGGCACCTAAATGGAATGTTCTCGAAACACTATCCCGAGTGTAGCCTAATTAGATTTCCTTGAACCTAGCCTCGCATCCAGCCGAGCTGATGTGACTCGGTGTATATTAAGCGGGGAGTTCGATTATAGGGTACTTCGGTATTCAATGAAGGCGATTGCTTATTGATACTACACTCTGAAATTGTGTTAACATTGGTAGGTTGAAGTTAAATCACTCAATATGTAGTTGCATAGAGAATTTAGCAGAAAAAGACACTTCGGAAGTGTGGCGCCTAAATTTGATCGTTTTGAATTGAGAACGTCTACTATGAATAAAAAAATATCATCATTAGTAGACGATAATTTAGACATATTAACATAACAATATTTTATTTAAAAAAATATATTGTCTGGCTTCTCGCATATTTTATTTTGGCCTTGAATAAACCGTAAAATAAAGGTTCAACTTTTTATTTCACATTGGCTAGTTATTAATAGGAGGAATCGTGTGCAAGACTTAAAAGAAATATTTTTTTCTTTGATTTATATTAAAGTGATATTTCTGAAGTGAATTTATCATACCTAACAGTTTGAAGTACTTATTTAAATTAGGCACTAAAAAAATAACATGGTGACAAACAATTTTACAGATTTTAAATATGTATTTAAACTATGTACAAATTTTACTACTTTACACAAAATGCTAAATATGGACGTTACTTAGTTTATCTGATATTTAAAAATATTAATGAAAAATGCGATATTCTGTGTGCCAACCTTAATTCTTTTATCAACGCTTCTTGCATTATGTGATTTTTTGATAAGAACGTAAAAGATTATCAGCTTGCCTGTTGCAAAAATCAACGGGGAAAGTTGCAAATTAGATCAACAAAACCTTTTCACTAATTTTAACCTCTAGGGAATCCGTTAAATACCATTTGTGCAAGGTTCCAATATTTCACGATTCGTTATGTGTGTCAAATATTACTATCCGTTTTTCTTTCGAGTAATTCATTCAAATTTCAAATTTACTTTCCATACCGGCTGCCATCAGTCGTCCGTAGGTCGTTTTTAGCTTACGCCTTGTATAATTTCTTACTATCCAGTATTAGATCGGATCGTTTTTTTAATATTTGAAGCGGGCATTAATCAATTCCAAAAATTTCTTTCTAAAAACCCCGTTTAAAATCACCAAGTACCGAAATAAAGCTTTGCGTTGTCACCGAAATGACACCATCTGATATCGAAAAAAAAACAAGTGACACATTGACAACTGACTCAGCGAATTTTTTCGGTTAGAGGGACCCCACACTAGCGTCTTTCGAGCGTCAGCGTCTTGCCGCGTCGACGTTGTTTGGGCGTTGCGTCGACGCGGCGCCCGCTCAGCGTCGACGCGGCGCCCGCCAAGCGTCGGCGCGGCGTTTGAGCGGCGCTTGCGCTGGGCGTCCTCCGCACATCGCGTTCGAGCGTCGCGCCGCGCTGATGTCATGTACAGTCATTTCGAAAATGGAAATGTAAGATTTGAACACACAATATAATGTTTTATATTGCAGTGATAAATTAATGCTTTCAACTTGTAAAGGAAAAAATATATTTTACCTATTTGACACATGGCACGAAAAGGCAACTTTAGCATTTATTTTCTCGAAAACTAAAAGTACTTAATTGAAAATGGGTTTCTTCGGCAATATGAGCTAGTATTTTAAGCTACATCCATATTTGCTATCAGCTAAAAAGTCTTCTGCCTACTGATTCTAAAACACGGGCTGGCCGAAACAATTGAGTTGATCATTGTACTGTTGTCAAAATAAACGCTGCGGCAGGCGTCGGGCCGGCGCGGCGCCTGTGGAGCGCAGTCCTGGCGTTCGTCATTTCGACCGCGCCGCGGCGCAAGCGTTGCGTCGGCGCCGCATCGACGTTGCGTCGACGTCGCGTCGGCGTTGCGTCGACGTCGCGTCGGCGTTGCGTCGACGTCGACGCTCAAAGAACGCTAGTGTGGGGTTACGCTTAAATTTAACTTTCGACGGAGAAATAGCTCGACTCTGTAGAGCAATTGTGATTTCTTTTATCGACATTTTGCAGCTGGGTCAATTATACTGCTAGGACTAAAATATTTCACCAAAAAGTCTGAATACTATAGCCAATTATTGTTAGTTTATAAAAAATAATAGAAATAAGCTTAAATAGCGCAACCTAGTAGCAATGTTGTAAGTCATGTACATAATATTATCCGTCGTGATATTAACTATGGTCTGTATCTAATTTTAATTTCAAGTCAAATACTTTAACATTTTGTTTTTTAAGGTTATGGGCCCATGACGCTTCAATTGTAATAATGCAACGAGAAAATAGGCCGCAAGTTTTTAGATATCTATTTCTCCTGCCATACGGCCTATGTACGATTGAGTTAGAAATAAAAAAGCGGATAAGGTATTTCGCTGTAAATGATTATCTTAAGCAGATTAATTTTCGTTTACCCACATAAATTATTTATAGCCCGATGAAGAAGAAACATAACGAGATGTTACATCAATAAACAAATCGATACGTCTGTAGAACGCCGTGGAGCGTTAAAATGGGAACACGAGCCATAATTTGAAATCAATGAAACCATTACGCAATTAGGATTCGGCCTTATATGATTTGATATGTCAATCGATATAACTGATATTTTATAGCCATTAATGGTCTCGATTTAAAATCGTATTTTTCGATGATTGATGTAAGTATAATGTGTGTAGGTGTGACCTAAAGAGCTATGCGTGATGATATTCATAAAAGTAAAATTAGCCGTTTTCTGTGTCCTTCGTAGGTTTAAACAAGTTTTTTTTTTAATTTTGCGGCATCGAAAATTTTCATCAAAAATTATTGGTGAGTTACGACGGGTATGTTGCAGATTAGGAAACCCTGGTTATAAATACAAGAAGGGTTAAAGATACATACCACGAGTGCGTGTCGCACCCGTCTTTCTGCCGCGGCGTATGGCTCCCTATTATGTTGCAGGTGGCGACCTGGAACGAGACAAAAATACAAATTAATCACAGTTCCGACAAGGAAGGCCTTGCAATAGAGTTTGCCTGTTATTTTCGTGACCCAAAAACCACTAATAAAATTACTGTTGTGTGACGAAACGATATAGTAAAATATGTAACATTATACTATTACATGGTTTCTTTCCATCGGATTATTGCCGAACGTTGATGTCAATGAGATTGGCCGCCTTGGGTGGCAATCGGTTGTGAAATCCATTTTAATTTGTTTCATACTACAGTATACTTTTAAAACATAATTGAATAAAATACGGCTCACTCGCTGTGAAAATTAAACAGAGCCAAATAGATCCAATGGAAACTAACACCAAACTAAGTTTCGTTCTTAGTATGCAAGTTGATTTATGACTGCTAGCCCGCAAGTTTAAAATAACTTGCAAAGATACGAAGAAGTCCAAACTTAAACCCATCGACATGCGCCCTACTTCCTTGTTCTAAACTCTAAAACCATTAGGCGAGCACTTATGAGTAATTACGAAGCTCAAATTGTCCGCGTTCGTAGTAGATCGAAATCTCACAGGATGCTGCAGTTGTAAGTACCGGCATTTAACTAGAATCCAGACTATACCGGAACCGGTTACCCGAGACCGAGGCACCGAGGCTCAGAGGCTCATTCCTATTTAGGGCACACCGTATTGGCTTATGCGTGTACGTGTTACGGGGATTAATTATTGTGTTGCCAGGACTGCGGTGGGGTATTAAAGTCCCTCAATAAATTGAAGTTAAGGGACCGCTCTAAGTAAAACGGCTGGAGGAGTTAATGAACACGCCCGTTACGTAAGCCACTCAAACGTACGCCTAATTTCCAACTCCCAAATTAGAGGCCCAAAAAAAACTTTACCGTTTGATGAAAAGATTAGCATCAAACAAACTTTTACGCCGCATAATACTTAAATAAACACCTAACAAAGTCATCGACAAAGACCCTGATTCTATTCAAAACCTAGAGTTTATCGGACAGTTTTATCAACACGAGTCCACTTCCACTGACCTCAAAACGCTGAGAGTAACCCCTCGTAGATTTTATCTTAACACCCCTAAGAACTCAATATCTTGGGAGCAGAGTACACAATAGAGAGGTCTAGGGGTCCAAGGAGGAAGGACAAATAACCAATTAAGGTCATAGTAATCGGCTGCGGGTGGACGTGCAAATATTTGTGAGACGTCGTGCAGTGACGCATTAGAAACGCGTATGCGACGATATTTACGTTGGACTAACTGTCGCTGTTGGTCACCAGACGCCGGTCGAATGTGCACATCTAGTTCTAAGAATAGAAGACTCGGTAGTCGAGTTCCCGTAACATGTTCAGACATTTCCAAGTAAGAATCCCGTCGCGAATTGAAAGTCTGAAGTTTTCGACGTTTATTTTTCAATTCAATTGTTTTTTTGCTATTTGTAACAAGTAGTATTCACAATTATCTAATATGGATACCTTGTTATCTATTATTGATTATATTGGTAAAAATAAACGCTTACGTTTTTGTCACTTGTTCACTTTTCCCTCAAGCTTAAGTTTTTAAAGCGTGGATTGTCACTGTCACTGACTATATTTGTTCAATTTAGACCGTTTCGTTCGAATCACGAGTACGTTACGTTATAATCGTTCCGGAAAATAAGAATATACCAGCAGCACTTTTATTGAAACTAAGATTATTTCCGGGTATAACCTAACCAACAAATGCTATCTGTGTTCACACTCCTGAGTACCACTGCGGTATGATTTAAATGACACTCAAATACTCGGTAGCCTTCCTAGTGCTACTATCTTACCAAATCTTTAATTAAATATAGATAACTGGTGCCGTGTTGTGACGTTATTAAAGATATCACATCACAGCATTATCATTACGACAAATCTCTGTCATATTCTTATCATAAAACACAGTAAATTCCAGTCATAGAGCTGATTTCAAATATATAAGCATTGAATATTTTGTTGATATCTAACACGGTAATTTAAAAATATGAAATGTAGGCACGTAAGCCGTTGTTAATGAAACAAATATTAAGTAAGAGTTCAATGAATTAAGTTAAAGTAAACTTCATCTTGCATGTACTCTCGGAGGTTATTATGAACAATACAGCGTGCACTTTAAATGATAGACGAGTATTCGTGGTGAATCGACTCGGAACTGAACATGCAATAAAGCTATCCAGAACATTTAACACAGTCAGCCTTGACATATCTGTAAACAGAGTTAGCAGACAAGACAATATCATATTATTGAAACAAAACTTACAAGCACTTAAGTCTAACAAATAAATCCAAATCACTCCAATGATTTTTCTCAGATTACCATTCAGCATTGTCTAGCTCGCTACTCCATCCTAATGGCACTAATAAAATGCTAATACAATGATGTCATTAGGCTGATTGGAAATGGTATTGACCTCCACAGCAGACAATGAGATAGGAATAAAACTGTACACCAATAATGCCGCAAAGCAGTATATTTAGATGATGTAATTATTTACTCAACCCGTTTCAAGATCATAAAGATACGACTAGCGCACAAACATGCTTTTTGTGTGTGACATTAAACACATATGTGAACAAATATTGTTACAGGTACTTCTATTTGTATTGTTAAGGACTTTATTAAGTTTATGCCGCTTGAAATAAACAACGACTCATTTCAAGGATTGTACTGAAATCTTCCTAGATCAGTGGGCACGTTTATGGATTTACGTTTATTTTGACAAGAATCGTTAAATGTGGTGTTGTACTATGCCGATTGTTGTTGCCCACAGGAAATGATTCAGGCGACTGATAATTCTCTATTACAACCGTGACTTATTGTCGTGAGTTCAAAATGACAGTTTAAATTACTTGTGTGATTTAATACACTTCATAATCCCTGTTGTTTATTTTTAGTGAAAATCTAATGGCTATATAAATAACGTGTTATTTAAAATTTAAATGATTTTTTTTATTAATTAATGATTTTTTATGCAATTAATTATCTTCAAAAACGTTATAGTTTATTACGGCATTTATTAACAGTATATTGTTGACAATTAAACCAGGCCAAAAAAATCGAAATGAAGTCATAAAATCGCCAAGTGCGAACGAGACAATCAAAAATCACGTGCCAACCATCTGATTCCATCAAAAAGCAGTATATAAACCGCATCTATTTCCAAATGGCCGCAATTGTAGGCGTTCTATCTCGATGTTTGTGTCGGTTGCGCAAATTACGTCCCTGACTAAGATTATATCGCCGCGAACGACTGTCGTTGGGCGTGTAAAATTCTCGTAGGTACAAAACCATGATAGTACACTATATACGCGATGCAGTGAATCAGACAGTTCAGATAATGCAATCCGTTCATGCATGCTCAAGTGTGATAACGTCATTGCGGACTGGTGTCATGGCTAACTTGTATTAATTCGTTTCTTTTTGTTCACGAGCGTTAAATGAAAAGATCGCTGCACTGGAAGAGGCGGAGTAAACATGGACCCTCAATATTTTAACACACTTTTTTTTCACTGGAAACGTACTAAGCTACACAGCTTACACTTACACCTTAGGACACAGCTTACACCTTAGGACATTTATGGTGTAAGTGTCGTCCACACTTAAGCTCAGCTTGGAACTGATCGAAATGGAATTAGCGTAGCTTTGACCTCGTTCAATATACGTGTGTCGCATCTAAGTGCCTTCAGATCGAATAGGAACTGATCTCATTCCCAAGAAAATGTTAAATATCATAGTATGTAGGGTTTGTTGGAAATGAATTATAGCAGCGACTTTTCAGAATAATATTTAATTTATTTATTTTTAGTCAGAATCGCAAAATTAACAATAAAAAACATATGCACGGCAGACATATTGTGTAAAGCTTATTCGATGGACTATTATCGACTACCGCCGCCATGACGTCATCGTTTGCATACCGGTGTCACGGTTATCTGGTATTCCATTGCATTGACTTGTACTTTTACTTGCGTTTTAATGCATTTCGGAGTCTGATTAGAAAAGTAATGACTAATTTTAAATATATCAATCTAGTGCAGGTTTCTTCAAATTCTCATTCTCACTCATTGTGTCGAAAAAATCATTAAAATTGATTGGAAACAGACAGATTTGGATATCTCATATGTTTTGGCGTATGTACTTGTAAGTGCAGGTTGCTTTAAAGGATAGTTTAAATTAGTATTTACAAGTTAGTTGATCGCCGATGTAATCTTCCAGATTTTAGAAATAATAAAAATATCAAGCTATTTATAGAACACCTTATTTTAAACCGCTTAGTTCATCTAAGTGAAATAATCCCTTGCAAAAAGAGAAGATTAACGTTCGCAAACCAGGCGTATACTACATCCATTTATTGCCCGGAAGGGGCGTATAATTGAAGGTCGAATAACGTTACTACCAGCTCAGAGATGTCGGTCGAATACAGGCACTACTGAGAGCTGATGACATCATGGCAACGTCATCGTTGAATGAATGTCATGGCTATCAGGTCCGTTATGAGTGTGACTAGATGGAATGTAATAAACGGTTGTGATTGCAATATTTTTTTTCTACTAACTAAATTTTGGATTCAATATAGATCAGAAACGTGGAATTATCAATTTCAAATTAACTTCGAACACGTCTGCGGTCCCTTGAAGCTATACATTAGTCGATGCAATTTAGGAAATATGCCATTTGAACCTTGTTTCGTAATATTTTTCAAGAAAATAAAAACCTAAAGGCTACCCATGGATCTAGAACCACATAATTTGAACACAAAAAATAAAGTCTTAAAGCAAATAAAGCAAAAAAATCACATACTGGTTCGTACGTCGTCAAAGCAGCTTTCCGCCTTTAATACTTACCTCAATTATTATTTAAGTAGGATTGCACTTTTTGCTGCAGAAACGCTGCATATCTTGGAAGCCTTCCGAGTTCGAGACTTCAATTTTATCTCGTCTAAATCTTGACGATCACATGTTTTATGTTGATGAATAATTTATTCTTCACTTTTTGGATTCACAATGCCAGTTCACATTTCAGCGGTGACTTGATCTGAATATTCAACAATATTTTATAAATTTAACTTCACTTACTTACCGATTGCAGATATAATAGGTAGTATCAGGCACGTTATCAATACATTAATTACAGACACGCGCGTAGGCACCCATAGAACATTGGATCTCCAATTACACTGTTTTGTTTCAATAGCTTTTATCTCAAACAATGGGCCGTATACGATTACTCTCTGACCTTTTCGACAAATAGACGAGATACGATCGATGCCGAAGACAAATTCGGGTGACTCACATCTCCAGAACCGCCCTTGTTGGCTCGATATATAATTATTATGTGTCTAGACTCGCGGCGACGTCCAGGCGTCGTCTATGGAAATATAACGGCACCAGGACATATTTACTGATACCAGCAAAGATGGTGGAACGCTCATCGAGAATGAGGTTAAGCGGTCTCGCACATGCGAAAGCTCTGACGCAATCACACATTTCGAATTAACATACCTGAAAATACTGTGACTATGTGAGAGAGTACACAGGACGGAAAACACGAAGAGGCGACGTTCCCCAATAATTTTCTTATCTCCATATCACTTCACAGGGGCCACCTAATTGTCCTCAAAAGCAGCGTTCCTCACTCATCGCTAGAAGCGACTTTTTGATTGGTTTCAGGCAAGGAATTTTTCACCTAAATAATCAGGCACTTGACTCATAATTGATTGTGAATTTTCGCGCGACACCAAGGGGGCACACATTATAAGAAATAGTAACCGAGACACGTGCTTTCGGGGCAGAGAGGGACGGATTCACTGAACGTCCTTGGCGCGGGGGCGCGCGGGGCGCCTGCGGCATCAGACGTTTCAATCATCCCCGGGGGGATAGGGACGCAAATACGCTTTCCTGTGGCGCTAGAGCGAGAGGGCCGATGCCGTGCTATTGACCGGCTTGCAGACCACGCCCACCCGGGCGAGACATGGGCGCGCTGATGCTCCAAGTGAAAATCGAACGTCGGCCCGGGCAGACGCCACGGGAGGCCGCTGTTGCAGCATCAAGGTTATCCCTACGTACTTGCTACTTATGCACTTTCCCTTCATCCCGGAACTATTCCTTACCAGCTATCTGTTACTAATACCAGCCACAACTGCTGATAAATTCACCGAGATCTTCGGCCGGGATGGTCATCAATTTGAAAATCTATAAAGCTGGCCGTCTTATTCAGTTCGATACTTGGCTCAACCGTTATGTAGGTTGCCAGAAAAGGACCTCTGTCGGGAAAGAGAGCTGCATCAAGAACAACCGGCGTAATAGTTCCGACACTCGACATAAAAACTTTTCATTTTTAATTAAAGTCACACAGAACCGTGTCAAAAGGGGGGGGTAGGGGGGATGTTCACGTGTGTAGAATCTCGAGTGATTAGTACATTCGCAACGGTTCGAGGTCGGAAGCCGGTGTGTTATGTAACGATCGTTTTACATTGCCGTTGTATTTATTTTATTTCAGTTTTCCCTTCGTTAATGGAGGTCTTCCGGGTGGGAACGACTCGTAATGAATTAGTTTTTCCAACTAAGTTAATCACTAGGCGTAGTAGTGTCGTGTGTAGTAGTATCGTCGTTTACGAGTTGCGTAACTAGCCCGGGTTATGCGAGCTTATACGGATGTACATGCTTTGTATTTGAAGCTAATGCCGATTACATCTTCTTAACATACTCACACGTACAGTAATTAAACTATAACTACGTCTTAGATAATAAAAGACATAAGTCAAACAGATAATTAAAATATCAATGTAAAATAGTACGATTGTTTGAGTACGGTTTTATTATTTGAGTGGCACTTACAAAGACGTAACCCGACACGCCATTTGACCGACTTTAGTTTTCACAGTTAATTTTGGATTATTTACTTGGGGATACCGCGCGTGATGTCTGCTAGATGGCACTACTTTGGCGCAATCTAACTGCTACGTGATTGGTTGGTTATTTTTGAAACGACTTTGACAGATGTCAAAAATCGTAGAGATTATTGCCATCTAACGGATTTTTCATGCGCCATAGCCTTCAGTGAGTGGGTAATATTAGTAGTTGATTGGTAGAACAACATAAAGCAAATAGCGGCGATAAGCAAATAAATTAAAATCAGTGTGGACGAGGAGTTTGGCTCCCCGTTCAGCTAGAGCTGAACCTTTTTCTTTTGTTTCAATTTTAAAACTCTCTCGTAAGGAATTAAGAGAATTTTTATTTAATAAATATGTTTCGCTACTAAAAACATTGCTGCAAATATTTTACTGACGTCTCCCGTTTACAGGTATGGCGTTCGTGTGAACAGGACGTCATGTATTCGAAATTTTTTAGCCGTTACAACTCTGGTAATCATTAAGATTTTTTTATTTATCAAATTATTAAAAACGTGATTATTTCTTATCTAGCGCAACTTCATTAGGAGTCACCTGCTTGTCCGTATCAAACAACATTTGCTATCATACTAGTCAAATTTTCTTGAATTGTTGTGTGAAGCGAATATTCGTTTACTATCCATATTAATACATGCGAAAGTAACACAGTCAGTCTGTCTGTTTATTTGGTCTGACCGGCTTTGATGCCTAAACCACTGAACCGATTTTGATGATAAAACGGACATAGTGTACATTTTGTTTTGAAAATAAGGGGTGATGAGGGTAATACCGCCCTTGAAAGTTTATATGGGAAAACATATTTTTTTAAGTTATAGGTATGAAAATTGGCATAAATATAGTTCGTAACTTGGATGAAAATATGGCCTATTTCTTGTTTTAAATATGAGATAAAATCTACCACGAAAGTATGTAGTCCACGCGAACATAGTCGCGGGCACAGCTAGTTATGTATTATATTTATTTATTTATTTATTTAAAAACTTTATTGCACAAAATAAAAAGTACAAAAGGCGGACTTAATGCTAGAAGCATTCTCTACCAGTCAACCGTTGGGTCATGCAGATAGTTCGTTTATGGGTGCGGTAACAGTGAAAATGTGAGTATAGATTACAACAAAAAAAAAAAATAATAATAATTAATAGCAACAAATTAAACACCAGAATAGAATACAAAGGTACATGGTAAATTAATATAATAATAAAACAAAATAAAATAATATATACATCTATCTAATAACAATAAATATAAATAAATATATATATATATATATATATATATATATAAAATACAAGTGAATACATGAAGAAAACCAAGTTAAGCAAACAAAATTTTATTTAGAGGGGGATGAACAAAAGAATTCACGGACTCTCTTTTTAAAAATACCCTTAGTCAGGGATTGTCGAGTTACGGTGGGCAGAGCGTTCCAAAGCCGGATGGCTTGCACAGTGAAAGACTTGGAGAAGAACTCAGTATGATGTCGAGGTATGCTCAAGCTGAGGTTGTCTGAGGAGCGAAGAGAGCGGTCATGAGAAAGACATAGGTATTGAAATTGTTTCTTAAGATAGGACGGTAAGATATGATACCACAAATAAGGGGGCATTACACAACTCCCATATTATGATTCTCACCCACCGCATTGTACTTCCAAAGGCCCCGTAACGGATTCTATTGTCCACATTTGTCTTTGCGCATAAGTTCCGTTCTCTTTGTATCTCTCTGTATCTCTGTTATTTAAACAAATGCCACGGAAAATCGATTCTTGCTGCTCTCAATATAATAACGACATTCGTTTTGTAACAACCCCAATTATTGTGTTTCTGTTAATTGTTCTATTTCAGTCGTTATTCGAATAATTTTCTGTTATCGATATATTTTGACGAACCGTTTCGTGCGAGTAATTAGTATTCGTTTTAATCATGATTGAGTTTATGTTTGTTGCCAAATTAGTAATTAACTAACCAATTGTTAGTTAGATTTAACCGATGTGTTATCATTTTTGCTCCCTGTAACTGGCTACTTGACAGTGTTAACAATAAAATATGAAAAGTGTTAGATATGTTAGCTAAAGCTAAATTTTACTTTTTTATGTGTGGAACAAAAGAACCGAAACGGAAACCACCATTGCAATTCGGAAATGGCAGCTGTCGGCGAAAATTATTTATTTTATTGTGGCGTAACAATTATTATTTTACCGACTAAATTGAATTATTGTGTATCTAACCGTATTAAGAATTTATTTCAACTTTTTCCGTTTATCTAAATTAATGCGTTCCTTTACGAATCGGTTCGTTCGAGGTCTAAAACATTGACGTCATAATTGCAACAGTGACGTGACTTGGCGTTTTCGCGCGCTTTTTAAATGTGTTACACAAAATCTTATTTTTGGTTATTTAAATTTTTTCCAGATAAATCGAATTGCTTGGGATATAAAAAAACGGGCACACATTTTACAATACTTTTCCAAAACCTGTCAAGTAGCCAATTGGTAGGATTCGACAGTGTAACATCAATTTAATATGTACCTTATAAAAAACTTTTTACGCTTTATATGTTTTAAATTGGGAAGTAGTAGTGTATTCTATTAACTGATATTTTTCTCAAATAACCTAATACTTTTCCTCTATTGCATTTATTTCAGAACAGTCTCCAGCGTTTTCTTAATAAGTTCCTATGCACAAGGCGTCGTAACGTAAGCGTATCGTAATACGTGCGTACGATTCTTGCAATACGAGCGACAGTCACAAGCAAATGAAACACTTGAGCTCTTACGACGTTACCATAAAGTTCGTTATAGAATGTTCGTATTAGTGCACGTGATTGTACATGCTCAAACAAGTTCTCACACGAAGCAGTGTTGCAGCCAATCGCAAGAGATTTGTTTGTAGAACACTGCAACTCGTACGCGTTGCGTCATAACGATACGCTTACGATACGACAACGCTTACGAGCCGTGTGCGAAGGACCAAAAGTGTCAGTGTTTCAAATCATCTACTCTCGAAGATTTAATTAGGATCAAAATATTAACTTTAAGCTTAAATAGAAAATTTGTGGTTAATACCACACGCAAGGCTAGGGTTCCCAACTTTTTTTGTGAGGAAAAAAGTAAAGGGGAAAAGAAAAAAAAGCAGATATTAGCGGACATAAACGAGGTAGGGCATAGCGATTTATCAATTGAACTGGAGCAGCCTGACCAGTGTAATACCTACACCTTAGCGATGACCGCAGCGAAATAACAATCACTTCTATGTTGTTGTGTTCCTGCGTGTGAATAAGGTTTCCAGAGCTCCTAGGAGGTGCTATATTAGTAGCAGGAGTCAAGCTTTTATGGTAAGGGAGACAAGTCAATTAGCAGCTTAATTATGCTGTTCTTGTCGCCCTTAAACTAGGACCTCATTACCACTTAACATCAGATGGGATGAGGTCAATCTTGAAGTGCAATATAAAAAAAATGTATTTTGAATACCTTTTTTTTGTTCAACAGTAAAAAGTATTATCTAGCGAAAAATAGTATGACAATGTTAAAACAGTAGGTACCTATGTACCCAACGTATGTATGACAGACTAAGGGTTTAAACTTCATAAATAAAACTTTTATTTATTACATCTGTGAACCGATAACTGGTCTAACAATTACGTTGATTTTAGACACTTCCCATCTTGGCGCCTTTAAGTGATATAATTTACTAGTGACGTCATTGAAGTCGTAATGAATCGGCGTGGAACCTTGAATCTACACTTCTAGGCTAATAAAAAGCTGAAGATTTTGTTTGTTTAAACGCGTTAATTTCAGAAAGTACAAGTTCGAAATGAAAAAATATTTTTGTATTGACTTATCCTTTTATCCAGGAAGGCTAGACTAATGCCTGGTTCCAATATTTGAAAAACGATCCGTTCTAGGTACGGATAGTAATAAATTATACGAGACATAAGCTAAAAACGACCGACAAACTCACATGCAGGAACACAACAACACCGGAGTGATTGTTATTTGGCTACGGTCTTCTGTAAGGTGGATGCGGTATTACCAATCAGGCTGCTCCAGTTCGAGCTATAAATCGCTTTGCCCTGCCTCTTTTAGTTTCGGAGCAAGATTTTTACAATATATAACAGCAGAATAATCTTCCTTCTAAATATATAGAGGCTGATTACAATATACCGAAAAGAAAATAGAGTGATCACTCGATCCCTATTTAACAGACAATCACCGGAACCCTTCGAATTTTTATACAAGGGCACCCATACAATTTCATTATCAATTCCAATGCGAATCCATTTCTAACCCTTTTATTATTCGTAACATGTCCCGGTACCGGTTCTGTGTAAAGGTGGTTGGCGGTGTTGCCAATTGCGAATTTACCCAATTTGCGGGGAATTTACCCGATTTGCTGGGAATGGGAGCTTAGCGCGGGGACGGGCTGGGGTTTACGAATCAAATTTCTGTATTAAAAATTCAGCCATCGTTCTATTTTCTGCAAACAATACAGATCGAAGAGTGCAATTATTTTGACCAATACGTTTTTTATTTTATTTTCTCTAAAAAATCGTATTTTATCTTCTTCGTTTTTAATCTTGATTGAAGGTTTTTTTACTACTCGAATTCGAGCATAGTAAGAGTAATTTGAATTCAAACGCTTAAAATAAAGAATAGACGCTGAATTCTCATCCCAACATTCAGTATAACTTTTAAAACAAATTCGTTTTAACTTCATACATATAAATGGTAAACATTTTATGCGCTACAAGAAGGCACTAGTTTAATAAAGTTTGAACTAAACTGGAAAAATCTAATTAAGAATAAGCTTTTATTCGGTAAAGCAATTCATAGATTAGCAATGTAAAGAAAACTACGGCCTAAGCGATTGTTTAATCTATTAGTTATCTTCTTCTAGTTTAATAAGACTTACAATTCAACAAATATTAATTATTCAAGACACGTCTATGAAAGACACATCGATGGAATAATTACTACTGTAGTAAAAAGCTTTCCAAGATATTATATTTTCGTAAGCACGAGCGTAATAATATATTTGCTGAAATTAAGCGAAAGAATTCGCGGCCTAAGTTGGCTAGGTCAGTAATTAGCCCTGATTCTTGTGTTGAAAGTATCCAAGTCATACTTATCCAGAAAAACAGATTTTGCGACCGTATTCCATACCTTGGCTGTGAAAGTATTATACGCGTAATATGGTGGTTTGTTAAAAAACTCTATTCCTAAATGGGATAGTGGTTATTTAAAGTTATCCTTGGCATCCCAGCCGAATCGACCCTCGGGCAGGGCGTAAGCAAGCCTCGGTCTCCTTGACCCAGCCGCTATTTTAGTTTCGCATGTGTAGCGGCAACTATAAAATTGGCCTTAACTAATGACATGCATTTCGTTTTGTCGGAAATAGAAGGGTTGACTTGAAAACGTATTCGTTACGTGTCGCATAAATGAGACGTTGCGACCTCTTTGGAGGTGCGCCGTTTGCGATTGAAGGAGCTGATTAACTTTTTTTTTATGGAGAATCCAGTTTACTTCGTGGAATGAAATGAATAAACATGACTTCAGAAATTGTGTTTCGCAAAAATAAAGGCGCTGTTCATATACGTGGCTACAAAAATGGTATGTAAACTTTGGCGTCATAACTATACTCGCGGCTTAACCTACTTGGTATGGGTCCTGCATTGCATTGCGTGGCTGTGGTACAATGCATTTAAGAGAATGTAGATTTAAGGCCAGGTCTAGATGACGCTTTAAAAACGAAAATGACATGATAATATTTTAGGCACTTACTGCCTAAGGCCTACGGGTCGATGCAGTCTATGCTGATGTTCATACCTTGTTCGCCACAAACACTTTAAATGTCTTGTGGTTTTCGTATAATACTGTGTTACATGTTAATAAATGTATATGTTATTTGGTACTTAATATGCGTTCGTAGCCAATAAAATGTGTTTATTTATTTTGTTCACTTCCAAGATGTGGAAAATGATCGCCAGATTTTTGCGTAATATGACTTACGTATTCTTTAGACTACTAAAGAAGTCATATTCCTTCATAAGACTTCTTCATCAGGTGTCATTTATTCTCATCATCATTCATCAGTTATTTATTACAAAACATCTGCTTATTATTTTACAGGACTGTTGTCTATGAAACTAATTAAGAATTGATAAACATTTAATGATTTATTAATCTTTTCCCAAAGTCACACAAAACATGTGAAAAGAGGTGGTATTTTGTCCTTAACTCGAATTAAAATGAGTTACATTTGGATAGCCGATGAAATATTCGGATCCGCTTCAAATATCCCTAAGTTACAGTAAGTACAGTTTCAAATTTACAACAATTCGCTAGAACAATCAGCGACCAATTCCGTGCTCTAATGCTCAACGGCCGTACTTAAAGAACAGTAGATTACCTTTATCTAAACCACCCTGTCGTCGAACCTAACTCCATACTTGGCCACATGCAATCACACTAGTTGAAATTCAAATTGCATCAACACGCGACCCTTACACCGAAGTCCACACCTCCACGATGAAATCGTTCGTAGGTGCGGCCCATGAAGGTTCTTTTTTCTTCTTTTTATTAAAACGGATAGCTTCTGTTGCAAAGCTTAACTCTGCCAATCTCATGTGAGGATTGATACAATTTCACTATAGAACATGGGCGGTCTATGTTCATTTCAGTACCCAGACCCAAGACAATTTATAAAAGTTTCCCAAGACCGAAATTGAACTCGAGACCTTTCGCGCTGCGGGCGACCACTTTCGCTACCGAGGTAGAGAATTTACCTAACGACCAAAATCAGCTGGAACGAAGTCCTTTACGTGCCTTAGGATTCTTGGGTAGGTTGTTTTGCTACCAGCGTTAAAACTATAGTACACTAAAACTAATTTTACTGTGTTTGTTTTTTTCTTGCTTATTCGTAAACTTTATAAATGTATGGGTTATTATGCTGACTTTGTATGAACAGTATAAGAATGGGAGCTTCACTTCATTAAATTGAAATGACCCTGTATAATAGCTGTGCGTTTTAGGTGGATTAACAAATCTTAAAGGTAGTTTAGTTTTCACTATAATTTTAGTTAATTCAATCCACGAAGACGCACCCCGTCAATCCTCTACATCATATATGAATAAGCACTGAGTACACATACACACTATTTAAATTGATAGCATGTCACGGGGTAACTGAGGTTTAAAAACTCTCTGCTTTCCCCTCATGTACCGCGGAGAGATTAAAAATAGTGGGACACGTCTTCGTCGATTGAACTTAATGTCTGGATCGTCTTTACTACTCGGCTCCAATTATGTCATGCTTCCCTAGTACTTAAAAGCGAGACTCCGTGACGACCTCCGTAGCCGAGAGGCGAGCGGGCCTGACTTTAGCGAGCGCCATCTCTGAGGTTCCGGGTTCGATCCCCGGTCGGGTCAATATGGGAAACGAACTTTTCCATATTGTCTCGGGTCTGGGTGTTGTGGTACCGTCGTTGTTTCTGATTTCTGTAACACAAGTGCTTAAGCTACTTACCACAGAATCAGAGCAATGTATGTGATGTTGTCCAATATTTATTTATTTATTTATTATTTATGCGAATTGCTCAACGTTTCTTTTACGAAAAGATACTTTCCATGGTCTGTTAGGTTTATGATGATGTTTAGGAACGTATATAGCAACCAGGTATCTACTACTAAGCTCCACTAATGTTATACGTTCCTGGTACTTCTGAGCGAGATGTAATTAGAGTCCAGTGGTTCAAGGATAATATAGTTTTTATACGAGAGGTCGTCTAACATAATTTGTTACATCACTGCATTTGTCTTTACTGTACAATAACTGCGACTCAACAGGTCCACTTGACAGGTTAACCCATCCAGCTGAACAACGGAATCCTGTTAAGCCCAATTAAGGGTTAAAATTTTCACTCGCTTTTCCGTTTTGTTTAATTTAATTTATGAGGAAGACTGGCTATATCAATTTTATTTATCGTGCCCATTACTTACTGGAAATAATGATTTTTCACACGGCTGCGATGTCGATGGATTTTATTGGAGGGGATGAAGGTAAAATTCAGTAAAAAAAATATCAATTTTTAAATGTCAAGTGTGTTATGCCACTTTTATTCAGCCAAGAGTATTAAATTGTATTCAAGCTCTTATGAAATCAACACTACCATATGAATTTTTTTAAGAGTTTGTTTACATAGTATTATAAATGCACGATTGACCTGTGATTGACTAATTTACTATACCTGCTTCAATAAGGACGTTGACTGTCAAATTAGTCGATTTGATACCCAAAAAATAATACATATTCAAAATTTCATTTGGTCTATAAAACGCACCGAATTCCATATACTGTGATGTCACACCTTTAACAAGAGGATAATCAAAAAGCTTCAGACGACACCTTATTTAGTAATTTACGATTCAGTTTAATTAATAAGTTAGAGGGAACACAATACATTAACATATATACAATATTCTAATATCCTTTATAGATCATATTCTCGATAAAGGACAAATCGGTCAATATCAAAATTAATTTTTTTTCGTGGCCCACGGTTCCTTTCCAATGTGAACAGAAGATAAAGAGCATCGCTGGATACAGGCTACTGATAGGCTGGACCGTTAAGAATCAGCCTGTTCAGCATCAGAAGAGAGTATTATTAGCAATTATTCATCATTATTTGCTTATTTTCATAATTAATACCGTTCCGCCTTTTTAATCGGAATTATTTAAATCGATATTCTGATGACATAAGGTCATTACTTGAATGTATGACCAGAGTTCATGTAAGTCAACAAGAGTAAACTGCTTTGTTTAATTGAGGAATTTGCTTGACACTCGACCTGATCCTCCATCTAGGTCAAATGATAGACCACATAGGAAAAACACCTTTAAATACATTATCTTCTCTCGGCGAAAACTTTGACAATTTTTGTTTAATTTTTAACTTTTTTTTATCATTATTAACTTCCAATGTTAAGCATGGAAATGGGTAGTTAATTCTCAGTTAAATGAGTGATGCCTCTTAAATTATCTTTTGTTTTGTTTGCTAACCTTTTTATTTAGTCATAAACACAGCAGAGCTTGAACCAAATGCAATATACATTGAATTCTTATTAATTATTTAGACAATGCAGTATTTTCTTTTTGTAAGTGTTTTATATAACCTAGCATTAGGAATTATTAAGAAGCGGAAGATAATTAAACGGAACTCTTTTTATACATAAAATAAAGATAATAGAAATCCAAAGGAGAGTGAGATTTGGACAAGCAGGAAGAGCAATAGAAAAGATTAAAAGAAGAATAACAATATTGAGGTTATAACCAAAATAAATAAATACAACATTGACGGTCATACGCATTTCAAATTCAAAACCTATTTCCTACTAATAACGTCCAGTAAATGATTAATTAGAACACAACAAACGAGACGAACAAAAGTGACCGCAACAAAACAAAAAGCCAATTTAACAGCTTTAAACAGTCGGCAGCGTGCACACTGCCAAGTTTACAATCATTAAACAACTATTTACCAACTAAAATGGTTATAATAACATTTTAGTGCCGTTGCTGCATAGTGACAGACTGCACTACAATTTGTTTACGTTAACTGTCGAACTGGAATTTGACTCGTTTCAATGATTTCAATAGAATAAACATATGCAAGCCAAACGCGGTTACGCAACACGCTCAGGGTTGCCTACGATACGGGAATTCGGAATTCGCGCAGATTACATTAGGCAGCCAGTCAAAGTGCATCAGACTTTGAAACGCTGCTATATCGTAGGCATAATATCTATTTACGAACTGCAATTGTTTACTTTGAATGTGGTGAACTGATTTAATATAAGATAGATAGACAGATAGATATACTTTATTGCACAAAATCTTTACAGAAATAGGTTTTACAGAATAATTATAACTAGTACAATTTAGGCGGTCTTATCGCTAGAAAGCGATCTCTTCCAGACAACCTTAAGGTAGAGGAAATAGTAGATGGCGAGAAATGGGTACGGCCGTGCAACATAAATACAGTTTTTATTTTAGAATTATATTCGTAGTATAACATGATAAACATACATAAACTCATAAATTATAAGAACTTACTTTAGCAACTATTTATTACTAGCGGTTACGCACGCGTATGGGGACAGTTTTTTCCCACTTTTACCAAGGATTTTCTTCGCTCCTATTGGTTGTAGCGTGATCACATGAAGCCTAAAACCTTCCTCGATAAATGGACTAACCAAACATTTTTTTTTCCAATTCCAACCAGTAGTTCCTAAGATTAGCGCGTTTAAACAAACAAACTCTTCAGCTTGATAGTACTATTATAGATTATAGATAGTGGTAAATTATAGTATACTAGCTGTTACTTGCAACTTCATAACGATATTTTCCGATAAAAATACCCTTTAAATGGTATCCTAGTATCAAATAGCGTGAAAGAGAAAAAAACATCCATACATACAAGCTTTCAAGTTTCTATGACTAGTTGTGACTAATGAGTTTGTCGGCGTTATTTCTCCTTAGCTACGAGATAAGTCAATTTGGCATTAATATTATATTTATAAATTATTCCTACTTATCCTCTGTACTTATTGTAAATAATATACCTGATTTTATTTAAATGATGTAACAGCTGGCTCGATGTTTCTTATGGTAAAATATGGGTAATGCACACCATATTTTAGTTAATTTGCTTACCTGCAACAAAATAAAAATAAAATAAAATAGTTGTTATTAAAAAAATAACGGAATTATAATTAACTTAGTAGAAGGTTAAGACAATTGTAGACAAAAAAGAATTGTAGATAAAACTTCAGGTCATGGACTCAGATAAAGATTATAAATCTAGCTATAATAAACAGTTTATTCCCAAACCAATATTTGTGGATAAGCAACCCTAATTACTCTGTCTACTAGCAATTCCAGTGTTTATTTACGATGCAGTAGTACCAATCATATCCGAACATCTAGGAATCGGATCACATGTTTTACGCACATGAGTTTATGTTTTACGTGTAGGCCCAAATTTCTTCCCGGGCACACTGGGCACGTGCCCAAGCCCCTATTACGGGAAAGTGTACCAAACATATGTACAGTGACGAGCAATAGAATTTAAACACCAGAGCTCTTGTGACAGCGCTGTAAGGTTCACTTTATGATGAGTTTGTATACATCTTTTTTTATATCACACTTCAAGATTGACCTCATCCCACCTGATGTTAAGTGGTAATGAGGTCCTAGTTTAAGGTCGACAAGTACAGCATAAATCTGTTACTGGACTTGTAGGCCTTACTTTGAAGGCTTGAAACACAACAACACCGTAGCGATTGTCATTTGGCTGCAGTCTTCTGTAAGGTTATGTTAGGTCTTCTGTTATAGTCGTATCAAATGTTTAGTTGTCTAAAATCAACGCTATGAAAGCTAGAAGCAATCCATTGTCCGAACTTCTCACGAATATGTTTTCTTTCCAGTATTTCAGTATGACGTCATTTCTAACGATACCTACTAAATACTTGGCGAACAATTAGCATAAAAATTTTAAACACAGACTAACGAATAACAGTAGTTCGAAATTTCTACGAAAATTTTAAGATTTCAAATCAAGAAGTTTGGTAAACTGGTTACATTTATAGGATTCGAAGAAATTTACAATAACATAAACTTTAGTAGCTGTTTAAGGATGAAATTAAAATGCTCCTAAAATAATTACAACGAAGAGAGAAAATTCTTTATTCTAAAACGTCAACATCAAATGAGATTATTGCCCTGAAAGGAATGCTAACTACCTACCAATCCTACCATTATACGCCTAAAATATACCATTACGTCTTTCTAGAAACAATCGGAAAAAATGGGCAGCACAGTTTTGAATCTTCAAGCTATTAAAGTAAAGTCGAAAACGAAACAATAGACGCTGTATGGTTTACCCCTTTAACGCGTAATATTTAGTTTTGCCGCAACGCGTAGTGCGTGACCGAATACCCTTCGAGTTGGTGACCAGCACGACTAAATTCTGATTGCAGTTGCTGTTGATAAAAATACGCTAACAAATATTATTTCCCATTTCTAGTATTACAAGCATGCGTGAAGATATTTGGTAGAGTAATCATTGCACCAAAAATATGGGAAACGAAAACTCATATTGACGACCTCTGTAGCTGAAAGGGGAGCGGGTCGGACTGTTGTGTTCGCAATCTCCGAGGTCTCTAGTTCGATTTCTGGTCAGGTCAATATGGAAAACGAACTTTTCTAAATTATCTTGGGTCTGGGTGTTATGGTACCATCGTTGTTTCTGTACTTGCTTTAGCTGCTTACCGCAGGGCCAGAACTATGTATGTGATGTTGTCAAATATATATATTTAGGAAAAAACGAATTTCTATAAGATCCTTGGTCTACGATACTACAAGCAAGACACCCCATAAAATTATATTTAACAGTGTCATGCAATCCATGCCTAATGCCGAAAGCAAATTATCATTTAAAAGTAATTACATATTAAAATTTTCTAAAACGAATATAATTTAAACACTACTAAGACATTAAAACAGTATTGATGGATGATTTATTATTATTTGTAACAAATAAGTTGTACAGTCAAAACGTCAGACACACTTTGGACATCACACCGCGCTTATGTCGAGGACATAAGAACGAATATCAAAACTGCAAACGTTTGCCTTGATGTGTTGATCAGTTTAAACCGACAGCCTCGTTGGAATAATTTATTAACCAGATATATTAATTCTATTCATTAGATAATGATTTATGGTGTAGTTGTAACGCTCAAATATTTCAAGTAGCTGACTACCATATAGAAGACATAGAAAATAAAAAGACTTCAAATTCACATCAGATTTAAACAATTCATTGCAAACTAGGTACATCAAATATAAATTTTAAGACTTTCGCGTGCCATTTTAAACATTTAAAATAATTGAACGGGTCAAAACGCGACACCATTTTTATTTAGTAGTTAATACGAACTACTTACTGCCCGACGTTTCGGGTAGGTTGCACCAACCGTGGTCACGAGCTAACTGAACTAAATAAATAAAAATGGTGTCGCGTTTTGACCCGTTAAATTATTTTAAATGTTTAGTACATACATGAAACTTTTGAGAGAATCGATTGAATTGGAACGTTTAGTCGATTTCTATGATTTTTATAGTGCTTTACGCCGTACTAGCGAACTTTAAATATTTTAAAGAAACAGAAAAAAAAATATCTATCTCGGAATCTAACCCACGACCTTCACGTATCGCGCGTGCTGCTCTTACAACTGAGCTAACCGCAAGTTATTGTAGGCGATAAAATTTTTCTGCTGTATCAACCGTTAGCCTGCGGTAAGTGCCCTCTGCCGAATTTGTTTAGAACTACATACGTCACGCACCGCAAGGGGAGATACAATTTTTCTGTTTTTTTTTTAATATTGGAACGTTTATAAAGATTCAGAGAAGTGTCTTAAATCTCAACAAAAGAATTATCATCACAATATACGCACGACCTACTGATCGCTAGGCGAAGGAAGACACTGATTCTAATAATAGTGCAACATTACGAGATAGGTCATGCGTTATAGACGCCGTTTGCGTGTCACACAATTCAATAAGCTTGAACGCAAAGTGCTGTACCATTCATATCCAGTTAACAGTTATAAATGGGGATCCTCATATGTCTGGCGCACCAACAATGGAACAAATTGGTTCAGGCGGTGACATATAGTCTAGGCCTTCTTTTGATCCAGCTATACGAATATCTCCATTGCCGGCGTACCTTCAAACCTTTGAATCACATAAATTTAGAAGGTTATTATTTCCTTAAGTTATTTCATAAGGAAACATTCGATTCCATTACTTATTTATTGCCAAACCTCAATTTACAAAATAATATTACATTCACAGGTTTCTTTCCTTAATCCTATTCGGGTAATTAAAAAACATGGCGACGGTACAATATTTACCACTGTAGCAAGTATTAAATCGATTACTCTGTTAACGAAAGTGGGCGTACGATATTAAATATTGAAAGCAAAAATACACCCATTACTCCAATTTCGTTCAGAATCTAGTAGCGCAAAATTAAAGTGGCGTGTTAATTAATTTTCTCCAGCGAAATTATCGGTTCCTTAAGTAATAAAGTAGAACCTAACATAATTCATTTTATAAATCTTCCTCGCTTAATTTATAAGCTAATTTAGTCTTGCTCGTAGATCATTAATGGAATGTAGAGATACTTAGATCCTTTACTCTGTTGAGTACACAGGACGTGAAGACATTATCTTGATGTACTGCTTCTGACCTTCACCAAATGAATTCCTGACGCGGGCCTGCAATCAGCTGAAACCTTGTCTACGGTTTCGCGATAACATTGTTTGATATATTTACTGCAATTATGAGCTCTTACGCAATATTTCATAGCTTCATTGTGGCCCTTTCAACCACTATTGTTGCAGCTGAGCTAGATTAGCCAGCCAATGCAAATAGAACAGACCTAATAGCAGGTACACCTACAGGATACGAGTATTGCTACCAAATCGGATTGTATCTCGACAATCTAGGAAAATGTAGAAGAATTTGAACTGTAGAAAAGGAGCACAATAGTTCAGTTTAACAATGATTGTAAATAGACTGCAGTAGAAAATTCTCAACTCACTAAATAATCAACCAATAAAATTAAGAAAAGTACAAAAGATATCAAGTAAGACAACACGTATGTACGTACTATGTGTAACGGAACGGGCTTTAAATATTTCGAACAGGTTTTACAATTATCCAACAAATTGGGTGAAGATTACAGCAAAACCGGCACACAAGCATTATTTAAAAGCAGGCAATTGCCCAGTACAGTAACCTTAATATCAGTAAATAAAAACTGTTATTGAATACACCACTGATGTTTCATGTCCACTTTGAACCTCCGCCGTGGGGCTATTGCGATAGGATGACAAAAGTGCCTAAATAAATATTGTGTTGAGCGACCCTCCGTGATAAGCAAGGGTCCAGTTACACTTTTAGTGAATTTCGAGATTCTAATTCCAGTACATTATAGGATTTGTGCCCTCTCCAGGGTTTCATTCAATAAACCTTTGCATGAGAAATAAAAAAAAACCAATGCTCCTTACCATTTGTGCCAATTGCAGAATCGTTGTTCATCGAAGAAGAAAGTGGACGTGACAATTTACAATAACATTTACACCTAGAAGAATTTCCAAAAAATTTTGACACTCTTTCCACTGAACTTTTACTAGCCAAGAATTCTTACTAAAACAGTTAATTCGAATTGCTCTACCTAATCGACAGTACTTTAAAAAGAATTCGTAACGAGTCTTGGAAGACGAAAATGTAATTATATATAATCAAGGCGATTATTCGGAGCGCCGCGGGAACCCGCTGGAGGATCTTGAGGGTCTAATCGCCTTCCCATTACAGCACACCTACGCAGGATTACGACATTGTACAACTCATCAGCTGATTACGAGTAGACAACAGAAGAGTAGGTACTTCGTTTTTTTTATATTCGATTATATCTCTGAAGCGGCATATCTCTCCCTATTTTTAGCAATTACGAATGAAAGACTGGGTTAATTTCTAGAATATTTGTTGTTGTTTGAGGGTGTTAGAAGTTCTTAAGGCGATCATCCATATGATACAGGACGGATGTCTGTTTAGGATACACAAAAAAACATGGATTTTTGTATGACTGTAAGTCTCAAAATGAATAATACACAATCAATAATTTTACGGCGGCTGTTGCAGTTTTAAATAAACTGAGTGATGTTTTTCCGAAGATAGTACTTTTTCAAATGTTCCCATGATAACAGTATGTATCTTAGGTGCGCTTGCAGTGCGAGCTTTTTAACAACGAAACCAGTGAAATTGTAAAATGCCTGTTTCAGCTTAGCGCCGGTAACGACTGTCTAATCCGTAACATGCTGCCAAAGATGGCGTCTAATTCAATTTTAACTCTAGGTGTTCTCTTGTTTTTAAATAGTGTCAATTCTTGTCATGTGTTCATTACATAAAACTCTCCTTTCCCCAACGAGATATAAGGTTGGATTCAGCACGACCTCCCATAATCCTCATACAATAATTTATGGACGCGCCCTTGGAATTAACATATTCTGTTTATGCTGTAGTCACAAAATCTGATCAGTGATTCAGAAACTGTCGTTTTTGAACATCGTATTGGCATGTTAAAACGTTCAAACCGACAATGACAGAATCACAATCTGGATAATAATTGACCTTGAAATGGGGAATATGCATGAACAATATAAAATGAGACGACTATTAATAGTAAAATCCGAAACCAAATTTGTGTATGGCGTAGGTACATAGACGTCACTTGTCACATCCGATCTCTCTCTAACTTACAATTTTGAAGCATAAGCATGACTTTGAGCCATAATTAAGATATTTTAAAAAGTTCTTCACATTCGTTTAACAATAGTGTATAGGTTTAAATTTTATAAATTTTATAATCGTGCAGATTTAGATACGGCGACTTTTTTACAAAAAATTACAATTATGATGTACAAGCAGTAAGCCTATATACCTCTAAGATTATGCGCTATTCCACACTAGCGTTTTCTATAGTCGATTTCACGGAGAAGCGATATCGCGGCGAGTTAGCAAAAAGATCGCCGCAACCACGCCCCGAGCCCGCTTTGTTTTGGAATCTCAATATTTATGTTTTTTTCATTCACAAAATGGACTCCGACAAGGAAATACTTCGGCTCTCTTAATTAAAGAACGGTTATAAAAACAAAATGGAAACGAAACTAACGCAAATTTGGAGAATCCTGATGGCGTTTCCACTCAACCGAAAGTAACGATTTTGTGCTTTATTGTAAACATAATAAATGAAATACAAGAAAGTTATTTCAAAACCAGAGAATTCGATTTTGGAGAGGCTTTATCTCCGTCCGCGTCTACTATTTTGTCGTGGCGATTTCGTAGCGAAAACGCGCGTGCGTATTAAAAATGATTATTGCGACAAGTTTAAAGCTAGTTTAGCAGGGATGAGAGCATTCTACACTCCCGCACGAATTCGATGCAGGTGCTAAGGCTTTGCAGCCACAGTCGATAACCGGGTAGGAAAAAAGCACCATCAAAATTTCGTTACCTTGCCATACCGTTATTAATTATACTGTAAACCAGTCAAGAAATTTGGGTTGGCTCTGGACTAACTGTTTTACCTATAGCCAGTGTTTGGACAACGCACTGATGTTGTGCTCGGTAGCTTCTGAAATGTAAACATTTCAGCTTTTTACACGGTTGTAGGGATGTGGCTCGTATATCGAGTTACGTTCGATCTAAATGGATTGTTATGTCTGGTGATTTGTTTGGGTGGCCTTTAGAGGAGTCAATGATAACAGGAATAGTGTAAAATTACTGTATTACTAGTACTGAATAGCATTAATAGGTTGCGTGACTCGTGCTCGGGTAAAATTGTTGAGGTATAAGTAAGGCAACCTGCACCTGTTGTTTTATGAATTTCTGTAAGTTTTTTTAGGTTATTTTTTATTACCGGATCTATTTATCAGATGGTTTATCTTTTATATTAAATTAATTACTCTATGCAAAATCATTGGATAAAATGCATATTTAAAAAAATATTTGTTACTTGGACAAAAAGCAATCTTAAACAGGCTTATAAATTAAAAACCAAATGCCGACTACAGTAAAACCGCGCATAAAAATATTTTATTCATTATCCGGTACATGCAAGCGAAGCCGTGAACAAATGCTAATTACACATCGGATCGGTCAAAATCATACCCCGCTTCGTCTTCGTCGCATACAAAGTTGTATACTTTGTCAATGCAACGAAAACATTTTTCCAATAAATAAGTAGAATTTCGATTTCGGAGGGTCATTTAAAATTTAAATAAGCATGAAACACGCGACAAGCTATTATTTATTTAGAAAAGACGCTTGAATAGAATCTGAGAATAAATAATACACCAGACGCTAGGTAACAGATACCTATCGGTCTGTTAATATATTATGTAGATTCTTGCAATTTTGATAACGTTACCGTTAGTATGAAAAGTTATTAAAAACGTTTCATATAAAACGTAATACATAAACTACAAGTTTCAATAACAGTTTTTAAGAAAGGTCTAGTACCTAAATGAAAATACTTAAAATTAACCTAATTAGCCAAATAAAAAACAGTGAGAAACTATTAAAACTTTTTATAAGTCGATCCAAGATAGACAATTAATTGCGACAGCGTTTCTTTAATTAGAGTTCTATTGAGTCACCAAATGCCTCACTAAAATAAACTCAAACTCAAATATTTCTTTATTCAAGTAGGTTACTTAAAACACTTTTGGATCGTCATTGAATACAATGCAAAGTGATTCTACTTCCGATTCGGAACCTATATCTACCGAGAAGACACCGGTAAGAAACTCAGCAGATCATTTACAGTATCAGTATCTAACTTATTGCTATGTGTAGCTCACTTTGGACCAAGTCATATACACACAAACCATAGCACAAATCCGTTTGGCCCTTTGTAATATGCTTTAATTAGATAAAGTAATTCAAGAAGTTTGATGTGTATATTAAATACATATTAAGTAAGTAAAATATTGGTGTCTACGTTGCACCGTGCGAAGCCGGGGCCGGTCGCTAGTTCACAATAATCTCTATCAAGTTGTCTTCTTATTAACTAACTTTGTCTTAATGTTCAAGGCGGAACATCAGCTACGATTCGATACGATTCTATTCATCAAAAAGAAACAAAACGAAGACGCAGATATCAATGTACTTAACAAATTAAACGGAAACGGCATATCACTGGCGATAATACGAATGCGTATTCAACTGCTAAACCCGCATTGAAATGTTGCAACTGAATGCAAAACATCGTCAGGCGACGACGACGAATTTATATACGATACGACTGATCGCTGAAATGCTGCTGACGTTTCAAAACTTCAATATCCTGTGCTTTTCGAAGCAATAGATCATAAAGAAGATTAGAGTTCATCTTGGAGATGTGGGACGGATTGTATTTAGCAAATAACTCTTTTAAGATTTAAGAACTCGTTTATGCACTTGAAAATGCAACTTCTGTTTCTTAAAGTTTTTCCCGTGATCCAGTTTTGCATACATTACTGAGCCTGGGGTCTGCTTTGATTATGGTCCCGATTTGGAGAGCCCTGTTTCTTACAATGCAGTGATTGCCGTCTGACCTCTGCAATCCTTACATGGAGAACCAGAACTATATGGATGATAGCCTAAGCCCAACGGCTTAACCTGCCCTCCGAAGCACGGAATCATTATTCTCGTCAGACAATCAGGGCCAATCAGAATCAGCGACCTCCAAGTTTTTGAACCTGACTCTCTATCCACTACGAATGGTGTAGTTTAAAACGCAAATGAAACAAAATAACAAATTCATTTACCTACCTATATTGGAAATCATAAATTTCGATAATTATGAATGTGTGGGCTAGGGACTAAACACAATATAAACCTCCCATAACTTCTACCTATTATTATTGATTAATCCAGGATAAACATACGTTAGATACCTAATTAATTCAAAAGAAACCACACCCAAGACCGATCGACCAGTCCAAGCTTAAACAGCAGAAATAGAAGCTTTTGAATCTTCAACTCCGTAATCACAAATCTGAATTGAACCCAACGAGAGCATTAACTATGCAAAAGCTAACCTGTTTATTTCGACAACACTCTTCCCTAACGTCGTTAATAATAAACGTGTCGATATTATTGTAAACCGTACCGGGAATTGGGAATATTTGAGATGTTTTCCAGGCAACTGGTCCGAACAACGTTCGAGCGCTGATTGCATCGTCTGATTAGCATTTCATGGGATGTCGGGGTTCAACAGCAAAGTTTTAAGCGAAATCTTTCAGTGTGAATCCGGTGAATGGTTTTCCACGAACGCGACCTGGAATGGCCACAGGACAAAGAGTCCACTTTTTCTTAAAGCGGATGTCTGATCCACTTTGTGATCTTTGCAATGTGAATACTGGATGGAATCTTAATAAACATTTTAGCAGACAAATACTATATTAAAACATTTACTAAGATCAACTTAAACAAAAAAAAACTTAACAATCAAGAATGTAATTGTCTAAATATAATTATTACTTCATAGTCACCTTCACAATTATGTATACATAATAGAATCTGTACATCGTCAGGTATTCTGTTTACGAAAACAAAATTCATTCATTATGAGTCAGAAGAATTGACAGGTTATTTGCCTCTGAAACATTTAGTGTAACTCGTGCAGATAATCCTATTGTAAACTGTTTTTAAAAATGTTCATTATCGATTGCATCCACCTTCAAGAAACAGAGGTTCTACTATCACATCTTTTATGCAACCGGCTTCAGAAACGACTGTTATAATCCCATGAACTCCATAATATTTATATTCGTACGTATTAAGTACTTTATTAACGTCGTCGACTGAAATTCTGCACCATCTCAAACCGCAACAAACTTCACTACAGTCTTTCGAACATTCCAAAACACTTCCACATAAGACAAATGTCACAATTAAAACTCCTCAGCGAACTGTTTAAGCTGTTAGAATTCTCAACGGTCCATTAACAACTTATTAAAACGGGAGTATGCGCACGCGGCGGACGGGTCGTTGCGTGAAAAAAACCTAGGAGCGCGTGAGAGTGCTGGCTTCCAGTTATTTTGGGCTGTTCCACGTCTGGTCGCTATTCGAATTTCAAGTCTTGTCGCTTCAAATTTATTGTGTGGTGTCAGCTTTATGAAACGTCCCAGATACACTCTTTGGATGTTTGGCTGAAGAAAGTTGGTTAACTGTAATCCGTATTGATAATTTGGATGATGCAAAACGTTGCCAACGTCTAATGCCCTTAGGAGCTTTGGATTAAAACCGAGAACCAAATCCACTATAACATGTGATTTATGTCATTTCTAAACTGAAATAGATTTAATGGAATACAAAGTATTTTTTGATGAGAAGTATGATTGGTCTCTCGTAGACGTAGCATTATATAAAGAGTGTAATTGTATCCTTCTTCAGGTTCATTTAAAATATTGACATACATAAAACTTTCTAAAGCATTTTAGTAGTTTAATCCCAAGACAGTCTATCCGTAGAGCTAATAAGCATTAATGAGGCTGATTATTGCGCCGATCACCGAATTGTTTACACCTTATTCCTACATTATTAACATGAAACGCAACAGTTAAGTAATCCGATTAACTGATTGTGGCCCTGGCAAACCCTGATTTGAATACACAAACAGGCGATAGCTCTATGCGGGAGGTGTCGTAATTACGTAAAATTTACAGTGTGGACAAACATCTGTTTTGGTGCATCATTTCACAGTAGGGGTTAATACATGAACAGTTAATGACAAAATCGGCGAATAAATGTCATATAACTTCTTTAATACATTTAAGTAGGTTAGTTTTTCTTCTCAAGTGGAAACTCATGGATCGAGTCATATTGGACCGCCCTTATGTAATTCTCTTAAGAACTACAAACAGCAAGTATTTACCTTGACGTGTTGTCAACTGTACATTTGGTCACCAATAATAACCGGGTCAATTTCATTTCTAAACGGGGGAATATTTTTTATAAATTCAGATTCTGATTTAGGCCCATTTGAATCGCGGCTCCTGATACCATCAATTTTAACATAGACAATAACAATAATAATGTTAAAGTTAAAGAAATCCTCTATATCTACCTACTAAACGAACAATATGTTGTTTGATCTTACAATCATCATGCAACGGTTCCTCATGTCATGAGTGTGTACATCGGAATCAATTACACCTATATCAGGCAACAGTTAACCAATGCAATGTTGAGGTCGACGGAGACCGTCTAATGGAGTCAGATATGCTACTAAAGCAATCAAAGATGATCAATATACTGGATATTCTATTTGAGGATTATTACAAAGTTGACCATTGGTTAATATATAGTCTAACCTGGTGTATGGCATAGCTTCCTATGCCATACACCAGGTTAGACTATAAATTACAATTTGCTTTGAAAATTTTAGTAAACGAGGATTACTTTTTTACTACTTCCATATAAAAAATTAGCATGCAGTCAGCCAGAGGAGAGATGCATAATCAGTCACTATGGCAAGCCTAGAAACAGATTGCTTATGAATAGTTCAGTTAAGATTCTTAAATAATAAATTTATGTGTTAGGATGAAGATGAAATAAACCAACAGGCAGGATCTGGAGGAGACTATAGGACCAAGGATACCAGTTACCAGTTCATTGCTAGTCAAAGACCTTCATAAGCTAACATTTAATTTGAATATGATGATTTAAAAACATTCCCATCCGCGCATTCCAATGAGTACTCAAAAATATTTTCTGTTTTAACAAACATCATAAGTTAATTAATCTCTAATAAAAATGTTTCCTACTGTAAAAGTTCTTGATAACAATTTTCATTACGCGATTCCCGTCTGTAGACCCCGCTCGCATACCGAGTTGCATTGTATGCATTCAAAGCGGAATCAAATGGATTTGCAGCGAGGTCTTTTTTAGTTCTAGACGGGACGAATTCAGGTTAAAAGCAATCATTGTAGTCCGTACATAGTTTTTCCTCAATTACAGACTCAATTTTAGAAGACAATAAAAACATTGAAACTTTGACCTGTAGCCGGTTCATTGTCTCGCCATTTTTTACATTTTTGAACACTTATCTCGATACCATATTATGCTCTGAATCAAAACACTGCAACGTTTGTTTGTGTTCAGCTCCATTTACAATTGTACAACATTATCGCTCAATTTAAACTCCCATTATCGCACAAAAACATTTTTATGTGCATAGGTACGTAATCACTGTTAAGAGTCATGGCTTTACTGAGATTTTCTATGCTGTACCCAAGTTCCAAGTTTGTTGGAAGCAGCCCCTTAGTGCTAAAGCTCATTTTTTTATTAGATTCAACTTCTCGAGTACTCCCGAACAACTTTGCGTTTGTAAATATTGTGATTTCGAGAAGTAAAATTTATAATAGCATTATTTTTAAACTTTAATTTTAAAATCTCAAGCTAGTTTTAAGAAAGTGTTCCTAGTTTTATTGGAATTCTCTTTTTTATCATACATTAGGATGGTACTTCTGAAAGATACAGGATCTGGGAGAGTCAAATAGAAATACGATCACAAAAGATTCATAATAGAGAATGCTACAAATATGGCGCAAAATCACAACAAACAATTTATTAATTCTTTGTTGGATATACTGCAGCTATGACATTGAGAATAGAAAGGTGAGTATATTCCATTTCACACTTCGTAGCTAACCCCAAGCGAAGGTGAGTGGTTTTCACACCTAAATCGGTCCATTCACTTCGAATTTTAGCGCGATGCAAAGCAAAAACAAAATTGTTGATGACGCTGTACAAAATATATCTCCATCCAATCATAATATATATTGCTTAGATGTGAAACTAGTAGTATCATCTGAATTTTGCTGTAAATATTCATCTACTTTGTCTTAAACGTTATCATTTTTATTTTGACGTTTTACGGCATTCGTGGCAAGTAAAGAATTTTAGTTGCAAAGCAAATACAAAACGTAATGATCGTTCTAAAGTACAAACGATAATTGTTGTTAACGTTAATATTATGCATTACCAAGTCTTAATGGAGAAAACACAATTCTTATCGCTGCACAAAGTCTCGTAGTAAAAATTTGTTATGCACGAGTAAAACTACAAGACCAGGTCGGTTGCTAAGGCTAACTAAGCAAGCTTTGTTTAATTGGACTACTTTCGAATAATAATTCACTTTAGCAGTGAATGAAAACAGCAGGGAAACCTCTAAAATGTTAATCCGAACACTGAATGAAATGACTAATGCCAATGGGAACTTGAAACTAAATTGTTTCAAGGAGCTAATACTTCCAAGTACGTGTTGTTTATGCAATTTTGTATAATTAAGTTTTATAAGACTGGCAATAACGATGCTAATAGAAATTAATAACATTTTACTGACGTTACGAAGACGACGTATTCTTGATACATTTTCTGCTAGATGAACAGATGTGCTAAGGTAGTGAAACAGCAGATAAGTTCATTAGATGATCAGAGAGACTGGTTGCTGTTACTTCAGTGACTTTAGGAAGTGATGCTGATAAAAGACTGCGCGGAATCCAGATGCAAAATCTAACCGTTGGGATTATATATTTTTTCGTTACTACTGGACATTTGATTTTTGATTGTTATATATTGCTGTGAGTGAACTAATTTTTATTTAATCTAGAATAATCTAGATGGAGACATTAATTTCACCGATGTGTTGAGTAATCATTGGATCGAGGAAGTCTGATGGCCGGCAGCATTGTTCACAAACTCAATGAATTTAGAAGTTTAACATAGTTATGTTAAATGTCTCTACTCAGTAATAACGAGAAAAGAACAGGAATTCACTTAATTAGCAATAAGATTTAAACAATAAGATTGGGAACTATTAAGAAGGCTTATTACATTACACATACCTTTAAAATATATCTGAATCTGTATATTCTCAAGAGGGAAATCCACCACAACCCTTCACAGCAAGGCAACAAAAATGGCTCAATAAAATGCATCTGCGCCTTTATTGTTTCTGAACACTCGCGAGTATTGGAAATATCTATCGTCAAATAAAGGGTGTTTCGCAGAGATTTTCCCGAAATGAAGGCAAAGCGTTTGGCAACAATTGATCCGTTAAAACGGTTGTTTGTTTAACAAATAAAACGGAACAAAGCGGACTGGAATAAACTACTAGGCATAAAATCATAGCAGAAACTGGCTGCGTTTTAGCGAGTAAACCGTTCGATTGATTGATGATAGCCGACAGCTCTTGTTAAAGTAACAATGGTGAATGTTTCAGTTTTTCCATTGGCTTTTTAAAGGCTTAGAAAGATCTGGAAAATGCCCTCTATATAATTTTTTTCGTAATTACTTTTTCGTGGAAAATGGCAACACTTTATTATGTCAAATAAAAAACTTTGTTAAGTCCTTCACCTTGCGCCAAAATGGATCAAGCGAAATGATAGAAAAAACGCTTAAGTAATTATGAAATAAGAAAACTTTTGAAACAAAATTTCATTACCAATGCAGACGAAAAGTTAACAAAAGATCTTTAAATAAACCACTCCATGAATGAATCTAAAAAACTTGAAAGATCGTGACCATTATAAAAAGCATGATGTAATGGATGTGACCTCGGACATAGGTAGACGTCGGGCCTCTCATTATAAAGAACACGTGGGTAGAAATATACAATTTATATCACACTGCACACCTTAGCAACAAGGGTCTCTCAAGTCTTCTAGAATAGAAATTCAAAGAAGGGATAACTATTGTAGTAATTTGGAATTAAAACTCACACAGCAAGATAACATACTGATAAGTGACAATTTTGAATTGTCTTCCTAATACATTCTTATGAAAATCGTGACGCGACCTTAAAATTTTTGGTCTCACGACCATTACATCGGTAAGGTGTTTTGAGCGTCAAATTGATTAGTTCCAAAGATTCCTCAATTTAAACGGAAACATAAGCTACTTACATTTATTAAATGACGAAACGAGGAATATTCAGGATAATTTTGGAATTAGGGAAACGTATGTTGGCATACCTAGATATGGTTAACATTACCATTTAATAGGTGCGCCAATGAAACAAAAATGTTTCGCCAATATAAATACTAGTCTTGGATGATAAATGAATCAAAGAGACCCGTTTTGACGTAATGATAAGGTAGATAGGTACAGTCAAAAGTAAATTACTGTAGCTCTTATGTGGACGACATTAAGGCTGTACAAAATCCTAAATATTTAGGCCTGAGGTGACTTTAAATGTACATGCACTTGGGCTGTCTTGTTGTATTTGTAAACCACCGCACACTCCGGCGAATAAAGTCGAAAAAAGACGCGCTTGCGCACCCATACTAATATTATAAATGCGAAAGTAACTCTGCCTGTCTGTCTGTCTGTTACTCTTTCACGCCTAAACGGCTGAACGGATTTTGATGAAATTTGGTATAGGTAGATATACGTTGAATCTCAAGAACGGACTTAGGCTACTTTTTACTAGAAAATAAGGGGGGGATGGGGGTAATACCATCTTTGAAAGTTAATATGGAAAAATGTTTATTTTTGAAGTTAGAGATATGAAATTTGGCACAAATATAGCTTGAAACAAGGATTAAAATATATACTACTTTTTGTTTTAAATATTAGGGGAGAAAGGGGTAAAACCGACCGTGAAAGGATGTCTGTTACGCTTTCCCGCTTAAACCTCTCAACCGATTTTGATGAAATTTGTTATAGGTATACGTTGAACCTCAAGAACGGACATAAGCTACTTTTTGTTAGAAATTAATGGGGGGGGGGGGATAGGGGTACATAAGACATAGGCTACTTTTTACTAGAAAATAAGGGGGGGATGGGGGTAATACCACCTTTGAAAGTTTATGTGGAAAAATGTTTATTTTTGAAGTTAGAGATATGGAATTTGGCACAAATATAGCTCGAAACTTGGATTAAAATATAGACTGCCTTTTGTTTCGAATATTAAGGGAGATAGGGGTAAAACCGATCATGAAAGAATGTAGTCCACGCGAACGAAGTTGCGGGTACAGCTAGTTGATCATATATCAAGAAATATACTCTGCTCATCTTAATTTTTAGATTTTATTATGAGAAAATTATAATATAACGTGCCAATAATGCCAAAGCTTGAGTACGTCTCTCATTTTGAATGGAATTACTATATATATAAATGGGTTGTAGACATAGCATTATGTCTGCTATTAGGGCCCTTTGAAATAAATGCTATTTAAAGTCTTAATCAATACGTAAATGTATAATGTTCTACTTTTAAAAACAAGACACAATATATATTCATACAATAGTGGGAACATACCTAAGAATACTGTTTACGTTTTGTTGGTTCACTGCTGATAATTACTTATTGTCGGCAGCCATCTTGCGTGACTCACCACGCGATCGACTCCTACGCATACCGCGCCAGTCTACCAGACGCGGTTGAGGCGGTATATCAAAATTTATGCACACCATCACCACAGACCACAGTGTGTGAAATAAGATTCAGTAAAGACGCTAAACCGCGTTGCAATACAGTACCATGCTTTCTGTTATAACTAAGTAGCTAAATTTACCAACCGCTTCAGGGTTTAGGAGGTCCAGTACTCTACAGTACTCTGTATTCGCAGACAACCCAGTTAATTGGGTAATCTCCTCATCTGTCAATTTGCATGAAAATTATAAGGTTTTAAGCGTAAATATTTGAGACCAATCCTGTAAAAGCGCTTGCAATCGGTTCACTATTTCACAATCATAGGGCTCGTATTTATGATTTATCTGTCGTATTTAACTGACTTAATGATCCGTCGTATTTCACAACAAGAAGTTTCAGGCGGCAACGTTTAAATCTCATATTAATTACGTGTTTCAAACTAGAGAACCTAACTTAAACGTAATGAAGGGTACGTGAATGACTGTAATTCTCTATGTAGATATGGTCAACGATACCTCACGGTATATATACCTATTTGTAACTATTGTTGTCTCTGTCTTGTTAATGTAATGCATGCAGTGTTCACTTGTAATTGACTGTGTACTTAAATTATTTAGTTACTCATGTTTTTTGCTGGAATGTACTAGTGCATAAGTTGTTAGTGAATCAATTAAACAAAATAAAAAAAAACACTTGAAGTTTGATATAAATTCTAATGGCCACGACATAAAGGCGATTTAAAGTTTAAAACTGTTATAATCTGGTGTACTTTTGACTAACAGAGACCTAACACTGCGTTGGCATCAGCCGACGGAGTTCCAAGGCCGAAATAGAGATTCATTACTGTCATTTAATCAATTGTGGCATTACAACCTGGACAGCGCTATTCGGTCAGTTTACATTAGTCCGTGTTATTTATAGGCATATTTTGTTAGGTAATGCACCTTGTGTACCGCTGTCAAACCACAGAAACATTCTTGTAAAATTTCTTTTGAAATCTTACTTAGCAACAGAAATTTGAAGTCTAAGATTGTGTTAGAAGACAACACAAATTAATAATCTATTGTTTTTGGATTTGGAATGTCGTTGTTGTAAAGATTATAACGTCACACATAGTTCTAAGAATTATAAATATTGTACCTAGTAATATGTATTAACAGGTCGGGCCCATGAATCACATTTGACTCACGGCTATTAACTATTGTGTCTTCTGTCTGTGAATCGGTTAAAACCGCTTGAAAACTTTCCGGGTAAAACATCTGATCCTCTAAATAAACGAGATCAAACACCCTAGTCTATTTAGTTAGTTTAGTTTCGTTTCACGATAGCGTAAAAACGTGTGTGAATCGGACCCTCGATAAGTATCTACTTAGCTAAGTACCCAAAAAAATCACCGAATGTGTCTCCGAGAACTTTTTCAATAGCCGCAAACCGACCCCTTTTGATGGCACATCGTGATAAATAGTAAATGCGGCCGTTTTCAGTGCGGTTTTATGTGTTTTCGGATGAGAGGCATCATTTGTCATACCCCCTCTCTGACGGTAGGGCATTCGGCGAATCCACTTAGGGTGCTCAAGGACAAATATTTGCGTTCGTTCCGGCGCTTGGGTGCGCATCTAAACGCTTAGGTTGTAAAATAAAACGATATAATATTGCAGTAAGAGCCTGTTAGAACCAGAAATAAATCTATGTTCACTTTTAGCTCTTTTGACTACCTCCGTAGCCGCGAGATAGAGGCGAGCGGGCTGGACTTTGACCATGCGCTTCTCTGAGGTCCCAAGATCGATTCCCGGTGAGATCAATACATAAAACGTCGGTCTTAATTTGAATAATTAAATCAAATTAACACAGACGTATTCACGCCTGTCGAAATCAGTTCAGCTTTTCAACAGAATACAACTTATAAAATATTTTCTAATTGTTAAAGTATTAAGTATTTAAAACTTTATGACTTGGTATTTTCATATTGATGGGGGACGTCTTAATCAATACGTAAATGTATAATGTTCTACTTTTTACTTGGTATTTCATATTGATGGGGGACTATCCACTTGAATTTATTCGAAGGAAAAACTATGTTATCTTTTATTTAACCCTTCAAATCCTCATTGGTAGGGCAAGAAACAATTGTTTTCCTTGTGTCTGGAATTCCAGGTTGTGATGAGTTAATATACACATATTTAAATACTTACCTTTCTAATTAGAACGAAATGTAACTAAAACATAATAAAATTATCAGACGTAACATGTAGGCCCAATTACGAGTAGTTCAGAGATTCTGAAAGAGAAAATTCTACTTTCATAGAGCGCTTACTTTTTCTCTGCATCGCTGACGTTCGCGGTCACCGACCTTGTGCAGTTTTACTTTTTTTTCTCATCCATCACGCTGTGACAACATCTATTATTGCAGATGAGACCATCACCCAACTCACACGCCACACCTATTTGGTATTGATGACAGAATACTTGAATCACGAATAGAACATCTTAAAACTATTCGTATCTCAAACGCGAACTTGAAAACCTTTTATCGCCGCTCGCGTCGTTCAGAAACGAACGTCAGCAATAATAAAACTATTCCAAGAACTATGTCAGCCTTATCTAAACTTAAATATCGCTGTGAATCATGTGACCTAGGGTTAAAAGGCGTTCTGACATCACGCTAATGTCATCAGCAGGTGGGTGTTTTGCAATCAAAATGCCAATGACCCCGGGAATTGGAGCAAACTCCGTGAAATGTTAAAAGAAGGGTGCCGTTTAATTTTTTTATTTTAATCTTGATTGGGTAGTGCAGTTTTTTTTTAATAAAATTCCCCGTTTCTATATTATATGCGGCCGCTCGCGACTTCGTACGCGTGTACTTAAATATTTTCTAGCTATAAATATAGCCTTACTCTAGGTAAGTAAATGACGCTTTGCAATGGTGAAATAATTTTTGTAATCGACACAGTAGTTCTTGAGTTTATTCATTACAAACGTACACAAAAAAAATACACATTTTTCCTCTTTTTTTAACACGCTTTTATTAGCTTGGGTTGTATGTATCTATGTAACGGAATCTTTGAATCTTAATTTGACCCACTTCCCGGTCTTTGATTAAGATGAAATTTTGCACACGCTCTGAGTTCTGATGACAATACATGACTAGCTAAGAAACGTCATTACAAATCCAATATGGCGGCCTCCCCAAGATGGCGAACTGACTGTTTGAAATGCACTTCCATGATATGGGTATCAAAAGAAAGGGTTTGCTGTCAGGAATACGAAAAAAATAGTCACGTGATTCAAATCCAATATGGCGGGCGTCCAAGATAACGGACAGGCTATTTGAAATGCACCCCTATGATATGGGTATTAAATGAAAGGGTTTGCTGAATGGGATACGAAAAAGAATTATATAATTATTGATACATGAGAAAACTAAAAAGTAGAAAATAAAAATAATAGTTTAAAAAACTAAAAAACACGCTTTTAGCTCGCACTAAAAATTACAAAATAATTGAGACATTTAAGAAAGAAAGCGTGGAGCGTTTATGTTATCTTTACTCTTTTTTAATATGTAGATTAGGATAGTGGTTGAAATGAGATTGAAGTAATTTCGTCGTACACCGGACACCTTTTGAACTAAAATAACCTACTACCTGGAGTTCAAAATGAAGAAGATGACGTATCGAGGTAGAACTATCTATGTCAAAAGCAATGGATGGAGAACGGTAAAAAAGTGGGTAGAGAGAGTCCTTTAATGAACTCTTAACAATAATGTTATTAGAAAAGGAACGTGGTTCTACTTATCCCCTTTTGATACTACGCAAATACAGCAACGAAAGTCAATGCCGAAATGGTAAACCTTTCGAGAGCCACATATCATATTTACCTTAAAATACCCTAATACTAAAATTAAATTCTGTGTTGAATCAGCAATACAAATAGATTTGCTAACGACGAGTCATTCCCTAATGTTTTGACTAATCTATGTTTTGTCAAAAGTTTATCAGCAACGAAAACAAGTCATTTAGAAAGAAAGAAAGAAAGAAAACACATTTATTGACCACTTGACAGCACAACACGACAAACAAAATTAAAACAAAAACAAAAAATAAAAAGAAGTACAGGAAAAAGTAAAACAGAACAAACATGAAGTAGGTAATTAAAAAAGAAAAAAAACAAAGAAAAATCAAATGGGAAAGTGGTCAACTAGGCCACACCTCAGCTGTATGCTGCAGCGACGCAAGGCTGCTGCAGCGCTGGTATTATGGTGCGGCCTATTCGAGTGACGCTACTTATTGATATATAATATATTAAATATATATGATAACAAGGAACAAACAAAATAAAATAAATAGATGAACTAACAAGAAAAAGAAGAAAGGCGAGCAGATCAAAAATAAAGAAAAAGAAGAAAAACACTATACTCTATGGTGACATATGTCATATTGACTTAAGCAAAAAAAAAGATCTGTCTGCCATTTGTTTATTTATTAGGTTATTTATACAGATTCCTTCATTAAATAGATTGCCGATGAATTAAAATGTGTGTGGGATATGTGGTGAGGTTGAGCAATAGGAAGATAATGCAGTATTATAAATATGGAAAGCGAGTTAAAGAGGGACCGGTATTATTGGTTCTGTACAAGCGGCTGCGCCCGCGATCGTACGCCTCAACGGTGCCAGGACATCGTCCCAGACGCTTGCGTAGCATGTCGTGAAAAACCCGAGGGTAAGTTCAGTGTCCTTTGTTCGTCGATCAAGTGTTTTCTCAGGCTTTTTCTAAATGAGTGTATTGTTTTTAGGTCACGCATTGGCGGGGGAAGATCGTTCCAGCACCGCGAGGCGGCGAATCTAAAGGAACCACGGAATGCCATCGACCTGTGTTTGGGAGTAGAGAAGACGTGAGTGCAAGATCTTTTTGGAAATCTACTGAGATCCTTCGCCCATATCAACTTGCTAAATAGATAGGGTGGCCGTCCCGAGCTGATTATCCCGAACATCAACGTGGCTAGATGTAGTTTCCGGCGGGCCTCCATTCTAAGGGTGTTTGTTAGGTTAAGTGTTGGTGTGACGTGCGTCCTAGGTGGAATGTGAAAACAAAACCGAGCACAAGAGTTTTGTACCCGCTGAATCAGCTTAGCAGTTCTACTAAGTATACAGGGACCATAGACAGTGTCGCGATAGTTCAGTTTTGAAAGAATGAGAGATTCGCAGAGTGTTATTCTCAGTTCCTCGCTCAGATAAGGTCTTATTTTATAAAGTAATTTAAGCCGGTAAAAACAGTTTCTGACACACTCTGCGATATGGTCTTCAAAGTTAAGCTGACTATCCAACGTCAGCCCTAGGTTTCTAACTGTGCTAACACGCTCCACTGTCTCGCCTCCGATTCGGATGTCCAGGGTGGTCCCCTCAATTTTTTTAATGTTCCTACTGGAGCCTGTTATCAACAGTTTAGATTTTTTGGGGTTGAGGACCAGACTGTTTGCTTCACACCAGGTTGATATTCTCTGTAAGTCCTCATTAATTTTTGTAACAGCATCTGAATAGTCAGTGGGCCGAAAGGAGTACAGTAGCTGCAGGTCATCAGCGTACAAATGATAACCGCAGCTGATAATGTTGTTTGTGATATCTGCACTGTACAGGGCGTATAGTATAGGGCCCAGTATTGATCCCTGGGGCACGCCGCGAGTGATGGCTTGAGAGGAAGAGCGCATCCTGGATCCATCTGTTGTCGTTAGCTCGACCTGCTGCTGCCTTCCGGTCAAGTAGCTGCTAAACCACTTTATTGAGGAATGATCAACTCCATAATATGCAAGCTTAGCGATCAAAAGTGCAGTGTTAATGGAATCAAATGCCCTTGAGAAGTCCAGAAGGATGAGGGCACTGATTTCCCCTTTATCCCTGGCTGCAAGCAGACCGTCAACCACATCGGCGAGGGCCGTGGCTGTGCTGTGACTCTTGCGGAACCCAGATTGTAGCCGAGGAAGAATATTATTTTGTTCTATGTAGGTAGTCAGCTGCTCGGATACTATCCTTTCCAGGACTTTGGACAGACAAGGGAGCAGACTGATTGGACGTAGGTCACTCAGAGAGGTGGGATTGTTGGTCTTAGGTAGTGGCTTCACTATAGCCATTTTCCAACTATTAGGGAAAATACCTTTTGTGATAGAAAGGTTAATGATGGAGGTGATGATTTTTAACGATTGGGGGAGAGTTAATAGGATCATATCGAGTGACAGACCATCGACACCCTGGGCATTTGACTTAAGCCCCCTCATCACCTTCAGAACCTTATCCTCAGATACTGTGCCCAAAGAGAAGATTGCAGAGCTGAATCTATGGTACTCATAGTACGTTAAAAGGGACATGGACACCGTACCATTTCCTGGTATGTTCAGAAAATGTGCATTTATTTGGTCAGGGTTGTCGAAACAGGATGGAATTTCTGAGGTCTTTCTTTGATCAGGAACTACAGTGTCTTTGAGGTTTTTCCAGAGCCTTTTAGGATTTCTTAGGTTACAATTTATATGTTTGTTGAAAAAAGATCTTTTCTCACTCTCAATGGCCTGTATGACAAGGGTTTTCATAGTTTTATAACTTTCTCTATGTGTATTTGTTTTATGTTGCCTGAATTTGTGATGGTACCCATCCCTAATACGCATCATAGAACGAATGGTGTCAGTAATCCAGGGATGAGGTGGATTTTTAAATTTAACTTTTTTTATTGGAACATGTAGGTCAAATAATTTTATGAGACAGTTGGTAACAGATTCAGTCAGAATATGAATGTCATCCAACTCAGACAGGCAGCTCCAGTCTATGGAATTGAGATCTGATTCGAACAAATCCACCAGGATATTGTTGAGAGGCCTAAAGATGACCCATTGGGGTGGAGTCTTTTCCCTTTTGATTTTAAGTTCAGCTGTAATCATTGCATGGCCTCCCAGATCAGGGGTATGCCTGATCAAAACTCTGAGAGTACAGGCATCGGTACAAATAACATCGATCAGACTAGCACTGTGTTCTGTGAAATGGGTCGGCTCGGATACTACCTGAGTAAGATCAAAGCCATGTATGAATTGGAGTAAAGATTTACTCTTGTGACTATGAATATCTAGTAGATTAATATTTAAATCACCGGCCATTATCAGCTTATCTCGTTTAGGGAAAGAGGCAATGGTCTCCGAAACGGAGTCCAGGAACAAGTCGACATCTTGCCAGGGAGGTCTGTAAGCTGTCCCTATAATGACAACTGTACCATTTACACGGACTCTAAGCCACATCTGCTCGACTTCAGGATGGGAAGCCGGGTGGCAAACCTGAGCATACACACCTTTGCGGATGTAAAAACCCACGCCGCCGCCACGGCCACTACGGATATGAACAGGTCTCGGTTTATGTCTTAGTCGGTAGCCAGCTAGCTTAGGAGCCTTGTCATCTTCATCCATCCCAAGCCAAGTTTCATTAATAGCTAAAATATCAGGTTCCATCTCTTCCACCGCCACAATGAAGTTCTCATGATTAGTACTTAAAGACCCAGCATTGTACATACCAATTTTGAAGTTAGTTAGAGGATGCATTTAGAGATAATATGTATATTGTATATATAATATATAATAGATTATGTAAATAGAGTTTATAGTATAAAATATATAGAAATGAGTAAATGTTAAAAGAGTTGTCTAAGTATATCAATAAATAAACTGTTAAAAAATGTATTATGTGTGTTATGTTCACGCAGGAGTAGTTATTGTACATAATGATAATAATAAATGTGTCTGTGATGTCACACACTTTATTTTTTATTTTCTTGTAAATAGTTGATAATATAATAGTTGTAGCATAGTTAGTAGGTTTATGTAAAGTATGTAGGATGTTTGAGTTATAAGTGTAACAATCTAGATAAATAAAATCATCTGCATAAATATCCAATAGGCTATCATTTCGCTGACCATAGTGAGTTAAATCCAGAGTTATATGATTAAGAGAAGGAGAAGGACTAACTGATGATGAAAATGACACTGGACCCATAAATAGTCTAGGTAAATTACAAGTTATTACTATGAAATAGTCTTTAACTGTGGCACTTTTGAACATAACTAATGTCTGTGTATCATTGTAGATGGACTGCAGTCAGATTTCCCGGGGGCCAAACAACCGAACGAGGTCCTCGTCCGAGCGAAGCTGGAAGACAGGTGTCCCGTCTCCTTTTCGTATGAAGATGCGCCCCCGCTTGGTCCACGAGTACCTCCATTGACCCTTCCGGCACTCCTCGCGTGCACGGTGAAACAGCTGTCGATTGGGGCGCGTGAGACGCTCGTTCACGAAGACACGCCCTCCAGCGGCGCCTACCGCGGCCGAGCGGCGCACGCGAGCGGCGCGCAGCAACTCGTCGCGGAGGTGGCGGCGCGTCAGGCGCAGCACGACGCGGCGCGGCCGGCCGCCGCCCTCGCCGCTCGGGGGCGCGCCCACGCGCTCCGCGAACACCACGTCCCTTTCGTCCAGGGTCACACCCAGTCGCGCAGCCAGTACAGTCACAGTGTGCACGACATTTTCACCCTTCTCCTCGGGCAGCTGTCCAAGCTCCAGATCAGAGAGGAGAGCCTCCTGGTCGCGATCGTTCAGCTCTAATCTGAGCTGCGTGATGGTGCGTTCCAATTCAGCTGCCCCCTCGGGTCTGTCGCTCAATTGACGTTGCTCCAATGCATCAATCCTCTTCTCGACGCAGTCCAGACGAGCGGCAACCGCAGTAAATGATTCCCGGAGTTGGGCCATCTCCTTGCGAAATTCCCTCATCTCCACGATGCAATTGGCAAACTCCCGACGAAACTCCGACATTACTGAGGTCATATCAGTATCATCGGTGACGGCGGGAGGTGAGCCCACCATACGGCGCTTCTGCCTTCTACAAACATACTCCTGAGCAGTGTCATCATGAGAGCAAGACGGAATGTCTGTGTCCGAGGAGTATTTGTGGCCACTTGGTGGTGAGCGCTGCATGTTTGGCATATTTCTTTTTTTTTCTTTTCTCTCTCTGGTAATCAAGTTCAAAAATGAAAGACGACAAAGAGATAGATTAAACAAAAAATTCAAAAATAATAATAAAAAAAAAGTAAAAAAAAATATTCAATGACACTGTTAGATTCGAACCCTCGACGCTGAAGATTTGTGTATCAGAGGGTCTAACCGTTAGACCACAACGTGCTTGAGAGAGAGCGACGAAATGTAGGGCTCGATTAGTGGAGCAACAACTCTGTAATATCTAGAGGTCGGTTACCGAGTTTTTTACTATCCCGGACTACCGTGCACTGGTATAATCACTGGCTTAAAGTACTAGCGATTTTATTTTTAAGTAATGTTTATGCTGTTAAATAATAAAGGATTGAGAAACTGATTTCACCAAGTCACTTCACAGTTTAACCAAATTAAATTGTTGATATTACATACACTTTATCTTCCCGAACTTTTGAAGTAATTATTTAATTACTGAGGAGCAACAGCAGTACTGTGTTGACAACTGCGCAGAGCTAGCGCCACTGACACACACAACATTTAAGAAACGAAACCATCTATCATGATCAAACAAAAACTAATGCATCTAATTAAATTCAAGGAAATGTTTTCTTACGCTTAGGTCATCATCATTAATACATATTTTAATTGTCTATTGTCTTTGGACACATAATCTGCCCCTGAAAATGCCCTTTGGCAAAGGTCTCGCGACTTTGGGTAAAAGTGATTCTCTTTATTTTTCCTTTTTGGATAAAAATCTTAATTTATCGTGACTTGACTGCCTACTCTAGTGTGATATTTGAAATGTGGAGGTTGTGGGTTCGAGTCCCACGGGTTAACACTAGCGCTATGAGAGATTTTCACATTTGGTTCTAGTACATTACAGGCTTCAATCAAGCAACCTTCGCATTATTAAGCCAATCAACTTGTCTTTAGAAACGGCTTTAAATTCTTCTCATGTCATCATTGCGTTAACTCAGTCCGTAGCGTATGATGCGTTAATTTTTCAAAATGTGTTGCCGCTGCACAGCGCAGGAAATTCGGAACGTTATAGTCTATCTATGGGAAAGGTGTTGAGTTGACGAATATAACCGAATGTGAACACTTGGTTGCATCTTTCATTTTACCTCCGACACAGAAAGAGGGATATTATAAGTTAGACGTCTTAGCTGGAATGGACCGATTTCGATGCGTATTCGAAAGCCTGTTCCTTGTCGTGGTGTCCAGCAGTGTAAAGAGTTATCAGCTTTTGTCCAAAATTATGTACTTGTACTATATAAACTAACTTTACGCGCATTCGTCTTTTTCCTTAAATTATTACTTATTTCTGCCTTGGTGGTTTTAAAATGGTTCAGAGAACATTTATAATGAATGAACTTCAATGTAATGAGTAAATAGAAAAAAAGGCATGATCATGATCGATCCATTATCTGATTAATGCTTTATTCAGCACTGCAGCACATTTTTATTTGTTACGTCATGGCGCATTTTAAAATGTAATAATAAGCTGCGCCAGAGTCAGTGAGTGACCACATAGTTTCGATGAGTTAACCATGCCTGTCTGTGATCCCGTAACGTGAGCCAGGTCGTCACGCGTCGATGACGTCATCAGCCGAGGGTCACCAGTTTTCTATTCGCGTGGTGTAGTGACGCACGCGCAGGTGACGCGGCCGTCGACGATCCAGAATACGCTTTTAGCCCCCAGTTGTGACGAGAAGGGAATGATGTCTTGATTCTAGTCACAAGACTAACATTGCGACTGCTTTCTCTTTCTTAAATATATTAACGATTACTTACTTAAGACATGTATGCGCCAACTACCTATGTAGCGAGAGACCTCTTCAAATTGTCAGCTACAGTGCGACCAAATTTTGTTATGATATATGTATATTATTGAAGTTGAATTTAGTTATGTCCATAAGTGTATTAGCGGAGGGGTAGGGTTTACCTTAGGAAGTTGATAAACGGATGCCGGAGCCCGAAAAATTCCATACAACCTTTTAGGTTGTATGGAATTACAATTACAAGGAAATAAGTTACAGTAACATGCGATTAATACTGATCTCTTTTTTTGTAAAATGTTATTTTTATCAACATTCATCATTGTTATAACCTGCAGGCGAATGCCATAATTTCCATGACGACTTCAATTCAAGAACTCTTCAACTACAGTTTATTCAGCAATTCTATATTCCATACTATCAAACAGTCTACTAAATGAGGCAGTCGAGACTGCAGTTGGTGTGATTAAGCAAGTTAATTGGACAAGTGGAAATCCACAAACCAATCTCTGCGGGCAGCCGCGCCATTCGTACGTAATTCCGTTTGCTAGTTCAACAAACTCCAGTCGCACGCCCCAAATTTTCATACAAACGCATATTAAATCCATCTGGGAAGTCCCGCGGCAATGCCGGCTAGTTGCAATATTTCAGTTTAAATCGGCGACCCCCTCACCCCTCCGCCCTGCCTCTACCGTTAACCGCGGTCCCAGCCTGGGTACGTTCAGCGCACTGCCAAATTGCTTGTGAGATATTATTGCTGGCGAATTGAAACTTCAGCCCCAATAGTGTATCTGCCTACAATGTGTAAGGGGAGACCCAGGATAGGCAAAAAATTTTATTTTATTTATTCTAAGGAAACATACAGCACTTATAACAGTTGACACAATATGCTGCCAATTATTACGAAATTTTAAGTTGTAAGAGACATACGTCTGTGGAATTGAAGGTTCAGCTCAAACAATGGTGATTGGGTACATATAATAGGTTAATTCATGATAGTTGGGATGCCAAAACCTTTCACAAATAGGTATTTGAAAACCAAAATAAAAAAGCTGCTGAGGATGATTTTATTAATTTTATTTTAACTCTATTGATGAATAAATAAGCCATGATGTCTACAAAGTGTACAAACTGTCATCATTAACAATGTCATGTACTCATAGCAATACTGTTAGTGGTCAAATGAGGCAGCAAAATTTGTGAGGATTTAAATGAATGCTCCACATAGATGATTGTGTCACCAAAGGTGAAACATATTGTCCATTGAAAAGCATTGTCTTTTGTTATGATCTATGTTTGGTTACCATTTAATTCCACTCCGGAATTATTGCAAATTAAGAATAGACCACAAAGACTCTGTAGAGTGGGAAAATTTCAGGCTGAACTGATCTCAACTATTAGATTCAAGACAATATGATGATTATCATGATAATTATCATATATATTATAATGATTTTGGGGTTATCATCTACTATTATTGTAATAAGTAATTTATTGGTTCATGAAGTTTGCTACATCGTTACTAAGAATAACTGAAAATATTTCATTTAAACTTTTATTATCTTTTATTAAAAAAACTTACTAAACAAAGATGCTTTTACTTTCTTGATGACAGTTTGTTTTCAATATCCTTGTAGTTGTCTAAATTTAACAAGCGAGAATGTTATCATTTTGTACCATACCAACCACTTATATAACTTGTGCATAATGAGCACCATACTTTTGTCATGTAGTAGCACCCAAAATATTACTGAAGTCTTGACTACAACATGTACGATAAAAAGCATGTCTGACTTTACATATTTAGCACAGGCCTTAAGCAGTTGACATAAGAACTATTATGGAACTGCAAGTGGTTACCTCCACCCGCTGTTGACCGTACATACACAATCGAGGACACGCTACAAACATTTATGAATAAGATAGAAACAGATTTATTACACTGAATGAATACTTAATTCCGACCGCAACTTCGCCCCATATTACATTTTGGAGGATAGCCAAACAAAATATCAATACAATTACATATAGAATAATTTTATGTTGACTCTAAACAGGAATGCTTGTTGTGGAGAGGTTAATGATAATAGTGTACTTAAAATAAAAGTTATACTTTACAATCTAGTGGTTTCTAGTAGTGTGGTCTACACATTTTGAAATTTCTTACCAACCCTTGTATTCACAAACATAATAATTTCAATAGGACATGTCTATGATTTTTTTCTGCTCAATCATAAAGATGAAGAAAGAGACAGAACATAGTTCTAGAAATTTTATTCCCATTACTTTGTAAATATGGAGAAGGGCTTTTTATTAAATTATTTTCACACACAAATCAAAGTGTTACAACAAATTAGTCACTGGATGTTTTTAACAATATAACATATAACAAGACTCAGAAAAACCGGACACAACAGAAATTCAACTGTTTCTGGCTTTTGAAAGGATTTTAGCGTAATGAGGTATACCTACCTGATGCCTCTATAGTCAGATAGATTTATTTAACAAATATATTTTTGTTTAAAAGTAGATTGCTCCCATACAAAGTTAGGCGGGTCATTTATTGTTGATAGAATAACTTACCTTTTCAGTGTCAGATCTTAAGAAACTAATATGATATTTAATTACTAATTTAATTCATTAAAAAAATATTTTTTATTAATATCATAATCTCTTTGTTTACTGGGTCATAGGCAATTTATGCTGTCTAAAATATGTGATGAATGAACATGTTTTAAAGTGTAGAACTTAAAAGATTATTCTACAGTTTTCTCAGGTAAATTGGAACTAGGTACTATAAAGTAATCATATTATTATCTTCCTGGTTTCCACACATATAAAAGATTGAGATAAGGACATTGATGATGTCTATTTTACAAACCAATCGATAACTCAGAGCTACAATCCATAGAAGTTGTATGTAGAAACACTATGGATGACTGTGGTTTTTCAAAAATACTACTTTAGACAAGCCATACCTGTCTTCTTTACATTTAAATTGGTCAATTAACTGTAAATTTATAAGACAATATCAAATACCAAGGGAAGTACATTTAGTATCTTATGGAAAACCAAATCAATAGGTACACAATATAATTATAAAACAGATATATTGAAGTAAAGGTGACAAAATTATTGAACATTTTAGTATGTTCAATAGTTTTGGGGTTGGACCAATGTACATAATTTTGGCATCAAAAATTGACCTTTGTGATATTGAAACAACATGAAGTGGAAGGTAACTTTAATAGGAATATGTAAATTGTTACTTATTATTTTTTTCTATTACAAACCTAGTTTGAGAAGTTGAGAACACACCCTTTCACTTAAAAAACAGATCTGTCAAAATACAGAAAAATCAATAAAACGTTATTCCAATTGAATAGAGACTATAATGCCATGGTATTCTAATATGACAGCTATTTTGACATTTTTAAAATCCTACCTCCTACACGTATTTTAGTTCCGAATTTTAAGCTCAAAAATCGGTTAACTAAACCCAAAACTAACCTAAAATGCTCCGACTATTGTATAATATGCACTAATAATACCACGTTGTCCTCTCCAAAGCCGGTTTGTCTAGTAGCCGATAATGCCCGTGTTTATTTTTACCCGTTACGCATTCACACAGCAGCTGTCTGTTTCATCTCAGCCCGGCCAAGGGAAAATCACTATTCGCAACAACCAAACTAAATGTAATGAGGGTTCCGAGACATGTAGAAATCATGCTATATTTGGAACCAACTCGCCGAGCCCACACGAGATCGCACTGTCCCCATTCCGAACTGAACGCGAAATACGCCACCGTATTGTACCAAATCACCGTTTCATACCTTTGTCGTTTCCCGCAGCAGGCGGAACACCTCCACAAAACAATATCCCAATGAGAAATCACAAAATACAGCACTCAAACAGCGACCGACTGTTCACAGGGCGTCAATGTGCAATCACTTTTCACAGCCGGTGTGTAAAATTCACAAATGACTAGCTAGTCGAACACTAGAGGTAAGTAGAAAAAACACAGATTACACTAACTTAAAATCTATGATTTTCACGAGTAATATCTAGTTGAACCGAAACGAAAAACCCGCCAACTGTCAAAACTAAAAAACTACAAGCACCGACGCGCCGCGCGACCGCGCGGTTCGAGTCCGCTTTTCTGACTAACAAGGACGCTACACACGACACGATGTCCGTGCGCCACACACAACCTGACACGACCGACTGCACGCTACGGCATGCTTCTGTCGCAATTTAATTTTCATTTATATTAAAGTAGCAGCAATCCCGCTATCTCATAATTGACAAAATATCGTACTAACGTCGTCGTTATCTTTATCGCGCGATGCGACAAAATAATGAGATATCCGTTTAAACGCGAATTCTAACCATAAAGCAATGCGGCCACGTTGAAAAGATCTCTACGAACTACGAAAATACGTACAAGCCAATAGACATCTATATCCGTTCGGGATAGACGTTAGCCAGACGCGCATGCGTCAGTCGGTCGGCCCGCACGACGTCAGTGAATGACAAGCCCTGCGCTTGTATTAACCGATCGATTTTGAAAGAATTGTGGTGTCTTCTGTGGGAGTTATTTTAGAAATATCTTTGCACTTATTACATTTTATTACAAGGAGGATTGCACATTAATTGTACAGTTAGCAAAATGAGCAAGCCGCTACTACTACTATCCTACCGCGATCGCTACTGTGGTTTCACGCAAACGAATGCATAATTAAGTCTCTTCGTATATTATGTACTAAACACAGTTGAATAACACTTGAATACAACCAAGGTTGAAGCATAGTGTAAATACTTTTGTAATTAATTGAAACTTTTAAATTAAATGTAAAACATAATATTCAAAACAGACAAATAAAAACATTCGAAAAATAAGTTGGTGCTTTTTATCCGTAGCTAAACAGTTTTCTAAAACCACCAAATATATCTTTCATTTACGGAAACGAAACCTATTTATTTAATGGTCGTGCCCTTTAAAAATTAATAACATTTTATTTATGCATTTAAAAAGCTAGTTAATTAACCTCCACATCTTTTAACGCCAGGACATTCCTTAAACACCGATAGGTTCGAGAATGACTGCGTTTTAATCAATGAAAATACCACTCCGTAATAAAATTCATATTAAATCTGTCTATGGCAGCTTATTGAGACGGCTATGACATAATAGATGTGGCATCTTAATTTATACGACAAAGATATTTATAGTTTAATGGCAGATAAAGTCTAGTTCTTTTAGAAATACTACTAAATAATATGTGCGAATTGTTGTAAACTTACTTTGAAATAAAAATGTTGCTTAATACATTTATGTTCTATGTGATGTAATTAAAAACCTTTAAAATTATGTCTGCCTACCAAAAACCAAAACATGACTGTTGATAAAAGGACTTTAATAGCAAAATAAATTGGCCGAAAGTAATGTAGGAAAAATATACGAAATCGATCTTATTGTCGCATATTTATTTACATATGAAAACAATTTTATATCTAGAACTTCTAGAAGTTTTAAATCTTTTTATTATTTTTTGGATGGTAATTACCTACTATTTTTTTATTATTTACACACTTTCTCAATCTTTTACATATTACCGTAAATTTTAGGGGATGATTTCTTGGAAAACACACTTATTTGGATTCCTTTCTGTTTGTTTAAACTTGCATCTTAATACACGTGTGCACAATGCATCGAGTTCCGACAGACCAAAGTACGGAAGCCTGTGCTGTCCGAAGGTGCAATGCAATGCAGTTAGGGTCCTTCACACGTCACGATTTGCGGTTAGAAAATTCTGGTTGCGTTCCCTTACAAACTACCACGGACGTACTACCTACCATCTCTTTCTAGTGTTTTTAAAGCGAGCAAGATGGCACTTACGTTTGTTAAGTTGTGATCAGCATGCGATCTGTAAAACGCATGGAACACATACAAACTTCGGGTTCGGACGAAAGGTTGATGATGATGACTCGGTAAAAAAACAATCATTTTAATTACTTAAATAGTTTGATTTTTGCCTTCGCTTTAATTGTTATAACATAAAAATTGGTGATGATGTAACGCAACAAAGTTCGTAATACCTCATATGTACCTAGTCCTACATACCTACCGACATTATTAAAATGTTTGTTTACATGATGTAAGAAGAATAAACTACCTAAATATTTTTTTATTTAGAATTTAAGACTTTCGCGTACTATTTTAAACGTTTAAAATCGGGTCAAAACGTTCGCATTAACTATTAAAAAACGATGTCTCGTTTCCTTTTGATTCGTTAAGTAATTTCAAATATTTTTTGGAAATTTAAATATTGGACCAAACAAATCGATGAAGGTAATCTTCATAATCATAATCTTCGGAAAAACTACCTCTGTAAGGTCAGGTAAGGCAAAACAAAACTTTTTTGGCGGAAACACATAGAATTTGTTAAATCGAGTGACAGTTTTCTTGAAACAAGTTTCATTTGTTGGAGTAATAATGTACGTCATATTTAATAGATATATAACTAATATTATTGTTGTTCAAAATTGAAAGAGAAATTTCTATTAAGTGGGTTTCATTTGGTATAAAAAATGTGATCAGATCAAATCAGAAGGAAGTCATACGACTGGAATTTTTTATGTGTTCCCAAAATATCTTGGAAACGTAAACAGCTGATTATTTCATTGTCTACAAACGTGCCGTCTCGAGCTTGATTTATCATTTCAGTTCCACCTTCGGATTCGCCCGGAGATCATCAACTATTGTTTTATTGGTAGATAAAACTAGTTATCTGCCTACACGTAAACAGATAAATAGGTACCTAGATATTTTTGCAGCCGCGTTTGGAGCCTAGAATAAAGTCAAATATTCGTTGCAGCTATGTTTAGGTTCCAGATTTATTGTAAGGTATAAGTCATCATAAGTAGGTACGGTCAACACATGCAGCGCGATATTAAATCTTATGCCTACAATATAAGGGCGATACAAACTCCAAAATGTGTCGTCCGATGTATTTTCGATGTGTCAAAGGTACTTGTCACTGTCGTAAATTGTGTGTATCCTAATAATAATAAAAATGCGTATGTTTGTATGAATGTATGGATAGATAGATAGATAGATATACTTTATTGCACAAAATCTTTACAGAAATAGGTTTTACAGAAAAATTATAGTACAATTTAGGCGGTCTTATCGCTAGAAAGCGATCTCTTCCAGACAACCTTAAGGTAGAGGAAATAGTAGATGGCGAGAAATGGGTACGGCCGTGCAACATAAATACAGTTTTATTTAAGAATTATTTCGTAGTTTAACATGATAAACATACATAAACTCATAAATATATAACATTATAAATATATACAAATAAACATATTTAACATATATAAAGAGTTTTGACTCAAAAAAATAATAATAATAACAATAATAATGTTAATAAGTAGGATAAGTGTATGAAAATTACTGACAACCAACATGCCCAGCTGGAATTATAGATAGAGGACATAAATTAACATTCATTAAGTGAGAGGAAGTACGATTTAACCCTGAGTTTAAAAATGGGAAGGGTCTCAGATAATCTGATAGATAAAGGTAAAGAATTCCATAAGCGAATTGATTGGATAGTGAAGGATTGGGAATAATATTCAGAAGAATGAGTAGGAAAAGTAAGGAGAAGTTTACGGGAGGACCGCATGTCACGTTCCTGGTTGAGCTGCAAGAAACGGAATCGTTCTTTAAGATAGGGAGGAGCAAGAGGATTAAATAGAACATTAAATAGGAGAGATAAAACGTGAAGGTCACGGCATCGACGTATAGGAAGCCATTTAAGCTGAGCTCGAAATTCAGAGACATGGTCATACTTGCGTAGGCCGAAGATGATGCGGATACAAAAGTTTTGAAGACGCTCAAGCTTGTCAAGAAATATCTCTTTAAGGTTTGAATAACAACAGTCTGCATAATCAAGAATAGGCAATAGTAAAGCCTGCACAAGTGCAATCTTGGTGGGTATGGGTAAGAAGTTGCGTAATCTATTAATAGACCCAGCAGATGCAAACATTTTCCTGCTAACCTCTTTAATTTGACTATCCCAACTTAAGCAATTGTCAATATGAATACCCAAATTTTTCACAACTTGACTGTAAGAAATCGGGACACCGTCAAATAAGATTGGAGGCAGAGAATCCCAATCAATTAGACTAATTAGCCGTGATCCGCCAACAATAATAATGGATGTCTGGAGGTATGTTTGTTACCTACTCTTTCACGCAAAAAGTACTTAAGGGATTTGGATGAAATTTTGTACAAAGAGAGGTAATCCATACTAATATTATAAATGCGAAAGTAACTCTGTTTGTCTGTCTGTCTGTCTGTCTGTTACTCTTTCACGTCTAAACGGCTGAACGGATTTTTATAAAATATGGTATAGGCTACTTTTTATTAGAAAATAAGGGGGGGGGGGGGTTATACCACCTTTGAAAGTTTATATGGAAAAAAAAAATATTTTTGAAGTTAGAGATATGAAATTTGGCACAAAAAAGCTCGAAACTTGGATTAAAATATAGACTACTTTTTGTTTCGAATATTAGGGGAGAAAGGGGTAAAACCGACCATGAAAGGATTTAGTCCACGCGAATGAAGTCGCGGGCACAGCTAGTAGATTATATATTTATATGTATATACCTACTAGATTAACAAGTGGGATAATTTTTATCCCAAAATAATCCGAGACATGTCGCGGGGAACAGCTTGTGTTTGAATATGAAAATGAACCTATTGCGCGCAGGTATATGTTGTAATACGAATTTCGATATTAACACAAAATCTATGTAAAATGTTGCTACCTTTAGTAATTAAAATGTGTACCTACTAGGTTTTAATTTTAGCTCATTAGCTTAATGCGTAAGATAAACCTATTTTCTTTTTAATTTGACGGCAAGGCTTTTCTTTCGCCTGATGGACTGGAAAAGTTTCTAGCCGACATTGTAGACTAAACAATCGAAATACCTCTCTGTTGATTACAACGTCAAAATACGACAAACAGACATGGCTTAGCAGATTATTCAACGAAGACATCATTTACGTAACATATTAAACTGATTGTTTACAAATTAAATCGTGTTTTTTTTTCAAAATCAAAGAACACCTATAATCTAAGTTTTTTTTTATATTACACTTCAACATTAACCTCGTCTCACCCACGTCCTAGCTAAAGGGCGACAAGTACAGCATAATAAAGCTGTTAATGGACTTGTCGACCTTACCTTGAAGTCTTGGCCCCTACTACTTACCTATGTACCTACTACCCTCAGGAGCTCTGGAAACCTTACTCACGCGCAGGAACACAACAGCACAGAAGTGGTTATTTTTTGGCTGCGGTCTTCTGTGAGGTGGAGGTATTTCACCAGTCGGGCTGCTCCAGTTCAAGCGATAAATCGCTATGCCCTACCTTCCTTAAACCTACCATACGTTTCTAAGTAGGGTATTTTTATTTATTTTGAGTTTTAAATTAAACCTGGCCTTCGTGTACGTGCGGTTCCCGTAAATTCCTAAAATTGTATGTCATAAAACCTTCCCTGACAATAAGAAGCATAATAAAAGTAATTATAGGTACCTACAGTCATTTTGACATAACCTTTTTAATTTTAATATAAATCCTGATTTTTTTAAGACGCAAAAGCGCTCTATACTTTCTAATAAATACGGGTAAGTTACAAAAAAGTTACGTCATAGTTCGGCCAGTAAAATATAATCAAATTATTAAGATATCCAGGTTTTTTCACCTCGTAATCGGAATCGTCCAAAAGCCGATACGCGGTATTTAAGTACGAAATGTTTTTACGCTTTTTTGCACGCGCAGCCACGATTGTTTAAAGTTTGAAAACGTATAAAAGTTTTAAATTTTCATAATCGTGAACAACTCACTTCGGATACGGATGAAGTGATTGCAAAAAAAAAATTTTTACTAATCAAATATCACGTTTTAATTCCCAAACTTTCGACTATTCTTCAAAAATGAAACCTTTCGTTTGCTTGTTTCGTTCTTGGTACCTAGGTCTAGTGTCTGTCTGTATGTGTGCGAGTCAACTGATTAAGATTTTGATTCTTTTTTTTTTCTTTAAAGGGTTAGTTAGTCGGTAATGTTCTTAGCTATGTTTGATATTTCAAATTACCTCGTGCTTGGTCGGTCAGGTAAACAAGGGTCCTATGCTTAGTGCAAAGTAAATAGGAATAAAGCAACCAGCATTACGATATTTACGATTTGTAATGTTTAAAAAATGACTACCATCCGTTTTTCTCCAACCGACTAAGAGTCATTAATACCGTTCCTTAATTTTCATTCCATACCAGCTGTCATCAGTGGTCCGTCCGTCGGTCATTTTTAACTTACGCCTCGTACAATTTATTACTACATACCCGTAACTAGGCGTAAGTTAAACTACTTACTCGATAAACATTTTTCTTCGTGCGTAGAGTAAGTAGGTGCAGACATTCTAGTATTTTCTTACCTGCCCTATTTATTTAATCTTATAGATAGTACTTAATGATAAGATAATTATTTCAGCCTTCATTTTATATTAAATCAATTCCGTTTAATATAACAGTACCTAATATTGTTATCTAAATTAGGTGTGAGGTAACATTGTCCACCATTCATTCATTCAACCACTCGGAATGAACATGCGCGTGATGAAAATTTGTGTTCGTTCTGTGTCTGGGTGTTTATACGCTTTTAATTTCTAGCGGCCACGCGTGCTATACCCATTTTTCTATATTTTCTAATGATTCTTTGCTACTATTCGCAGCTTGATATTATATAGCCTAAATCCTTCCTCATTAGATGTACAATCAACATCATTTCGTATGCACCGCAATACCTTGTTACATTAAACGTCCGCATATCAATCAATCAAACAGTTACCTTAATGTGACAAGGTACTGAGTTCAACAAGTAAAGATGCTGACTATACCCAGGCCCACCGCTAGCAGTTTTCTCGCCCGCGTGCAATACTGATTATGCCGCCCTACGACTACTTACTCTACTACTACGACTACTTAGCGATAAGACCGCTTAAATTGTACTATAATTTTTCTGTAAAACCTATTTCTGTAAAGATTTTGTGCAATAAAGTATATCTATCTATCTATCTATCTACTTTTTCTCATTGTGGTGTGGAACATTGTTGATCATAAATAGTTTTGTTTTTTGTTCGGAAATGTTGAAATTAAGTTAATGGTAATTGGCAAAAGATATTGGAATAGGGTTTGTGGATCATTGGACTGGTTTACCCCAGGGGTAGGTATTATGACAATGAGTTCAATTAGATACGTGATTAGTCGCTCGATTTGCCGCCCCCTAAGCGTGCCGCCCGTGTGCGGTGCACGCTTTGCACGCCCGCTTACGGCGGCCCTGACTATACCTACTAACCTTCTGGGGAAATGCCCTCTTGTTCGAACAATGCGAATTGTTAATTTAGTTCATGAAACAGTGGACATATTTTCATGTGCCATGACATGAGTAAATTCGCAAAAGTGACACTAAGTAGGTATTATAAGTTACCAAATTAATTGAATAGATTAGACGTTAGATTGCTAGCCTATCGCATTAGGTTAAGTTACCTGTAATGATAGTTGTAGGATGTTTAAAAAAATAAATACTATCCAACACAAAAATATGTTTTCAATTAGAACAAGTTTTTAGAAAGTTAGGGCATAGCGATTTATCGCTCGAACTGGAGCAGCCCGACTGGTGAAATACCTCCACCTTCCAGAAGACCGCAGCCAAATAACAATCACTTCTGTGTTGTGGTGTTCCTGCGTGTGAGTAAGGTTTCCAGAGCTACTGGGGGGTGCTACATTAGTAGCAGGGGTCAAGCCTTCAAGGTAAGGGCGACAAGTCCAGTAACATATTTATTATGCTGTACTTGTCACCCTTAAGCTAGGACCTCATTACCACTTAACATCAGGTGGGATGAGGTCAATCTTGAAGCGCAATATAAAAAAAAAACAAGTCGTTTCTGATATTAGGGCGCTCAAACAAGCAAACTGAAAAGCTTTATAATATAATTAAGTATAAGACGAGTTCTTACCATTCAAAACTTTCCTGAAAGCCAAACAATTTCTTAACACAAACAAATGATACCTACAACCGCCATAAAAAAAAGCATTTAATTCGTCAGACAAATTAAGAATTCAATTTAGTTTCGAAAACAAAGTTGCATATTTATTGGCACGCTACTTTGTTCGCGTGGACTACATACATACTTTCATGATCGGTTTTACCCCTATCTCCCCTTATATTCGAAACCAAAAGTAGTCCATTGTGCACTGAATATGTTTTGTCGCAGGCATTTTGAGTAAATTTCCCGTTTAGATACGGCGTCGTCAGTTTAGAAACGATTGCTGGTTTGTAAAATGCCGAAGGCAACATTTATAACGCACTAGCTGTGCCCGTGACTTCGTTTGCGTGGACTACATACTTTCATATACCAAATTTCATCAAAATCGGCTCAGTGGCGTGAAAGCCGGACAGACAAAGTTACTTTCGAATTTATAATATTAGTATGGATATCATCGCAGGCACGCTGTTTAACTTAGTTAGATGGACAGTTTTACCTCAAAATAAGCTTATTCAATCATCGCCTAACCACGTTATCACGATCAAATCAACAAACAAAATGCTAGTGCAATGCGACAGTTAATCTTATCATGCCTTATCAATTCCTTAAAACGTGCGTCAAACGTACTTAATGTGCGTCAGATCTTGCTTTAGTGTTATCTTTCTAGTATCTTAAATTACTGCTCCTAATCCTGGATTTCTGATATTCTGATGTAGCGATAGGCATTTGGTAATGTATTCAAAATAAATTATTTAGATCCGAGTAGTTTTACGTTGTGAGAAAATTGTATGGAAATCTTAGGAATGTCGTAGCGATGAGTAGTGGTAGGAACTTCTTACTATTACAAAACTCTCTCACAAAAGTAGGTTGTAAACACATGGTCTCCTCATACTTGAAGAGTCTCGATTATGACGAAACCGAAAAACTCTTACGTCCATTAAAATAGACATCCTCTCTTACTTGCTTCACAATTAATCACCTTACATCTCTCCCATCCCCATCACTACACACACACACAAATACTCACATAACTATACACTCATAAACACACTACACACATAAAACTCCACTACGATATACAACTCTGTAAATCCTTTTTATTATTTCTTTTTCATTACTTCGCTTATTATTATATTTTTTTTATTTTTTATTTTATGCTTACTATATTGTTCCTCTCCGCCTTATTACTGGTAGACATATGGTGCGGTCTGAGGGTGTGGCCTGGTGACCTGTAGCACAGGTTTTACTGGAAACCTATTTCAGGCACCAGACCCTCACTAATTAGGCTACAGCTCATGTACCCCTGTGACTTGTAACAATAATCTAAGTTACCTTATTCATGTACCTAACTGTGATGGGAAATAAATGATTTATGACTATAAAATCTATTTTTTTCGTGTTCTATGAGTTAACAACACTGTCACCAGAAAGTGTTGTATCGTTTTTATTTCTATACGTTAAAAGGTAACAAAAAGGCAAAGTTTCGATTATTTAAGTTATATTAGTTGTAGTAGTTTCGATATATATAGTATATGTAAATATGAGTATATGAACCTTCGTATTTTAAATATAGATATATATTTTTGAATTTAATAATGTATTTTTATGTATATCTAAGGGCCCGTAATGTTATTTATAATGTTTAATAGAGGTTTAAGTACCGGGTTATATTATTTTCCATAAATGATTATGTAGGTATGTTTTGCATTTTTCGACCACAACTCGGGTTTCTGCGCATTTTTTTTCAATTTTAAGTAGGTATGCAATTTTAGGGCGTGACAAAATGAAAGGAAACAATTTAAAGTATTTGGCAAGTAGATACCTACTTACTTAATAATTTAAGATATAAGATAGTAGGTAGGATTATAAAGCAGGATTACATAAGGAGATATATTTTTTAACGATACAATACACGTGCATGTACCTACTTGACATTCATTAAAGAGATAAAAATATTTTTTTTGTTTTTGCCAATTTAAATGAGATTAATGAGAAATTTTAATTGCACTGCGCAGCTGAGCATTCTTATTACATTTTTCAATTGCATGGCGTATATAAGTATTCCTATAATGTCCATTAATATTAAAATACTGTCTAGCTTTATCCGCGGCTTTTCCCTTGTGGGCTTTAGTTTTCTGGGATAATCTAAATATATAAAAGGATAAACTAACTGACTGACTGACATATCAACGCACAGCCTAAACGGCTAAACGTAGGCACTTTAAATTTGAAAGGGACGTAGCTTAGTTACCGTAGAGGTGGACTAAGAAAGGAATTCACGAAATTCCCACGGGAACGGGAATTAGTGGGAAAATCCTTTTGTATGAAAAATGAAAAATCATCATATCGGATTATCCTGCCTTCTGAAGCACCATAATTAAAATTTTTGTCGGATAATCAGGTGATTCAAGCATGCAATACCAGAAACCTCACAAAGTACAAGTGTTCCCGCGGGATTCGAAACCACGACTCCTGTTCTGGCTTTGGAGCCCAATGCTCTAATTACTGCACCACAGAGGCATTGATAGATCTGAAAGTAAGTACTAAATTTGAGTTTATAGCACCAAGAACGAATAAAACTACAAAAACTGTTCACAATTTTGAACGTTACCAATTAGTCCAAATCATCTACTATCCTAAGTGTAAGATTAATTTGCTTTATTCTTATAACAGTGATCGTATTTGAAAGCCCGCGTAACCCGCCCGGCGACGGTGACGTCACGGCCGGCGCGCGCACCGCGCATCGATCTGCGCCATGCTCCTCTAGCGCTGAAGCACTGCCGCCCGTTAGGCGCGCCACTTACACCGCCCGCCGTAAAGCGGGTAAAGCGCTTAACAAAAACTTTTTAAATCGAAATTAGACCGCGACAAAAGGTCACAAGAAACCGAGCTCGGCATGGAATACCGACGCTGTAGTAGGCCATTTGAGCACACATTCGCATTAAATATGGCGGTTTAGATATGGCGGGAGTTTTCGAAGGTATTTTCGTTTCCTTAATGGCTTTGACGCCGATTTTCTTGTGAAAAACTGTGTTCAGAGACGGGAGTTGGGACGATAATTGGGGTGTTGTATTTAATAAATTTATTGGTAGATGTATTGAAGGGGAGAATTAACATTGAAATTGAGTTAGAATCTATTAACTTGATTATGACATTTGGAGTGATAAGAAACGTAATGTTGCCTTGATAAATGATCTTATAACGAACATTCTCTTAAGATTGGTCGCGCTTAGCGCAACTTACAGTCTTAAGGCTCAAAATAACAATGACTTAGGCGTTTTCCCTCACAACAGCATGAATCAAAGGCCTGTTAGGGTTGATGAAAATCTGTAAATGCTCCAATAACAAGGCTGCATTGTTCCCGATTCCAAATATGCCCTTTCCAGTTTTTACTTAATTACATTAGGCACAACTGGAATTACTTACCTACTATAATAGTCAGTACTGAGTAAAATTATCCTCGTTGGTCGAGCAGATTTGACACCAAAGGCGGCGGGTTATATAATATTTTTTTTTTATTTTGGGCCAGTCATCCGTGTTTGCCCTCATACCACACTACCTTTTTTTTTTGAGATGGGGAAAATACTTTTCGTACCATATCGCTGGTGTGGGGATGACAGTGACGTGTGTGGGACTTCCCCGCTAGGAGCGAGGACTACTCTACCTAAAAAACCCTTCCACCTTCTCATCGCCCAGTGACAGCGTTATGGGAAACTGAAGACCCATAACGGCTACAGATACCACACTACCTGCCCACCGCGGCTTTGCGCACATACTATGCCCATTTTCCACTGTATCTTCGCCCCTTTTGTTCGCAATGTAATAGGTATCATAACGCCTAAAACCTTCCTCGATAAATGAACTATCCAATAGGTAAAATTTTTTGAATTCGAACTAGTAGTTCCTAAGATATGCGCGTAAAATCAACTCTTGAGCTAAATTAGTATAGATTTAGCGAAGCGGTTCAACTCTGATGTCTTAATTTTTTTCGAATGACGTGGGCGTTGTTGTATCTGGCATCCCTAGAGTCTCCTAGTTCATTGTGCGCAAGACCATTGTGTGTTTAAAGCGAGCATCGCCGCGGGAAGAAACATTTTTCTTTTTTTTACGGCACTCCAAGATTGACCTAGTCCCACCTGATTTTAAGTGGTAAGGAGGTCCTAGCTTAGGCGACTAGTACAGCATAATAAAGCTGTTACTGGACTTGTCGCTCTTACCTGGAAGGCCTGCCCCCTGCTACTAATGTAGCAAGGGAGCTCTGTAAATCTTACTCACGCGCAGGACCAGAATAACACCGAAATAATTGTTGTTTCGCGGTCTTCTGTAACGTGGAGGTATTTCACCAGTCGGGCTGCTCCAGTTCGAGCGATAAATCTATGCCCTACCTCTCTTAAGCCTACCATACGTCTCTAAGTAGGGTATTTCAATTTATTTTGTGTATTAAATTAGTGAACTTGTTGTGAAGCTCTTACCTTGAAGGCTTGACCCTTGCTACTAGTGTAACTTCCCCCAAGAGCTCAGGCAACCTTACACGCAGAAACACAACAACACTGAAGTGATTGTTATTGGGCTGTGGTGGAGGTATTTCACCCTTTCGTCTGTTCGTTTCGTTTTTGGGAGTCCTACTGATGTCGTAGATTTCAACTGAAGTGGAGTAGTTGTAGGGTTGCCAGATCGATTCTTCCTTTTATCGGGATCAATAACCGATTTTTCGGGATTTTAGGGCTTTGGTCGGGAGAAATAAAAAAATAAGTTAATAATTATGCATTATATATTAAGTAAACAAACATTTTTGTAATTCACTGTAGATATAAGAAAAAAAAACATAGTTGGTAGTTATAAAGCATGGTTATTGTTTTTGTTTTTTCCATAAGTATTTGTAATTTTTTTAACCGCGGTTAATAACTTTTGAGCTTTATCGCTATTCAATAAGGTCTTAAAATTAAAACAATTTTCGTCAAAATTCAAACGAATTATTAATTCCGCCTTTATTAAATCTATGCACATTCGGTTCCTTTCTTTTGAGTATAAATTATTAAGTATACTAAAAACGCTTTCGCAGTAAGCGTTACTTACTGGTATTGAAAATATAAAACATACAATTTTGGTTAAATTTTTAACTTCGACGCAGTTTCTTTTAAAATATGCTTATAGCTTATCCTGTGTCATTTTATTTTTCTCTTCTGGAAAGCGATTTAAAGTAAAAACTTCTTTTAAAGAACAATAATCACTGTACAAATGGTCGGTGTCAATATAATATTAAATTTTAAATTTTTCTAAGAATTTTTTTAAAAATAGTTCTAAGAGATCACTCCATGTAAACAAATTTTCTTTCAAAGTTTCGTTAGACGAAAGTCGGGAGATTATTCGCTTTGTCGGGAGTCGGGAGGACAAGCAAAAAAGCGGGAGAATCCCGCCAATTCCCGACCGTCTGGCAACCCTAAGTAGTTGTGTCTGGCATCCCTACAGTCTCCTAGTTCATTGTGGGAAAGACCATTGTGTGTTTAAGCGAGCATCGCCGCGGGGGGAAACATTTTGCCAAGACTTTCCCAATGTTTACACTCAGATTTAATATACTTTTCATTCAGTGTCATAAATATAGTACTATTCAATAAAACTAATCAATCAAATATTTCTTCGATTACGTAACACATGTGAATCGTCATTGAATACTATGCAAAATTCTGCTGCTAGTTCGGAACCTATATCTACCCAGAAGATACCGGTAAGAAAGTCAGTAGATTTAACCATAACTTCAGTGTAGGTCTCTTTAGAACAAGTCTTAATTAATTTACCTATCCTTTTACATTAGATAATGTTTTTTTATTTTTATAGTACTTTACGCCGTACTAGCGAACTTTAAATATTAGAAACATAATTTTTTTATCTCCCCTTGCGGTGCGGGAATTGAACCCACGACCTTCACGCGCGTACTGCTCTTCCAACTGAGCTAACCGCAAGTTATCGTAGGCGATGAAATCTGCTGTATCAATTCCCGCACTGCAAGGGGAGATAATATTTTTCTGTTTCTAATATTTAGATAATATTTGTTTTAGGTAATAAAGACCTTAAGTTAGTAAGAAATAGCTCATATCACCGCGCAGTCTTCTTTACTGACGTGTCTCTCTAAACACTGAACATTTGCGGAATCACTGCGTTGTTTCCAAAATCGGGATAGAGTCCATTAAAAAAAGAACAGTGACCAGTCATGCCTCATTATCATGAGAGATTCACTAGTAAAAACGCTCTTCAGTTCGAGCTAGGAGCTTCTAAAAATCTCGTCTTCTCATTTAACTAAATGCTTATTACATTTCCTTTTCTAAGTATTATGGTAGGGAACGCTGAGACGTAATCGACGTCATTTATAAAGATCCTGCTAACCCCTTGTCTCAAGCTGGATGTGTAATGAGAAACGTTGAGTGTTCGACTAAGTACCTACTTTTATTTTTCAGAGATCTGGGAGACTCTGGGAGACTAGCCAAGTGGCAGTTGTCGCATTTGATATCGTTTTGACAAGTTAAAAATCTATGGAACTGACAGTTCAAGGCCACGTGACATTTCTAAGTGAAATGTCAATTGCATAGATTGTAAACTTTTTTATAATATTTTTTACCACTTAGAAATGTGGAAACAATGCATGGTAGGTATAATTCGATGTGTGGATGTATGTTTGTTACTTTTTCTAAAACTACTGAATGGATTTGGATGACATGATAAGAAAGATGAATGTGATGCGAGAATAATATTATTAAGACTTTATATCTCGAAATGTCGCAACACTGCATGCACACAATATATATATGTATATATGCAACAGCTTCTATTATAACATGTTATAATGATATCATCGATAAATCGAGAAACCCAGTAGATTTTGCGTCAAAAAGTACTTACACAAATATCTATCCTAGGATTCATTCAAACTTTCGCGTTTATAGTAGAATTAAATTATAGTTATATCAAATCGTCTTGTAAATAGTGTATGTAGATACTTTTTGATACAGATTAAATCCTGATTAAGATTTATATATTTCCATTTAGTAGCTTCTCATAAACTTAGCTACCTACTCATATGATAAATTTCAACTCACATTTTACCAATCCCTTAAAAAAATCCGACACCAAGCTTTATCCGACTCTGCTCAAAAAGTTTGCACATTTTCCTCTGTCTGGCTGTCACAAAATGAAGTCCAAACGAAATGAAGTTATTTATTCAAACCATTTCCCGTGGCGAGTTGACTGACTCTAGTAACATGCAATTTTTATCATGGGACCTCCACTGCATGCTGACTGCTGTTCCATGATTTGTTTTTTTAAATTACTGTTTCTCCAACTCTGTTTTCCAGACTTCCTCCCATTGAAGTCCGCTAAAGGTGTTAAATATCAATCTAAGAGTTAGATAATATATTTTTCTACAGCGCCAACAACAGGCGAATGGGGGAGTTTTTGGAGGGTAGTTGTCGCTTATTTAGAAAGAGGGAGTCCCATACAGCCGCTGTATATTCCCAGGGACGGTAAGATGCATTAAATCCCTCTCCTCACTCCCATTATAAATAAGCTTAGAAATACTGTCCGAAATTTTAATCACCAGGACTATAAAGATGTACAGTGAAAAGCAGACCATGTAACCCTTGTACTTTGTATTGTTCTTAAACCGTTACCATAACAATTATGTGGAACGGTATGTAAGTGTTTACTTAGTTACATTTAATGGTAGTTTAGAACAAGAGAGACAATATCAGAAACGAAACTTCAATGAAAACCACTTGTTATTTGTTTATACACATGGTCTTAAATATGAGATTAGTAGAACGACTTGGTCTTTTTTAAGAGGGGGGCTGGAGGGGGAATGCTTGTGTGGGACTCCCCCGCACTGAAGAGAAACGGAGATAGCCCCCCTAAAACTTCCTCCCCAATGTCTCTCATCGTCTATTGATGTCGCCATGGGTTAAACTACAAATAACGACTGAGCCTGGATACAGCTCACAAACTGATTAAAGTAACTTGTTTTAGTATTCTCTTAATGAAGAACTCTCTCTTAATGAACCAGTTTTAAGAAGTTGCTGAGGAGTTGTGTGCCTAAGTTCATTCTCGTGTTTGAGCTTGAGTGATGACATGCTCCTCAAAATAAGTAGGTTTGTTATTGTAAATTAAATTGGTTGGATGTGGGCAATGAAACATTTTGTTATTTTTTAATGGCAGTTATGTACTAGTCTTTATTTAAGCATTAGATTGATGGTTGACGTTTCAAACCTAAACTGTTATAGTCAGTAGTCAAATCTATTTATTCATAGATCATCAGTAAGGCTTGTGTTTAGAAATAACTGAGCGGATGAAACTTTCGTACCCTTTAATTTTGGTGTACTTTTAATTTAGATTTTGTTTTTTAATCACCCTTTCCTATTTTATATATTTGTTTCGTCATGTTATTTTTTTTTTATTTTTATTTATTAGGAACAGCAAACAGCTACAAAATACAGTGTTAACAAATAAACAGTACTTAAATTATTTTATAATAATGTAGCCCACGACGCTATCCACATGTTACTATAATCGAGTTGTCGCGAACTGCTCAAAATGTAACTAATATTATTTTTTACAAACAGATCAAAACACAATGAAAAGCAAAAATTGGGCTTTCAGGTGGACAAAAACAAACAAACCAAAACAAAAAAAAAAAAATTGAAAAAAGGATCAAACACTGCAGGGAGGAACGAAATAGCGATCCTACAATGACAACTTTTCAATAACAGATTTTTTAAAATAGCTAATATTGTTAACAAATATATCAGTATCGTTAGCGTGAAAACTGTCATTATAAGACCGCATCATGCGCCGAATCGGTATTCGCCAGCCGGCCTTCGTGCGACTTTTACCTATTGCAAACAGGCGGCCAGCACGCACCTCTCGTCTATGTGTGTTTCTAGGTACAGAATAGTATACTTTGGAAACTAACTCATTACAGTCGAATTTGTTATTTACCAGTTTATACAGTGTGACAGCTTCCAAGTATCTACGTCTAGTAGCAAGTGGTAACAAATCAAACTTACTTAGCAACGGGACATGGGTCAAATACGTTCTATAACATCTATAGTGCATGGTACGTAGGAACTTATTTTGAATCTTCTCAATTTCCTCTATATACTTTTTATAATATGGATTCCAGATGGGTACCGCATATTCAAGTTGGGAACGAACAAGGGACTTGTATAAATATAAATATGTAGATGGACGTTTGAAGTCTATTGTAGACCTCATCACAAAACCGTACATTTTGAATGCCTTTTTAATAATATTGTCAATGTGAGTATGCAAGTGTAATTTAAAATCCAACTGTATCCCCAAATCCCTCACATTTTGTACTTTTATTAGAGCGGTATCACAGAGTTTGTATTTAAAGTTTAATGTGTTTTTATTTTTGGTAAAAGATATATAATGGCATTTTGGTATACTTAATTGGAGTCTGTTAGTTACACAGTATGTTGATAACTCATTTAGGTCCTTTTGAAAAGACATACAATCTTGAATAGTCTTAACGGGTTTATATGCTTTGAGGTCATCGGCATACAGTAGGAATTTACAATTTTGAAAACATTCTTTTATATCGTTAATAAATATTACAAACAGCAGAGGTCCAAGAATAGAGCCCTGTGGTACGCCTGAGGTGACCGACACGCTTCCAGACTGATATCCATTTATGACAACTTTCTGAGATCGATTAAGTATATAAGATGAGAACCAACGCAATAAATCACCACGAATACCATTAAAAGCGATCTTGTCAAGAAGTAGTTCATGATCCACTTTGTCGAAGGCCTTTCTAAAGTCTGTATATACAGCGTCCAATTGGACGCCTTCATCAACAGTTTCAAATAAGGTGTTTGTGAATGTCAATAAATTTGTAGTGGTCGATCTTTGCTTAACGAAGCCGTGTTGTTCGCCAATAATAGTATTATGTAAGATAGGATAAACTTGGTTGTGGACTAATTTTTCAAAGACCTTCGACAGGGTGGAGAGTATAGAGATCGGTCGGTATTGTTCGACATTATGTCTCGATCCGCTTTTATGGACTGGAGTAATATTTGCACATTTCCATACTCTTGGGAAAACTCCTTCTTTCATGCATTTATTATATATTATGTAAAGTGGTTTACAAATACTGTCTGCAGTAAGTTTTAAGAAACGTGGGGGAAGGCCATCAGGTCCTGGTCCTTTTGAAGTGTCAAGATTTTTTAGTTCCTTTCTAATTTCAGTTTCGGTGAAAGACATACTGGATATTAGAATATCTTGGTTACAGAAGTTAGGGGGAGGTTGCCATTGGGTCAAGAAAGGAGATGAAGGTTCAAAAACTGATTGAAAGAAAGATGAGAACATTTTACAAATAGTGACTGGATCATTCGATTTGGTATTTAGGTATTGCATTGTGGAAGGTATTGTGGGTTTAGATTTACGATTCGATATATAGGTCCAGAAGTGCTTGACATTTTTAGTGATGCTATCTTCAACGGTATTTAAATAACGGAGATAACACTGCTTGCACTGTTTCTTGAAAGCTGTACGATGGTGGGAAAAATCTTCGTAGTCAATTAGATTACCAAATTTTTTCCACTTCGCCCAAGCTTTCTGTTTATCTCTGAATGTTCTTATAATAGAGCGTGAAAACCATACGGGAAACCCATTAGCACGAGAATTACAGAGAGGTGTGTGTCTCTTAATTATTTCGTCTAAGATATTATAAAAGGTATCGAGACAGGAGTCGACGGACAGAGGTTGCAGCAGAGCGTCCCAGTCTGTATTTTTAATTTTGGTGTTAATGGAATCGTAGTCCGCTTTATAAAAATTGTATTTTACCATAGGACGTCTTGTCATTGCTTTGTACATAGAGCTTATGTTAACAAGTGCAGTAAAAGGTGGATGGTGCGGATCAGACGGTACCAGTGGATCAGATGAAGATTGAATAATGCTTCTGTTGTTCGATAAGAAGAGATCAAGTATTTTTCCGTTTTCATTAAAAACACTGTTGTATTGTGACGCACTGAGCAATTCCATTGAATTTATTAATATATTATAGGTGGAAGATGACCCTATGCTAGCCAAAGGCGCAAACTTCCTTTCGCCATTAACGTCCAAAGATGATGAGGCTTGTGGTGACCATATGACGTCAGGAATATTGTAGTCACCAATTATATAAAACTTATCAATGCATGAATTAATTAGAATGTCTTGAAGTGAGTCGAAATGTTTTTCATAAACATCTGCAGAACTATGGGGAGGGATGTAAGCACCACTTATGAGGTGTTTTTTTGTTTTATTTGCACTGGGAATTTCCACTAAAATATGTTCGATGTGCTTAGCTTGCGATGCATTTGCTGTCGATAAATTGTCAAACAGGGCGGGTCGAAGTCCACGCAACACCGCTACGAGAACTCCACCTCCATCTTGTTTATTAGACAATAAACGGTCCCGATCACCACGGTAAACTACGTATCGTTGGTCAATGAATTCGTTATTTTCTATATCATCTGTCAGCCAGGTCTCGGTCAAAACAATGACGTCATAATTGTTAGATAGAATATTCATGTATAGTGTTTGTAATTTAGTTCTAATACCCCTGCAATTCTGATAATAAATATAAAGATGACTTTTAGCTGATGTTATATCATTGTTATCCATATTCAAATTGTTTAATTTTTATTACACATTTATATATTATTGTTGGTTTTTTGTGAGAATTTAATAATTTTGAGTGTGTATATGAGGAAGTGAGAGACTCATGTTATGTTATGGTCCCAAACAAATGTTATTTTATTTCTGATTAAAAGTAGATTTGAATAAAAACTGAATATTTCATAATCCTTAAATAATACCACGGTACTTTTAAAGGTCATTTCAAGATGCCTTAAATCGTGATAAGCGTGATAAAAACTATTATCTTTTTCATATTATAAAAATACTTGCAGTACGCCAGTTTGTACTCACAGCTTTTGCTCTACGACTAAAGCCAAATAAAATCAGCTTTTACAGTCATGAATAGTATGTCGAAAGATAATCCATTTTGCCTCTAAAATGGTCCACCGAAACAGTTATAAGTCGGACGTCCGCTCAGACTATTTCAGTTACCGCCGAGTATTTGAAGTAGGTAGCTTGTTTTGGTCTGAATACTTGAATATTTAACGTCTTTATTTTGAACTTCACGCTGTTTCTTTGAGTTTGAAACTAAAAATAATGCTTGTTTTAGCAAAGAGGATATTGATTAGTTAGATTTGAGATGGGTGCTGAAAGTGTGAAAATAAAACTATTTACCATATTGTTTGTTGGGGGTTGTGGTACCGTCTTTATTTCTGATTTCCGTAATACAAGTGCTTTAGATACTTACAACAGAATCAGAGCAATGTATGTGATGTTGTCCAATATTTATTATTATTTATTTACGTTCTTTGACTACACATCCCTCTTCTTTTTAGCCAGAAACCATACCTACATCCAGCAACTTTCCAAGCCCCTCCAATAGGTAAAGTATATTAAAAGCTTTTTGTTGTTTTTCAGTTTTAACTTTTATTTCCACTTTAAACGTCGGAATCTGATCCAAATTCTGAAACTATGGTTCATTTCTTGCTTGACATATCAATTGTATAGACACAAAACGTAGACTTTCCGAATCGGAATAGTTTCTGAAATGTTCTCCAATGATACGTGCACATTTAGAAAAAAAATGGCAACATAATACCGCTTACAATTAATAAAATTGCAATTTCAATCGATACTACCTACGTTAAACTACTGGACCTCCATTTTTGTTCGTGCTAAGGGAAAATTATAAAGCATGTGCCAGCCATTATCTTTGAATTAAGATAGGATTAGAGTAATGCCTCGTTCAATGTACGAATGTTCGAAATGTAATCACAGCATAGTATAAAACAAAGTCGCTTTTTCTGTCCCTATATCCCTATGTACGCTTAAATCTTTAAAACTACGCAACGGATTTTGATGCGGTTTTTTTAATAGATAGAGTGATTCAAGAGGAAGGTTTTTATTCGTAACTAGTGAAACTGATAGACTTCGTCCTGTCAAAAAGATTTGGAATGTGGCTTTACTAAAAATTTTAGTTAGTAAACGTTTGTATTGGAAAAAGAAAATGGCTGTCTATAGAGTTTTCCTGGCAATTATTCGAATTTTTCTCGGCGTAAAAACCGTCATTGGACTTTGGACTTGGACCCACTTTGCGGGAATGGATTAATTTTTTGATATGATTAACTAATCTTAATCTAATGATTAACAAATCTTACAAAGTCCTGGATAAGAATCCCAAAGACATAAATAAAGCTATACTTTATCCAACCCAACATACCCACCGCAGCTATAGTTGGTATAGATTGAATCATTCTTACTCTTAACTTAATGTAATAAGGTTCATATTGGTGTCTGCTTCTATCCATATAGATACCAAGAGAACGAGCGATCTAAGAGGCAAGGACCTTCCTCCCTCCTTCAATGCCCTTGATAACAATGTAAATGCAAAACACCCCCTATCTAAAAGAAGAATACGAACAAAACTCGTTGCATTTGCCAAGGACCCAAACCGGATTATCTTGCTTAATTTTTCCGCCATAATCCCCCTTAGTAATAATTTCGCACGCCCCGTAAATCCAATATGGCTTCTTTTAGGGTCGCCAGGTTGAATAGTAGAAAAAGGGATTATGGGTAATTTTTAAACGATATAGAGGATACTTTTAAGCCTTTTCGTGTGTCTTGTATATCTCTCGGTTACGCATAGGATTCTAAACTTGTCAGTATTTTTACAAGAAAAAAGGCATATAAGACCGACCATATACTTTTTTTCACCTATATACTTTTTTTCTTGAAAGTATTTTAAAAAATAAACAGTATTGTACGGACGGATTAATACTTAATAGGCTTATTTTTGGCCCCGTATACAAGCGGACATAAAAACAGTATTTTGTATAATTTTTATTTTATTTAGCAGTAAAAAACAAAGCGAAAAAATGTATAATACTGTAAAAACAGTATGTTTTGAAACCCTAGTTACGCCGGTTATGTTATTTCTAATTATATTAAGATTCATGTTTAATACAGGTTGTCGAGTAAGTTTGTAAATACTTTTTTCTTATGTTTCGACGTTTCGGTGGTCGTTACATCGGTTTAACAGTGTGTGCAGAATAACAATCATGTCCTGCGAAGAACCAGAAAAAAGGCCTGCATAAGCAGATATTATCAATGATAAGGTACATTCCGTCTGAGATAGGACAGGACTATTCAGTTCGACTGAACCGCGAATCAATGGTCGCCCTACCCGAGCTCGTTAGCTCGTTGGCGGTTGTGCCAGCACGCTGGAGTTGTTCTATTGATTTGCTTCTTCTCACTAAAATACTAGAGGGCTATTCCCAAGAACAAAATATGTCGGCTCAGATGACCAGAGGCAATTTTAAATTCTCATAATTGCAACTTTTTACTTGGTTGACCCTTTTTTCTAGTTAGAAATACTTATTTGTGGTGCTATACATGTAAATATTTTTCTATGCGGTAAAATAATATTTATTCATTAATCAGACTAAAAATTGCCCTATAATATGATCTTTGACAAATTTAAAGCTATAAATTTTAATTCGTACATTTTTGTAGAAAAAACTTCCCTTAGATTTCTTTGGGATGCCATCGTGCTAAGCTGGTTTCGTTATTATGTCATAATGGTCCTGATATCTCCTTTCTAACAATAAAAAATCTAAAGCGGTTAATTAACTACGAATTTTCCGCGTAAATAAATACATTATTCAAAAATAAATTATTATTTCAGTCGGCTGAAAAACATTTAATGACCAAGTACCTATTTCACACCTCAGCTCCCTCTCTACTAATAAGGGTGTTCTCGCATGAAAAATCCACTAGATGGCGATAGTTGAACCACACGTCCAACTATTAATTGATTGGTGATTTAAACGTCTATCAGGCCTAGCTTACGCAGTATGTCAAAATTTATCGCATGAGACGACAAAAGTTTCGATACTGTTGATTGGCTAATAGCACACTGATGCACTGACTTTATTAGATTTTGACGTTTGTTATGAGCGCGATAAAATTTTGTCGCGTTGCGTATGCTAGGCCTGATGGTGACATGTCTGTCAATGTCATGTAAATCATAACCAATCATGTAGCAGTTGGACCCCACGCCTACATATCGCCATCTGGTGGTTTTTTTGTACGCAATACACCCTTATTACTTTCTTAATGCGTACTATATCATGCTCACTCATCGACTACTGCGATACAGGCCTCGAGCCTAGTGCAGAAGTCACCGTTATTGTAACTTGCTTTTGTTTTTTCCAAATAAAGAATTATTATTATTATTATTACTTATGAATGAAAATCTCTTTGCAGTAAAATTCGGCACCATTGTTAACGTATTCGAATAAAAGAATCACCGTTTTCGCGACGGAACTTCAATTTGTTTGTGTGTTGTGTGAGTATAAAGTGATCAAGTGCAGGTGTCGAGAAATATTTCGAATTGTTCAAGTTTGAGAATTTATTGAAAGACTAAACGAACTTTTGCTAAAGGCAGTTTTCTTTTTCAATTGACAACGGAAACCGACATGATTTCTCAATCAATCAGATATTTCTTTTTTCCAGTACATATAACACTTTTGAATTGTCAATGAATACAAAGCAAAGTGACTCTGTTTTTGGTTTGTCAATTTTTCACTTTACTTGGCAAATTAAACAAAGATGTGTTCGTTTTCTGTGATAGATTGGAGCCATTAATTGAATCGTCAAAAGCCAGACTACACACTTTGGATTTGCACCGCCCTTATTTCGCGGACATAAGAACTAATATCGAATTGCAAGTGTTGAACTTGACGTGCTGTTTAGAGACTACAGCTGGTGACGTCACGAATAAATCATGTCAGTTCATCAATACTTACAATGCCTTTATGGAACCTGTAATAACGATGAAATTAGAATTCGATCGATCCTTGATACATATACTTACATCACTACGAATGTACTATCAAAGAAAGTTCCCAATAACAGTAGCTAAAGATTGGTGAGAAATTATCTAAGAATTGACAAGATACGATTGATGAAGGCCGACCGACCTACTTGAGGTGTAACGAAGCGTAGGTGCCGTAGGGATGTTTGTATGTCGATATTGTTATCGATACAATTTTTAGGAAAGAAAATTAACTGTGCATTTTCTTAGTCATAGTGCTTGTAAGAAAATTAATTACGGCTTACGAACGAATTCTCGGCTATTACTAATAGTCGAGAAAAATAAAAAAGGAAAACTATGATGATATATTTATTTATGTCTTAACCTACACATTTTTACACTATTAAGCTTCTGTGTTCCACGTTATTTGTTAACTGATTCACTAAGTTGTAGTCAGTAATGTCTTAACAAAATTATCGAAATTAATAATTATAATTTTTATTGCAAGACTTTTCTTGCTTATTTTTTAACATTAAAGGTAATTTTATAAAACTCTGTGTACTTTGTAAATAACTAAACCATTAAACAATTCAACCATTATAATAAGCTAAAATCCTTTTCCGTTGCATGCGGGCATTTTAACTATTATGTTACAAATTGAGCGCTCCGGAAATTTTTAATAGTTTTTAGAATTGGATTTGTCGCTCACATTTAGTAGAAAATAGTATAAAGCTGTAATAAATTTAAAATTTCCACTACAATGTCATAAAAGGTAATCCCAAAAGTTTGGGTTTATTTATAGAACGTAGTACAAGTCGATTAGGCCACGTCCCTAGCGCGGTATATCTGTCACTCTCTAACACGCGACCCGGGAAATAGGGCGACGGAGATGGATGGCGGCTCGCCGTTGTTCTTGCAATTTAGAAAACCGCTAAATCCCCCGCAAGTATAACCTGGTTTATGTTCGAATACGGGATTATTTGTACTACCCGTACCTACCTACTGTGTTAAATACGTGTTTACGGAGATATGAATACGAATTTTAATAAAGCATCGCAAATTAAACAAAATATTGGACAGCACGAATTTTAATAAAGCGTCGTATCCCTACTAATATTATAAATGCGAAAGTAACTCTATGTATCTGTTACGCTCTCCCGATTAAACCTCTCAACCGATTTTGATGAAATTTGGTGCAAGTTTTGTCAATCCGTCAACTGTTTATTCTGAAAACTTCTTTGATGGCTCACAGACGCTTACTTGGTTCCAATAATTACAATAGCTTAATTGATAAACGCGTCTTCAAAGTTCCCATGTTTGTCCTGGGGAGTGCTAAATTAGTAGCAGGGGTTAAGCCTTCAAGGTAAGGGCGACAAGTCCAGTAACAGATTTATTATGCTGTACTTGTGGAGGTGACATTTTGGTTCCTTTATCGCACCTTTAGATGAAAACTCCAACAACTCAAAAAGTATGCATTTCGTGCAGGTAAGTGGTATTTCCGAATTCCTGTCTAGAATGTCGACGCGTTAATTCCCAAAACGGCTAATTCAACAAGCTGATGAATACATCACCCTCGAGCAAGCCTCTTAAAAATTTTAATATCAGTGCAATACTTATATATTTGAAACCATTTTCCGTAATATATAACAAAGTTTATTTTGAGTCACTGGAGTTTTGATCTGGGGGTGCGTTATAAGTGGTTGGTAGCAAGTCTTACCTGATCGGTTTCGTCAGACCACTGTCGTATGCAGCAGAGCGTCGAGTCGCCGCCGCGGCCGCCGCCGCATCACAGTCTCTCCCGAACCACAAACACACGCGGCACACGCCCTACACGCCCTACACGCACGGCATCGTAAAGCTAAGGCAAGTTCATAATAAGCACCTGAGTACACTAGGAAAGTCCACGTCTCCACTCGTCCACTCCCGCGCTATTACCTACATCCGACGTGTTTGTGTGTGCTACGAGACTGAGCTCGCGGCGTGCGTCCGTCTCGCTCCATATAAGGCGTTTTAAGCGTGTCGCGATTGTCGGTCTCTGTCGCTCGGCTCGGGGCGCGCGACCTGTAACAAGAGGTGTGATTAGGCGGCTGCCTTTGAGGTATAGTGCGGGAGGTGGGTTTTTTTCGGGTTACGGAATGGTGTGTTTTGAGAGGCGATTATTTTACCGCATACCTTCTCACGTAATTGTCCCTTTACTCACCCGACCAAAACTGTATGCTGATTCATAAAAGTTATTAAAGATCTCGATTTTAAAGTCTGTGTCTATGTTTATCTGTGTTTAAATTATGTAAGATACAAAAGGCTATTTCAGAATTGGAAATATTGGAATACGATTCCATATTTTGTAAATAGATGTAGCATACTTATTTATAGAACAGCAGTACTTCCTGGATTTACATGGTCATGTACATCCGACTTTAATGGAAAATCACTTAGCAGGGTCCACTGTAGTACGCCAGCATCATGTCCTACGACGTGGGCCATGATTTATGCTAATTAAGACCCTTTCATTTTAGTCATCATAAAAAAAAAATAAAAAATAAAATAATTTTATTGGCTTTAACAATAATGTAGCACAATTAAACAAGTACAGTCAGTGCCCCTTTTAAGCTTATTTGCCTGTGTCAGGGAGCACTGCTCTTCCTTCAAACAGTCTTACATTATCTTAAATTAAAACATAGAAAACAAAAATAATTGAATGAGATTAAGAAAATAAGAAAATATGAAAAAAAAATATAAATAAAAAAAATATTACTATCATTGTCAAATCAAATTTACAAAAGAGTTTCTATACATGCGCGTTGTGTGTGTGTGCGTGTGTTTTGTTTGTGTTAGTGTGCGTGTGTATGTGTGCGTGTGTATGTACGTGTGTATGTGCAGGTCTATATTTTAATAGAATGAGACCAAGCGTATTTGTTAACGCAAGAGAGATTCTATGAAGTCATAAGGTTTAGGTTGCAGCCAAGTTTTGATTAATTTCCTACATTCATAGAATTGTTTGTTATATATTCCTATATTCTTATCAATAGCGTTGTATACATCAACTGATCTTCTATCGATTTGTTTCTTAGCAAACTCAGTATTAACTCTATTAGCACTAATAGCAACTTTTTTTCTTCGCTTAATTGTATCGTCGTTATTATCGTTAAAGGGTAGCATTTTGTGTGTTTTTAAAACCAATTGCATAATATATAGTTTTCTAACGGAAAGGAGGGATCATGACTTGCCATTGCCGGTTGACGAGGAAAACGCTGACTTTTACATTTTATTACTTTTATTTCTTTATTTTTCTGTCTCCAATCCTATATTGTTTTGGTTACTTATGGATATATGTTTGGCTATGTTGTGATGTCTTTAAGTAATAAATGTCTTTTCTTCTCTTTTCCTTCGAAGTACGATTTTATTTTTTAAAATATCTGGTGGAACAATATAGCTAATGTTTTTTGATGAGATACAATGAACTAATAGCACCCATACAACTTCTAAACAAAAAAAGTATTTTATATTAAAAAAAATTTCGCCCGAGACTCAATTGAATATTTTTTTTATATCATAAACTACACCCGTAGCAAGTTCAAGCTACGGACCTACATACTTAACTCGTAGTTCGTAGCGCGTAGCAATTGTAGCAAAACATTGTAGTAAGTAGATTAGTGGGCTGAACTCGTTCAAAAACATTATTCGAGGAGCAAACAATTTATGGAAATTGTAACTTAGGGGTGAGAGCCTTCCGCTCCCCCGCAAGCCCGGTGAAGATGAAAAGGCCATCTGCGGCCATCATCTTTAGTCAGTTTGGAAAAAAAAATGTAGTGGTGTCGCCGCGGCGAGCAGCGGAACTACTGAAATTACTATAAAAGCAGGAATTCGCATCCCATATTGCAAGAGGAGATTAAATGTGTCTAATTATTAAAAGTTAGCTAGAGCAGCGTGATACACTGAGGAAATAAAAAAAGCTGTTGATTTTGTTCCTTTCTACAAATAGCCCAACGTAAAAAGTAACTTTAAAACACCCCTCACAAAAATAAAAAATTTTAACAGTAATGTAAAATAATGTGGTTTTATAAGAACATTAAAAATGCCACATAGCATGAGCTCAAAACTACATTATTTAGCGGGGAGAATTAGCCAAATGGGCAAACGAACCCATACAATTTATTAACAGGTACGTTTATTCATAAACTCCCATTAACTACCCAATATTGCAGACACCCACTTACATTTTCGCAAACTGTTTTCTCTTAACTTATAAACCGCCCAAGGAAGATATGGCCTATAATAGCAAAGTTGGCCCAACTCTTTGGGGGAGCAAAATTAATGTTTTCTCCGAAATCCAATCACCGCAATTTTTAAATAATAAAAGCGCCAGTCAAATACAAAAAGGTAAACCTCTTCGTCGCCCGAAACGGGGGCGACGGGTAGGGCCACTCTGACTGTGTTTCGCGGGACATTCCTAAATTAAGGTTTCTTGGTCACAAATCTCATCTAAACAGTTTCTTTGATATTTATACATCAATCGGTACTCATTCGATGATATAACTTGTTTGAAACAATATTAATAAAAATAGAAATGCGATAGATAGATATACTTTATTGCACATAAAAAATACAGATATTCGTTTAAAGACACATTATTTTATAATTTAGGCGGTCTTAGTGCTAGAAAAAATTTTTTCGCTTTTTTGCCTAAACTTCGGATATTTTGCAGGAATGCTAATTTAAAAGCGCATAACTTTTAAAAAATGCATCAAATTGGGTACCTATTTTTATTATGTTCCTAATTGTCAGAAGAAGGGTTGAAAGAAAAATATCTTTATCAATTCATTGGGATAGAAGGCGTGCGAACCGCGCAAAAATAAGTTTTCCTTGTCCTGATTTGGCGAGTCTGGTTATTATGTTGGAATGATTTTAATCCCCAAAACCGAAACAAGGAAAACCACACTTATTAGGATAATAGTCAAGATTGACGTAACGAGCCTTTAGAAGCACGAATTCATCATTATATCACACAATTACGATTCAAGTTTGTAATATCCAAACCAATTGGGAAATCCTCACATAATTTTGTGGATTGTGGAACCTTTAACCCCTTTTAGTTTTGGACCCCAACGCTCTAACCACTATACAAAGGTAGGAGAAAGCACAAATCATTAATGTGTGAGCGTGACAGCAATATTTTAACGAATCTTACTTGCAATAAGTCTAGGCTAGTCTTATCGCTATCAAACAACACCACTATGTGCAGTATGTTCCATCCTCGTTAGAATAATTTTTAAGCATCTTGGGGTTAATTTACAAACGTCAAAAATAATTCCGAATCAGAATATCTAAAATCTGTCTTGTTTCAATCTACTATGTAAAAATGAGTTGGGTTTTCCTTCCTGACGCTATAACTCCAGAACGCACGAACCGATTTCCATGGTTTTACAATCGTTAGAAAGGTCTCGGGCTCCGTGAGGTTTATAGCAAAAAAAAATTTAGGAAACATTTCAACAGAAAAGTAGGAAAATCCTCTAAGGCGAAACGACGTTTGCCGGGACCGCTAGGCGTTTATAATAAAAATGAGACAAAACATAGTTTCCAAATTCCCATCTGAGTCCGACTTCTTGCGAATAGGCTGGTCTCCCTATTCAGCTGTTCAATTATGCACAGAGCACTGGCTGAATCTTTAACGGCGTGTCTTAGTAGACGATTACGGACAGAATTACAGGTCGACACGCCTTGACGTGTGTCATGGCTGCCTAAAATGCGCCACGTAAGAAAAATTTATCCATAGATTTATTATAGCTTTCTTATTCTAAGATTTTATTATCAAGCTAAAGATTTTTATTAATTCAGTCGCTTTCAAGAAAACACTCCCATTTCCTTTACTATGTGTAATTCATATTTCTAATTTATTTGATGACTTCCGTAGTCCAGACACGAGCAGGTCTGACTAAAGGTTCAATCAGTCGGGTCAATACGGGAAACGAACTTTTATATATTGTCTCGGGTCTGGGCGTTGTGGTACTGTCGTTGTTTCTGATTTCTGTAACACAAAAACTGTGTTTAAGCTACATAGCACAGAATCAGAGCTATGTACGTGATGTTGTCCAATAATATATTTATATTACATTTTTATATTTTTAATACTACTTCACGGCTGATCTGAACACGAAACATTCGAAAAAACAGAAAAATGAGTTCAGTTGGAAGAACAGCACACGCGTAACGTGAATGTCAATGGTTTGAATCCCACATAGCAATCAGAGATGAAATTTTCCTGTTCATTTAAAACATCGCAATAATTGCTGCAGCAGTAAACCCCTGCCGGTGAGACAAGACGCAAAGTGGCTTTTAACTGTTCCCCGAGACGACGACAAGGGCTGACGTCATCCCTTGCATACAATGCGCACAAACGCACATACAACTGCAGTGATTGTAGCAGGAGGGGCCACATGTAGACATGTATCACGCTGCTACATTACTATACAGAGAGAAAAGGGGACGAGGATGACGATGAGTGACGTCACATTTAGAAATCTATGTCTCTGTCGTTCTGTAGTAAGAAAGAAAGAAAGAAACGTTTATTTAGTGACTTGACATATTTATAGAACATCCACATATAAATAAAATTATGTAACCAAAAGGCAAATACTTTAGCATTTATCAAGGCATCAGAGTAACCGACACTGGTCTTCCGTATATGCCTTTTGAGTGGTGAGCAGTGCTGCACGCAGCGACAATGATAAAAATACAAAATATAAAAATTTGGTAAAAAAGACAGGTAGGGTACATAGCAATTTATCGCTTGAACTGAAGCAGCCCGACTGGTGAAATACCACCCACCTTACAAAAAGACCGCAACCAAATAACAATGTGTTGTTGTGTTTCTGCGTGTGAGTAAGGTTTGCAGAGCACCTGGGGTGCTACATAAGTAGTCAAGCCATCAAGGTGCCACAAGTTCAGTAACAGCTATTATTGTCGCCAGATTATGCTGTAATTGTCGCCCTTAAGCTAGGACATCATTACCACTTAAAATCAGGTGGGATGAGGTCAATCTTGAACTGCAAAGTAAAAAAAACATACAGCACCCACAAACACAAAATAATGCTCAACACATTAATATTTTTCCTAGTTGGAGATTGAACTCACAACCCTTCAACAGCCAAGAAACAACTGTTGTTCCACCGGACCACCGAAACATTCAAGTTAAATCATTACTTATCACGGAATCCATCCTAAAATGGCGTGCATACGTCACAATCTCAATCAGGACATAATTCAATCACAGCTAGTGTGTAGTTTGCTAGCAGTTATTCGATAATGGCTCAGTTTATGGCGCAGAAACACTGCCGACCTCCCGCCGAGTCGTAAATTCATAATATTCTCCGACAATTAACCAAATCCTTGGGAGCGCCCGGACAGGTCAGGCGCCATGCTTGGTCATCAAAATAAGAGAACGGTTTCAGCTTCAGCACCCTTAACACGATAAAAACCGGTTATCGAATGTAATTGGTTTGCTTATACCATTCACGAATACTTGTAAAGTGTAAATGCCATCTTTTTTTTTTGCAAATTATGTTTAAAATATGGTGGATCCAATGACGAATATCTATTCTCATATTCGTAACCAACTCACTTCGAATGATAATGGAGTGTTTTAAAAAAAAACAAAACATTGTTGATGCAAATCAAAAACCACGTTTTAACACCCTGAATATACTATTATAAATATAAAAATTAAATACAATTTGGCTAACATCACAAACATCACTCTAATTCTGTGATTAGTAGCTTCAGCACTTGTGTTACAGAAATCAGAAAAAACGACTGTACAACACCAATATAGAAAAGTTCCATATCGTCCCGACCGGGGATCGAACCAGGGACCTCAGAGATGGCGCGACGCCAAAGTCCGGCCCGCTCGCCTCTCGGCTCTCGGCTCTCGGGTCGTCAAATCTATTAATCTTCAAAAACGAAACCATTATACCTAGTGTCCTTAAACCACTTTTTAACCGATTTCAAAAAAAGAGGAGGTTCTCAATTCGACCGTATATATATATATATATATATATATATATTTTTGCTCGCTAGTGTACTTTGGACCTTTTCATATTGTGAAAATCTTTGCGGAAAAATGTAACAAAACGAATCAATGCACCAACTTATGGAGTGGTTTATCTTAAAACATAAGCGTCCGATCGCATCGCCGCTGCCGGCTGCCTGGCGACGCGACGGCCTTGACCCTCCCCCCTCCGCCCACAAGGGTGGGCAGCTCACCCCTAGGGCTGCCAGAAGAACAGAAAGCACTGAATAATCGTGTTGAGCAAGAGTTGATTTGATGGCTAGTATATTAATTCAACAACCTCAAGAAACCTTTTATTGAAGACATGATTACTTTAATAAATTAGTAATTTATATGTTTAAAATGAACAGTAAGGAATTATATGCTTATAATAAATATAATTCGTAATATTATAAGCTTACCAATGCTTCATTTGCGTTATATCCGGATAATATGGGACGAACTTGACGGTAATCAAAAAGGTGGTAGTTTCACTACTCGCCGCTGTGGCGCCCTTCCATTTTATTTTCGCAATATGATTCCTTTCCATTAAACAAAAAAAAAACATAAAAATCGGTACAAATGAACGCAGGTATCCGAGAGCACGTATAAAAATAAAAATATACACTGTCGAATTGGGAAATCTTATTTTTTTTGAGTCGGTTAATAAGCTTACCTAGGAGCTGATTTACAAATGTCAGCAATCGTCTAAATTGTGAAAGAGGCAAAACATAGTTTCTGAATTCAGATCCTATTCCGACTTTGAATTGCTGATTGGGTCCTTAACTAATCCCTAGCGGTAAGATGCCTTTAATTTTGTTTTTTTTTTCCAAACTTCGCCCTGTCAATTACCAACATAAAGATATAATTACCCTCTTTGGTCCATTATTTCTGAAGATTTGCACACGTACGGTCAACGTCAAGGTAAAAACTTGCCATTCTTTATTAAACCTTATGCTAACGACATAAGGGTGATACAATTTCGAGATTGTGTAGTTTAACGTGATTCTTTTTCGCCTGACACCCCTACCCCTCCCCGCGGCTTAAGAGATGACCTAAGATTTCCATGATGGCAGATCCCATCCTTGACTTAATTCCTTAGAGTCGCTTACAACATTCTTCTAATGATGTATTTGCTAGCATTACGATGGTTATAGTAAAAATGAACGGAAGTGACTTTACGAATACTTAAGTGTATATGAAGTTTGTTTTATGTATTTGTGACTTGGCTGTGTTTTTATTATAGCATTTTGATTTTATTTATCTTGAATAAAAATGTGCTTAGCCTTGGAACGAAAGTCCGAAATCGTATAGTTTTATGTAGTACCAGTTTTGCATGGTAATTTTACTATAAAAATAATTATATAGATTACCAAAAAATATAAGAAACATGAGTTTTCTTTTTTTCATTTGACAACTTTAACTATTTTAAGTAGATTTTACAGACGAAATTATTGCTTTAATCATAATGAAATAATTACGTCATGAATTTGGCACCAAATTTAATAATGTTAAAAGTATAAAAATGATTATAATTCCCTTCATGTAGGCCAATATATTGACAATAGTTACTCGATTACCGTAATCAAGTAGTTTTTTTTAATGCCGAACTCAGTAATTCCAGTACTAAACGCTTTGATTTCCATATTATTTTTTCTCTACGTTATTACAGTACCATTTTTCAATTAGATTACCGTTTTTTTTATAAGGGCACATGATGTTTTTACATCATTTTTAATTTGAATTATTGATAAATAAACAAAATTAAATTTTATGAAAGATGATGATTGAACAACACTAAAACAAGTAGAATTTTGTATTATTGAAAGATATTATGGATATTGTGAAAATATTTACACAAAACTATATTTTTTAAAAAAGCCTCCCAAGATTCGATCTCATGACAATCTGAACTATACCTTAACCTTTGCGCCACAAGATTCTACCCGCGCGCACGCTGCCTCCGAAATCCTGCATCGCGCTATTGAAGTTTTCGCTTCATTTCGAGTCAAATCTATAATTTCGCTATGTAACCTTGGGTGGTCCGATTCTACTCAGTAAGCCAGTCCTCCGGGGAGCTGGTCAAAGTCCTCGGCGCCTCATGTGTCCTCTAACACTACATCTTTCTGAATGTGTTCAAAACCACCCAAAAAATGTAAAAAAAAAATCTGGCACTTGACCGTTTAGAGAAGTTCTCAACACCACTGATGTAGAAACTGCGATCACCTTTTGGATTTTTTATTATTGAAGAAGACTAATTTTTATGTTATTTTTAAACGACTTCAAAACAGGAGGAAATTAACAGTATATTTATTTGGTTTATGTGTGTTTACCAAAAAGTTTCTTATTTTTTTAACACACTTAAAAATAGGAGTTATTTTTCACCTCCATCATAAATACATTTTATTTGTGTGTTCGCATATAACTTTAACTTTAGAGGAAGGCAGATGAAAAGGTGGGAAGACGATCTCCCCAAGGGCTGGAGGCGAACAACGCTGGATCGGCAAAAATGGAGGGAACTTGAGGAGTCTATGTCGCAAGATAACCTGACCTGGTAGCTGATATAAAGAAAGAAAAAAAAAAACATATACAATACATATCTAGAAGAAATAAGTATAGATATAGTTTTATAGTTGAAAAATAAAAGTGATAGTTTAGAATTTAATTATATGTTACAAAATAGTGAAGCTAATATTCTAAATAGTGTATTTAAGGTCAGAGGAAATAAAGACTATTTTTATTTTTATTTTATTTATATAACTTTAAAGCTAATTAAAGAACAGATTTATGTGTTTATATAGCCTTAACAAAAATGAGGTTTTTCATTGCCATCGTATGTATTTTATTTATGTGTGTTCGCTGATATCTTTATCTATACTAATATTATAAAGAGGAAAGATTTGTACCTATTTTTGTATGTTTGTAATGAAGGCTCAAAAAGTACTGGGCCAATTTAAAAAATTCTTTCAACAATAGAATGCTACATTCTTCCAATTTGACTTAGGCTACAAAATTAGGGATCCTTGGTAAAATTTTAAACAACAGAAAAGCGGGAAAAATTCTCTAAGGCGAAACGAAGTTCGCCGGGACCGCTATCGTTTATAAATGGACCAATTAATGTGATTTTTTTAAAAATTCAAAAACGTGTTTTATTTAACCTTTTACTTTTATCGTAGCTTCATGAACCGATTTTGAAAATTAAAATCCTTTTATAATAATCTAATATGATATATCTTCCGACTATTGTAATTTTATTCTAAGGTAATGTTCTAAAAAGCTTTTTGAATTTGTGCGATCATCCCACAATAATTGTATTTAGGCAAAACCTCCATAATGCAGTAGTTAAACAAAGCTTAAATAAAAAAGCTTACTAAAAACTTCCTAAAATACAATTTATCTTGCTAAATTCTAAATACAATGATTATAAAAAATAAATATTAGACAAAGTTACATTTTATTATATTGTTTCGATCTGTGGTAAGTAGCTGATGCACTTGTGTTACAGAAATCAGAAATAACTATGGTCCCATAACACCCAGACCCGAAACACTAAGTCGAAATAAAAGTTAGTTTTCCAATTTGACCCGACCGGAAATCGAACCCAAGGAATAAGAGATGGCGCCACGCCAAAGTCTGGCCCTCTCACCTCTCGGCTACGGAGGTTATCCTTCCACTTGGGATCCAAAAAGGCCACTTTACCCCAGCTTTTTATTAGGGTACTTAGTCATCACAGCTGCCCACAATAAATCCAAAGCCTAATCCTAACTTCCTCATAAAAACAAACCGTACTAATTGAAACGAATGAGAAATAACGGCGAGTTACCGGAAGCGGCGGTGGCGCAGGTGTCGCCGCTGCGTCACATCCGGCCGCCATGTTGCCCGTTAATGTGACACGTGACACTCAAGCGGGATAATGAGCTTAATAGCCTTTGAAAAGCTATTAAGCGAGCTTATGCCGTTTAGAACGTCGATGTGAGCGAGCTTATATGAATATCATCGGTTTTTCTCATTTCAAACTGGCAGCGTTAACTGTTTTATTTGATACAAGCTGTTGTACACTACTTCGTTGGCTAAGGCCATTGAACATTGTTTTTTATTCCGAAAATCCATTGCACTTTACAAGTAATGAGCCTGTAGTAACCTGTAGTAGCCTGTGTAAACCAATTTATGTATTTTTTTTTCAAAACCAAAAATATTTTCTTCTTTAAAAAAAACACTCACTCACTCCTTAGTTACTAAAGAAAGCTATACACGAAAATATTTAAAAAAAAAGATAAGACCTTTATAGAAAATAGCTGTGCCCGCGACTTCGTTCGCGTGGACTAGATCCTTTCATGATCGGTTTTACCCCTTTCTCCCCTAATATTCGAAACAAAAAGTAGTCTATATTTTAATCCAAGTTTCGAGCTATATTTGTGCCAAATTTCATATCTCTAACTTCAAAAAAAAACATTTTTCCATATAAACTTTCAAAGGTGGTATTACCCCCATCCCCCCTTATTTTCTAATAAAAAGTAGCCTATGTCCGTTCTTGAGATTCAACGTATACCTATACCAAATTTCATCAAAATCCGTTCAGCCGTTTAGGCGTGAAAAAGTAACAGACGGACGGACAGACAGACAGACAGACAGACAGAGTTACTTTCGCATTTATAATATTAGTATGGATAAAAAGATAATCCGCTCCAGTATTTAGGGTGCCAGAACGCTAACTACATTGCCTCTGTGAATGGCCAGACTTATACGTTGAAATGTTCTGTGCAATAAAATGTATATCTATCAATTTCACGCGAAATTCTAACTTAGTACTCATATCAAGTTATGCATAGCCAAATTCAAGTGGCGCCACTGACGTCCCAGTGGCCATCGCCGAATTTAAAAGTGCCCCATCAGTCAGGGTACATGTTTTCGTTTTTAAACAAGAGACGCTTATTTAATATGCGTGAGGGGCGAAGCTCACGTCAGAACGCCCAGTAACCTAATTAATTGCGAATTCCCTCCTAAGTGCGTGTCGGACATGTAAGCACCGAGTGTGTTAATAAATACACTTGCGAGTAATTTTATGGTAATGCTAGAAGCATTTCCTTTTCATGCGTAGATTATGTAAACCAATTACAGTGCAAGCAAATGTTCTAGGGTTTGAATACAGAGTTTCCTAGGGCTTATGAATAGTGTTATATTAAAGTTTCGCGATATTGTTGTGAAACTGAACAAAAAATCGAGCATTTGCAAAAAATATGCGTCTGCGTGGAATGGTGAGTTTGGGAAGCATTTGTAATTATTACGGCTAATTACTGTACAAATACGACGTATAAACAGTATGAAAACTCTGATTGGCTATTTTCAATTGATATTGCACTGCGAACAGTTTATCAAAGTATTAAAAAAGTGAAGTATACGGTATAATCTTTGAATTCCATTAACCTCCCCTTTCTTAGTTGCACGTGCGACATGTAAAGGTCGTGGTTTCGCATCCTACGTCATTTTCTTTCTACACACATTATTTCCATTATAACTTTAATGTATTATTATGGCAGTTATTGTTCCAAGACAAATCGTATCTGAACTTGAGACGTTCTGCTCTCTAGGGATCAGATTGCAGTAGCAGAGGAAATTATGCTGTATTTTATATAAAACTAGCTACACGCCCCGGTTTTGCACGTGATTATGTAAATACAAATGAGGTTTTGGCTTTTCTGTACATTAATACGTATGGATTATAAGCCTTCCTCATACATCACTCTATCAATAAATAAAAATCGCATAAGAATTCGTTGCGTAGTTTTAAAGATCTAAACATACATAGGCATTTACAGAAAAAGCGACTTGGTTTTATGCTTTGTTGTATACAATTTTTTTCTCAACTCTGTTATTTGTCTTTTAATAGCAAATTAAACATTTAAATTTGAAGAAAACCAACATTACATACTCTAACAACAATGAATACCCACAAGCGTACAAGAAACACATAACCAATAAAATAACTGATAACCTTAAAACAGCTGAATCGATTTAAATAGAAGATACAGAGATTAGGCAAATTGTACCAAAACCATGTTGGTACAAAAATGCATCGATTTCCTTGGCTGCACAGACAGACGGACGAAAACATTTTTCCACGTCTGATTTCCAATGTCATCGGCGAGACGGCCGAAAAGCACAATTACTTATCTATAAAAATAGTTTCGTCGTGGTAAGGCAATTAAAGCACGGACTCAGTCACTGGCGCTGGTTCTATTCCCGGCCGAGTTGGAGCGACGCCAGCGGGGCTCTCCACGGAGCGGCATAGTATGTATGGGGACAGTGAAGCATCTTTTATAGGCATATCGATTAAACTCGATTAATCGATTATTTCGAGTAAAATAATAATCAGTCTTTCAGGTCCATTTTGTCCATTGAAGCATCTTTTTTAGGATTTATAAGCGTTTCGCTTAAACTTCCTCAAAATAATCGATTTTTCTGATCCATTTTGTGAGGAAAGTGAAGCTATGATAGGCATATTGATTAAATTCGATTAATCGCTTATTTTGAGGGAAATAATTTAAATCAGATACATTATAAAATTACATGGATTTAACGAACCGATTCATAAACCTCCCAAATCGGGCCGATTGATTCAAACTCCAATATAGTTTTATAGTTTTTAAACTGGCTGCGGTGTTTTCTTTTATTAATTTTCGTTGTTTGTGGCAGTTTTAGTACTGTTCAACAAGAGGTCTTGAGTCGAAACCAAGACGAGAGAGAGAGAGAGACTTAATTTTTAATAGATGAATCTGCAAAAGAATAATAAAATAAATAAAAGTTTATTGAGAGTTTGCCACTTTTAACCTTAATACGCTTTATCTTAAAGTCAGTGAGTAAATATGTTGTTATTTTCATATGTGAAACAATAATACTAACATTTTATTAATGAACTTAAGAAGCTAAAAATAAAATAAATAAATATTGGACAACATCACATGAATTGCTCTGATTCTGTGGTAAGTACTTAAAGCACCTGTGTTACAGAAATCAGACAAACCGGCGGTACCACAACATCCTGGTTTATTTTTATATTGACCTGGCCGGAAATAAAAACCTAGGACTTCAGAAACGACGCCAAAGTCCGGCGCGCTTTCCTCTCGGCTACGGAGATCGTGAAATCGTTGTGTTGAAAAATATATTTTCTGGTTATAGATTTTGGTCGTTTGTTCAAGCTATTTTAGATAGTATGGAGGCGAGGGGGGCGGTTCGGTTGTCTTACTGTTGTTTATTGCACTATACCCCGGGCCTTCGCCAGTGTACGGGAGTGAGAGGTACCTACAATTTACTGTGCAAGTAACGCAGCGTCACTCTTTCACTACTCAAGTGAACGAATGAATGACAATAATGAACATAGTATCATTTCAAAAGAACTAATCACTTGCTCATTTGGAACATATTTTTTATCTCTGGTAAAAATACTTCTTTTTGAACGTCTGAACTGGGATGAGTGATGAGTAGGTAAGCAGTATCGCTGAATACGAGATTGTTTGTGAAAGAGAGAGATAGATAGCTATATAACCTACTCCTGTTTCAGCGTATAAATTACTCGTTGATTGATGAATTCAAATGTGTTTCATTATTAGCCTCAAAACAAAGATATGTGTAGTTTTACACGGACAGAAATATTTTACACAAGAATATTAAACCATATTAGATATGTTTGATGAACATTTCCGAGTGATACAGTCAAAATGTATATAGGTACATTTGAAGTTCGTACCGCGCCTATTTCTTGGATATAGAACTGCAAATGACAACCGTAATGTGCTTTGATTGTACAATAATTGTACATTTTTTTATTTATCTCGTCGCAAATACACCAATTTTATGGCGAAGGTATTTTGTGCAGGAAACAAAATGGAGGAACTAAAAAAATAATAAGAGAGTGTGATTATATTTATAAACGTGTTTAATAAGCATAAAATAGTATACGATGCAAATTGACTACAAATTTTAAAATTCAAAATTGCAATCCGTCTCACCATTAAATTTAAACCAATATTTATCATTGCGGATTTCAAAGCAAATTTTATGCACTAATTGATTTGAAAAATAACAAAATTTATAGAAGCATTTGAAACTAAATTCTGAAATAAATAAAATGTCTGTTTCGATAAGATTAACGATTATATTTGTGTTAATATATAGTCGTATGTTAAACCCTGATCCAGCAGACAAACTGTGTGTACAGTTTTGTGGGGCTCTGTCTATTTTATAAACTTATTTGTTGTTTAATAAAAATAATAAGTAATATTTTGTGCAGGCGCAGATCGTCAACTTTATTTTTCTATACTTTTGCTTACCTATTCACAAAACGTCCGAAGATTCTAATTCGAATACTATGTTGTCCTTTTATTAGTATATACGATTTGATACATACAAAACATAGACTTTCCACATCGGAATCGATTACAAAGTTTGTGAATCGGCCCTCAGATGATCTGCGATGAATTATGATTCCAGATAAGACTTGTTCACACATTTGGTCTTTCGAGCTTCTGTCAGTCGAGATTTCGATGCATCGATATAGCGAACTGTCAACTTATGATTCGTCTACACCATAGATTATTATCAAGGAAAAATGATCATGTATTTGATATACGAACAAAGGGCGTTCGCCTTTAAATAGCCCATTGAACCAACACTTTAATGGAGATAAAATAAATAAATATAGGACTACACCACATACATTGCTCTGAATTTGTGGAAAGAAGCTTAAGCACCTGTGTTATAGAAATCAGAAACATGTCGGTACCACAACATCCAGACCCGAGACAGTAAGAAACGTTCGTTTTCCATATTGACCCGACCGGGGGTCGAACACGGGACTCAAGAGATAGCGCGACGCCTAAGTCCGGCTCGCTCACCCCGGCTTTGGTCGTTATCAAACTCGAACTGAGGATCTCACGATCATGATCCAGTAACACTAGCCCATCAAGGTGCTTGAATGACGTATTCTTTGCTACAACTTGTCGTTAGAAGACAACTCTAATTTTGCAATTTTGAAAGAGGTAGGGCATAGCGATTTATCGCTCGAACTGGAGCAGCCCGACTGGTGAAATACCTCCACCTTACAGAAGACAGCAGCCAAATGACAATCACTTCTGTGTTGTTGTGTTACTGCGTCTGAGTAAGGTTTCCAGAGCTCCTGGGGGTTCTACGTTAGTAGCAGGGGTCAAGCCTTCAAAGTAAGGGCGACAAGTCCAGTAACAGATTTATTATGCTGTACTTGTCACCCTTAAGCTAGGACCCCATTTAACATCAGGTGGAATGAGGTCAATCTTGAAGTGCAATATAAAAAATTAAAAAAAATGTGGGTACTTGTTTATTTTGCGGCTAATTCCCAGATGCTAAGGTGTAGTAAAAATTCGATCGTATACCTTGTTATATCGATCCATCGATCTATTCTCGTAACAAAGGCCGTCTCTGCATTATATCGATTTGTTTTATACCTATCTTTGTTGATCCATAGTGGCCGGCCGTAACTTTTTATTTCAAATTTTAGATGATTGCGGGAGCAAAAAGGTTTATGTTCTTGGTTCCGTGGAGATATACAAAATTGTGTAGGTATGTTAGTTAACTTTATTTTTCTAATTTTCACCGATAAATGTCCTAAGATGGATTTTTCATCGCGGTGTTGTTGTTTTGTTTTCTTTTGGACACCTGCTGCATTGTTTAATTTCGTGGCCATAGTTCCAAAGGAACTGCTCGTAATAGATAAAAGGTAGCGTTAAAAATATGCAACAGTTTGTGAATAACAGTTTTGGCCTTATCTGTTCTAGTTAATACACTTAGTTCAAGTATGTTATGTTTGGCTGTTGTTATTCCTGAAATTTAAAACTAAAATATATAATTTTCCGATAAGGAATATGCACGATGATTTTTCTTTTTAGTTAGGTACATGCCGATAGAATCAGGGACAAAGGCCTGAAAATACTATAATTCTAAGGAACAGTACAATCTTTTTGTCTACCACTATCGCTGCCTTATTATATAAAGTGGTCTGAATACAGAAATGTGGACCTTGTTTTTTAACATTTCTCACAAGTATTGTAAACTGACAGGATATTTTCTACAGACCTAAAATTAACAATAAGGACGAAATAAATTGCTTATCTTGTATTATTTTTAGTAATAAGAAAATTATTTTAACACCGGAATAATGTTCGGTAAACTAGACAATAAGATAAACGCTTGCAGTGCAACTTTCGACTCTTATCCCCATGACATAAGCGCTTTTCAAAGTCCGAAGTGTACCTATTGTCTTTTGTCTGTACAGCATCATTGCGCGAAACAACAATTTATTATTATTATTATTATTATTATTTTAAATTATTATTATTATTTATTATTATTTTTTATTATTGATTTCACGTAAAAAATAGGAAGACCAAGCGGAATCCCCTACAGTAAATCCCATAGAATTGATCGAAAAATATAGTGCCACGAATTTTTGAATAGAATCTTAACAAGAAATAGATCAGTTCCTAAAACTAAACATAATTTTACAAATACACATCGGTTTCGCCCTACTACGATTGATTGGCCTATTCTAAAAGTTCTCACTATTAAAATGGGTTCATGAGAAAAGGTACCCCATTTAGCAGAGTAAAATATAGGTACCTATGTAAATTTATGTTTTTTGTGGATAAGATTTACATTGGCTTTCATGATATTGTCGACCTCTTGTCCCGGGTACGATTCTCGGTCAGGGTATGATTTATTATTATTCGAAATTCGAAAAGTCTTATGATTCGAAAAGTCTATGTTTGTCTTTGTCCAATCGTTTGTAATATTAAGAAAAAATAGTTATTTTCCGAGTTCGAATCCGATTCCGAAGTTATGTGAGAAGGTGTGCACTAGAAATGTTAATTTAGGAAACTACATAATATGAAATATTATAGTTATGTCAATTCACTTTTAAAAACTCGATTATGTTTATTAATACTAGAATTGATTCCTGATTATAACGAGCGTTGAAAGATCAATTTTCGATTAATCGCTGCAATTTCAAATAATATGTCTTATTACCTTTATTTAATACTAGCGGTCCCGGCGAACTTAGTTTCGCCTTAGATAATTTTTCCTGCTTTTCAGTTGAAATTTTTAAAATTTTACCAAGGATCCCTAATTTTGTAGCCTATGTCAAATTGGAAGAATGTAGCATTCAATTGGTGAAAGAATTTTTTAAATCGGCTAGTACTTTTTGAGTTGAATAGGTCATTACAAACATACAAAAATAGGTACAAATCTTTCCTCTTTATAATATTAGTGTAGATAGAGGTCATTTAGTTTTAGACCTAATTTTGGTGTGGTTTTTTCTGGTTTTATTTTTTTTATGATTTCCGATTTATTATGACTTTTGTAAACGAGACGCGAGCGAGCCGGACTTTTCCTAGATTGTCTCGGATCTGGGTGTTGTGGTACTGTCGTTTGGATTTCTGTGACACAAAGCTACTTACCACAGAATAATAGCAATATATGTATGGGATGTAGTCAAATTTATAGAAGATTTGGAAGAAAGACCTATTGCTCGGGGTTTCCGTATAAACGCTTAAAGTACCCATTAATATACATCTAAAAAGAAAACATATACATACAATTAAACACAATTAAAGTAAGTCACCATTTATTATATGTTATAACTTATTGAAGTTCCTTCAATAAAAAAAAATTCAGTTCATCAGACCAAATCCGCGAACGAAGCGGCGGTTAAAAGCTAGTCCGCATATAAATAGCTTTTAATCAACGCGTACCCGCCAAAAATAGCATACAAATATTTTACGTAACCCTAGTCACACTAGTTTGCCGTCGGAAATCCGTTAGCACTTCCTTATGGCATAAGAATTAAGGTGCATAATGCCGTGAGAAATTGTTTCAGGATGTGTAAATAGGACGTGTGATTGGGCACGCCGAAGGTGCCAAGAGAATTTAGATTCGTCAGCCAAACTCCAGAACTAATGCACTGAACATTTTTTTTGTGGGTGTGACGTAATAAGACGTCATACGTGTTTTGTGTAGCTGGGTACAGTTGCAACATTGTTGTGAGTTGTTTTTAGTATAATTTAGGCCATGGGTACGAACGGGAAATGCGTACGAAGCTAAACCCCGACGAGAAACGGGTGTTAAAAGTTTGACATGTCTGTCTGTCTGTCTGCGGCGAGGTTGCTACCAAACGGGTACAGATTTTGATTTTGTTTGAAAGATAAATTAATCGCCCGATCAATTTGTTGTTACTAAACTCTCCCGATTAGCTATGTTTGACAGCAGTCCATCCAAGATGGCCGCCGCCACAAAATGGCGGATTACATTTTGACACAACTCCTAAAACCCCATCTTTCATAAATGTTGTGTCGTCGTTTTAGGTTCTTAATGAACACCTGAATGAAGAGATTTCTTAAAGAAGGTATTAAATAAAAGGGCTAAAGTAGACTTTATTTGATACCTATATTAAGTAGCATTATATTAATCTAGTAGTAATATGTAAGGAGCTAAAGTACACTACTTCAGCCCTTTTATTTGATACTTATATCAAGTACTACTAGTAGGTATTTTAATAATTTACAACGGTGGGTTTTTGTTAAGTAAACTAAGTAGTAAACGTAAAAGTAAAGAATCAATCTATTATTGACCCGAAAAATATGTGAAATCAAGTTATCGTTACCAAAATGCGGCTATAATCACCCTCAAAAGTTCATTGTATTTGATATTCTTTCTTATTGCGCACGAGATAAGGGCGGCACAAAGTTCAAAGTTCTGTCTGTTGTAAAGTCTGAATGCTTTCGTTTTATATGACAGCATGTAGGTAGGTACTTCATGTCTTCTAGGAAAAAAAATAATTTGTATTCGTATATTTGTACTTTACAGATGCATCATGGAATCTTAAATCATGACAATTATTCTATAATTACCTTTTTTAAGGTCCTCAGTAGAGTTTATGACTAAAAATGTCCTTATAATACGAAGCTGAAGAGTTTGTTTGTTTGTACGCGCTAATCCCAGGAACGGGTTGGAATCCGAAAATCCTTTTTGTACTAGATAGTCGATTTATCGAGGAAGGGTTTAGGCTATATAAAATCCACCAATAGGAGCTAGGTATCAGTGGAATATGTGGAAAAAACAGGAATATTACAAGCGGCGGGCCATTAGTAGAATAAAAATGCCGTTCGGATGAAGTCACAGTAACAGCTAATACCTATATTTTTTTTACAATAATACAGTCATAATTCGTATTTGTTTTTTTGTAAATGTCAGCAAAGACCTCAATCCCTCTTTTCGTTCTCCATTTGAAAATGTTGCTAGCTCCCTTTATTGTCACGTGGCTTTTTGTTCCTCCCCCCACCCCCCACAGCATTCCTCATACGTGTCCCACATGCCCACAACTCAGACTGGAGCGGAGCTGAACTTTTATTGAGTCGGACCATTGTCACAACTTCATGAATTCAGCTGACGCCATTGGAATAGACATTGTGAGCGGTTAAATAAATGTGACGAGCGGAATATTGGTTTCGTTCGATGAGCTTTTGTTCAAGGTACCTATAAAAAACATATTTGAAAAACGATCCATTTTAGATACGGATAGTAATAAATTATACAAGGCGTAAGCTAAAACCGTTCCAGGGTGTCTTTTTTTTATATTACACTTCAAGATTGACCTTATCTCACCTGATGTTAAATGGTAATGAGGTCCTAGCTTAAGGGCGACAAGTACAGCATAATCAATCTGTTACTGGACTTGTCGCCCTTACCTTGAAGGCTTGACCCCTGCTACTAAAATAGCACCCCCAGGAGCTCTGGAAACTTTACTCACACGCAGGAACACAACAACACCGAAGTGATTGTTATTTGGCTGCGGTCTTCTGTAAGGTGGAGGTATTTCACCAGTCGGGCTGCTCCAGTTCAAGCAATGAATCGCTATGCCCTACCTCGCTTATGTCAACTCCCAAAAACGAAATATGTCGAAACCGACGACGAATAATACTCATTATCGTAATCAACTCACTTCAAATGCGACTAAAGCTCAAACCCAAACTCAAATATTTCTTTATTCAAGTAGGTTACATGTTACACTTTTGAATCGTCATTGAATACAATGCAAAGTGTTTCTACTTCCGGTTCGGAACCTATATCTACCGAGAAGACACCGGTAAGAAACTCAGCAGATCAGTTACAGTAGCAGTATCTAACTTATATACGTCAGTACCTATTATTTTGATGAGTGAAAAAAACATTAAGTATTATTTTATTTTAAGAGGTAAGCTGGAGCAGACCTGTCCCAAAGGTGGCACCTGTTCACAAGCATGACGCATGTGCCAGCCATCGCTTCACTCAAAATCAAATTATTATTTATCCAAATCAAAAACCACGTTTTCACCCCCCAACATTTGATTAATATTCAAAAACGAAACCTTTCCTTTGTTCATTTCGTTTTCGTTAGAGAAAAACGGAAAGTAATTTTGTATATAGTACCTATTCAAAACTTGTTTCAAAATGTAAAAACATCAGAAATCTTTACGAATCGTCTATTTAAGACAAATGAATCTACCTCCGGTTCAGAACCTATAACTACAGAGAAGATACCGGCAAGAAATTGAATAGTTTCATTACAAGCTGAACTTAACTAATTGTGGCCGAGAATCGAATCCGGGACGTCAGAGATGCTGCGATGCCAATGACCAACACGCTCGTTTCTCGGCTACGGAGGCAGTCAACATACCTATCACTACATATTATAAAACATAGTCGCTTTTTCTGTCGCTATATCCCTATGTACGCTTAAATCCTTTAAAACTACGCAACGGATTTTGATGTATTTTTTTTTAATAGATAGAGTGATTCAAGAGAAAGGTTTTTATTTGCAATAAAGAATAAAAAAGCCAATATTTCTAAGTATTTTCATAACATCCGTGCGAAGCCGGGGCGGATTGCTAGTTACGAATATAAAAATGACCAAACACAAAGGTTTCAACGCCTCCCAATTTAATTATGTAACCGGCATACCAACTGATATAGGTATAGGTAGGTATTTATATATACATACGTACAAACATCCAAAATACTACAGGCATGTGACTATCGTATGATACAAACATTGTACCTGCTACTACAAATCTAATTAGGGTAATTTCATCATCACACTTTTTAGGTAGTAATTTTTCTCAGTCACTTTTCGACTTAAAAACTATAACAATTATGTTCAATATCCCTTGTGAAATTTTAACAAATCAATGTGTGATGTCTTGCTCAGTGTAGTAATCTAATTTTGGTATTTTCATCATCATGACTACCTCATCATCAGGCTTAAATTAAAATAATGAAATGTCACATAAATGACACGATGACGTTGAATGATGCCCGAGTGACGTCACTTGGCACTAGCCGTGGTAAGCTTTGGCCAACGACTAAAGATGGCAGCTCCTAAGTAGCGTCAAAGTATTTCGTGTTAATGGGAGGAATTTTCAATTTTATAGTAAGTGAAATGAGTTTTTTGCTTAAAACAGGTTTAGAGGGAAAGTCTACTAAATGGAAGATCCTCAAAAATTCGCTGGATGGCAATACGTGAGCGAGGTCCAACTGCTTCGTGATTAGTGATTTAAATGTCAAGGTGACATGTCTGTCAATAACAGTCAAACCCAGTCAAACCTTATGCTTTTGTATTGCCGACTTTTAATTTTAGCATGAATTAAAGTGCGAAGTACCTACATTTTTAATTTATTTATATATCCCTAAGAAAAGTAAGTATTTTTGGTTCTCACACAGGCGTATTTCTTGACGCTGAATTGGTAAAGTTTTATAAACGAAAAAAATAGGTTGTAAATTTTATTTGAGTGTCTTAACCTTAAGGTTGTCTGGAAGAGATCGCTTTCTAGCGATAAGACCGCCTAAATTGTACAATAATTTTTCTGTAAAACCTATTTCTGTAAAGATTTTGTGCAATAAAGTATATCTATCTATCTATCTATCTAAGCACTTCGATCATACCTATATTTCGTAGATAGACAGTTCCATGCAAAGTAAAAAATATAAGCCAAGAGTCTTTACAAATCCTACACTAACATGGTAAAGGTGAAAGTTTGTGAGTGCGTGAGTGTGTATGTTTGTTACGTCTTCACGCTAAAACTACCAAATGATTGTGGCTAAAATTTGGCAGAAAGAATGAAATACTAGATCAACATATATTTTTTTATATTGCACCTCAAGATCGACCTCATCCCACCTGCTGTTAAGTGGTAGTGAGGTGCTACCTTAAGGGCGACAAGTACAGCATAATAATCGCTGTTACTGTACTTGTCGCCCTTACCTTGAAGGCTGGACCCCTGCTACTAGCACCCCCCAGGAGCTCTGTAAACCTTACTCACACGCAGGAACAACAAAACCCAAGTTATAAAAAATACATTTAGGATACATTTTATCCCGTAATAACATGAGCGAAATCACAGACAACAGCTAGTCACTACATAGCCTTTTCTGTCCCTATATCCCTATGTACGCTTAAATCTTTAAAACTACGCAACGGATTATGATGCAGTTTTTTTAAATAGATAGACTGATTCAAGAGGAAGGTTTATATGTATAATAACATCCATTAAATAGTGGAGAAATACTGTTATTTTTGAAGTTTCTAATGAAATCAAAAGTATTGGATTGATTAAATTTTTTTAGTGAGCGACATAAGCTATTTGTTTTATACCCGTGCGAAGCCAGGACGGGTCGCTAGTTACCTATAAACCGTACTCGAACCGACGGCCATTTCCTTAATCCCGTCACAGTCGACTCTAAATCATAAAATCAGACGCATAGCGACACCGGCGAGCCACAATGGCGGCCGTGACGTCATCTTGGCATACTCTCGTTTATTGCCAGTCTACAACATGCATGTGATTCGCGTCGACTAATTTATTTTCATTGCTTTATTATTGTATGGAAATATCTGGCAGTCGGAATAGTTTTTGCTGACCAGCCTAGGAAAATTGGCTGGCTGAATTTCCACTCGCTGGATTCAGGTCTACATTGATTGGGGACGATTTGGAATAGTTTAAGAATATCTGGTCGTCAAGGCCCTAAACCATGTATGTCAGATCTAGCAGCATACTCGGAGAAACGAAATATTTCCAATCTGACGTCAAATAGTCAACATAACGTACTTACTGCGAATGTGAATGAAGATTTATTAATGAAAATCAATAACCACGTTTCAATTAACAAAATTTCGATTAATCTTCAAAAATTCAACCTTGCGTTTGTCAGTTAGGTTTCTGAAAGTAGACCTTCAACTCACTTCGAATGCGATTAAAGCGTATATTAAAGCATACATAGGTATAATTGTACTATAAAACATCGGTGTTCTGACTTTTCTGATTCTGATTATGACTGAAATTAGGTTAAAGGTACGTACGTACAGACAGCATAACAGACTACACACCGCACCTATGTCGATCGCATAAGAGTTTTTATCGAATTGCAAATGTTTACCTTGATCAGCTGTTGAAACATAAAACCAGATTTTAATACTTACCGCTAATAATGCAGCAAAACTCAGTCACACTTTTCACGAACTTTCAGGTCTTGAATTGAAAGAAGCTTACCTGTAAAAGGAATATATTAATTAATCAACACAGGTACTCATACTGACATCAAGTTGATTTAAAAGTAGTCAGATTTTTACGGTCAGCTTTCATTTTGTGTTTGTAAACTAGAGGCGCGCCGCGGGTTTGCACGCGTAGTTTTCTGTTTTTTCCACGTTGTCCACTGATTTTTTTGCTTCTTTTGGTCACAGCGTAATTTTAAAGCCTTTTTCCTCAATAAATGGATCATCCAAAACCATAAAGCATTTTTCTGGTCGAACTAGTAATAATAATAATAATAAATAAATAAATATTGGACAACATCACATACATTGCTCTGATTGTATGGTAAGTAGCTAAAGCACTTGTGTTACAAAAATCAGAAACAACGACGGTACCACAAAACTCAGACCCGAGACAATATAGAAAAATTCGTTTCCCATATTGACCTGACCGGGGATCGAACCCGGGACCTCAGAGATGGCGCTCACCAAAGTCAGGCCTGCTCGCCTCGCGGCTACGGAGGTCGTCACCGTAGTTAGTTCCTTTTTTCGAGGGGGGGAAAATACTTTTCGTAGCGACGTGTGGGACTCCCCCGCTCGTAGCTAGGACTACCCTATCTAAAAACCCCACCTACCTTCGCATCGCCCAGTGACAGCGCTATGGGAAACTGAAGACCCATAGCGGCCATAGAGTAGTTAGTTCCTGAGATTAGCGTGTTCAAACTGAAAAAGATCGTGTACCTATATTATTCCAAAAAATCTTTAATCTTGGACTTTGGTACGTACATAATACTGTTCATAATTCTAAAAGCGACGTTTTATTCGTTTTATTTCTGACTAGCTGTGCCCGCGACTTCGTTCGCGTGGACTACATCCTTTCATGGTCGGTTTTACCCCTTTTTCCCCTAATATTCGAAACAAAAAGTAGTCTATATTTTAATCCAAGTTTCGAGCTATATTTGTGCCAAATTTCATATCTCTAACTTCAAAAATAAACATTTTTCCATATAAACTTTCAAAGGTGGTATTACCCCCATCCCCCCTTATTTTCTAATAAAAAGTAGCCTATGTCCATTCTTGAGATTCAACGTATACCTACCTATACCAAATTTCATCAAAATCCGTTCAGCCGTTTAGGCGTGAAAAAGTAACAGACGGACAGACAGACAGACAGACAGAGTTACTTTCGCATTTATAATATTAGTATGGATTTAGTGGACTGTAGTGCGTAAATTTGGTGTAAACGTGCGTAATCAAGTTCCTCCTTTTTTTTTTTTTTTTTAACGGGGGGAAATCCTTTGATGGACCATACCGCCGCCCGAGGGAAGGCGACGGCGTGTGTGGGATTCCCAGGGGCAGACCGTACCCCGGCTCCGCCCTGAAAAGGACGGGGACTACCCACTAAAAACCCCCGGTGGACCTCATCGCCTTAGGTGGTGATGTCATGGGTATCTGAATCAAGTTCCTCCTTGCAGTATACTTGCATTGCTCTTTGAAACATGCATGTACTGAATAATTTGCGTCCACTGAATCTGTACTAGATAATAAAAAAGGGCTACTACGAAGTAGATGATTATTAAAATGACTAAAATGTATGGATCTAGAACATCTTCGATTCTGAAAATCAACATTTATTTATTTTATTTAAGTGCCTAGTAGAAGGAAATAATGTCATACTTGAAAAGTGTTAGTGTCGAGTTGCCTGTTCTTCTCGACATCAACATCCGAACACGGCGGTAGAATTCTTAATATTTACTGACGATTCATAAGCGCTTTTGTAAAGCTTACCTGAATATATATTATGTTTTCTTTCCTATCAAAAGATGAGTTTGTTGTTTGAACCCGCTAATCTCAAAAACTACTGGTCCGAATTAAAAAAAACTTTTTTGTGTTACACAGTCTATTAATTAAGTAAGGCTATAACATCCCGTTCCGACCAATAAAAGTGAAGAATCAGTGGAAAAACGGGGGTAAAGCTCGTGTGAAGCTGCAGCCAGTCGCTAGTTAGTACTTAGATATTTAAAGAGTACCGAGCTTATTCTATCGCCAAATTATCATTCGGTATCGGTGGAAATATTGATAAAGAAAATTACACTTTTTAAATAGCCAAACTTTTATTCAGACAAACGTTTAAATACCCCTTATTGCCTTGATATAAAACTAAATTTTTCCCGAAACCCAGCTAATTTAGTGTCAGCAAAACGAAACAAAATTAACGATCCACACTTCTCGACTACGCTAGTGGCGATAAGCCCATTGTGCCCCATCTATTGTGTTGCTGGTAGCGCAAAATGGCCCGCGATGGAGCGCGATCAGTTAACGATTGTGGGGGGAGATAGGCTCGCGGTGGCCTTTGTTGGTAGACAGACAGACAGCTGGCGCGGCGGTGCACTGATGGGCCATGCTGGTACACTCGGCTGTAGTTGGCTACGCAATTTTGTTTATTTAGCAACGGTTTTTCACTCTGCGAACGGCTAAGGAGTGGAACTATATGCAAAGGTCACTTTTCCGGAACGGATATCTTTAAAATCAAAGTGAACATTATTTAGCATCTTATTTCGGTTTTTTACTCATATAGGGAACTATATGTCGAGGTCAGTTTTTCTGGAAAGTTATAAACTGTACATCTTTAAGATCAAAGTGAACATTATTTAGCATCATATTTCGGTTTTTCACTGTGCGAATGGAACTATACGCTGAGGTCAGTATTTCTGGAACTTTATAAACTGAACATCTTTAAGGTCAAAGTGAGTACACACCTTTGAGGTAAGCGTATACCATCTTGGGCTTTCCATTCGAGATGAAACATGTGTGTATTTTATTTCAATAAAAAACTGAAATAGTAATCGTAATCGTAAGACTCAGATTAATCAAATGTTCGGGAATTTAAACGTGGTTTATATATATATATATATATATATATATATATATATATATTTTTTTTTAATTTTTGTTTTTTGAAAACGCTTTATTGGAATGGAAAGTGAGCGGGTTACGTTAATAAAAATTAAAAAAACTATTTGTTATCGCATACGACATAATATTTGGTTTATGGTAGTAAACCTTCTGGTTCGTTTGAAAGTGCGGGTTTTAAAAATTTAAGTACCTACGGCCATCAATACTTAATGGATTTCATACATATAAGAATTGTAACCACTTACAGTACTCAGACTAGTATAAGCTTAAAATGGGTTCAACTGAGGTTTATCGCCTATTATTATGAAATGGCATTTGCGTCACACTCAACACGGGTACTGTCGAACTAATTTAATGCCTCAGTCGCTATTAACGCCTACTTTGAACCGCAATCCTAATAATGACCAACTAGGAATGAATAATTCGTTAGTACGAAATTATATTGATATTGATTACTTAATCCAAATTAATTACTTAAAACAGGTAAATTTAAAACATACGGGAAACAAAGTTCAAAATTTAAAGAACATTATGATTTTAATCAATTTTAATTTCTAGTGACCCGTATGATTCCGGTAAATTTAAATGTATTTACAAACCTAGTTATGACAATTAAATATAATATGACACACAATAATAATTCAATTTGGTCCAGTATATTAAAGTTATCCGCACTCATATTATGTTCTTACATTTCGGCGATTAATTTTTATTTACCCTTAACACAAACAAAATAGGTAAACGTATAAGTAGGGTATAATCGTCTTAGAATGCACGTATGTATGGGTTTATAACTGTCACGCAAAAACTACAAAAAATAAATTAAGATAGATGTAGTAAGATATCCGATATGAGAGAGAAGTCGCAGGAAACACCCAGTTTAAAATAATTAAGTAGGTAATTTCAACAATCCATGACGTGCCTTAGCATCATTACATAGCATAAAGCAAAGTCGTGTATGTATTTTAATTCATAAACAGGGAGTCTACTCCCGAAAACGAAACGAACAAACGAAAGGTTTCGTTTTTGAAGATTGATCAAAAGTTAGGGAATTAAAACGTGGTTTTTGATTTGTATAAATAATATTTTGTTTTTTGATAACGCTTTATTCACATTCGAAGTGTGTAAGTTGCGATTATGAGCAATAAAAATTGCTAAACGTCATCGGATCCAACATATTTCGTTTTCGGGAGTAGGCGCCCAGAACTACCAGTTTTGTGAAGTCTACGTTTTGAAACTGCCAGCTTGTTTTTATTCCTTGTGTTGATTCTTAGAATGTTTTATTTTATTGGAAAATATTTTAATTTCCTTAAGAGAGGCCCGGAACTTTACATTTTTAATTTTGATAAATTAGTTTTTGTGTCGTGTTGGAAAATGTCGAGATAAGTCTTCGTTTTTTGTAAAATTTTGATACGAGTATTTCTTACAAACTAACTGGCTTAAAATGTAAATTAAAGCAATGTTAGTAATGTAATCGTAGAATTATAATACACGAATATAATTGCTCAGGATTAATTAGTTGGTACACTGCATCCGTGCGAGGCCGGGGCGTGTCGCTAGTTGTGTACAGAACAAATAAAATATATTTCTCCCAGCGAGGCCTACATTTCCCAGGCAAAGTGGGTTACGTGCGGACAACCTCTGACATTTGTAGAGGTCAGGGGGTCTACTCTCATAAACGAAATATGTCGGATCCGACAACGGATGGCAATTTTTAATCCTCATAACCATAAAGAAATCACTTCGAATGCAAATTAAGCGTTTTCAAAAAACAAAATATTATTTATGCGAATCAAAAACCACGTCTTCATTCCCAAACTTTTGAATAATCTTCAAAAACGAAACCTTTCGTTTGTTCGTCTCGTTTTCGAGAGTACCCCCCCTGGGCTTGTTCGCAAGATGAGGTATGCTCTTTGTCCACGTAGGAACTAAAACTAAAAAGTCTTGGTATATTTTAAAAAAACCTTACATACATCAACCGGCACACGCAGCCTAAATAAAACAGAAATCGAGTCGTTTTATATATATGTACATTATACATATATACAAAATATAATATATATCGCACATGATAATATATACTTACAGTCATAACTCGAAATTAGACACTTCACGTAAACTGATTTGAAAGTTCAAAAAATCGTAGCAACTTCAGAACTAATGCGTGGTTCCAATATTTTACGATCCGTTGTGTCAAAAATTACTATGGGTATAATAATTTTATTTTTATTTTTTTCTACCTGACATATGATGATGGCCTCAGATGGTATTTTCATCTTCACCTAACTTGAAGGGGGGGGGGGGGAAGGACCAAATTCCGGGCATAGGACATACAGTGTGGTGTGTAAATTGTAAAAATACGATTGCAGGGATTGTAAACGCAAGGCACATCGTGAATCGAAGTAACATAAATGCAGGTTGCATAGCAACGCGTTACGAGTTGACGACCCCTGACATTTAGCGAGGTCAGGTTTGTGCCAGGACAAAGTTAGGTGCGAAGCCGCGTTCCAACTATGTGTAACTAAAATTCTTTAGTTCTAACTTTTACGCTTAATTACCGGCTCGCTGCTTTCATTAGTGCCCACTTGCGAAAGTTGATCAAGTCGGAAATTGAGAGCAGGGTTGTTTTTTTTTATTTTTGAACTAGCTTTCTTTACATTTTCAACGTTATTTCGGAATAAAACTATACCTTATGTTATTCAATAACAATATTTACAATCTGTGAAGTTACATTCTGTAATTTTTGCGTAACCAATATAAATTGTCCATACTCACGAATTTTGGTAGGATATTTTCCGTTTTGAATATTTTGTGAATACATTTGCACAATTTTTGTAAAAGCAAAGAGTCGTGCATACCTATGTCTTTTTACAAACAGTATTTTGAGGGATTTGAGTGGGTATTGTGAGCCACGCATTTCCCAACGCAACAAAAAAAGAGGCGGGGTTTGAAATTTAAAATACAAATATTATTTAATAAGCATCAGAAGAAAACATAATGAAACCAAATAGTATAAAATTTAACAAAGAATAAACTTAGGAGAACATAATAAAAAACTGTAACTAACTTACAAAATATTAAAACTGAAATTAATAAAAAATGAATATTTTAAATAAACAAAGATGGTCCCTGTGGTAAGGTACACAAAATGGTGGCTGCATTACCTCTCTGAATACAAATTAGAAGGTTTTGTACAGGACAACAAGTAATAGAAACCTATTGGTTATTTATAACAATTTTAAACAATAAACGGAGTTAATATTTTAATATTCTTTGAATTTGATTATTTAATCGAGAAACGAAAAAGTTCGTAAATATCTGTGGTATGTTCATTACTCTTTCAAACAACAACTATTGAATAGATTTGTATTATTACTAATATCTTACGATAGATAATTAATGTTTAAGCATTAGCTACTTATTTAAATTACCCATTTAAGATTGTTTACATTATCTATCTGTCACGTTTCATGAACAAGAGTATGAGTAACTAGCAGTCCCAACATAACCTAAGCATTTGGTTAAGATAGGTAAGCCAATTATTGAGTTATAAAATTACAACGAAAAGTGGCATTAATTTTTATATTGATTTCTCAAAATTTTAATTTCTAATTTATTCAATAAACCTTTCACCTGTGCTTTCCTGTGATACATAAAACATATTAGGTGCGAGTCGTTAATTTTTTTGTATCTATTAAATCAATATATAACTTATCGAAATACTCTAATAAAGAAGTAGAAATATTTTCAAGAACCAAAAGCAAAATTGTTGCGTTAGAAAGCCTAACAATCTTTTGTGCCGCATCTGTACGAAGAAGTATTTTGAATAAAGATAGTTACACACTATCTAGGGTAGTCTAGTAGGCGACCCTTGGTATTTAAAGGGGTCACAGTTCAACGCGGGACAAAGGCACAGTTCTGCATCTTCAGAAGAGCACATTTGGCAAGAGCGGAGAGATTTACTTATCTGAATGGGGAGTTGACGCGAAGTCAAACGAACTACAGCTGTCAAGAGTGTTATGTACTGTGCTGGATTTAGGGTTCCGTAGTAAGCAAGAACTAGGTTTATCTTCTGTTACAGGGTTTTTGCTACTAGCCCAACCTATAATTTGGCGTGGATATGTCACATGCGTTGAGATTCCGCCGTTTACATACGGCGTCATCAGTTCAGAAACGAAAACTGTTTTGAAAAATGCCGGAGGCAAAATGTAGGTATATTACCGTGCCATTATGTATTTTGCCTATAAATTTGGCCAACGGTTCACACACCATGCCACGGCAAATTAAATATAGCTTTAAAAAACATAAAAAAGCTCAGGTATCCATGGAATAGGATTTTCAAAGGACACAACACCATTTTATTGAAATTTATTACACAAACAAACTATCAATTTGATTGGGTTTTAAGATATACTATAATGTATCAATTGTATATGACATACCTAATCGATTACTCGGCGTCTGTTTTATTTCATTAATGAAAATATTTTTACGAATGTTCTAGACGTGACAAAATCCCTGCAACAGAATATAGGTATCAAAGACCAGCTGTGGCAAGCTTGAAATGGAAGTGACCACTTTTTAGGTCTACAATCATACACGGAAAGAAGATGAAAGGTTTCTTTATCAGGTCGGTTTCGAAAATGCTTTATTCGCATTTGACGTGAAATATTTATGATAGAGAGAATTAAAAATTGCTTTTCGTCAACGGATCCGATAGATTTCGTTTTTAGTAGTAAGTAGACTTTCAGTAGACGTCTCGGCTTTATTATGTTTAAAAAGATTTCATTTATGTTGTATTGCAAAAAATATTTAAGCACTTTTTTATAATAGATATTCTAAAAAGAAATAATAACAAGTTGCAACCTCTGGAAATCTAGCAAATTGGATTCATATAGTACCTATTTGAAGTTTGACCATGTTTTTAAATTAAATATTTATCTTGACCATGTTTATTTAAGTTGATGTGAGAAAAACTCTTACAAATGTATGTATTCGGAAATACTTTAAGATTAATTGTATCTACAAAATATAATATCAATACTTTGCCGTAAGAAAAAACAAGTTACTAATGTTTGTGAAAATGTAAACGAAAATTGTAGTAAACGATTGTTTTACGTAAATAATGAGACCGAAATGAGTACCTACTATAATATTATTAGCGTCGCATCGGTGAGTGGCAACTTCTGAAATTTCCATACAAACTGTCACTTTATAAAACTACTAGCTGTGCCCGCGACTTCGTTCCCGTGGACTACATCCTTTTATGGTCGGTTTTACCCCTTTCTCACCTAATATTCGAAACAAAAAGTCTATATTTTAATCCAAGTTCCGAGCTATATTTGTGCCATATTTCATATCTCTAACTTCAAAAATAAACATTTTTCCATATAAACTTTCAAAGGTGGTATTACCCCCCTCCCCCCTTTATTTTCTAATAAAAAGTAGCCTATGTCCGTTCTTGAGATTCAACGTATACCTATACCAAATTTCATCAAAATCTGTTCAGCCGTTTAGGCGTGAAAGAGTAACAGACGGACAGACAGACAGACAGAGTTACTTTCGCATTTATAATATTAGTATGGATTACATACTATTTACATTACAGTTTTGGTATATCGTACAGTACTGTACGTTAAGCACGAACAAAATTAGTAATCAAAACCTACTAACTAGTTAATAACTAGTTTGGAATTAGTAATCAAAACCTACTAACTAGTTAATAACTAGTTTGGAATTTTTGCTAGTGCCGCAGCGGTGAATAGCTGAACTACTGAACTTTCCAATACTAGTTTCCGTTTTTGTACATGCAAAGGGCAACATTTAGGGATTACTGTTAGTATATGGGTGTGTCTCATTGTTGAAATATATTCGGGGCCCTAACAGGAATCGGTCCTGGATTGACCTCTGACATTTATCAGGGTCACCCCATCCCGGGGTAGCAGGAGCCGAGAGTACGTTTCAGAATTAGTTTTGTCCTTTTAATTAGAAGGTCTTAAACGGTTTACGAGCCCATTAATGCGGCAATACAAAATTACTTACGATCCGATTTAACGATTCGTCGTTAAAGATTAGGGACGAAACGCTTATGATTATTGATAAATATGATTAAATGCCAGTTTGCTATTTTAAAATAATCTGTGGATACAAAAAATCTATGGATGTGTATACGGTACAGTTATATACAAAAATTACATTTATTTTTAATAGCTGTGCCCGCGACTTCGTTCGCGTGGACTACATCCTTTTATGGTCGGTTTTACCCCTTTCTCGCCTAATATTCAAAGCAAAAAGTAGTCTATATTTTAATCCAAGTTCCAAGCTATATTTGTGCCAAATTTCATATCTCTAACTTCAAAAATAATCATTTTTCCATATAAATTTTCAAAGGTGGTATTACCCCCCTCCCCCGCTTATTTTCTAATAAAAAGTAGCCTATGTCCGTTCTTGAGATTCAACGTGGTATACGTATATCAAATTTCATCAAAATCGTTTGAGAGGTTTAAGCAGGAAAGCGTAACAGACAGACAGACAGACAGACAGACAGACAGACAGACAGACAGACAAACAGACAGACAGACAGACAGACAGAGTTACTTTCGCATTTATAATATTAGTAGGGATTATTTGTTCGTCTCTGTTCGTTCCGGCTAATCTCTGTAACGGCTGGCCGATTTTGACAGGACTTTCATCGGCCAATAGCTAATGTAATAAGGATACCTATATATCTAATATGTATTTTACATCACTTTATTATTTTTTTGTTTTCACGCGGATGAAGTCGCGGGCACCCTATGTACTATTAATACAGTAATCTACAGAGAGATTGCCCCGGTATTGTGTAGTGGATCTGGAGAAATCGCCTTATGCCCAATTGGCTACTTGACAGTGTTAACAATAAAATATGAAAAGTGTTAAATATGTTAGCTTATTAGTTAAGTAATCATTTAACATTTTTACTTTTTAGTTAAAAGCATGGTTAGTATTTTATTTTTGCAAAATAAATTTTAGTATTTTTATCTGTGGAACAAAAGAACCGAAACGGAAACCACCATTGCAATTCGGAAATGACAGCTGTCGGCGAAAATTATTTATTTTAATGTGGCGAAACAATGATTATTTTACCGATTAAATTGAATTATTGTGTCTCTAATCGTATTAAGAATTTATTGAAACATTTTCCGTTTATCTAAATTTAGTCGTTCCTATGCGTATCGGTTCGTTGTCTAGGACGTTGACGTCATAATTGCAACAGTGACGTGACTTGGCGTTTTCGCGCGCTTTTTAAATGTGTTGCACAAAATCTTATTTTTCTCTGGTTATTTAAATTTTTTCCAGATTAATCGAATTGCTTGGGATATAAAATGAACGGGCGCACATTTTACAATACTTTTTCAAAAACTGTCAAGCAGCCAATTGTAATATTTTACGATTCGTAACGTGTCAAAAATGACTATCTGTTTTTCTACGAGTCGTTAATTCTAATTTCAAATTTACTTTCCATATCAGCTGTCATCAATCGTCTGTCGGTCGATTTTAGCTTAAGCCTCGTATAATTTATTACTATGCGTAACTAGTACATATCGTTTTTCAAATATTGGAACAAGAGGGGTACTCTCGAAAACGAAGCGAACAAACGAAAGGTTTCGTTTTTGAAGATTATTCAAAAGTTTGGGAATGAAGACGGGGTTTTTGATTTGCATAAATAATATTTTGTTTTTTGAAAACGCTTAATTTGCATTCGAAGTGATTTCTTTATGGTTATGTGGATTGAAAATTGCCATCCGTTGTCGGATCCGACATATTTCGTTTATGAGAGTAGACCCCCAGGGCATTAGAAAACTCTGACTTTATTAGACTTCAGTAGTTCCGCTTCTCACCGCAATGTCGCTCTTTTGACTTCCATATCAAGCAGTACCTATACTTAACGTGACCATTAATTTTGTTGTCAGAGCAGGATATATGCAAAATTATGTAGTAAAAAGTTTTTAGTGTTTTACTACATTTGTATAATAGAAGAAAGAATAACTTAAAATAATGAAAGCAAAATTAGTAACGGCGTGAATTCTAGTAGAAATTATATTTCTTGGCTGACCGAATTTGTTTTAAAATAACGGGTCTGGTTTTTAGAGATATGTGTGGATGAAATACATTTTAAATTATCGTTTGGTCTGTTTGCAAAAGCGGGACAATTTCGGCCTCGCGGGGACACCGGGACAGGCTGCCTGACAGCGGGACGTATGGTCGCGTTAAGTATACTACCAAAACGAACCGAAGAATTAAAGGTTCGTCTTAAAAAACTATTTTTGATTTCCATTAATAGTAATTTGTTTTTTGAAGACGATTACTTCGCATTCGATGTCAATGAAAATTTCTTTTCAACTGTGGATCTGACATATTAAGTTTTTGCGAGTAGGTTGCATTTTTTTTACTATTTAATATTATTTGATTAAGTTTTTGTTCTTTGTAAGGGCTAGTTAGATGCGGGACTTTTACGCCTCTTTCAATTATATTTCAAGTATTTTTTTATATATTGCTAGTGAGATTTAATTGATAAAAATTTCGTTCTGTACAAATTTGTTTGAGTAAATTATATTGTAATACTTTCTTGCAATATTGCATGATCGCGGAACCATGGAAAGTTATATTTGGATTCTCTGTAATATATAAGAAAACAATCCTCAAATATTTTTAGCTTCCGTTGCCTTAAAAATATAAAAAAACAGGTAATATATACATATATACCTACTAGCTGTCCCGGCGAACTTCGTAACGCCTATTTTTTTAGTTTCTAACCTTTTAAACCCTCCCTGGACCTCCACAATTATTTCAGAACCAAGATTAGCCAAATCGGTCTAGCTGTTCTCGAGTTTTAGCGAGACAAACGAACAGCGATTCATTTTTATATATAAGATAAGGAACAGTCCTCAAGGAAGAAAGCTTTTGATGTTAATTTCGACTTGACACATTCATAACTTCCTGGAGGGTTTAAAATTATCTTTTTGAGATACAAAATCCTTAAAACGAAGAAAGTTTATGATACAATGTGTAATTTATGAAAAAAGTAAGGAAGAAAAATAAATTATGTACAGGAAATGAATAATAATATTTGGGTAGTAATTGACGTTGCGTATTGTAGTCATTTTTAATTAAACTAAATTATTAAATACTAAACTAGTTAGTCTAGTTACCTTCGATTCTAGTCTTACTTCTAAACAAACATTACATAAGGGATCTTTTTCAATAGTCAGGTAAAAATTAACAAGCTGATGAATTATAAAACTGTTGGATTTAAGGATATCATTAAGTAATTTTGTAACGGCATCGTAATGTACTATATTCGATTTTTATATTTGTTATCTGACGATTGAAAAGCCGGAATAAGTGACTTATTTATTTTAATAATTTCAAACTTAATAGCACTGTTTTTCCAGTATTGGAAAGTCAATAATGTCATGTAGCGACATCTACCGGCGTATTCACGAACCACACTAGAGCTTTCTTACCGCTAGCTAAAATTAATTTAACATTCCGACCATACTTTAGTGAAATATTATACTCTTATTAACTAAATTTCTCTGATGTAGAACTAATTTTACGTAACCAATTTTAATATCAGCAGTTTGTATGATTCACTTTTAAAAGAATAAGAAATACAGTTGATCACCAATACAAAAAATTAAGCTATAATTATGTATGGATAATCAATCAATAAATTGAGAAAGTTAGGTTATGCGGTGTCAATCGTTTTTGAACTGATTACAACAAGAAACCACTTATGTTTTAAATAACAAGAATGGTTTCACGATAAAACGGCCGGTCAGACTGGAAATATCGAACCCTTCATAAAATTTTTAGGTTAGGTCTGAAGTTCCGAAGCCCTAGATGGCCCAGGCTTAGAATCTATTCCAGGAAGCTTAATTTGAGCTCAAAGGCGCTTTTCCTGCACCAGGCCATCGTTCCGGGCTGCGTTTATATTTATCTTAATGCAACATTCCTTCTTCTACTTACTGACCGAGATCCGGGGAGGGCCAACACCCTTTTAAAGGGAAAAGGGACGTAAGCACCGGCACACGCGAAACTAAATCCGAAAGTTACAGTAACCCTAACACACACAAAAATCGAATTTTTCGTACGAAACAATAACGTACGGTTCTTACATAATTGGCAGCGGGCATTGGCGTGTGCGCACACGATTATCGCCCTTACTAGCACGTGTTAAGCTTACACCATTTTCCGTGTACGCTAGCTATTTTTGCTTCTGCTGTGGCAACCTTGAAAACGGTACACACCTTTAATTATAGCCGGATAACCTAGATACTGGGGCCATTTTGTGGTGCGATCGATTTTCGCATGCGCGGTAGGAGACGGTTTGGGCGGCCGAATTATAGGTTCGACCGAGCTCGCGACCTGCGAGTGACTGCCGCTGTAGCTGATGCACGCCTGCGCCCTGCCAGCCCGCCTAACGATCCACTGGGCTTGCACAGGTGGACCACTAAACCCTGCCTTCAGACCCCAACCTTCACCGAACCCCCATCGACGTCTCCAACCAACAACTACATCGTCGAGGAACACCGATCAATCAGGAACGGTAATCATAATGAAACCAGGTATTGGTAATTAATCATCGTAATCCCAGGTCCCGAGCGCCCCTGGCGGCGGAAAAGGGAACTAAAGTGAAAAGCTCGCCGCCATATTGAGATTCCGTTACGATCAGACCATAGAGTAACCATTCAAGTGTCTAAAACAGGTGAAAGTTCCTAGGATTATTGCTTTGATTTCAAGTTTACAACTACATAACTTTCTACAATGAAGGTTTAATAGCCTTTGGGACCAGCTGGCAACACCGGAAACGGATACTCACTACTAAAACCATTGCCATGAATAAAAACGGTAATCGAGTAGTTTAAATAGTGACTATTTTGTATGGCAATTTCTGTAGTTCCACTATTCACCGCTCCAGCTCTCGTATATATCTCATATTATTTTATCACTACGTAATTTTACTTGATTCTTTGTTCGCACTTAAGAGTAATTTGTTAAACGGTGATAAGTTGCATTTCAAAAAAACTTCATAGTATTGTTTGCGACACAAATAATACCAAATTCGTTTCACCATTCTTTAAACAAGACTCTACTCAAATTATTCTGATCAATTGAGACGACACAGTCATTTTGTCCGACGTAATTATTTTAAATTCAGTTGTGGACTAGTTAATAGCATTGCCATCTAGTGAGACTTTAAGGAATTAAGTAATTTCCATCACAAGAAAAGGAAAAGCGGTCGGAAAAGTAACGCCATCTAGAGGATTTTTCCGAAAAGTAAAAAGTTTTTAGCTCTCCTCATAGATGTCGCTGAAAACGAAATTAATTTGCTTTTTTTTATTTCAAAAACATTTTAGTTATGATTCTTTTAGATATTAAAACCGCGTTACCATTACTACTTAATGTAAATAAAACAAAGTAGATTTCCACTGTATGTCCATAACGGTGCTTAGAGATCTTTAAAACTGCGCAACGGATTATGAAATGGTCTTATGTTTTTTTTCTTTTAGTATCCTCATAGCAACCGTCTGAAGCCGGGAATGTCGGGAGTATTAAATTAAAAATATGTGTTAAAAATTTTTTAGTATACATATATAAATAAATTATAAATAAATATATATTGGACAACATCACATACATTGCTCTGATACTGTGGTAAGTAGCATAAGCACTTGTGTTATAGAAATCAGAAACAACGACGGTACCACAACACCCAGACCCGAAACAAAATAGAAAAGTTCGTTTCCCATATTGACCCGACCGGGGATCGAACCCGGGACCTCAGAGGTAGCACTCGCCAAAGTCAGGCTCGCATTCTAATTACAGAACATCTCCCAATAACCGCCGCAGTCGTATGTATCCGACAGTAAGATTTCGAATCATAACCGCCACGGTCGTATATATCCGACTGCAACTTTCTTGACAAAGAAAGAAGAGAAGGTTGGCAAAAATTGGCTTGCACGGCTTTGGCAAGACGCCAGTAGTTTCGTGACCCCGTAGGATGTGAAACTAACTCCATGCCTACTCGTGCAACGCGCTGGGCATCCGCTCTTATGTATGCCTTTTTGCAGACCCTTGTGGCAGTGTTATAGGCTGCTTTCAGAGAGTTGATATTAGGATCTTTGTTGACACGACCCCTTGTCCAGGCGCGGTACGCTGCCTGTTTACTATAAACAGCATCAGCACATTCGCGGCTGAACCAGGGGTGTCCCCGGCTCTTATAGACAACATTGGAATACGGAATGTAATACTCCATTCCAAGGCCTTCTCTCTGAAACAGCGCTGCCCCCATGGGATCGACGCAAAATAGTCGCGCATACCATCCCAATCTGCTGACGAGTAATGCCAAACCCGGCGCTTAACTACCGCGGGAACTGCGGCTGGTACAGTGCTGGACACCAGGCAATGATTGGAAGAGCCTAAAGGCGCTTGGACCACCACACGGTAACCTACAGGTTTAGTCGTCAGCAGAAGGTCAAGCAAAGAGGGCACATGGCCTTTCACGTCTGGAATCCTGGTGGGCTGGCTAACCAGTTGTGTCAGGCAATGGGTAAGAGCGAATGCATGGGCTGACCTTCCTGCATGGTTAGTGGTAGGGGACCCCAACCAGGAGTCAAGGTGGGAGTTAAAGTCCCCCAGGAATACCATTTCTGCAGTAGGGTACTGCACCTGCGCATCATCTGCCGCCCGACTCAGATACTCAAAAAGTCGAGTTGTCTCATCATCACCGGAATGGGATCGGTATAGGCACACGTAAATTCGGGTTAGGGAACCTACATTTACGTGCACCTACATTTAAGTGTACGGAAAAGGATGGATCTTCAAAACAGCGTACACGGCGACAACAGACATCCGAGCGGATATACAAATAAACCCCAGCTTTCGCGAGGAAGTTTTCCTCAAGCACGTAACCGGGGTACAGTAAGTATGACGTGTCTGCTGGACGTCGGATTTGTGTCTCCGTCAAGAACAGCATGGCGGGCCTTGCCGTCTCAAGGTGTTGGTGGATGACATTAAGGTTAGAGTGGAGTCCGCGGATATTAGCGAACTCAACCTTAAATAGGGTGGTGGGGGAGTGCACCGCTGTATCATGATCCGTCATATTTTTACGATCCATTTTTGAAAGGGAAAGGAAGCGTGAAGCGGGAGATATCTGCCGCAATATAGGGAAAAAAGCGCGGAGGTCTGTTTCCCCATTTGTTTGTCTGCGGAGGAGATGCACTGATTCGTCGGACGGAAGGGCCCCCGAACCCCCCCGAAAGCAGTCGCCTGGTCCCCACCGTCCGGTCACCAACCGGTACGACGATCTGCTCCGAGATTATGCGCGGTATGAAATGGCAGCCTCTCAGGTTAGTTAGACATAATTGGGCCCCTGTACTGTACCGCGGGCGGCCAGCGGAATAACCGTTTCTGCGGGTCTCCCTGGCCGACGGATCAGCTCACTCCTCCCGACAATGGATAGACGGAAACCTTCACTGTTCTCCTAGTACCGCGGCAACCATCACCCGAAGGTCACCGGCACTCTCACTCACCAATCGAAATACAACAGTAGTAAAACCGTTATTTCACGTTGGTACTCTGTGAGAGGGTGGTACTACCCCGGAAAAATCAATAAATATTAGCATCCTGTAGGTAGCTAATTATTTGTAGTAGTACTAGTATTAGTAACGCCACAGTCATATATTTCCAACAGTAGTGTTGTGATAAAAGTTCACCATGTTTTTTTTTTTAAGTAAGATATTTTGCCACCTGGGTATGTTGTTTATAATAGCAAATAAGTCAATTATATTATTTTCTCATTACTTTATTGGTTCTTAATCCATAAAGCCAGATTTTATCCTAAAATCATCAAATAAACATTGTATCTCAAAGGTGATATGCACGTCATTAATGTTACAAATATTAAACTACGTGTCAACGCCGGAGTCGGAAATATCCGTCCGCTTATGACGTCACAGGCGGAGTAGATATTGGCGAAGTGAGGGTAAGTTGATAATATTATCGACATGTCTATATTTATTTGTTGGTGGGTAGTCAGTATGAAGTTAATTGTATTTTATCTAATATATAGGAATAGGACGACCTCCATAGCCAAGAGGCGAGCGTGCCGGACTTTGGCGTCGCGCCATCTCTGAGGTTCCGGGTTCGTTCCCCGGTCGGGACTATATGGGAAACGAACTTTTATATATTGTCTCGGGTCTGGGTGTTGTGGTACCGTCGTTGTTACTGATTTCTGTAACACAAGTGCTTTAGCTACTTACCACAGAATCAGAGCAATGTATGTGATGTTGTCCAATATTTATATATATTTATGACTTTTTATATATATTAGAATTAACAATTGAAATTGAAAAGGAATGTGATTGACAACCTAAAAATAGCAGAGTTTTTATAATACCGATACCTCAAAATAAGAATAACATCTTTAATTACAGCGCCGCAGTAGGATATATCCGACATTTTGTGAATTCAAAGTCACGATAGGGATTGAATCATCGATCTTTTTTTCATGTTTGCAAAATTATTATTTATTGTGTAGGCTTTGTTTGTTGTTGTTAAATAAGGTCTTGAAAACATGATGTGTCGGCGGTAGGGGCATCTTTCGTGCGCTGAAGGTCCAGCGGTTAAAAGGTTAAATGGGTCCCATTGCAAATCTTGGAAGGTTGGTTTTTGACATGGTCGATAGAATTCTATTTTTATTTTCTCGTAATAATTTGAAAAGCCATTTACAAATTAGTCTAGTACATTTAATACGGCCAACTAAAGCGAAAAAGCACTTACGATTTATATTTCCGAGTTAAGCGTTACATTTCTGAATTATTAACGAAAGTTAACATTAATCGTTAATCCGTAAAAATATTATCATAATGGATGGATGAATGGTTATAGATTCTCACCAGGACCTGGAATCCGATTCCATGTCTTCCATGATAGGGTTTTAATTTCTGCACTGCACACTTCCTTATCCACACGCAAATGACCACTGACAGTCATTTAGGAAACGTTCAAGTATTACGTAACGCAATTGGGAGGGGGGGGGGGGGTCTATGTAAAACACGATGCGTTTCAAAAAAATTTAGATATTGAACTCCCATTTGGCAACCCTTTTGATTTCCCTACGGTTTCCGGGGAATCCCTTGGTTGTATTAGTGTGCTCGTCTTTTTTTAAAGAAAGAGGGGAGAAGGGGGAGTACAGAAAAACGTTATATATTTATAACGCAGGTGCAATTATATATTTTGAAAGTTCGATTTTTGGATCGATCGTTTAAGTGTTCGATATTTAGATTTTCGATCATTTGGTATTCAATATGGCGTAGGTAATCCGTCACTTAGTACTTGAACACTCCCTTCTTTAAAACAAAGACAGCACTCGTTCTAATTAAACACCGGCTCGAAGTAATTAATGACATCTTGAAATGAACAAAATGAATCTTTGCGCAGCTTTCTCACTTGCACGCGCTTTATATAGTGTTTCCGTCTCACTCGCGACACGCGCTGCTCGCCACTAGTCGTTTTATACTTGTCTTGTCCGAACCTGGTCTTTTCGCTCGCGGTGCCATGCGGTGAATAGTAGGCATTGTATTAACGATCAACGGACTTCTCGATTATTCTCGATTAGTAACGGAAGTTAATAAGTCCGTTAACAGTTTTCAAAGTTAACTTAAAAGTTAATCCGTCACTCAAAATGTTAAATTCGTAAATTAACGATTAACGAGTTAATACCCAGCTACGGATTTCAGACATACGACGTTCTAATATAATTTTGTTACAGTATAATTTGATTGTTGAAACTGAAAAAGTTTTTGGAATAAAAGTCAAAAGTTATTCATAGCTGGTTTTATTTCAAATCAAAATGTACAAATTACAACTAATTTTGTTGGACATCACAAGGATTGGAATATGTTTGTAACATCAAATAATGACAACAAAATGAAACCTTACCAAACCTGGTTCTTCATTAAAGTAAACGATTAATTTATAAACATGAAGACATACTAAATTATAATCTTTAAGTTGACAGAAAGTTCGATTATTACAAATTACAAAACTAATAATTTGGTGATTTAATATCCATTGGGTAAAAGTAAATAGTTTAAAGGTAAATGTTAAAATGTACCGAAAAGTACTAATTACCTTTACGTATCGCAAAACCACTTTTGATAAAAACTAATCTGTAGAGTAAAATGACAAGTGCTTTATTAAATTGCTCTAAATAATTTAATTTAATCGGTCCTATTTTTAACCACATTGACCATATACATTGAATGGCACTGCTTAATATATCTGGTAGATTCCCTAAAAAAGGCACCTAAAAATTATTTATACGTATACATTTATTTCGTTGAAGCCTATAGTAGAATATAGTTTATAATATGTTTTATATTTTATACCAAATATAATTAGATAAACACACTAAAATGAACAGTCACCAGAGTTAAACAAGGCTATTTGAGATTGATTCTAATTTTTAGACGCAATTAAATATAGGAAAAACGTAGGTATTGCATATTATTTTAAATATTTCTAATAGTTATTTAAGTGACATAATGTTTTTAATGATATGTCAGCCAAAGTAAGTGAAAATGAGCTAATTAACTAAAATAAAACTTCAGTAAGTAATTTGATTATAATAAAACTAATGATATAATAATAAGTAAGATTTTGCAATACGTATATTATTTTGCACCATTTATATATGTATTGTAATTACAAAAAATATGCTATGGTAGGAGTTTCACAAAAGATCTTTAACATGTTATTTAAAAATAAAAGGTGGCTAATTATTTTTTTTCATTAAATATTACCTACTTAATTAGCAACAACACAATGCATTTTCTTGATAACTTTCATTATTAAATCGATTACCAATTTAACGAAAAAATCTGTGATTTTAATAATAACTCGAAGTACAAATGATAAGTTTATTTTAAGTCAGATCAATTTGAAAACGGAATTTTATATACTTGTAAATTTACTAGTTAAACACTAAATATGTGAAGATTATTCAAATGAGTTCATCTGACTTAGTATAAAGCAGTAACTAGGTAAGATATAGTGTCTTGTAATAGCTGCCTATTCCGATTTAAATTTAAAATTGTATAACAAATATTCGTGAAGTTAAAGTTAAGACAAGACATCCAAAACCTCGATGGTTTAGTGGTTAAAGTACCGGGTCATGAGCTCGGGGTCTGTGATTCGATTCCCGGATCGAGCATAGTACCTATGTTTCGAATTTTTCAAACATAGCTACAGTTTGCAAGTGTGATGATGTTAGCCATTACTGTAACGATTGCATGATTACAATGATGGAGGCTACCTATATCCGTTACATGTTTACCAGAATATTAAACAGTTAACTAGTTTTTAATAGTAATTAGCTAAGATATTTAAATGACACGTCATAAAATATCGATTCATATTAAAAAACTGATGATTATTGTATTTACTTAGTTTAAGTTAATGGAGCACTTTCTAGATTTAACGTCTTTTAATCGTTTTTTTAAAGTTTAGAGACCTACATTAAGACATTACAGCAATACATTAAAATTGTTCTAAGTAGAAAACCTCATAAACATTTTTACGGCAACTGTGAGGGCTCAGACATGTTTGGTTTTTTAAGATTGTGGATTTTATTGATTCTTAGTAGCTACCTGGTTAATACATTCAAATCGAACTTGTAGAAAATGATATTCGATATTTGATGAAGGCTATGTAAGATAAGACTTGAAATGAAATCCTAATCATTCATCAATTGAATGCTTCTTAAGTGATTTCGGTACATAATCGTTTTAAATATTTTGAATACATATCCTAATTATAGTTTGTTTAAAAACGTACTGTTAACTCTACAAAACTAACAACAGCATCGGTTTACATACTACATAACAATTCTCTATATACACATAAAATCTACTTATATCACATCATTCATTCAAAAATATATTTTAATTTCTCTATCACTTGGTCTCATTTGGCTTGCAACGAGTTTTGGGAAGTAGGAATCATATTTAAATAGGTACACGTGTGTTGATTTTTCTCATGTATGTCATATGCCGGCGGCTTAATACGAGTAGAGGTGTTACAGTAGGTATATTATTGAATTGACTATATCTCCAGTTAACTAGGTAGTTTTAACTAGACATGGTGACTTTGCATTTGTACACATTATTTGTTGCAAAAGGATTAAAAAAAGGTTTCGTTGAAAATACAGTTTTCTGATCTGCTTTCAATTGAGCAACTAAAATCATTTGCTACATTTGGACCTAACCCGCCGGCTTAGGTGGACCAACCAATGTATTAAGACAAGTAATTAAGTGGTTTTAACACACAGCGTCTACGTTTTCGTGTCTTTTATTGAATTTGTTACATTTACCCAATTAATAATTGAGATGATGATAAATATCATTCAAGTAGGCTACATAAAACATTGATTAATCATTGGAAACAATGCAAAGTCTCAGTCTGTAACTCATTTTTATTGAAAAGATATGGGCAAAAAACTCAGTAGGGATATGCTGTAGTAGAAATATCTAGCTTACTTTTATTTGTAAATGACTTAAGACTAGTATAGTCTCGTTCTGAAAAGTGTAGTCACCGCCATTAAGTACCTAAATAAGCATGTAGTTTTGAGAGGTAAGTTGACACGTCTGTCTATAAAATGACGAGGATCTCATAAGTTTGAAGATGAAGACTCAGGGAAACAGCAAAAAAAAACTGTCATTGGTTCTAGTCTTTAGAAAAGCCAATACAGAATGTCAAAAAAAACATTTAAATCTACTTATTCGTAGGTCTAGCTCAGTTTAAAATATGTGTTTGTGGTCTATCAAGGATCTTCAATGAATGTGTATTTTGCCTGCCTATTTTCAATGATAATTTTTGATGTAGGTATAGGAACGTACATAATCAAATTGCTATACTCATTTGTAGCAATTTTAAAAGAGTTCATGTTGTGAATTAAGTTTTCATACAAATGTCATTTTCCACAGATGTCACAGATTATAATTTTTATAGTTTCTATAATTGAACAAAAGACAATGGTGAGCATGAAGATCGTTGTTATGTATTAAAATAGGCATCTACATGGTTTGTAATAGTGTTACACCCACATATCATGTCAACAAAAAAGTTATGTAAAGTAGAAATTGATAATATCTACCAGGAAATGTCACCTCAACGATCAGACTTTTATCACCTATTCACCATTTTGTTCCAATAGCGTGGCTGGTGCACATTAGTTATGCTTAGTAGAAGACAGAAGAGTATAGATAGGCACCATATACCTCTTTAGGATATTGGGTCCTCACCCAATAAAGGACTTTTATTAGTCGTTATAGATAGGATCAATGGATTAGGTCATTCAACTTTGGTAAGATGCATCCGTTATAAAAACAGATTTAAATATTCACGAAAACGTAGATAGCTGCATAAGGCACATATACAAGATGCATCTACGTTCAAACTGCATTTGCATCTGTATCTTATTAATTAATAGAAAAATATTTTTCATAGGTAGTATTTGATTTGGAGGTAGATGCAAATGATAGGTCCAAACAGTTAAGTATTTCATTTTATTCGTTATTGTTTTAAATTTTCTTCTCTGAGATCTCAACGCCCGCTCACTCACAATATAATTCTTAAAACTAAAAGTTCATTCATAAACAACTCCCTTACTTAGTACTAGTAGATTATTTGTTAATATAAGAATAAATTACACAATAATTTAGGCCTCAAAACTTAGCTACGTAATTGCTTTATTGTACTCTTTTTAAACTAACTCTACTACTATAGGTAACTTTTAACGTGACCTCCATATAAAGTAAAAGATAAAGAAACAAATTAAAAATCTCAATTTTGAGCGCCATCATAAGTCAATTTAAATTTACAAATTAATTAGAAACCTCGTGAAACGGCCAAATTATTACTGCATTATCACAATAGCGAATCGATAGCGGTTAACACTATACTTACCTATCACACAAATCTATTTACAATACAACTATATCTAAAATTATCTATTTCAATTGCAATTTACACTTCGATATGCTAACTACTCATAGACAAAATCTACCCAAAAATATAAGGACTGCATTCGTTCGTTAGCGTCGTTTATTAAAATTAATGAAATATTCACGTGTAAAAAGTTCAAAAAAACATGCCGAGAATATAAAACATGAATTACAAGTCATATAATAAAAAATTTGGTGATGTTAATTGAAATAATTGTCAATAAATAGATAGCACAATCGAAAACCGACAAAAATGCCGTAAAACCACTATTTGATAAAAATTTCAACCCTCAATTTATTATCATTCTCTTTAAACATGGTGTCAAGGTTTTAAAAGATAGTAATTGCAGAAAATCACATTTCTTTTTGGAAACATATCACAGTCTAAGCTACTCTCATTCTTAGAGTACAAATAGGTACTTTCAAAAAGACAGAGCGAGAGAGCAAGATACTACACCACGTGCTCTTCTTACAAAAAAGTCCAACTCATACTAGAGTTTTTTACTAGAAATATCATTCAAAATGTTTAGCATTATTCCAAATCACACGTAATTGGCACCATTATAGCTAATACTTTCTATATGACGTTCAATACTGTTGTAGTTGTAAAAAATCATTTTACTACGTATTTCATGTTCAATTTGTACACTTATCATTCCAATAAAAAGTCACAAAATGACTACAAAAAATAAATAAAGCTTTTTGGTGAAATACTCCACATGCAAACAAGACAACGATGATCAGATAATCTATAAGCTTTTGAGTACAGATTAAGTAAAAGTTGTGATTATAAATCATCGTTGATATGGTAACTGTCTTTCGTTAACATAAAAGACTGTATCTTAAAATCATACACAGATAAAAATTCAATGACACGGGGTTTATTTTCGTGTTACTTAGAATCATATCTGTCTGATAACAGCGCAGTCTTTTTTGCAAATTGTCAGCCGTTTACGAACTGGCAATTTGTTTCATAGAAACATTCACGTCAAGGAATGAAAACTCAACTTTAGTCAATGTCTACTTGATTTTTATTTTACTGGACATTGTTACCGTATTCTAAGCCGAAGATAGACAAGATTATGAAGGCAAGTCCTAAGAAGACGGAACCGAGGAGGTCGCCGGTAGCTGTCAAGTAGGGGATGGCTGCGTTGTCAGGATCCTTCTTTCTCTTCCACATAAAGTGCACGAGCATATACGATAGGTATAACAGCACCATGACCTGTAAACGAAGAAACGCAAGGGTCAACAAACCAGTCTAGTACTTGTAAATTGTAATAGTTTGGGTAAAGGTAAATATTACAATTTGTACTTGGGTAAACATCAATATTGAAAAAAATTGGTTGGGTAAATATTTCGATTTACCCGAACACATTTTTACTTGAGTAAATATCAATATGAACCACATCTAGAAAAATACATAGAAGAGAGTTCAATCATTTATGTCAATGTTTTGTTATACAATAATCCCTGAATCAATCTTTGAGGTTCCGGGTTCGATCCCCGGTCGGGTCAATATGGGAAACGAGCTTTTCTATATTGTCCTGTGTCTGGGTGTAGTGGTATAGTCGTTGTTTCTGATTTCTGTAATACAGTGCTTAAGCTACTCACCACAGAATCAGAACAATGTATGTGATATTGTCCAATATTTATTTATTTATTAGCTAACTCAGTTCGTGCACTTAGAACTGAATACACAAGTTACATAAAACACAGCCATTTATTTTAAATATACGACTGGGAATCGAACCCATGACTATCGCAGAGCTCAAAGTCACTATACCTATACGTCACTGGTCCAAAAGTGGTAAAGTACCTGTAGCATAGCGCATAGAAGGTAGGTGAGTCCGAAGGCCAACTGTATGGTCACGATGCCTTGGTAGACGAAGTCAGCCACCGTCATAAAGATGATCTGCCCGCATACCGCCAGGATGAGCAGCATCCTCGCCACCTTAGATGCAGTCGCTGAAAGAGACAAGTTTATCAGTACATAGTATGGAAATTAAATTAAAAATTTAAAAAACCCCTGTCACAAAAAAGTTAAAAGCCCTTTCATTTGATATCTATTATGAAGGAGTGGTGACAAATAAATTTAGCAAATGCGACCATCTTGGATTTGAAATTTGTCGTGAATCAGATTCAAGTAGTCAAGCTCTTTTATATGATAGCCATATTGTGGGAGTTGTTTTAAAACATGCAATCCATAATTTTGTGACGGCGAGCATCTTGGATCGATCGATAGCTAAGAACATTCCCGACTTATTCATCTTTCTAACAAAAAAATCAAAATCGGTTAATTTGTTCGGGAGCTGCGATGCCATAGACAGATACACATACAGACACGTCAAACTTATAACACCCGTCGTTTTTGCGTCGGGGTTTAAAAACAAAGTAGCTTTTTCTCCCTTTGTCCATATTTATACTTAGTTCTCATGTTAAAAATTGTTTGATAAAAAAGAGATACTACAAAATTGATAATTATTTAAATGACAAAAATGTATGGGTCTAGAATAACTTTAATTCTCGGAAATGTTTTATATAAGCTTTGTATATTTTATTTAAGTACCTAGTATATGGGAACATTGTTACATTGAAAAGAGTAAGTGTCGAGTTTCTTGCCGGTTCACCTAACCCGCGACCGGGTTAGGTTTTCGGGTCAGGTTCGGAATAAACGGTTCTTCTCGACATGATCAACATTGCGAACACAGCGGTAGAATACTTTATTTGAACCTACTGATTTTTTTTTATTTGATTCAAAAGTGCTTTTGTAAAGCTTACATGAATAAAGATGTTTTCTATTCTATTCTATTCTATAACTACGCAATTGATTTTCCTCGATGTTAGATAACAGCAACAGGTAGACGCTTGAAATATTCACAGAATATTTACTTCAAAAATAAATAATTGTCTTTTTTTTTATAATGCACTCCAAGATTGACCTCATCCCACCTGATGTTAAGTGGTAATGAGGTCCTAGCTTAAGGGCGAAAAGTATAGCATAGTAAAACTGTTACTAGACTTGTCGCCCTTACCTTGAAGGCTTGACCCCTGCTACTAATGTAGCACCCCCCAAGAGCTCTGGAAACCTTACTCACAAGCAGGAACACAACAACACAGAAGTGATTGTTATTTGGCTGCGGTCTTGAGGTGGAGGTATGTCACCAGTCGGGCTGCTCCAGTTCGAGCGATAAATCGCTTTGCCCTGCCTCTCTTAAAAATGTCTAATGTTGAGAAGATAATGGTACAAAACCCTTTGTGTGCGAGTCCGTCTCTAACTTGGCCAGTTTTACTTTTTTTTTATTTATAACTTCGTCGTTCGTTAAAGATATTTCGACGGGGTACCAGTACGATTATGATGATGGCATCTTAAAGAAGTCGAAGGAAGTCAGTTGTTTCAATATTGTATCCATATTCACATTCTTCTTTTATTTATATTTTTATTTATGTAAATTACTTCAGTAACGGTGAAGTATGTAACCCTCTTAATATTTATAAGTCCTATTATCCTACTACAGTGAAAGTTTGTAAGAATGTATGTTTGTTATTCTTTACATTATCTTATTAAATTTGAGCAATTGCCGTAACTTTCTATTTTATTTTGATACCGTGTCCAGAGGCCGAATTAGACTCAAATTTGGAGGTTAGGAAAGCACCAACAATTATATCTTTACTTTTTAGTAAAAGTACTTTAGTGATACAGGGAAATATCTCAAAACAAGCGATTTGGCTAAAAACTTTCCGATATTTATCATTCTGTTTATATTATACATTTGATCGATGTATCGGAAAAATCAAAGCAATGATAGGTATCCATTTTTTTCGATAGTTATCTACTAAAATCAAATCGTTATCAATGGTATTGAGAATTACCCGGTTTCATCGAGTCTTTTTTTGGGTATGCTATGTACAAGTGTTTTTAAAAATTATCAATCAATTGATTATTTAAAAATAGCCCGATTAATAGCTCCCATTGACGTCACAAATAATCAGATATAATACGGGTGTTGTATCATAAGTTCTTAGGTCATGTCTGTTGATATATTTTTTAACAGCTGTCATAACAATAAGATAAGTCTTTTTTTAAATTATGACGTCAACGTTCTAATAAATCAAACCGGAACGACTTTCTTTTTAAATCTATCGACTTTTTAAATAAATGAAAAATGTTTAAATAAACCCTTAATACGGTTAACGACACAAAAATTCAATTTAATCGGTGAAAATTACATCGTTTCGCCACATTAAAATAAGTAATATTCGCCGACAGATGTCATTATTGGTTGCAATGGTGGTTTCCGTTTTGGTTTTTTTGTTCCACAGATAAAAAACGTAAAAAATATTTTGGAAAAATAAAATACTTACTATGCTTTTAATTAAAAATTAAAATGTAAAATTATTACTTAACTAACAAGCTAACATTCCAATACTTTTCATATTTTATTGTTAACACTGTCAAGTAGCCAATTCTCAGCTACGCACAAAAGTCGCGCTTCACACGCCACGACTATCATGTGTTTGTTAGAATCAGAGCTAATATGTCTTCTTTACGTCAATTTAAATAAGATATCGTACTCTTTGATGCGTATCAAAGTATGAGCTTGATTGATGTTTCTTTTAAAGTGTTTGCCTTCGTTCGTGGTTTCATTCGTCGATTTCGTGATAATTGTAATTACATATTTGTCATTTAGAATCAGTAGCCAATAATCGTGGCTATTCATCAAAATTACACGTTTGCAACATAATACCTACAATAGAAATAAAAAAATCTAGTGTCAAAATATTATATTGTTAAATGGTAACTATAAGGTTTTAATTTGTTTTAGGATTACCCGAGGACACAAACTAACTGGGGTCTCCCAAGGAACTCTCCCAAGTTAATTTTGACAAAACAGTTCTCTAAATGGGCCTGACTGATAGTTGAACCCGAGACTTTTCACGTTTCAGGCGAGGAAGTCGGTATCTTATTGTTAAAAATAAAAATTGCTCTTCTTGGAAACGGAACAAATACCTATAAACATTGATATTTTTATAGATTTTGAACTGCTCAATTTGAAAAGCCACTTTGCCACGTCAAATGTTTGCCGCATGCGTCGCCATATTGGAAAATGGCGTCTTTTATCTGTTTTTTTCACAATTGCCCCTTTTTAATAAAAATAATTTATTATATTGAAGTGTCTTGAATAATAGAAATGCTCTAACAATTTATATTCTTTGTGTACTTTTGTGCACTTTTTTAACCGACTTCAAAAAAAAGGAGGAGGTTCTCAATTCGATCGTATATATATTTTATAACCTATGTAGGTTATGGCTCACGTAAAAATAAAGTTTTATGAATCTATCATAATTGCATGCTTAATGTTTATTCACAATAACATGGCTTTATTGTTTCAGAATGAAATGGCACGACTGAATTCTTTTAGTTAAATGCATTACTGGTTTTCGTTTAAACCTCAATGTAAGTAGAAATAACGGTTGACTTACTTCCATAGAACAGCGTCTTCCAAGGCCACTCGAGTATCCTGGTGCCCTCTGGCAGTTGGCCAGGTATAGCCGTCTGGTGGAGGTTGGTAGCCAGCCGAGAAGACTGCACGCAGACCAGGTTTCCACCGATGCCGTTCACGATGGGCTGGAACACCTCGTAACCCTGGAACCGGTCCACGGCCTGGTCGAGGACGATGCCTCCAATGCTGTAAGAAAAAGAAGATAAGGATTTAGGATTAGCTGTTACCCGCGACTTTGCGTTTTTTCGGGACAAAAATCATCCTATACGTCAATCTAGTAACTCGTCTATCATTCTACCAATTTTTATTCAAATCGATTCAGTAGTTTGTTCGTGAAAGAGAAACAAACATTTCACCAGACATCCATACATTTTAACTCTCGCGTTTATAATATTACTAAGATGTGTTCTTTCTAGTGCAGTACTGACAACGGTTCCGAACCGAAACCGAAAGCTTAATAAGGCACGTCTCAGTTCAATATTGATTTATTGATTGGCTAAAGCAGACTGACATGGCAAAGTTTTTCTAGTCCGTACGTTTGGTAATCAGTAGTAAGTTTAACCTCCATTGTAAAAAAAACTATAGAGAATAAGTGGCTTCCTGGGAACTTCTTGGTATTATAGATATATATAACCTAACCATTTTTGTCCAATTTAGTGACCCATTACGTGTAATTTCGTGCTTCGGCACGTAGCTGTCGGTCTCATATATCATTTTTCGGTATGAAAACATCTGATTACAACATTTTCACATCTACTTTTCCACTAATTCACACTAGGTTGTCAGATATATTTTTTAAATTATCGAATTGATTTAAAATTTTCACATATTAATATGGTGGGTATTAATATGTGAAATTCGCCAACTAACAGTCTAGAATATTTATTAGAAATCGTGTTAAAGTTTTCGGTTTCAGAAATTTGAACATCAATATCTGTTTTCGAAACGGATATGTCAACAATGTCTTAGCGGTTTCGGTTAAAGTTTCGGGTATCTCGAACACCCTTGCTCGGTAAACGGTGATTACTCGGAAACGAACGGAGACCATAATCATAGAAAAATATGTGGACGCGGTCATACTGATTATAATTGTTGTGTGTTTTCGACAGGAAACTACGAATTTGAAAGAAAAAAACGCGGTGTCATCTAATAGTATTTAATTGGGATCCTATCTTATCGTTTCCTGTGTCCAAGATAACATTTGTAATCGTATATTTGTTAAGATGTAAAGTAATACTTTTCAATAATAACTTCAATGTCTCAAAAAACTTTCTTCCGCAATTTATCGCGTATGAATTTTTAACGTCATATCATCGTGAAGAAAAAAAATGTATCGTTTCAAATGTTACAAAGACTTCTTACAAAATTTATTATTATTAGTAGAAAATTGAGTATGTATGTCTGGCTTTTAAAAGGTCATTCTGCCTTACTAGTTTAAAAATTTAGACTTCATATTCAAATAAAGGTGTTATCTCAGACACTGATGTTTAAATATAAGAATAAAGGGTCGTTCAATAAAAATAAGAGCATATCAAAAAATCACCATAGAGTAGGTACCTACCTATATAGTGTCTAAATAAGCTAAAAGAAAAAAAGCATCCTTTCAAAAAATATATTGTAGCTATGCAGTATAGACCCGCTACGCATATCCGTGCCTACAGTTATTGGTGTCATTTATATGTTTATTTTCACAAAAGCGGTCATCGAATATAAATTGCAGAGCGCCGTCATAAGCGTTGTTCTACAAATCTGTCGCTACGTACAAATGCGCCATCTTTGTTTTTGTTTACGCTAAAGAAACATAGTGTTGTAATCTCATAAGTGAAGTACTTTGTTCTTTCTTAGGGTTCCTTAAGGTTAAAAATGGAACCTTATTACTACGACGTCCGTCCGTCTATCCGTCTGTCTGTCACCAGGCGTTTCTCAAGAAATGATGACAGCTATTTTTAAATCAATGTGAAATAAGTTTACATACCCGCTGATGAAGAGTGCAGATATAACTGGAGTCCAACCGGTGGTAAGCACCTTCTTAGTGTACTTGTTCTTCCATACAACAAACACCCAGAGCGGAAGAAGGCTGTAGTACACACATATAAGTGCGATGGGCTGCCATAGAGACACTTCTGTGGAAAGAAAAAAAAAACAAAAAAAGCTTTAGTACAACGTAATAGAAGTCAATTTGATTCTTGACTAAAACCGAACTATTTAATACCATGCGCAGCAGTTTAAGTTCAGAATTTTATTTTCTTCCTTATTCTGACGATCTCTGTAGACGAGAGACTCTGTAGAGATTTTGGCATCGCGCCATCTCTGAGGTACCAGGTTCGATCCTCGATCGGATCAATATGTGAAACGAACTTTTGAATATTGTGTCGGGTCTGGGTGTTGTGGTACCGTCGTTGTTTCTGATATCTGTAACACAAGTGCTTCGGCTACTTAACACATAAATATAACAATGATGCCCCATATTTAATAGAATTAACGCATATTTCGTCTCAGCTGTAGGTAATCTGGCTTCAAAAATTATGATTCCTTTTTTTGTTGATTCATTTTTCACACAGGTGTTGGTAATGGTATCAACAATGTACTTTAATAGCAGATCAGTTTTAAGGAAGATTTTAAGCAATTGCCTGCATCGCCCTGTTGGCGAGGAGAACGCCAACTTTTACATTTGATAAACATTTTTGCTGTTTTATTTTTCAATCATTAATATATATTGTGTTTTTATATAGCTGATATAGCTGTGTTGTGTCGATAATATATATCCACTTTTATAAAATTAATAAACATTTTAACAATATCTTATATCGAAGGCCATTTTTTTAGTTCATTTATGCTTATTAAATCTCTTCTGGAAGCTCATCATACAATAATGGATGTAGGTTACTACATCCCCTAAAAAGTACTGAAAATGCAATTGATTGATAAACTATGACGTGTACCCATTAATCTTCCCATTTTGTAATTATCTTACTGATAAATATCACGAAATCTATTTTTAAACCGTTTTTCGTAATCATGTGATTTCATTACAGGTATGTACCAATAATCAATTAATTGTCTATCTTGTAATACAATTACAATTAGCTGGCGATACCGTATCTGACTTATTCGTATCGAAGCTTAAGATTGAGTAAATTAATTGTAAGTGATTTATGTGAAATGTAACACAATTGTTCACGGCTTATCAAAAAGAAATTACAACATTAGTTTACTTTCAACATAATTCTGAGCCAAAAAAGTTCTAATTCGATTGAGATTTTGCTTGAACTGGTGAAATACCTCCACCGTACAGAAGACCGCAGCCAAATTCCTGCGTGTAAGGTTTCCAGACCACCTGAGGGGGTGCTACATTTGTAGCAAGGTAAATACGACAAGTTCAGTACCTAATAGCTATTATTATGCTGTACCTATTTGTTTCCCTTAAGCTAGGACCTCATTACCACTTAACATCAAGTGGGATGAGGTCAATATAAAAAAGAAATGTATTCTTCCTTGTACAGGTGGACAAGTAAGTAGTAGGTATCTGTCATTCGTGATCTGTCAAAACTGTCGAAACTCACGTGTACATTTACGCAATATAAAGTTTATTTAAAAAAAAGAAAAATAATACAAAACAGTATATTCATATAAAAAATCTAGCTACAGATAAATTTACACATGACTCATCAATCACATGACGTGACAGTTACATGACACAAGTACTTACTACAAATGCCACTGAACACTCAAGATTTTGAGTGAAATCATCACGCCTAGTGCAGGAGGTTACAGAAAAAATATAAACTATTAAATATTCTAAACTTTAATAATAAATAATAATAAATATTAGACAACATCACATACATTGCTCTGATTCTGTGATAAGTAGCTTAAGCACTTGTGTTACAGAAATCAGAAACAACGACGGTACCACAACACCCAGACCCGAGTCAATATAGAAAAGTTCGTTTCCCATATTGACCCAACCGGCGATCGAACCCGAGACCTCAGAGATGGTTAAATGATAGATGGTCTCGGGTAAACAATATATCATAATTTTGGCTAATAAACACTGTGATTTCGATTTCGTTTTCGTTGCAAATAAAATACAAGTAAGAAATGAGTGACAATTATAATTACTTATCAATCCTTCTACGTATGAAAACCACTTTAATACTATTAATCATATCAAGTCATAACAAAGTTGATCAAAAGTCAACAAAAGAATTAAGCATGCCATTCAATGATTTATTTCATAACTAGCTGTGCCCGCGACTTCGTTCGCGTGGACTACATCCTTTCATGGTCGGTTTTACACCTTTTTCCCCTAATTTTTGAAACAAAAAGTAGTCTATATTTTAATCTAAGTTATATTTGTGCCAAATTTCATATCTCTAACTTCAAAAATAAACATTTTTCCATATAAACTTTCAAAGGTGGTATTAGCCCCCCCCCCTTATTTTTTAATAAAAAGTAGCTTATGTCCGTTCTTGATATTCAACGTATATCTATACCAAATTTCATCAAAATCGGTTGAGAGGTTTAAGCAAGCGTAACAGACAGACAGACAGACATAGTTACTTTCGCATTTATAATATTAATAGGGATTCTTAATCGCATTTGGGCCGGGATTTGTCGGTAAAACTGATTCTGTATTATATTACTAAACATTTTTTTCAATTTTGTTTGGTAGTTAAAGTTAATTTTTTAGTTGGAAAATAGATAGATACACTTTATTGCACAGAACATTTTACAGAAATTGGTTTTACAGACATAATTGTTACAATTTAGGCGGTCTTATTGCTAGAAAGCAATGTCTTCTAGACAATCTTTAGGTAGAGGAAATAGTAGAAAATAGTAAGATGGAGGAGTTTAATTTATCTAGTAAACTTGTAATTAGTTTCCTGTTTAGCAATTTCATATGACACCAGTTTTTCCCAGTTTAATTTTCTTCTACAAACTCTATGTCTTTTTTCACATTTCAGATTATGTCTTTACGAAATTTCATTAAACATTTTTTCAACTGTTTCGATGTTAATTAATAATCGCATTTGAAACTTGTGATGTAAGATATGTAAAACCTGCTTCGAGATTATCGTATTTAGTTGTAAAGGTCATGCATAAGAATATTGTAACAAAAGTGTCTTGAAGAAATATTTAGCCACTAACAAAATCATGCAAGTCTACCCTGGACTATAATTTCAAATGTATACTTACTTGATTTGTCTCCATTATTCGGTTCTTAGTATTAAAAATAAACAGTTTTGCTACGTCAAAAGATTATGTATAAAGAATTATACTAAGAAGAACACTTTCATCAAATCACAATGAAATGGTGATCAAATTCTGATATGGTTCTAATTTCGGAAACATTCGGTTTATTATAGAATTCAATCAATCTAAAGTGTGTCTGTAAGTCCTTCCACGTGTGAAGATATTATGCGATAAAAATTGAAATACCTATCATCTTGGCTTGTATACTTTTTAAAACCAATTTATGCAAAACAGCTAATTTTATGGAAATTTATGGGGTTTTACAAATTGTGTTTATTTTTGTTTAAAGATAAGTACATAGTTATATGCCCGATTCCAATATTTTACGATTCGTAACGTGTCAATAATGACTATCTTTTTTTCTCCAACCGTCTACGCGTCGCTAATAACGTTCCATAATTTAATTTTCATATCAGCTGTTATCAGTCGTCTGTCCGTCGTTTTTGCTCACGCCTCGTATAATTAATTACTATCCGTTACGAACGGATCGTTTTTAAAATATTGGAAATGGAATTAAGAAGATTAAGCACTTAAGTTACGGATACCAAAACCAGATATAGTACCATATATGTATGTGTGTATAGGTACGTATACTTGAAATTTAAATAGTATACACAATTTTGCCCAGACCTTATGTTTTGATATCATGTACAGAGTAGGGTATAAAAAATACTTGTACATGTACAGTCCAGAGAACACAAGGTAAACAATTACACTTCGATTTCAGTTCTTAGGCGTACGACATAAGTGACGTGCTGTTAACCTTATAAATGTAAGAATCAACAACAGTGTACTTACTTATCTGCTCATACATGTATTGCGCAGTGACTGCTAGCACTGAATTGCTGACGATGTCGCCGATGGAAGCTGCTAGGGGGGTGGCCACGTTGTCTGGGTTGACCTTGAACTTGTGGGACCCGTAGATCACCATCACCATCACGAAGTCTGAAAGAAAGCGCTAGATTTAGATTTTAAAGGGCATAGCGATTTATCGCTCGAACTGCCCGACTGGTGAAACACCTCCACCTTACAGAAGACAAAACAATCACTTCGGTTTTGTTGTGCTCCTGCGTGTAAGTAAGGTGTCCAGAGCTCCTGGAGGGTGCTACATAAGAAGCAGGGGTCAAGCTCTTAAAGTAAAAGCGACAAGTCCCGTAACAGCTTTATTATGCTGTTCTTGTCGCCCTAAAGCTAGAACCTCATTACCAACATCAGGTGGGATGAAGTCAATCTTGAAGTGCAATATAAAAAAATATACCTATATGTGTTTATATTAAATGCAAAATCGGCAAGAGCCCCAATATTATAACGAAGTTAACTAGGCCAGGTCCGGTAAAGGATTGATGACCTTTCGACTGCTTACAGAGATATTCAAAAATAAGTTATAGGATAAGTTAGCCTTATTTTGCGTACCGCCTTATTCTTTACTTGTTTGTACTCGTTTTCAACTTTCAACACAACTCTGTGCCTGACATTTTGTTTTTCAGAAAAAAAAGCTATGCCTGTCTAGAAGTTTTTTCCTACTTCGCTATCGGGTTCCCTAGTTTACCGCTAAAGCGATCAATCATACATTATTGCATTGATGAAACATGGCAGTAACAAGACATCGATTTAACAAGGCGCAGTATGTTGAGTTGTTGAAAGGTTTTCGAAGAAACAAAATTCGATGATACGGCCTTCGCACTTAAGTAGGAAACCCCTGACTATTGAAGTGAATCCTTATCATCTTCACCGAGCTTTCGGGGAAAACCAAGGATCTCACTTATAAAACTGTCTCGAGTTGAATATATTTCTTGACTAGCGGACCCGACAAACTTCGTCCTGTCAAAAAGATTTGAAAAATGGCTTGACTCTAAACTTCAGTGAGAAAACGTTTGTACTGAAAAAATAAGGGCTGTCTTTAGAGTTTTCCCGGTAATTATTCGAATTTTTCTCGCCGTAAAATCCATCCTTGAAATCAACAAACGTTAAAAAAATTGTCAAGCTTACCAACGCATTTTGCAATTCAATTTTATATATATATATTTTTTAATTGACAATACATACATTGCTCTGATTCTGTGACAAGTAGCTTAAGCACTTGTGTTACAGAAATCAGAAACAACGACGGTACCACAACACCGAGGTGTTGTGGTACGGTCGTCGTACGGCCCGAGACAATATGGAAAAGTTCGATTCCCATATTGACCCGACCGGGGATCGAACCCGGGACCTCAGAGATGGGGCGACGCCAAAGTCCGGCCCGCTCGCCTCTCGGCTACGGAGGTCGTCAAATAAAATATAATAGATAGATAATGACGTACCTAGTACGAAGCAAGTGGTGGTAGCGGTGAAGACAGCGGAGGCGGTGATGAGCAGGATGTGGGGTCCGTGCACCGCCTGCTCCGTGATTGAGTTCACCACGATGGCGAACATGGAGACCACAGTGGACGCCACGATTGCCTGTACCTGCCAAGCAAAAAATGCACTCAGATTCTGCATTTCACAGACATCATCAGACGAATCTGTCTAAGTGTACAGAACGCATCATATTTTGACAAAATAAGTATATATGACATTATTTGACTGCGTCATATTTTGACGACATTATATGACACTACATATTGGCGTCATATTTTACAACATATGGCATTATTTGCTTGCTGCGGTGGTGAGTAGCGAAACTAATCTTAGAAATCAAAAAGTTTAAAAAATATATATATGTCTTGGTGTATGTTTGTTACTCTTTCACACAACAACTACTGAATTTATTTGGGTGAAAATTTGTACAATGATAGATAAGATATCAAATTAACATTTTTATTCCGAAATATCACGAACGAAGTCACGGGCAACAGCAAAATGTAATTTATGCAAATCAAAATGCACTGTTTAATTGCTGAACTTTTAATTAAATAGTACCTTAAAAAAATATTGGACAACATCACATACATTGCTCTGATTCTGTCGTAAGTTGCGAAAGCACTTGTGTAACAGAAATCGGAAACAACGACGGCACCCCAACACCCAGACCCTAGACAATATAGAAAAGTTCGTTTCCCATATTGACCCGACCGGGGATTGAACCCGCGAGTCCTGTCGAGTCTGAGTCCGGACTTTAGCGCGACGCCAAAGTCCAGCCCGCTCGCCTTTTGGCTACGGAGGTCGTCAAATCTCCAATTAATACCAAAAAAAGAAACCTTTCGTTTCTTCGTTTCGTTTTTGAGAATAGATCCCTAAACCTCATGCATAGGCTCCTGCTTGAAGCTTTAGCAAGGAAGGAACTTACTTGTACAAGTGATATGTTGCCTACGACCATTGAGATGACTTCTCTCGACGACTCCATGTTACCCAGGTTTGCTTGCGTCGAGAGTCGGGAGGCGAGGCACATGTCTAGGTTACCTGGCGACAAAGTAACATAAATTAAAGATTGTAAATTATAAAACAAAAAAAAACACGTAGAACAGAACAAAGATATAGAAAAATACAGATATTTTTCCAAGTATTTTAAAAAAAAAAACAATATTAATCGTGGTAGTTAAATTAGAGTACAACAATCAGCTTTATAATATAAAACTGTACTCTATATACGTACTTTAAATTTGAGTATAACATACTCTATAATATACTCTAATGTAAAGTACGTACTAAAATTAATTATTTGCACAAATAAAGATTTTCAATAATTTCAGATTAATACTTTTAATAAATCATTAATTTATTCGTACGTTGTTAATGCAAGTCAATATGACATTTACAAAACGTTTAACATACAAGTTATTAACTATCATCTCTATTTACAAGTCAATTGAAACCCAACACACTTAGCTGACGATACGTCGGCTTTTTAATTAAACAAAAGAACCAACAATTTAGATTATTTGAATCATAGTTGATGTAGTGTTACATTTTGTTATTGTAACAGACCCTTGTGCAAACAGCGACCTACCACAGGAGTAATAAACTTAATAGTCGGAGACAGTAACCGGAGAGTATTTATCAAAACAAGATGACTGGGATTATGCCGTATAACAATTGTGACAGATAAACAGAAACGTCCTCCAATCTTGAATGAGGGCGTTGTTGAGGCGTTTGGTGAATGATTGAGATGACATAGAGCAAGAGCCCACCCCCCGCTGGGTTCCGTTAATTGTCGCGATGGGGGGCTTAGTAACCTTGAGGTGGGCCATTTGGCGGTAGGCGCGGTGATTCCTACTCCCCCACAGAGTTGGCCACTGAATTAATAGGTGCAATCCCGACACCACTCTCTGTTCCCCGCAGAGAGTGACGGTGCGGTAGGCATTACCACCTCGACAAAAATAAAGCAAGAGGCCACGAGGGCCATAAGTACCTTCGTTATTTTGTAAAAGCTGAAAGTTTCTTTATGCATGTCCCCAACACAGCTAAATAGGACCAGCAACTGTGTAGGTAATATGATGTCGTCCAAAATTGGACGCAAAAACTAAATTTTGAAATGTTTCAGACGCTATTTCTGTAACACAAGTGCTTAAGTTACTTACCACAGAATCAGAGCAATGTATGTGATGTTGTCCAATATTTATTTATTTATTATTTACTATACAAACGTTATCTTGGGAGTTCTTTCGGGTTGTCATGTGATTTTCAAGAACCATTACTTCCGTTCGTGAGTAAATAGAGAGATTTTTTACTAAATCAATCAATTATTTGCAAGAATACAATTTTACATCCCTACTAATCCCTACTAATATTATAAATGCGAAAGTAACTCTGTCTATCTGTTACGCTTTCCCACTTAAACCTCTCAACCGATTTTGATGAAATTTGACACAGACAATCTTTAGACTCTAATAAAGGACATAGGCTTCCATTGCGAAAAAAAGCCCTGGTGTCCACGCGAAGTCGCGGGCACAGCTTGTTGCATATATTTACATTGTGCTAATGCGTTCACGAACTCTGTACGAACTTCGAAATGCACTTCGACGTAGCGTAGCTCCACAGATTATCGCGTACCTATTTCGATCTTCTGATATGACGTATCCAACGATTAAAAAGTATGATACGTCAGAAGACAACAATGGAAGAATAAAGCAATCGATTCACACATTTCTAAATGTTCTAAGAAACCATTGCAACGGAGTAATTGCAGGTAAATCCCCTACGTTAATTGTAAGGTGGTCATCCTGTTTTGTGAAACGTTTCACATCAGCTTGATTGCTCCGTACGAAAGATTTATGTAACATTTGTAGCATACAATGTTGTAACTATCGACTATTGTAATAAAATAATATTTTTGATCTATAACTCTATGTACGTATCTAACACTAGCTCGCTGCCCCGCTTGGTTGTAGATACATAGATAGAAACACTTTATTGCACAGAAAAATTTACAGAAATTGGTTTTACAGACATCATCATCATCATCATCATCAGCAGCCTGTTGTAGTCCACTGCTGGACATAGGCCTCTCCAATTGTTCGCCACTTCGCACTTTGTACCTTTGGAGGATTTTGCCCATAATCGCCACGCTGAGCAGGCGGCCCGTCATCGGCATCGGCATGTGACATTTGGCTACGCCAAGGTTTCGGATAGTTATACCGCCATCAGTCGGTCATACTCGGTCCCTTCGTCGACTCTTACGACACCCACGGGAAGATATGGGGTAGTGGTACTCTACTCTGCCGCCACCACACGGCACACCGCCACCACACATATACATATTTACAGACAAGTATAATATAGGCGGTATTATTGCTAGAGAGCAATCTCTTCCAGACAACCTTTAGGTAAAGGAAATAGTCATCGAGAAACGGGTACCTACGGCCGTGCAAAATGTTTATTGAGAAAAATACTAACAGACCAGAGATGTAATTTGGTTTTTAGATTAATTCGATACTAATATTATTATAATAAGATTTAAGATTAAGACTTTTATCCTGATATAACATAATAGTTTTATTAAATGACCACTCGAGGGGCTTGCTAGAATTTAATGTTTTATATTATTGCGCCCAAAATCCGTCGTATTACACTAGCGGTCCGCCGCGGAATTTCAGAAACAACTGGTTCTAATTGAAAAAATATATTTGTGTTAGGTAGTCCATTTACCGAGGAAGGCTTTAGGCTATATGCCATCACACTGCAACCAATAGGTGGGAAGAATCGGTATAAAACGTGGTAATAACGGGCATAGCACGCGTGATACCGCAACGAGCTACTAGTTCTTAATCACGACCTCGGTGGCGCAGTGGCTAAGGTACCGGGCTCGATTCCCGGTCAGGTCAATTTGGAAAAGTAACTTTTCTAATGACTTGGGTCTGGGATGACGCCCTAGTTAGTATCCGTCGTCTGATACTCATAATACAAGGGAAAACCTTAGTTTGAGACCAGGTGATTGGTGTGATTGTCTGGCGCATTTATTTATTTATTTAATATGTATCTGCACTAAAAACTATGGCCTTCTTCATTTGAAATCAAGATATACAATAACGGGTACTGGTTGATCATCGAGGTTCAAGAATCCGAAACATTATTTACTCAATCCGAGATTCGTACCTAGGACCCTAAGTACTCCATCTGGTACTTCAACTAGATCCCACGATCTACAAGTAAAACCTGATACTAAGAATGACAGTCATTAAGACATCATCAATTGGAATGACTGACACTTGTCTTAAGACTTAATTGTCTCACAGATGAATCAGGAAAAAACAGTGGTTCAGTCCGCCATTGTATATTAAAAAAAAGTATATGTATAACTGGAGTATGTTTTGATTCAAATATTATCAAAATCGGTTCATAAACAACTAAGCCAGTAAAATATATATGTACTAGATGTGCCTGCGACTTCGTTCGCATGGAGTTTATACTTTCATGGTCGGTTTTACCCCTATCTCCCCTAATATTTTTTTTCTGAGTCCCAATTTTTAGGGCTCTCCTAATTAATTATCTGCATGTTTTAACAGAGTCTTTGTTTACTTAAGTGTTATATCATTTTTCATACTCTTTTTGTTCACAGTTCGTTACAGTATTACGTTTTATTTTTTCTTAAAAATGTTTGCACAATCTCTCTTTTGTACTGTAAAATATCATTCTTTTATTTTTATCTCCAATGATTTCGTTTATACTATTTGTATTTATTTTACTATTACATCCTTCCTGAGTGCGCCATAGATTGAAAACTCGAAACAGAATGAAGTTGTTAGCGACGAAAGTGAAACCCAATTTAAAGGGACAAAATATATAATAAAATATTAAATAGAAGGAAAATTCGAGGCACACCAAACCTGTTGCTAAGCAATTCTAGAAACAAAACCCTTAGCAACAGGTAACGTGTGCCTAGTAGCGGGGTTGCCAGATCTGTCGCCAGCAGTAGTAGTAGTAGCAGTAAAATTATTTTATAGTATTGAAAAGTAGCTTATGTCCTGTCTCAGGTTCAAGACTACTTGTGTATCAAATTTCATTTAAATGACTTCAGTAGTTTCCGCTTGAAAGCCGGACAGAGAGAAAAGAGTTATTTTCGCATCTATCCCGACTAATATTATAAATGCGAAAGTAACTCTGTCTGTCTGTCTGTCTGTCCGTCTGTTACTCTTTCACGCCTAAACGGCTGAACGGATTTTGATGAAATTTGGTATAGGTATACGTTGAATCTCAAGAACGGACATAGGCTACTTTTTATTAGAAAATAAGGGGGGGAGGGGGGTAATGCCACCTTTGAAAGTTTATATGGAAAAATGTTTATTTTTAAAGTTAGAGATATGAAATTTGGCACAAATAAGTATAGCTTGAAACTTGGATTAAAATATAGACTACTTTTTGTTTCGAATATTAGGGGAGATAGGGGTAAAACCGACCATGAAAAGATGTAGTCCACGCGAACGAAGTCGCGGGCACAGCTATACTAATATAAGCTGAAGAGTTTGTTTGATTGAACGCACTAATCTCAGAAACTACTGATTCAAATTGAAAAAATATTTTTGTGCTTGATAGTCCATTTATCGAGGAAGGCTTTAGGATATAAAACATCACGCTACGACTAAAATGAGCGAAGAATCAGTGGTAAGCATAAACAAATGGGGACAGTACACGTGCGAAGCCACGGCAAGTTACTAGTTTATAATGTTTTTTTGTAATGTTGTTTACACTTCAAGATTGACCTCATCCCACCTGATGTTAAGTAGTAATGAGGTCCTAGCTTAAGGGCGGCAAGTAGAGCATATAACATCTGTTGCTGGACTTGTCGCCCTTACCTTAAAGGCTTGACCCCCTTTTTTTTTTTTTTTTTGACGGGGAGAAATGTATTGACGCACCGTACCGCCACCCTGAGGGGGGTGACGGCATGTGTGGGACTCCCTGCCCTGAAAAGGGCAGGACTACCCTAACTAAAACCCCCCGGTGGACCTCATCGCCTTAGTGGCGGCGTTGTGGGAGATTAGCTTAGCCTTTCCATCCACAGCACCGCCGGCGGAATGGCCGCTTTCGCAGCCCCGACACTTCCCCCCTGGGTGGTAGGGGGAGTAAGCGGGGGTGGTCAATCGAAGGCTTGACCCCTGCTACTAATGTAGCGACCCCGAAGAGCTCTGGAAACCTTACTCACACGCCAGAATACAACAAAACAGAAGTGATTGTTATTTGGCGGCGGTCTTCTGCAAGGTATTTCACCAGTCAGTTACTCATAGTAAGGATTATTCCCATTGTTTTTACGTAATCCAAAAGTGCCTACATCCTTGGCCTTATCAGTTATATGACATATCAACCGCTTATCAGCCGTTATCTTTATCAATACGTAGTTAATTGGTGTATGGAGAACAAACGAGGGATTGCAATTACTATATTATTGTTAATGGTATCAGGTATTCAGTAATGGCTTCCGTATTCCTGTGAGTGTATAAGATAACATATATTATAACTGCGAAACGTATAGGTACCTACATTCATATTATTTATTGCACTCCATAAGTAAGTATGATGTTACATGTAGTTCCTTAAAAACTAAAAGTACAAGTTATGGACCCTGGTGGGCACGGCAAAGATAAGAGAGGGGAATATTGAGTTTCATGTTAGAGAACAATTTGTGAAAAATTAAATAAATTAAAAATATTTTTTGTAATTAGTAATTTTGTTAGTACATATATGATAATTATATAGTTATAATTTGTCCTGTAGGTAGTCTTTAATTGTGTAATAATGTTTCTTAATTAAAAGTTCTTTAAGATGTTTAATAAATAAGTGTTCTTGATATATATTCTTTACTGATTCGGGTAGTTTATTATAGATTTTAATGGACATTACTAGGGGACCTGATGAGTGTAAATTTAAACGGGATATTGGTATAGTTAATTTTTTTCTATTTCTTAGGGAGTATCTCAAATTTAGGTCTTCATTTTTTTTGTAGAATTCAGGGTGCTTTTTAACAAATTTACAAACCCTACTTACAGATACATTAGTTCCATCCAATATGGTATTACAAACGTGCAAGTTTGGATGTTTGGATGTGTGGATTTGTGGATGTATGTATGTACTAGCTGTGGCCCTGACATCGCTCGGGCCACTTCATATTTTTATGGTCGGTTTTACCCCCTATCTCCTAATATTAGAAACAAAAAGAAGTCCATATTTTAATTCAAGTTTCGAGTTATATTCGTGCCAAATTTCATATCTCTTACTTAAAAAATAAACATTTTCCCATATAAACTTTCCAAGGGCGGTATTACCCCCATCCCCCCTTTATTTTCAAAACAAGAAGAAGCCTATGTCCGTTCTAGAGGTTCAACGTTTATTTATGCCAAATTTAATAAAAATCGGTTCACTGGTTTAGGCGTGAAAGCCGGACAGACAAACAGGCAGACAGACAGAGTTATTTTTGCATTTATAATATTAGTATGGAACGTAGCACATGCTATAGAATGGATTGAGATGAAATTTGCATACAAGAGAGTTAGGGCATAGCGATTTATCGCTCGAACTGGAGCAGCCCGACTGGTGAAATACCTCCGCCTTACAGAAGATCGTAGCCAAATAACAATCACTTCTGTGTTGTTGTGTTCCTGCGTGTGAATAAGGTTTCCAGAGCTCCTTGGGGGTGCTACATCAGTAGCAGGGGTCAAGCCTTCAAGGTAAGGGCGACAAGTCCAGTAACAGATTTATTATGCTGCACTTATCACCCTTAAGCTAGGACCTCATTACCACTTAACATCAGGTGGGATGAGGTCAATCTTGAAGTGCAATATAAAAAAAAATACAAATTAGGTACTAAAATATCACAAAGGCTATATACTGTGTTACGCCACACTAACAAATTTTAAATATTAAACTGCATTGAATTGCATCACTTTTCTTTAAAATATTTCATATTATTGTCAACGCAAAGTCACGTGTCTACAAATACTAATATTTTTAAAGGAAAATCCCTCTAAATGTGGTTTAATGTTATTTGCCATTCGAAAATAGGACAGAGGGAAGCGGAATATTACTACCGCTTATCTTTGTTAATTTAAGGTAAACTCGTATAAATGTTAGATGTATGTAAGTTATTTAAGCATCTGTGTGAACCAAAGCCAACGATAGTATCACAATGTGTGTTATTTTATACGTTTATAAACACCCAGAAACAAATTAAAAACACATGTTTATAGCTCAAATGAATGTATGAGGAAAGACCCACGACCACTGATTTTACATCCTGGAACGCTAACCATTTGTAGCAAAAACAAACCTTTATGGATTCGTCATATCTGTCTGTCTGTCCGTCCGTTTTTTCCGAAACTTTAAGATCTACACTACTGAAACTTGGTATGTAGAAAACCCTGAAAAGGAAAAGGAATTCGGATTACCCACTAAAAACCCCCGGTGCACCTCATCGCCTTAAGTGGTGATGTCATGGGTATCCGGGGTCAATCTTGACTACCTCAACGTCACCAGCGTATGTTAATTGACCTGAGTTTTGTTTTATAAATTTTAATCAATGTATATGATGTTATCTATACTAATATTATAAAGAGGAAAGATTTGTACCTATTTTCGTATGTTTGTATGTTTGTAATGAATAGGCTCAAAAAGTACTGGGCCGATTTAAAAAATTCTTTCACCAATAGAATGCTACATTCTTCCAATTTGACATAGGCTACAAAATTAGGGATCCTTGGTAAAATTTGAAAAATTTCAACAGAAAAGCGGGAAAAATTATCTAAGGCGAAACGAAGTTCGCCGGGACCGCTAGTTTTAAAGAAACAGAAAAATGTTATGTCCCAATGCGGTGCGGGGCTCGTACCCACGACCTCCACGTATCGCGTGCTGCTCTTCCTACTATTAAGTATACTACTAAGCTAGGGGACATGATTTTTTTCTGTTCGCTAGTGCGTATGCCGCGCTACAAAAAAAAGATTTTGTTTGATATTTATCAGTATTCTCCTGACCGTTGTTAGCGACTTCACCCGCCCTATTTTGGAATAAAAAGTATCCTTTTATGTTAATCTAGTGCAGTGATTCCCAAAGTGGTCCAGGTGTCCACGGGTGACTTGCTGGGGGTCTACGTAGGCGTGAATAAAAAATGGCGCTCCATAAGATGTTTATGGGGTCCACGAAAATTTATCTGCTTTTGATAATAAAGAGCAAAACTGTAAGCATAGTTTTTACAAGGGCCTACCTATATTGTTTTAAGTACCTAACAAAGCAGATATTATTTTAATAAGGCAAGCGACTGTTACTTGTCCAAACTTGCGTATTCGATAGTACAATTTCGTGCACATTTAATTTTTGGCGACGAATGTGGTAGAAATGTAGCAGCACGGGGTCCACCGAAACCAATAAAATTTTGAAAGTGGTCCACGAGAAAAATAAGTTTGGGAACTACTGATATAGTGTGTCATCTCACTTTCTATAAAATTTCATTTAAATCCATTTAGTAGTTTTTGCGTGAAAGAGTAACAAACATACGAATTGTACGAAACAAACGTTCGCATTTTAATATAATATTAGTAGGATTACTTCCGCTGCGAAACTATAATCATTTCGATATTCATTTCGTCACTACTTATTTTTTTGTGTTTAGTAAAGCGTCCCACAACGTTTACCGATTCAAAAACCTCATTATTTTTTTTAAGACAATTGTGGCCACATTACGGAAATTAACTTGTGTTCTTAACCCCCAAGTCCCAGTAAATATTCTCACAACATCATTACAAAAACTGGACAAATTTTGACTCAAATGATGATGGCTGATAAAGTGTATGATGAAAATATAACAATAGTAATCGAAAACTGACCAATTATTTTTTCCAGACATGTTTGTAGGAAATGCTTGAAAATTGTTATGTTTTGACTATTTTTGCGATAAATATACTTATGGAAGTTATGTGTTAGCGGTCATCAAATTGTCGTTAAATTCGAGTTTGAGCAACACCCACAAATTATTTTTTTTTTGTGGAAATGCTTGGGTTTAATATTAGGCATACAATCTACTGAGATACGCCATACGACATTAGAAGCTACTTTTTAAAGCCTTTATGGTTGGACGAATCAAAGATTTAAAAATTAAATTTAATATTCGAAAAAATGTTTTAAAAATTTTGAACTATAAAAATAGACAATTATTCAAATGAAATTGTGCTAATAACTAGTCGACAAATAGAAATCTATGCGATGGTTTGAATAGGCAGAACGAACTTGAACGACAGGATGTCAAAAGAGTGTTTTTTTTAAAAAGTGAAGTTGTTCTTATTGTGAGCGAAGAAACAAAAATGTTTCTTCGTTTAATAAATACGAATTATGCTGACCCTTATTCAAAAAGAAATAAAGTAAATCGTTGCGTAGCAAACATCTAAGTAACTCTCAGTAGAGAGATCTGAGAGTCAGACTTATATCATATATGTGTAATACATGTGAAACAGGAAAAAAACTAGCTTTTCATAAAAGCATACTTTCAACCTGCAAAAGTTATCACTGGCTAGACATTACAATAGATCAAAATTGTATACTGCGTAATTATTTATCTTAAGACGATCTACAAGAAAACGCGCGATAGCGTATGTCTAAATAATAATCGATCATAAACATTTTTATCTTTAGCATGTTACAAAAATTTATAATACGTTATTTACGAAATTGTATAAAATACATTATTGTTTCTTCTATAACTTAATACGTTAGACACGATACGGGCTGTATGCAAAAGTTTATTACCTAACGTAAATCCTAAAACATATTAGAGGTTTGAAATGTGGATAAAGAAATATCGTCATTTATTAATAAAATTTAAGCTTTCTTGTTTTTTTTATTTAAATTTGCATAAAGTAGATAAAAGATTTCATCAATCAATAACTGAAATTTATTTTATAGAATTTTAAAATTATTGTTAAAGTCTACTTTTATCGACTACATTGCATTAATGTTGAAAGCGATAAAATTATATCATAATTTCACTTTTAAATAGACGGAGGGTTTATCAGACTTGACCTTGCTAATAAAAAACAAAGAAGGCTTTGCATAGGGTTTTCACAAACTAAACATACATATTTCGAACCCTTTGAGAATATTCTTCGAAATAAACGGAATGAAACTGGTTAAACAAAATATTATTTATAGATTTAAAAGCTTTGGAAGATTATTTAACTGACATGAATATTTCGGTCTTCATAGACTATTTTAATGTTCTAGACGTAAGCCTAATTGTATTAAAGTTATGACACACTTGTTATCCAAAGATTTTTTATTACTTTATTATATTTTTTCCTCGAGTTTTTTGCCGGTTCTGCTCGACGATTCAAACGCTTTTGTAGACTTTACATTAAAAATACTTGTTATATACTTAGTCTATTGTATTCTTAAAATAAAAGAAAGAAAGAGAAGTTAATTTAGTGACATTACAAAGCATCAAAAGAACATCAACTTTAGAATAATTTATGTCACTAAAAAGGCAATATCCCCAGCATTAGTCGAGGTCAATATTCAATACTCAATGCTCAATATTCTAGTGCATCTCTAGTATTTACAAGGTGTTATTTATAAAGGAATTAAGGTTATTATAATCTAAATATATAAAAGGAGAAACTGTCTGACTGACAAATCAAGGCACAGCCTAAACGGCTAAACGTAGGCACTTGAAATTTGGAAAGAACGTAGCTTAGGTACTGTAAAGGTGCGTTAAGAAAGGAATTCCCGAAATTCCCACGGGAACGGGAATTAACGGGAAAATCTAAGCCGCTTAAGTTAGACGCTTGAAATTTGGCATGCAGGTACCTTAGTAACTAAAAGCTTAAACTTAAAGATTAGTTGCAACAGGATATTGGAAAATTCTCACGGGAACGGAAGTTAGCGGGAATAACCCTGTAGTCCACGCGACCGAAGTCACGGGCACAGCTAGTTTATTATATTCGGAGTAAACGACGCTGGGCATCCGCATATGATATAGTTACATAAAGATTTTTGCTATTCTATTTCATATTCTATTGTTTTTATTTCACAGTTCAACCCTAGCCCCCACTTCCTAAGTTCACACGTCCCCCACTGTCATTGGCATGTCAATTACTCCGCTCTGTCAACGGTGACTGGTACTCAAGAAAATGACAGATCCTTATCTATCATCTCCACCTACCGCAGTGAGTCATGTAAACATGACCGCTTAGAGATTTATTTATCGCAGTCAGAAATGAAATCTTTCAGAATGGAGGCGATTGTATTGATTTTTTGAATTGAACCAAACCGGGGTCGGTTGCCTTCCTATTTAGTATATAATTGAAGAGTTTGTTCGTTTGAACGAGCAAATCTCAGACTCTACTCGTTGGAATTCCTTTTTTTTATATTAGGTTCACTTCAAGATTGACCTCACCCCACCTGATGTAAGTAATGTAAGTGGTAATGAGGTCCTAGCTTAACTTACTGGACTTGTCGTCCTTACCTTGAAGGCTTGACCCCTGCTACTAATGAAGCACCCCCCAAGAGCTCTGGAAACCTTACTCACACGCAGGAACACAACAACACCGAAGTGATTGTTATTTGGCTACGGTCTTCTATAAGGTGGAGGTATTTGACCAGTCGGGCTGCTCAATTTCGAGCTGCTTTTCATTTCGAGTACTCTTAATTTAAAAAACAATACATTGATCGATAAAAATATTATTATTTTCCACATATCTTCCAGCCAAACCGCTAGTCTTTTACCAACCGGGCGCCCAAGGGTTAATTTATATAAATATTAAACTTACCTTTAAGTCCAGAGAGGGATGGCACTAATACAAATATGGCTGACACGTTCAGGAACACGTCCCAATGCTGAAACAAAGTTCAAAACTAGCATGTGTCGAAAGAAAACTGATAAGATTTTTTTTTGTTTTTTTTTATATTGCACTTCAAGATTTACCTCATCTAACCTGATGTGAAGTGGTAATGAGGTCTTAGCTTATGTGCAACAATTATTTCATAATAATAGCTGTCACTGGACTTGTCGCCCTGGTTTTTATTAAATCTTATTTTATTTTAATAACTGTTCAAAAAACTATCAGATGCTTAAATTTCAAGGGTTTATATACAAGATATCAATTTGGCTTACTTTTAATTATTCTGCATATTGCATGGGCAAGACAATGAAACAATTTATTAATTGTAAAAAAAAAATCTTGACTCACCCTGACGGTACCAAGTACTAGACCAGCTCCGATGGTTCCGCAACCCGCGATGAAGAACGGTACAGCTACTTGCATCAGCGTAGTCCACCATCTTTCTTCTTTCTTCTGGAACCAAAAACAAAACAAAATTTAAAAAACCGGCCACACTATCTTTCTTCTGTAAACAAAAACCAAACAAAACTGAAAAATCCGGCCACACTATCTTTCTTTTATCTTCTGGAACCAAAATCTCTTCTCTGACGACCTCGGTGGCGCAGTGGCTAAGGTAGGCGGCCAAAGCGCGAAAGGTTCCGGGTTCGATTCCCGGTCGGGTCAATTTGGAGAACGAACTTTTCTAAATTGACTTGAGTCTGGGTGTGCTGGGATGACGCCCCTAGTTATTATCCGTCGTCTGGTACTCATAGTACAAGAGAAAACCTTAGTTTGAGGCCAGGTGATTGGTGTGATTGTCTGGCGCATTTATTTTATTATTATTTTTAAAAACATAACAAAACTTAAAAAACCGGCCAAGTGCGATTCTAAATCGCCCATGAAGGGGTAACAGCAAGTAACATAATGGGTATAAAGTTTATATTGGAGTTGATTGATCTTCAATTGCGGCTTACGATTCAAACCAAAGTCAAATTCAAATCGAAGTTTGCATGGTAATGTACCTACGTCATATATCTTCGTTACTTTTATCATTGTTTTAAAAGTTACGGGGCACATATTATACCTCTTTGGAAGTGTCTCACGCTCTAATGTTTTGTTATTTTTTTATTTTAGTGAAAAATCTTAATGCGGTTCACAGAATATACAATCTTCATTCCTAGTTTCAATATAGGTGATTCGGAAAAAAGTGTCTGTTTTAGTTATATTGAAACAGACGATTATTTTATCTAATCCCTTATTTATTTTTGAAGACGAAATAAGGGATTGATTCATCAAACATGACTTTGTAGGTACGTGTTATAACGCGAATGATTAATCCTTCAAGATTTACATGGCGAACACAATACAGTCATTATATATTAAAAACTTAAACGATTTGTCACTAACCAATCAGTTACAGCAGAAATAATGCATGTATTCTTACTTCAATTAGATACGGTGGTAAATAGAAGGCCAAGTTCCTACTTTGAATCAGATAAGAATATAAAATATGATGTTTAATAGCTCAAGAGCTAATTGGTGTGTACTAATCGCATTCTGGTTAGAAAAGTTACAGAAGTGTAAAAGTTATATAGCTTATTAATTTTCAGGCTAAGGAAGAGAGACTTAACTAGCGGCAATTAGTACGTGTATTCTATCTTTTTTCGTATATTCCCCTGATTCTTCGCACCTTTTGATCGCAGCGTGATGTTAAATAGCATATAAGCTATAGCTTTCCTCGATAAATGGACTATCCAGCACAATAATTATTATTATTTAATTCGAACTAATAAATCATTATTATTTAATTCGAACTAGTTGTTCCCGAGATTAGCGCGTTTAAAATAACAAACTCAACACCAAGAAACGCTTCATAATATTTGTATGGATAATAGGTATAATATAGGGGATAGGGAACATTTTTTTGTAAGATTACCAGGATTACAATTGCAAGCTTGTATGGTAGATACCCATAGTTAGAAACTTCAGGTTATACCTAGATGAAATGATGGGTGGCCGCGGTTTTACCAATCCCTCATTAAGTGTAAGTTAAGCTTTTAGGGCTCAGTTGCACCAAATTAACAGACAAGTTGAAGGTTGTTTCAAATTAAAAATAAAAAAATATATAAAGTATAACAGTTTTGATAGCGAAGCCTTAGATTTGTAATTAGTTTAAAAAGGCTTTCGAGTAAAATAAAAAAAGTTTAAGAAAACTATTGTATTGAGCCCGATGGTAAGGCATGTAAGAAATAAAAAACAACGGTAAATTATATAAAAATGAGTGTGCAAGATTGAAGAATATAATTCCGAAAGCGTCAGAATATGTAAAACCAATTTGTTTTACAATCACGTGACGGATATTATCTCGGGTCTGGGTGTTGTGGTGTATTGTTTCTGATTTCTATAACAACAACTTTATGTTTTCCAATATGTATTTGTAGAAAAAATTTCATAATATCTCAAGATAAGTCATGGAGCGAGTATTTTTGAATTACTTGTTCTTATAACATGGAGTGACTGGCAAAATTATTTGAACAATAAATTTGATTTTCCCCCTGAACATTCTCATTTAGATATCATCAATCAATAATGTGTTCTTATTTGTAATCTTATCTTCATCGATAACGCATAAATAAAAAAATAACCTATTCATAAATTTAGTATCGAGCTATCTCTTAGTACTTGAGCCCATGAAATCACAATAAATTGATTTTAAGGTTCCGTAACTCAGTCTTACGCTATGTAACTAAATTGTTTAACCCTCTATTTCATTAGACAGATTAACGGATGTCAGATTTAAAGAAAATATTTGACATTTGTCAGTGACAGCTGGTCCTCTACCAAAAACGAAATATATTGGATCCGATGACCAATTCTAATTTTTTAATTTTTTTTTACTCATAAATCGACATAAATCGATATTACGACGACAGAAAATACAAAATTGTAAAACTGCCGCAACGATAAGTAGCGAAACTACTGAACTACCCAAACGAAACTGTTCAATGATCGTTTTTGTTTCTGTTAACTTTATACGAAATTATATCAGCTGTAAGCGAGGTAGGGCATAGCGATTTGTCGCTCGAACTGGAGCAGCCCGACTGATGAAATACCTCCACCTTACAGAAGACCGCAGCCAAATAACAATCACTTCTGTGTTGTTGTGTTCCTGTGTGTAAGGTTTCCAGAGCTCCTGGGGGGTGCTACATTAGTAGCAGGGCTCAAGCCTTCAAGGTAAGGGCGACAAGTCCAGTAACAGATTTATTATGCTGTACTTGTCACCCTTAAGCTAGGACCTCATTTCCACTTAACATCAGGTGAGATGAGGTCAATCTTGAAGTGTAATATATAAAAATAATACGAATATATAGTTCGTATAAATTATTAATTACACATTTTGAATTATTTGTGCGCAACCCTCGTTTCCCAAGTGAGGCACTTATATTTATGACGATGATGGTATATTTATAGATTTTAGAATCACACTTGGTGTTCATTGTTACACCAAGTGTGATGTTCAAACACTTATGAGAGACATGTGTTTTCCTTGATAAAAATTGTATCTTAACTATAGATCCATCACACTTATAAGTGTTCAAGCGACGCATTTGCGTCACAGGCCAAGATTTGTTCTGACATCGAGGCAGTAAGTAAGTGTAGGCCGGCTATCAAAAGCTAAATTCAATATGTATTTAATTGATTTAACAAGTTGCCTGAAAATATAATCCAGTTGCCCATAGATAAATTTAAGTCTCATATACAGAATTAAATGAGTATTTAAATAACAAAAATGTATAGATCTAGATAGGCAAGTATTTTCAAAATCTGTTTAGAGGTTTTGTTTTTTTTTAGTCATCTCTCGATATTAGCTGTGGTAGAGATTAAGACTCATGGTTTTATTAATCAACACACAAATTTGTAAAATTTTATCAGTAAACTCAAAGTCGAAAAGGTGCAAAATTAGTTACAAGTTCAGAATAGAATAGAAAACATCTTTATTCATGTAAGCTTTACAAAAGCACTTATGAATCGTCAGTACAAGTTCAGTACCTATTCTACCGCCGTGTTCGGAATCTTCATGTCGAGAAGAACCGAAAACTCGGCTTTCTTTGTAATTAAAACTATGGAGTTACTTGCCATATTGGCAATTAAATTAACATGGTATTCCTGTTGTCATCGGTTTCGAGCTTGAGGCAGCTTTATTCCGTAAATAAAGGTGATTCATAAATATAACTGATGTAATTGACACTAATAAAAAGATTTCCGATTAAAATTTTATTTATTGAGAAATTTAGGCAGATCAAGGCAGGTGGATATGCTTATTTCTGACTAACAGTTAACGAGTGACGCATGAGTCAGCATATTGAATCCCTATTCCGGCGATAATCTGCCAAGATGATCTTATATCTGTGTTATGTTAAAAACTTCCCCTAACACACTTGCAGGTAAAAATGAACCGAATGGGTTTTCTCAAGCATTGACGTGTGCTGCGTAATTTCTGTCTCTGACGTGGGGAATGTGGGTATCAGTCATTTGAAGGAAAACACTCATGGAACAATGAACAATGGAAGATCCTTAAGTGGTTTAATCGCTTACACAAGTGAGAGTAACCTTAATAACGCTATGTTTTAGATTAGGGCTGTCTAGACTAGATATATATATGAAGGGTTCTCGGTAAGAATGATGAATGTCCAAATAATTAATAAATACCCGGTTCCAATATTTTACAATTCGTAACGTGTCAAAAATGACTATCCGTTTTTCTCCTACCAACTACGAGTCGTTAATACCGTTCCATAATTTATTTTCCATACCACCTGTCATCAGTCGTCCGTCAGTCGTTTTTAGCTTACGCCTCGTATAATTTATTACCATCCGCAACTAGTACGAATCGTTTTTCAAATATTGGAACCAGGCATAAGTGATCAACGTCATTCGGTCATTTCATACATGCAGCTACGAGTAAAATTTCATCTCCCCTTGCGCTGCGGGAATCGAGCCCACGAGCTTCACGTATCGCGCGTGCTGCTCTTCCAACTGAGCTAACCGCAAGTTATCGTAGGCGATGAAATTTTTCTGCTTTATCAAACCGTTAGCCTATGTGATATTGTTTCCAGTCTTGAGATTAAAACGTTTCTGTTATTACACGTCTAGAATGCTCAGTATCCCAGGTATTCACGGCAAAAAGGCCCATCTATTAAAAACACTTCAAAATCCTTTACGTGGCTTTAAAGATCTAAGCATACATAGATCAGGCATCACTAGTGTCGCAGAAGTCAGAAACAAATGCCGATGCCACAACACCAAAACCCGAGACAATTAAGTAAAGTTCGTTTTACATATTGTCCCAGCCAGGAATATAACCCTAGACCTCACAGATGACGCCTCATTCCAGCCAGCTTGCTTCTCGGCTATAGCTTTGTTTCTTCCGAAGTTCCATACTGAATTAAATTTACTATCGTGTGATTAAAAACTACTAAACCTGATCTGTAGGCGCCCTAAGTCTATTTTTTAGTACTTAACACTAAATAGATTCAATTATTTTCGCGTGATGCTTGAACAATGAAAATAATAAACCATCATAACAGCATGTCGCGTGGCTGAATCAATGAAGCGACCTTAAATTTCACTGAATCGTATCCAACTGCTTTCTAGGCAGAATTTAAAGATGGCGATTTAAATTATATAATCACGATTTTATTTCTGTTTTATAATTGTTTCTTGGAGTATTTTTCCTCAATTTATATATATATACTAGTTTGCCGCCCGCGACTTTAGTATGCGTGAACTTTTTTAGCAATATGTATAGATGGTCAGTTTTACCCGTATGTTCCTTAATATTGGAAACAAAAAATAGTTTAATTATCCAAATTTAAAGTTTTCAATTACTTATGCCAAATTTCATATCTCTTACTTAAAAAAAAAATATAAACTTTTAAGGGCGATATTACCTTACCTATCCTTATTTCATAACAAAAAATAGCCTATGTCTGTTCTAAAGGTTAAGTCTATACTTACCTATCAATACCAAATTTCATCAAAAACCAGTTCATTGAATTAGGCGTGAAAACTGTACCTACAGACAAACAGACATACAGACAGACAGATTTAGAGGGACCCCACACTAGCGTCTTTCGAGCGTCAGCGTCTTGCCGCGTCGACGTTGTTTGGGCGTTGCGTCGACGCGGCGCCCGCTCAGCGTCGACGCAGCGCCCGCTAAGCGTCGACGCGGCGCCCGCCAAGCGTCGGCGCGGCGTTTGAGCGGCGCTTGCGCTGGGCGTCCTCCGCACATCGCGTTCGAGCGTCGCGCCGCGCTGATGTCATGTACAGTTATTTCGAAAATGGAAATGTAAGATTTGAACACACAATATAATGTTTTATATTGCAGTGATAAATTAATGCTTTCAACTTGTAAAGGAAAAAATATATTTTACCTATTTGACACATGGCACGAAAAGGCAACTTTAGCATTTATTTTCTCGAAAACTAAAAGTACTTAATTGAAAATGGGTTTCTTCGGCAATATGAGCTAGTATTTTAAGCTACATCCATATTTGCTATCAGCTAAAAAGTCTTCTGCCTACTGATTCTAAAACACGGGCGGGCCGAAACAATTGAGTTGATCATTGTACTGTTGTCAAAATAAACGCTGCGGCAGGCGTCGGGCCGGCGCGGCGCCAGTGGAGCGCAGTCCTGGCGTTCGTCATTTCGACCGCGCCGCGGCGCAAGCGTTGCGTCGGCGCCGCATCGACGTCGCGTCGGCGTTGCGTCGACGTCGCGTCGGCGTTGCGTCGACGTCGACGCTCAAAGAACGCTAGTGTGGGGTTACGCTTACTCTCGCATTTATTATATTATTTTGCATGGCTGCACCCAGTAATTATTTAACTTGCTACTTTTATTTTAGGAAAAATAAATTCAAAATCCTATAGCCCACAAAAATCTTACAGCTCGTACGGTAGTATTGACCACAGTACATTGGAACGGCAGAGCCCCAATCACTTACATCATCTTCAGCGAACTGGTGGGAGGTGAAAAGGCCCCTAAGCCCCCTCTACCATAGGGTAGAGGAAGTGATACAACACTTCAAATTAGTCTTACGCCCGGTTCCAATATTTTACGATTCTTAGTATGTCAAAAATGACTATCCGCTTCTCTACGAGTCGTTTATTCTAATTTCAAATTTACTTTCCATATCGCTGTCATCTGTCGTTCGTTTTTTTTACGCCGCGTATAATTTATTACTATACGAAACTAGAACGATTCGTTTTTCAAATTTTGGAACCGGGCATAAGTCTCCTATAAATAAAAGGGAAATGCGATTTATCACTCGCACTGGAGCAGTCCGACTGGTGAAATATCTCCACTTTGCAGAAGACCGCAGCCAAATAACAATCACTTCTGTGTTGTTGTGTTCCTGCGTGTGAGTAAGGTTTCCAGAGCTCCTGGGGGGTGCTACGTTAGTAAGTTTTCAAGGTAAGGTTGACAAGTCTAGTAACAGCTTTATTATGCTGTACTTGTCGCCCTTAAGCTAGGACCTCATTACCACTTAACATCAGGGATGAAGTCAATTTTGATGGGCAATATAAAAAAAAATCACTGTATTGAAATGTCAACTGATAGTGACGGTCATTGACACGCCATCGCGCCAGTTAAGTACCTGCTTTACGATGCAACACTAGTTTTTTCCGCCCTTTGTGCATTTGATGTGACTTTAATGATTTTAGACATTAGAGCGATTAATTAGGATTGACAGAATTGAAACAGATTAGCTATTGAGAGTTAACAAGACAATGAATTGTAAATATTGTGATATACTACTTGCATTGTCTGCTGCAAACGTGAATCGTACATTACGTTTATTATAAATTAGTTCATTAAACGCGAAAGTCATTAAGAATGTGTGAATGTATTGTATATATAATATATGTATGTCTGGCTGTATATTTGTTAGTCTTTTACGCAAAACTACTGCATGTTGTTAATTCTTATGTATTTTTTGTATTCATCGCGTTATGTTATTTATCTTTTCTGTTAATATTTTCTCAATTTATATTTTGCACTGCCGCCGTTTCACGATATCTACTATTTCCTCTACCTAAAGGTTGTCTGAAAGAGATTGCTGTCTAGCTATAAGATCGCCTAAATTGTACTTGAATATGTCTGATAAACCAATTTCTGTAATTTTTTATGAGCAATGCAGTGTATCTTTTTATCTTCTATCTATCTGTCTATAAATAAATATAAATATTGGACATCACATACATACATTGCTCTGATTCTGTGTTAAGTAGCTTAAGCACTTGTGTTAAAGTAATCAGAAATAACCATGGTATCACAACACCCAAACTCGAGACAATATGGAAAAGTTTGTTTCGCATATTGACCCGACCGGGGTCGAACCCGGGACCTCAAAGATGGCGTGACGCCAAAGTCTGGCCCGCTCGCCTTTTGGCTACGGAAGTCTGATAAGTAAGAAAGAAACAAATGTAGGTATGTGCATACCCCGGACAATGGTTGCTTCTCTGCGTCGGCGTCAGGGATCTTCTTATCCGGGGGGTCCCCAGGGCTCTTGAGGTCCCCACTCGAGTTTATCGACGACATGTTGTATGTCGAATCGCCGCCAAGGTCATCTGGAACAAACAAATCGATCAACACCTATGTATGTAGGCTGTGTCCCCATTAGCTAATCTCAATAGTGGGACAATAGTAGTTAAAGTGATGCAAAAGGGAGGTCGCGACCCTCAGCAATGAGGAATACGACGCAAGGGGGAATAGTTGAAGCCGTGCTTGGTAAATTAAATTGACTCTCTGAGGCTCCGGGTTCGATTTCCGATCAGGTCAATATGGGGAACGAAAAGTTCGTTATCTTTTGTCTCGGGTCTGTGTTGGGGTACAGTCATTTCTATTTCCATTTTCTAAATATCCGCGCAAATATTTTTGAAGAAACGAATGGCTTCGTAAAACTTCGGTACCAGTAATAGTTTAGAAAAAATAATAATTTTACATCTAGATAAGAATAATTTGTAGTGCATTAAAGAGTACAGTAGTGTTTTATTATTTCCCAAAAGTATCTATTTACCTATTCAATTCCCTAATTAGTGGCGATGTTTCCCTATAAAAAGGAAAAACACATAATAATACACCATTGCTGATTTCCTTTGTATAACAGATTATTACTGGCAATACATAAGGAAATTTAAATCTAATTAAAACTCGTTGTGACATTTAATCGATTCGATGTATCTGCTAATTACAATCAACTATCGTTTCTTATGGTGTCTGATTTGCGTATTTCTATTGAAGATTTCAATGACTTCCGCTTCCGAACAAGTACGACAAAATGTGACACAGTCTAATTGTTTGCAGTAGTCCAGTTGCAAGCTATAACTTCTCGCTAATTTGTTAGCTATACAAATCGAGAAAAATGAGCTTTTTAGGAAGTAAGGTTCAGTTGTAGGATCTTAACTTGAACAGTTACTTGGCGATTAGAGAGCTGTCAAAACTGTCGTATCAAATACGTTTTTTTTTACAATTTTCCTCTCTAAGCACTTGGCATTGGCAGAATTATCGTGTTGTCAAAAGACGCGAAATTGTGTCCATTAAAAATTACGATTTCAATATTCAATATATTCAATATCTTTATTGCATTTCATATGGAGTAAGTTGACAGATTCTCTTAAGATTTGACAACTGTACTCGTCAATTACCGATAAAATTAAGTTTGTATAATTGGGCTTAACTTATAAATCACCGAAATGAGTCAAATGTTCCCAATTATATGTTGTAAAAAAAAATTTCGAAAAAACTAGAACGATACAATTATCTTTGAACATATTTTTGGGTTTCTGGGCAAGTATAATTTCGTCAATAATAAGTAAATTACAGCACTATTTTCATAATGTTATACTCAATATTTTTATTGCATCATTAGTGTTTACAAGGTAATAATAATAGGTAATTTTACATTAACTTTATCGGTCTGTATAGATGTACTTAATTTGGATACACGTAGGGTAGGTAATTATTTACGTATATACGTACTTATTATCGCGACATAAAGTGTTTATCTTATAAATCTGAACATTTGCAATCAAGAAGCTCCCCAACAAGATATCAGATTAGCTACTTTAGTGATAATAATGTGATTTCTTCACTTTTTTGAAATCTTGTAATAAAATAAGACATTTACATTAAACGTTAAAAAGGTACCCCATTGCTTATCAGAATTAACCGGAAATAAAACTAGTGACTGTTATTTTGTTTGATAATAAATCAAATGTCCAGTACTAAAACAATGTATTAATTTGCAATAAACTTATTTTATCACGGCTGGTCTATTTGTCCGGCAAAAATAAAATAAACATTGAAATATTACTTCTTATCTCTTTACCATAACGGCCGTACGACATCAAAAATACATAATGTAATCCGACGGAATTATGGCTGTTTATATGAATTTTAGCGGAACTTGGACGTTTACCATCTGAATATTATGATAAGCATCAAAAGCAGTTGACCATGTTTTTCCATATAACTGCAATCTAGCTAATTGTAGCTGTACTTACTTAATTTTACTGTGGCAATTACCTTCGTCACGTTTCCTTAATACGCATTCTTTAGAGGAAAAAATGTATTCTTTCCTTAAAATACTGATTACTCTATTTGATAAATACATGCACAAACATATCAGTTATAGGTACAATATTAAATGTAACTACAGTTCTTCGAACATTTGACAACGTAGAATTATTTATTTGACTTTATTTATTACGGTCTACAACAAATCAGGGTAAATACGTGCAGTTCGATTTAAGATCTTATATGCCAGACATAAGAGTGGTGCAAAATCCAAAGGGAGTAGTTTGAGATGATTTTGTTTGTACCTGGGAACACAACAACGAACCAAACACGGCATTTATAATAATATCATTGTATTATCTAATATTATGCCACGTGGTGTTGTCTCTGTCATATGATTGTGATATGATAATCATGAAACGTCAATCTAAAAATGTAATATGACACATAGTAAAAGATACCTACCTACTTTTGTTTCTTTAAAATATTTAAAGTTCGCTAAAGTAGCGTAAAGCACTATAATAATTAAAAAAACTACTGTTAATAAAAAAGCTTGTTTTATTTAATAAAAAATAGTAAATATCTACAAAATCTTAATAAAAACGTATTATATTAAAGATATAAAAGCGGTCAAGGTGACTTTAAAAAGAGTTTAATTATAAAATTGGTTTATTATACACGTATTCCACAATTTCGCCATTTTTTGATAATGGCCTATAGCGGCGGATAATAAATTCAGCATATTAAATCTAAACATATATTGAAATAAAATATAGATAGATAGATATATTTTATTGCACAAAAAGTGTTAGAGATTAATTATAGTACAATTTAGGCGGTCTTATCGCTAGGAAGCGATCTCTTCCAAACAACCTTAAGGTAGAGGAAATAGTATAATAAAACCTCTCACTGATTGATTAATCGTGAAATGACTGAAATGATAGCACCTAGAAACTTGAATAATAGATTTTATGGGTGGAGTTTCGTGAAATCCAAAGGGTAAAAGGGTTGAAAGTTTTTATTTATAGTCTTGATGTAAGGGACTTGGAATTTAGAATGTATGCCCTATAGATGGTGTGGAGGTATGATTGTTTATCTAACTACCTTTATCGAACTCCACATATACGAAGTCGCAGTAGTAATAAAATAAAAAAAGTTTACTAACACGAAACCGCGCTACATATTCCAACCATTGTAAACGGGAGAAACCATGTGAACTAGCTAGTTAATACAGAAGTATTGAGAGTCAATAATGATTACGTAACAAACCAACAGCGCATTAAAAACAATGGCTTCATATCTATCTACTTCTTGCTTCTATCAGGGTTGTCAAAAGTCCTTGTGTGGATACGAGGTACAAATAAACATTCCCGTGAGGGAGGTAATATTAATATCTGGAGCAGCAGATCGATTCGCACTTGGCCAGTTTTTAACTCCCCAATACAAAATTGACAGGGGGGTTTTGTATACTATGTTACGTTTGTTTGTCTATAGCATCTTAACTTCCAAACGTATGAACCGATTTTCCTAGATATTGTTTCCTTTGTTTGACAGGTGAATTAGTCGAGAGTGTTCTTAGCTATGTTTGATGGAAATCTGTCTAAGGTAGTGGTCACCACAAAATCTTTGATTACCTACACATTTTGACTCAACTTCCTCAATATACCTATCAAACAAAAGGGCTTGATTAGTACTATACACTGAGAAAAAAATTGTTAAAATTATTATTTTAATAAGTATGACTATACAGTCAACGTAACGTTTGCCGCTGTTACATCGTATTTATACCTATAAGCTATATTCAAACTGCCGAGGATTTTATATATTTTTCATTTATTCACTCGATAACAGTAACTTAATGAGCGAAAATCTGTTTGTTTGCCTTTCTTTTGCGTCAAAACAGTATGACGTTACACGGATATAAATGAAAGGTGGTCTAGCCTGCTTTAGCCTTTAAAGGCTATATATACGATTTCCCTGAATATGACTTTGGCTTTAAGGCTAAAAAGTCTTACTAGTATTTAACACCTCAGAACATATCCAAATCAGTCAGCTCTCAGCGTTAAAATGTGATGTACTGAAGATTAATATCAAGAATATATGTATATTTTTGAAATATGTATTTTTTTATAATAGCATAGTATATTGGCTCCTCCCAGCCTGGTGGTAAGCAAGAGAGGAACCCACACCGCGATGACAACGGATATGATACCGTAATATCCTCTCCGATAGTATTGCCATACTGGCCTACAAGATGTTTCTTCACGCTCATTTTGAAGGAATCCATGTTTGTGAGCGTATGTTTGGAAGAAAAAAAAAACAACAGATGACAACATAGGTACCTACAGCTTTTTCCAATATCAACGTCTCTTACAATTTCGATCAAAGAATTTGATTGCTTTATTTATTTATTTGCTAGTCACATGGTATCTACATAAAGTGTTACAATTTAGGAAGTACATTGGACACATGACACCCCAATGGGGCACTGCAATAGAGATTCACAAATGAATTAATCTATTTAACTATAATTATAACTAATGATGATAGACAGTTGCGATTAAAAAAATGGCATCGGCAAAACCAGGCTTCAAACAGTATTAAGCCTTCTTTCAGGCTCATTCGCTTCGTGGTCATTTCCATATTTTATCTCGAATCACATAACGGTCATATTAGACTATATTATTATAACACATAAGGCCTTCTTTGCAATGCATGTGTTGATTTATAATACTTACAGTTCTGTCGCGGAGAATACTTTTTTTGTATTTTGCATGGGACTGATCTTTTTGAATAAGAATTAATCCTAGTAATCTTATAAACTTGAAAGTTTCTCACTTTGCAGTGCCTCTATAATGATCTAATTTTAAAAAAAATGTTCAGTATTGATGTATCGTTGTATAGATTTGTGTGACTTTCACACAAAACCTAAAAAATCATGGTAACGTCAATAAGTGGTAACGTCAGATCTAGCAACCCCATTCCTAGGTACTTTTTATCTTCTTGTCTGGGCCTTTTTTCAGCGACGGGATTTGACTGTATTTTTTTCCGATTTTTTATGTGATTTTATGAATATAAGCCGGAATTGAATATCTTTTCATTTTTGGATTTCGATAAAATGCAGGAGCTTAGAATATATCCCGAAAAATGAGGATAAAGGCGCGGGTACAAGTTAGTACAGAAAAAATAAAATCCCAAAAACACATGGCCGACACCCCTAACACCTGCGTGTGCGCAGAACGATTGTTTACACGAACATCGAACAGTCACGTTGCCTCTCCCACATTATTGACAATTTCTTTAAACACACTGATTGCTTATTCTACTTGTTGCTCTTTATCTGTTCAAGTCTAACTAGGAAGGTTGGAAAACTGTGCTAGGTTATAGTGATGTGATGAATTGGCCGCTTAGAATATGCCACGCGAGTAAATTAAATCGCGTTCAAAACAAATGTCAAAATCGATAAAATTCAGTTTGTCAACTACTTTTTAGTTGACTCAAAATATCAACGATGCCTTCGCAATCGAAAGCTTTTTATGCACTTGTCATCTAATGATTGACGCATGCTACTTCGATTGGCTGAAACCATACGGCTTTTTAAACATTTGTCATATCATGCGATAAATTTGACACATGCTACTTCGATTGGCTGAAACCATACGGTTTTTAAACTTAAACACTTGTCATCTCATGGGAGAAATTTTAGGTACCTATTGCGCATGATAGTGTCTAGAGTTCTAATTCACAAACCACACACAAACGTAAGAAACTATCTCGATTCGTAAAGTCTATGTTTTGTCTCTGTCCAATCGTTTATGTTTAGAAAGAGTCAAAATCCCTTAGTTCAATAGCCAGCAACACTTAACACACCTTCAACGCTTTCAAGCCAGCCAAAAATAGTCTTTAGTAGCAGTGGCGTAACCACAGGGTGGCGAGTTGGTAAAATATTACGGGCGCCTTCCGGAGAGGTAACAAATGAATAATAATGAATAAATGAGCCAGACAACCACACCAATCGCCTGGTCTCAAACTAAGATTCCCCTTGTGCTATGAGCACCAGACGGTTAATACTAACTGGGGGCGTCTTCCCAGCACACCCAACTGACCCAAGTCAAATAAGGAAAGTTCGTTTTCCAAATTAACCTGACCAAAAGCCGAACCCGGGACCTTTCGCGCTTTGGCCACCTACCTTAGCCACTGCGCCACCGAGGTCGTCAAAATATAATAAAAATTACTTAAAAAAATTACTGTTATATAAACCTAAAATCGCAAATCAGTATTTTTAATTGCTCAAGTGGCAGACAATAATATTTAATGACATGTAATATTTACACCATACACCAGTCAGTAATCATAAAATACCGAAGATAGTGGCAATATTTATCAAACATTCAGTTTTATTATGTAACTAACTACATAAAAATGTTTTATTATTATAAATATTGTTGTGGCATGGAGCTCTTAAGTTCATTTGTTGATGATTACCTTTTTGATACCCCGTCAAATGCTGAGTATTTTTTACGCTGCGACCAATAGGCGCGAATAATCAGTAGAAAACGTGTAAAAACTACTAACCAGTAGAACGATCGTCCTCTGTGACATAAAGTAGTTCTTTAAATACTACGTCACGTCACTAACTAAACATTTCTTTCTTTCTTTAAAACGGGGATAGTCCGCATAAGAAGCCGCGGCGGGTCACTAGTAGTGTTGCCGTCCATTCGATTGTATATCGATTATTAATCGATTATGCAAAAGGGGGGGTTAATCGATTAATCGATAATAGATTATCCGGCAACACTAGTCACTAGTATTTCAATAAAATGTTCCAATGTCTTTCCTTGGGAAGTAATCGAACCTGTGACCCTCCATTCAACTAGCCGGGAGGACTAACCATTGTTCCTAAGGCCTATCTCCATTCTTAATACTTTTAGTAATGTTTAGTAGCTGCTATATTTTCAACAAGATAAAGTTAAGTTGAACTTATGCTACGTAACAATATAGTGTGCAGTTCAATTAAGTTGCGTTAGTAGAAACTTAGTTTAAAAGGTCGCTCTGCGGTACTGCGGTCGTTGCTAAGTAAGTTCAAAGTGAACGCCACGGACTTATGTAACAATCGGACTGATTATAAAACGCCTAGATGTTGTCGGAGATAAATGAAATGTATTGAAAATATATGCGAGCTCTTTGAATGAGTTTTTGAAACATTTACCGGCATTTCCACTACAATTCCGCATACAAGAGTATTTTTTAACTTGGAAATTGGATTCGATCAATTGCACTAATGTTTTGTTTTAAAGGTTTGTTTCTATGGATGATTTTTCTTTCATTCAAATACTTCTAATTAGATATGGATGAGATTTGGATGCTAGACCTACTAGGATAAGATTGAGGATATTTTTAACCCGAAATAACGTAAATGAAGTGGTAGGCAATAGATAGGTTGAAATAAAGCAAAACAGTTACATTAGAGACGTTGTGGCAAAGGCTGTGTATTATACAATCAATACCTATGTCTGACTTTTTATCTATTTGCTTACATAGCTAAATTGTCAATAGTTATTTTTGTCATTATATGTTTTGTTTTTAAATGATTATGCAAAAAAAAAGGATATTCATGAATTTGTAGCATTTAACAAACATCCCAAATTTTTAAAGGAACGGTAACCATTGTATTTTATTTTGCTTATATTTGTAATAATTATTATTTATTGAACAAAACAAGAAAGTGTTTAAATAGAAGCAGAGTCCAAAACTGTTCACACAGTTTGTCAACGAGATCAGTGCCTACCCTAAGTCTTCACATAATTGTGCCAAGAGGTACCTGAGCACTCTTTTTTAATTATTTTATTTGCCCCCTGCCAATGTTCTAGGGTAAATGATTTAACTTACGAGTCTATATTGTATAAAGCAGGAATTGAAAATTCTAAACAGTTCGTCATCTCATTTAGCTATATGTTTGCATGATAAGCACTCGTATTTTTTGTGTGTTTATCAAATAACGGTGGCATTAGATGACATGGAATTTTGTTCAACGGTACACATAATAGACTTTCAAACGGTCTCAAAGAATTGGTTATAATTTTTTGTACGGGACAGCCACTGGTGTTTTGTAAAGAGAGATTAGTCACACTTTTATGCGTGACTAGATGACTACAATTCGGCTTCGTCTTTGCCGGATCGTTATAAATTGAAATTCTTTGGTGACACGTACATTACTTAGGCCCTTTCAACTGTATTCAATGGAACTGTGAATTGCTAACTTGCGAATCAATACGATAAGGAAATAAAGTTTTTAGAGGTTTGTAATAAGACGTTGAAATTTTTAAGTCTTTATCGCCTGTCGTTCGTGGACCAAAAGGAAATTCGTCTCTATTTTGCTTTAGATATGTTGTGTTAATTTTTAACCCCCATGCAATAAGAGAGGTGTTTTATGTTGAGGTCTGTTTGTCTGTGTGTATCTCTCTGTGGCATAAGCTTTCAAGAAGACGGCTCAACACAAAATGGATCAACTACCTTATCGGGACCTGATCGGGGGGCATTAGATGCAAATGGCATAACCCCAAAAATTCAGGAAATCTTGGAAGCAGGTCTATGTTCAGCATGGACGTTCTTCCGCTGTAATGATGATGAGGACTGCTAAGAAATGGAATTATTACCCACAGTCTGTATTTTCAGATAACAATAACTTCAGTTCAGGTAAAACAAGAGTGTATTTTTTTAATTTATGTGCGTTCTTGGGCACATTAATAAATGTCATATTTTCCAATTTATCTGCAACACAAGCGGTTAATTTCTGTTCACAAATTGCATAGCCCAGCGTGCTTCGTGAAAGCCGACCGTGGCCAATTCAAGGTAGCCAAATATTGCATTTTTTTTTGTTCAAGTTGCGCAAACGCAGTCGACGGAATTTAGGTTTTAACGCTGAAGTTTTAGAGAGCAATTTTCGACTGTCTAAATGCGGCATTGAGGGCTTTGAACGGCTTTATAGCTCCCTCCTAAACGTAGGCCAATTTTATTTTATTTTTTAATTAGGGAAGTATGGCGACCGCACTTATTTTTGATGTTAAGCAGGGTACTTACCTAGCCGTGCAGCATGTAATGTATTTGATACGTAGTTAGTTACTAATACAGTATCAGATACTGTACACGGCTCGTGAGTACCCTGCTTTAAGTGACCAGTTAATTATGATAATTGGAACCGCACTTACTTATTTTATTGATATTATGAAGGGTATTAACCTAGACGTGTAGCGTGTAATGTATCTGATACATAGTTAGTTTTTGATACAGTATCAGATACTTTACATGCTGAACAACTGAGTACCCTGATTTGGGCGAAACATTTATGAACGATAGTTGCAAAAAAGAAAATTGCAAGTAAACTTCATTATGTAATGCCTCGATTGTTAGAGAACTGGATTATGATCTCGGAGTCCTGGGTTCAACTGGGACGATAACGATGCTCAAAATATAGACTATGATTACATAGGAACTCAGAAACGTAACTATTTAAAAAATATATATTAAACCTTAAACGATTACTTTGTTGCCATAAATTAATTCAAATTAAACATTTGATTTCTATTAGGGAAATGAAAAATACGAAATATAGTGCCGTACACTGCGATTAAAAATTTTTAGATGTAGGTACTGTTACGGCCTAAAAATGTCACCGGAAAAACAACGCATAAAATAATTATGCATTGTTTCGCTCTTATAATTTATATAAGAGCGAAATAAATAAATATTGGATAACATCACATACATTGCTCTGATTCTGCGGTAAGTAGTTTAAGCACTTGTGTTACAGAAATCAGAAACAACGACGGTACCACAACACCCAGACCCAAGACAATATGGAAAAGTTCGTTTCCCATATTGACCCGACCGGGGATCGAACCCGGAACCCCAGATATGGCGCTCGCCAAAGTCAGGCCCGCTCGCCTCTCGGCTACGGAGGTCGTCAAATTTAATTTTGAATAATATACATAACTACGCGGGCCAATGTTTTTTTGCATAGAGGTAAATATTTATTTCGTAAAAAGGGTGATTTTTTTTTTTAACAATCATAGACAAACGGATCATCAATATCCTACCTTTTCCACATTTATGGTCCATTTAAAGTCACTACACAAAAAAAATCCTCTTTTTTTTCTTTTGATTCCGACACACAAACCGCAACCACAGTCAATAGACCATTTAGTCGATTTGAAAAAATCATGTATCTTTTATACGATAAATGTCTTATCAATTACCGATTCCGATTGATATAATCCGATGAAGCTACTTATTCTGAAATCTAAATACGATATGATATACGTTTTCGTACAATGTCGGGGCCTTTTGCTTTAGACGAATTCTAAGCCTTTAGATATGTCGAGTCGATTTGCATAACAGAGATAGGTATAGTTTTATCGCTTCTCTTTTAAATACCTAAACGTCAGTGATTCAATGGAACATTGATTGTGATGATGCAAACCAATCAGTTTGATATGATGATACCGTGTGATCGTAATGATGCGTGATTGTCATGGACTACGCCTATTATCCCTCATTATTTGTTATATGTCTTTAAGGAAATAATTAAATTTTTGATTTTTTTTTATTATATTAGGGTAGCCAAGTGACTGCTAGATTGAGGAATGCACTAATTATAATCGATTCATTTATTAATATCGGTTACAAGTAACACTTATGCATCGTCAAAATTAATATTAACCAAAATTGAAGGTACAGCCTGTTCGGAACCTAATCCTACCCAGAAGAATCCGGAAAGAAACCTAGTAGTTATCCTAATCTTTACAATATTTGGGGCTAGAGAACTTAAAAATATGGTGTGCGAGCGAGCAGACAATCATGTCCCTGTATGTTTATCATTGAAATATTCATCAAGTTTGTTGTACCCTTTTTTCATTAATCATAATTTTAACATAGACCTTAAATATATGCATGGGTAAGTCAATAATACCTTGCGGTAACTTGTTGAATATTTTTATACTTAATCCTACGAATGTTTTACTGTTTTTGCGCAGCCTATGATTTGAAATAGTGAGCTTATGTTTATTTCTTGTGTTAAAACTATGTGTGTCTGATTTTTTAAAGAATAAATAAAGATTTGTACGAATGTACATAATGCAGTCAAAGATGAATTGTGACGCTACAGTTAAAATATACATTTCTTTAATTAATGCTTTCAGTAAATTTTTCACTGAAATTTATTATGTTTTTTTAGCCACACACCTACCTAGAAGGAAGGAAAGAAAAACATTTATTGCCACACATAGAGCCACACAAATTTTTACACAAACAGTTTTACCTAAACGCTTTATCGGTCGAGCCGCGAAATGAGCACAAATAATTATCAACGTCATAGGATGCTTTATTTGTATCTGAGCAAACAAAATTAGTTTTCGAGTCCTTCAGAAGGGTTTACGATAGTGTATCCAATTGTAATAAAGTAGACTAGTCTGTATGAAATAGTTACATACGATTAAATTATAGTTCCAACAATTTGAATGAACTCGTTTGACTTAATTCAATTACGCAAAAAAAATCCTCTTAATAAGGGTTTTGGTAAGACCGATAAGAAATGAAGACACCTGAATTTTTTTCTCTGTTTAAACAACCGAATGTCAGATTAATTTTTCAGTTATCATAGTTACATTAAAATAATTGAAAGAAAAATATTATTACTAACGGCCGCCCGCGACTTTCTACGCGTACACTTAGTATTTTCTAGCAATGAATATAGCCTATGTTACTAAGGGTAAATGTAGCTTCCCTTCGCTGGGTTCCGCATCTTGTCGCGATGGGGGGCTCAGTAACCCTGTGGTCCGGGACGTTGAGGCTGGCCTTGTCACCCAGCCTCCAATACCGCACAGGGTGAAGCCAAGACGGATCCCGAGCTGGGCCGCGGAGGGCAGGTGGCTCTCTGCGGCAAGCCCGCAAGGGCAGAGGTGGATCGCGGAGGAAGAGGAGGACCTCGGTGTTTCGTTGCCGGCTTCCCTGTCCTCCGCGACCCGGCAGTGGTGCGCTTCCGCGCGGGGCGCAATTCGCGTCATGGTGGGGTCGCGGAGGAAGAGGAGGATACTGAATTACGTTTGCCAGTCTCCCTATCCTCCGCGGCAGGTGGGTCTCGGGACTCCATCTGGCTCTCGGAGGGAGAGCCGTATTGAGAGTATCGCGTGTCCGCAGAGGCGGTAGGCAGCGGAGTCGCACAGCAGATCCGCTGCTGGGACCGGAGATGCCAGGCGTGGGGTAAGCCTGGCGTCCGTTACCTCGGTCCCGAGAGGGTGGGGCGTGTCAGGCGTATTTGCGTGGCGAGATGGGCCGCTTGGCGGTAGCGCTATGGGGAAGCCTATGTAGAATCCTCAAGGAATCCCGACTCCCCCACAACTGCAGTAGCGTCGGCCACCGAGGGGGTTTTAGTCGGAGTGAGCCCGACACACCACTCTCTGTTCCCCGCTGAGAGTGACGGTGCGGTAGGCATTTCCGCCTCGACAAAAAAAAAAAGAGTAAATGTAGCTTTCCAACGGTGAAATAATTTTTGAAATCGGTCTAGTAGTTTTAGAGCCTATTCATTACATACAAACAGACAAACAAAACTTTCCTCTTTATAATATGAGTATAGATATCGCATCGATTGCATGTCTAATAGCTATTAAATATAAACATAGTATATTGACAGCGCGTGACAGCCGACTGATAATTGTTACCACGTTGGTGCTCGCCACGTGCATGACTTCCAGTTCCAGACCTACTTTGGTTAGTGGCCTTCGTAGTGTTAATCCCAAGATGCCATTAAGAGGGGATGGGGTATTTAAGGGGGTAGGCCTCACTCTTCTCAAGAGTTCCGTATACAGCGCTACTTTGCCCGAGGCACCGGCAGCGGTACGTTATGTTTTAGCACTAACCCCCTTAAAAGATACTAAAAGCCTACTTGTTGACGTAGGAATGGTCCCATCATTGAACAATTTCTGGCAACCCTACGCGTTCGAATTATTTTACAATCTCAAGGAAGCCAACTTTTTAACTGAAGAATCGAGATGACTTCCGTATCCGGGCGGGATCAGTCGTCAGCGTTGCGTCATCTCTGCGGTCCCGGGTTCGGTTCCGGATATTTTCAAAATTGTCTTAGGTATGTGTATCCAATATAAAAAACTGTAACATACGTCGTTTGTTTTAATCAAACTGAAAATTATGGCTATTGGATTCTCTTAATCCATTGTGAAACAACAGAGTTAGAATTAAATACGTTTTGTGACGTCATATTTCCAAATCGAATATATTTAGAGGTAATAAATAGCGTAATATGAAATATTACGCTATTTATTACCTCCTACTACCTACCTACTATTTATATCGTTATGACAAGGACTGGAGCTGGTGTGGGGGCTCAGAAAATCATGAAATTCGTGACTTACTTTATGGATGGCCCCTTAGAACTAATATCCAATTGCAAATGTCTTCCTTAATATTCTGCTGACAGTACCTCCGTTAACGAAGAAGTAAACCCTAGTACATATCATTTGTTTACAAATAAAGCTAGTTACACAAGCGAGGCTAATTTAACAGAAGTCGGTCTAGGTGGATAGCTGTTATCACAACTGATTAATTATTATCATTATCACAATAATAATTAACACGCGTACTTTGACGTAGCATTAAGTCACGTGTACTAATATTAATTAATAATAATCACTGTCCCGCTCTGGCATTAGGTGAAGGTGATATGAGTAAAGGTGATATAACTACTGATAGGGCTTCGTTTTAATAATCAAAGGTTTTGTAAATACACTGTGAGGATCAAGGTTTATAAATCTGACGTAACCCCATGGATAGGGAATGTTGAATTTTTAATAAATAATAAATAAATATTGGACAACATCACATACATTGCTCTGATTATGTGGTAAGTAGGTAAAGCACTTGTGTTACTGAAATCAGAGACAACGATGGTACCACAACACCAAGACCCGAGACAATATAGAAAAGTTCGTTTCCCATATTGACCCGCCCGGGGATCGAACCCGGAACCTCAGAGATGGCGCGACGCCAAAGTCCGGCACGCTTGCCTCTCGGCTACGGAGGTCGAGGTGTTTTGTGTTAAGGTCAGGGTTGTGACTGGATATTGGGAGGAATTCCGGACATTTTACGAAGAAGAATGTAATGACATGAAGAATAGAACTAGGTCGAATAAATAAGTATGTACTTAATTGAGATTAATTAAATAATCGTTTCATTTGCATCGTTGATTATAAATATACTAGCTGTGCCCGCCACTTCGTTCGCGTGGACTACATCCTTTCATGGTCGGTTTTACCCCTTTCTCCCCTAATATTCGAAACAAAAAGTAGTCTATATTTTAATCCAAGTTTTGAGCTATATTTGTGCCAAATTTCATATCTCTAAATTCAAAAATAAACATTTTTCCATATAAACTTTCAAAGGTGGTATTACCCCCATCCCCCCCTTATTTTCTAACAAAAAGTAGCCTATGTCCGTTCTTGAAATTCAACGTCTACCAAATTTCGTCAAAATCGGTTGAGAGGTTTAAGCAGGTTAAGCGTAACAGACAGACAGACAGACAGACAGAGTTACTTTCGCATTTATAATATTAGTAGGGATTATAAGACAACAATTTATATGAATACTTATTGGTTTTAAATATATTTTTGATAAATTAACAGTTTACATGAACATTTGATATTGATTTTACGTGCATCCAGGTATTTTTTATTTTATTTTATATGTCTGTGGTTTCCAAATTTAATTAATAAATAAAAAAATTGGTAACGGCAGGTATAGTTAAGGACGTGAATTTGAGAAGTAAGTTTCGCTTTCATCGGTAGAAGCAATAGAATATTTTTTTAAATAATTTAGATAGGCATACTATTCATAAGAGACTATTCATAAGTATTACTAATGTAATCTATGTGAATAAAATAGATTGACTTTGACATTGACATTTATGTTTCTTTAATTATTTACTTACATAAAAAACGTTTTTTTTTAATTGATCCTCACCTAGGATATGAATCTTCGTTTAGTTCTTGAGGAACTAAATATTACACTATAACCTATTTACTTTAAGAATGCAATAAATAATAATATGAATATGGGCCATAATAATCATAGGTATTGTTCAGCCAAAACAAACCGGCTTCCCTTTGAAATCTTTGGGGCCCTGGTTTTGCTTACCACGGTAACGCCATTGAAATATCTCTTTTTCATCTAAAAACATAATCAAATCGGTTCATAAAAGACGAAGTTATCTGCGAAATCACAAAAAAGGTTTTTAGTACATTTACAATTAAGGTTAAATTAGTTTGTGTAGATACAATTTAATGTTTCGCACCAATATCTTTTCCATAGCAGTTTATAAAACAAAGTTCATATTCATAACAAAACTATCAATTAAGCATGCGACGAGTAACGCGACATTCTGTGCTAATTAAATTCGAATTAATACTTTCCTACGTGTCGTGGAAAATAAAAAGAATTAAGTAATTTATTTTCCTAATCCCTGTACTAATTGCACATATTAAGCCTAATAGGAAAAATAACAGGGTTAAAAAAATAAAAATTACATCATTGGACAACATCACATAAATTGCTTCGGCAAGTAGCCAAAGCACTTGTGTTACAAAAATCAAAAACACCGACTATACCACAACACCCAGACTCGAGATAATATAGGAAAGTTCGTTTCCCATATTGACCCGAACGGTAATTGAACATATATCAAACGTTATTAGTGTAATTTCCCAACAGTACAGTGAATAGCATATCAAGGTAAACTGTTGCAGGTCAATTTTAGTTCTTATATAACGGCGGTACAAAGTCCACAGTGTATAGTCTGTCGTGCTTTCGACTGTACAAGAATTTATCAAATCGGTTCAGTAGTTTCGAAGCATAATACCTTCAAACAAACCAGTGGACAAAATATGATCTTTCCTGTTTTTAGTAATAGTATGGGTTTACTGGTTTGACTTAATTTTGTTAAGTAACTTAATTAAATAAAGGTATTTGTTGTACAAAGAAAAAACCTACCTATGGCCGTATATCCCTGCATAGTTCTCAAGAACTTGTCCAAACACATCACGATTCTCGCACCCATGTTAAGAAAAGACATCACTCACTAAATCACTCGACAAATACACTACACTCGCGACCCGTTCGTTATAGACTATTCAACTATCTACTCAATAAAACGTTACTAAAAATTCAGGAAATGACGGTTTCCCCGTTAAAAAATACATTAAAAAGTGTTCTAGGTCAGATGTTCAAGAAGCAGTTACTTCGCTCAATAAAGATAAGGTATTGCTATCACCCACAAATCGCTAAATTTCATGATAAAAGGATCTTGTGAATAAATATTATCATTATGTTGATATTACAAAATTCCTATTAGACAAACATTCACAATTTAAAACAATAACTTTTAAAACAAAACTGGCACGAATAGAACGTTTTAAAAATAAATAGATTTTAAAAATCGAACTGATTTTTAACAGCACTAAACACATTCACTGGTGTACAAAATTATTACATCACATTTTAGATTTACACGGTCACTTTCATTTTGTTTGTTCGATTTCGTAAGTTTATGTCATTATTAAAAACATTTCGAACGTCCATTCGAGTTGCAATCGTTAAACAAAATGTTGGTAGCCACATTTAATTTGTTATAATTATTTACTAACATTGCCTGTTTATACGACCAAATTAGTTAGACCTTCATTTTAAAACACTTTGAGTTACACCAGGGTTCTAAAATGGATGTATCTATTTTGTCGAGAGCCGTAACTTTGAGGAGCTTGTATGATTGCATATGTCAAGCAAATTTGGACATTGTGGCGATAAACAGTGGGTATACCCGCTTTTATATCAACAAACATATTTAAATTAACAAATGATAAAGATTTCATTTTCCTATTAAAAAGTTTCCTTTGTTGTTGTAAAACCCTATAACTAAAAAAAACAATCTTGGAATAGGTTAGGTATGCGTTTTAACTTTTTTGTTACAACTTAACTTTTTTCTAATACAAGTAATGTATGTACTTATATTTTTTGACTCGTCATATCTTTCGAATGGAATGTTCGAATTTTAAATTCAAAAACTGAAATAAACGTAATGAAGCAGTTTTAAATGTGACGTTTAAGACTTAAGAAGAAATTATTTTGAAAATGATTTATACCAAAATACAAATAAAGCGACTTTTCTTGCGGCGGCATTTCAATTTCATAAAATAAAATGAAATAATTGACATATTGTACCGTTGTGCTTGTGAACAGATGCCACCTTTGGGATTGATCTGCTCTTACCTTTTGAAACCAAATAATTACTTGAGTAGTTAAGTATTTCATCACTCATAAACAAAACTATATGACTTGGTCCAAAGTTCTCTACACATAGCAATAAGTTCGATACTGCTACTGTAACTAATCTGCTGAGTTTCTTATCGGTGTCTTCTCAGTAGATATAGATTCCTAACCGTAGTAGAATCACTTTGCATTGTATTCAATGACGATTCAAAAGTATTATATGAAACTTACTTGAATAAAGAAATGTTTGATTGATACACTAATATTATAAAGACAAAATGCTTCTATGTTTCATTTCGTCTGTTTGTAATGAATAAACTCAAAAATGACCTTGCCGATAACATTTGAGTTTGAGTTTTGCGTTATACCGCCAGTATCAACTGTCTTATTTTGCTGCCGCAAAATTTTTGAACAACGGATGTTCAGATATTATTTGTTAGTTGTGTGTATAGAAATTATTGACTAGCATCTGTTCAGATATTACTGAAGTAATTAATGATCTGATATTAATGGTAACTTGTAGTGTATGGAACTTTTTTTTTTTATATTACACTTCAAGATTGACCTCATCCCACCTGAGTCAAGTCAATGAGGTCCTAACTTAAGGGCGACAAGTACAGTATAATAAATCTGTTACTGGACTTGTCACCCTTACCTTGAAGGCTTGACCCCTCCTACTAATATAACACCCCCCAGGAGCTCTGGAAACCTTACTCACACGCAGGAACACAACAACACAGAAGGGATTGTTATTTGGCTGCGATCTTCTGTAAGGTGGTCAATTTGGAAAACGAACTTTTCTAAATTGACTTGGTTCTGGGTGTGCTGGGATGACGCCCCCAGTTAGTATCCGTCGTCTGGTACTCATAGTACAAGGGAAAACCTTAGTTTGAGACCAGGTGATTGGTGTGATTGTCTGGCGCATTTATTTATTTATTTAATTTGCACGTCTCACGTCAGATACGACACTTCGGTGTTTGTGCAGCCTTTATCTCATTGTTTTAAGAGCTACTATCGATCTACAAGTATTAAACGTGATCTAGTATTTGATCCTTTATTAACTATAACTAAAAATATGTGAGCCATCATTACCGACCTTCATTGAAACGAAATATACATTATTTGTTATTAAATGTTACGTACTCTCGGTCCGTTTTCAGTTTCATTTTAACACGCTTTGATTAGCTTTATTTGTAACTATGTACATATTATTATGTATGTAAGAAAATCTTAGAATCTTAATTTAACCCACTTCCCGGTCTTTGATTAGGATGAAATTTTGCGCACGCTCTTAGTTCTGATGACAATACATTACAAATCCAATATGGCGGCCTCCCCAAGATGGCGGACTGGCTGTTTGAAATCCACCCCCATGATATGGGTATTAAATGAAAGCGTTTGCTGTCAGAAATACAAAAAAAATAGTCGCGTAACTTAAAGCGTGTTTTTTAGTTTTTTAACCTATTTTTTTCTTCTTCTAAGATATAAGAATAATCACGGAGAAATAACAAAAGCCCCGTATTTAGTTATTTTTACCAACCATCGTTGTTGCAGTGTTGTTGTTGTTTTCTAACAAGAAATAATGCCAATGCAGCATTTGCGGAGGTGGAACCCAATGGACCATATACCTAAAGTTATCTGTGTGTGTTTTCTTGTTTATATGTAATATGTCAATATACTTGTATAATCTTCTTCCTGATGACGTATAAATACATGTAGGTAATAAATTTAAATCAAAGTTAACTGACTGGCTTCTAAGCAATTGTTTTTATAGTGTTATGGAATTTGTTGACTTCAGTCAAAATTGTTTCTAATTGACTTTTGTTCTTTATTTTGTAATTTAATACAACTTTTTTTTATATTATAAACGATGACTAATATTGCATGTCTGCTTGCAGGCAGAATACTAACAACTTACTTACTACATTAATTTTAAGACCTAATGTAATTGGCTACTTGACAGTGTTAACAATAAAATATAAAAAGTGTTAGATATGTTAGCTTATTAGTTTAATAATCATCTTACATTTTTACTTTTTAATTAAAAGCATAGTTAGTATTTTATTTTTGCAAAATAAATTTTAGTTTTTTTATCTGTGGAACAAAAGAACCGAAACGGAAACCACCATTGCAATTCGGAAATGACAGCTGTCGGTAAAAATTATTTATTTTAATGTGGCGAAACAATGATTATTTTACCGATTAAATTGAATTATTGTGTCTCTAATCGTATAAAGAATTTATTGAAACATTTTCCGTTTATCTTAATTAAGTCGTTCCTATGCGTATCGGTTCGTCGTCTAGGACGTTGACGTCATAATTGCAACAATGACGCGACTAGGCGTTTTTGCGCGCTTTTCAAATGTGTTACACAAAATTTTATTTTTCTCTGGTTATTTAGATTATTTCCGGATAAATCGAATTGCTTGGGATATAAAATGAACGGGCGCACATTTTACAATACTTTTTCAAAAACTGTCAAGTAGCCAATTGTAAAATTGTATTCTTGCAATGTGTCGCTCATACAATGAGATGGTTCGAGGCGGTACAGAGGTTGGTGTGTTCGATAACAATTTTACCAGATTTAAGAGAGTTGTTACCGATATATTTGGGAGTGTTTAAGCGTCCTTTTATTGTTAAGCGTTGTGTTACCCATAGTTATAGAATAAAATATGAACTGGTGTGGAATGGTTAATGCTAATTGTAAGTAAATACAGTTAACTCATGTTGTGTACGCTAATTATGGATTATGGATCTCTGTCTAGATTAATAGTGATAAGTTTTTTTTGTGTGATGTTTATGGCAGTGATCTGTTCGTGTACCAATTTTAAATAAATAAATTATTGATTGATTGATTTATAGCATGTTATTTAAGTCAATAAATATATTTCTTCCTTTCCATCGGGCCAGTTAAACCTAAAACAACCTATTGCGTTTTGCGTTCACTTTGTAATGGCTTGCACTCAAGTGCAGCGGCTTGAAATCACATATCAAGATATTATATGATCTTATCTTCAAGATGAGAACATACTTCATTTTCCGATCGCTATCTTTGTTAGGTAATTCTGATCCTGTTATATCTATGTGATGACACATACTGATTCATCTGAATCGGTGTTTAACCGACTTCTTTAGAAGGAGGGTTAAGATTTTCAATTGTAGATTTAAGATAGAGAAATAAATAAAAGAAAATTATGTATTCCTTACAAGCAAGTTAGGGCAATTATGGGGTCCACTAAGATCTAATTTAAAGGAGATCATTTGTACTGTATCATATCTTCACTTATTTTATTAAGTTTGTTTGTTTGTTTGTTTGAACGCGCTAATCTCAGAAACTACTGGTTGGAATTGAAAAAATATTTTGTATAGTCCATTTATTTAATATCACGCCACGATCAATAAGATTGTAGAATGAGTGGAAAATGTGGAAAAAACGGGGGTAGTACGCGTGCGGAGCCACGGCGGACCGCTTGTATATCATATGGCGGATTTTGGGCGCAATACCAAAAAGTCTTAAATATTCTGGCGAACCCCTCGAGTGGGCATCAATTTCAAAGGTTTCATGTTATATTGGGCTATTCATTAATACGGTACCTATCGTGGCTAGATTAACCATTAAAATACATCTCAATCCATTTAGTAGTTTTGAAGTAACAAAATTTAACTAGATATTACTACAGACAGTTACGGAACCCTGTACCGCGCGAAGCCAAACTCGCACTTCACCGAATTTATGCAAAGATCACAACTTTTTCTCAAAACATGTACAAGAGCTGTTTTATCTCCTTACCGATAAAATAAATTAACATTTCCACTACACATATCTTATCGTACACAGTCACCCCGTTGGTATTTAATCAATTCATTAATTAATCACTCACCATGTTTAGAGCAGGTGATAAATAGTGTTACGTAAATTTATTTCATCGGAGGCTTAAAGCCGATCAGCCTAAAAAACATAGTTCCATATTTTTTTTTTATATTGCACTTCAAGATTGACCTCATCCCAGCTGATGTTAAGTGGTAATGAGGACCGAGCTTAAGGGCGACAAGTAGGTACAACATAATACTGGACTTGTCGCCCTTACCTTGAAGGCTTAGCCCCTGCTACTAATGTAGCACCCCGAAGCTCTGGAAACCGTGAGTAAGGTTTAACGCAGGAGCAAAATAACACCGAATAATTGTTATTTAGCTGTGGTCTTCTGTAAGGTGGAGGTATTTCACCAGTCGGGCGATAAATCACTTTGCCCTGCCTCTCTTTACGTTATAATTTGGATATCTTTAAGGCCAAAGTGAGTAGACACCTAAGCAAACGTGTACAAGATGACAACGAAGATATACTACAATGTATGCCCTCCATCAGGCGAGATTTAGGTCAAACATAGGAGGTTTATTTAGTATAATTTAGAATTTCCAAAAAATGCAAGTTTGTAGATATTGATATATTCTTTAACATAGTAGAACATTTCTGGACGAGTTCTGGAGTGGAGACCACGCCTCGGTAAACGTAGTGTAGGACGCCCTCCGGCTAGGTGGAGTGACGATTTGCGCAAGACGGCTGACAGGAGCTGGATGAAAGTAGCGAGCTAAGTGGCGAACATTTGGAGAGGCCTATGTCCAGTAGTGGACTGCAACAAGCTGCTGATGATGATGATGAACATTTTTGTTCTATCCTCAATAGTTTAAGCAGCGCATGCGACAAAAGACGTTTTTAGTGTTTTTACATTACTTAAGTTTTGGTAAAGATCCCTAATGTTTTCTACCAATAAATACAGCTTTAGTTTCTCAAAGTTAATGTCGCTTTCCAATTGTGAAATAATTATTGAAATCGGCACAGTAGTTAATGAGCTTATTAATTACTAACAAACACAAATATGTACAAGTATTTCGTCTTTATAATATTGGAGTAGATGTATATCATCATTAGATTACTTCATCAGCATAGTAGTTGAAAATTCGAGGTACCAATCATTCGCATTAGCAAATGAACTTATTTTTATCAGATTTTTTAATCTCTAAATATCGCATATGATAAAAATCGTGAACATTCAAAATAATTCTCAGTTTCATTTGAAAAATTCGTAATAAACGCATTGTGTGTGACTTCACTCTTGATAAAATCGATTACCGATAACCGTGAATCCATTTGCGAATACTGTGGCTGACCGATAAAAAAAATGGACAAGTTTGAGCCTGAGATACGGGTCGGGTTCCGTACAAAAGTTAATGGCGGATAAAAAGTCAGCAGAATTAAAAAAAACGTGCGTATGTGTACTAAGCATATTGTAATGTTTGGCACTATGTTGGGCAATGACAAGATTTGGACTAGATATTAAGAGTAGATCCAAGTTTTATTTTCGTAGACATTTACATCTACTATATAAAAATAAGTCGGTTTTTCCTTCCTGACGCTATAACTCCAGAACGCACGAACCGATTTACACGGTTTTGCATTCGTTGGAAAGGTCTCGGGCTCCGTGAGGTTTACAGCAAAGAAAATTCAGGAAAAATTTCAACAGAAAAGCGGGAAAATCCTCTAAGGCGAAACGAATTTGCCGGGACCGCTAGTTATTTATACACTTGCTGTGGCAAGTTTGAAATCCTGCGTAATAATTTATTCTCAATAAAATTTTAATTGACATTCTTATTCAAATACTATACAATAATTATTGTATCGATTTATAATCGATGAAATAATTACCACAACAGCATTAAAGTTCCCGAGACAAGAGTTTGACAAACTGGCTTAGAACTACTGTCTTGTACAAATAATGAATAAAAATTACATTTGAAATAAATAAATACACAAGATCCTTAATATAAACGGGGGCGTTGAAAAGTGATGAGACACCAAATTTGTAAGAATACCGCGCAAACTTAATTTCAAGATTATCTGAATATTTGTTTTTACGATACAAATTTGATAAGAAAAATTTCTCAATAACATTTGTAATTTTGATTTTAATTATTTTAATGCTTTGGTACGAGCGTTTCCCTTTTTATTTTCTCTATATATTATATTTATAGCCATCTCTGAGGTTCCGGGTTCGATCCCCGGTCGGGTCAATATGGGAAACGAACTTTTCCATATTTTCTCGGGTCTGGGTGTTGTGGTACCGTCGTTGTTTCTGATTTCTGTAACACAAGTGCTTAAGCTACTTACCACAGTTTTTTTTTTAATAAAAAAAATAAAAAATAAAAATTTATTTTCTTCTACAAATTTTCGATATGATGTCACAAATCCTATAATATATAAGATACTTTTTACCGGAAAAAAATGTTAAATCTGTCATAGTCAACAGGGCTTTAAAATGAGTCTATTTGATCATTTTAGGTCAATGTCAGAAAATTGCCAAATAATCACCACAAAGTTGAAAGTACAATAAAAATTAAAACTTAAATATTTTTCATTCGAGTGCCGTTTTTCTATGAGCTACGGATTCCTAAAAATGTTTGAAGAAATCAATTATATTTCGTACAAAGCGAAACTCATAGTTCTATAATTGTTTTACTGAGAAGGATTTTTAATTAGACTTTATGATGTCTGTTGTACCTTGTGTAATTGATAAAATACATATCATTAGAAAAAAAAGATACCAGAATACAATAGTGATGATGTGATGACTCAGTGAAAAAACAATGATTATATTAGGCCGTCATTTCGATTTTAAAAATACCATAAAAACGTATTTTTAACAAATAAATAAAAATACAACTCATTTTTAACGCAATATATCGTACTATTGTCGATAGTCAAATATTTTTATTAATATAGATTACATTGTAACACTGATGAATTAATCAAATTAATCAACCCTACTTTTTTTTTAATAAATTCAAAATCATGTAGTCCACGCGAACGAAACCGCAGGCACAGCTTGATAATAGTACCTATATGCGGTCGAATTTAGAAACATTCCACTTTTTATGAAGTCGGCTAAAAATAAAGAATGTCTCACAGATTTGCCCTCTTAAGTTACAAGGAAAACAGATAATGCTAATTTATTAAAGAATTCCTTTGATTAAAAACTAATCATCTTTTACCAATTATAGATTTTTAAATAAAGGAAGCGATGACTTAGAGTTTTAACAATAGATTTTTGAAGGTTTTCCTGATAATCAAAGAAACTAAAACGTTTTTAAAGGTAATCATTACCATGGTACAAGTTTATTTGAATAATTATTGCAATCTGGGTACCTACTCTCAAAAACGAAACGAACAAACGAAAGGTTTCGTTTTTGAAGATTATTTCAAAGTTTAGGAATGAAGACGTGGTTTTTGATTTGCATAAATAATATTTTGTTTTTTGAAAAAGCTTAATTTGCATTCGAAGTGATTTCTTTATGATTATGAGGATTGAAAATTGCCATCCGTTGTCGGATCCGACATATTTCGTTTATGGGAGTAGACCCCCAGTTTAATATAGATTGTTGTGATACAATAATACAGACGTGGTATGATTTGTTATGTCGAACCTAAAAGACTGAAAGAATCCGGAGGGTAAAGTACTGAAAATATATGGTTGTTCATCAGTTAGATTACAAAAAAACTTTTTTTTAACGTGTTGCTACACATATTGCGTGCGTTAAAATATGGCGCGCAGTCACTCCCTTGTACAGTTCTCACGAAATTGTGACGGGAACCCCCTCAATTTAAATTATTTGTACAAACATTTTAATTTATTTTCATTTTAGACGACCTCCGTAGCCGAGAAGCGAGCGGGTCTGACTTTGGCGAGCGCCATCTCTGAGGTTCCGGGTTCGATCCCCGGTCGGGTCAATATAGGAAACGAACTTTTCCATATTGTCTTGGGTCTGGGTGTTGTGGTACCGTCGTTGTTTCTGATTTCTGTAACACAAGTGCTTAAACTACTTACCACAGAATCAGAGCAACGTATGTTTTTTTTTATATTGCACTTCAAGATTGACCTCATCCCATCTGATGTTAAGTGGTAATGAGGTCCTAGCTTAAGGGCGAGAAGGACAGGATAAGAAATCTGTTACTGGACTTGTAGCCCTTAACTTGAAGGCTAGACTCCTGCTACTGATGTAGAACGCCCCAGGAGCTCTGGAAACCATACTCACACGCAGGAACACAACAACACAGAAGTGATCACTTAACATCAGGTGGGATCAGGTCAATCTTGCAGTGCAATATACATATATTGGAAAATGCGCTATGTACGCATTATCTGTGTAAAGGCGGAATAATTAATTAAGGAAGTCAGATTGTTTTTAAAACGTCGTCACATACGGAAATATCAAACAAAGAAACTATTGATACCTGCCGTATCTAATCTAACCAACTGTACCTTACCGAAGGTCTTGAAACCAGCCAAATGTTTACTGAGGAAAACCGTATGTCTTATGGCACTACGCATGTCAATAAGTAGCATCTTCGCAAACATACAACGAAATGTACGCACTATTATTGCATGTTGGTACGGAAAAGGGAAAAATAGTAGCTCGAAAGACGTGCTTTGTATGTTACTAAAATCATTTAATTACGATGCAATAGGAAAGCGGAATAAAAATTGGTTTTAGTCCTTCTGTTAGTTTAGCCAAAACTACGGGACATGTATTTTTGCATTTTCCACCTTATCAAAAAATAACGGCGAATTATTTAATTATTATATTTATTTACATGAACCTATGTATGAATATTATATTCTCGTGTTCAATTTTTCTTCTATTTAACATTATAACTTTTTGTTAAAATCCATACTCATATTTCTACTGTTACCGTACCTATAAACGAACTATCTGCATGACCGAACGGTTGACTGGTAGAGAATGCTCCGAGCATTAAGTCCACCTTTCGTACTTTTTTTGTGATCTCTAAGATATACATACATGGAACGGGCAAGATATTTAAAGATTTAAAAAGTGGTCTACTAAGTGTAAGCACTTGTGTTAGAATAATCGGAACCAATGAGTCAGAACTACAATATATATTTAAATATACTTATAAACATCCAGACACAAGTGTAATTTATGTTGACAAATGTTGAACGAATGCATGTCCTCAGTGGGATTCAAACTCACGAATCTTGGTTTAACAGCCAGACACACCAATCATTTATCCACAAGCCAGTCTAACTAACTGAACCTGATCCTATTCAAGATTACAGAAGACCTTATCACCTTACAGAAGACCGCAGCCAAATAACAATCACTACTGTGTTGTTGTGTTCCTGCATGTGAGAAAGGTTTCCAGAGCTCCTGGGGGGTGCTACATTAGTAGCAGGGGTCAAGCCTTTAAGGTAAGGGCAACAAGTCCAGTAACATATTTATTATCCTGTGCTTGTCATCCTTAAGCTAACTCATTACCACTTAACATCAGGTGAGGTCAATCTTGAAGTACAATATCATTATTTTTAATTACAAAAAAAAAAAGATAGTATTTAATAAACCACTTACTTAACGAACAGACAAGCAGATGTACAAAGTTGAAGACATACAACTTTTTTAAATTAAACAATAACTTTACGTCAACACGAACTGTTAATCGTGACGCAAATGATTACAATTGCATTATTTATAAATGGACAGGTGTTCTGCCGAATTTTTATTATTTTCTCAATTATGTTACCATGACGAACTGTTATCTAGATACTGGAATGATAAACGAACATTCACAATCATGATCAAAACGCGATCAAGAATGATTTGATGACATGTGAAGGTATTTTCCATTGCCACAGTAAATTTTGCATAAATCTTCTTATAAAAATGAATCGCTGTTCGTTAGTCTCACTAAAACTCGAGAACAGCTAGACCGATTTGGCTAAACTTGGTTCTGAAATAATTGTGGAGGTCCATGGAAGGTTTAAAAGGTTAGAAACTAAAAAAATAGGTGTTACGAAGTTCGCCGGGACAGCTAGTATTTAAATAAATATTTTAGGTACCTTACCACAGGGACCATCTTTGCTAATTTAAAATATTTTTTTTTATTTATTTCAGTATCAATATTTTGTAAGTTTAGTTATAGTTTAGTTTATATTATCTTAAGTCTCTTTGTTTCGTTTAATAAATTTATCATGTACAAGTAAAAAAATAAATAGAAAATTTAAAAATAAATTCATAATATTGTTAGCGATATAACATCATCGTCGTTTAACCAGATTTTAAAAAATTGTCCGACAGCTGCTTGCGAATTGCAGTGTTTAGTGACGTCACTAAAATAGAGGTTTTCGTTTTGGTTTCTTTATTCCACAGATAAAAAAAAAGTATTTTGCAAAAACGAATTAAACTAAGTATATGGGAATCTGAGTCCCTTCCCATTTTAAAATCAAGAGTAAAATCTTTCTTTCTTTCTCTTAACTAAATGCGAACTTGTATCCTTTATCAAAGTATTTAAATAAAGCTAAGCATTTGTTGGTATTTAATTTGATTTCATATATTTATTCTATATGTTTGTTTAAACCGTAAATACTTTATGGAAATTTATATATTTATTTATTATAGTTATATTAATTTTTATGTTCCATTAATTACGTTATGGTATTTATTTATGTTTTCTGTTAGTATTTTTCTCAATAAACATTTTGCACGGCCGTACCCGTTTCTCGATATCTACTATTTCCACAACCTAAAGGTTGTCTGGAAGAGATTGCTCTCTAGCAATAAGACCGCCTAAATTGTACTTGAATCCAATTTCTGTAAGTTTTCTGTGCAATAAAATGTATATATCTCTCTAATACTAAGTATGTTTTAATAAGAAATTAAATAAAATCTTTACTTAATTAATAAGCTAACATATCCAACACGTTTCATATTTTATTAATAACACTGTCAAGTAGCAAATTTGATACAAAAACTTAAGAAGTTAACTTACTGCTGATCGTGAAGATAGGGCTGGTGTTGACGTGGGGGGAGTGATCCTCAACCTTCTCTGCGGGCTTGACGACATCGGGTGCTCCAACCATGCCTGCAACAAAGCAACAACTCAGTTGAACAACAGGATACAGGATACTGGAGATTATCCACGTGAGATACGAGCAATATACACATATGATTAAATATTCAGTATAATAGTCTTCTTCTGTTTTCTTCCGTTCTTTCTTTTTTGTCACCGCGCCACTCAGGTTCCGCCAGAACACCAGCGCTGCTGCAGCATTGGATTCAATGTCCTAGAAGCTCAAGTTTAGGCTGGGACCCTGTTAGTTGAGCAATCACTATGTCCTTTTACTTTTACTGTACCTCTTTTTTGTTCTTTTCACTTTAATGTCTGTGAACTGTGTATTGATTGTGTGTGTTAATAAATAACATCTTATTCTTAATGCAACGTATGTACGTTTATAACTTTATGGTATTTTGAATATACCCTTAAACAATTGTTCCTGCGTGTAAGTAAGGTTTCCAGAGCTCCTAAGGGGGGAGCTACACTAGTAGCAGAGGTCAAGCCTTTGAGATAAGGGCGACAAGTCGAGTAACAGCTTTATTATGCTGTACTTGTGGCCCTTATGCAGTTAATATGGCAAAATGTTAATTTTTTAAGTTAGAGATATGACATATGGTACAAATACAGCTCAAAACTTGGATTGAAATATGGACTACTGTTTGTTCCAAATATTAAGGGAGGTAGGGGCAAACTCGACTATGAAGGTACGTAGTTCACGTGAACAAAGTCGCGGGCACAGCTAGTTATAGTTTCAGCGGTAACAGCGAACTGTGTACATTGGCCGAAACCTTACAAAGCCTGTGGTCCCATTCGTTGCCCTAAATTTTAATGGCATGACAAGACAGTTCCGTACATAGAGGCTCGACCTAAATTTAATGCGATCGATGTCAAACCGAACCATAATTGTTTGTGTAACACCAAAACGATTGAGTTGAACAAATATAGCATTTCAAAACACGTCTTTATGAGTCATTAAGTTGATTGATTAGGTCTAGCAAAGTACTGATTGAATAACTGCATATTTTCGGAAAGGTAGACAGGGGTTGATATTTGACGAATACTTGAACATAATGTTTATTTATGTTAAACTAGCTACCCGCCCCGGCATCACACGGGTGCAAGTAAATACAAATGAGTCTTCAGCTTTGTATGAACTATACATATGTATAAATCTTCGTCATACATAACTCTACCTATAAAAAAATCGCATAAAAATCCGTTGCGTAGTTTTAAATATCTAAGCATATATAGGGACATACAGAAAAAACTACTTTGTTTTATACTGTATAGTGATGGCAAGGCTTCTTTAGTAAAATGTATTTCTGCCAATATAATTTTAAAAAGTATTAAAATCTATTTAAAGAAGTAAAACAATCAAGCGCAATATCTTACAAGTATCCACACTAATATTATAAATGCGAAAGTAACTCTGTCTGTCTGTCTGTGACCCTTTCCCGCTTAAACCTCTCAACCTATTTTGATGGAATTTGGCATAAGTGTACGTTGAAACTCAAGAACGGACATAGGCTACTTTTTGTTATAAAGTAAGGGGGGGGGGGGGGGGGTAATGCCACCATTGAAAGTTTATACGGGAAAATGTTTATTTTTTAAGTTAGAGATATGAAAGTTGGCACAAATATAGCTCTTTTAAAATATATAGACTACTTTTTGTTTCGAATGTTAGGGGAGATAGGAGTCCCCCCCGCTGGGTTCCGCATCTTGTCGCGATGGGGGGGCTCAGTAACCCTGTGGTCCGGGACGTTGAGGCTGGCCTTGTCACCCAGCCTCCAATACCGCACAGGGTGAAGCCAAGACGGATCCCGAGCTGGGCTGCGGAGAGAAGGTGGCTCTCTGCGGCAAGCCCGCAAGGGCAGAGGTGGATCGCGGAGGAAGAGGAGGACCTCGGTGTTTCGTTGCCGGCCTCCCTGTCCTCCGCGACCCGGCAGTGGCGCGCTGCCGCGCGAGGCGCGAATCGCGTCGTGGTGGGGTCGCGGAGGAAGAGGAGGATACGGTATTACGTTTGCCGGTCTCCCTATCCTCCGCGACCGGTGGGTCTCGGGACTTCATCTGGCTCTCGGAGGGAGAGCTGGATTGAGAGTCTCGGTGTCCACAGAGGCGGTAGGCAGCGGAGCCGCACAGCAGATCCGCTGCTGGGACCGGAGATGCCAGGCGTGGGGTAAGCCTGGCGTCCGTTACCTCGGTCCCGAGGGGGTGGGGCGTGTCAGGTGGCCTGACACGCTCCAGCTGCGTATTTGCGCGGCGAGATGGGCCGCTTGGCGGTAGGCGCTGTGGGGGAGCCTGTGTAGAATCGCAAGGAATCCCGACTCCCCCACAATTGCGCAGCGTTGGCCACCGAGGGGGTTTTAGTCGGTGCGAGCCCGACACACCACTCTCCGTTCCCCACTGAGAGTGACGGTGCGGTAGGCATTTCCCCCTCGACTAAAAAAAAAAAAAAAAAAAAAAGGGGAGATAGGAGTAAAACCGACCATGAAAGGATGTAGTCCACGCGAACGAAGTCGCGGGCACAGCTAGTTATAAATAAACGTGAAGTATATTAGTAGTTGTATCATTTAACACTGAGTTGAGCCAATAAACTGAATTTCAATTTGATAGTTAAGTAGATTAAATACTAGAATATCCTCCTTTGTAAGAATAAGATAATAAATTTATTTATTTGCATAAAATACAGTGTGGTATCTTGAATTATATTTGACCTGCAGGCAGACGTGCAAACAATAGTGTCATTAGAGAGTCATCTTAAAAACATATCTACATATTGTATCCTGAATATTACGAATAAAGTCTGGCAAAATCTACAATACTTCCGGTAAAACACAGTGGTAACTAGATTTCAATGGGAGTGTTGTAACTTCAAAAACAATTTCCACAGAAGGGCCGATTGGGTAATTGTGGCCCAACAATAGGTACCAAGAGTTTGGTCTACTTCTGGGGCAGCAATCGATTTGGCACGGTAATACTGATTACTTCGTAGGTAAATTAGACATGCGGTTTGGTATGCCTATGTGAAATCGATTGGAATCTAGAGCAAAAAATTGGTCAAGTGTGTGTCGTTTTGAGGACACAGGATTCGGTGACCCACTTGTTTTTTCCGCATTGCCCTGCCTCTGTTCCAGATTAACAGTCATCGTTCAAAATTATGTAAATACGGAGTATGTGTCTTAAAACAACACGCAATCTTTGGTGTGCTAAAGACTAACGAACTCCCGTGTTCTTTTTTTTTATATTACACTTCAAGATTGACCTCATCCCACCTGATGTTAAGTGGTAATGAGGTCCTAGCTTAAGGGCGACAAGTACAGCATAATAAAGCTGTTACTGGACTTGTCGCCCTTACCTTGAAGGCTTGACCCCTGCTACTAATGTAGCACCCCCAAGAGCCCTGGAAACCTTACTCACACGCAGGAACACAACAACACCGGAGTGATTGTTATTTGGCTGCGGTCTTCTGTAAGGTGTAGGTATTTCACCAGTCGGGCTGCTCCAGTTAGAGCGACAAATCACTATGCCCTACCTCTCTTAAAATATAATATATATATCAATTCTTTCATGACACTGGTATTACTAGACTTCCGTAAAGAAGCTTAACCAAGGATTATATGCCCGGTTCCAATATTTTACGATTCGTTGTGTATCAAAAATGACAATCCGTTTTTTTCCAACTGACTACGAATCTGGATCGGTTTTAGCTTACGATTCGTATTATTTATTACTATACGTAACTAAAATGGAACGTTTTCCAAATATTGGAACCAAACAATAAAGAGCAGAAGAAAAGACTCGATAAACATGAGGAAAACCAAGTAAAGTAAGACGAGTTCCTTATAGTGTCACCAAACTATCAACAACGAAACTATTAGTCTACCAGTTGACCTCGAAAATCAGTTAGAATATCGACTATCGATAGTATCGATTCCATCAATACTATTATTGTTCATGGCTATCGATACTATCTATAGGCTGTCAATATTATTGATATGACGTCAAGTATCGATCGGAAATACTAGTTCCATTTTTTCCTTCTGAGCAACGAACCCTACATTATCTAACAAGCCTGAGTTCAAATAGTAAGTACTCATCCGAGAAGACAACAAATTAGTTTGTACGCAACTACTTCGTCGTCATCATCAGCAATTATCAGTCACCGGTGAACCAAAACAGCCAGAGACTGAATAGTACTTTGGTGTGGGAATATCAAGGTATTCTTCTAAGAGAAACTCCGTAGAAGGTGTACAAATGTATGTGGTTTATTGAGAAAAATGTGTTGAATATATACAAAAGTAGTATTGTAGTGTGGCACGTTCAGATACTTCCAAAAGAATATCTTCCCTCCAGGGCTATCTCAGTCCGGTAAAAAAATACAACAGTCCCGTGGTCAACGCCACTATTGGTTCGAGCCTTAGGCTCAAAAACTTACAGGTCGGAAGTTCTAATCACGTAAACACTTCCACTTTATAAGATTTTCCCAGTTTGGTTAGGGCATTGCAGGCTTGAATCCTTGAATTGCCTGATTCAAATGATGCTTTCGTTCTTTGGAAGACACGTTAAGCCGTTCTACTATGATCCCTATAAGTCTGGTTCCTCTTGTAAGGGTTGCTGAGGTCAGACGGCTATAGCTCTATTGAAATTACCAGGCACGTCAAATCCGGATCATAGTCGAAGAGAACCCGGGCTCCATAATAGACACCAGAATAATAGATACAGAAGAATCATAATTTTTCTCACGGTTTTTCAAGCTGTTTCAAGCTGGTTTAAATGACAAGCGACTCTAGCTAGCTTGAAGAACAGCTTGAAGCCAGCTGTAGGCTTGTATCACATGTGATAAATCAGCTAAACAAACGTCTCGCAGTGGAAGTGCTCTCCGATTCGAAGCCACTACCTTCAATTTAGTTCAGTACTTTACCAACGATACTTCGGAAGTATTCGATTGACGTTATTACCAACAATGGCCATGAAATGATTTTGCCACACTTGCCATTTAATTACAATGTTTGTTTGACGTAATTTAGGTATGCTTTATTAACAGTTTCGATGTTCTACTTATATACAATGCCCATACATTTAACTATGTACGTCTTTCTAAACTTATTAATCAGCGTTAAATTGTGACAAATCCATCAAGAAAACAATAGTGTTGACGTCACGCAGACTAATATGTTATTTGTGGAAAATCGATAATCAAAGAATGATTTATCAATCTAATCGAATCGCTGTTTAGAATGATTTCATGGTTCTGTTTTGAAAGGCTATTTTAGTGTAGAAGAATTTATGACTAGTGTAGGATCTGCGGGTTTTCTCGGGACAAATGTAGGTACTACTATCATAAGTCCTGCTCAATTCTATAAGGTACAGTCGCCATCAGATATATTGGTGCAGCGAAACTGACCAAACTATTCTGAACAGTTTAAAATGTCAATAAAGTCCATACAATACAAGTTGCCATTAATATCTGAACATTTATTATTTCATTAACATCTGAGAAGGTGATAGTCAATAAGTTCTAAACACATAACTAACCAATAATATCTGAACACTCATTTCACATTAGTATTTTAATTTTGATGAGTAGATATTATTGGTTTGTTTTGTGAATATAAATTGTTGACAAGCATCTGCTCATATATTAATGAAGTAATGAATGTTCAGATATTAATGATACGTAGTATATAGGACTTACTGACATTTGCAACTATTCAGAAACGTACCTACTGCGGGCCTCTAGTAACAAATTAAAGGAATAAAGTCCTTTTAGTTTAATAGATACAATTTAGTGTCATATAGAGACAAGATGTGTGATAACGTTAAACAAGATCTTTATTTAAAGAAATAAGCTTTATTAAAGCAAACCTTTTTTTCTCTTAGTGTTGAAATGTCGAACCCATTGATCAGAAACTTGTAGAAGCGATTTTCAAGTTCAACAAATGCCACTTGGCTTGGCCTATTGTAACTTCAAACGTCACTTCAAACAAGATCTAAGCTTCGATACACCGCATTTGAAGTGGAATATTGACTGGCTCAGTGCGAAAAAGAGGCACTTGCAAAATCCTGTCAAATTGTATCTTAACCTATACAATCCGATACGAGTTGCAGGTGTAATGCAAAAAAAGGAAAATGGTTACGTTTCTGAAGATTAATCGAAAGTTCGGGAGTTAAAAGATTTTTTTTTTTTGAAGAGTTGGTAAAGAGAAAAATTGGTTATGTAGCGAAAATAAACTACATATAAAACTTTATTTGTAAGTTTTTTTTACGTTTATTTTTGTATGTGGACAAAGGGTTATTTCTTAAATCTTAAATTGAAAATTACTTCAAAAATACAGACTAGAAAGTGATAAAGTAGTTGGGACCTAATTTATGTAAAATTTGGAGTATAAGCAATTTTATCTCTTTAGCTATTTTTGTACCAAAACGGTATTTACATTTGACCTCTAACCCAATTGCTTCCACTAAGAACATGTGACCTTCATTCGTAGAACACTACGACCTTAACAGAAGGTGTTAAAGTTCAAAATAGAATGTTAGCGTACCATTTCAATACATGTAAGTTGATATAGCGAATTAAAAGTGTCCGGCCATTAGTACCAGACATTGTTTAAGTACGTTCAAAATCGAAAGATTTTTATGCATGTTTCTGAATAGGGATGATGAGTGGGTAAAAAACAATGAAACTAATTAAACCATTAGTTAGATTTTCAAAATATAATGAGAACGTATTTCTTTCTTCAACAAATAAATAAATTTTCTATTCTGGTGTTTAATTTATTGCTATTTATTATAATTTTATTTTTGTTTTAATCCATACTCACATTTTTACTGTTACCGCACCCATAAACGAACTATCTGCATGACCAGAAGCATTCTCTACCAGTCAACTGTTGTGACTGGTAGAGAATGCTTCTAGCATTAAGTCCGCCTTTTGTACTTTTTATTTTGTGCAATAAAGTTTTTAAATTAAATAAAATAAATAAAAATTGATTATGGTACAGGAAATGATGGTCGAGGGAAGTGTTCATGTCATTATAAAGAACTATACAGGGGAGTAAAGTCATGCTAAGATTTCAAGAAAGGTAGGGCGATTTTTCGCTTGAACTGGAGCAGCCAGATTATGGTATTCAACCTCCACCTTACAGAAGACCGCAGCCAAATAACATACAGTACAATACAACGTATCTTTTATAACGTTATGGTATTTTGATTATACCTTACAGAAACTGTTTCTGCGTGGGAGTAAAGTGCCTGTCCAGAGCTCCTGGGGGGTGCTACATTAGTAGCAGGGGTCAAGCCATCAACAGCAACAAGTCCAGTAACTTAAGCTTTATTATGCTGTACCTACTTTTCGCCCTTAAGCTAGGACATCATTACCACTTAACATTAGGAGGGATGAGATCAATCTTGAAGAGCAATATAAAAAAAATGTAAAGTCATTAATCAATTACGTTCAATTTTTTTGAACGTAATATATCTTAGTAAAATTTTTGTTTACCTACTCATGTAGAAAAGCAGCAAGCGATACTTGAAGGTCGAGGTTCGATTCCCGCACCGCAAGAGGAAATACAATTTTTCTGTTTGTTTCAAATATTTAAAGTTCGCTAAAGTAAAGCGGCGTAAAGCACTATAAAACATCACAAAAATCGACATTAATTTATACACTTTTTTATCACCCAAAAAGTATGTAAAACCCATCATTTAACAAAAATATTATGCTAAACAAATTTATGGTCAATAATTTTGTGAGGTGTTTACAAAAACACGTGTCTCTATCAAAAGAAAACATTTAGTGCATTGTTTATTTAAAACATTCATAAAATACGCAAAGACAAAGGAATATAAATTCGTCATTTAGACTGCGGTTAGCTCATTTATAGAATTACCTACAATAAAAAATATTTCCTCTAATCATAATTTTTTCCTCAATTAGATTTACCTACTACTTATCTAGAATTTGAAATTTTCCAGAGGTACATAAACTAATCGTGAGGTTGATTTATTAGAAAGAATGTTTATTTCTGTCGACAGAATATTTTATGTACTAATTTTTTACTTTTGTGAAATCAAGAGTATAATACTCGTAGAACAATGTACGCTTTTCAAAAAGGGAAGATAAATTTAACGTGTGTGTGTGAGTGTGTGTGTGTATGTGTGTGTACGCATATGTGTGTTGGTGTCTATGGCCTATTAGCTCCCGAACGAATAAGCCCATGTTGACGACCTCGGTTGCGCAGTGGCTAAGGTAGACGACCAAAGCGCGAAAGGTCCCGGGTTCGATTCCCGGTTATGTCAATTTAGAATACAACCTTTTCTAAATTGACTTGGGTCTGGGTGTGCCCCCAGTTAGTATCCGTCGTCTGGTGCTCAGAGTGCAATGGAAAATCTTAGTTTGAGGTCTCAATCACCTGGTCGGGTGATTGGTGTGGTTGTCTGGTGCATTTATTTATTTATTTGATTTCGTTTTCAAGGTGAATTAGTCACAGTAGTTATTGCCTTTTTTTCGTGTTATTTTGGTATATAAAGTAGGTACGCTATGTTATTATATTACCTCATCTAAATTTTTACTAAATTTCATAAAATTCACTAGTTATTCAGTGATACAGTAAGAAACATACACACATACATTCTTACAATCTTTTGCTTTAATAATTTAATTAGGATGCCCCCTATTTTAGTCGTAATCAAATAAAAACATGTTCAAATACGTGTCGTTTGACTAATTCGAATCCGTAAAAAGGTATTTCCATTCGTAAGTTAGATAAAAAAGTCGTGATTTCGCTTTCGTGTCGCAAATCGCTTCGGTTCATTTCGCTTGCGACAGCCGATGACACAATTGCGTCTATTTATTTGTCAAGCCCTATCAACGCTGGTTATTATCAGAACCGAGTAATATAAACATTAAATAGAAGGTAAAGGTAATATTTGTAATGAAGCTATTATCGTAAAATAATATTGAAATTTCTACGCCAATGATTAATTAGACTATGTAGTTGCAATTTCTTATAGACTCATATTCTTAATATACTTATGCCCGATTCCAATATTCGAAATCGATCCGTTTTAGTTACGTATAGTTATAAATTTAAATAATATGTGGCGTTAGAAAAAAACAACTGACGGACAATTGATTACAGCTGTGTGGAAATGTATTATTTGACGACTCATAGTCGGTTGGAGAAAAAAGTATAGTCATGGCATTATTACGATAAATTCGCGTTATTACGAGGTAACATTTATCTTATATGCTATTCCAAGGTGTATTCTGTCTAGCCACCAAATTTCATTCAAATCCTTTCAATAGTTTTGCGTGGAAGAACAAACATCTACATATTCTAACATCGTAAATAGATCTACTGGCGCATTAATTCTGACATAGATAGATCTAGCAATATTGCAAAAAACACGGACAATTTGTTAATGGTGATGAAATTACGCAATCTTACTGAAAATAAGATACAGTGAATATACATTACACACATTTGACCAAAATTCTGATTGGCAGGTCGGTGCATCCCTCCCATATATGATGACAACTTGACGATTTGAATGTCAAACCATTCATGGACTTCATTTTAACCGACTTAAAAAAGAGATGGTTCCTCGATTCATCTGTAGAGTCAGCGTCTTTAGTTTGTATACAACTCAGTACCTTGTCACATTAATCTAACTGTCTATTTCACTTACTCAGTCCCATGGACGTTTAGTGTGACAAGGTACTGAGGTGAATACAAACTAATGATGCTGACTGTACACATATAACTTTGTCGCTTGTGAACCGATGGTGATGATTCCTCTTTTGTTAGAAATAAAATATCCTAAGATAACTCAGGATCTAATGACGGCAACCTTGAAAAATCGGGGGCATGTAGGTTTTTACTAGTAAAAAATATTGACTTAGTTTTTGTAGTATAATGAAATGCACATCAGATTATATATTTTGAACTTTTAGGCCTAGTATGCGCAATACGTCAAATTTATCGCATGAGACGACAAAAGTTTCGATACTGTTGATTGGCTAGTAGCAAACCGCACTCGTATTTTTAGCTAATCAACAATTGACGCATTAATTTTGACATCTCTTAAGAGCGCGATAAAATTCAGTCGCGTGGCACATGATAGGCCTGTTTAAAATCACCCTTTTGTTGTTATAATAAGGATTGAATTTCAAGTGTTTATCGTGATGTGCTGTAGAGCATGCAACCATTCATTCATTAACTCATATTTTGCACCTAATCACACTGTTTACAACAAACACAATTAAAGACCCAGCGCGCAATTACAACTATACACATCCTAGCGTATTTTGCGTCTATCGGTTAAAAGTTCCTTGCGTTTGTCGCAGTGGCATGGCAACTGTGACCTCGCAACACAAAACGCCATGGTAACAAGTTTTCGCCGCAGTATTCATTATCAGACTGTCTGCAAATCGCAATTCAGCTAAAAGAAATGTGATCCAGGGTTGACAACCGGATTAGTATTATTCAATGTAATCAAATATATTTTTTTACAGCTGTACAGTATGATACGCAATATTGTGTATTTTTTTAGAAATTTTATTTCTTTATTTAACTTTAGAACTTTATTTTATATACATATACACTGTGATACATTGACTATATACTTTGACTTTGAAAAATTTATGTTACAAAATATACATAGACCTATACTAATACTAAAAAGCATAGTAAAATGGCTCCATTTGAGGTAAAAGCTTTCAATTCGTGACATTTATTTTAATTCTGGAACAACTTCATCCAATTAGAATTGCTAAAGCAAATGATCCCAAAATTAATAGGGATATGATCGAACAATTAAATATAGCAAGTAATGCTGCGTATCTGAAATTTACACAGTAAAATTGATCTCAACTAGAATAAAAAAAGCTAGAATAGCCAATCTATCAAAAATCCCAAATTGTCCTGACTGATACTTGAACCCGGACATTTCCCGCTTCTTACGCCTATTTTAGTCACTACGCCGCCGAGGTCGTCGTTAGGCTTTCTACTCATATTCACAATTACTTAGTTTTTACTCGTTATTATGGAAAACTAATTTTAACCCATTACTTTTCCCAGATCCTTAATGCTTCAGGATAAAAGTATCTATGAAAAGTTTAGTAGTACTTTTTTGGATTCACAATTTCTATTTTTTTAAATACTAAACTATATTTATACCTACTACATGTTACTAAAAAAAGAAAGAAGTTGGAAAATATATCATTTATAGACATTAAGAAAGATACTTTTGTGTCTTAGAGAGATTTGAGTTAGATAGGTACTACTTTCAAGTTTGAATGATACCTTAGTTTTTTTACTCTAACGATTCTGACTTGTACCATTAAATGTGCGTCATAAAGTAAGAAACAAAATGACTTGCAAATTTATATGCATTAATTATGTATGAATTTTGGAATTAACAAACAAAAGTATTTACGTGATATTATAATGAAAAGCGTAACAGGCCATGTTTTTTTCTACAAATTGAGCCATTACTTAAAGTAAAAGTCAAAAATATTTATTTTCAACTGTCATACTTACTTATTGTTTTCGTAAGACAAAAGACAATGATTCTTTTTTTCTGCTTTTATTTTTTCTGATCTTATTTGATCACTATTTTTCCTATTAATTTCTCCAAAAAAAGATTTCTCATTTTCGTATTTTTATGTGTTGCGTTTGTACTACCTCTTCATAAAGTTAGATATTTTATTGTATTTGTAATATTTGTATCCAATAAATAATAAGTTTATATCCATCAGTGGGCCTCAAAGAAGTTTCATTTAGAGGGAGAGGGAAGGGTACCTCAGTGGACAATCTTTTGGCTAAAAATATCGAATAAGCATATGAACATCAGCTTATTACACTATAGGAGGTATTAAAAATTAACAGACCCGTTTGTTTGAAGCCAGGTAACTTAACTAATAAATGAAGAATTAAAAAACCCCGACAGGTTGATATTAACTCTTATGTTTAAAACATTAGAGCGGTCAAAGTGCAGACCTTTGGCGTTTTACTGTACCTATTAAACAATTGCGCCATCTTGTGATGGCGGCCATCTTAGATTTGAAATTCGTAATAGTGATGAGTATTAAAGTACCCAAGCCCTTGTATTTGATACGTATATGGAAGGAGTTGTGTCCAAATATGATAGGTAATAGGACATTAGGGGCAGCGGTGATCTTGAACCGATTTCTAAGAAACATAGCTAAGAAGTCTCCCGACTAATTAACCTCTCAAACAAAAAAAAAACAAAATCAAAATCGGTTCATCCAATTGAGAACTAATTCATACAGACAGACACCAAACTTATAACAACAAAAATGAAGGGAATGTTTGCGTCTGTGGATAGATACTCGTAGATAGACACTCTTTATTGCACACAAAAAATTACAGAAATTGGTTTCACAGATATATTCAAATGCAATTAAGGAATTAAGGTCGTTTTAATGTTAGAAAGCAATCTTTTCCAGACAACCTTTAAGTAGCAGAGAATCGAATACTCGAATAGTACTTATGAATCGTCAGTATAACTTCAGTATTCTACCGCCGTGTTCGGAATGTTGATCATGTTGAGAAGAGCCGGCAAGAAACTCGACAGAGGAAATAGTATATATCGAGAAACGTGATAAAAAAAGATACTATATATTCGACATCCCTATTTTTTCAGATACTACTACTAACGAATATCACACGTTACGGTAGAGTCAGCAAAATGGCGAATCGCACGCAAGAATTTGATACTACGTTGAGAAGTTTAACAAATTTTTTGATTACCTCATCCGCGGCTTCTCACGATTTTAACCTAATTAAAAATCTTTTAGCAATTGTTTAGTAATTAAGACTTTGTGGTTAGTTTCTTATTTAATTATAGTAATAATTTAAAAAAGGTCTACTCTAAAATAATCTTACGGGAATTGTAAAAAATATCCGTACTAGTCCATACTAATATTATAGATGCAAAAATAAGTCTGTCTGTCTGTCTGTTTGTATGTCCGGCTTTCACGCCTAAACCACTAAACAGATTTTGATAAAATTTTGTATAGGTATACGTTGAACCTCTACAACGAACATAGACTACTTTTTATTTTGAAAATAATTGGGGGGTAATAGTTGTATGGGTAAATGTTTATTTTTAAGTTACAGGTATGAAATTTGGCATAAATATTTCTTAAAACTTCGATGCAATTTGGATTACTTTTTGGTTCGAATATTAGAGGAGATAGGGGTACATTTCTAGGTAAGGTTTCCAGAGCTCCTGGGAGGTGGTATATTAGTAGCAGGGGTCAAGCCTTCAGTAACATATTTATTATGCTGCACTTGTCGCCCTTAAGCTAGGGCCTCATTACCGCTTAACATCAGGTGGGATGAGGTCAACCTTAAAGTGTAATATAAAAAAAAAGCCTTAAGAAATGGACTATCAAACACAAACATATTGTTTCATTCGAACATGTTGTTCCTGAGATTAGCGCGTTCAAACAAACAAACAAACAAACAAACAAACTCTCCAGCTTTATAATATTAGTATAAAAGTATAGATAACTAAACCAAAAATGTAGATTAGAAATAGAATACGAAACATCTTTATTCATGTAAGCTTTATAAAAGCACTTATGAATCGTCAGTACAAATAAAGTATTCTACCGCCGTGTTCGGAATGTTGATCATGTCGAGAAGAACCGGCAAGAAACTCGACACTTACTCTTTTCAATGTAACAATGTGTCCTTAAACTAGGTACTAAAATTAAGTATACAAAGCTAGATTTCAAAGAATTAAGTTATTCTAGACCCATACAATATCATATAGAAACTTGTTAAACCTCCTAAAAAAATCCGTTACTAATAAAAACCAATTGCTTGAGGATAAACTAATATTCGCAGCTCCAATGGGATTTTTTGCTTAACAAATCGGTTCTTTGAACTGACGAAATCGAATAACTAGATTTTTAAGAAATTCCTTGTTAAATGTTCCATGTTCAAAACTATTATTATAAATACAACGCCAATATGTCTGTCTATCATACTAAAACTAATGAACGGTAACTTGTTTTGAATGTAAGAAACTATTTGTATCCGATTAGGTCTTCCAGCATAATTGTATGCATTTATTTTTTGTCTGTATCTTATAAAACGCGATACTTAATGTAAATTTACAATTTGCAAAAAATTACCATTTTAATTACGTTATTAGTCTAACTAATGAACTAAAACGACCAAGTGCAAATCGGTATTGCAGATGGAGAGTTCCGTATTATTGACCAGGTGAACAACATTTTTTTTTTATATTGCTCTTCAAGATTGACCTCATCCCACCTGATGTTAAGTGGTAATGAGGTCCTAGCTTAAGGGTGACAAGTACAGCATAATAAATATGTTACTGGACTTGTCGCCCTTGCCTTAAAGGCTTGATCCCTGCTACTAATGTAGCAACCCCCAAGAGCTCTTGAAACCTTACTCACACGCAGGAACACAACAACACAGAAGTGATTGTTATTTGGCTGCGGTCTTCTGTAAGGTGGAGGTATTTCACCAGTCGGGCTAACATTACGCTACATTATCAATATAATCGGCAAAATTATTACGTTTGTTGTATGAGACAATCCTCTTAAATATATTAAATGTTTAAGTAAATATACAGCTAAGTATTTAGTGAATGTTTCTAATACTTATTGTGATTATTCAGATCGAGCAAATTAGGGTAGAAACCCGTTTGTTGTATTTTGTGTCGACTTAACCTCCTGACTGTTCGAGATACTTATTTTTTTTGATTTCACAATGAAACTGTTATATTTTTTGACTCGAGTAAGTTAAAAAACGACGAAGTTGTGCCTGACTCAAGGTAATTTTAGTTAGTTTCGCAGGAAAACGATAGATGTCACAACATGTTTTTTTTCCGCGTGAAAAATACGAAAAGCTACACAATATTTTTTTTAGCAGGAGTTAAAAAGGCAATTTAATTACTTGTGAAAATGACCACTGTCCATTTTGATACCTCTTTATGTCACCTGGCTATAACTCAAGAACCGCGATCTGATAGCTACAGCCTGATGACAGGCAATCAGCGATATCTTAGTCTCCTTTTTATAGGGTCCTATTTTTACCCTTCGAGTAAGAAACCCTAAAAACTGATAAATATATACGAAAACCACTACTCGATGTATTACGTAAATTTAATATTTTTCTTCAATACTCAGCTCCACTGTTGTCAAGCAATTAATACTTGTATAATTTAATTGGCTCCATTTCTAGGTCTTTGAATACATTAAACCTTATTTGCTATAACTTAAACTAGGCCGTCGGGCAGTCCCCTTTAAACAGTTTAGGAGGAAAATGGCGATAAATGGTGATGATTTTCCAAAACTAAAACAAGGAAAATGAGAACTTTAGCAGGAAAACGCAATTTAGACCCTTTGTATAATGCAGCTTTTGCGATACAAACAAAAAATAACGTTTTCCCAGTGGAATACAGTACGAAGTTCAACACTAGAGAGGAGTGAATAGGTATAAATATATGTATATGTCAATAAGTTAATAGTATTAAAACAAAACGGTAGTACATTTTAGAATGTAGGTAACTTAATTCATATACAAACGTACTTTTAAACCATCATACTAAATTGCAGTATTTTTCAAACACACTTAATTATATATTTAACTGCGCAGTTAATATTATATATATATATTATTAGACACGGCTGCAAAATACTTACAAATCAATTTGATATCATTAACAAGCGTAATATTTGAATTGCATCAATCTAGAGTCATACATATAAATATATAAGAAAAAACATAATACAATTTTCTGGCTGGCGTTTTCATTGAATAATGTCAACATTATAAAATTTGAACTAAAGGTTTATACTCATTCCTGTTGAAACTTTTTACAAAATACCTTTACATTATTTCTACTATCCAGAACAATGGCCTGCAGTTGGGTTGTTGAGGAATAGATTAAACTCAACTTTTTTTCATAAAGGTATAAAATGATAAAAAGAGGTTTGCAGGCCGGCCTAACAAAGGAACTGAAGAAAGAATCGTTCAAAATCATTATGTAGGTACCGTATTTTTTAAAGAAAATTCTCACCTGCAGTGAAGGGCTTGATACAACAGAAAAATTGATCGCCTACGATAACTTGCGGTTACCTCAGTTGGAAGAGCAACTCACGCGATACGAGAAAGTCGTGGGTTAGAGCACCACACCGCTAGGGGAGATAAAATATTTTGCCTTTTTTTTAAATATTTAAAGTTCACTAGTGCGGCGTTAAGCACTAATGAAAAAAAAATAAAAAATCATTGTATTGTATCTCTCTCTAGTCTCCTAAAAAAAGTGCATATGTATATTTTCTCATTTACTTTGTAAAAGCACTTGTTCTAAAGGGCGCAAGGTCACCAATGCATTAAAGACACTACACCTAATTGGCCCTTAGTCAAACTTAACAATATCTAGTCAAGATACGCCGTGGGCTCTCTAATCGAGAATCTAAGGCTATTAATCAGTGACGCAACTTAGGGGGCAGCAGCACTAACCCAAACCTAGGACCAGGTGGAGCGAGGGTAACAAAAAAATTACATTTGCGCCCAACATCCCTTTATGGTTAGTACCCCCCTATAAATTCACAGGCATTTTGGTAGGTACAACCCCTTTTGACATGCGCTTTGAGCGACTACTCCACTCGCTGTACTCAACTTGACTTACAGTTGTAGGTTACATCTATACTAATATTATAAAAAGGAAAGATTTGTACCTATTTTTGTATGTTTGTATGTTTGTAATGAATAGGCTCAAAAAGTACTGGGCCGATTTAAAAAATTCCTTCACCAATAAAATGCTACATTCTTCCAATTTGACATAGGCTACAAAATTAGGGATCCTTGGTAAAATTTGAAAAATTTCAACAGAAAAGCGGGAAAAATTCTCTAAGGCGAAACGAAGTTCGCCGGGACCGCTAGTTGTAAATATATTGGACAAAATTACATAAATTGCTCTGATTCTAAGTAGTAATGAGGTCCTAGTTAAAGGGCGACAAATACAGCATAATAAAGCTGTTACTGGACTTGTCACACACGCAGAAACACAACTACATAGAAGTTATTGTTATTAGGCTGCGGTCTTCTGTAAGGTGGAGGTATTTCGAGTAGATTCGAGTTATAAATCGCTATGCCCTTAAACCTGGTATGCACAATACGTCAAATTTCTCGCATGCAATGACAAAAGTTTATATACCGTTTTTGGGTGGTAGTACACCGTACTCGTATTTTCTGCCAATCAGCAGTTGACGCATTGATTTTGACATTTCTTAAGAGCGCGATAAAATTGACTCGAGTGGCACATGCTAGGCCTGCTTACCTCTCTTATTTCCTCTCTCTCTCTTCTTTTGTGTTGTATAGCCTATCGAGGAAGGCTTTAGGCTATATCACCCCACGCTTTGGCCAATTGAAGCGTAGAATCAGTGTAAATTATGGTAAAAACTGGGATTGTCCGTGTCCGAAGCTGTGGCGGGCTGCTAATGCCCTATAAAATGAATTATATGACTTACTATGCTACAATGACACAACAACGCATGTCGGTGCATGAGAGAATGCCTTATCTCCGGCCAACGTTGGGCACGTACAAATCACGTTGCTGGCTTGGAACAAACGATTGGTGAGTAACATATGAGTGGTACTTAATGTACCTTGACGGTCATTGTTTTAGATCAGGGCTGTACAAACACTGGCCTGAGGGCCGCATGCGGCCCTTAATCTATCTCTGTGCGGCCCGCAGTTTGTTATTCAATCGTTTTCAGAAGACATTTCTTTTTCCATGTTTTATTTTATTCTTTTGTTAGTATATAAATATACATATAATCTATAGGTATAGCTATAGGTACTTAAAAAAATTAGTGTCATGACACTTTAAATTATAATTTTACTAGCCACCCGCCCCAGCTAAGCACGGATGCAATGTAAATACATAGAAATGTTGGCTTTTCTATTCGTTATTTCAAATAAAAACCTTCTTCTTCAATCGCACTATAGGTTAAAAAAACCCGCATCAAAATCCGTTGCGTAGTTTCAAAGATCTAAGCATAGATAGAGACATACAGAAAAAGCTATCTTGTTTTATACCATGTAGTGATTTTTTTCATTTTTACATTTCTTCGATTAAATTAAAATAAACGCTTTTTACTATAACATTACTTTTACGCTTTTAACGTTAGAGTAATAAAATATACGTTACATATAGCAAAAAATATTTTTACAACTTAAGTCTATCTGTCTGTCGGTTTGTTCCGACTAATTTCTGAAATGGTTGGGCCTATTTTGACGGAACTTTTAGAGGCAGCTGTTGCTGAATTGACTCATTAATAATATTACAGAAAAAAATAATTCCTACTTATGTTATAAACGTGACGTTAGTAAGAATGTATGACTCTAATTTAAAAAATGAACATTTTTCCACATAATCTTCCAAGGGCGGTTTTACTCCGTCCGCCCCTTATTTCAAAACAAAAAGCAGCCTATGTTCGTTCTAGAGGTTTAACGTATACCTATACCAAATATCATCAAAATCGGGTACGTGGTTTAGGCGTGAAAAATGGACAAACAAACAGACAGACAGAGTTACTTTCGCATATATAATACTAGCTGTGCCCGCGACTTCGTTCGCGTGGACTACATCCTTTCATGGTCGGTTTTACCCCTATCTCCCCTAATATTCGAAACAAAAAGTAGTCTATATTTTAATAGAGCTGTATTTGTGCCAACTTTCATTTCTCGAATTTAAAAAATAAACATTTTCCCATATAAACTTTCAAAGGTGGCATTACCCCCCCCCCCCCCCTTACTTTCTAACAAAAAGTATCCTATGTCCGTTCTTGAGGTTCAACGTATACCTATGCCAAATTTCATCAAAATCGGTTGAGAGGTTTAAGCGGGAAAGCGTAACAGACAGACAGACAGACAGACAGAGTTACTTTAGCATTTATAATATTTGTATATATTTGATTGATTGATTGATTGATGACTCAAAATAAATCAAAGTGCTACGGAAAGATTTATTTCGGGAGCGGAAAAATTTGTTCGTCAATTATTCAATCCCAAGGATTACAGATTTAGGTATTACACCTCTCATTTGCAATTCGACACGGATAGTTTTTTTATTGTAATTAAATCGTACTGCGTTTCATCAATAAATAATTTATTAAATTCAAAGTCAAATATTTATAACCGCGTAGAGAAATGTGTCGCGAATCAAATAAGGCCTACGTTCATAAATGGACGGCCTAATTCGGTTCGAATATTTGAAAAACGGTCTGTTCTAGTTACACTACTCGTAACGTAAATTATAGTAAGTAAAAGTAAATTATACAAGGCGTAAGCTAAAAACGAACGACGGACGACTGATGACAGCTGTATGGAACGGTATTATTTAACGAGTAGTCGGTTGGAGAAAAACGTGTAGTCATTTTTGACACATTAGGTAGATACGAATCGTATACGGTGCATATTGACGACCTCCGTAGCCGAGAGGCAAGCGGGCCTGACTTTGGCGAGCGCCATCTCTGAGGTTCCGGGTTCGATCCCCGGTCGGGTCAATATGGGAAACGAACTTTTCCATATTGTCTCGGGTCTGGGTGTTGTGGTACCGTCGTTGTTTCTGATTTCTGTAACACAAGTGCTCAAGCTACTTACCACAGAATCAGAGCAAATGTATGTGATGTTGTCCAATATTGATGTTGTCCAATATTGATGATGATGATGTGGTCCAATATTGGAATCGGGCATAATTGATGAACTATAACACTATTTCCTGAACTACTATCCTGCGCCATATGTCAAATTTGTAGCATGAGATGACAAAACTTTCGACACTATTGATTGGATACCGTACTCGTTTTATCAGCCAATCAGCAGCTGACGCATTGAATATTATCGATTTTGACATTTGACATTCAGAGCGCGATAAAATTTACTCGGAAAATCCTAACCGGCCTGGCCAGTAAATTTTATCTAAGTATATGAAATTATGAGAATAATGACTTAATTCATAAACGAAAGTAAAATTTCTGTATACACCGTTATTTTTTATTTACCATAAAAAATTTAATCACGTATGTAGACAAAGGTCTTAATTGTAAAAGTGCAAACCGATTTTCTTTTCGATTAAAAATGACAGAGTTATTACGCTTTGTTTTTTACTGAAATTGACAAAAAATGTGTGGACATCCGTCTTTTTACTCAATGAAACTATTGGCACGCAACATGTCAATGAAATACGCACATCTTGTTTCACTATCGCAGGTTACTTCCTACTACCTTACTACCTTTCTCAAAGAAAAACAAATTAACATGGAATCGGAATAAGGTTGAGAGTGCACTGACAACGCCCACTCAGCTGAGTTCCCCAAAAGGGCGCTTCCGCGCGTAAGCGTAATAATAATCAAATTAGTCAAAACACTTTCATTTTGTAATCTAACTATCCCTTAATACTTTTTCTTGCTTAGGAAAAACACGTTACGTTTTGCAACACGTTACGTTACGTTTTAGTTATTAGGTATCTACTTATTTGTCGAAAATATCACGTTTTCAAAACTAGGTAGCTCCTAACCTACAATTTAAACGAATCTTGGCGTATTTAAAGAGCTATTTATTGTGTGCATTACTTTTGTATTGTCCTAAAATCTACACAACATCTACCTACACCGATTTTAATAATTGTTTAAAATGTTTACCTTCATTATCAATGCACAGGCGCGCCCTTTTATGTCAGTTTCCTTTTACAGAAATAAGGACATTTTGTTGTTGTCGCACTTGGTTAAAAGCGTCTAAAATTCACTGCTTTAACACTTCAACTGTGTTTGGTTCACTAACATAAACACTTCACTTAATCTCAAAAAATTGACTCCAATCCGCGTAAACAGGCATTCATTTGAAAACGATACATTGGCGTTAGGATTGTTTAACAATCAATTACACAAAGCAATCCTTGGCGCTCGGTCCACGGACGTCAGCTGTTGTACTTTTTGGTAATAGTATGGATGCAAGCCGTCCGAATGAATTATTTTCCAGGCGGAGTACTGAGCATATGCCAAACTGACGAGCGGCATCATTAGTGCTTCCTCGCGGGTCTTCTTCGAAGTACGCAACCATGTCGTCGTACAAGTGTTGTGAGAGCGCCGGTCTTCCTCGTCCTTGAGCATGTCTGCTCACGTAAAACGAACCGTGTGGCCTGGGCCACAAGAAATAATTCTCAGTCCAGTGATTAATTTCGCGCGCGCGTGTCATGTGACGTTAAGTAGGTCACGGTCAACGGTCAAGACGAAACTAGTAGGTTGCGCGGGCGCAGGTGTTGAGGGGTTGCGCCCCCGCCCGCTGCCTCTCCCCCGCCACACACCCGCGTTATGAGTGTGTGTGCGTAAACAGGGAAACGATGCGATTATTCAATGAAAACGTAGTATTGATGCGCGCTAGTCGTAGTAAAATGATAGATTGCCTGCTATTTACTTGTTTTAAAGAGATAAATTACTAGGTCCGTTTTTTTATTTATAAATACATAAATGTAATAAGTAACTGATACTGATACTGTGGTTAAAATTTTTCTGGTAATTAAAAAATATTCCTGTATATTATGGTAATAGAGTAATGTGTTACATAGATATGTAAATAAGAAGTATTTATCTTAGCCGTGTCTGATGCGTTTAAAACAATAGCAATTTCACACTTCAAAAGAAGCAAACTTAGATCAAATAATAGATTTATTCACAGTTCTGTGGCTGCATACGTCATTTATAAAGTAAATCATAAGTTACTTAAATCAAACAAGCAAATATAGATCTTATTGTGACGTATCTAAATAAAGTAATCGCACCTGTGCTAGCTATTTGTATTAACATATCATAGGAATTAATTTTTAAATTTTGTATTGGTATCGTTCCCATACAATTAACTGTACAGATAAAAGCACGTCAGAGTTAACACTTTGGAAGTTGCACCACCCTTATGTAGTGTATATAAGACCGAATATCGAACAGCAAATGTTTATCTTATGTGTAATAGACCATACAATAGAGCTGGAATAGGTAGGAAGTATGTACGTAATAGAATACATCATCACCATAAAAAAGTGATGAAGTTTTATGCTATGTGTACTACGCATGTAACATGATATTAAAAAACTGGAGTTAGCTGGTCACATCTATAGTACAGCCCATGACCACTCGGCAACCTTAAAACTATAGGCGAGCAAGACGTCCTGGGCGTCAAATTGTAACTCGGCAGACGAATCCAAACGTTGACATAGTAAAAAGATACTGTACACAGATAGTAGAGGAAGTGAAGAAGTTTTATTCACCCCCTAAACGTATATATATAACCCTACTGGTGTAATACCTCCACCTTACAGAAGACCGTCGCCAAATAACAGTCATTTCTGTGTTGTTGTGTTCCTGCGTGTGAGTAAGGTTTCCAGAGCTCCTGAGGGTTGCTACATTAGTAGCAGGGGTCAAGCGTTCAAGGTAAGGCCAACAAGTCCAGTAACAGCTATAATTATGCTGTACTTGTCGCCCTTAAAATAGGACCTCATTACCACTTAACATCAGGTGGGATGAGGTCAATCTTGAAGTGTGATATAAAGAAAAGCGAACTAAGGGACTAAATATAATTCTTGTGGTTTTACCAAGTCATCATCCCTATTTCATACTCAATGATAGTAGTGGAGTGTATCAAATGGTAGTGAAGGATAATGAGCGATGATGGTGATGTAAATACCACTTCCGTCATTTAACAAAACGGAACGGAATGCGTTTGTTTTCCAAAGCGCGCTTCTCAGAGTACAGTCACGAGAAACGAAATGTAAACACCTGAGCTCTTATGACGGCACAATAAGGTTCGCATTAGAATGAGTTTGTATACACATTGCACGTGACTGTACATAGACGCACGCTCATTGTTTTCAAAGCAAATCACGAAAACACGATTACTTGGGTTACGAGCGCTGTTATTGGTGGGAGCGGAACCGTGTGACTTTAAGGGAGCTCTAAATCTACGGCTGATATAAACACCCAGTGCCGGACGACCTGAGACCAGTCAATCAAAATATTTTTTCATCATTTGATTCAACCTTCTTAATTTAACTTGACAATTTTTTTTTGACCTCTTCCCACCTGATGTTAAGTGGTAATGAGTTCCTAGCTTAAGGGCGAAAAGTATAGCATAGTACAACTGTTACTAGACTTGTCGCCCTTACCTTGAAGGCTTGAACCCTGCTACTAATGTAGCACCCCCCAAGACCTCTGGAAACCTTACTCACACGCAGGAACACAACAACACCGGAGTGATTGTTATTTAGCTGCGGTCTTCTGTAAGGTGGAGGTATTTCACCAGTCGGGCTGCTCCAGTTCGAGCGATAAATCGCTTTGCCCTACCTCTCTTAAAACAATTAACATCTTAACACAATTGCTTAAGCTACTTATCACAGAATTAGAGCAATTTATGTGATGTTGTCCAAAATAAAAAAATATATATATATCAATTTGGTAAAACATGGTTTCCAGGGTTTTGAGGTACGGGATCCGACTTATGTCACGTTTTAGGATTTATCGCCAATGTGGCGTTTGAGATTTAAGTTATCGGATCGTTAAATGAAATGCCTGTCTACTTATATCTAATCCTTGATCGATGGATTTTTAATATTAGCGATGACCGACCCGTTTAGGGTTCCGTGGTCCAAGCGAAAACGAGAAACAAAATCCGTTTTTATCTGTCTAAAAATTTACACGAATATTATAAAGAGGAACGTTTTGTATTTTTTTATGTTTATAATGAATAAGCTCAAAAACCACCGTGCCGATTTCAAAAATTCTTTCATTATTGGAAAGCTACATATACATTTTTTTTTCGTAGGTAAATGCATTGACGCACCGTACCGTCACCCGAGGGAGGTGACGGCGTATGTGGGACTCCCTGCCCTTATAAGGTCAAGAATACCCAATACCCAATATCCAATACCCCCGGTAGACCTCATCGCCTTGATGGTGATGCCATGGGAACAGAAGACTGACCACAGCATCACAGGCGGAATGGCCGCTAATTAAGCAGCCCCTTCATCTCCCTCTGGAATGATTTGGGGGAGGAGCGAAGATGGCCGATCCACTAGACCATCCTCGCACCGCAGTGGAGACCGTTAATGTAATGCCAGCTGTAGTGCCCTCACACCATCAGCCGGCCGGTCTCCAGGCGGTGATAGAGCGCGACTGTACTGCCGTCGCGCTCTCAGCCGCCGTCGTCTGCGGCACGAGAGAGCGGATGGACTGTTCCCCCGCTCTCTTTCGGCTGCCTCTTTCTGTGACATAACAACCTCGCAGAAAGAGCCAGCCGCACTCCAGGCCGTTTCACTCCCAAGCGTTGCCTCTACCATACTTGGGAATGAAAGCCACATACACCCTGAGTAACATAGGCTTTTTTCATTACTAGAAAGGACTTAGTCTAACCGTAAGAAGTTGCAGACGGCTGCTATAATTGATAAATGTGTATAGTATAAAAAAAATACAGGTCTGGTTGTGACCGGCCGGGTGAGGCAAGCTGATCATCCTATACTATCCCAGAACGTGTCCCTTACAAAACAATTGTGCCCTCTGGTGTGCAGGTTCTACTGGAACAGCCATTGCAACTTGTCTGGGTGTGGTACGGATATTATTATATCAATCTATACTAATATTATGTATGAGCAGAGTTTGTCTGTTTGATCGCTAATCTCAAGAACTACTGGTTCGTGTTGGATAGTCCCTTTATTGAGGAAAGATGTATGTAGATATATTAAATAAATATGTTCGTATTCGTGGTGCGGCTTATTTACCTTTGAACAAATTTAAGCTACTTGTGAAAGGTTGTCTTTTGAAAAAAGGGTACTACAGAGTAGAAGACTATATTAATGACAAAGAAGTGTGGACCACTAACTAGTCTGTTCGCCCTCACATGAAAAATTTCACTAATTATATTTACTAATTGTATTTCTATTTATACAAACTTAGCAAGAGGTACCTATTTCTTTACGTATTTGTCAACTCGTAAGTTGACAAAATTCTTATTAAGCACGAATGTGCATTAGGACCTACAGTTTGTTTAATTTAAATATATATATTCATTAATTTTTCTTATTACTTTGAATCAATTAATTTTTTTTTACAATTTACTACATTATTTTATCTAATTACTACACTGTATGTCTTAGTGCAAAACTAGTTATAAGTTCAGCTATATTTGTAATATGAACGACAGAGTTTCTTGCCGGGATCTTCTCTGTAAGTTATAGGTTCCAAACCGGAGGTCCGAATGACGCCATTTGCATTATATAGACGTTTCATAAATATTACTGGTGTAATTTACATGAATAAAAGAATATTGAATTTGAATTTGAATTTGGCTTTATGCGTTATAATGGGGAATTGTAAAAATGAAAATGGAAAATTCACGATATATTATAAACCCATAAAAAAAAAGATGCGTAACTTGATAACAGATTTACCTTATTTGTATGTTTATATGAAAGTGTTATTTTAGTATGTGTAATATTCAATATTACACATACTAAAATATAACCGCTTTTAACTACGTTTAGATGAATATATAAACGGTACGTACACCATCTTTCTGTCTATTTGTTCCGGTGAATTGTTTAAATGGCTGGATCGATTTGAATTTGACTTTTATTGGCAGGTGATGCAATAAGGAGGAACATAGCATACTTTCATTTAATAATAATATACGGAACACACATTCACTCGACACAAAAGTAAGAAAAACAGCTATTAACCTAATCAAGATGATATCTGTACGTATTTACTTAACCGATTATATCAAGACAAATAATAATGAAAAGGGCTGCTCTTCAAAATGTGTAGGGTTGGTTTGTAAACCTAATTGCACAAGAATAGTATAAAGTACTTTATGTTAGAAGCATTATCTACCAGTCAACCATTGGGCCATGCAGATAGATAGTTTATGGTTTGGCATTTCAAGATCAATGTATTGATATAAGACGGTGAGGTTTTTTCGCGTGATATATCAATCAAAGATTCAAATGCTTCGCGTCATCTCTGAGGTCCCGGGTTCGATCACCCAGTTGTCCGGTTGTGTGACTATGAAAAATGAAATACTCGAGTCTGGGTGTTGCGGTAAAGTCGTTGTTTCTGATTTCTCTAACGCTAGTGCTTTAGCTACTTACACAGTATCAGAGCAATGAACAGCCACGTGCACGATAATTCATACTGCCTCATTCTAAAATGAACCTAACGATAACATCATAAGAGTTCAAGTGTTTCAACATTATATCATTCGTGGCTGTATGTGATTCCAATATTTATATTTATATTAGCTGTGACGGCGACTTTGTTCGCGTGGGCTACAGGTTTTTCAATAAATACATACTTTCATGGTCGGTTTTACTCCTATCTCCCCTAATATTCGAAACAAATAGAAGTCCATATTTAAATCCAAGTTCCGAGCTATATTTGTGCGATATTTTATATCTCTAACTTAAAAAATAAACATTTACATATTACCTTTCAAGAGCTGTATCATTCCCATCCCCTTTTATTTTCAAAACAAAAAGTAGCCTATGTCCGGTCTAGAGGTTCAACGTAGGTATACCTATTTCATCAAAATCGGTTTAGTGGTTTTGGTGTGAGAGCCAAATAGACAAGCAGACAGATTTACTTTCGTTTCTATAATATTAGTATGGATTCTTGTGCTGTCACAGTGCGTTTACACTTTTAACTCTTTTATCTGTATTTCCAAACTAAACCAAAACACTTGAGATGTTCAGTAAACACACGAAAATATCTTATATTTTGACTGACATCGTACTTCAGTTGTACGATCGACTTAGCTACCTCATTTCTAGATAGCATTGATTGTCATCCTTAACAAGTTAATCATAATAAGCCTAGAAACACTCGCAGTCAGTTGGAGATAAACGGATAGAGATAGATAGATACACTTTATTGGACAGAAAATTTACAGAAATTGGTTTTACAGACATATTCAAGTACAATTTAGGTGGTCTTATTACCTTTTTTTTTATATTGCACTTCAAGATTGACCTCATCACACCTGATGTTAAGTGGTAATGAGGTCCTTGCTTAAGCGTGACAAGTACAGCATAATAAATCTGTTACTAGACTTGTCGCCCTTACCTTGAAGGCTTGACCCCTGCTTCTAACGTAGCGCCCCCCAGGAGCTCTGGAAACCTTACTCATGCAAGAACACAACAACACAGAAGTGATTGTTATTTGTCTGCCTTTGCTACCTTATTGCTAGAAAGAAACGGATTTTCATTTGTGACACATTACGAATCGTAAAATATTGGAATCGGGCATAAACCAACGGTGGCACCATAACACATACTTAAATACATTTATAAACACCCAAACACACACGAATGTGGGAATCGAACCTGAGCCCTTGGTTGAACAGAGAAAAGCGCATTACTATTAGGTATTCCATAAGGCAAAAAAAACTAGTAATATAATTACATACTTATATATTCTTTCCTACTCAGACAAAGAAAGATTTTAAATTTACGACTTTAATACTAAAATTTACGACCACTTTGTAAGTATTCCTACACGCGCGAGTATTTAATTCCTTATTCCTGTTAATAACGGTCATAATTAACGACCGATATATTGGCTGACAAACGAAAACCTTTTTATGGCGTGGATTATTGAGTTCACTTTATCACTGTACAGTATTAGCCGTATCGATTGTTATTATCTAAAATCCTCATGATTTATCAAAAAGGAACATAAAATTAGGTTTAAACGGATACTACACCTGCTTATTTGATAAAGTACTGTTTGCGAGTGATCGCATGATCACTAGAATGTTGTATAGGTATGCTCACATGGATACTGGCATAAAATTGATGAATTACAATGATCAACCATTGACTGGGATTAGCGACTTATGAGATATCAGGCTGTAGGGGCGGCTTAAAATGCCACCGTATTGCGGAATCATCGTTCTTATCACATACACAGGTGATCAAACAAAGTCCTAAGCTAACTGAGACACACAAATTGAAAGAGTACTCCGCGGGATGTTCCTGCATGTGAGTAAGGTTTCCAGAGCTCCGGGGCATATAAGGGCCACAGGTCCAGTAACAAATTTATAATGCTGTACTGTGGGACCTCATTACCACTTAACACCAGGTGGGATGAGGTCAATCTTGAAGTGCAATATGTAAATTTTCATGAGACATCGGCAGAAACAGACTTTCCTATAGGTACTAATATACACACCCCATTAAAATAAAAAAATAAAAAGATTCTTGAAATATCGCTTCCGTTTATATGTCTGTGCGTTTTTCGAGTTATTTCTCTAAGATAAAACAAATCCCTTTAGTTCGTCTACCAAGGTTTTGACACATATTGTTTTTGTTTATGAATGTCCTTTTTACAATCTGAATTTTACAGTGCCATTGTTTAGCAGTAGGTATTCCGATAACGTTGATAAATATGTTTGTCGATTCATGCTTGATGGTCCGATCGTGAACTTTGGAAAGCCAAAGTATACACATTAGCACAGTAAGACATAAGATTAGTGAATAAATCCTCTAAGATAATAACTGCCTAGCCATGTATGAGATAAGACTGCCTTAGGCATTTGTTCCACCGCCGGCGAGGAAACGAGAAATCATCGGCTATTTTCTCGCTCAAGAAACATAGTTACATTAAACATAATAGATATATCATATATCCACCTTAGAGAAGACCGCAGCCAAATAACAATCACTTCTGTGTTGTTGTGTTCCTGCGCGTGAGTAAGGTTTCCAGAGCTCCTGGGGAGTGCTACATTAGTAGCAGGGGTCAAGCCTTCAAGGTAAGGGCGACAAATCCAGTAACAGATTTATTATGCTGTACTTGTCGCCCTTAGGCTAGGACCTCATTACCACTTAACATCAGGTGGGATGTGGTCAATCTTGAAGAGTATAATAAAAGAAAATATGTTGCGTTCAAGTAGTTTGACTGCAATAAAGCATCAGTCTAAAGCACTTTTAACTCGTAAGATGCGTATAAACAAGATATTTGATAAATTTAAAGTCGTTTATTACGAAAAATTTTTGTATTAAAATAAATACAAAGAAACCACACACTTAAGTTTTCATATGAAATATAGGATCTACGTTCTTGGATAATATTTTCGTTATTCAGGAGATGTTGCCGACATTAAATATTTTTTACAAACAGCGCGAAATTTGATAGTGTAACACCTAAATGTGTATTTTTAAATATTTGGATTAGATCATTTTGATAATTACCGACTTAAATAATCATGACTAATTAATTAATAATGACTTTATATTGTTAAGAGCGTTAATGAATTATGGTGGTAGGTACGAGTCGTTAGATGTTTTTGCGCCAACCAAATTTACTAAAAACAATAAAGTGACCAACTGATATTATTTATTTTATATATTTACATTTACTTTTACATTTATATGCGATTTGAAAACAGTATCACCGTAAGATTATAAATCGTTCTACGTCGGTTCACAAGGGAGCGTACAAGTATTACGTAACGCATTTCTTGAAGATTTTTTATATTTGTTTAATCAGATTTTCTTTGGTGACATAAATCAAAAACAACAACGCAACCCCAACACCCAGACACGAGACAATATAGAAATATAGAGTTAGTTTTCCATATCGACCCCACTGGGAATCGAACCCAGGACCTCAGAGAAGGCACGACGCCAAAGTTAGGCTCACTCGTCTATCGCTAACGAAGGTAGAACATTCGACGTAATGTCATAAAATTTCGGGCATTAGAGTTTTTTTATTTATTTTGATGCAACTGCATCGAAGTTTTATCTTACTGATGCCAAAAGGCAAGTCACATGTTTAAATGTTTCAATCATATCTCAAACGGATTCAATGTTACATAATCCGTTTTTGGAAAACAGGAAATCGATTAATTTAAATTAAATTCGGAGACAATGATATCATGAATAAAGAATTCAGAGTTATCTTCAGATGATGATCATTCATGCATTTGTTACAGTTTAATTTAAGACTATCCGTTTTTCTCCAACCGACTACGAGTCGTTAATAAATATAAATATAAATATTGGACAATATCACATACATTGCTCTGATCCTGTGGTAAGTCGCTGAAGCACTTGTGTTACAGAAATCAGAAACAACGACGGTACCACAACACCCAGACCCGAGACAATACAGAAAAGTTCGTTTTCCCATATTGACCCGACCGAGGATCGAACCCGGAACCTCAGAGATGGCGCGACGCCAAAGTCCGGCACGCTCGCCTCTCGGCTACGGAGGTCGTCACTCGTAGTCGTCACATACTTGCAGTAATTCAATTCGTATTAACAATGATAACGTAAATAATATATGCTAATTTAACCCTTGTCAGTATTTTTATGTAAATTTACGGATATTTCGCTTTCACTATCAAAAAAGATGTAAAAAAGGTAATATTGTAGGGGACTTAAAATTGATTTTTAGAACATCTAGAACGGATATAGTCTACTTTTTGTTTTGAAAATAAGCAGGAATGGGGATAATATCGCCCTTGAAAGTTTATATGGGAAAATATAACTCGAAACTTGGATTCAATTATGGACTACTTTTTATTTCGTATATTACGAGAGCTAGGGGTAAACCGATCATAAAAGTAGATAGATGGGAAAAACCTGTAGTCCACGTGAACGAAGTCGCGGGCGCAGCTAGTACAGCTACATATTATAAATGAGCGCTAGTGAAGTGACATGATACTCATGGCATCATGGAAAATCAAAAGGCAATTTACCTTTAATTCAATCAACTCAAATATAAACTTTTATAGTATGTTACTTGCTGCGACGAAACCCTTCATGAGCGAGTCCGACTCGCACTTGGCCGGTTTTATGTCTTAGAACTACAAATGAATGCAATCTAAATTTTTTTATATTGCACTTCATGATTGACCTCATCCCACCTGATGTTAAGTGGTAATGAGGTCCTAGCTTAAGGGCGACAAGTACAGCATAATAAATCTGTTACTGGACTTGTCTTGCCCTTGCCCTTACCTTGAAGGCTTGACAGGGGTCAAGCCTTCAAGGTAAGGGCGGTAAGAGCAGTAGCAGGGGCTACTAACGTAGCACCCCCCAGGAGCTCTGGAAACCTTACTCACACGCAGGAACACAACAACACAGAAGCATTTGTTATTTGGCTGCGGTCTTCTGTAAGGTGGAGGTATTTTACCAGTCGGGCTGCTCCAGTTCGAGCAATAAATCGCTATGCCCTACCTCTCTTATCGTATCCCGTATCGTTCGAGACCTAGCTTATGAATGATCGATTAAAAAATATCGATTCGACATTTCCTTAAATAGTTAGAAACGCTCGCTCTGAGTTTATTTAGCAGGGCCGCCAATGTTTTGCTTGTATTTCATTGATTTTAATTACGCAGCTGTTCAATACAAAAGTGTGACCGAATTGGAACTCCCATGAAAACGATAACATTGAAAACATATGCGTCTCAATCTTCCTTTTTTAAAATACCTTAAACTATTTTGGCTATCAGTTTAAGATATACGTATAGTATGTATAGTATGTACGTATAATATGTGTGTTAAGGGGCCATCCATTAATCATACGAGCCTCGAATTCATAAAAAAATCACGAAATATGACAAGGGGGAGGGGTAATATATCACGAGTAGAGAGATAGTATTTCATAATTATTTTTTTTTTTTATAATTAAGGTTCTTTGTAGGTGTAAGGCGGTAGGGGGGGAGTTGTCATGACATGCATTTGAAAATTGTCAAAACTAAGGTTTTGTAGAGGAAGCATACCTATCACATGTTCTATGTTCAATTATTCCATCGTATATTCTTAAAAATGTATGTTTTTTTAATTGCCACAAACAAATTCGACATTTATTTCAATGTAACTTTATGAATTTGCAATCGATTTTTTTTGTGTAAAGCCTTGGGCTTGCGTACTTTCTACCTTACTCAGTTCGATATTCCACCTACCACTTTCTGTTCCTCGCAGACTGAAGGTGCAGTAGGCATTTCCCCCTCGAGGAAAAAAAGACGACCTAGCCAATTGGTAGTTTTATTTTTCAAGTCCAAAATGTATAGGTTAAGCATTTCAAGATTACGTGACACAGTCAAACGTCAATCCTATACATTTTGAAACATGTCGAAACAATATCGAATTAAAGATGCTATCCAGAATAAAGAACGACTCTTACTTGACCGTTTTTTGCGAAGCTACTTAGTGTCCGCTTATGAATGTCCACAGGGCACGGGTTACCCACTGGGGCGCAGGTCGTTAACCCCTATGCAGATATAAGGGATCTTTAGAAAGCAAGTTTCCGTGCAATGGCACTATTTATGCAAGAGAGACATGATTAAAAAAAATAAACGACAACAGAATTAAACAAGTTCGTCTTGTTTAATTCTGTTTAGTGTAAAGTGAATTAAAAAGCAGCCGTAAATAGGTACTAAAGTGGCATGCCTGAAGTTGATTTCAATGTCTTATGCTCGGTTCCAATATTATACGTTTCGTAATTTGTTAAAAATGACTACCCTTTTTTTTCAATTCCAATTTCAAATTAACTTTCCATATCAGCTGTCGTCAGTAGTCTGTCGGTCGGTTTTAACGCCTCATATATAATTTACTAGCTGTGCTTGCGTCTTCGTTCGCGTGAACTACAGGGTTTTCCCAGTTTTTCCCGTTAGCTCCCGTTTCCGTGGGAATTTTGCAATATCCTGTTGCAACTAAGCTTTAAGTTTACTAAGGTACCTGCATGCCAAATTTCAAGCGTCTAACTTAACCGGTTTAGATTTTTCATACATTTTTCCACTATGTCTGAAGACACCGTATCCAGACTTTTTAGTTATCTATTTATTTCTTTTTAATTGTGTCATATTTGACAATTAAAAAATATGATTACCGATTACCAAAGCAAAAAACGTGTTTAATTTTATTTTCCGTTTTACCAAGTAATTAACATTACACCAATCGCAATCACACCCGTATAGCAACACACTAATTCCCATTCCCGTGGGAATTTCGGGAATTCCTTCCTTAATGCACCTCTACGGTACCTAAACCACGTCCCTGTCAAATTTCAAGTGCCTACGTGCCGTTAGCCGTTTAGGCTGTGCGGTGATATTATGTCAGTCAGTTTCTCCTTTTATATATTTAGATTACTCTTACTAATGTGACTTGAACGGATCGTATTTTGAATATTGGAACCAGGCATTACACTAGGTACGGTGAATACATCAAAGTAAACACATGCAGTTCAATTATAGTTCTTATGCCCGGTATATGAAGCTCAAACTGTATAATCTAACGTACGTTTGACACACATTTGTATTGAAATAAACAACCATTAAAGTAAATTATTGATTTTTTAACACAATTTTGTAATTAATGATTGTGCACAACGCACCTCTTATAAATTGTCTATGATTTTACTTATTTCCTTTTTACTTGATTTGTCATTGCTTTTAAACATGTCGAAGGTTCTTTTAAGGTTCTTTTGGTTTATTTTGTTATTAGGTCTTTTTCTATTATAATCTTTTTAATATCAGTTTCCATCATTATTATTATTTATACCAGCATACAGTCCTTCGTTCACAATGATTTTGAGCATTTTGAAGTCCGTACACACGTATTCTGTATTAATGAGATTGTTGAGGACGAAAGTTAAACCCAATTTAAGAGGACAAAAGATATAATAAACTAAAATACAATAATAAATACAAGGAAAAATTCGAGGCACACCAAACCTGTTGCTAAGCAATTCTAGTAACCAAACGCTTAGCAACAGGTAACGTAACGTGTGCCTAGTAGCTGGGTTGCCAGATCTGTCGCCAACAGAGATAGATAATAAATAAATTAAGTTATTGATTTTTAACACAATTTAGTAGCATTTTGAAGTAACAGTAGCTTCAGAGACATGGATAATCGTATTTAGGTTTTTTTTTATATTTAAATTTAAATATTTTGAAACGGGTACCTAGCTGTCGAATTACGGTTTTAATTTTTTTCTTATAGCAGCTACCTTATACCTCTTTTAAGAGAGGTAGGGCATAGCGATTTATCGCTCGAACTGGAGCAGCCCGACTGGTGAAATACCTCCACCTTACAGAAGACCGCAGCCAAATAACAATCACTTCTGTGTTGTTGTGTTGTTGCGTGTGAGTAAGGTTTCCAGAGTTCCTGGGGGGTGCTACGTTAGTAGCAGGGGTCAAGCCTTCAAGGTAAGGGCGACAAGTCCAGTAACAGATTTATTATACTGTACTTGTCACCCTTAAGCTAGGACCTCATTACCACTTAACACCAGGTGGGATGAGGTCAATCTTGAAGTGCAATATAAAAAAAAGCAGCAACAGAAATACATCATTGGTGAACATTAGCAACTGTCTAGCTTTTTCCTTTCTTTAGATATAGCTTGACGTCTGTCTTGTCCGTTTATCTAGACAGATCGCGAAAACTTAATGATAAAAGGGGGGGGGGGGGCTTTTTACCCTTCGGCTACGGAACCTTAAAAATAATTTATTATTCAATCTATCCTAAGGAAAAAAGATAGTTTATTAAGCACGTGGTTAGTGTAAGATAAATTATACCGATAACTTTGAGACAATAGAGGATCACTCTAGCATGTTAAAGAAGGACGAACATAATTGCTTCAAAGTCATTCATCAAAACATTCAGGGACTTTCTGGCAAGGAATTAGAACTAGAATTATTTTTAGAAGAAAACCATGTTCAAGTTTTATGTATTACCGAACACTGGTTAAAACAGCATGAATTAATTATCAGCATTCCAAATTATAAACTTAGTAGTTCGTTTTCTAGAAGTTCCGCCATAAGAGGCGGATCCCTCATACTATTACACAATACCCTTAAGTTTAAAGAACGTAAAGATGTTGTCTCTATGTCAGTAGAAAGAACAGTGGAATTAGCATGTGTAGAATTAGAGCAATATATTATATTATCTGTGTACAGACCCCCCTCCTCGAATTACCTGAACTTTGAATCTGTCATGGAAGACGTTTTAAGAAAAGTTTGTTTATCAAATAAAAAAGTAATTGTATGTGGAGATTTCAATGTAAATATATTAGAGACTACACAACAATCTATTAGGTTTCTGAATCTTTTTAAGTCATTTAATTTACAACAGCTTTTTACTGAACCTACTAGAATTACTCCAACAACAGCTTCATGCTTAGATAATATTTTTTGTAATTGTGTTGCTATGGAAAAAATAATTCTAAATTTTATAACTTCAGATCATAGCGGGCAGATGGCTATGTTTGAGCACCGATTTGTTGCGGCTTTGTCAAGTTTTGTTTGTAGACCAGTCACTGCATCCAGAGTAAATAAATTTAAGGACAATGTCGGTATCAAAGCATCCCATCTTAATTTAATTGGAAATGAAGTTGATCAACTTTATGGAAAATTATTCAATATAGTTGAAAATGAATTTAACAGTACATTTATAAAAAAAACTGTTAAAATTGATCATAACAAAAAATCTAAATTTAGTAACTGGGCTACTCCAGGTATTTATAAAAGTAGAAGAAGATTATTTGAATTATACGAAATTAAAGCTAACTCAAATAATCCTTTAATTATAGATTATGTTAGAAGATACTCTAAGTTATTTAAGCAGGTATGTGCATTAGCAAAATCAAAGTATTTAAAAGGAAAGATTGTATCTGCTTCTAACAAAAGTAAAGCCACGTGGAATATCATTAACAAAGAGACTTGCAAAAATCAATTACAAAATAACAAGATCTCTCTCAAAATAGATAATACCAAAATTGATAATGACTCTGACGTGGCAAATGCATTTGAGTCATATTTTTCTAAAATACCAGTCTCCACAACTAGTAGTTTAAACTCCAACCCTCATCTGGCTGAGGCGCTCCTGAAATCGCAAGTGGACGAGTGTCAGAACGTATTTAGTTTTAGTTATGTCTGTCCTGCTGAAATTGTAAAGAATTTTAAAACCATGAACATGAAAAAAACTGAGGATTTATGGGGAATTTCTGTAGATATTCTCAAAAATATAATTCACGAAATTGCACCCCATTTAGCTTACATATTTAACAAATGTATTGATGCTGGTCAGTTTCCTAATTTGATGAAATCAAGTAAAATCATTCCTTTATTTAAGTCAGGTGATAATAATGACCCCTCGAATTTTAGGCCAATTTCTATACTACCAGCACTTAGCAAAATTTACGAAAAAATTATATTCACTCAGTTATTAACACATTTTACTACTAATGGTCTCCTTCACAGTAAGCAATACGGTTTCACTAAAGGCAAGTCCACTACCGATGCGGGAGTTGCACTTGTCAAGCATATTTTTGACGCCTGGAAAAACAAACAGGATGCGATAGGTGTTTTTTGCGACTTGTCTAAAGCCTTTGATTGCGTTGATCATCAAACATTGCTGATGAAGTTGCGACATTATGGTGTTACGAACAATTCGCTTAATTTACTACAGTCATACTTGCATGACAGAATTCAAAAAGTAAGCGTAAACGGAACTACCTCTTCCGGTGCACCCCTATCTATGGGCGTGCCCCAGGGTTCAATATTGGGACCTTTACTTTTTCTAATTTATATAAATGATCTTCCGTACATTTCAGAAGATCTCTGTGAGATAGTATTATTTGCTGATGATACTTCACTTATTTTTAAAGTTGACAGACAAAAAAAATCATTTGACGATGTGAATAATAGTCTATCTCAAATACTTCAATGGTTCACAATAAATAACCTATTACTGAATACTAAGAAAACAAAATGTGTAAAATTTTCGATGCCAAACGTAAGACAAGTGAAAACAAATCTATATATAAGTGGTGAACCTCTAGAACTGATTAATTCTACAGTATTTCTTGGCATCACTATTGATTGTAAACTACAGTGGGGTTCTCATATTGCTACCCTGGCAGGGAGACTTAGTTCAGCTGCATATGCAGTAAGAAAAATACGTAGCTTGACTGATGTTGAAACGGCAAGATTAGTTTATTTTAGTTACTTTCATAGTGTTATGTCGTATGGGATTTTACTATGGGGTTCTGCAGCTGATGTGCAGACTATTTTTGTATTGCAAAAGAGAGCCATACGCGCTATATACGGTCTTAGAACAAGAGACTCGCTTAAAGAATTATTCAAAAAAATCAATATTTTAACAGTAGCTTCACAATACATTTTTGACTGTATTGTTTACGTACGCAAAAACTTACATTCTTTCACTAAGAAATCAGAATGCCATAATTTCAACACAAGAAATAAACATAAGCTTGCTGTTCCACATCTAAGACTTCATAAAATTAGTAATTCTTTTGTGGGGTTAAGTCTGAAGCTTTTCAATAAGCTGCCAGAAAATATCACTGCATTACCTATGCATAGATTTAAGTCTCTGATAAAAAAATGTTTAATGAAAAAAGGCTATTATAAAATAGAGGACTTTCTTAACGACAAAGATGTTTGGACTTGATAGCATTAAATATGTACATTAGACATAAGCTATATTGTTAATACATTTTTTTTTTTGCATTATTTAAACCTACCATATGTATCAGTTTTTGAAAAGAGTAACTATCGAGTTTCTTGCCGGTTCTTCTCGATAGAATCAACATTCCGAACACGGTGGTAGTTTACTTGACTTGACGATTCATAAATGCTTTTGTAAAAGTTTACATGAATAAAGACAATTTCTATTCTATTCTATTCTATTCTACTCTTCGTGTGCCGTCGTAATAAAATAAATCGTATGCAATCCAATGCTTGGTATCTCAAATGCAAATTAACAAAGATATTTCTTTGAATGAAAGTACAGTCAGGTGCACTAACATGTATACAATTTCATTCTAAACTGAACCGTATAACAACGGCATAAAAGCTCGAGTGCTTAAATTTCATTGCTCGTGACTGTAATTCAAAGCTAAAGAAGGACAACTTCATTTTTAATTAGCATTGTTTTTGAACCCGCATCGAATGCTGTTAATCGCAGAAAGTTAATCAAGGAACGTTTGAAGCAAACGGCGAAAGTAATTCAATGTCAGCATAAATCAGTATTAAATATTTTTTTAAGGTCAGATTAATACGTCAACTCAATTTGGCTACCAATAGCTATAATTGTGACACCTACCTATATCGTTTGTACATAATTAACAAATGTATGTAATAAAATCAGACATCCAAACAAACAATCGATTTTATTATTTTTATAGTACTATACTTGCGGTTAGCTCAGTTGGTAAGAGCAGCACGCGCGATACGTGAAGGTCGTGGGTTCATTTCCCGCACCGCAAGGGGGGATAAAAATTTTCTGTTTCTAATATCCAAACAAACAAACTGTGTGAACAATTTTATGGGACTCTACCTATTTTATTTTGTTATATTGCTTGTCATATTATAAAAGTAAAAATTCAAAAATTAGTCTATAAAATCTCCTAAACTTAAGGGAACTAACTTTTCTCGATCAGGGAAGTGAACCTAGGTCCCCAATATTATAACCCAGTCGGTAACCACTGGACCGTGGAGGCTTTAGCACTTTGGACTATCCACCGCCTTTATTTCGTGCACATAATAACTAGAATCGATCTACTAGTATTTACCTCGACGTGCTACGACGTTGACTGTACGTCAACTAAATGACTATAACATAAACACGCATTAATTAAAACTATATCGTCATAGGAAAACGATCACTTTCTCATGTAGTTATTTGAAGAATTGCATTGACTTATATTTATATAAGATTTACGTAGGTTGTTAGGTTATTTAACAAAAGCAATAATGTATGTGCATACACCGACACATTCATAATGGCATGTATGTATGTATAATGCACATTTATACAACGTACTTGTATTTTCATAACTAAAGAGTCTACTAAGGTCTACTCCCAAAAATGAAATATGGCGGATCGGACGACGGACAGCCATTTTTAATTCTCAAAATAGCAACCAAAAAAATTATGTTTCATATAAGAGAAGTAGTAGTTTATTTTTTACTATAAAATTCACTCGCTCGGGACTGGCAACAAACCATGGCAAAATCCCTAAGATCACCGAATTTATCTTTTTTGATGTAAAATTACTTTGAATTTGGACGTGTTAGAAAATAAATTAAATTATATTTATGTATAGCAGACAAACAGCTGCAACAAACGTCTACTTACTTTAAAGCACCATGCAAAATGTATAATTTTGTTGACTTGCGATTATTTATACAAATAAAAAAACACGTTTTAATTCGCAAACTTTTAGATTAAGCTTAAAAAACATTTGTTTCATTTTTAGGTAGACACCCTGTATTACGCTACTAATATTGTAATTTATTTTTTAATGTATGTGTTAAGATGAATGTGACAATTTTAAATTTCAAATGATTAGTTCCTAAGATCGGCTAACAGATGGAGTTATCCCCTGTTACATCGCGGTGACAAGATTTTCCGTCGGTTTAATAGGTAGCCAAATTTCTTTTGTTAATACATTTCTAGTTCAAGAATAAACAGTAGGTTTAATTATAAAGTATCTGGTGTAGACCTACAGTTTGTTTAATTTAAATATATATATTTTAAACAAAATCGTATAGCTTTGATTCAATTAATTATTGTTTACAATTTGCTACATTATTTTATTTAATTACTACACTGTATGTCTCTCTGTAAGTTATAGGTTCCGAACCGGAGGTAGCGTCATTTGCATTATATAGACGTTTCATAAATATTACTGGTGTAATTTACATAAATAAAAGAAATTTGAGTAAAGAGGTCATACAGGTAAAAAGTGAGTGAATGAAGTGAGGGAGGAGAGTTCAAGAGTCCAACGGTATGTTTGTTACTCTTTTTTACCAAATGTACCAAACTGATTTTGTGACTGACAAAGACAAGTGAGTTAGTGGTTTAATATATAGGGTACTCGGCTTTTTCACATCGAAACGATATATGGAGATGAGGTAAAATTGAGTGGGTAGTCACGCCGGTCCCCCACGGTTATGTACATCAATGTATTTTCCCGCGTCATGAAAACAAGGATACTTTTTATCCCAAAACGACGGGACGAAATGTTGCTAATGACAACATTTTGATTCAGGCAAAATACTAATTAGGGATATACTTATGTTTTTTTGTGGACTTTATCCCCCGTTTAAAAACAACGCAGTGATTCTGCCAATGTACAGTGTTAAGAAAGACTATTCTTATGTTACAAAGTACACAAACCATTACACCATTTATGTAATTGAAGATTTTTTAAAAAACTCAATACGGCATGCCCCTTTGATGTAAACATTACAAATATTAACATAGCCGTAACTAAAATGTTATTCAGTGTTAGAATTCGAAGTTTACTTTGTAATAAAATAATATTATAATATTATGCCGGCCTTCGTTCAAATGTTTTCATATGTCATACTTAAAGTATATTACTTATTTGTCCAGAGTAAAATAAAATATACTGAATGAACTTAACCTGTATATGTATATTGTTTAATTATTGTGATTACCTAATGAAATTTCAGTTAGTGAATAGAATAGTAGAGGTTCATTGATGTTTACATACATTTTTTTGTTTACATCAAAAATGAGAAAGGAATACCTTACCTAAAGTGGTCTGGAAGAGATCGCTTTCGAGCGATAAGACCATCTAAATTGTGCTATAACTTGTCTGTTAAACCAATTTCTTTAAATCTTTTATTTTATCAGAGTTGAAAGATTGTTGATATCTATCAAAAATTACTTTTACTTTTTGTGTATAAAAAATCAATATTACAAATTTTCCCCCCACATAGGTTTTTTTGTAAACATAAATATAAGCTATAAATCAGTTGCTCAGATCTAAATATCTAAAAAAGAAACAAATAATTTTGTTAAACTTATGAAGTTATTATTTCCTTCACGATTATGAAATCACTGTAATAGTTTTTGTTTCCGTAATAAAGCAACGATAAATAAATTTTCCTCAACCATTTGCTTTTCATACAAAACATAGCACTAACAAAAGAATATTCTAATTCATCGGCTTAGTTTTATAAAACTTTTCACAGTTAGACGTGCAACGAACAATGTGTAGGTAACTTTGTTAAAATACATCTGTTTTATGCCATTTAAAAAAATAACATGCATTTTCTTATAACAACCATGCGTTTATCATAATTACCAACTGTGTCCAAACAATTGTATTTGCTTTTAGTAAAGGTAATATTAAAAAGATACTTACTTGCTTCAATGCGTCCACTGGTGCTCTTAATACTAATATCACAGGATTTTATTACAAAAAAAAATACTATTTACACTCACTGTTACACTTTAAAAATAAAAATTATTTACACTGGTTTTTTTAGTTCTCTTTTTAAAGTTTACATTCCTGTATTTCTAGCTGTGTGGTGTCGCGTCAATTTATTTACATTTTCGCGCGTTCGTTTTTATTCGTATTGCGAGGCGTAGCGTCAGGTCCGTTCTTGCCTGCGGTCGCCGGCGTACTGAAGTCCGGTAACTAATATCTTTGCTTATACGGCAGGTGGACAACTCGATCAGTGATATGATAGGGCGCTGAAGGTTCGCAAAGGGAAACCCAGATACTATCCTTGTCGAGATTAAGTAAAAACGCGAGTCCCATACGAGTAAACTTATATCAATACGTTTTCCCTTGATAGATATGCCTTCTTTATTGCACTGAGCATTTACAGACATTAGTACATTAGGCGGCATTATCGCTAGAAAACGTTATGTTCCAGAGAAACTTCAGGTAGGAATTAGGATTTAATGAGCAACGGGTAAGGCCGTGCAAAAATAAAAATTGAGAAAGTATCAAAACAAACTATATGATCAACTCATAAACACGCATACACTTTTAAATATATAAGAAACTAACTAGCCGCCCGCGACTTTGTTCGAGTGGAGTTAGTCTTCTCCAGCAATAAATATAGCCTATATTACTCAGGTATATGTAGCTATCCAATGGTGAAAGAATTTTTGAAATAGGCACAGTAGTTTCTGAGTTTATACAGTACAAACAAACAAGCACACAAAATAAAAATCTTTCCTCTTTATAATAGTGTAAAAGAGTTATTTGAAACATCTATACTTATACATATTATAAAACTGAAGAGTTTATTTGAATAAGAAGAAGAACTGGATTTAATTTGAAAAAATGTATTATTTGTAAAAATTTAAAGAATTTAATTCATAGAGGAACAAATAAACTTAAGAGAACATACAGTAAACTATAACTAACTTACAAAATTTTTAAAACTGAAATTAATAAAAAATAAATATTTTAAATAAACAAAGATGGTCCCTGTACCCAAAATGCTGGCTGCATTACCTCGCTGAATGGCGGTTGAAAGACGCTGGGCGAGGTAGCAGCCAACCTTTGAGTCTACTGTAACGTTGACAAGTGTTTATGAAATATCTTTAAAAAAAAGACAATGCGTCAGGACCCCACGGACCTAGGGTTTCCACTGCGAAAGCGACAAAATTATAATTTCTTTTATTTCTTTACATTTTGTGCTATTCAGTTTTTAAGCCGCCTCTGCAGCTTATTTGAAAAAATATTTTTGGTTTGGTCCATTTATCGAGGAAGGTTTTAGGCTATATAACATTGGGATAGTACGCGTGAGAAAGTGAGTATAATATTATGTATTTATACATAGGTAGAAGCAAACGTTTACGTATTAATGTAAACATAAAATAGTAATGACTCAAACAAATATGTAGGATCAGTCATACACCGATCCCACACTTACACTCTAAATTCGATTTATTGATTTCGACATTTGATAAGCGATAAAAAATTGTCGGTTGACGCATCCTAACGTTCAGTTGCACCAAACTACCTACCACCATTGGTCATGTTGACATAATTAGTGGGTTTGGTCCCCTTAACAAAAGTGGTTAAACTTGTGAGATCCCCCTGGGTTTGTCACCAACTCGACACGAAAACTGGACACACGCGTGTCTAGTTGGTGAAACTCAAAATTAATATTTTTTTTATATTGGACTTCAAGATTGACCTCATCCCACCTGATGTTAAGTGGTAATGAGGTCCTAACTTAAGGGTGACAAGTACAGCATAATAAATCTGTTACTAGACTTGTTAGACTTGTCGCCCTTGCCTTGAAGGCTTGACCCCTGCTACTAATGTAGCACCCCCCAGGAGCGTGTGTTCCTGCATGTGAGTAAGGTTTCCACCTTACTCACATGCAGGAACACAACGACACCGAAGTGATTGTTATTTGGCTGCGGTCTTCTCTAAGGTGGAGGTATTTCACCAGTCGGGCTGCTCCAGTTCGAGCGATAAATCGCTTTGCCTTGCCTCTCTTAAATAGGTAAGTTTTATACGTAACATGTTAATTATAAACCTTCCTCTTGAATTGCTCTATCTATTAAAAATTCGCATCAAATTCCGTTGCATAACTTTAAAGATCTTATTGTACAGGGACAGACAACGGTACGGGGCTTTGTTTCATAGTATATAGTGATTATCAGTGTGACTAAAATCGCTGAATTATTATATAGCAGACTTTCCTTTTGTTCTAAAGAACTGCACGCGATAAGAATGAAGTGGTCGAGTTATCTGTCACGTCTGCGAGGGGGCGAGTTGAAAACCGGTTTGGTCAGGGAGCGAGCGTGTGAACAGTTTTTATCGACTAGGGATGTTAATTCGATGCAAAAAATATCGATATACGCTTCGATGGTCTGGCGGTTTTGACCTCCGTAGTCGGGAGGCGAGTTGGCCGGATTTTCGCACCTTTTCTGAGGTTCTGGGTTGGATTTCGGTCGGGTACAGTTTTGAAACGAATTTTTCGATACTCTCTCGTATTTGAGTGGTGTGGTACCGTCGTTGTTTCTGTGACTAGTGCTATAGCTACTTGCCACATGATGTTGTCCTATATTTACTGGTATTTGGAGTTCGTGTCCCAAATCAAGAGAGTATGTTTCGATTTATTCGAACAAAGCTCGGGTTTGTAATCACACACCAGAATTTGGCTAGTGTGATTAAGCCTGTATCTACTATGGCTTGATTTTAACGATGGAGTACCATGTAGTAGTAATATTAAGTAATATTAATATTAAGGGTCAATTGCATCAGATTGGTAACAGATTCTTATATGTTGACAGCTGTCAAAACAGACATTTCCATTCTTTTGATGCAATGAAACCGTTAAATCTTTCTTTCTTCGTTAAAACGTTAAAGGTGAGTTCTTGCAACAAATCCTAAGTAGTCTGATATATAATTTTTTTACAGGAATTTTTGTTAATTTAATCTGTATTTATGTTTGTTACACTTTCCTGCAAAAACTACTGCACGGTTCTGAATGACATTTAGTAGCATTAGAGTTGACATAATACTAAAATTTGTTATAGGATAATTTATATCCCGAAATAACGTGAGTGAATCCGAGGGCAGCTGCAAGTTTCTTACAAAGAGTATCTACGTTTAATTAAAAAACACAAAATGTCACAAATTAAAGCTGTACTTAGCATCGATACTTCAACGATCAGATAAGAAACAGCTCAATAAATTACGAAAAAGTGGGATTTCAGAATCATAATTTAAAAACAGTTACATGCACTTATGTCTACAAGTTCATTCTAAAATTAACCTTATGCCAAAAACATAAAAGCTCACGTGTTCGCTTTTTATTGCTCGTGATTGTACTTAATGTCAATGAACGTTATCTTAATTGCAGTGTACACCTTATCTGTTATGTTTTGTCTGTCTTAGTTAATTTTAATCAGCTTTTGAATTCAGCTTTTTGTACCTATGTAGGTCATAAATTCATTTCTTACTTCATTTCATGCTTATCATAAAAAATAATACACGAGTTTCTTTATTTGATTAAACTGCGATTAAGTTATTAAGACGGTGCAATTAAATTGCCTTATTAACAGGAAATTTACTTATGTATTACTTACAGTTGCTAGCGGCTGCGTTCGCGATATTTTTTAATAAAAGTATCCTATATAAATATTGGACAATATTGGACAACGTCACATACATTGCTCTGATTCTGTGGTAAGTAGCTTAAGCACTTGTGTTACAGAAATCAGAAACAACGGCGGTACGACAACACACATACCCGAGACAATACAGAAAAGTTCGTTTCCCATATTGAACCGACCGGGGATCGAACCCGGAGCTTCAAAGATGGCGTGACGCCAAAGTCCGGCACGCTCGCCTCTCGGCTACGGTGATCATGAAATCTCTATCTAAGATCTGTTATCTAGTATTTCTCTTCTCTTATCTACTATATCTTCTTCGAAATCCGTTCAGTAGTTTAGCGTGAAATAGTAACAAACATACATCCGGACATTTGTATATACATACAGACAACTTTCACTTTTATAATATTAGTGACAATAACAATCATGAAAATTATTGAGAAAAAAATCTATCTATATTTGACGACCTCGGTGGCGCAGTGGCTAAGGTAGGCGACCAAAGCGTGAAAGGTCCCAGGTTCGATTCCCGGTCGGGTCAATTTGGAAAACGAACTTTTCTGAATTGACTTGGGTCTGGGTGTGCTGGGATGACGCCCCCAGTTAGTATCCGTCGTCTGGTACTCATAGTACAAGGGAAAACCTTAGTTTGAGACCAGGTGATTGGTGTGATTGTCTGGCGCATTTATTTATTTATTTTATTTATCGACAAATCGATGTTCGCACCCCTATTCTTCAACCCTACGCCTGACCAACGCGGAAGGAATTAAGGAGAGCGCCTCAGACATAGGGTTTCGCGTTTAGAAGTTTTTAATACATATTCATCCTTTACGAACTTTTCTATATTGTTTCGGATCTGGGTGTTGTGGTACCGTCGTTGTTTCTGATTGTGAAACACAAGTGCTTTAGCTACTTACCACAGTATCGGAGCAATGTGTGTGATGTTGTCCAATATTTATTCATTACTAGCTTTCCGCCCGCGGCTTCGCTCGCGTGGAATTCGGTTATATTGCGGTATAAAGCACAACTATAAGAAAACTTCTCATTTGCACGGAAAAATCTAAGAAGCGCGATGTAACGCTGGATACGTTTAGTTAAAAAAGATATTACTGAAGTAGTAAATGTTCAGATATTAATGGTAACTTGTAATGTATGGAATTTATTGACATTTTGACCTGTTCAGAGGTATTTGGTCACTTAATATCCTCCGTACCGACAGGCGAGCGGGCCTGACTTTGGCGAGCGCCATCTCTGAGGTTCCGGGTTCGATCCCCGGTCGGGTCAATATGGGATACGAACTTTTCCATATTGTCCCGGATCTGGGTGTTGTGGTGCCGTCGTTGTTTCTGATTTCTGTAACACAAGTGCTTTAGCTACTTACCACAGAATCAGAGCAATGTATGTGATGTTGTCCAATATTTATTTATTTATTTATCTGCTCCAATATATCTGACGGCGACTGTACCACCATTTGTTCCATAACTCTACATAGCGCTTGAGCTATTAAGGATCAATTCAATGTATGTGATGTTTTCTGATATATATTTTTATGTTTATTTATAGTAAGCACCCTTGTAAGACACCCGGTAGCGTTACGAACTAAATGTATAAATAATCTTAGGGCTATATCGGTTACTAATAAGGCCGATAAGTATGTAGTTCTAAACATATTCGGCAGAGGGCACTTACCGTAGGCTAACGGGTTGATACAGCAGAAAAATTTCATCGCCTACGCTAACTTGCGGTTAGCTCAGCTGGAAGAGCAGCACGCGCGATACGTGAAGGTCGTGCTGAACCTATGTCGTGGGTTCGATTCCCGCACCGCAAGGGGATATAAAAAAAAATCTGTTTCTAATATTTAAAGTTCGCTAGTACGACGTAAAGTGCTATATAAAAATATAAAATCGATTATATCAGTTACTAGCTACAGACATCCTCGTTTTTAGGGTTCCGAAGCCGAATGGCAAAAACGGAACCTTTATGGATTCGTCATGTTTGTCTGTCCGTCCGTATGTCACTGTCATTTTTTCCGTTACTATAAGAGCTATTCTGTGGAAACTTGGTAAGTAGATGTATTCGGTGAACCGCATTAAAATTTTCATACAAAAATAGAAAAAAAAACAATAAATTTTTGGAGTTCCCCATACTTAGAACTGAAACTCATTTTTTTTTCATCAAACCTAAACGTGTGAAACATGCTCTATAGATACCTACCCCACCGTATTGGATACATAGGTTCCAAAGTATAAATATTGGTCCCCCCCCACTAACTTTTAAAATAAGAAGTAAGAATGAGAAATCCAAAAATAATATCTGATGTACATTTCCATGCAAGCTACCAGCGAAAATTGGTTAATACCTACGTCATAAATCGTAAACCGCAATTTAACTTTAATTCAATAAACTCAAATATAAACTTTTGTATTATGTTACTTGCTGCTACGGAACCCTTCATGGGCGAGTCCAACTCGCACTTGGCCGGTTTTTTGTCAAAGAACACACTCCAAGTTGATGGCATATACAAAAGGCACCATAAAGTACATGAATGCATTCTAAATCAGCTGAATTAAATAAACACGTAACATTCCGTGTCCAGCTTACGTCATAGCTATTAACAAAGAATATATCTCATGTTCATTATTAAGGTGACGCAGGACAGCAGACAAAAAGATGACCTCTCTTTTCTTCCTACTGAGAAAAGGTACTTTCCCGTGCAAACAATGGTTTCAGACGCCTCATAAAGTAAGCATACACCGTCTTGCGTTTTATTTCACAATCAGCAGAGAAATGTCTATGTCATTGGTTCCCAAACTCAATCAAACTGTGACCCATGTAAAGATGTTCAAGTATTGAAGCAATGCATAAGCAATTATCTATACATATGAATAAAATTGGAGTGCCTGTAATGTACCGACCTACGACATTACCTACGAGTCGTCACAAATACACCGTCAGCAGAATTGGCATAGTAAAACAACGCTCCATACGTAATGCACGATTAACCAATCAATACATCGATCCTACATCGCGATGTCAGAGTTTCACACAATATCTCCATTCTCTAAAACAAATCAAGATTGGTAGTTGGGCCTTGATCCTCGAGCAGATAACACCTAGCTCGGCGGAAGTACTTCCACTTTTAGTAAAGAACATACGTTCCTTAGAGTAAAATTAAAATTACCACTTTTAACTACATGCATAATATGAATAAATATACCAAAATAAAAATCTTAAAAATGTTTGTCTGTCTGTATGTCTGTTTGTTAAGGTCTGGCTTATCTCCGATTTTGACAGGACTTTTACTATTAGGTAGACGATGTAATAAGGAGTAGGTAGGTAGCTTAGAACTTTTATTTTAGAAAAATAATAAATAAGTTCATATATAAATAATATAATATATATATATATCTTCAAAAGCGTTTAGAAAAGGGCCAGTATAGCGATGCTAACGAATAGGATATTACGGTATCACATTACTTACAAATCCATCTCTTTAAATTTGTTGCCGGAATTTTCTGTTACCAACAACTACTAATTTTGAATTTGTAAAAATACACGATTGTTTTACTGATCTAATCTTTGTGAATAAGGTATTAGTAAATCTTTGGTTTTACCTGCCCGAAATAGCAGTGCCAACTTATCTATTGATAAGTTGTTTCTGTGCCACAATAATCCCAATCAGATAAGTGGAAATAAAATTAATATTAACCTGTTAATCAGAAGGGATTGGGTTAAAATTGGCGCATTATTTAAAGTTTCTAGAAATTCATTTATTTAAAGAATTAGATTGAGGTTTCTGATTCCATGTCAACGAAATTGGCCGCCAGGCCGGTTTAATGCAAGCACGCAAATGTCTTTTTTTTGTTTTTGGTTTAAGTGTCAAATTTCGAGGGGTGTGAGCTCTTTGCTCATATGAAAGCTCGGTGAAGATCATAGGGCTATATACGGAATAATCTATAGTTAGTTTGTTAAAATAAAAGATTTTCTTAATGTGTGAATACTACATAATGAGTACAATATTTATTTGTGTTGGAACACCTTGAATAATAGAATAGAGCATTTTTTTATTACAGGTCAGTTATTAAGTATGGGAAACGTTTAAAAATTACCATTGTAATTTTGACTCGTCAACGGGAATCTGTTTTTAAACAAAAACATTTTTTTGATCATTTTTAACCACCCTCAAAAAATCAAAGCAAAGTTTGGGGAACGCTGGTTGCCATAAAAACATCGTAAAATATGTAAAGACTGAGTATTGAAGTATGTAGCTAAATACATTTCTGGTATCTTTTGTTTCCAGATTATCTTTTTTGGTGGGGATTTTGACAATGTCAAGTAAATATTATTTTTGCTCGACAAAGAGCATTAAACAGTAATCTTCTGTAAAAACATATCCAGGTTACCTTGCTTTCCGTATTTGTTTATTTTATTGGGGTCGTGATATCAATGATACCGGAATAAAGCTACGTCTGCCCTGTCCCAGTATTTTTTTTTATATTGCATTTCAAGATTAACCTCAGTCCACCTGATGTTAAGTGGTAATGAGGTCCTAGCTTAAAGGCGACAAGTACAGCATAATAAATCTGTTACTGGACTTGTCACCCTTACCTTGAAGGCTTGACCCGAGCTACTAATATGTCAGCCCCCAGGAGCTCTGGAAACCTTACTCACACGCAGGAACACAACAACACAGAAGTGATTGTTATTTGGCTGCGGTCTTTTGTAAGGTGGAGGTATTTCACCAGTCGGGCTGCTCCAGATCGAGCGATAAATCGCTATGCCCTACCTCTTTTTAGTATTGGATGGGTGACCGTTCCTACCAAATATGGTGTCATAAAAATCGGATATCTCGACATTAGTCGCTAAACCTAATCGCAAGTTCATTTTTCCTACCAGACTGGCCTCACGCGGTAATGTGTAGCTGCACCTCATAGTTGAAATTTGGTCTGAGTCTAGCAATAGCAGGCATCATGGCTAAATTGTTTTTGTAGCAGTCATATTATTGGACAAGAATATCGAACAACTTCAATACATTGATCTGATTCTGTGGTAAGTTCCTATCGCGCTTATATAACAGAAATCAGAAACAACGACGGTACCACAACACTCAAACACATACTGACCCTAACGATCGAACCCGAGACCTCAGGAATGACGCGACGCCAAAGTACGGCCCGCTCGCCTCTAGGTTACGTAATCATATAATTGTATAATGGAATACATCACATACATTGATCTGATTCTGTGGTAAGTTGCAATAGCACTTGTACTACAGAAATCAGAAACAACGACGGTACCACCACACCCACTCACGACCGGGAATTGAATCTGGAACCTCAAAAATCGCGCTATGCATCGTCATAATCCGTTACTGCATATTTAATGCAAACATAATTAAACCTTGTCGGGAACAGTTTAATTCGAACCTTGGACCTCATAAGTACAGTTCATGAACCAAGTCTACGATGGTATCACAGGTCAACAACTCATATCATCCTACTTAGTATTGTCGTCAGTACGACAGTTTGCGTTTCCGGGTTCAATTCCCGGTCTGAAAACACAATACAAACAAAACTGCAGTCAGGAAACTACGACAAAATAGTCAAAAATGAATGCCAGCCACGCGCAACTACCTCTTTACGGTATCAAAAATAGATAAATATACAAAACTATTAAACATTAGAAATAATTGAACGGGTCAAAACGCGACACCATTTTTATTTAGTAGTTAATATGAACTCTTACTGCCCGATGTTTCGGTTAGGTGCACCAACCGTGGTCAACTAACTAATAAATAAAAATGGTGTCGCGTTTTGACCCGTCCAATTATTTTAAATGTTTGAAATGGAACGCGAAGGTCTTAAAGTTTATATACAAAACTATTATTTTTCTATTGTGCTTCACACCGCACTAAGGAACTTTAAATATTTTAAAAGAACAGAAAATTTTCATCTCCCCTTGCGATGTGAGGATCGAACCCACGACCTTTATGTATCGCACGTGCTGCGCTTCCAACTGAGCTAACAGCAATTTATCATAGGGGATGAAGTTTATAATAGAAAATTCCGCTTGATATTTGTTCGATGACCATCATAATATTTTGTTTTACGAAGTGTGCTAAAAAAGTTTTTTATAAACTACTTAGTTTTTTCTAGCAATAAATATAGATGGTCGGTTTTACCCCTATCTCCCCCAATATTCGAAAGAAAAGGTAGTCCATATTTTAATCCAAGATACGAGCTAAATTTGTGCCAAATTTCATATATCTTAATTGAAAATCCCCCCATCCCTTATTTTCAAATACGCATACCTATACCAAATTTCATCAAGTCGGTTCAGTGATTTAGGCGTGAAAGCTGGACAGACAAACATACAGACAGACAGAGTTATAATATTATTATGGATAAACACAAGGTCATATTCATATTATTTATGGCACTCCATAAGTAAGTAATGATGTTACATGTAGTTTCTTAAAAAATAAAAGTACAAGTTATGGACCCTGGTGGGCACGGCAAAGATAAGAGAGGGGAAGATTGAGTTTCATGTTAGAGAACAATTTGTGAAAAATTTAATAAATTAAAAATATTTTTTGTAATTAGTAATTTTGTACATATATGATAATTATGTAATTATAATTTGTCCTGTAGGTAGTCTTTAATTGTGTAATAATAATGTTTCTTAATTAAAAGTTCTATAAGATGTTTAATAAATAAGTGTTCTTGAAATATATTCCTTATTGATTCGGGTAGTTTATTATAGATTTTAATGGACATTACTAGGGGACCTGATGAGTGTAAATTTAAACGGGATATTGGTATAGTTAAATTTATAGGTCTGTATAATATTTCTTCCTTCTAGACTGTAGATAATCTAGACTGCGCTACAAGCGTCGTGGGCGCATCTCCATGACGTCTGCAAGAGGCCTTGATCGAAAACGGTGAAACAAAGGCGCTTGCGCACACGAGTCGACAAGTAAAGTCCCTAGAGTACTGCCTTTTTAGTAGACGTTAAGAAATTCATGTCGCGTCATGAACAATGGTAAAATAACAACGGTATGACTGACGTCATTTGTCGACGGCCCTAAAATAAAAAAATAAAGTTGACTAGTCAGTCCTATTAAATCCCTACTAATATTATAAATGCGAAATTAGCTCTGTCTGTCTGTCTGTTTGTCTGTCTGTCACTCTGTCTGTCTGTCTGTCTGTGTGTCTGTTACGCTTTCCTGCTTAAACCTCTCAACCGATTTTGATGAAATTTGGTATAGGTAAACGTTGAATCTCAAGAACGGACATAGGCTACTTTTTATTAGAAAATAAGGGGGGGGGGGTAATACCACCTTTGAAAGTTTATATGGAAAAAATTTTATTTTTGAAGTTAGAGATATGAAATTTGGCACAAATATAGCTCGAAATTTGGATTAAAATATAGACTACTTTTTGTTTCGAATATTAGGGGAGAAAGGGGTAAAACCGACCATAAAAGGATGTAGTCCACGCGAACGAAGTCGCGGGCACAGCTAGTAAATTATATTTAACAAACGTAAAAAAACCTTTTCATATTTTTAAGATACAAAAATGTAATCTCCCCTTGCGGTGCGTGGCTCAAACCTAAGACGTTCAGGTGACGCTCGTGCTGCTTTGTGTTTCTTAAAAGTAATTAAAATTCGCTAAAGCAGCTCGAAGCACTAAATTTTTTTTTAAAATAACTATAGTAACTTCATTTATTTGGCAAATAACATATATAAATGATATATGGATCCCTGCAGCCTGTGATAGTAAGAACTGAGTTACAGGCTGCAGCTTCTGACAACCTTTTATTTACTACCTAGTACCTAGTCTCCTGCTGCAAAATTATTATTATTATTTTTTTATATTGCACTTCAAGATTGACCTCATCCCACCTGATGTTAAGTGGTAATGAGGTCCTAGCTTAAGGGTGACAAGTACAGCATCATAAATCTGTTACTGAACTTGTCGCCCTTACCTTGAAGGCTTGACCCCTGCTACTAATGTAGCACCCCCCAGGAGCTCTGGAAACCTTACTCACACGCAGGAACACAACAACACAGAAGTGGTTGTTATTTGGCTGCGGTCTTCTGTAAGGTGGAGGTATTTCACCAGTCAGGCTGCTCCAGTTCGAGCGATAAATCGCTATGCCCTACCTCTCTTAAAATTATACTTTTTTTACAATCCTAAAGGTCCACTACCAAAAACGAAGTATATCGTTTCTTGCACAAACTATTCAATTTAGAAAAAATATATTTTAGAAACCTCAATATCACTTTCGAAGACCAATCCATAGATATCCCATACGCGTTGGTTTGAAGAAGAAAAAAAGTTTCAAGTCTAGGAAGCCCTTTAAATTCATTGTTTATTTTCTTATTTTTGTGAAAAATCTTAATGCAGTTCACAGAATACATCTAATTTGACGTTTTGGAATTAAAGTGGCTGCGACATACGGACGGAAAGACAGATATTACGAATCCATAAGGGTTCTGTTTTTCGAAATTTGGTTACGGAACTCTAATAATACATACATATGTCTTAGTTGTGCACCTTAGTTGTTCATTTTTATAACACACGACAAAACTTCACAAATTTTTTTATCATACATTTTATAGCCAGCCAAAGGAACGAGATTATAAATTGGTGATAATATTAATAACTAATACAGCACGACTTTTTAAAGACTTTCCAAATTTTGATAATATCTGCTGCGATTATTATAATTAATGAATTATGATTTTTGTATCACTCAGTGCTAAATATTAAGATATTGCATTGCAAAGTCGTCTCACAAATTATTTTTGACGACCTCCGTAGCCGAGAGGCGAGCGGGCCTGACTTTGGCGAGTGCCATCTCTGAGGTTCCGGGTTCGATCCCCGGTCGGGTCAATATGGGAAACGAACTTTTCTATATTGTCTCGGGTCTGGGTGTTGTGGTACCGTCGTTGTTTCTGATTTCTGTAACACAAGTGCTTAAGCTACTTACCACAGAATCAGAGCAATGTTTGTGATGTTGTCTAATATTTATTTATTTATTTATATTTATTTACTAATATTATGAAGCTAAAGAGTTTGTTTGTTTGAACGCGCTAATCTATACTGATTCGTTTCGAAAAATTATATATTTGTTTCACAAAAAATATTGAACGTATTTGGATGACGTCTGGTAGCAAAACAGATTAGATTAAATAAAAACGTTTTATAATACTTTTTATTCAAAAATAAAGCAAACTGACAGGCCTAGCATGCGTCACGCGACTAAATTTTAACAAACGTCAAAATCGATTGAAGTCAGTGCGTCAGCTGCTGATTGGCTGAAAATACGAGTGCGGTGTGCTATTAGCCAATCAACAGTATCAAAACTTTTCTCGTCTCATGCGATAAATTTGACGCGTGCATGCTAGGCCTGAAAGTCACGAGGCACGCTTTATAATTTGATTTTCTAAAAGCTGTTCACAATAAAAAATATATTAAAACAGAAAACTGCCATTTCTCTTGTGCAGATAACTTATTCTAGACGGTAATAGCTACAACGACCTTACCCAAGGACTGGCCTTGGCTGCCACAAGGCTATTGCATGGATGTGCAAGCTCTAGCATTTTACTTACTGATGGATATGCTGATAAATATTCGGTATATACTTTAAGGTTGTAAGTAAAGCGGTATAAGAATCCATTACCCTTATTCGCAAACGTCAGAATGAATACCTAATGGATCATGTCCGAGAAACGTAATTAAACATCTTAAGAATATACTTATCACTTGTATTAATTATCGATACTGAAACAAAATAGTTTTTATAATCTAAGCGAGAGCAGCCCATGAAAAATCGACTAGATGGCGAAATGTAGGCGTGGAGTCCAACTGCTATGTGATTGGTCATTTGAATGTCAAGGTGACATGCCTGTCAATGTCATGTAAACAATAACCAATCATGTAGTGTAGAAGTTGGACCACACGCCTACATAGCGCCATCTAGCGGATTGCCCATACGCGAACACCCTCATTGCATAAGACTACCCACGCCATTTTAATCTACAAGTTTGAAATTTTGACAGGTACTTTAATTAAAATCGCCTCGTATCTACCTTGTTTGATTTTCTATACCTACAGTTTGCTTATGTGACAATTCAATTAGATCAAACTGAATTTTAACTTAAAGTTTCTTATCATCAGAACATACTTAGAACTTTATCTCGCAGTTCTGAGTCTAGCCATATTTCAACACACGTAGTTTTTTCGTGATTTATAAATCCTTTCTGAGTGGATGACTACATAACTATGTGTCAAATTTTTTATTGCAATCCGTACAAAAGTTTGAGTGAAATAAATCATTTACTTATTCATTTAGCTGTGCGTTGATGGATCTTCTAACGGTTGTCTTATAATTTTTAGATTGCTGATGAATCGGACAGAATCCTCTACTGGACGGCGGCGCTCCTAGCTTGACTTTTGATGTCACTTCCGAACCATTTATCGCCACGCGGGCGTAAAGTTAGTTAATACATTTAATCTTTACTCTATCATTTCGTATCACGTTATTGAAAGCTATCAACCTAGTTTAGCAACTGTCTTAGTAATATCATTGATTACTTATCAACGATTGTGGCTAAGAGAGCATTACGTACTTATGTTTTGTGTCAATCAACTTATAATTAACTATTTATAATGGGTATATATCGGCCAAGGCGGCCAATCTCAAAGTTCTCACAAATTTCTCCTCTCGGGAATTGAACTACCACCTTACTTACAGGAGACCGCAGCCAAATAACAATAACTTCTGTGTTGTTGTGTTCCTGCGTGTGAGTAAGGTTTGTAGAGCTCCTGGGGGGAGCTATACTATTAGCAGGGGTCAAGAAGCCTTCAAGGTAAAGGCGACACGTCCAGTTACAGATTTATTATGCTGTACTTGTCGCCCTTAAGCTAGGACCTCATTACCACATAACACCCGGTGGGATGAGGTCAAAGTGCAATATAAAAAAAACCCCTACCTCTCGATCACTAGCCTAAGCTTGCAAACACTAGACCACAGAAGCAGTAGTCTATATATACGCTCAAATTTGATCCAGCTTAGCTTAACTTTCGTTAATCTATACCTATGTTACCAAATCCACACCAATAATACATATATAATCCAAAGATTATACAATGTTATAATCCTATACTTTGAACTTTGATAAAATGTATATAAATATCATATATTCGCTCATAACCCAGGCCTACATGTACCAGACGTCGAACGTCGATATTGTTTTTAGTTTTTGAAATACTCCTGGTTTAAAATGAAAAGTTTTAGCATATTTTCTTACACTAAATAGTGTAAGAAAATATCCTCTGCCTTAAGGTTGTCTGGAAGAGTTCGCTTCCTAGCGATAAGACCGCCTAAATTGTACTTTAATCAATCTGCAAAACCTATTTCTGTAAAGTTTTTGTGCAATAAAGTATATCTATCTATCTATGTAACACTTTCGCTCGTTCGAAAGTTTTCGTTTTAAATATTTAATCGAATTAAGGGATCTAAACTTTTTAGATGACATGAAACATGTATGTTTTTTTAAATGCCGTATAGACATTCGTAATGTGTCAGTTACATTTGAGAGAATACAAAATTCCTGTCGGATTGTCAGATCCTATAACGAATAGTTGGATATTGACTTTAGTCAATACTTACTTACTAATATTATAAGCCTGAAAGTTTGCAAAAAGGTATAGATGTATGGGTGTCCGTATGTATATATGTTACTCGTTCACGCAAAAACACCTGAACGAATTTAAATGCAACTCCCTTTGCCCGCAACTTCGTTCGTGGACTACATCCTTTCATGGTTGGTTTTAACCCTATCTCCCTTAATATTAGAAACAAAAAGTAGTCTATATTTTAATTCGAGCTTTATTTGTGCCAAATTGCATATCTCTTAGTTAAAAAATAAACATTTCCCCATATAAACTTTCAAAGGTGGTATTACCCCCATGCCCCCCCCCCTTATTTTCTAACAAAAAGTAGCCTATGTCCGTTCTTGAGGTGCAACGTATACCTATATCAAATTTCATCAAAATCGGTTGAGAGGTTTAAGCAGGAAAGCGTAACAGACAGACAGAGTTACTTTCGCATTTATAATATTAGTAGGGATTTGATACAGAGGTGAGATTTGACATTAAGGATATATTTATTCCAAAACTAGCTGTCCCGGCGAACTTCGTAACGCCTATTTTTTTAGTTTCTAACCTTTTGAACCTTCCCTGGACCTCCACAATTATTTCAGAACCAAGATTAGCCAAATCGGTCTAGCCGTTCTCGAGTTTTAGCGAGACTAACGAACAGCGATTCATTTTTATATATATGAAGATAAAGCATGCGCAGTCGCCGGCAACAGCTAACACATTCATAGGTTCTTCACCGAGTAAACCCAGTGAGTAACGTTACTGACCAATTTGAATATGAATAGGTATTTGTACAAATAAACAGGAAATATATAAACGAAAATTTTTCTTCGGCGTGTAACCACGATTAGGAAGATAAGGAAAACGTATAAATTTTGATTTTGTGGTCAGGGAGGTTTTACCCGACTGCGGTAAAATGGAGCATGAGTTATAGCTATTCATGGGTGAATAATTGTAAAATTAATAATCAGTATCAAGCAGCCTTAGGACGAACAAAAACTGGAATGGAGTATTCCGTAGCGACAGTTTTATTTATTTACCTATTAGAAACAGATTTTTTTTTTATCTCCCCTTGCAGTGCGGGAATTGAACCCACGACCTTCACGTATCGCGCGTGCTGCTCTTTATTATATTTATTTTGAGTTTTATTTATTTATTTTCTTGCATTACATTATAAATAAATAAATAAATATAAATATTAGACAACATCACATTGGTCTGATTCTGTGGTAAGTAGCTAAAGGACTTGTGTTACAGAAATCAGAAACAAAGACGGTACCACAACACCCAGACCCGAGACAATGCAGAAAAGTTCGTTTCCCATATTGACCCGACCGGGGATCGAACCCGGAACCTCAGAGATGCGACGCCAAAGTCCGGCACGCTCGCCTCTCGGCTGCGGAGGTCGTCAATCAATTGTCATTGTAACAAAATTATAAAACAAACAGGTTATACGACTATTGATACAATAACCCTGTAAGGTATAACAAGATACACAGTTACATCATGCATAAGTATTATATAATGAGCTATATTATGTGATTTACATACAGTATATCGTATTAAACATTTTTAAATTATGCACTACCTACCTATATACAACATAATAATATAGCATACACACACGGCATATCCTATGAAAGAAAACGCCTAAAAATATATATATCCCTACTAATATTATAAATGCGAAAGTAACTCTGTCTGTCTGTCTGTCTGTCTGTCTGTTTGTGTGTCTGTTACGATTTCCTGCTTAAACCTCTCAACCGATTTTGATGAAATTTGGTATAGGTATACGTTGAATCTCAAGAACGGACATAGGCTTTATTTTTATTAGAAAATAAGGGGGGAGGGGGGTAATACCACCTTTGGAAATTTATATGGAAAAATGTTTATTTTTGAAGCTAGAGATATGAAATTTGGTACAAATATAGCTCGAAACTTAGATTAAAATATAGACTACTTTTTGTTTCGAATATTAGGGTAGAAAGGGGTAAAACCGACCATAAAAGGATGTAGTCCATGCGGACGAAGTCACGGGCACAGCTAGTATAGGTATATATAAAAATAGTCGTCGTTAAGACAGGACAAAGTGTGTCGGGTTAGCTTGTACCTTAAAGACGTATAACCTGAGGAACCCGCGACCTTTAAATCGCGAGTGACCGCTAGCGGTGAAAATTGGAACTAATGATTGTTTTGCAAAAAATATATTAATCTATACTTTTACTAATATTATAAAGCTGAAGAGTTTGTTTGAACACGGTAATCTCAGGAACAACATACCGGTTAGAAATAAAAAAATAGTATTGGATATTCCATTTATCGAGAAAGGCTTTAGGCTATATAACATCACGCTGCGACAATAGGAGAGGAGAATCAGTGAGAAATGTAGAAAAATCAAAAACCTACCCGCGCGAAGCCGGGGCGGATTATTAGTTTCTTTCTGTTTTTTGGCTTCTATCAAGCCTAGCATGCGCAATACGTCAAATTTCTCGCACGAGACGATAAAAGTTTCGATACTGTTTATTGGCGAATAGCGCACGTCACTCGTATTTTCAGCCAATCAGCCAACGCACTGACTTCAATCAATTTCGACGTTTGTTAAGAGCGCGATAAAATTCAGTCGCGTGGCGCTTGCTAGGCCTGTATGTCTATCATTAACTAAGAACCCTGTTAACTAGGAATTACCCATTTACCATAGCTTTTTTAATACGTTGCCTCATTTAAAACTATTGACTAACCCTCAGATCATAGAAAGAAATAATGTTTAATGTTCTGGGATAACCCTACTCCACAAAACTGGTTTGAAATACCACTCGGACAATAGCAACGTCATGTAACTTGAATCCGCGATTATCCTCACAACCTACGATTTAAAAGGGTTTGCCAAACATTTTCCCCTCAACGTCAGAGAGGTAAATACTTAAACATTCAGGTAACACAACTTACAAGTTAAGGAAAATAGACGTAGAACGATAAATGTGAGGGATTCCCCTCCGAACTTATCGAGGACTAATCAGAGTCAGGTACAGCTTTGATGTACGTTCAAGACCGCAACCAAATAACAATCACTTCGGTATTGTTGTGTTCCTGCGTGTGAGCAAGGTTTCCAGAGCTCCTGGGTGTGCTACATTAGTAGCAGGGGTCAAGCCTTCAAGGTAAGGGCGACAAGTCCAGTAATACCTTTATTATGCTATACTTGTCGCCCTTAAGCTAGGACTCATTAGTAATGAGTCATTACCACTTAACATCCGGTGGTGGTCAATCTTGAAGTGCAATAAAAAAAAAACGCCGGTCAATCACAATTAACATTAGCAAGTATAAAAAGGGTGTTCAAGTATTTTGAAGGCAATGACAGTTTTATGTAGGCAGTTTTAGTTCGTGGTGCTTCTGTAGTGTTAATAGCGTCAGGCTTGACATCACAAAGGTTGTGGGTTCTTGTAAATTTTTCACAGTATACTTGATAGGGGTTTCATAGTCAACACGGTTTATAACTCGGTAAAAAAACTGATTTAAATTAGTAGGTCAGTAAGTTTTACAAATTCATTGAAAACGATTATTTCATTCAATAAATAGATAATAATTGATGATGAAAATAGCATCATTCAGTGGAACGAAGAAGTGACGTATTTTGCGTAATTAAACGTATCAACGACTTGTTTTTAAAAAATATATTTAATTACATTGTAGACCATTTAATTGTAATTTTAAAGAAAAGAAAAATACCTATATTGTGTATAGAACTTATTATTTTATTGTGACATTGTGCATTAAATAAGTTCAGTTTGAATTTACAATGCATTATTTTCTACCTTTAATATCCAATGTGATTTTTGTGCACATATACAAATTGGCTATTTTGATAATATGTGAGGAGGTAGTGCTAACATTTCTTCAAAGAAATATATTCGTTTAAATGAAATAATAAAAAGTACACTCCAATAAAATATATACTTATTTATTAGCGCTTCTTGGCCTTGTTTCAATTTGTATTTTATCCATAAGAAATAAGTGAGAAAGTATTTAACATTTTAAAAAAGGAAACTCGTAATCATAATTTTTATTACTGAAACTTCAGACATAATAATAATACCTATGTCGTTGTATTAATTAGAATAGAAAAATATAGTATTTTTGCGAACTATAGGTAAATTTATTTAACAGTATTATTACCCAAACTCAAAATATAGTACATTGCTCCTATTTGTACGTTTTGCAACCCTAATAGGTACAAATGTGTTATTAATTACGCCTGTAAAAACTTTTCCCAAATATCAGCCCAACAAAAATTTACCGCAAAGTTAATAAAAATTAGAAACAAAGCGCTTACTAATTGTATTGATAATTTCATCGTGTCAAGCAGATGGTAGCGTGGCCGAGCGGTCTAAGGCGCTGGTTTAAGGCACCAGTCTCTTCGGAGGCGTGGGTTCGAATCCCACCGCTGCCAACTTCTTTTTAATTTTTTTACTGTTCCTGTTTATGTTTTATAAATTACGCGTCATAGTTATTAATTACTTTATTTAAATTGCTTAATTTTCAAAAACAATAGATTAATTAATTAAAGTCACAAATCGATATTTTTTGTGAGCCCAACGGAGAACTTGTTGCAGAAATTTTACATGGATTTCAAATCTCTATTATTTATAATGTAAGCACAGTATAAGGTTTAGTTAAACTAAATTGTTTAGTTAGACTTTTGAAACTTTTTGAAATAGTTTTTCTACTCAATACAAGATGGCGTTGCTGTCATGTTCAAAAAGATGTTATTTAAAATAAATTAGTTTTTTCACTTTTTTTAAATAGATTTTCAATCTCTTTAAATAAGGTTAATGCATAAAATTATTTGTATATGTAGGTAAATATTTATGATATTTGATTCCAATATTTAACACATGCACTGCTAAGACACGCACCGTTTATAACACCTTATCAAAGTATACAGTTCAATATTAGCACTTAAGCCAACGCAATAAGGGCGGTGCGGTGACAGTTCGGTGTGCTTTGAATCGTTCATTCAAAAGTACGTAACGACTACGACTACATTTGGAGCTGGCATCGACCTTATCTCGTCGATATAAAAACTAAAATCGACCTGCAAGTGTGCTTGCTTACCGCTTAGGGGTGTGAACCCTCCGCTCCCCCGAAAGTCCGGTAAAGATGAAAAGGCCATCTGCGGCCATCATCAGTCAGTCAGTTAGAAAAAAAGTGTTTACCGCGACGGTCAAAAACCGTACACTAAATTACGAATATCTAAATCAAGTACATGGACTCTTTTTAAAACATTTTTTGTTTTCCAAAAAACATTTTTCTTATTTGTCTTTTCTTTTATTCGCTTCGTAATTTAATTTAAAAATTATTTATTACTGTGCACGCAAATGGCAAGAATGACGCAATTATCTTCTATCCTAACTCGTGAAATGTCAAACTATTTTTGTAATGTCGTGTTCAGTAAAAAACTGGAAAATAACCTAACTGAAAACAATGGTGAATATTAATACGTACGATGTTATTACTGTTCCTATGTACAAAAACATCTTGTAACAAGCACTTGGTTGTTTAAACTTTTTAAACCATATTTTCACTAAGCCTTAAAGTAAATATCGTTCTTTTAAATGCATTATACGCTAATTCATATTTTATGCAAAATTTCTACAATATATTTAAATAAGAAACACTAACAACTTAAGAAATGCGACTAAAAACCAAAATATATATAGTACCTATATGAATGTCGTAATAATTATCTATTCACAGAAACAGAGATATTACTCATGACTATTTGGAAATAGTGCGTTTTACAAGAAAAATAACTATTATGAATAAGTTTTCACAATGGCATAGTGATTGCAGCATTGTTCGGCTCTAAGAGACTTGTTACATGTTCGATTTTTGTATTATATTGTCGGTAATAAAGGTTTCTTTCATTTATAAAATCACAAATAAAACTAAAATAAAGTTTGTTGAACTTGAAATGACAGGAAGAATGTTATTATCTAATCGGAACAATGAAAATGTATTTTTTTTTTATTCTGAGCAATTTATAAATTATTCGTAGTTTTTTAATGATAAATCCCAAACCATCTTATTACCAAAAAGCCCTTCATATCACATTGTTTCAAGTTGCCCAACTATCCGAAATCATTTTACGCAACCACGTGGTCTGCTCCTTTGAATCTGAACACATCATCAATCGATTTTCAACAAAAAAATCTTAATTTCACTAAGAAAATTTAGTGTCTAATTTCTAAAATAAAATAATAAAAGCCAATCTATAGTGCAATATTAAGATAATTGATTTAAAATCTACACACGACATCCACTATCACTTGTTTCTATGAAAAAGCACGTTTTTTTGCATTCCACTGAATAAAAAAACACTAATCTACACATTCTAATTCACTATTTGTAACATTTCACCGATTTGACGCACTCACCATTACATGGTCGGCAATTATAATTTCGTCCGCACTCTTAGTTAGCTGACGTCAGACTGAGGTCGTCAGATTTTCGGCATACATTCGATTTTTGAAAACAGCTGAGACCAATCTAAGCCGACCCTCACTGCGCATGTGTAGATCACGACGATGTAGCTCAAGTTAAACAAGCTGGTTACACAAATCACAACCTCTTCGCTTTAAAGTTACATGCAAAACAATTTTAAAACACTGCTTTGTAATTTTTCAAGACATGTTGAGGAGTGAATCACTGGCACTAGAGATAGTAATACCGTTTAGTATTTTATTTGTTGAAGTTTCGACGCCATTTTAGACGAGACCGCCGCGAAATTTCTGCTTACTACGCATGCGTGAAGACTTCAAGTTAAGGGCAAGGGTTGTAAGGTTATAGTCGTCTGCATTTAGAATTCTATTTATAAGTAGCAGGGTCATTTAAAGTAATGCCAACTTTAAAAAAATAACACACGTATGTAGTTTCTTTTAGTTCTAAAATAACTTAATAAAAAAATTAATTTGAGTTATTATAATAAAATTAGCGACCCGTCCCTGCTTCGAGTGTAGATACTAATAAATTTTTCGGCTTTTCTCTTTTATGGATCACTCTATAATATTAAAAAAACAGCGTCATAAAGCCGTTGTATAGTTTTTAAGATCTAAGCATACAGAAAAAGTATGTTTTATACTATGTAGAAATTATGGATACCCATGGCTATACAGCTATAAGTTTCTTTGCAATACTTTCTGGGATCTATTTTGCTATTATTTAGCTACAGATTTACAACCACGTAGCCAAACCATTTTAGCATTTGTCATGTAGGTCACATCTTAGTCCCGCTCAGCTGGTATCTTGAAAACTATCTTAGGGGAGAGTGATTGTAGAAACCTCGTTGTACGGTAAATCGAGCATCAAGGTAAACACTTGCAATTCGATTTTAGTTCTTAGCTCAGCGAGATAAGGTCTGTACAAAGTCCTCTGACGTGCTTTCGACCGTGCACCCACACTTCCACTCAGCTGCAGCTTAGATCCAACTAAGGTTTGTCAATTACATAACGCATGCTCTTTACCAATATGTATCTCATAATTGACTTGAGATATACTGATCATAGGCCTTTTTGGGCCTTCTTCAACTACGACTGTTGACTGTTTTTATAACCATTTGCCTTTTATTTCATAGTTGAGCTATCAATTCAGATGTCTCTTTGGCTGGTCCTATCCAAGAGGCATTTTTATGTTATATCGTTACAAATTGAAAAAGTATGGGATTGATATTTCAGGATCATATAATTTTTCGAATGTTAATCCCATATATTCGAATATTGTCCAAACGATATCCAAGTTATTTAACTGCCACCTGGAGGCTCATTCAGAAACGTCAAGAGGCCTACTCTTAAAAACGAAATATGACAGATCCGATGGTGGATAACAATTTTATGATGATTATCGAATGAGAGCGTTTTAAAAAAATATATTATTTGTGCAAGTCCAAAGTTCGATTACTCTTCAACAAAGAATATTTTCGTTTGTTCGTTTTATTTTTAGTTAGATTTACAAAGCGATTTGGAAAGTGTTTTGTCTCTGTCCAGTCATTTATGTCAAGAAAGAGATGAAACTTAGTTTCTGAATTCGGATCTGGCAGATTCCTACGTTTTGTGAATAGGTTGTGACGATGTTAGTTGCTGGTGGTAGATGGTCTTAAATTAATTATCATCCGCACAGAACCTAGCGCCAGCTAGCCTCTATGTTAACTTAGGCAGTTTATAATCACTGAAATATGTAACGAACGCTCTTCTGAACGCACATTTGCTATTTTCAGCTCATTGTCATGTCACAGTAAAGTTACATCAGAATAAAGCTCAAATTAAAATAAATTACGCCTGGGATGTTACACCATTTTTTATAATTCTCGTCTTACAACATAATGGGACTAAAATAACTATCTGCATTGTTCATGCCGTCAGTGTCACATATTTGGACAAGTATGGCCCCAAAAATAATTGTAATTTAGATGTTACTGTCATGTCATCTTCCAGAATGATCTTATTGTTCTTTCAAGGAATATATAGTTTTTATAAATGATGTTATACGTACTTACTAAACCAAGTTATTTACTTACTTAGGCAAGTTCAAAATTTTAACGTACATAATAACCTTGTAAAAACCATATTGAAATTAGATAACTGTCCCTTGGCTGGGTCTCCTGTATCGTTAGCATGGACATTGGTAATCGAGTAGTATTACATATATTACTACAGAGATTTATAGTTGAAAAAATAATGTATAAAAAACGAAACATATGATATATGGAACGAAATTGTCAAACAAAACCGTCACGACGCGGCTTCGTTAAACTACTAAATTACCTACATTTTTTACCGACTTCAAAAAAAAGGAGGAGTTTCTCAATTTGACCATATATATATATTTTTTTTTTTTATTCGTAGTAAAAAAGGGTACTATTTATGGTAGTTTATGTTAGTATATATTATTATTGTATTTTTTTATTTATTTCCTAAGCCTTTCTTATGTATTTAAACTATTTTATGCCTTATTTGTTAATAAAAATTGTTGATTTTTTTTCAAAAGTATTAATCTTAAAAAAAATTGTAAAATTCAGTTTGTCAAATGCTGATTGATTATGGGCTATAACTGTAGCACGTACAAATATGGGAATAAAATGATTCTAAGTAAAAAACTAAAAAATATGGCAATTGTATTAAAGTTGCATCTGTGAGTAGTGTGGAACAACTGAAATCTCACGCAGTGTCTAGTAGTTACTTGATTTTGTTTGTTCTTAGGGTAAAACGAAAGTTATGTTATCATATGTATGACGATATATTCGCAGTATGATAGTAAACGATAATTCTTTATCATCAACCAAAGTTACTTAATAGTTTGCTTTCTTTCTTTTGTCTATAACTTGTGATGTCACACTGTAATAATCTTCAACTCATTTGTAACGGACAATGCATCTTTTGTGAAACAAAACAGTAATTCATTCATATATTCGACTACAAATATACGTTATCCGGTCTTGCACGCCTTATTATCCACGGTTTTATGAGTAGAAACTATAAAATGCGTGCCTATTGTATAATCTCAATTTAGATACTCATCTTTCATATAATGAAAAGCTACTGTTAAGAATTAATCTATCAATTTGCACAAACAAAGCAAGCAAGGACAAAGCGTACAGCTCAAATCACTAAACGAATTGTGCTGAAATTAAGCTTGCAAATGGTTAGAATAACATAAGAATCCGCTAAGAAAGGATTTTTATAAACGTCCACTGGTACAGTATCATGAACCTATGTATGCATATTCTATTCTCGTGTGTAATTTTTTGCTATTTATGATTATTAATTTTGTTGTTATCCATACTCACATTTTTATAAATAAATAATAAATAAATATTGGACAACATCACATACATTGCTCTGATTCTGTGGTAAGTAGCTTGAGCACTTGTGTTACAGAAATCAGAAACAACGACGGTACCACAACACCCAGACCCGAGACAATATGGAAAAGTTCGTTTTCCATATTGACCCGACCGGGGATCGAACCCGGAACCTCAGAGATGGCGCTCGCCAAAGTCAGGCCCGCTCGCCTCTCGGCTACGGAGGTCGTCAAAAAATTTTTACTATTACCGCACCCATAAACGTACTATCTGCACAACCCAACGGTTGACTGGTAGAGAATGCTCCTAGCATTAAGTCCACCTTTTGTAATTTTTTTGTGCAATAAAGTTTTTAAATAAAAATAAATAAAAATATTCAGTATATTTAGTAGATATACATATCTGGTAATATATACTACTCAAGCCAAAGGTCAAATAAAAGTATTTGATACCTAGATTAAGGGAGTTGTTTCAAAATACACTTGGCCATCTTGGACCGATTTTCATCCCATACAACAACACTCCCGACTAATTCATCTCACAAACATAAAAAAAACAACTTGAATTCTATTCATCCCTTTGGGAGGTATGCAATACCATAAACAGAGACACACACATAAAGACAGATACATCGAACTTGTAACACCCCGTCCTTTTCGCATCAGGGGTTAAAAATAGATATCTAATCTTTTAAGTCAATAGTAAAATCAATGAGCATAACCTTCAGCCATTACACATTCGATGTGCTACCTACATCCTCAACCTTAGTTATATCAGTGCTCAAACCGAGATGGAGTTTGGTTTAGATAAAATTAAAGTATTGGTCAAATATTAAAACATTATCGAACTCTCGGACATATACTTCAACTGACTTACACAATAGATAGCAAATGGTACGATATCAAGCTACTCATCTCTTGTCTACATACAGCAACGATACAAGGTAAATACTTCAGTTCTATATTAGATCTTATGCGTATGGTATTAGGGCGGTGTAAAGTCCAAAGTGTGTCTGACGTATTTATGTCTGTACCAAAAGTGATAGGCACTTGACCTACATGTGCATCTATAGTTAACAATTTGCCTGCCTTGCGTAAACTAAATGAAAGGCACGGTGGAGTCTCTGTGAAGGTTCTTTCCGCTTGTAACACCATTATTATAATGTGATAATATTTTGGAAAGATGTACGCGCGGACTCGGCGGCTGTAAGGCAAAAATGACACTCTTAGCCTTGTCTGGTGTTGAATCAAAATACCAATAGGCAAGCTGGCTAAAAATCGAATATCCAAAAATAAAGGACACGTATTTTTGTCATTTTTCTAACACAAAAAGTGACGTAACGAGCTCTCATCCCGCAACTTGGCATCTTTTTATTAAGGCATTGTTTGATTAATTTAGAAATGAAAAAAGACGTGATAAGTATTTAAAAAATTTGATTGCTTTTTAAGCAACCAAAAAGAATGTCGTATTTTTGATCCATTTCGATCTCCTATCACAAATACAATATGAATAAGTAACAAAAGATTCAGTATGTACTTAACAGATAATCGTGTAATATTATCTAAATGATAGTTTTGTATGCTACTTTCGGTAGCCAGTACCCATTTCCATAAAATTTTCTTACTACTTCGATTAGGTATGTACCTATTTTATCAAATAATAAATAAACCCATTCAGCAGTTTTGGCGTGAAAGGGGCCGTTCAAATATTACGTAAGCAGATTTATTACAATTATTTACCCCCCCATCCCCCTTGTCAGCAAAAGTAAGCAAAGCTTTTACCCCCTCCCCCATGCTTACGTAAACATTTTTCAATTAAATATGTATTTTTTTTATATTATAACATATTTAATTGAAAAATGTTTACGTAAGCATGGGGGGAGGGGGTAAAAGCTTTGCTTCTAAAGCGAGTGCCTAAACGTATGCGTGTATATTTGCGGGAATCCCCGAAAATGCGTTTCGTTTTCAAGCATAGACAATGTGAGGGTTGCCATTCGTGTAAAAAAGTAAATAACTATCGATGACGTAATCATCATCTGGACTCCCCTACCCCCCATGTCATCCAAAATAAGCAAAACAAAGACCCCCCACCCCCCTATAGTGCTTACGTAATACTTGAACGGCCCCAAAGAGTTGAAACATTAATCCGTCAAAGAAAATTTTACAAATTTGAAAACAGCTAAAATTCATTGGGTTTTTTTAGTTAAAAGTCATATTTCTAAAACTGCTTAATTAATTTATTAATACTGTTAAAATTCAAATTTTAAATCGCAATAATTTAGTCTGGAAATTTAAAAAATAAGGCAATGGCTTCAAGCAACAAAAACGCCATCTATTAGTAGTTTACATAAATAAGATACCATGTTGTTAGTAGCGACATCTAGTGTGGAATAGTAAGACTTATAAAGCAAAATCCAGCGATGGTTGTAGTTGGAAATTATTTTGTAAGATGGCAGTATAAACCATATAAAAGAATTACTGTGAAAATAGAACTGTCAAATTGACAAGTAAATAAAAAACTGCAACGGCCGCAGGTGGTGTTTGAATCTTTCCTCTAAATTGTATTTTTTACACATGTATGAAACCTATATAAACTAAATTATGGACAAGGCAAAATCACAGAACTCCCAAAAGAATCGTAAGTAACATATTTTCTACCTGGACTATTGGTTAAAGGACTGCAAAACTCAGGCAACACACTTATATTATTTCAGGCTTTCTAAAACTATCCTTAAAGAAAAACAGGCTGAAAGATGAAGAAAACAAGAAAGCCAACCGAAGTTCAGATGTTATACTACTCGAAGAGTCTTTTGAAAGACTAAAATCGGATTTTCCTAGAAATGTAAGTGTGCATAAAAGTGTAAGTTATTTTACAAATTAGAAGTGAGGTAAGGAGACCTACCCCCTATAAACTTGTTTTTATCGAGATACCAACAACAATGTTTACACGAAATATGTCTCTAAATAGACCTTCCAATTGAAAATTCATTTCATAGCAAATATTATTCAATTAGTTTAATTTTTGACCTAGAATCCTAAACATTTAGTGTAAGAAAACTTAATTGTAGATGGTAAAGGTTTTTTGTGTATGCATTGCAGATGACTCCGAAAATATATTCTCCGATAGTAATAAATGACTCCTGCGAATTCTCTAATGACTCTTTGCCACATATAGTTCTCACAGAAACAGAACCAAGTAAATCTGGAAATGTAAGTAAAATAATTTTGTGGGAACTTTTCCCGTTAATAATTAATAGGATTCCTTTTCAATTATTAAGCTAATAAATCTATTTCTAGGTATCATTCAACAAATCAATAGAAGAGCAATCTCCAGTACGTACCAAGGATTCTAGACCAAGCATAGGCGGTTGGTCACCAGCGCAAAGCATAATCTGCGCTACTCCAAAATACGAGACCGTACCTTCAACGCCAAAAGATCTAGCCAACGAGTCATTAGAAGAATGCTCGCTGAAGAAAATACAGCAATCCCAAAAGAAACTACTAAGCGATCTTTACGGTGAAACATGGAAATCTATCCCAAAACTCTTCAAAACAATTTCACAGAACTACGAAAACTTTGATGGTGTATCGAAGAAGTTGCAATTTGACGATGATGAGGACAAGGAAAATATTAGACAAGACTTGAAGCTCAATAAAGAGCTTTATTTGACCGGTTCTGATGCTAAGAAGAAATATGGGGACTTTGGTGAGTCTGAAAAGAAATCTAAGAAGAAATTATACACGGAAAAGGTTCCTAGCACCCCTGACGTGCCTAAAACCAAACCTACTAAGACTAGAAATATTAATAGTACAACTAAGAAAGCTAAAGCAATGTCGGTGACAGAATTGGTGGAGGTAATGAAAAAGGATGTGGACGTTTTAGCAAAGAAAGTTGAGAATGTTATGGTAACTCCGGTAAATAAGGCATTAAAATTAACGCCAGCCAGTGAAAGTGTGGTGAAAAGGCTTACTTTTGTGGGATCTTTGGCAGGTACGTATTTCTTCATGTCTTTTTATATGAATTTGTCATCTGCGCAAATGGTATTGTGCAGTTCAATATAAGTTCTATATGCAACATAAGATTGGCTAAAGTTAATATGAAAGTTTTCTGATTTTAATTAAAATGTTCAAAATAACAAAGATGTGATACCAGAAAATCGTCTAAATCTATATAAGTATAATGTATAGAGATAGATCTATAATAATTAATTGTATGCGTACAAATTGATTCTTAAAATTACACCTTTCAGATAATGTCCCGTCCTGGAGATGTCACCCTGAAGCATTTCAATACCGAGATAGTTTTAAGGCTTTACGTGAACAACTTACCCGGAGGCTGTATGTTGAGTTCAACAAAGAAGTGTTCAACAATGAACTGGAAGAAGATATGCCCATCATATGGGATACCAAACTAAGGAGTACTGCTGGGTTAGTTCTGATTTGATAAGAGCTTAATATGAATACTATACTAGGCCATATGATAAGAAACAAAGGAAACAAATGGACCAAAGATATTACAGAATGGTGTCCCATACAAAATAAACGTAACAGAGGAAGGCAATGTCTTAGATGGGAAGACGACATAAAGTCAATAGCTGCATGAGAAAAGCTCATGACAGTATTGTGGAGAGCTCTTGGGGAGGCCTATGCTGAAAATCAAGACAATAATGACACATAATTGTTGTTAATAAAGGCTATAATAAATAAATAAATATCAATACTTAATATTAACTAGCTGACGAGTTTATTAGTTTGAACGCTAATCTCAGGAGATTAAAAACTTTTTTGTGTCATTCACATTTCCTACTGATTCTTTGCTTCCATTGCTTGTAGCTTCACGAAGTTCCTATAACCTACAGCCTTCTTCGATAAATTGACTATTTAACACAAACATCATTTTTCAATTCCACCCAGTAGTTACAGGGTTTAGTGCGTTCAAACAACTATTCAGCTTTATACTAATTAGTATTGATTGAAATTCATGCCCTTACGCATAAAATGGAACTGGGAAGGAAGGAATATTTCAAGGTACAAAGATGAAAGATGGACTCTGCCAGCAACAAAATGTTTAGGACCTGTAGGAAATAGAAACCCCAGATACGGTGGGCTGATGATTACCGAAATAGCTGGGTCAAACTGAATGAAGACAGCTCAGGACAAAGTCAAAGTCAATATTTTTTAATACTTATGAATAGTCTTTATATAAAACAAATGATGTTCTCTATATAAAAGAAGTCTATATCTATTATTGATTGAATTTGATACATTTCATTCATTACATTCATTTCATTTCATTACTACTATTTCATTTACAGTACAACGACGAATCGGCTTCTAAAGAACTCTAGAGGTGAGCGTCGTCGCACGTCCAGCATCAAGCTGTCCAGTAAAGTGTTGGACGGCCCCCAGCGGCTGAGGGACACGCTCATACACGAGCTGTGCCACGCTGCCACATGGCTGATCGACGGGGAACTGAGAGCAGGCCATGGACCGTTGTGGAAGAGATGGTGAGTCAAGCAAAATGTAATACGTCAATAATATTTATGGCTTGTCTATAAATTAAAAAGGCATTTTCTGACGGCGGCCATCTTGGATTTGAAATTTTTCATAATGAATATATTCTGCTCGTCATGCCCTTTTATAATATGATACCCATATTGTGGGAATTGTGTTAAAACATGCAATTCATAATTTTGTGACGGCGGCCATTTTGGATCAATTTTATCAAACAATCTATGTACATATATTATAAGAATAATGTGAAGTTTTCAAGTATTTTATTTAACATAACAAGCAAAATCAATACTTTATGATTTGATTTTTGTATAGAGAATCCATACTTAATATTATAAATGCGAAAGTAACTCTGTCTGTCTGTCTGTCTGTCCGTCTGTTACTCTTTCACGCCTAAACGGCTGAACGGATTTTGATGAAATTTGGTATAGGTATACGTTGAATCTCAAGAACGGACATAGGCTACTTTTTATTAGAAAATAAGGGGGGATGGGGGTAATATCATCTTTGAAAGTTTATATGGAAAAATGTTTATTTTTGAAGTTAGAGACATGAAATTTGGCACAAATATAGCACGAAACTTGGATTAATTAAAATATAGACTACTTTTTGTTTCGAATATTAGGGGAGAAATGGGTAAAACCGACCATGAAAGGATGTAGTCCACGCGAACGAAGTCGCGGGCACAGCTAGTGTTTAATAAATGCCTGGATGTACCTATGCTTGTTACTCTTTCACGCAAAAACTACTGGACGGAATTGGGTGAAATTTGATAAGAAGAGAGATGAGACACTAGATTAAAATATGGGATACTTTTAATCCCGAAATAATGCGGGCGAATTCGCGGGCAACTGTTTAGTCGTGTATATGTCGCAGGCATTTTGAATAAATCCGCCGTTTACATACGGCGTCGTTAGTTTAAAAACGAATGCTGAAAAAAAAAACGACTAATAAATTAACTACTTTATATTTCAGGGCGACCCACGCACTCCGAAAGTTTCCAGAGCTAGGCGAAATATCGAGGTGTCATGAGATGCAGATTCACTTCAAATACTCGTACAAATGTACGAAGTGTGGATATAGGTAAGTTCTGCAATCTTTTAATCGAAGACCTCTGTAGCCGAGAGGCGAGCGGGCTGGAACTGGAACCCAGGTCGGGTCAATATGAAGAGTACAGGGAAAAAACAAGGAATGTCACATAAAACTCGAAAATTAGGTTATGACGCATAAACTCCTGTTTTTTCACCTTGCATCAGTGATAAATTAAAAAATCATACGCAGCCATGACACTGGGAAAGGCCTTCAAACAGATCAGGTTGTATTATTAAATGCTAATTTCTCGATTATTTAATTTGTGACATGCCTTATTTTTTCCCTGTACTCTTTATATGGGAAACGCACTTTTCTGTATTGTCTTGGGTCTGAGTGTTGTGGTACCGTCGTTGTTTCTGATTTCTGTATCACAAGCTACTTACCACAGAATCAGAGCAATGTATGCAATGTATGTGATGCTGTCTAATATTCATTAATGTGTTTTTTTATATTAATGTTCTTTTAACTAGCTTGAAAATTCCGCTAGATGGCAATAGGTGCGCGTGAAGTCTAACTGCTTCGTGATTGGTTATTTTTGACATGAGACTGTCATGTGAAAAATGCCATGTGGCGGATTTTACTTTCGCGGAACTCCTCATTGAATACTTAGTTTTTTAACAATATTGTGTTTGGCGACCTCCGTAGTCGAGAGGTGAGGGTCATATCTAAGGTTTTGCGTTCAATATTTCAATATGAACCCTCAATGTAGGTATCGTAAAAGGGATTTATTAGTAGGTACAGTGAACAGCATATCAAGGTTAACATTTGCAGTACGATTTCAGTTCTTATGCCTGTGTCATAAGAGCGGTACAAAGTCCAAAGTATGTAGTCTGATGTGGTTTCGACCGTACTATACAATCGGGCCTAGCATCCGCCACGCGACTAAATTTTATCGCGCCCTTAATAAACGTCAATCGATTGAAGTCAGTGCGTTGCTGATTGGCTAAATACGAGTGCGGTGTACTATTAGCCAATCAACAGTATCAAAACTTTTGTCGTGTCATGCGATAAATTTGACGTATTGCGCATGCTAGGCCTGAATGACAAGATGGCTCCCATCACTAAATGGCGGGATTAAATAATTTCAAAGTCACATTTTTAAATATTAGAAACAGAAAATGTTTATCTCCCCTTGCGGTGCGGGAATCGAACCCACGACCTTCATGTATCGCGCGTGCTGCTCTTCCAACTGAGCTAACCGTAAATTATCGTAGGTGATGAAATTTTTCTGCTGTATCAACCGTTAGCCTCCGGTAAGTGCCCTCTGCCGAATATGTTTAGAACTACATACTCATCGGCCCGTGGTACATTCGTTGCAGAAATGTTTAAAAACCACGGAATCGAAGACATCTTGGCATCTTAATCGATGTTTTATTTTGATAGTACTTTACGCCGTACAAGCGAACTTTAGTCACATTTTGAACTTTGACTAATCGATCTTATTTCCAAATTAGGCCTATTCTGTTTTAAAAAAAAAAACATTTATAATCGTTTTTTTTTCTCAGCATATCACGCCACTCAAAATCAATTGATATCACGAAAAAAGCCTGCGGCTACTGCCGTGGAACCTTCGAGCTGATCATCAACAAGAAAACCAAAGACGGTGTCGTGGTCTCCACCCCGGCACGTAAGGGTGAAGTGAATGACTTCGCCAAATATGTAAAGGAACACTACGGTACATACAAGAAGAACGGCAGGACTCACGCTGAGGTCATGAAGCTTTTAGGAGAACAGTTTTCGGCTAAGAAAATGATGGACAAGTGATATTGTGGGGCACAGGCTTAGCTTCGAGCCAATTATGGAATTGAAAATTGGTATATAAACCAAATAACTATCAGGCCTAGCATACGCGAGTAAATTATATCGCGCTCTTATGAAATGTCAAAATCAATGCGTCAACTGCTGATTGGGTGAAATTAGGAGTACGGTATACTACCACCCAATCAATGGTCAAACTCAAACTCAAACTCAAACTAAAATATTTCTTTATTCAAGTAGGTTACATGTAACACTTTTGAATCGTCTAGTAGTAAAGTAGGTGAAAGTGATTCTACTTCCGGTTCGGAACCTATATCTACCGAGAAGACACCGGTAAGAAACTCAGCAGATAAGTTACAGTAGCAGTATCTAACTTATAGCTATGTGTAGAACACTTTGGACCAAGTCATAGAAAATAGGTATAGAAACTTTTGTCGTCTCATGCAAGAAATTTGATGTATTGCGCGTGCTAGGCCTATAAGACAGGCAAGAAAATTGATACAGACTCATACTAATATTACAAATGCGAAAGTAACTCTGTCTATCTGTCCGGCCTTCAAGCCTAAACTACTGGAACCGATTTGAACAAAATTTGGTATAGGTTTACGTTGAACCTCTAAAACGAATATAGGCTACTTTTTGTCTTGAAAATAAAGAAGGATGGGAGACCTTGAAAGTTTATATGGGTAAAAATGTTTATTTTTTTAAGTAATCGATATGAAATTTGGCGCAAACATAGCTCTACTTGATTGAATAAAATATAATAAAAACGCACATTCTTACATTACGCATAAACAAACCGTGTGCACTACTTTAAATGGTAGAGAATGCTCCTAGCGTTAGGTTTACAATAGAATTTACAGCTTTAAAATAAAAAAATGAATCGACGTTTCCTTACCTTCACCAGTTTTAAGAAAATTGTGTTTTGACAGATTAGGACGAATTTGAGAAGCAAACTCAAATCGCACTAAGTTCTTACCGATACCTCTTCATAAAAGAGTTTTGCTACATATATTCAAATTAATTCATGATTTTAAAACATGAAGGTAACAGGGTTTAAGTATCGATTAAAGTAACTAATATTTGTACTTTATAAATAATGTTAAAATACTAATCATTTTGTACTATTTATTATATAAACTCTACTATATTAAAAAGGTGTTTTTGTAAGGTAAGTATATTTTTAGTAATTATTATTTGATTTATATAAAAATACGATTTGTCATGATTAAGTGGTATAATATTATTATTGTAATTTTTAGACTAATTGTACTGGATACAATGAATTTAAGATTAATATTGAGTTTCGGAATCATATTTCATACAATTTTTTAATCAAATCTTGCCTTATGAATTGACAAGTTGATTGTTTTGGAATTCATCTTTTGCAATATTATTTTGGTATTTCTGTTAAATTTTTCAGACTCAACGGTATCTAATGATTGTTTCTGTGAAAACTATGTTTACCTAAGTTTGTTTAAGCTTATTTAAATAATTGTTAGGAAATAATGACATATTATATTAATATAAAAAGGATATTGGTAAGACTGTACATAATTTTGTGTATATTGATTATTTTATAGTGAACTGTTACGACTGATTTGTGATTTTGATATGAATCACTCCGTAGATGTATTGTTTTGTAAATATCATGAATAAATACAATATGTTTGTCTACTATTTTAAATTGTTTTATTCGTTTTACAGATGTAAAATAACACAATCTTAGGAAATCCCCCAAAGTCGGATTCCCCTATGTAATAATCTCCGTTTGCAAAAATAAAACACCAAATATTTTATTACCGCTTTTTATTCGTTTTTACATATTAAATGTCACTTATCATCTTCGTCAAATGATAAGATGGGTACAGTCTTAGACATATTTGAAAAAAAATCGTATAATTTACATACAACAAATCGTGTTAAGTCCTAGGGTACATTAGTAGCCCATTTTATGTACAAAATTAAATGTAGTTGTATGATTTTACGATATAGCCACCATACTTTAAACACGTATGATTATATTTACATAGATGGAACAAGCAATGTCTTCAAATCATCTTTAATGTTAGTTTCAAAAAGATTTTATCATCTCGTAAATGTTCATAATTTCGCCTAATTTTATACAATTATTTTTTTACCTATCTAGTGTAGGGTCAACATTAAAACTGCGATATTCTTGTCTATGTATAGTAGTAACACATATTTATGTTCAACATTTATTATGTTCTAACAAGATATCGTTATAAAATGATTTAAATTTTTAATAATAATAAAATGGCAGGATATTGGTATGTTCAATAACTCCACCTTCATTTTAAGATAGATTTTTTAATCATTCTGTATTTTTATTTTCTTTTGAAGTGGAGCTATTTTCGTATAAATTCACAAATTGTATCCAGGTCATTGTGCAATCTAATATTGATATTAATTTGAGTTAACTAAGAAGTTTGCTATCTAATGTCTCGTCTAATGTTAGGAAATTTCTAAATTGGTAACATTTAATAGGACATCAGATTATAATTCATACTTATTTTATAACACTCTTTCTGGCATTCATAGTTAACATAATCACAAATTTATGTTAAATTAAAACAAAATCATTGCAAATTGAATAGGATTATAGGAAATTACACAGATATTAAACATTTTAATATATTGTAAACAACACAAATCTAGTGGCACAAATCGACATTTATATTAAACAGTATTTAATTACAGGAAAAGGGCAAAGGGACTTTATACCTTAAGTCTATAAACTATGGACTGTTTTGTTTCAAACAAAATTTTATATCAATATCACAAGTTTAAAATCTATATAATTCTATAAATGGAGCATCATAAATATTAAATGGCATTACCTAGGGGGTTTGCTTTTAATGTAAAAAATATTAAATAACATACTTATATCGTTTTCCATTTTATAAAATCGGTCAGTAGATAAAAGTGTTGCTTTTAAATTTAATTGATTCAAAAACGTGACAGTTTTAATTTTTGTAAGTCACTGATGCTAATTATTTCTATCAAATAACATTGATTGTATGTACATTTTCTGCAAATATTATCCGTACAATTCAAAACGTTCTAGCGGTGTAGACATTACAATTATTTTTACACGTAATTAAGTTAGTCATGAATTTTCGTAAAGATTACACAAAAAATAACTCAAAAATAAGCATCCACACTTTCGTTCAACAGTTTAGATATCATTTATTATATTTCAACATTATATAAACAGCGTTTATTTCGTTATATCTTCATTTAATCGACGATATTTAACTTAAAAACTAAATGGCATAATCTATACAAGACAATGCTTGTTTTAATTTACAAAACTTATAACTATAAGTGGCTATATACAGGGGCTTGTTGGCTTAAATATCGTATGTTATCCTAGCTATTCATTTACATAGGTACATAAGACGTGTGACGTCATAAACATAGATATTACGTATTTGAAAGGCGTGCGCCTTTATCAGAAGCCGAGGTTCTCTACCGCTTGTATGTGCGGTAGATTGATTGTGAATCAGGTTTGCGAAGGTCCGTCTTCTAAAGGACGGAACCTAACGAAACCGTCTTGAGCAACCAGCATACTGTTCCCCTCAGCTTCGTGAGGAATTTCGTCCTGAGGCTGGGAGTACGAAGCCTCGTAACTGCAGTTCCTAGGGGCTGGCTGAGGCGTGGCCAGCGCGCAGGGATAGCTCCTTTCATTAGGGTCCTCGGAGAAACCGTACAGGTCAGTCGATTTAGGTCTCTCAGGGAACCCGTTACCTTTTCCCCGCTTCTGGCTTCCACTGTTATTGATCACGGAGGTAGACGGCGAGTTCCGCCGCTGGGAATTCCTGATCTGATCGCCGTATCCCCTGTTAGGATTCAGGGTTTGGATGCCAGAGGCGTGGTACGAGGCGTTTTCTGTGTTGTAGTTGCCGTAATCCTCCGGCATATGGGGCTGGTGGTAGTGATGCCCGATGGAGGAGTCGTAACCCATAGTCATGCAGTTCTGGACGTTCTTATTTTTGACCCTATGCTTTTTCCGGGGATTGCTATTAGTCCGAGAAGAAACCCTATCGTAGGACATGTGTTTGAAGTTGTGAGAACTGCGGTTGGAACCGCTGTTGTAGTTCTGGTTCTTTATGTCTCTGATGAAGTCGCTGTTGCTGCCGTATTGGATGACGTTGTATTCGTGGTCTAGTGGCTCATCCCCTTGCAAGGACTGGATTGGGTCGCAATTAGAGTAGTGGTCGTCTGAAGCGGATTCTATGCCGTTGTACCCGGCCATGCTGGGGTGCTGTTTCATCAAATGATTTGTCACCCCCTGGCTGGATGTAGCGTTGCTAGATTCCGTCGACGTGCTATGTCCAGCGTTGGCGATAGAACTATGCCCAGAGTAGTTTTCTGTACCTGAATTGTTATCGCATTGACCAGCTAAGGTGTTCAGCTGGAACCGAGGATGTTCAGGGCCACAGTACTGGTCAGGCATATTCGGATGGTGTCCAGCTGTCTCGTATATAGGTTTAGCCATCCTAACACTGTACGTTTTCAGCTTGGTGTTAGTACCAACTATTGCTGGGTAGTCTGATTCGAACTGCTCATTGCTGGACCCAGTCGTGCAAGGGAAGAGGCCTAAACCAGATATCTTGTTGCCGTCAGTCTTCTCGTGCTGGAGAGACGTTACCAATTTGAGACTTGTCACCCAGGAAATAAGGGCTACTATGCTGATCTCTATCAGCCGCAAGGAGAACTGGTATCCCCATTGTAGCCAGTTGAATTGCGTCATCCTAATCTGGTTGATACCGAAGATGCCATATATTTGCAGCACGGCCATCAGAACGAAAAGCAAAGCTGTGGCTAAGTTGATGTGGATCGCTTGATAAATGTTCTTGAAACCTACTTGGTACGTATTACTTTTCCTCTGCAATATTGACTTCAACTTTTTATATACATAAAGATAGCAAATCCCCAGAATGAGACAGGCTAGTATAAATATTATTTGACAAGTTAGACCTAATACCCTTTTTTCGGCTCCCTGCGGAGTCCTATAAATTGTGTTACTATTTTCAAAGATATGTAATACTAAACATGACAGTATGTGAAGACCGCCACCTATGATGATCGTCCGCGGACGAAACAGGAAAGAACAGCACGTGTTCTTAAAGTTAATGCTATTTGTCAAAAGGAATAAAATTGTACAAGAGAATGCAATGCTCAGGAAAATTTCCGGAACATGCAGCAATATCTCGCTCAAAAACAAAGGCAGTGAGTTCTTTATGTTATAAGGATCGTAACACATATAAAATATTCTCATTAAACATACAAACACGAGGATTAAGTGTAAAATAATGAAGTAGTACTGGGTAAATAAATGTGTTATCCTATTGTAGACTATGATCTTATAAATGGAATAAATAGCTAAAATTGTGAATATAATAGTTGCTGAATGGACGTGAAGTCCCCAAGCGAACGGCCAAGTGATACCAGCCCTTTGTACTGGACCTGGGTTCTTCTGATCGTGTTTAAGTATCTTCTTATCAGAATTCACATTCGCCAAGTTGTGATACCTTTCAGTAGACATCTCCGGATCCCTCAATTCGAAGCCTATAGTTGTAGCTGGCGTGTAGCTACCGTTCCTGTCCTTATTAGTGGCGTATTGTAGATTTCTTCTAGTATTCGTCTCTCCATTCTGGTCAATAATTAGGGGCCTATCTAAATTGTTCATTTCAGGGTCTAATACAGCAAGCACTGCACCTTCAGTAGATATATCTCTGTTGGCGTCGCTGAGAGTCACGCTTGCATCTTTAGTGATGTAGATGTCGCTCTTGGAAGTTCTTTCCTGGTGCTGCGGCTTGGCCGTGACAGTGCGGAGGAGGACGTCTGGGATGTCCTCCTTCCTCCCATTGGAGCCAGAGAGGATCCTGGAGATGGTGGGGATGTTGAGGGAGTTGGGCACGAAGTCTGTGAAGTTGGCTTGGTCCGTCCCGTGCTTGATGTCGCTGTCTAGTTCGTCAGGCTGGAAAAAAAAGTTAGTGATTAGTTGTGTACGTCAGGGGTTATTCATCTATCGTCTGGGAACCCGTGGTCCTATGGTGATGTGGGGTCCGCAGAATCAATCGTCTTTCGAAGATGAAGGTACATTTCTCAGGGGGATTTAATACCAATAACTGATCCTTAGGATGATTAGTACCACACATGATAAATCTAGTTTCAGATCAGTGGAGGTAGGTCTACTACGGTAAAAAACGGTCAGGAACTTCTAAGTGTAGATATGTAATATTTCTTTCTACATGTAAAATCACAAGAAGATGCTAAAAACTCGATTATTTAATATACTGGCGATTACGCCAGTATATGAAATAGTAACTTTTACAAATTATATCAAAGTATTAATATACATTGTAAAAGTTTCTTGACAAGGAATTCTTTGAATAATGCTTAATGCTTTGCGGACCAAATTGCAATTTAATAATTTTAGCACGAAATGTATTTTTAAGGTAAAACGTTTAAATATTCACTAACTTTTATACTGTACACCTATAAAAATTGCGCTCTAAAATTGATCAGAAACTCGAGTTGTAGCATTCTGCTCAATCATATCAGGATGTTCCAAAATCGACTGGCAATTTTCGTTAACTTGCTAAAGCAATACCAACCTTATGGCTTGGGGTATTGAGTGCCTTCTTCTTCTGGGGCTCAATGCCTGCTGGGGGGAGAGGGGGTGCGGGCGGCGGCGCCGGCACTTGTGGCGAAGACGTCTCCTGAAATGCGAAATTTGGGGTCACAAGTGGCTTCGGATTTGCAGGTGGGTTATCGATTTGCAATAAGCTGGGTTGTCGTGGATTTGAAGTCACGTGCTTTTGCGAAATAAGTTATGCACAGGCTGGAGACAGAATTTGTGATGGACAACCGTACTTCAGTTTGCAATTGTGCCAACTTTATGCACCCTCTCGTAAGTGAATAGTGCGTCATCAAAATATGCTATCTTCGATATTTCAAATCCAGCCATTGGATCTATACATAAATCGTTTTTAAACAGTACAGTGAGTATTGGTACTGGCCAGTACCGGGGTTAGGCGGAAACTGTAGGTTTAAATCTCGGCACCAGACATGAAGGGAAGCCGCAAACTTACTCTACTAAGGCGACCCTTCAAAAATCTTGGAGCTGCAGGTAATGCCAGAACCGGCACTGTTCATTAGTTATTTATTAAAAAGCCCCTGCTTCATATGGCTGCAAATGGCGTGGGTAGCATGCGTTGTAGTATACCTATCAACAGTCTTATTCAGGTTTTCTTCAAGGTATTCTTGTATAATTGGGCCTAAACATCGCTATTTGCTCGCCATTTAATGATTTGCAAAGTACCAATTAACCCGGCGTCATGGGGGCTAGGTCTAAATTACCTACCCGGTTCCAGTTTACCTATAATTTAAAAACTATGCATGCGACGTTGCCGTTTTTCTCAGTACCTGGAGTCCCACGACACGTTTGTTCCGATAAAGGCATTCCGAAGATTTCTAGGCTTTGGTCTCGCCACAAATATTATTGTTAAATAATATTTTAGTTAAGCTTTTAGATCAATAGGTATTATCTCATGTTAGTAGTTTTAGTTATATGGAAAATATAGATGAAATAGAACGTCATATTTAGCGATTTTATAGTATTAAATAAATTACGTAGCAATAGATTTTACTTTTTTTAAGTTACCGCCACATCAGTGACAATATAGAAAAGATCATTTTCCATACTAACCCAACCAGGAATCGAACCCGGAACCTCAAAAATGGTGTGACGCCAAAACATGGCGTGCCCGCCTCTCGGCTGTGGAGTGTTGAAAGTCTCTAGTGGTGTTCTATGTTCAGCAGTAGGCGCCCTTCGGCTGAAATGATGATGGATGATGATATTTACCTGTCCCGGAGGCCTGATGGGTATCCGCTCATGGCCAGGCCCGAGGGAAGGAGGGGGGATGGGCCGCCGGTTGAGATAATTGTTCCCATCGGTGTTTGTGCCTGCAATTGGAAAATACCATCATAAAGAAACGTCGGAAGTCCCGAAATGATCAGAGGAACTACAGTATATACATTTTGATTGCCCTAACAGGGGCAAGCTTGCCCACTGAACCCCCGGGGACCTCATCGACTTAATGGTAATACGTAGGAAAACGCTAGAACCAGCACCTAAACCAGTTTAAACAGCCCCGACTCTTCCCCCTGGAGACGGTCGATCCCCTAAAATAACTGTAGTACCTACTAATACTTTGATATATGTTATGATTGTGGCAACAGTACCTAAAGAAACTAATCAGACCTCAAGTCTCCAGTATTTCTCACTCACCTCTAAGTGTAGGCTTGTCCGCGAAGGGGTTCCTGTACTCTGGCGGCAAGGGGGGTGTGAAGAAGGCCCGGCCGGGGGGAGCGTAGGACGGCACGGCCCCTGCGCCCACCCCGGCCAGCAGGGCCGCGCCGTGATGCTGGGGGGGTCTGTGGACAAAGAAGAGACTGTTAATCCTTTGTTTTAAAACTGGATACCTATCCAAGTAGATTTAGTTTGTTGTTGTTGCATTGGCTTCCTTGAGACGGATGTATGTATAGCTGAAGATTGAAGTTTGAGAAGCATTTCCTCATGTTTAACAGAAGATGCATGTAGAGGATTTTTCTGCTGTTTGTTGTGTGGCTATAGATCATACATGGACGAGAGTCCATTGACGATGATTGGAGATTATCGACGAAAGAGAAGAGATCTCTCTGTTGGTTCACGCACGTCAATATTCTTTCGATTTGTAAGTAACAGCAAATGTGCACACCTTAGCCGTTACTTACAAATCGTAAGCACCGACGATAGCACTAACACACACATCCAAAACAACCCTATTCGCTCTAAAATCCAAATTCCCCTATTTTAAAGTTACAAGGAATTTGGGCTAAATTCTTTAGCTCACACCGGTCATTCATTAAAATTACATTTTAACCAATGTTGTTTACATGTTCTTTAATTTATTAATTATTTTCATCAACATTACTTATTCCTTTTGCATGTTGTGTTCAATTCAGGAAATAGTTATTGGAAAGATCTACTATAAAACCGGTAAGAGTAAACGTTAACATCACAATAGAAGATATTACTTTTTCGACACTTCTTGATTTAACTAATAAAAACTGCGTAGCGCCAAAATGCCTAGAAAAAAATGTAGACTTCAAAACCGCTATTGATGCCAAATATTAGTATGATCCTTACTATAATGATTCCTTAGTTGTCTGCAAAAACATTGAAGATCATAAAAACAAGATCCAACAAAACTGGTTATTCAAATCGGTACACAAACGCACCGGTGGCTCACATCGCATCGGCGACCCGAAATAATCATTTAGCTCGAATCCACAGACAGACGTGATCTACAAATATTCGCTATAGATTTTCCTGTTAAGTCATTGACCCTAATCGACCAATGTAACCAGATCTTTCCTCTAAACCAACCACTGCTAGGTCGGGGTTCCTCGCAGCCTGGCGTAGTCCAGTATGGAAATCAGAAAAATTGGCAGTAAGCCATTACTTGACTATTCAGCTCACTTTATTTCGCTTGCGCGGCCCGCATTTTAATGGACGTTCCCATGAAAAAAATATTAAAACAAAATGGCGGTGCGAACCAGTTAAATGTGCGACCGCTGTAAATGCACGGAATGCATTAATAAAGCAAGTCTCGGAAAATAACTTTTTAAATTAAAAGTACAAGGAGCTAAGAAATGTGAAAAGGTTTTGAGGTAAGAAAATATCACCAAATCTAATGATGCTGGGCTCTTCTGTATGCATAAGGTTTCCCCCCCGACTTAGAGGGCTCCCTAGAGGAGCTGGGTGTCCATGTAGGTACATAATTTGTTGGTATGAAATTGAGAAATATTTGACAAACAAAGCGAACTCCGAAGCAGAGGCGAGTGGGCCGGATTTCGGCGTCGCATCATCTCTACGGTCCTAGGTTCGATTCCCTTCTTTCTTTTGGCAAACTAACCTCTCTATAATGCCTCGGGTCGTATTGTGGTGCCGTCGTTGTTCCTGATTTCTGTCACACAAATGCTACAGCTATTTTCTACAGATTTAGAGCAATATATGTAGTGTGCAACATATAAGACAAAAACCTGCTACACAGCAGATACCAATTAAATTTTTTAGGAGTAGACCGCAACAAAGACTAAGATTCCGAACCGAATGGTTGCTTCGAATTTGGTTTGTATCAATTCATTTGTAACCTACACGAAAAACGAGTCGAGATCTTTATACATCAAACTAAAACGCGACAAAGGCGTACAAATTCCCATTCTAAAAGCAAACTAAACGTTTATGCAACCCAGACCCCAGTCGTTGTACAAACAGAGTCTGATTTGCTGGCATAAAAATGCGGATAGACTTAGAATCCGATGTAGAATGCACTATGCGTTGCTCTCATTCAGAGCCCGCTGACAATGCTATGGAAATCCGACAGGATCCACTGTAAAATTTCAATACGGCATTATTGGAATTTTATGCTTCATTTCCAAATTCATTTCTTAATTCCAAAACCATACTATGTGGGCGGACTATGGGGGTATTTTTGAGCACTGTAAATCTGTTTACAATTGGAATCTTGACTATGTCTGATTTTGCGTATTGTTTCATTTGCGAAGATTTGTTAATGTCATGACTATTTAGGAAATCGGTTCTATAAATTAAAAATAATCTTTCAATGAAAATGGTTTTGATTTTTTTTGTACTGCTTCATTTACTAAAAATTCGGTACTATAAAACATCGAAATTCCGAATACACTTTTGACAGTCAGACGGAATTGCTTTTGTGTTTGGTATTCTGTCTACTACACTTTGAATCCTCAAATATAAAGAACATTTTATCCCTCTGAATAGATTTGTTGGAATGGAGACATCTTGAAGGAGGTACCATGGTAAGGAGAACAGGTTCTGATGGGAGCAGCCCAGAGGAATCGGGAGGGAATCGGTTTTCTTGCTAATAATGAAGTTATACCACCGTTCAAGCCAAGTGTTATCTTTTGATCTCTACAAATGCGATGCAAACTACAAAACGACTCGGTTTTTTTTTTAATTATGGATTTAAATTCATACTATCATAAATAGCAGATTCAAAGAGCACAACCTAATATCTCGGTGACTAAGTAGCAAGTACTTAAACTATCCCAGCATTTTTCTTGAAAAGCTGTTTTAAATCAAAAGTTTAAAAGATGGCGTGGAAAGGAAAAACATTGGCAATATCCATTCGTTTTGTCAGTCTGTTCGCCGACGTGCCGCGGACAGGGTTGCCAACATTTAAAAAGTATTTTTTTATCTAAAAGATCGGGGAGATTCATAAAAAAAAGGAAAGTGTTTACTTTTTAAATAGCACAGTAAAAGAATTGCGCAACATAATTACTAATGTTCACTGTTTAAACTGACCTATTAGCTAAAAATTGCCATGAATCGAATGTGATTCATGAGATTGGGTGCCAGCAAGTATTTTTTCAGTGTGGGCAATAAATACTCTGCACTCGACTGCTGCTACCGTTTCGCCCCGTTTGGCGTGGAGACTTTGGGGCCTTGGGGTCCGGAGGCCCGAGCATTATTTCGAGAATTGTCCGCTCGGCTTATTGAGGTTTCTGGTGACCGGAATGCTGGCAACTACCTCGGCCAACGCATTGGTCTGGCTATCCAAAGAAGTAACGTTGCCAGCATCCTGGGCACCCTTGATACTGGAGCGGACAACCCTTTGTAAATATTCTGTACATTTTCTTTTGATTATTTTTATTATTATATTTTTATTAATAAGTTAGTTTAAGAGTTTGTTATAATTTTCCAATTTTAATTTGTGTTTGATACCTACTATATTCGTAATATATATACTCATGTAATCTATATGAATAAATAGATTTGACTATGGACTAGTCAGAACCGTCAGAATACGTATAACGGAACGAATATGTGAAAATGAATAAGTGTGGGCCTAATCTTAAAAATAATATATTTAACATAAAATGTTTGAGCGTCTATCAAAGCATCTGAAGCTGATAGCTACTGGGCATATAAGCGCAAAAAATATATATTAAGCAACATACATGATTTCAAAATAAGTAGCTTATATTATGGAAACCAGAACCAACGACGGTACCACAAAAAAATTACTTAAATATATTTATAAACACCCAGACTCAAAAATAACATAAATATATATCACCTGAATGTGTAATATGTATAAAGGTCGAAAACTTAATTCGTATCTACAATGCTCCCGTGAGACACTGAAGCGGGTCGATAAACATTCATAAAGAGAATAGCATTTTAACATTTACCTAACTTGCAAAATCTGTGAATTAATTTAATAATAACATAAAATTATGTTAATTTTGTGTTCTGGCAACCCTCCGCGTAACTATTAATAAGATTTTAATGGATGTTCCCACTTTATGGGGTAAGTCGGGATTGAACAATCCCTCATTTCGATACCGGGAGCGTTTTGCAAAAGTTTTTATGACTTTTTTGAGATCCATAACGTTAGGAGTATAATGGGCGCTAAATGGGAACTTTTATTGACTGTAAAAGTTTAATTTATTGAAAAGTACTTCGGTTATCTTAAAAAATAAAATCATGAGGACAAATTTATTTGTTACTTGCCTCGAGATAATATTTTTGCTCAACAATAGGAAACGCGAATATTTCAAATTAATTATAGGGAAGAAAGTTACATACTATGTACTTTATAAATTATGCGGAAACAAAATAATTTCACGAATGAAAAACAGTCAAAGTTCATATGAAATTCAATGGAGTAGGTACCTATCTTAAGACGTTTTCTTTGATTAAAGATCTCAAAAAACACTAAAAGGAACTCCTATTTATTAATTAATATTTAAAGTTTACGTAAAAAGCTAGCAAAAATACTGTAGACGTGACGTGAATTTAATGGCTCAAATAAAGTTCCGCTATTCCCCGCTAGATGGCGGTAGTAGTCGCAAAAAATAAGTACACCGTAAACTCGGTCGTAACTCGATTAGAATAGGCACTTGCGACGAATTTGAGAAGTTTCGCTGTTTCATTACGTGTGCTGACGGCGGGTTATAATTTTAATAGAAACGGCTTTAAGCAAAATAAAAAAAAACTTTCCAATTAGGTTCTAGCTTTGGTAACACATAATATTTAATCAAAATTACTGAGAATGAGAAGTATTTTTACGTATATAAATTACATCAGTAATATTTATGTAATGTAACAGGCAAGAAACTCTGCGGTTTTAATTACAAAATAGCTGAACTTAGAACTAAGTTAGCACCAAGACACAGAGGGTAGTAACTACTTCATACTAATAAATATTGAGGGTTTCTACTTTCAGGATAAATTAATCATTTGGTAATGAACTTATTTGGTAAGGTGGAAATAATTATAAATTATACCAATACACTATAGTACATTTAGCTCGGTATGGTAAAATTTTGAAAACCAGCCTAATTTCAAAAGTGTGCTCACTTTGGCTTAATCAGTGATCGTTCGATTTCCAATGAGAACAGCTGTGTCGCAGACGCCCTTGCTCTAGTCCGTACTCGAGTAAAGCGCTGACGCAGCAACCTAGTTCGCCGCGCGCGCGCCGTACGTGGTCGCCGTCGCGATGACCCAGTTAATTTCATTGTGAACAGTGATTACATAAGTTAATAAGTGTTAAGGCGAAGCTATACCTAAAATAATTATGGGCTCGCCGGTAAAGTCTATTTCCTTAGTAACCACAACAGAACATCTGTTATACAAACATCTGACCGAAGAACGAATAGTACGGCAGAAATTGGAAACGTTGGTAAGTGACCTAAAGGATCAAATAGATCAACTTCAAAGTCACGTGAAACATCTCCAGAAGAAAAATGATGTTGCTCCCCTTAAAGAGCACAATGACGAGCCTTCCAAATCAGTTCAATATAGTACTGACGAGGAGGAACTAGCGAAAGAAACGGAGTGGGTTCGCCAAAAAAGCAGGAAAAAAAGGAAATTGAACCTAACGCTGTCTCCACCATCTCAAGAATTGGGTAAACCCACCCAAGAAGAAACTAAAAAGCCTTACGTCAAAAAGCCTTCTCAGCCCCCTCCAATAGTTGTTGAAAATGTCAAGAACTATCAAGAGTTCTATGATTTTTTATTGGGTGGGGATCTAGTAAAAGATTCATTCATCTCAAAAATGATGAATGGAGAGAGCGTCAAGATAAACGCCCGTAATGAAGATTCCTACAAGGCAATCACCAAGCTCTTGTTACAAAACAACTGCCGCTGGTACTCTTACGAGAACAAACAGGATAGGCCTATTAGAGTGATGGCAAAAAACCTTCATTCTTCGTGCTTGCCAGATAGGATAGTCGAAGATCTAAAGTCAAAGGGCTTTAAAATCGAAAATGCTGTCAACAAGCTTAGCTGGAGGACAAAAGAGCCTCTTAATATGTTCATGCTGTCGTTTCAAAAAGACGAAGACATTAACAATATTTACGCAATCAAATCGGTGTTGGGCTGTAGAATAGAAGTCCAACCGCTGAAAACGTCAAAACTGGTTCCTCAGTGTAAAAGGTGTCAAGCATATGGACACACCCAGAGATACTGCTCCAAGGAACCTAGGTGTGTAAAGTGCACTGGTAAACACCTAACCAAAGAATGTAATAAGCCAGCAGATTCTAAACCAAAATGCATACACTGTGGGGAACCGCACCCTGCCAGCTACAGAGGGTGTTTAGTAGCGAAAGAGCTGCAAAACATCAAAAATAAAACCAACAAAAAGGTCACACAACCCGTTGTACAACTGCCGGCTGTAACTAATAAGAAACTGATCTCCCAACGTGTGTCAGAAAATATTTCATATGCACAAGTTGCAAAGCAGCGTCAGGCAGTATCAGTGCCTCAAAATAAAAATACTACACATTCGGCTAAGCAATCCCAACAAACTAACACAAAAGCAAGTACAGATGATAAGATTGACACCATATTAAATCTGTTGTCCTCGTTCGATCAAAGATTAAAGCTTCTGGAACAATGCAATAAAACTGCTGTTTCACAAAAAAAATAGAAATGAATACTATAAAAATTATGGCCTGGAACGCAAATGGACTTCAACAGCATCGAAACGAATTGCAAGTAGTCCTTAAAACAGAAAATATTGACGTGTGTCTTATCTCCGAGACACACTTTACCAGAGAATCACATATACAATTTAATGGCTATAAAACGTATCACGCTTTACACCCCGATAACACTGCTAGAGGAGGTAGTGCAGTTATAATAAAAGATAATTTTACCCAGTTTGAGCTACATAAGTTAGAAGAACAAAGTATCCAGGCTGTGGCAGTCTGTGTTAAGACGAAAAGTTTTCCTATAACTATTTCCTCTATTTACTGTCCACCAAGATACTTAATAAAATCTGAACAATATACATTACTGTTAGAAAAACTAGGCAACAGGTTTGTACTTGGCGGTGATTTTAATGCCAAAAACACATTCTGGGGTTCTAGGCTAACAACTACAAAAGGAAGACAACTGCTTCAAGCTGTCAAAGAAATGAAATGTGACGTCATTTCTACCGGAAAGCCCACTTACTGGCCAACAGACCCTCTAAAAAAACCAGATTTGATTGACTTTTTCATCTACAAAAATATATCATCGTCATCACTTCTAATTAAGGAAGCATTTGATATGAATTCAGACCATTCACCTATCATGTTAATAATCAGTGATGCCACAATAGATAGAAAGGGATACTCCTTTCTAGCAAATAAAAAAACTGATTGGGAAAGTTTTCAAGAATACTTAGATTCTATTATTGATCTCAAAGTTCCACTAAAAAATCCACAACAATTAGACATGGAGGTAATACAACTAACAAAGGATATCCAACAAAGTGCATGGAAAAGTACACCTGAGCTGAAACATAGAATTAAAGGCAATTGCTACCCGAGAAACATAAGAAACCTAATTGTAGAAAAGAGACAACAGAGGCGACGATGGCAACAATCTAGATTTCCGGAAGACAAAACTTTGTTAAATAACCTTACTAAACGGTTAAAGAAAATTATCCAGGAATTTAACGATGAACGCATGCATACTTATCTCAGGAACTTAACGAGTGATAAATCAACCAACCACTCCTTGTGGAAAGCAACTAAAAAACTGAAAAAGCCTACTACACATATCCCACCAATAAAAGAGCTCAACGGACAGTGGGCTGTCAGTAATGAGCAGAAAGCAAAACGGTTTGCGCGTCATCTTGAGCAAATATTCAAACCCAACGAAATATCTACAGATGATATTTCGTTAAAAACAACATCACAAGATGATCTCGAAATAAGACTTGTTACGCCTAAAGAAGTCCGTAATGAGATCAAACGACTAAGTACAAAGAAAACACCCGGATATGATCTTATTACTGGCGAAATTCTTAAAAACCTTCCGCGTAAAGCCATAGTCAAACTAACCACACTAATCAACGCAGCGTTTAGATTAAAACACATTCCTAATGCGTGGAAAGTAGCTGAAGTCATTATGATACCCAAACCAGGTAAACCACCTCATGAAGCAACCTCCTACAGGCCTATCTCACTTTTGCCTGTCATGGCAAAGTTATTTGAAAAACTACTCTTGAGACGTTTAAATCCTATTATTGAAGAGAGACATGTGATTCCTGACTACCAATTTGGTTTTAGGGAAAAACATTCTACTATAGATCAAGTGCATAGGATCACCAACATCATTGAAAAAGCCTTAGAAGAAAAAAAAGTTTGTAGTACCGTCTTCCTGGATGTAGCGCAGGCTTTTGACAAAGTGTGGCATGAAGGCCTCATATTTAAACTTAGAAACGTGCTCCCAAAACAATATGCGGATATCTTAGAGTCATACCTAACTGACCGCATGTTTAGGGTTAGACAAGAAGATGCATATTCAGATCTCATGTCAATAAAGGCTGGAGTGCCACAAGGAAGTGTCTTAGGTCCGGTCCTGTACCTTTTGTACACTTGCGACATTCCAGAGATAGATAACAACACCATTGCGACCTTTGCGGATGACACAGCTATAATGGCAATAGAAACGACCCACGCGGAAGCTGTACAAAAGGTTCAAGGCGCTGTAACCACCATTTTCAATTGGGCGAAAAAATGGCGCATTAAACTTAATGAATCGAAATCTATCCATGTAGATTTCACAAATAAGAAATTAAATTATCTACCGGTCTACATTAATAATAGTATTGTACCATATGGAAACACTGCCAAATACCTTGGCATGACACTAGACGCAAAGCTTCGCTGGAAGGCTCATGTCAAGAAAAAACGAGATGAACTAGAAGTTAGGTATAAAAAGATGTATTGGCTTCTTGGTAAACATTCTTCGGTGTCAGTACATAACAAAATCCTGCTTTATAAACAAGTCCTCATGCCAGTATGGACTTATGGCATTCAGCTATGGGGCTGTGCCAAATACACAAATCTTCAAACTATCCAACGTTTCCAAAATAAAGTACTTAGAGGTGTTGTAGATGCACCCTGGTACATCAGAAACGACGACCTACATCGGGACCTAAAAGTAGACTTCGTCAAAGACATTATTAGGAAATATGCCGAAGCTCATGAACGACGACTTCATCACCACGTAAATGTTGAGGCCATCCAGCTCCTTGACAACACGAACATAGTGAGGAGGCTCAAAAGGACAAAACCTTTTGAGCTAGTGTAGTAAATTAGTGACAGAAAGTGAAGTGTGTGCCACTCATTAAGAACACAAGAACAAAGTGTCTTCCCCTTAATAGAGACAATAAGAAAAGTGTTAATGGACACATTCTTAGTAAACTATCTTTAGCAGTCTAAGTTAAATATAAATTACTTATTAGTCTTTTCAGACTAGATTGTAATAACTTTGTCGTATTGATGATCAGTATCAAACGGCATTTAAAAAAAAAAAAAAAAAAAAAAACTTTGGCTTAATCACCACGCCAGCAAATGTGGATTGGTAATCACAAACCCGAGCTATGTTTGAAAAACCCGCTTCATACTCTGCTCGAACGGGGAATCAAACCCGGGGCACCGAATCAGGACTCATTCGTATATAACAGTTCGACGTATTTATCCATTTCTATGTAAAAACTAAATTTGTATATGTAAAAACATACAAATGACTTAAGTACATGGTCATGATTCGGGGTCCCGGATTTGATTCCCGGTTCAAACAAAGTATGTATCTGGTCTTTAGAACATAGCTCGGAAAAAGTCTTTATAACCTTTTTTCAAGCTAAGCCTTTTAACACAGTTAAAACAGTTAAAAAAAGAATTCAACCCATTGAAGTCACCAAGCTTTTATTTCCCACACAACCCAGTTTCTGTTCAACTAAAACAAAACCCCATCCAACGAATGTATCCCTGTCCATATCCCTAAAAACAATAGTTGTAACCGAACCACCATTTATCCATTTCGCGAATTTGCAATTTATCCAGCGCCCGCACTTCAAAAGCGCAGAGTGCTGCGTTTCAATAAAAGATAAATAAAACTCGGTGTAGTTTAAACAATGGTTTAGATTAATGATGGCGGGTAACCCGGGCTCCGGAATACTTGGGGAAATATGCGAGAGGCGGCCGGTGTGAGGGAGAGGAGGGAGCGGACTTAGTTTTAGAATATATCCCTACAATATTATAAATGCGATAGTAACTGTCTGTCTCTTACGCTTTCCCACTTAAAAAACGAATTTGATGAAATTTGGTATAGGTATACGTTGAACCTCAAGAACGGACATAGGCTATTTTTTGTTAGAAAATAAGGGGGGGATGGGGGTAATACCACTTTTGAAAGTTTATACGGGATTTTTTTTATTTTTAAGTTAGAGATATTAAATTTGGCACAAATATAGCTCGAAACTTGGATTAAAATAAAAACTACTTTTTGTTTCGAATATTAGGGGAGATAGGGGTAAAACCGACCATGAAAAGATGTAGTCCACGCGAACGAAGTCACGAGCACAGTTAGTAATTCATACTCATATAAAATACTAGCGGTGCGCCAGGATTTTTCCCCATTATCCCCTAACTCTCCGCTCCTATTGGTCATAGCATAATATTATATAGCCTAAAGCCTTCCTTGATAAATAAACTAACGAACACAAAATATTATTTTTTTAATTGGAACCAATAGTTCCTGAGATGTGCGCGTTAAAAACAACAATAGCTTTAGAGTGTTACTTTTAGATTAGCTGTCTCTGTGGCCTAATGGTAACAAGCTTAGGCTCGAGTTCCAAAGGGTTTGATTTTATTTATTATTACATAAAGTATTATACTTGTTGGCAGTGACGCACAAAAAAGTTTGAAAACAATAATTTTGAATGATTAGCGGTCTTTTGTGGACAATATTTTAAGATTGGTTAAAGAATATTGTGCAGGATGCGCCTGTTTATAGTTTAAACTTATTTTTAATTATTTTGTCTTTGACACTATTCCTCTATTTTAAATCCGTCATTGATCTTAGCTTAATAAATGTCGCACTGTTTTCCACCGAGTTTTAATTCCTTCTTAATTGTATAAATTCTAAAAAATATTGACATAAGCATTTCTTTTGGTTGCTGATAAATATCACACGTTATATCTATGTGGACGCATAATCAAATATAATTTAAATAGTGCTTTACTTGGTGCCCACTGTTTTCACACTACGTAACACTGTTCCATTACCGTTTTTGTTCCTGCTAAGGACACTGAACTAACGTCGTTTACAAAATAGTAACCGACATCAATCAGAAACTCCCCGCTCCCAAATTGGGCCACACGTCAAATTCTGGATTTACATCAACGTTTTGACAAGGCAGAATTAATGTTTCAATCATGCTTAGACTGAGCTTTTAAAACGGATCTAGCGGGCGATCCCGAATCTGCGTGCGATTCAGGGTGACACCATGGATTATGGTGAATTGGTTGTCGCATTCTTTGGGACTGTTTTGCGTGTGAGTGTTTTTGATTCAATTAGAGCAGCTATCGTGCCAGTTCGCCCTGTATATTTCACCCTTTTGCCTAAAAGTATGCTTTCGCCCCCTATCAAGGTATCAATTCCCCCTTACCGCGGGGTGAAAATTATACATAATTTTAAAGCACCATCACGCCTCTTGTCATTTTAGACACAATTATAATCGATTTAGTACAAAAACGTGTTCTTTAAAAAACTACTGGTTTATGATTGAGCCAAAAGCTGTTTTTTTTAATTCAATGCTTATAAGATTTTAACCATTGGACGAATTGTCTAATTTTGCTAATTCAGTTAACTGTTTTCTTACAACAAATAAAAGCTTTTGGCACAATCATCATAGCTTACAGAAGTTTGATTTTTAAAGTATATATTTTTGTACTAAACGATCATAATATGACTAACATCATAAAAGGCATAGGGGTGCTTCAAAGATGTTGAAAAGATTTTCACCCCGTTATAAGGGGAAAATAGATGTTAATAAGGGGCGAAAGGATACTCTCAAACAAAATGGTGACAGGTGCGGGGCGAAAGTGGGCGAGACTCCGAACTGATCGCTTTATCAAATGTTTCGGTCAGCAATGTAGTTGTGGTGAATTTCCACGAATTCAAATAATTCAAATTTTATTGTACTAGAAAATCACAAAATGAAATTTCCAAAATAAGTCTTAACAAAGTCACGGATCAAATTAATCGCGTAAAAAACTTTCATCTACTTGTTCGCGACTTCTGTAATCGCATGAAATCCACAATTTTCGCCAGAATCGTAATAAAATACGTGACTCCCAAACTTTGGAGCTCCGAAGGTATTTGTTAAGTTTAACTGTCTTTAGTCTGCGATTATGTTAATACGTAGTTGATAGTTGGTTAAACTGGGGCTGAGTGAGACAACTATTTCAGCCAATTTGACATCGAGTCAAGTTAGGTCATTGAGGTCAGGCAGTGGCGTAACCACAGGTGGCAATTCGGCAAAGGCCTCAGCTAGAATGGCCCTCGCCAAGAGGGGCCTCAGCCAAAAAAGGCCCCTGACAGGGAAGAATTTTAACTCCTGTGATATTCTTGTAACAACGGCTAGCTTCCGAGCTTTTTGAAACCAAAATCGAAAAAAAAACGGGTTTATTAATATTAATAACATGTAGGATAAATTCATTCAGCATAAGTTTTTTTAAGTATTATAACATGAACAAATTTGAATGTACATTTTTTCTTTCTAACTAGACCTCTTCTATTTGAAGCATACTTTAGCTCTTCGACTTTATCAGTGCTTCTTACTTAATTTCTTAATTAAGTTTGATTTATTTATTTTTATCTTAAAATACTTATTTTAGTACGAGAGTTTGTAGTCCAAAGTGAATATACAGATCGGAATCCAAACCCTTGGTTTAGCAGCCAAAAGCCAACCATAATACCATTGAAACAGCTAGAAAACACTCAACACTCTTTAAAACTGTTACGAAACTACCAGTTCGATTCGGTCCGAACTATTAATCACTAAAATACTGAATCCGTTTTCTTAAACAGCTTTCCACCACCCACCAATAATAACAAAACAAAATCAATTACCACAATACCGTTGGATACAACTTCTTTGTAACCTACTTTCATACAGTTGAGCAGAAAATTGAATAAGATTTATGAATTGTGTTGCGAACGGGTAACCATTCATATTTAAAGTTACTTTCGACCCAGTTAACGCGACCTAAACTTGATGATAGATTTTGTTAACTCCAAGATTCGTTGACATGGACACGTTTTTGAGATTGCCTGTTGGTGTGTGCTTTAAATGGAAACGGTATTTTACGTGTGTTGAAAAAAGATTTCTTTTGTAGTTCACAATGTAATAAAAGTGAATCACAAAGCAGTCAAAGTCAAAGTCAATCTTTTTTTATTCATGTAGATTACATTAGTAATACTTACGAATCGTCTCTATACAATGCAAATTATGCTACCTTCGGTTCGGAACCTATAACTACCGAGAAGATACCGGCAAGAAACTCAGCAGTTTTTTTACAAATAAAAAGCTAAACTTATTACTAATTTTGTACCCTGACATACAGTTAGTTTGTCAGTTGTAAAAAGTGTCTTACATATGAGTTTCTAAAAGTATTGTCATGACATCTTCTCTCTTCCTAAAACAACTACGTAAATTCTGTGGACAATCGCGACTCCGTTTAGGTTTTTTCGGAATTAACAATATTCCATGTGTTATTCAAGTATCTTAACCCTCTTCTACCAATTTTCATCTAAAACCATTTAGTAGTTTTTGCGTGATAGAGTAACAAAGATACATCCAAATTTGTATACATACATACATCTAAACATGTATACATCCATACATTCATAAAAACTTTCACATTTATTGTATTAAGAAGGATAAAGAAGAAAAACGGTGCTAAAAGTACCAGGAACACATAAGTGCGATGGTGGTTTTTTCAAATTCAGAAGCTTCCGTTCATTGTAAGAACAACCTCAGAAACGTAACAAGAAACGACGAATCTTTCATTTGTTTACAGCACGAAATCAAAACTATTTCATTAAAACAAATCCGGCGACTCATTTTCCGTTGTCAAGATTTCTAATAACGCTTTTTCCGAAACAAAAACAACGCCGGCCCTCCAATGCCTTTGCAGCTTAGCTTGGCACAACTCCAAATACCCAAGTTTCCCTTACAATTGCTCCGAGAACTTTGTTTTTATTCAAATAAAGCGTAACATAATGAACAAGTTACGCAATGGATCCATACAACATTTAAAGTTTGAATGGCGGCACTCTTATTGACTCGGATGATTGATCGAAAAATTCGATGTGGAAGTTGGGAGGAGTTCCTTACTCCGGAAAGGAGGCATTTTGGGAGTGATTAGGCGTGTGGATTAGGATTGATCGAAAGAAGGACTAATGCGTCTCAATTATACGAGTATTGTCTTTGTATATGTTACGCGTTACCTACGTGCGAAATGACGCATTGAACCAGCGGTAACAGCAAAATATAATTTGCCTTTATATTTATTTACCGTCTTTCTTGACGTATCTTTGTAGCTTTCATATTTTTTTTACTTAATTGATAATATATATTTTTTTTACAATTGACTAACTAACTGTATGTCTTCGTGCAAAATTAGTAATAAGTTTAGCTTTTTTTGTAAAAAAAAACTACTGAGTTTCTTGCCGGTAACTACTTGGTAGATATAGGTTCCGAACCGGAGGTAGCTTCATTTGTTTTATATAGAGACTATTCTATGTGTTACTGATGTAATCTGTATGTATAAAAAGATTTGATTTGACTTGATTTAAATCAACACATCTATTTTTTGCAATTGACCAACTAACTGTATGTCTTCGTGCAAAATTAGTAATAAGTTTAGCTTTTTTTGTAAAAAAAACTACTGAGTTTCTTGCCGGTATCTACTTAGTAGATATAGGTTCCGACCGGAGGTAGCCTCATTTGTTTTATATAGAGTCTATTCTACATGTTACTGATGTAATCTGTATGAATAAGATTTGATTTGGCTTGAGTTAAATCAATGCTCATAAAACAGTAATGCGATCTGAGAAAATTACGGTAGCGGAATTCCTGAAATGAAACTAAAAAAAAATAATGACTAAAAAGAAATGAATAATTACAAAAAAAGTAACTTTCGAAAAGTCTGTGACATTGACATGACTTCGTTAAAAATCATATTTTTTGTATGAAGTTTTTGTAGTTTAAGAGCTACAGACACTTGGACTGTGATGATTATATTGGGGCTGAATATAATACAGTAGACAAACATGTTGCATTACCAACATTATCGCACGTCAGATTATAGACTATTGACTTCGCACGGCTCTTATGTCATACGCATAAGAACTAAGATCGATCTGCAAGAGTTTACCTTAACGTGCTTCTGTACTTCTGCGAATACAAATGCGTTCGATACTTTAAACGATTTGCTTAAATTTTTTCTCTGTTAGGTGTTCCCTGACCAAATTCGTGTGTAATGTAACGTTGCAGACTCAAGCATTATAACAGTGAAGGAGTAGAACCGAACGATACAATGCGTACTTTGTAATGATACAAAATGTGTTTACATCAGTGAAGGAGGAAAATCGAGCATTACAATGCGCACATTGTAATGATACAATGTCGAATTAATATTTCCGCACTCGGCACAATTACAGCTTCGTCTGACATGGTGGAATGGAATGGAAACAACTAGATCAGAATGCTCGCAAATTTATCTAAACGTTACATTACACGCGAACGTTCGTCGGTCAGGGAGATAGTATTGTAATGTAATGCTCAGTTGCATCTGTAATGTTACATTAAGCGCAAATGGTAAGAGATCACCTTTAGCTTTTAAGGATAGGAAAACTGTCTTCTGCAATATTTTTGGCAAGTTTGCGTTCGTCACGAACCTAGTTTCGCTAGCTCCTCTCCTAAAAGCAAGTCGGTATCATTAATAACAAGATTTTTTGCTAAGAGTTACATATTTTTTAACTGTAACATTTTAATGTTCATTCATTACGTATATGAGCAAGTAATGAACGTAAACCAGTCGAATATTTTAGCAATTATGTTAATTTAAATAGGAATAACATGTTTTTGAGATTTTGTAGTTAGGTTGATTTATGAGTTTGAAGCGCAAAAAAATTGAGCAACGAGATTTTTTTAATTAGCTTACATGATTAATATATTGACTTCAGTAGTGGTGAAGCGAGAAAGGTTCCAGGTACGATTTTAGGTTAGATCAGTGGTACACATACTATTCTAATATGGCTTGGGTCTGGGTGTACTAAGTTAGAACTAGGACCACAATTACGTACTATTCTGGTAATTAAAAAAGTTATGTATTTTTTTTATCACAAAGGCACAAAAAAGAAAAAGAAAGAAAGAGTTTTATTAGCACAAAAAAATATTGGGACTCGGTTCGAATTTATGCGAATATCTGTACAAAATTAGTGTCAAAACTGAAGTGATTTAAAAGCCGATTTTAAATATTTTTTTATGAAACTTAATATCACCTTTCAAAGATTTATTATCAGCTCAGATATTAATGAAATAATGAATGTTCAGATATTAATGGTAACTAATACTGTATGAAACTTATGGACATTTTAAGCTGTACAGATGTATTTGTACAGCTTACAATGTTGTGACATCAAACTTGGTTTACATACAAAGAATTTATCCACGCATAACTAGTTTCTTAATTAGTAAAGCTACTATTTATCCACGCATAACTAGTTTCTTAATTAGTAAAGCTACTATTTATCCACGCATAACTAGTTTCTTAATTAGTAAAGCTACTATTTATCCACGCATAACCAGTTTCTTAATTAGTAAAGCTACTATTTATCCACGCATAACTAGTTTCTTAATTAGTAAAGCTACTATTTATCCACGCATAACTAGTTTCTTAATTAGTAAAGCTACTATTTATCCACGCATAACTAGTTTCTTAATTAGTAAAGCTACTATTTATCCACGCATAACCAGTTTCTTAATTAGTAAAGCTACTATTTATCCACGCATAACTAGTTTCTTAATTAGTAAAGCTACTATTTATCCACGCATAACTAGTTTCTTAATTAGTAAAGCTACTATTTATCCACGCATAACTAGTTTCTTAATTAGTAAAGCTACTATTTCTTTGCACTCGTTTAAAGAGAGGGAGTTGGATTTCTTTTCCCGGCTGTAGAAGAGAAAAGATCAACGGGACCTCGTCTCTCCCGGCCATTTCTTCCAAAGCGGCAGGGGGACTCATTAGGTTAATAGTTGCTAATTCTAACGAGAAGCGTGCAGATTTATGCGAATTTTATGATCTCGGGAGGAATCTAACTTTTATGCGAACCATAAAACAGTGTTTGAGTACAAACCCTCTCTCGGATTTTAAAGAGATGATGATTTTATTTCGGATGAAAATAACGAGATTTCGCCTTTTCGAGACACGGAAATAGATGTCGCTTTGGTATAAATTGAATTTTATCACATACATTGGTCTGGTTCTGTGGTAAGTAGGTTAAGCACTTGTGTTATAGATCAGAAACAACGACGGTACCACAACACCCAGACCCGAGACGGTATAGAAAAGTTCGTTTCCCATATTGAACCGACTGGAGATCGAACTCGGGACCTCAGAGATGGCGCGTCGCCAAAGTTCGGCCCGTTCGCCTCTCAGCTATGGAGGTCGTAATATATCATAAGGATACGGATATAGAGATAATATAAAATAATATTTAATTGAAGTTTTGTTTGAAAATAATATTTTTACAAATGTACTATATACTATACTGCTTTTAAAAAGTACAGTTAAATAGTGTTTACTAGAATTGGTAACGATTACTAGAATCAACTTCTTTTTTCTGAAGTCTTTATTGTGCCCCGGGGTCTCCGTTTAGCCTCGGTTGCATTTTCCTTAATCCGGCCCTGGCGAAATGTATAATATACATTTTGATGGTATTGTAAAAAGTACATACCCAAAATAAGTAGTGTATCTGCCCTTTTTTAGGGGCTATAGTTTTTTTACATACATCATTCGAAAGAGCAGAGAAATCTAAGAAAATCTGTATACTTAAATCATTTTGCGTATTTTGTCAGTTACCCCAAATGAACCTGCATGTAGCGATATGCCGAATTTTTGTTTGACATAGCTGGCCAGAATCTTAACAAAAATAAATTCAATTTTTAGTAGTCCCACCCAGCTTTTTATCATTCGGCTTTACTTTAGTTTTTGCATTTAAACATCATGCACATAAAACGTAAAACGACTCTTGTAAAAGCACGTACAGTCACGACTCCATTAAATGAAAACACTTAAGGTCCTATAACGTTAATATAAGGTTCATTTTAGCACGAGCTTGTTCACATTAGTGCGCGTGACTGTACCCCGATATCAGCTTTTGAAGTTATTTTTATTCCGTCATTTCTCCTGAAACATCAATTTGGTCTTTATGTCTAGTAACTTTAAAATAGCTGGCAAGTTTAAGTGTCTTTTGTGTTTATGAAAAATGCTCTCAAACGTTGAACTGAGGTCTTAGGGCGTCCATAAAATACATGAGATGTTTTAGGGAGGGGGGTCGAGTCAAATCTCATCTACTCTTACGTGGGAAAAAAGGGGAGTCTCGGCAAATATAACGGTATTTTTTTCTGATTGAAACAAAAAAAAACATACTATTTTGATCAAAAAAAAAATGGACCCATTTAATCCAAAAAAACATTTTTTTTATAGTAGCGCAGTATATTGGCTCCTCCCAGCCTGATGGTAAGCAAGAGAGGAGCCCACATCGCGATGACAACGGATTTGATATCAAAATATCCTATCCGTTAGCATCGCCATACTGGCCCGCAAGATGTTTCTTCACGCTCCTTTTGAAGGAATCCATGTCAAAGGAAGGAAACACATGAGCCGGCAACGAGTTCCACTTCTTTATGGTCCGGCAAAGATAAGAGTTACCGAACTTTTTGGTTCGTGATGGAATATTTTTCACGGTGAAGCGATGACACCGTTGGTCGGCTCTTGTGGTTCTGTGTAGGAAAGGAGAGGGTGGGATAAGGGAAAATAGTTCCTCGGAACACTCCCCATGATAAAGTCAAAATTTGCCATTGCCTAGGTTTACGAGTGGTGAATGTGACGAATATAAGTCATTTATTTGTTTGTTTGCATTTAATAAAATTCACATTGTTGGAAATTCGACAATGTGAACTGTATTAAAGTGAAAGTCTATGTGATCATGCTTTTCAAACTTATCATTCACTTCTGTGTTGTTGTGTTCCTGCGTGTGAGTAAGTTTTCCAGAGCTTCTGGGCGGTGCTACATTAGTAACAGGGTTTAGCCTTCAAGGTAAGGGCGACAAGTCCAGTACCAGCTTTATTATGATGTGTCGCCCTTAAGCTAGGACTGAGGTCCTAGCTTAAGGGCCACCATTTACCACTTAACATCAGGTGGGATGAGGTCAATCATGAAGTGTATTATAAAAAAAAATGGAGACTTACCTAGGCTTGTGGTACGTCGGATTGCTATTAGTCTTGAGTATGTCAGCGTTGGGCACGGAGGTCGGGAGGGCGTGTTCCCTCTCCAGCTCACTCTCATAGCTCTCTAGCGGGACGTGCTTGCCGGGCAACGGGTCCGCTGGAACAAGGAAAAGTGTACGTTAGGTCAGCAGTTACATGCGTCATATTCAATTGATATACAGGAACGGCAAACAAACTTTGACGACCTCCGTAGCCGAGAGGCGAGCGTGCTGGAATGTGACGTCGCGCCATCTCTGAGATCCCGGGTTCGATCCCCGGTCGGGTCAATATGGAAAACGAACTTTTCTGTATTGCCTGGGTATTGTTGTAATAACGTCGTTGTTTCTGACTTCTGTAACTCAAGTGCTTTAGCTACTTACCACAGAATCAGAGCAATGTATGTGATGTTGTTCAATATATATTTCTTTTAACTTCAAGGCTCTGACGATTTGACAGCTGTCAATACAGTCATATCACATATTTTTGCGATCTGACTACCAAAAATGAGCAAAAGAATTTAAAAACTAAAGTGGCAATAGGTAAGCCACAAATATTGCAGAACCGAAAGCCGATGGAGTAGGAAAGTTTAAGAATACGACCACGGCAAACGCACATTATTTAAGTAAGTTAGAAAAAATCATATACACATAGTTTAATCCTTCCATGATTTTATTATTACGAATACCATATTCTATGCAATATACAAATGAATTATTGGCCCCACGTCATTTTTAAAGCGTCACACAGTTCCTTCAAATTCAAAATCCCTATGAGACCAAAACAAAACATAATAATGGTTTATGTCTTGTTTTGTCCCTGGTAAAATCGGTATTTATTTAATCGGTAGTTTTTTTAACCCTAAGATTGCGAATTTATACTTGGAGCATCGCTAGCTAAATAGAAAACCACTTTTAAAGTCTTATATTGCTTTAATAACACAAAGTATTTTTGTATGTTTATTTTTAAAAATCCCCCCTTGGCACGTCCATGCCAACCTTAGAGGATATAACATTGAACGCAAAAACTCGTTTCCCACGACTACCGAAATACCTGCTAATGATTATAATCAAAACAATGTGCGATTACATTGTTTTTGCTGGTCAAATGAGAGGTAAACTTTTTTGTGTTTATTTAATTAATCAGAACCGGTACTAATTGTGATTTTGTTCTCGTAAAACAATGGGTTTCATTACTGACGTTATGATTACGTATTTTCGGAAGAATCAAGTTCCTCATTTGATTGTCAGTTATTTTATTTCGTTTTGTCTGTGTAAGTATAATTTGTCAGTAAGCGAGTTTCTCACCTAATAGGAAACATTAGATAAATTTTTTTTTTATGAAATTTTGGGTACCTATGACACTGATTTCATTTCTACACAATTTTTTAAAATCATTTTTGTACTAAGTGTTTATAATCTGGGACCTAAACCACTAGAACAGTGTTTGTCAAACTATCCCAATGCGCAACCCCCTTTTCCAGATAAAACTAGGCGTCCCCCTTGATACGTATTAAAATAAGCATTTTTTACTTATGTTGTAGTACTCGAATAATAAATGATTTGCGGCCATGACCCCCTATGGGGTCGCAACTCACAGATTGAAAAACACTGTACTAGACCATCAAAGCATTTTGTGAACATGAAAGTATTTAAAGAGGGTCTGCCATTTTGTAGTTTTTAAATTGAGCTAGTCCTATGCCATAGCACTTTTTTGCCTACACGCACACAGTATTACAAACGACCCCTATATAAACATCCTTTTTGAAACTACCTCATTACAAAGTAATTGCGAACGGATGCACGCGTGTTAAAAAAAAACTTAGCTCAGCGGCCCATAGACAAGCGTCTCATTGTCTAACAATTCCGAGTATTAAAATGTTTATTACAAACGGACGGAGCCATTTGAGCCGAAGAATTCAACAATACGTTACCGTAAACATTCTACCAGTGACATTATTCTTAAGTAAACAATACACTTTGGTTCACAGAATTTCGGCACGCCCGAACGATTTTACTATCCAAAAAGAAAACAATTTACAAATCAAACCGTTTAATTATATAATTGCCGTGAAACGTAGCCCTAAGGCAGCTTTTATAGGCGATTCTTTTTACTAAATTACTCAATTCATAGTTGAAAGTAGGCGAGTTAAAAAAAATTGCTTTAAAATACAGCAATACTTTTTTTTTTACTGTTACATCGTAAAAGAGGGCAAAGCTTTTAATCAGCTTCAACATCTACATACTTACTTTCATTAACTGATTGATTTTTATCTTTTGAGCGTTTTAAATTGAAACGTTTTATTGATTACGTATTCATTAATTTAGCTGGCCGTGTAGAAAAGTTTAACATAAACGTTTATAGAAAAGAAAAAGTTTAAAATTAGAAGCGGACGTCGCTGGAATTTAATTTGAAATTAGAACACGGAATATCATGTCGTTCCATTTTCGAAATCGCCGCTAGTTCGTCGTAAACAATAAATGGCGTCTCCGATTCAACTGTTTGCTTCTCACGGGCTATCAAATTCGAAGTTCACTTGAACGAGATAAAAGCTATTGTTCTTAAACGTCAGGTCGATAGTGTTTCGTTACTGAGCGGACAACGTGTAAAGTTTATCGTGGCCAGTCTTTGTTCGCTGACCTAGTTTATGGTAGTGATGCTACAAGACGTTAAGACGTTCGTTTTAAAAATCGAACGCACTTGAAATCGAGTGGTGTTCTATCACAATGAAATATTGTTTTGATATCGATATTTTGCCAGTTACTGAAATTAACTGAAATTAAATAAAACCCGAATTTAACAGGTATTGTTTTCGTACTAGGTATTTATTAATATAGCTGTGTTTGTGGCTAAATGCCCGTACTGGGCATTCGCGTAGTTTTAAGCGGAAATTTGAATGTAAAATATTATTTGCGTCACGAGATAATAGTTGAAAAATAAACCAAACTCTATCGGAATTTCAAAGCTCGGCAATTATCGGAAATATTTCGCATCGCCCATTAAATCAATTGGATTACGCCCGTATGAGTTATACGATATTTCAATGGCTTTCTATGAAATACTCTCTCGTTCTATTAATGGAGTTAGTGATATCTGATAGTTCAAATATGATACCACTTGTAGGTAATCTATTTAATTTAGCACTAGGTATAATCGTAAATGTGCATTTGTGCTGTCGATTAAATTTATGTGGGCTTATGAAGCTTTTGTTTAGTACCATTTGGTTAGAACAATGCTAACTAAAATAAATCACTACGAGGGTATTTCTGGCGACGTAAGAATATAATATTTTACCGAGATTATTATCTATTACAAAGAATTCGGTTGGTACCGAATTCTTTGTAATAGATAATAATTACGTTTATTTTAAATTAATTTAGGCAACTCCATGAGCGACAAGTTTTCAAGTAGGTAATAACGATTGGATTCACATACATTTAAATTTACTAACAATTCTTTCAATTTGATTGTAAATGTGTGTCTAGCACAGTAAAAATCTGTTATTGCAATTTAAATATTTCTAAACTTATTGCTCAAAGAGAAACAATCATTCACTGCAAACATAACTTATATGTTTTTGCTTCTAAGGCTAGCTAAGACGAAAGTGTAATTAACAAGATCGATAATTATTGTTCTTTGCACATCACTGGTTCAAGATTTCGGCATACCAAGCGCCTCAGCAGCAAACGAAGAAAGTGTAACTAAAAAAGCATGCTTGCATTTCTCTAAGTCGGACAGTTATCGCCGCACTTCTGACTGATATTTATGAAGCATGCCCAGCGCCGTTACTTTAAAAATAAATTACTTTGTTCTAGAAATCGCTGTCGAATTTCAAATGTTCAAAATTTAGAACTTTCTTTTATTTTAACGAATACGGTGGCAATGGAATTATATACACGTACCTACCTTAAATTTATAAATAAGTAAATGGATAAGGTATCTTTTACATTGACGTTAACTTTTGCAGTTCTATTTTAGTTCTTGTACTTACGCAATAAGGTTGGTACACAACGTACCTACACTGGCGTGTTTCTTACACACCTACTATTGTAGGCTTGAAACTCCATGAATACATACTCTAAAGACATATCAGTTAACCAACATGCGATATTTCTGTTAGCTTTTAAGTTCCAATACGAAATTCTCTCGAGTAAACCATCTTAAAAGTAAAAGAATATAGGCTCAAAGTCTCCTTAATTATTAAAACGAAGTAAACATTCAGTCTAAAATAAGCTCCAAATTCGGCAATTAAATTTGCATACCTTCCCTATCTGAGAAATCAGGACATAATCACACTCTTCCAAATTCAAAAGGCTACATTTTAAAAATACTTTTTTATTTTTAAGGTAACGGACCGAGCCTGCAACTAATTATGCCGGCCAAAAAATGACGAACCAATTCGAAAACTACTGTTCTTTATTCAAAGATTGATTCATCATTTTTTACTTGAACTCAAATTCGCACCTAATGATTGCTGAATCACCGGCCATAACTGATTTGATTCCTTTGCTGACTATTACGTTGTAAAAAAAGTTAAGACTTTTTTATTCCCTTTGTGTCGGAAATTACATTTCGTGGATTATTTGTCATTGAAGTTTTTGTCGGACGCGAAAAACATTAATGATTAATACGGTTTTAAACATTAGCGGATTTCATAGGTTATTAGATGGAATATTTTAATCATTTCCGAGTGTGTAAATCTGGCAACATGGTCATTATAAAGTAAATAGAATTGAACGTTATTTTGGTGTCGTTAAAGCATTTTTTCCGATGTTTTCGACTTTTTTATTATAGCCTAGTTTGCTGGTCTTGATCTACGGTTCAATTTCTTATATTTTTTTTAAAATTAATGTATGTTTTCCAGATTTTTGTTTTGATGAGAATAATAGATTACTGCACAACTTGTTATGATAATAATAATTGATTTTTAGAAAGTATCTTGCACAATTATTCAAATTTATCGTTTGTACAACTAACTCTAACAATATTGATAAATAAAACTCTAAAGATGTTATATTATTCATCTACTAAAATAGCATTTATTTCACTAGACTTCGTAAAAAAATATGACGTCATTTGAAAGCAAGCGTAATAACTAAGTATTTTACGATGTTTTCGTCTATTGAACAGAGCTAGCTATAACTTTCATTATGAATACCTGCAGTTTATAGAACTTATTTATTCTAGTCTAGACATGAAAACTTTATTGAAGATGGCAAACTTTTGCAATTTTTAAAATTATTGCAGACGTTTTTTTTTGCAAACAGATACCTTGAAACTCGGTCGTATATTAAAATATAGAATTTAAGACCTTTCGCGTTCCATTTTGAACATTTCAAATAAGTTAACGGGGCAAAACGCGACACCATTTTTTAGTAGTTAATACGAACTACTAACTGCCCGAGACGTTTCGGTTAGGTTGCACCAGTCGGGGTCACGAGCTGACACAATTTTATTTTGGTTATTAAAATCCTAGTACCGCATCTATCACTCTTATATTGCAGTTATTCTCTTCTGTTCTATTAAAGTACTAGATCAACCATGTGTAAAGGAAGTTAATGTAAGTATTTGATTAATGATCACGTTACATCTTAGACATATACTTACACAAAAAATGGAACCTTGAATCTAATCGTAGTCATGTAAGGGTCACGATTTTGAAATTGATTAGATCGATATTATTGAACACATCAATTTTGACTTTACCATCATTTAGTAGGCGTTAATATATTGATGTAATACAAAAATATAGTAGACTTAAGGTTGAAAAAAAGTGGTTTATTGAAATCAAATCAAATTTTAACAAATTTTTTCTGCGTTATTCATGACGTCTGGTCGTGAGAACATTGAATAAAAAATATAACATCTCATTAGTTCTGTTTTAAGTAGCTAAATCACTTGTTTTACAGAAGCAGTCTCAAAGACAACAAGGAAGTAAAGATCATTTTCCTTCATAATGACCCAACCGGGAATTGAGGCTCGGACCTGAGGGATTATGCGATGTGCATACAAAAATTTGTTATTATAAACGTCATATTGTTTTTACATGACATGTGTTTAAGTTTATCTCTAGGATGATACAAGTCAATCATTTATTTGTGAAATAATAACAAATTTCCTTACATCTAATCAACATTTGCGTTTACAGCTTAAGTAAGTAAGTACTAAATAAACATTTAAAATAATTTAACGGGTCAAAACGCGACACCATTTTTATTTAGTAGGCTAAGTAAGTTACCATAACAAAATGTTTAAGCTTTTTCTTTAGATCTGGTCAACGTGACATAAATGTGTAGTTTATTATTATTGAACTACTAACTAAGACAGTTAAAGGCATCATACAATGTTTTCTTATAATACCACGAATCATAACACTTATGAATCAATCAATAAAACTGATACTTGAATAGTTTTATTGTGCGTAATAAAGATATAAGCTAATAAATTTATGACAAGATATTACAGGAAATGCTATAATAATCTCGGTTTAAATTCGACGTATCTTGCTTCGGAGGATTTAATGTAATGAAGCTTTTATTGCGTCAGCTTTCAGAGTTACGGTGAAGATTATGGGTTTTGTAAGGATGAATAATCGCATTAGTTTTGAAATATAATATTTATGGCGAAATTTCTTACTGAGACGCTATTTTTAAAGTAAATAAAAATCTCGTTCCTGCCTTTTTTGTTTCGGTTTCTACCGACGTACTTCTGTACGTGTTCTATTTTTTTTTATTTAAAACTTTCACTTGTATTTTTAATAAAAAAATAACTTTTTTTATTTTTTTTTCTCATATTACGGATAGGTATCTACAAACAGATCTTTTATGAAGACATCACAATAGTTGTAACATATACATCCGATAATTCACACAATAAAATTTAGAGTTGAAAACGATACTGCATATCTATCTAACTTTACAATAGCTCAGACAACTCCATTTCATCCCCTTGTGCATTTCAAACCCGTATGTTAATTTTACGACATTCTTATTTCAACAAAAAAGTGTCACAAATATCAAAGTCATTCGGACGCGGTACGCACAATAGCTCATTGTCGTCCTGTCAAAATAATAACACGCAATTAGCGACCTTATTTTCGTCGTCATAAAGAGTGAAGGATTGGGTGAACACGCATTCCCACATGAGTCATAACAAAAATAGGGTTGGGAAAAAAAACGGAACACTTCAATTAAATCGGTCGAGACATTCAATTGTTGGATCGATTCAATTACGGAATGGTAATGCAAGTCGTCTCTTTTCGTCTCCAGGAGAGCGAATAGGACAAAAGATAAAAATGTGTTTTATGCTGAATAAAGGAAATTAATAATTAAGTCTTTTTTTTTTAATTGCGACTTGAAGACACTTTCCTTAAATATAACAAAATGAATATTTTTTTATTTTTATTTATTTATTTTGGATTGCCAAAGAAAATCACATTAAAAAAACTTAAAAATTAACTTTCACAATATACGTACAAAATGTAATAATCTATTGAAGGCAGCCACATCATGCTTAAACCAAAACGAATTAAATACTACTTATATTAAATTTAAAGTAAACATTTTAAAGAATGGCCCAATAAATTACAGATACATAGATATAAATATATAGGGGTAAATATATATAATAACAATAGTTTTCATCATGAAAGTATATTTAGTATATTAACGGTACAGCAGTGTCTTTACGCAAAAATATATCTTGTGTTACTGTTTTTAGGATCTACGATATTTAAAGAAATGATAAGCTACTTCTTCTTAATTCATATAAAGCTTTGCTTGGAATTATTACAATTCTTCTTTGGCGTCGCGCTATCACTGAGGTCCCGGGTTCGATCCCCTTTCGGGCCAAAATGGAAACGAACTTCGATATTGTCTCGGGTCTGGGCGTTGTGGTGCCGTCGTTGTTTTCAGAAACAACGATGTTACCTACCGATGTTACCGATAAAATGTAAATAGCTTAAGCTATTTACCACATAATCAGAAGAATGTATGTGATGTTGACGGTTATTAAATAATTAATTATTTAATTATTAACTTGTGTACAACTTACTTATCACCCGACTGTGAAAAAGCTGATACTGGATCATGGGCGTTTCAGAATTCTTTTAACAGTTCTAACTATTGTGAAATTTTGGCACTTTTCATGCGACATTCGCAAAAATAGACTTCGCCTAAAAGTATTAATGCATTTTACATTAAAAAAATGCACATTTTTGCAATATAAGTATCTATTAAACGACCTAGACGCAGTGGCTAAGGTAGGAGGCCAAAGCGTGTAAGGTCCTGGGTTCGATTCCTGGTCGGGTCAATTTGGAAAACGAACTTTTCTAAATTGACTTGGGTCTGGGTGCGCTGGGATGAAGCCCCCAGTTAGTATCCGTCGTCTGGTACTCATAGTACAAGGGAAAACCTTAGTTTGAGACCAGGTGATTGGTGTGATTGTCTGGCGCACTTATTTATTATTATTAAATGGCGCGACTTAACCGTCAACTCAAACTAATGCATGATTGTTCCATTTGACAGCCGTGTTGACGTTTTGACGCGGAACGTCAAAATACACCAATCACAAGCTATACACGACGCTCAGGTCACGCCATCTATCGATTTTTCTTCACACACCCTAATTGGTGCGCACACGCTAAGCCTTTTTTTTAAACGAAACAATTTAAAATAAAGAAGAGGCTGTTTAGAGAGATCTAAAGACGTTAAAACTACAATAAAAACGGGTTTTCATAAAACGCGGAACCATGAAACCGTTTTTTACGGGTAAGATGCTTACCAAACGAACCGTCACGCTTTCCGTCCAATTAGATTTACGATTAGGTTTATAAGTCACGTAAACTTAAAATAGGAAATTAATTCACGAAGCCTTTCTAAGTCGTCTACACAAATTGATTTATTTGACTGTCGTTGAAATTATTAATATCCCACTCATATTATAAAAATGAAAGTTTTTCAATAAAAAGAATATTTTCAGTCGCCGGGATTCGAACCCACGACCGTCCATGGATGATTGTCTATAGATGGATAATAAATGGTGACCTCCGTAACCGAGAGGCGAGCGGCCCGTACTTTAGCGTTGATCCATCCCTGAGGTCCAAAGTTCGATTCCCGGCCGGAAAAATATGGAAAACGAACTTAACATAATCTCTCGGGTCTGGGTGTTGTGGTATCGTCGATGTTTCCGATATCTGTATAAAAGTTTTTAAGTCTGTTTTGTGGTCAGATTTATTTATTTATTTCTTCAATAACATATGACATGACAGTTTTACAACCAAGACGTACATATTGTAAGCAATACGATACAATAAGTTAAATATACATATTACTTGTTCAGAAATATATAACAAGCGTGTTTGAACACACCAACACTGTCAACGAACACATCGGTGGTCGGATGTCGGATCAGTAGGTCCGAGAGCAGCTCTCTTAAACGTGCCGCAATGGTATCACCATTGGTTTCGGTTTCTATAAAACAAGTGCTTAAGCTCATGATTTAACCATGTTAATGTATCTGAAGTAATCTATATGTAGTATATAGTATTATATTTTTATATACCTACTATTATATTATATATTTTTTTTACTTCGGAAATACCATTATTTTTATATTACACTTCAAGACTGACCTCATCGCACTAGATGTTAAGTGGTAATGAGGTCCTAGCTTAAGGGCGACAACACAATAAATCGGTTACTGGGCTTCTCGCCCTTACCTTGAAAGCTTGACCCCTGCTTCTAAAGTAGAACCTTCAGAAGCTCTGGAAGCCTTACGCACACGCAGGAACACAACAACGCAGAAGGGATTGTTATTTGACTGCGGTCTTCTGTAAGGTGGAGGTATTTCACCAGTCGGGCTGCTCCAGTTCGAGCGATAAATCGCTATGCCCTACCTCTCTTAAACGTGCCACAATGGTATGACCATGGTAAGGTACATACAATATTTTGTATTAGGACCCAAACTAGTCTCTTCTAACATACCCTTAAAAGGTCAATAGGAAGAGTAACGGCAATAACTTAGTGCGAAAATGATTTCCGTGAAATAATCTCGCATTTTATAGCGATTCGGGATAGGCGCCGTATGCAAGACAATTTAGATGTGAATAAGTAAAGACGCTTCGATTCCGGGCTTCGCTAGTGTTGGGAAAATCGGGTACACTTCGAACTAATCGATTCGGGACAATCCGATCGGATTCGGAGTGTTTTTTCAATGCTATTTTCTTCTATTCATGTAAATTACAACAGTAATATTTATGAAACGTCTATATAATGCAAATGACGCTACTCTATATGATGGCTGTGAAATCTACCTTGTGGGTGGTAAGCTCTCATCCCCACATAATAAGGTTTAGAATAACAGGCACATAAAAAAGCCCCGATTTATGTAAAATAATATCAATGTATTTAGAACTAGCTTTCGCCAGCGGGTTTGCTCGCGATTTTTAGCTTCCTACCTTTAAAACTGTGAGAAGGCCCATATATATATTTCCATACATTTCCCTCCTCTTTTAAGGGGTTGGGGACAAATTTCCAATTAAAAGTTGCACAATTTTGTGGCTGTTCACAAATGCTTAAGCTTTAAACTAAGACTAGGTGGTCTTAGAATCACTATAATACATATTTTTTAACGATTTCCAACATAATTTTAATTGAATTAACTTCCACGGATTTTTTAAAAATCGTAAAATATTGCGTGAACAAATTCCGAGCAAACAAAATAAGGATAATTCAATATGGCAGCTACGGAAGTAATCGAATTTCGTTATCAAATTGATTGGCCGCGTACGATAATGACATAATAATATTATTTTGGTGTTATGTCTAGGTTTACACATGTCTCGAAAACAAAGTAGTAGAGGTTAATAAACTTTTTATAGCCAACAACTACGATGGTACAATCAAGATCGAAATAGACACATACTTTGATCTTGGTACAGCCCTTAGTTTGGATTCCCCATATAAAAAAATGCTTTAAGCTCCTCAGCATAAAGTTTAGTATGACAAAACTAAGTCACTGTATCGAACGAAAGGTTAGGACGAATATTCGTGTTATTAACATTTTTGTTTGCCGTGTCTGGGTGTTTGTACCTGTTATATATTTGTGGTTCTTCCCGTTAACTGTGAGCAATGTCCCAGTGTACAGATAAAGAAATACATATGTTGTGTTCAAATGCTAAGGGAAACTCTTATTTCAGATCTTCCAATCCAGTTAGGTTATTCTGTCCCCCACAACTGCGCCGCGTTGGCCACCGAGGGGGTTTAAGTCGGTGCGAGCCCGTTACACCACTTTCTGTTCCCCGCAGAGAGTGACGGTGCGGTAGGCATTTCCCCTTCGAAAACAAAAAATTGCAGGCTTGAATCATCTTGAATCTTGAATCATCATCCGATAAGAAGATGATTTATTGCTTCGGGAGCCGCTGGTTCTGGTTATAATTCAAATAAGTCTGGTTCCTAAAGTTACGTAATAGATGCACAACCAGAACACACGCTAGGATATTCTAGTTCTTGTGGAAGTCAAGGCTGAGCCGATCTCCCACAACACCGCCACTAAGGCGATAGAGGTCCAACCGGGGGGTTTTAGTGGGTAGTCCTGCCCTTTTCGGGTCAGGGAATCCCACACACGCTATCTCTCGGTGTGGCGGTACGGTGCGTCAATGCATTTCCCCCCAGAAAAATAAAAAAAGGATATTCTAGTTCCCATCTACAACGGGACGTCCCTCCCGTGACGTCACCACTTTTCACCTTCGCAGGTCCTCGTAAAATATTCTAAAGCCGTTTGCTCCACAGGCGGCGTCATATATTATTTCCACCAACTTTCCCAAGATAACCGATCCGGTGAGTGTCATTTTAGACTTTCACATTTTAGCTCTTATTGCGGTGGGTAAACAGAATAATTTGGGTTGGAGCTACTTTTTTGGAATGACAGATAAATAGATTATGGGCGAGGCACTGTTCCTGGATTCTGACGTTGATGCTATTAAAAATCTACGGACCGAGAGGGATTATATTAGGAATTATGAAAAGGAAATTAGCGTTGAGGTTTCTACTGAAGTTACGCATTGCGGTGTTTGTGTCGTGGTGGACGCCATCAACCACAGTATAGATATCTTAGCCTTTATAATTGAAAAGAACCGTAACTACTAATTACACAATAACGATTAGTAGGTTTTCTTTCTTTCCATGAATCTTGCATTACAAATGCAACAAAACTATGTCCGTGTGGTTTACTTTTGGCGGAATCTTTTCAAATCTTTGGAGTTTCAATTAATTGCTATTTTTTTTTCTGAAGAACCATTTATTATTTTACTTTTTCATTCACAAAAGTTGATAAAATAGTTATTTATATTTAAAAGAACATTGTACACCTACAGTTCATTTGTTAATCCTATATTTTTGGTTATATAGTTAAATTGACAAACTACCCTGTAGGTTTCGGTGCAAAGTTAGTCATAAGTTATCGGTTTTTATTAATGATAACTACAGAGTTTCTTGTCAGTATCTTCTATGTAGTTATAGTTTCCGTGCCTGAGGTAACTCCATTTGGTTTATATAGACAATACATAAGTATATTATGTAAAATAAAATAAAAAATAAATAAATGGGTCAGACAACAACAATCACCTGGTCTCAAACTAAGGTTTTCCCTTGTATTATGAGTACCAGACGACGGATACTAACTGGGGGCATCGTTCCAGTACACCCAGACCCAAGTCAATTCAGAAAAGTTTGTTTTCCAAATTGACCCGACCGGGAATCGAACCCGGGACCTTTCGCGCTTTGGCCGAATACCTTAGCCACTGCGCCACCGAGGTCGTCAAAATACATTAATAAAAATAATTCTCATTCTATTAGTCCTTCCAATAAATGCAATACTATCTACAGAAGTCTCCACAGTGGTCTACTATACCATTCTCGAACCGATCGCTTTAGAACATAGGAATAAATACTGAAGCTCCGAAGATATTAAAAGGCCATAAACATGGTACCTTGTTCGCCGTAGGGAGCTAAATAAATAGCAGCAATAAAGAAGATAGTGGTAATAGCAGAATCCTGTTAGTTCTACAGATAACATTCGGCTTTGAGAGAATAAATCCAGACTCGTTAGGGTTACCTACTAACAATTGTTATGCAAGCGAAAATGGAATCATGATGTAAGGTGTTGATTATTTCTAAACGTTTTTCGATCAGCGGTTGTATGATAAATTGTAAAAGACGAGATAATGTGTGCCTGATGCTTCTACAAATGAAATAGACATTTTGGACAACACCGCACACATTGCTTTGATTCTATAATAATTAGCTAAAGCACCTGAACTCAGTAACAACGACGGTGCCACAACACGTAATTGCTTCAAGATGTGTATGTGTGAGTACAAAAACTTCTGCTTTGGTTAACTAATGAGCAATGTATTTTGTACCAATATCTTCTATCATTTTAAAAAAACAGAAGGGCAGCCATTCCCTTACCCCAAGACTTCCACTACTCTCGGATTTAGTCCACGTATCACATTATAGAACAATGTATCAAATGTATGTGTTATTGTCCAATACAATAAAAATACAGTTTGCAATTACTTAACATCTTAACGTGTTTAACCGTTATTCCAACGAACGTATATTGTATTCAAAGTCCACATTTTAAACGCTTTCGCACTGCAATAATAAACATCCAAAATGACGTCTGATTTTCCGTATAAACAGCCCGACGAAACAATGGTTAACTCACAATTTTACGTATAATATTGACGTAAATCCTACAAAACAATAGTCGCCAACCCTACAAGTTTGCATTCAAGGGAATCCTATTAAATATTGAACAAAAGCAGACATTTTATTAAATCCACAATTTTGCGCAAAAAGTACAATAGGTAGTACAATATTTGACGTAAGAAAATTAACCGAAAAGGAACTTGGGGCGGCCATCTTAAATAGGACTCGAGAGATTATGCTACTTCATAATGCTCAAGGATCAAGTTATAATGAAAAGTGTGATAGGAAGGCCATTATTTGACGTTAGAAAATTACCTAAAGGAATCTCGAGCAAACAGATGGAGATGGCAAGGACTTATTAAATAATAAATTAGAAATTGTAGTGCGCCTGAAAAGGTTCGTTGTCTAGTGCTTGTATGACTAAGATTTCAATTTGACGAGTCTGGTTAAATTATTACATATTGGAGCGGTTGCTGTAAGAACTAAATCATTTTGGATCAAACCCAGAATCAACGGCTTAACGCTCTAACTATAACGGAGACCCCAGGACAGAGTCTGAACGATATTTGCATTTTTACTAAGGAAACAAGAAAAGAAAACAAACTTCAATGCTTAACTCATCATTTTGTATGATTATAAATATCCATAGGTTACAGAACGATGTAAATCAGTGTTTACGCGTGAACAGATATCTCATCCAATTTTTCTCAATGTTGAATTCAGAAATATATAGCATTATCCTATATTTAATTATGACCCAAACTATCTTAAGCTATGTATGGCGCAACGCCATATTCATAATCAATAAATTTATTCATGTAGGATTACAAGTGATACTTATGCATCATCAAAATTTAAACTAAATTTTAAGCTGCCATTCGGAATCTAATCCAACGCAATGCCAATATATTTATTCCACAATTTAAAAGAAGATAAACTGTAATTTAAACAACAATTATTTCGAATTGCCATTACGCAATCGGATTGCCTGTAAAAGTCGTTTGCAGATATAAAAGCGTCGTTGGACGCCATTTTAGCGCGATGAATATGCGTTCACCAAAAGCGGTCTCTTTTTCTATGCGACCAGTTTTATCTAGTGCCATTAACGTGCTAATCTGTGAACTTAGACTGTGTAATGAAATCTTAGAGGGAAAAGACCGGAGCCAAGTGGCAAAGTTTTGGGAGTTACTTAAGATTGCGATCCATTGGACGCGAATATGCTTGGTGAATGTCGGGGATTTTGTAATGATTATGTATAATTCTGTGGTAATGTAACGACAATTCGTTGTGTTATTGTGAATCGCTTTGATGTTGGATGATGTCATTTTGGATAATTTTTGAGGCAAAGTTAAACTTTGGTGTTGAACAATATGTTCAATATTTTGTACTTTTAAACTTATATTTCACGATTTGACAATGACACAGTATGTAGAATATGACATTAAAGTTCTTTGATATCAAATTGATTAGTAGCACATTTTTTATTTTATTTGTGTCGTTATTATAACATCTTTGTGATACAATCATAAATAAGTCTGGAACGTCATAGCATTGTTCAAACATTGTTAATTTCATCTTGAGTAATTAGCAATCTGACATTTTCTAATTCTGGGAGAATTGTGAAATTTTACCGAATTTACCACCTAAGTTTGATTTTTTCTAATCAAGTTAATCAATAATATCTTTACATTGTCTTTCAAAATTCTCGCTACCGATGTGTGCTAGATTAATACTCTCCGCGCCCTACATTTCGACTTATCACAGGGATGTCATCAAATTTCGCCAGCTCCCAACTCTTCCGGAAGCGACGCCATTACGGACTTACTGACGACTTTGAGGGACGTCGAATTTCGTAACGGATATATATTTTGGGGGCAATCTTTGACCCAGACCCTATGTGACGTGAGGTCATGAAAATTTTACATGAAGAATATGTTTGGTCGGTGGCTGGCACATACGTTATTCTTATGCATAGGTGCGACCTTTGGGGATTGGCCTGAACCAGCTCGCAAATTTCATACTTAGGTAGATACTTAATTGGCTTTTCACTCATCAAAATAAAACTACATATAAGTCTTAAGAGAAATTTACGTACAAGAATAAGTACTGTAACTATCTAGAACATATTTCCTGATTTACTTGTCGATATATTTTCGGTAGATATAGGTTTTGAACTCGTAGTACAGTCACGTTGAATTCAATGATAATTCAAAAGTGTTATATTAACCTACGTGAGTAAACATATATTTGATGATGATTTGGTTATAAACCGTCAAACGCGGACGAATAACATAATACTTTTTCCATACAAATTGTATCATCTATAATTTTATGCATATTGCATCTCATAATCATTCTCCAAGATATTTGAAAATTTTTAGACTTTCGCGTTCCATTTTAAGCATTTAAAATAATTTAACGGGTCAAAACGCGACACCATGTTTATTTAGTAGTTAATACGAACTACTTACTGCCCGACGTTTCGGTTAGGTTGCACCAGCCGTGGTCACGAGCTGACTTCTTACTCCTTTGAACGTTTTGACCAGTTAAATAATTTTAAACTTTTTTTACTTGTCTGAAATGAATACAGAATTGTATTTGTACCCTCAAGACTCCAACGAGTGTTTATGTCATTAGAAACACAATACATCGTAATTAAAAGGTAACCCGACCAGCTACAATATGTTTTTGGGACGCCTACCATCTTGAGGTTAATCTAAGTATAGCAATCTATTTATATATATTAAAGACTTAAACATGTGAATATTCCGTCCCATTTTAGATATCATTTGGATTTGTTATGTCTAGGAAAATGTTTGTTTCATACTTTGATGACTTAAGATATGGACGAAGCATGCATTTTTATTTTTATCTTCTATCTTATTATTTACTTCTTGCCGTAAACTACTAAGTATTACGTAATAATGGCTTAGATAACTCCTAATATTGTTGCGATAACAAACTAAGCACCCAATAAGTTAATGCGGTTTGCTTGTTCAAACAACTTGTAGTCAACATTGTTCTAAGTAATTATTTGTTTATTAAACTTATTACTTTGTAATTGTTATTGATTACTGAGGTGAACGTTACGAGTGGGGATTCTAAAGCTATTGAAGATTCTGTATACTAGCGACCTGCGCTGGCTTTGCACGGATGATTTTTTTTACTTTCTGAACTATGATATGCGTGTATTTAGATAAATATAAAGTTTTCTCTTAAAACATTCAATAATCAATAAATAATAAATATTGAACAACATCACATACATTGCTCTGATCCCGTGATAAGTCGCTAAAGCACTTGTGTTACAGAAATCAGTAACAACGACGGTGCCACAACACCCAGACCCGAGACAATACAGAAAAGTTCGTTTTCCATATTGATCCGACCGGGGATCGATCGATCGGCTACGGAGGTCGTCAACGATTAATGCCCCGCTCCAATATTTGTAAAACGGATCGTTCTAGTTATTCGGCAAGAGCAATCTCTTCCAGATAACCTTTAGGTAGAGGAAAAAGTAGATATCGAGAAACGGGTACGGCCGTGCAAAATGATTTAAAAAAAAGTAGATTTTGCACTTTATGAGATGGGATTAAGCACTTTTATTATAAAAACCAGAATGATGGTACCGTAGTACATACAAAAATACATATAAACACTAATGAATAATTATCCCTGGGATAACAATTAGACTTAAATTTTAAAACACTTACAATCAAGTACGAAACAAACATAAACCTCAAAAACAGTGTTGCCAGCCACATTAACACTAGAGCGCCAAATTCTTACAGTGTTGCCACATTAATTGCTCCAGCGTAACGGTAATGGTTTTACTTGTAAACCCCGTAAAACTCACATAAAATAAAACATCTTGTGTGTTTGTTTGTACGGAGTTTCTGTAGAACCGCGAAGTTGGGCGTTTTGTATAAACTGTAAAGTTGTCAAAACAATTCCGTGTGGTGTAAGGCATATGGTCCAAAGTCTTTTATTACGGGATGTAAGAGTCGTTTCAGTATTACATAACCGAGTTTAAGCCATTTGATGGACTGGATTTTGAATATAACTTGTCGCTGTGGTTTCAATGTTAGAAGTTTACCTTTTTTTTTATATTACACTTCAAGATTGACCTTATCCCATCTGATGTTAAGTGGTAATGAGGTCCTAGGACTTCATCACTACTTAAAATCAGGTGGGATGAGGTCAATCTTGAAGTGTAATATCAAAAACCTTTATGTAGAGACAAACATACATTCACACAAACATCGAAGCACGACCGAATCTATTCATTAGTTTCGGCGTGATTGAGATACAAACATACATAAATCAATACATACGAACAAACTTTTTCATTTTTTATATTAATAAGTGTCGCCGACAGGTTGTATATGTTTAAACCTATTTACTTACATTGTTTATTCAATTTATTCATTGTTTTTTGTTCATACTTTTTCAATTCACATGTCATTTTTGACACAAGCATATTGTCTGCTATTATTTTCCTGTCTGGTCACGTAGATTTGTGGTTTTTAGATTTTGTATTTTTTTTTAATTATAAATATATGTTTATATCATACAACCCACAATAAGACTATATATATATAAGCAGGTCGAAGTTTATAAGTGGCCAAAAAAACAGGAACCACCTTTTTTATCCGTTAACTGACACCTATATTATTACTTCCTAATTTTTTCCAACTTCAGCGTTCGTAACTTACCATCAGGGCAAAGCGAATTCCCCAGGGTTTTACCCCAAAATGAAACGCCATAAAATATGAAAATGTTAATAAATAAACGGCCAAGTTTGTTCAGAAACTGCTCAGCATTCTGACACATAACTAGGGTCTCATGACACGTTGTCTCTAGACGGAACTATTTTTGGGAGAGGAAATGATTTTTTTTGTTCGCCTCAGTCAAGTGGGGTGATACGAATGGTCCTTGTAGCAGGATATAAGTTAAGCTTCTAATAATAGTTGGGAGTTTTTGGGACAAAGATTGTTTGCCTTATAGGTTTTTGATAGTAAAGTAGCGAGTTAGTAAGATCCTCTTGCAGCTTAAAATTAAATCTCGATTTATATATCACAAGTTTTGATAATTTATTTATTTATTAGGATATCCAACAGCAATACCATAAATTTACATAAAAGACCAAACATGATACATAAATCTGAGCCAATAACAGGATACCACAACATGGCTTACGTAAATTAGACATTTTGTTAATCGAGAGGTTTGATGTAGGTAAGAAGTAAAAAGTGTGTTGGTGCCAGTCACGCGTTATCGTTATTATCGTTCTGTTTTTATATTTACCATTAAATATAGGAAGGCTAGTCTACTAAAATCTCCTTTACCCAAACCTATTTTATAAAATTGTTTCTTTTATCATATAAACAAAAAAAAACGAACATATATTGCGTTAAAATATACAATGTAGAGTTTTACGCAATAGTAATGTCCATTTTGATTCGCTGTTTTATAAATTCGTTGAAGCAAACATATATATTCTCATTTAATTTGAAACGACTAACTAACGCATTTATTAGATTCATTATTTTAAGATTGATTTTTTTTTAATTAGAGCTTCACGCCGCACTAGCAATCTTTGATTATTTTAAAGAAACAGAAGAAAATTAATCATCACTTGATGTATGGGATTCGAACCCACGACCTTCACGTATCTGGCGCTGCTCTTCCAACTGAGCTAACCGCAAATTATCATAGGCGATTAATTTTTCTGCCCTCTGAGTTTAGATAGATTTCTGTGCAGTTAAGTGTATCTATCTAGATAGATAGACAGAAATTGGTTTACATACATATTGAAGTACAAGAACGGTCTTATTGCTAGAAAGCAATCAATTTAGGAATTATGCAAAGGGAGATGAAATTCGTATGTTTCCTTAAATATTTAGAACAATTATTTATCGTCCCTGTACTACCGAACTGTACAAGACAGACATTCATTTACAAACGGCAATAAACAGTTTACGTCATTAAGTAATGGATGCTTGTCTAATTCTATTTCTCTCGCGTCTCGTTGAAGAGTTAAAACGATCGTAAAGAGTGGCTCCCGACTCATAACTTAGCGTTAAATATAACTCGTTGAAACAAACCGTATATCAATCCGAGGTATGTTTTGTGAACTGTACTTCAGTGGCGTGCACACAGTTTTAAGACTGGGTAGGCAGAAAATTTCACTCACCAAAAACACTTTGGTTTTGGTTCATCGTCTTGTCAACTGATAATGTAGGTAATTGCCAAATGCTAGCTCAATATCCATATATTGACTGATTTTATAGACATATCAATTTACGGATATTCGAAGTGGCCTTTCGGCCCGTTTGTATGATGTTTTGTAATGTTTGTGTGATTTGCAAAATTTAAATGAAAGCAGTGAAAAGATGGTGGTGTAAGTATCATTTTTTATTTTTTCAATACACACACCATCTAAACATCTTTCACAAACAATAGGTATTATCAATGTTTCACTCTATTAACAACGATAAATCCTAAATATCTGAAAGCGTAGTCACAAACACAACACACATCAAACAATATGGCAACTATTGACTATTGAAATTAGTAGCAAAAAAGAGAAATATAATACGACAAAAAATATTGCCACAAAAATGTATAAAACTCAATGAAACAATGTTACTTTCTAAACTATTTGCATTGCTTATCAAACTTTCATTCGGAAATGTTCGGTAAGAGTCGTAATTTTTCGTGTTACCTATAAGGAATCTACAAAAAAAGACACTGGCTTTTTATGCAGTTGTGTGCGTGATTTTTGTCATTGTGTGTCAGCAAAGCCCACGTAGCTACAGGAACGCACATACATTAAATCCGCATGACCGCGACTTACCACGAGAGCACACATACAAAATTTTAGAGATTCATAGTTTGTGTCTTTGCCGTGGCAAGGGCACGCAAGAGCGAGGCGGCGCTAGTGCAGCGCGAATCGGTGATGCTAAATAATCAAATTTCATGTCGATCTTATTAATAATACCACCGGCAATCGATCGGTGGAGCTAATTTATGATTTAAGTTTTTATGTTATTTTGTTTATTGATAAAATAATATTGGATCTATTATCAGACCTAGGGTAGGCAGTGTCTTTCTGTCTTTATGAAACGCACGCCACTGCTGTACTTTGAGTCTTATTATAAACTAGCGGCCGCCCGCGACTTCGTCCGCGTGGATTTCGGTTTCCTTACAAACTTTCACCCCCCTTTTCACATTTTCCATTATTTCTTCGCTCCTAATAGTTGCAGCGTGATGTTATATAAAAGCTAAAGCCTAAAGCCTTCCTCGATAAATGGTCTATTCAACACAAAAAGAATTTTTCAATTCGAACCAGTCGTTCCTGAGATTAGCGCGTTCAAACAAACAAACAAACTCTTCAGCTTTATAATATTAGTATAGATCTGTTATTCGGTCTGAACTTTAATACCTAAATTATCTAGGTGAGTGGTTTCTCTATTTAATTTACTCGGCGCTAGGCAGAGATAGAGAAGATCTTGATTTAAGTCGCTTTGGATAATTGAAATGTGGAATGGCTGGTCGACTGAGAGGCCTTTAATTACATGTCAAAATGCGATTTCTTCATAGATTTTCTATGAAGATAGCAATCTAGGTTGACAATATATTACTCATCAACACATTGACTTATAAATATTTGGTTTGGGAGCATTTTAAGAATAACTTTCAATAAAACAATTTTCGTACAGTACAACAAAATGGGCCACATTCGTCTCATCTTAATGACGACTGGTGGCGTGGGGGATTAAATAGCCACTCGGATAGCGAAAGGTTCTGTGTTCAATTCCCGATCAGGTCAATTTGGGAAACGATTTTTTATGAATTGTTCTGGTCTGGGTGTTGTTTTATTGACATCCCCAGTCAGTTTCCGTAAGTACAAGTAGCACAAGGTTTCCCCTTTCCATTACCGGATTGGCATAGTAATGCCAATCCGGTTCACATTTTTTAATACCATGCACAGTAGTGTATGGTATTAAAAAATGTGAAGCAGGGTCCATTAAAGGCCACAGGCCAAGTCCCAACTATGCAACGGAACGGGTTGCTGGAAAGTATTATCAAACTGCTTATTAGCCTCGAACCGATAAACATCGCGAAATTAGTCACGATACCACCAAGACGGCCACCCATCCAAACTGCGGCTGCGGCGCGTGCTGCTTAACTTTTCCGTTTCCGACCCATTATCGCAACCGCACGTCCCAAAACTCATTCCCAAATAAAAATGACAAGCTCGCAACATAAGAAAAATCCAAAAAGGCGCCATATGACAAGCCTTTGATGTATGGTCCAAGGAATTGTTTTCTCCATACATGAAAGGGCCGTAAAAAACATTATTTCCTTTTGTGTTTCCTTTGCTTACGGCGCGTTATTGGGTCATTTTTTGTTATTGTTTGTTCAATAATGGGCCAGGAATTGTGGCCTGAAGGTTTTGTAGGCAGGAATCTTCTTGGTACTTGGTAATATAAGGGAAGGTTTCGTGGGTATTGTGGCAAGGTATATAATTGTTCATGTTGTTCGGAGAAGTTATATGTTTATTTACCTGTGTAACGTCTGATATGGTACTCTAATGTCTGAGTACAACTATGGTGTTCGAGATTCTGGACTGGTCGCTTTGTTTCTGGACAAAATTTCATTAAAATCGAGAGAAATTCAGTCATGAACACAGAAAAACATGCTGTTCCTTCCAGGTAAGATAAGTTGTGGACATTCTTCCCCCTTTACTCACAACTAGTAGTATGCAATGGAAATACTTAGAAATGTTGGCTTTTATATACTAAATTGCAAATAACAACCTTCCTCTTGAATCACACTAAATAATAAACAAAAACGTATCAAAATCCGTTGCGTAGTTTTAAAGATGTATATGTCGCAGGCATTTTGAATAAATCCGCATTGTCATTTTGCCTGATTTTGCATTCGGCATATTACATATCAGCGAGCGTTTTTAAACTGACGACGCCGTATGTAAACGGCGGATTTACTCAATATGCCTGCGACATATACATAGGCTTGTGTGTAGTTATAATTGTAGACTCTTCCTTTGAAGTCTGAAGAATGCCAAAAACCAATTAAATAAAAGTGGCCATTTGGTTTTTGTACAACAAACAAAAAAAATATGCAGTCCTACCTAGGGGAGCTAGTCGTTTTTAAAGTAATGTGTTTTTTTAAAGAAAAGTATCAATTTTGAAACGGTTGAAATGTACTGAAGCCAATATAACAGTAATTGCTCATTTGCTAACACCTAGCTTCGGGGACGACCAAGAAATTAATTCACAATACGCAAATCCCGCGTTCAAACAGTTCTGAACTGAGCAAACAGCGTTAAATGATAGGGTTGGCAAATACAGAAACACGGTAAAGTTTGAAATACCTCGTTCATTTCATTCGCTAGAAAATATCAGCCCACATGCATATTTGTAAAATTTTTAAGTGACTTTGTAAGTCTCTCCCGGTGTTAAATGGTCATTTTATTACCCCTTACATCTACCGAAAATACTTCGCGAGCATTGTATTTGTACTTACTAGGGATATTGACCAAAAAAAGTTTAAAACAGGAATAATCGAATTCAATTCCGCATCATAAAACTAATAAATGTGTTTTTTTTTACAAAAACAAATACTCAGATTATTGATATCCCCTTTCCTTATATAAAAATGACCAATAAATTTCCAAATTCTTGAAAATTAAATGTATAATTAATTACTTACTCCGAATGAATTAACAACTAACGAATTAAATTCACAAAATGTTTATCTGTCGTCAGAGAGTACAAGCAAGAGGTAGCCCCAAAACCAATGTCATAAACTAAATCATAAAAACGGTGTTGACAAAAGAAAACAAAATATTTCCCGCCAAGAAGTGTCAGTGTCATAAAACTTCCAACAAAACTCGGTTAAGCCGGACGTTTTTGTAGCCGGACATGTTGATAGCCGGACGTTATGATGGCAGCCCTATTTCATGCGTTACTGACGTAGATGAAACTATTGTCGACCAACGCCATACAGTTTACTCAACTAAACGGTAGTTCGAGCTGATTGTATTTTAGCTAGCTAGTTAGTTTTAGTCAGCATATGAAACAATGAAAGTTAGTTAAGCTGAAACACGTAATTCTAAAACATTGATCTAATGTCTAATTAAAATTAGCTTAAGCAACTCCAAATTAACGCTGACTGACGCTGACCTAAACAGAAAACCAGTTAAATGCAAAACAATAGTAAGTCCACCCGTCAATAGATGGCGTTAACCAAGAATTTTAAATTGTGACTTCAGTTGTTACATACTTCACTAAATAAATTAAATGGGTTAAAAGTAAAATGATAATCTTTTTCATTTTTAATTGTGTTAAAAACCTAGACATAAAGCAAAAATCAAACAGTAGCGAAAAATAAAAAGGTCTAGTTTTGCTTCTTGACAACAGATGGCGTTAGTGACAACTGGCTCTCAAAATAAAACTCAGGTCTTGTGTTCTTAGCGTATTTTGTACTTTTGAGATTAATGGCAAAATGAAAAGGTATTTACACTCGTAAAGGTTAAAGCCGTCTTAGAATATGTACCACAACTTTACAGCTTATGTTATAAAAGTATTTCAGAGGCAACTTATTTTAACTATGATTAGTGACATGCCAAGGGGCTTACAGTTATTTGATTAATAGCCTAAAAGTTTCGAACTTTGCTCTGTCTTTATTACTTAATTAGAATTCGTAGTAAGTTCAAAATTGAAATACTGGCAATGTTGACAAGTCGTCAAATATGTATTTAATAGGCGTATTGGCCAGCTCAGAGAGCAGAGCAAACAATCTTTTAATTAACTACTAAGGTTAATAACTATTATATGCTCAGTAATATTAATATCTAGCCATGAAGCTGCGTATTAAATTAAGGCTCTAGTTAATTTCAAAAGTACACACTGTGCTTAATGTTAAATATTTGAGAAATGATTGATTTCAATATTAGATTAATATTGAACAGCGTTTAGATTTACAAAAACATAAAAGTAAGTCTTTAAGTTGGGATTTAATTATTTTTTAACATTAACCTCACTGTTAACATATATTTAGGTATTCCGTTACGAAAACAATCCGATTACCGCACAGTCAATTACTATTAGTTTGTCACAAAATAGCATAGAAATAGTAATAAAACATCAATGCCGAAAAACAAGAAAATAAAAGGAAAAAGCATATGTTATAGATACATATATGTATATTATGTGTAATACATTTATCTATGTAAATTTAGCTTCTTGATTAGCAACTGAGTTTCATGTTCTAATATAAATCATAGTTACTCCAACTATATTGAGATGAGATTTAATAAATTGCAATGTAACTGAATGGTTTAATAGACGCGGCGTTTGGAAGCTGTGGCCATAGCACGAACAAAATGGCAATCGAGTATTATTACGTAGTGAGAAAATTGTATAGAAATCGGTGGAGCGCCACAGCGGTGAGAAGCGGAACTACTGACATTCCATACAAAACTAGTTAGACGTAAAATAGTTTTATTACTATTTTTGTTCGTGTGGTGTTAGGGGCATTGGTCCATTCTTATAGCGCTGTCACTAGAAGATAAGAGATGCAAGGGGTTTCTAGTGGGTATTCCCCGCTCATTTCAGAGCGGTGGAATCCCACACACGCCTTGTCTTACCCGACGCATTTCCCTCCATAAAAAAAGAGTTACTGGTGGGGACCAGTACCCCATGCCTTGCAGAAACGGGGATTTCTGCATTCAGTGACTTCTGATCAGCTTGACAAGATGAGGAAGAAAGAGAAAACAGAACTCTTTCCTTCTTCCATTTGCAGAGATTAACTGCAGTCGCAGTCTGGTGCATTAACTGCAAGATTAAACGTAGGCGTAACTCCATTCTTGAGCGGCGAGATAGAGCGGGAAAATAAAAAGGCTGAGTAGCGTCAGCAGAAAAGTGACGAAAAAAATAAAGTCTTTTTTTTTATATATTATGTAAGTTTAGATTGTCAGACTGAAAATTGAATCAAAACTGGAGTGTTCGATCTTGAGATAAGAACGTTCTAAAACGGTAAGTAATTAAGTAAAAATTATACAGATACTGTAAAGGCTACGATAGCTATTTAATAAAATTGACATATTAAAGAGTCACCGAGTATATGTTGCACCAAAAATGTTAACTGCTCATGACAGTTCAACAATTGTTGAACGTGTCAATTCACATATTAGAAAACATATAATTGGCATACTGGGAAAATTACTTCGGTGCTACGGACGCTAAGAGCTACTATCCTATAGTTTTTAAAGATTTTTAAAGCGTAAGAACACTATTTTGTTTGTTTAAAGTGGCATACCACTTCGTACTATTTTATATACTTGACTATAAGCATATGTATTCAAGTTTAAGTGTGTATATTTTACATTTATAAATATCGAATGTGCTTAAGTAATATATTTTTCTCTTTGTATCGCAAATTCGTACTCTTTTGACTAATTAAGTTTTCATTTCCTAACACTTTGACACATCGCCTGTGGATAGAATCACAATGTATATAGTTATAACCATTTTGCGTCGTATATCATTGGCTGTGTATTTATAAAATTAATATATTATGTGTCTACCTAATATGAATTAATAAGTTGTTAAGTAAATAATGACTTGTTAAGCCTAATTGTATACTATGTAGTATATTATTAGAACCATATATGAGGTTGCGCACAATATTACTGATTAGTAATTACCGACGAAACATCAACGATAATGCTGTCAGCATTATAGGCCAAACTATTTCCAACCACATGCTAACCCAGATATACTGGAATCATAATGATGATTACTAACAACCCGTTGAACGTTGTTATATTCTAACGTTAATTTGCATTAAAATGCAGGTTGCAGACCGAAAACTAAGCTATTTCGAAGCTAAACTAAGCCAAACGCTAAGATTAACTAAAAATATGTCCATGTACTATAAGAATTAAATGAAAGTCAGTCAGTATTGCGAAGAAAGTGTGACAGTAGTAAGAATGGGATTATTTTAGCTTATTTGCATACACAATTTAGCTTCGTATATTTCAGGTAGCTTACATAGCTTAGTTCACTAGCATAGCTTGAAGTGCTCGTGCCATTACTATAGCTACCACAGTTCGGAAACGATACCAAAAGTTAATATATACACGTCGTGGTCTGGTATTAGGTTGGTAACCATTCCGATCGAAATTTGATTGTAGCATTTACTTTACCTTCTTAAATGATTAGAAATTCGCAAACAAGAAAAAAATATTTTATGGCAAACTGAATCTATTTAAGTATAATACACAATTCTGTGATGTACACGAATAGGTCTATCTTTAGTAATTTCATAACCAGAATGTAGAATACAACAGCATATAATTATAATCATGTTTCACAAAATCGTATAAAAGTTCTTACTTCGCTAGGTCTTGTTCCGTAACCGAGATTATGCCAGTCGAACAACAAACATTTGCCTCGGTCGGATATCAAACCAGCTATATATCGCATAATCTAGTGCATTAACCAAGACCACGAACTCGGGCGGTCTTGATTACACTATCAATTCATAGTTAACACATACGTAAACACATACGTAACTAATTAATATAACATAACGACACATACACTCACACACACACACACATAAATCACTCACAATAGTTAAGGTAGATTAAGGTTGATATTGGTTAATATTAGTTATGTTTGTATGTTTGGTAATTAAGGAACGCTGATTCCACATGCTGTTTTTGTTCCAAATAAATACTTATATACTTATATATCATAAGTATTGAATAGCAAACAAATGAGAAATGCATTAGCTGCCACCACCGCGCATTTAACGTAAATTAAAGTGTCTCTCTTTAAAACACTTGACATTGGCGGGATCATCGCGTTGTCTAAAAACGCAAGATTTAGTCAATTTATAAAAAAAAAGTGATATGGCATTATAGGAATCTAGATCAACGTATTTATTTTAAAGAAAGGAAAAGTTATTAAACACTATCAGATTGTTTTTTTATATTTACCAAATCAGTATAGTTTAGCTTTATTTATTGCAGTATCATTATTGTTGACTGTTTTCAATCACGTCTGTAAATTCGTGTCAAACGTTGCATCAACAAAAAGCAACTCTTTGAAAAATATTATTTTTTTGTTAAATTTGATCAACGATCAATTTCAATTGAAATTATCGGAAATCACGCTACGTTTTCGTTCATTTAATATTCTTCACATCAACACTTAGTAAGAGTACTTTTTTTACGACAAGACCGCGTTTTTCTGGTGACTCCATATTCAGGCTCAAAATCGTGATCCCAACGATGAAACCTTCTAGTTTGAATACTTTTTGTATATCATCGGAGATTCTTAAAGTATTTTAGCTTCTTTTGCTATCTGTACTGCTGGCAATAAAAGTAGGTGAATAATTTGAATTCTTATCCAACAGCGCCTCACAGCCGTTTGGGGTTGGACGAGTCTCGATGCCATTTGCTGTACTAGAATTGAAACTTTCGTTGGTAATTATGTAAGTTAGTTTTTCAATACATTGGTAATCGCTACTGGTCTGCTCCAATAACCCCCTTAAAAATAAATTCTTATGGTTTCTTCCCTATATGACTTGTCTACGCGCAGCAATAAATTCGATACTACTACTGTAACTAATCTGCTGAGTTTCTTATCGGTGTCTTCTCGGTAAATATAGGTCGCGAACCGGCAGTATATCACTTTGCGCTGTATTCAATGACGATTCAAAAGTGATACATGTACTTTAATAAATAATTATTTGGCTTTGACTTGAATTTGACTTTGCCTTGATTGAAAAACTAGTAGTTGCCCAAGATTTTAATCGTCTTATTTCGGGATAAAAAGTTTTCTATCCTATACTAGATACTCATCTATTTTTCCTTTAAATTGTGTAGTTTTTGCTTCAAACATTCATCCATACATTTTTATCAATTCGATCAAGTTGCGATTTCTTACATATAATTTTGTAATATCGGTTTGGTAATTTCACTAATACTCGTACGTACAACAATAAAAACTAAACATCATACCCAAATTTCCTCACAAGATTTCTTTTCGAGAGGTCAATAAAATCATATTATATTGAAACAGAGGTTAACACTAAGTTTTTATTTAAATATATTAATTAAATTGCTGAAATCTTTTCTTGCAAATCATGAAAACGGCTCTAATCGTACAAGGCACCAAGACACTTTTTGCTACAAAGATTCATCTAAAATAATTGTGTGAAGCATTTTCTTGCTAGCGGTACAGTCGTGCTCTCCGGTCACGTCTCCTAATTCAGTTTGATACGGTTTGCGGGTTGCTTTCTAAAAAATACTTGAAAATATATACAGTGATTGGAAATATCTGGGGGCAGGCAAGCTGTTCGGATGAGGACTTTTTCGCTTTAGCTGTGGAGATGGGATGAGTTAGTCGGATGATATTTTAGCGTCTGCTAAAGTTGGATGGTTGAATGACTTTATTTAGCTATCCTAAGACCATCTTACGTTGAACATTCCAATCGAGCAATTCAAAGCAAAAAAGAAATATTGAAATCTTAGTATCGTCATAGAGGCGAGTTGAGTTGCTTTTGGACAATATCACATACATTGCTCTGATTTTGTTGTGAGTAGCTTAAACACTTGTGTTACAGAAATCAGAAACAACGACGGTACCATTACATCCGAGAAGATATGCAAAGTTTGTTTCCCATACCCGACCGGCGTTCGAACCCGGGACATCAGAGATGGCGCGACGCCAAAGTCCGGAAATTATGAAGCATTGAAAATAAACTATCGGAGAGTAAGTATTCCTAAAACAAACGCAATAATCACAATATTTCGCCAACTGAATACACCCCCTGCATTAATCATCTTTATAATTAATTAATTCTCGATCAATCTACTCTGACTGTCATTAATTAAAAGCTGAGTGACTATTATTATAAGTCCCTGCAAATTAAATGCGCTTCGTGTCATTTCAATTAGTTTGAAAAATGGGAGGGTTTAGTTGCTGGAGAAAATTGATTTATAATTGATTTATTAATTTGGGTTCAATACGATTTTATAGTTAAACGTGAATTTTGTGGTTGGATCCAGGGTTTATGGTTGAAAGGAACTTGGTCGTAATGGAAAAAGGTTTCAGGTAAAATTTACAAAACGACTCTTTAAATAATATTGGTAAGCGAGGGTGTATATGACACGTTGGATAAGGGATATATATAAAGCGTAAATAACAGTAAACTTTACATGTAAGATTGTATAAAACCGGTAAAAATCATTAAAATGAGATATAAAAATTAACCATTAGTAATTATGAGTCAGTGTATTGATAAGAGATAAATTAACTTAATAAAATATGTTTTTATCCTTGTTTATATTATTGTTCTGTACCTAAAACTTATTTGAATAATACCGCTTTAAAGATATGGTGACCTAAAATACATGGCATTGGCTCCTATACCTTCTTCCTATGTCAATTAAATGAATGGTGTGCACTATATGCCTACTTAGTTACATTTTTGACGTTATATTGCCATAAAAAATCAATGACGAAATCATGTTTTGACAGGTAGTTAAGTGTCTCCATTGACTAGATAGCCTTTTTCCTTTTTTTTTTTCAAACTATCTTTCAAAGCGATTTTAAAATCCGTCACAATTACTTTATCGTCAGTATGTTAATGAACAATTTATGACATATCATTATCATATCATGTCAAAGTTTCGAAGATCTAAAAAAACGTGTTTTGACTAGGTATGTTAAAGTATCTTTATTGCTGTCCCGGCGACTTTTTGTACCTTTTTTCAATTTTCTAAGTTTTTAAACCCTCTTTGGACCTCCACAATTACATCAAAAACAAAATTAGCTAAATCGGTTTGGCCGTTTAAGTTTTAGGAAGACTAACGAATCACTTAGTCTTAGGTAAGTAGCTAAAGCACTTGTGTTACAGAAATCAGAAACACCGACGGTACCACACCACCCAGAGAAAAGTTCGTTTCCCTCATTGACCCGACCGGGGATCGAACCCGGAACCTCAGAGATGGCGCGACGCCAAAGTCCGGCACCCTCGCCTCTGCTACGGAGGTCGTAAATTTTTTTATTGATTGATTTTTTAATACGGATAGAAGATTGAACAGGCATTCTAAAACGCTAACCCCAGCTAGAGTAGACACAGGAAGGGTGGTACACTGGAAGTATTGTCAAAGTTAAGCCCAGACTCAGTCCTTGTAGCTACAAATCGGAGTTTGGGACGAAAACATGATTAATTAGTGAGCTTAGTTCTGGCTCGTATCTACTCATACATGTATGTGTAGCCCAGGGTTGCCAAACTTTATAGATGAAAACATATTTTTTACTTATATCAGAGAGAGAGGTAGGGCATAGCGATTTATCGCTCGAACTGGAGCAGCCCGACTGGTGAAATACCTCCACCTTACAGAAGACCGCAGCCAAATAACAATCACTTCTGTGTTGTTGTGTTCCTGCGTGTGAGAAAGGTTTCCAGAGCTCCTGGGGGGTGCTACATTAGTGGCAGGGGTCAAGCCTTCAAGGTAAGGGCGACAAGTCCAGTAACATATTTATTATGCTGTACTTGTCACTCTTAAGCTAGGACCTCATTACCACTTAACATCAGGTGGGATGAGGTCAATCTTGAAGTGTAATATAAAAAAAAATATATCAATCGCACACCATAGTTTTAAGTTTTCTAGCTCTAAATATTGTAAAGATTAAGAAAACTACTGAGTTTCTTGCCGGATTCTTCTCGGTAAGATTAGGTTCCGAACCGGCTGTAGCTTCAATTTTGGTTTGTGTTCATTCTGACGATGCATAAGTGTTACTTGTAACCTACATGAATAAATGAATTGACTTTGACTTTGATATTTATTAAAAAAATTTATGCACATAAAAGTACAACTGGTGGGCTTAATGCTATTCATTCTATACCTGTTAACCCTTGGGTCATACAGAGTGTTTGTGCATGGGTGAGGTAATAGTGAAAATAATAATAAAAACAGCAATAAACTAAAAAATATAAATTACATTACGGTGTCGCGTTTTGACCCGTTAAATTATTTTAAATGTTTAAAATGGAACGCGAAAGTCTTAAAATGTATATTAAGTACGGTAACTATTAAATATAGATAATCTCTGCTTTGTAAGAGACCTTTTGCTTTTAGTCCTTGATTTATTTCGATGTTAGTGGTAAAGGTTGATCAGAGCAAAGATTTCGCGCAAGTAGTTTACCAAACTATCCCATAAATATTATTAATTTGACAACCTCTGTAGCAGAGAGGCGAGCGTGCCGGACTTTGACGTCGCTTCATCTCTGAGGTCCCCATTCGATCCCCGGTCGGGTCAATGTAGGAAACGAACTTTTCTACATTGTCTCGGGTCTGGGTGTTGTGGTACCGTCGTTCATTTGTTACGATGAGTTTCAATAAAAAAATAAACTTTTTAGTTTCCCTACAGTTTCCGGGGAGTCCTTCAATTGTATTAGTGTAGTCGTCTTTTCTAAGTCGGGAGTGGGAGTTCAGAAAAACGTTACGGAGCGTTCAATTGTCAAAAATCTTCAAAAATTGCGTTACGTAATACTTGAAAGCTCCCTTATAAATGTATTTCCTAACTATAAAATCTCTACTAGACAACCCTACAACTGACGCATGGCTCGTATTAAATCGAACTAGGTACTAATTGACGCGACCAGCGGCCACATCTAACTAGATTTGTGTTTAACATTACTCCGAACCCGATACACATTCGACCTGGTTATATCACTGCTTACATTTAGTTTAATGACGTAAGGATGTATTTATCATTACTTTATAGCTCAAATAGGGGTACTATCGCGGGCTTTATACAGCAATTTCTTAGTTATTTTAAAGAAACAGAAAAATTACATCTTCCGTTGCGGTACGGGGCGATAATGGGTACTTAGATGAAAATTGTATGTTTGTCTATGTCCTTTGGAATATATATCTATACGTAAAGTTCGCTAGTGCAGCGTTAAGCACTATAAAAAATTCGTTTCAATACAAAAAAAAGTAGGAAGAAATTACTTCTTACTTTTTTTTTGTAAAAATTTGGCATTCTTGTAATTTTGAGCTCGTGGTAATATTGTAATGTTACGCTTTTATTCATGGCCAAAAATAAATATCCATTTCATTTGTAAAAGTAATTGATTTTAAACATTATATTTACGTGCGGAATCTCTCATGTGCCAACTAAATTGTTTTGCTATTAACATTGCAAGTAGTTACCAGTTCAAAGACATGTCACGACATGAGTGTGATGAAACCGGTTTTAAGAACTTAATTCGCCCAAGTGATCAAATATAATCAAGTTATATAAAAAATTTAATAATACCACATTAATGTAATTAATTGTACCGCAGAATATAATTATGGCGTTTCCAGCGCACCTAAGCTAAATATTCCGCGGTTAGTACATCTACTCGCCGCTAGATGGCGCCACACGTTGAGTGACCGAATCGGCATGAACGAAAATATTCTCACCTTTTCACCGAATAAAAAGGTTAGTTTATACTTTTGTTTCAGAATATTATATTACGTTACAAAACGAATATTTGTTATAAATGTACGATTTGAGTCATGTTGCTTAGAGGAGACGATAATAGCGTCCTCAAAATAACATTGAAGATCGCACACAATTTCTTGGAATCGAACTTAAATATTAAGTTACGAAACCATTATTAGTTTTTGTTGAATCTTTGATTGTTTGGCTTCTGGCATCGTATGTGGGAGTCCAAAACAATTTATATCTTGCATTGTTCTCTTCAACAAATAATTCAATACTTGGCAGAAATTACGAATCTCTTAGATATTCTTGTGAATTTAGACAACTTTAAACGAAGTTGTTTTTAACATTCCGCCCGAGGGTGAGGATATAGGGGCAAAGTTGAACTTCTTAAGCTATGTTTGCAGTACAGTCGCGATAGTTATCTAAGAAAACAGCTCAAGTTCTCGACTAAGCTGTACTTTGGACCTGCTTGTGAAGTGAAGAGTCAGGTTAATTTCATTTTTCACGTCAACTGGTGGAATTTAGCCTTGTTTTATTGTCAAAGTATCTTAAGCATTTTTTATGTTGCATCCGATAACGTGAGATACTATGCGTTTTTTATTAACTGGTGCACACCGTTATTATTTCATTTCAGTATATTGTAGTACTTACTAATGACAATACCATTTAAAAATGCTTTTTTCAATACTATTCTGTTGGGTGTGTCTCAGGGTAAAATACTTGGACCATTTCTATTAATTTACCGAAACTAGAATTATTGTGGTATCTAGACGTATTCTAATCCGAAACACAAATAAATAAAAATTATTACAAAAAAGCAAAGCTCTGTATTGAGCGATGCACTAAAAGTGTTGATTATAGTTAAGGCAACTAAGAGCATGTTACGAATAAAACTTCATTTGGAATATCTTTTATCAATTTATATTAAACTTTTACCTGCTGAAATTGATCTTCGAAACGAATTCCTATAATCCTTGGATACTTGATACTCAACGCACTAATTGAGATATTACAAACAAACATTAATTATAATCCGTGCCAGTGAGTTGAAACTGTTCTATGTATTTGAAGTTTAAGAGATAATTTGATTGAATTTCTACGAAATCCGGCAGAGGATATATTAAATGTAATAATAGCCTTATCCCCTTAAACTGAAAATGTTGAGCAAATTGAACACCACTTGGATGACTATAAAATTTCTTATCACAAGGAAAGCAATTTCAATAACATGCTTTGTAATCGTTCAAAGGATGACGCACAAACATCAAGCTCCATTTTGAATTGTAATCCAGATCCAGAATAGGTGTGTCATAAACTTCGTAGTAGTTCAAATACTAATATTAGAATGCTGAAGAGTGTTTTTGAATGCGCTAATTATGGGAACTACAGATTCTAATTGAAAAATGCTTTTTGTTTTTTATTTTAAATTGCAATTCAAGATTGACCTCATCCCACCTAATGTTAAGTGGTAATGAGGTCCTAGCTTAATGGTGTCAAGTACAGCATAATCAATCTGTTACTGGACTTGTCGCCCTTACCTTGAAGGCTTGACCCCTGCTACTAATGTAGCACCCACCAGGAGCTCTGGAAACCTTACTCACACGCAGGTACACAACAACGCAGAAGTGATTGTTATTTGGCTTTGGTCTTATAGTCTTTAGAGTATATCGAGGAAGTCTTTAGGGTATAAAATGTGGAAAATGAGGAAAGCCGAGGATAGTATGCGTGCGAAGTTTAAGTTTCAACACAGCTATACCTATATTCGCCAATTCCCCAACTGATAGATTTTTCACAGTAACTTATATAAAATAGATTTTGCTGGTACATTTGTACGAACTCATTTCTACTCGAATTCGGTGATTGATTTTATACCTGTCTTCTCTGAAGCTATTTTCCGAAATTCTTGAATGCTTTGTGTATTCTTATGTTCATTTCGAAAGAATTTTGTAATTGTATACGCAGTCACGATTTGTAAACGTGAGCTAAATATGGTTGGCTAATTTCGGAGGTAAGAATTTAAACTCTTGATATCCTTGGATTCGTCGGAATAGAAGGTGCTCAAAGATGAACGGCTTCAGGATTCCAAGTTTGGAATCCTAGTAATTATTAGTTTAAAAGAATATCTCGTTCGTGAGTATTTTGTACAAACAGGACAGTATATTTCGTTGCTAAGAATGTTTTTTTTTTACTAGATTTTGTTTACACTTTCTCGTGAAATACAGTAGAGGGATTTTCAAACCCCTTCTCAAATTAAAAACGCAAAAGTTTGTAAGAATGCACGAATAGAATATCCTTACACACATGTTTCTTAATCTTTTCCACAAAAATACTGAATAGATTTGAACGCAATTTGGTACATTTAACGGAGTACAAACTAAGTTCAAATATATGATAGGTAATTTTTATTCCCTAATATCTCGATCCCAGTCTCGGGCCACAGCAAGTTCTTCAATAGAATTGTAATTTCTAGTTATCTTTTCATCCCAATAATTGTCATTAAAACTTAAAAACTGACACACTTTTCCAGTCATCATCAACAAAAACTCATTTGTATTTTTTTCTTCAAAGTTCGTTAACGATGTGGTATTTTTCATCACCATTACTAGCTGCTAATTATTGCTTGACCTGATTTTTTTTTCTATGCAAGAACATTAGTGCAACAACGTTTTCGTAACGGTAGTTCCAATGTGGCGTTTAATTCAAATTTCATGGCGTGGGGCTATTTTTTTACTTCCCCTTTTATTATAGGGGCGGACGAAGAATTATCTTTTTAAGTTTATCTAACGGGGACAGTTTTTATGGCATGTTTTTGCATCGACGACTAATTGAGCGTATTTTTGTTGAACAAAATGAAAAAGACATTTCTCGGAATTTCACTATTTTTTCGTTGTAGTAATGTTTCATCATACCCAAAACATATCCATTTTTTTTATTTTTAAATTTAAAGTTATCTACAGAAATTGGTATGTATTTAATATACTTTCTTAGAAAATTTGTTAAGTTCTAAGTCGTTTAAAATATTGCAATATGCCAAGCTATTTATTTTTTTTATAATGTAAGATGGCCACGCTAATTCTGTTTAAAACAAGCGTGTTTTCAATTAATATCTTGATGAGTTCAATAATAGGCACCTGTGCGGTTCGAATATTAATAATCACATTCGTAATTATCTCCTCTCCAATCAAGATTTATAAGCTAATAATTTAGCGTTCCCACTCCTTGCATCATTCCAATTATCGTTGCACTAAGACCTCCATAATTATTAGAAGCCGGTTCGATTCAATAAATCTTAACGATAACCCATAATTATACGTTAGCTTACAACGGTACCACTTACCTAAAACTACCAATATGAAACACAAACTAATGTACAAGATCATGAGGAATCTTTGGTAACTAATAAACTAATAATATCACGAACGACAATCATCTACGTGATTGGCGAATTATATCACAGTTATACACATCACTAACTAGTCGGCCGCACAGGGATCCCATCAGTACATCACTACATTACGAACACAATATATTTTTTTTGTCAAGCCAAATGCATTCGGCCCAACTTTTTTCCATCAAAGTTTCGGTCATCGTACGAATACTTTTGAGCACACGACACTTCCCATCACTGTTCCACAATAAAACTTCGCGGTGCGAATCGATTTCGTACACTTTAAATTGTTTAACAGTTATTTAGACGATAGTTTCGGGGAGCGACCGGCGTGCGTCCGCCGTCTGGAGAGGTCGGGACGCAACTGGCGTGAAGTTGCTCGGGATTGGCCGAGAATGCGCCGCGCACGTTGCCACACCGCGTAATAGCCGGCTGCGTTGAAAAGCACCATTACACAACCGTACGTAAGAGCGCGCGTGGCGTTCGCGATTTGGTCGGCTGTCATAACCAGATAGGCCGTGCATTGTTGGCGTCGTCGCCCGCGGTCTCAGTCGTCTCGTTTTCATAAACATAGGTAGGTGCGGAATCTCCACACGCTTTGGGAATACAAGCGTCTTCCGTCTCTGTCTAGCGGGCTTTCGAAAAAAAAAAACAGGTAAACTCGACCGGTGTTCGATGGCCAGAGTTACAATCTTACAATTATTTCGAGGCATGGGGCTGCGTTCTTTTGCTTCGAGTTTTAAATTGCGAACGGTTCTTAAAAAGTTTAACTTCGGATTCGAAATTTGAGTTGAGAAACTTTTTCGTTTCGTTGAATGCGTTTTGTTGAATTCCGATGTATCATGTTCTTTGAATCATCGCTATCGTAGGGACGTACCTACGTAATTGTACAGATTTAATGAAATTCCATTGTTGTTATTTAGGTACCTAGTACAGAAAGACGAACCAACTCGAATGTTAACTGTTAAGTCAAGATATTTTATACAGATCAAAGCGCGTCTTCTTCATGGATTTTTAAACGATCTTGAATTTCGGTAGTCAACACACTGAATCTTAATTTTGGTTCTGATGGATTCAAAAAAGCAATATTAAAAGGATAGGTAATTTGCTACCCGTCTGTTTCTCCGTCATCTCGTAAAGTCTTCATGAGCGGATATGATAAAAAAAATACTATTGACTACCTGAACGTTTTTGAGGATACAATTTGTGGTACCTATTCTAACATCCAATCTGTTTAGTAGCCAATTTTCATACAAAAGTGACTAAACATCTAAATAAATAAACTCTCACGATTATTATATAAGTAACTAGGTGTGGACCACGACTCTGTTCGCGTTAAAAAGTATTAAATTTCATCGAAACGGATTTTAACCGATTTAGAAGCTTTTGCGGGAAAGAACAAGAAACATTCACACACATTTATATGTAAGTAGGATTGACTTATACCTATCTATATCAGATAGAATGATCATAAAAATATATTAAATAAACAAATAAATGTTAATTTAGACACATGACAATGCATATACAGAACAGCAACTTATAAATAAAAAAAATATGTCTTTTTTTTATTTATTGTAGCGCAGTATATTGGCTCCAGCCTGATGGTAAGCAAGAGAGAAACCCACATTGCGATGACAACGGATTTGATATCAAAATATCCTATCCGTTAGCATCGCCATACTGGCCCGCCAGATGTTTCTTCACGCTCCTTTTGAAAGAATCCATATCAAAAAGCCAAATACATTTGTCGAAGTATCAGAGTGACACCACGACGCTGGTCTTCTGTATATGCCTTTATTATTATGCGTTACTACAATAATACCGAAGTTCATACAACAGGAACGTAAATGTATATATGTGTTTAAATGTATATCCATGTGTATATTCATCGCGGTCAGACAAATGAACAAGAGTCGAAAATTAATTCATACAAGTTTCCCCGGTGTAAATGAATTAGAAAACCGATATTTATAATAAATAGGATTTTTTTAATAAACATCTGGGGGCCTACTCCCATAAACGAAATATGTCGGATCCGAAAACGGATGGCAATTTTTAATCATCATATTCATAAAGAAATCACTTCGAATGCAAATTAAGCGTTTTCAAAAAACAAAATATTATTTATGCAAATCAAAAACCACGTCTTCATTCCCAAACTTTTGAATAAACTTCAAAAACGAAACCTTTCGTTTGTTCGTTTCGTTTTTGAGAGTACCCCCCTTGTTCCTACATCTATACTTTGTCATATTGAAATAACTGCTGTTTACTACATTCATATGAATATATTAGATAATATATACGGTACATACACCAGAATAACATTTTTACAATTTCTGTCTGTATGTCTATTTGTTCCGGCTAATCTCTGAAATGGGTGGACCGATTTTGAGGGGAATTTTGTTGGCGGTAGCTGATGTTATAAAGAGTGGCTGAGGTTACTTTTATTTACGAAAAAAAAATTAGAAAGATAAATTATATGTTATTATCTTTTTTTTTAATGTCCCAACGCCATTTTTAATACAAATTCCAATGCCGAACAATGCTCATTTAGTTCTGGTAACTTGATTGCAAAATTGCAAAAGGCTTAACTACAAATTTTATTCATTATCATGTTTCAAATGTGACAGCGTAATGGCGGAACATTGACACTGAGATGATTGAAGACTGGCCCTTGAATCATTTTACAGATTATTTGTCGTAACTATCAATTAAATAATTAAACGATGGATATAATTAATTTAAGACTTTCGTGTTTAACTTTTAAACAGTTAAAATTATTTAAGAATGTGCGGGTGGACGAATATGAGCGAGACCAGTCAGCTCGTGAGCACGGATGGTGCAACCTAACTGAAACGTTGGGCTTGTTGAAAGTTGTTCATTTATTTTATTTAAAAATTTTATAGCACAAAAAAGTACAACGGGTGGACTTAATGCTAGGGGCATTCTCTACCAGTCAACCTTTGGGTCATGCGAAGAGTTAGTTTATGGGTACGGTAATAGTGAAAAAGTGCATAAGTAACCTAAAAAAAATGTAATAAACAACAATAGTAACTACAAAGCTTTGTTTGTATTAACTACTAAATACGTTGACGCCGTTAACTAATTTAAAACTAGCTGAGCCTGTTGGACTGTGTATGTGTGGACTGAAATCTTTTCTATCAATAAATATATATATAGTATAATAGCCTATGTTACTCTAGGTGATTGTCGCTTTCCAATGGTGAAAGAATTTTCGGAATCGGCACAGTAGTGTTAGAGTTTAATCATTATATTATTTACTAGATGTGCACATGTGTTCATTCGCGTAGACTGCATGTTTTCAAAACAAAAAGTAGCCTATGTCCGTTCCAGAGGTACAACATATACCTATACCAAATTTCACCAATTTAAGAGGTTTAAGCGGGAAAGCGTAACAGACAGACAGTTACTTTCGCATTTATAATATTAGTAGTGATTGTTTTTCTTGTCAATATTAGTGTAGATTTACTACTGAAGTTTACTATACAACTCAACGCGAAACGAACGAAATTAAAACCAATATATCGGATGCTTTTCCCTCAATTACCCTCCAAAGAATCCCTTGACAAAGTCAGTTTTGGTATATAATTCATTGAATGTGCGTAACTTTTACGTCTTAGCATTTTATTTCAAAGTCAGGGTAAATGACATAAGGAAAAAGTGTCGTCTATGGTTTTTTACTGTTACCAGTATTCTTAATAGGTAATACATTTGCCTGCGACCAACTTTATGAAGATTACCTGTGAACAAAGAAAAGAAAATATAATTAAGTGGTTCTGGAATGCATAAAAATCAAGAAACAAGGTAATATTGAATGACTCAATTCTTAAACATCTTCTCGCTTTTAATAAATTTGCATCAGCTGATTCTTAATAAAGATTGGTAGAGAATTGATGACACATTTTGTATTAATTAAAATTGTATTAAATTAACGTTTTATTTCGACGAATAATCGTCACGATATTAGCCGTATTACAATCACTTCTGTGTTGTTGTGTTCCTGCGTGTGAGTAAGGTTTCCAGAGCTCCTGGGGGGTGCTACATTAGTAGCAGGGGTCAAGCCAATTCAAGGTAAGGGCGACAAGTCCAGTAACATTTTTAGCTTTATTATGCTGTATATGTCGCCCTTATGGTAGGACCTCATTACCACGTAACATCAATAAGGTCAATTTTGAAAAGCGGTATAAAAAATATAGCAAATTATTTCATTTTGAGTTACACTAAGTGTACAGTCAACAGCAGATCGAGGTAAACACATGCTATTTTGGATCTTATGCGCGCAACATAAAGGCGATACAAAATCCAAAGTATGTAATCTGATGGGCTTTTGTCTGTACAAAGATTGTGCTATAATTATATACATAACTAGCAGCCCGTCTCGGCTTCGCACGGGGTAGACAAATCCCTAATTTTGTAGCCTATGTCAAATTGGAAGAATGTAGCATTATATTGGTGAAATAATTTTTTAAATCGGCCCAGTACTTTTTGAGCCTATTCATTACAAACATACAAAAATAGGTACAAATCATTCCTCTTCATAATATTAGTATGATTACAGCTATAATACATGATTACGTTTCAATACATCCATGGCTTGAGTACATGCAAATACCATATTTATCTCACAAATATTGAACCCGAGCGGGATTCAAACGCTTTTGGTTACGTAGCCTCTTTCCACTCAACTATTGGCCATAGAGAGGCTAATATTATAAAACTGAAAAGTTAGCTGACGCGCTAATCTTAGTGACGCATATTATTAGAATAAAAAAAAAATTAGGAAACTACTTCAAATTGAAAAAATATGATTGTGTTAGAAAAAGTCAAATTTTCGAGGAAGGTTTTAGGTTATAGAACATCACGCTGCCATCTATTAGTGGTAATAGGAGCGAATATCAGTGGAAAATGTAAAAAAAAACCAGGTATAGTACGCGTGCGAACTAGTCGTTAAATAAAGTAAAGTAGTTTTGTTAACCTTAAAAAACAGGTATAAAAATAAAAATTAAATCTGCCATAACATAAAATAAATCTACTTAACTACGCCGCCACATTAATTCAAAAGCATGTTATCACAATCTTACAAACTAGACGATGTTAAATAAAAATATAATTAGATGTCCGTTGACTGGCCTCAGAAATGGAAAACATTTTATCTCCGAACCATCTACCATAGAACAGGTAGAGGTTACCATAATTAAGATTACATGGTCCAAAACAGAAGTATCAAATACGTTATCTGTGGAAAAAACGCCCCCAACGAAGAAAAAATGAGACGGGCAAATCTATTGGAGGCCGGAGACGAATTTGAAAAAAAAAGTCGTTAAGGTCAGCCATTAAATGGGTCCTGGCCGAATAGATAACGATGTCTTTGCTATGGTTTTGGAACGGCGGGCGATTGGTGACGTTTTAGAGAAAAATAATTTCGCCATTCACAGCACTTACTTCAAATATGTATTCGAATTACAAAAAGTATGATTACGTTTACTGGCCAGGTGGAATAATCGTTGGCGGTCCTGAGTCGATATCCTAAAACCAAATAGCTTAAACATTTTGCTGGACATAACTTTCACAGATACCTACACCAAATTCTGAGAACGTAACTCTATCTAATTTTGAAAACACGTAACAAAGGAGAGCTCAAATAATAAAATGATTTATTTTTAAAAGACCATCAGAAAACAATCAGAAATCAGAAACAACGACGGTACCACAACACCCAGACCCGAGACAATACAGAAAAGTTCGTTTCCACTTTAATGTGTACCACTGTAGCTTATGCTGAGGCAGGCACCTTTTGACCTCTCTGTTTGTTTTCATTTTGTCATTTGTCTTCTAATTTAATGGTTTGTAACTTTTTAGTATTTTTAATTTTAATTTTTGTTCTAATTTTGTAATCGGTTGTATATTATGTTTTGTACGGTCAATAAATGTATTTTCTTTCTTCTTTCTTTCTTTCTTTCCCATATTGACCTGACCGGGAATCGAACCCGGGACCTTTCGCACTTTGGCCGAAATTGGAATATGGACACCATTTACAAATCAATTTAAAGTATCAATGCTACAAAAGAGGACTAACTTCTAAAGGCTATATTGTTTTCTTGCAAGAAATCTTTGAATTTATATTTTATAGTGCTCCGAAACTATTTAATAGTAAATGTATTGATAAGTAAAATTGTGACGTCACAGATTGGTATGTTTATAAAAAAAGTGTTTTTACAAGTATTTCAAAGTGTCTGGACGTTTGACTAGTATGAGAGATATAACATATTTAACTACTTAGAAACATACAACATGTGCCGCTTAACCACTTCACTAGTTTCAAATGAAAAATAAAACATTATAATTCCTGCTTTCCGCGCAGACATCTAATAGTTTCTTTAAAACAGTTCCTCTATGTAGGACTCGAGTAAATCTTTCTAAATCTGACAAAATAACTTTACTGGGACTTAAGTTTTAAAAATGGCCGTCCCCTATCAGCTGAGAACATGGAGCCTGGTTTATGACACTTATATCATGCTGCGTATTGTACAACTGGCATTGGTCCGGAGTTTTCGTTTTAAATGTTGAGTAAATAAAGGCGTACAGTATTTCTCTAACGGAATTAATATGATACTGCATGAGTTTTATTTTATTTTTAGATGACATATTTAACTCTTACTCAAGTAACTTGGTAAGGATTTAATGTTTAAAAATAAAAATAAGTCGCCTAATATTGCTAAGAGATTTTTTTTCGTGTTTTTGTTCAACGAACGTGCTTAAAAAAAAGAAAAAAACGGTAAATTGCGAGAGATTTCCAAACTTAATAATATCTGTTTTACAGACGTGTCATGTTATAACATGACGTATAAATACCTAATTTAAATAGTTTTAGGGTAATTTTTTTAATTGCACCTTGCTTCAGACCTGATTAGAGTTTGTAAACCAGTGCCCCTTTTGATATCCACCGGGCATTTTCTACAAGTTGGGGCTTCCTCAGTTTTTGTACTAACATAAAAAGAAAAAGTCTTAAGAGGTACCAAGAGCAAGGATAGACCCGATTGTGCCTTGAAACTAGCTTAAACTGGATATTGACTCCACGGAGAGCTGTAAAAGCATCGAACACTCGTTTTCATTCCTAAATTGGTATCAATTCTCACGAGACTCTGGGGCAGAAGAAGGCTTCGTTAAAGATGCTTAGAAGCCAATCACTTCTGTGTTGTTGTGTTCCTGCAAGTGAGTAAGGTTTCTAGAGCTCCTGGGGGGTGCTACATTAGTAGCAAGGGTCGAGCCATCAAGATACAAAAGGCCAGTAACAGCTTTATTATTCTGTACTTGTCACCCTTAAGCTAGGACCTCATTACCACTTAACATCAGGTGGGATGAGGTCAATCTTGAACTGCAATATAAGAACAAAAAAAATCACATGAAACAAAATCTGACATAAAGCGAAAAAATTGCCATAACTCTGTATTCCGGGATTGTTTTTATTAATTAAACAAAAACAATAAAACTGACGGCAAAGCTTTGCACACGAGCTCACAAGTAGAGACCTACTTAAAATAGGAAAATTGAAAGAATTCCTACGCCGAACATAAAACACAATTTTTATGGGGCAAATTAATTTAATCGCCCTCTTGACATTAACAAAAATTCTCAACTCGCGAACGGCACTCATAATCGAGAAAGGTATAAAATGAATATACAATTCAGATAAAATCAGATAAGTTTAATGTTCGTAGCTTCTGGTGTCTATAAAACTTTTATGTCAACCTTTTGTTACATTCTTTTACAATAAATTTGTGAGCAATTACAAAATTAAAATTGTCCACGTTCTTGGTACTAAGAGGCTGTAAAATTAACTGTGTAATTTTATTATTAAGTTTATGTCAGACGTAATAATAAAAAATGCGGTTAATACCAGCTAGGTTTAGTAAACAAGTAACGTGTTCAATACCCATACTATTAGAAATGCGAAAGTAACTCTGTCTGTCTGTCCGGCTTTCACGCCTATACCACTGAACCGATTTTGTTGAAATTTGGTATAAGTATAAGTTGAACCTCTAAATCGGACATAGGCTACGTTTTGTTGCAAAAATAAAGGGGGATGGGGGTAATACCACCCTTGAAATTTAATATGGGAAAATGTTTATTTTTAAGTTAAAGATATGAAATTAGTTAGAAATGGAAAATATGGACTATGGTTTCGAATATTAGGGGAGATATGGGTAAAGCTGACCATGAAAGTACGTAGGTAGTGCACGCAAATGAAGTCGCGGGCACAGCTAGTTACACACCTACAGCCTTTCGAAATTTCGAAATATCTCGTGAAAATTAATTTTGATAAGTTTATTTGGGTATTCTAAATCCGTCCCTCGCGGTCCTTCCAAGAAGTAGGCGATAAAATTTCGTACGATTTATTCATAAGTTTAAACCCAAACTCGGCCTGATGGATTAAGTAATCATTTTTATTTCCTTTCAAATCTTATAATTGTTAAAGTTTGTTTATTTGTTATCTATTCATGGATTATGACGAAGTGTAATGAGGAAAAATGCCACGCGGCTTAAGGACCAGTTGGTAGGGTTTTAATAAAATGGCGGTCTTCATGATAGATCAGTCAAAATCTTTTAATAACTAATGCATCACAATTAAAAAATATAAACTAAGTGAACAATTCTCATCGGGTGATATTTATTGAACATTTAAAATAATTTACGCGACACCATTTTTAAATTATTTTAAATGTTTAAAATGGAACGCGAAAGTCTTAAAATGGATATTTTTTGAAGTTACTGCGGCCATATTTAAGTAACTTTAAATTTTTTTAAATCTTGAAGGTTTTTGGGTGTCTAGTGAACAGTCATCAAGGTAAACACTTGCAGTTTAATTTTAATTCTTATGTCTGAGGCATAAGCAATGTCCAAAGTGTAGACTACACGTACAAAAAACATACTTTTTTACGAACTAAACTAAATTTTTGATTCTCCTGAAATTTCCATAGTATTATTTATTGACGAAATAGTATGGAAATTGTAAGAGGGTTACTGCGGTGGGCACCTGAACCAAAGAAAATTTTATACAAAACTGTAGGGTAGGTATTATTGGGAAGCTGACATTGTCAGAATAGGTTATTAGAATATGTCCTACTTTAAAAAAATATTCACATTAAAAAAAACAAATCAAAGTTAAGTGACATCAATCATAATCGTTCAAAAAGTAGAAGCGTCAAACTTTTCAGAGTTTAAATTGTTTCTGAACGTAATTCCGTACCCATAATAAATCGTTTATCGAATTTAACGACAATTATCACGTCTTCGACTTCACAAGACAAATTAAAAACTTTAAAAAGTACGTGTCTCGTCGCCTCCTTTCACAAGTCCCTTCCCACTTACATCCAGTTTAAAATTCGAATCAAAACTCGCTTACGGACAGAGTCAAAAAAAGAAAATGGCAGGTAAGGAAGACCCTAACGGGTTCGGCCCTTCGCTTGTCAAGCGAAAATCGTCTTTAATAATTACCGTGTGCTTCCATAATTGAAAAACACAGATATGAATTTACAAAGGCATTCTGAAAAGGACTTAGTAGTTATGTGAATTGGGTTGTTTTTAGAGTGGTTTACGCGGTTTGACCTACAGTTGTTAATTGAAATCTATGGAGTAATAACTTTTGAGTGCGTAAAATTGTTTAGTCATGCCGTTGGTAAGCTAAATGCCAGTTTAAGTTTTCGCAGTTACACGGCATTGGGCGTGAGGTTTTTAAGAAAAAAAAGTGTTAAAAGCAGCTAAGCGCTATTTAGTTTGTGGTATCGAATATCCAATGGACAGATAAGGGGCCATTTTGAATTTATTGCCTGGTACATATTTTATGACAAGCTTTGTGAAAAAACGTTGCGTTAGCGCTATCTCTAAGATAACGCAGCGCATTCGTTACTAAAGTACATATTTAAATATGAATGACTCACGTCACTTGGAACAGCTTACAATATTAATATTATAAAAGGTGCATTAGCCATTTCTTGTAGCTATTAATTTTACTACAATCTGGCGATTCATAAATGCTTTTCAAAAGTTTACAGCAATTAAAAAATAATTTTCTATTCTATTAAATTCATTTTATCTATCTTTTGTAGCACTAAAACTATATTACATAGTAGTAACTATTTATTCATCTGTGACAAAAGAAAGAGCTGTTGGCGGCCTTAACGACTTACGAAATTATTTACAAGTAAGCCATTGTGGAAGGTAGTGCTGTGTGCGACAGGATTTGGATCGAAATAATTGTTATTATAACATATACATTTATCAGTACCTCCGTAAATATATTATTTGTTTCAGGTGACAAGGTGCAACATACTAGAATATGTTCCTCAATGCGAAATAGAGTTCATTAAAAAAAATACCACATGCCAAAATGTTGATTATGCATTGCACTTTTAATTATAACGTTTTTTTTCAATTTTAAGTAAAAAAATACAATAAAATATCATGAGTGTAAGTAATAATCTTACGGAAAACAGTTGATGATGTCAAAGAAAAAACAAATGATGTTGAAAAAAATCCATACTAATATTATAAATGCGAAAGTAACTCTGTCTATCTGTCTGTTACTCTTTCACGCCTAAACGGCTGAACGGATTTCGATGAAATTTGGTATAGGTATACGTTGAATCTCAAGAACGGACATAGGCTACTTTTTATTAGAAAATAAGGGGGGGATGGAGGTAACCTTTGAAAGTTTATATGGAAAAATGTTTATTTTTGAAGTTAGAGATATGAAATTTGGCACAAATATAGCTCGAAACTTGGATTAAAATATGGACTTACTTTTTGTTTTAAATATTAGGGGAGAAAGGGGTAAAACCGACCATGAAAGTATGTAGTCCACGCGAACGAAGTCGCGGGCACAGCTAGTAAACCATAAAAATAACAATAAAATTTCATTTCCTAGATTTAGCTTAGTTTTTAAGAAAAAAATTAATCCCTATTTGTGATTTAACAATTTTATAGTGCTTCACGCTGCTCAACTCAGTTGAAAAAGCTGCACTCGCGATACGTGCGGGTAGCGGGTTCGATCGAATTCCATACCGCAAATGTAAATGTAATATTTCTGTTTCTTTAACATTATCAATATTATATTAGATTTCACATTATTTTATTGTTTTAATTTTGACCTTTACGTGTGCTTCGATATTGTCAAATCTTTAGTTTGTCTTTTTCTTTGTCTAGACTCCTGCATCATCTGTTCCAACGTTTATTAAAGCATTTATTGTATTTTCCAAGTGATTTATGTCTTGTGCGACAAAAAATACAATATTGTTTTTAATGTAAGCAACACACAAAATTGATGTGCAATATCTGTCGGAGAAAAAATTACAATGTAATATTATGATGAAATATTTTTTAATGTACTGATTTTTATGGAATTTGATATATATGACATTGCGATCAATCGACATGACATTTATTGTTTTTTTTTAAACGCCCCGAAATCCTCAATCTACAAGAGACCACACTGTAAGTATAAGAAATACTAAAAACATTTAATAAGTTATTAATTAAACAACAAATTAACTATTCCAATGTAGGTTCTCAAAACACTTACTCTCGGGCCAATAATGTGGTCACCACCATCTATTATTATTTTACAGGGTCCATTAATGTGAGCCCGCGTATTTTCACTTTGAATCGAGATTTAGGAAATTCAAGACAGTCAATTGTTTAACATACTTTTTTAAACAATATCGATAAAACTAAACTTCTAATGCCCGATTCTCATATTTTACGATGACTATCCGTTTTTCTCCAACCGTCTTAAAAAGTCTTTAATACCATTCCATAGTTTACTTTCCATACCAGCTGTCATCAGTTGTCCGTCAGCCGTTTTTAGTTTACGCGTCGTATAATTTATATCTGCAACTAGAACAGGCCGTTTTTCAAATATTGGAACCGGGCCTAAGTATATTCTCTGATGCGTTTTTATTAATTTAAAAAAAAAAAAATTCCAGACATAGAACGAGCATCTTCCAAGACTTTTATATCACACAGCGCAACCCAAACATACTTTTGCATTTTCATTAATACCAAATCACAAAATGAATGTGCTACATCTGAGGTAAAACAAAGTAAACAAGTTCATTTGCCTACAAAAGTATCAACGTTCAAAAATCCCCCAAAGGAAGTGATTTAAATTCATGTTCTGGCACACGTATGATCCCATCGAAACCTTTCATTAGTGCCGAAAAATGCTAATTTTATACGAAATTTGCATGCAGCTGTCAAAATTTTACGCACAGAGTGTGAAATCGAGTAATGAGTCCGGATTGTGATTGTTAAGGGCTGATATAACTTTCGGGGACACACCGTTTTGTTTGAAACAATGTTAAAAAGTTGCCCAAAGTACGTAGGTATAGGAAATTTTATGCAAACATTTATTGTCCCTTTTGTTTTTGGTATATTCTGGAAAATATTTTGCCCTATCAAATGAGTAATTAGCCTACTTATTATCCTACTGTAGGGCTAAGGTCTCCTTAGCCCCTTTAAAATTAAGTTATCTTCAGAAATATTACCAGTGATCGGAGTAGGAAGTTTAATGTATTATTGTAGTGTTAGCACAATATGGATATGCGCTTGTACCGAAAACCAATATTATTTAAGTTGTGATCTAAAAGCCACCTGTCAATATGTCAAAAGTAAGTGATTTTTTATAGGTTATTAATACATTGATACTTTGAGATATTTAATACATGTATTTTGTAAATCCATAAGTGTATAATTGAAAAAAATAATATTAAATTGCTAACTGCAACATCGTCTGTGTGTCCCGAACAAATTTCAATAATAAACACCGCAGCCCACCGGAGTCAGGTGATGGCTCGCACCATTCATCATCGCGCGGGTTTTATTAAAACGATTCTAAATATAAACTATTGGGAAAGTTTTACGGAAAACATGGGGCGAAAACGTGATTAACTTATAGTGTTGCCATGATGAAATACGAAATACGCCCGTAATAATTTGACGATAAAGGTGAGATGCTATTTTTGTTAACTGGCAACTTAGCTTGCACAGGTTTGGGGTAGCGTGGGTTTGTTAACCCGAGGCCGATTTAAAGCTAATCCAACACCCCACCCCTCCTTTTTACAGTTTGATTTTTATATTGACGACCTGGGTGGCGCAGTGGCTAAGGTAGGCGGCCAAAGCGCGAAAGGTCCCGGGTTCGATTTCAGGTCGGGTTAATATGGAAAACGATCTTTTCTATATTGCATCGGGTATGGGTGTTATGGTACCGCCGTTGTTGCTGATATCTGTAGCACAAGTGCTTTAGAAGCTTACTTAAGAATTAGATACCAAACCAAATAACTTCAGCACTAGTGTTATGGAAACTAGCCAACTGCAATACACACAAAATACTTCGCTATATTTTTGAACACCTAGACACAAAATAATATAAAAGATCATCACACGAAAATTTGTCCTGTATAGGAAATCGAACCCACGCACATTTGGATAAACAGCTGGAATCACTAAACATTGAACCATCATGCCGGCCATTGGTTTTGTAATCCCCAACAATTTTTTTCCCACAAATCCTTCAGAAATTATCAGACCGATTACTTAACAAAACAATTCATTGAAAATGTTTACTGCCAACAACTAAATGTTTATAGAAAGTAGGTCAATTGGTAATCTCTATTTATTGTACAAAAAACGAATTGTCAATAATATTTTGTTTCTCTCAGCAGCTATTGTACAATGGATTTGATTGATTGACGTTTGACACATTTCGCGACGGTCATTTGTTTGGTAATGTGCATTTCGCCATTTTTGTTTTCTTTATGTCAAACAAGATATTGTTAAATATTTTTACACGACATTAATAGGTACGTTAAATTAATAGGTAACGATTTTAACGGGGATATAAATATAATCATATGTACCCCTAACTCTTAAACTGCTATGCGATATTTTTTGATCTCGTCAACCGATTTAACAAAAACATAATAATGTACATGTTTAGTAAACGAACAAACGGGTAATAACTATAACCTTCCTTTTAGGGTTCCGTTTCCGTCTGTCCGTCCGTATGTCACAGCCACTTTTTTCCGTAACTATGAGAGCTACACTGTAGAAACTTGGTAAGTAGATGTATTCTGTAGTATGTAGTAGATGTGTCTGTATTCGGTGATCCGAATTAAGATTTTCATACAAAAAAACAAGCAATTGGCTACTTGACAGTGATAACAATAAAATATGAAAAGTGTTAGATATGTTAGCTTAATAGTTAAGTAATCATATTACATTTTTACTTTTTTTTTAAAAAGCATAGTTAGTATTTTATTTTTGCAAAATAAATTTTAGTTTTTTTATCTGTGGAACAAAAGAACCGAAACGGAAACCACCATTGCAATTCGGAAATGACAGCTGTCGGCGAAAATTATTTATTTTAATGTGGCGAAACAATGATTATTTTACCGATTTAATTGAATTATTGTGTCTCTAATCGTATAAAGAATTTATTGAAACATTTTTCGTTTATCTTAATTAAGTCGTTCCTATGCGTATCGGTTCGTTGTTTAGTACGTTGACGTCATAATTGCAACAGTGACGCGACTAGGCGTTTTCGCGCGCTTTTTAAATGTGTTACACAAAATCTTATTTTTCTCTGGTTATTTAGATTATTTCCAGATAAATCGATATAAAATGAACGGGCGCACATTTTACAATACTTTTTCTAAAACTGTCAAGTAGCCAATTTAGAACTGAAACTCAATTTTTTTTTATCAAACCCATACGTGTGGGGTATCTATGGATAGGTCTTCAAAAATGATATTGAGGTTTCTAATGTATTTTTTCTAAACTGAATAGTTTGCGCGAGCAATGCTTCCAAAGTGTAAAAATGTTGGTCACCCCCTCTAACTTTTAAAATGAATGAGAAAACAAAAGAAAAATATGTGATGTACATTTTTAAGCAAACCACCAGCGAAAATTGGTTCGAACGGGACCTAGTAAGTGTTTTTTTTTAATACGTCATAAATCGTAAACCGAAATTTACCTTTAATTCAATCAACTCAAATATAAACTTTTATATTATGTTACTGCTGCTACCGAACCCTTCATCGGCGAGTCCGACTCGCACTTGGCCGGTATTTTTACGTATATTATACTATCGTCAACACAATGACGATTCAAAAGAAGTATTTGACTTTAACTTTGTTCGGTCAGGGTACTAACTCATAAAGTGTCAATTTGGTCGTTGTAATAAGCTAAACTTTACACCTCCAGGCTGTTACAAAGCCAAAAAAGTGCAGCAAAAAGTGCACTCAAAAACGCATCGGCAGGTGTGGCGACCGCAGCATCGCGTGCGTGTAATCGAAGCGTTGCTCCTGCAAATTGCGTTGGGAGTCGGATGGGTGACCGCACGGAGGGGCATCTTGAGACCTTACTGAAGTTTACTGTAGTTGGGTTTTCGTCTAAGTTTCGCTGTGGGTATCATGTATACAAAAAATATATTCTCAAGCTAAATACCACTTTTCCCCCATTGCTATTAATTGCAGTTGTCAATTTTTACAACTTTAACAACTATGAAGATTTGAAAGCTGCCTAAAAGGTCATAACTCATACATATTGCGCAATTTGCACATATAATAAACAGATAAAAATCCTCTTAATCAACAACGGATAAAATGGACCAATTCAATGACGACTCATAATATATTTACATATTACAAAAAGTCTTAAAATTTCCTTGAAATTAACAAACTCATGGTAACAAGGCAACGCATATGCCAGTCAGTCCCGAGACAGGCCACTAATGCACCCTAAATGATGGTATTACCTGTACCAACCCGCCATTTTCGTTTTATTACTGCAACCGGTTCGTAATTGACGTCCGATTTGAGATCTAAAGTGCTAGGTTCGATTCCCGAGTGAAGGGGTTTTCTCATGGTAATAATATGTGATGTATTGGGTGAAAAATGGGAGCGACTTTTAATATTAATCATGTTGTAACATCTTTGTCCTCACGTCACTATTCACTTAAGAGTAAGTGACGCACTTATGTCTTCGGCATAAGAACTGATATCGAAAAGCAAATGTTTGGCATGATGTGCTTTTGACCTTACAGTGTTGGCATAGTCTTAAAAGTACATAATAGTTACAGACTCTTAAGTCGCCAATATCGCATCTCTCGCCTTGTCCCACCTATTCAAAAACATAGGACTAAAGACTATCTTTATATAGAGAGGTAGGGCATAGCGATTTATCGCTCGAACTGGAGCAGCCCGACTGTTGAAATACCTCCACTTTACAGAAGACCGTAGCCAAATAACACTTTGGTGTTGTTGTGTTCCAGCGTGTGAGTAAGGTTTCTAGAGCTCCTGGGGGTGCTAGATTTGTAGCGGAGGTCAAGCCTTCAAGGTAAGGGCGACAAGTCCAGTAACAGCTTTATTATGCTGTACTTGTCGCCTTTAACCTCATATTTGCCACTTAAAATCAGGTGGGATGAGATCAATCTTGAAGTGCAATATGAAAAAAATATCTATAACTAAAAATGTATGTTTTGTTCAACAGTTAGATTATAAGATTAACTTTTCAATATTGTTTCGAGTCTAGGTGTTCATTCCATCGTTGTATTTCTATAACACCACTTTAGCTACTTACCATACCATCAGAGCAATGTATGTGATATTATCCAATATTATAGTCAGTGTGTTGAGAAGTTATTGTGATATTTTAATGAAACATAAAAATTTCATCTCACCTCGTGGTGCGGTATTCGAACCCCGACCGAAATATTTAAATTTCGCTAGAGCGGATAAAAATATGAAAATTATAAAAATAATTGTGATGCCACAAATTGCTATCTTCATTGAAAATTTATATGATAAGGAATCGAGTTTGGAAAGGTATTTAAAATTATCTCAGTCGTGTCCACCTATTTCCTACCAAATATTCTGCATATAAAACCAAGTCACCTGATTCAATTTTAAAACAAATTTTAAATCGGAATTCCTGGATCGCACGCCATTAACCCTGAACCGGTTATAAAATTAAACCAGTCGGTATATAGTAACGATCTATTAATAAAATACGGGGCTGGCCAGAGGTATTGAAATGGGATATAATCGTAATGAGGTCCGGTTATCCGGACTTACGTGAGTACTGTGTGCTTAAATCTAAATATATTTTTTTTATATTACACTTCAACATTAACCTCATTCCACCTGATGTTAAGTGGAAATGAGGTCCTATCTTAAGGGCGACAAGTAGAGCATAATAAAGCTGTTACTGGACTTGTCGCCCTTACCTTGAAGGCTTGACCCCTGCTACTAATGTAGCACCCCCCAGGAGCTCTGGAAACCTTACTCACTCGCAGGAATACAACAACACAGAAGTGATTGTTGTTTGGCTGTGGTCGTCTGTAAGGTGGAGGTATTTCACCAGTCGGGCTGCTCCAGTTTGAGCGATAAATCGCTATGCCCTACCTCTCTTAAAAAATCTTAAATATTAAATACCGAGGTAAAACATGCCTATGGCACAATGATTAGAGCTATTGGCTGTAAATATTTGTGCTTACTCTGTGTTGCTAATGTAGCACCCCCAGGAGCTCTGGAAACCTCACTCACACGCAGGAACACAACAACACCGAAGTGGTTAACCGACTTCTATTTGAAAAGGTATTTTGTTATCGGCGTTGATTCTTATTTTCACAACACTATTGCTGAAGCTAACTTACTTTGGTATCAGGACAATGTGTGTGATATTGTCTTAGAATTCCAAATCACGATTTTTTTTATTGATACAAATCCACTCTCATAAACGTATAACCAATATTTAAAACTAAATTTACCAAGCCAATTACCTTTTTAATTTTTTATTAAACAACAATGAGACAATCGACGAACGAAGTCGCAGGCAACTGCTTATAAATGTATTAAATTAGGAGTTTCTCTTTTAAAGAAACGGAATAATTTCATATCCCCTTGGGGGGTCGAACCCACGACCTTCACGTATCGCGCATGCTGCTCTTCCAACTGTGGTTTCCAAAGTTACCATAGGCGATGAATTTCTGTAGTAAGAACTTCACCTAAAATTTTGGTAACCTTGTAAATATTTGAAGTTCTGAATTTTTTTTAAATCTTTTAGGAGATTTTCGTTCACAAACAATCCCAACAAAGCTTGAAACAACAGTTGTAGGTACAACAATCTCGGGGCAGTTGTGAGTTCGCCGAACATTAATCATCTGTCACCGTAATGGCCGGGATTCAAACCCGCACCTGAGACCATCAACGGGATATTTTTACGAAGCCGGTGATCCGACGTAATTTGTAATTGTAGCGTTACGTAATTAGCTGAGTTTACGTTCAACGGTAAACAATTTACGTTCAAAATTAGATCTTAAACCGTCGACATAGTTCAAAGTTTGTATAGACTGACGGACGTGCCACATTGCATTAAGAAAACTAAAATAAATCAATATTTAATAATGTATTACTTACTTTAAGTATTAAATACAATTGCTTATAAATTTACAAAAAAATGTACTTTGGGACTTTGATTTCCGTTCAATATGGTTCAATATTAAAAACGAACTTTCTCTATTGTTTCGTGTCTGGGTGTTGTGGTAACGTCGTTGTTTCTGATTTCTGCAACAGATGCTTTAGCTACTTATCACAGAATCATAGCAATGTATGAGATGTTGTCAAAAAATTACTTACTAGCTGTTGCTGGCGAATTCGCCCGCGTTATTTCGGGATAAAAAGAATCCTATATGTTAATTTAGTATGTCATCTCTCTCCCTACTGATTTTTATCCAAATTCGTTCAGTAGTTTTTGCTTGAAAGAGTAACAAACATCCAAACATTCGTACTCACAAACCTTCACAATTATAACATTTTTTTTTTATATTGCACTTCAAGATTGACCTCATCCCACCTGATGTTAAGTGGTAATGAGGTCCTAGCATAAGGGTGACAAGTACAGCATGATGAATCTGTTACTGAACTTGTCGCCCTTACCTTGAAGGCTTAACCCCTGCTACTAATGCAGCAACCCCCAGGAGCTGGAAACCTTACTCACACGCAGGTACACAACAACACAGAAGTGATTGTTATTTGGCTGCGGTCTTCTGTAAGGAGGTATTTCACCAGTCGGGCTGCTCCAGTTCGAGCGATAAATCGCTATGCCCTACCTCTCTTAGTAGGATACGATATTCAAGTCATATGTAAGGCTCCTGTTTATATTAAGCTTGACATAAAACCATGTCCAACACCATTTACATCGAAAGTCACCCTAAAGCTTGAACATGAATGTCCCGTATTTTTTGCCGAAAACATCCTACAATCTGCACCCGCCCTTTTTAAATTTATTAACAATTTTTTGTCCCGCCCAAGCCGGGACTTCTTTTTTCATAATGGCGTCCTTTTGTAGGAGAATCCCGAATCAGCACTGCGCAAACGCGATAACTGGGCCCTCGACTAATGAAGCCAGCTAAAGCAAATTTGCCCTGTGACTGTACCGAGGTAAGGTTGTATGCCTCAGGGAGCAGCGCTATAGCTGAAAACCTAACAACCATTTGCGCATTGCTTGCTACGAGTTTAAAAATAGCGCTAAACAATCACTTCTGTGTTGTTGTGTTCCTGCGTGTGAGTAAGGTTTCCAGAGCTCCTGGGAGGTGCTACATCAGTAACAAGGGTCAAGCCTTCAAGGTAAGGGCGACAAGTCCAGTAACAGATTTATAACGCTGTACTTGTCGCCCTTAAGCTAGGACTTCATTACCACTTAACATCAGGTGGGATGAGGTCAATCTTGAAGTGGAATATAAAAAAAAAGTAGTGGTATCACGGCATAATGCTGAGACGGTTGCCTTTTTAGCACACTATTAGGGTAAGCAGAATTAGATGTAAGCTGTTACCTGTTTAGTTTAATTTGTAGCTCTAAAATAATTCCTTGTAACATTGGTTTTTTTCTTTTTTTATATCGTTTTTTGTGTGCTGAATAAATACTATAAATAAAAATACACCTTGCACATTAAAATAAACACTAGTTCGGTTTTAGTCCTTATGCCCTCGACATAATGGCGGTATAAAGTCCAAAATGATAATCAAATGATGAATTCTAACTATAAGCGACAACCCAGCACATCCGGACGCCTAATGCCGAGAGGCGAGCGTGCCGGACTTTGGCGTCGCGCCATCTCTGAGGTTCCGGGTTCGATCCCCGGTCGGGTCAATATGGAAAACGAACTTTTCTGTATTGTCTCGGGTCTGGGTGTTGTGGTACCGTCGTTGTTTCTGATTTCTGTAACACAAGTGCTTTAGCTACTTACCACAGAATCAAAGCAATGTATGCGATGTTGTCCAATATTTATATATTTATATTTAATGCTCCTTTCCAATATTTTACGATTCGTTACGTGTCAAAAATGACTATCCGTTTTTCTACGAGTCGTTAATTCTACTTTAAAAATTAGGAACTTTCTAAATCAGCTGTCATCTGTCGTCCGTCAGTCGTTTTTAGATTACGCTTCGTATAATTTATTACTATGCGTAACTAGAACGAATCATTTTCAAATCGAACCGGGCATAAGTCACCTTGCAAGCAAAAAAACAAAGTCAAAATTGTTTCCTCCTGGGACCTACGATGCCATAGACACACACTCACAGACAGAAACAGACGTTTTTGCGTCTTGTGGGTGGTAGGAATAACACTCAGATTATAAATAGCATACTAAAAACATCTTAAAAATCTGGGTTAGTAGTTGATTGGCACGAAAACAATTCGCCCGAACGTGCGAATCGTTCCCTTTCAAAAATATTTTTTTGATAGGCACTTCGCACGAATGTATTTTAAACGCGAGCGAATCAACTCGTTCAAGAACTAGTAGTATGCGTTTAGTTCTTGAAGGAGTCGATTCGCACGCGTTTAAAATACATTCGTGCGAATTGCCACCAAAAAAATATTTTCGGACCCAGTACCCAAAAATCTTCGCACCGCTCTCTGGACGACCAGCTTCAAAATATCCGTCTCAGAAAATATATAACAAGGGTTTCATCTTAATGCCTTTCGGAATGAGGAAGGAATTCATTAGTTTGGAATAACACAACATTTTTCCAAATTGATGGAAACTGCTTTATCCGGTATTGTATTACTTTATCTCTTTAGGCTCTTGCATAAACTGACTCATTTATAAACTGTTATTTGTTGTTTCTTATGCTATAAGAGATTTTACGATGATAGACTTATGGCGTACATTTGATAACTACCAATTAAGTTCCATCGAGGCCCTAGTTTGAAATAACGCATAGATCAGACTGATTTTTTTATGGACAATACAGTTTCTTGTATTTTTCCATAAACCAGCTTATTATTTTGTATTAACTTGTTCTATTTATTTAGATATCCGGCTCGATAGACCAAAATAAATAGCATTAGTAATTACGAACGTTACTGAACTTGTCGCCCTTACCTTGAAGGCTTGACCTCTGCTACTAATGTAGCACCCCCAGGAGCTCTGGAAACCTTACTCACATGCAGGAACACAGCAACACAGAAGTGATTGTTATTTTCGGTCTTCTGTAAGGTGGAGGTATTTCACCAGTCGGGCTGCTCCAGTTTGAGCGATAAATCACTATGCCCTTTCTTAATAAATGTCAATAAATGTATTTTCTTTCTGTTTCTCCATTCTTTATTTGTCGAAACACGCACCACTTTTGTTCAGTGACCATAATTAAATCGACTAGTGAACGGATCCCCGGACGAAGGAAAACAAAGAGTGCACCTTCATATCCGATTGAAAGCAAACAATCCTTGCATTTCATTTCGTTTCACTCCAACGTAGGGTTGGCAATGAAATAGTGTTTTCTTTTAATCATATAAAACAGACAAAAGCACACACGTTTACATTTTGTACAGTAGCTTTAGTTCATGAACAACTCTGTACCTTGTTAAGTCACTGTATTTGTATTTTAACGACCTCGGTAGCGCAATGGCTAAGGTAGGCGGCCACAGCACGAAAGGTCTCGGGTTCGATTCCCGGTCGGGTCAATTTGGAAAACGGACTTTTCTAAATTGACTTGAGTCTGGGTGTGCTGGGATGACGCCCCCAGTTAGTATCCGTCATCTGGTACTCATAGTACAAGGGAAAACCTTAGTTTGAGACCAAATGATTAGTGTGATTGTCTGGCGCATTTATTTATTTTACCGCATAACTGACTTGTTTTAGTTACGCGGAAATTTGGTATGACAAGGTACTGAGGTGTATACTAACTAATGATGCTGGCTGTACTTTGCACAGTCCTTTTGTGTGCAAAGTACAGCCAGCATCATTAGTTATTGAATTTGACAAGCTATTGACTGTACATAACATAGTATAAATATATTTATTCCCCCAGTATATTCGATCTTTTAAAATTACTTGATGGTTTTTCTTGGTTTCCTGTGTTACTATACAGGAAACCAATCTAAGATTGTAATATTAAAGTTATTATTTCATCAGATACATTGCTCTAATCCTGTGGCAAGTAGGTATATAGTGGCGGTACTACCCAGACCCAACACCATATAAAAAAGCTTCTCAGGCAGCTCATGAGCACGGTTGGTGCAACCTAACCGAAACGTCGGGCAGTAAGTAGTTCGTATGACGTAACAAAATAAATGTTGTAGCGTTTTGACCCGTTAACTTATTTTAAATGTTGAAGAAGACACGAAGTCTTAAATTCTTTACAATATAGAAAAGAAAAGTAAGAAGTCGCCGCGGGCCTCTAGTCCCTACTAATATTATAAATGCGAAAGTAACTCTGTCTATCTGTCTGTCTGTCTGTTACGCTTTTCTGCTTAAACCTCTCAACCGATTTGAATAAAATTTGGTATAGGTATACGTTGAATCTCAAGAACGGACAAAGGCTACTTTTTATTAGAAAATAAGGGGGGGGAGGGGGGTAATACCACCTTTGAAAGTTTATATGGAAAAATGTTTATTTTTGAAGTTAGAGATATGAAATTTGGCACAAATATAGCTCGAAACTTGGATTAAAATATAGACTACTTTTTGTTTCGAATATTAGGGGAGAAAGGGGTAAAACTGACCATGAAAGGATGTAGTCCACGCGAACGAAGTCGCGGGCACAGCTAGTTATCTATAAAGTAAACAGTATTATACATGAATCAGTAGTAAACATGAATCTTGTATAACACCCTTATGTCTTCAGGCATCAGAACTTATCGAACTGCAACGTAGAGGTATATACCCTTTAAGTGGCGCCGCTCTAGTGGCAATTATGAGCAGTAATTTCATGCATCTGTTTTCAGTTTGAACAGCCCTAACAATCAAAAACAATATCGGATCCGCATTCATGAATGGCCGGTTTTGAGAGAAGTATTTTAAAGGTTTTGGTAGCCCACCGTCAGTGTTGCCAGGCTATTGCTGTTACTTTTTGATAACTTTAAGGCCTCCAACCACAAGTTACAACACACTGGTTTGATCACTACGCTTACTATTTGTGGGTGATCATTAACAACGGCTATGTTTGGAAATATACTCTGCTTGACTCGGGAATTGAACCAAGGACTCCGAGATTATGACCACTTAAAACACTAGACCATCGAGGCATCGCAATTTGTTAAAAGCATCAAATTTCTGTTGCCTATCAAGGGAACGACCAGCACATCTGAACATAAGATATTTATCTTAATTATTTTTTATCAATCTTCAGTTATTTTAGCTTTAATAAGCTGGCAACACTGCCCACAAATTCGATGTGAGTTAACGATATCCGCGGCGAAACTAATTAAAATGAGATTGTTTAATGAACAGTTCAAAAAGATGTGAATCGACTTTTTTGTGATTGGGTAAAAACGATTTTTGAGTAAAAGAAAACCTTTTCAGGGTTTCGTACAAAAAGGATATCGGTACTTTATTAGTAAGACTATACAGTTCGTCAGAGTGCCTGTCCGTCTGTCATAAGTCCCATGAACTGTGATAGTCAGATAACTGAAAATATCACATAATTTAATATATTTCTGTTAAAACAATAATTTCTAAAAAACAGAATTAAATTATTGAAGGCTACTAAGGGATTACATAAAAGCCTCCTTTCCCGTACAAGAAATACGATTTCGTCATAGGTTTTAAACTTATATACAAATGTTTTAATAATAAATGGTACGGAACATTTCATGCCCCTTTTGCCCAACTCACACTTGGCCAGTTTTTTTTAATTTCACGTGCGTGATTGAACAGTGATTAAAGAGTTTCTGAGAAATATGTATCTCGTACGTTTTATCGTTACGTCTTTTGTGAGAATGCATTTGAGGATTTTAACAATTTTTATCTTATTTCTAGCTTATGTCATTTAATAGTAATATTATTGCCAATTATAACCTAATTGTAACAATGAAGCTTTTGTTTTGACGAATCCATACTAATATTATAAATGCGAAAGTAACTCTGTCTGTCTGTCTGTCCGTCTGTTACTCTTTCACGCCTAAACGGCTGAACGGATTTTGATGAAATTTGGTATAGGTATACGTTGAATCTCAAGAACGGACATAGGCTACTTTTTATTAGAAAATAAAGGGGGACTCTCCCCTGGGTAATACCACCTTTGGAAGTTTATATGAAAAATGTTTATTTTTGAAGTTAGAGATATGAAATTTGGCACAAATATAGCTCGAAACTTGGATTAAAATATAGACTACTTTTTGTTTTGAATATTAGGGGAGAAAAGGGTAAAACCGACCATGAAAAGATGTAGTCCACGCGAACGAAGTCGCGGGCACAGCTAGTCATAGTATAAGACCGTTTTTTCGTTAATTAAATGCTTAAATAAACCTACCAATTTTGATGTTTGATTCCTTCAAAAGGAGCGTGAAGAAACATCTTGCGGGCCAGTATGGCGACGCTAACGGATAGGATATTACGATATCAGACCATTGTCATTGCGATGTGGGCTTCTCTCTTACCATCTGAGAGGAGCCAATATACTGTAATTTAATAAAAAAAATGTGCCTTTTTCGGTAAATGATGATCGCCGAAATGTGTGTATGCATGTAACTTCACAAATACTGAAAAATTATATTGTTAAATAAACTGAGTATAGCCAAGTGAAAAAAAGCCAGTATCTCATGATTGACTTTACTTTTGCACCTTTGCTACTTACGTACTTCACAGCACGTCAAGGTGATCACTTGCAGTTCCAGCTTACCTCTCGAAATTAAAAACTTACTTGAGTACTTATTTGTTTAATCACTCATCAAAACCAAAACTATATCACTTGGTCCAAAGTGAGCTACACATAGCAATAAGTTAGATACTGATACTGTAAATGATCTGCTGAGTTTCTTACCGGTGTCTTCTCAGTAGATATAGGTTCCGAACCGGAAGTAGAATCACTTTGCATTGTATTCAATGACGATTCAAAAGTGTTATATGTAACCTACTTGAATAAAGAAATATTTGAGTTTGAGTTTGAGTTTCAATATTAGCTCTTATACACAAGAAATAAGGGAGTAACATAGCACAGAGCGTGTACATATTGTATTCTGACGTCATTTTGACCATACATTGTGTACGAGAGTATGCTACTATTATTCCCACCTTTCGAGTCACAGACCATTAAATGCTTAAGGGCCATATGGTTCCGCACGCTAATTGCCTTAACTCTATGAGGGTGTATTGATCCGATTTAACTGTTAACGTCGGTTAGTTAAAATAAACAATTTATCAATGTCCGATTATTTATTTCGTTACGAGGGTGGACAGTGGACAGGGTACGGTGGAGTGACTTGCCGGAATCGGAATGTTGGTGACGAGTATCGAGTAGTAATTGTGATTTCGTTTTTGCTAAACATGTGTGGTGTTCCTCACTTGCTTAGAAAGAAATATGCTTTTAACTTTGTCCATTATTTATTAATAGAAAATAAAAATAGATTTAGATTTATTTTCCCGTTTTTCTTTCCACAAAACCGTCGTAAGGCATAAATTGTGTAATGACAAAAAATGAATTTGTCTGGCTTTTACATGTTCTGAGCTTAGCAACATTCATTTTTAAAGATTAGACATTAGTGAATCTAAATTTTTTTTTTATATTGCCCTTCAAGATTGACCTCGTCCCACCTGATGTTAAGTGGTAATGAGGTCCTAGCTTAAGGGCGACCAGTACAGCATAAAGCTGTTACTCGACTTGTCGCCCTTAACTTGAAGGTTTGACCCCTGCTACTAACGTAGCACCCCCCAGGAGCTCTGAAAACCTTACTCACAGGAACACAACAACACAGAAGTGATTGTTATTTGGCTGCGGTCTTCTCTAAGGTGGAGGTATTTCACCAGTCAGGTTGCTTCAGTTCGAGCGATAAATCGCTATGCCCTACCTCTCTTGAAATACTAATGATAGGTATTACTAAGTAAACAATGACTCGCAGACTGTATATAAGAGGTACATTAGATATCTCGAAATGGGTAACAGAATTAATATTCATGAACCCGTACAAGTACTGATTGAATAGTAAATTAGTCTTGAATACACAGCTGGACGGATAATCCTTTAGATTTCTAGGGCAGTTCAGTTATTAGTAATAAAGCCAGGGATATTATTTAATAGTACTTTTAATATTAATATCATGGTAATACCTCAATACGCATAATGGTATGAAGGCGAATCATTAATAATAAATCCCTTTTTAATCAACGATGCATATTTATGCTGTGATAATAATATTTAATAGTTTACCCGGTACCCTGCTAATATGGTCACCCATTCAATATAAAGTCAAGTCAATATTTCAAAGTCAATATTTTTTTATTCACATAGATTACATTAGTAATACTTATGAATAAGGTATAAATACTAAAAACACACCTCATGACCTCATCTCATCTGATGTTAAGTGGTAATGAGGTCCTCGCTTAAGGGCGACAAGTACAGCAGACGGCTTGACTGACCTGACCCTGCTAATGTAGCACACCCGAGGAGCTCTGGAAACCTTACTCACAAGCAGGAACACAACGACACCGAATTGATTGTTATTTCGCTGCGGTTTTCTGTAAGGTGGAGGTATTTTTCCAGTCGGGCTGCTCCAGTTAGAGCGATAAATATCTATGTCCTATCTCTCTTAGAAAGTTTATCTAAGGCATGCAATACCAGACTTCATTAATCATTGGATGCACCGATCTCAAATTTTAATGAAAACCGCTTTAAATTAATTAGCATTAAAAACTACACTTACCTTTTATGATTCCTTTAGAGAGACATGAAAAAGAAAATAAAATTCTGTGTTATTCAAACGGCCACGTTTTTAACTAAAATGGTGGTCAAGTTCAAGTAAGATTTCAGACTAGAGGTTCTGTACATACGCTTGTTAATATAACACATTTTATAGCAACAATATATTAGGTCTACATTTTAATAACAAGTAAAATATTTTAATTGGTGTGTAAGAGCGTTTGAACATGAAAAGTGTCAAGTTTCGCAAAAAAACGTGAACTTTAATTTCCAATATTCACTAGTTATAGCGCGCAGCTTCGCTCGCATGTTCATTTAAACTATTCGTGACTTTGGGTATCTGATTAAACCCGTTTAATTATCAAATTTTAAGTAGTATCGTTTAATCATAAAAGTCATCATGCAGTGTCAAGAAATATCGGAAAAACCGTAAACTCGCTTTGATTTATTAACTAACTAAAGGTTGCAGCTTCGCTCGCACTTCATTCATACTAATATTATAAATATGAAAGTAACTGTCTGTCTGTTTATTTAGTCTGTCCAGCTTCCACGGTCAACCCACTGAACTGATTGTTATGAAATTTTGGTATAAGTTTACGTTGAACTTGGATTAAAACATGGACTACTTTTTGTTTCGATTATTACGGAATATAGGGGTAAAACCAACCATGAAAGTATATATGGAAAAACTTTCAGTCCACAGGGCACAGCTAGATAAAAAATATGTAAGACCAAAAGTTCCTTTGGAATTTAGATTATACCCGTATAACTCTTCGATGGGTTGTTAGTTTAAGTATGATCTGGTAGTTACAGTATTTAAGTTATGCTCACGGGGTCCTGGATTCAATTCCGGGTCAAGTGAACTACTGTTACGATGACTTGAGTTCAATGATGGGAGTCCATTTCGGTTGACTTGGAGATCGCGAGGAGATCAATTTCTCGTTTTATTGTATATATATATTTTTGTTGTTATCTCTTTGTATCCTCTATGTATATGTGTACTTATATGACAATGTTGTGATGTCTTAAAGTAATAAATGTTTCTTTCTTTCTTTCTATTTCACTGCAGTGGGCCTTAATTCAATCAGTTTACAAGAAACAGGGGTAAAATACTTCAAATGAGAAACTATATTTTCTTAATTACGGGACCCTGAAATACTCGTAACTTAGATTTTCTTTATATTCTGGTCCGTTTTCTACGTTGAATTTTAAAGAAGGTAAATTAGGAGGCTAGTTCTGAGGAATTCACTAATAAGAGAATTTTAATTCAGACCTGGATATGTAAAATTGGACGATGAAAACTAAAGTGCCTAAAAGGAGGGCAACGTACGTTTTAATCCAAGATATAGTTAACTAGCTGTGCCCGCGACTTCGTTCGCGTGGACTACATCCTTTCATGGTCGGATTTACCCCTATCTCCCCTAATATTCGAAACAAAACGTAGTCTTTATTTTAATAGAGCTATATTTGTGCCAACTTTCATATCTCTAACTTAAAAAATAAACATTTTCCCATATAAACTTTCAAAGGTGGTGTTACAGAGTTACTTTCGCATTTATAATATAAGTAGGGATTTGAATTACTATGATACATCCGACTTTGCGGTTTTGTAGTTTCATTCATTTATTTATTTACGAACTTTATTGCACAAAAAGTACAACAGGTGGACTTAATGCTAGGGGCATTCTCTACCAGTCAACCCTTAGGTCATGCAGAGAGTTTGTATATGGGAACGGTAATAGTGACAAAGTGCGCAAGTAATCATTTTTAATAACATTACAGCATCTTTTAAATATACATTAACATATGTACATGATTAAAATAATTAAATTAAAGTGTAGATTCTAAACCATTTTGATTATTTGCACATAAAAAAAGGTAGAAATAGTCAGTATCTGGAATTTTTCCATGAATGAAGTCGACTTTGAACATTTTATTGAAATCAGGGAACTTTCATACAAACTTCAAACCCCCGTTTTACTCCTTTCCTTAGAGAATTATTTTTTTAAATATGTTTTTCATGAATTTCGATGAAAAACAAAGTTTGAACTACCGTTTTACCCCCTTAGTTTTGTAAATAAGTCGTTTTCCAGCTTGAAAACTATCACTTCGCTTCCATAATTGCCTAATGTTACCTTTTTGATTAAATAAAACAGGGCGCATTAAAATTCGACATTAAATTTCATTGACCGCTAGTTGCACAATTTTGAAGTAAAACAATTAGTATAATGGCCGAGCCATATTCTCTAATAGGTTAAACGCTAAAATTGCGTATAATTTAATTGTATTAACCCTCGAATCGCATGGTTCATTTAGCCTCACAAGTTTCAGGAGCGATGGCACTTGTTCCCTTGTTTCAAAGCGTATTTTCGTTTGCAGCTTTATCCTTGGGGAACGGGGCCGGATTGCAGACAATATTCATCAAAATCTTGGAACTTTTGAGAGGTTTTTGGGGGGGGTACGGCTAAGATAGTGCCATTATTGCGAGGCACTCAAAATTTGGTCGGAGTTGGAACGTTCGCTAATTTATGAAGGAGTTTCAGTCGGTCTTTGAATGTTAGCCTTATTTTATTATTTTACTCAGAGTGTGCCAAGCAAACCGCCTTGGCTGTTCCGACAATACACAAAGAGTCAGGGTGGTGCAAGATTGTACTCGTATTTTGAGTTTTTTTAACTCCCAACGCCAAAATCATGCGGTTTAATAAGTATGAAAACATTTTGCAACTAGATTCAACTAAAATTTGGAAATCACTACATAGTAGGTATAAAACAAAGTCGCTTTTTCTGTCCCTATATCCCTTTGTACGCTTAAATCATTAAAACCACGCAACGGATTTTGATGCGGTTTTGTTAATACATAGAGTGATTCAAGAGGAAGGTTTTTACTTGCAATAAAGAATAGAAAAGCCAATATTTTTAAGTATTTACATTACATCCGTGCGAAGCCGGAGCGGGTCGCTAGTTCATAATAAAAAAAACCTATTTTTCTATACCCAAGTGGATATCATGAAGTACTAATTATAATAATTGTTAGATCTGCTGTATACTCATAGATGCAATAAATTATTTGTTTGTTTGTTTGACTTATCTGTCTGCATGTGTGTCTGTATATGTAATAACAGCTCCCAAGCGGATGGACCGATTTTGATTTCGCTTATTTCGGTTAAAAGACGAATCAATCGGGAGTATTTTAAGCTAAGTTTTGACGGAAATCGGTCCAAGATGGCTGCCACCACAAAATGTCGGATTTTATACTTTGACACATCTTCCGCAATGTTGGTATAATATAAAAGGACTTAAATCCAAGATGGTCGATATCACTAAAACGTGAAGTTATATCCCTACTAATATTATAAATGCGAAAGTAACTCTGTCTGTCTGTCTGTCTGTGTGTCTGTTACGCTTTCCTGCTTAAACCTCTCAACCGATTTTGATGAAATTTGGTATAGGTGTACGTTGAATCTCAAGAACGGACATAGGCTACTTTTTATTAGAAAATAAGGGGGGGAGGGGGGTAATACCACCTTTGGAAGTTTATATGGAAAAATGTTTATTTTTGAAGTTAGAGATATGAAATTTGGATTAAAATATAGACTACTTTTTGTTTCGAATATTAGGGGAGAAAGGGGTAAAACCGACCATAAAAGGATGTAGTCCACGCGAACGAAGTCGCGGGCACAGCTAGTTACATGTAAGTACTATCAACCTAACAATGTAAACTTTGACCACTCTAATGTCGTTAATTTAAGCGCTAATTTACAACTGCAGGCGGTTTTTTTTTAATTTTAGTTTGTACATTATAAAGAGATATCAAAGATATACGAACACATTTTTTTATTTGAATAATAATCAGAAGTATGTATAACAAATGTAGGTTCATATGATAGAGGACCCCAGTGACATACTGACATGCAGATAACCTATTTAGCTGTAGAGATCTTCTACTAACTTACTGTATTGATAATGAAGTAACATAATTGGCACAAAACAATTGATTAAACTACTTATCTATAATTATAAATATAGTTGGAATGCCTGTCTGTAATATTAAAGTAACCGTTTTTTTATGCTACAGGTATTATTATTTTTACAAATTTAGTCAGTTTGTCTGTCCCGGCTAATCTCTAAAACGGCTGGACCGATTCTGATGAGAGTTTCTGAAGTAGATAGCTGATGTAATAAGGGTATCTTAGGTTACTTAGTTTTATAAATCCTATTTATTAAAATAAGTAATAAAAAAATTTTGCGCACAGTGACACGTGCAAAGCTTGTGTTATAATGAAAAACTTCCCTATTAACTTGATTCTAAGCTATGTTACAAGAATATCCACTGGCTTAACTAACCTTGCTAAACGCTGATTGGTGTTCACAAATGCGAGTTATGTTCGAAAAAATCCGTAACATCCTCATCTGACCAGGGAACCAAACCTCGGATCCTTATGTAATCCAGTGCGTTATCTACTGAACCATCGAGCTTTACAAATACTCCTATTTACAACTTTAAACTAACACCGATTACTCTGTAGTCATTTTTAAGATTTCAAACTTCATGCTCGTTTGAAACTTGCCTTAATGTATCTATTAATATATTATTTTGGACGATTTCAAAGCTAAATTTTCGTAGTTTTAAGTTAACACAATTAACTCGACCTCCGTACCGAGAGGCGAGCGGTCCAGACTTTGGTGTCGCTCCATCTCTGAGGTCCCGGGTTCGATCTCCGGACGGGTCAATATGGGAAACGAACTTTTCTATATTTTCTCGGCTCTGGGTGTTGTGGTACCGTCGTTGTTGTTGATTTCTGTAACACAAGTGCTTTAGCTATTTACCACAGAATCAGAGCCATGTATGTGATTTGTCCAATATTTATTTATTTAAACAAAAGGAGAGCTTCACAACCATTCGGCCATCTTTTGTTGTATTAAGTACATATTATGATGATTAGTTGAAACAATGGCCGTTTTTCCGTCCCCTCATTACCGACCACTTGGTGTACAATTACGTAATTAAATGGTTCATTAGTAAAGCCATTGTCGATATTTGTTCGACCGAATTGTAGGATAATTACAACTCCAACGTAAAGTTCTCCGCAATTCACGATATTAATTGCATAATTGGCAATAATCCTGTACGATTAGGTGTACTTATATGTACATCTATATATGTATTGTATGTATGAATATCTATACTATGTTAAAAGCTGAAGAGTCTGTTTAAACGCGTTCATATCAAAAAAGACAGGTTTGAATTTAATGATTTTTAAGTTGGATAGGTCATTTGTCGAGGAAGGCTTTAGGCTATAAAATAAATAAATAAATATTGGACCACATCACATACATTGCTCTGATCCTGTGGTAAGTAGCTAAAGCACTTGCGTTACAGAAATCAGAAACAACGACGGTACCACAACACCCCACCCCACCCAACTATAAGATCACGCTATGACCTATGGCATCGTAGCTATGATAGCGAATAGGCTGGACTGTCGCTATATGAGGTACTGTAGCACTACTTCTGCTGGAGTTGTGCATCTGGTTCCCTTGCAATGATTATGCTTTATAAATGTATGTACGAACATAGGTTAAGTCTTTTATAACTAACTAAAATGAGTCTTGTTACTTGAATAAATAAATAAATAAATAATAATAATAATAGGAGCGAAGAATGGAATGGAAATTGTGCAAGAAACGGTAATACGTAAATTATAATGGTGTAAGCAAGTGACCAGGGGCCCTGAGGTAAAAAAGGGCCTCTTAATTATTAAATTATTCCAAAAAAGAGAAAAATATTACAGTTAAAGTATTATAATTAGTGACAGTTTAAATTAGTCAAAAATTGGGCCGGACCATGGAGCCGCGCCTTCTCAAGAATTAGTCTCCCGGTCGAATCAAAATGGAAAACTGACTGTTCTATATTGTCTCGAGTCTGGGTGTTGTGGTACTGCCGTTTTTTTTTATTTTTGTTACACAAGTCCTTTTGCTACTTTTGCAATAATACTTATAATATAATAATAATAATATCGAGCCTGGGTGTTGTGGAACAGTCGTTGTTTTAGTAACACAAGTGTTTGTGGTACTTTAACAATGTAAGTAAACCAATGTAGGTATATGATGTTGTTCAATATTTATTAATTTAAAAACATAATTTCAAAGGATTACGTTAAAAGCTAATGAAATAAGTAGTACATTAGAGCTGTGATTTACATAGGAACATCAAATCTATGACATACGGACAGACATAGGAGTATTTACGAAGGGTTTCAGAAATTAATAAAAACATTTTTTCTTTTTTCAACCTTCTAAGAACTTAATTTAATGAAGCAATAACGATTTCATACAATTATAAAATAAAGCCCAGCCTAAGGAATTCTAAAGAAAATCTTTGGGTCGTGGGACGTAACTTATAAGGAGTCCGCCTTCCAAATATTTGAGTTCAAAGCTCATAACGACCTCTCACTCACCAAGTTTCTGTTATTCAATTTAATTATTCCATTCTAGTGATGGGACACGATCCGAATCCCAACGAAGATTTTTTCGGTACGATAATGTGTTCCGGATATTAGTAATACAAATACTCAGCTAGTTAAAAATGTATCTTCTTTTCATTCATTTGTGTAGTATTTTCCATACCATGTCACTGGTTAATTCAGGTCACATATTTATTGTATTAAGATATAATGGAAGGAGGAGAACTTTCAGATTATAGTAGTTACCACGTTTATCCTTGATAGATATAATTTTAACGTTTTAAGCTCTACGTCTATTAGTAAGTTAGGTTTAGAAGTGATAAAGACTATGAAAGATACAATATTTACAGCATACATTGCTGTATGTGGATTGTTAGGGCATACACCCATAATCAATTTAATAATTTGACACTAACTGAAGCGCCTTATTCCCAAGACAGACGTTTACAGTTATTGACCAATATTACAATATTCACCCTTGAATAATATTTTACAAGGACTAGGATAAACTGAAAACCGAATAATGGTCAGAGTGTTAGGCTCCAAAACCCGGAAGTCGTGGGTTCATATCCTGTAAACACCCTCACTTTATGAACTTTTCCCAGCTCGGTTAGGATATTGCGTCATTTGAAATGCATGTTAAGCTATTGGTCCTGGTTTAATCGAAATAAATCTGGTTCCCTTGCAATTCAATTCAATATTCTTTAAATCATGTAAATTACATCAGTAATATTTATGATATAGTTAGAAGCTAGTTAGATCTGAATCATAGTCGTAAGTTAATCCATGTAACAACCAGAACACACGCTTCGAGAACGTAGAAGCCAGACTCTTCATGACCGTTCCGTAATAGTTCCGGACCCGTTCTCCCGGAACCAGAATCGCATCTCCCAACACCCCTACTCCTTTGTGGTTGGTAATGGAAATCATTACTCGGCTGCCCGCCCAAGTTCTGGCCGACTCCAAACTGTAATATAGGTCTTAGTTTCGTTTAACAACTTATCCCGGACATTATCTTAATGGAGGTATCCATTGGGGGGGACATCCGTGGTTTGATTTGTCGAGATTCTTTCGAGTTGGGAATTTTGAGAGGGGCAGATAATTGATGCAAGAGTACAGTTCCCTTGGCTTATTCTTGAACGAAAACGGTAACCGCCGCAGCGGTGAGTAGTGTAACTAAAGAAATTGCCAAACAAAACTATGATGTACAATTTTTGCTAAAAGTACTGATAGAAATAAGTCATGAATCAGCATATTTTTTATTATAGGTTCCGATAGTTTTAAAATCTGTTCAGTAAATATGTCTCGGTATTTCTAGATATTTTTTTCCAATTGGCTAAACACAGGTTTTGTTCGGGTTTATTTTTGATTCTTAAGCTTGAAATTATTTAGTTAATAATCTCGAAACTATTACTAAACTATTAACAAACGATATACTATCATAATAATTGTTTTAATTATTTTAGTTCTTGAATTTTAGCATTATACAAGATGTATCTATTTCTTAAAACTGTTTTGCATATAAGAAAATCTACAATAGGTGGACTTAATGCCTAGTGGCATTATTTACCAATCTACTCCACGAATTTGAGCTGAAAAACATATTTATTTATTGTCGAGAAGAACTTACAAGAATCCACAGCTTGGATCATGTCACTATCGGCAACTGTGAAGCATATATACATTTTTTATAGTGCTTTACGCCACACGAGCTGACTTTAATTAATTAATTATTAGTAAGACTTAAGACTTAATTTCAAAGAAACAGAAAAATTTCATGTCCCCTTGCGGTGCATGGCTCGAACCCACGACCTTCACGTATTGCGCGTGCTGCTCTTCCTACTAAGTCAATATAAGCCAATATCAAAAGTGTAGAAGAATTCTTAAGTAAGTAGTTAGGTACAGCTCTGATCCTAACCCATGACCTCTCCAGGCCAAAATGTGAAAGCCCAAATGTACTCCCTAAGGACTCAAAATACGTTCCGGAGCAGGGATCCGGTCAGATCTGACAAATCTCCTTAATATGCTATGTTAAGCCGCTTGCTAGCTTTCCGATCGCATTACCTCCCACTTAGGGTTCTGTACACTATTTAAAGTAACCCTCCAATGGTGCCACATTGTATGCATGTATTTTTGTAGACCGACCTCCGTAGTCGAGAGACGAGTGGGCGGAACTTTGGCGTCACGCTATCTCTCATGTCCCGGGTTCAATTCCCGGTCGGGTCAATATGGAATATGAACATTTCTATTGTCCCAGGTCTGGGTGTTGTAGTATCATCGTGGTTTCTAATTATTTGACTCAAACGCTTTGCCTACTTACCACAGAATCAGAGCTACAATATTATATTTAAAAAAATAATACTAACAGACACTCCATTTTTATTTAGTGATAGCAAAAATGCAAATATAGCGTTTTCGTCAGTTCTTTTTTGGCCATAGCCAACTTACATTAGTAGTTGGCCAGTCGCCAATTGCAAATGCAAGGTTGCTAGTACAAATATTGTATGGGAGATAAGTTTGTTTTTAATGAAAGAGTGAAAAAGAGTTGCCAGATCTATTTAAAAAAAATGTTACTACGAAAAAAACCGTACAAGTGCGAGCCGGACTTGCAAAGGAAGGGTTAAGTATTAACAATTTTATTGTCAAAGCTAAATTTGTTTTATTTGTTAAATATTTTTTTATTTTTAGTATTTGTCATTATAACGGCAACAGAAATATATCATTTGTAAAAATATCAATTGTCTAGCTAGCGCAGTTTCATTTGTGCAAATATGAACTGTCTTCCTATGGCGTTTCTCAAAATACAGCCTTGTGGCAGACAAACTGACAAACAAGACAAATCTTTGTTACCCTTCGGCTAAGAAATCTTTAAAAAAGGCTAACACATTGTTTGATAAGTGGCTGTGACCAAAACCTGGACTTGTCGTTTAGTAGTAAGGAGCCCACGACGCCAGCCCGACTCGCGCTTGACCGGTTTCCTATCGGAATCGGGTTTAAAGAGTCGTTAACTACGCGGCCAATGCATTTTCGCTAATGGTCTTCTTGCAAATGTCCGATGTCTAGTATTTAGTGAGATGGCTACAGTCACGGCATATTTAAAGGGACCATTCCGTGAGGACTGTTTTTTTATAAGTGACTTTCTTCAAACACTTTAAAGTATAATTTTACTTGCGCGGTTTTGTTTGACGATCTCCGTAGCCGAGAGGCAAGCCGGTTTTTGGCGTTACTCCATCTTTGAGGTTGGAGTTCTGTTTCCAGTCAAACTCAAACTCAAATATTTCTTTATTCAAGTAGGTTACATGTAACACTTTTGAATCGTCATTGAATACAATGCAAGGTGATTCTACTTCCGGTTCGGAATCTATATCTACTGAGAAGACACCGGTAAGAAACTCAGCAGATAAGTTACAGTAGCAGTATCTAACTTACAGCTATGTGTAGAACACTTTGGACCAAGTCATATAGTTTTATTTTGATGAGTGAAAAAAGCATTAAGTATTGTTTGATTTTAAGAGGTAAGCTGGAGCAGACCAGTCCCCAAAGGTGGCACACAAGCATGACGTATGTGCCACCCATCGGAATACGAAAAACGATCTTTTCCATATTGGTCTGGGTGTTTTGGCATTGTTATTGTTTTTGGTTTCTGTATTATAAGAGCTTAACTATTTAATACAAAATTAGAAGCATGTTTGTTTGCAATTTTAGTTGGTATTTCATATTTCAGCCTACCGTCCAAAATATAAATATAAAATGAGAGCCAAGTTTATGATTATAGTCGTCGATCGACAGAAAAAGTGAGATTTAAATCGGTGCAAAGTTCATTGGTAGGAATATATAAATGATAATATATTATAAAATCAGCCTATAATATCAGGTCTTATTAAAACTTCAAATATTGTATTGAAGCCTAAGGTCTTATTTGGGTACTTTCCTGTCTCAATAAATAGAAATTTGGCAAATTCATATCAAATAGTTTTTGAGATATTAGGGGGTCAAATTTAGCTCTTCTTTCTATTCCCTCGAAATTTGACGATTTAAAATCAATAGATGTAGATTGCTATTAAATATTGTAAAAATGAAGCCCTTTTCCACTATTGGATATAACGATTGAACATAGTTTTGTTAACTCAAAATAATAAAAAGCGAACTAGGCTCGATTAAACTTCTATTGCTGGAAATGAACGCACTGTGCCATATTTAGTATTGCATTTTTGCTAATGGCCTTTTTCAAGCGTTTAATAATCGATAGATACTTGGTGTTTGGATTTGTAACTTGGCTGTTAATTTACTTTTTTTAATACAGTATCGTTGTTTAGTATAGCCTACACAGGCTCAAATCGTGAGGACATTTTAAAATATTTATGGAAATGTATTTGTATTTTTGATCGTTTACCCACAAATACGTTACATAGACGAAAGCGTCAAGTTCTTTGCTCCTAATATTAAGCTATTGACTGCCACATTTGCAAAATATTTTTGCACCAGTGAAATGGTTAATTTTTTAGTTCTTCATTGAAAATGTCTATTTTTGAGTTTCATTTGCGGTAATCTCCCGTTTTAATAAACCGATTTTGATATTTTTTGCACCGGTTAAAAGCTACGTAATTTTTTGATAATATGGGGTACTTTTAATGAAAAAAAAAATGGATCAGCAGCGTTAAAAACTAGTGTTAAAATAACGAACATTGATAGTAATATATAAGTTACGGAGTCGCTCAACTTCCTTAGTTACAACAACACAATTTACTAAACAACTTAACTTATCGGTCGCCGCATCGATGTCGGTATATCTGTCCGTCTGTTCAAACAAGCCAGGTAAAATTCCTCCGGTTACAAGAATAACAAACGTTACTCGGTTCGTTGGACACGAAAAAAAGCGTTTCGTTTCAAGTTTAAATATTTAATCTAGTTTTGGGTGCGTTTTTTAGACCGAAATTCGTTAAGTATTTTATGGGTTTAGTGCATGTTGACATTTGCCGATGGTAATAAAAATATCGTATCGAAGTTTTAATACAACGAATATTTGCATATCAAATGCTATGCTCAATTTGTAAATTATACTTGCTTATAAAAGCCGTTATATTTCGAAGTACGATTCTAATATTTTTCGAACTATCTATTCCTTTCTAATTAAAATCAATAAGAGCAAAAGTATTTGTTTCGTGTTAGTATTTTTATTTTATACTAGCTTTTCGCCCGCGGCTTCGCCCGCGTGGAATTTTTATTGTGGTATAAAGCACAACATGCACAATTCAATGTAAAATGGTAGGAACCAAAAAAAGCGAAAACCTGTGAATAAAGATACAACAGCAAGTAAGTAAATGAGTCGAATAGTGCACCGAATAAGTGTATGAGCTACAGGTTAAAGCGCGAGATATCATTCCACTTCTTACGTGTCTTAAAAAAACAACGTTACCTTTTTTTAAAAAACACCCAGCGCCATCTATCGCATGCCTCAAGAACTATATAGGGTAAGCTATCATTCCACTTCTTACGTATTTTAAGATTTTATATATAGAAGAAGCGATATATGTTTTACTGATAACAAAAGTGATTGCAAGGAAAACTCTATCTTGTTACTTTATGGCGGCCAAAGGGGCCGTCCATAAATTACGTCATCGATATTTTCAGATTTTAGACCCCTCCCCCTACAATCATTTACCGTCATCCGCAGACAAACCCCCCCCCCCCCTAATTTAGAATGACGTAATATATGGACGGCCCCAAAGGACATTTTATATAAGGATTTTCACCTTCCATATTACCTAAGTAACACCAGCAATTCATTAATCACTTTTACAAACCCAGTGTGTCTCATACCCTCAAAAACTTTCCCGTTCCGAAATATTTTCCAAACAAACTTTTCTTTCAAGGGTATATTTACAAGAAACGATAAAAAGGTTACTCCGCAAAAAGTTACAGAAAACAAATCAAAGATGTCTTTACAATGAGAGGAGGCGTTAAAAGCCTCCAGGCACTCCCGAGGGAAGAGGGGCCCATTGCTGGGCAGGGATTTACATGGGACGATTCGGTTTTTTTTTTAACTTGTACGTGCCAATACATTTAGATTTTCTCAAGACAAGCAATGCACAAGCAATATTTAAAAAATATATATTTTTTTGTTTTAATAATAAATATACATAATTTTGAATTCCTGAGGATCTGAGTACATATACATTATTATTGTGCCAGATAATGGAATATTTTTTACAGAAAAATAGCCCCTGTAAATTTATCTAGTTTAATTATAGTCTCCAAAAACAAGATCAATATTATCTAAATAAAGCACTATATGTTATTTAAAGATGTTAAAAAAAATCAATTTAGTTACGACACATTATTTTATTTTGCTTAAATCACTGAAAATGTACGATGATGTTGAATTAAATATATAATCCTTTACTAGCTGTTGCTCGTGACTTAATCGCGTTATTCTAATAAAAAAAAGTATCTTATATGTTAATCTAGTATATTAACACTCATTCTGTCAAATTCCATTCAAATGTAATAAATCGTTTTTGCGTGAAAGTTTAACAAACATACATAAACATCCACACATTCTTAAAAAAAAATTGCGTTTATAGTTTAATAGGTTTAATTAAAATCAAATTAACATAAATGAAACAGTATACTGGCTTCTCCCACCTGATGGTAAGCAAGAGAGGAACCCTCACGATGACAACGGATTTGATACCATAACATCCTACCCGTTAGTATCATAACTAAATAATTACGGAGTACCAGAGGCTAATGGGTTGACACAGCAGAAAAATTCATCGCCTAAGATAACTTGCGGTTAGCTCAGTTGGAAGAGCAGCACACGCTATACGTGAAAGTCGTGGGTTCCAGTCCCGCAGCGAAAGCGAAAATATTTTTTTTCTGAATCTTTAAAATATTTAAAAACAATTACGGAGTAGTTGAGCTTTACGCTTACGTCTTTCCATCTGAAATATGTTTATAAGCAATAGCCTCAAAAGACTTATTTATCGTGCAGTGTAAACTCGCTTGTAAGGGCCCGTGAAAAGGGCCAAATAACACTGCACTCAGATGAAAATCGTTCTGTAGCAAGGAACAAATTTTTCGGCAATAGCACAGCCATTAACGATGCTTTCGGGTATTTGTGCCATATTTTCTTGTCTGAAGACGAAGCAAGCCCTTTGGTAAAGTACCTCATTTATTATACAAGTTGTAGGCCGATACTTTTTAGGGTTAAATACCTGATGTTTGAGAAACACTGCCTCTTGTGCTTTTGGCGCGTAGAAAAGCGTAATAACAAATGTAAGTACGGAAATGTTTGAGCAATTAAATTTATATTTGTTAAATACATATTATATATTATTATACATCTATTACTTTATTAATAACTACCAGACCACCGCAACTTCAAACGCGTATTCTATATTTTGTTTTATATTACACTTCAAGATTGACCTCATCCCACCTGATGTTAAGTGGTAATGAGTTCCTAGCTTAAAGGCGACAAGTACAGCATAATAAAATCTGTTACTGGACTAGTCGCCCTTACTTTGAAGGCTTGAACCCAGCTTCTAATGTAGCACCCCCCAAGAGCTCTGGAAACCTTACTCACACGCAGGAACACAACAACACAGAAGTGATTGATATTTGGCTGCGGTCTTCTGTAAGGTGGAGGTATTACTCCAATTTAAGCGATAAATCGTTATGCCCTACCTTTCTTAAATACCTACCTGTTTTTTTTTCACATTTTCCTTTGATTCTGGGCTCTTATTGGTCACAGTGTGATGTTATATAGCCTAAAGTCTTCCTTGATAAACGAACTACTTAACACAAACATATATTTTTAAGTTGCATTAGTAGCTCCTGAGTTTAGCGCTTTCAAACATACAAAATCTTCATCTTTATAATATTAGTATAGATTTTAATAGTAACACAATGATATAAACCTTGTTTAAGATATCTCTTAGTTTACCTACTAAATAAATAAATATAAATATTGGACAACATCACATACATTGCTCTGATTCTGTGGTAAGTAGCTAAAGCACTTGTGTTACAGAAATCAGAAACAACGACGGTACCACAACACCCAGACCCGAGACAATACAGAAAAATTCGTTTCCCATATTGACCCGACCGGGGATCGAACCTGGAACCTCTGAGATGGCGCGACGCTAAAGTCCGGCACGCTCGCCTCTCGGCCACGGAGGTCGTCTAATTAAATTAAAAACAATTTCTAATAAAGTCCTTCAATTTCTCCCTAACCCTGACCGCATTTGTATTTCTACACCATAGGCACCCATTACTACACCATTGGGGGCCTTCCCTATATTAAATAATTAAGGGTCTTTCTGTGCCGATTAATTAATCGTGCCAATTAAATCCAGACGCCATTAGGAGCGGGCAGTACCTGTAACAAACAAACACAATTTATCATTAGCTTAGCTGTCGGTAAAGTGTGTATTTTGAAGGGGTAGGGTTTAGTGAATCCCTCATTTTAGCAGTAGCGTAAAGTAGGTAAAGTTAAAAGAGGTAGGGCAATCAAAATTTAAGCTAAAGTTTATCAAAATTAAGAAAAACTTAATCAAACTTATACATTTAATTAAGAGAAGAATTCGCCAAAAACTTTGTAATATTCTTATTGTTTTTTTTATATTGCACTTCAAGATTGACCTCATCCCACCTGTTGTTAAGTGGTAATGAGGTCATAGCTTAAGGATGACAAGTACAGCATAATAAAAATGTTACTGGACTTGTCGCCCTTACCTTGAAGGCTTGACCCCTGCTACTAATGTAAGCACCCCCCAGGAGCTCTGGAAACCTTACTCACACGCAGGAACACAACAATACAGAAGTGATTGTTATTTGGCTGCGGTCTTTTGATTATAATTATAAATATAAAATATAAGCTCTTAAATTCTGTTAAACTTCTTCTTCAAAATTCACTAATCAAAATACTTGGCAGAAAACTTTGTACAGTCAAGTCCAATTTTAACTAACAAACTGAAGAAATGCACCATGCAGCTTCTAAATTCAGATTAAATGGTACTGAATATAAACCCTCCATATTTGCATGTGCAATCCAATCACATTACTTCGCTCAGTGCATTCGAATAAACAAATAAAAACACATTGTTTTCAAACGGATTGGAACAGAATGAAAGTTTAGTTAACAAAATACACTGCCGTCCATTGCTTTCGTATTTTGTTGCTACGATTATTCCGGTTTAAAGAATTTTTACCTATTTCTCAAAAAGAACATTTACATAGTTCACTAAATATGAGAAACCTAACAATTTTTATTATTATGTACAAATATGGGTTCAATCTATCATAGTTACACAACAGATTCTAGGTACACCATCAATCTCTTTTTAAAAACATGAATAGATTCAGAGTCTTTTACAAATTTCGGTAATTTATTGTATAATTGAGCTCCCTCAAATTGTATATTTCTTTTTCCGTACATGGTTCTGATCTTTGGTAGTTCTAAATCATTTCTGTTTCTAGTATAGTGGTGATGTGATTTTTGTTTAAATGTGATTTGTATGTGAATGTTATCATTTAGTATTTTATTCATTAATATGCAGGTGTGATAGGTATAGAGTTTATTTATATTTAAGAGTTTTGTCTTTTTATAAATTACTTTAGTGGAAGTTAAAAATGGAAAGTTGAATAGCACCCTGATTAGTTTATTTTGTGTAATTTGTAAATCATGTTCCGCTAACTGTACCTATTTTGTTTGTCAATAACGATGAATATTTTGTTATGGGTGAAGTTTTGAATGCTAAATTTGTCTAACCAGCCCAGTTCCAATATTTTACGATTCGTAATGTGTCAAAAATTACTATCTGTTTTTCTCCAACCGACTAACAGGCCTAGCATGCGCCACGCGAGTAAATTTTATCGCGCTCTTATGAAATGACAAAATCAATGCGTCAACTGCTGATTGGCTGAAAATGCGAGTATAGTACAGTACAGTCAGCATCATTAGTTTGTATACAGTACCTTGTCACAATAAACGTCCATCAGGCCTAGCATACGCAACGCGACTAAATTTTATCGCGCTCTTAACAAACGTCAAAATCGATTGAAGTCCGTAAGCTGCTGATTGGCTGAAAATACGAGTGCGGTGTGCTATTAGCCAATCAACAGTATCGAAACTTTTGTCGTATCATGCGACAAATTTGGCATATTGCGTATGCTAGTCCTGCATGTGACTGAGTAAGTGAAATAGACAGTTAGATTAATGTGACAAGGTACTGAGTTGTATACAAAGTAAGACGCTGACTGTACTATCAGCCAATCAACGGTATAAAAACCTTTTGTCGTCGTAAGAGTCCTTAATACCGTTCCATAATTTATTTTCCATACCACCATTCATCAGTCGTCCGTCAGTCGTATTTAGCTTACGCCTCGTATAATTTATTACTATTCGTAACTAGAATGAATCGTTTTTCAAATATTCAAACCGGGCATTAAACCGGGCAATCGGATTTTATTTTTGGCACTTACGTTGCAAACGCTGGCTAAAGCCAACGAAATTGATTAAAATAATGTATTTATTTATATTCTGAATATATATATAGTTATGCATTTGTTTTTATATATCGTCATCATCATCATCATCATCAGCCTGTTGCAGTCCATTGCTGGACATAGGCCTCTCCAAATGTTCGCAACTTCGCTCGATTTTCGGCTTTTTATATATAAATTATCAGTATTATGTAAATCTAAGTAAACCTTCATATTTTATATATTATCATTAAATAGTATGTGTATTATCATTGTATATTTAAAAGATACCGTAATGTTATTTTTAGTGCTTCATTTATTGTTATAATGATTTCTTTCTTTTCTCCACTACTACCGCACCTATATAAAAACTATCTGCATGACCCAAGGGTTGACTGGTACTTATTTGTGCAATAAAGTTTTTAAATAAATAAATAAAATACAGCAATATACTCGTACACCTTAAAAAGGCCTACAATAAATCCACTATGGTGTATGTCTGTAGTAATGAATAAATAAACATAGGCAAGCACTGAATCCAGTCTAGACCTGTCTATTTAAAGCCCTGCCAGTCAGGTAGCATCCAGGATTCTCAATATCTCAAAGCAGAGACCCGCGGCGTCCCCAGGCGCGCCTAAGTGATTGGAGCTCATCTTGTTTCCTTGTCAGGGGAATAGAAGCAACTTGCGAATACTATTATACCATCAAGGATTGCTTTAAACTGGAACTATATATTTTTTGATTATTGATTTGCGTTGAAAACTTTTTTATCGTTTTTTAATCCCCGACGTCAAATGTTAAGTTTGGTGTGGGTGGGTATGAATGGAAATTATACAAAGGTAGGTAGTAAGGAAACGCAGAGAAATCGTAAAATATTTTACATGATGTTTCATGACTTTCAATGAAAAACTGTCATACAGAATTTCGAGTTCCTATATTAATTATTTTCCATTTTTGTCTCGGGTGTTGTGGTACCGTCGTTGTTTCTGATTTCTGTAACACAAGTGCTTAAGCTACTTACCACAGAATCAGAGCAATTGTGATGTTGTCCAATATTTATTTATTTATTATTTATTATATTAAGCCCCGCGTTGATAGATCAGTCAGTCAGTCAGTCAGCGTTCGCTTTTACAGATTAAGACAAATTATAACGCTGCCGAGTTTGAATGTAAGGGACGTGTGTTATTATCTGAAAGTGGAATTACTTCTACCGAGCTAGGTGCTATCTGCTCGGCGACAGGCCCATCTTACCCACTGCGCGCACTGGGCACTGCGCAGGTTCCCAGAATTGAGGCCCCTTTGTCCCGATAACTATTCTACATTCAGTTGATTTTAATAGATACCTACATTTATAAAAGTACTAGCTGTGCCCGCGACTTCGTTCGCATGGACTACATCCTTTCATAGTCGGTTTTACCCCTATCTCCCCTAAAATTCGAAACAAAAAGTAGTCTATATTTTAATAGAGCTATATTTGTGGCAACTTTCATATCTCTAACTTAAAAAATAAACATTTTCCCATATAAACTTTCAAAGGTGGCATTACCCCCCCCCCCTTTTTTCTAACAAAAAGTTGCCTTTGTCCGTTCTTGAGGTTCAACGTATACCTATGCCAAATTTCATCAAAATCGGTTGAGAGGTTTAAGCGGGACAGCGTAACAGACAGACAGACAGACAGACAGACAGACAGAGTTACTTTCGCATTTATAATATTAGTAGGGATGTTACCTTTCAATCAAATAATTTACATAGTTAATCAAAGGAGATTATTTTTCATTTTGTTATCAATAGTTACAGTATTAAATTGCTTTCAAATGAACCAAAAAATAAAGCGTGAAACGCGAAGTTTGAACTTTATTATGATCAGGGGCCCCTCTAAGCCTAAATTACTTTGATATGCCCAGGGCCTCTAATGCGTAAAGGACGGCCCTGCTCGGGGACCAAGCTCGTACTACGAATTTTGGTTGGTTGTTTAGAGGTATATAGTTAGTGGCGACGATAACTCTGACATCGCGATGTAGGATCGATGTGTTGATTGGCCAATCGTGCATTACGTATGGAGCGTTGTTTACTACGCCAATTCTGCTGACGCTGTATTTGTGTCGACTTGTAGGCAATGTCGTAGGTCGTTGTTTGAACGCTCTTAATAAATAAATAAATAAATATTGGACAACATCACATACATTGTTCTGATTCTGTTGTAAGTAGCTAAAGCACTTGTGTTACAGAAATCAGAAACAACGACGGTAACACAACACCCAGACCCGAGACAATATAGAAAAGTTCGTTTCCCATATTGACCCGACCGGGGATCGAACCCGGAACCTCAGAGATGGCGCGACGCCAAATTCCGGCACGCTTGCCTCTCGGCCACGGAGGTCGTCGCTCTTATCTCATGAACTAAGGGTTTTGAACCTTTAGTTGATAGTACATTAGACAAAAAAATATTTATGAATTAGAAAGTTGGTTAAGAAAGGTTTTAAGATATTATAACAACAAGCTGTGGCCTATATGAGCGAATAATCTGTAGAAAATGTTTAAATAACGGGTATTACATGCGTGCGAAGTCGTGGCAAACCGCTAATAAAGTATATTCACACCTATTTTCTTTCCATAACTAAAAGTACCAAATAAGTTAGCTGAACCATTTCCTTTTGTCTTCCTGTGTAGTAGCGTAAGATAGTTTAAGTAGAAATGATGTAGTAGTTTAAGGAAAAAGGCAATAAACTTTTTTTTTTTTAAGTAAAAATTGTTAAGTAATATTTAAAACTGGTATAGGTTCGCGAACAGAACCCAGCTGGACTCCAATCAATGACTCGTCTGGGCTGGTTCCGTTGCGGCTTAATTGCCATTTGAATTGACCGCAGCCGGCACCGCGCGGCGGCACTAGTATTGAATATCTATAAAAGCAAGGCCTGCCGCCTGGGCACTCTATACATTTTTTTAATTTCAATTTAGCAAAATCGGCCGCCATCTTTGATTTTCGGAAAAAAAATTGGAAAAACCTGCTTTGATTAAAAAATAACCCACTTCATTAAAACATTCCAAAGAGGTTGAAAAACGGGAAACCCCCCAAAAACACCCCCGATGAGTCAGTCAGTCAGTCAGTGGTAATTTAGCTTTATATAATATAGATCGAAGAGTTTGTTTGTTTAAACGCGCCAAATATCAGGAACTACTGTTTCAACTTGAACGTTTATTTTTGTGTTGGTACTCCATTTATTGGGAAAGGCTTTAGGCTATATCACATCACGCTGCAACCAATGGGTGTGACGAATCAGTGCAAAGTGTGAGAAAAGTGCATAGTACATGTGCAAAGGCGCAGGCATCCATACTAATATTATAAATGCGAAAGTAGCTCTGTCTGTCTGTCTGTCTGTCTGTTACGCTTTCCCGCTTAAACCACTCAACCGATTTTGATGAAATTTGGTATAGGTATACGTTGAACCTCAAGAACGGACATAGGCTACTTTTTGTTAGAAAGTAAGGGGGGGGGGGGGTAATGCTACCTTTGAAAGTTTATATGCTAAAATGTTTATTTTTTAAGTTAGAGATTTGAAAGCTGGCACAAATATAGCTCTATTAAAATATAGACTACTTTTTGTTTTGAATATTAGGGGAGATAGGGGTAAAACCGACCATGAAAGGATGTAGTCCACGCGAACGAAGTCGCGGGCACAGCTAGTCTTGTATAATATAAAGTTTTTATATTCAAAAGAGTTCTCATATACAACATGAACTTTTCTTAACTGAAACATATGTTTGTGAATCTGGCACGAAATACTTTGATCGATACTCACTGACGTACTTTAATGAAACACAAAAATAGATGACCAGTCTACTTAAAGGACTACAAGTAAATTTTATCACGCTCTTCAAATGTCTAAATCGATATGTCAGCTGTTGATTGGCTGAAAATAAAAGACTAAAAATAAAAAAAAAATTACAACATCACATACATTGCTCTGACTGTGTGGTAAGTAGCTTAAGCCCTTGTGTTACATAAATCTAAAACAACGACGGTACATACAACACCAAAGCCCGAGACAATATAGAAAAGTTCGTTTCCCATATTCACCCGACCGGGGATCGAACCCGGAACCTCAGAGATGGCGCGACGCCAAAGTCAGGCCCGCTCGCCTCTCGGCTACGGAGTGTCCTATAAGCCAATTAACGATATCAAAACTCCCACAAATAAATACCATATAACATAACGCTATGAAAGTAACTGAAATAAACTTACGTTGCTGTTTCCATTAGGCCTAGCAATCGCAATACGTCAAATTTCTCGCATGACACGAAAAAGTTTCGATACTGTTGATTGGCTAATACCACACCGCACTCGTATTTTCAGCCAATCAGCAACTGACGCACTGACTGCAATCGATTTTGACGTTTGTCAAGAGCGCGATAAAATTTTGTCGCGTGGCGCATGCTAGGCCTGCATGTCAGTCAAATAACGTATTTTTCTTACAGCGTAGGCAAGTGAACGTGGCCTTCCTGCCAAGACGACAACATGGGGTCCCCATTCAATTTAAAATCTAAAGTAATGCCAAGAAGATTCTAACTTACTATTTCATTGAGTTTACAAAGTTCCTTGACTTCAATATTGACTTAGATTATATGTACAAACATTGTAACTCATATGGCACAATTAGATAAACATTCAAATCTAGCTCCAATACGGAAATGAATCACACACTATCTCATACTTCAACCGCACTCTTTGTATTCAATGAATCACTATAGCTTCACCACCAGACTTGGTAGACCTCCGCTAATAAGAACTTCGTTTGAATGTCACCAAGAGCTTTATGTTCTGGAGGGCCAAGCTTCTCTGGTCGTGGAAACCATGTTTCTTTGTATTTTTTATCGGTTACTTTCCAATATCGTAATGGGTCAAGCCGTTGGGTGCAGGGTTGGCACTCAATTAAAACTGGACTTTGAAAATAATAAGTTCTGTACAACATCACATACATGCTATGATTCTGTGGTAGGTAAGTAGCAAAAGAAGTTGTGTTACAGGAATCAGAAACAGCGACGGTACCACAACACCTAGACCCGGGACAATATAGTTCGTTTTCATTATTAACCCAACCGGGGATCGAACCGGGGATATTCACGTTTATAATATAAGTCGGAAGGGTATAGCTAATGTCCTATCTGGCTAAAGTTTATAACCTAGTATCTTATATTTTTTTTTATATTACATTTTTATAGCTTTTCATCTAGGTAGTATAAACGACATTTTTAATATTTATCTCACCCTTTTTCTCGAGGTTGACAACATTTGAGTTCCAGATAGGAAACATTGGAAGTGTAAGGGGCAGGCCTTTTGCCCAGCAGTGAAACAATTTATAAACCACATAAAAAAATATCAACATATAAAATGTTATTCGAAAAAAAATGGAGTTACGACGTTTCCAACAGGCTTAAGTGTCATGTACCCTATTTGAGGCCTATCTGTTTTTGGGAATGAGAGCTCACTGCTCCCCCGAAACTTCGCTAAAAGTTATAAAGCTTCGCACCCACCACCAACCGTCAGTTAAAAAAACTCCATCTACTTTTGACAACCTTAGCCTAAAGGCGTGTGACATGATTCACGGTTCGTGGTATTTTTAGTACTCATTAACAGTTTTCTTGAAATGCACTTCTATACGTGGGGAGATAAGAGACAATTACGTTCGGGAGTTCAAGGGGATTAGGAGATATAATTGTGTCATCGTGTTGCAACTAAATCTCAAATATTATGTGAAAGCTTCTTATCTTTGGTTTTTAGGCGCCGGGCGTAAGGGTCTCTTCTTAAGGCGTATCTTAAAACGAATATTGTAACTGTTTATCGATTGAACAGAAAACAACAAATTGAGTCGTATACGTCATATGAGATGCATGGATGGATGTCAAGTCGACTTTTTTTTTGTAATAGATTTTTATTTTTTATTGTACAATTGTCAAACTAACTGTGTGTCTAGTGCAAAATAAGTAATAAGTTTAGCTTTCATTTCATTTTCCGAACCGGAGGTAGCTTCATTTGCTTTATATAGAGATATTCATAAGTATTACTATTTAATCTATATGAATAAAAAAAGAGTGACTTTGACTTTGATTCCTTAGTTGACGTGATGACATGATAGTATGGCATTACCATGCCATCCCTACTAATATTATAAATGCGAAAGTAACTCTGTCTGTCTGTCTGTCTGTCTGTTACGCTTTCCCGTTTAAACCTCTCAACCGATTTTGATGAAATTTGGCATAGGTATACGTTGAACCCAAGAACGGACGAAGGCTTCTTTTTGTTAGAAAGTAAGGGGAGGGGGGGTAATGCCACCTTTGAAAGTTTATATAGGAAAATGTTTATTTTATAAGTTAGAGATATGAAAGTTGGCACAAATATAGCTCTATTAAAATATAGACTACTTTTTGTTTCGAATATTAGGGGAGATAGGGGTAAAACCGACCATGAAAGGATGTAGTCCACGCGAACGAAGTCGCGGGCACAGCTAGTACAATATATATATTAGCAGAGAAGTGTTTTTAAGGTAAGAGACCGACCTTACTCCAAATCCGTAGATAAAATAAGATATAGGTGTGTTAGTATCCGTCTGGTACTTATAGTAAAAGGAAATAGGGGTACTTATAATTAAAAAATTAAATTTTTTTTTTTCAGTTATATATCTATGCTTATATTAAAACGCTGAAGAGTTTGTTTAAATGCGATGAACTCAGGAACGGATGGTTTGAATTAAAAAAAATATGTTTGGGTTTGAAAATCCATTTGTCGAGGGTTAAGGGCTATATAATATCACGCTAAGTCCAATAAAATGTGGAAAAAACGTCGTGATGAAACGGTGACGGTACGCGAGCGAAGCCGCGGTGGGACACTTGTATAATATGTATCAATATCAATCAACATAACATACTTTGCTCTTATTATAGGGTACCTGAGTCACATACACCTGAGTCAATATAGTAAAGTTCCTTTCCCATATTAACGCGACTGGGATTCAAACCGGGGACCACAGAGATGGCACATCGCCAAAGTACGGCCAGTTGCCTTTCAGCTACGGAGATTTGAGGCTAATTAATTGTGTGATTGCCCGCATTTATTATTTTTTATTAACACCTTTGTTATACCAGTTTTGTCACAGAAGCCAGGGCAAACTAACTTTGACTGAAGCGAAAATCGCATTAAATTGAACTGCTGAAGACTGGCCTCTTAGCTGGCTTAAGCTGAGCTCCTAAGTGCATTACTGAAACCTTATTATCAAGATGCTGGGATAATCTTACTAGTAGAACATACAACCTAATTTGAAGAAGGGAGGAAATGGTTTAAAAAATCATGTAGCGATGATGTTATGCAGGCCTACTATGCGCCATACGATCAAAATTTTATCGCGCTCTTAACAAACAGTTAAAAGTCAGTGCGTCAGCTTCTGATTGGCAGAAATACGAGTGCGGTGTGCAACTAGCCAATCAACAGTGTCTAAACTTTTATCGTCTCACGTGATAAATTTGACGAATTGCGCATGCTTGGCCTACTAAGAAGGATGAGAAATGAATATCGTTAATAATATTATTAGGTAGTCCATTAAAATTGGCCTAAGTAAATTCTAGAGCAAAAAAAAGTTTAGCAATGTTTTTTTTAATTTCTGGAATGTATATAAATGCCATTAAGCATTATAAAAATGTTTATACGAAGAACCGCCTCCGCTCTACCAAGTATATTTAAGAATAATCAGGCCCGTTCGCTGCAGCCTACGCCGCTAATATCAAACGTGGGCTGACTGTACATCTGTGATGCGTGACGTGCCGCCCGATCCGCGGGCACAGTGCAACTGATGACGGTGAGGAAATAGCATTTCTGCTCAAGAAGAAAAAAATATCGATATTCGCGATACTAAAAATATGTCGACAGTATCGATTGTTTTAGACCATCGTAAGTTAACATTTTTTTAAAGTGATACGTCCTAAATATTGTAAAGATTTGGATACTACTGAGTTTATTTCTTCTTCTAAGTAAGATTAGGTTCCGAATTGAAATAGCTTAAATTTCGGTTTAATTTAATAAATATTGGACAGCATCATATGCATTGCTTACTTCTTGGCTACTTGCCATATAATCAGAGCAATGTATGTGAAGCTGTTTTGTATTTGTAGATGAATATGTATGTAGGCAAAACTGTCAATATTCAGGAACACTAGTCAAGGATAAGATAGTGGTCACGTAATGAGTGGAGCTGACGGTCATGTCAGTAAGCCTTTCTATGGCTTGTGTTACGGAGGGAAGAGAAAGGATAAGAAAGAACTCAGAATAATGAACAAAATAATATTTTAATCAAAAATACGAAGAAAAAATATACAGAGCGATAGATATAGCAAAACGAGAAGTAAAGTCACAGGTTTCAAAAACAGTAAAAAAAATATCAAAAAGGTCGTCAAGGAATCCATAACAGCTTGTTTAAAGCGGGAAGAGAAAGAACTCCGTCATCCTAGTTGACGAATGAACGAATGAAACGAACGGAAAGGAATTGAATCTGAGGAAAGACCACGTACACAGACCACGTGGTTTAGTATGATTGGCAAAGCCCACCTCGTGTAGCGGGAGAAAGCGCGGCCAAAGAAGAAAGATAAGTTCACTGCCATAATTTTCACTGTGCCCCGGCTGAGATATTACTGGTTTAATCGAATCTAGCACGATCGCGTTCGTGCTTCATACAAACTACTCCTATGATTGGTGCAATAATTCCCGCCGACTGCCACTCGGATATTTATTGGCTGAAATTCGAGCTGAGGCTTATGGAGTAACTTAGTCGCTAAGCTTGCGCCATTTTGGATCTGTGATGGGAAGCCGACGAATTTAATGTAGGCTTCAAGAAATGCTTCTTCTTTTAAATTTATCAACACTGAGCGTTCTTATTTATGTTGTATATAGCTTATTGCCCGCGATTTCGTTGGCATTGTTTTGGGACAAAAAAATCCTATAATTATTGTTGTATCAAATCTGTCTACCTACCAAAGTTTTTTCAATCCATTTAGTATTTTTTGCATGAAAATGTAACAATCAATCATAGATCCATTGTCGCAAAGTTTCACCTTTATAATATTATAAGGATTGATTGATAAATTGATAAATAACAACGATGACTTAATTTGTTTTAGAGACATATTTTCCAATACAAATAGTCTCCAAGAGTGATTTTGAAAATAAATTATTTTCAAAGATCAAACAAATTGGATTAAAAATTAAATAAATGATGATCAAGAAGAATGTATGCTTTCGAAATTTCGTAAGTATAATTACCATTTTAATATCTGTATGTTTAAAAATAATTCCTAGTCGCAACACGTGAAGTTCTTCTAAAAGCCAGGCACAATAGATATTGTCACGTTTTCTGGGTGTCCTAAGACCCAGAAAATTTATCTTGTAAACTTTACTAATTTATATTTTAAATATCTGATCCACAGCCACTAGATTTGCCGCTTAAAACTGTAACAATTTTAATAAACAGCAGATCTTTTGCATTTTTATCGCAGTAAAGTTTAAACAAATCATAAAAATTAATTAAGGCGGACTTATTGCTGGAAGGCACAATCTCATTTCACAATTTAACTATTTGAAACCTCAAACCAGATTATAATGTAGACTAAAGTAAAAAACTGCAAATGCGGTTGTTTTAACACAGTTACATCTATATTGAGATGTTATAACCGCCATCGGCATGTCGTTATGTCTTGCTATCTGTTCCCCATTAGACATCCGTCTACCGGGAATTCAATTTTAGCGTAATACCCAACGAATACGCGATTTGATGTTAGGACGGTAGATATTGCTCCGGGCTGGAAAATGGCCCGGTTTATTGGATTTTTTTGCGGCGAAAAATGATTTGATTTTGTAAAGCAATCTTGGGAGATTGAAACGAATCTTTGGACAGGTGCCTTGGTATTTTTGGTGGTGAAACTTACTTCTTGTGACGTCACTAGTATGACGTACACGTGTACTTATGTTTATGTAAACTCATTCCGAAGAAGTGCTTTCCAAATTTTTTTGACCACTTTAATTTCATTTAGAGACTATAATGCCCCAAAATGTTGACCCGCCAATCTTCAATTTGGGCTTGTTTCAAAGCAAATAGGGTCTGAAGCAAAACTGTATTACTAATTTACCACTTGAACGCCTAGAAGTCATATTATCGTTGGTAGGTAAAGTCTTTGAACGTTTCAAGGGTTCACATGTGGTATAAAATGCTCTGTCTGCTGAAGTTTCATCTGTTTTAATTTTTACGTACAATAAAGATATAAAAAGAAAAAAATATATATTTGAAACTGCAGTTCCAATGAGTTTTTATTAAATTAACACTGGCAGTCCTCTCAGCAAAATGATGGCATTTCATAACCTCCAAACAAAAGTACAATACGCCAGTCCCAAAATGAAATATGGCGCTTCATTTCACGAATATTAAGAGACAGTGTTTAAAATTTCAGCCATACCGAGAGTCCAGGGCCAAAAAAGAAAAAAAAAACAGCCGCGTACCAAACACGAAACGTTTAAAAAGCTTTAAAAATTCATAAAAGGAAGCATAAACTCGATTCCACGTTCCGAATTCAAAATGTATTAACGTCTGAATAGCATTCCGCGACGCTGATTGGCTCTCGCGTGGGGGTAGTACAAAAGACTGGTAGTGTTGCCAGCTGGATCGTTTTTTACAAACTGAGTAATATAATATTATAGTACGATTATTTTACCTGTTTATGCATTTAGTTTACTTTGGTTTAGGTAAAAGCTAAGCTAGTCTACAATACGAGCCTAAGAAGCCGTATTTGTTTCAAATCAATGATTAATACTGATATGAAAAACATTTTATTCTTTGTGCCATTACTCACAAGAGCTAGGCCTCCACCATGGATAGATATGGATGGCTCTTTCTAACTTACAGCTAAAGGGTGTGCCTCACAAAAAGGCACATACATTAATGGTTCGTTTCCCAGTAGTGGGACAAATATCACTGTTTTGAGGGAAAAACTAAGGGGAATGGAATTTTAGGATGCTTTTTATATCTTGACGACTTTAAAAAGATCATCAGTTATCAGGCTCCTTTATTTATGCAAACAATGAAAACAATGGTGATGAACCGATCAATCTCAAAAGAAAAATTACAGTTTAATTAGACATGCTTGCTACAGTTTTTGTATTATCATAATTTATTGGCAACACCGGCATGCATGTTTCATCAGCGGCATTGTGCAGGCGAAGACGCGCGCCAACGTCTAGCGTCGTCGCACAAAGGCGTCATTCTACGTGGCTCGGAGTTGGACGTCGTGAGGCGTTCTATTATTGATGCGATGGAACTTGGGGGGAATGTTATGGGAATATTAGAAGGTGCATGTCGAAATGTATATATTTTTTTATATATATAATAATAATTTATTTATTTCGGATCATTACACCCCATATGTAGGTGAAAAAAGGTGTTAGTAGGTTCTTAAAATTAAATTTGTAATACACGATATACATGAATAAACATATGTATTTGTTAAATTCTTTATTTATCTCTAACTACCGACTCACTCCGGTTTCCCGCGGGTGCGATGAAGACACTAATTAATTTATCGTTTTTTGAACTATGTATAATGTAAATGTCTTTTACGCATAAAGCTGCCTCAAGAATTAGTTTATCTATTCAAAAGATCCGCTTCAATTCCTTAACGCTATTTAAAATGTCCTATATTAATTGCTGATATCCGAAAAACGGGCCGGACTTAGGCGTCGCGCCGTCTCTGAGGTTTCGGGTTGGATTCCCGGTCAATATTAAAAAGATAAATTAAAACTTTTTTATATTTTCTGAGTGTTGGGGTACCGCCATTGTTTCTGACTTCTGCAATACAAGTATTTTAGCTAATTATAGTGAAATTAGAGCAATAAATGTGATGTTGACCAATTAAAAAAAACAGAAAAAATAATAATAACATGAAAGCGGTCTGCCTGTCTTATTCTGTCACTCAACAGGACAGATAATTACAATCGGAATAATAACAAACCACAACTCGCTATCTGGAGCACCCGGCGCGGTCATAACACAATAAAAAAAAATGCAGTACAGATAACAGCACCTTAACTCACAAACGAAAAACGATTCCTATACGGAAAGTGTATATTTTATCTTTCCTTTTACTTTTAACAACAAAAAGATAGGAACAAGAATTCTTTTAACTCTTATTGTAGCAGCATTTATCGTTCCGTATTTTTATTGAAAATATATAACAAAAAAAATTAACGGGTCAAAACGCGACACCATTTTTATTTAGTAGTTAATACGAACTACTTACTGCCCGACGTTTCGGTTAGATTGCACCAACCGTGGTCACGAGCTGACTGGTCTTGCTCGCCTTCGTCTTTTCGAGGGAGCTTGCAAATCTTCATCCACCCGCACATTGTCACATAACAAAATGTTATTGAAGTCACTTCGACACACTACACTGACAGTATCCGGAATTGTTTTTGATCGTTCTAATCGCGGTAAACATTTATTAATCACTGGATTCCATGCTGATGATAACTTCAATCCGTCTTTTTTATTGAAATTTTTGTACTTTTTGATTTCAATAGCTTCACGTACTATCCTAGTAAGTAGTTCGTATTAACTACTAAATAAAAATGGTGTCGCGTTTTGACCCGTTAAATTATTTTAAATGTTTAATATATAACGAAGTCGTGTTACGACACATATTTATTATAAATTCTTATTTAATAATAAATGCATCAGATATTTAAAGCAATCCACTCAGCTGAAATTAAATATATAAAATGCGCCAGACTACTACACCAATCACCTGGTCTCAAACTTAGGTTGTCCCTTGTACTATGAGTACCAGACGACGGATACTAACTGGGGGCGTCATCCCAGCACACCTTAAACACAGCACAAATTATGATATTTATGGGTTTTTTATTTTAATTACTGAAGTAATGTACAGGTTTCCTTTGTTAATATTTATATCAGACGACGGCCGTAGGTACGAATAGGGGGGTATGATCAATCCAGATTTAGAAACAATCGCTATCCAAATTGACCTTTGTAATATAACCTTTCGAGCTTCAGCCTACATTAGCCTGTGCGCCATCGTGGTCGTCAAATATGATTCTTAGCCTATTCTAGATACCAGCGGTTCCCATTGTTTCCTCTTTCCATGGTTCCTTCCTAATTTCCGGACTACAATCTTCCTTATATTGCGGTCATATTTTATTCCCTAGAGTTCCCGGTCGTTGGCAACTGAGCCTTAGCAAATTATTCACTCCCAACTAGCGGCTGAATCGATACCTCGTTACCGATTCTCATTTTAAATCGACTTGGAACCGTTTGAAGTGAGAACGGTTCCAGGACAATGAATAGTTAGTATAGATTTTAGGAGATTTCCCGTTTGTACTGGCGATAAAATAATTAACTACGAACTAGCAGCTAAATCGATACTTCATTACTTATTCTCAAATCTACAATTTACAATTGAATCATCAGAAACGTTTGATAACTACAGAATCGTTAATACCTTGGCATCTGAATAGATTTTCAATCACGCCACTCAAGCGAACTTTAAATATAAGCGAAGAAACAGAAATAATTCATCTTCTTTGTAGTGCGGGATTCGAACCCACAACCCAGATCAAATTTGTGAGATCGAGGTAGTAAATCGAACAGGTTTCCCAGTAAAATCTTGTTTATTCTTCCAAAAACATGACCGTCGTCCTTGAATACGTCCTTTGATCTGACGTTCCTAACCGATTCAAATCCCTGTCATACTTCATCTATCTTACTCGTTCTCTCTCACTCGTAGCTCGTTCAGAAACAATCTCATCCCATCTGACCTTAAGAGGTAATGAGATCCTAGCTTTCACTTAACAAGTACAGCACCCCCCTCCAAAAGCCCTAAAAATATTACTCACACGCAGGAACACAACAACACAGAAGTGATTGTTATTTGGCTGCGGTCTTCTGTAAGGCGGAGGTATTTCACCAGTCGGGCTGCTCCAGTTCGAGCGATAAATCGCTATGCCCTACCTCTCTTAAATTATCGTGTTTCTTTAAAATATTTTAAGTTTGCTAATGCGACGTGAAACAGTACAATTTATAGAAATGTATGACAGACATGGTTAACTAGCTCAGCTCACTATGATATTTAATATCTAGATAGACTATAGAGCATGATTAGTATTGCTACTTCGCCATGCCTTGTTGCCTTCGGTTTCGATTCCGTAGTCGATCCTTTAGGGAGACAGCGAGTAGTTCCTACCTATTCCGGTCAATCGATATCTCATTGTTTATTAATGTTTTTAATCGTCTTCGTGGCGAAACGTTCATTGCTGGTACACGATTTATACCAGCTTAACTGCATTAGCATCACTAGGCGGTGGAGGTTTAAGATCGTAGTCACCACTGTAAATATATGCCAAATAGGATCGACAAATCCTTGAACTTGATTTAAGCCTACCTATGAGCAAAGACAAAAAAACCATCGCCAACAATAACCAAAGTTTGGCGTTGCGTCGTCTTCCCTGAATGCCTGGGTACGATTCCCGGTCGGGTCAATACATAGTCAAGGGTGTGGTAAAATAAATTAAAAGATACGTCATTGAGTATGCAAATCATTTGTTGACTCATGTGATGAGCAAATGTTTTCTTCCCAATAAGAATTCGGTGGATACCAACGGTAATGAGACGAGACCAAAATCATCTCGTGATTACCATATTAAAACTTATTCGCGTCCCCTCATAACGCCAAACAGTTCGTTAAGTTCAAAGGGAGTCAGCCGGGGGTCGACAACGGGCTTATCTGTAGCAACAGTAGGAATCAATCGCGAAGCCGGCACTCGATGCAAATGAACCCGAGCCCAATTACAGACCCTGCGGCCAAGGGCAGGCAGACATGCGACTGGCCTGCGACTAATCGCAGAGGTTGAGGAACTAACAAGCCTAGCATACGCCACGCGACTCAATTTTATCGCGCTCTTAACAAACATCAAGATTGAAGTCAGTGCGTCAGCTGCTGATTGGCTGAAAATGCAAGTGCGGTGTGCTATTAGCCAATCAACAGCATCGAAACGTTGTCGTCTCATGCGGTAAATTTGACGTATTGAGCATGCTAGGCCTATAAGAGAGGTAGGTAGGCATAGCGATTGATCGCTCGAACTGGTGCAGCCCGATCGCCTTACAGAAGACCGCAGCCAAATTACAATCACCTAGCCCCGGTGTGGGTTGTTGTGTTCCTACGTGTGAGTAAGGTTTACAGAGCTCCTGTGAGGAGCTATATTAGAATAAGGTGTCAAGCCTTCAAGGTAAGGGCGACAAGTCCATTAACAGCTATTATTGTGCTGGTGGGATGAGGTCAATCTTCAACCGTAACTTTGGCATCGCGCCATCTCTGAGGTCCCGGGTTCGTTCCCCGGTCGGGTCAATATTGAAAACGGACTTTTCTGTATTGTCTCGGGTCTGGGTGTTATAGTACCGTCGTTCCTTCTGATTTCTGTAACACAAGTGTTTAGGCTACCACAGTATCAGAGCTATGTATGTGATGTTATCCAATATTTATTTATTTATTTAAATAAAAAGCAATTATTATTTAAAAAAATAGTAAGTCGCCGAGCTGTGTCCGCTGCTACGTGAGGCTCATGTACATACAAGGCTTCGTCTATGACTGGCACAAGAACATGATATCGGATTCGGCTTTGTTCCGACCCTGTACAATGCCTACATGTTGTCAGTTATATTACTATTTCCCGTAGTTTTAGGATGCAATTTTAGATCAGCTCTGAACAATGTTGGCTGGTCCGGATTAAGGGAATTTTCGAATGTTTAAATCTGAGTTCTGAAATAATAAAATAAAATAAATAAAATTATAAAAAATTACAGTAGTTGTTAGGCTAGAATTTGCGAATTGCTGACACAGTGCTTTATTTAAATATTTGTTTTTAAGGTATTTTGTTATAATATGTTTGTTAGCGACGAGCAAAACCTGAAATAAGAATGTTAATATAATTTCATTTGTCATTAGAATAGTGTGACAATTACAATATTGTTTGTTTAAGTTATATATTGTTATTTTATTATTATCTTTCTGTAATCCATACACACATCGTTATTGTTACCGCATCCATAAACAAACACCTTGCATGTCCCATGGGAGACCTGGTAAAGAATACTATTGCCAAGTCCGACTTTTTTAAGTGAAATTACTAACTCTATTGTTATTATTATGATTTATCCTTTATTTTTCACCCACATTACATACCAATAAGCTTCTTTGCATTCAAAATTCATGTAGTTTACACCGCACTTAAGTATGGTCAAAATCGTGTATTATGTTTTTATTTTATTTTTTAGATTACTTATGCACTTTGTCACTATTACCGCACCCATAAACTAACTCTCCGCATGACCCAAAGGTTGACTGGTAGAGAATGCCCATAGCATTAAGTCCACCTGTTGTACTTTTTTTTGTGCAATAAAGTTTTTAAATAAATAAATAATAAAATTTATACAAATCACATTTTGAAGCTATGCCTGGATTAAAACCAAACTTTACAAAGATATACCTTCAATCAAGAATTTCTTAACCCGCAACTGGGTAAATATGAAACTGTTAGGACCGCTAACCATTAACTAGTATTAAAATTAAAACTAACCAAAAAAATCGTCGCTCCAAAATTCGCACTAATTTAGGTTCACAGTCTAAAACCACAAGCCGACATAATTATGTGCGAGTCCGGCTCTGTGACGTTTCGGCATTAGAGATGTTATTGCGGGCCGATTGCCTCGTTTGAGCCGAACAGGCCGAATCGGCCGAACCTAGTAAGGTTTGTGCTCGAATTATTGCGGGAGGCATGGATGCGGTTTCCCTGACCAACAGTACCGTAAATCCGGCAGAATAATCCGATACTATAATCGTTGATACCAAGATATCAGGTTTTGATTGCTTGCTTTCACCATTTGATGACGCCACATAAACTAACGCTTCGAAAATTAAAACGAAACAGAACAGTGAAACCCAATTCTCAAAAAGCAAGCAAAAAACTCCACATGTCCAAAAATGTGTATCTTTAAGAGAGGTAGGGCATAGGGATTTATCGCTCGAACTGGAGCAGCCCGACTGGTGAAATACCTTCACCTTACAGAAGACCGCAGCCAAATAACCACTTTTGTGTTGTTGTATTCCTGCGTGTGAGTAAGGTTTCCAGAGCTCCTGGGGGGGGGGGGGGGGGCTACATTAGTAGTAGGGGTCAAGCCTTCAAGGTAAGGGCGACAAGTCCAGTAATACATTTATTATGCTCTACATGTCACCCTGAAGCTAGGACCTCATTACCACTTAACATCAGGTGGGATGAGGTCAATCTTGAAGTGCAATATAAAAAAAAAAACAAAATCCTCCTATGTGGGTTAGCTAGTTACAAATGTATAGATTCACGAAAGGTTACCTATCACTGTACTGAATTATTTTTGACCGATGCTACGCTTCACCGAACAAAGTTTCTTGCGATGCGAAACATCGGTCAAAAATAATTCGGTAAAGTGATAGGTAACCTTTACGAAAGCTAAGGTTTCGAAATTCCAAGTAACCTTTTTAATTCTCTGATTAACATTTTCTTTACCAGTTTCCTGAAGGAATAAACTATACTCTGAGAGAATTAATATTTATCATTGCCACGCAAACAGTCTTAAATATTTGCACAGAAAAGAAAGAAAGAACTTATGTTTAAGTAGGGAATATTAAAAATTCAGCCCTTGAAGCCGGCTTCGTTTCATTAATTAATTCCTCCATAGTTTATGAGCCTATATCAAGCAATCTTTCCATTTGACTACGCGAATAAAAGACAGCCTGTCTTGAGGTCTGTTTACAGTGCGAGCGACACTATAAATCGCTACGTAAAACTTATACGAGTAGCAAGGTAAAATAAGTTCAATAAAGTATTTATAATATGTTAACTGATTTAAATTTATTTTACAAAGTAAGTTACAGCAATAAATATGTTTTACATTGTGTAACTTTTGAGTACTGACAACCAGAACTATTAAAAACATTTTTGGATAGTATACGGAGACTTCATTAGGTTTAATTCATGATGTATAAAATAATATTAAATATTACTAGCTACTAAAATACGCCTTCTTGAATTTTTAAATTTGTCATAATGTCTAGTACTAATAAATACCATTTTAATATGATATATATGATGAGGAAGTTGTGTTAAAATATGAAATCCGAAATTTTGGTGGTGACGGTCAACTAATTACTATCAAATAAAGTTGAAATCACTCCTAATTAAATATCATTTAAAACAAAAAATATCAAATCGGTTTATCCATTCAAGAGCTACAAAGACAGACACACATACAGATAGGTCAAACATATAACACTCCGTCGTTTAATATGGGGGGTTAAAAAGGAAAAATACCAACTCAATAAAAAAAAAATTAAAGTGATCAATTAACGTTTGTAATTCATTTGCGCCAGTAAATTTTCAACTTAAGACACCAGAAGTATTTTAAACCAAAGTTGAGATTAATATACCTTTCTGTAGTAAGACGCGCGTGTAAGGACTATTCTATTCAATTCAATATGCGGTTATTCATGTAAATGACATCAGTAATATTTATGAAATGTCTATAATGCAAATAAAGCTACCTAAAAATATTTTTAAAACTTTTTATATCTTTCTCGTCGCTTCCCCTGGACCGTGACTACATAAATATAATAACCCCGTTGTTTTTTCCATAACCATCTCCTCAGAGAATTCCCATCACGGCCCCATCCTTTGTGATCGCGGTTTGTTTTATTTGGGATAGGTTTGAGATTTTTGGGCGCCATGAAAAAAACATGGTAGGGCTGGTACATATTAATTTTAATAGCTTTAGTGCAAACTCGATACCTTTTGTTATTAGCTGGAACTCTCAAAATGATTATTCAATTTAATCTAACATATTTAAAAAACTTATATACAATATTATTGTTTAATATTTTTAATCATGCACAAAAAAGTCAACTATTGGTAGTTTTTTTGCCAATTGTCCTAGTCAAAATGTAATATTTTTTTTTAGGTTAACATTAACGGTTCCATGTTTTTTCCGCATTTTCCACTGCATTTTCGTTTCTATTCGTAGCAGTGTGAATATTTAATAAATGGATTATCCATCACAATATTATATTTTCAATTCAAACCAGTAGTTCCTAAGGCAAGTGCGTTCAAACAAACAAACAAACCCTTCAGTCTTATAATATTAGTCATTATTTAGAACAAAGTCATTATTTAGTTTAAAAACTCCTATTGATGTCGCTTCCAAAAACAAAATTTCAACTTTAATTTAAGAATTCATTCGCTATTTAATTCGTTTTTTATCGCATGAATCTTTAAAATCGCCAACCCTAACCCACTGTCGCATTTTGACCATTTATTAAGTTCCGACAAACGGTTATGAATATGATACATTCTGGCTTTTTCTAAAGACTCGTCAACTATTGACATAATGATATTTTTGATATTTCATTCTGATATGTGACTCGAATTTATTATCTGTAAATTCTTAAAGATGCATGCTTAGATAGGGCGACAGTTTTTGTGGCGGCAAAATTATTGGAAATTTCTTACTTTTTAGTGTTTAAGAGTAACGTATATAATGTTTTCTGTTCATTGGTTTAATGATATTTCTCGACTAAGTGTAAAAACTATTGAGGTATATTTAAAAATGTAACGTTTGATATCGCAAACCAATCTTCCATTGCTTGACTTCATCGAGAATCGATTTTAGTGCATTTGTTTAAATCTTACGATTTTACGATATTTGATCGACGAAAACCTTCAGAAGGTTTTCCCTGATTGGTCGGTCTTATTGTAAAAGCGACCAATCACGGCAAGCTGTTCTATGTCCCCGAAGAGTTAGGAAACTCTTATAAAAAACACCAAATTATTTGGTCCTGTAACTCAAATCAATGGAGTGCCATTGTCATGGACATATAAATTAAACTGTAAGTTTGCCTTGATGTGCCGTTGACTGTACATTATACACAACAATATAAATATACTCGTATAGCGGCCGCCCGCGACTTCGTCCGCGTGGACATTTTTTTAGATCATTTCAATAGGAATTATTCTTTCATACATATATTTTTGGTATCTTGAACCGTTTTCGCAGCGCACGCAACGGAAGCCCTCGAGGATGAATAATTTTCCCCGTTTTTTACACATTTACCGCTCTGTCTTTGCTCCTATTGGTCATAGCGTAATGTTATTTAGCCTATAGCCTTCCTCGATAAATGGACTATCCAACAAAAAAAGAATTATTCAAATCGCACCAGTAGTTTCGGAGATTAGCGCGTTCAAACAAACAAACAAACAAACTCTTCAGCTTTATAATATTAGTATATTAGTATATATAGTATAGATAAAAGGAGAAACTGACTGACTAACTGACATATCAATGCACAGCCTAAACGGCTATACGTAGGCACTTGTAATTTGGAAGGGACAAAGCTTAGGTACCGTAAAGGTGCACTAAGAAAGGAATTCCCGAAATTTCCACTGGAACCGGAATTAGCGGGAAAATCCTTTTGCATGAAAAATCTAAACCGCTTAAGTTAGACGCTTGAAATTTGGCATGCAGGTACCTTAGTAAACTTAAAGCTTAGTTGCAACAGGATATTGCAAAATTCCCACGGGAATGGGAGTTCGCGGCAAAAAACTGGAAAAACCCTGTAGTCCACGCGAACAAAGTCGCGGGCACAGCTAGTAGATATTCGTACATATAGCTTCTTAACAGGAGAGGTCACTTGAACCTATCACTAAGGCTAAATAATTCCAGGAGACATAGTACCGGTGAGTCTCTAGGGGCTGGTTCCGGTTGTTACGGAGACGGATACTCTTCCGGAGTCCATCTCCGGAGCTCCGGACGGTATCAAATAGCCGGTAATACTTCCTATCCTATTGATTTATTACTAACAGCCATACGTCCGCTTTCGGGATATCTTGATGGCTCTCTAAGGTAGTGTAATGCCTCGGTTGGTGTATTTTGTGGCTAGATAATAGTAGTGGTTGCATTTACAAAGAGTGGCCCATATTTAAATTCAAGTTTCGAGCTATATTTTCCAGTCCAGTGTTTTAGGCCTGAAAGCCAGACAGACAGAGTAACTTTCGCATTTATAATATTAGTATGGAAAGTTTGGATAACATCTTATTTCTCTACCAAGTTTCACCCAAATTCGTGTAGTACCTACTTTTTGCGTGAAATACCACTAATTATACAATCCATACATTTTTAAAAACGTTCACATTAATTAATTAATTTTACTAGTAGAATACATTTGATTTTATTGATGAATTTCTTTGCCGTATAGCTTGACGTAAAAGGCTGAATTATTTTTATTAAAAAAAAATAACTCCAGCAAGAGCAATATAGACCACAGATATATTCAGAAACATAACCTATAAACAATTCAATTTACCCGCTACCATGAAACGTATACCTCGCACAAAAAACAACAACCGAACTGATAACAAAAGAAAGGAGAGACAATCGTCGAATTAACACATTTCACAAATCAACAACAAAGATCGACAGTCGAATAACAATCGTATCTCTCTACACTTTAGGCGCAAAGCCACAGAACACCGGCAATCCATTTATAGGAATTGTGCCATTATTTTGAAAACAGTAGACCACAAACGTACTTTAGCGATAATTCTTAGAAGGCGCAGTATCGCCCTTAAATTCGTCGTCGAAATCTTTTGTCGCGAAATTAACAGTGATCACTTTACAAAACGGAACGTAATTTCAGCCGCTCGTCACCGAAGCTCGGAATAATTTATTGTTCGACACAAAAATGCTTTGTTACAACAATTATCGACGCTTTCAACAACGGTTTATGACAAAAACGCACCACAATGTCACATATTGTTTTTATTTGACGGATTTATTTAGTCGCAGGCCTGTTAAAATTAATTTACTGTCTTTGAGATTGAAATCGGAATGAGGCAGTAAATTACAGCCGTTATGGTGTTTTTTTATGAGTTAAATGTTGTGTTGTGGTCACAAATAAAGCTTGAATTTATGGCGATTTTAAATTAAGACGCGATGTCATATTTTGATGTTTTTTTATCGACAAAGTTTGGTTTTATCTTTATGCTTAAGTAATCGATGTCGTCAGACATAAAAAGAGTAAACTTGAATGTTTTGATAGATGTTTTTATTATAAGGTAAGATATTGTATGATAAGTCAATTTCATTCGCATAAATGAATTTTATACAAATACTTCTGAATGTGTTTGGATTGGTTGGGATGAAATGTAATAACCACATATTTTAAATATTAAATTCACAAGATTTCCCAAAACATATTTAGCGAAATTTTAAGTCAGCTTTAATTATGGTCTACGTATTTTTTGTTTGAGTCTAGTTATCCTTTTTACAATTATTATAGTGCTTCACGCCGTATTAGAGAACTTCAAATATTTTAAAGAAACAGAAAAATTTAATCTCCCCTTGCGGTGCGGGACTTGAACCCACGACCTTCACGTATCGCGCGTGTTGCTCTTTCCACTGAACTCTTGTTGTATCTACTTTTATTTTTATTGCATACCTACCTATAAGAGATTATGCGATTCATTATAACCATAGGTTTATAATTATGTTGTATCAATAGTAGGTGTACGTACCATATCATAGATACATATATCCTATGAATTCTCTAATATGCAGGTTTTTTAGGTCTTACGACCATTTTTTTTTGAAAAGCCTTGATGCACTGTACCGACACCCGAGGGATGGTGATGGCGTGTGTCTCCCTCCCCTAATAGGGCAGGACTACCCACTAAAACGCCTAGACCACCATCGACTTAGTGGCGGTGTTGTGAGAAATTGGCTCAATGGCTCAGCCTTACCGTACACAATATAGGTCTTATGACCATACAGGGTACTTTTCTATACTAATATTATAAAGAGGAAAGATTTGTTTGTTTGTTTGCAATGAATAGGCTCCGAAACTACTGGACCGATTTCAAAAATGTCTTCACCGTTGGGAAGCTACATTTACCCTGATTAACATAGGCTATATTCAGGCGGCCGGCAGCTACTTAAGTAATATAACGCAAACGCAGTCTAGGGTATCAACTACAAGTACTATAAAATTTAAAAAAGGTTTGAAAAAAAAAAGTTATTTTTATTTCGTTTCAAAAGTCTCAAGCAAAAAGGTTTTTTTTACAGTTAGAATGCGTGGTTAAACTTAACACCGTATTGTGAAATAAAAAGTAAACCCGCCATTTCCTGTGGTTGCGAAGCCACAACAGTGTTCGGCATTTGCAAGTGACTAACAGGATAGGCCCATTTGCAAAGTCTGGCATTGTACGGTCAGCAACTCAAGTTGTGTCATACCTTGTGATTTTTATTCACTTGAATAGCAATTACTACTTTTAAGTGACTTCAATTTATGCCAATGACGCTTGGACATTAATATATTTTTGTGATCGAACATGATTGTACGTTGCTCTCTATAGCTTTTAATTCGTTTCGTTCGTTTGTTATTCTGAAAAGTGACAATTAATTTTGAATCTTATGAATATTAAAAGATTAAGCTAAAATATAAATAATATCCTATATGTTACTACTATTTCAATTCTTCTTACCAATTTTCATATAAATCTGTTTTGTAGTTTTAGTGTGGTAGTATAACTAACATTCATTCAGTCAGACATTAAAACATCTACATATAAGAATGTATAGAAGTTTGTAAAAAAAAACTTTCCAGTTTATATTATAAAGTAGTATTTTTTCAGCCTGATGAATTACCTAATTAGTATGTTAATCTAAGTGTAGGTCTTCGAGAAAGGGGTTCAAAAAGATAACTAATTCCAAATGCATACTTTTTGAGATCCTGGTATTTTCTCTGTGTGCGATATGCACTACAATGTAAATATTTTACTCTATATACAGTATATTTGTGTAATGAAGTTTAAATATTAATAATAATGCTAACACTTAGCTTGTTACCGTAAAACACCTTTTTGACCTTTTCGTTCGCAAAACAGTTCTTACCTCAAATAAAATATCGAAATGTTTGATGAGATGGCGAATTATTTCCAATGGAAACGAAATATTTTTCAATAGCGAATTCTGATACTAAAAAGAGAGTAAAGTAAAAATATCTTCCCTTTACGTTGCTAAGAGCACCTTTGCATGCCATCAAGTAGAGTATACTCAAGCAGTAACTTAAGTATTGATGAAAATGCAATAGTGTTTAATTTCGCGCGATTTTATCATTTTGCAATGAGATAGGTTTATTGAAAACAAAAAAAATCTTTAAGGTTTTAGACATATAGCTAATTTTATTATGTAGCATGTTAGCTCACTCAGCTCGTGCTTGATTAATAAGAATAAACATTACACTTTCGGCCATCCTGAACTGAACGCGATTGCACATTGTAATATTAATTTAAGAAAGGTAGGGCATAGCGATTTATCGCTCTAACTGAAGCAACCCGACTGGTGAAATACCTTCACCTTACAGAAGACCACAGCCAAATAACAACCACTTCTGTGTTGTTATGTTCCTGCGTGTGAGTAAGGTTTCCGGAGCTCCTGGGGGGTGCTACATTAGTAGCAGGGGTCAAGCCTTGAAGGTAAGGGCGACAACTCCAGTAACAGATTTATTATGCTGTACTTGTCACCCTTAAGCTAGGATCTCATTGGGCGTCTGCTGCCAAACTTGGGCGGACCCAGGGCCAAATGCCGGCGGCTCTACGCCGGCATTCTTAGGAGCATGGCCCTCTACGGCGCACCCATCTGGGCAGACGCCCTTTTCCGGCGGGGAAATACAGCCCACCTACGGAGGCCACAAAGGGCTATTGCCCAGCGAGTGGCCCAATCTTACCGCACGGTGGGCTTCGACGCGGCCTGTGTCTTGGCCGGCACGCCGCCTTGGGCCCTCGACGCAAGGGTGCAGGCCCAAGTATATTGGAAATTGACGGAGAGGAGGGCGCGGGGAGAGCGTCCCTCCCCGACTGAGGTGGCGGCAATCCGGCGCGAGGCACATGAACAGATGGTTCAGCGGTGGAAGACGGGTGTCGACGAAATACGACCCAGGGGGCGAGTGCTTGACGCCGTTGGCCCGGTGTTGCAGGAGTGGCTGAGCCGGGGCCACGGGTACCTGTCCTTCAGATTGGTGCAGGTGCTGACTGGGCATGGATGCTTCGGTCAGTACCTGCACCAAATTGGGCGAGAAGAGTCGCCGGTGTGCCATTCTTGCGGCGCGGCGGCGGACACGGCGGACCACACACTGGCTGTGTGTCCGGCCTGGGCTACCGAGCGGGCCGAGTTGGCTGCTATTGTTGGAAGCGATTTCTCGCTCCCAAGCATTGTTACAGCCATGCTTGGGAGCGCGGAGGCCTGGACGGCAGTTGCCGTTTTCAGCGAACAAATAGTCTCGCATAAGGAGGCGTCGGAGAGGGAGCGAGAGAACGACCTCTTCGCCCCACCACACCGGAGACGCAGAAGACTGCGCGCAAGGCGTCGGTTTGATGCCCTTGCGCTTGTTAGCGGGGACCAGCCGGCCACGGGTGTGGGGACACCCCGGCCGGCCTTGCACGGTCTCCCGCAGATGCGCGGGAACGGTTTAACACCTTTGGCCGTTCCCGTCAGTCCCCCGACCACCCAGGGGGGACTTAGTGACGCCGCCCTGTAAGGGCAACAATTCCGCCGACGGCGCCGTGGCAGTCATGGGTCACCCGATATCCCATGGCGCCGTCAATAGGCGATGAGAAGGTGGGGGGAGTTTTTAGTTCGGGTAGTCCTCGCCCCTTCTGGGCGGGGGAGTCCCACACACGTCGCTGCCGTCCCCACGGCAGCGATATGGTGCGAAAAGAAGGCATTCTCTCCCCCTTAAAAAAAAAAAAAAAAAAAAAAAAAGGATCTCATTACCACTTAACATCAGGTGGGATGAGGTCAATCTTCAAGTGCAATATAAAAAAAAACACACTTATATTATAAACGTGAATAAACGTTCATATAGATGAGTGAATATATCACTCATTTACGAAAAAAGTGCCAAACGTATTAAGTTATTTTGGTTGTATAGTAAGTTGCATATAAGTAATATATTTTCTTAAATAAATTATAAGGAACTTCTAATTAAGAGACAACGTGAACAAAATCGTCACTGAATAAGACAACTACATCATATCCTAACTTTTTTTAACAGCAACGGTTTGAAGACTGTCAGTTTTAAAAAAAGTAAAGTTACTTGACAGATTTAACAACTGTCAAAGCGTAAGTTAGTATTACATACACTAAGAGGCCGTCGGTTTAACAAAGAAAATATAAGTAAAATCGTGGGTTGCCAGTCGGACTCATAAGGCAACATAATATTTTATAAACATATAAATATTTTTTACTTGAGCATTTTTAATAGTTTTTAACTAGTCCGAAAAACCAAATTTTGAGCAGTTTTCTTATAAAATATAGACGTCAGTTACTGGTCCATTTTCCCGTACTGTGGCATAACTCGGTGAATATTATTTAGATTCCTTACATTTGGCGCTCGAGTGAACCGGAAGAGGATATAGCTGGGACGCGCTGCTATCCGCGTCCGACTGTACTGAGCGAATTACTGGGATATGGAGTTCACCCCCCAATCATTGGAATAAGTACCTACAGGATATATAATAAATAGAGAATGTAGAACCTTATATAAAATGCTATCTTAAGAACTGTGGTAAGTTGTTAAACCTCTTGTGTTAAATAAATCAGGGACAATAACAGTTCCACAACACCCAGACCCGAGACAACAAAAGGTCGTTTTTCATATCGACTCGACTGATAATCGAACCCAGAAATCAGAAACAACATCTCTTAGGTCCTGAGATGTTGTTTCTTATTTCTGCAAAACAAATAAAAAAATATGTACCACAGAATCAGAGCAATGTTTGTGATGTGGGCCGACATTTTAACTTTTTATCGTGCATTAGGCCGCACTAGGGACTCTATATAATTTAATGTTATGGATATAAAAACAAAAAAGTAATATCCACTTTTTCAGCACACCGTCACTCTACCACGGGGAGACAAATTCCAGAGAGGCAGAGAGAGAGAGGGGGACTCGGACCAACTAAAATCCCTAGATGGTCCTTGCCTGCGCCAGTGGTGGGGTTTCGTATCCACCTGAAGTAAGATTCGAACCCACGACCTTCACGTATCGCTCGCTCTTCCAATTGAGCTAGCCACAAGCGTTATGCCTGCTCCACACTACTCGCGAAGTTACTCGGCGAAGTTCGCCCGAGGCGAGGCAAAGTATGACGCGGTGAGCACGAGGCGAGCCGAAGTGCCTCTCTACACTATCGTATTCGTCTAACTTCGTTCAACTTCGCGAGTAGTGTGGAGGAGGCATTAAGACCAGCAAGTGGCGTCACATCACTAGACGACACATTCTCTATGTCATTATTATTGATGGTGAAAATAAAATGGCTACGTAAAGACCAGATCGCACGGTGCCTTATTTTTATACATTCTTCTAAACAACAAGTTATTGCATTTCAATTCTCTTTCACAAGGATACATGAAATTATCTGTTTCTTTAAAATACTCCCGAATAATTCCCGTTGATTTTTTTCCGGTCCTATAATCTTTTAAAATCAGCATCAGTATGTTCATTTTAAAGGCAAAATACCAGGCGAACTCATTATTAAACGCCGACTCAATGCGCTTAGTTGATAAGATCATAATAGACTTTCATTAAGCTCCATTCAGTGCGAAGCCTGCACCGCGATATGCGATTTTTCCCATCGATTGCATAATGCAACGAAGTTTTTATTTGTATGGAAAACGTCCTAGATTGCAACCTAGGTTCTAAATGTAGAAATCCTTTCTTAGAGTTAGGTTTTAATAGTTAAAATTGCAACTACTTCACTGTTTTAGCTAGATCGATTACGAATGTGATGATATGATGAATTTCGCAGGCAAACTTTTAACTTTTTTTTATATATTGCACTTCAAGATTGACCTCATCCCACCTGATGTTAAGTGATAATGAGGTCCTAGCTTAAGGGCGACTAGTACAGCATAAAAAAGCTGTTACTGGATTTGTCACCCTTACCTTGAAGGCTTGACCCCTGCTACTAATGTAGCACCCCCAGGAGCTCTGGAAACCTTACTCACACGCAGGAGCACAACTTCGCTGAAGTGATTGGATAAGGTCTTCTGTAAGGTGGAGGTATTTCGCCAGTCGGACTGCTTCATTTTAAGAGATAAATCGCTATGCTCTTCCTCTCTCAAAAGTAAGACGGATGTAATTTCATAATAGAACATTTTCCGCCACATTATGAGTTCGAAAGATTCCGTATAGGTAAATGTGCACAACTGCTGTTGAAGCTCATTGTGATGTTACTATCCGATGTAGAGTAAGAAGTTTGGCACTCAATTAGCGTTTTAATGCCGTCCACTTTAAAGTTAAACTTTCAGAAACAAAACTACATTATAACTAAACACTCGGACAGACAGACGGACGAACAGACAGCGAAGTCTTACTTATAGTATCCCGTTTAACTATATAAAACCGTTTAAAAAAATACGTTGTATCATCTTATACGTAGCGCGACCGAAATTGCAGATGACGGTTAGTAAAGAAATATTTGACTTTGTCTTTGATAGGCATAAAGTAAAATGTTAAAGTTCGTACCATGCCTGTGTTGACAGCGGGTGCATTTTTCTCATCGATTTCGGATTGCATCCACTGTATTTGCATACTGCACGGTTTAATATGCACTAGATTGCAGACTTGATATCCGATGCCGGTCTCGTGTCACAACGTTAGAGCTTTTCAGTTGAGCTTCATTTCTAAGTTTCGTTCACGTTATTTCGGGATTAAAAGTATTAATCTATATTATATACTAGCTGTGCCCGCGACTTTGTTTGCGTGGACTACATCCTTTTATGGTCGGTTTTACCCCTTTCTCCCCTAATATTCGAAACAAAAAGTAGTCTATATTTTAATCTAAGTTTCGAGCTATATTTGTGCCAAATTTCATAGCTCTAACTTCAAAAATAAACATTTTTCCATATAAACTTTCAAAGGTGGTATTACCCCCCTCCCCCTCTTATTTTCTAATAAAAAGTAACCTAAGAAGTTTTCGCGTGAAAGAGTTTCACACATCCATATACGCACAGTTACCTTATAATAAAGATAGGATAATGTAAGAGGTAGGGCATAGCGATTTATGGCTCGAATTGGAGCAGCCCAACTGGTGAAATACCTCCACCTTACAGAAGACCGCAGCCGAATAACAATCGCTTCTGTGTTGTTGTGTTCCTGCGTGTGACTAAGGTTTTCAGAGCTCCTGGAGGGTGCTACATTAGTAGCAGGGGTCAAGCCTTCAAGGTAAGGGCGACAAGTCCAGTAACAGATTTATGGTGTACTTGTCGCCCTTAAGCTAGGACCTCATTTCCACTTGACATCAGGTGGGATGAGGTCAATTTTGAAGTGTAATATAAGAAAAAATATTTGCAGTATTTGTAATTGTAGTGATTTAGTTGAATGAACTCTTGTTTTTAGAAGCGACATCCTTAGTACAAAACAAAAATGAGGTTATATTTAAAAATCACATCAAAATTTTGAAATAAAAAACTGTAAATAGTTCAATTGCCTTTCTAACACGTTTTAAATCCCAAAAAAAAACTTTAATATTTGTCAACAACACACCCGCAAGTAAATTACACATGCTTAAAATCTACCTCTAACATCCATTTGAGGGCTCCACCTAACTAAACAGATTGTACGGTTTACAACACATCGAGGTAAACACGTGGAGTTCGATATTCGCTCTTATATGCACCGCATAAGATTCAAGGTGTATTTCAAATGTGCCGTACAACAAAATATCTTATTTCCTACAAAAAAACCTCACAGCAGACTTCATCTAATCCTGAAGATTAAAGTTGGTCTTAGAAAACCACCTGTGGTCGGAAATTAACAAGCTTTCAACCTCATTGCACTTATTTTAAAGTGCATTTTAGCGAATTCGTTGGTAAGATCAGCATTACAGACTTTTTGCTACATTTTCGTTCGGAAAAAAATGCACGGAAACGATTTGAGAGTTTTTTTGCGTTCAGAATTCACTGTCGGCGCCTTGAGTGCGTTTGAAATTAAATATTTTTGTTTATAAGAGGGGCGATTCTTTCAGGAAGTGTTACATCAATATTAAGTAGTTCATTTGAAATACTGTTTTAGTTATTTTTTAAGTACAGGAGCGAACGAGTAGGTGCTTTTAATAACGAAATGTTAAGTAGCTGTATGTCTCATTACGTAACGTTCGCATGTAATTTTACTTTTATATATTTATAATCCTATGTGAATTTATCACTTATTACTTATATTAAAGCCTTTTTTGTTATCATAATTGTATCCGTATACATTTTCTAGTGATATGACCGTCTAAATTGTCCTTCAATGTGTCTGTAAAACCACTGTAAATTTTCTGTGCAATTTCTGTTTATCTGTCTATCTTTGTTTGGGAGCCGGAAGAATAATGTTTAGCCTGTTGTGGGTTCGATTCCCGACCAGGACAAACATTCGTGTGAAAGGTATTTGTGTTCTAATGTATTAATGTATTTAGCATCTATTTCTAGTTACACCGTTAGTTTTGGTTTCCAAAACACAAGTCTAAGCTGCTTACTTTTGAATCAAGTCATTGTACCTATGTTATGTCTAACTTTTCGGATATAACCTTTTTGATCCTTAGATCTCAAAACAAGAAACTTCAAGCTTTAAAATCCTTTTTTTTTAATTCGAATACGTTCTTTTTCAAGGGAAATACAGCCAGTTCAAAACGTCAATAATTTTTATATGTATTTGTGATCCTTTAATGTTTTCCACTAGTTTATGAAATTGAGCAAAGCTATTTGATTTCTCTCATTCCGACAACCGTGTGTTATTAAATGTGGCTTAAACATTTCGTCCCTAACTTAGCAACATAAAGTCTAGTTTTGACTGGAGAAACAGCTAGTTTACACAAACTATGACTTCACAAAGTTTTTAATAAAGACTCGAGCGTTGCAGTCTCTAAGAAAATAAACAGTGCATCGCGTTAGACGGAAAGTGCAGACAGGAGTGCAATGCTGCAATTTTTAGCGTTTGTTTGAATTAAAAGCGGGGATGGTTTATGAGAATGCGCTATTAAGATTTCTCATGCAAAATGAATCAACATCAAAGGTTTAATCAAATTGTATTTGTTCTTTTTTCTATTGCATATTGAAGTACCTTTTACTCGCGACTAATAAAATATGTATATACTAGCTGTGCCCGCGACTTCGTTCGCGTGGACTACATCCTTTTATGGTCGGTTTTACCCCTTTCTCCCCTAATATTCGAAACAAAAAGTAGTCTTTATTTTAATTTAAGTTTCGAGCTATATTTGTGCCAAATTTCATATCTCTAACTTCAAAAATAAACACTTTTCCATGTAAACTTCCAAAGGTGGTATTACCCCCCTCCCCCCCTCATTTTCTAATAAAAAGTAGCCTATGTCCGTTCTTGAGATTCAACGTATACCTATACCAAATTTCATAAAAATCGGTTGAGAGGTTTAAGCAGGAAAGCGTAACAGACACACAGACAGACAGACAGACAGACAGAGTTACTTTCGCATTTATAATATTAGTAGGTATAGTAGGTATGTATATATGTTGTGTGTAGCGAAATAGTTAAAATATATAGGTATATGTTATCGTAAGATTATAAACATCATTAGCTTTACAATGTATCCCGTGAGATTGTAAACTGTCGAAAGATTGTGAATCGTAACAGCTGATTGCAATTTAACGCCATTATTTTTCGTTATATTGTAACCTGTCGGTGGGAATAGGTCAATTATAAACTGGCATACAGACCTAACATGCACAATACGTCAAATTTATCGCATGAGACGACAAAAGTTTCGATACAGTTGATTGGCTAATGGCACAGCGCACTCGTATTTTCAGCCAATCAGCAGCTGACGCACTGACTTCAATCGATTTTGACGTTTGTTAAGAGCGCGATAAAATTTAGTCGCGTGGCGCATGCTAGGCCTGATAGAACGGAATGCATCTCGCGCTCCGATTGGCCGAAAGTTATGTGCCCCGACAGACGATTGATGAAAGCTGATATGAAAAGTAAATTATGGAATGGTATTAACGACTCGTAGTCAGTTACAGAAAAACAGATAGTCATATTTAACACATTACGAATTGTTAAATATTGGACCGGGCGTTAGATTACTTTATATTCCAAAAACCTACCCCTGTTGGTCCGCCATTCCGTTCTAAATGTCTTGGCTTAGCTACGTGCCTCAAACAACCGGCGCAAGGTATCAGGTTCGATGTCCGCCTGAATTAATTAAAGCGCAGTGGGCTTTGTCGTAATAACGCAATTCCGGGGGACAACGCTAGTATCGTTTAGTTCAGGTTTCTTGGATTAGGGTTGACACAAGCGTTTCAGGCACTAAATTATGATTCGTTTAATTCTAAATTAGATAAGTAATAAATAGGCTCGTTTACTGCTGCGGCTGAAAAATAAATCTAGACAGTGTTATTTCGATTTTTTTGTAAGTGTACCAAATTTTCATTTTCTATTTTCTTTGGATTTTTTAATTCACACAAACGGTTGATATAGATATATCTCAATTTAAGACTATTATGCAAATGTCAAAATTTGATACCAATATTATGCTGAGATTTCCAAATAAAAAAAAATCTTCGCTTGTTTTAAATAATGAAGGTTTTCCTTTTTATTTATAGTTTTAAAAATTCTAACGCCGTTCGATTTTATGGGAACTAGCAAGAGACAGGGCTCTTGCTATTTTTCCAAGCAGTGGGTGCCACCAGAATACCAGCTGCTGCGGTGTTCAAAATGCCGTAGCTGCATTTGCTGAGGTGGAACCCAAATTGGCCTCACTAGGCACTTTAATCTCTCTAATAATCATTAGAGAGATTAAAGTGCCTAGTGAGGCACAAACAAAGAAACACAACGCAAGACAATCGTCTTGCGTTGTGTTTCTTTGTTAATTTATATAAATGTATTTTCTTTCTATCTAGTCTAAAGTGCTTTTAACTGTATACCGTCTTTTATGCATTGGAGGTTAAACACGTCTATTTCATACAACAAAACCAAACCCGGTTACTAACTACTTACTAACACTATTTACATTCAAAAATCAACCAACTTCATCCACAAAGCATATTAAATTACTCTCCTATACAAATACGCTCGCATAAATATTCATACCCTCACTCGAAACTTAAATAAGATACAGGATTGTTTGACAGCCCTGTTCCTCTTAACCGGGTTTGACTTAGGGAGGTTATGTCATTAACTCTGTAGTGGCTAATAGGAATTATAACTACAAATTAAATTATGGCGTCGGTGGTTCTGAGCGAATTTCACAGAAGGTATCGTCTTGAGACTATACCAATTTAGTGCATAATCTTGAAGGGGATTGGCTATGTTAAGATAGTTTGAATAAGGCATAGGTATGTTTCACCGCGTCGTAAGTGCGGAAGGGTCCGGTTTCGATTCTCGGTTAAACCAAATTCGACAATATACTTTTCTAAATATCACTGCATGTGGGCAGAGCGTATACCCTCAGTTGGTATCAGCCGTCTGTCTGACAAGTTAGTTTGTCGTCAATGTTCGTCTGCATATACATGTATGCAGACAACCACCATGTATCTGTCTGTGGCATCTTGGCTCTCAACAACAACGACTAGACCGATTTCGATGCGGTTTATTAATTTAAAAGCCAGTTTTGTTTTTAGTGATATTTGGTTAACATCATTCCATCAATGGACTCTTACTTATTACCTGTTTTATATGAAAGATACGCGGTTTGCAAGGTATTTAAAAGTATCTCATATAACTAGCCAGTTAACATCCTTAGTAAAAATTCTAACACGCCCCACTAATGAACATTAGTTAGTGAGGTAGGGTACAGCGATTTATCGCTCGAACTAGAGCAGCCCGACTGGTGAAATACCTCCACCTTACAGAAGACCGCAGCCAAATAACAATCACTTCTGTGTTGTTGTGTTCCTGCGTGTGAGTAAGGTTTCCAGAGCTCCTGGGGGGTGCTACATTAGTAGCAGGGGTCAAGCCTTCAAGGTAAGGGCGACAAGTCCAGTTACAGATTTATTATGCTGTACTTGTCACCCTTAAGCTAGGACCTTATTACCACTTAACATCAGGTGGCATAAGGTCAATCTTGCAGTGCAATATAAAAAATATATATATTAAACAGAAAAAAATTGGAATGTAAGCCTTGAATTACTTATTAGTTATTAATTAACGCGACTGATACACTTAAGAACTTAAAAATATTAGTCTCATTAATCTCTTAATTATTCATTCATTCAAGCATTAACAGCATCTCCATATGTTAGTGCATTATGGAAATGAGTGCACCCGAGTGCATTACACGTGTATGTAGGGCACAGTGATTGGGTTGACACATGACTTACGTACTCACTGCTAAGTCTATCAACGAATACATAATTTAAATAATATTAATAAAAACATAGTAAACCCCGATAACTAGAGGCAAGCGGGTCTGACTTTGACATCGCGCCATCCCTGAGGTTCCGGGTTTGATCCTCGGTAATATGGGGAAAGATCCTACTTATTTTGTCTCGGGTCTGGGTGTTGTGGTGCCGTCGTTGTTTCTGATTTCTGTTGCACAAGTGCTTTAGCTACTGACCACAGTATCAGAATAATGTATGTAATGTTGACATATATTTTTATAAAATAAATATAAATATTGGACAACATCACATACATTGCTATGATTCTGTGGTAAGTAGCTAAAGCACTTGTGTGACAGAAATCAGAAACAACGCCCAGACCCGAGACAATACAGAAAAGTTCGTTTCCCATATTGACCCGACCGGGGATCGAACCCGGAACCTCAGAGATGGCACGACGCCAAAGTCCGGCACGCTCGCCTCTCGGCAATCGTCATAACTTATTTTTAATTATTTAACAATTGTCTAATTTTACACTCATATCAATCCGAGGTCCACGAAATTATAAAATTGATCTTCGATACGGCCTTGAAACGAATCGCAATATACTTTACCCAATCACAGATATGTACACATGATATGATGTAAACATATAAATAACGTTTAGCATATAATAACCGAACATCCGAATAAATAGGATCAAACGTAATCTCGCAATAAAGCCGAAATGTATCCAATATTAACGGAACTGAATCACATATCATCCTTCAACACAAAATACCTTACTGAACTAGTTTGTCTCTGTCTTAGATCATTAAAACAACTAGAGAAGCCGTTTTAGCGCGCTTTGTACTGCTGGCTCGGTAGTACGCCAGTGTGGGGGATTATCTTGGCCTCATCAACAGTTTACCACCCACTAAACAGCCCCCCCTCTCTTCGTCCAAAATTACAGCGCCATTAGTATATATATATATATGTTCATAAACTATAGTGGTTTTGGCCAGACAGGACCTAGAAATAGTGTACATTAAATAAATAAATATTGGACAACATCACATACATTGCTCTGATTCTATGGTAAGTAGCTAAAGCACTTGTGGTACAGAAATCAGAAACAACGACGGTATCACAACACCCAGACCCGAGACAATACAGAAAATTCGTTTCCCATATTGACCCGACTGGGGATCGAACCCGGAACCTCAGAGATGACGCGACGCCAATGTCCGGCACGCTCGCTTCTCGGCTACGGAGGGTGTCTTTGGGAAGTCAATACCACATACGCATAATGCCTTAAACATTCCAAACTAGCTTCTGTTACACAAATATTTGTAAAGTTACCAATTAATGGCTGCGCATGAAATGCACAGTACATTACATTTTTACCAAAAAGATGGCGTGTGTGTGATGCTCTAAGAAGGTAAGGACAAGCAAAACCTCATTGGCCTCATCGACGCCGGAGGTGTCGTGGGAATATCCACTTACTTCAATCAGAACCACAACTATTACACCATAATTATAATTCTATTTGATGTTATCATGGTCTTAGAGTTTGGATTTGATGCCTAGGTCGAGCCAAGCACATTATATACATATATATTTTTAAACTGGCTCCGGTTTATTAGTGATCATCAAGCCGTATAAAAATTTGGCGATGTGAATATACCAGTCCTTTTAACCTGATTTCAACTGTCATATTTTAAAGTCCATTTAAAAAATAAGATAAATAAAAAAAAAATTTTAAATATATCGTTTCCTTTTTCTTTGATCTTTGCCGTCCCCACCAGACTTCCCCTTTTAATTTCTAAGAAGTTAAATATAACTCCATGGAGTACAATAAATTATAAGCGTATGATTATGAAAACTTTTGCCCTGCAGTGGGACATGAATAAAATCAATACTTTTAAAGAACACATTTGTCAAACTCTACTAACGTCCTCTCCAGTCCAGAAACATCTAAGTTCTCAGTACAACAAATCGGATTACCCAAATTGCTCCTTACATCTATAATAATAGATCATGGCAATTTTCACAGTTGGCTAAACGCTTGTCAGTCAGATAATGGCATTAGTTTTTTATCTTTCGCAAAAAGGGGTAGATATCGACATCTGTGATGTATAGGGAGGACCCGGTCCGGGACGAATTTGAGACACAAATGGACGGTTTTAAAATAGGGCAACCTTTTTCGGGACGAATTATTTCTTGATTTTATCTTATTGACGATTTTATGTTAATTGGAGAAGAAGGTTTAACCTCGTAAGACCGAATGTCTTTTTAAAAGCCAGATACAATTGATTTTCTTTTATGTGGTTATCTGGGACTTACGACTTTAAAGTAATTTCAATAGGTTAGATAAATTTAATACTTGGGTTACCAAAATATAATATAAGACACACATGTTTCTTCTGTCATGTAGACACAAATTTACTACAATACATTGTGTTAAAATAGTGCAACGTCACTTCTTTGTACAGTTTTAACGAAAAAGTTACGTAAACGCTTCGGATCCAAACCTTAGGAATATATCTTAATAATAGATCACGGGCGCTAACCTTATCTTATTAGACAAGACGCACATTTCTGAAGGTTGTCCTCCTAAACAGGGACACTTGGATGGTGTCCCATTACTTACCGCATATCCCATCACTATAGGACAATTTGTCCCACACGCAAAGCTCACCTGTCGCTTGGGGATAGAATTACACACTTGTATGGCGTCCAAACCGTCTGGTGGGTTAACCACCTTTGTGGCAGAGTGGAGGTTAATAAAAAAAAACATGGCTAAAACATTTTTAAATTTTGTTTAAAAAGAAATTAGCTTAAGCACTTGTATAATAAGAACCACCACTGCTACTGTATTATATACTTTTTATACCATTGTATAAAAATATAAAAGTACTTTTTTTCATATTGTCTCGCGTGTACAGACTTAGATTTTGATAAAAAAAAAATTTAATACCAAAGAATTAGAGCACAATGTGATGTTGTAAAATTTTAAATAATATAAAACTACACATTGCAATAATATAGGGTACTTTAATAAAAAAGTCAAAGCCATGTCATTTATGTACCCACTAGCTGTGCCCGCGACTTCGTTCGCGTGGACTACATCCTTTCATGGTCGGTTTACCCCTTTCTCCCCTAATATTCGAAACAAAAAGTAGTCTATATTTTAATCCAAGTTTCGAGCTATATTTGTGCCAAATTTCATATCTCTAACTTCAAAAATAGACATTTTTCCATATAAACTTTCAAATGTGGTATTACCCCCCCCCCCTAATTTTCTAATAAAAAGTAGCCTATGTCCGTTCTTGAGATTCAACGTATACCTATACCAAATTAGTAATTGTAGTAGCACCAGGTGACCTCAGTCATTTGACAAACTCCATTGTTAACGTTTTTACCATAAACGTGCGTACTTAGACCAATCCCAAACAATTGGGCGTGAATAGAACAAAACTGTCATGGTTCCGTATAGATTTACTAAAGGCTAAGTAATATCTTGATTCGAATTTTAAAAGATAGTGTGAGCTGTCCAAGTATCATTTTGGCTTAAAATGAAGTGGAATTTGGATGTGTAGAATTTATTTATTTTAACTTTACTGTATGTAAAATCGTTTAAAATGCGCACTTAAAGCATAATGGCTGTCTCCACAGATTTGAGCGCGAAAATAGTGGTGGTGTATGAAATGTATAGGATTAGAAATGGTTTAGTAAGGAGGTAATTATGAACATAATTAAACAATATTTAAAGTACATATTACTAAAATTAATATAAATTAACAATAACAGTTCATATGCTTTATTAGTTCCTACTAAAGTTGTGGGTATTCCTATACCCACAACTTTGGAAAAATTTAATACATACTTAAGTTTTTTTTAAATAACCCAGCAGTAATTATGCGTGCAATTGCCTGTAAATTAATATTGATTATTGGATTATAAAATAAAAAACCTCATCAGCTTTGGGAGTCGATCCCAAGATCCCGAGACCAAAACCCAGTATACAATCCAATAGATAAATCTTGAAGTAGTATCGTATAGACAAAAAGTAACAAAGCAGAGGTTTCTTCTACAGCCCTAAGGACCCCTAAAGCAGCACATAAAAACCGAAACCCAATAATTGTGGTGGGATGACTCGCACGAATATTCCACTAAGAAATCAGCCGTTTGTCACAATAATTTCAAATTGGATTTAGGCAATTTGAAAAAGCACTCTAAGATATTGCTTTTTGAACGAATTCGGACCCAATTGTCAAGGAATATCTGGCCTTTTAATTTGGTAGAGATTGGCTTCTGCCAAAGATGGATGAGGTCAATAAGAGCAAGTTTTCGATTAGATTTTAAAAATGGCGCGCATATACATATATATTGAACAACATCACATACTTTGCGCGGATACTATGGTAAGTAGCTTAAGTAATTATGTTGCATAAATGACAAACAACGACGGTACCACAACACCCATACTCGAAACTATATAGAAAATTTCGTTTGCCATCGTGACCCGACATACATACATCACATACATTTAGCTGATTCTGTGGTAAGTAGCTTAAGTACTTGTGCTGCATAAGTCAGAAACGACGACGGTACCACAACACCCAGACCCAAAACTATATAGAAAATTTCGTTTGCCATCTTGACCCGACAGGGGATCCAACCCAAGACCTTAGGGACGCTAATGTCCAGACCACTCGCCTCTTGGCTACGGAGCTCATTTTTGAAGCAAAATTACATTTTCGTTGTATTTTAAATTTATAAGCGCCATTCTTTACCCAATCATCTTCCCCGTATAAAAACGTAAAGTCTAGAAACTAAACAACAGTTACATATACGTGGAAATTGAATGTAATGCAGTCTTAAACCCCGGCAAATGCAGTGCACCGCATGCACTTAAAAACAAAAATAATAGGACTGAAATTGTAACTAAAGTGCAACTGAGCGGGCTCCACGCGGTACACCAATTAGGATCCTAGGTAAGTATATGAGTTTCTTGACTCTTGTATTCTTGTGTTCATTTTAAACCTTCAAACTAACATACTTACTATTAAATAAAAATAAATTGAAATAAAAAAATATTGCTGCAAGTAAATGTACAATAAATTCTGTTGCGTGCCAATTTATTTTCCTACTAGCACTTCAAAACATTTTAACCATGAGTTAATAGAAAATTAAAAGTTTGTTTTTAGTTTAACCCTTCTGAGAGTTGTTCCGAATTCATCCTTTAACGTCTCGTCCTATTTCATCACTCATCGTAAACTAGTATTCCTAACACAAACTGTACTATTTAATTATATTTTCTTAATTTATTCAACTTAAATTTATTCCTTTCTCACCCTAACATGAATATTCCAAATACAAGTATTGATGCTAAAAGCAATCGTGGTTGGAAAAAAAAGACGAACGATGCCTTTCAGATCATTAAAAAAAACATTCTAGCATTAAGGCTGTTTGTCCACCGCCGCCGTCACCGTCACGTCACCGAGAACGAGATTATTTCGAGCCGAGTTTAATATGACGTGACGGCGATCGTTTATCCACCGCGACCGATGGTTTAGTTCGCTCCAACTGTCATGCCATGCATTTCTACGCAAAATTTTATCTTTGGACACTTCCTTGGTTTTATCCTACAAACATTCGTTACTTTCTATAACTTCTGTTAATGAATAAATATCGTATTAAATTTTTTGGCCATTTTTATTACAATGATATATTATGATAATTGATGACAGACCACTGAACTGAGCTCGCGTATGGTGCGACGGCGACGGCAGTGTGTACAAGTTAATATGTGTTTTGTATTGCCAGCACATCGGCCCGTCAAATTCTCGGGCCACGATCTAGCGGTCACGCGATCTACTCACAATTTCGCTGGCCGGGATGACGGCGCTCGGGTGACGGATGTCCGGTGGACACGCGGCTTAAGTAAATGTATGTGTCGCAGTCATCTGGTTGAAACAGCTATTTGATTGAATCACTAGCGTGTTTATTAAATGACGACGTTTAATTGAATGACTAGGCCGAACGTTGAATGAATAAGACTCACTGAACGTCCAACAAGTTAGCTGATTGTAACATAGCCCTTTGAACATAGCGGACGTAATCAGTCAGGTGATTGTAATTTAGTTCATGTTTTTTCCACTGCGGCGTTAGTGCTCATCAAAACAAAGATAGCGTCAAACAGCTGGTACAGATATAATCGAATAGCACTGTGTTGATAATTTTGAGAGTAAAATTAAGATATAAAGTGACTTATTCGTAAAAAAATATTTTTTTAGCGTAATTTTCTTAAGACTTTAAATTGTTAAAACATATTAAAAAATATTATTAAGGTGTGTTATGTCATGTCTGTCAGCTATATCCCATTCAACGACTATGCTAAATGACGTTCAGTCAAGAAGTTGAACGTTATATTAAACAATTTGACGAGTTGTCCTTTAGTCATTCAATTAAACGTCGTCATTCAATGAAAGCGCTAGTGATCCAATCAAATAGCTGATTAAACCAGATGACTGCGACATATGTACCGCTACTTCGGCGCCGTCGTCTCGTTCTCGGTGACGTGACGGTGACGGCGGCGGTGGATAAACAGCCTAAGTCTCCCTTTTGTACTTCTATTTGGGCAATAAACTTTACAAACAAATAAAAAAAACACATTAACCACTTGTTCAATGGAATAAAACAATTCTTAATTTGAAAAATTGTTTTGGTAATTGTAAGTTTCTCGTCAGTTTTGGACAACATAACAATCGCAGTACTTTTATTTTACTATGTACTTGTATAAGTGCCTTTGGGAAGCTTATAAATAAAATTCTGTTTTATATTCTACTAGCTTTCCACCCGCAGCTTCGCCCGCGTGGAATTCGTTTATATTGTGTTATAAAGCTCAAATTACACAATTCAATGTAAATTGGTAGGAATAAAAAAAAGCGTAAGCTATTAATCCACTTCTTACGTATTTTAAAAAGCACATCGTTACCATCATCTAGCTCCATCTATCGCCATCTATCGCATACCTCATCTCCAATCCATCCATCAAGCAAACTATATTTTTGTTTTCCCTCGGGAATATCAATTTTTGCGGGATAAAAAGTATCCTATTATTTAATCCGGACTTCTAACTTTACGTCTGCAAAATTTCAAAGCAACCGGTTCAGTAGTAACGGCGTGAAAGCGGAACAAACAAACAAACTCACTTTCCGATTTATAATATTAGTAAGGATTCTAGTTTAAGGAGAACAGAGCAGCTTTCATGGTCCGGAAAACAAAGTGCCCACACGTCCCCGGACAAAGGGATATACCCGAAATGGGGACAAACACGGCTCCTGAAGACAATATGGCGGCGGGTATTTGTAAATTCTAAACATAACCGTTCGTCAATATCCCGTATTCACCCGGGCGTGAACTATTGAACAGTGCTCACGATTTTGAAGACCAGGCACACAGTGTAAGGTACAGAGCAGTAACGCTCTGTTCCAATATTTTACGATTCGTAATTTGTCAAAAATGACAATCAGTTTTTCTCCAACTGACGACGAATCGTTAAATAATACCGTTCCATACAGCTATCACCAATCGTCGGTCGGTCGTTTTTAGCTTACGCTTCGTATAATTTATAACTATCCGTAACTAGGACAGATCGCTCTTCAAATACTAGAACCGGGTATACGATACTTTGTATTGTTTTACAAAGTTTTGACGTGACAACGTCTAATAACTCGATACTCCGGGCTGCATGCACGAAAACGTTGACGTCCTTGTCCCGTTACGCTCATTGTCGCGTTCCGTAAGCGAGAGAGTGGCACGAAGGAGAGAGAGACATGATCGACTCGGTTACTGTATTGTTTGGCATTTGTGGATTTCAGACCGTGATTAACGTGATTGTTGATGCAGAGTGAAAATAAAAGGGCCCAAGTCATGACTGGCTGTTTAAACTTATTTTTCAACCATGTGCCCTTCATATAAAACCTTTTCAAAATACACCATGGTCTCTGAGTCACCTACAACTTTAAACTATACGACGACTACTTAGTATTCACCCACGATTTTCTAATTTTCCGCGCAATTTTTTTATTTTTTCCTTTCATAAAAACCTTCTCCTGACAATAACAAACACAAAAAAAAATAAATTGGTCCAGCCGTTTACGCGTGATGGCCTCTTTTTAGGATTATATATTAAGATATTATATTATTTAAAATGGGAATTAAATTAAACAATATAGAGCATGGTATTCACAAGAGGAATATTCATTCTAAGTTTGCTCTCTGTCGTGAACTCCACTGTGCCCTACATTTTGGTTCAAGAGACGGTCTTTGTGAACGGTAGCGGGTTCGATTCGCTTTGTACTGCTCGAAGCGGTGTGTAGGCTTGCTGGTACGATCTCTCAAAACTAGATTTTGGCAAATAAAGTTAGGTACCTATTGAAGTCAGAAACGTCGTTAACATAGCCAAGTCATACCTGAAACAAAGAAAAAGAAAACTTTATATTTCTCAATCAAACAAATCAATATTTATTTATTAACGTAGTTACATAACAGTTACTAATCGTCATTGCACACAAAGTGATTTTACTATAACTCTTTTTTATATATTACTTTAAGATTGACCTCATCCCATATGATTTTTAGTGGTAATGAGGTCCTAGTTTACGGGCAATAGGTACTGCATAATAAAGCTGTTATTGAACTTGTCGCCCTTACCTTGAAGGCTTGACCTCTGCTACTAATGTAGAACCCCCCAGGAGCTCTCAAGGTTCAAGGTTTCCCTTACGCGCACGCAGGAACACAACAACACCGAAGTGATTGTTCTTCTGTAAGGTGGAGGTATTTTACCAGTAGGGCTGCTCCAATTCAAGCGATAAATCGCTATGCCCTACCTCTCTTACAGAAATGATATAGATATTTAGCAGCAGAAGGGCTACTACCAAAAATTTAATATGTCGGATACGATGACGGATACGGATATAACAAACTCACTACGAATGCGAAGAAAGTATTCGTAGTGAGTTTGTTATTTTCAATTTCACCCAATAAAAAATCAGTTGCGTTTGGCTTGGAAAATATATACTTTCACGTATTTTTGAGAATATAGTTGTTTGGATGTGTAAAGAAACAATTAAGTAAGTAAGCAGTTTTACTCTTAAAATTAAATATTTTAAGAGTAAAGCTGGTGCTGACCGACTGGTCAGACTTCCAAAGGTATCACCTATTCATTAGCATAACTTATGCGCCAGCCGTCGCTTTACTCAACCGTGTTGCAATTCTTAACAATTTTGGGAACATGCTTTTAATTTGTGTTATTATTGCGTTACAAAGTCTATTCAAGCATCTATCATATTTAAAAAATAAAAAAACGGCATATTTTTATGGTCTCCGTAAAAATCAAAGGGAATAAATTCAAATTCAATATTCTTTTATTCATGTAAATTACACCAGTAATATTTATGAAACATCTATATAATGCAAATAACTTTCATGCACAATAAATTTCAACGTGAAATTACAGATACAATACAGTTTGGTATATTTCTGTATAATGACGATTGTATATTCTGAAACGCATCTCTCTTTTTAGCATTTTATCGCACCATTAAACATATTAAATTAGCCCTTACGAATCTAAAATAAAAATATCAGTCAGCATATTAAAACTACCCTAATAACGACTTACTGACATAAAAAAAAATGAATACAAAACGGATAACACGAAACGTCTTAAACTGAATCGTTAATTCGTTTACAAACATAAAAAAAGTTTTAAAACAAACATTTATAGTTAAAAAAGTATTCGGCCGACAAATGTGAGTAATAAAATGGGCACGAATTTTAATGGTAATGGCCTAGTCTCTTTGGGAGCCCCGGGGGTCCTCGGGTACAAGCTTAAAGGTCCTTTAGTGAACGCAGCACGATGGTACATTAATTATCCAACGATATTAGGTAACTCGTTCAAATTAAAAGTTTGAAGTTGAAAATTAGAAAAAAAAGAAGACCTCTTTTTTTAAATTTGTTATAAATCTTTTTTATTTTTATTTTTTGTTAAAAATTAGGGGCTCCCCAAACTTAAAACTGAAACTTGGCCGGTTTTTATCTACAAGCAGTACAGTAATTTGAAATAAATATTTATTTAAATGTTAATTTTATTTGCAGCCTTATTTAACCTACTCTAAGGCTGCAAATAAAATTGACATTCAAGCAAGCGTTCGTATTATGACATTAAAAATATTCAACAAAAACACAAAAAAACCTCTTAAAGTGAAGTTCCAACAGCCACAATCCCTTTCAAACAAAAGTTAAGTTAAGCCATTCCGAACTAAGAGGTATTTGGACGGGAATCCTTTTGTTACAAGTTTCCCCGTTTTAGAAATAATTTCAAATGAAATTTACATTTTGCCGACATTTTTACGGCAATTATCAAAGCGCTTGAGTTTGCGTTTCTTTGGCAGTGGACTGGGATTCAGGAACGGGTGCGTTTTAAGTGTGTTATATTTATGACGTCAATGGAATGTCGTCACTGATTTAATCTTTTGAACACGATCATTTTTATTATGATTTTGGACATTCCTTCAAAAGGACCGTGAAAAAATATCTCAATGCTAACGGATACTACGGTATCAATTCCGTTGTCATCGCGATGTGGATTCTTCTTTTGGTTACCATTAGGCTGGGAAGAGCATATACACCGTGATTTAAAAAAAGAACTCTTCAATTCAGCATGCTCATTTTTAAGTGGCTTGTTAACCGAGGTAAGTCGGTTCGATCCTGGGCGTCTACTCTTGAAAACGAAATATGTCGGATCCGATGACGTTTAGTATTTTTTATTGCTCATTATCGCAACTAACACACTTCGAATGCGAATAAAGCGTTATCAAAAAACAAAATATTATTTATACAAATCAAAAATCACGTTTTAATTCCCTAACTTTTGATCAATCTTCAAAAACGAAACCTTTCGTTTGTTCGTTTCGTTTTCAAGAGTAGACGCCCTGACATCAAACATTCCTTTCGTCAACACTAGTGTTAGCTCTTTGTCTGGGTGTTTTTATAGAAATAAATATTAAGACAGCATCACATACTTACAATTATAAATTTTTTTGACGGGTTCCGTAGCAGAGAGCGGGCTGGACTTAAACGTCGCGCCATCTCTGAGTTCCCGGGTTCGATCCCCGGTCCGATCAATAATGGAAAATATTTTTTTATATTGTCTCGGGTTTGGTGGGTCTTGGTGTTGGGGTGCCGTCGTCAATTCTGATTTCTGTAACACTAGTGCTTTAGCTACTTACCACAAAATCAGAGCAATGTATGTATTCTACTACTGCTCTGATATGCAAAATTTTTATAAACCATTTGTTCTGCTTTCTACGACAAAAGTGATGTTGTTTCATATTTACTTATTGTTTTTACTACAATAAACCAGAATCATAAAGAATCTAAGAACGAACCATTAACTTTTGAAAAAGATCAAAGCAAACATTTGAAATGATACAACTACCTAGAGATGCATATAATAATGGAAATATAATGTTCCACCCAGATAATGCAACATCAAAACGTTTCGAAGAGATATCATGATAGAAAATTGTTCAACATTTAATATAAATACAACTATTTATATACAATTCAGTGACTTATCAATTCTAATGGATCACTTTGTGTCTATGAAGTGTTTGTTCTCTTTGACAATTTCCAAATAAAAAAGTATTTTAGGGACTACAAATTAAAGGGAAAAACAACCGCTGATATTTAGATGTTTTCGCATTTTTTTCGCAAAAAATGTTTTCAAAATAGATGATTTTAAATTGACTCCCGTCTGATGTTCAGGGAATAAATTGTTTTGTAGAATTAATGTTGAATTCGTTCGAGGGAATTTCAAGAATGAATTCTTTTTTTCATTCAGTACATTGAGCCTGATAAAAAAGGTGTTATAATAGCCAACATAAAAACATTAAAGTTTTCTGAACTACAAGCCGTCGGGTTTGATACCAACCCAATATTAAAGTGACAATCATTTGGCTTTGCTCTGTAAGTATCTTGTGTTTAAGTTAATATTATGGTACAGCTATTGGTCAGTCTAAATCAAAGGTGATACAAGCCAATATCAGTGTTGCTTAAATATAGATAACTAAATATTTTTACAGCCCATTTACCAATTTTGTAATCGACAGATAGTAACAAATATATGCCCAAAAGCCTGTTCATTAAACCTTTTCCCCTAAAAAATACGACACGCCTGTACTTACATCTTAAATGTAATGGCTCACAAAATGGCTGCCAGCAAAAGAACCAATTCAAACCTAGCTTCTCTAGTAAATATTGTTTCCATGGCCGATGAATAATATCCATGGCCTTTCCCCCCTATAATTGAAAACAGTAGCTTGTCAGCCAATTAGAGGATAAAACGTCAACTATGTCATAACGATGTCAAATGGCGGGAGGCGACTGCCTCATGCAACAAAGTTAGTTTGCCACGACCCGCGTATTTACCTAACAATTACACGAAATCACTAATTACACGCTACGACTAGCCTTCACAAAGGGTGAGATCTTGCTTTACTGTGTTAAAAAAACCAAGCCCCCAGACCAATGTGAATTCTCCAACCAAACATCTTAAAGTTCAAATTTCAATCCCAGAACGGCACTTACACCTTTTCGCTCGGGAAGATTCTATGAATGCGTTTCTGAGGGATGCTCAAATGCACCTATTGTATTCGGCATCAAACGTAATATAAACCTTAGCGCGGCATTCAAATTCAGACTGCATCTCTTACAAATAAAGTTCAGTTTTCGTTGCACGGAGTGTAGGACAAACGTCCTAATGGTGGTTACGTCAATATGCCTTTGGGATACGTGTCTCTATTGAACTCAGTTTGGTATATCCGCCCTTTTTTCGAAGCACAGATGTTTGAAAGTACGGTCTTTTGCCATTGTGCGCAAAACACGACTGACTGCCCAATTATATTGTTAATTTTCAAAATATTAAGCATTGAAATATTACACGCTGGTTCGAATAATAAGCTATTATGGACAGAAGTTTGTTAATAGGCAGATTTGGACGTGTCGTGTTACGAATGCGAGGTGTGGGGAATTAGCACAAAAGATTCGAACGAGTGGTTCGCAAAGATGAATAGGAAAGGTTTGGCGTTCAATTAGGACCAGGCAAAGTGTTCAGACCTTTAAATTTTCTTGGTTTTTATGATCTTATTGGTCTTATTAGAATCATAGCCTGTATTTGATCAAAATTCTAACAGTCACGGTTGCTCGATAATGGTTTTATCTCCTGAAACACATAACAATACGCGTACTAGTAGAATTTTAGCAGCTTATAGAATTTGAAAAATACAAGATTTGCCAAACACAGAAACTTTAGTGTGTGCCAAAAATATTAATATTTATTTAATATTGGATATATTGCTGCATCATATGTGAAATTTTGATAAATAAAAATAAATTACAGTACATTGGTGTAGGCGATTATATGTTTTATTATTTCTTAGTTTCAGCCCGCGTTTTAACGCCTTCAATTGGAAAAATGGATTTAGAATATGATACCAATCTTACGTCCACTTACGTTACACCACGCCAAAAGGCAAAACAATATATCCGTAGCGGTTTATATTTGTCTTTAATGAGACATTTTTACTTTCACTAGTAATAATTTTATTTATATATTTTAAATTAATTACAAAAGATAAAAGTATTTTTTTGGTACATATTGTCTGTCTTAACCGTCTTAATAAGTGTGGATGTAAGTTGTATGATCAAAATCAGGCCACAAACCTTATGTCGTAGTCATAAGACCTTATATCGAACTGCAAGTATTTACTTTATGTGCTGTTAATGTACATTGGAAATATAAGATGAAAGGAGTTTTGTATAAGTTTCTTCAAATAAAAAGAGATCCGTCATTTCAAATAACTTACATATTATTATGTTGAATGATACAGATACAGTGAATTAAATGCCACAGTAGATATTTTCCCATAAAATAGAAGTGCAAATAACTTGCATTTACTGGTGTAATAACTGGGTGTGTGTGACTTAACTCTCGTCATGGGTGGCCAGCTCAAGACAGTGCCCAACTGTGATTTGTGGCTGTCAACAGTCCATCTGTCGTAAGCAGTCATGGCGCCTACCACCAGAGATGTGCAGTCTGATCGTCTTGACTCATTTTAACATAACCTTATAGATCCTTTTATAGTGGACTGGGTCAAAAATATATATTTTTTAGTTAGTTAAATAGTAAAATAATATTTATTTTTTTTTATTTGCCAATTCAATATACAAATACTTAGATACAACGATGGCTAGTTGCTGGGTTAAAGCTCCTTAGATCACTGGTAGGTTTGAAATTTGTGGAAGTTAAGGCTGAGCCGAATTCCCGCAACACCGCCACTAAGGCGATGGAGGTCCAGCCGGGGGGTTTTAGTGGGTAGTCCTGCCCTTTTCAGAGCGACCCCTGAAAAGGGTACACACGCATCACACTTACTCGGGGTAACGGTACGGTGCATCAAGACATTTTCCCCCGTCAAAAAAGAAAAAAATTTGGTAAGTACGAAATACATTCACTAATGACTTCATGCGACAATCAATGTATCACCGTTATTTTTTGATAGATGCAAAAATCCCAGACTGTTGGATAATTTAAAAGACACTCTGAAATAAATTGTTCTTGAACGCGAATATTGCCAGAGTTGTAACGCTTAAAAATTGTAGATAAGACATAGAAGTTCGACAAAAAAATGTGACGTCAGTTTACAAAAGTGTCCTATAATTTCAATAGGAAAATTAGTTTTCATGAGCTGGGAATGGAAGTGTTAATAGACCAATATTGTTTCTATTTTTACTCTTAACATTACATTTAACATCTTTTATGATCAAATAAGATAAATGGCCAAAATGGTGGCTTGATAAAAGAAGGCGTATTTCATTTTATTATACACTAGCGGTCCCGGCGAACTTTGTTCCGCCTTAGGGGCAATAAATGAAAAAACTTCAAAAAGAAATGTAAAACAAATAATATAAAAATAATTCTATGTCCTCCTACTGGTTCTAAACTATGTACCTCCCCACCTTTTTTCAGCTATATCTGTTCAGCTGTTTTTGAGTTATAAATAGTGTAACTAACACGACTTTCTTTTTATATATATAGATTGACTTTTATATATATCTCCAGACAAAAAGCAAAGCATAACCTGTAGAATATTAAACACACAATTTCAATATCATTAAAACCTTTATACAGAGTGAAAGTCAAAAGAAACTTATTTGAACATAGGCTTGTAAATCATGATGTGAATTATAATAAACTTGGTTTAATGTGTGAACTAATAATAATAACCTCTTCTCTTACTCGGAAGAGTAATAAAATGTTTTACGTTATATCGTTTTACCCGAGTTCAAATAATGTTAACAGTAATACAATAAATGTATTTAATTATTTTATTTTGTATTGTTTTCATTTTCACGATGCAAAACTGCTACTTGTAACCTACATTAATAAACTAATTTAATGATACAAATAAGCTTTTATTATGGTTAAATATTTTCCAGAGGAAATAACATCTGAAAATTAGGTTTCCATATATGTACCTACTATTATAATCTAACAAATAGGTTCACTAACCGTGTTTATATTTAAAACTGGCAATCCTGCGTTATATTTAGCTACTAATAGCTTGACTTTTACGAGTATTTACCAAAGTTTATTTTGGAGTTACGACCTATCGTTTTTGCAATTGATTCCTGTCAGTCATTTTTTTTTAAATAATAAGATGGCGGACAAAAATGTATATTTGTAAACACAGTTCGATTGGGGAGTAATCAAATAAGATTTTAAGCAATAAGACTGAAATAACTAACAAGATTAAGTTGCTTTTTTATTAAGAATGACAATATTTACGTTTTGAAACTCGTCAACTGCTGGGATGAGCGTATGTCCACATTTCCTTAATTGTTGAAACAAATCGCTTTCATCATAAAATACTCGTAAGTTATCAAAGAATTTCATTTGCTAAATTAATTTGCTTTATTTATTCAGTTGTTTGTTTATATTTATATATTTATAATTTTATTTAATATATTATATCACCATGTTTTATTTTATTAATTTATCATGTACGTATATATACCATACTCAGGTGTTTATTTTATTGCTATTTATCCTTATTTATTTTTTTGTAACCCCTACACATATTTTTACTGTTACCGCAGCCATATACTAACTATCTACATGACCCAACGGTTGACTGGTAGAGAATGCTCTCAGCATTAAGTCCACCTTTTGTTCTACAATAAAGTTTTTAAGAAGACAATAAGTTAATAAAACCACATTTCGCCATTTCTCTCATAAAACTAATCGTGATCGCGGAAAGAGACGTCTGTCCGGCCGTCTGCAAGTTTATTATTTTTCAATTTATTTAACTTACTTCAGGATTTACCATCGGGATAAGTTTAACATCGCAGTGTTCCTGTGAATCGTGCTCACTGGTCGTGATACCAAACGCAAAAGGAATAATTCCGATGACATTGTAAAGTGAGACAGGCAGGTTTAGTTGAATAAACTTAGTTTGACGGATAAGTCAGGACTTCATTGCTTTTGGATTAGGATCATTTTAGCAAAACACACAAATGCCCTGAAAGAAGGAAATAAAGAAAGAAAAAAAATCCAAAGTCAAAGTCAAAGTCAATATTTTTTTATTCATGTAGATTACATTTGTAATACTTATGAATCGTCTCTATACAATGCAAATGAAGCTACCTCCGGTTCGGAACCTATAACTACCGAGAAGATACCGGCAAGAAACTCAGTAGTTTTTTTTACAAATAAAAAGCTAAACTTATTACTAATTTTGCACCAAGACATACAGTTAGTTTGTCAGTTGGAAAAAAAACCACAAAAAAGTATATACTTAGTTATTGAAATAAATAAAATAAGAACATTTAAATTAAAATAACTGTAGGACTTCATGTGTGATATTCAAATACATTATGTTAACAGCTATATTTGTGCCAAAAATCATATCTCTAAATTAAAAAAGAAACATCTTCCCATATAAACTTTCAAAGGTGGTATTACACCCATCCCCCCTTATTTTCAATCAAAAAGTAGCCTATGCCTCTTGAGATTCAACGTATACCTTTACCAAATTTCATCAAAATCGGTTGAGAGGTTTAAGTGGGAAAGCGTACCAGACAGACAGTTACTTTCGCATTTATAATATTAGTAGGGATTAGAAATCCGCTAAACCAATTTCTTTAAAGTTTTTGTGCAATAAAATATATCTATCTATCTATCACAAAATTATCAAACAAACAGAAGATAATCATTGCAGAGATTAAAGTACCTTGTGAGGGTAATTTGGGTTCCACCACAGCAAATGCAGCTACGGCATTTTTACCACCGCAGCAGCGCAAAAGAAGTAAGAATACTATTCTTACGGATTTTACGAACTCCACCCCGTAGGAGGTAAAACAGGTGTTGGAAGTTTGTATATAAGTCCTGTTTTTGAAGTAATTTAAATAGTTTGTTCTATTGATTTTGTGGAGGTGCGCTGATAATGTTAAAACCTTTAGAAATTAACGCCATTTTGTGGTTTAAACAGGGGATTGCAGTAGTAGTACAAAATGGCAAGCGGCAACGAGTCACACATATACCGGTAAAATCTAGTACCCAAAAGACGTAAGTCCCACTTTTTGAACACTAATAAAATGAGAGTCGCTTGTCGGATAATCCGCCTGTGGGCAAACAGCGCTTTTATTGCGCGCGGTTTGCGTTTGCGCCCCGCCGCTACCCGACGCAATTGACGCTGTTCGACGCAATTGAAGCTATTGGAATTCCTGATCGCAAACATCAGACTTTGTTTAGCCCGGTTTTAATAAAACATTACCTGGTATCTATTGAATAAACGCGGCTTTTAAAATGGGCTCATAAGCTGGTAGTAACAAAACATTTCAGCGCGCGTATTGATGGCGATATGAAATGTAATGTTGTTTTGGGCTAGCCCAGATAGCAGTCCTGGCTGTTAACCCTAGAGGAGTGGGTTCAATTCCCAGTCAGGGCAAACATTCGTGTGATATTAGTTTTTATTGATTGTCTTGGGTGTTTAGATGTATTTAGCAAGATATTTCAGTACCATACTCGGTTTCGGTTGCCAGGCCACAAGTGCTTAAGCTTCTCACTAGACTAGATACCAGCTATTTCATAAAAATATGTAAAAAAAATGTTTCGTTCCGTCAAAATTAGGTAAAGCACTTTAGGAGACTAAAAAAAATATTATCCATTAATTAGTATTTCAACGAGAGTTTGGGAAAAAGAAAGAAAATAATAACTCAAGACAACACAACATTGAAACAAAAATAAATTTAGAAGACATAATTAGCTACCATACATAAATATATAGAAGCTCAATATTCAAGAAAAACCACAATAAAAATTTAAATTACATACAATGAGATAGATAGATATACTTTATTGCACAAAATCTTAACAGAAATAGGTTTTCCAGATTGATTATAGTACAATTTAGGCGGTCTTATGGTCTTAATGAGAAACAATAAAAATAACCTTAATCTAGATGTCGATGATGATGATGAATAAAATATGAATGACGATGATGAGATTTCATATTAGAGCCCCAGAACTGATATTGTCACAAATAAATTTGACGACCATGGCAGCGCAATAGCTATAGTAGATGCCCTTAGCGCGAAAGGTATCGGGTTCAATTTTCGGTTTTGTTAACTTGGAAAACTTCCTATTTAAAATAAGCTCCGGTATATGTTGATATCAATTCCTAGTTTCAGATCAGGTATTCGGTGTGAGAAGGATTCCAATGCTTTTTATTTACTGCATTCTCATTAATGGTAAAAACATCAATATAAAGGTTAAGCAATCTTGTTTTCCAACAACAAACATACCAGATCGATATATAACCATATAACATCACAGGCTTCACATCAAAACATTGTACAATGCCGAAATTAAATTGAATTTCTTCCATCTTCGCCAATTAGAATTAAGGGGTATTATTTTCATCGATGAAACATGGCTCTTATGTCAAGGACGAATCTTCGGAGATTAATTTGGGTGGCGAGTTCGGTACTTCGTTTGGTGAAGTCGGAATTAGTTAAATTTAATTTAGTCGCTAACTATTACTTCGGTCTATGATTCTGATATCATAAAGTGAAAGTTAGTTAACAATGTTTTCAAGTTTGCTACTCAAATATGTATTGATAGTTATATCGGTGCATTGATAATCATGATTGATATCATATTAATCATGAAACAAAAAAACAGACTGCTAATAATTTTAAGTTTTTAACAGATTTTCTTTGTTATTTTTATAAACGAAAAAGAATAAACATACATACATTTTTTTTATAATGCACTCCAAGATTGACCTCATCCCACCTGATGTGATTACCACTTAATTGATTTCCTAGCTTAAGGGCAAAAAGTGTAGCATAGTAAAACTGTTACTAGACTTGTCGCCCTTACCTTGAAGGCTTAGTTGCTACTAATGTAGCACCCCCCAAGAGCTCTGGAAACCTTACTCACACGCAGGAACACAACAACACCGAAGTGATTGTTATTTGGCTGCGGTCTTCTGTAAGGTGGAGGTATTTCACCAGTCGGGCTGCTCCAGTTCGAGCGATAAATCGCTTTGCCCTGCCTCTCTTAAATTTAACTCTTAATTCTATTGTGGAATCCACATTTTCCATTGATATAGAAACTACACGTTGTATATGTATGTATATACATATGTGGAATTTTTTTTTTAAACCCCTTTTCTCGATATCTATTAGTAATTTATATAAATTTCCCAATATGGCGTCTACAATCCGCCATTTTGTGTTTTTAACATTCAAATGTACCCAGTGTCATTTGCGGTACATATTTAATCCTTCAAACCATTCAGGCCACAGCAAGGAACATAAAAGTATCTAAGTATACAATTAGATACTTAAAAAACATTAGCCTACTTTACGATTCAGTGTAGTCGGGTAAAAACTAAAAGCTTAATGTTTCGCGCCGTGGGATTACTAAAATTATCTTTGCGAGCGTTTAGTAGCCTTTTATGAAGGATAAAGATTAAAGAGCTGAAGTGAAACGAATCGAAAAAGAAATTAGATCTCCAGCGCAATGGAAAATCAATGAACTCTGCTAGTGAAGCAACTGTACATGCGATATGATACGATTCGCAGAAAGAAAACTTCTGACGAAAGTCGTATAATCGCATGATAAGCATCTTCGTCGAAAAAATGATTTTAATTACTACATAAAACATGTATTATTTTAAGAAGTTCGTGGCAAAAATTTCGTAGAAGGAATTAATGAGTGCCAAAACATCACAGATTTCTTAGACCTTTTTTCGCTTACAATATGTCTCTTACATGAAATTTTTAATTAAGCAAAGAAAGTAAATAATTTTTGAATTCGCAATGATAAGTCTCAAGATGGAAATCAAGTCTCATTTTGTAATATGGACAATGAACAAAAATTTACCTTTTAAGTTAACTTGAAAAAAGGAGGTCACAACAGAATTGATCGTAAATCTATTTGCGGGAATAAATCGTTTCATTTCCAATTTCCACAATTCGCTGAACACCCACTCTCTGTTTCGCATTCGAAAGGCACCGGTTGCTTCACTGCCCTCCGACACCTCTGCAGAGGTCAAGGCCTGTAATTCAATTGGAGGTAGATTAAAGACCCTCTCAGCCCTCAGTGTCCAATCTACTGACGACTCTTTGGTTCAAGTGGCGCTTTGGAAATATCGCTTCTATTTTATTACTGCGTAAGACCTCAAGGCTGGGTTGGCGAAGGATATAAATTAATGTTGGATGCGGGTTTCATGCTTTTATTTAATACTAGCGGCCCGCCGCTGGTTCGCTCGTAACCTATGCCCATTTTTTGCACATTTTCCACTAGCTCTTTTCTCCCATTAGTCGCAGCTTGATATTATATAGCTTATATAGATAGCCTATTAGATAGCCTTTTTCGATAAAAAATACATTTTCAACTCAAACCAGTAGTGCCTAGATTAGTGCGTTCAAATAAACAAACTCTTCAGTTCTATGATACTAGTATAGATTTAAAAAAATATGTCATAATGTGAATCTTAAAGTAGGTATATATTTTTCTGTTTATATGTCATTTAAGTACTCCATAGTGGATGGACCGATTTGGAGGTATGGAGTATTGATAGAAAGGTGTTCTTAATTACAAGATTTGATATTACAGACAAATTAAGCTACATATGTAGCCTTATTGTTAGAAGCTATTACCATCCATACTAACATTATAAATGCGAAAGTAACTCTGTCTGTCTGTCTGTCCGTCTGTTACTCTTTTACGCCTAAACGGCTATACGGATTTTGATGAAATTTGGTATAGGTATACGTTGAATCTCAAGAACGGACATAGGCTACTTTTTATTAGAAAATAAGGGGGGGGGGCGTTCTTTCTTGATTTTGAAACTCTGAAATATCTTAGTTTATATTACTTTTTCTTGCCTTTTTTAAGTTCAAAAAATAAAAGTACAGTATTCTAATTTACTTGATTAGTCTCAATGGGTAAATTTATCAGTCTGACCGCATGTCAAGAGGCAAAGTTGGAAAAAACTCGAAGTTTTATAATACGTCGGCCCAAAGTTAGTAATAAACATAATTTGGACTTGGGTTTGCATTTGATTTAAAGTTTGTTCACAAATATTTGACACGAAAAGTTTTTTTTGCAAATTTGATGAAATGGCGACAACGGGATCTTATTACTGATACTTCGGTGTCCGTCTGTCCGTCCGTCTATCACCAGGTTGTATCTTAAGAATGGTAATAAGTACACTACAGTAGAAAAATTGTAGATGTTGATGTATTTTCATTGTCGCTATAAAATAAAATAAACAAACATTTAAGGGTGACTCCCACACAACAAACGTGATTTTTTTTTTATTTATTTAAAAACTTTATTGCACAAAAAAAAGTACAACAGGTGGACTTAATGCTATGGGCATTCTCTACCAGTCAACCTTTGGGTCATGCGGAGAGTTAGTTTATGGGTGCGGTAATAGTGACAAAGTGCATAAGTAATCTAAAATATAAAATAAAAACATAATACACGAGAATAGTAACTATCAAGCGTTACAAAATTCATTTCGGAAACAATTAAATATACATATAGACATACATGAATAAATATAATATATATATAAAATATGAAGCTATACTTATATTTACATAATGAGCATATATATACTTATATATACATAAGTAAATAATACCACATAAAAATATAAAATAAATAATAACGACAAGAAATGGATTCAGCAATTGACAAATTCATGTCTACGATTTATGTATTAGCGAGAGAGAAGAAGTGTTCACGAACTTTCTTACTCGATAGTCGGTACGGAACCCTTCGTGCGCGAGGCCGACTCGCACTTGGCCAGTTTTTTATGATTTTTGTTTCAATATTTAACATCGAGTGCTCGTCTCCATTCGGCTTCATCGTAGGCCGAACTGAGACGAATCGGCTCGGGTTAATTGCAGTCAGACCGATGCATAATAGATGCTGACCTCTCCTAATTAAAACATTTATACAATCGCCATTAAATGGGAATGGGACACTTGGAATTGCTCTACATGTATTATCTTGGATTAATCTATCCTAGAGTGAAAGAAGATAATTGAAAGCCTTTGCTCATTCAAAATCTCAGGAATATCCATATTAACAACATTATGCAAGCATAATACCTAATACCGCTTCCATTTTAAAACCTACTCTTTCATTATGTACGAAATATCTAAGAAATTAATTAGGCACATACTCGTAAATTATTTATGCATTTATTTGGTTTGGTTTGATTTATAAAACGAGGTTTGTTTAAATAATTTCGGTAGCACAAATGGCAATAAATGGACAAATGCATAAATAATTAACTAAATTTACAAATGCGGCAAAATAGCGCGTGTGCGCATTGGAGTCTAGTACAGCAGAAAGCACGAATAAAATTAAAAAATCTTTTGTAATTTCGCTTTGGGAATTCCTGTTCTACAATAAACCTCACAGTTCCAATCGGATTCCTTGCTAATTCTGCTCTTTCTACCCAAACAGAATCGTACTAAAACTAGATTCGCGTATGATTGGGCACGCGGAATAGGAAATGTCAGAACAAAGACGAAATCTCGTTACCAGTGCTGCGTTACAGGCGTACCTCACAAGGACGCCATTACAATGTATACCTACACAGAATAAAGTACAACATTATTGGTCAAAAATCTCATAAGTGATTTCTAAGCTGGCCAAAAATTATAAGTAACTAGCTGTCCCAGCGAACTTCGTAACGCCTATGTTTTTAGTTTCTAACCTTTTAAACCCTCCCTGGACCTCCACAATTATTTCAGAACCAAGATTAGCCAAATCGGTCTAGCTGTTCTCGAGTTTTAGCGAGACTAACGAACAGCGATACATTTTTATATATAAGATAAGACTAGCTGACCCGACAGCCGGTGTCCTGTCTTTACGGCAACTATACGGTCTGGGTGTTCTGGTACCATCGTTGTTTCTGATTTCTGTAATACAAGTGCTTAAGTTACTTACCACAGAATCAGAGCAATGAATGTGATGTCGTCCAATATTTATTTATTTATATTCGATGTACATAAATAAAAATATTTATATCTCATATTTTATAGAAAATTCCATATCGTCGTTTTGGCACCCCGGTGAGATACACCCGATGAGATAGATCGCTCTTTGCGATAGAAATGCGTTTCAGTTTCTGTATGTTGGTGTTACGCTATTACAACCCAGCAAACGGACTTAAAATTGTATTGGGTAATTCGCGAGTTTGATGGTGTTTTGAATATCCAAGGAAGGATGAAAGAAAGATACAAGATTCTTTTTTTACAATTAGCACGTTTAAAGGCACAAACAGGTCCGAAGCGAGTGGCCGATGGGACAAGTCACTTGATACTCAATGCGTGTTGATCGAGATATATTTGAAGGACTTTCTTGACTATATTACAATGTAGATCAACACAATATTTGTATAGTAAAGCGCATTTATAAATAAATAAATCAATAATGCTTTCTATTTAACCCCGACACGACCAGAAAGCGCAGGGCCATTTATATAATATACTAGCTTTGCCCGCGACTTCGTTCGCGTGGACTACATCCTTTTATGGTCGGTTTTACCCCTTTCTCCTCTAATATTCGAAACAAAAAGTAGTCTATATTTTAATCCAAGTTTCGAGCTATATCTGTGCCAAATTTCATATCTCTAACTTCAAAAATAAACATTTTTCCATATAAACTTCCAAAGGTGGTATTACCCCCCTCCCTCCCTTATTTTCTAATAAAAAGTAGCCTATGTCCGTTCTTGAGATTCAACGTATACCTATACCAAATTTCATCAAAATCGGTTGAGAGGTTTAAGCAGGAAAGCGTAACAGACACACAGACAGACAGAGACAGACAGACAGGCAGAGTTACTTTCGCATTTATAATATTTTAGTAGGGACTAGCGGACCCGACAGACTTCGTCCTGTCAAAAAGATTTGGAATGTGGCTTGACTCTAAATTTTAGTTAGAAAACGTTTACATTGTGCTGAAAAAAGAAAAGGGCTGTCTTTAGAGTTTTTCCGGCAATTATTAGAATTTTTCTTGCCGTAAAAACTGTCCTTGGACTTCAACGAACATTTTAAAAAAGTAATTGTCACAATTGGTCCAGGCGTTGTCGAGTTATGCGCTTACCAACACATATTGCGATTCATTTTTATATTATAGATTGTTACTATACATTTATTGTTACAATATTATTATACATTTTTATATCAAATTACTCGGATTATATGGATTATAAAATAACCTACTTAAACAAAATTGAAAATGTCAAGTTAAAGAACTTGACATTTTACATAATACAACCTATTCAGTTTAAAAGTGTTACCGTTGGAGAAATTTTGGTGAAAATAGAAAGCGAAAAAGAAACATTAATTGAACTGGCTAATTTATCATTATCCCTACTAATATTATAAATGCGAAAGTAACTCTGTCTGTCTGTCTGTCTGTTACGCTTTTCTGCTTAAACCTCTCAACCGATTTTGATGAAATTTGGTATAGGTGAATCTCAAGAACGGACATAGGCTACTTTTTATTAGAAAATAAGGAGGGGAGGGGGGTAATACCACCTTTGAAAGTTTATATGGAAAAATGTTTATTTTTGAAGTTAGAGATATGAAATTTGGCACAAATATAGCTCGAAACTTGGATTAAAATATAGACTACTTTCGTTTCGAATATTAGGGGAGAAAGGGGTAAAACCGACCATAAAAGTATGTAGTCCACGCGAACGAAGTCGCGGGCACAGCTAGTCTTTATATAAAAATGAATCCCTAATTATTTCCCTTGGTCATGCAATCCGCGTGAACGGCTGAACCAAATACACTTTTTTGTGCTGTGTTTGTTAATGTGAGGAGAAGGTTCGATAAGTGATAAAATTTCAAAAAATGCACGGAAAATAAGAAAATCTAAGAATACTATTGTCATCGTTGGTGAAAACCAATAAAAAAAAAGTCTTCGTTAAAACTGGACAACGTCTGTCGGGTCAACTAGTATCTTAAATTTCTCAGAACGAAACATGAATCAACAGGACTATTCCACTACACAACGAACCAGTTTCTGCATCAAATAACGACCAATCGATGAGTTGCAATCATATCTCTATTAACGTAGTAAAAAGGGATGCAGTATGACCACTGTGGCGAAAAAAACGTACTCCATTTATTCTGTCCGTCACCTACTATTTTCTCTACTTAAAAGTTGTCTGAAAGATATAGCTTTCTAGCGATAACTAAATAGTATTATAATTTGTTTGTAAAACAGTTAAAGTTTTAGGCAATAAAGCGTTAGATACACTTTATTTATGCGTGTGAAACAAAATTGACAAGATTTTAACAGTTCTCTGATTATCCTTGAAACTAGCCGACAGTCGGAGGAATACTTAGAAATGGTGGTACACTAACTTACCGGAAGGCTAACGGTTGATACAGCAGAAAAATTTCATCGCCTACGATAACTTGCGGTTAGCTCAGTTGGTAAGAGTAGCACGCGCGATACGTGAAGGTCGTGGGTTCAATTCCCGCACCGCAAGGGGAGATAAAATTTTTCTGTTTCTAATATTTGGTGGTACACTAGACCACGAAGGATAGTACCTTTGCTTTATATTCTAGCTTTCCTCAAACTACATACTTAATTGTCTTTAGACTCCTCAAACATACGTTGTATGGTAAATGCCCGGTTCCAATATTTGAAAAAAAAACGATCCGTTTAGTTACAAATAGTAATAAATTATACGAAGCGTAAGCTAAGACCGGTCCAGACTCGTACTAAGTTGTAGAAAAACGAATTGTCATTTTTGACACATTACGAATCGTAAAATATTGGAAACGGCCATTAGTTCGAAGAAAGAACTCGTATGCATACTAATAAGTTAGTTACCACTTCACTGCAACCTTCTTCTACACTGTGGCAGTCCACCGCATAGCTCATTCTAATGTAGTCAGCGTCAGTAATGAGATTTCGCCTTTGTTTTGACGATTGCGCAGGACGCGTTTGATTAGCTACGGAACCTGGGGCTACTCGTTTGGTTCCCCGATAGGAATGCATTTATAATATCAGCTGGCCTCACAGAATGTTTGCATATATTATATATATATATATATATATATATATATATATATATATATATATATATATATATATATATATATATATATATATATATATACATACATATATTATATTGTTTAATTATTATATTTATTTATCATGAACCTATGTATGAATATTCTGTTCTCGTGTGTAATTTTCTGCTATTTATGATTATTAATTTTGTTGTTATCCATACTCACATTTTTACTGTTACCGCACCCATAAACGTACTATCTGCATGACCCAACGGTTGACTGGTAGAGAATGCTCCTAGCATTAAGTCCATCTTTTGTACTTTTTTTGTGCAATAAAGTTTTTAAATAAAATAAATAAATAAATGGAACAGTTTTACAATCCTTACTGATTTTATTTCTCTTTTTGAAAGATTGGGTGTTTTTTTTCCATTTTAGGCACAAACTTGGAATTAATTTGGTATTTTAAAGATACAGAAAAATTTTCTTCTCCCCTTGCGGTGCCGGACTGGAACCCACGTCCTTCACGTATCGCGCATGCGACTTTAAAAAAAATCTTCTTAAAGTTTGTCGGTGCGGCGTAAAGCACTTTAAAAATTGTAAAAATATTATATTTTACGTCAACATAGGTTACTTCTGAACCAGAAAGAAAGAAATCACAGAAGAAGTTGCAGGTAAAGGCTAGTACGTATTATTGACGTCCTCCGTAGCCGATAGGCGAGCCGGACTTTGGCATACCGCCATCTTGAGGTCCCGGGTTCGACTCCCGGTCGGATCAATATAGAAAACTTACTTTTCATTATTGTATCTGGATAACGTCGTAATTTTTTATTTCTGTAGCATAGGGCTTTCGCTACTTATCTCGGAGCAGAGCAATGTATTTTTAATTGTTTAATTTAATTTGACTAATATATTTGGATTCACAATTTGCTTTCTTTCATATTTATGTGATGTTGTCAGATATTCATTTATTTGTCCCTTTGTACGGGGCAGTGGGCACATGTTTTGGTAAACTATTACAAACCGATACAAGTTTGTCAACTGCACACAGAAGCATTCCGTTCAATTAAACGATGCATTCGCGCATAACTGGGAACGTCACAACAAGACAGAATCTCATTAACATCTATGTCGTAGTCAAAGTTCTAAACCGGTCAAAAGTAGACACTGTTAACTGGCAAGATTAGTCAAAAGGTAATGACTGCAGCATTTAATTAATTTTGATTACTAGACAGAATCTCACTAACCTCTAGGTCACAGTCAAATCTTCAAACCTGACAAAATACCTTTCATTGCACAGTTACAGTCAATAGTTTGTTAATTCGTTTTATATTTGTTTTGGAAAAAAATGTTTTACAAAGGCGTCGAGGCACTATTAAGAGGAAAATAATTGCAAAAAAATTATAAATCTAATTAAAGAAATATCAATAAATAATTTATTTAAATTCATACAATGCCAACTTTTTTCACATTTCATTCCTGAATGCTTCTCAAAATTTACAAAAAAAAAACTAAAGAAAAGTGTCATTAACATAGAAGATAAAAAAAAACATATTATTTATTGACTTGACTTGACATATCCCCAGGCGCCATACGTCAAAATTGTCGCATGATATGAAAAAGGTTTCCAGTCTGCTGATTGGTTAAGAGTGTACGGTACTAGTATTTTTCAGCCAATCAGCAGCACGCACCGAATTTTATCGGTTTTGACATTTGTTAAGAGCGCGATGAAATTTATTCACCTCGAACGTTCTAAGCTGCATAATTACAATGTTCTATGAATCATAAATTCAAGTCTAATGAAGAGACAATCTTAAAGCATCGATTTGGAAAATTATTCACGCCACGGTTAGTTCGCCGTAAACAATTCTATGAAACGAATAATTAATCATTTGGAAAATTAATTTATGTCGATCATTGCGAAACCACAGATTTACTACTATTTTTTCTCATAATTAAATAGTAGTGTACAATAAACAACGCGAACAAGGTCGCAATAATTAAATAATACATAAATAAATATTGAAAATTAGAAACAACGACGATACCATAACACCAAGACACGAAACAAAATAGAAAAGTTTGTTTTACATATTAACCCGACCGGGGATCGAACCCGGGACCTCAGAGATGGCGCGACGCCAAAGTCAGACTCGCCTCTCGGCTACAGAGGTCGTCTCCATAATTAATAAGTAATATACGCTACGCTTTGGCAACAATAAAAAATATAACGACAAAAGGAATTTCACAAGCAATATTCTCCATCTGCAATCGCGTTACCCTGCAATCTCGAGCTAACAACGGGAACGGATCGCCCGGGCACCGAACCCGCACTAACGTGACTTAAATTAATGTCATCATTATTTTGTTACACGCCAACGGCCTTTGATTTACAGAAGACGGGCTCGCACCTACTTGTCTCTGGTTTATGAAAGCGGTAATAAGTATTTCTGTGTCGGAGGCTGCAATGGATTTATGAAGACTAGCTTTTGACCTTTGAGGGCACTAATATTTTTTTTTTATATTGCACTTCAAGATTGACCTCATCCCTCCTGATGTTAAGTGGTAATGAGATTAAGGGTGACAAGTACAGCATAATAAATATGTTACTGAACTTGTCGCCCTTACCTTGAAGGCTTGACCCCTGCTACTAATGTAGCACCCCCCAGGAGCTCTGGAAACTTTACTCACACGCAGGAACACAACAACACAGAAGTGATTGTTATTTGGCTGCGGTCTTCTGTAAGGTGGAGGTATTTCACCAGTCGAGCTGCTACAGTTCGAGCGATAAATCGCTATGCTCTACCTTCCCAAAATAAAAATATCCTTGTTCTGTTTAAGATCGTCAAATATTGTGTCTTTATTAAGGGGTTTGAAGCTTTTTTTTTTACAAAATTAACCATGTTATATAGATATTCAGTATCCAAGTATATCCACCTGTGGTTTCATGCACTAAAATTTTATATCAGAAATTTAGAACCGATACCACCTGGTTTGACGACCTACGCAGTCCAGAGGTTCCGGATTTTGGCGTCGCGTCATCTCTGAGGTCATGGGTTCGATTCCGGTCCACTTCCACCCGGACCCGAGACAATACAGAAAAGTTCGTTTCCCATATCGACCCGACAGGGGATCGAACCCGGAACCTCAGAAAAGACGCGACGCCAAAGTCGGGCACGCTCGCCTCTCGGCCACCGAGGTCGTCAAAAAAATACTCAAAGCGTTTTTGTTTCTTTCCACCCAAAATTCATGTGGGTGTTATGTTAAAATATAAATTTATTTATCACTACTAAGACTAAAATTATGTAAATCGCCAATACATTTAGCATCATCAATTATTCACGCGTCTAATTCGAACTTCGAAAGGCATTTCACAGGCACACGTCTTTCGTAACACATAACGCCACGATTTAAGATATAATATGCATCTTTGATGTTGCCAAATGGATTATCTTAATGGTAAAACAAGTATTAGCCAATATGTTACGAAAGATCGTGTCAAAAGGTTAGGTTAGACCAGTTTTGACTAGCGTTGAGGTATGAACACACTCCGGTAAACGGATTTGTTGAACACGCGGTGTTTGAAAGCGAAAGTTAATGGATTACCTAATTTGTGGGTACTGGTAAATAAAATTGGTGTGTCTGTATATTACATCTGCATTCATTGACGACCTCGGTGGCGCAGTGGCTAAGGTAGGCGCCCAAAGCGCGTAAGGTACCGGGTTCGATTCCCGGTCAGGTCAATTTGGAAAACGAACTTTTCTCAAGTGACTTGGGTCTGGGTGTGCTGGGATGACGCCCCCAGTTAGTATCCGTCGTCTGGTACTCATATTACAAGGGAAAACCTTAGTTTGAGACCAGGTGATTGGTGTGATTGTCTGGCGCATTTATTTATTTATTTTATTTTATCTATCCATACATATAATACGACTCGCCCCTGCTTTGCACGGATACAATGTAAATATGTTGGTTTTTCTATTCTATATTCGACCTCCGTAGCCGAGAGGCGATCGTGCCGGACTTTGACGTCGCGCTATCTCTGAGGTTCCGGGTCCGATCCCCGGTCGGGTCAATGTGGAAAACTTTTCTTTATTGTCTCGGGTCTGGGTGTTGTGGTACCGTCGTTGTTTCTGATTTCTGTAACACAAGTGCTTTAGCTACTTACCACAGAATGAGAGCAATGTATGTGATGTTGTCCAATATTTATTTATTTATTTATATTGAAAATAAAAACCTTCCTCCTGAATCCTCTTGAATCACACTATACCATAAACAAAACAGCATACATAAAGACATATAGAAAAAGCTACTTTGTTTTATATATGTCGTTATACGAAGTACATACCTACTTTACGAAAGCATTTATTTTTCCCAATTTTTGTCTGCTTGTTTGTTCTGGCTAATTTCTATAACGGCTGGACTGGTTTCGACAGTATTTTAACTGGTAGATATAGCTGATGTTATATGTAGGTATATAGTTAAATATGCTACTTATATTTTGTTGCCCAGGACTTTTTCCGCTTTATATCGCTAAAGAAACCATATCTTATCCAAATCCGTTCAGGTTTTGTTTAAAAGAGTAACAGACTTACATCCATACATTCATACATTCTTCAAAACTTTTACAATTGAACAATTAGTTACTTGTCATTTCTTCGTGGAAAAAGTCGCAGGCATATCTAGTCTAAAGTATAATCGTAATTACAAATCGTTTCATCTATTTTGATTTAATAGGTATGCTAGTGGTAACTGAATTCCATAAACATATCTAAACGAATATTATGAAGAGGTAAGTTTTGTATTTTTGTATGTTGGTAATGAATAAAATCAAATACTTCTGTGCCGATGTCAACAAATATTTTACCATTGGAAACGTACTTTCACCCTGAGTAACATAGGCTATATATTTATTGCCAAAAAATACTCATCATGCCTGGTTTCAATATTTAAAAAACGATCCATTCTAGTTACGGATAGTTAAAAATTATACCAGGCGTAAGATAAAAACGACCGACAGACGACTGATGACAGCTGTACGGAACGGTATTTTATAACGACTAATAGTCAGTTGGAGAAAAACGGATTGTAATTTTTGACATTACGTTGCCCTCCGGTTGTTACTTAAAATTAAAGGGAGAGCCATCAGCGCTCCCCCGAAAGCTTGGTGAAGATGATAAGGCTTCGCAGCCATCATCGATAGTCAGGTAGGAAAAAAAAAAGACACATTACGAATCGTAAAATATTAGAAACGGGCCAGTCCACGCGTATAAAGCAGCGGCTGCTAGTTTTTTTTTTTAATTCGCGTGGACTACATCCTTTTATGGTCGGTTTTACCCCTATCTCCCCTAATATTCGAAACGTAGTCTATATTTTAATAGAGCTATATTTGTGCCAAATTTCATATCTCAAACTTAAAAAATAAACATTTTCCCATATACACTTTCAAAGGTGGCATTACCCCCATCCCCCCCCCCCCTTATTTTCTTATTTTCTAACAAAAAATATGTCCGTTCTTGAGGTTCAACGTATACCTGTACCAAATTTCATCAAAATCGGTTGAAAGGTTTAAGCGGGAAAGCGTAACAGACAGACAGATAGACATAGTTAATATTAGTATGGATATCTGCTTTTTAACATAATTTATAGATAGATTATTCAATACGTTCTTGTAACAAAACGTATTCAATATAATCTGACTAAAATCCTAAGGGTATTGGTCTAATTGGAATTATGTTTCTAATTAATTCTTAAGTAAACGCTTAGCAAAGGTTTCGGGTAAAAACACGTGTATTAGAGCGCTTAGTATAATGAATAAGAATTTTGGGGTTGGTGTCTACGTGTATGTACAAAGTATTTTTTTTACGATATAATTAAAGTTATGTTCCCGAAAAGTCAGTGTAATGTCAGTTACCTTAAAACCTTGTTACATTGAAGTTAACTGGCTATCTGGCTAACAGAATTTAAAAACAAACTTCATGCTATATTGTTTTTTCAGGACAAAACTATATAATTTAATTTTAAGAACTATTAATTAATAAATGGATCCTTTGTTGTTTTGTTATTTTGTGATTCAAAGTCAAAGTCAATGTTTTTTATTCACATAGATTACATTAGTAATACTTATGAATATTCTCTATATAAAGCAAATGAAGCTACCTCCGGTTCGGAACCTATAACTAAAGAGAAGGTACCGGCAAGAAACTCAGTAGTTTTTTTTTACAAATGAAAGCTACACTTATTACTAATTTTGCACTAAGACACACAGCGTATGCGATTGCGAATGATTGTATGCGATTTTATTTCTTTCAAATGAATTTTTGTCTTTTATGTTGTGATTGCATTTCGTTTTCTTGTGTAATTTAATTCTATGTTTTTTGATATGATGACAGTTAATTATGACTATATGCCTATCACTTGACAAATAGTGGTTTTTAGTAAAGTTTTTTTTAATTCACATTTGAAAAGTAGGTATGGTACGCCAGACCGGCAAGTCGTAGTGCACTTTTGATTTATTTAAGACCTGGAATGTAACCAATAACGTTCCATTCCAGCCCTTAAATAAATTAACGCGAATTGTTTTTTAAATAATATTAAAGGTTAAGCGCAGGTTTAATATGACCAAGTACGAAGGGGGGTACCAACCAATGAAATCACTGTACACCCACAGTACATAATAGATCATATTTGAGAATAGTAGCTTTTTAAAAAATGCACGAGGTGCTAAGCATGGACAACTCATTATTTTAATTCTGTAAAAAAGTACCAAATGCAAAGTCCTAAGTTGTACTTATCCAACAAGTAATAATAATAAAGAAATATTGGACAAAACTTGCACATTGCTCTGATTCTGGTAAACACATAGATATTGGGCAACATCTAATACAATTCTCTGATTCTGTGGTGAGCGCTTAAAACATATCTACTATATAAAAATAAGTCGGGTTTTCCTCCCTGACGCTATAACTCCAGAACGCACGAACCGATTTCCACGGTTTTGCATTCGTTGGAAAGGTCTCGGGCTCCGTAAGGTTTATAGCAAAGAAAATTTAGGAAAATTTTCAACAGAAAAGCGGGAAAGTCCTCTAAGGCGAAACAAAGTTCGCCGGGGCCGCTAGTGAGTTATAAAAGCCAAAATGATGTGGTCAACACCCAGACCCGAGACAATATAGAAACGCGTTTATTACATTGACCAAAGCGAGGATTGAACCCGGCGCCTCTAATATGGCGCAACGCCTAGCCCTTTGTTAATTTACAAATTTATTGTAGCTACCTTTTCAACAAACTTAAGCAGGCGGCGCTTAAAGCTATATCTAGCTACACTGAAGCTATAGCACCCCAATAGACACAGAGCACATTACTCGTTCATGCATAAGGATTCGTGAGACAAAAAGCTTGTAGGACGTGTAGGTCACTCACCACACAATGTAAAGAGCAGCCAGCACTTAGGTTATCCAGGGTGACATTCCCACATCACTGGGTACTTGGCGTAGTTGACTGAGTCTGATGAATTTACTTCTCAAACAAATTGACGGGTCGTGTGGGGAGGTATTAACTACTCCAGTTATTATTTTTGACGTGACTACACAAAACACACTTACACAATTCTTTACGTAAGTGCGGTCCGGTTATCGATAATGGCAATTATCATATCTTTGTGTATTTTCTTTTTCATTCTGTTTTTGTTCTTTCAATTTGGTTTTGTTTCTTTAGTTTACTTAAATATCTTTGCAAATAATTAAACATATAAATGAATATATTTCAAACAACCGATAAGATTTGTGGATTTTCCATCCATTAAAAAAATCTAGAACGCGTACACAACCTATAATCCATAGGAATAGGCATTCAATGACCTACTTAAGATGAATTACCTACAATGTACTAAAACTAGGTACTAGATGTAAATGTACTGTCGAATGCTCGTAACAGCATGCCAGCGACTGCGGTCAGTCCCGGGTTCGGTGTCCGGGCCAGGCTGTTATGTGGTCCGATGGAATCTGCGCGGCGACCGTGAAGCTACGTGTGAATTTGTACCGACAGCAACAGCAATATTTATTATAAATATAATATATAGATAAGTTTGCTTACTGACAAGTACTTTGAAACGAATAGTTTTTATGATTGGCATGATCTTCGAAACTAATACAAATGTATCCCAAGTTTACATTTTATCAGGATATGGAATTTAATTAGCTTCACGTCAGTATTGTACATAAGATCTAATGAGTAAAATAATAAAACCTAGCAGTTGCTCGCGATTTAGTCGTATTTTTTTGGGATAAAAGCTATCCCCTGTATTAATCTAATAACTTATTCAATTCCCATCTATCTTTCATTCAAATCCATTTAGTAGTTTTTGCGTGAAAGAGTAACAAACATACTCCCATACAACTGGACAGACATCCATAAATCCATACATTTCTACAAACTTCGCATGCATAATATTAGTAAGATAATAAAGAGGACAATTTTTGTGGGCCTGGCCTGGTTGATAATCCTAAATGGACCAATATTGGGTCAAGTCTAGAATCTGACTTTTCGAGATGGCTTCTGCATTGGTACCCTTAGTTATAATCCAAGACTATTCATAAGTATTACTAATGTAATCTATATGAATAAAAAAAAGATTGACTTTGACTTTGACATATTGACCCGACCGGGAATCGAACCCGGAACCTCAGAGGTGGCGCGACGCCAAGGTCCGGCACGCTTACCTCTCGGCTACGGAGGTCGTCAAGCAACAAGATTTAAACAGTTTAGTTAATCCGTTTTATGACAGGTACGTTTGTTTGGGTAGTATGATTGTCAAGAGTATTTGTATTTTAATTTAATGTTTTCTTTTCATGCTGACCGTACCTTAATGCCACCTAATGTGCGGCTTGGGCAATTTTTGAGATTCAAACGCGTGGTTGTATAGTCTGTAGGTTGAACTTATTTACGTTTATAGCTATGAGGGAAATGGTAATTTATATGACTACACAGATCTAGGCTGTTTATATTTCTTATCCATGTTTAAATATTTATTTATGTTTTTATACAGATTATAAAAAAAGAACTAGACTGCAATCCTATAATAGCAGTATTACCCCTGTAAAAAAGGTGTAAAATGGTGTCTTCTTCACGTTGAACTAGTATTCATTTCGGTAAATTAACCTTAGACCAGTCTTTAAATAAATAAATATACATTTTACAATATTTTAATTTCAGCCGAAGGACTACTGCTAAACAAATTCCCATACAGCCCCCCTTAATTTTCACAGACTTAGTATTATTTTTTTATATTGCACATCAAGATTAACCTCAACCCACCTGATTTAAGTGGAAATGAGGTCCTAGCTTAAGGGCGACAAGTACAGCATAATAAAGCCGTTACTGGACTTGTCGCCCTTACCTTGAAGGCTGTACCCGTGCTACTAATATAGCACCCCCCAGGATCTCTGGAAACCTTACTCACACGCAGAAACACAACAACACAGAAGTGATTGTTATTTAACTGTATATTCTTCTGTAAGGTGGAGGTATTTCACCAGTCAGGCTGCTCAGTTTATCAAGGAAGTCATTCATGTTATCACATCGGGCATTTTCTATTCATCGTAATTGATATCAATTAAATTGTTTTTGTAGTTTTGTGTAAAGTAAACTCTTTGTTTGTAACGTGATGCTATTTTCCTTATGGTCATAGGTTTGGGACCGGTGGCAGCTTCATTTGTTTTATATAGTCGTTTCACTCAAGTTGTTCATGTAATCCATGTGAATAAAAAGATTTCTCATTCTCAAACTTGATGCTTACATAGAAAAAAACTATTGACAGACACACAGATACAATAATCAAGGGATCTTTAAAATGTTCCTTTGCCCTTACGAATCCCTAAAAAACAAAGCAGCCTTGTCTCCCGCACATAAAATATGACGTCATCAAATATTCGGAGCCAGTTTACAACTCGTTTATTGTCCCGGGTTCGCTCGCGGTTTGTGTCTGCCCGAAATCACTTTTCCCATCAAAAAGAAACTCCCGAGTGCTCGTACCGTGGTTGTAGCAATGCTTCTAACAGGGCAAATTCAAAAACAGCTGAATGCGGTAAGAATGACAGTCTATTCTTACTCTTTAAAGCAATTATCTTGATAATTTCATTTAATTTTTACTAAATGTATTCGAATCCTTATTATTTTGGACGAAAGAAAGTCCCAAAAAGCTACAAACCTATTACTTATTAAATTGTTGTTAAAATAAAACTAAATAAGTCATTAAGTCTCTGTATGTCGAAATAAGATTTTTTTTTAAAAACAAACTTATTTCTATTATTGTATGTTCTTATTAAACATGAAATAATATCAAACTCTATTATATTCAGAAACATACACAATCTTTAAAAAACAAAACTTTAAAGTACAAATAAATTTATCCCCGAAATCGTGTATAATACTGTGCTATAAAGTGTACCAAAATTGATAACACTCTTTTTTTATGTTTGTTACTGTCAGGAAATTTTGTAAAAAAAAATAACAATTACCGGGGTATGTGTGCGAAGCGGCGAAATTTGTTTTCCCAAATTGGCCTGATAAAGAACACATCTCAGGACTACATCTTTGCCAAGGCCTTAAAAAAAATAACTAGCCATTTCCTCAAACGTCCGATTCTTTACGGTACCAGCGACACACAGCAATCACTCTGATAACCTCAGCTAGTCGTAAAACAGTGACGACGTCACGTGCCCCCCAAGGTGTTATTATGCACGTATGAGAAAGAACTGCGACTCAGAGAAAAGAACATGCTGAGTACACAGTATAATAGAATCCTGATTATCTGAATATCCGATCACCGATAATCCGAATATCCGGACTTATTAGTCTTAGCTCTAATAATTATGTTAAATCTAATTGTAATTTCATATATCGTATTATCTAAGCGACGCATATAGAAACTCCAATTAAAATTTATTGATAAGCTTTGAAGTCCATTATCCGGATTTCTCGTTATACAGAGCATCCCTGGTTTTATTTGATCTGGATGAGCGGAATGCTACAGTATAGTTTTTCAAAAACTTAATATATTTTTTTAATAAAAAATACATTTAATAAAATCTTTATAAACATGTTATTTATTTATTGTAAAAGATATTTTATAAAAATATATCATCAACACTCAGTCCTATAAACTTACCCGTCTTACCCAATATCCTATACTGGTTGTAACGGTGAATACTGGGCTGGTTGTGGTCGGCCGGTTGCGGCTAGCCGATCGTCCTATCCCATCCTAGAGCGTGTCCCTCCTTACAAAAATCTGTGCCCCCTGGTGTGCCGGTTCTGCCGGATCAGGCATTGCGTCCAGGCTGGGTGTGGTGCGTCAATAAATCATCAATCATTTGATAAACAATGTTTTATTTATTTTAAACCACCCGCACCGTTAGAGGATATGAATTTTTTCGCTAGATAGATATGAAGTTCGCTAGCGCGGCGTAAAGCGCTTTTAATAAATCTAACATTTTGTCTATCAGGTTTATGGGAAAGAGCATCTTGCTTTGCAATGTTATGCTTTCCACGAGATAAAAAAACGTTAAGAGATCATCACAATGATATCACTAAAGCAATGTGCACATTTTTGCTAATAAACTATGGACCTCGACTCATCTCTAAATGTTTAGCATGAAAGCTGTTAAATTGCTTAGCTTTAAACCTCTGCTTTTGAGTTCGGAGTTGCTTCGCTGCCATTCAAAACACTGTGGTGGCATTGTTATATTTTTGTGACGGTTGAAATAATCATAAAAAGCAAAATTACATTAATTAACTGCGACGAAATATTAGCGAATAAAATAAAGGTATGCGCGAGGAATAATTATGATAAATATCCGTGCGAACAATTGTTAGGGCTCGCGGTTGTTGAACCAAGGATAGCGGGTTCAATACCCACCCAGGACGAGCATTTGTGTTCCTGAGTCTGGGTGTTTGTAAATTAATTTAAGGTACACTAAGAAAGGAATTCCCAAAATTCCCACGGGAGCGGAAATTAGCGGGAAAATCCTTTCGTATTAAAAATCTAAACCGCGCAAGTTAGACGCTTGAAATTGATGAACCTGCATGCCAAATTTGTACCTTAGTAAACTTAAAGCTTAGTTGCAACAGGATATTGCAAAATTCTTACGGGACCGGGAGTTAGCGGGAAAAAACTGGAAAAACCCTACAGGGTTTCCCGCGACTTCGTTCGCGTGGACTACAGTCCACGCGAACGAAGTCGCGGGCACAGCTAGTTAAATTATATTTTCAATTTGCAAATTGGAACAGATTTATGCTTTGCTATCCTTAGGGTTACATTCATCACCTAAGACCACAAAATCCCCCAGTAGCCGAAATTCGTCTTCCAAACAAACTGCGGTTCGTGATGCAATATATTAAATGCACCCCCTCGGGGTACAAAAGGTCCCCCATCCTAATCTGAGAGGCACAGCTACTTCACTATTACACGTGTTTGCTTTGGGCCTAAATCAACTGGAGTCTCATTCGGCCATTGTTTATTTTTCATTACAACATGTGCACTGTAGAAGTCGTTGCATTAAATTTGTATTGTTGGGGAATATTAAAATGCGAGGAACAGATGTGGGCGGGTCTGAGAGACCCCACTGATATTTTTGGAGATCGATTTTGGGTTTTAGATTGCGATATTTAGGCTTTCATCTTAATCTATACTAATATAGAGGAAAGATTTTTCCCTTTTTTTGTATGTTTGTTTGTTTGTAACGAATAGGCTCAAAAAGTACTGGGCCGATTTAAAAAAATCTTTCAACAATAGAATGCCACATTCTTCCAATTTGACATAGGCTACAAAAATAGGGATCCTTGGTAAAATTTGAAAAATTTCAACAGAAAAGCGGGAAAAATTATCTAAGGCGAAACGAAGTTCGCCGGGACCGCTAGTAATATATAAAAATAATCCCTTGATCACGCCATAAGGGCGTGAACGTCTGGACCAATTTAATTTTTTTTTGTTTTGTTTGTTATTGTCAGAAGAAAGTTCATATGAAAAAAAAGAGAAATATATATCTATACATATGATTAAATACTCGTAGTTAAGACAGGACAGCGTCTGTCGGGTCAACTAGTTTTAAAATAATAATCCATCCGCAAATATAAATATTTAAAGCAAAAAACTGCAATATTATACGCAGGACACATGCCTTGTATTTCTTAATTACTAACATGACGTTTTAATAATAGTCAATTAAATCCATTCACCTTTGCTGAACCATAAAATAATTTGCAGTAATTATAGAACATGGAATTTAGTCATTAATTCCTTGTAAAACGAAATTCAGTACAATCGTAGCCTTGAAATGGAACAGGTCACTAATTTTCTTATTCTTCAACATTTGTCCTTTATATTCAAACACTCGAGTTTCTTGCCTGTTCTTAACATAGAATCAACATTCCAAACGGCGGTAGTTAAACTTAATCTGATTCGTAAATGCTTTTGTGAAAGTTTACATGAATAAAAACTTTTTCTATTTATATTTCACTCATCCTACTATTATTTTAAACGTCGATACGATAGTTTTGGATGTATAGATATGAAGATGTTTGTAAATCTTTCACGCAAAAATTACTTAACAGATTTGGTTCAAAGTTAGTATCTAGCTAAATAGATAAGTTACTAAAGTAACATATAAGATATCTTTTTATCCCTGTATAAAACGATCAAGGTTGCGAACCACTAGTGTTACACTAATCCAAAATGAGCTTTTGATCAACCGTAAGCTTTTATTCGCATTATATTACCCCACATTGTGTTATTCGAGATTATTAAAATGCGAAGGACAGATGTGGGCGGGGTCCCTGGGACCCCCGCTGGCATTTTAGTGTTATGGTTCGAGAGCTTTAAGTCGGGGTTTATTGGAGCTTTTGGCAATTGGTCGAATGAATAATTTTGGAACGAAGGCAAATTCTCGAAGTCGTATTTTGTTTTGGGGCGATACTGTAATGGCGGACACTTTGTCGGGCGATTTGTTGTGGAACGAGTATCATATTTCAGATGGAAATGAAATTTCCTTGTAATTTTAAACGTCTTGTACGGTCACGAGTAGGATAGCAAACTTTTTTTTTGCATTAAAAGCACAATTTAATTTTCATTCGTATTTTATTTAAATAAATATTGTTTATTGTTTTTTGATATGTTTATTAAATAACTAAGTGGCTATCTTGCTTAGGTGGCGCTGGCGAGGCGAGTGGCGACATCGACTCAATATTAATCGATAAACTTCAGTTAAGAAAAATATGATTCCACCAGAAAACAAATTATGCAAAATAAAGTATTTTGATGTACTTGATTATTATTTTAAAGTATAAAGTACAATTACCTTAAATAACGCACAATACTTTATTATAAAGTATGGGTGGCAACCCTAGTCACAAGCTACAAAATATAAACACATGAGCTCTCGTGACATAAAAATAAGACCCATTTTAAAAAGAGTTTATGCACGTGACTGTACAGTCGCTAGCAATTAAATGTGCACATACCACCTGCGCACTTATGACGTTACCGTATGATTCAGTTTAGAATGAGTTTGTATATGTCGCAGTATATGTTTGGATCAAAATGACTAGGCCAGCCCTTAGTCATTCGATTAAATATCGTCATTCAATGAACGCGCTCGTCATTCAATCAAATAACAGATTCAACAGATGGCTGCGACATGACGATCAGTCAAGACGTTGAACGTTACATTAAACAACTTTACCAGTTGTCCTTTAGTCATTTAATTAAATGTTGTTATTTAATAAACGGTCTAGTCATTCAATCAAATAACAGATTCAACCAGATGACTACGGAATTACAATCACTTTGCATTGTATTCAATGACGATTTAAAAGTGTTACTTGTACCTAATTGAATAAAGAAATATTTAATTGATCGATTGATTCGGTATAATACTACACATTATTAAGACGGAATTTGCAAGTTACGGTTCAAAGTTTTAATACTTACCCTCGGTACAGGAACTAAACTTGACATGTTTGATATTTATTGCTTACCTGAAACAAATAAAACAAGATTAAAACAATGCTTTCTCACAAATTACAATTACACATTAACGAGTACTAAAATATTTCCAGCGCATTCAGTTTGACTCGTAAAATTATCACCAGCCCTTTAATTTGCCTTTTGCATCTCATTTAATTGTCCTAAATGCAATTAAGTTTAAATCAGCAACATGACTATGTTTTTACTAATGTTTATATTACACAAGCGACACCTCGCGGGCTCGCATGCATATTATCTCCGTTTTGTCTACTTTGTCACATTTTCAGTTATTTCTTCGCTCCCATTGGTCGCGGCGAGACGTTAACGCCTAAAGCCTTCCTCGAAAAATGTACCTACCTATCCTAAAGTAAAAGATTTTTGAGATTAGTGCGCTCAAACAAACAGACAAACTTTTCAGCTTTATAGTATTGGTACCTATACATTGTTCTTATTAATTAATAATAATATAATAATAATAATAATATGTTTTAGTAACGAAATTCAGTTAACAATTTCCATATGACTATAGATACTGCACTAGGCTCACAGGCCTGTATCGCAGTATCTAACTAGTGACTATACATGTTTACAAATCTGAACTTTTATAACACGGTATGGACTTTAGTAAGCGAGGAAAAAAAAACTATTAAACTACTATTAAACATTTAAGATTATAAATACAATTGGATAATAATATTGAGTGTGAGTTTGTGTGTGTGTGTGAGTGTGTGTGGGTAGGTGTAGTTGTTGAGCATGTGTGTATTTGTACTATACATTACAATACTGCGTGCGGCGGCCGGCGAGTATAAAAATATACCTTTTTTTAAAACGTGATATAATGCATTGACGTACTGCCACTCGAGGGAGAGTGACAGCGTGTGCGGGACTCCCAGAGGCAGACCAAAGCCCGGCTCCGCGCTGTAAAGGACGGGGACTACCCGCTAAAAACCCACGATGAACCTCATCACCATAAGTGGTGATGTCGTGGGGATCCGGGTAAACCTTGGACTACCATAACATCACCGGCGGAAAGGCTACCCTTAAAGGGTGGCCCCAACTCGTCCCCTGATCAACAGAGAGCTATTAGAAGTGGCCGGTAGTATAAACATATACATACATTGCTTTGATTCTGTGGTAAGTAGCTAAAGCACTTGTGTTACAGAAATCAGAAACAACGACGGTACCACAACACCCAGACAAGACAATACAGAAAAGTTCGTTTTCCATATTGACCCGACCGGCGATCGAACCCGGAACCTCAGAGATGACGCGACGCCAAAGTCCGGCACGCTCGCCTCTCGGCTACGGTGGTCGTCAAGCCTACATACCTACATTAACTAAACTTTTTGTATCAATGAGTTTGGGTACTAAAATGCACTTAAATTATTAAAGATACGTTTTATTATACAACCTTTGTAATGTGAAAGGTCAAAGTACACAAATTCAAAAATACAAGTTTCATTTCATAACCTTAAATAAATAAAACGAAAAGCTTTTGTGCTTTAAAAAGCTCAATCACGTTTCATTAACGAACTAACAGCGTCATCACTGAATAAAGAACAATCTTAATGAATATTTAACGAAACTAAACTCAATCGTTACTATTTCTGCCACAGTCTAGTAAATTACAGTTAGATATCTGTCGTTGGAATGAGAATACAGTTAGCATTTGTTAAACTATATGTTAAGGCAAAAACATATTGCATCATTTTTTTTAACCAAATTGTAATGTAATATGGCTTATTTAGATGTATATTGAAATAATGTATATATAAAAATTACTACCTGTTACCAGCAACTTGTACGCTTTATTTTCAGATAAATAGTATCCAAAATCTGAGACACATGAATCTCGCTTTCAATATAGTCTAAAATATTGAGATATGTACGCTTAGTGTGAAACAGTTTCAAACAAACATACAGACATTCATACAATCTAACAAAATTGTACATTGAACAAATAAGTAAGATTTTATAACTATGCTATTCACAAATCATAAATTTGTTTTGACGATGGCTTTATTTCAGTGATGGAGGTTGAGTACTGTCGGACTGTTACTATGGTGACACTTTACAAAGTCAATAAGTTATTACCTCACTGACATTCTCTTTCTTATAACTACAGCCCTGTATAATATAATACTGGGTTGTATTGAATTATTTACAATGTTTGTCTCAAGCGTATCTATGTAATGTAACTATGTGTACGAATTATTTATATTCCCGAGGTAATATTTTCTTTCCATCAAATCTTAGCGTTTCATTGTGCTGTTTCCCTCTAGTAACAACGGTTCTCAAACTTTATTTAAAACACGCTTCGATGGTCTAATAGTTTAAGTATAAAAGAAAACCTAGGTCGCGCTCTTGGGGTTCTAGGTTCGATTCCCGTGTCTAGAAAAGTATGTTTCGGATTTTTCGGAAAAAGCTTGGGTTTGTGAACACCAAACCTTATTTGCTTGCGGGGTGATTATGCCAGGACTGACTTTGTTGACGATATAAAATAAACATGACAACGAAAAAGGAGTTAAAATATAGGAAACCAAAAAATACTGCGACAAATAAAGACAAAAAAAACTATACAGAATGGTCAATAGGTGCCTGCTTTGACAAAAACTATAATATAACTTTATTTAAAAAAAAATCAATTAAAAATATATCAAAAAACTGGTACATATGTATTTGTTTACTCATATAAAACATAATGATACATTTATTTAATCCGCATAAAATAGCTGCACCAAAGCGGCAGATACCAAGAAAAACCACAGACGGAAGTCAAAACTCTCATAAAGAATCGAAGTTGAAAAGAAAACCAACCACATTATTATAAAATTAAATAAATTTCACCCTAACCAAACGGTTACGGTAACCACGCTCTAACTGTGTGGTTAACTCTGACATTATGTTTATCTAACAGCTGGTCGTCACGGTATGTGACCCCATTGATAGTTCTAATGAGGTTAGAAAAAAATATTTCTCAAATGTCAGAAGTGACGTTATTAATTGTGTAGTTGCGAATCAATAGGAATTTACTATGTATAGTAGCTTTAGTTCGTAAACAACTCTGTACCTTGTCACATTAAGTCACTGTCTATCTGACTTGCTTTTTTTTTATATTACACTTCAAGATTGACCTCATCCCACCTGATGTTAAGTGGCAATGAGGTCCTAGCTTAAGGGCGACATGTACAGCATAAAAAATCTGTTACTGGACTTGTCGCCTGCTCTAATGTAGCACCCCCCAAGAGCTCTGTAAACCTTACTCACACGCAGGAACACAACAACACAGAAGTGTTTGTTATTTGGCTGCGGTCTTCTGTAAGGTGGAGGTATTTCACCAGTCGGGCTGCTCCAGTTCGAGCGATAAATCGCTTTGCCCTACCTCTCTTAGTTTAGCTTGCTTAGTTACGCGGAGATTTGGTATGACATGGTACTGAGGTGTATACGAACGAATGATGCTGGCTTTACGATCAAAAGCTTGTCGGTCTTTACACTTAGACTTGGCGCCTTATGCCATGCGTAGGATCTCATATCGGACTACAACCTTACCTTGACGTGCTGTCAAAATAACTTGTCATTGGTACATTAAACACAAAGCAGCATTTTCATTTAGGTGAAGAAGAGTAGGAGAAAGAAAAGCCCTGACGGTCCAATTAATTGGTTTTGCCAATCATTAACTGAAACATGTACTATATAAAAATAAGTCGGGTTTTCCTTCCTGACGCTATAACTCCAGAACGCACAAACCGATTTCCACGGTTTTGCATTCGTTGGAAAGGTGTCGGGCTCCGTGAGGTTTATAGCAATGAAATTCAGGAAAATTTTCCACAGAAAAGCGGGAAAATCCTCTAAGGCGAAACGAAGTTCGCCGGGACCCTTAATTGCGTATAAATTTAGTGTTGATTTATACAGAAAAGTTAGATAAATAAATTTATACACAACCAACCGTGACTTCTTCGAAAAAAAATTTGTTTTACTAGTTTTAAATATTTTTCTGTGAATTCATTCATTTTAAAAGTGTTACATTATGTGACTGGCGGCTTGCCGCGGCTTTACACGCCTACTATCCCCGACTTTTCCCCATTTTCCACTAAGTTTTCGCTCGTTTTAGTTACAATGTGGTGTTAATAGCATAATGCCTTCCTCGATAAAAAGACTGCTCCTCACAAAAATATGTTTAAATTCGAACTAGTAGTTCTAGAGATTAGCTGTGCCCGCGACTTTGTTTGCGTGGACTACATCCTTTCATGGTCGGTTTTACCCCTTTCTCCCCTAATATTCGAAACAAAAAGTAGTCTATATTTTAATCCAAGTTTGGAGCTATATTTGTGCCAAATTTCATATCTCTAACTTCAAAAATAAACATTTTTCCATATAAACTTTCAAAGGTGGTTTTACCCCCATTCCTCCCTTATTTTCTAATAAAAAGTAGCCTATGTCCGTTCTTGAGATTCAACGTATACTTACCTATACCAAATTTCATCAAAATCGGTTGAGAGGTTTAAGCAGGAAAGCGTAACAGACACACAGACAGACAGACAGACAGAGTTACTTTCGCATTTATAATATTAGTAGGGAAGTAGGGATTAGAACATATACCAACCAAGGCTACTAAACTCCCACACCGTTTTTCTTACAATTTTTTTTACTTCCTAGTTGTCCTAACCTAACCAAAAAGGTTCCCTTGAACATCTACGGAACTCTAAAAAAATAGGAATTTAGTCGCTTTACACAAACAATAAACAACACAGTAGTTAAAACAAACAACTAGTAATAAACAATATGTGCCGACCCGTTCGGCGATCATTCAAAAAAATATTTTAACGATGATTGTTAAAAACTTCGTTATTAACGATAAAAATGAAACGTGGAGCGGTCGTTAAAATTCGTGAAAAAATTCGAGATGGAATTTAAAATGTATATTTTTATTGCAAATATGGTGCTGAAATTATTTTTGTAATCGAAATTAATGTAACTATTCTAATTCAAATGGTTTGTTATTACATCCTACTAATAGATACTAGGTATCTGTTACATTTAGTTTAAGGAAAATTAACTGTGTAGTAATACTATTTATTAATGTAAACAGATTTTGGTTGGTTTGACGACCTCGGTGGCGCAGTGGCTAAGGTAGGCGGCCTAAGTGCGACAGGTTCCGGGTTCGATTCCCGGTCAGGTCAATTTGGAATACGGACTTTTCTAAATTGACTTGAGTCTGGGTGTGCTGGGATGACGCCCCCAGTTAGTATCCGTCATCTGGTGCTCATAGTACAAGGGAAACCTTAGTTTGAGACCAGGTGATTGGTGTGATTGTCTGGCGCATTTATTTATTTAAATAAATACATATTTTAAATGCGAAAGTTTGTGAGTATGGGTCTTTGGGTGTTTGTTACTTTTTCACGCAAAAACTATTGATTTAATTTGGCTGAAATTTGGTAGGAAGAGAGATGACATACTAAATAAACATATAGGATACTTTTTATCCCGAAATAACGCGGGCGAAGTCGCAAGAGACAGCTAGTTCAAAATAAGTTGACGGGTCAAAACACGACTTTAACTTAACTGGTTACTGCCCGACGTTTCGGTTAGGTTGCAACCGTGGTCACGAGCTGACTGGTCTCGCTCGTCTTCGTCTGTTCGAGAGAGCTTGTAAATCTTCATCCACCCTCACATTCTCACATAACAAAATGTTATTAAAGTCACTTCGACACACTACACTGACAGTATCCGGAATTGTTTTTGATCGTTCTAACCGCGGCAAGCATTTGTTAATCACTGGATTCCATGTTGATGATAACTTATGTTTTCTCTATTGAATTTTTGTATTTCTTTAGTTCAATAGCTTCACGTATTATCCTAGTATGGTAGTGGTAAAAATATCGGGGTATTACTCGTGGATTTATTTTGAATCTTTAAAATAACACGCTAAAGTTTTAAATTCTATAAAACGTCGATAATGATAAATTATAAAAGTAAGAAAAAAATGTTAGGCATTTATACTTCAATAAATGTTGGTTAACATCAGATATATTGCTCTGATTATATAGTAAGACCCTTTTAGGCTGATGTCATAGAAATCAAAAACAGCGACGCTACTACAACGCCCAGACCCGAGACAATATAGAAAAGTTCGTATTCTATATTGATCTGACCAGGAATCGAACCTTAGAAAAGGCGCAATGACAAAGTCTACTTTAGACTTTTTACCGTCCTTATGTTTCGGGGCATAAGATCTCAAATCGTTTACCTTTATGTGCCCTTCTCGGTACATACCACTTTATCTGTACCCATTTATTATGAACAGCCCATTTAAAAAATAGTTAGCGAACCCGGCTGTTGATCTTAGGGTAGTGGGTTCGATTCCACTCGGGTAAAAAAAACTTGTAAAAGCACACATCTGTTAAGACACTGATAAGCCCGAATATTATGTCTAGGGTTTCCAATACAATCGTATATTGACCTTTGACACTCACACGAAATTGCCACAATACCAAAATCCTCCAAGCCACTTAAGTTCACGTCTAAACAATGCCCCATTTTCACGCAGTCGGGTAAAATCTGCTTCGTTCACCTAAAAAATAACAACAAAAACCTTACATATGCCATAAAGTTCTTATACGAAACTCGTTCCGCCGATATTCAGGCGCAGTTAAATGAATGGCAGTGAAACATCTCAAATTTATTCATAGAACACAATTTTGGAGAATCGGTCCTAAGGAGTGCCCATGGGTGTGGTAAAGCAATATAAACAAATACCATGGCGTGGCAAAATTATTAGGGACAGTGCGCTTATTTATATTTTTTGTGGAAAATACATTTCAATAAATTTAATTACCTATTTTATTACGGATTATTGTATTGAATATTGCTCTACCGGTAGTATTTTTAATTTGACGACCTCCGTAGCCGAGAGGCGAGTGTGCTGGACTTTGGCGTCGCGCCATCTCTGAGGTCCCGGGTTCGATCCCCGGTTGGGTCAATATGGGAAACGAACTTTTCTGTATTGTCTCGGGTCTGGGTGTTGTGGTACCGTCGTTGTTTCTGATTTCTGTAATACAAGTGCCTTAGCTACTTACCACAGAAATAGAGCAATGTATGTGATGTTGTCCAATATTTATTATATTTATTTATTATAATGTGAAATGGCAAAATAAGTTTTCTGCAATTTTTTTCAATTGTGGTAAATTTCTTTTCATTCGTTTGTTAAAAAGGCGCAAATAGTCAGTTTATGTGGAATTGACTTGATTCGTTTTTAAACGGCTTTAACCGATTATTACATCTAAAATAATTAATTGGTGAAGATTATTTCATTATTTATTTATTGATTCACCAACATTTGTTTACACTATTACTAGTACAATATTAAATGCAACTAAAACAAAAGCCAGGTGCAACAATCACTTAAAGGCGAATACATCATGCAACCAATACGTGAAAATATAACTTAGATCTTAAAATTACTACATATAATGCTTAAAAATATATATAAATAAATAACAAACTAATAATGTGTAACTCTTAATTTAACAGCTTTTTGAGTGCAGCGCGATGATTAATTTCTCTTTGTTTGAACAGATAATTTACATTTTATTTAATACGATAGTTCTTTGAAGCACTTCACTGCAACGCCGTTTTCAGCGGCAGATGATTTTGTACGACGATACGGGCCACCGAGATCTGTCACTAAACTAAATAATTAGACATCTTCGCATATTGGTCCAAATATGTGGTAAGTAGCCAAAGCACTAATATTACAGAAATCTGACACAAAGACGGCATCACAACAACCAGACCAAAGACGATTTAGAAAAGTCCGTTATCAATATGACCCGACCAAGTTCGGGAATGCGCGACGCCAAAGTCCGGCCTACTCGCCTCTCGGCTTGTGACGTCAGCTTAACCTCGTAAGACCGAATGCCCTTTTAAAAGCCAGACACAATTGATTTTCTCTTGTGTCTGGTTGTCTGAGTCTTACGACTTTCAGAGGAAATCAAGGCTTATCTTACTACTTAGATATTTTTACTGTGATTCTTGGAAGACTGTGAAACAGCAAACGGCCTAGTTCCACGACACATTATAACGGAAAAAAGTTTAGGGAAAACCGACGCGAAGCAATAACTGGTCCGATGGCACCCGTGTGAGCATTCCACCCCCATACAAGCCTGGATGAGACTAGATAACGTAAGGTAAAGTAAACAAGGGGGGTTTTAGTGGGTAGTCCTGCCTTTCTCAGGGCAAGGCGATGGGGTGACGGTTTTAAATAAATAAATAAATATTGGACAACATCACATACATTGCTCTGATTCTGCGGTAAGTAGCTTAAGCACTTGTGTTACAGAAATCAGAAACAACGATGGTATCAAAACACCCAGACCTGATATAAAAAGGTTCATTTCCCATACTGACCCGACCGGGGATCGAGCCCGGGACCTCAGAGATGCCGCGACACCAAGGTCCGGCCCGCTCGCCTTTCGGCTACGGAAGTCGTCATCATCTAAATCTAAAGATACGTCATTTCCCTCGTTAAAAAAAGGTCAAATACGATCAAACCACTTCAGACTATACATTTTGGACTTGGCTCGACCCTTATTACGTTGGTATAAGAACTAATATTGAACGGAAACTGTTTTCCTTGCTGTTGACCGTACCGTTACAAGTAACACTTATGCGTCGTTAGAATGAATACAAATCAAAATTGTAGCTACAGCTGGTTCGGAACTTAATCCTACGGAGAAAGATCCGGCAAGAAACTCAGTAGTTATCCTAATCTTCACAATATTTGGGACTAGAGAACTCAAAAAGATGATGCGCGCGCGAGGAGACAATCATGTCCATATATGTTTAAGTTTAATTTTTTCATTAAATATGGTTTAATATGAACCTTAAATCTATGCATAGGCATGTCAATAATACCTTGCGGTAACTTGTTGAATATTTTTTCACTTAATTCAATGAAGGTTCCACTGGTTTTACGAAACCTATGAACTGAAATACTTTAACAAACATTCTAACGAACTTTGTAATGTAACATTAATAGTCACAGACAATGCAAATACTAAAAGATTTTTTAAAAGATTGATTGATTAAAACATTGTTTATGTATGTTTATCATGTTAAACTACGAAATAATTCTAAAATAAAAACTGTAGTTATGTTGCACGGCCGTACCCATTTCTCGCCATCTACTATTTCCTCTACCTTAAGGTTGTCTGGAAGAGATCGCTTTCTAGCTATAAGACCGCCTAAATTGTACTATAATTTTTCTGTAAAACCTATTTCTGTAAAGATTTTGTGCAATAAAGTATATCTATCTATCTAAAAGATTCAGTGCTTTTTATCATTTAAAACAACGTCAAAAATTCTTATTTTTTTTATCAAAAAGGGTAGATCCAGCGTGGGTTATCTTCGTGGAATCGCGTAAAGTTTTGATGGCAGATGCTGGGCTATATTTGACAGAGCCTCTTCGCTTTTATTTAGTTTTCATTTTCCGCACCGTGGGGCATAACGCGTTAAGGCCATAACATTTTTTCCAGTTATAAAGCGTTATTTTTATAGGCGACAACGTTTTTGTATTGAATAGAGGAAGATCTTCAACTACTGTATGCTTGAAAATGTGCTTGAAATGTCCATTCGGTGCTGAGAAATCATTGCAAACATTCAATTTGTTACAATAGCTTTATTATGAGCAGATTGCTCACCTACCTACTACTACTACCACACTACCAAACGAAACCACAGCGAAAAAAAACGGTCACCCATCCAATATAAGACCGCGACGTACGCTGCTTAGCTTCAGTATCGTTTCCTAACCCTTACCGCAAAGAGTACCTCTTAAGCTCTTATCGATTTAAACATCCCTACCTTTTTATAAATCAAGCATTTAAGGGTTTGAAATAAAGAAAAACGCCTCGAAACGGTATTAAACGGAGATAAAGGGACTACAGTAATTGCGGACAAACCTCTAATTATCGGCCGAGTACTCCTGTCGTTTATGGCTGACTGTACCCAAGTGCCAATTTGACATCTGCACCAATTCTCACGTTGCAATAACATGTTTGCCACAGGTGAAGCTGGGGTTTGTATAATAGCGTGTGTGGCCAACCGATTTTTTGTTATTTAAATTATGATTTCAAATTTGACATCTCGAACTCAAACTAAAATATATTTTTTTTCAAGTAGGTTACATGTAACACTTTTGAATCGTCATTGAATACAATGTAATGTGATTCTACTTCCGGTTCGGAACCTATATCTACCGAGAAGACACCGGTAATAAACTCAAAAGGTATGTTTTTGATATTGCATTTGTTTACTTTTCTGTCTTTTTAGTGAAAGGGCTTTTAGATGCTAAGTTGCGTTTCGAAAAAAAACAGAATTTAACTGCTTTTTTGGGTAAATAGCTGACCTCAACCTCCCTTCGTTTTTCGAAGTAATAATTTATCTTTATCACTGACAAAGTCGAAATTTAAATAAAAAGAATGTGCTATTTAGTCCTTTTTTCCCCTAGTTTGGTGTTTTGCTATTATATTTATACGGATCAAGATTTTTTAACAACTATGAGTGGTTATTCGAAAGTGGGTAAATACCCCGCGAATATATACGGGTTAGCAACTGTTATCTATAAGTTACTTACGTACTTCACTGTTACCGCATAACAAACTCTTTGCATGATTCAAGGGTTGATTGCTAGATAATTGGCTACTTGACAGTTTTTGAAAAAGTATTGTAAAATGTGCGCCCGTTCATTTTATATCCCAAGCAATTCGATTTATCTGGAAATAATCCAAATAACCAAAGAAAAATAAGATTTTGTGTAACACATTTAAAAAGCGCGCGAAAACGCCTAGTCGCGTCACGGTTGCAATTATGACGTCAACGTCCTAGATAACGAACCGATACGCATAGGAACGACTTAATTAAGATAAACGGAAAATGTTTTAATAAATTCTTTATACGATTAGAGACACAATAATTCAATTTAATCGGTAAAATAATAATTGTTTCGCCACATTAAAATAAATAATGTTCGCCGACAGCTGTCATTTCCGAATTGCAATGGTGGTTTCCGTTTCGGTTCTTTTGTTCGACAGATAAAAAAACTAAAATTTATTTTGCAAAAATAAAATACTAACTATGCTTTTAATTAAAAAGTAAAAATGTAAAATGATTACTTAACTAATAAGCTAACATATCTAACACTTTTCATATTTTATTGTTAACACTGTCAAGTAGCCAATTCTCCTAGCTTTAGTCCACCTATTGTTCTTTTTTGTGCAATAACGGTTTAAAAAAAAATACATTATAGGAACATATTGAAAATATGCTATTAGGCGCAAAAATAACGAAAATCACAAAGCCTCAATGAATATGAACTGCCTCGTGGGTGCTCTAGTTTATTATTGGTTTATGGGCGCCCGCATTTTGGACATGTGGTTAGGCCCCTACAAGCCTAACTGACCACAGGACGTGTGGCTGGACATAAAATATTGCAAAATGTGTCAACTTTATTTTTTCCTTTTTTATATATTGCACTTTAAAATTGACCTCATCCCACCTGCATTAAGTACAGCATAATAAATCTGTTACTGGACTTGTCCCCCTTACTATGAAGGCACTACTACTTACTATGACACCTGCTACTAATGTAGCACCCCCCAGGAGCTCTGGAAACCCTACTCACACGCAGGAACACAACAACACAGAAGTGATTGTTATTTGGCTGCGATCTTCTGTAAGGTGAAGGTATTTCTCCAGTCGGGCTGCTCCAGTTTGAGCGATAAATCACTATGCCCTACCTCTCTTTAAACTAAACTGGTTTTACTGTGATATATAGATAGCCTTGGACAATTAACTTGGGATACTCTTGAGATTTTGAAGTATAATAAAAAAAGTATAATGCCAAACTAAGTTGATAACATGATATATGGTTACTAGAATAAAATACAGAGTAAATTAGCTTTATATAATATAGACTAGCGGCTCGCCGCGGCTTCGCACGTAAATATATTCATTTGTTAGAAAAAATGTTATTATTGTAGAACCGCTCGACCGATTTTGTGCAAACTTCACATAAACCATCTACTAAATAGTTAATTAGAGGTATAAAATTACAACGAAAACTAGAATTGATTTTTATATAAATGATAAAGTAAATATTGGAAAACATCGCACACATAACTCTGATTCTGTTGTAAGAACCTAAAGCACAAAATAAATCAGAAACAAAGAAAACACAACGCCCAGACTCGAGACAATGTTCGTTTTCCATGTTGACCTGACCTGAAATTGAACCTGGCACCTCAATGGCAGTAAAGCCCTGCCTTCTCATCTCTCGAAGGCCGATGTTTGTAAAATGTAGTTTAGAAAGAAAGAAAGAAAAAGGGAAATGCTCAGCATTCGAGTCGAGGTATCGGAGTGACACCCCGACACTGGTCTTTCGTATATGCCTTTCAAGTGGTAAGCCACTGCTCACCACTTGAACTCACTTGAACTTGAACTGCAGCACTCTGCACGCAGCGACAGTGACAAAAATACATAATATATAAATAAAAGTTAGGGTAACAAATACCTGCCGATGTAGTTTAATTACATTCTCATGTATGTGATATAATAATTTTATTAGAATAAATTTATTAAAACCCAAACGCTTTAAATCAAGCCACGTACGATCGATTAAGTTAAAATATTAATGCGCATCACTTCTGTACATAATAAAGTGTCTAGATACAAATATGACTAAATTACTCAGTCTAGCTTTTAAATTATGGTCAATATTGCGACGGAGGCTAATTAAACGGGTATTTTAAGGAGGTTCGTGAGTGAAACCTCAATGTGTCTGTAAAAAAGCGCATAAGATTCATTCTCGAACTGGAAGTGTTTTCCTAAATGTGACGTAGACCTTTCTAGGCGAAATTAGATTGTAGCCATACTAATATTTTAAATGCGAAAGGAACTCTGTCCGTTTGTTAGACTTTCACGCCTAAACCACTGAACTGATTAGGATGAAATTCGGTATAGGTATACGTTGAACTTCTAGAACGGATATATACTACTTTTTGTTTTAGGAATAAGGGGGGATAAGGGTGATAACAACCTTGAATGTTGGGAAAATGTCAATTTTTTATGTTAAATTTGTCACTAATATAACTCGAAACTTGGAGAAATAATGGGAAATATGGACTACTTTTTATTTCAACTTTTAGGGGAGATAGGGGTAAAACCGACCATGAAAGTATGTAGTCCACCTGAACAAGTCACAGGCACAGCTAGCATTATATATTTATAACTGATATGATTGAAGTTTGCCTCGTATTCACACAACCTACCCCAACATCCCACATGAACTGTTGTTTTCGTGTAACATAAACTCATACAGAGTCTAATTTACAACCAACCCCAGAACAATAGTACTCATTGCCGCGATAAAACCAATTAATATTAGACCAATTGAATTTAATTGAAACTGCTAGGATTTCAAAGCAGTGATCAATTGAAACGTCAAAGGCATTGTCGTTTACGAAACCAATTTAATCGAAATTGGGTGATTAATTAATTATTGTTTCCTAAAACGCCACTAAATTGTATTGCTGTAGTAATTAAGGTTTGTTTCGGATGATTTATTTGTGTGCGAGAGCGCCTTTCTGTGGGGAATACCCCATTTTTCATGAAAGAAATCCTACAGTGGTCAACCAAACATACATACCTACTATTTTTGTTTTCTTAAGCTTAGTCCGCACTACGGCTAAACCACCGCGGATTTTAACCGCCTCATGTAACGACTTAAAGAAACTAATGGAACTGGCCGCGCTGATGTTTTTTTGCCGCTACTGATTTTAAAACCGCGTTTTGTTAATTAATATTTAGCGGAAAAGTACTGTCTACTAAACGGTATTCTTGCCCTTATAAGGGCAGGGAGTCCCACACCGTCACCTCCTTTGGGTGACGATACGGTGCGGCAAGGTTTTTCCCGGAAAAAAGGCTGCTCATGTAAATATAATTTACACCGGCCTTTCTTATCAACTGAACCCTTATCACAATATCACACAACATCGGTAGCCGTAAATGTACAATAAGGTATTTTACCTGTGAAGCCTTTTTATTTTCCCCTTCATATCATAAGTTGGTTTTTTGTGTGTTCAAATTGAAGATATTTCCGTTTTCTATCGTACGAGCGTGCTACGGTTTCGTGCCATCTCTGAGGTCCCGGGTTCGATTTCCTGTCGGGTCAATATGGAAATTAATTTGAGGTAAACGGTGTTGGTTTCATAAGTACACAACTATTTGTAGCACTGTATTTGTATCAACATGTTATTTTGTCACTGTTTGTTTACCCTAATAAATAAAAAAAAAGTGTGTCGGGTCTGGGTGTTGAGGTGGTCGTTGTTTCGATTTATGTATAACAAGTGTTTTAGCTACTTACCATAGAATTAGAACAATGTATGTGATGTTGACCAATATTTAATACTAGCAGCACGCCGCGGCGTCGCACCCTTGATCTCCCCTAATTACACATTTTCTTTCTTTTCTTTGCTTTTATTGGTCGCAGCATGATTTTATATAGCCGAAAGCCTTCCTCGATTAACGGTCTACCTAACGCAATAATATTTTTTCAATTCGAACGAGTAGTTCCTGAGATTAGCGCGTTTAAACAAAGAAAGAAACAAATGAATGCCCTGTTCCAATATTTGAAAAACGATTCGTTCTAGTTACGAATAGTAATAAATTATACGAGGCGTAAGCTGAAAACGACCGACTGACGATTGATGACAGCTGATATGGCAAGTTTTGAAATTAGAATTACCGACTCCTAGAAAAACGGATAGAAAGAAAGAAAAGACATTTATTGACCATTCAAACACGGATACATACAGAAGAAAATAAGAATACAAAAATAGCAAAGGTTATAGTTACAGACTAAGTGAAAATGAAAATAGTGGTCAATAGCCTGCCTCAGCATAAGCCACAGTGGTATGGTATTACATATATACCTATAATACCACTGCAGCGCTGGTCTTCCGGCAGTACCTTGATGAGTGACGAGTTAGAATAAAGGTATAAATATATACGGAATAAAATTATAAAATAAAAATACAAAAGCAAAACAAAATACACAAACAAAAACACAACTTATAAATAAAAAAATAAAAAAACAATAAATATAAACAGCGTTGTCTTAAGGAGCTATATCCAATGCCCTGACAGTATGAAGAGAAAAAAAAAATATCGGATAGTCGTTTTTGACACATTATCGTAAAATATTGGCACCGGGTATTAATGAATTGCAAATAAAAACGTCATTTTGTAAAAGGATACGCTAATACACTAATCCTAGAACACAATACATTTCTCCCGACATGCCTCAATAAACAAAAGTAGTTTTCGCGCAAAACAAAAAAACTCCTAAGAAATTTCCCGCATCGCGTGTTTTCGCTTACCCTGTATATTGTTTTTAAGACCCAATGAATGCTAAAAAGAGGCAAAATAAAACTGGCAATTCTCTAAGGAACCCCCGATATCCATTCGCGTTGACCCGGCAAACACCGCACTAGAGATAGATAAACACACAGTCGACAGAAGTCGGAAAATAAAACTAGTGTTGTTGGCTAACTTTGCATTGTCATGTAGATTCGGCCCGAAATAATGTTGGGACGCAAAGAGTGGGGACTTGGGATGAAATTTGTAGATATTTTTGTCGCGTAAAATGGATGGATATTTAAAAAAGCCGAATATATCCGCTTTCCTAGATTCAACCCACGACCTTGCTACTTTCTAATAACTATATTATATGAATTCTGGCTGATATCTGCATATTTAAAGAAACAAAAATTTTAGTTGTGGGATTTGAACCAACGACCTTCAGTGATCGCGCGTGCTGCTCTTTCCACCGGGCTAAGCACAAGTGATTTTAAGCGACGATTTTTTTTTATTGTATTTGCCTTTACGCCTTCAGTGAGTGCCCTCTGCCGTATTAGTAAGAGACTATACGAATACTAATCGGCGAATGTTATATTCGTTGCATTTTTTTTGTCACACATTCGAAGAAACTTTGGTAAATTTATATAGGATATATACAATATTGTGTTAATATAAGTATACCTTTATATTTTAAATATATATTATATTTTATTTAAATAGTATGTGTATCATCATTGTATATTTAAAAGATAACGTAATGTTATTTTTATTGCTTAATCTACTGTTGTTTATAATGATTTCTTTTTTTTTCTCCACTATTACCGCACCCATATACAAACTATCTGCATGACCCATGGGTTGACTGGTAGAGAATGCCCCTAACATAAAGTCCACCTGTTGTACTTATAAAGTTTTAAAATAAAATAAATAAATATATAGGTATGAAGATGGGTTCAAATCCCATACTCCAACATATTTTTTTGATTCTTGAAATATTTAATATTCGCACCAAAAAATTTAAAAAATATTTTGACGGAGCCTATTTGACGGGTTGACTACAATTGACATTATGATTGCTCACTTGTCTTGACACTTCTGTTTACCCACTGCAGACCGTATGATTTCTAGTTATTTATCCTTGTGGCATTTGCATCCATAGCCTCTCTGCTGCCGCAAAAATGGCATTATTTACCCACCCTGTATCATAGCAGTAATCAAAAGAAAATTTGTTCAGCAAAAAACATGTTCCAAGTCCAGAGCTTACCCACGAACCGAGCGCCTTTGTACAGTTTGCAAAACGCAGTTTGTACAGCTCCCAAACACTCCGTACGATCGCACACTCGCACAACCCCACACAGAGTCACACGGTCTCACACACTCGCACGCTCTCACACACACTCGCACGCTCTCACACACTCGCACACTTACAAACTGGGTCAAGTGTAAGCGAAAGACAACAGCTCCACTGGGAGATCGTCTGAATATTTGAATACATGCGGAATCATACGGAACCCTTTCCTCATCTGCGTACTAATATAATCTACCTGCAAAAACTAGGTTCTCTTATGGAAAGTGTCTCTTATGGAGGTTAAAAATATACACAAAAGGTAAAAATTTATATTAAGACATTTTACTTATTGCAATGTGTAGTAAGTAAGTTATCCCAGGAAAGAGACGGGATTGCTGTTTTATGAAATTGTAACCCAGTCGTAAAAAATATGTGATGATTTTAAAAAAATACTTACTGTATTTTCATATTTAAAAACTTGACGCTTGAAGTTTTTGACAAATTAATGAATCATTAAGTTTTTGAATATGAAAATTGTAACTGAATTTCTGCCAGTGCCAATTAGGAATCGGATAAAATCAACGATTGAATTCGTTCTTTCCAATGACTTCACTTTAATCTTGAATGATTATCTTAAGATGTTAAGTCTATACTAATTGTAACTTCACTCAGCAAACCAAAATCAGATTTAATTACGTATATTAAAAAAAATAATAACTGCTGCTGCTGACACAATACCAGTGACATTTATTTAAGAGACATATCGACTTAACGCTCGAACTGGAGCAGCCCAACCGGTGAAATACCTCCACCTTACAGAAGACCGCAGCCAAATAACAATCACTTCTGTGTTGTTGTGTTCCTGCGTGTGAGTAAGGTTTGTAGAGCTCCTGGGGGATGCTACATTAGTAGCAGGGGTCAAGCCTTCAAGGTAAGGGCTTGTCGCCCAGTAACATATTTATTGTGCTGTACTTGTCACCCTTAAGCTAGGACCTCATTACCACTTAACATCAGGTGGGATGAGGTCAATCTTGAAGTGTAATATTAAAAATAACACAGTATGTTTCGTGTAAATTAAAATTTCGTGCACTTCAACAAAAACATTTTTGATTTTTTGATTAATTATTGAACATTTCCATTTTCTGTACTATCAAGTGAAATAACTGTAAATAACAGTACACTCGTCCTTACGTTATTTATAAATTTTAATCCCTAAGCATTTTCCTCCCAAAATATTTTATTTCCTTTTCGTAAGCGTTCTTCTGGAATCGGTAATCGATTTAATACTTCAGAAACATCTTTTTCCACGGACATAAAAACATCAAAGGCAGAACTCAGTCGACCAGATAATACCGTTTATTTATCTAGGCTTACGTATTGTTCAGTTGAATGGAGAAATGACAAATACTTTTCCTACCAATAGAAATGTGTGAGGTACTTTTCGGTAAAAGGATACTGTAGTTATATTAGAATGAGCTAAAGCAAAGTATCTTTGTCGCAAGCGGGCGCTAGTATGTGGTTTACAGACCTACCATGCGCCACGCGAGTAAATTTTATCGCGCTCTTATAAAATGTCAACATCAATGCGTCAACTGCTGATTGGCTGAAAATACGAATACGGTGTACTATCACCCAATCAACGGTATACAGGCCTAGCATACGCAACGCGACTAAATTTTATCGCGCTCTTAACAAACGTAAAATCGATTAAAGTCAGTGCGCCAGCTGTTGATTGGCTGAAAATACGAGTGCGGTGTGCTATTAGCCAATCAACAGTATCGAAATTTTTGTCGTCTCATGCGATAAATCTGACATGTTGCGTATGCTAGGCCTGATAGAAACTTTTGTCGTCACATGCGATAAATTTGAAGTATTGCGCTAATAGGCCTAATAGAGGATGGATTCCCACCCATCTACGTTGATGAACTATTTAAAACAGCTAGTATTCAATAAAGGCTCTAAAACGGGTCCGGAATTTAATTCAACCTGTAGCCCCGTTCAAACACACGGCATGAGTTAATTTTAACGTCAATTTGCCCGAAACAAGTATTTCCCATCGATCGCGTAACTTCAAAAGAAGTACGCTAAACGATAAAAATGTTCGATTCATCGTGTCTGTCAGATTAAGCTCTGCTGAAGTTGGGCCGTAATCGCATCCTCGTCAAAAAATATGAAAGCTTTTGATTAGTGTGTATTACAAAAGTAAAAATCTTTTTGTTTACGAAATAATAATTATTAAAACGCATATCTATATAAATGTCACTCTCAACAGACAACATAAATACAATTAACACAGATAACTTATTTTCATTTATTTGTGCTAATACCACTTCGCAATTAATAGAGTAATAGAGAATCACGAATTCTTTACAAAAATTGGTATGACAGACCAACAAAAATTCCTGCAAAGTAAATATAAATCTAGTTGATTTGTTCCTACTTTGCAGGAATCACAAATCAACTAGATTTATTCCCCTAAGCCTTAGCCTTTCGTTAGTGCCCATACAATTCCATAGTTAGAACATCGTTTTTAAGTACATTGTTACTAACATATGGACAAAATTGGTCTGAAATAAAAGTATTTTTTTTTATGGTTCGCAAGTTATATGATAGAGGGCACTAACAGATATTTTTTTCATCTACAATAACATGAAGTCAGTTTGATGAAAATCACACGCGATACGTTAAGGTCGTTTTTATTTAAGTCTAATATGCCTAAAAGCTATTCTGCCTAGTACTTAAATATTTCTAAACTAGAAGTTCAAAATACCTACTTGTTATGGTGTGGGCTGCTTAGTTTACCTACCAAGGAGGTTTCCTGGTGTTAGTGTTCTTTCATGAACCGCCTTTCGGCCGCTGACATGGTCCATGTTATGACGACCACTACCATCAGTAATGACCGGGACCACATACGTAGGTAGATAAGTAACTATTTATTAATTTTCTAGTTTTCAGTGCACATAAATAAAACCGATTAACTTAAAAGTTTTTTTACCGATTTTTGTGTTAATATTTACTCTCAATCTTTCCAGGCAGGATTCGACTTCAGTAGCTCTTAATCCCTGTTATTCGATTTCAAAGAGTCTTTGTCAACATTCTCTGTTTGAGCAAATTTTTTGAATATTTATTCTTAGATAAATCCCTGTCCTCCGGGAAATTCATAATTGAGTTCTCATTTAATTTTTAATGGAATTTTCCTCTACGCAAAATTATGTTTAAATGTTTTAGCTTTAATCAAAGTAGATAACTAATCAGGTCACTTTTATGAGTACATATATTTAAAAAAATATTTGATTTGAATACAAATTATATTGCATTTGAAAATTTACTTTTATATATTAAGAACTCAAATTCAAGACAGAAATTAATGGCAATAAAATGTCACATACTTTGAAAAAAAAAAGACATTTGGCTTATTTACTTCTTTTCAAAACTACGAATTTTGATACAGAAATATTAATTATTTTAAATGATTAATTCCAAACTAAGCTAATAGTTTGTGTTATTATTATCAAGATAAAATAAATAGTAAATAAAAATAATATTGGACAATTTCACATACGCAGTGTAAGCTGATTCTGTGGTAAGTAACTAAAGCACTGAACAATTCAGAAACAACGACGATACCACAACAACCAGACTCGAGACAATATAGAAGGGTTCGTTTTCCATGTTGACCTGATCGGGAAATGAACCTGGCACCTTAAAGATGGCACGACGCCAGAGTCGGACTCGCCTCTTTAGTACAGAGGTAGTAAGAATAAATAAAGAAGAATACTTTTTAAATATGGAATCTAAATATATAAAAGGAGAAACTGACTGACATATCAACGCACAGCCTAAACGGCTAAACGTAGGCACTTGAAATTTGAAAGGGACGTAGCTTAGGTACAGTAAAAGTGAACGGGAATTAGCGGTAAAATCCTTTTGTATGAAAAATCTAAGCCGCTTAAGTTAGACGCTTGAAATTTGGCAAGCTGATATCTTAGTAAACTTAAAGCTTAGTTGCAACAGGATATTGTAAAATTTCTACCGGAACGGGAGTCAGCGGGAAAAAACTGGAAAAACTCTGTAGTCCACGCGAACGAAGTCGCGGGCACAGCTAGTACTCTATATCCCCTTATTAAGCAACCTCATTAATATTATTTCGGGATGAAGTTTACTCATGTTTTATAGTTTTAAGAGGAAGTAGGATTTGAAACCATTAACAAACGTAACCTACTATCAAATCGCATGTTCATAATAATATTCCATCAAATCAATAGTGTGATATGAAGTAACAGCTACCAATATTAGCTTAATAATATCGCGTTACCTCATTATGATGTCGCTACCGCGGTATTAGATCCGCAATAGTGTGAACATTTGGCGGTATGCCTAATACGATCCTATGTTTGAGCACACCAGCCTACTCAGACCTATCAACGAGTAAACATCATTCTAAAACTAGGGTCTAGTATTTTGGATGAACCGTCCAAAATGTGTAGGCCTCAGTTCAGTTTGAAGTTAAAGGGAGAAACGGGTCTTTTGTTTTTGGACGTCTTTGGCACTGTATGCCCAATATCCAGATGTGACTGGAACTCGAAGACGTGGGTAAACTGTATTGCTCTCTCTAACTGTCTTATTGGTGTGAGTTTAGAGTTGAAATTCGTTTGGCTGCTTTCACGAATGGACGGGATGAGAATTTTACTAATTTTTCATTCGAAATCACGATTTCATGGTAGTCATTGAATTTGAAAACGGTTTAACAAGGACGTTGGCATTGTTACAGGACGCTTGAAAGGTTCGTTTAGATTTGATCGCGGATAAAAGTATGTAACTACGTAGGTACGTACGAGTATGTTCATTTCGACTTCAATTAGTTATTTACACAAAAAAAAATACTCAAATAATAAATATGTAGACGAATTTTGAAATCAGAGAACTTCCACTTTCATAATAACTTGACCCCCCACCCCCCACCTTCTACCTCTTCATTGTGTGTTTTATGAATTTCAATTAAAAACTTACACATAGATTCGATTTGCTTCAAATACGGGAAAGTTTTATACTAACGTTGAACCCCGGTTTCACCCCTTCGAAGGTGAAGTTTCAAAAGTTTTTCTCCCCTACGTCAGTTTCTAACCCTTTTAACTTAGGTCCTGCGTTAATAGATAAATCAGTCAGTCAGTCAGTCAAATGAGTTTCTATAGTGTTTAGTTTTCTAGATCTTCAACCTAAACCAGACACTACCCTGTGGCTGCAAATATGCTCCATCATGCAAAGAGTTAAAAAGCTACACATTAAACCACATCTTTTCCCCTCAAAACTGCACCCTTTACATTTGTCAATACTTGAGTACCCGACAATAGACCGTGAGAGGGTAAGAAATACCCCAGATCTGTTTATTTATAACCCTCGGCCATTGTGCGGGTTAAAACGTCTCTTTTCGACCAATCCTAACGCGTGAAAGGGCACCACTTTTTCCTATTTCGATCGGTCCCGGAGACCCACTATTTGCTGGCGCACAATACGGCAAACATCCAAAGGAAAGAATCCTAGCGGTCTGATGGACCGAATCTGTGGAGGCGGCATTTGGAAACTTAATTTGTTTTTGGACTAGGTGTTGCCCGTGACATCGTTCGCAATTCGGGGATAAAAAGTATCCTATATGTTATCCTAGTATATAATCTGCCATAACTACCTCCCATTATTTTATATTAGTTACCCTCTCAATAAAATACACAAAAATATTTTATCAAGCATACAGATTAAACAATTACAATACAAGCTTGCAACTTTCAACTTATATCTTTTCTCAATGTCTGTGTACGAAATTTTATTTAAATCGGTTCAGTAGGTTGGGCATAATAACCGGTCAGATAGACAGACGGAATCACTTTCACATTTATAATTTAATAATAATGATTTTTGGACAAAAAGTTAGTACACAACTTCTGTATCAGTTTTTTTATTTTTCGTTATTTTTTTTTAAATTTCACAAATATATTAAATACTACGTACGTATTATCTTATATTGATTTTAGTGTTAAATTGTCTTAATAAAATGGACATGAGAATTAAATTAAAATTGTTAAAATAATACTAATAATAACAATAAAACAGCAATAAAAATAAAGCGATAAAAGTTTAAAAACGTAGGTTGTATATTAACCCCACTAATATAAACCTGGAATTAAGATGTATGAATGTTTGTTTGATACTCTTTCACACATACACTATTGGTTGGATTTGGATTTGGAGGTACTTTTACAAGATATAGGATACTTTTTTATCCAAAAGAGGGTACATTTTTATCCAAAAAATAACGCGAAAAAAGACGCAGACCCAAGCTAGTATTATAAATAAATTTAGATTAAATGTAAAGTACAGAATCAAAAATTGAAAAACCCCAAAGCAAAAAATACTAATTGTTTAAGGGGAAAATCCACTTTAAAACCAAAACACGCGTGAAACACTTAATTGCGTAATCGTACCCCAAAAGAGCCTTATATCATTTTAGAACACAGCTGATACTCTTCACTGCTGGACCAAAAATAGCTAAGACCTAAAAATCTAAGAACGAATACGAAACTGGCTTCCTAATAAAAAAACACTTTGAAATCGGTCCATCCATTTGAGAGCTACGACGCCACATACATACACACAGAGACAAGCTGATAGACACTAATATTAAACTTTTAACCCCATCTTTTTGCCACGGAGGATAAGAGAGCCACATCGCCCATTTCTTACGCCTGAACATCGGCACAACACAGTGCAGCCGCAATCAGGCACATATGGGCTCAAATACAGGTTTAAAAGAGAAATATTTCCGAGTCCCACCCTTTTGTATGCCACACATCCTTGGACCGTGAGAGATTACTGATAAATAACTACAGTACCCTTTGGAGGTCCAAGGTTGAGATCCTAGCGTATCTTTCCATAATCCACTAAACCTATAAAAATGTATGGATTTATATATTATGTTTGTTACTCTTTAGGAATAGACAAACGAGATCAGTTTGTTCACAATGTTTATAACCAAAATTTAATGAAAATAATCATCAAAATGCACTCGGCACGAGTTTGGTACAAATTAGTTATAGCAGAATAGGTAGTTAAATTTGAAAAAAAAAAAAAAAAAAAGGTATGCACAAAAAACTTTTTTTGCATACCTTTTATAAATGGAGCTACCTCCAGTTCAGAAACTTTAACTATTGAGAAGATACTGGCAAGGAACTTAGTAGTTTTACTAATTTTGCAACAAGACATAAACAACGTGACTAAATTTTATCGCGCTCTTAACAAACGTCAAAATCGATTGAAGTCAGTACGTCAGGAGCCAAAAATACGAGTACGGTGTGCTAATAGTCAATCAACAGTATCGAAACTTTTGTCGTCTCATGCGATAAATTTGACATATTGCGTATGCTAGGCCTGATAGAGTGTAAACTACAATGTATGTCTTCTTAAATTGAGAAGTATAGAGGAATGATGATGATTGGAAAATTATCTCGTGCACATATAAAGTATTATTTTAGTTTAAATCCGCAAAGTTAAATTATTTGAAGAAAACATTTAGCTAAAAAATAATGTAAGCAAAGTCAACTGAAAAAATCATACAAAAAATCTTAAACAGCATTAAAATTGTTTCCATTAAATTAACTTCGCATTCGATTCGGAGTGAGTTTATTAGTTTTACTGCAAACGGGCTCGAATTAACTTGATGGAACGAATCACTGATATCACAGCCGTCCGCGCAAACATACTAGTTTACGAGAAAATACAATAACAAAAGAAAAAGAAAATGAAAAACTTTAAAATGTTGATTTAGAATCAATGTAACTAGATCTGAGCAGAATTTCAGACACAGAGAAGCTGAAAGTGGACATAGTAGATACTTAACAAACCATCAAAGTATTAAATATGTAGATGATCATCTTGAATCATTATAATCCCTAAATATTGTTCAAACTAAAGGAAAAGGATCTCAAGCAAAAAAAAATTAAGTAGTGATGATGAAAAGTTTAATTTACAATTAAGAATGTACCAAGTCTAATGTGCATGTTTGTGAATAAAAAAAAGTGATCGTGCTTCCTAAAAACAAAGAAAACACTAATATTATTAACAGCATTAATGAATAAATTCTTTGGGTGTCAAATTGTTATTCCAAATCAGTGATTTAATTAGAAAATAATGAATCGGTTGCAGGAATCAATCAGGGTCAAATAAATCATGAGTAAATACTTAAAACTAAATTAATTATCATCGAAAGTGACACTTGATTCATCTTATTGCAATGTATATATAGGGCTTTGTTAATAAAAGTCATTGATGTATTGATAAACGGTATGATTTTGGAATAAAATTGATCGAGAAGATTAGTGACATCAACCGACATTTTCTAGAAAAAATTAAGTATTTATAAGGGTGAGTTCAAAGAAAGACCTCAACGGGCAATAAACTAAAAGTGGTTAAAAGTTTTAAGAAAAAATGCTCTTTAGAATATATATTGATGCAACATCAAGCAAGAATTTGATTGAATTTAAAGTCGCTCACTCAAAAACAATTAAAATGTTCTGCTTAGCGCTAACATTGTGCCTTACATGGACATCAGTTTCCTCAGTAGGAGAAAAATCATTTCAAGCATGCAAGAACTATGGTCTATCAATGATGGAGTGTCACAACGTGCTCTACCCAACCTCCAGGGTAAGAGTCCCAGTTGATCTAATCATGTACCCTCATATGGTCCTCATTGGATTCAGGAGGAACATACATGCCGTGCCGAGCTGGAAATGCGGAGGTACGCTGATCAGCGAGAAATGGATTTTGACTGCTGCACATTGCAGAGAAGACCCAAACAGTGGACCAGCAAGCATCATGAGAGTTGGTACTGCTACATTCGAATTTGATGAAGAGGATGAACTAGCACAAGAGAGGAATGTGGCTGAGATCATATCTCATCCGGGCTATCAGCCTCCTTCCAAGTACAACGATATAGCTCTGATGAGTGCTGAGCATAATTTTCTACTGACTCGTCATATTAGAATAGCCTGTCTCGATACATCAGGAACAATTAATGAAAATCTAACGGCTATTGGATTTGGCGTAACGAAGTCTGGAGCAATGCTGGGGAGTCAGACGTTGATGAGAGTTGATGTGGACATCATTGATAACGAGAAGTGTAATAGAACGATGAGGTTTATGATCAAGCGAAAGGTTTTAGCCGATGGTATCACAGAGAAGCAGTTGTGTGCTGGTGACTTTGAGAACGGTGGTAGGGATACTTGCCAAGGTGATTCTGGAGGGCCTCTCCAAGTGATGGAGAAGAAGGTCGACTGTGTGAGGACTTTCCCTCTGCACACTGTGGTGGGAGTAACTTCTTTTGGGAGGGACTGCGGAAGAAAGATGGCTCCCGGTGTGTATACGAGAGTGTCTAAATACATAGAGTGGATTGAGGGTATCGTTTGGCCGTAGAAGTATAAATTAACCGGTATATTATGCTGATACTTACAATTTCATAGTCCAATAGAGCGGTTATTATATTCGTAATGTATTTGCATCTTTTTCTCCTGATTTGTTTTGGATTAATGAAATTTTCCGTTAAAAATCAACCGAAAAAGATTTATTTAAAATGCTAGGGTAGAAGTTCACAGGATATCACGTAGATGTAATAAATATTTTTTCTTACGATTCCAAATTTTAATTTTTTTTAATAGTTGAACCAGTTCGGTTTAATTTATTGTTAATTGTGGTAGGTTTAACTATGTATACAGCTTTTCGACAAAATGTTGCCTATTCTCATAAAAAATATCACTGTACTCACCTTTAAGGGGTCAAAAACAGAACGTTCAACAAATGCGTTTAATAAAGAACCTAATGAATTCGGTAATACAACTCACCATAATCGTTTAAAGCGTCCCCAATTTGCGATAAAGAGTAGAACTCACCTGGAACAAAACAAAAAGTAATCATAAAAAAGCGTCTATAGCCCCCAGGGGAGGTGTAGGGAAAATGCGACAGTGTTTCAGGGAATACAGGTGAATATGTCTGGACCTAGGGATCGATAAGTTTGTAATAATGTATAAGGGAAGCACGGTGGTGTTGGTACCGGCTGATTAATAAATGTACGTTGTTTAGTTTGAAGACATAGTCCGACTCTGATAGAAAATTCCCTAAAAAAATTGCCAAAAAGATGGTAGAAGAAAGATTCCTAGAAAATTTTCAGCGTTACCATACAATTAATATTATAAAGGAGAAATATTTTATTGTTTTCATATGATTGGCTCAGTAAAACGCTTCAGAAAAAACCTTTCAATGTTGCTAAACAAAATCCCCGGATGATATACTTTTTAATTTATATTTTTATCCTAGGCGTAAAAACGGGACGGTCTTTCAGTAATTAATGAACTTTTTAACTAGGTGTTACCTGCGACCTAACTAATTCTTATCGGGACGAAAATGGACTTCATATTGATACATTTTTGTGTATTTCATCTATTCCAAATCCATTCAGCAGCTTTTGCGTAAAAGAATTACAAAGATCTATTCATTCAAACAAATGTTCATAATGTTTACTTGTTTTTAACGATAAATGCCTCCAATACTGATACTTTAATATTTTGTTACCTGACAAACATCAAAAAAGTCACACAGAAATTGCGTTGGAACTTAAAATAACGGGTCTTGTACCGTCAAGACGCTCAACACTCCGAGTTCCACAGTCAGCGCTGAAACTCTTATTACGTAACATTACCGCCCCAATTCAGAGATCCAAGATTATCCCTCTCGGTACAACATGTGTTAGATACATATCTGCCTAACTTGTGATGGAGGCGTTGTTTACACAGCGCGATTTGTAGCTTAAACCGGTCAAATTAAGACTTAAAATAACAACTTTTTGAGTCCCTATACTAGGGGTAGCCAACTTGATTAGACTTAAGTTCTACTGTTTACATACGAAATCCTGCGCAATATACCAAGTACATACTTCTTCGAAACTTAAATGAAGAATAATTCAGTACATCATGTATTTCCTAATAACCAGTCTTAGTAGTTTCTTATATCGTGATGGAACAGATTAAACAATGATACAAGATGATGCTGCAGAGGTTGATAATTACGCTGTGCATTGCGCATATAATATGATAATTTATATAGTAACGGATAAATCATTTGGACCTAGTGCACCACTAGGATGGACGATTAAAAAAATACTCTATTTTAAAAATTTATTGGGAATGTGTTGTTTATGTGCGCTCGATGCTGGATTATTATGATATTAGTTTAATAATTATATTTCTTATTTTGCCCAGCAGCGGGACTTAAGAGAAAAAAAACAGGGCAACATCGAATATTATTATCTAATGACGTCATTAGTGGGTACATATTGTAACTTGGCATCGTTTTTTATTAAATTAGCAGATGAAAAAACATTTGTTAATCATTTTTAATACCTATTTTACGAACTAAAACAATCTGGAATTTTTGACCCAGGGCACTTTCCTATTCAGTTTAAGAACTCGGTGCGCAAAAATCGTATAGTGTAAACCCACCCCGCCGTCCAAATCCCTAGCTTAAGGGATGATGCCAGGTATTTTCGCGTCTACTCGCTCTTATCTTGGTACAATCTTACTGTTTATATTTAGGAGATTTTGTTTAAACAATCCACTTTAGAGCGTAGGCCTAATTGTGGAAGTCGTTCAAGCAAAGAGGCTCTCGCGTATGATATGTCTGTCTAGATATAAAGATATATAACATAACTAGCGCCCCCTACTTCGTAGGTATGGACTTAGTCTTTTCTAGCAATAAATGTAGATGGTCGGTTTTACCCCTATCTCCACTAATATTCGAAACAAAAGTTAGTCCATATTTTTATTCAAGTTAAGAGTTATATAGTTACATAACAACAGTAATGAGCTTTATTATGATGTACTGGTCGTGCTTCAGCTAGGACCTCATTACCACTTAAAACCAGGTGGGATGAGGTCATTCATGAAGTCTATTATTTAAAAAAAGTTTGGTACGATGTATTACAGCATACACGAATACCTAGAACAAACACACCATTTTAATGACATATATGCTTGTCCTAGTTTAGCATCGAACCTGCACCCCTCAGTTGAATACACAAATGGCTAATTGGCCAAACAAACAAGAAGTTAAAGTACAAAAGATAAAGCCTCATTTTATTTGAACCAACAGAATCACACACTTCATTACGATTTCACATTCAAAATGTCACATTTAATCATAGAACTTAAACAAAGTTAAAATTGCTTAGAAATTACAAAACATGTGTTCTTGTTGCTGAAACAAAGGGAGAAAGGGCGTATAAAAATACGTTTTAAAAGTTCGGTCCGAGTTAAAAAGTCATCATGTTACAAAAACACGATTTATAACTTATACGAAAATTCATAATATTCATTTAAACTTTGCCAAGACGGTATGGAAGATGGATCTTACGAAAAATATGGGCGTTCAGATTGAGGCACTAAAGTTATCGTAATTTTAAAATAGTTCGAAAGAGTTTTATTCTTATTTCTAATTAAACCTGGCACCATATTTCTTAAAAGTCGAATAAAAATTAATGTTACTCTACCGAAGTGTTGGCTAAAATAGTTCAGCGTTTTTAAACCTGTGATTTTTAAGTACCATAAAAAGTATGTTTAAAGCCAGTCAAAAGTATCTTGATCTACTTAATCTAAACAAACCTAAATTATAAATGAAATGCATTAAAAGATAATAAATATGATCGATATATTTGACATTTAAAATATACCCATGATGATTTTTTTCATTGATAACTTTTTTTATCATTGAAAACTTTTATTGGTGCCAATATTAGCGTTGATTTAACTGCAATTACTTAACTTAAGGTTGATTGAAATAAACGCCGATTACATTGGTTAATAACCAAAATAATGTCATTCCTTACGAATACATTATTTATTTATTTATTTATAAGGTACACCAACAGCAATACACATACACAATGCATAATAACACTGATATATAAGAGTGAGGTTCAATATGCATGCCAATTACAGGTATACACAGCGTTCGCCATAAGATTCGTCTTATATACAAAAAAAACATTCCAATTTACATTACCTTATTAATTAAAAACTAAAATAATTAAGAACTAATAAACTAAATTTGTATTTATATGTTGATTAAAACTGAAGCTCAAAATTAAAAAGATAAAGTCTGTAAACACAAAGGTTTAATCAATATCCATTACTAGTTTATGAAAACAATAAGCAAACTATTACGCTGGTATCCCACTTTGAACACGCTACTCTTGGTCCCCTTTTATCGGAGACAATTTTGGGCCATTTTTTTGTAATTGCCAATCTGCCCCAAGCTATATCTTTGAGGGGGAATCGCGGCACGATTAAAAATTCTTCGAATTTAATTATTTTTCATACAAACACTGACCTTCGGATTATTTGGCAAGGCCGTCTGAATAGACCACAGTAAAGTGAGGGTGAGTAAGGATTGTTTTCAATGATTTTTCTTTGGCGTATACACCTGCCCCTGCGCCTAAAGTCTGACTAAGCTGACAAAGGGAATTTTAAAATGAAAATTTGCGAATACTCTCTCGCTTATATATTAAGTTCTAAGAGAGGTAGGGCATAGCGGTTTATCGCTCGAACTGGAGCAGCCCGACTAATGAAATACCTCCACCTTACAGAAGACCGCAGCCAAATAACAATCACTTCTGTGTTGTTGTGTTCCTGCGTGTGAGTAAGGTTTCGAGAGCTCCTGGGGGGTGCTACATTAGTAGCAGGGGTCAAGCCTTCAAGGTAAGGGTGATAAGTCCAGTAACAGATTTATTATGCTGTACTTGTCACCCTTAAGCTAGGACCTCATTACCATTTAACATCAGGTGGGATGAGGTCAATCTTAAGTGGAATATGAAAACAAAATCGTTGTCATGAATTTGTCCATCGCTGAATGCATTCACTTTGTTTTAACTTCGTTTTTAAAATAAATGTACACATTATAATATTAAGTAAAATTTCATTCTTAAAATATGAGGTATACTTAATTGTTATCACAATGTTATTGCTTATAGTTTTATTAGATTACTTACGATGCTGATCAATATTTGTTAAAATGTTTTGATGTTACGTTACCACTTGGTACTGTCTATGGTCAAATCATACCAGCAGTCCGCAGTTTTATTGTGAAACGAATCATCACACATCTATACTTAAAATATTTAGTAAGGCACATTCTGTGAACTTATTATTTCGAAAAAAAAAAATCAAAAATATTTAGACTTCTACACTGCCTAGTTCAGATTCGTAGACAAAAGTTCAATGAACCTCACTGTATATTGCTTTATTATTTACTTCTTGGATTTAATTTGCCTATACTTTGGAAATCACAACGTATCATGAGATTAGCAGATGCTATTAATATGATTAAAAAGCTTAATAATATTTTTGTACTACACAACATTTTAAGTCCTCAAACAGTTATAGGACACAGCCCTTGGAGTCAAGCTATAGAGTCCAATACTGGAATAGGTATTCTAACTGAGTATTACCGAATACCAGAAGCAGGTAATATGAAGTAATTGTGAAGCCCGCCTCTACATGAAAGTTGAAGGGCCTATATAAATTGGCAATTTACAAACAGATCATTTTCCGACAATCCCTTTATTTCGGATTGTTCCAAGAAGTACTAATGGGATTTCTTTGATCTTCCTCAAATATTCTCAAATATCTCAAATATTGAGAAAAACTCTCATAATTGTTACCCACTTCAGTGTTTTTTGTTCTTTGAGTATTTTGTGTACCGAGCTAGGTAAACGTGAAATGAGTTGAAAATGGCGTAAATTTAGATAGACCTGTTCAAAGGCAGTTCTGGGAACTTGTAAGAACATTATAATTTCGTTAGAAAGTCGGCGTTACAAAATTGTCCGTGATTTTACTAGATAATATAAATTGGTTACTCGTAAGCTTCATCATTGTAAGTTTAGCTGTAGGACATCCACAAATTTCAGATTTGTGCCTTTTGCCTTCTTAATACCATGACAAGATCGTCTGCCTGTCTTCTCTGTCTGTCTGTCTGACTCGCACCCATGAGATACATACATATTGTTTATAACTACTGATAGCATAAGGCATGGTAAAGAGAGGGGTCTCTTCTAATACAGGTTTTTTCAAACTTAAAAGAAGAGACCCACACATTGTAACAACAACAAAATTGTAGTTGATAAAGATATTTTTAATTTTTTTTTTTGATGAGATGCCGAGGCGGGTATATAGTTAGTTATAATTGTATCCCTTCCCTAACATCATCGCTTCATAAAGGAACCGGATTCTTTAGCTGAATTGTCTCCTAAAGAACGACACAAATCCGTAACATTGTGTAGATTTAGGAATCTACAGATTTGTGCCAGGTTCCAATATTTGAAAAACGATTCGTTCTAGTTACGAATGGTAATAAATTATACGAGGCGTTAGCTAAAGACGACCGAAAGAAGTCTGATAAAAGCTCGTATGGAAAGTAATTTGGAACGGTATTAACGACTCGTAGTCGGTTGGAGAAAAACGGTTTGTCATTATTGACACATTACGAATCGTAAAATATTGGCACCGGGTATTAAACGTTAACACTACTTCCGCTAACGATCGTATTGCGAAAATTGAATTCAACAATTAAACACAGACAGTTGAAAACTTGTTGGAAATATTGAAAAGTAATAAATTTCGAATAAGAACTGACGCGAGCGACCCTCCGGATGATTGAAAAAGTTTTATCCAACTGACACTTTGTGTTCTGACGATTTCGAGCTTTTACCATTGAAACTCGTTTTAAAACTTACTGATTAAGTACACTCAATCACTGACGCAGGTAAAAAGGCTGACAAGCATAAATAGAAGTTGATAGGTGTTGAAAGGTCAACAGTACGTGAAGGTACTTGCAGTTCGAAATTAGTTCTTATGCTTAGGGCATAAGGGCGGTATAGACTCCAAAGTGTATAGTCTGATGTGCTTACAACCGGTAAACAAAAGTGAAACTAAAAGCTTGATTTCCCAAAAAGTGAAACATCTACCTACTAATAACGCCTTCTAGAAAAATTTGGCAAAGTATTGGATTAATATTATACATTATTATATTATTTAGACGACCTCGGTGGCGCAATGGCTAAGGTAGGCGCCCAACGCGCGTAAGGTCCCGGGTTCAATTCCCGGTCGGGTCAATTTGGAAAACAAACTTTTCTTAATTGACTTGGGTCTGGGTGTTTCAGTTAGTTTCCGTCGTCTGGTACTCATAGTACAAGGGAAAACCTTAGTTTGAGACCAGATGATTGGTGTGATTGTCTGGCGCATTTATTTATTTATTTAATATAGTAGATAATTAACTTGCATATTATATACTATATATATAAATTGAAAGGTGGTGGACTTAATAAAAAAACAAAGGCTTGATGAAGAGAATGGGTTTAAAAAAAAATACGTCCACATGTATCAAATAGCTAAAAGTCTATTTCTAATTAATCAGTCTTTACTTTTACTTATCAGTAGATCAAGCGTTTAAGAATCTTAAATATTGACAAAAATCAATTTGAGACTATTCGGACCAGAATGGCCTAACTCAAAAAAGATTAAATTTGATCGCTTTATCCTGTACTAGAATTTTTTTTGCGCTATATAGGGGCGTGACCTGACAAAATGCAATTCACTATTCTGGAATACAATTCAGATTCTGGAATAGAATTCTGGAAAGCAATTTTAGAATAAACAAATTCGATCGATTGATTTATTAAACGTGTTTTAACCTTAAAAAATTATTAGTAGCGGAAATTAAGCTCACATTCAAACTCAGACTAAACAGAGTTATTTCATTAGCACTCGGTTCGGATCCTCGTTAAAGTATTTAGGGCCTATCGACCCTTTCCCTTTGATAGATAACGAGGCATTGCGATAACATGCTGGAATCATGCCAAAGTCGAAATAACACCTAAAAGCAAGATGGTAGTCAAATCCCAGTTCTCTTATCAGATAGGTCTTTTTTTTTATATTGCACTTCAAGATTGACCTCATCCCACCTGATGTTAAGTGGTAATGAGGTCCTAGCTTAAGGGAGACAAGTACAGCATAATAAATATGTTACTGGACTTGTCGCTCCTACCTTGAAGGCTTGACCCCTGCTACTAATGTAGCACCCCCCAGGAGCTCTGGAAACCTTACTCACACGCAGGAACACAACAACACAGAAGTGATTGTTATTTGGCTGCGGTCTTCTGAAAGGTGGAGGTATTTCACCAGTCGGGCTGCTCCAGTTCGAGCGATAAATCGCTATGCCCTACCTCTCTTATAACACAGGTTCATGCATTTGTAAAGAAACTAGGTACTGAGTTTCTTGCCGGTATCTTCTCTGTAGTTATAGGTTCCGAACCGGAGGTAGCTTCATTTGTTTTATATAGAGACTATTCATAAGTATGTAATCTAGATTGACTTTGATTTGGTCCTAGAATCAAGGTACGGAATACTGGAGTTCAGCAACGAGCATATCTTTAGGGTTACTTCATGTGCTCTTTCTGCTTCTTCACCCGTATTAAGTTTTAATAAGACCATAAAGAATAATAAAATAAAAGGACCATAAAGAAGTGGAACTCGTTGCCGGCTCATGTGTTTCCTCCTTCCTTTGACATGGATTCCTTCAAAAGGAGCGTGAAGATACATCTTGCGGGCCAGTATGGCGATGCTAACGGATAGGATATTTCGGTACCAAATCCGTTGTTATCGCGATGTGGGTTCCTCTCTTAAAAACAGTGAAAGTGTTTACCGCGGGATTCGAACCCACTTTACAACAAGATAAGTGGTTCCAGATATATAATTAGAGCTTTTTAGAGCAATATTTACCTATATACCTATAGTAAAGTTGTTTTGAGATTTAAAACTTATGTTCTAACTAATAAAGCAAGGAATACGATTGCCATCTTATAGCCTGTTAGTGTTTCGCCAAAACAATACAACAATTATAATCCATTAAGGCAATCCCTCCATCAATACTGACACTGCTTAGAATGACAAGTGGATCAAAGATCAACAAAAGATCAACTACAGAAGGGAAACTTGAAGCACCCTCCCCGGAGGGTAGTTACGAGGTTTCTAAATTGATATCAGCGGCGATGGGTCAAGGGAGTTTCAAATGCTGAAGTTGATTATTGGCAGTAATACTACTGCTGTAATACTTTGATCTTTAAGGGCAATGCCTTAATTAATATTAGTATTATGTAGTAGGTACATGATACTATTATTAAAAAAGCGAAAGTTTGATGAGTATAAACTATATTTAAGAAAATATATAATTTCATCAGTTTTCTATTTGTATATTTAATCAGGAATTATACATTTTAATTAAACAATGGCGTTGCACTAATAATAAAATAAATAAAATAAAAAGAGTTTATTTCAGACAAGTTACGCCCATATAACATTCATGCATAATTATTAAGAGAAATTAAATTTTAATATTACAATATTACAATGGGTGACCATCACGTGAGAGGATAAATCCCCGTAGTCGTCACCCTTTGCAAAATACATCTCCACAGGGGCGAAGTGAACCTATCCGCCAATGTCCTCAGAATGCCGTTGGGACTGTTTCTCTATAATAACTAAGTTTTTTATTTTAGTAACGTAAAACGTATATACTCTTAACTCAGAATAGGAATCTCACGTGAAAACAAAAAAAAACAACATTGAAAGTCCTCTCAATTACTATTCATAGTATGTATTTTTTATATTATTATTAACTAGCTGTGCCCGCGACTTCGTTCGCATGGACTACATGGTCCTTTCATGGTCGGTTTTACCCCTTTCTCCCCTAATTTTTGAAACAAAAAGGAGTCTATATTTTAATCCAAGTTTCGAGCTATATTTGTGCCAAATTTCATATCTCTAACTTCAAAAATAAACATTTTTCCATATAAACTTTTAAAGGTGGTATTACCCCCCCCCCCCTTATTTTCTAATAAAAAGTAGCCTATGTGCGTTCTTGAGATTCAACGTATACCTATACCAAATTTCATCAAAATCGGTTGAGAGGTTTAAGCAGGAAAGCGTAACAGACAGACAGACAGACAGACAGAGTTACTTTCGCATTTATAATATTAGTAGGGATTATGCGATAAATATGCACGAGCATGCCAGATGTCATTTGTTTTAACGTCAGTGTGTGCCGCCATTACTGACAGCTCCACCAACATAATTACGTAATAAATAATTGCTTAAAGAGCACTATAAAAAAGTACTTTAAATAAATGCAGCTTCTTTACAAATAAATGGATGTCAGAATGTATTTTTGATATTCTTTCACGCAAAAAGAAGTCGGTTAACTACAAAAGGGATTTGGTCAAATTTGGTAGCTAGAAACATTAGTTTCTAGGTACTACTTTTTATTCCGCATCAACACGAAAAAAGTCTGGTTATATGTTCGGGTTTTGAACATAGACTGAAATAACATGTGGTAAATAGGGTTAGAAGTTGCATTTTATCGAATATAAGATACTGTCAATTTGCAGATTAAAATAATTCCGTTCATCAAGCATCAATCCATGTGTTACTATTTAAAAGAAACAGAAAAATTTATCTCCTCTTGCGGTGCGGGAATCGAACCCATGACCTTCACGTATAATGCGTGCTGCTTTTCTTCTTCGTGAGAAGAGGATATTTTTCTGTTTCTTTTAAATATTTAACTTCGCTAGTGCTGCGTAAAACACAAAAAAAACCATAAAAGTTCATCTGTAACTACTTAATCTTTGCCCACATTATGCATATGGTAATGATGTGGCCCAAATTAGGGGGTAATATTAGGTTAAGATAGACGGAATATGTCTGGAGGTAATGAGAATGACGCATTAACATATTTTATGGTAATTTGAGAGGTGGGGATAAAACAACGGTTCATTAATTCTTGGTCTTGATTAGGAATTAATAAAACAATCCTGTTTTTTGTGATCGATTGTGTGATAAGTTAGTGTTGTTGAGATTCAGACAGTTTAAAAAAAAGAGTTTATTGCCAAAAACTTAAGATTTATAATTACAACGAAACAGTGACTTGATATTACACTAGATATCTACTAGGCCCATCACGAGAGTCATATCAATTGGTAAAAACTAGAACTATATAGGTACTAGTGTAGGTACTTGTGTATCCATACTAATATTATAAATGTGAAAGTAACTCTGTCTGTCTATCTGTCTGTCTGTATGTTTGTCCGGCTTTCACGCCTAAACCACTGAACCGATTTTAATGAAATTTGGTATAGGTATACTTTGAACATCTAGAACAAACATAGGCTACTTTTTGTTTTAAAAATAGGGGGGGATAGGGGTAATACCGCCTTTGAAAGTTTAGATGGGAAAATACATATATTTTTTAAGTCACATCTATATTATCACACAAATTTATTATCACTTTTTCGTTCGTCGAAACCTGAATTAAAATATGGGCTTTTTTTTTGTTAGGGCGAATATTAGGGGAGTTTGGGGTAAAACCGACCATAATAGCATGTAGTCACGCGAACGAAGTCGCGGGCAGAGCTAGTTATATATAATATTGAGACCATTTGTTGTGTGTGTAATTGTTACACACACAACAAACACAAGTACCTACTTGCGTAAAAGCAAGAGCTTGCATACACACTTTGTGTTTTTGTATGTGTATTTAATATTTATATATATGCTACAGGTATAAGACACAAAGTGAGGTAGGGCATAGCGATTTATCGCTCGAACTGGAGCAGCCTGACTGGTGAAATACCTCCACCTTACAGAAGACCGCAGCCAAATAACAATCACTCCGGTGTTTTTGTGTTCCTGCGTGTGAGTAAGGTTTCCAGAGCTCCTGGGGGTGCTACGTTAGTAGCAGGGGTTCGGCCTTCAAGGTAATGGTGACAAGTCCAGTAACAGATTTATTATGCTTGTAATGTCGCCTTTAAGCTAAGCCCTCATTACCACTTAACATGAGGATGAGGTCAGTCTAGAAGCGTAATATAAAAAAAAAGGTGACACCTTCAAACTTGCTTGAATCTCGAAGTAATTTTGAACTCATCCCACACTACGCGCATCGGATTGGACAAAGAGTGCGGTGCAGAGCCGGCAACGGTTTTCAATTAATTCGCTCGCAACAAAAAGCCATTGGGCATAAAACAATTTAGCGCTGTGTGCACATTAACGCAGGACGTAAGCCCGCCAGTGAATTCAAATGTGGGCTCCGTAGGGCTGGCAATAATATACGCAGTATTATGGGCCTATGGCAAATGCCTTGATGCAGCATATTTTATTTAATAAAAAAAAATGTTGCACAAATAAAGTACAACAAGTGAACTTACTGCTTGGAGCATTCTCAGTCAACCCTTTGGTTCATTTGGTTTGTTTACGAAATGTGCGTACATGATAAAAAATATAAAATAAAGATCATAATTAAAAAAAAAAAACAAAAAACTTAACACTTTATTTAATGAGAGTAACTTTTAAATATAGAAAAAACATTAAAACATATATTTTACAAATAAATATAAAAACAAGAAGAAATAAACTAAATACATTTATCTACTGACTAATTTCACTAAGATCTTTTTTAATTGTGGAGAGAGAACAGTATTGCACCTTGTAAGACACATTTCATTATTAAGTACAAGACACAACCCAGAACAATACACTACAATTACTTACGTATACTTATGTTTTCACAGAAATTGGAGTATCAATCCATTTCCAGATCCTTTTTATTTTTTTTCAGTGTCTGTTAGTGTCGACGGCAGGCCGGCTTTAATGCAATTTAATTTTGTCACTTAATTATTTAAATAATAATATTTCTTTTGTTTTTTCTCGCGTTCCATCTGACACGCTTTTTAATTTACCCGTCTTTCATTATGTTTTCAAAACCAGCTATCATCAGATACAGTCCACAGCTATTGTCAGCCCTAATGGTCAATCGTAAAATGCACAATCCCTCTAATAGGGCGGGAGATCGCCAGATAACAATCGGATTAATTTATTTTAATCTATCGGCTTACGTGCACCTACGTAGATGAACCCAAAGGGCTATAGCAATGTGTTATTTATATAAACGACATGGCATCTCATTATTCCCCACAAATATCACACAAAATTACAAACATTGAAGAACTTAAGACTTTCGCGTATGCCACAATACATACTTACATACGTATATATACCTGCGAATAAAGATATATAAATGAGAAAATCAATAGAGAGGGCCGTACTATAAGAGATATCTTTGAGACAATTATACAAAAGTTACAAGAAGTGAAAAGCAGTTTCACTAACATTTAAAAATTACAAGTATAATATACTATAAATGAAACGAAAATTAAATTATATTGTTTAATACACAGCCGTGAATAAGGCGTTAGATAAGAGTATTCTTGCGAATACGATTTCATCTTTTAATTTTATATTAAGTTCTACCAATAATGAAAATATCAGTAACAGCTCTATTATGCTGTACTTGTCGCTCTTAAGCTAGGACCTCATAATGGATGAGGTCAATCTTGAAGTGCAATCCCTACTAATATTATAAATGCGAAAGTAACTCTATCTGTCTGTCTGTTACTTTTTCCTGCTTAAACCTCTCAACCGATTTTGATGAAATTTGGTATAGGTATACGTTGAACCTTAAGAACGGACATAGGCTACTTTTTATTAGAAAATAAGGGGGGGATGGGGGTAAAACCACCTTTGAAAGTTTATATGGAGATATGAAATTTGGCACAAATATAGCTCGAAACTTGGATTTACATATATACTACACTTTGTTTCGAATATTAGGGGAGAAAGGGGTAAAACCGACCATGAAAGGATGTAGTCCACGCGAACGAAGTCGCGGGCACAGCTAGTATAAAATAAAAAACTCATTCCACCGTTATATGCAAGTCATAACTTTAAAAACACAAAGATGGACTCTGAGCCCTGGTTTGAGCAGGACTGATGAGAATGCGGCGGGACGACTGTTTTTGTTATGAACTATATATCTACAGTTTTTGTGTGAAACAGTACCATACATTCATGCAACTATACAAACCATACTTTCTGTTTTATAATGTTAGTAGGATTCAATGCACTAATTTAATCAAGTCCAGTAGCCAACAAGATCCTAATAAGTGGCTTTGATCCTCAAAGAGTCACCAGAATCCTCCAGCGACCGGGGATAAAAGCCATCGTGAGAAATCCATTAAAATGACTCCCGAATCGTTCGGGAACTAATTTTCTAGCGAGTGAACGCTCCAATATCTGACGTAACCAAATCGGATGAGAAATGCGGAGTTTAAAAGTTAACTAATGTAGCACTTTCGGTTATAATTGTAGGCTTACGTAGTCACTACCTTAACGTTCCAATAACTCGTATAAAGATTAAGAAATAATACATTTAATAAATAACCTCCCCCCACCCCTTGTCACACCATGTCACACTTTGTCGACCCCCTCCCCCCCCCCCTTCTTTATGTGTAACGTACTTTATGGATGGTTCCTTACTACCTCCGTAGCTGAGTGGCGGGCGGACCGGAATTTTTGGTATCGCGCTATCTCTAAGGTCTTGGTTTCGATCCCGGGTCGGGTAAATATAGGTAGCAAAATTTTTTATATGTTTTTCGGTCTGGGTGTTGTGATACCGCCGCTGTTTCAAATTTCTGTAACACAATTGCTTTAGCTACTTACCACAGAATCAGAGTGTGATGTCGTCCAATACTAATTTATTTTTTTTTAAATTCGAAATCTGGTTAGTAGAAAATTAATCCAACTAAGAAACTCATAGGATTTCAGTCTCTCTAACCATTTACAAACATATTGATAAAGAAAGAGAGTTTCATTCCGCACATCAAATAACAATAAAATTGCAGCAAACAAAATACTAAATGTATATATTGAATTTCTATCTGACTGTGCTAATGTGTCAGGATTTTTGTTCCCGCAGCATCAGCATTAAGTCTTTCTCAGGGTAGGATATCCAACACACGCCGTCACCTCCCCAGATAGTACAATGCGTCATGAATCTCCCCCGACAATATAAATAAATAAAATAAATAAATAAATATTGGACAGCATTACATACGTTGCTCTGATTTTGTGGTAAGTAGCTAAAGCACTTGAGTTACAGAAAACAGACACAATGCCGGTACCACAACACTCAGACTCAAGACAATACTGAAAATTTCGTTTCCCATATTGACACGACCGGGGATTGAACCCGGAACCTCAGAGATGGCGCGATGTCAAATTCCAGCACGCTCGCCTCTCAACTACGGAGGTCGTCAAATAATATGTATTTTATAAATATATATTTTAGTGAAGTTCAACCCACTTTTAACCAGGCAATAGGAAAGCAGTAGCAGTACAAATACCACCTCAAATTAAACCTTACCTACCTTGACTTACCGGAGAAAACCTATAAAAAAATTCGAGACCCTTTTTTAATTTTTAGAAGCGGTATTGTAAATGTCATTCACCTTCCCCCCCTCTAAAGCCACAAACACACTCCGCCAACCACAAAACTAACACATAAAAAGCGCACAAAACGCTCCGAAATTGATCGAGAACTAATTTTCTGGTGCGCTCTTCCATCACGAGTATAACCAAAGCCGCGGCAAAAATGCGAGTTTAAACCACCCTGGATACAAACTGAGCCCGTTTATACACGTAACTTTCATGGCCCTGTAAGGGCGGGCGAACACTTGCGACTTATGCCCTTCGATCTGATTGGTCAGTTAGATATGCAAAAGAAAGATGGCAAATCAATGAAGAAGTAGAACACAAAACAATTAATTTTTCATTGTTTTGAACGACCTATTCTTACAAATATAAGTACAAAAAATATTTCTGAAATAATTTCTTATTTAGTATGAAGATTTTGGACTTAGCCATATCGTTAATGGTGATGTCATTGCAAACAAGATTAGATAGATAGATATACTTTGCACAAAAACATTAACGAAATAGGTTTTGCAGATTAATTATAGTACAATTTAGATGGTCTTATGGGTAGGAAGCGATCTCTTCCAGACAACCTTAAGGTACAGGAAATAGTAGAAGATTCATATAATTTGCGGTTACGTTTTTTTTGGAAATGATAATTGCTTACTAGCACAGCTAAGCTATATTCAGCTTTTTGATTAATTTACTTCTAAATTTACTTACCCCAAAAAAGTATCAATCTCTGTGAATTAGGCAACTTTCTTGATAAATAAGAAAAATTAACATTTAATCTACTTCGTACTATGAATAGACATCGTAGGAGAAATTTTAAAACCGTTTTTAGAATGTTTTATTTATATCTGCGAGCGTATAAAGTTTTTTAGTTCAATATCCAAAATTACGAACTTTCAACTCTAAACCCTATATTTAAAAAAAATGCAAAGTAAAAGTTTTCATTATGTTTTGAAAATTGAATAAAAATCGATTGATTAAATAAGTCATGTTTTTATTCCGCATCACGATCTTTATTTGTCGTTCAGGACCAACCGGCCTAAACCATTTGAAACAGCTCGTACGTACAATAAATCTTGTGCCGCGTGTGACTGATGACTGGCCGCGTTCGTTTCGGCCAACTGATCGATGTACGTACTTGTCAGTGCTGCTCCAATGCCGAACAAGTGGTTCGGCAGCAGCTGAATAAAAAATGGCTAACGCATCTTTTTATTGCGAGGACGGAACGCAAGAATGAGGATAGGTTCCGTTTCCACGAACCTGGACCACGAAAGGACTGCGCTAGAAGCATGTGCTGAGCTATATTCGTAGTTACATGTCCCTTACAACAACTGCCTCCAAAGCTTCCTAAAAGACAGCGCTCGAGCCGAGCAAGAGAAAAGCATGAGCCGAGCCAAATTCGTACCGTGGACCGAATTACACGTCTCTTACACCAACTGCCTCTAAAGATTCCTAAAAGACAGTGCTCGAGCCGAGCAAGAGCGAAGCATGAGCCAGTTCAAATTCGTAGCGTGGACGGAGTTACAAATCCCGTTTACCAACCGCCTCTAAAGATTCCTAAAGGACTGGGCTAGACGAGCCAAGCAAGAGCGAAGTGTGAGCCAAGCCAAAATCGTAGTCTGGACCGAGTTACAAGTCCCTTACACTAACCGCCACCAAAGCTTCCTAAGGGACTGCTTTCCTATTCCTAAAGGAAGGTCACAGTCCACAGGTGATTCACAATACGGTGAACAGTACTTCAAGACTTGCAGTTTGATTTTAGTTCTTATACTCGCGACATACGGTAAGTCCAAAGTTGTAGTCAGATAAGCTTTCAACCATACCTTTCTACTGAATTCCATTCAGTAATTTTGGGTGAAAATATAACGAACATAAATTTACACATAGACGTGTACACAATGACATACAGACGTCCATTCCTTCTTATTAACATTCGCATTTATTATATTAGTAGATATAATCTACGCTAATATTATAAATAGGAAAGATTTGTATTGTTGTATGTTTGTAATGAATAAACTCAAAAACTAGTGTGTACAAAAACGACACAAGTATTTAACTTATTGGGTGTAGGCGAAATAAAAAGTAATTTACTCTATGGCCTCGCACTGAAGCAATAACGCATCGGTCAAAAAGGTTGAAGGTCAGGTCACTTTCTAAACCCAAGGACACTAAATAACAAAAACAATGGCCAATCTCACAACCTCGAACACAATTTCGAACAAAAAGCAATTGTAAACCCCAACAGACTGGACACGAAATCATCTTATTCCCTCCATAACAATATAAAACTGAGAGAAATCACGCAAAAATGTTTCCACAACAATTTCAACAAAATCCAACTTCAAAACGGCTCTCTGCCGAATCGGTAGCAATCTTAAACTTATAAGGGAGGGAATCCCCTCAAATCCCGGGATCCCGGAATCCCGTGAGACGGGTGATGTACTTAGATGACTTACGAATTGGAGTGAACTTGGTAAGCAGACTGTCTGGCTAACAAAGTCCAATACATTTTTGGCAGATAATTAGATCAATGGATAGCAAATCATTTCAGATGTTGATACAATTTTTATCAAACAATTGTTTCAGTACTAAGTGTTGTAGTCGCTACGTGCCAATTTAGAACAATGCTATTTGTATACTTTATAGTAACTATAAAATATTTTAGACTTATTTACTTTCGATTCACTAGACCTTAGGTGTAACATAAAAAAAAAGCAACAGTAACAATCACTTTCTGTGCACATTAAGAAAAACTTACAAACTACATATAACGTGTTAGTTAAAAGGTGGTTATACACTTAGAGTTTACAGTCTTTTACACTTTTGCAATTGTTTTGGAGAGTGTTAGTGCATTATGTGTGTTGCCACAATGTATGCACAGGTAGGTATCTGTAGGTACAGATCAACATCAACTTATACTTAATTGTCGAATCCTAATCATATTTATATTTTTATACTTTAATAAAATGATCAAATTAAATTGAAAATAGGACTTTTGAAGGTCTGTAAATGTGTATGCATGTGAGTTAGTAACTAGTTAAAAACCTAACATCGCACTAGTTATCTCCAATCACATGAAAGCTCTAAGAGTAATACCTCATATTACTCTTCTAGAAACTAGCGCCACGTGAATTGGACGATCGCACAAAAACACGTCGCGCGGCCCGGGATGTTTCCCGCATCGATCCCGGTTCCCGGATTACGGGATCGGGACCATCGTCTCTGGTAAAGTGATTCTATTTATTTTAAAGTGGTCCCCACACTTCGGCTCATGTGATTTGCGGTGATTCTGGAACTCTTGTTGCTCTCAAATTGGTAAGAAAAAGTCGCGCTTTGATTCGAGTCAGCGATAAAATAAAAAATGTTAAGAGCGAGTCGGGTTATAATGTATCAACGATGATGGTGCTGAATATGGTGGTGGTGAATATGGTGCTGCACTCTATCCATGTTTAATATAGTTTGGTTTGATATTTTGGATGTCATGTTTGATTTGAAATAAACAGTTCATTCCCTGACGCCGCACACACGTTTGTATTATTTGAGGGTTTTGTATGATTGATAGTTCAACCTTGAGCTACCTAGCTTGCAGTTCTATTTTAGATAAGAGAGGTAGGGCACAGCTAAGAGAGGTAGGGCACAGCGATTTATCGCTCGAACTGGAGCAGCCCGACTGGTGAAATACCTCCACCTTACAGAAGACCGCAGCCAAATAACAATCACTTCTGTGTTGTTGTGTTCCTGAGGGTGAGTAAGGTTTCCAGAGCTCCTAGGGGGTGCTACATTAGTAGCAGGGGTCAAGCCTTCAAGGTAAGGGCGACAAGTCCAGTAACATATTTATTATGCTGTACTTGTCACCCCTAAGCTAGGACCTCATTACCACTTAACATCAGGTGGGATGAGGTCAATCTTGAAGTGTAATATAAAAAAAAAACAGATCTTATGCGTACGACATAAGATCGATGGTAAGTCCAAAGTGTTTCGTCCTTTTGTCTATACATATTAAATATTTTTTTATCTAGTAATAAAAATAAAATGGTTGTCTAGCCGAAAGGCAAGTAGGCCGGACTTTGGCGTCGCTCTTTCTGAGGTCCCAGGTTCAAATCCCGGTCAAGGCATTATGGGAAACGAATTTTTATATATCGTCTTGGGTTCGGGTGTTGTGGTACCGTCGCTTTTCTGATTTCTGTAACACAAGTGCTTAAGCTACTAACCACAGAATCTGAGCAATGTACAGTGTTGTTGTCCAATATTTATTTATATATTTAAAAGTAAAAATAAAAAGAGAAATATATTTTAGAAAAATATATTTTTAACAATACGCTTCAATTCAACACCCTGTTTTGACTAAACTAAAGATAGTGAAATCATCAAATTAACATCACATTCGTCGGCATGGGCCTATAGTCATAGTTAATGAAAAATAACCGAAATTCTGACCTGAACTTAATGAAAAAGAAACGTAATTACATTTTTAACCCCTTGGATTGAGCGATTAATAACCCAGAAGATATTTTTTAAACTAAAACCCTAAATCAAGGGGCGCATCACGCCACCGAACAATATTTCCAACGGGTACTTTTCGACCCGCGTCAAACCCTCACGTCCCGGCTTGGAATAAGGTTGAAATATTAACCCCCCATACGTGACCCTGTCGGCATGCTTCGGGTACGAAAATACCCGTTGTTTTTTTACAATTTTTTTGTTTCGTATTCAATTATTTATACCGTTTTCGTGTTGCGAAAAGGAATTTGGTACATTAGGCTTGGCGCAGGCAGCGTAATCGATAAATTATATTATCCAAATTAAATTAAAGATCAAATTCTCCAGATACTGATTTCAACTGGTTTCGTTAACTCAGCACACACAGATCCGAGCCAATACAGAAAATTTCAGTACCGAAATAATTCTAGCCGAGAATTGAACCCGGGACCTTTCGCACTTTGAGTGCCTATCTACGGAGGTTTGAAAATAAAAGATAAGTGTCAATCTCGGACTATGAATTTGTATGCTATAACAAAGTCTAAAAACGGGTCACAGCGATTTATCGCTCGAACTGGAGCAGCCCCACAGGTGAAATACCTCTACCTTAAGAAGACCGCAGCCAAAAAACAATCACTTCTGTGTTGTGGTGTTCCTGCGTGTGAGTAAGGTTTCCAGAGCTCCTGGGGGGTGCTACGTTAGTAGGTGGGGTCAAGCCTTCAAGGTAAGGGCGACAAATCCCGTAACAAATTTATTATGCTGTACTAGTCGCCCTTAAGCTAGGACCTCATTACCACTTAACATCAGGTGGGATGAGGTCAATCTTGAAGTGCAATATAATTAACAAAAACAAATTCCACGATTAAAGCTAAAAAGCTCAGTCTACTTGCCGATTAAAAAGTTTGATGGCAAATTCGAAAAGGAATGAAAATACGATCATAAATAATATAATTAAAAAACTCATTTAAATTTTAAAATTTATTACTCTAAATTGAGATGATAAAAATCTGTATTCTCATTTTAAAGTTATTAACCATAAAAATAATTAATTAATCGGATTAAATCACGGCCCATTTGCTAGCGCGGTCAGGTATAATCAAACGAATGCGTTTCAACTCTTGTCTGACCGCATTATACGATAAGACCTATATTTTCCGATTAATTAAAACAAATCGACAAATTGACGAATTATTTCAATCGTTGTACCAAAGTAGTTGTAAGCCTGGATTAATTTTGGTCAAATATTTAATGAAGGATGACATTTTAACCAGAATTAAAGCTTTTCGGTTGGATATTAACGATGAATACGGTTTTAAAGGACTGGTGTTTTTGTAAATTTCATTTGTGGCTAACGATATTTAATATTTTTCCATTTTCCACTTGCATTTAGTGGTAAAGGGAATTTCAAAAATATTACTACGCTTCGATTTTATACGAGACTAGTGGTCCCGACGAACTTCGTTTCGCCTTAGAGAATTGTTTCCGCTTTTTGTTGAAATTTTTCAAATTTTACCAAGGATCCCTAATTTTGTAGCATAGGTCAAATTGGAAGACTTATAGCATTTCTATTGGTGAAAGAATTTTTTAAATCGGCCCAGTACTTTTTGAGCCTATTCATTACAAACATACAAAAATAGGTACAAATCTTTCCTCTTTATAATATTAGTGTAGATGTAGATAATAAAATATAAATACTAACTTAGCAATATTTGAGCATCTTCTTCCAACGGTCTGCACCGCCCGGTTGACGAGATCGCTGACTTTTACATTTTATTGTATTTATATATTATTTTTTTGTTGTTTCCTTTTTCTGTCTCCTTTCTGTATATGTGTACTTATATGACAATGTTGTGATGTATTTAAGAAATAAATGTTTCTTTCTTTCTTTCAATGTTTTAAAAACAAACCTACTTTTACATTTTATTGCCACAAAAAGTTATCATATTAACAGGATGATTCACAAATTTATTTAAATACAAAGGAAAAAATCTAAAGTGACGACAATTTTTTTCCAGTAAACACTATCCAATAATACGATTTTTATAAATTTTGAACAAAGTGATCACCCTTTGACGACCCTATTCCCTTATAGACGTGACTCAATTATTGTTTGGTCTCTAAGACAAAGGATACAGTAGCAAGTATTCAATACTATAGTTGTATAGATAAGAGACACCTGCCAAGATCTAAGGCGAGCCAAGAGCCTGCTGCCAAGATTTAATTTGGCGTTTTGGCTTCCAGCGATGTGGCCATGGTTCGTAGCAATGATGGGACAAGTCCTGTTTGTGATTTCGAGACTAGTATGCGTAATATGAATGAATGCGAGTAAATATTATTTTCCTAACTGGTTATGGCAGATGGCCTTTTCATCTTCACCAGACTTTCGGGAAAGCGGAAGGCTCACACCTCTAAAAATTTCAACAACTGCCAGGCCCCATAGTGGGGCTGGGGCCGTTGTAGGGAGATGGTAGCCTAACGTACCTTGGGTGGGAGAAGCGTCCCGGCACGTGCCGGTATCGTGAAAGAGGCCCTTCTGCTAGGGGGTGGGGTCGAGCCGAACAGTTAATAACACAAAACAATTATAGAAATTGTAATTAACTATATCTAACTACCTTTAACCAGCAGAGGATGAAACTGGAGCGTCGCTGATAATAGGTTTACAGGTGTTTTTGTGTAAAATAACCATTACTACATCCATCAGTGGTAAATACAATTTTCATATTGTCTCCCTTTATCCTGCAAATATCCAAAGTAAAGACACCTCAGCATAATTCGTCGGTCCATGTTGGATTTGGCATTTTAGACACCGAGGCTCGTGTTTAGTTTTGCTGATCCCGTGAAGTGAGAGATTTTAGAAATCTCCTCAATTCTTGATTTTGATGTCGCACCGTTAGCAAAGTCTACGTGACAAGATTTTAAATATTGGACTTAAATTCTCGGGTAGAAAGGTTTTCATTCAAATTCTTTGTCTAGCTAAAAACTCTTCTTTCTCAATAAAACATTTTAACTACTAATCAACGACACATTTGGTACTAAATTTGCATATAATCTTGTACAAGACTGACCTCATCCCACATGACGTTAAGTGGTCATGAGGAGCTAGGAAGCTTAAGGGCGATAAGTACAGCATTATAAAGCTGTTACTGGACTTGTCGCACCTTAAAGCTTGACCCTTGCTACCTTTAGCTTGAAACCTTGGAGCACCCCCCAGAAGCTCTGGAAACCTTACTCACATGTTGGAACACAAAAACACCGAAATGATTGTTATTTGGCTGTGGTCTTCTGTTAGGTAGATATTTCACCAGTCGGGCTGCTCCAATTCAAGCGATTTATCGCTACGCTCTAACTCTCTTTAAATTTCGTCATATTTCTCATCAAATAGATATATATTTTTTAAGAATGTTAGTAAAACGTACGATCATCAGTTTTTATTTATTTGTTGAAGCGACATACGATTTCATTGTATTTTGAAAAACTAAACAAACTAATTAAAGTAATTTTGTTTTTAATGATTCATCATCTCCATTGCTCTTCACGCCTGGACACCCCTGAAAAGGATCTTCAAAACTGTTAAATATTCGGAACAGTGATCAAAGTACTAGTTCAACACCGAACATAGTTGATACGACCAGTTAACAAGCGATAGTATCAATTACAGTTGGGACCCCAATTTAAAGTTCGCCCAATAACCGAAATCAGAATCCGAATAGTTCCGAACTAAAGGAACTATAGTTCCGGCCAGCGACAACTTTTATGTGAAGCGTTCAATGGGTACAGTACAGTTTACTCTTCGCAAATATTTGGAACTAGAGTTTTAGTTAACAGTAAGAAACACTGTTCGTTTAAAATAGCAATTTTTTGATTTTTTTTCATAATTATAATTTAAAGTACACTTTTAAAATTGGCGTTTACGACAAAAAGCAATTTGACTTAACTTTAGAGTGTTCGATAAAAAATAGTTCAGATTTTTTAAGGTTATTAAAGATTTACCATTAATACGAAAATTGTTATCATACATTATTTTTAATGAATTCTTCTACAATGAAAACTAATATAAACATTTTTAGTAGTTAATACGAAATACTTAATACCCGACGTTTCGATTAGGTTGCACCAATCGTGGTCACGAGCTGACTGACCGATAAAAATGTAACGCAAAAGTCTTTAATTCTATAGACGACGAACATAGATTGTAAAATACCGTATATAACCATTCCGGCACCTTAGTTGGGTGAACAAAATTTAAAATAAAAACGATTTCTCAAGTTAAAAATACCACATCCAGACTACTTAATAATGAACATTATTTAAAATGGAACGACTCGGTCCCGGAATTCGATAACATACGAGACATTTTCTAGTGAAAACGCAGAAATAAACAGAAGACGAATAAAAACTATAAATCTGAACTGGTCTCGGGAAAAAGTGCTAACTTGCCACAACCTTATGCAGGGTTGCTACGAAATGTATTGAATGGAACATATTCTATTTTTTATTTTAATTTATAAATTTATTGCTAAAAGTGCAAAAGGTGGACTTAACGCTAGGAGCATTCTCTACCGCCAACTCATGCAAATAGTTAGTTAGTCCCGCATCTTGTCGCGATAAGGGGGGGCTGAGTGGTCCGGTACGAGCTGGGCCGTTGAGAGAAGTGGGTATCTGCGACAAGTCCGCAAGAGCAGGGGAGGATCGCGGAGGATGTGAAGGACATTGGTATTTCGTAGCCTGGTCTCCTCGTTTTCCGCGACCCGGCAGTGACGCGCTGCCGCATGGGGCGCGAATCTCTTCGTGGTGGGGCCGCGAAGGAAGAGGATACGGTATTGCGTTTACCGGTCTCCCTGTCCACGGCCGGTGGGTCTTGGAACTCCATCTGGCTCTCTTTTTAACGAGGGGAAATACATTTATGAACCGTACCGTCACCCGAGGGAAGTGACGGCGTGTGTGGGACTCCCCGCCCTGAGAAGGGCAGGACTACCCACTAAAACTCCCCGATTGGACCTCATCGCCGTTAATGGTGATGCTACGGGAAACTCGGCTCAGCCATAACTACCACAGCACCACCGGCAGAATAGCACATAGTCTGACACACCACTTTCAGTGCCCCGCGAGAGTGACTGAGCGGCAAGCATTTCTCCCTTGACAATAAAAAATGCAGATGAGTTAGTTTAAGGTTCTTTTAAATCGAACATCAAACAAAGACTAGCCTAACCTAAATAACAGGTTGGCCACTAATTTAATAAGTGAGCCACTTGAGCTAGGGCGACTTGTAGGTCAGTCAGTATTTCCAGCGCCCAAATTAATAAAAAGTTGCCTGATTTTTCGCTAGTTTCTAGGCACGGTAGCAGTGAGAATATGTGAATAGGTACTCTGAAGCGGTACAACCCTATTTATTGAGTGGTGATGGAAGTGCTCCCGCCGCACACATTTGTCAGTAGCAACTATTCAAAACTACCCGCTTTGTGCACAGACAAACTGCCGCATTTGTTGCTTTTAAATCTAAGCACGGATTAACACACTTCTTTGGGAAAATAGAGTTAGGGAAACGCATTCAAATAAGACTTAGTGTTTAAACGACCCTGCATCTAGATAAGATACTCCTTGTTACTCGCGACTTCGTTCACGTTATCTCAGGCATTTTTTTTTATTTTATTGTAGCGCAGTATATTGGCTCCTCCCAGCCTGATGGTAAGCAAGAGAGGAAGTGATAATTTATACTATGTTTAAGTTATAGTAAAGTACTTGAATAATATGTCAAATCGTTACCTAGTTACGAATTTGATATATCGGTAATAATAATTATTTAACAGCTTGACTATAACATATAGTATTTTACGTGCAAGTGTAACAAACATACAACTAGATATCCAAATATCCAGTGATCCATACATTCTTACCTTCGCGTTATTAATACTAGCTGTTGCACGTGGCTTTGCCCGCGTTATTTTGGGATAAAAAGTATAGATATATATGTAGATATACTTTTTTGCACAACTTTACAGAAATAGGGTTTACAAATTGAATATAGTACAATTTAGGCGGTCTTATCGCTAGAAAGCGATCTCTTCCAGACAACCTTAAGGTAAGTATCATATATGTTATCTAGTATCTCATCTCTTATTCTACTAATTTACATCAAAATCAGTTCAATAGTTTTTGCGTGAAAGACTAAAAAACTTAAAACCATAAATTCTAACAAACTTCAGCGTTTATAATATTGTGATACCATCGTTGGTTTTTAATTCCATAAACTAACTCTCCACATGCCCAAAGGTTGACTGGTAGCGAATGCCCCTAGCATTAAGTCCATGTACTTTTGTGTGCAATAAAGTTTTTAAATAAATAAATAGAAGTGGGTAATATACTTTCATATCAAGTTAATGTATATGAAGTTGCCTTATCTTCTTATATATAAAAATGAATCGCTGTTCGTTAGTCTCGCTAAAACTCGAGAACAGCTAGACCGATTTGGCTAATCTTGGTTCTGAAATAATTGTGGAGGTCCAGGGAAGGTTTAAAAGGTTAGAAACTAAAAAAATAGGCGTTACGAAGTTCGCCGGGACAGCTAGTTATAAATATTTTTAATCACACATAACGAGTAAACGACGAGAAATCACTTCGATTTCCGTAATTGTGGGTAGGTGCAGACAATAACCCGATACACCGCGAAACAACCAAAATCTGGATTAGCAAATGGAACTAATATAGCCCCAATAAATTATGCCGCATATCACACCGAAGCGAATATGTTACGATACATAAACTTTAAGACACTATTATATACTATGCTATACTTTTCGCCCTTAAGCTAGGACCTCATTACCACTTAACATCATGTGGGATGAGGTCAATCTTGAAGTGCATTATAAAAAATAAAAAAAAAGACATTCGCGTTCCATTTAAAATATTTATAAGGAGTTAACCGGTCTCACGATCATCATCAACCCTCCCATTCTCACATAAAAAAATGTTATGTGAGAATGTGGATGAAGATTTGCAAGCTCCCCCGAACAGACGAAGACGAGCGAGACCAGTCAGCTCCAGGGTTACTGAGCTCCCATCGCGACAAGATGCGGAACCCAGCGGGGGGGCGGTTGGTGCAACCTAACTGAACCGGTAACTTCATTTGTTTTATATAGAGACTGACTATTCATAAGTAGTACTAATGTTATCTGTATGAATAATAAAAAATATATTGACTTTGACTTTGAATGCACGATTGGCCTATTAATAACATCGATCCTACATCGCGTTGTCAGAGTTATCGTCGCCACTAACTACATACAACAAACCAAGATTGGTAGTTGGGTCTTGGTCCCCGAGCCGACCTAGCTCGGCGGAAGTACTTCCACTTTTAGTAAAGAACATACTAATGAAACAACGGGAACGCTTTCAACGACTGACTTTTTTTTTTAATACCATGGACAAAGACGACGCCGGTTAACAAAATTGCTATTACACTTTCCTGATCGAAATTATATAGTCTATATCGATAGATACATCGGTATCACATATAAAGTTTACGAATTGCGCAGTGGAAGCGTGCTGGGCCCATAACCTAATGAAACAACCGGAATGCTTTCAACGACTGACTTTAATTTTTTAATACCATGGACAACGACAACATACACATAATGCAAAACAGATGGCGCCTGTAGTTATGAACAAGTATATTTTGTTACATTATTAATACATACGTCCCTTACATTCTTGGATTTTAATCAGGAATCAATAGCTATTCATATTAATAGACCATGTCAAGCCTTTCCCTTCGAACCTAAGTAATTTTGCCAAAGTTTAAATTTCTAATTTGACAAGACATGGTGTGAGCGTCAGCCACCGACTCGGCCGTCAATGGCGGAATTTATTAACTTACTCGATTGCACCGAATCAAATAGATTGGAAATAACCAAGGACTGGATTGGTTCGCTAATTACTTGTATTAGGGTACGTGTTTCTGGATAACGATCGGGTGTTCAATGGAATATAGTTGGGATGCTAATTTATTGGTTAAATCAACTCGAACATGCTTCCTATCATAGTAACGCTAAACAAGTGAACAAAAGTAAAATTGTTTAAAATTTTAAGAACCAGGTGACTAAAGATATGTTTGTATAATGTTACAATTTGTATTTATTGTATGGTATTTTTTTTATAGTAGCGCAGTACATTGTCTCCTCCCAGCCAGATGGTAAGCAAGAGAGGAACCCACTTCGCGATGACAACAGATTTGATATCAAAATATCCTATCCGTTAGCATCGCCATACTGGCCCGCAAGATGTTTCTTCACGCTCCTATACAACGTGTAACGGAAAGGGTATAACAATATCAAAAATACCAAAGCAGTTAACGGTTACAAACTGTATGGGACCATTTGTAGCTGTGTACACGCATTTATTGATTCAATATTTTTTTTTGAAATATCAGTCAAATACAAGTCAAAATTTTGACTAAGTCACGCTTGCACAACACTATCACAGTATTGTTGGAATCGTCGAAAGACTTGGATGTACCTACCTATTATGCTATTAATTTAAATATCACAATGGTGGTTCATCTTTTAGTGTTTACTGAATCACATCTGAAATTTGTTGGTTTAGCGTTTCTCATTTTGACAATTCAGTTAAGTCATTGAGTTGTCGTCGCCGTGACAACATCTTGTGTTTTTGCCTTTCTGGATTACCTACTTACTACGGATAGCCTAGTGATATTTCGTGATGTCTTTGAGCAATCAAGAATATTCGAGATGATTCTCTGTGTCGGAGCAACCGACGGCAGCGTGATGGCCGACCGAAAGCTAGAGAAAGAGATTTACGAAACCATCAAAACGCTCGTTTCCATCTGTGGATTGGGCGAGGAGGTCGTATCACATGGCCAGCTCGGTCACCAGACCTCACTCCGTTGGACTTCTTCTTGTGGGACTAATTTAAAAGGAAGGTGTACGCTGTAGCATGCTCGTCAAGGGAAGAGATGATAGAAAGCATCAAGGCCGCGTTCTGTACAGTGACACCACAAATGTTGCATAATGTTCGCGCATCTTCTAAGAAAGTACTAGGCGCGCATGTCGAGGAAGGAGGTGGAGAAATTCAGGATCGCAGTGATTGTCGTGAAGTGATAACGTGATTTGGGGTCGCTGACCTCAATAGTGTTGTGATGCGTTTGTTTACGTTTTAGTCAGTCATTATAGTTAATCATTTTTTATTTCATAAAAACAATAAAGTGTTTATTTTAACTCGGGATTTCGTATATAGAATCTATACAAGGTATAGTATCCACCTACTTTACATTGTTACCCCCTTTCCGTTACAGGTTGTATATACGCTGTATATCTAGATGTAACTTTAATAATGTTAGTTCATGTCCTCTATCCATAATTCCAGCTGGGCATGATGGTTGTTAGTAAGTTTCAAATATTTATCCTACTTATTAACATATCATTATTATTATTATTATTATTTTATTCAAAATACTTTACTTGATTTTAATTTTATAAGCATGTTTATTTGTATATATATATATATATATATATATATATATATATATATATATATATATATATATATATATATATATATATATATATATATATATATATATATATATATATATATTATGTTATATATCTATGAGTTTATGTATGTTTATCATAAAATAAAACTGTATTTATGTTGCACGACCGTACCCATTTCTCGCCATCTACTATTTCCTCTACCTTAAGGTTGTCTGGAAGAGATCGCTTTCTAGCGATAAGACCGCCTAAATTGTACTATAATCAATATGTAAAACCTATATCTGTAAAGTTTTGTGCAATAAAGTATATCTATCTATCTATCTATGTAACAATACCTATTTTATTTATGAATCTTAAATTTTTTATAGTTCTTAAATAATTAATACGTATATATCCTAATAATAACTCCGCGGATTTACTATGCGCAACTTATTTACTAATTTATAACATAATGAGTAAAGAGTGTGTGGAGACTTGTGTTCTCAAGAAGTACTGATTAGTTTTGCTATTGATATTTTTCCAAATGGAGCACGTTAGGTTGCCAGTAGTTTTTATTGCTTTTTTGTGATGCAAAAACCTAAACTAAGAAAAAGCCGAATTTCGTAATAGTATACTCGTAGCATATTATGTAATTTTGTTCGTAATCGCTGCTGGTTTTTTAATAAATGTTACTGTTATCAGTCTGCCTTTGTAGTCTAATGGTAACGAGTTCATCCTCGTGAGCTCGGGTTCGATTCTCGGTAGATAACTTTGTGCATTGTAGTAGTAGGTATAATAAGTCATTCTAATATTATAAACGTCAATATTTGGATTTATAGATTAAATGAAACTACTTAATAGATTTTGACAGCAAAACAGATTAGCGCAATCAGAAATCAAGAAAGAAAAATATCATTCCTTTTAAACCATTTCGAAAACGCTCCGTAAACACGAACACAGCGAAAAGAATTAAAAAGAAAACAAAGGGTGCGCGCCGAAAATTTAAAATTCGAACAAATTCGAAATCGCAACCGTTGCGAACTTGCAAGACAAACGGATCGGATACAATCCGCCCGCTTGCATCTTTCTCCGAGGATTACTGTTCGGGCGACGTCTTTGTGCCGCGAGTTCGGATTTTAAAAACAAGCACCTACCAGCAATAAAATTGAATTTGTTAGCATGGGGCTTAGTAAAGATAAAAAAAAAATTGTGTCAATAAAACCGTTAACAGTTTTACTTTTTTTTTAACTCATTTTAAGATTTGACATATAAAATAGATTAAACAGAGAATGTGCGCTCATATAATACAAAATTATTATAAAAACGGCTTTGGGTCGATATTAATAATTATCATAAAGACTGGTTTGAATGCTTCACGATTAGGTAGACTTATTTTTAAGTAAACATTGATTGCTACAGAAATCAGAAACAACGACTGTACCACAACACCCAGACTCGAGATAATATATAACAATATTGACCCAAGAAGAGATATATACACGCTATGCGTGAAGGTCGTGGGTTCGAAACCCATACAGCAAGACGTGATGAAAAATTTCTGTTTTTTTTACTTTTAAGGGCATCCGTTTCGCGTCGGGTCAATGTGGAAACGAACTTGTACGTATTGTCTTGGGTCTGGGTGTTGTGGTACCGTCATTGTTTTTGATTTCCATAACACAAGTGCTTTAGCTTGTTGTGAGATCACATGTTGTCCAATATAAATTTACTGAAAAACATACAGACACAAATATGTGTGTCCAGTCTCTTATATATATTTTTTTCAGGCATCGTTATTTCGTATCATATATATTCTGCTTAGAAATTATATAATTAGTATTTCGTCGGTATCTTAAACCGAGCAAGTAATAAAAGTCAAAATCAATATTAAAACAAAAAATGGGCTTTGACTTTTATTCAGTAATAAAATGTTAAGAAACAGTTAAATTTAAATCCCAGTTAAAACTATTTGCGTCGCATTAATATAGCTATGAGATGGTCCCTGCAGTTGCACTATTGCATTTTAGTTATGTCTTCCGGTCGTGAAACAACGACAGCACAAATAACGGTAACGATGCACGCACAGTTTGAAATAGAAACAACGATAACGGAGATATACTAAACTGTTTTGTAGTTTTAAAGTAAGCACGTTTTGTGGCTCTTTTTAAAGGTTCCGTATGCATAATGTAAACAGAACCCTATTGATAAGCAAAAAGAGTTTAAAACTCCGCTGCCCGCTGATAAGGCTTTATCTTATACACCGTGAAAGACAGTTTAAATTTTCACCTATGATACTTTCTTATGACTGTAACAGCAAATATATATTATATATATTTGTTTGTTGTTGAACAACATATACATTGCTCTGAATTTGTGGTAAGTAGCTTAAGCACTTGTGTTAAAGAAATCAAAAATAACGACGATACCACAACACCCAGACCCAAAACAATACAGAAAATTTAGTTTCCCATACCCGACTGGGCATCGAACCCGGGACGTAGGACGGAGGTCGTCAAAACTACTATCACCAATACGTTTTATATTGTTCCTCAGCTCACAATAAACAAATACCTACACAGTATAAATAGTTACAGCAGTACAGAAGCCCGCATTGCTCTCGCGTCCAAATTCAATTTGTTCCGCGGCCTAACGAACTGCGCCGCAGTGTGATGATACGTACAGCAACACACGTGATGCTACACATTTTGGTATTTGGACCGCCTTTATGTCGTTCGCATAAGATCTAATATTGAACTGATAATGTTTACCTCGGTGGCTGGTTCGTCCTGTCGACTAAACCTATGAAGTGTGCGGATTTTGTGCAAAGCATACCGTAGTTCTGTATAAGCTAGCCAAGACATAATAGTCTTTATCATACTAATATTATTATAAAGAGGAAAGATTTGTACCTATTTTTGTATGTTTGCAATAAATAGGCTCAAAAAGTACTGGGCCGATTTAACACATTCTTGCACCAATAGAATGCTACATTCTTCCAATTTGACATAGGCTACAAAATTAGGGATCCTTGGTAAAATTTGAACAATGTAACCGAAGGTGTAGAAAAATGAGTCTTAAAATGTCTTTCGTCGAATGCGCGGGAAAATCCTCTAAGGCGAAACGAACTTCGCCGGGACCGCTAGTTTCGATATAAAAATATGTATAACTATCTGTTCCCTGCTTTATTTCGGGATAAAAAAGTATAGTAAGTCCTATTTAGTTAGTAGTTTCCTACGTATACTGTCAACGATAGGATAACTACTGAGTTTTTGCTTCATATTCGATTATATTCTCATTGACAATATACTAACTATAATTTGTAACCTACGTGAATGAAATAATTTATTATTATGATAATACCATGGTGAATCAGACTTATTGATTTTTATTAATACTAACGACCAGTCCCGGCTTCGCATGGGTAAACGATATTTTCGGCTTATTTATATCAAAATTTGTATGTATTACACAAATAATCTTTCCCATTGAACCATATTTAAAAAAATGCACCAAAACCTATTGCGTAGTTTTGAATAATAAGCATCACTACATAGTATAAAACAAAGTCGCTTTTTCTGTCCCTATATCCCTTTGTACGATTAAATCTTCAAAACTACGCAACGGATTTTGATGCGGTTTTTTTAATAGATAGAGTGATTCAAGAGGTAGGTTTTTATTTGCAATAAAGAATAAAAAACCCCATATTCTCTAAGTATTTACATTAAATCCGTGCGAAGCCGGGGCGGGTCGCTGGTACAAAATAAAATGGAAAACCTTCTTTTTATAATATCTCGTATAACTGTCCATTTAGTTAAAGCGAAAAATTTAGCGAACATTTTATTAATAAAATACGTTTTAGGCCGAGTGCCTGTGCATTAAACTAATACCTAATTGAATTTACTTTACGAAGTAAAGTACTGTAAAAAATTGATACAGGGCGTAGAAAGAAAAATCTGCCTGAATTATAAAAACTAAGTCTACAAAGCTTTAACTGGAAAGGATGAGCTATGTAAAGTCCGCGACTTTGTCCGCGCGGACTAGCATTTTTTTATAATGTTTAACAATAAAAATAAATATTTTTTTTAAAATAGTTTCACTCAACCCTGAAGTGGCAACTTGCAAATCACCGATCAATGATGCTAGAAGTCGCAGGTGTGCTGTGGCCCTTATTGGCTGATTTATTTATTTCCATTCCTTAAAAGAAAAAAATAATTTTCATATGTACCTACAAGATGCGCCTCGGTCTTTTGTCATTCTTATATAAATTGTAAAAAGATTATTTTTTTTATTTTAATTTTAATTTCAAAAGAAAATTTTAGACTTAAATAAGTAAAAACCATTTTGACACAATCTGCAAATCGATATTAAAAAAAATATAGGCATACACCTTAAGCTTATCGCTTAAGATTTTTTTCGTCAATTAATTAGTTTTAATATGAAAAAACATGGGACTCTTTTTAATAAAAAGCGGGAGTTATTTAATAAAAAGGAAACTGCGTTGAAAAGTTCATTTGAAAAAGGAACAAGATCCTTTAGCTCGAAAAGCCTTTGTGGTCTTAATATTCCTTTGCAATCTTTTAAAAATAGAATCAAACTGCGGAATGGCCGAGATCCAATTTTTTTAAAAATAAAACTGTATTGGCATTGAAAAGGCTTTTTGATATTATTCCTTTGCTAGAGATTTAGCAAAAAGAAAAAACGATTGTAACGAAAGACGATAACATCCTAAAGCCATTCATACCATCATATAACATCGATTGGACAGGCAATGTAATCGGATCATAAACATAAACTATCATAGCGACATCTACTGGCAATTGTGGAACTATAAATACCGCCCGCCATTCAGTCACATTGGCAAGCAATAAGCCTATAACGAAATCGGCGAGAATTTCTTATATTAGTTCCTAAACTATCGTATTCGTATACATCCCGTACACTACAGCGTTACAACTAACCTTCCTTCCGACAACGAAACCGCTTCGCGCTACAACCATTGCTTTGTTTGTTCGACGATTTAAAACAAGCGTCAAAGGAAATTGGTAATGGAATTCATCTGATCCTCTACAGTGGCAGTTGGTGAAGTCAAAAGGATCGAGATAGGATTGATTCATGATCGCAATTACCTTCGAATGCTGTTGGGATGGTTTCCACTACGGCCCAATCGACTATCTTAATCGGACCCCCGCGGCGTCCGCCATCAAACGATTTCCCTTACAAATTTCAAAGCGTGTACGTATCACGGGGTTCTAACTTATATGGCCGTGTCGAACTAGACCCGCTTCCAGGATCTGCTTGTATCGGGATTTCTTTGGTATGAATTGGCCTTTGTTTGTTAGACGCTATAAATCCTTCAAGTGTTTAGTTTCACTTAGATTGTCGTCCGAGGACAGTAAATAAAATGCTGATTTCGTATATAATTGACTGGATCAAGTCGGTTATCCTGAATGATTTACGAGTGTTGTACGGGGAGGTTGTTGAGAAAACGTATTTGTATCTTGAGAAAAATTTAGTTTGCGTACTAGAGGCACTTTGGAAACATTTGAAGAAAATCTGCAGCGTATTAAGATGTAAAATGACAATGATCAACACTGTGGCAATTTTCTTCAAATGATAATTAAATTATTTACACTAGCCGTTGCCCGCAACTGCGCTTGCATTTTGAAAAGTATCATAAATGCAATCCGGCATCGCATCTAAATGTACAGACGACCTCCGTAGCCGAGAGGGCCGGACTTTAGCGTCACGCTATCTCTGAGGATCCGGGTTCCATCCCCGGTCGGGTCAGTATGGAAAACTAACTTTTCTATATTGTCTCGGGTCTGGGTGTTGTGGTACCGTCGTTGTTTCTGATTGCTGTAACACAAGTGCTTAAGCTACTTACCACAGAATCAGAACAATGTGATGTTGTCCAATAGTTAGTTATTCCTATAAAAAAGGAACACTGTTTATTCATTAGTTTTTGCGTCAATAACATTAATGCATCCATCCCAATCAAGTTTAGCTCTACTCATGATATTTTCTACATTTAACGAGAGATGAATATCATAATAGCTTTAAAAGGTGATATTTTTTAATGTAGCTTATAGTCTATCCCACAGCTGGGCAAAAGGCCTCCCCCATAACCTTCCATCGTCCTCTATCTGGGGTCAAATTTTACTAACCTTAAAAAGACTATCCAGGCAAAAATAAATCCAGCGAAACTTATGCCTGAAGTAATTGGATCACTGTCAATAATTAGTTTACTGTGACATTCCTAACATGTTTCTATTCGTAAACCATAAACTTAGAGACTAATTAATTTGAAAATGTATGTATTTCATAGAACTGGGTTTAATATTCGAGCTTCATTGTAATCTGTTTAATATCTAACTTTAATATATCCGGTCGCTTATTAAGGGTCCGTATTTATTAAAAAATATTAAGACCGTCTGGCTACGTCCAAAAGGAAGGCAGAAAGTGCGCTGGCATGACGACCTGGACCGTCTTTCTCATGGTTGGCAAGACTTGGCACCAGATAGAGAACGCTGGAATTGTATGAGGGGAGGCCTTTGCCCAGCAGTGGGTATATAAAAAAAAATAAAACCTATGGCGACAGGTGGAACTAGCTCGTATTTACGAATTTAAGTAGGGTCGACTCCCGCACGCTATGTAGTCAGCATTTTTAATTTGTCAAACAACTCAGTACATTGTCACATTAAACTGACAGTCTATCTGACTTATACCCGTTCCAATATTTAAAAACGATCCGTTCAACTTACGGATAGTAATAAATTATACGAGGCGTAAGCTTAAACCGACTGACGGACGACTGATGACTGCAACTTTGAAGCTTGTTGCCCAAATTTTGGAGCAACTCGGTTTTATGCTATTTTCATTTTTCTCTAAATTCTTTAATTGTAAGGAACCTTCCCCGTGTCCCCGTTACATGCTCGACCGATAATTTAATGTTTCATTAGTCTACCATTTCCTGTAAATGTAGTCGAACATCATAATATCCTTATCAGCATCAATTATCTGATCCATTACACTTATTAATTAAAATTATTACATCTAATTATGGATATTTAGTATGTTTATCACATATCATTATTATGTTAAAACATATTTTGACGACCTCGGTGGCGCAGTGGCTAAGGTAGGCGGCCAAACGCGAAAGGTCCCGGGTTCGATTCCCGGTAAGGTCAATTTGGAAAACGACCTTTTCTAAATTGACTTGGGTCTGGGTGTGCTGGGATGACGCCCCCAGTTAGTACCTGTCATCTGGTGTATAGTACAAGGGGAAACCTTAGTTTGAGACCAGGTGATTGGTGTAGTTGTCTGGCGCATTTATTTATATTTAATTTACGATTTCTGTAAACGAGAGTCGAGATGGATGACTTTGGCTATCTCTATTAATCTCTAAGGTACCGGGATCAGTTCCCGGCCGAGTCAAAATAGAATACTAATCGCTATGCCCTATCTCTCTTAATCTTTTATTTATAACATGGCGGAAAAACAAATGTTAGTGTAGAATCAAATACAGTTTCACATTGATCGGCATTATTTGGCCGTCTGCCCGAAAAAAGCCGATCAAATGCCAGTAATACTCATGTATCTAGAATTCTGTACATATTTTCAAGATTTAAAAACAAAGAATGGCGTTTTACTGTACTTGTACTTTACTGTACTTTCTTCATGTTTCTTCATTCTAGTTTTATTGGAAGTTTAAATGATTTAGGATGTTTCCAAAAGAACAAAGTTCTAAATTAGATGAGCCTAAAAATGGCTGAACAATCATTTTCCCTAGAGCGTGCTACATTTCAGGACTTTTGTAAGCACTAAATCAGGGCATAATCGTAACAAAACTAATACCAGTGAGGTGTCTCCATTTTAAGTAACCATAACACAAGTTATTTTTAATAAGTATATTGGAATATTTACCAACAATAAAATGTTTCTATCGAACTGAATTTTTTTTTTATATTACACTTCAATATTGACCTCATCCCACCTGATGTTAAGTGGTTATGAGGTCCTAGCTTAAGGGCGACAAGTACAGCATAATAAAGCTGTTACTGGACTTGTCCCCTTATCTTCAAGGCTTGACCCCTGCTACTGCACCCCCCAAGAGCCCTGAAACCTTTCTCACACACAGGAACACCACAACACAGAAGTGATTGTGATTTGGCTGCGGTCTTATAAATAAGGAAGCTATCTGATGACGACAAAAATTTAGGGATGTCAGTTTTTATTGTTGTAATTAAATTGCTGAGTAGTTACCTTTTAAGTGACATAACTTAATTTGTCAAATAAATTAAGGTTAATATTTTCTAATGTATATCTTAACATAAACTTATATGCATAGAAATAAGAAACTATTATTACATCTAAAACTCGTTGTATACCTACTCGAACACGATATAATCGGTGAGCAACTAGAGACAGAGAAGCTTCTAGGCAAACAAAGAACTTCTTTCAGCTGAGATAATTATTAACTACAAGATATAGACTGACACACACATCAATACAAAATCAAAAGAAAAAGAAAAGTAAATAATGTCGACGTATAGCCAAAATCAAAGTCAAAGTCAATTCATTTATTGATGTAGGTTACAAGTAACACTTATGCATCGTCAGAATTAACACAAACCAAAATTAAAGCTATAGCCGGTTCGGAACCTAATCCTATCGAGAAGAATCCGGCAAGAAACTCAGTAGTTATCCTTAGGCCGAAGAGGTCAGATCACAACAGTCGCTACCTGACTCTCTCCTTTTTGAAGTTATTTATTAGCACTCACAATCAACACACAACACAGACATTAAAGTGACATGAACAAAAGATAAACAGTCCACCGCTTTAGTTACGGATAGTAATAAATTATACGAGACGTAAGCTAAAACCGTTCCAGACTCGTAATCAAAAACGGATTGTCATTTTTGACTCGTTACGAATCGTATAATATTGGAACTGGGCATTAACAAACTAAAAAAAAGAACATAATTGATTGCGCAGCTAACAAGGTTCCAGCCTCAGCATGAGCTACTATATAACATTGGATCCAATACTGCAGCAGCGCTGGTATTCTGGCAGAACCTTAAGCTGAGTTAAGCTAACATTCTTTCTTTTTGACGACCTCCGTAGCCGAGAGGCGAGCGTGCCGGACTATGGCGTCGCGCCTTCTCTGAGGTCCCGGGTTCGATCTCTGGTCGGGTCAATATAGGAAACGAACTTTTCTATATTGTCTCGGGTCTGGGTGTTGTGGTAACGTCGTTGTTTCTGATTCCTGTAACACAAGTGCATTAGCTGCTTACCACAGAATCAGAGCAATGTATGTGATGTTGTCCAATATTCATTGTGTGTAGAATTATAGTTTGTAATGAATGAAACATCGGTTCACCTCACCGCCCTTTCATTCACTGTGGTACAGTCGCTTCCGGCCCTGATTGTGTTTGCCGGGACAGTCTGAACCAGTTAATTTTCTACACGACTCTCTCGTGTTACCTTGTTTGTAGTTTTATTTTGAACTTTAGTGCGAGTTGATTGTATGGCTTCTGAATCGGTTGTGTTTCATCGCTGCTATTGTATTTTATGCCGTAGTTTGGGATTATTTTTTTAAATGAAGTATTAACATTGCAGCTTCAGTTTGTTAACAGCTCAGTTCCCTGTCACATTAATTTCACTGCCTATCTGATTTACTTGGTAACGCGATATTATGCTACAAGATACTATGATGTATCCCAGTAAATGTTGTTGACTGTACACTGACCTGATCCTAAAGTAATTAGCAACAATAACTTAGTGAAGTTGCTCACGTTCGTCTGATCAATAATAATAAATCAATAGTATAGCGTTCTATACAAATTATTTTCTATACAATTAATATTTGACGACTTCGGTGGCGCAGTGGCTAAGGTAGGCGGCCAAAGCGCGAAAGGTCCCGGGTTCGATTCTCGGTCGGGTCAATTTGGAAAACGAACTTTTCTAAATTAACTTGGATCTGGGTGTGCTGGGATGACGCCCCCAGTTAATATCCGTCATCTGGTACTCACAGTACAAGGGAAAACTTTAGGATGAGACCAGATGATTGGTGTGATTGTCTGGCGTATTTATTTATAATAAATAGTACTTTATTGCACAAGCAGTTAAAAGAATTATTTGCACAAACAAATAAACTAAGGATAATGATTCATTAAGATGAACTAGCACTACCTATTTAAATATTTAAATCGAAAAGAACAATAAAAAAAAGTAAAATATTTATTTAAAGAAACAAAAATGTAATTTAAGAGAGGCAGGGCAAAGCGATTTATCGCTCGAACTGGAGCAGCCCGACTGGTGAAATACCTCCACCTTACAGAAGACCGCAGCCAAATAATAATCACTCCGGTGTTGTTGTGTTCCTGCGTGTGAGAAAGGTTTCCAGAGCTCTTGGGGGGTGCTACATTAGTAGAAGGGGTCAAGCCTTCAAGGTAAGGGCGACAAGTCTAGTAACAGTTTTACTATGCTATACTTTTCGCCCTTAAGCTAGGAACTCATTACCACTTAACATCAGGTGGGATGAGGTCAATCTTGAAGTGCATTATAAAAAAAAATTTAATGTAATTTTTAAAATATAGTCTGAATTTATGTTGCACGGCCGTATCCATTTTTCGTCATCTACTATCCCCTTCCTAGCGATAAGACACCTAAATTGTTCTATTTAATGTGCAAAACTTTTGTGCACTAAATTATATCATTCTATCAAAAGATGGTCCCTGGGGTAAGGTACCCGAAATGCTGCATCACCTCGCTAAATGGCGATTGAGGTTCTATATACTTCAAGATTTAGTAACGCAGGTGATAGGACAATAAGAAAATTCTAAGTGCTGAAAGAAATTCCACGATTCAATATTGATATACGTAGTGCTACGTTACACGGTTCAGAAAATAGAGGTTCGGAAAATTGGGACGAAGAAAATTCTAGATCTTAGATTTTATGTGAGGCGTCTTTTGCAAGGAGAGTACAGTAGCGGCGGGGGAAGGTTCGACATAACTCGGTATTGTGTCTGTTTTAAGAGAAATTGGCTTGAACTGGAGCAGCCCGACTGGTGAAATACCTTCACCTTACAGAAGACCGGAGCCAAGTAACAATCGCTTCGGTGTTATTTTTAAGAAACAGAAAATTTTTATTCTCCCTTGCGGTGCGAAAATCGAACCCACAACCTTCACGTACGCGCTGCTCTTCCAAATGAGCAAGTTATCATAGACCATGAAATTTTTCTGCTGTATCAACCCATTACTTTGGTGTTGTTGTGTTCCTGTGTGTGAGTAAGGTTTCCAGAGCTACTGGGGGGTGCTACATTAATTAGTAGCAGGGTCAAGTCTTCAACGTAAGGGCGACAAGTCTAGTAACAGCTATTTTTATTATGCTGTACTTGTCGCCCTTAAGCTAGGATTTCATTATGATTCATTTTCATTGATGGTGTGAGGGCACCTCAGTCGGCATTGCACCGGTCCCCACTGCGAGTTGGGGATGGTTCCGTTGGATCGGCCATCCCCATTCTCCCCCCGAACACACACGCCGTCACCCTCCCTCGAGGTGACGGTACGGTGCATCAACGCATTTCCCCCCGAAAAAAAAAAAAAAAAGGATTTCATTACCACTTAACATCAGGTGGGATGAGGTAAATCTTGAAGTGTAATATAAAAAAATATATTGCACAGTTAGGTAACCAAAAAACATAGGACGTATATTTTCTTTAATCCTATGCACAGACATTTTAAAAGATACATACATACATTGCGTTAGAATTTAGTGTGACATCATTTGTTCGCATAGTTTTTACGAATTAGTGACGTAAACAAATCTCTCTACTGAACTCAAAAGCGCTGTATCATCTTCTTCCTTTATTTATCTAAATGACGGACTACATATAAGCCTTATTCTTTAACTAGTAATTATCTTTTTAATGATATATAAGCCTAATAGTATCCTATTGCAGAACTAATGCCTCAATCATCAAATCAAGTCATGTCATCAAAATCCATAATCGGTCGAAAATATCATTCCTTTTTTAAGGAAACCCTTTTCAGACCCCAACTGTACTTTAAAGTGTTCGAGAAAGATATTTTCATGCTCTGACGTTTACATTATATTTGCAGTAAATACTTTAAACGAACCGTGGAGTACCATCATTAGACCAACGATAGAAACTATATGGGGCCCTTTGTGTGTAGGGTAGCAAATTCGATTCCCGCCGAATCAATTTGAAGTAGTTTTTTTCAGTGTTTCTGTATTCTCCCACAGTCCTAAACATATAAGTTTATCTATATGTGAGATGTATACTACTCCTTCACGATAAGTACATAGTAGCTAGTCAGAATATATAGAATAACATATAGAATTAGGAGAACAAGCTGCGCTTTCCCGAAAAGTAGGTGACGATTATTATCTTTCTAGGCTTTGTAGCTATCATTGATAGTCAGGTAGGAAAAAAACATTAAGAATCATTTTTTTTCAACAGCTGGTTTAACTTATATACTTTTGCCGATACTCCAGAAGTGCATGATTTACTTAATTTGCAATAAGGCATTTTTGTCATGTTCTGATATTTATGAATATATGTATATATATACTAGCTGTGCCCGCGACTTCGTTCGCTTGGACTAAATCCTTTCAAACAAAAAGTAGTCTATATTTTAATAGAGCTATATATGTGCCAACTTTCATATCTCTAACTTAAAAAATAATCATTTTCCCATATAAACTTTCAAAGGTGGCATTGCCCCCCCCCCCCTTGCTTTCTAACAAAAAGTAGCCTATGTCCGTTCTTGAGGTTCAACGTATACCTATGCCAAATTTCATCAAAATCGGTTGAGAAGTTTAAGCGGGAAAGCGTAACAGACAGACAGACAGACAGAGTTACTTTCGCATTTATAATATTAGTAGGCATATATATATTTTTCCTAATCCCTAATTTCCTAATGTTAAAAACTACTGTTACCATCATGTGGAGTGAGATCACCATGCATTTCTTAGGATACATTACCTGTAAAAAGAAAAAGTTATTATTAGCTCATTGTTCTGAAAAGTATTCATGAATTTACTTACAAATTTAACAATGATTTCAGCCACTTCAAGTTGATCAATATCATTATATTTACATAATGTATATTAATATTAATAAAAAAAACTAACTAGATGAATGAAATAAATGGATAAAGCCTATACTTTTCAACGTAAAGATGATTTGTCTACACAGCAGTGTCATACTGCGGGATACATACCTATTACCTACCTATATGATCGAATTAATTGTATATTCATTTAGTATTTCTAATTACATCTTATATATTTAATTAGCACAATATTGCATATAATAATACCGTACAACGTTAAACCATCTGAGATAAATGCCTTAGGCCACTGTATTTTTAAACTACTTTCTTTAGCCGAGAAACTTCTAGGCGAACAAAGAACTTCTTTCAGCTGAGGTAATCATTAACTAGACGAGAAAAAAAGTTGCAAACTTTTGGATGTACTAACATAACTCAGTTTAAGGCAGTAACTTAACTTTTAACTTTTTAATATATTTTTTTGGTGTTTAGTTTATTGCTATTTATTATTATTTATTGTAATCCATATACACATTTTTACTGTTACCGCACCCATATGCTAACTATCTGCATTACCCAATAGTTGACTGCTAGCATTAAGCATTAACATACTCCTAGCATTAAGTTCACCTTTTGTACTTCTTTGTGTACAATAAAGTTTTTAAATAAATAAATAAACTCAGTCAGTCAGTCAGTCGCATTCAGATCAACAAATGCACACTTTGTTTATTGTTGTAGTAGATATTTTTTTTGTTTCTGCCAAATATTTATTCTTAATATAATCTAGCCAACTACAAGCACATAAAGATGTTGCTATAAGTTTTGCTTAGCTTGTAATTAGATGTTGCATTGTAAAATTTATCTTCTGCTAATATAAATACGTCATAAAAAGACAAATGACAATTGTTTCAAAAAAAAAAGGATAAACATACACACAAAATCTCAGTTATGTCACGCTCATTCAGATTTCAAAATAAAGCGATGTCATAATTTCCCTACTAAGTTTAAAAAAAAAGTGAACTCAGAAATAAATTGCTGAAATGTGTCCAACTTTATAGAAGTAAGGCAAAATCTCTGACCAAGATTTATTCCTTAAAAAGTTTTATTCTAGTCTCGAAACCGCCAAAGCAAGTTACTGACAGGTTTTTTTACTTGGACACAGTCCAGCTTCACCAGATCGAAGTTTCTTTCAATAATAAAGAGTTCCTCAGACGGACAGCTGTAATATGCCCATTCTGACGTAACTTCATCAGCCCACTGGATAAGTAACTTTATTACAAAGTAGTCAAGGGCGAAACGTTAAGAATTTGTGGACGGTACATGTCAGTTACTTTAAGAAAGTACAAAAAAACTTCTTTGTTAGGAAGCCAATATTGGTTTCGCATCCATTATGGATCCCAGAGTCTAGTTATTATTGGAGCGATCGCAACCCTTACTCAGTACTTACGTGTTTTAACAATCAACACAAAAGAAAATAGTATAATGGTTTATTTCTTGCAGAGGAGTACAATGGTAATGGTAGGCATTAACTTTTCAAGGAATATTTTCTCAGTTTATATTTTGTACGGGCGTGTCAAAGTCATTCAACAGGAAATTAATTCTCTTTAAAATCTCAATACACACTGTTTTACAAAAAATAGTAATATAAGTTATTTTTTTTTATTACACTTCAAGATTGACCTCATCCCACCTGATGTTAATTGATAATGAGAGCATAGGGTCGACAAGTGCAGCATAAATCTGTTACTGGACTTGTCGCCTTTACCTTGAAGGCTTGACCCCTGCTACTAATGTAGCACCCCCCAGGAGCTCTGGAAACCTTACTCACACGCAGGAACACAACAACACTCAAGTGATTGTCATTTGGCTGCGGTCTTCTGTAAGGTGGAGGTATTTCACCAGTCGGGCTGCTCCAGTTCGAGCGATAAATCGCTATGACTTGAAATTTAAAAACTTATAAGAGAGGTAGGGACCTCTCTTATAAGTTTTTAAATTTCAAGTTTGAATTACAGAAAATAAAAGTCAATATGTAAAGAGCCATAAGCCAGACGCATTTGACTAGTTTCGTATCGTATTTTGAATAAAAAATAAAAAGCGGATAACATGAGAAGGGTTGTCGTCACATCGCATCTGCGGCGACGGAACCCCAGTTTATTAGGGGTCCGTGGAATAAATAAACAGTTGAGCTCGATCATTGTCCCTTCTGTTTGTATCAAATCGGCTCTGTTGCCTATTAGGTTATGTTCACATTGGTGTTTTTTCTAACTGTCTTGGATGATGTCCGTAGATGACCTTTTTATCTTAACCAAGCTTGCGGGGGAAAGGAAGGCTCCCTAAAAATTTAAACAACTGCCGGAGTGCGCCCCATAACGCGGCTCGAACTTCAGCTCGGGATGATGTTGGGAGAGAGTAATCGAACATACGTAAATCGCCACGGAGAGGGGCCTACTAGTGTAGACTCAAATGCGGTCGGTTTGAAGTGTGCTGTATCGCAAGCTGTTGAGCATCGGCCATGGCGATCATTATGGCGTCGTCGGGGTCTAAGAGGACATTCCTAGGCCTACGTTTGTGTGGGCAGACTACGGAAGGGACGTAGTCAGCGGACACATTTGTGGTAACTTTTCATTGTACCTAGTTTTGTAACTGAAGGACGGGCTCACCTATCCAAAGCAAATATTTAAGGCTTTGTTCGGACTATTTAGTAGATGGTTTATGTGAAGTTGCACAAAATCGGTAGAGCGGTTCTTCATTTATCATATTTTTTGTAATACGTGGCTGGCCGCTAGTATATAGATATTTATTTTTAAGAGAGGTAGGGCATAGCGATTTATCGTTCGAACTGGAGCAGCCCGACTGGTGAAATACCTCCACCTTACAGAAGACCTCAGCCAAATAACAATCACTTCTGTGTTGTTGTGTTCCTGCGTGTGAGTAAGGTTTCCAGAGCTCCTGGAGGATGCTACATTAGTAGCAGGGGTCAAGCCTTCAAGGTAAGGCCGACAAGTCCAGTAACAGATTTATTATGCTGTACTTGTCACCCTTAAGCTAGGACCTCATTACCCCTTAACATCAGGTGCGAAGAGGTTATTTAAGGAGGTATCTTGAAGTGCAATAATAAAATCCTAAAAGAATATTTAATATATTATATTATATTTATCAAGAAACGTATGAATATTCTATATTTTATATATTAACTCGTTTAATTTACAGACCGGGAATCGAACCCGGGACGTCGGTGATAACGCCATGCCGAAGTCGCTCGCCTCTCGATAACGGAGATCAAAACGTAAATGTAAGATCAAAAAAATATCCTCACTGAATTTTATAACCATTGATCGGATGAATTTCAGTTATGAAAGATACAACGATTTCATAATCCCATTTTAATTACATGTATTAAATCAGCTTAAATAAATTATTAGTATGCGTCTAAACTCGCGGTGGGTCGCTAATCCCTTATAAATTAGATAATCTGATCTACAAGATACGGTCGGATTCATCCAGCATCTTCGAATATAACCAAAGCGTTTACCTAACCATAAATTCCCACAGGACGATTGTAAAATCTATCCCTGGACGTAAACTTAATCAGAATGCCAGACAGTCTTGTACCGAGCCTAAAACAACTAATCTAATCCTTCTCATCCAGTGTCCACACAGCCTTATATTCGGCTAAATCCCTAAGCAGAAATTTCAGACGATTCCCAACCTTTTGCCTTTGAAAATAAGTCTCATCGCTTTGCAGGCATATTTCACACTTTATAAAGGGACAGATGGAACTAATTTGCATAGAATTCTTGAAGGTCTGACTCGAAAATAAAATAAGCCAAATGATTTTCACATATTTCGCAAAATGCCTTTTATACTGAGTTCTTTACGCGTATTTGAATAAGATTTTATAGTTATGTTAAAGGTTTACTATGGAAATGTGCTCGGAAATAAACTTTTACTAAGTATTCAGAGTTGTGTACAAGAAACCCATGATATGAACTTGTCTTCTACAAAGTTTAGTGTTAGTGATTACAACGTGTTATCCTTTCTGCTTTAACTTACCTTGAAACTACCTTAAAACTACCTTGAAACTAACTTAAAACTACCTTGAAACTACCTTGAAACTACCTTGAAACTACCTTGAAACTACCTTGAAACTACCTTGAAACTACCTTGAAACTACCTTGAAACTACCTTAAAACTGCCTTGAAACTACCTTGAAACTACCTAATTATTACATAAACCAAACTATACAATTAAACGAAAGGAACTTACGCATATCAATAACAGTAGGTAACATATAATAGCCTGACTTCTTAGTTTGTCGGTAGAAATTAAGATAGATATTTATACTTTATTGCACAAAAACTTTACAGAAATAGGTTTTACAGAATTATTATTGTAAAATTTAGGCGGTCTTATCGCTAGAAAGCGATCTCTTCCAGACAACCTTAAGGTAGAGGAAATAGTAAATGGCGAGAAATGGGTACGGCCGTGCAACATAAATACAGTTTTTATTTAGAATTATATTCGTAGTATAACATGATAAACATACATAAACTCATAAATATATAACATTATATATATATATATATATATATATACAAATAAACATATTTAACATATATAAAAACAAGTAAAGAGTTTTGACTCAAAAAATAACAATAATAATGTTAATAAGTAGGATAAGTGTATGAAGATTACTGACAACCAACATGCCCAGCTGGAATTATAGATAGAGGACATAAATTAACATTTATTAAGTGAGAGGAAGTACGATTTAAGACTGAGTTTAAAAATGGGAAGGGTCTCAGATAATCTGATAGATAAAGGTAAAGAATTCCATGAGCGAATTGATTGGATAGTGAAGTATTGGGAAATAGGTTTTACAGATTGATTCGTAGTACGATTTATTAAGCCTTAAATAGAATCGATGATACCTTTTTTTTTCACTTTTGATCAAATAATTAAGAATGTAATTAAAATTTGGTTACAAGTCTCTTAGTCTCAATCAATTATTCAATTAAATATTTCTTTATTCAAGTAGGAACACTTTTGAATTGTCATTGAACACAATGCAAAGTGATTCTACTTCCAGTTCGGAACCTATATCTACCGAGAAGACACCGGTAAGAAACTCAGCAGATAAGTTACAGTAGCAGTATCTAACTTATAGCTATGTGTAGAACACTTTGGACCAAGTCATATAGTTTTGTTTTGATGAGTGAATAAAGCATTAAGTATGTATTTTAAGAGGTAAGCTGGAGCAGACCAAGGGGCACCCTTTGGGGACTGGTCTGCTCCAGCTTGCCCTGTTCACAAGCATGACGTATGTGCCAGCCATAGCTTCACTCAACCATATTGAATTCTTTCTCCGAACCGGAGGTAGCGTATAGACGTTTCATAAATATTACTGTTGTAATTTACATGTATAAAAGAATTTTGAATTTGAAATTTGAATTTGAAGAATTAAAGAAAGAAAAAAAGGTTTATGTTAATATTTTATATTATTGTGATATGAAAAAAAACATTAGAGCTAAAAAGCTCTAATGTTTTTTTTGGGTAGCATAAAAATGCTACCCAAAGTCCAATAGATATATTCCACGCGGACAAAGTCGCAAGCACAATAATGTTAAACGCAATTCCGCTTTGAAAGCGCAGAGTAGTGTACAAAAAGAAAACTTAATCGAAATACGATTAAGTTTCATTTTGTATGCGTTCTTCTCCCCTATTTTGTCTCTATTCATTCATTATGACAGTCAAACTTTCTAAACAGACTGAAATGCAGGAATATATAAAAGACAACTTTATAGTGAAACTATCTGATTCAGACAAACTCCTAAAGAGGCTTACTGAACAAGGTAACTCTCGAATGGACAACTATTGTTTTCACTTGCAAGCGTTTTGCTTCCATTTTCAGTCTTATCTTCATTATAATAATCTTAATCTTCCACCCCCTTACAGAAGACCGCAGCGAAATAACAATCACTTCGGTGTTGTTGTGTTTCTGCGTGTAAGTTAGGTTTCCATAGCTCCTGGGGGGTGCTACATTAGTAGCAGGGGTCAAGGCTTCAAGGTAAGGGCGACAAGTCCAGTAACAGATTTATTATACTGTACTTGTCACCCTTAAGCTAGGACCTCATTACCACTTAACATCAGGTGGGATGAGGTCAATCCTGAAGTGTAATATGAAAAAAAAAATCAATCTATTTCGATGACCTCCGAATGAAGATGATGAAAGAGATTGCTTTCTAGCAATAAGACTGCCTAAATTGTACTTAATTATTTCTGTATAACCAATTTCTGTAAATTTTCTGTGCAATGAAGTTTATTTATGTATATCTATCTTCGTAGCCGAGAGGCGAGCGTGCTGGCCTTGGCGTCGCGCCATCTCCGAGGTCCCGGGTTCGATCCCCGGTCGGTTCAATATGGGAAACGAACTTTTCTGTAATGTCTCGGGCCTGGGTGTTGTAGTACCGTCGTTGTTTGTGATTTCTGTGACACAAGTGCTTTAGCTACTTACCACAGAATTAGAGCAATGTATGTGATGTTCTCCAATATTATTATTTATTTATATATAAGCGACCACTTACTGACTGATCTATCAACGCAGGACCTAATTTGCAACATTAACATAATTTATATTACTTGTGTGTTAAAAATTTTTGGACTTCATTGCCTATTTTTAGCAGAATTCATAAAAGGAGAAGAGAGAGAGAGAGAGAGAGAGTAGAGTTCCATGTTCTACTATAGATATGTTTTATGTTTAACTAGCTGACCCGATATATAAAAGGAGAAGAGAGAGAGAGAGAGTAGAGTTCCATGTTCTACTATAGATATGTTTTATGTTTAACTAGCTGACCCGATATATAAAAGGAGAAGAGAGAGAGAGAGAGTAGAGTTCCATGTTCTACTATAGATATGTTTTATGTTTAACTAGCTGACCTGATATATAAAAGGAGAAGAGAGAGAGAGAGAGAGTAGAGTTCCATGTTCTACTATAGATATGTTTTATGTTTAACTAGCTGACCTGATATACGTTGTCCTGTCTTGAGACCACTATTTAATTCGAATTGATATTCACCAACGACGATAAATTGTATTCTTAAATGTTCTAATTTTCCAGCAATTTTTAAATGTTGTCTTTCATATGAACCTTCTCCTGGCAATGACAAACACAACAAAAAAAATGTGAAATTGGGCCAGCCAATTGTTACCATAATTATTGATACTTTTTTTAACGGTTGACTGGTAGAGAATGCTCCTAGCATTAAGTCTACCTTTTGTACTTTTTTATATGCAATAAAGTTTTAAATTAAATAAACAACAGCATAGGAGCATTGCTGAAAGTTTTAGGTTCCACAATAAAATATTTACCAAAACAAGTTTAAAAGATATTTATTTACGCATTTAAGCATTAATATTTAGAGCCTACATTCGCATGCAACATGTACAGACTACCAAGCATTACAGTAACTGCGATATGAATCAGTCTACTAAATGCGTTTCTAAGCGAGGGACACATTATCGCTCCCTGAATAACACCAGTATTCAGTATTCACAAACGCCTGAAAAGCTATATATTGTCTTCCCTTACTAACCGAGCAAAGCGCCTCTCTCTCACACTTTCATAAAAATAACGATTCTAGCTCGGCCTAAGCGCTTGCGACTGGTTTAAAATTATCCTTATTACTAACAAAAGTTTCTTGTCTGCAACTAATCCTCCATATGTATATGATTCCGAACTACTAGACCGAATTGAATGAAATGTAGGAATAACGCTGGTATTCACAAATGCTTTAATTTGTTCTCCTGCTGACCAAGCAAAGCGCCTTCTCTGTCACTTTCAAACAAATTACGAATCAAGCCCTGCCAAAGCACTTGCGGCTGGTTTAAAATATGTCTTGTTTGTATTTCTGGGGAAAAACCCGAGAATGTACATTATTCAAAACAATTGGACCGGTTTGGATGGATTTTTGTTTTCAACGTTTGGGCAGTACAATTATTGTCAGGGCTGTCAGTTTCATATAATTTTGAACACGACTTAAAAAAGGTATGATCATACAAAATAAAAAGAAATAACGATCTTATTTGGTCATTTCTTAATTAAAACTCAATATTCCTAGCGGTAGAACAATATAGTGCCATAATTTTTCTGTAATAGCAATTTCTGTAAATGTCATTTGTACTAATATTATAAACAGGAAAATTAGATTGTTTATTTAAATTCAATAGGCTTCGCAACTACTGAGCTGTCCCGACCTGGAATCGAACTCGAGACCTCAGAGATAACGCGACGCCCAAGTCCGGCCTACTCTAGACTACGGAGGTTGGTGTTACCCACCCCGAAAAAACGAATTATTTTAACCGTGCAAAACCGGGGCGCATTAGTTACCGATATTTATTTATTTATTGCAAGCTTATACTACCATTACATATAACTTAACCTAATGCGATAGTATAGCCATCCTTATAATTATTACTGACTTATTCTATTTATACTGTGAAACTGTATTTAACAAAAAAAAAATTATAATATAATATAAAATCTGACATTAGTTATAAAATTATATTTTTAAAATATACTTAATTAAACCTATTCTGATTTATATGTAATTATATTTAATATAGTCTTTGCGAATTCACTCAATGAACACGAAAATATGTCCACTGTATTATGAACTATATTTATATTGCATTTCTATATTAAACCGCCCATGACCACTCCGCCTTAAAGTATTGCAAATGTAACGCAAAAACTCTGTCCATGCAAAACGTGCATTAAAATTAGCAAAGCGAACGCATCCCGAATGCATTTGGCGGATTTGAGCGCGTCCGAGCGCATAAATAGAGCCACTGTTAAACGTTCCGTTTCACGTTGACACTGGACAACAAACAGTTTTGAGTTTGTACAATCGCCGTCAGATATATTGGAGTAGACATAGTTGTAACATTATATATCATGTTATATATATGCCGCAGTCATCTGGTTGAAACAGCTATTTGATTGAATCACTAGCGTGTTTATTAAATGACGACGTTTAATTGAATGACTAGGCCGAACGTTGAATGAATAAGACTCACTGAACGTCCAACAAGTTAGCGGATTGTAACATAGCCCTTTGAACATAGCGGACGTAATCAGTCAGGTGATTGTAATTTAGTTCCTTTTTATTTCCACTGCGGCTTTAGTGCTCATCAAAACAAAGATGGCGTCAAACAGCTGGTACAGATATAATCGAATAACACTGTGTTGATAATTTTTAGGGTGAAATTGAGATATAAATTGACTTATTCGTAAAACAAATATTTAAGATTTAAGAGACGTAGGGCATAGCGGTTTAACGCTCGCTGGAGTAGTCCGACTGGTGAAATACCTCCACCTTACAGAAGACCGCAGCCAAATAACAATCACTTTTGTGTTGTTGTGTTTCTGCGTGGGAGTAAGGTTTCCAGAGCTCCTGGGGGGTGCTACGTTAGTAGCAGGGGTCAAGCCTTCAAGGTAAGGGTGAGAAGTCCAGTAATAGCTTTATTGTGCTGTACTTGTCGCCCTTAAGGTAGGATCTCATTACCACTTAACATCAGGTGGGATGAGGTCAATCTTGAAAACAATATAAAAAAAAAATTAAACAACTTCGAAAATACTTACCGATGATTTTCCAGACAAGCTTCTTGATTAAAAACACTTTTAACTAATACAACAGTCAAAATGACCACTACTCAATAAAAGTGTTAATCAACGCAAAATGTTTTCTTTTGACTGTTATAATCTGTCAATTACAGTTTTAAATAACGTTCCACAGTCAAAATTACTTTTGACTGTTTTTTTGCAATTAAAACTGGCTTTAACCAGTTACAAGTTTGCTTGTGATGTAAATTAATCCTAACCGAGTCTTAAAGCTTAATCGTCGTAGGGTTTCTTACTGTTGACGGCAGTATAAGGGCCCATAAGCCCTACATTAACTGAGAGCCACTGGGCCGAGTTGGCGTGTTATCAGGGCATCTTTCCGGCCGTTCGGGGTTCGATGTTGCGAATTTTCCGCGGCACTGCCCAATCTAGTTACCGTTATCAATGGATAATTTGAGATAAGACCGGGTTGGGTCGTAAAGTAGCTCGTGCTATATGCTTTTGATCATGAGGGTTTCGTCATGTATAAAAGTTTTATGTTAATGCAGCTATTCGTTTCGCCTTTTCAAGTTTCCGTTCCCTTGAAGAAAATCGATCTTAAAAGGTCGCTTCTTTGTCTATCTGTCTGTCCTTGACGATGTCATTTTGTCTGTCAGTCTGACTATCCATACATATATATTAACGCGTATATGTAGAAATCAGCCTACTTTATGTCCCATTGCAGGGCTAGTAGTCTTTGTCATTGAAATCAAGTCATCATACAACAATGGGTACTAATGCTGGTTGGTATCACAAAACTAACCAATTAAAAAAATATTGTTCTCGACTCGGTAATCAAACCCAGGCCCCTAGATCTTAACCCAGCACAAACTTAAACCATCGAAGCGCAAAAAAATTTTTAAACAATTTAATATGGTAGCAAATTCAAAATGTATGTTTCGTTCCACAGTTACATTACCATAAAATACATAACACATATATTTTGATTTTATCATGTAAACAATATATTACTATGTTGTAATTTAGAGCGACGTCACTACTACGATCAGTTTTATTAGTGACAAGTTTGAGGCGCTGTGTCAAAATCAATTTTTATTATTTTAATGATTAAAAAAAATTAAAAAAAAATACATTTGTGCCGACCTACGACATGACCTACAAGTCCACACAAATACAGCGTCAGCAGAATTGGCGTAGTAAACAACGCTCCATACGTAATGCGTGACATCGATATCCTACATCGCGATATCAGAGTTTTCGTCGCCCCTAAGTATATATACAACAAACCAACATTGGTAGTTGGGATTCGATTACCCTCTCCCAACAACGGCCCGAGCCGAGGTCCGAGCCCCGCTATGGGGCGCCCTCCGGCAGTTGTTTAAATTTTTTAGGGGTGAGAGCCTTCCGCTCCCCCACAAGCCCGGTGAAGATGAAAAGGCCATCTGCGGCCATCATCTATAGTCAGTTAGGAAAAAAAAAAAAAAAAAAAAAAAAAAAAAAAAAAAAAAAAAAAAAAATGGTAGTTGGGCCTTGGTCCCCGAGCAGATAACACCTAGTTCGGCGGAAGTACTTCCACTTTTATTAAAGAACTTATGTTCCTTACACATTGTATTTTGAAACTCTAATTAGCTAATAGGATCTTTTTTATTTCACCCAGTCTTCATCACTATTAGATAAAGGCGAGTAGCTTGGACTCGCATAAATCGCTCGCGCCGTTAAATGTATCCATTACTCGTTGACGCTGCTTAACGCGCAGTTCCGCTGCGCCGACAAATTATACGTGACTACAGCGTGATGTATAGGTTAGAGAAGTGATAAAGTGGGCTTCCTTTATGCGACCTGAAACTATAGACTATGTATAAGTTAGAGCTAGAGATACATTATAATAATACTATTAACACATACTACACCCATCAATTTGAACTATTTACTAATTAAATGTAGTGGCGCTGTAAGGCGGTCGTTACATTTCCTTTCATAGGATTGAGTGAAGCGATGGCTGGTACATATGTGTTTTTAGCTAATCTCACCCAATTATGTATTTACTTATTTAACTATTTTATGGAATTATTAAAGTTTTTGCAATTATTTCTAATTTACGTATTTCGGCATGTTACTGAAGCAAATCCACTCAGTTTAATTGTATTTTTTCGGAAGGAATACGTTCTAAAGATTCAAATACTTAATATTTTTTTTAACACAAATTAACCGACTTCAAAACAAAATATGTATACCGAATTAGGGTAAGTTACACAGGCCAGATGAGAGGGATGATAGCAGGTTTTTATTCCATAGATAGCTAAGAACCTTTCCAGAACAAGATGCAACCTAATAGCAAAAACCGCATCTTAACCGAATTAGAGGTATTTTGGAAAAAATCATGACTTATTGACAAGCACCTCTTTTTGTATTCAATTAGAAGATAAGTTGAAATAGCTTTAGTTCTTTGGTGTCTCATCTCTAAAGTAAGCTGATCAGCCGAACATTAATACCTATTAGATAGCTGCAAGCGAATTTACACGAGGTCGCTCGCATAAATCGCTCGCGCCGTTAAATGTATCCATTACGCGTTGACGCTGCTTAACGCGCAGTTCCGCTGCGCCGACAATTTATACGCCAGTGCAGCGTGATGTATAGATTAGGGAAGTGATACAGTACGCCCCGTGTATGCGACCTGAAAGTTTAGACTATGAATAAGCTAGAGTACATAGTATTTAGGCCTTTCAACAATTTAGGTTTACCGGAATAGCCGTTAAATATTGGCAGATGCTCCGTCGACACATTATAATGGCATTAAAACGTAATCAGGCCTAGACATGTATCTATTTTTTTAATTCTATATCGTTTTACTCTTAATAAACCTTGTTTGATGAATGGGAATATAGTACTATGATGGATTTAGAATCCCAGCTAAATCAGGTCAATAGTTTTTAAAATAGCACATTTATTTGTATACTTTCATTACATATTTTACGTTGTGACTACTATTAACGACTTTAACATAGTCACGTTTAAACAGGTCGAATAACATGGCCTTTTTTGTCTATTAATTTTGAAGTATCAGAATAAATGCTGATGCAAGCATATCTACATCAAGGTACGCTGATCAACCAAACGTTAACAAGAGAGTTGCAAGCGAATATACACGAGGTCGCTCGAATAAATCGCTCATACCGTTAAATGCATCCATTACTCGTTGACGCTGCTTAACGCGCAGTTCCGCTGCGCCGACAAATTATACGTGACTACAGCGTGATGTATAGGTTAGAGAAGTGATAAAGTGGGCTTCCTTTATGCGACCTGAAACTATAGACTATGTATAAGTTAGAGCTAGAGATACATTATAATAATACTATTAACACATACTACACCCATCAATTTGAACTATTTACTAATTAAATGTAGTGGCGCTGTAAGGCGGTCGTTACATTTCCTTTCATAGGATTGAGTGAAGTAATGGCTATGTGTTTTTAGCTAATCTCACCCAATTATGTATTTACTTATAAATTTTAAGACTTTCGTGTTCCATTTTAAACATTTAAAATAATTTAACCGGTCAAAACGCGACACCATTTTTATTTAGTAGTTAATAGAGTCAGCTCGTGACCACGGTTGGTGCAACCTAACCGAAACGTCGGGCAGTAAGTAGTTCGTATTAACTACTAAATAAAAATGGTGTCGCGTTTTGACCCGTTAAATTATTTTAAATATGTATTTACTTATTTAACTATTTTACGGAATTATTAAGGTTTTTGGAATTATTTCTAATTTACGTATTTCGGCATGTTACTGAAGCATATCCCCACAGTTTAGTTATATTTTTTCGGGAGGAATACGTTCTAAAGATTCAAATACTTAATACTTTTTTTAACACAAATTAACCGACTTCAAAACAAAATATGTATACCGAATAAGGGTAAGTTACACAGGCCAGATGAGAGGGATGATAGCAGATTTTTATTCCATAGATAGCTAAGAACCTTTCCAAAACAAGATGCAACCTACTAGCAAAAACCGCATCTTAACCGAATTAGAGGTATTTTGGAAAAAATCTTGACTTATTGACAGAGGTGCTTGTCATCAATTTTTTGTATTCAATTAGAAGATAAGTTAAAATAGGTTTAGTTCTTTGGGGTCTCATCTCTAAAGTAAGCTGATCAGCCGAACATTAATACCTATTAGAGAGCTGCAAGCGAATTTACACGAGGTCGCTCGCATAAATCGCTCGCGCCGTTAAATGTATCCATTACGCGTTGACGCTGCTTAACGCGCAGTTCCGCTGCGCCGACAATTTATACGCCAGTGCTTCGTGATGTATAGATAAGGTGCGACTAAAATTGGAACGCGAATGCGGTATGCGATGGATGTTATTCGGGCGTGGAATTGCTTCATTTTTTAGGAATACCGCGTGTGGTTTAGGATTAAATGTGGGTCAGCGAATAAACTATGAATTAGTTTTCTGCGTTGAACAAGGCGATATTTGGGAATGAAAACGTTTTGGTCGTACACATAGATGTGAATCAAATCTATGATTTGTTAAGGGAGGCATTGCCAGTCTTTTACAAAGAATTACGATTGATTCTTGAAGGTCTTTAAGGCTAGTCGATTAGAAACTGCACCTGGGATTTTATTCTAATGATTAATTTTTTGAAACCCTATAGTAACCTCGCTTTGGAAACAATACTGTTTAAGTTAAGATACTCCACCATAGCCCGATATACTAGGCATTGGTATTGGTACCGACTGATATCTCGATGTTACTTTTTAAGCTTCTTCAGTGGCTAGAGGACATTTGACAGTAAGCTGATTAAGGCATTACAGTAAAATAAAAATTGGTTTATTTCACACATATAAAAAATAGGGTTACAGTTTTTAGATATGCAACAAGGTACTAGACTATTTCTAGGTCCTTTAACTACTTAGCGCAACCATGCATTTCAGGCCTCCAGGTTCCAACTTCGAAAAGTCGTGCATTGCAAGTGCGAGCGAACAGTGGAACGTATGGCTGAATTTGCTGTTATTCTAGACTGAAAATCGTATCTTAGTAAACATCCCTACGCGTCCGTGCCCTGGCGACAAGCCAAACCGCGAGTGCCCGCAGATGACGAAGCGTCGCGCCGACTCGTTATCGCACTGCACTCACGGAACCGACCCTTAATTAGACAATAGCTGATTACATAGGGTTAGAACATTTCGGACGGTATTAGTGTAACGTAACCTGGTTGGGAGTTCTACAGGCCTGGCATGCGCCACGCGAGTAAATTTTATCGCCCTCTTATGAAATGTCGAAATCAACTCAAACGCTGATTGGCTGAAAATACGAGTACCGTGTACCCAATCAACTCACTGTAGTGTGTGACTCACCTCTCCACACGTGTATTAAATAAGTAGTAGCCCTAAGTAATTAGAGACATTAAACTATACTCTAGTTGACAACGCACATCTTTCAATCACTCCCGGGTCCCCACATTACATGGCGACCCTGCTAGTGCTGCCTTTGGGCAGTGCTGCGCATGAATTAATTTTTAAACTGAGCCTCAAGCAGGTTGTCCACTACTACACAGCCAGAAAAACGCCTGTGTTGGCGTGTTTTCTGGACCTCTCTAAAGCATTTGACCTTGTAAATTACGATATGTTATGGAAAAAACTTTATCATGACACAACACTACCTGGAGAGATTGTATCTGTTTTAAAATACTGGTATGGTAGCCAGAAAAATGTGGTCAGATGGGCGGGAGCCTACTCTGATGTATATGGATTGAGGTGTGGGGTGAGGCAGGGGGGGTTGAGCTCACCCCGCCTCTTTAATTTTTATGTTAATGGGTTGATAGGTGAGCTCAATAGCTCTCATGTAGGATGCTACGTGGACGGGCTATCCATGAACAACATTAGCTATGCTGATGATATGGCGCTTTTGAGTCCGTCTGTTAGCGGTCTGCGGAGGCTTCTGGCTATCTGTGAATCTTATTCCAAGCAGCATGGACTTGTATATAACGCTAGTAAAAGTGAATGGCTTCTTTTTAAATCTAAGACACTAAATTATACCCAGGTGCCAGAAATTATACTCTGTGGATCAGTATTGAAGCGCGTTCAGAATTTTAAGTACCTGGGTCACTGGCTTACTGAGGACCTGAGAGATAATCTAGACATAGAGAGAGAACGTAGGTCGCTGGCTGTTCGTTGCAACATGTTGGCTCGAAGGTTTGCACGCTGTACTAGGCCAGTCAAGCTAACGCTGTTTAAATCTTACTGCCAAACATTTTACACATGTAGTCTTTGGGTAAATTATGGCCAGCGAGCATACAGCGACCTGCGGGTTCAGTACAACAATGCTTTGAGGATATTGTTGGGGTTGCCTTGGCGGTGTAGTGCGTCCGAAATGTTCGTCGAAGCGCAAACCGATGGTTTTGGTGCTATAATAAGAAGAAGGTGTGCTTCGGCGTTGACGCGTTTACGAGGCAGCACTAGCACTATCCTTAGGGTTTTTGTTGACCGATGGGATTCACCGCTCCTTGACAGATGGGTGAGGACCCATATATATATAAATAAATAAAGTGTATTTTTACTAACATTCGTTCTTAAGAAAAATTGTTACTAACTATGTATGGGCCAAGTAGGCCTTAAATAAATGAATTGAATTGAATTGAATTGAATTGAATTGAATATGTGAAAAGCTATAAATGTTATAAAAAAAGAAACCGAACTATGTGTTCAGATAATATTGGTTAGTTGTGTGTACAGAAATTATGACTAGCATCTGCTCAGATATTACTGAAGTAAAGAATGTTCAGATATTAATGGTTACTTTAGGTATCGAACATATTGACATTTTTAATTGTTCAGAAGTATTTGGTCATTTTGTCTGATCCAATATATCTGACGGCGACTGTACATGTTTATAGTTTTTTATCGCTTGAATGCTGTTTTGGCTTCGTAAATAAAAAATGACTCCTCAACTCAACTTTGTAGTGGTAACCGCATCCTTTGCGCCCCATATAAGTAAATTAATCTCCACTCGGAAGCTGAAAACCAATTTTTGGCTCCGCGGTTTGCCCTGACAAGTGACGAGGGCAATGTTGCTTAGTTTTCTTCCGCATACACACGGACAGATAAACAAGCGAACAAATATACTGTAATGCACATCGCCTATTAAAGTCTCTTTTAGGTCTTTGTTTTGCTTTACCCCATTTTACCACCTGGATTATCAATTTCATTTTAAAATTTATTAAGGGCAAACCACAAATCGCACACAAATTTATCTTATGTCTTATATGTATCTTATGCAATTACAAGCTGGCACGACTTGCAAATCGATACATAAATTAATCAAATAATAATTTATCTTAGTACACTTAACACTTGTGAATCGTCATTGAAAACAATGCCAAGTGAAGTTGAAAACAATGCAGATTCGAAACCTATTGATATAGGTTAAACCAAGAAGATACCAGGAAAAAACTGTTATGCTTTGTGTAGACCAGTTTGGACCTAGTCATACGGTTTTGTTTTTATGAGTAAATAAATATATCCGAAGTAGTCGACTGTAAATATATCCTAAGCCATTTTTGCTACGAATCCCTACTAATATTATAAATGCGAAAGTAACTCTGTCTTGTCTGTCCGTCTGTTACGCTTTCCTGCTTAAACCTCTCAAACGATTTTGATGAAATTTAGTATAGGTATACGTTGAATCTCAAGAACGGACATAGGCTACTTTTTATTAGAAAATAAGGGGGGGTAATATCACCTTTGAAAGTTCATATGGAAAAATGTTTATTTTTGAAGTTAGAGATATGAAATTTGTCACAAATATAGCTCGAAACTTGGATTAAACTATAGACTACTTTTTGTTTCGAATATTAGGGGAGAAAGGGGTAAACCCGAACATGAAAGGATGTAGTCCACGCGAACGTAGTCGCGGGCACAACTAGTAATAAATACATCTAGGATTTCCAACACTCAGTTCTTTACTCCAAATGCCTGAATTTCCGAAGAAGACCTACAGTTTTTAAGTCGTTTTTGCTCCGAATAATAAATGCATCTAGGGTTTCCAATATACAGTTCCCCATTCCAAATGCCTGTATATTCGAAATAGTCGACCGTACAGAGATCCTTAGCCGTTTTTGCTACGAATAATAAATTATGCACAGTCGGTATTGTCTTCTGACGCTATCTCACTTGTGGCGCCATTTGTTTGCGCGATTTATTCCTCTCTTTGTTAACCTCGTGTTAAATTAAGCGGGTAGTTCGAAAATGCTAGTTAATTCCGGTTTTCGGCGGTTTGATTAACGGCGGCAAGCTTGTATCGGCTGGGAGTTAATCACAAGTGTGGACAATTCGAGACATTTTTATTGTCATTTTATTACTTACACGTATTTTTTTCTGTATCGTAATAGGCTTGTATTCTTACATCCTTATCTTAGCCGACACCGAAAGGGGAGATTATTTTTCTGTTTATTTAAAATGTTCAGACTTGTTTTGTACTACTTTTACATAGAAAGTCAGAATCTTATTGGAATTCGGAAACTATCCTTTGTCTCTTCCTCATATACGCGATTGGATAGAGACAAACACATACTTACCGATGCAGCATCTTTTCCGAAGTTTGTGAATCAGGTGCCTGGTCACTTGATATTTCCTTCAGAACGTCTTAAATTGTCCTTAAAACCAATTTCTGCAAATTATTTTCTGATTATTTTTTTCATTCACTACCAGTCATGGTAGTGAATGCTCCTAGCATTAAGTTTGCATGCTCTTTCTGTACTTTTTCGTGCACTAAAGGTTATAAATAAATAGAGGACTTTTTTTCATTTATAGTATACTTTACTACTATGTGACAAACGGACCAACAATAACATTAATAACTTTATTAATTAATTAAGCCAGATAGCAATCACTTCTGTGTTGTTGTGTTCCTGCGGGTGAGTAAGGTTTCCAGAGCTCCTGGTGGAACAACATTAGTAGCAGGGGTCAAGCCTTCAAGGTAAGGGCGAAAAATCCAGTAACAAATTTACTATGCTGTACATAACGCCCTTTAGCTAGCTAAATATATATAGGTCTCATTACTACATAACATCAGGTGGGATGAGGTCAATCTTTGAGTGTAATATATTAAAAAGGTCCATTTGAAACAGACCCCTGATATTAAGCTTGAGGACAAAAAATCTGCATACAAAAAATGCCGGGAAGACACTGCTCAATAAAACTAAATTAAAAACCATACTTGCTCGTAAGAATACAAATGAACGCATTACATCGAAACGCAATCAACAATAATGTTCTCGCAAACGTATTGATATTTAACTTAACTCGAATAACGTTTAAAAATTCCGTATGGGTCGCGAGAAGAAAGATAAAATCGCCGATTTACAACGTATCGTGTTTCGCGATGAAACATTTATTTATTTATCGATTTATATTGTATCGATAAACGTTCGTTTAGAGGCAGCGATGTTTCACGCGTCTCGATTATAATCGAATGTCGTTCGTTATTTTTAAATCGGTACACTTGATTTTTGGTATACTTGTCGCATATCTGAAATCTGTCTATTTAATTACAGAAATAACAATTGTTAGGTAAAAAAGAAAGAAAGAAACATTTCTTTGACGACTCCGGCGATGCGCCATTTTGAAAGTCCCGGCCGGGTCAATATAGGATACGAACTTATATTGTCCCGGGTCTGGGTGTTGTGGTACCGTCATTATGTCAGATTTCTGTAACACAAGAACTTTAGCTACTTACCACAGAATCAGAGCAATGTATGTGATAGTATTTATTTTTATTATTTATTACATAAAACTAATAGAAAAAGAAATAAAAATATCATACGGAAGTCAGTTCTCCGCGTTTACCAAGCAATGCAGACAATGCCAAGTCATGATGTCTAAAATAAAAGGCCACAATCAACAAAAATTGTAGACCACTTTAAAACAAAACGATTTACGCTAATTTTTTTTGGAATACCACCATCAGATCCTGATCTCCGTATCCTGAAACCACTACCGATATTCTTTCTTTTATATTACCCTTCAAGATATACCTCACTCCACCTGATGTTAAGTGGTAATGAGGTTCTAGGTTAAGGGCGTCTAGTACAGCATAATAAAGCTGTTACTGTACTTGTCGCCCTTACCTTTAAGGCTTAACCTGCTACTAATATGTAGCACCCCCCAGGAGCTCTAGAAACCTTACTCACACGCAGGAACACAACAACACAGAAGTGATTGTTATTTGGCTGCGGTCTTCTGTAAGGTGGAAGTATTTCACCAGTCGGGCTGCTTCAGTTCGAGCGATAAATCGCTATGCCCTACCTCTTCTAAATATTTCCTTAACAACAAGGACGATACTAATTAAATACCGGGTCAGTCAGTACAACAAATTATCAGGGAAAAATACCAAATAGAATAGATTAAAGCTCCAGATCATAATAGCTCCAGTACTAGTATTCCTCGCAATATAATCAAGTACAAAATTATTATTATTTTTAAGTTAATTATTATTAAATTGACAACACTTCTTAAAATTAAATCATAGGCCTGGCAAACCACTTTAAGTAGTTGTCTGCGAGTGCGAAATTCACGCTACAAAAAGTCACCATTTAAAGGACAGTCACAAGCACATCTCCACTGGGCTATAAACCGCCCTTATTGCGTTGACTTAAGCACTAAAATGGAACTGCAATTGTTCACCATGATGTGTAAACCATACCAGCATTCCTATTCCTGACTTCACAACATATAATACTATGAATCGAATTTACGCTGCACCAATCAAACCGAACCATCCTGATTGTCTCCAATTTATGGAAACGTCAGCGAAATTCGAACCACGTCCGTTCCACGAATGGAAACTGAACGAATGACCGTTTCCACTCTGGAAGTTCCAAGATGGCGGACTGTCAGGTCCTCATTGGGAGTTTGCGCTAACAAAAGCGGAGGGTTAAAACTGAAAAGTGTGAACTGAGATCCGGAAACCCACTCTGCTAAAAACATAAAGAATGCTTAGAGTTAGTGGTACTAGAAGTGACTTGACATTAAGGTAAATAAAAAGCGCTTTTACTTAAAACATTTAACCATTAAATCTGTAAATAATTCCTTAATATATTTAGTTGTTCAATTATATATTTGGACGTCTATGTTAACGTATAATTTATTACGAATATAGTATTTTTAATAGATAGGGATGTATATTTTAACGTTACATTCAGCTATTGGTTTTATTTGATATTTTATGAACAAAAATTAAACGGTTAAACTATTTGTCAATAATTGTTTATATTTTTTACAAAATACAGAATTACTTATTTTTTACAAATTTACAAAAATTACAAAAACTCACTTCTACAATAAAGTATTTCAGATTAGATTCAAGACGAAGAAGTGTTAACGGAGTATTTAACAAGTTACCTGAAAATGTTATCCAGTTGCCCATGCATAGATTTAAGTCTCATGTTAATTTTTTTTTAATAAAAAAGGGCTACTACAAAATTGATGATTATTTAAATGACAAAAATATATGGGTCTAGAATAACTTTAATTCTCGGAAATGTTTTATAAAAGCTTTGTATATTTTATTTAAGTACCTAGCGTAAGGGAACATTGTTACATTGAAAAGAGTAAGTGTCGAGTTTCTTGCCAGTTCTTCTTGAAATGATCAAGATTCCGAACACGGCGGTAGAATACTGAATTTGTACTGACAATTCATAAGTGGGGAAAATATGTATTCAAATGGAATCGTTTGGATATACCTATATTGTTGATGAATTCACTACTAGATACACGTAGCTATACCCATAATTAAATTATTTCCAGTGAATCACTTCCAGTAGCCTACGGTCCATGTCGAAGACGTTATATTATCTGGCCCAGTTCGAGACCGAGGACAGATGATGCTGAGCACAACGCTGTTATAAACCCCTAAAGGTGCGCGCACACAAGAAGCTTAAGGGGAATGCATACTGTATACCTAGAAGGAATATGAACCTCGCCGATTTGAGATTCTGCGAAATGAGGGAATTCTGAAACGGGCTTGGGGATATTGATGTGCTGAATATGAATTTTCATATTTCAGAATGGTATGGGAGGATTCATAAATTAGAAAATATTTAATTTATTTTCCGCTCCAATCTAAGGTTAATACCTCTTGGCATTAAGTCCGCCTCTTGCACACATTTTTAGATTTTTTAAAAGTTTAAACAAATAACACTGGGGATAAAATCGTTAGACGATGAAGTTTTGGAAATTTCGAACATTCTTGTAACTGAAATACACTGAGTTAGAAATCCTTCATAAACACTTTGCTATCTCCATAACAGTCTATGGATACAGGTTTTGCTTCAACAATACTATATAATGTAAAATATGTTGGAATTTGGCTCTGTACTAAATAAAACTTAAACGGTCCGCTTAAGTTATATATGAATAATATGTAATCTAAAATGCAGACCGCATTCGAAAACTCATCGCAAAAAAAATTAGCTATAATATACTCAAGAAATAAAAAGGAACACAAAAAGATTTTAATGTCACAATTTAATATAGCCTATGCATAGATTTAAGTCTCTGATAAAAAATTGTTTTATGAAAAAAGCCTATTATAAAATAGAGGACTATAATAACGACAAAGATGTTTGGACTTGATAGCATTAAATATGTACATTAGACATAAGCTATATTGTTAATACGTTTTTTTTTTTGCATGATTTATACCTACCATATGTGTTAGTTTTGAAAAGAGTAACTATCGAGTTTCTTGCCGGTTCTTCTCGATAGAATCAACATTCCGAACACGGCGGTAGTTTACTTGACTTGACGATTCATAAATGCTTTTGCAAAAGTTTACATGAATAAAGACATTTTCTATTCTATTCTATTCTAATATGATCCAAGAATCAGATAGGACAATTGTCATATTCAATAATTTTCATAAGAGCTTATTGAGTATTTAAACATATATGTAAATTGAGAGTTATTTTCTTTTCATAATGTGATCAAAGATGTATTCTATATCATCCGAACACGGTGGTAGTTTACTTGACTTGACGAATCATAAATGCTTTTGTAAAAGTTTACATGAATAAAGACATTTTCTATTCTATTCTATTCTATTCTATTCTATTCTATAAGTATTTTGTATCCAAATTGCCACAACTTCCAACCGCAATGTCCACATTTCCACAACTTTTCCTTACTCCAACTTAAAACAAAATAAACAGTTCACTTGCACAAAACAAGATTCAGGGCATTATACTATTACTTTCAAGAGCGAAACTAGACTGCTTTCGTATTTACCATCTATAAAACTAGGAAACTCCAAGGAGTTGATATTTTTCCACCATTTTCAAGAGAATTTCTAAAGCGCAGAATCTACTCTATTCATACTTGTTCTAAGCCTCTTTGAAATACATTGTTTGTTTTCATACAGTTTTAGATTTGTTCGTTGAAATATTCTTCTGTAGGACTAGCTTTACCCCGGTTTCGACTGTACTTACTGTTTTTAAGAGAGGTAGGGGGCATAGCGAATTATCGCTCGAACTGGAGCAGCCCGACTGGTGAAATACCACTCCACCTTACAGAAGACTGTAGCCAAATAACAATCACTTCGGTGTTGTTGTGTTCCTGCGTGTGAGTAAGGTTTTCAGAGCTCCTGGGGAGTGCTACATTAGTAGCAGGGGTCAAGCCTTCAAGGTAAGGGCGACAAGTCCAGTAACAGATTTATTATGCTGTACTTGTTACCCTATTCATTACCACTTAACATCATCTGGGATGAGGTCAATCTTGAAGTGCAATATAAAAATTTATTTGAAGCATCTTTTCAACGAGAAATTTCAGCTCAGAAATCTTGAGATAAACTTTAAAGACATGTCGATTAGATATTATGAAAGATAGATTTACAGTTATATTAACTACCGATTTGCGTAATTTGAACGAGAATCGATAAGAAACATTTCACGACATTGACAGAAAGATTTCAGTAAAAAAAACTGTGTACCTATTTTAAGATAAAAATAAACGATATCGCTTTAACCCAGTGGTTATTTTGACTACACACAAACACGTCAAACTTATAACACCGCGTCCTTTTTGCGTCGGGGTTTGAAAAAATAAACTAACACCAAGTCTAAAAAACGCTAATAACTTTAATAACATAAATAAGTAACAATGCACTTTCCAAACCAACTTCTTTGCAATTGTATTCCATGAAATGCAATTTAGTTAAGGAGCATTTAGAGAGCACCTTTTGATAGCGTTTGAAACATTTTCTATTGTTTGCCTTTGAGATTAAAACTTCAATTTCAGGTCACAAATATCTTTTAAACGATTTTTTAAAACAATTTGTCCGTGGCATTTAATTTTTAAAACTCTAACTAAACACGTTATTTTTTCCATTACCTGACACTCTGTTCTTTTTGGATTTTCTCGTACGCCTTTAAAAGCCATTGAAAACGAACTTAATTTTAATTTTAGGTTGATTGGTAAAAAAACAGAAAAGCGTATGTTTTAGTTAAAAATTCGATAACTACTTTTAAAAATACAAAAAGCTCGAGATTCTTGTAATAATTTCAAATATTTGTAAAGATAATGTTGATATTATTTTAGGTTCGAATTTTTATAAAGATTTAAAGAACTCAGACATTTATTGAATAAATATTATAAGTTCTTGAAGATTGTGTAAGGTTGGTAGCGAAGCAATAACCTATTTTTAAACCGACCATGAAAGGATGTAAGTCCACGCGAACGAAGTCGCGGGCACAGCTAGTGATATTATAAATAAGCAAGTTTTTGAAGCGAAAGCTTTTTAATTACAGAAATAGCAGTATACGCTATATGTGAAAGACCTGGGTTTGGTGATTGGTTGGTTGGTTTGGTGTGGGTAGGAACCCACACTCCAAGAAAAGATATTATTTTTTGTTTCTTCAAAATATTGAAAGTACGCTTGTGCAGCGAGAACGAGACGTTGAAATGAATTAAAACAATCTTCGCATATGTTTATTTTGAAAAAATCTTCTATGTTATTGTCTTTCTGTGTGTAAGTAAGGTTTCCAGAGCTCCTGGGGGGTGCTACATTAGTAGCAGAGGTCAAGCCTTCAAGGTAAGGGCGACAAGTCTAGTAACGGCTACTATTATGCTATGCTTGTCGCCCTTAAGCTAGGACCTCATTACCATTTAACATCAGGTGGGATGAGATCAATCTTGAAGTGTAATATATATAAAAAAATCTAACAAATGTGAGTGTGTGTGGTCAAAACTCACCCGCCAGAGGAGGCTACTTAGAGGGCATAAGTAAACAGTCAATAAGTCACTCACTGTTAGACGTAGAACATTACTCAGTCATTCAGCCACCACTAAATACTAGTACACCATGTTCGATTAGCGATATAGCCAGAGTAACTTGACCCGCCCCGCCCCCCACTCCGGACGGGTGTTACAGGATAGAGGGGAAGACGGCTGGAGTGATGGATGCCTGGATTAAATGGACGTCTGAGAGACGAACGGAGTGGGGATACACGGAACTATTTTGCGCCTTACTGAAAAAAACTGTTTACCTGGTTTTGCCTGGAGTTTTATCACGTTCTTTATTTTGGGATGAAAAGTATTCTGTACGTTTTTTTAGTATTTAATCTGCCCAGCTACCAAATTTAGTCAAAATGAATAAAATAGTTTTTGTGTGAATAAGTCACAAATGAGTACACTCGACAAATAAACAATCTTGCACGTTTTCAAAAAAGTTCAGATTAGTTGAATAATATTACAGCTACGATGTGATGATGACTACGCTTAATGAATCATATCATCCAAAATCGGAAGTTGGTCTTTCGATAAACGGAATTCATTTAAAGACCCTTTAACAAAAATACTTATAACTTAATGACCCACCCTTAAAAAGTATTAAATTACTTTTTAACGATTAAACTGGTACGCATGAAACACATAATACAGTTGTCATACGCCATTTATTCCGTACGATATTTTTGAAAAGACCTGTTACTCATACATTGCTCTTAGTGTTGCCCAAATGCAAGAACAAGACGAGACTTAGCCAGTCTTGGTCTTGGTCTTGCGCCAATACACCTAGTCTTGGTCTTGGTCTTGGTCTTGGTCTTGCGCTCCCAGTCTTGGTCTTGGTCTTGGTCTTGCAGCAAGAGTCTTGCAAGTCTTGCAATTACCTACGCCCTGTGGCGGCAATCAAATAGTGTCAAATGTTATGATTTCGGCGCGGCGGCAACGATTGTTTTAGATTTCAAAAGAAGCCGCCGGCGCATGTATCATAACCATGTACTTCCGAAAAGCGGCAAATTTCTTTGAGAAGTAAGTACGAAACCTTTGATGCCGCATTATCAAAGTGCCGATGGTTAAAACATAACTATGCATGCTCTCAGTTTGATTTTAATAGATATTTTTTTATTCGCTATGTTTATGGTATTAGTCGTAATGCGCATATGTCCAGTTTTTCATATTCTTTGATACAGTTTTTTGCGTCTCATAGAATTCCTAAGCGTACCTACCTATACACCGAACTGTTACACCTAACTACTCCGTGAAATAGCGCTAAGTCCTAGCTGCAAGACGCAAGAGTCTTGCAGGCTATGTCTTGTTCTTGCTCAAGTCTTGCACGGTCAGTCTTGGTCTTGGTCTTGCTAAAAATACGCGGTCTTGTTCTTGGTCTTGGTCTTGCAAAAACGCAAGAACAAGACCAAGACTGCAAGACCAAGACTGAATTTGGGCAACACTAATTGCTCTAATGATAATAACCAAACAAAGCTAAAATCTACTGTCTGTCTAATATCTGAGCCAACTGGCGTTCAATAAAAACGGTATCGAAATTGGTCTGTATGTTTGAGAGCTATGATACCACAGAGAGGCAGACGTCAAAATTATAGCACCGCTCTTTGTGTCCAGGGTTGATAAAATAACCCACAACAACCGAAACGTCACCTAACCGATTAGGGCTCCGGAACCCTTTTTCGACCGACGCTACTCTTCGCCGAATATCGTTTCGCCGAATAATAGATTTGTGAGATCGAGGTAAACTTATGGTTTATTTCACCAAAAACATGGCCATCGTTGTTCAGTTCGTCGTTTTAACTCTTTTTTTTCCATGGACTCTGTCCCACGTTTATGATAACGCGGTGATACGCGACGCTCACAAAGTCTATAGTTTAATTTCTGACAGACTAATATATTTACATAAATACTTAATACATACGGGAGAAGAAAGAGTTAGAAGATAATGAATGTCAATAGGACCGAGAATTTTAGATGGAAGTATGTCATAGATGGAGTTTTATCTCTTATTCCTAACAGCTTTAAAATCTCTGTCATACGTCATCTAGCTCAATTGTTACTCGTTCTGGAACATTCGGGATGGTTCCGTGAAACGGTTTTCGGTAAAGCGTAGCGTCGGTTAAAAAAGATTCGGTGAAATAATATGAGCAAGATGTTTACAAGCCCGTGTGCGCCCGCTTTCCTCAGCTAACGTAACCAGAATTTATAGAGCTCCATCTGATGGAGTGTCGCACGTCGAAGCAGGTCGAACTGAGCTGGTGGACGAAGAGATATTACCTGCACGTTGTACCCTAATGTCCTCGATGGTGCCTAGGAATGTCGGTCTCGTGTACATGCACGTACTTGAGTGTTTTCACTCAGTCACGGTGGAGAAGGGATGTTTTGGAACAATTGATTACTGGATGCACTCTATAAATAAATATTGGACAACATCACATACATTGCTCTGCTTCTGCGGTAAGTTAATTAAGGACTTATGTTACAGAAATCCAAAACAACGACGGTACCACAACACCCAGACCCGAGATAATATAGCAAAGTTCGTTTTCCATATTGGCCCGACCGAGGATCGAACCCGGCACCTCAAAGATGGCGCGCTGTTAAAGTCCGATCCGCTCACCTGTTGGCTACGGAGACGTCAAGCTCTATAGTGAAGCTGTTGAGAAATTACCGATTTGACATATGTCAACTGAACTCACCGGCGTTAACCTAGTTACTTAGCATTACCATCATAATTACTCAACGGCTTGACCGTAGTTAAATTAATTTAAACTACATCCTAGTTTTGATTCCCTCCGAACGAACGCCAAACGTCGACCTACGGGCAGTAAGTAGTTCGCAATAACTACTCAAAAAAGGTGTCGCGTTTTGACCCGTTAAGTTATTTAAAATGTTGACATACAAAGAGTCTAGTGTATTTGACAAAAAAAACTAATAATTACCTGGTAAATCCCCATCAACGTTTTCACCATTAAACATGTACCCTTTTCCCCGAATGACAGCACTTAATTTTTCCCAAAAAACTCCCCTTAAAATCGGCTTGACACTTTTTTAACTTTCCCCGGCCGCCATTAAACGGTGACTCGGCGAATCTGCGGCTTTGCCCGCAAATGAGCTGGAAACAGGTCAAACTGGGTAAGGCTTAACGTCCGCTTTATAACAATTTTTATCTATTTCTGCGGTCATTAAAAGGGAAGAAAAACATTAGTCCGGTAAACGTAAGATGACGTAAAATTTCAAAGAGAATTTACAACTTACCTCAGAGCTGACCTAACAGGCCCGCGGTGTGTTAATCTTTTTCAGAAGAATATTTATATGTAACTAGCTGTGCCCGCGACTTCGTTCGCGTGGACTACATCCTTTCATGGTCGGTTTTACCCCTTTCTCCCCTAATATTTGAAACAAAAAGTAGTCTATATTGTAATCCAAGTTTCGAGCTATATTTGTGCCAAATTTCATATCTCTAACTTCAAAAATAAACATTTTTCCATATAAACTTTCAAAGGTGGTATTACCCCCATCCCCCCCTTATTTTCTAATAAAAAGTAGCCTATGTCCGTTCTTGAGATTCAACGTATGCCTTTACCAAATTTCATCAAAATCCGTTCAGCCGTTTAGGCGTGAAAAAGTAACAGACGGACAGACAGACAGACAGACAGAGTTACTTTCGCATTTATAATATTAGTATGGATGTACTAATTCGCGTAACTACGTAAATCAGTAAAACTGTTAACTGATGTGACAAGGTACTGAGTTGCTCATTAATGACGACCTCCGTAGCCGAGAGGCGAGCGGGCCTGACTTAGGCGAGCGCCATCTCTGAGGTTCCGGGTTCGATCCCCGGTCGGGTCAATATGGGAAACGAACTTTTCCATATTGTCTCGGGTCTGGGTGTTGTGGTACCGTCGTTGTTTCTGATTACTGTAACACAAGTGCTTAAGCTACTTATCACAGAATCAGAGCAATGTATGTGATGTTGTCCAAAAAAAAAAAAAAAAAAAAAAAAAAAAAAAAAAAAAAAAAAAAAAAAAAAAAAAAAAATGAAAGCAGCTGATTGTACAGGTCATTGTCTAGTCTACTCAAGCCATCAATCATCATAATATTAGAAACAGAAATTTTTTATCTCCCCTTGCGGTGCGGGAATTGAACCCACGACCTTCGCGTATCGCGCGTGCTGCTCTTACCAACTGAGCTAACCGCAAGTTATTGTAGGCGATGAAATTTTTTTTTCTGCTGTATCAACCGTTAGCCTTTCGGTAAGTGCCCTCTGCCGAATATGTTTAGAACTACATACGTATCGTATAGTACTATAAAAATAATAAAATCAATCATCATAATACCTGGCAAAGGAAACTATTACTATTTTGAATTGGCCCAAGATCATAAATGGTCTGAACAGCCCTGACTTGCTGACATGCTGACAAGTACATGAAGATTAATAAGCCAGAATTTTCCAAAAATTGGGAGGTTCACAAATATTAAGACAGTTTCGAAAATAAACACACAAATAATTACGAGAAGCATATTCGAAAAGAAGTTCATTAATTTTTAATTTTCTATATTTTGATTTCTATTTCATTCCTTAAGCTAAATTGTTTCAAGTTATCACGTGACTTTTAATAAAAAAATTGCTGTATTTTCTTTTAATATCGCATTAAATTATTAGGAGAAACGTTAAAAAATTTGAAGACCAGACACAACTTTTGTCTCGTCTCGCAGAGTTCAAGTTGATCCCACAACCGCGACGTCTCACACGTACTGTGCCCGTTTTATCCACATTTTCCATCAACCCTTCGCCTATTGGTCGAAGCATAATGTTACATAGCCTATAGCCTTCCTCGATAAAATGACTATCCAACACAAACATATTTTTTCACTATGAACCAATAGTTCCTGATATAACCGCGTTCAAACAAACATACAAACAAATCCTTCAGCTTTATTATTTATATTATATATTATATATTTTGTTTAATCCATACACACACTTTTACTGTTACTGCACCCATAAACTAACTATCTGCATGACATAAGGGTTAACGGGTAGAGAATGCTCGTAGCAATAAGATTTAAATTGTGGGTGTTGTGGTACCATCGTTGCTTCTGAATTCTGTAACACAAGTGCTTAAGCTACTTACCACAGAATAAAAAATAATAATAAATAAATAAATAAATATATATATATATATATATATATATATATATATATGTATATATATATATATATATATATATATATATATATATATATATATATATATATATATATAATTATTTATTACTATAATATTTATATAGGTAATACCTTAATACCGAACACACATTATATATTAAATCCTCCTTGAGGTTTCGAAACTCCTCTCAAAGTTTTACCCAACATTATCTTAACAAAAAACCACTGAACCCGATTCCTCAAAGCCTTTTGGGGTTAACAGCAACATAAAAACAGTAATACTTAACAAAATTAGTTATCTAACAACCGTAAACGGGTCAAATCTTTATGGCATCATAAAGTGGTGTGATAGCACCTATTTTAGGGGTGATTTCCCATAGTGTGTTTACACGTACAAGAGTATAGTGGAGCTAGTATTACATATATAAAAAATAAAAAATATATATATATTGGACAACATCACATACATTGCTCTGATTCTGTGATAAGTAGCTTAAGCACTTGTGTTACAGAAATCAGAAACAACGACGGTACCACAACACCCAGACCCGAGACAATATGGAAAAGTTCGTTTCCCATATTGACCCGACCGGGGATCGAACCCGGAACCTCAGAGATGGCGCTCGCCAAAGTCAGGCCCGCTCGCCTCTCGGCTACGGAGGTCGTCAATATATTTGTGTCTAAAAACGGGCTTTTAATCATTTCTATCCTATTTATATCTCGCGATCAGATAATACGGTATCAAATACGTTGTCACCTTTCTCCACTCTTATTGGTCACTGCTGTTCTGTAAATCCCAAAGCCTTCCTCGATAATGGACTATCCAATACAAAAATATTTTTTCAATTCGAAAAAGTCGTTTTTAAGAAAAAAGCATTCAAACAAACAAACTCTAAAGCTCTATAATATTAGTACGGATCAGTGAACGAAAAAACATAGTAGCATTTATAACGCTTGAAAATAGCAACACGCAAAGTAAGACACGGTGGGCGTTGCTTAAAAAAGTGAGCTAGCGACAGTACACATACCGTTTCCAAGGACGCATTGAGTCACAAGCGCTGACCATCACAGCGCGAGTTCCATCCCATTCAAATGATATGACGTAACTAACGAACCTTGTCTATTTATCGACCAAAACGCATTAGCCTAAAAGTTATTTTTTCAAATGTCGATACTTTATTACTAAATTGGGTATCTATTTCTTGTGTGTACAGAAAAATGTTGAGGCCATCCAGCTCCTTGACAACACGGACATAGTGAGGAGGCTCAAAGGGACAAAACCTTTTGAGCTAGTGTAGTAAATTAGTGACAGAAAGTGAAGTATGTGCCACTCATTAAGAACACAAGAACAAAGAGTCTTCCCCTTAATAGAGACAATAAGAAAAGTGTTAATGGACACATTCTTAGTAAACTATCTTTAGCAGTCTAAGTTAAATATAAATTACTTATTAGTCTTTTTAGACTAGATTGTAATAACTTTGTCGTATTGATGCTCAGTATCAAACGGCATTAAAAAAAAAATGTGTTTTTCGTTTACTGGTATAGATCATAAGAATTGTTACTGTATATATATAATTCTACTGAATTTCATCGGTATCTTCTTAATCTTGCGTGAAAAAGTAACAAACATAAAGGCAGTCATAACATAGGTTTTGCCTTTTTCAGGTTAACCTAGAAAAACCTTCAGCCATGATTTTTTCCCCTCAACACCTCAGGCAGTACCTACAACAAATTCAAGAGTGGGGGGTGGGGGGTGTAACGTTCGCGTACATTTCCCGCGGCCTTAAGTCCGTAATTGGATACGAGGCCGGAATGAGCGCGCCGGGCCGCCTCTGATTGTTCTGGGGCTTTTTAATAACAACCTTGCCGTGTGTGACTGGATATAGATAACTAGATATGGCTCCTTGCGAAGACGCAGTGAGCCTATTTATATTATGACTAGCTGTGCCCGCGGCTTCGTTCGCGTGGACTACGGGATTTTTCCCGCTAACTCCCGTTCCCATGGTAATTTTGCAATATCCTGTTGCAACTAAGCTTTAAGTTTACTGTCATATCAAATTTTAAGCGTCTAACTTAAGCGATTTAATTTTTTTATACAAAAGGATTTTCCCGCTCATTCCCGTCCCCGTGGGAATTTCGGGAATTCCTTTCTTAGTGCAGCTCTACGGAACCTAATTACGTCCCTTCCAAATTTCAAGTGTTTAGGCTGTGCGTTGATATGTCAGTCAGTCAGTCAGTCTGTTTCTCCTTTTATATATTTAGTTAATAATATGAGACAGTCTTATCTTATTTAAAAAAACAAAAGAATTCATTTTTGAAATATTTAAAGTTCGCTACAGTGGCTTGCAGCACCCCCAGAAGCTCTAAAAAAATTTTCACACGCAGGAACACAACAACACCGAAGTGATTGTTATTTGGCTGCGGTCTTCTGTAAGGTGGAGGTATTCCAAGTCGGGCTGCTCCAGCTCGAGCGATAAACCCTACCTCTCTTAATCTTCTTCTACCTATCTTCTATTCTAGCATATTCTTTAGCCACATCCAGAGTGTCTTTAACATCCTTGCCTAGCCCTAGCCGGGCCTATAGACCTTTATTGGCGCTAGAGAAGCTCGAGTAGGCCGTGGTGGCTGCTCCGACGTAGTATATTTGACTAGATGGCCTCCGCTCTCTTACGACCCTCACATCAAAGCATCAGCTCCTTGATCTTCGGGAAACTTTTGACGAAATAACTTCGCTTACCTTTGGCGAAATATTTTTGAAGTGACAGTGGTTTTTTTGCATTAGAAAGAACAAAAATTGGGTTTTCATATGCACAGGATTAGACTTATGTTTGGAAATGCTTTTGCCTCTTTCTTAACACACGCGGTTGGACAGAGACAAAGCATAGACTTTTTGAATCATATGATTTGTAAGATTTATAAAAATTTATCAAGGGTCGAGATAATTTTTTGATGACAAATTTAATAATTGAAACCCAACAGGTTTGGTAGGCTGACCTAAACGTTGGTGATCGTATAGGCTGTCTTTAGGTATTTAAGTGTTTAATTCTATAAACATATAGAATTAAACAGGCTAAACAAAAGGAACACCATTTGTTTAGCCTTTTAACAAAAGGAACACCTTTTCATGCCTGTCATATTTTGGTTTTTGTTTTCTTTAAGTTTTATTAGTTTGAATATATTGCCAAGCCCCAGCAGGGCGTCACATGTAGACCTGTATTATGTAAGATCTTATTAATGTAATGTGATATTGTGCAATAAATAATTTGAATTTGAGAGACTGTAGAGTTTTAGATCCGAAGTGACCTTTGCAGTAACAGAACTAGTTTTGAAGTGTAATACTAATTAAACAACACACAAAACTTTTATTCTATTACATTATGAGGAGAGGATAATTCGCAGGATGTTTCGCGAAAGTTTTGTAATTAAAACATCCTAAAAGCGAATGGAAATCAGACTTATGTTTGGAAATGCTTTTGCCTCTTTCTTAACACACGCGGTTGGACAGAGACAAAGCATAGACTTTTTGAATCAGATTTTTAAGATTTATAAAAATTTATCAAGGGTCGAGAGAATTTTTTGATGACAAATTTAATAATTGAAACCCAACAGGTTTGGTAGGCTGACCTAAACGTTGGTGATCGTATAGGCTGTCCTTAGGTATTTAAGTGTGTAATTCTATAAACATATAGAATTAAACAGGCTAAACAAAAGGAACACCTTTTGTTTAGCCTGTCATATTTTCGTTTTTGTTTTCTTTAAGTTTTATTAGTTTTAATATATTGCCAAGCCCTAGCAGGGCGTCACATGTAGACCTGTATTATGTACGATCTTATTAATGTAATGTGATATTGTGCAATAAATAATTTGAACTTGAGACTTTAGAGTTTTAGATCCAAAGTGACCTTTGCAGTAACAGAACTAGTTTTGAAGTGTAATACTAATTAAACAACACACAAAACTTTTATTCTATTACATTATGAGGAGAGGATAATTCGCAGGATGTTTCGCGAAAGTTTTGTAATTAAAACATCCTAAAAGCGAATGGAAATTTAATAGAAAACAAAAGTTGCTTGACTGAAAGTGAGTGTCCAAAGCTTACTAGCGCTCGTTTTGATGATTTTTTTAAACCTACACTTCAAGATTGACCTCATCCCACCTGTTGTTAAATGGTATTAAGGTCCTAACTTAAGGGTGACAAGTACAGCATAATAAATCTGTTACTGGACTTGTCACCCTTACCTTGAATGCTTGACCCCTGCTACTAATGTAGCACCCCCAAGGAGCTTTGGAAACCTTACTCACACGCAGGAACACAATAACATGGAAGTGATTGTTATTTGGCTGCGGTCTTCTGTATAAATTGAAAGGTACAGTTGTTAAGAATGTTAAGTTGTCTAGATATATGGATACTTAAATAAAATTAAATATGGGACAACATCACATACATTGCTCTGATCCTGTGGTAAGTAACTTAAGCACTTGTGTTACAGAAATTAGAAACAACGACGGTACCACAACACCCAGACCCGAGACAATATAGAATCCGACGATATAGTTTTGACCCGACCGGGGTTTGAACCCGGGACCCCAGAGATGGCGGGTCGCCGAAGTCCGGCCCGCTCGTCTCTCGGTTACGGAGGTCTTGAATAACGTTAATAAAAAACTGTCCAGATATATCGTTTTGTACCCATTCGCCCCTTATCGCGGGGCGAAAATTGACCCTTGTGATTTGACCCCGTCTACGGAGGGGGGGAGGATACTTTTAGACAAAGGGGTGCCAAAATATAGGACGAACGAGTACGAGACCCATGCGGACATCCATAAACGCAGACATCTGGACACCCAGTGCTTTCGAACCTTCCAGATTATAATATTATAAATCCCTACTAATATTATAAATGCGAAAGTAACTCTGTCTGTCTGTTACGCTTTCCCGCTTAAACCTCTCAACCGATTTTGATGAAATACGGTATAGGTATACGTTGAACCTCAAGATATAGGCTACTTTTTGTTAGAAAATAAGGGTGGGGGGGGGGGGGAGGGTGTAATACCACCTCTGAAAGTTATATGGGATAATTTATATGGTAAAATGTTTATTTTTTTAAGTTAGTGATATGAAATTTGGCACAAATATAGCTCGAAACTTGGATTAAAATTAAGACTACTTTTTGTATCGAATATAAGGGGAGATAGGGGTAAAACGGACCATGAAATGATGTAGTCCACGCGAACGAAGTCACGGGCACAGCTAGTATAAAATAATTGTTAATATGTATGTAGTTAGTACATGACTCCTGCCTCAGACTTAGCAGGTCTAGGTCTCCTAACTTTCTGTGTCTGAATAATTCATTATTAATCAGCCTAATTCAGCCTCACTGCTGTTTAATAAACAATAACGAATAACAGATCATAATGGGACTTAGCTCTCAATATTTAATCAGACAGACGGCAGACTGTTCTTGCCAGTAATAAGAGATCATTTTCTGAAAAGGATCTGCTTGTAGTAAGGTTCCAAACTATATTTTTCAAGATTAGAACTATTTTAAGGACTTAAAACAATCAAAATTTTTCAATACAAGTATTTAATATTTATTGGACAACATCACATACATTGCTCTGATTCTGTGGTAACTAGCTTAAGCACTTGTGTTACAGAAATCAGAAACAACGACTGTACCACAACACCCAGACCCGAGACAATATAGAAAAGATAGTTTCCAATATTGACCCGACCGGGGATCGAACCTGGGACCTCAGAGATGGCGCGTCGTATATTTACTTCAAATTTCTCAGTTGTCTTTGAAAAATGGCTACTATAAAGTAGAAGAGCATATGGATCACTAACTAATCTGCTGGTCTGTACTTACGCTTTTTATATTCTTTTAAAATGATTTGTTGCGTTTTCTCAATCAATGTCAAAATAGGAACACATAAAGCATGTAGACCAAATGTCGTCCTATAGTTAATTAACATTTTAATTAAAAATTAAATTACTTAATTGACCGTAGATTTTAACAATTGACCAACTAACTGTATGTACTTATTGCTTCATTTGCAATTAAGTAATAAGTTTGGTTTATTTTTGGTAAAAAAAGTAATGATTTTCTTGTTGGTATCTTCTCGGTACTTAAGTATAGTTTCCGAACCGAAGGTCATCTTTTGATTAATATAGAGATGATTCATGTGTTACTGATATAATCTTTATGAATAAAAAAGGTTTGACAATTTAAATGTGTTAAACGCTGGAAACATTAATAAAAAGTACTAATTTCAATAGAAATTTATTATTATAAATTGAAAGTTATCAAATTTTTGTATAAAATTTTCAAAAAAATATGTGGGTAACATAATTTTAAGGGACTTTTTTGTTAATTCTCCCTAATAATGAATTTGGGGAAAACGGATTTAATCTACCCCGCGAGCATGTCAATGTCTAATTGTGGTATTTGACATTTGTAGTCAAATTAATTACGATTCTAACTAATTATTATTGAGGGTTATCAATGTTTTATCCAAAATGAGTCCACCCCAAAACGACGCGTATTTACAAACATCGTGTAACATAGGTACAAGAATGTCTGTCTGTCCGTAAATTTACACCAGAGACAATATCTACAACATTGCGGGGAACCGAGTTTAATTAAACGCTAGCACAATGTAGCTCACACTAGCTCTGCCCCCGGTTGTACTTCTGACCTTAGTAATTAGCAGCTTAGTACCTATGCCCGGTTAATTATAAACTAGTTGCAATTTATGATTTGGGTAACTTGTTGAAATGATCAAGATAGATAAGTTAATGAATGAAATTAAATATTGGGCATAAGCACAGCACTTGTGTATCAGAAATCAAAAAAATGAGGGTACAGCAACACCCAGACCCGAGACAATAAAGAAATATTTAAAACTATTCCTAAATATTACTGATGTAGTTCACACGAATAAAAAAAAATCTTAAATTTTGATATCCTGGTATCATTCATTCTGGACAGGTTATGTAACGACCCGCCACATCGCTTCAATCCTAGAGAGGTTTTAATTAGCAATATTATTTATTTTAATTTTAATTACAACAAATAAATTCAAAGTATATCTACATATATGTCTATCAGACAAAATACACAATTATCATTTCGTGAAACATAAACCAATAGGCAGGGTCACTTAACAAAAAAAAGTAAACGTATATTAAACCATCAGTACATACTGTCCCTATATCCCTATGAACGCTTAAATCTTTGAAACTACGCAACAGATTTTGATGCGGATATTTCTAATAGATAGAGTGATTCAAGAGGAAGGTTTTTATTTGCAATAAAGAATAGGAAAGCCTATATTTCTAAGTAATTACATAACATCCATGCAAAGCCAGGGCGGGTCGCTAGTTTCCAATAAAAGAATAAATAAATATTGGACAAAATCACATACATTAAATATTAGAAACAGAAAAATTTTATCTCCCCTTGCGGTGCGAGAATTGAACCCACGACCTTCACGTATCGCGCGTGCTGCTCTTACCAACTGAGCTAACCGCAAGTTATTGTAGGCGATGAAATTTTTCTGCTGTATCAACCGTTACCGTTACCGCTAGTACGGCGTATAGTACTATAAAAATAATAAAATCGATCACATACATTGCTCTGATTCTGTGGTAAGTAGCTAAAGCACTTGTGTTAGAGAAATCAGATACAACAAAGGTACCACAACACCCAGACCCGAGACAATATAGAAAAGTTCGTTTCCCATATTGAGCCCATCGGGGATCGAACCCGGAACCTCAGAAATGACGCGACGTTAAAGTCCGGCACGCTTGCCTCTCGGCTACGGAGGTTGTCAAAACAGCACATAATCACACACAATTAATATACGTAAGCACACTAGATGAAGTTAGGCAGCCCTTTTTTGAGGGGGGGAGAATGCATTTGCGCACCGTACCGCTGTCGTGGGGACGACAGCGGCGTATGTGGGACTCCCCCGCCCAGAAGGGGCAGGGACTACCCGAACTAAAAACCCCCCCCCACGCTCTCATCGCCTTTGGTTGGCGCCATGGGAAAAACGGTGGAAACCACAACAGCCACGGCGCCAGACGGAATGGTCTTTTAGACCCCAATTCGCCCCCCTGGATAGAGGGAGCCGGCGGGAACGACCGAGCGTGCTACGCCGTTCCCGCCCTGGTGCGAAGGACCGTGCAAGGCCGTCCGGGGTGTCCCCACACCCGCGGCCGACTGGTCCCCGCCAGGAGGCACTAGGTGGGCAAAGTGCCGCCTTGCGCGCAGCCTTAGGCAGCCCTGCAAACAGATTGCTAGTCCTAACAATTAATTTTCTAGAAAGATTTCAACAATGACCAGAGTATGGGAATTCGCCGTCTCCTTACAACCTTCCCGGAATCCCGAGAAATGTGGCTCATACTAAATGACCTTTATTTCTGGAAGTTTTAGAGTTCCTTTCTAATAAAGACTCTAAAGCAGGTTCCCTAACTTACTTCTTACGCGCCCCCTTTCTTAACAGAAATAATTCCAAGGCCCCCCTTGCCTCGATAATTATATGCTAAATATATACTCAGGGCTTTTTTTTATTTTTCTCTGATGTTATATAATAATCAACTGCTGTGCATAATATACAAATAACAAGTATGACAAAATAAGTTAATTCTAAAGTTTAATTCTAAACTCACGAATTCTGGGGGCGGTATCCCGCAATGTTATTTAAGTATAAATTATACGAGGCTTACACCTTTATCGGTCTCCCCATGGCAGAGAGTGAAGGTGTTTGGGCATATTTCCAGGATAAAAAAAAAGATTGAACTGAACATTTTTTGTTATTCCGTGTACCTGTCTGATAAAGTATGTAAAAAAAGGAAGAGTGGTGCCTCCTGACACAGGCATTTTTTTTGCTTAAAAGAAGACACCAGCCATTGAAATGTATTGCTTGTACACTTTTTAGCGAAATAAACAATTTTTATATTTATGTGTGATAGCGGATGTATCCGAACGTAGTGCATGTGCGATGCCTGTACGTTTGAATATCCGAATGAAGAGAATGACAGACAGTTAGATTCGAACGACGAACGAACGACGACGATGTGGAAGACTTGTGTGTGGTAAATTAAATTTATTTGGCTATAATATATTTGGAGTCTTTATATTTGCTTGTTTCATTTCCCATTCCAGTACATTTATTTATTTATTTAACATCTTATCCTTGTCAACTCACACTTGACCACTTTCATATCTATTTTAGTCACGCTATTATCCCTATTTTATTTCTTATAAAAATATAATGATTTATGTGCCAGCGGGATTAATTCAAAGAATTTATTATTCTTCGAGTTTTCTGGACCTTAGATTTAGAGTCGTTGCGGTGAGAATTATTAGGTCTACTGTGAATAATGATATAGCTTGACTAATTTATTTTTTCTTTTGAAATAGACCTGAGGACGAGCTTTACTATTTATGGAATAAAATTGTTTATTATTTTTTATTGTTCTCGTTTCTTTACAATTACTTTGTATTTTCTCTCTATCGAGATAAATCTGCTTCTGATGGTAACAAGAAAATTAATTTTGGTCACCTAACATAAAAGATTATATTGTACTAATCTCAAACGAACATTCGTTACTCTTTCAAGCAAAAGTTACAGAACAGATTTAGATACAATTTTGTTGGAAGATAAATAACATACTAGATTAACATATAGGATACTTTTTATCCCGGAATAACGCAAGCGAAGAAATGGTCAACAACTTGTTTTAATAAATGGATTTGAGTTTGAGATTAAGTTTTATATCGCTGAAATGACAAAGTTTGTAATGAACCTCTTAGCGTTTCATGTGTTCCTAGTACCTAGATTACAATAGAGTAACCATCTAACCCAAATAAAAAAAATAACAGGTAGGGCATAGCGATTCATCGTTCGAACTGAAGCAGCCCAACTGGTGAAATACTTCCACCTTACAGAAGACCGCAGCCAAATAACGATAACTTCTGTGTTGTTGTGTTTCTGCATGTAAGTAAGATTTCCAGAGCTCCTGGGGTGCATTAGTAGCAGTGATCAAGTCTTCACGGTAACGGCGACAAGTCCAGTAAGAGATTTATTATGCTTTACTCGTCTCCCTTAAGCTAGGACCTCATTACCATTTAACATCAGGTGGGATGAGGTCAATTTTGAAGTGTAATATAAAAAAAAGTTAAGTTCCTGCCTCATATCACACACAGCGCAGTCTCTTTTTCTGACATGTTTCTTCAAACACTTGACAGTGGCGGAATCACTGCGTTGTTTCTAAACGCGGGACGTCCACAATAAAAATGTCTGTTTGTTTGTGCAAGTAACGTATGTTCTTTACTAAAAGTGGAAGTACTTCCGCCGAACTAGGTGTTATCTGCTCGGGGACCAAGGCCCAACTACTAATCTGGGCTTGTTGTATTTATACTTAGTGGCGACGAAAACTCTGACATCGCAATGTAGGATCGATGTCATGTATTACGTATGGAGCGTCGTTTACTACGCCAATTCTGCTGACGCTGTATATGTGTCGACTTGTAGGTAATGTCGTAGGTCGGCACAGTTTGTTTCTTGCGCCTCGATAGCAAAGGATCCAAACCAATTCTCCTTATGGAATTGTTACAAACCCACCCTTTCAGGCTTTGGGCCGCCTGTTAATGTCTATTAGAAGCTATTAAGGTCTAATTAATAGTTTTCGAATGAAACACAAGTCGAAATGGTTGCTGGGCTGCAGTCACACCGTTTCAATTATGTACTTATTAAAGAAGTTTCGCGAAAAACCCGAAGGACTTAGCTTCGAATCCTGCAGGGAAAACATTCACTGTAAATGTACTGTGCAAAATGAATCTGAACCAAAATTGAAGCTACAGCCGGTTCGGAATGCCGAGAAGAATCCAGCAATAAAGAACTTAAAAATTTAGTCTGCAAGCGAGTAGAAAATCATGTCAATGTTTATCGTGAAAATTTCTAGAATGTAGACATGAATTAAAATGGCCCTTAAATTTATGCATGGGTAAGTCAATAACACATTGCGGTAAGTTATTAAATATTTCTTTTACTTAATACAACGAAGGAACTATCAGTTTTTAAGTGAAGTTCGTTTCGGTGTTTTAAAAAAAACGTTTATTTTCTACCACAAATTAGTGGCAATGACCACCACTTTACAAACTTGCCTAACAAACTTATATTTTAAATCGTAATACAATTTAACAGCAGAGCATTATAATATCCTGCAAACAACCACAACACTGTGGAAGACAGGAGCTTGAACCTAAACCTACAAATAGGCTTGTTGTAACAAGATCTCCTGGCTCCCACCCCCATCCAGGCAGAGGGTGTGACTACGTGGAGGTTCTATTAGTTTTCTGGATGGAGTTCGTTTCGGTATGACAACGCGAAGGTTATATTTACGAATAGAGTTCGTTTCGGTGTGACAGCGTGCACCCGTTTCCCATTAACCTGTAAACAGATCGAACCACGCGCGGATCTGAGTTACTGCGCGCCATTACGATACAAGCCTGTTCCTGGTATTGATGGGAGCAATCTCCCGAGGGATATTGGAAGTTCCCATACCGTTGAACACCAAAAAATAGATATACACAAGAATTCAGTATATCTATTCACAAAACGTCTAGCTCGGATCCGATTTTTTTTATATTACACTTCAAGTTTGACCTCATCCCACCTGATGTTAAGTGGTAATGAGGTCCTAACTTAAGGGCGACAAGTACAGCATAATAAATCTGTTGCTGGACTTGTCGTCCTTATCTTGAAGGCTTGACCCCTGCTACTAATGTAGCACCCCCCAGAAGCTCTGGAAACCTTACTCACACGCAGAAGCGATTGTTATTTGGCTGCGGTCTTCTGTAAGGTGGAGGTATTTCACTAGTCGGGCTACTCCAGTTCGAGCGATAAATCGCTATGCCCTACCTCTCTTAAAGTGCTTTGGAAACTATGTTTTCTCTCTTTCGTCATAGACATAGATAGGGACAAAACATTGACTTAGCGAGCCGGAATCATATCTGACGTGTCTAAATCAGCCCCCAGTTTGGTATTGTTTGGAGATGTCATTGCCTAAATGTAATGTAATATACGATTACACATTAAATACACTTAGGATTTTGCAACATCCTTATATCTTTGGCATAAGATCTAATATGGAACTGCATGTGTAGGTAGCTTGACATTCTTTTGACGGTACTATTATCACTAATATGCCGAGCTTGATTTAATTGTGCTTAATTTTTTTGTGTAATTTCCACGTCGGAGATAATATAATGAAAATAAGCGTCGTGGCACTTCGCCATGATTTAATTCTTCATATTTATATAATTATTTTTTATTTTTGTGTTTTGTGTACTTGTTTTCTATATCACTCTAGTTTCTATTGTTTATTAATAATTTATTAGCGTCACATAAAACAATGAAGACCTTTGATGCGCATACAACTATAAATTTCATTACCATACTCATCGAAATTTAACCTTTACAAAATTCTGTACTAACAAAACTATCATTCCAAAGAAAGAAAGACAATGTAATTTTAACGAACCAAAACACATTGAGAAAAAGGTTTTTTCTGTTTCACAAAGCAGAAAATCTATCACAACAGAAAAGGTTATATGCTGCAAAAATGCATACGAAATGAGGAGGTGAATCCGCAGTTCAAATATATTCCTTTGATATTTAAATCATCGACTAATGAAATGATCCCGAGGGAAGACTGTTGGAGGATGTAAAATGTAGCTCTTGCATTGGGCGAGCGGAGAATTCTGATTTAAAAAATTACCTTTTTTATAAGTAATAGGAAACGCGAGAGAGAGGTAGGGCATAGCGATTTGTCGCTCGAACTGGAGCAGCCTGACCGGTGAAATACCTCCACCTTACAGAAGACCGCAGCCAAATAACAATCACTTCTGTGTTGTTGTGTTCCTGCGTGTGAGTAAGGTTTCCAGAGCTCCTGGGTACGTTAGTAGCAGGGGTCAAGGTAAGGGCGACAAGTCCAGTAACAGATTTATTATGCTGTACTTGTCACCTTTAAGCTAGGACCTCATTACCACTTAACATCAGGTGGGATGACGTCAATCTTGAAGTGCAATATAAAAAAAACGCATTTCACGGTAATAAAAAGTGTAAACCATTATTTTAATTTGAGAGGTTTTCTAACTATAATAACTCAGTAATGAAAAAGTAAATCGGGAATACAGGATTTTTATAACGTTTCACAGCACTGTTATAATGCACATTAAAAAGAAGAATTATTTCAATTTATTTAATGGCTAAGCTAAAAAAAAGGAACATTTACAGTTTCTTAACTGACTTAACTTAAAAAGGTAACTTTATAGTTTTATTTGTTTTCAAATGAAAGTGTAAGCTTCTTATTGAAATTCATAACTTTTTGTTGAAGGAATTATAAGTTAAGACGTACTGTCTGATATTTACAAGGCAACTTTCCAAATTTAATAAAATGTTGAATTTATTTTATGACGCTTAGCAATAATTTAAAACAAAAATCTTGAAAAAAATTACGGTTCCGACTTACGAAGCATGTCGAAAGACTTATACAAGCGTAAAACATTACCTGGAACAAAAAAAAAACTTGGTTAAATTACATCTATAAATATTAATAAATGTTATATTATATAATAAATAAGTTAAGTATTGTAATGTAGTCAGCCCTCAATGTTGCCATGCCCTTGCAGGGCATCACATGTATACCTTTTAATTGTATGTACCTACCTACCATCAAATGTTGTAATGTGTAAAAGTGCAATAAAGATAATTTGAATTTGAATTTATATGGGCGTACACAAAAGTATGAATAAAAAATGTTTTCATGAGAAACCAACCTTTTCCCAGAAATATCCTACACCACACCAACAAATATGATTGGCTCAGATTTTTTGCCTACGTATCTGTTACATTAATGGAGTTTCCGAAATGAAATAAAATAATATAGCTTTCATTACTTAGGAATATCATAGCTTTCCAAAGGTAGTAGATTTTTTGAAACTGGTCTAATAGTTTTAAGTCGTTACAAACATAAATAAAAATACAAACTGTGCAGGACGCACGTATAATTGTAAACTTTTTTTAAAAATTGTCTGTGGTACTTTTACTTATAATTTAGCTGTCATTATCTTAGCTCAAATATAAATGACGCACAATTATCCACCGGCTTTCCATTCCTTTTAAATTAATAATCACGACCTCGGTTGCGCAGTGGGTAAGGTAGGCGGCCAAAGCGCAAGAGGTCCCGGGTTCGATTCACGGTCAGGTCAATTTGGAAAACGAACTTTTCTAAATTGACTTGGGTCTGGGTGTGCTGGGATGACGCCCCCAGTTTAGTATCCGTCGTTTGGTACTCATAGTACAAGGGGAAACCTTAGTTTGAGACCAGGTGATTAGTGTGGTTGTCTGGCGCATTTATTTATTTATTTTATAATACAAATCCTAAAAATTTAGCATTAAGCATCTCTATCGGTTGATCACACAGACTTTCCCTCTTTATAACATTAGTGTAGGTAGATGTAAAAATATAGATTAGATTAGTAGGATATCTCTGAAACGAAACTAATTTAAAGGTATTAAAGAGGAACTCTCGCGTACTCCGAGTGAGCCCAGTAGGTTAAGTGAAAACGAAAGGAGTCGCTTGAGAACCACAGAGTAAATGTATTAAAAAATATGTAACTAGGAACGCGCAGCTTGTCACATGCAAATATGGACGTGCGGCCGGCATTAACGCTGCGAATTGGGGTCCCAGCAGGGTCACGGGCGGAGCGGGTAATGAAACTAAGCACACAGCGTTTTTTAGGCGCCGACGATGCGCTTATGAATACGCTGTACAGACAGACGTGTTATTGGAATAGTTCTTTAATACTTAAGTTCATATTTTCGATAGTTTATCAACTACCCAAGAGTGGAAAACCAAATGTAAATGCAGATCAAAGGCTTGTACAATAATATGAGTCGGATTAATTAAACCAAATGACCTTTAAACAGTTTGTAACTGAATCTTACATCATTGGGGAGACCAAGACTCAAAGATTTCGATGGCTTGGACATTTAGAGAGAATGGGAGAGGGTTGCAGCGTCAAGAAAGCTTATCTGGGCCGGCCTAATGGCCGTCGACCGGTTGGCCGCCCTAGGTACCGCTGGAGCGACATAGTGAGAGCCGATCTTCAGGAGCTGCAAGTTGGCGACTGGTGGAAGGATCGCGAAAAGTCGTGAGATCTCATATCGGAGGTTAAGACACACTTCGGGTCACCGAGCTATGGGAGTGAGTAAGTAAATGCCTTTTAACAGTTACACACACGCATCATTAGCCCACCGGTCCCAAGTAAGCGAAACCCTGACGACGCGCAAGTAAATATGCTATGTTGACAGATGTGTTATTGATATTTTTTTTTAATATATAAATTGCGTAAATGGTGTTAACATACTAAAAACCATGGAGGCTTAACAAAAGCAGTACACAAATGACTCTTTAAATTTCATTGTTATGCTAAAATTAATTCTTGTGATTGATGTTTTATTCGTGACAACACTCAACACACATATTTAGAAGGAGGTAACTTCATTAACATTTTTGCTTTGAATCAGTTTATATAGATATTGAAAAACCACACAGTAAATTTCTTACTTTTAAAGCCCTAATCTATACATAAAAGCATAATAGGAGTGTCTGTTGTGATATTGAAATAAACTTGAATTAAAATATTGAAAATTACTACGTGCATATGAATATTTATACGATAAATACATAAAAAATAACAACTATTCAATTTTTTCTATTGACAGTCTCGCACTAAGCATCGAATCCGCTACTCTTAAGCAACGCAACCACTACTCAACACTAGGTTTCAATGCATGAGATCGAATTTAAATTTCAAAGGCTGAATCCTGCGCAAGGTTATTTCGGACAGCTCTATTTATTATTTCAGTCAAATTCTGAACCAACCGAAATTTTGAAGTAGAAATAACTATTATTTTGTGCATCACAAAGAAAGTCTTCAAAGAATTCAAGACATCCGCTTTTAAACATTTAAAATAAGTTAACAGATCAAAAAGCGACACTAAATTTAGCAGTCAACTCAGTCAGTCAGCTCGTGAGCACGGTTGGTGCAACCTAACCGAAACGTCGGGCAGTAAGTAGTTCGTATTAACTACGAAAAAATTTTCACCTTTATAAAAATTAAGTATATGTAGTTTATCTAGCCTTAAACAGATAATTTTTAAGATTACAAAAATCATAAAATATAAATAAATAAATGTTGAACATCACAAACCATAAATCAATCAAATCGTTTTATTCATATACCTAGATAACATGAGTAATACATATGAATCGTCTCTGTACAAAGCAAATGAAGCTACCTCCAATTCGGAACCTATAAGTACCAAGAAAATACCGCCAAGAAACTCAGTAGTTTTTATTACAAGTGAAAAGCTAAACTTATTACTAATTTTTAGTTGTAAGAAAACAATATAATCAAATAAGTAAAATAAAATAAATAAATAATAAATATTGGACAACATCACATACATTGCACTGATTCTGTGGTAAGTAGCTTAAGCACTTGTGTTTCAGACATCAGAAACAACGACAGTACCACAACACCCAGACCCGAGACAATATGGAAAAGTTCGTTTCCCATATTGACCCGACCGGGGATCGAACCCGGAACCTCAGAGATGGCGCTCGCCAAAGTCAGGCCCGCTCGCCTCTCGGCTATGAAGGTCGTCAAAACGAAGTAAATTAAAATAACTGTAGGACTTAATGTGCAATATTGAAATACATCATTTTTATACATTTTCACCAACAAGCGTCAATGTGGTATGGCAGTGTGTCATGAATAACCCAAATGAACAAACATACGTATGTGCTGATCAAAGGCTTGTACACTAATATGAGTCGGATTAATTAAACTAAATGACCTTTTAACAGTTACACACGTGTCATTAGCCCACCGGTCCCAAGTTGGCGATAACTCGAATTACCGCCCCTAATTGTTTCACGGGAAGGGGGTTGGTATGTCCTGGAGGTATTTGTCCTATCTGTGTGGTCTCACTACCCTTGTTAATTAATCAAATACCGTGTACCTGTTCAAATAGGTACACGGTAATTGTTGAAATGACAATTGGTACTAATATTGCCAAGTTGAAGAGTTTGTATATTTGACTACGTTAATCTCAGGTACTAGAGGTTCTAATTGATAAATTAATATTAAACTTGATAGTTTATTTACTAAGGAAGGCTTTAGGCGATAAAATAACACGCTACGACTAAATTAGTGTGTCTTTGCTCATATTAAATATGAGCAAAGACACAAAAATAAATAAACGTCTATTTGCAAGAATATGGTTAAAAATTTGGTCTTAATAGTATTATGATGTCCATCAGTCGACCTAAAAATTACATGGTATATTCAAATTACAAAACATGTCAGTTTTTTGTTTCAAGAAAAGATGCATCATAAAAAAAGAAATATCAGAATATTGAATACCTAAATCAGTGGTAAATGTGGTGAAGACGGAAATTGTACCCGTGACAAGCTTTTTTTTGTATAACGAGGAAAAAAAATACATTTATGTACCGTACCGTCACCCGAGGGAAGTGACGGCGTGTGTGGGACTCCCCACCCTGAGAAGGGCAGGACTACCCACTAAATCCCCCGATTGGACCTCATCGCCGTTAATGGTGATGCTACGGGAAACTCTGCTCAGCCATAACTACCACAGCACCACCGGCAGAATAGCCGCTATTATGCGGCACCGTCTCTTCCCCCCGGGTTGGTCGAGGGGAGGGCAGGGCTGGCCGATCCAACTGAACCAACCCTACCTCGCAATGGAGACCGTGGGTGTACTGCCGACTGTGGTGACGACGGCGGGCCCCTAGTAATCTAAATTTTGGCCTAAAGCCTAATACCACCTTTGAAAGTTTATATGGGGAAATGTTTATTTTCCAAGTAAGAGATATAAAATTTGGCACAAACATAGCTCGAAACTTGGGATTAAAATATAGACTACTTTTTGTTTTGAAATTAGGGGTGATAGGGGTAAAACCTAACCATGAAACGATGTAATCCACGCGATCGAATTCGCGGGCACAGCTAGTACGTCATAAATCGTAAACCGCAATTTACCTTTAATTCAATCAACTCAAGTATAAACTTATACTATGAGTCCGACTCGCACTTGGCCGGTTTTTCCATTTCGAACCAGTTTCTGAGATCAGCGGGTTCAAACAAACTCTTCAATAACTTAAGTATAGATTAATCTGTCCGTCTGTAGTTAAAGGCTACTAAATAATTAGATTTGATCCGGTCACAAGATGGCGTGACGTGGGTGCGACGCAAATTAAGTGTTAGCCAAAACTGATCGCCTAGGGACACCCTGTATGAGTTGTGACGTAACATTGTTATGAAGTTCGTCTGATGGGGCCAACTTAAGAAGGTTTTGTACCGTCAGCAGCACGTCAAGGTTTAGCTGTTCGATATTGGATCTTATGCGAACGACATAAGGGCGGTGGAAAGTCCAAAGTGTGTTGGGCTTTTGTCTGTACTTGAGGGCAGTTCATCATGGTAAGTACACGTTGCAATCAATCAAAATTAAATATTTATTTTTTTAAGTATGTTACATACAATAACACTTGCGAATCGTCATTGAACACAATGCAAAGTGATTCTTCTGCCGGTTCGGAACCTATATCTACCGAGAAGACACCGGTAAGAAACGCAACATGTCAGTTACAGTAGCAGTATCTAACTTTTAGCTATGTATGTATGTATGCACTTTTTCACTATTACCGCACCCATACAAACTAACTCTCCGCATGATTCAAAGGTTGACTGGTAGAGAATGCCCCTAGCATTAAGTCCATATGTTGTACTTTTTGTGTAATAAAGTTTTTAAATAAATAAATAAACTTTGGACCAAGCAATATAGTTTTGTTTTGAAGTGAATAAAAAATTAAGTATTTACTTCTATACTTACTATATGTATGTATATGTTAATATTTATCTGTATGTATATGTAGAAAGAGCATGCCATATATTGACAATGGTCCTTATGTATTATTTGTTACGCCAGGCAACTTCATTCATTTTTTCGAATTAAAAAATTGTTTTACTAGTACCTAACCAGCCTAGCTAGCAAATTTCATCTAAACCTGTTTAGTAGTTTTTGCGTGTAGTAACTAACTATACTGTCGTCTATTCTACATGTTTAAAGGTGAATGTGGGTTTTGACTAGGATGAAATTAGATAGATGGATAGATAAGATATTAGATAGATAGGTGTATAAACTTGATTGAACAGGAAATTTACAGATTTTTTTTCAACATACTATGTTAGCATAATTTCGGCGGACTTAGTGTCATTCATTGCTATTAGTTAGTAGATTATCATATATGATAATTTTAATCTCGAAATAACGCGAAACTTTACCGATATTGATGTAACTTGTTGAATTCGTAAGGTTTGAGAATAGAAAGATAAATATTTTTATATTACGATAACAGTGCATCATAACAAAATTGTATATTTATACTAGATCTTCTAGAATTTTTCATTTAACCCTTCTACCACTGACTCTTATTTAAATAGCGATATAAGGAATTGAATTATAAATTTGGCATAACAGTGTTAACAAGTTAAACGATAATAAATCAACCCTTGTCAAAATTTAACCATGCAAAGCCGCGGGCAGAAACAAGTTAATATTATGATTGATTAGCCCGAACCTAGATGTTACTGATGTCATGCCAATTAGTTACAGAGATAATTTCATAGCTTCTGTATAGATACTGTTATGACACTTAACGCTTATTACGGTGGCATAAGGGTCATTTTGCCGATGTTCTTGATCGGAGCCGGCATTTCAGATTGTCACAAATTTGTGACACCCATTAACCATTTCTGTTTAACTGATTACCGCCTATTAATACAAGCTTAATGCTTGTTGTGACCGGAATGGACGGTATACAGAATTGGTAGGTTACAGGGTTTTAATTCGAAAAAGCAAAATTCTACTTCTTCATACAGAATTAGCTTATGACGACCTCGGTGGCACAGTGGTAAAGGTAAGCGGCCAAAGTGCGAAAGGTCGCGGATTCGATTCCCGGTTAGGTCAATTTGGAAAACGATCTTTTCTAATTTTACTTGGGTCTGGGTGTGCTGGGATAACGCCCCCATTTATTTTTCGTCGTCTGGTGTAGTAGCTAGTAGTATGCGTTTAGCTCTTGAAGGAGTCGATACGCATGCGTTTAAAATACATTCGTGCCAAACGCCTACCAAAAAAAATATTATAATTGAAAGGGGACGATTCGCACGTTCGGGCGAATTAATTTCGTGAAAATCTACTACTAACCCTTAAATAGCAGCTTCAAAAAAGTCCCGAAGATTCCAAACCCGAATCAATTTTGCACTGCGGCGTTGCATTAAATAAAATATGGAACAGCTACTAAAAATGTAGTGTAAACTCGACCAAGGAATTTACCCCTTAAGTGGCCAGGTGTCCAGAACCCAACACCGATCGTTAAGGTCATTACAGCGGAACCAATCATCGTTAAATTTGACCCCACACCTCCCACTTCGAGCAGTTCTAATCTGAACCTTAAACCTATGGACTTAGAGTTGGTAGAGTTTCCAATAAACGCGGGTAGTTGTAAATAATTTTTCACGCGGTATTCGCGTTCAGTAATCGATATTGCTATTGTCTGACAATGAAGTGAGGTTATGTGGTGATCGGAAGGATACGTACAAAAGTAAATTATTTTCGTAGCCTTTTAAAAATGTTTTTTTAAATAAAATTCCAAAGCTAGGACTTCAAGGGACTTTGAAATTTAATATTAGGCCCTCTTGGTTCGAAGCTCGTTTCGATTTAAAGAATGATGGTTTTCTTAGCATGGCCTAGCATGCGCCACGCGACTAAATTTTATCGCGCTCTTAACAAACGTCAAAATCGATTGAAGTCAGTGCCGCAGCTGCTGATTGGCGGAAAATACGAGTGCGGTGTGCTATTAGCCAATCGGCAGCATCGAAACTTTTGTCGTCTCATGCGATAAATTTGACATATTGCATATGCTAGGCCTGCATATCATTTTGCCCGATAAGGCAAGATTCGCGAGGACACATGCACATTTAAATTATTCTAGATCGTTTAGTCGATGAAGTATTGAAATAGATTCCTAGATCACGAAACGTAAGATTTCAAATAATTTTACAGGCACCTTGTTATTACATAAAGCGACAGAAATACTGACTGAGCCACAGGTCGCCCAAGCCCAAGTGGCTCACTTATTAAATTGGTGGCCAACCTTTTATTTACGTTAGGTGAGGTAAGTATTTTTTTGTTGCTTGATAAAATGGAACCCATAAATAAATATACCACTTCGATCTGATGCTTCACTTATGTAATGTAAATCTGAATTAACAGTGGTACCACAATATAATTTTGTATTGAACACCCAGGAATCAAACCTTTAATCCTTGAATTGAGCAGCCAGTAATCCTATTCTACCTTTTAAGAGAGGTGGGGCATAGCGATTTATCGCTCGAAATGGTGAAATATCTCACAGAAGACCGCAGCCATAATAACAATCACTTCGGTGTTGTCACTTTGGTAGTCAAGCCTTCAAGATAAGGGCGACAAGTCCAATAACAGATTTATTATGCTGTACCTGTCCCCTTTAAGCTTGGACCTCATTACTATTTAATATCAAGTGGGATGAGGTCAATCTTAAAGAGGAATAAAAAAATACCTGTACCATCAGACCTAAAGGACAAAGAAGTAGCTTTGTACAGCATGAAAGGAAAACGATTGTAGATTGAATCCCACATTAGCCATGAAAGCCACACCCGAATGCTACAGTTTATTCTACTAGATAACAGTAAAACCGAACCAGCAATCTCGAACTGATTCAGAATGATGCAATCGGCCATAGCAACGTGATCGTAACGATTTTCCCACGATCAAACTCGATTATAATGTTTCCACAAAGGCTGTGTAATTTTGTGCTCTTTGCCTCCGATTGGATAGGACTACCTTAATAATTATCTAGCAATGCTTTGTACACGACTTCGTGATCGCTGCAAAGATTGCAATTATTTTCAGAAGCTTCAAAATTTATTTAATTTTGATTTTATTGCGCTTTCGGCGATGGGATTACCGTTTGATGGCGGTAGCATGCGTATTAATTATAGGCTGTGATTGAAATCTGTGTAAAATTCGGCTGTTTGGTAATTTATAAAGTTCTGACTGACAGGAAGGTCGGTCATTGGCTTTACACTCTCTTTTTTGACGGGGGAATTACCAGCCGCATCTTTACTCTCGACAGGAATTCAGATTGGTACCTCGAAACAAACTCTCTGCATGACCCAAGGGTTGACTGGTAGATAATGCTTTAAATCCACTTGTTGTTCTTTGATGCGCAAAAACGTTTTTAAATAAATCAATAATGGTGCAAGCATGTCCAGTTGTGGTTACTCTTCAGGCATCCCCATAGCGCCTGCATAGCGGCCCTGATCGCCTCACTGTGATAGTTACAGTTTTCGTATATTTCCATGACGCCAGAATATAGGCGATGCTGGGCTTTACGCAATTTGATTCGTGTAGTCTCCATTTTTTTAGTGCGGGGAAGGCCCACACTCGCCGCTGTCCTACCCAACCAGCGTTAAGGTGAGTTAAAGAATTTCCTCCTCTCAAAAACTGCGTTTGCTTGCCAGCTGCTATTTGCTTTAACACTTTTAAAGTAGTTGTAGTAGTAGTAACTCCAAAACAACGAAGTTACAAAATGCTTTTACTGCCTATTCGATTACAAGCACTAAATGTACGTATGCAGTAAGCAATATCAGGAGTTTCGTATCGCTGAAACTTTCTGCGAAGTGCAAAGGATACGAAAATAGTGCAGGATATTGTAAAATCGACTAGGGCTGCCAACATCCGTATAGATCGCGACAAATAAAAATTCATTGTCGTTATGTATGTACGCGCATTACTTTAGCAATTATATATTTTTTGTTTTTCTTTATTTATTTATTTATTTATTTGCAGAAACCCAACAGCGTTTATAAACAACATAATTTGAAAATATATAAACAAATAGCAAGGCCAATAACAGGTTTTCCTAACATATTCCAGATTATGTAGTAGGAAACAGTATTTTTTTATGGACAATAAAAAAGGGTAAAAAGAAAAATAGGCAAGTAATATCAAAGAGACTGTAATAATCGTTGGCTAAATAACGTTTATCTTTACTTTATATATACGCACCCTTATACATTTTTTAATACGTACATTAAAATTGATATGTTAAGAGATACATGATAATATATATATCAATATTATATTAATCAATATTATATATATATATATATATATATATATATATATATATATATATATATATATATATATATATATATATATATATATATATATAGAAATTAGTCCTTCACCCACTTTCTATAAGGTGCTAAATCGCCCGTTGACATGCAAAAAGAATTACTCCATTAAAGAATCCTAATCGGGGATTGCACATTGAATTTTCGCCCTGAATTCCGAGATTCGAAAGCGACTTTACTGTTCTAGTTTTAAGGTAGGTTTTTGAACGGCGAGTTGAACTTATCTGGAATATCGGGATATCTCAAATTACAAGGTTAGTAGGGATAAGGCGGTTTTATGATTTTCTTCGGACGTGGTTTGATGAGTTCAATATGGTGAGTGTTTATTGATTAGACGTTATCCACATTACTTTCTCTTCGGCACCCTTCAGTAATAAAAGCGTCGAGTTTAAGTCGTCATTTTACTTTTTCCTTTGGTATAGACAAAACCACGTCATTTATTTATTTCAAACTAGCGGTCCCGGCGAACTTCGTTTCGCCTTAGAGAATTTTTCCCGCTTTTCTTATTTTTCAAATTTTACCAAGGATCCCTAATTTTGTAGCCTATATCAAATAGGAAGTACCTATGGAGCATTCTATTGGTGAAATAATTTTTTAAATTGGCCTAGTACTTTTTGAGCCTATTCATTACAAACACACAAAAATAGGTACAAATCTTTCCTCTAATATTAGTGAAGATATGTATGCAGACAGATTACAGTCAGTGAGAAAAACAATAAGACACGAAAAAATAACTTAACTAGACGGCAATCTAATAAAGCATACACATCATGTTTAAACATTTTAGCTTACATTTAGAAGTCAGGCTATGAGAGAGATAAGGCATATCGATTTATCGCTCGAACTGGAGCAGCCCGACTGGTGAAATACCTCCGCCTTACAGAAGACCGCAGCCAAATAACAATCACTCCTGTGTTTTATGTTTATCTTCACAACTAAATAATATCCTTACGTACAATAAAATTACTCACGTACTTAACAATTTAAACCTAGCATAAAGCGCATAATTACAATTTTAATCAAAGTTCTACAACGGTAATCAATTCAACTCTGGAGAAATATCGGACTTATTATAAAAACGTCTATTTTAACGATACCCATCTTTAACGATCAAGGGTTAAGTTTAACATAATGTTTAACGATTTATCGTGATGATCAAGGATCGATGGGCTCGTGTTGGATAGTATTGCTGTTTCACTCGCACCTTGGGGTAACAATAATCACGATGTATTCAGTACAATCCAAGAACAGGAAAATGGTTGATAAATTGTTTGGTCATTTAACTTACCTGCACTAATTTTATTAATAAAAGATTTGTATTACTTACATAAAAAATAAACCTAAAACTACTTTAAAAAAATATTTTACTTTTAAAAAGCTACTTAATTATCATTATTTAACAGATGCTATATAAAATTATATTTGAAAAAAATTAGGGGTCTCTACTAAACTCCTATATTGTAACCCGAGCTGTCCATAAAACGTTGAGTCGGATCGCTAGTTTATTTATTTTTAAGCACAAAAAAAGAGATTAATAAACAAGGCCTTTGCTTTTCAATGGACGTGTAAATATGCTGTTATTTTTACCTATTGCTAAATTCCAGGATTCATGGCCACCCCAGCCTTATATTGCCATCTCCCTCCTACCCTGCGCAAGAGTTCTTTTTATTTCCTTCCTCGATCCTGGTATACTCACGAACGAAAATAATGAAATACGACCTTTATGGCGTTGATTTAAGGCTTCACGTTAATACAACCTGCTTTATAATGTGTGTGTTTTATTACGAATCTCTGATTATTATTCAAGAGTGTTATTGAAAATAAATGAAGTTTCGTTTATTTAAGTTGCATTACAAAGAGATTTAACTAATATTGTAGCGGGTATGAATTGTTCCTCTTTGTATTCGTGTATTAAGTTCAATGGCTTTATAAATGTTTTTTTTTTAAACTCTTCAAGATTGACCTCATCCTATCGGATGTTAAGTGGTAATGAGGTCCTAGCTTAAGGGCGACATGTACAGCATAATAAATTTGTTATTGAACTCGTCGCACTTACCTTGAAGGCTTGACCCCTGCTACTAATGTAGCACCCAGGAGCTCTGGTAACCTTAGGTACTCACACGCAGGAACACAACAACACCGTGATTGTTATTGTGTCTGCAGTCTTCTGTAAGGTGAGGGTATTTCACCCCGACTGGTGAATGCTCCAGTTCGAGCAATAATTGTGACTATTATAATGTAATCGACAACCTCCATAGCCGAGAGGCGAGCGGGCCTGACTTTGGCGAGCGCCATCTCTGAGGTTCCGGGTTCGATCCCCGGTCGGGTCAATATGGGAACGAACTTTTCCATATTGTCTCGGGTCTGGGTGTTGTGGTACCGTCATTGTTTCTTATTTCTGTAACACAAGTGCTTAAGCTACTTACCACAGAATCAGAGCAATGTATGTGATGTTGTTCAATATTTATTTTATTTTATTTAATATGTTTGTTTAATATATAATATTCCCTTTTAATAGTTATATGTACCTACAAGTGTAGTTTATTTATGTTCATTGTGACTGATTAAACTAATTTGAAAGCAGTAGATAGTTTAAGAACTTCTGCTAGTTTACTGGTAAGGTATTCCACTAGGCATTAAGTTCGTCTTTGAAGTTTATTTTTGAAGTTAATATACAACTTAATATTCTCAGATTATTTAGCTGTATATTAACTTAAAAAATAAATAATTGTGTCTAAAATGCTGAATAGAAAATGGTGCGGAACCCTTCGTGCGCTAGTCCGACTCGTACTTCGGTTTAAAGATGAAGATATGAATTAATATATAAACATATATAGGTGTGCATTAAATGCTCTTTATATATTTTAGGGTAGCTGTTTACGAAATACCCTTCATTTTGGGGCACAGGCTTGGCCTAATCCAATAGAGCGACTCTATTAGGCCACCTTCAGCATCAATTACTGTTTGATCAGAGCCGGGTGACCTTTAAGAAAAGTGCCTGTTCTATAGAGCTTCGGTGGCAACTGAAAGGTATAAATAAAAATTTGTATAGACAAAAATTAAATTGAAAAAAAAATCATCAAATTTCACATTGTCGCCTCTGCCAAATTTTTTAAAATAGATGACCCACTAGATTGACTTATAGGACACTTTTATTAACCAAAATAACGCAAGCGAAGTCACACTAAACGTGTTAAATAAGTTCAACAAAAACAGTTACTTCAAAAGGCCAAAATTTGCTTCACTAAGTAACCCGAATCCAGTGACATGTGTTGCAAAATAGCTCTTAAACCATTGAAATAGGAGTTGGAGTTTTACATGTGTAAACTCCTCATTCCTCTATTGAGATGCGACAGGAAATGCACTACTTTTCCCTTAATACCTGTGAATCCTGCCTTTTACACCTACGGTAGGGCTGCCAAACATTAGCATAAAAATAAAATGCCACTTCTGAAGACGAAGACTTCAAGATATCCGAATAGAAGCACTTGTTATCAATGAAGTAAAGTGAACAGCACTTCAAGGTCACTTGTAGTTCGATTATAGTTCTTATGCTTGCGTAATAAGGACGGTACAAAGTCCAAAGTGCAGAAGTAATTCGTCCATCTTGTTTTTGCGTTGACCCATTTTATCAGGGAAAAAATGTATTGGTTAGAATTTATAAGTTGACTTTGTAATCTAATATTATAACAGTAAGGCAATTTTCAAATCACTAAAGCGATAACAGGTCCAGATTATATCCAGGTTCAAAGAAAGATTGACACGTTTCCAGGTCAAAACCTTTGTAAATGATATATTAAATGTTTTTGACGAAATTGTCAACAAGCTGCATTTTGAAAATATGTAGCAAAAATGAAATATTTACATTTTATTCAGTAATAACAGCCCGAGCGGGCTTTGTACGGTTACTATTCCGGTAATTTAAAACTTTTTCAGTACAAATCTTGTTGTGACAATAACATCCATAAAAAAATTAATATATCCTAAATATATTCTGTGCTCTGCCGATTTATTTATTTATTTATTTCAAGGTACGCAGACAGATTACTGTCAGATACATATCCAATTAATTAGCATAACTTAAATAGACTAGACAGTAATCCATAAAAAGCATACACAGCATGATTTACACAAAGGTTACTTAACGGTAAGATCTAAATACAATGGAGAAGAGATACGATTTGTACATACATATAATGCCAGATTTAAACAAATCGACCCTTTTAATAACTCTAAGCGCTTGTTTAAAAGAGAAATAATCACTGCACTAAAAAGTTTATGATGAGATCTTATTGTTCGTTTAATTTAGTTTACTATGTATATATATATATATATATATACATTAAAAAAAACCATAGTAAACTAGAGCTATTTTGCAACACATGTCACTGGATTCGGGTTACTTAGTGAAGCAAATTTTGGCCTTTTGACAGAGTTTGTGAAGTAACTGTTTTTGTTGAACTTATTTAACACGTTTAGTGTGACCCGCGACTTCGCTTGCGTTATTTTGGTTGATAAAAGTGTCCTAAAAGTCAATCTAGTGGGTTATCTATTTTAAAAATTTGGCAGAGGCGACAATGTGAAATTTGATGATTTTTTTTTATTGAATTTTTGTCTATACTAATTTTTATTTATACCTTTCAGTTGCCACCGAAGCTTTATAGCACAGGCACTTTTCTTAAAGGTCACCCGGCTCTGATCAAACAGTAATTGATGCTGAAGGTGGCCTAATAGAGTCGCTCTATTGGATTAGGCCAAGCCTGTGCCCCAAAATGAAGGGTATTTCGTAAACAGCTACCCTAAAATATATAAAGAGCATTTGATGCACACCTATATATGTTTATATATTAATTCATATCTTCATCTTTAAACCGAAGTACGAGTCGGACTAGCGCACGAAGGGTTCCGCACCATTTTCTATTCAGCATTTTAGACACAATTATTTATTTTTTAAGTTAATATACAGCTAAATAATCTGAGAATATTAAGTTGTATATTAACTTCAAAAATAAACTTCAAAGACGAACTTAATGCCTAGTGGAATACCTTACCAGTAAACTAGCAGAAGTTCTTAAACTATCTACTGCTTTCAAATTAGTTTAATCAGTCACAATGAACATAAATAAACTACACTTGTAGGTACATATAACTATTAAAAGGGAATATTATATATTAAACATACATATTAAATGTATGTATGAATATTCTATTCTCGTGTGTAATTTTCTGCTATTTATGATTATTAATTTTGTTGTTATCCATACTCACATTTTTACTGTTACCGCACCCATAAACGTACTATCTGCATGACCCAACGGTTGACTGGTAGAGAATGCTCCTAGCATTAAGTCCACCTTTTGTACTTTTTTTGTGCAATAAAGTTTTTAAATAAATAAATAAATAAATAAAATAAAATAAATATTGAACAACATCACATACATTGCTCTGATTCTGTGGTAAGTAGCTTAAGCACTTGTGTTACAGAAATAAGAAACAATGACGGTACCACAACACCCAGACCCGAGACAATATGGAAAAGTTCGTTTCCCATATTGACCCGACCGGGGATCGAACCCGGAACCTCAGAGATGGCGCTCGCCAAAGTCAGGCCCGCGCGCCTCTCGGTTATGGAGGTTGTCGATTACATTATAATAGTCACAATTATTGCTCGAACTGGATCATTCACCAGTCGGGGTGAAATACCCTCACCTTACAGAAGACTGCAGACACAATAACAATCACGGTGTTGTTGTGTTCCTGCGTGTGAGTACCTAAGGTTACCAGAGCTCCTGGGGTGCTACATTAGTAGCAGGGGTCAAGCCTTCAAGGTAAGGGCGACGAGTTCAATAACAGATTTATTATGCTGTACATGTCGCCCTTAAGCTAGGACCTCATTACCACTTAACATCCGATAGGATGAGGTCAATCTTGAAGAGTTTAAAAAAAAACATTTATAAAGCCATTGAACTCAACACACGAATACAAAGAGGAACAATTCATACCCGCTACAATATTTGTTAAATCTCTTTGTAATGCAACACTTAAATAAACGAAACTTCATTTATTTTCAATAACACTCTTGAATAATAATCAGAGATTCGTAATAAAACACACACATTATAAAGCAGGTTGTATTAACGTGAAGCCTTAAATCAACGCCATAAAGGTCGTATTTCATTATTTTCGTTCGTGAGTATACCAGGATCGAGGAAGGAAATAAAAAGAACTCTTGCGCAGGGTAGGAGGGAGATGGCGATATAAGGCTGGGGTGGCCATGATTCCTAGAATTTAGCAATAGGTAAAAATAACAGCATACTTATTTACACGCCCATTGAAAAGCAAAGGTCTTGTTAATTAATCTCTTTTTTTTGTGCTTAAAAATAAATAAACTAGCGATCCGACTCAACGTTTTATCGACAGCTCGGGTTACAATATAGGAGTTTAGTAGAGACCCCTAATTTTATTCAAATATAATTTTATATAGCATCTGTTAAATAATGATAATTAAGTAACTTTTTAAAACTAAAATATTTTTTTAAATCGTAACAGTAGTTTTAGGTTTATTTTTTACTAGCTGTGCCCGCGACTTCGTTCGCGTGGACTACATCCTTTCATGGTCGGTTTTACCCCTTTCTTCCCTAATATTCGAAACAAAAAGTAGTCTATATTTTAATCCAAGTTTCGAGCTATATTTGTGCCAAATTTCATATCTCTAACTTCAAAAATAAACATTTTTCCATATAAACTTCCAAAGGTGGTATTACCCCCCTCCCCCCCTTATTTTCTAATAAAAAGTAGCCTATGTCCGTTCTTGAGATTCAACGTATACCTATACCAAATTTCATCAAAATCTGTTCAGCCGTTTAGGCGTGACAGACAGAGTTACTTTCGCATTTATAATATTAGTATGGATATAGCATCTGTTAAATAATGATAATTAAGTAGTTTTTTAAAAGTAAAATATTTTTTTTAAATCGGAACAGTAGTTTTAGGTTTATTTTTTATGTAAGTAATACAAATCTTTTATTAATAAAATTAGTGCAGGTAATTTAAATGACCAAACAATTTATCAACCATTTTCCTGTTCTTGGATTGTACTGAATACATCGTGATAATTGTTACCCCAAGGTGCGAGTGAAACAGCAATACTATCCAACACGAGCCCATCGATCCTTGATCATCACGATAAATCGTTAAACATTATGTTAAACTTAACCCTTGATCGTTAAAGATGGGTATCGTTAAAATAGACGTTTTTATAATAAGTCCGATATTTCTCCAGAGTTGAATTGATTACCGTTGTAGAACTTTGATTAAAATTGTAATTATGCGCTTTATGCTAGGTTTAAATTGTTAAGTACGTGAGTAATTTTATTGTACGTAAGGATATTATTTAGTTGTGAAGATAAACATAAAACACAGGAGTGATTGTTATTTGGCTGCGGTCTTCTGTAAGGCGGAGGTATTTCACCAGTCGGGCTGCTCCAGTTCGAGCGATAAATCGATATGCCTTATCTCTCTCATAGCCTGACTTCTAAATGTAAGCTAAAATATGCTTTATTAGATTGCCGTCTAGTTAAGTTATTTTTTCGTGTCTTATTGTTTTTCTCACTGACTGTAATCTGTCTGCATACATATCTTCACTAATATTAGAGGAAAGATTTGTACCTATTTTTGTGTGTCTGTAATGAATAGGCTCAAAAAGTACTGGGCCAATTTAAAAAAATATTTACCAATAGAATGCTACATACTTCCTATTTGATATAGGCTACAAAATTAGGGATCCTTGGTAAAATTTGAAAAATAAGAAAAGCGGGAAAAATTCTCTAAGGTGAAACGAAGTTCCCCGGGACCGCTAGTCTTTTAAACATATAAAAAAGAATCGCTGTTCGTTAGTCTCGCTAAAACTCGAGAACAGCTAGACCGATTTGGCTAATCTTGGTTCTAAAATAATTGTGGAGGTCCAGGGAAGGTTTAAAAGGTTAGAAACTAAAAAAATAGGCGTTACGAAATTCGCCGGGACCGCTAGTTTGAAATAAATAAATGACGTGGTTTTGTCTATACCAAAGGAAAAAGTAAAATGACGACTTAAACTCGACGCTTTTATTACTGAAGGGTGCCGAAGAGAAAGTAATGTGGATAACGTCTAATCAATAAACACTCACCATATTGAACTCATCAAACCACGTCCGAAGAAAATCATAAAACCGCCTTATCCCTACTAACCTTGTAATTTGAGATATCCCGATATGCCAGATAAGTTCAACTTTCCGTTCAAAAACCTACCTTAAAACTAGAACAGTAAAGTCGCTTTCGAATCTCGGAATTCAGGGCGAAAATTCAATGTGCAATTCCCGATTTGGATTCTTTAATGGAGTAATTCTTTTTGCATGTCAACGGGCGAATTAGCACCTTATAGAAAGTGGGTGAAGGACTAATTTCGAATGAGCAGTGTGTGTGTCTTTGCAAGAAAGTAATTAGGGTTGCCATAGTAATCGGAAGAAATTAAAATCAACTTACGGATGCTTTTGTATGCGAAATGAAATTTAATTTTGGACTAGTTGCCGCGCGGTTCTTCTCGTTGGGTTTATTCAATTTATGATGAGTTTGAAATGGATTTAAGTTGTAGCATATTGGGGTGAAAGCGATTTATTTCCATACACGCTGAATACCAAGTATTAATTTAGACAAGTATACTTTAAGTATGGAAAGGACAATGAATTTACATATTTAAAGCTTTGTTAATCAAAATGGCATAACAGTTGGATACCAGGTTAGCATTCTCCACCAGTCAACCTTTGAAAGTAATGTCGATGTTTGGGCCGGATCTTCGCCTAGTTTTGTTTGTATAAGGTGTATGTAGCTTGATGCACTTGTGTTACAGAAATCAGAAACAATAGCGGTACTTCCCAGACCCGCGACATAATAGAATAGTTCGTTTTGCACATTGACCCGAACGGGAATCGAATCCATGATATCAGTGATAGCGCGACGCCCAAATCCATTCCGCTCGCCTCTTAGTTTTGAAGGTTGCATAACCGGTACTTAACTCTTTCCTAATTCTAGCAAGAGAACCAGGATAGTGATATTAGACATATAACAATAATTATATAGTCGTACATGTGTATGTATGTAGTTACTTTATAATAATTAATTATTTTTTTACTATTGAAAACTAATAATACTATTTTAATTAGATAAACAGAGACATAATTTAGGCATATTACTTCCATACATGTGAACACATACAAGATAAGTATGTCATTATAAAACAATTTAGACTGTTTACCTTAAGTAATAGTCTGCTAGACTCCCACGCCTATCGTCTGTTGAATATAGGCCTTAATCGCACACAGGCCGAACGCCAAAGGTGAACAAATAGGCCTTAGCAAATGCAGATTTATTCATCAACCATTGTTTTTGTTTTACCAGTCTGTGTCAACCCTAATTACAATAGTAGTTACTGTGCAAATGTCTTTGCACCTCCAAACGAAATACAGCCTTAACACCTTAAAATAGAGTTGACATTAAAATAGGGTTCTCCAAGATCCTATCACACGACCGTAGGAATGTACCTTAAGGTTTTTAATTAACTCAGCCGAGACGATGGGGTATCGATTCGATTCCCGGTTCGGACACAGGTTACAATTACCATGCGCGCCATTGGTTAAAATTTACACATGCATTTCTCTGCTTTAATTAGTATGATCGCGATAACAAACTCAGGTTTATAGTGCTTTAGGAGTTAGGCACTAACTAATGCAGCACGGTCGAGAGGACATTTTGTTTTATTTAGAACTAGCTGTGCCCGCGACTTCGTTCGCGTGGACTACATCCTTTCACGGTCGGTTTTACCCCTATCTCCCCTAATATTCGAACCAAAAAGTAGTCTATATTTTAATAGAGCTATATTTGTGCAAACTTTCATATCTCTAACTTAAAAAATAAACATTTTCCCATATAAACTTTCAAAGGTGGCATAACCCCCCCGCCCTCCCCTTACTTTCTAACAAAAAGTAGCCTATGTCCGTTCTTGAGGTTGAACGTATACCTATGCCAAATTTCATCAAAATCGTTTGAGAGGTTTAAGCGGGAAAGCGTAACAGACAGACAGAGTTATTTTAGCATTTATAATATTAGTAGAGACTGCAGTTCGGAAATCGTTCTTATGCCGACGAGATAAGGGTGGTATGAAGTTGATAGTCTGACGTATTGACTATGCAGTTCCGTACATATAAGTATGTATATCTTTTAACTCTTTATAGAAGCACAGTATATTGACTACTCCCAGCCTGATGGTAAGCAAGAGAGGAACCCACATCGCGATGACAACAGATTTGATACCCCTAATATCCTATCCGCTAGCATCGCCATACTGGCCCAAAACTATGAAAACGTTAAATAATAATAATATTAACCTTTTAAAGTTTATATTTACATTTTAAGAGCATTATTTCACTTTTTTTTAGTTTTTGTGGCATTATTACTAACGAAAACCAAAACTCAGTCGGCAGATGCAAAACGAAATAATTTTGAATCATTTTAAGATGGCGCCCCCTATCCGGTAAGTCCCGGCGTTATTAGCCAAAATAAATCTTGGTTAGCTCGCGGGTTATTAAACTGGGGAGAAATATCGTGGTGTAATGTTATTTTTTCTTCTCCGGCAGGGGATGTGAGGTTAAACGATTTTTGGGGTTCCCTCGTGGGGTTAGTAAAACACGTGCGCCAATTTTTAATTCTAATAATTACATCGCACTGATAGGAATATTCCTCATTCCATATTTTTGACAACCATAATCAAAGTAACGTGCTAGTCTTTGGTTGCACGACATCTGTCAGGTAACGGGTTCGATTCCCTGTCGGGGCAATGCGGAAAAATAACTTTTTACTGTCTCTGTATTGTGGTAACGATATTGTGTCTGATTTCTGTAGTCAAACTGAAACATTTCTTTATTCAGGTTATGTACGTAATGCAGTGCAAAGTTATTCTACTGCCGATTCGGAACCTGGGCGTCTACTCTTGAAAGCGAAATATGTCGGATCCGATGACGTTTAGTATTTTTTATTGCTCATTATCGCAACTAACACACTTCGAATGCGAATAAAGCGTTATCAAAAAACAAAATATTATTTATACAAATCAAAAATCACGTTTTAATTCCCTAACTTTTGATCAATCTTCAAAAAAGAAACCTTTCGTTTGTTCGTTTCGTTTTCAAGAGTAGACGCCCTGAACCTACGGGGAAGATACCGGTAAGTGATTCTTAGGAGATTAGTTACAGTAGCAGTATCTAACTTAATACTATGTGTAGACCACTTTAGACCAAGTCATATAATGTAGTTTTGTTTTGATGATTGATTTATTTTTAAGAGGTTCTGGACCAGACGAGATTTTAATACATAGCATTGTAGATAGATATTAAGATGTGAGTAGATGTTTAGGAATATTTACTACTTCGTATATTAATCGATTTTAAATCGACATTGTCATTTTCAATAACCTAAATAAAATTTAGTTTCTCTGAAAGTGCATTTACTATGACAATATTTTTTACTGTATGTATGTCAAAGTCAAAGTCAAATCATTTATTGCATTTCATTAATGTTATACAGGTGGAATTAAATATGAATTACAGTACATCATGTTACCCATTTAGGCATAGCAATATAAAATATTCAATAATGAACATGGATCATTAATATATATTATTTACGACTTATAGTTTTAGACTAGGTATTAGTAAATTTATCGTTAAAGTAGGTACTTATTCGTTTAAGTTATAATAGCACTTTTGACGACCTCCGTAGCCGAGAGGCAAGCGGGCCTGACTTTGGCGAGCACCATCTCTGAGGTTCCGGGTTCGATCCCCGGTCGGGTCAATATGGGAAGCGAACTTTTCCATATTGTCTCGGGTCTGGATGTTGTTGTACCGTCGTTGATTCTGATTTCTGTAACACAAGTGTTTACCACAGAATCAGAGCAATGTATGTGATGTTGTCCAATATTTATTTATTTATTTTTAATTAATGTTTCTTTACAAATTTATTTTTATCACCTTCTAATCGCAATTCTAAAGGTAAGTTGTTATGAATTTTTATCGCTGAACAGTAGGGACTAGATTTATACATTTCCGTGCGGCTATATGGTATTTTTAGTTTATTTTTATGTATATTTCTACGATTACACTGACTAGTATCTACTAGCCAGCGTATTATATGTTATAATATGTTGTCTGATATTAATATATTATTACTTTAACCCTAACGATAAAAGCATCAAGTTATAATTAAAGAGAAATGCAAACAATGGATACCGCTCATCAGCAGTAGTATAAAAAATGTTTACCGATGTATTATTTTAATCTCAAATTTTAGACGGAGCCCATTTGCTGAACCTTAAGTCTATTTTGTCATACTCTCAGACATTCGCTTCAGGGTGTATGGATAAACGACTTTCAACATCCCATGATGCGTTCAACGAAATCCTCACGGCATTTCTGATCTGTGGGGAACTTAAAATGTTTAAGTTACTTCTGAGGGCGATTTTGGTAATTTTACGTATGTTTCAAAATAAACCGGCATTTTGATATGAGCGTTTATTGTTTATACCTACTATATTTCGCCATTTTGCGATCGCAGCCATCTTGGGTTTAAAATTTCGTTAGGTTAGTTAGTTTTCGTTTTAACTTATTTTAAATGGTCAAAATAGAACGTATTTGTTTGATGAATATATTAACATGAAGGATAATTTTTATCTATACTAATATTATAAAGAGGAAAGATTTGTACCTATTTTTGTATGTTTGTTTGGTTGTAATGAATAGGCTCAAAAAGTACTGGGCCGATTTAAAAAATTCTTTCACCAATAGAATGCTACATTCTTCCAATTTGACATAGGCTACAAAATTAGGGATCCTTGGTAAAATTTGAAAAAATTCAACAGAAAAGCGGGAAAAATTCTCTAAGGCGAAACGAAGTTCGCCGGGACCGCTATCCCGAATAAAATGTGAATGAAGTCGCGGCTGTATAGGTTTTGATGAACATACAAACCTTTCTATTTTTTGTTCCATTTTAAACATTTAAAATAAGTTAACGGATCAAGTGCTTCTCTATTTATCAAATTAAATCCACTTCCATTTGATGGACTTATCCATTGTTTATAAATGTACACATTGATAAAAGAAGGACCTTTGCTAAAACAATTACTTATCTATGAGGTTATCCGGGAAGTTTTACAGTGGAAAAAGTGTTAAATGATAGGCAATTTTTAATTAAAATCATAGCTTTAATTCTCCATGGACTTACTCGACTAGTTTCAATCAACAAACATACTACCTACACCGTACTCAGGATCATACTTTATTACATCACTGAATTCTGTAAGATCGGCGTCACCTAAATCCCCATACTTTCCCAACGTCATCAATTTGTCAACCACCTCCTCCATCATCCTATCAATATTTAAGATCCTCTCCTCCTCTGCCACCAATTTCTCTTCAGCATCCCCCACGCTCTTCAAACTAAAATCTTCGTTAGATAGATCTTCCCCCCAAAACCAGCGGAAGAAATCAATGTTGTTGAAGTCGTACGGCCGCAAAAGCACATCATGCCCTTGGCCCTTTATAGTTCTCGAGAACTGATCTATTTCTGGCTTAGTTAGCCTCTTGATCAGATCATACAACTCCGACCTATGAGCTTTCGTAGAGTACGGTATGTTATTCTCATCCAAATAATCCTTCATGTCTTGCTTACAGGACAGCGGATGCAACAGGTCATCCCGTGTGACCGGGAACTCCTCTAACACAAATACAGAAGGCTCATCAACAAATTTCAAGACATGATCCATAAGCCACTCCAGGTGGTTCTTATTCACCTGTGATGAGATGTCGAAATACTGTTTCAAAACTGGAGGATCAGGCCACGCATAGCAGGCTAATCTTGTTGGAAGACCAGTTAAAAGCTCTTTACTTTTCGGAGTGGCCACGCTTTTATAAGCCGTGTTTTTGTCCGGTACCTCAAGGCCAGATTTCTGGTACTGGTATTCATTAAAATTGCCACGTTTATATAGAACAAGACTTACAACTCCAGTCTTATTAGAAACAGCTATATAACTCTTATGGTTCACTTTCGGCAAGTATGTTATATCTTCCACGTATATAATGTTCCTTTCTGCTTGCCTGTACTCTTTCATTTTAATCAAATACCTCAGTCTGCTTGCAATCTTTGCGTATTTTTCTACAAATAAAGCCTTAGTTGTACCTGGGATGTTTTTCCATACGAAACCATTGTGTGCTAAAGAGTAGAAATATTTATCTGCTCCGCCGTGTTCTAATGGGTCTCTCAGGTTTTCGATATCCTCAAATTTGGGAGGTTTTTCGTCAATGACATACCATTCGTATAATTTTTGGCGCAAACTTGTAAGATTTTCTGGTTTAACAGACTTGATTTGGAGATATTCTTTATAGGTGCACGTTTCGGTTATTAATGCAGGATTCGCTTCGTAACCTGAGGATAATTTTAAGATTTAAGTGTGTATAACTATGGAGTAATCGTCCATAGGAAAGTAAATTTCAAGGATATTTATGCAGAAACGGTATTGATGATATCAGGATAGAATGAGAAGTTATTAGTCCAAAAACTGATATCCGTGACCAACTTTTTGTTTTAACAATTATAATATATAATAGATAAAAATGTAAGTCCACATAGCAGGCCGTGGCAACCTCTAATTAAGCAGACTCTTAGCTTTAAGTTTATGTTGTTCCTTAATATGTATTGTCAGCGTTTTTCTTGTTGGTTGTCCTAATAAAGCATAATAAAAAATAAAATAAAACAATTAGGTCAGAAATAATTAAATAAATACAGAACGCTAATATCAAACTGACTTTTTCGATTGGCTATAATATTACAGTCATAATTAATTATGATTGTAATTAAAACTTGTTTATACCTGTGTATATTTCGAATAGTTTATCCGGCCCTAGGACTCCCTTGTCCATGTCATAGGCATTGATTACTTGTTTAACAACTTCTATCTTCTTCATAATATCTCTGCGTTTTCTGTCGTCTTCCATAATTGTTTAATCCTTAAGAAAATAACAGTAAAGGTTATTTTATTTGTATGTTATAATACAATAAAAATATATTTGACAATTAAATAAAACATAAATATTGACAATGTAACAAACATTGTTCTGGTTTTATGGCAAGTAGCTAAAGCAATAAGACGTTTTCCATATTGACTCGACTGGGAGTCGAACCCGGGACCAATAAAAATTAAATAAGTATATGATTTTATATACTGATATGGTAAAATCACTACACATTTTGACAATAAATTTGAGTGTTTAGTTTTGAGTAGACTTGCTCCCGCGAATTGAATAATTTGTATTTACACCATAGTAATGTTTTTTAATTATGGTATTTAAAACATATGTTGTCTATGGTATGTAAAAAAATAATATTAAAGATATCGCAAGCTAAATACTATTTATAAACACAATCTCCGCCTTAATACGTTTATGTAAACCTGTTAAATTAAAAACTGCTATGTACGGTCAACTGCGCGGCAAAGTAAACAATTGTAGTTCGAAATTATTTCTTATGCGCTTTACATACGGTGCTAAGTTCAATCTCAATAGCGTGACGCGCTTTTGAACGTACCTACCGTTAACAAATACTATATTTAAAACATGTAATAAATAAAATATGATTACAAACTTACCTAGAACACTTTGATAAAGATAAAAAGTTAAACAAAAATCTGCTTATTCGATTACAATTATCTTAACTTGCTAGCTGACCGGAGACTCGACGGAAAATGGCGGCGGGCGCAGAGCCGGGATGGCAACGACGCGGCGCGGGGAGGCGGAGGGGCAACGCCGCGAACGCCGTCCGCTTGGTAATAAGCGAACACCGCTAATTTGTGGTGCGAGCGTTAGTTCGTCGACCGACATGAAAGTGATTTGCATAACTTTTAAATGTGATACCTAGTTATATACTGTTTTGTGTTTATTAGTGTTTAACTTGTACTTGTTACAATGTAGAAACTGATTTTAGTTATGTACTGCTTTGTCTTTATTCGTGATTATATTATTCCAAAAAAAAAGTATCATCGCTTTAGTAAAATATAGAAAAACAATTTTGAGAATAATCATGCATATCATTTTCAAGTAATTATTACACAATAATAAACTTCAATTTTGATACATTTTGGATTCAATAGTTTTTGTATTGTCTTTAAATTAGATAAATTTTATTTAATTAAAAACATTACTAATGTAAACAAATTTAAAAGCAATGAAATAAAATTTAAGCTTAAATTAATTTAAAATAAAATATTTTAATCACATTTATATAATAACCATGCTATTTTAATTGCATTACGTGACTAAATTTGACGACCTCGGTGGCGCAGTGGCTAAGGTAGGCGCCCAAAGCGCGTAAGGTCCCGGGTTCGATTCCCGGTCAGGTCAATTTGGAAAACGAACTTTTCTCAATTGACTTGGGTCTGGGAGTGCTGGGATGACGCCCCCAGTTAGTATCCGTCGTCTGGTACTCATAGTACAAGGGAAAACCTTAGTTTGAGACCAGATGATTGGTGTGATTGTCTGGCGCATTTATTTATTTATTTATTTATTTAAATTATAAAAAAACAAAACTGCTATTTTACCATTACTACTAAATAAAACAAAACTAAGTACAAATATTTATTCATCGTTCATCGCCAAAAGGCGCACTCTAATCTCGCGCACGGTGCTTGCCTCGCTACACGCGCCGCGAGCGTGACAGTCAATCTATCTGTCTCGCTCTAATTCGCGTCGCAGTGACATCATCGCGCGCCGCTGTTGCCAGTCGCGTTCGAGCCGTCTTACGTTTAACCAAGCGAGTCGTGAGTACAAAACGTGACAATATTATTACCAGTGCTTGTGTTTTTTAAGTGTTTAAATGGCCGATTCTCCAGTACACGATATTGAAACGAACGATGAAGAAGTCCTGGACCGCGAGACCACGAAATTACTGCGGAGAGTCTACTCAAGGTTAAGGAAAGAAGCTGCAAGACCAATCGAAAGTACACAGTACAGATTACGTAAACTGACAGGATTAAACGCAAAAGTCTTGATGAAACTAAGAGAAGGCAATGATCATAATCAAAACGTTCCAACTAAAATCGATCGGGGGTACATTTTGAAGATACTGCAATGGTTTTACGTAGAAAGAAAGCAAATGCCAACTACTCTGCTATTATTTTCAACGTGCGAAGAATTCCTTCCCGCCCATATGGACTTGGCCGACTTCAGAAAACTACTTTATAAATTAGATTTCGTTTGGAAAAAGTTGCCAAACTCCTCTTTCGTCGTCATTGAAAGACCACAGGTTACCTACGAACGGCATATTTTTTTAAAATCAATAAATTACTCGATTAATGAGAGGATAGATCATATTTACTTTATTGAGGAAAACGGGTACGACGAAGCAGGTAATTATTACGATTATAGCAGTATGTTGGAGTCCAAAGAAGAGGTTAAGAAGATAATTTACGCAGTTTCCAATACGGAGATCATTTTAAGCAACAATGTTGTAACTGATTTAACCGAGAAGTCGTTCAAAAATTTTGTCGTCGACGAATTGTTGCCGAAATTGGAAAAACAGAGCGCTGTGGTGTTTATTAATACGGATCATCATAGTGAGATGCTCCCGGGGTTTTCGGATTTGACAATTGAAAGTTTGAGATGTGAAATGACTGACTGGTTAGACAAGAACAACATACCATACGAAGAGAATATGTCTAAAGCAGAACTGTTCGATTTAATCGAAAATTGTACGGACATGCATGCAAATAAGTACCTTGTCGACAGCATAATACGAGCTAATGGTCATATCCCTATACGTTTACCTACACATTTGATGGGATTAACACCTGGACAACAAATACAGAATTTGATGAACAATAACTTAAAAGAGACAGACGGAGCAATTCGTTCTGATGTCAATAAGAAAGTTCCATCATTACTTACATCGATAGAACCTTATACGCTAAAGAATTATCTCCAGAGCATATTTAATGAGTACGCAGATTTGTTGAACTTAAGTATATTAGTAGACGAGTGCCAGGACGGGTTGCTTCTGCACATGCATCAGTTGGTGGTTGTAAGTGATGATGAAGATTCCGACGTCTTGTCTTTTAACGAAGATTCCGAATGAGGACTGCAAGAAATGGCGGTGATGAACAAATTTAATATTGTATTTACTTGTCTTCTATCCTGTGCTAATTTTAAAGTAAAGCCATTTGCCGAAATAATTTTGTTTGCAACAATATAAATCGATTACTCTTTAAATGTTTTTTTAAGGTGTTCTTTAGAAAAAAAGGCTTTGAATTGTTATTTTCATTATAATAAAACATTATGATAATGTCTCATTTTTATTTTTCCGAACCTACTTATCATAATATAGGTATTATAAAATACTAGCTTATGCCCGCGACTTCGTCCGCGTGGCGTGTTATAAAAGACATATCTCTGTGTGTGGGAGAAACTTTATATTTACTAAGGTAGGGTAAAACACCCAATAGTCAGCCTTTTAGTGGCGAGTCCGAATTCAAACTCTTATAACAAAATTAAAAAATGAGTAAATTGAAGTCTTTTGTATGAATTAACTTACTCATTTATTCAACTTTGTTACAAAATTAGCAAAAATAAAAAACGATAAGTTTTATATAATGAAAAATATGTTTTAACGAAATAAGGCACTTTTCACCAGTGCTCAGCCGCCAAAAACTAGTACTCGGCCATATTGCCACCAGTGGTCAGCCTCTCTTTAGATCGATAGGTTCAAGCTTAAAGATTAAGAACAATAACAATCAATTAGTCTGATAAAAAAACCTGATTGGACCTTTATTATTTTTTATTTTTATAGTTTTTATAGTATATAATAAAGCGTGGAGTAAATATTATTATTTTATAGTGCTTTACGCTGCACTTGCGAGCTTTAAATATTTTTGAATAAACAGAACGAAATCTTTTCTTTTTTAAAAATACCTAATTGGACTTAACCGTAACTTAACTATCACAACAATCAAATACCTAACTTATATTTAAATCATGCGAAAAAATCTTCAGTAACATCACTATATAAAATAGCTTTTAAGTTCTCATTCACTTCTAAAAGTTTCTCGCCGAGTAAACATTTTTAGCAGCAGCAGCAAACAGATTTCTGTTTCAGGAGATAGAAGTATATCATTGAGAATTTTAATGGTACTTTCTGATTGATTTCTCCTAAAGATTTCCCCTAAATCACAGCCTGTTTTCTCGGTTTCTTCAGCTAGGTAAGTAAAATGTTCCGAATTCCTTTCTTTTTTTAGTTTGTCTTCTTAAGATTTTTGTATATCGCACTTCAAGATCCCACCTGATGTTAAGTGGTAATCAAATCCTAGTTTAAGGGCGACAAGTACAGCATAATAAAGCTGTTACTGGACTTGTCGCCCTAAGATGACCCCTGCGAATAATGTAGCACCCCCCAGAAGCTCTGGAAACCTTATTCACACAACACCGAAGTGATATTTCTTATTGTCTCCATTCTTCAGAAAAAAATGCCCCGATTCTGTTCCTTACTCAAGGAGTGGTAGATTCCTTTATTGGTGATGGTATAAAAAGATGTTTTCCTACAAAAGGTGATATTTTTGGAGACTTAGTTTGTAAATTAGCACACATCTAACACATGGAGTGCTTGATTTTGAGTGAGGCAGTTTTTAAGTTTCTCAAACCATGTTCTAATATTTTCTTCGGTGATTACTGCTCTTCTTTTTCAAATCGCTTCAGGTGTTCTTATAGAAATTTATCCGTTCCGTTTAAAAAAATAATTCATCCATATTTTACTAGGTCTTATGATAGGATTGGGCCTGCCATCTTCGATTGTTATTTGTTGAACAGAATTCAATAGGTTGTCTGTTTTTTTGGGAAAACCGGTCATTGCAAGTTACAATTCAAAAGAATGGATTCAGGAGCCATTCTTCTAGAGTCCTCAGGAACTCAAAGAATAATTCTGTCTTGATGAGTGTCTCGGGGAACGCTATGAGTTTTACTAGCTGCCCTAATTTTCATCCCATTTCCGATAACATCTAAAGCATGATATAATTATTCTTCGGGGTATTTTAATATTAAGGGTCTTGAAAAAGACATGAGACGTGACGGAATCAAATGAACTAAGTTTTAAAATAGCCTTTGAATAAGAAACTGTGTAAAGAAATAATTTAAATATGGACGGCTGAACATTGGGTCTAGTTTCACCGGTAGTCAGCCATGTGACAAACTGTAACTATTTTAGTGGCCGACTATTGGGTTTTTGACAAAACCGTATAAGGTATGGGTATTCTAGATTAAAGCATACATTCTGAACTTTAAAATGATATCAATATAACTTTAAATAAAAAAACAGCGTCAAAACTAGTAGTCAGCCAGGGGTGGCTGGGCGCTAGATAAAGTATATAAAAATGGAACCCAATGGTCAGCCACCTCATTATTAAATTATTCTTAAGAAAAACACGATACTTTTTTATTTATTACGATGCCAATACTCTTAATTAATGTAAATTTCATTACAACATACCCTAAAACTAACAAAAATATTAAATAAATTACATTTTCTGCGAACGCTTCCCACTAGCAAAAAAATGGCGCGCGCGCCGTATATCGCCTCGTCAGCTGACGACGTCGAAATGGACTCAAATTTAATTTGGTTCGCAGCAACTTAGCTAATATGTTTTGAATTGATTCGACCAATGAGAAGTCACCGAACCAATTTAAAGTAATTTTATTGGTTACTTTCTATTATAGCGCTATTTCTATGGGTTTTAAAACGAAAAAGGCTGAGTACTGGTTCGGGGCTGACTACCGGTGGTTTTACCCTATGCATGCATGCTGGATTGAAAACATCTATCTTACGCGGTTTAGATTTTTCATACAAAAGGATTTTCCCGCTAATTCCCGTCCCCGTGGGAATTTCGGGAATCCCTTTCTTAGTGCACCTCTACGGTACCTAAGCTACGTCCCTTCCAAATTTGAAGTGCCTACGTTAGCCGTTCTCCTTTTATAAATTTAGATTTTTATTTAAAATAAAATATTGTTGTATGAAAATGAGTGAGACCTACGTTATATTGCTTGAAAAACACTTTGTATCCCGAAAAAACGCAAATTAACTCTCGGGCAATATTATAATCGCGGAAAATTATAAAACTGAAGAGTTTGTTTGTTTGTTGGAACTACTGGTTCGAATTGATAAAATATTTTTGTGTTGGATAGCTCATTCATCGAGGAAGGAGTAGGCTATCCCACATCAAGCTGCAATCACTATGAGCGAACAATATGTGGAAAAAGCAGGGACAACATCACATACATTGCTCTGATTCCGTGATAACAGCACTTATGTTACAGAAATCAGAAACAACGACGGTCCCACAACACCCAGACCCGAGACAATGTAGAAAAGTTCGTTTTCCATATTGATCCAACTGGGGATCGAACCCGGAACCTCAGAGATGGCGCCAAAGTCCGGCACTCTTGCCTCTCGGCTACGGAGGTCGTCGCACTGTACATTAATATCTATAAATTATACATGGTTCATCATACATCACTCTATTAAAAAAAATCGCATAAAAATCCTTTGCGTAGTTTTAAAGATCTAATCACACATAGGAATATACAAATACTACTTAGTTTTATACTATGAAGTGATAATCCCTTTTTTTATTTTTTTTATTTATTTTTTTGGTGGGTGGAAATGCTTGGCGCATCGTACCGTCACCCGAGGGAGGTGACTGCGTGTGTGGGACTCCTGCCCTAAAAAGGACAGGCCTACCCACTAAAACCCCCCGGGGGACCTCATCGCCTTAGTGGTAATGCTGTGGGAAAGTTTTTCACCAAAGAACCACAACAAAAGAACCACCACAACATCACCGGCAGTGATAATCCCCTAAATTTTCTTTTTTTTTAGATTACTTATGCACTTTGTGACTATTACCGCACCCATAAACTAACTCTCCGCATAACCCAAAGGTTGACTGGCACAGAATGGCCCTAGCATTAAGTCCACCTGTTGTACTTTTTTGTGCAACAAAGTTTTTAAATAAATAAATATCCCTATATACAGGCAACCAGTTAGCAACCAGGTAGACAATAACCAGATCATTGCGTCTCTGGTGGACCAGCATGCTGCTGATCTAACTGTTCAGATTATACACGATGCAAATTCACGCGTTATTCTAATTACGAGTGTAAATTATGGCTTGACTGGAGAACCTTACCATGGGATGAAACTAGTTAAATTCCTATTCAAAAGAAATCACATGAACTGTTGTAAGAAATAAAGGTGATGTTATAAATAGGTGCATATATATATACTACCCATCTACGTAAGTCGAGCTCTGAATAAATAAGTAAAAAACACTGCATGATCATTTTAAAAGAACTTTTAAATGAAAGCGTTTATTTACCCACTTGCCCACCCATACTAACTATAACTGGATGTAAATCTGGTCTGTCTGTTTGTCTGTCCGGTTTTCACTAACAAACCACTGAATCGATTTTGATGAAATTTATACCCCAACTACGTAGAAAAGGAATTTATTTAGATAGATAGATACATTTTATTGCATAAAAAATTTACAGAAATTGGTTTTACAGACATAATCAAGTGCAATTGAGGCGGTCTTATTGCTAGAGAGCAATCTCTTCCAGACAACTTTTAGGTGCAGGATATCGAGAAACGGGTACGGCCGTGCAAAATGTTGCCATTATTATACCCATTTGGTTATCCACACTAACTATAAATGCGAAACAAACTATCTGTCTGTCTATCTGGCTTTCACACCTAAACCACTAAACTGTTTTTGATGAGATTTAGGTATACGTTGAACCTCTAGAAGGAACATTCGGCTGGTTTTTGTTTTGAAAATAAGGGGGGATACCTACTACCTACTTAGTTTGTAAGCTATTTTTATAGACGTAGATATTGTGATTATTCTGTATGTATGTACGTTTAATATTTAAAAACATAATCTTTTTTATTGTACTAATGTGTAGTTATACTAGTTATATTTTTTATCAAGCAATGTGACTCTCGCGTGACAGGCATGCCAAATGTTAGAATTACTGTTGCGTAGTAATACAGTTTTTTATTGGTTAAACAGTTCGTTAAAAACTATTTTTTCTATTTGACAATTAAATTAAAAAATAACTCAGTTATAAGGATGCGGGGTTAAGGTTCGATACGTCACTGGTGGGTGCAAATGTACCCACTTATGACGTCATGCGACAATTAAATGTACCGATGTCATTTTTTGATTAGGTAGAAAATGCATAAATACATTTCTCATATTTTTAACAATATTTAGTCCGCTTTCCTATTATAAACCTCAGTTTTTTGCCAATAAAAGCACTTAATTATTTTTTTTATTAGTCAACAATACTTTCCCCGATTTTTTTTCTCGTTCCAGGTTAACAAAGTAACAATGCATGCATATTTATCAGGCATCGTTTCAGTTCGATTTCCGTTCGAGACCAACGGGTAATGGTTGATACTCACATGGGACCTTGTGGCTTGATTATGCAAGTTAATCATGAAGACATGCCAGCTCGATATTATGTGGATCGTCTCCAAATATCCTGTTGTAATCAGGGGTTCGATTAATCTGATAAATTACCTTGTCTTATCTTCTATGTAGTTATAGGTTCCGAAACGGAGGTAGCTTCATTCGCTTTATATAGAGACAACAAAGACTGATCACTTTGACTTTGACTTTGAAATGTCAATAATCAATAATATTTATACAGATTACATCAGTAACACTAATTAATAGTCTCCTATAGCAAATTAAGCTACCTCCGGTTCGGAACCTATAACTAGCGAGAAGATACCGGCAAGAAACTGCGCAGTTTTTTTAGAAATAAAAAGCAAAACTTATTACTAATTTTGCACCAAGATAAACAGTTATTTTGTCAATTTAAAAAAAAATGGTTTAGTTACTACTAAGCGCAGGGCCGGATTTAAGAGAAGGTATCCGGAACCACAGTCCCGGGCCTCAAGAAAATGGTGCAAGCTCTGATTATTGAAGATGTCTGTATCAGGCAAGAGACCTTACTGTCTGCTGTTATGAAGCTACCAAATGGCTTTCGGACATCAGATATCCGTTAGTTAACGTGCTAAGCAAATGACTACCAAAATAGTGTTAGATTACACAAGAGATGGCGCTGTAGACGTATGTATTGGTTATGCTACATATATATGGTATATAGTTAAGCTGTATTCCCATGGCGCCATCAACAGGCATAAAGAAGTGCAGGTGGGTTTTAGTAGGTAGTCCCCGCTCTTTTCAGAGCGGGGGAGTCCCACACACACCGATGTCTTTTTCCCCTGGCAGCGGTACGGTAGGCCGTGTAATTCTAATATGGGGACGGTATAACCGTACCCATATTAGAATTACAGCAGAAACACAAAGAGCTGTACCCCAGGGTACGGTTCTAGGGTTACAAAAAGGGCACTCAAGAATCACGCTTGTACGTGAACGTAATAGATGTTACGTATACGTATTAGATCTTCATTACACAATTTATTGCGGATGTCATGTCCATATCACACTAGCCTCTCATTATCGCAGACAGTAATCGGCGTTAACAGTGTTTCGGGAGTCAAGGGACATGCATACCCATAGAGTTACATACAATTGGAGTATCTTTGTAAAATAGTCTAAATAAATTGTAACGGTATATGTACTACATGAATTGAGTACCTTTTTTTTGTTAATATTTTCTCAATTTATATTTTTGCAGGGCCGTACCCGTTTCTCGTTATCTAATACTTATTTCTTCTACCTAAAGTCGTCGTCTAAAAGAGATTGCTTTCTAGCGATAAGACCAAAAAGACCTGAATTTTCTTATAATGAGTCTATAAAATCAATTTCTGTAAATGTTCTGTGCAATAAACTACATAAATATCTAACATAGGCCAAACACTTCCACATGTGATTATATGCCTTACTCAGTTCTACAAGTGCCAGCTTCTTCCATCCATTGCCTTATACAAAACGGTGGGAGGGCCAAACAATGCGTATCACTTATAACATAAAGCAATATTAAAAAAAATAAAAAATAAACGAACACCATATACAATTAAAAATTAATCACGCCCAAAAACACAGTCCAGCCCTAAAATTAGATTACCGATAAAAAGCACTCTCAAAATTCCCAGTACCGCATCGCTAATTATTATAAACTTTATGATTCGTGCCCCCACTGTACGCGGGTCGTTTGCGCCTTAACGCTCACATCTTAAGGTCCAATTCGGGTGAGCTGCGACATTTATCGTAGATCTACGCAATATAATCCGGGCCTACGGCCGCAATACTTGTTACTCGCGTTAAACACTGTCGTTCGCTTCAACACCTTTGTGCGAATTTTTATTGGTGTGGCGACGTTTTGGGCAAGGATGTGCGAAGTTGGTAGTATGGATGCGGTATCAAGTTAAATTACAGAATTAGTTACATTGACTAAAAGCCAAATCTTGTTTTATTTGTTTGTTGCTTTGTTACTTGCATAATTTATATTTTATCACATAAATAAGTAATTAAAACAGGGCGTTTTTCTTCTTATTTTGTGGAGGTTATTATACTATTTACTAAATAATATACTAAAAGAATCTCAATATTTACACTTATCATGAATTTATTAGCAATGAATATTATAAGCTAAAATAGACTCCACGTATTTATTTCCATACTTATTTCAATCAAATAAAGTTTAAATTAGATTAGACTACAGTACCTACTTTAAGGTTTTTTTACTTTTTTTGCAATGTTTGTATATAACTTGTATGCTTTTATATAACCGTAACATATACAATATATAACGTTGCCCATCTATGTCTTCATCATTGTAATTGTTTTCCGCGTTGAGTCAAATAACCTTCACCAAAGATTTTGTTTGTTGCGACCTAAAAAAAAGGCTTTAAGCGTTCTTTCACTCAATGGTCGCGCGTGACATTCGTCAAAAATTTATTACCTAACTTAAATCAGTCACATAAAGTTTAAATTAGGTTAGATTATAAGACACTTAAGACTTTTATTGCAATATTTACCTCCCTTTACCTCCACACGCCGCGTCCATATCATCCTACCTCCATTCCTCTTAGGGGAGTGTGGGCAATTTAGCGATAAGATCAACTCCACTCGAGCTGCGTTGCCTCTTAAATTATTCAAATAAAATCCCACAACGATAACTGTGATTGTAAATTTTGGTGTACACATGTTTGTACATTTGAGGCCGGGAAATGGGGGGGTTGGAGGAAAAATATGTTTCGTGCGCGTTTGTGGTGAGTGGGAGAATTTGTACGAATTGGATAAAAAAATGTCTTCCTTATATGGAGAAGTTAAGACCTGGTTAGAACTTGGGACTAAATTATCAATGGCCATTTTGAAGAGTGCACTATTATTATGCATTTGGTTGCAAAGGCAGACTTTTTTATTTGTTCGGTTATTCTTTAAATCGCTTTTATAAAAATAAGATGTTATAGGTATGACAGAGGTCTAACTTTTACTTAATTTCTAGACAAAAACAAGGATAGGTTATGCTTAAAAGTGATGCTTAAAATTGCCATTGCCACCATCTAAGTTGCCATTAAAATAAAAAAAGCTGAAGAATTTATATAACTAACTGATTTGGCCATTTAATCGCCATATCTCATATAATAGATAAGTATATAGAAATTTACCATTTAATAAGATCTTTCGTTATAATTATGAGCATTAATTATGTAAAACATTAGGTCAATACTCGTTCAGTCGGCGAAGAACAAACAAAAACACATCGAACCATACATTTAAACATTACAACGCCCTTATTACGTTTACATAAGAACTAATATAGAAATGCAAATGTCTATCGTATCATGCTGTTGACTGTACACAGTTTTATGATCTTTTTATCTTACACGATCTGTGTTTTTATGACATAAGCAAGTTAATTCATTACGAGAGATAATAAATATGTATGTGACATGACGAAAACATTTCAAAACAGGTACATCCCTGACTTGACTGCTATTGATCGTTGATACATCACTAATAGATATACTATTTTTTTTATTACGCCGTTGACAAGTAATGCCCAATGTAAGTAATATTGAAAAATGTATCTCTTTATTGTCAATTTAGAATTGTAACAAAAAAAATACAAATAAATAAACATCCGAAATGAAGATCGAAGAACATATTTGTCATGAGAAGCATCGAACCCACGACCACGTTCATCAAGAGCTAAATTTTCAATAATAGAGACCGCTTTTCCAGAAAGAGACATTATCAGCAAATATACTTTTTTAAGGTGACGAAATCCGCAAGCAAAAACTAGTGGCTTTTTCTGTGTTCCTTTCACCTCGGCCGCAATTGTAAATCTCTAAACATAGGGCGGGTCTCCACCTGTCTCTGTTCGTACATTATGCGTTGCGCAAACATTTGCTCTGAACGATCTTATATTAATGCGCGTTAAGTGCATATTTGACTGTTTATATTTTTTGGGGGCAATATTTGTTTATGGTACAGTCAGGGTCGAATAGTTAGTGATAGGTATGTGGTTCTGAACATATTCGACAAAGGGCACTTACTAACGGGTTGATACAGCAGAAAAATTAATCGCCACCTATAACTTACGGTTGCTCTGTTGGAAGAGCAGCACGCGCGATACGTGAAGGCCGTGGGTTCGAGTCCCGCACAGCAAGGGGAAAAAAAATTATTTCTATCAAATCTTTAATAGTTAATGACAATCGGAGTATCTATTTGAATAATTAGACGCAACCAACAAGTCGTATGCTGAGTGACGGCCTTTTATTTTAGACATAACGATTTGTCGTTGTCTGCATTTGACGAGGAGAATGATTATATTTTTCCGTTTTCAAATACTAAATTGTTATGTAAACTTGTGTTTTATATTGCACTTCGAGATCGACCTCATCCCACCTGACGTTAAGTGGTAATGAGGTCCTTTTTTTTTTTTTTTTTTTTTTTTTTCGGGGGGAAATGCGTTGATGCACCGTACCGTCACCCCGAGGGAGGGTGACGGCGTGTGTGGGACTCCCTGCCCTGAAAAGGGCAGGACTACCCACTAAAACCCCCCAGTTGGACCTCCATCGCCTTAGTGGCGGTGCTGTGGGGGTAATGGTAATGAGGTCCTAGCTTAAGGATGACAAGTACAGCATAATAAATCTGTTACTAGACTTGTCACCCTTACCTTGAAGGCTTGACCCCTGCTACTAATGTAGCACCACCCAGGAGCTCTGGAAACCTTACTCACACGCAGGAACACAACAACACAGAAGTGATTGTTGTTTGGCTGCGGTCTTCTGTAAGAAATGTGGTTGTGTTGTGATTTCTAATAAATATTTTTTTCGAGTAGGTAATTGAAACATATTGTTTTTGTATGCTACATACTACATCTCTTATTGAGATAATATAATACGAATTATGTACTAAATTTTGCTTTTAACTTACCCTAGAACTAGGTGAATGTAGAATTAAATACTGGAACTTACCTGCAAACAAAAAAGAAAATTAATTCAAAGATGATTGCGATGTTGACACAATTTACAAATAATTGTAAGGTAACGATGCCTTAAAAGAGAACTTTATGTTACCTACATCAGCCATATTTATTTTTGAAAAATGTTTGAAAAAAAAAATTAAGTCTTCAAAATGTGATATTAAAATGCTCTGAAACTATTTAATAGGTTAGTGTGCTGATAAGTTAAATTGTGACGTCACAGATTAGTATGTTCATAGAAAATCTATGAAAAACTCGTGTTTTGGACAGCTATTTAAAGGTATCACAATTAATTAACCATTCCACTTCCCAATTAAATAAATAAATATTGGACAACATCACACACATTGTTCTGAGTCTATGGTAAGTAGCTTAAGTACTTGTGTAACAGAAATCAGAAACAACGACAGTACCACAACACCCAGACCCGAGACAATACAGAAAAGTTTCTTTCCCATATTGACCCGACTGGGGATCGAACCCGGGACCTCAGAGAAGGCGCGACGCCAATGTCCGGCGCGCTCACCTCTCGGCTACGGAGGTCGTCAAAATTTTAAAAGAATCAAAACAATGCTATGTAAGTAATGTAAGGATATTTCTAATATAAGCTAGCGAAAATAGTTCAACATTTATTTTGCACTTTTAAGATACATTTTGAAACGAACACAAACGCATGATATACGAAAAGCTAAATTACAAGCACAATTCAAACGGAGAGTCGAACCCGCACTCCATAACGGCTCGCAATAACAAAACCGCTGGCGCCGAGCCAGCCGTTTTGAAATACGGCTAGCTGGATTGTCGCCCGCATAAGCTTTTATTTTTCAACCTCAATGTTCCAGTTGTAACAGAAGATGTATCATAGGTCAAGAGCTACCGATAGGGAAAGAGTTAGATTCGCGTTATGGCTAGCAAAAGTATTAAATGTACTAAGCCTTTGCCGACTTCGTACATGTTATCTATGCTAATATTATAAAGCTTTTTTATTTATTTATTTGAACGTCTAATCTCAACAACTTACTGGTTCGCATTTAAAAATTATTTTTTTGTTGGATAATCAATTTATCTAGGAAGGCAATATAACATCATGCCAATAGGAGCGAAGAATTAGTGGTTGATGTGGAAAAAACGGGTATAGAAGGTGCGAGCGAAGCCGCGGCGGCCCACTAGTCTACTATATAAAAATAAGTCGGGTTTTCCTTCCTGACGCTATAACTCCAGAACGCACGTTGGAAAGGTCTCGGGCTCCGTGAGGTTTGTAGCAAAAAAAATAAAATAAAAGCGGGATAATCCTCTAAGGCGAAACGAAGTTCGCCGGGACCGTTAGTATCGGTATAAAAATTATGCCATATTTTAATTTTACATGACCTTTATGTAAACACCACTTAACGTTAAGTATAAACCTTTTTTTTATTTTAGACTTTCACACTTAATTAACCAAACTAAGTTATTCTATGTGTACCAGTCAACGAAACTAAACGGTAGCCTTCTTCAACACTCAGACTCAAGATAATTTAAAAATATTCCTTTTCAAACTTACGTGACCGAGATTCGAACCCGGAATCGCTTCTACTATCCACGCCACTAGTAGTCGTTTGTTAAGGTTTTTACTACTCATATAAAAATATGCGTCCATTTTTTTTTATAATGCACTCCAAGATTTACCTCATCCAACCTGATGTTAAGTGGTAATGAGTTCCTAGCTTAAGGGCGACTAGTATAGCATAGTAAAACTGTTACTAGACTTGTCACCCTTACCTTGAAGGCTTGACCCCTGCTACTAATGTAGCACCCTCCAAGAGCACTGGAAACCTTACTCACATGCAGGAACACAACGACACAGAAGTGATTATTATTTGGCTGCGGTCTTCTGTAAGGTGGAGGTATTTCACCAGTCGGGCTGCTCCAGTTCGAGCGATAAATCGCTTTGCCCTGCCTCTCTTAAATATGATATGAATAGTCTTTCAAATATAATATTCTAGAAAAAAATCCTTTTTCCAACTTTTCACCGAATCCGTCATTAGTCCAGTTTTGACATTTGAAACTTTTCTGACAATTCCCACATCCACAAAACTGGTAGGGTTAAATTTCAGCCGGTACAATTTCGGGCCGCCCAACCCTCGCGTGCTCGGGGCGGATTTTATGAACAACCTGTCAGATTTCAATATCCGTGTGACGTGCGGGAACGTGCCGGCGGTTGCAGGTTAGATTGAACTCTGAAGTCCGTTTTGTATCAAAATGCGAGTGGAAATGTTTTGTAACCCACAAAATTAAAAAAAAAAAATCATCTCGCTGAAACTCATAGCTATGAATGAATGAACTTATTTATTTATTTTATGTAACAATGACTCTTGTTAGTAGTTCTTATGAATATGTTAGTAAAGACAATGATGATTCTATAATCTTTCTAGATTAACACAAAGGATACTTTTTATCCCAAACGATTGCAGGTCAAGTCGCGGGAAACTGCTAGTGATTTAGCACTAGTACAAATTTTTAGGTTCGATTTAATCGGGCATCAAAAAAAATACTAACCTCACCTAATTATTAAGTTGCCCACAAATAGTTCCAATATTTTACGATTCGTAACGTGTCAAAAATTACTAACCGTTTTTCTACGAGTCGTTAATTATAATTTCAAATTTACTTTCCATATCAGCTGCCATCATCAGGCGTTTTAGCTTACGCCTCGTATAATTTATTACCATTCGTATCTAGAACTGATCGTTTTTAAAATATTGGAACGGGGCTTATGTGAGCCATTTGGGTTTGGGCGACTTGTAGCTCAGTCAGTATTTCTGTCACCCAAATTTATAAAAAAGGTGCCTGTGAAATTATTTCTCGTAGTTTTAATGTAAAAAAAACTAATATATCAGATCCACATTGCTTTTAGAGTTTCATAGTAAGCATCGTCTCACCCCCACTAATTATCCGCACGATGCCATAGTAAAAAGTAAAAAAGTAAGCTTGTTCATTCGTACCCCGCGATAGTGTTACTGTTCTTTTTCAACCGTTCGCTGCAGCTGCGTTTGACGTCTCGCGGCGGGCCTCTGTGACCCACATTTGTCAATGGATATAGTGCAATTGGGATCAGTATGACAATTCTGAACATTTAAAATAAGTTAAGTTTATTTATTTATTTATTTAAGTTTGATATACAATGCTGTACCTACTTGTCGTCCTTAAGCTAGGACCTCATTAGCACTTAAAAACAGGTAGGATGAGGTCGATCTTGAAGTGTAAATTAAAAAAAAACTGGTCAGAAAGCAATAAAATGTTTAGTAGTTGATTAGAAAATTAAGTGGGTACTTTTTTCGAACGCGAAAGTATCAGATTTAAATACTGACTGAACTTTACTTAACAAAACAACCTAAATCTTTAAGTTAAATGTCTAAACCATTTCGCTGCCTTTCGTAACAATATTAAATATTAAATTTTAAAGTTCAGCAACGGAGAAAACATCGGATTTTAATAAGTTACTTTGAATATATTACTTTAAGGCAAGCGGGCCAGACTTTGGCGTCGCGCCATCTCTGAGGTCCCGGGTTCGATCCCCTGTCGGGTCAATATGGGAAACGAACTTTTCCATATTATCTCGGGTCTGGGTGTTGTGGTACCGTCGTTGTTTCTGATTTCTGTAACACAAGTGCATAAGCTACTTACCGCAGAATCAGAGCAATGTATGTGATGTTGTCCAATATTTATTATTTATTTATTTCTGCAAATACTGCAAACACCTTTTGGTTGGTTGTACCCAACCTCGGTGTTGTTTCTTGCACTGTGCCCGGGGGTAGCGCGATCGGGCCGTTTTTATTTTTAAATATTGCGGCCGGTTTAACGATGGTAAATGGTGGTCATATTTTTTAAAAATATCGTCTTTTTTTTCGGCTCCACTCGTTTCGTTTTTTCAGTTCGATTCTAAAAGGTTGAGATGAATGTGCGCTGGTAAAAGATATGTGGATTTTATTTGTTTGTTTACGAATAGAGTGGAAAATGTAGCATATATTTTATTATTTTTGATGGAAACTAAAACCTTTGAGCTTCATGAATTCGGCCTGAATCGAATGAAATACACATTTTTGAATATCTCTTTACTTAGCGCAATGAGAATCGGTGTACTCTCACTTATATCTAACTATTTAACAACCAATTTCATATACTGCACATATATGGAATTGATTGTTAAAAAGTTAAATAATATGTGTTTTTGTGGATTTTTATATTTATTAAAACAGATTAAAGCAACAAGGGTTAAGCTTAAACTAAAAATGCGAGAAGCAACTTTTTCAATGTTTCATTTTTTCATTTTAATAATTAGGCTTAAACTTGTGTGTGTTTTAATTTTAATGTATCCTTTTCACAAATAATTTAAATGTATTAATGCCATCAAAGAAGACTTGATGTAACATCGGCCATATTGATTTTTTGCAAAATATCTTCAAAATGTAATTTTGAATGCTCCTAAACAGTTTAACAGTCAGTGTATAAAATTGTGACGTCGCAGTATGCTATTTCATAGGAATTACATATGTTCTGAGAGGTATTTAAAAGCTACGCAGTTGATTAGCCATTTTGAAAGGCATTTAAAAGGATCTCAGTTCAACATCACTATTGTTATTAATCGCTAATGTTGGATAAAACAATATATTCAATTTTCAATCCTTTTCCATTCCCCACCAAACAGTAAATCAAAGATTTAAAAAATGGCAAAAGCAGTATAATCCTTTTTCCCTGAAATAAAACAGCCTGGGCCATAGACTGGACTTAATTTTAATAGGTTTGATGACGTTTGGTCCAAGTGACAAAAGAGAGTGCGAAAATACATTAATTCGTATTTAAATTGAAACTTCTGTAACCCATCATAGTATACTGTAGTAGGATGTAAGTGTTTTAGACCTCCTGTGAACGTTTTAAGGTCGGTTATATTTTTAAGAAATATGCAAATTCTAATCGATTTTATTATTTTTATAGTACTAAACGCCGTACCAGCGAACTTTAAATATTAGAAACAGAAAAAACCGATAAGTATGTAGTTCTAAACATATTCGGCAGAGGGCACAATTACCGAAAGGCTAACGGTTGATACAGCAGAAAAATTTCATCGCCTACGATAACTTGCGGTTAGCTCAGTTAGTAAGAGCAGCATGCGCGATACGTGAAGGTCGTGGGTTCGATTCCCGCACCGCAGGGGGAGATAACATTTTTCTGTTTCTAATATATGCAAATTCTAACCATAATAAAGAAGAAATCGTTAGTAGCATTTCCAGTGCACTGTTGCAGGTGTTCTATGCGTGTAAAAAGGTTTGTTAAAGCAGTGAAGGATTATTAAGAAGTTAGAAGTTTTATTTTTTAATTTACACAAAGGAATTAGATTTTTATTTTATTTTTTATTTTCAATATTACAAAATTAAAATTGTAACCTTAAAAATATAAAAAATTGCTATGATAAGTTATTTGATAAGCGGTTTGCAATTTATTCACAAAATATTATTTTAAAAGTAGAACTAGATTCCATTTGAATTTGACTACTTTGAGTTTACCCATTAGGCATTTTCTGAGACAAAATAGTCCAAATCTATGAATATGCGGACTCCTTACAGTATAGTTGTTTAAATTGGCTATTATACCATACGAACAGACGGACAAATATACGACGTTCCCCTTGTTGCGGAGGCCTGACGGCAATCTTTCCAATATGCACTAGGTTTATCAAATCTGGAGTAGAATACTCTTAGCGGATACGGCCTCTGTAATGTATGCACAACCGGAATCCACTGCGAGAAAGAAGAAGATTACAAATTAATGCTACTAAACGCTATCTCTCTCTCCTTGCACCACACAGTAATAGCGTATGAGATAAATAACTCTATTTGTCTCGCTCGGCCGCGTGACGGCTTATTAAATGTAGGCTTGTGCCCCGGCTGTGCGTGCATCGAATGTTTTACGGTTAATGTACACTTTGTTTGTTAAGAAAAGGGTTTTTATAAAGAACCGGAGGATACGACGTGTCGGCTGAAGGTCTTTGTGGTGACGCTTAAATTTGTACTTCACGTTCAATAACTTTTGGTTATTTTCTTTAAGAGAGGTAGGGCATAGCGATTATCGCTCGAACTGGAGCAGCCCGACTGGTGTAATTCCTCCACCTTACAGAAGACCACAGCCAAATAACGATCACTTCTGTGTTGTTGTGTTCCTGCGTGTGAGCAAGGTTTCTAGAGCTCCTGGGCGGTGCTACAGTAGCAGGGGTGAAGTCTTCAAGGTAAGGGCGCAAATCCAGTAACAGATTTATTATGCTGTACTTGTCACCCTTAAGCTAGGACCTCATTACCACTTAACAGCAGGTGGGATGAGGTCAATCTTTGAGCGCAACATAAAAAAATAAATAAATACCGATTTATCGCTCGAACTGGAGCAGCCGGACTGGTGAATACCTCCACCTTACAGAAGACCGCAGCCAAATAACAATCACTTCTGTGTTGTCGTGTTCCTGCGTGTGAGCAAGCTTTCTAGAGCTCCTGGGCGGTGCTACAGTAGCAGGGGTGAAGCCTTCAAGGTAAGGGCGACAAGTCTAGTAACAGATTTATTATGCTGTACTTGTCACCCTTAAGCTAGGACCTCATTATGGTTAAAGAAGAACTTTATTTCTCATGAGAATTACAAGGTATTCACTTACTGAGAAACAGTATTGACAACTTATAACTAGTTTACAATCAGCGTAACGAGCGGATAATATTTAATTTAACATTACCACTTAACATCAGGTGGGATGAGGTCAATCTTTAAGAGCAATATAAAAAAACCGTTTTAAGTAAGCAATCAGGACACTCACGAGTCGTTTACGCACGCAAACTCATTTGTAACAAAAAATGTGACAAAATAAGTACCGCTCGACCGATTTTGTGCTAACTTTACATAACTCTTGCTCTGCCCTCCGTAGCAGTTTGAATTTGAACGTAAGAAACTAACCGGAGTTCCAAAGCAATTTGCTTGGCTACCATGATACACCATACAATTCAAAACAATAGTACTCTATGACAAGTCACACGAAAATTTCACCCGCAAAGTTCAACCACATTCAAATGACAATAATTATACCAGCTACTTTATATTCAGGCAATAGGGCTCATTTTAGTTCGGCTCTGCTCACGGTGCGTGAAGTAATTACGTACGTAATGATTTTGAACTATAGATAATTGGGGGACAAAATGCCAAATTACCTGTTAAGAGCATTTTGAGTGACATCGCGTGATGTTGCTGACTGTGGAAAGCAATGATAAAGAATAATCCTACTAAATCGAGATTATTTTGTTGAAACGTCACGGTGCTTACTAATATTAAAAACCGGTCAAGTGCGAGTCGGACTAGTGCACGAAGGGTTCCGTACAATAATCTATTTAATGTAAGACACAATTATTTATTTTTAAAGTACCTAATACTTAATATTTTGTAAGTATTTTAAGCGTCTTACAACAGTTTTTTTAATATCGTGCAAAAAACAACAATCAAAATCACGTTTCTTGTATGGATAATATATACCCCTTAAATAATATTGTTTTTAAACGGCTTTATTTAGCTCACCCCGTTTGTTTTATTATTTTTTAGTTTGTTATTATCGTGGCAACAGAAATACATAATCTGTATAAAAACAACTCTTTTGCTATCCAGGTTCTTGAGACAGTGACAGAGGGACGGACCGACTGACAGCGAAGTCTTAGCAATAGGGTTCCGTTTTTACCCTTTGGGTACGGAGCCCTAAAGACGCGAAAGTTTGTAAAAATGTATGAATGTATGGATGTCCATTTCCAAATAATTTTAAATATTTTTTCAATGTTTATATAATTATAATTTATTGATTACCTTATAAAGTAAAATATTTTTTTAGCACATCTACTCCCACTAGATTTTTCCACGATACCATCATGAGATCCTAGTCTCCTTATCATGGTACGAACATCAAAATAATTCCTAAAAAAACATTACTTCTAATCGAGAACCTACTTTCTTGAAGTCAGTTAAAAAAGGTACTGAACTCACAGCCAGTGCCCATATTGGGCCATTAACCACATGACACGATAGCAGGCCACAAGAGGGACAACGCGAGGAGGAGGGGCATGTGAGGCAATTTTAGAGGCAATTAAGGCTGTACTTATCTGGGACTGAACCAAATTGCTTTCTTCGGTAGACGCGCCTTTATGCTGCGTTTGGATAGGCGAGTACGCTTGAACGTTAGTGGGTCGTGCTAGTAACTGGACAATTCGAGACAAAATAAAAATGACTTTTGTCAAATTATGATTGGTAAAATGCTCTTATAGTCAAGCCGTTTAGAAATTAAAAAGTGTAGTAATGTAAAAGAAACTAGGTTATATAAAAATAAAAAAATAATATAAGTTATAACACAACGGTTTGACTACAAAGTTATATACAGTTTAAAAATAAAATATTTGTGTTTTTGTGTGTATATTTGTAATGAATAAACTCAAAAACAACTGAGCCGATATCATAAATTCTTTCACCATTGGAAAGCGACATTAACCTAAGATAATATAGGCCATATTTATTCCTAGAAAAGTCTTAGTTCATGCGTACGAAATCGCGGGCGGCGGTTAACTTCGGCGGTGGATTTCGGTTTCCATACAAACTTTCATAATAGTTGCAGCGTGATGTTACATAGCCTAAAGCCTTCCTCGATAAATGGTCTATTCAACACAAGAATAAATTTTCAATCCGAACCAGTCGTTCCTGAGATTAGCACGTTCAAACAAACAAACAAACTCTTCAGCTTTATAATATTAGTATAGATAAAGATATTAAATCATTTAATATTTTGTATTTTATATTGAATACATCTTTCAATGACCTTAATAACATAGGACTTGAATAATGACTTTTTGGTAGAGGATCAGGTGTGATACGTGTACGTCGTGGGTTCCAATCCTACAACGAAAGGAAAGCTGTTTTTTTATTATTTTACTTATTTGAAGTTTGCTAGTGATGCGCTGTAAATATTAAAACTTCAATTCTAAAGTATGATTCTTATGTAGTATATTTCTTAGTGCAAGTGATCCCAGAGCGATGTAAACGGTCCTCAAGCGTGTGCATGGTCCGTTGTCTACGAAAATTACTTTGTTATGCTCCGCTCACCCTTGGCTGCTGTTCCTAGCTTATGCGGACGAAACATTAGCGATATATTTAATAGGATAGTTGACTAAAGATTACCTTTAGATCCGCAGTAAGATTTTCAACATGAAAACATAAAATAGTAAGTTATAGCGACGTCACTTCGTAGAGATTTCACGAATGAATGACGTAAGCAAGGTGTGTGTTGGTATCCACTGAACTTTCAGAGATGTGTCAGTATCAAATTTACATTATCTATCAGTAAAAGTCGAACAAAAAAATATGTTTTTATTGTATTTTGATAATGTAACCCATGGGCTAAAAAAATTGTTTCTTAACGGTTCATTTACTCTATCGTTACATAGAGTCATCACAATTTAAATAAAATGCAGTCAGACAGACAGATAAAACTAAAAGTATCTGTTATGATTTTAAAAAGAATTAGAGAAATAGAATGAATTCTATAATAAGAATTATTGTTTATATATTATCATAAAACTATTGGCTCTAAATATCATCATACATATGTCTAGGGATTATACATTTTTGATGTCATGGCAAAGAAACTATTATCTTAATCAGCTGTTTTATGTGAAATATAATGTACTAGCTGTGCCCGCGACTTCGTTCGCGTGGACTACATCCCTTTATGGTCGGTTTTACCCCTTTCTCCCCTAATATTCGAAACAAAAAGTAGTCTATATTTTTATCCAAGTTTCGAGCTATATTTGTGCCAAATTTCATATCTCTAACTTATAAAATAAACATTTTTCCAAATAAACTTCCAAGGGTGGTATTACCCCCCTTCCCCCTTATTTTCTAATAAAAAGTAGCCTATGTCCGTTCTTAAGATTCAACCGATTTTGATGAAATTTGGTATAGGTATACGTACCTATACCAAATTTCATCAAAATCGGTTGAGAGGTTTAAGCAGGAAAGCGTAACAGACAGACAGACAGACAGAGTTACTTTCGCATTTATAATATTAGTAGGGATAATGTAATGTACTGCATACATTACCATTGGGATTGGGAGTCCCTTTAATTGGTTGCAACACCATAAATATATTCTAATGCAATTATTTTTTCATATTGCACTTCAAGATTGACCTCATCCCACCTGACGTTAAGTGGTAAAGAGGTCTTAACTTAACGGCGACCAGTACAATAATAGGTTAAAAATATTTAAAAAAAAAGTTGTTTAACTCATTTATCGTATAGTTTAGTGTAGAAAGGATAATCTGGTTACAAATATTTAAAGAAACTAAGTTGTTTAACTCATGTCATGTTGTAGTTTAGTGTATAATGATAATGCGGTTGCAAACCAACCACAAGACCACACATAAAAGAAAAATTCACAACCGAACATATTAAAATCCATGAATCAATGATTATATTCAGAACTCAACATCTCATATGCATGAAAATTTACCCCCATCTGCATATTTTTATTAAAAGCTTAAATATTAATGTTCACCATTCTGTTCTGCGGTGGCAAAAAATTGTAAAGACCAGTTGAATTTTGAATAAAACCTGTAAAGATGTTGGTCCTCTAGGGAAATTACAAGCCGCGACTTTCAGTCGAAACCGCTGAAATTTTCATGCGCCTGCAGTGGTAGCGAGTATTGGGTCTGGGTGTTGAAGCTTTGTTGAAGAAATCAACTTACATCCCTAATAATATTATAAATGCGAAAGTAACTCTGTCTGTCTGTTACGCTTTCCCGCTTAAACCTCTCAACCGATTTTGATGAAATTTGACATTGGTATACGTTGAACCTCAAGAACGGACAAGCTACGCTACTTTTGGTTAGAAAGTAGGGGGGGGGGGGGTAATACCACCTTTGAAAGTTTATATGGGAAAATGTTTATTTTTTAAGTTAGAGATATGAAAGTTGGCACAAATATAGCTCTATTAAAATATAGACTACTTTTCGAATATTAGGGGAGATAGGGGTAAAACCGACCATGAAAGCATTTACTCCACGCGAACGATGTCGCGGGCACAGCTAGTGTGAGATATATATATATTCTACAAAATATAGGGAATTTTGGAAAAGTGCCTTATCCAAAGCTACACCGTAAGGTTATAGTGAAAAAACTTTTTTTGTAAACTAGTGTGCTCGCCTGTACTTACGTGTTTTATATTATTTTAAAAATATATATGTAACGCATTTTCTCAATCAATGTCAGAATTGGGCCTCGATGACGCATGCAAGTCATACAGTTCATTTAATTTAATTTACAAATACCTTTGTTTTATTATTATTATTTTTTAATAATTGATTTTAAACTTTTATTTTACAATTGACAAACTAACTGTGTGTCTTAATGCAAAATTAGTAATAAGTGTAGCTTTCATTTGTAAAAAAAAAACTACTGAGTTTCTTGCCGGTATCTTCTCTTGCTTTAAATAGAGACTATTCATAAGTATTACTAATGTAATCTATGTGAATAAAAAAATATTGACTTTAAAATCATACTTTTTTATTAAGTTAGGTAACTAGCGGTTGCCAGCGACTTCGTACGTGCAGGGTTAGTTTTTAGAACTAAAAATTATATATTTCGTCTTAATTTATTATTTATTCGTTCCATTAGGTACTGATAGTTTCAAAATTATTCCTTTAACATCCTCCATCATCTTTTATTTGCCAAAATCCTATTGAATTTACCAAAAACCTATTTAAGCAAACGATTATATCACAGTAGCTCCAATCTTTAATTTCAGTTTAATCAATTGAATCTAAGAAGATTTTTACAAACTTTCATCGCCTATTTTATCCCCTTAGGGGTGGAATTTATCACTATCCTTTCTTAGGGGATGCCTACGTGACAGTAGCTTTGTAGATGCAAAGTCTCAGCCCAATCGGTTTAAAATTGAATAAATTTCATACAAACTTTCATCCCCTATTCTATCCCCTTAGGGGTGGAATTTATCAATATCATTTCTTAGGGGATGTCATTAGATTCTTCACATTTATATTAGATTCGTCACAGTAGCATTGTAGATGCAAAATCTCAGCCCAATCGGTTTAAAATTGGCAAAATTTGTCCAGATACAATTTTGCATGCAGTGTACGCCGATAAAAGTGATTGTGCAATTATTCCGCGGTATTATTAAGCTAGATCTATGTATATATTTTATATTGTAACAATCGTTAGTGTTCTTAATAAATAAATAAAAAAAATAAAAATAAAAAAAAATCATACAAACTTTCATACCCTATTTTTTTATATGTTACACATCAAGATTGACCTCATCCCACCTGATGTTAAGTGGTAATGAGTCCTATCTTAAGAGTGACAAGTACAGCATAATAAATCTGTTACTGGACTTGTCGCCCTTACCTTGAAAGCTTGACCCCTGCTACTAATGTAGCACCCCCCAGGAACTCTGGACACACTAACTCACACGCAGGAACACAACAACACAGAAGTGATTGTTATTTGGCTGCGGTCTTCTGTAAGGTGGAGGTATTTCACCAGTCAGGCTGCTCCAGTTCGAGCGATAAATCGCTATGCCCCACCTCTCTTATATCCCCTTGGGGGTAGAATTGATCAAAATCCTTTCTTAGCAAATTACTACGTCATAACATCTACCTACATGCCAAATTTCAGCCCGATCCGTCCAGTGGTTTGGTCTGTACGTTGATAGATCACCATGGCTGTCAGTCAGACACCTTTGAGTTACGTATATTTAGAAAATATGTAGGGATCGCGTTTTCGAAGTGTTTTAAAGTACCTAAGTTGACTGGACGTCAATATCCGATATGCCCTGTAAAAACTTTTGAAGCCTTCCGTAAAGGACCAAGGTCTTCAGATACACTTCAGTATCCACTTATGAATACCAAACACATCCAAAACATAATTCATTTTATGTCAACGTGTTAAAGCTCACAATTGCACAAATAACGCGTCGCGGTACGAGCGATTCATAACAATTATTCCGAGATTATCGTTTTAGGGCATTTATTAATAACGGAGGGAATGAGAATGAACGATTTTTTAGGGTTCCGCATGTAAATGTAGAATGGTTCAAACTGACTTTTACAAAAATTTAAGTTGCAAATTTTGTTTACTGACTGTTTTCCCGCTACTTGGTTAAAATTATTTCATTAAAAGAAGAGTATAACATAACAGTCTAGTATCTGATATATCTACCTACTAAGGGTACAAATCTCTAAAATAGTTTACCTATGCGTAAAAGTAACACATTTTTTTATTTATCAAATCCTATTATATTATCATTTCTGGCAATTAGACATAAAAATTTTCACACACACATTGAATTATCGTTTCTGGCAATAAAGCAGGATTGCCAGAAATGATAATTCAATGTGTGTGTGAAATTTTTTATGTCTAACTATTTAGCTGAAATATTTAGTAATTGACTAAATTACATGTGGTGTGCTTCATGAATTTAGATAAATGAAACGGTATAAATTGCTTTTTAAGATTCAATACCCAAATTGAGGCTGACTTTAGTCATTGAGATAAAAAAAAAATATGATATTAATGATACTAAACGTGTTATAAAAATAAGAAGTTTTATTTTTTGTCATATTGATTAATATTTTTTTTCATAATCTTTATTTTTGGTAAAGGGCTTTTATCTTTGAAAGACATGTCAGCACCAATTAATAAGTAATATTTTGTCGCTAACCTATTTACCTACAGTTCGTATATAAATAATTGATTCTTTTTATTATTGAGCGAGAATCACACTCACCAGTTGACGAATAAGTCAATTTGTGGCGATGTAAAATCCTGACCTAATGAACCCGATTCACGCTTAACCTTTTTTTTACATTCATTACAACAGCGAATGGGAAAAACAGGAAAAATGGCGGGCGATTAATTAATTTTCGTTACAAGTGCTTAATGGTGTTCCCGTAAATTTATCGTTAGGTTTTCGGTTGAAGGGAGCTGTGATTTGATGAGATAAGTTATTTTTATAAACCTCCGTAGCCGAGAGACGAACGGGCCGGACTTTGGCGTCGCGCTTTCTCTGAGAGCCCGGGTTCGAACCCTAGTCGGGTCAATATGGAAAACGAACTTTTCTATATTGTCTCAGTTCTGGGTGTACCGTCGTTGTTTCTGATTTCTGTAACACAAGTGCTTGAGCTATTTACCAAAGAATCAGAGCAATTGGTGTCATATGGGCCTATATTATTTATTTATTACATAGCAGGATCGTTGTATTTCAATGTTTACGTTCACAATATCCTTTCTTCAATTTTGGGACACTCTACACCTATATATTAACGGGCTAGTAATGAATTTGTTCAGATTTTCCAACTGGTCCAGGTTAGAAAAAATAATTTGACAAATTCACTAATACTCTCTAGGATAAGATAAATGACTTTACCAATGGATCCTTCAGTGTTGCCCTTTCCCTCTCCCTCCCAAAACCCCTGATAAACACAAATACAGTCAGTCCTCAGATTCCACAGTATTATTGTCTCCTTTATTATCAGTCCTTGGTCTGTTATGAATTATTCACCGCCTGATCGCTCGTTTGCGAGACCTCGGAAGCTTTGGAACGATTTCACGCTTAAAATCTTCCATGAAAGGTGAGGAGGAAATACGTAGGTTAAATATACTGAGATTAAGCTGATGAATAAAATGAACATAGGGCATAAAAAGCTGAAAAATTTGGAGCTGCTGTAACGGTTGATTTAGTAAAATGTCTTTTCGATTTGGAAAGCGACTGGGGGTCTACTCTCAAAAACGAAACGAACATACGAAAGGATTCGTTTTTGAAGATTTATCAAAAATTCGGGAGTTACAGCGTGGTTAATGATTTGCATAAATAATATTGTGTTTTTTTTAAACGCTTTAGTCGCATTCGAAGTGAATTGGTTGCGACTATGAGAATTAAAAACTGCTATCCGTTGTCGGATCCGACATATTTCGTTTTTGAGAGTAGACCTCCAGATTGCTCTAATATCTACTAAGTATAGTTCTTATTTCTTATATTCAAGGGTTTACAAAACATTCATCACCTCGATATCCTCTACTCTCAGGATTATACCGAACAGACACAAGCAATCCAGATAGAGTTAAGATAATCTGCTGTTTTGAATTTATTAGAATAAAAGAAACTATAATATGAGCAACATGTGAACAGGCAAATTAAAAACGCTTTTTTCAAACTGAAAACCCTCTATAAAATTAGACCTTACCTGAAGGAAAAGCTGCGACTTATATTGGTGGACTCACTTGTCCTGTCTCCCTTCAATTATTGTAGCCCCGTTATAGGACCTAATTTAAACACACGCACAGAGAAAGCCATCCAACGAGTACAAAATGCTTGCATTCGATTTTGCTATAATGTGCCAAAGAGAGAATATATAACACCTTACCTAAATAGAAAAGGTATTCTTAACATGAAGGCCAGAAGAGAACTCAATTATGCAAGTACAGTCCACAGGATAATTTGGAACAAAAAACCTGAGTACTTGTTTGAAAAGCTCCAATGGGCTAATGATAATTGCCTCAGGAGTCGTCGCACTGCAATACAAAATTTGTTAAAGGTACCTAAGCATAAATCCACCCGTTATCGAGGATCGTTCAAATATTACGCAGCCAGCATTTGGAATAACTTACCTCCCCCTATGAGAAAGCCGATGACAATAGGATGCTTCAAAAATAAGTTCAAAACTGCCTTACTAAAGAAGCAGCTGGCTGCGGAAGATCTTAGAAAGGAGCACTGGAAGGTCCTGAGTCTGAAAGATTTCTTTTAGAGGGATACAGACGTACGGCCTAAGTAGACTAAAATCCACACAATCTATCGATGGCACTCACGTACATACACACACACACACACACACACACACACACACACACACAAACACACACGAACAATCACACGCGCAATACACATTTTTTTTTTTTTTATTTCTTTCTTTTTGGCAGTTGCATTTGATTATTTTTTTTTTTCTCTTCTTTTTGTTTCTTTTGCTTTATCATCTCTATTATTATAACAATAGCTTTTAGTGGCCCTCATACCCGCATGCCTCTCACCTACCACCTCGAGAGGAAGGCATGGCTGAAAATCAGCGCTGCGCAGGATCTCTGTCCTGCGTCAGCACAAGCTGAGCCATTGCCTTTTGCTCAAATTTTTTACTTTTAAATAATTGCATTCTGTATTTGTTTTTTAATGTGTCTGAGCAATAAACTGATTATTATTATTATTATTATTATTATAATTAACTACATTATAAACTTCAATGAAACCTTTGAACACCGTTATTGTGGCCCCATTCAACATCAGCTTCAGTAACTCTGAGTCTACTACCACTTTGGTCTTTTACACCAACCCAGTAGTTAAGCGATTGGCGCTTATCATCTCGTTTCAGCCAAAAGACGCTGTGTGCTTAATAAAGACCAACCGTCAAGACTTTCACGATTCTTGGCTATCTTTTTGGCGTCAGCCTTGGGTATGTGATGTCCATTCTAAAAGCCTCCTCTCGCATCTACCATCCGTTCTACAATCCACGAGGCATGCTCATTGCAACTTTAGTTTTTCAGAATCAAGGATCTAAGAAAAGAGCCATATTGCTAACACAAGTTCTGCTGAAGTTCTTGTCATTGCAAATTACTACTGACGAGCGCAGCCTATTCTATTAAGATGATTCGACTCGAAATTCTATATCCAACCCGTACACACTACAAAACTAGTTCATCATAGGTTACTGACCTAAGAAATTACATTCCAATATCCGAGCTCTAGACCACACATCTCCTTAACTTCATTGTAGTCTTTGAGTAAGCCCCAATGAATAATTCAGTGCGTGATGGCGCGTTGTCCCGATGTCCTGTCGTTTCATCGGAAGGGGCATCTTGAACCTCTGATACGTGTGAACTATGAACCATATTGTCGCAATGCAGAAGAAGGATGAATGATCCAATCGAGGCGAAGTTTTTTGTCGATGTTTTGTGTTTTCAATTGGATTTGATCTTCGGGAGTTTTTGCTTCGGTAACTGAAGCATCTTTAGCGGAAAATAGCGTTTTTCTGATGAACCTACTTACTTAGACTGCAATACTTAATGTAACTGCTGGAATATTATCTTTATCTAGCTTAATTGGTTCAACTGGAATACCAGTGTCAATGCGGTATGAAAAATGACGTAGCAGCATTTGCTGAGGTAGAGAACCCAATTGGCCTCACTTTGGTACTTTATGTATAATGTTTTGTAATTATGTATGTAAAGTGATTGTAATGGTCACTAAATGTATTTATATCTTTCTATCTTTTAAATAATTCAAACAGGTGGTTGTTTTCTAGTAACAGAATAAATTTTAATCCCCTAGCATGGTCTTGAACACAAATGAGGTTATAAGTAATAATCTATCACCTTCAATTAACACTTCAATAGACGCTTAATAAGCCACAATCTGTTTCGTGATGGAAGTACTGTGAAATCAATTTAAAAATGGCTACAAGGTTGCTACCAACATAATTATAAGACATACCAGATTATCAAATCCTTCAAACTCCCGACTCGCACTTAGCCGTTACTGTCAAATATGCCTCCAACCTAAAACTAAATATTTGCATTCAACGAAACCATTTGAAGCATCCATCGTGGGTATATCGGGTGAGCAATAACTTAAATCAAGTCCCATTTCCGGGCCACCGGTGCGCGAACGAATCAAAGTGTATGAAAGTACTGGGGAAATATGAATGACGTTTGAATCATATAGCAGTTGAAATACCAGACGAGTATAAGCTTAAACCTTTACACGTACCGAGTAAACGGCTGGCACTAATCCTACCGAGAAGTATCCGGCATGATAAAACTGAAATATTTCACCTTCCCTTCATTGCGGGACTCGAACCCAAGACCTTCACGCATTTCTTTTTTAATTTCTGTTTCTTTAAAAAAAAAATAAGTTATGCTAGTACGGCGTAAAAATGATTAAACTGATTTATTGTACTAAAAAGCTAGTACCGGGATCTTTTAAAGTGACACGCCTACTAGAGTAGTAACATCAGCTCCGGTCGTATCAAAGTGTACTCAGTTCGTGACATGATTGACGTCAATATTAAAAATTCAGCGTATTTCGAAGCAGCCATTGCTCCAAAATGGAAATATCCTTTATTCAAGCCAGTTCGCGGTTGGCAAATCCTTTTTGCACTGCGAAACCAATAGTGGAACTTTTAATATTTTCACGGGACGCGAAATTGGTGATTTTATTCGGCGCCGACTAATTGGTGTATGATATTTGTGTATTTTGAAATAGTAGGAACCTTTACGGTGCGGTCTAAAGCAAGTCAGATTATTCATTATGGATTTTGCAACGCTATTATGTCACCGACAAAAGAAATGTATGTACAACATCACATACACTGCTCTGAATCTGTGGTGAGCAGCTAAAGCACTTGTGTTCAAGAAATCAGAAATAACGACGGTCCCACTACATCCAGGCCCGAGACAATGTAGAAAAGATCATGTCCCATATCGACCCGGGTTCGATCCCCGGTCGGGTCAATATAGAAAACGAACTTTTCTATATTGTCTCGGGTCTGGGTGTTGTGGTACCGTCGTTGTATATGATTTTCGTAACACTAGTGCTTAAGCTACTTACTACAGAATCAGAGCAGTTAATGTGATGTTGTCTAATACTAATTACTTTATTTATTTATATATTACAATCAAATTTAGAGCTAAGTCACTTCTTCGTACAGTTTATACCAATTAGTGACGTATACAAACGCTTCCACTCATCTTTGAAGCACTATAAACTATATAATAAATTCATAGATTAAATTTTGTTCTGTCAGTTTGTTCCAACAAATTTTAGAAACAGCAGGATCGATTTTGACTACATTTTAGACTTACATTTATTTATAGTGCATCTCATTCCACCTGATGTTAAGTGGTAATGAGGTCCTAGCTTAAGGGCAACAAGCTCCAGGAGCTCTGGAAACCTTACAACACCGATGTAATTATTATTTGGCTGCAGCCTTCTGTTAGGTGGAGGTATTTCACCAGTCGGGCTGCTCCGGTTCGAGCGATAAATCTCTATGCCCTACCTCCCTTAGAGGTAATAAGGTGATTCCACACGGACAAAGTAGCGAGAACAGCTAGTATAACACCAAGTCGCCAACATAAACGAGTATGAACATTTGACAGCTAATTACGTCAGCTCATTTCGCATATGAGACAATGTTTAAGCAAGCAAAGGTCGCCTTTCTGCCAAGTTTATTACTGTGACCAAGCTTCATACAACTTCCGCGGATGTAGGAAGAGTCGGATGTTGGGATTTTTTTACCGGCTGTGGTAGTTCTGGCTGAGTAGTTGCCCACAGTACCATCATAGCCGAGGGATTTTAGGGTATCAAGCCTTCTTTGGGGCAGACTTCTGTAGAATACTTTATAGGTATAACATATATGTATATTTTTTTTTTTTTATATTACACTTCAAGATTGACCTCATCCCACCTGATGTTTAGTGGTAATGAGGTCCTATCTTAAGGGTGACAAGTACAGCATAATAAATCTGTTACTGGACTTGTCGCCCTTACCTTGACGGCTTGACCCCTGCTACTAATGTAGCACCCCCCAGGAGCTCTGGAAACCTTACTCACACGCAGGAACACAACAACACAGATGTGATTGTTATTTGGCTGCGGTCTTCTGTAAGGTGGAGGTATTTCACTAGTCGGGCTGCTCCAGTTCGAGCGATAAATCGCTATGCCCTACCTCTCTTAAAACTCTCTTTTTGCTTGCTATGTGAAACACATACACTGACCTGGTGGAATAATGGTTTATAATCTGGGTAGTTGAACCAACGATCGTGGATTCAATTCCTATAAACGCACAATATTTTATGAACTGGAACTGGTGTTTGGATGTGTAATTAATTAAAATTAATTAAACAAAAGCCCTTGTGGTACGGAAAATGCTTGAGAATCTCTGGGCAAGTACTCGTACTTTGCCATCTTCTGAGTCTCTTGTTTGTTTTTAAGTATTTTCGTGGTACCACATTTGGTCGGTTGGGTGATCCTCTTTGGAGCTGGTTGCATTTTGTGTGCAAAACATGGTTGAAAGCTAGATTAGTGTAATTTGATTGTTGTTAATTTATTTGCAGAAATAAACCATTGCAATAAAACTTAAGCAAAAAATATTGTTTTATTAAAAAAATATAATATAAATGATTAAGATTTAAATAGATAAATAGATACCTACAATTTATTGCTGAGTAAAAAATTACAGAATTATAGTTTCACGGACATATTCAAGTACAAATGTACTTGAATTAATGTAGATAATTATTTCCATATCAAGGTTAATCAATTTGCAATCCAACTTATAGAGATCCCGTTTCAAAATATCTAATGAACACTATAATTATATCTTTTTCCAGTCCAGGCGGTACTTGATTAAATATCACTTTACACTTTTATTTAACAGCCTCGTATCCACAAGACGCGACTATACCGCATCCAAGTACATTCCCTTCGCATCTCCACTACATTAGCACCCTTTTTAATATCCCTCCGTGACGAGGGAGAGAAAGGTGCCCTTTTAGAGGGCGAGGTATTTTGTCGGGACCATATTTTGGGCCACATACCTCTAGTTATTCTCTACAAACTATACTGGCGTGTACGCTTTATTAAAAACTTGAGTGAAACGGGTGGGTGATAGTGTGAATAGACGGAGTAGACCAGGTTCCCGTTGTAACATTTTCAACGAGAATGATTTCGGCTGAGGACACCGTTTTTGAAGTCTACTGAGTAAGTCCGAACAGGAAGTAGAACCACTTTACGTTGTTTCAATGACGTTTCAAAAGTGTTATAAGTAACCTACTTGAAAAAAGAGCTATTTGAATATGAGTTTGACGTTGTTTTTTTAGCGTCGAGTATCAGAATAGAGACATTATCAGAATAATGTTGAGGTTTCTTCTAAAATAGGTTTCGTGTTTTAACTTCTTTAAGAAATGTATAATATAATATATTTATAAGTTAACGTAAAATGCAACAGTAAAGTCCCTATTCTTAATCGTATTAAATAATGCAACGGGAACCCGTACTATAAGGTCGTATCTTATTTGTACAGTAGTTGCGGGTTGGCTTTATTAACTTTTGGGGTAAAACTAGAGGGGTAGTGTGAAAAACATAGTCTAGGCAAGAATTAATGAGATAATTGATAAAAGTTTTTGTGTAATAAAGAGAGTCGCAACGTATTTCGTCTTTTTTACAAAAAAAAATATGGTTTAAGGTTAAGTAAACAAAAGTATGCAATGTCATTTCATGCATAGACCTAATTACTAAGTACAGTAGAATCTAAATTATCCGGATCAAATAAAAGCAGGGGTATTCCGTATTACCGAAAATCCAGATAATAAATTTTACAGCACATCAAATAATCTTTAAAATTTAATACATTTTCAAAATGTTTTGGGCCTTTAAATGCGTTGTTTAGATAAAATGATATCGCACCTGCGTGACTCTCACTAATACAAAAATGCAATTGTTCAGGAGAAGCATTCAAACCTTTGACATCCCAAAAAATATGATCAGTAAAAAATATGAGAACTCAAGATTTGGACAAAACGTTAAGCATCTACAACATATTCAATTATTAAATAACTTTGAATAAATAATGACTTTTTAATACAATGAAAAAGTTAAAGATAGGCAGTTATTACATTGAACTCATTATTGCAATTTGTCTTGCGACAGTGTAATTAGTAATAAGTATAGCTTTCATTTGTAAAAAAAAAACTACTGAGTTTCTTGCCGGTATCTTCTCTGTAGTTATAGGTTCCGAACCGGAGGTAGCTTCATTTGCTTTATATAGAGACTATTCATAAGTGTTACTAATGTAATCTATGTAAATAAAAAAGATTGACTTTGACTTTGAGTGTTGCACCGGGAGGTGCGTTTTTTAAAATTGACAATTAGATCCCAGATTTATCGAGTCCGGGTAATCGAATGTTGTAATAATCGTTATTCTACAAATAACTTAAGCACTTGTATGGAAACCAGAACCTTAAGTCGCAGTCCACAAAACATACGTAAATCCTACTATATTATAAGCGTGTACGGTACCACAACACCCAGACCCGAGACAAAATAGCTCGTTTTCTATATTGATCCGGACGGGATCGAACCCACTCAGAGACAGCGCGACGTCAAAGTCCGGCCCACTCGCTTCTTGGCTACGGAGGTTGTCAATAAGGTAATATGGTAAGAATGTAAGAATATGGAAATGTCTGGATGTTTGTATGACGTGCACGTAAAAACTACTTAAAGGATTTCCATGAAATTTGGTACGGTATGTTTGTAAAGTATCACAACTTCACCAAAATCACCGACGGGCCATAATAATGAAACCACAGATTTAGTAAAAAAAACTGCCAGATTAGCCTCAGCTACCACTTCACAGCCATAACTTCGCAGCCATAACTTCTCCGTCCGAAGATAAGAGGCAACAACGCCAACAGCCCGCGCCATACATCACGCTCCACACTGATGCCTCCCATTAGAGCTATAAACGAGGAGTTTCCCTTTCAATTTACAAGGGCCCAGCTCTGTCTTGGGCATAGGTTACCAAACTGGGTAAAAGTGCCCAACGTTTGGAGGAAATTTTGGTTAAGAAAACCAACTGAAAGTTGAATAATTCAAGAAGAGAAAAAAAGAGCGGATCAGCCACTTAAACACCAAAGCCTAAACTAAGGTTAAAGTTTGCCTTTGAAATTCTTTAAATATGAGTAAGATGGTAGATACAGAACAGGGGCGTAAAGTCAGATCGACTTAGTAAAGAACTACATGCGACGAGGAAGGCCGCTTAGCGGTAGACGCTGTGGGGGAGCCTGTGTAGAGTCCACAAGGGATCCCGACTCTCCCGCACCTGCGTTCGCCACCGAGGTTTTAGTCGGTGCGAGCCCGACACACCACTCTCTGTTCCCCGCTGAGAGTGACGGTTCGGTAGGCAATTCGCCCTCGACAAAAAAAAGTACACACCAATATCAAAGTCGACTTAAGAAAGTTTGTTTCCTAGATTGTTGAAAACAAATGTTATATTCTTTAAGATTAGGAACATATTATTAGTCATAATTGAACATACTCTTTGTAACGTTCGCAGAACAGTTTGAGAACCTATGGATTAGCAGAATCCAACGAAAATTCTTTAATTAATGGACAGCTATTATTTTCCTCGTTAGGCATCAGTTAGACGTTTGAAGGTTTTTTAGACGAAGGGTTCTTTAAGCCTGACATGGAAAAAGTAATCTGCGCAATTTACCTTGCTTCTCATTGCTTTAAACAGGTCTGGCCGAACCACGGCCCGCAATCCATTTATTTATTTATTTAAAACTTTTTTGTACAAAAAAAGCACAACAGGTGGCCTTAATGCTAGGGCCTTCTCTATCAGTCAACCCTTGTCATGCAGAGAGTTTGTATATGGGTGAAAAATTGCGTAAGTAATCCAAAAAAATCATAATAAGCAACAATAAATTAAGCATTACCAACATAAAGACAAGTACATATTAAAAAAAATTGGACATCATTACATACACAGCTCAGATTCTGTGGTAAGCACTTGTGTTACAGAAATCAGAAACAACGACGATACTACAATACCCAGACTTGAAACAAAATAGAAAAGTTCGTTTCCCATATTGACTCGACCGGGGATCGAACCAGGAACCTCAGAGATGGCGCGAAACCAAAGTCCAGCCCGCTCACCTCTCGGCCACGGAGATCGTCACAATATTTCCTTTCATCTATTAGCGTAACTAAAGACACTCAGCTAAGTAAACGCATACTCATCTCTCATTTCTATAAACCTAAAGAATTTTAGACATTCCGTTATTAAAAACGCACCCTCATCAAACGATATTATTGCCTTCGCAATCAAAATTCATTTATTCCGACACAGCTTTGTGACTCACCTCATGAATGGTGAATGAAAAGGTTTTCTAAATAAAAAGTGGGTAAATCTACCAATAATATTGTTTGTGCCGGAGAAAAATATTCCAGTGAATATTATCTTGAAGTGATAAAATTGCCAGTTTTGCATATTTCTATTCGTTTGGCACTCTTAAACCATGTTCTCTACACGACCCAAGGGTTGACTGGCAGAGAAAGCTCCTAGAATGAAGCCCGCCTATTACACTTTAATTGTGCAATAAGTTTTGTATTAATCTTGTATTTATATAGGTAGTCTTTAGTTCTTTAACCGATTTCCAAAAAAGGAGATTTGTAAATTCAACCGTTTGTATATGTTTTTGTTCGGCATTTTTGTATGAATTATGAAATAAGATATTCCGATGATGGTACCAAGATAAGGAGACATTTCTCGCTATCTTCTATTACCTATATCTGAAGGTTTCCGGAAAAGATATCGCTTTCTAGCGATAAGACTGCCTAAATTGTATTGTGTGTCTGTAAAGTTCCTTTAAATATTTTGCACAAGAAACTTTATCTATCAATCCACTTACTACTATAGTCTTCTCCAATCCAATAATTTCAGTTTCTCTTAAACATACCTGAAACAAACAAGAATACACTTTTAAATATACTCTAAGTAAATGATACTGAGTTATTCTTGAAACTGAGACGGCACGCTAGCACCACCAGACACAAGTCAATCAAGAAAACTGAATTTCCTAAATGTTCCTGACCGAGAATCGAACTTGGGACCTTTCGCGCTTTGGATAACATTGCCACTATGCCACCAAGGTTATGTTCATCATCATGGCTGTCTTCACTATTCGGTCACTCACTCAGACGAGATGATATATTCATATTTATGCTGCATAGTGAAAAATGACCAAAAACTCTTAATTGAACTACAAATGGATAACTGATACCCAGAGGTCGTAGAGAGTTGCTTTTTATATTCTAATACTGATTTCATACAGCGAAAGAGTAAGGAGGATATGCCTTAAATCCCGAGATTTATTATAGTAGCTCAGTTGGCTCCTCCCAGCGTGATGGCGAGCAAGAAAAAGAAAGGAATTTGATACCTTAATATCCTATCCAAGATGTTTCTTCATGCTTCTTTTGAAGCGCTTTTATTTTTCGAACCACCAAATGCAAGACATTGCAACACTTAAGTAAGTTACATTGTGAGAACGAAATTAAACAATAGCTTAAAAGCGAGCACTCTCTGTTTAATGATATATGTGCTATATCATACACGTTATTGTTTATTAAAAATCCCAGGCAGATCCATGTTCATATCAACATATTTACGACTCGTATAGAATAAATTCATATCAAGTTCTAACCAAAATTTAATTACAAGAATATCTAGTAATGGATATCTTTTTATTGTTTCAAAATTGACATTATATATTCTGTGATGCATAACAGTGGTTAATTGAAAAACGAAAAGTTACTATGAAATAAACAAATTTCAGCGCCCTTTGTAGTTCAGAAACAAAACAGAAAAATCTCGAATAACAAACTGCAAATTCACTCAGTAACGAAATTATATTCTCAAAGCAACTGTGTATGCATTTATGATAATTCTAACTTTCTCAAATACGTTATTGTTTGCTTTCAAAACAAGTTTTGCGCGACTCTTCAAGTTCAGCACTCTAAAACAACGCAGTGAATTTAATCTCAGAATACTTATTAATATATTTCTCTCGAAGTTTAAACGATTTTGTTTTCTGTTCGAAACACCAAGGTTCGTTAGTTAAAAAGTTTTAGAACTTTTGCCTTTGGAGATAAATATTGTTAGAATGTACATTGTTTTTGTTAGAGGTGTTATAAGCTCTTTATTAAATGGAATTAATTAAACAATTTAACAAAGAAACATGGGTCAGCAGCAGTAGCTCATATACATATATGTAGATTTACTGAACAGAAAAATTGTCAGAAATTGGTTTTACCGACGACATATTCAACTACAATTTAGGCACTCTTATTGCTACAATGCAATATCTTCAAGACAACTTTTAGGTTGAGAAAATAGTTGATATCGAGATATATGTTTGATGTAACTTTAAAAGTGGATATTAGGGTTCTGTACCCAAAGGGTTAACGTATCATATCACAAAGATACCTCTTAAGATACGTGACACATTTCTTAATGAACTCTGTACTTATATTATAAAGCTAAAGAGTATGTTTGAAAGCGATAATCTCAGGATCTACAGGTCCGAACGAAAATTCTGATTTGTGTTGGATAGTACAATTATCAAGGAAGACTTTAGGCTATGTAACATTAAGCTGACCTATAGGAGCAAAGAATCAGTGGTTAATTTGGAAAAATCAGGGATAGTGTGAAGCTGCGACGAGCCGCTGTACATATATACAGACGACATTTCTGTCTAGGCATCTGTTGATTTCATATTTGTCCACCAATAGAGCTACTTTTTAAACATTCTGTAATTGTATGTTGTACTAACTACGATAAAAATAACCGATAAAAGTAGCCCTAATTGATATCATACTGGATATAAGGTATTAATAAACTACATTTACAATTGAACACGTTCTATGCTCTTAAGATATATTAGAAACACCACAGCACGATATGTACACATACTATCTATGACTTTTAAAAACAAAAGGTAATATCAAAATAAAACTAAAACATATTTTCATATAAAAAGGCATATCCAAAAAGGCTGTGGTGGTCGGACCACAGCAGTCGCTAACACTGGGTTTTACCAACAACTTGGGGTGACCACCGCGGCAAAGTACCTTCAGAAGGCTGTTTAGGCATATCTAAGCCGCCTCGATCCAAGATTAAACCTTATTAAATTATCAAACGTCCATGACAGACCACTCGGGTAACCAGCCGACCCAAGAAATTGCAGGTGACCCGAACAGGCTAATATCTCAACGCCTGTGCCTGCCAGCCGAAAACCAGCCGTATACCACACATTTAAGGCTTACTTCGATGAGGATGTTAGCCAGGAATTACCTAGTGATGTTAAGGTATAATAGTCGAGGTGTCGATAGTTTTATGGGTTAAAAAAGGTTTTAATAAGTTTAACTTTATAACCTGCTACTTCACATGGGACCCACTGAAACACCATGACACGAGTATATGAGCTATGAAATCAATCAAAATCTTTGTATGAGTATAAATAATATCAATAACACTTCTTCGGAACATAGAACTACCAAGGAGATATTCTAAAAACAATAAATCTTCTCTGCACAAAAGCAAAATGCCAGTCACTTACTGATTACTCACGAAATCCCAGAAACTAAAATACTAACTAACTTAAAATTTGTGAGGTTTGCCTTATAATGAGAAGACATCCACGAATTTTTTCACAACTCTATACCTACGGGCGTAAAATGGGGGTTGGAAGTTTGTATGAAAATTATTTTATATAAACTTGTATGGCTGTGTAATAAATGTGTCTCTCTTTTTTAAAACAATCAGGTTGGATCAATGTAATGTGCAGCTAATAATTACGATGGATGACGAATTTATCGACATGACACTATCGTGACACAACACTATCGAACTCTATGGTTAAGAGTTAGGTGCGTCGTGTACGGGCGATATGGGGAGGTATATCCCCAAACGACAAGGGATCGTCACTTGGGCACAAATTGTGCCTTACCGTTGCTAATACTTGAGGGTACGCCGCAGTGCGAACGGGCAGCGGGATCTTAAGCTGAGCGTTTTTAGTTTCCCTTTGGTATTGTTTGAAATGGAATAGAATTGTCACTTGGCGCAATATGGCTTACTGTTACTAGTTGTAGAAGGCTGAACGAAGTGTGGGCGGAAAGCGGAAGTTGAGCATTTTACTTTTTCCTAGGTTTTTATTGAAATGACAAAGCTGGCTGTTTTCTTTCCTACCTAACTATCGATGATGGCTACGAAGCTTTTAAAGTACCTTTTGGGGAAAAAAGCGACGCAGGACTTGCCGGAAACGCGAAAATAAACCCTAAAACTGAACGTTATTACTTATTGTCCATTTATTGAAGTGATAAAAGTTGTTTATTTGGGAACAGGCATTAGTCCTCTTAAGGCCTTGAGGTATTTGTACCTCTAGGCCTCAAGTACAGGTATTAGCATCGGGCTAATACTTGAGGCAAGACCGAGTGGGAGCGTAAAGCGAAAGCTTTAGCTAAGCGTATTGAAATATTAATTCAATATTAAAATGAAAAAAAATCATTTGTCATTATTACAACATGTCACATTATAACATTTCTTTGCTTAAACATTAGGACGCGAGTCTAGTGAAAGCGGGAAGCATAGGCATAGGCTTTCAAGAGAGGTAGGGCATAGCGATTTATCGCTCGAACTGGAGAAGCCCGACTGGTGAAATACCTCCGCCTTACAGAAGATCGCAGCTAAATAACAATCACTTATGTGCTGTTGTGTTCCTGCGTGTGAGTAAGGTTTCCAGAGCTCCTTGGGGGTGCTACATCAGTAGCAGGGGTCAAGCCTTCAAGGTAAGGGCGACAAGTCCAGTAACAGATTGATTATGCTGTACTTGTCACCCTTAAGCTAGGACCTCATTACCACTTTACATCAGGTGGGATGAGGTCAATCTTGAAGTGCAATATAAAAAAAAAATAATAATAAGGAAAAAGCCTTGAAGAAAAAAGCGGTTTCTTACGAGGAGTGTCTCTCAAAATGTTCTAAAAGGCGGATCCCATCATTACAATCAAGATAAAAGAGTCGTTAATTCATTAATCAAGCCGCTTCAAATAATAATTAAGGGTTGAAAAAAACAATTGGAAGCTATCACTGAACCCCCACCCTTTCCTAAAGCAGCCCCCTAATTGAGGGTGCATTAAACGCTTATGTCCATATAAAGTGATTTATACACCGCTCGTGCTGCCCTAACTAACGAGTATCTGGGGCGCATATCAAGTGTATTCTTGTAAGAACCTTTCTACGTAAGCGGTTTTCTAAGAATTTCGAAAGTGTTCCTTCGCATTTTTCTATAAAAAGCAGCAGTTGATGGACTAAGGCTTTTGATAGATTGGTGATCGAGGGTTGACTATAAGTGTACCAAATTTCATCAAAATTTTGATCGTTTTGGCATAATTACTTTTACTCCAAAAAATTTTAGAATAATGACATACAATTGACATTTTTGTGCGAGACCCAGCTCTGAGAAGAGTGGGACTACCCACTAAAACTCCCCCCCCCCCCCCCCCCACCCTCCATTCCTCTTATCGCCCAGTGACCGCGCCATGATAATTTTACCTATAACAGCCACAGCGCATACCTTCGTGACTTAGGGTACACCATCAGTAGATTTTCATCCTAACCTAATCTCCTGATGTGATTGAGTTATAAAACCAGAGTATATAAATATCAAACTATTATCCCACAGTAACATAGTTCTAGGATGTAAGTATAACGAAAATCTTTATGTTTCAATACCCAGTCTCATTCAAATACGTTCATTGTGATTTGCGTGATGGAAACATCTTCAAAGTGTAACCCTACGCATGGCTTTTTGTGGCATGGCGAAAGCATTACGATTAACGTCATTTCACTCTGTAACGCAAATACTCGTATCCAAGCCTGTAATGTGTTCGAATGTCAAAAATGTTCCAGTTTGAAGCACGTCAAAATGATCAATTCCATTTCAAATGCGCTCACAGTTGTAATTGTCATAACTGCATCACTAATTATCCAAATAATGAAACAACGGTTCGTTTGCTCCCAACAATGGCGTGGCTAATGACCTAAAATCATCGGTACAGAAGGCTCAGTTTCTATCAAGTTGGCAACGTGGAAAAATTATGGAGGGTAGGCGAATGGAAAGCGTGTACATTTATAAATTTTAAGCCATTCGCGTTCCATTTTAAACATTTAAAATAATTTAACAGGTCAAAAAGCGACACCATTTTTATTTAGTTACTACGAACTACTTACTGCCCGACATTTCGGTTAGGTTGCACCAACCGTGGTCACGAGCTGACTCTCAGCTCAGGTCAAAAATGGTGTCGCGTATACATTTATTTCTAGGTCAGATTCATAAAAAGTGTTGACAGCTACCATCTCCACCAGCCGATGCTAGTCCACTGCTGGATATACGCCACCCCTTAAAGAGCCCTTTAGAGACCTCTGCTTTAGCTGGCCTGCATCTGCTTGCAGTGTTCCTCTGTCCGTTATCTCACATAGCTGAACGCAGTGAACGACAAAAAATTTAAGAATTCTGTCATACTAACTTCAATAGAATATTGGCACCAAAACTCGCAATATAGTAACAAAATCGACACTTGAAAAAAAACTTTACGGCTAATGCGATTAGGTCGATAAAAAGACATTCGTTAAAAGGGTCGTTAGTTACGTCAGAGAATGGGATGGAACACGCCCTGTAATTGGTCCGCGCTTACAATTCGCGGCGTCTGTGGAAACGGTATTCGTACCGGTGCTAGCTCACTTTTTTAAGCCACGCCCACCATGCCTTACTTTTGATGGTGTAATTTTCAAGCGTCAGATGCTTCTATGTTCTTCTCGTTCACTGGCTGGACGTCATTCTAAATTAAATAATAATATAACAAGTCATGGTTTCCAAGAACAAGTTTGGTAGGTCGTAAGAGTGGCCGGTTACTGCAGCGAACCTTTTGTTAAACGGCAAAAATCTGGTTCTCAGTCTAATGTGATTATTGCGAAACGTATTCTTCAGGGAAACTCCGAACCCAGCTCTCGCAGAGCGACTTTATTTATATATTTCTAAACTTTACTGTACCAAAAATAGTATAAAAAATTGACTTAAAGCTAGGAGCATTCTCTAACAGTCAACCCTTGGGTTACGCAGATAGTTAATTTATGAGTGCGGGAACAGTAGCATGTTTTTATGGATTTCATGTATCTGCTTTGATGCAGCTACACACCTATGCACATAAACAGCTTGCTTTGGACCCTATTATGCCTGAAACGTTGAATGTATTTAATAATAATGCTGATATATGCCGAAATGCTGAAGAAGCCATTACCCAATTATCAAGAACCACTTTGTATAAACATTATGACAATGTAAATTTTATGTGCCTGTTGCCCTAGTTCTTTAATATTGTAAAGAGATTGCAATTTTCTGGTCTTTAAAATTTAAATAACTGTTGCAGTTGCATTTTATGAGGTAACTTAGCATAAACCTTACACAATTTCTTTGAATTACAAAAACTGGTTAGAAAGTAATATCTGTATCTGTATTTTTTTTAAAACTTCAATGTGTTCAATACTTTTTTTCAAGTACTCAATACTGTAAGATTATTTCCTAATACCATGAGCTGTCAAAACAAGATCCATCCCATTGAGGAAGAACCACTTTACACACAGCAGCATCTTAACTCCTCGATGGATGACGTCCGACTATTTTTGGGGGGAAATTCTTCCATGAGTACTGTCGCCTAAGTGGCGAAGATTACATGTGTGGACACCGTTGCCTTGAAAAGGATTGAGGCTACCCACTAAAACGCTGCGACTGAATCTCAAGGCTTTAAGAGCTGATGCTGTGGTAAATACCACCACAGCACTACCTGAGGATTGGCCTCTATTACGCGATTCCAATATATTCCCTCCACGATGATCAGATAGGAACAGGCATGACCACTGACGAAGACAAGCCACAAACCATTCACAGCTTACAACCACAGTACCACAGGCGGAATGACCGCAGCTATATGTCTTCTTCTCAAGGATGGTCAGAGAGGAACATGCAAGACAGTCAAGCCACAAGATTTACAGCTGTCCTCACTCTCATTGGTGCATCCCTAAAACAGCTTATCGGTTTTTGTTCTAAGCCACATCACAAGTTGGCAGTTCCATCGCTCAAAAACAAATCTCCCCTTCTGTACATATCTTCTCTTCGAATAATTCGTACCATATAATATGCTTTCATGCTCCTTGCAAATTTCACGGTCGACGGAGAGCGAATTACCTCCAAGGACTGACGCTGGATAGATAATAATGTGTAATCAGGACATTGTTGCTGTTTTACGAGTTGAATGGAATAAGAGCGGAGGGGAGAAACTTTCCGAGATTTGTCTTTGAGAGCCAAATTGAATTCCTGCATGTTTAACTCCCTTTTACTGGCACAGTAACGGTAACAGAAACGATAAAGAAGTTGAGCAACGCAAGCTGTCATTGGATGGGTGACCGTTCCAATAGACTTAAGTGATTATCACGACCCGAGCTTTGGAAGAGTCATGTTAGTTAGACTGATGTGAAGAGTCATGTTAGTATGTAAGGATTTGCTTGAAATGTAGTCTTATTTTCATAACGTCAAGGTCTAATGAAGAAATACTGGAGAAATCGGTGGGATTCCTTAAATTTTATATGGAACAATGGTGTGGATTGGGGGAGTGGTGTAAGGCAAGTGACCTACCTTACAGTCAGATTTTGTCAAGCTGTGAAATTGCGTAAATATAGGTTTAGAGAGGTTTCAATTGATAGGCAAAGCTTAACGTGCTTTTAGAAGTCCAATCCTTGCAACTTGGATTAAAATATGGACCATTTTTTGTTTAAAATATAGGAGCTAAAGGTAAAACCGACCATAAAAGTATTACATTAATAATTAATGTCTTAAACTAAGTGGTCGCCATTCAAAAAAATTGTTGACCCATTGGTCACCGGTTTTTCGAGCTATATGCCTTTCCCATTTCTAATTTAGTTATGAAATCCTTAGAGTCATTTAGAATTACAATACCTACAATAACATAGTAAGTGCGGATGTTAGAAAGTGCCGAAATAAACCCCCGTACACACTGTCGCAATCGCTATACGTTCGATAGGCGCTGAGGTAGCTCGCGTCAATTCGTCTACACGAATTATATTGGACAAGTCGACACTTTATTTCGCTTTCGTGTTAGATTTGGCTGGTGTAGGGTTTCCTGGAAAATTGGTTTACTGATATTTTTACTGATACTGTTCATAATATTGAACACTTTAGTTACGGTTATATTTTTAACGGTCAGGGTGTTATAAGTTTGACGTGTCTGTGTGTGTGTGTATCTGTCTATGGCATCGCAGCTCCGAGACTAATGAACCGATTTTGATTTTGATTTTTTCTAAGACTTTCGCGTTCCATTTTAAACATTTAAAATAATTTAACGGGTCAAAACGCGACACCATTTTATTTAGTAATTTTTATTTTATTTGGCAGTAAGTAGTTCGTATTAACTACTTAATAAAAATGGTGTCGCGTTTTGACCCGTTAAATTATTTTAAATGTTTAGATTTTTTCGTTTGAAAGATGAATAAGTCGGGATAGTTCTTAGCTACGTTTGAAAAAAATCGATCGAAGTTTCATGGATGGCATGTTTTAACGCCACTCCCACTTTAAAAGTATGATGCCTATAAATAAAAGAGCTTGACTAGCAGAATATATTTGGAAAAATTTCAAATCCAAGATGGCCGCCATCAGAAAATGACGGATTTCCTAAATTTTTTTGTCACAACTCTCAACTGTCGATTAAATAAAATACCAGGATAACACATAAGATACTTTTCCCCAAAATAACTAAGCTAAGTCGTGGGTAACAATAATATCTAATCAATAAGATTAAGTCAAGAATGAATAACCTGTACTACAATTGTAAGCCGTTATATGCTTTGTATCACACAAATTAAACTTAAACCATACAAACAAAAATTGAGACCAAATCTTCCAACAAATGTGCTCTAACCCTACCAAAAACAAAATGGCCGAAATATTCCCGTTTTTCTACACAACAACCCTCGAACGTCGGCATTCATTTACGTCCTTGCTCCAATAGGTTGTTCCAGGAGGAACGCGCGTTCCTATACGCGCCGTGTCAGGGGAAATCGTTCCACTTATTCCGGAACCAATCTGTCTCGGCAACAATATTGGAACATGTGTGTGCCAAGCTTTATAAATTATTATTAGGGGCTGCCTTTTAATCTTGTAGTGTGCCGCTTATGTGATGTTGTACATTTGCGAACACAATGTATTAAGTAAATAGATGACAGTTCTTACTTAGGAACACGTTCAATGAGGTTTTTTTATTTATAAAAATGGCACATGACTGACAATGCTTTGTTAAAAAAAAACTAAAATTTGCCAAGTCCGGTAATGTTTTTTTGATACGCTTCTGTAAATACTTAGTGTGAAAATATTTAAGATGAATTATTAATGTTTGAAAATTATAATTTTTTTTCCACGGATTCATTATTATTATTTTATAAAAAAATCTTTTTATTTTCAGAAAAAAAAACATGTTAAACAGAAGAAAAAAAAGAATAATAATTATTAGAATTTAGTAATTATTTCGAGGTATGTATTTTATTATACTTACTTTATTTTTATTGTCAGTTAATTTAATTAATTATTTATAGTGATGTCATTAAAAGAAGTATATTTTTCAATTCCCGGTCGGGTCAATTTGGAAAACGAACTTTTCTAAATTGACTTGGGTCTGGGTGTGCTGGGATGACGCCCCCAGTTAGTATCCGTCGTCTGATACTCATAGTACAAGGAAAAACCTTAGTTTGAGACCAGGTGATTGGTGTGATTGTCTGGCGCATTTATTTATTTTGATATTTTTTTAGAAAATGAATTACAACGTAATAAAAAACATTTCGTATCGTAAGTTCTAACAATAAACCCCACAAACTCTAAGATGAGCGATCAAAGTGTTGGCTGATTTTTCCTCACTTTGTCACCTAACCCTTTAGCGATTCATCTTAACAGCACCGGATAACCGGGTCGGAGCCGGAACGGCGCATGTAACCGGAGCTTCAAGAGTTCCGAAAAAGAAAGTATTTAACTTGGCCGTTTTAATAGGCTTTTCAAAGAGATGATACTTTTTTGTACATACAATTAGACAGCTGTAATACTCTGGATCAGTTTCGGAAAAGCGTGAAAATCACTCAGCACCTTTACACACATATCTATTTTGTTTAATTACTAATTGTTGGTATATGAAGTCTTGCAAAATATTCAGCTTAAAACTCATGTATGGAAATCTAAAATCGATACGATATGTTTCAATCTTTTTTCAATTAAACGAGTACACTGAAGTACACAAGTACTAGCTTTTTGGTTACTTTCAGAAAAAAAAAGGAATATTATTAAAGTGTAATCAAATTTATTGCAACCTTTTGTTACGCAAATTATTAATGTATCGAACAATAAATACATTATTAAAAAAGTAGTAAAAGTAAGTAAGTATGTACCTTATGAATTTAATATTTTTGTGCCAACGAATTTTGTGTATTAGTCCTAAAAAATCGCTCTTTCTAATAATAACGTTGACAGTTTACAATAGATACATTATAGCTACTACCTACATTATAACTGCCGAGCAAAAAAAAGCCAATAAAATCTAGTTAATCCAAACAAAAAAAGCAAAACCAACAACGTTTCGTAAAAAACTCTAGCATGTAGTTAGCACTTTACCACCCGAGCGTCCGCTTGAGCGCAAAAAGCGAAGCCGCAATAGCCATCCGCTAATTCCGCAAAAAGCAATAACAATTTGGGGAAAAAGCGCTCGTTCCGCTCGCAAGCGTAAATCAAAACCGTGTCGCACTTTACTTTGACTTTAAAAACGTTGTAAAAGAGGACATTTTCTGATAAGGGAGTACGATTAATATGTTCTGCATTGAGTGATACAAGAAATCATCTAGAATAGTGTGATGTAATAATGTAAAAAATAACGTAATAAATATTTAACGATCTCCGTAGCTGAGAGGCAAGTGGACCAGGCATTGGCGTCGCGATTGGTCAACATATAAAATTTAGTTTTCTATTGCGTTTAAGTCTGGCAGTTGTGTTGCCGTCTTTGTATCTTATAATTGGAGCAATGTATGTGACGTTGTCCAATATTTGTATTTGTAAATAAACTGTTGTTTATGCCGTTATCTGCTTTCAATGAGAAGTTCAAAATACACTCAATAAAATATTGGGACACTATATTTTTTTCTTAAAAAAGGGTTGCTTTAACTCCAAATAATAAAAGCAACTTTGTAAGAATATATAGAAAACTGTATATACTTAGGTACAGTTTTTGTTTGTTACGTAAAACTACTAATGTATTTTAATGTAATTTGGTAGAAAGATAGATGATTAACACATATGATATTTTAAATAGCGAAATAATGATATAAAGTCGCGGGAAATCGCTAGTTATTTTTATAACAGTCCTAGCCTTCAGTTCCTAACAGTGAGTAACGCCAGCAAAAATGCCGAGTCCCCAGCGTACACTCAACGAGTCGAGACGGTCGGCAAAAAAGACAAGCGGCTATAAATCTGCGCTAACACTTTTGGCCTTATTTTGCTGTCGGTACTGAGTTATCGAGATGTCCACCGCACTACGTTGTTTTTGTTGTCCAGCGGAAAAAATCGGAAATTGAGTAACACTTCTGTTTTTCACTGTACTTATAAAAATCAAATTCAAATTCAATATTCTTTTATTCATGTAAATTACACCAGTAATATTTATGAAACGTCTATATAATGCAAATGACGCTACCTCCGGTTCGGAACCTATAACTTACAGAGAAGATCCCGGCAAGAAACTCTGTCGTTCATATTACAAATATAGCTGAACTTATAACTAGTTTTGCACTAAGACATAAAGTGTAGTAATTAGATAAAATAATGTAGTAAATTGTAAAAAATAATTCATTGATTCAAAGTAATAAGAAAAATTAAAAAATATATATATTTAAATTAAACAAACTGTAGGTCCTAATGCACATTCGTGATTAATAAGAATTTTGCCAACTTGCGAGTTGACAAATACGTAAAGAAATAGGTACCTCTTGCTGAGTTTGTATAAATAGAAATACAATTAGTAATCATCTTTTGACACTAGCGGTCCACCCCGGTGTCGCGCGGGCTTATTTGATGACCTCCGTAGCCTAGAGGCGAGTGATTCCGGATTCGATTCCCGGTCGGGTCAATGTGGAACACAAACTCTTCTACATTGATTCGGGTCTGGGTGTTATGGTACCGTCATTGTTTCTGATTACTATAACATAAGTGCGCATGGTACTACCACAGAATCAGAGCATTGTATGTGATGTTGTAAGAAAGCTTTGTGAAGTTCTTATATGTACGGGAATAAGCTTTAATGCATTTCGTCCAAAATACGAGTTCAAACAGAACTTCGGTTGAATACAAAGAAAGTATTAGGTATTCGTTTGGTCCCCTTTGTCTGCAAACGGTGAAAATTTCACCCTTTTGTGCTAACAAGGGCAAATATCGTTTTTGCCTCCGCCAATAGCAAAATAATATTTGGAGTAGATACAGAGCTGTGACACAGACGCCGTTTGTAAAGGTGACATAGTAAAAATAGTGAAAAGTAGTCCAGCTGTTGAAAACACTAAACTTTTTTCTCAGAAGACTTTTAAAATCACTGAAGTTAGTCTGGACTTAATAGAGAAAATGTTATTACTTAAATTTTGTATCATGTAATCCGCTGAGTAAAAATAAATAATCCGGTATGTGTGATGTTCTTAATGAAACAGAAGAAAGGGCAAAATCAGAATAGTTTGGACACTATAAAAACGTTATTTAATATTAACTTACTACTAATTAAGATTTATCAGCACATTTATATACACGTAACATTATTTTTTAAAAATAAATACTGCTAACTGATAATATAAAAATCAAAGAGTATTTGTATACTTTAGAAATGTAAAAGTATTGACCCAATATTATGATTAATTGAGTTGAGACCCAATTGGGTTGGCCCTTATTTGACTGTTCACAATGAATAAATAAAACCCAAAATAAGTACGATACCATAACACATATTAATAAACACCTTCACCCTTACAAAAACAAAATAAAAATAATATAAATAAATACAGACTGACTGTTTCATATTCAAATTACTTCAAATATTAAGTTTATAAGCCCTTTTTCCCCTTAGTTTATAAAATAAAAAGGTAAGTCCACATACAGGCCGTGGTGACTTCTAATTAAGATGACTCTTAGCTTTAAGTTTATTTTGTTCCTTAATATGTATTGTCAGCGTTTTTCTTGTTGGTTGTCCTAATAAAGCAAAATCAAATAAAATAAATAAATTCAACAACCAGAAGCACTCAGCGTTGTCCAATTTAACCAATTAAACAAAATAAGGGGGTCTACTTTTCTTCTACTTTACCAACTCCTCTATCCGGTATTGGAACTTTGTGCACTTCATCAAAATTGGTTAGTTAAAAATAAGATTAGACTAGTTTTGAATCTCTTCTTCGAACGGGAAGACATTGATTAATCGTTCATTCTAAGAATTTAACTTGAAAGTATTCTGAAAATATGGCTACATAATATTTAAAGTTCGCTTGTGCGGCGTATAGCTTAATTCTTAAAACAATGATATACTCGTATATATAACATAAGGCGTATACACTTTCACTCAAAAACTGCTAAATGGATTTTGCTTAAAAGGAACAGAGATGACATACTAGATATAGGATAATTTTCAGAAATAACGCGAGGGAAGTCAATAGCAACAGCTAGTCTAGTCGGTATTGTAAGGAACGTATGTTCTTACTAAAAGTGGAAGTACTTCCGCTGAGCTAGGTGTTATCTGCTCGGGGACCAAGGCCCAACTACCAATCTTGGTTTGTTGTATATAGTTAGTGGCGACGATAACTTTGACATCGCGATGTAGGATCGATGTCATTGATTTGCCAATCGTGCATTACGTATGGAGCGTTGTTTACTGCGCCAATTCTGCTGAGGCTGTATTTGTGTCGACTCGTAGGTAAAGTCGTAGGTCGTCACAGTAGTTTTTATGAATCATCTATTTAACCAAATGAAGCTCCGGTTCGCAATAATCAGAAGTTAGGTGATAAAAATATTCCACGTGTCCATTTTACTTTACGTTACTTTTAACTGAACCTCTTAAACACAATTAGTATAACAAACTCAGGTATTAAAAATAGTTCTCCCTTATGAAGCCACAAATCCACATTTTAAACTAAATTTAAAATTTCACTAAAATTCGGGTCTAGCATCATTCACACAAAACTATACCTGACTCAACAATGAATTAAAAGTTTCAACCTGCAACTGCAGGACTGGGTCTCTCGGACCCGAGCTAGCAAAAGCAAAAAAAACGGCTAAGACCGAATCGGCTTACGTGCCGCGGGTCCCGTGAAGTATCTAACAGGCATAGCATGCGCCACGCGACTAAATTTTATCGCGCACTTAACAAACGTCAAAATCGACTGAATTCAGTGCGTCAGCTGCTGATTTGCTGAAAATACGAGTGCGGTGTGCTATTAGCCAATCAACAGTATCGAAACTTTTGTCGTCTCATGCGATAAATTTGACGTATTGCGCATACTAGGCCTGTAAGTGACATCACACAACGACATACATATATCTTCACATACCCTAATTAATTAATTAATTTATTTATTCGGAGGATTTACTGTTTTAATAGATACTATAACTACGTTTACTTTAAATAGAGATCTATATCAAACACAAAACTCCCCATATAGATTTTAAAATAAAAAAGCGAAAGTGTTGCTGAGGTTACAATACAAAATATTATAAAATATTAAAGTATCGTTCTATTATTATTTATATTAGAATAGCAAAGAGTCGATAAAGTTTGTTTTTATAAAAATGATATAAGTAGGTGTATTAGGGTTCATGAATAAAAAATCTGTTTGGCTACATTCATTACATATTTCATATTTTTTCTTAACTCAAAAAAAAGTACTAATCTACATTGTGTAAAAATTTAGCGCGACATCACTCCTTCTCACAGTTTTCACGAATTAGTGACGTCACTTGTTGTGTTTACGTAAGCGCACTTATCCACCGAACTTAAATATAGAGAAATACATATTGGACAACATCACATACATTGTTCTGATACTGTGGTAAGTAGCTAAAGCACTTGTTTAACAGAAATCAGTAACAACGACGGTACCGTCGTTGTTACTGTACACAACACCAAGACCCGAGACAATATAGAAAAGTTCGTTTCCCATATTGAACCAACCGGGGATCGAACCCGGGACCTCAGAGATTTAAGAGGTTTGATTGATTTCATTAAACATATTTTTTTCCTATTCCTATTATCTCGTTCGTTTTTCCCAGGTTCTGCCTACGGACCCCAAAACCGTATCAAAAAGGAGGTTAACATTCGGCTAAGCTTTCAGTGTACCAACCGTTACATTAGGGGCAACAGCCTGAAACTGAAATCTGTACCCCGCGACCAGCCAGCCGGCAAATAGGAGCTTAAAGCCTTTCAAAATTAAGAGCTTTTTTGTAAAAGCTCGAGGCGCCGGATTTCATAATTTGTAGAGGAACTCAGTTACTGCGGTTAATCGTTTCTGAAGGTATTAGCGGGTTTGTTTTGTAATTTTTGTATTTTGGCATAATTAAGTTAATACCTTAATAATTAAGTTAATTGACAAACAATTTTAACATATTTCTTTTCCCACGTTGTGGCTAAGGATACAGAAAATGGAGTCTAGCAAACAATATCACATACATTTTATAGTAGGTTGCGTTACAGAAATCTGTCGCGACAACGACGTTACTACAACACCCAGTCATGAGACAGTATACAAAAGTTCAATTTGTATATTAACACAACCGGGAATCAAATCCGAGATCCCAGAGATGGCACACATCCTAGTCCGGCCCACTCACCTCTCGGCTTTGGAAGTCGTTAAAACAATTACTGCAAAAAGCCGAAGCCTTGTTTTAATGCCTTATTTTGCACAAGGCTTAAAACTGTATTAAACCTTCTTTCACCATAATTCGCTTTGTGGCCGCGCGCGTAACATTACTTAAAAAAATACGTACTTTATCTCAGTCTAATAAGGTTTAAATTAGATTAAACTACAATATGACACTTTAGACCTTCTACGCCCATGGTTTCACCATCAAGGCGATGATGTCAACCAGGGGGTTTTAGTGGGTATTCCCACAGTGCGACACAGTACGGTGCGTCAGTGCATTTCCCTCCGGCAAAAAGGCATTTTGTCATTGTTTTGTGTCGCTTTCTTTTTTTTATATCACACTTCGAGATTGACCTCATCCCACTTGATGTTAAGTGGTAATGAGTTCCTAGCTTAAGGGCGACAAGTACACCATAATAAATCTGTTACTGGACTTGTCGCCTTTACCTTGAAGGCTTGACCCCCGCTACTAAAGTAGCACCCCCCGGAGCTCTGAACACCGTACTCACACGCAGGAACACAACAACACAGAAGTGATTGTTATATGGCTGCGGTCTTCTGTAAGGTGGAGGTATTTCATCAGTCGGACTGCTCCAGTTCGAGCGATAAATCGTTATGTCCAACCTTTCTTACTATACACCTATGTATGCCTCAAGACACGGAGGATAATAATTTGTATGTGTTATGCGTGGAACTGCGAATCATCAAAATATTTGACCAAAGATTACAAAGAAACTAAACTACTACAAATCCATTTAACACCGGACACTTCATAGCTCCAGTTTGTAAATAAGGCATTGAAACGGTTGATTTATTCTTTCCAAGCCGAATAGTAGTAACAAATACTTGAAAAATAAGTCAATAAGAGTGCCGGGATCCCCCTTAGAAAAACAAAGTTCTCCCCACTCTGTCACGGCCACTTCTGGACGGTCCTTTTAGTGGCTTAGCTTACACCGATGGGAATTCGCGAATAGCTAATGCTTTTTCTAAACAAAGGCAGCATTAATGTTATACGACTCTATTCTAGATTTCTCTAGTATAAACATTTTTCAAAACTATGAAGCAGTGGTAAAAAACCTTTTCTCGATTCACAATTACATCTTAATTGTTACATATTTATTATGCTTGTTTCGTAGGATAATCCGGTCGGGAGTAAAGTCCTAAGTTAAAGTGAAATGTATGTATTATTTGATGCCAGATTAGGTGGACCCACTTTAAAGAGGTTTTATTTATTACATACTATTGAACGTTAGTCACGAATCAGCATGAAAATAGCTACATTCTAGAAAAATTGTAGTTTTAAAAATTGTATTTTGATCCTAGAAATGTTTGATAAAACATTACTGTTTCGTACAAAAGCTTCTGCATGGATTTCAATGAAATTTGGTAGAATGATATACGCTAGATTAAAATATAGGATACATTTTATCCCAAAATGATGTCAATAGCCTACTGCCTGCTGCTAGTGATAAATTAAAACCAATAAATCAGTTCGATTACTTTTCTTGAGTTGCTTTTTCATGCTTTACTGTAGGGTTAAATTGACATTTGCCTTCAACGCGAAGTTAAGCTTAGAAGCTCTGATTTTCGTTTCATTACTGTGTTCGTGTTTGTTTTAGGTTCTTAATGAAGGTCTCAGAAACAAATTGTGACGTGTCTCTTAATTTGACATTGGCGTAATCACTGCGTTGTTTTCAAATGCGGGATAAACCAAAGATTTTCCTACTTTTATGAACCTTCACGGTATTTTTTTTAATTAAGGAAACACTTTAATTGATACGATTCGGTGTGACACTCAGCCTTTATCCGTCCTACTTTCTCTCCAATGTGAAATAAACAGTTCAGTGAAAACTCTTATCATTGTTTGAGATATTATCTGCTGAAGACAGTGCCTTCTTTTAGAAAAATACCTCTTTAATAGAAAAAAAAGCATTTTTGTACCATTAGAGAAGACTGGGGTCATTTTTCCTTATAAAAATTGACTGGAACTTGCTTTTTTATTTTATAGAGGTTGGGATTATACAGATAAGACAATACTTATTTAACAAGTTATAGTTTTGCAAGATTGATTTTATAATGAATAGCTGTGCCCACGTGTAGATTTAATATATACCGATAATTAATTAATATCGATTAAACATTACATTTAATTATTCTCAGTAACTCCTTTATATACATTATTATCTTACAGGAAAAGAAACAAACAGACAGAAAAAGTCGTAAAAAAAATTTGGTTTATGCACAATATAAAAGTTCAGAAGAATTAAGTAAAAAGCAGTTATTCTGATAATTAAAAGGAACACACAATTATTATTATAAGAAAATACTGACTGTAACTAATAAATGCTACAATTATTCTTCTGTGTTAAAAGTTATGTATTTAAAGTTAGGAGAGGTAGGGCATAGCGATTAATCGCTCGAACTGGAGCAGCCCGACTGGTGAAATACCTCCACCTTACAGAAGACCGCAGCCAAATAACAATCACTTCGGTGTTGTTGTGTTTCTGCGTATGAGTTAGGTATCCAGAGCTGCTGGGGGTGCTACATTAGTAGCAGGGGTCAAGCCTTCAAGGTAAGGGCGACCAGTCCAGTAACAGATTTATTATGCTATACTTGTCACCCTTAAGCTAGGACCTCATTACCACTTAACATCAGGTGGGATAAGGTCAATCTTGAAGTGTAATATAAAAAAAAATTAAAACACATGAAAGCTACAAATCCCATCAACATATCTAAAATTAGCATTAATGCTAAATTCCTCAAATTATCGTCACACATAAGTTTATCTCTATTCCAAACATCAACCCCTCAATAACCGAGGCCCGCAATCGAACAATAACGTAATAAAAGCGACAATACAACCTTTAATTAACCACGGGTCACTCAGACCCCGATAGCGTTTGAAGGGTTTACGCCCATCAAAACCAGAACATTACTGTCAAAGGGCCTTACCTGTCGTAAACAAATACAAAGTTAACCCTTTGAATTTACCAATGGATTTTAAGCTCTATACCAATGAACTTAGAATAGGTAATTAATTACGGTTTAATATGTAGAACTTAGTAAATATAGGGATGAAATGTTTGAGGGCTTAATTTTAGATATCGATTTTAAGGGCTTTAAAGATAAGTTTCACTATGGGATTGATGTTACATGAATTAGTTAAGGAATGAACATCATTAATCCGAGTAATAAACTATGAATGCTCGTTCCAATATTCGAAGAACTATCCGGTCTACTTCCAGATAGTAATCTTAATATATAAAAGGAGAAACTGACTGACTGGCTGACATATCAACGCACAGCCTAAACGGCTAAACGTACCGTGGAGGTGCACTAAAAAAGAAATTCCCGAAATTCCCACGAGAGCGGGAATTAGCGGGAAAATCCTTTTGTATGAAAAATCGAAACTGCTTAAGTTAGACGCTTGAAATTTGGCATGCATGCATACCTTAGTAAATACAAAGATCTCCCTTTTTTAACACGCTACGCGGACGAAGTCATGGGCAAAACCTAGTATATTATATGAGGCGTAAGCTATAAACGACTGATGACTGCTGATATCGAAAGTAAATTCGAAATTAGAATTAACGACTTATAGAAACGGGATAGTAATTTTTGACATATTACGAATCGTAAAATATTGGAACCCGGCTTACGTCTATTTGAATATTTGTTAATATCAACTGATGCCCGGTTCCAATATTTGAAAAACGATTCGTTTTTTACATGTATAGTAATAAATTAGCAAAATCTTTGAAAAAAATATTTTCAATCAATTATTAGCTCATCTTACAGTTAATGCTCTGTTACATAGTAAGCAATTTGGATTCACTAAAGGTAGATCTACTACGGACGCAGGTGTGGCACTTATCAAACATGGTTTCGATGCTTGGGAGAGAAAACAGGACGCCATTGGAGTTTTTTGTGATCTGTCAAAGGCATTTGATTGCGTTGATCACCAAACGTTGCTGATGAAGTTGAGGCATTATGGTGTTGTAAGCACTTCACTGAGTCTTCTACAGTCTTACCTTTCTGACAGAACTCAAAGGGTCAATGTGAATGGAACTAACTCTTCTGGTGCACCTCTAGCGATGGGAGTGCCCCAGGGCTCAATATTGGGACCTATGTTGTTCCTTATTTATATTAACGACCTTCCTTACTTTGCGAAGGATCTCTGTGAGATTGTGTTATTTGCTGATGACACTTCTCTCATCTTCAAAGTTGATAGATGTAAAGAATCATTTGAAGATGTAAATAGTTCTCTCTCACAAGTGCTACATTGGTTCACGAATAATAATCTCCTGCTTAACACTAAGAAAACGAAATGTGTCAAATTTACAATGCCGAATGTTAAAAAAGTCAACATCAAATTGTCTATGAATGGTGAACCTATTGAAATAATTAATTCTACAGTATTTCTCGGCATCACATTAGACTCTAAATTGCAATGGGGACCCCATATTGTTGCCCTGGCAGGAAGGCTAGGTTCAGCTGCATACGCTGTAAGAAAAATTCGTAATTTGACTGCTATTGAGACGGCAAGACTGGTTTATTTCAGTTACTTCCATAGTGTTATGTCATACGGTCTCCTTTTGTGAGGAACAGCTGCTGACATTCAGACTATTTTTGTTTTACAGAAGAGGGCTATCCGCGCCATATATGGTCTTAAATCACGGGATTCTCTCAGAGACTTATTTAAAGAAATTAACATACTTACCGTAGCATCTCAATACTTTTTTGATTGTATTATGTATGTACGCAAAAATTATAATCTACTTTTAAAAAAATCTGACTTCCACAACTTTAACACTAGAAATAAACACAAACTTGCTGTTCCATATCTAAGACTACATAAGATAAGTAATTCCTTTGTGGGTTTAAGCGTTAAATTATTTAACAAGTTACCTGAAAATGTTATCCAGTTGCCCATGCATAGATTTAAGTCTCATGTTAAAAATTGTTTAATAAAAAAGGGCTACTACAAAATTGATGATTATTTAAATGACAAAAATGTATGGGTCTAGAATAACTTAATTCTTTGAAATCTTACTATAGCTTTGTATACTTTATTTAAGTACCTAGTTTAAGGACACATTGTTATATTTGAAAAGAGTAAGTGTCGAGTTTCTTGCCGGTTCTTCTCGACATGATCAACATTCCGAACACGGCGGTAGAATACTTTATTTGTACTGACTATTCATAAGTGCTTTTGTAAAGCTTACATGAATAAAGATATTTTCTATTCTATTCTAATTATACATGGCGTAAGCTAAAATACCTTCAGACTCGGAGTCAGTTGGAGAAAAACAGATTGTCGTTTTAGATACATTACGCATCGTAAAATATTGGTACCGGACATAAGTTGCATTAAGATTTTAACAAATAACAATTATACATTTTGACGTCCTCATTAGCCTAGGCTAGAGGCTAGGCGCTTATTAATTAACATAGCACGAAAGTGCACTTAGTACTATATTCAGTAATTAGATATAATAAACATAATGTTTTTAAAAAGAAGCCCAACATATACCATGTGCCTTCTGCCTGTTTAATTCTATAACTAGCTGTGCCAGCGACTTTGTTCGCGCAGACTACAGGATTTCGAGTTTTATATAAAATTAAATTATTTTTCTAATATAAAAGCAACCTCAGTTCCTCCTTATTACATCAACTCCCTACCAGTAAAAGTCCCGTCAAAATCGGTCCAGTCATTTCAGAGATTAGCCGGAACAAACAGACTGACAGACAGACAAACATCGTTAAAAATGCTATTTTGGTACATCAACCGTATGTATATTCATATGCATGTAGTAAAAAGCGATTATTTTAAAATTACAAACAGACATTTCAATTTTATTTATGTGTATAGACTAACAGTTGCCCGCGGCATTGTTCGCGTTATCTCGGGATAAAAATAATCATGTGTTATCCAACTATCTTATCTGTTTAAACACAAATTTTATCCAACTCTATTGAAAAGTTTTTACTTGAAAGAGTAACATACACAACCAGACAATCTAACAAACTTTCTTATTAATATTTTTAGTAGAATAGCAATTCTGCTTGATTTTTTTTTGGATTAATTACCATATAATGTACTATGATATCAGTCAATGTAAGTGATGGGGTGTCATATTACTTTTAAAGAGACGATTCTTAAAGTAATATAAGAGAGGTAGGGCATAGCGATTTATAGCTCGAACTGGAGCAGCCCGACTGGTGAAATACCTCCACCTTACAGAAGACCGTAGGCAAATAACAATCACTTCGGTGTTGTTGTAATCCTGCGTGTGAGTAAGGTTTACAGAGCTCTGGGGTGTACTACATTAGAAGCAGGAGTCAAGCTTTTAAGGTAAGGCCAACAAGACCAGAAACAGATTAATTATGCTGTACTTGTCGCTCATAAGCTAGGAACTCATTACCACTTAACATCCGGTAAAACAAAAACTACGCCTTTTCTCCCTGTTTGGACTTACGCCAATCAAAGAAATATAACTCCATAGATGTGATAATTGTTACCTGAAACAAATAAAATAAATTGTTACAAATTTTAAAAATATACCCACTTTAGCATATTCTTTTTAATTTTTCTTGCAAGTATCTCGATAAATAACATCTATTAGTATTTAACACTTGAGAAGGTCTCGAGTTCAATTCTTGTTCAAGTTATTCTAGCAATCGAGATTTGTTGATTTGACTGAGTCTGGGTGTGCTGGACTGGCATCTGGTACAAAGTTTTAAACATATAGGTATTTTATTTGTCATGTGCATATATGTCCACAGCCAATATATATATGCGTGGCAGCAGTCAATACTATCATTTACCATATAGTTACCAACCGTTAAAATATTTTTTTTAATTTTCAACTGTTTTTTAGTTTGCGAGCAATCATTAATGTTCCTACAACGCATTTATTCATCAAAACTTCCTAAATAATAAATAGTATAAAATAATCTACTTCTCATTATTTTTATTTGTGTCTTAAATGTTAATCACCCCAACAACCCCAGACAATGACGTCACAAAGTATCTTAAAAACAAGCTTCTATCAAAAAAACAGTTTCTGAAAACACGAAAGCCGAGGCAAAAAGTTCCGCCTGATAAATAGCTTTAAAATCCATTCGCCGCAAAAAGGCGGTAACTTATAAAATCATTTTTTTTTTCACACCCTGTATCAGGAAGATTGTGAGTTGAACTCCCGTTTTCAGCGGATTTCCGCTTTCGATGCTAGACTGTATAAACGTACCGTTGGCAAAAAAAAGTTTTTATTACAAAAAGTGTGGGTGAACAAATTTTTCATTTGGGAACATGAAGCATGAGCTGACATAACAAATGTTGAAACACATTAATTAGGAAAAATATGGTTCGTACGTATACGTATTCTGAAATGAAACATCAAGTGGGATTTAAAATAATTTAACGGGTCAAAACACGACACCATTTTTATTTAGTAGTTAATACGAACTACTTACTGCCTGACGTTTCGGTTAGGTTGCACCGTTGTAACGCGACACCATTTTTATTTAGTATTAACTACTAAATATAAATGGTGTCGCGTTTTGACCCGTTAAATTATTTTAAATGTTTAAAATGGAACGCGAAAGTCTTAAAATTTATATCAAGTGGGATGACGTCAATCTTGAAGTGCAATATAAACAAATGACGATGTCTATACTTTATAGATACCTACCAATATTATAAGGAGGAAAGATTTAATTGTATGTTTGTTTGCATTGAATAGGCTTTGACATTACTAAACTAATTTGAAGCTTTCTTTCACTGTTGATAAGCTCCACTATTCCCCTTGTGCCAAAGGCTATATAAAATTTAAAAAAAATATAGGGATTAGATTAACGATATTTTCGTATATATATCTAAATGTGTGTAGACCGGGCGGGTCAATAGTTTTAAGATAAAAACAAAATTTGAAGTAATACGACTGATAACAATTGAACTGTTTTTCTGTTAGAAACTTTTTTTTTAGTAAAACAGAGAAAAAACATATTTTTTTTTATAACGCATTGCTAGTCTCTTACTGTTTAATCTATACTAATATTATAAAGAGGAAAGATTTGTACCTATTTTTGTATGTTTGTAATGAATAGGCTCAAAAAGTACTAGGCCGATTTATAAAAATCTTTCAACAATAGAATGCTACATACTTCCAATTTGACATAGGCTACAAAATTAGGGATCCTTGGTAAAATTTGAAAAATTTCAACAGAAAAGCGAGAAAAATTCTCTAAGGCGTAACAAAGTTCGCCGGGACAGCTATTATTAACAAAATCCTATATCCATACTTTATTTTAATTTTAAAAAGTAAACTTTTTTTTTGAAAAATAATACGAAAAGGTACTTTTTTTTGTTACCACTCCCCAACACGGGTAGCCTCACCTCAGCCATCCATCTTCCACAAGTTCAGAATCATTTGTTACAAGACGCGGCGGACTGTACCCACGTACACCCACCCTCACTTTCACGGGCCCTTTTCAACAGAGGCTTGTTGTTTTTTATGTTCTTTCTAGCTACTGCCTTCACGTTATTTCGGTATAAAAAAATACTAAATGTCGCCGTCAGATATATCGGAGCAGACAAAGTGACCAAATACTTCTGAACAGTTAAAATGTCAAAAAGTTCCATACACCACAAGTTACCATTAATATCTGAACATTCATTACTTCAATAATATCTGTATCGGATACATCTGACGGCGACTGTATATAAGTTATCATCTTAGTTAATTCATGCCCAGTTCTAATATTTGAAAAACGATACGTTCTAGGTAAAAGCAGTAATAAATTATACGAGACGTAAGCTAAAACGACCGACAGACGTCTGATGACAGCTGATATAGAAAGTAAATTACAAATTAGAATTAACGTTTCGTAGAAAAATGGATAGTAATTTTTAACATCGAATCGGTAAATATGCATCAGTACTAGTTTACAAAGCAACTTAAACTTTTAACGTAACTAGCGATAGTCCGCGGCTCTATTCACGAAAATGCGTACAAACATACAAAAAAATCGAATTTTCACTTCGTAACTAGCTGTTAACTACACGGCTGCGTTATTTTGGGACTAAAATATCCATAATGTTACTGCAGTTTATTATTTGTCTAGCTAACAAATTTCATCCATAAATGTTACCTAAACTATTCGTTATTACATCAGCTACTGTCAACAGAAATCCCGATAAAAATATAAAAGAACTATAGGACATTGAATTTATCTTTCTAAATATTTTTTCGTGAATAAAAGTAAACTCAGCCACTCTTTATAACATCAGCTACCGCCAACAAAATTCCCCTCAAAATCGGTCCACCCATTTCAGAGATTAGCCGGAACAAATAGACATACAGACAGAAATTGTAAAAATGTTATTCTTTTTTTTTTTTATAATGCACTCCAAAATTGACCTCATCCCACCTGATGTTAAGTGGTAATGAGTTCCTAGCTTAAGGGCGACAAGTATAGCATAGTAAAACTGTTACTAGACTTGTCGCCCTTACCTTGAAGGCTAGACCCCTGCTATTAATGTAACACCCCCCAAGAGCTCTGGAAACCTTACTCACATGCAGGAACACAACAACACCGGAGTGATTGCTATTTGGCTGCGGTCTTAATTGGACTCCCAGACCCGAGACAATATAGAAAAAATCATCTTTCATATTGAACCCACCAGGAATCGAATCCGAGACCAAAGAGATGGCGCAACGCCAAACTTCGGCACCTCTCGGCTGCAGAGGTCGTCAAAGTTTCCATAACACAAGTTCCTTTACTTTCTTTGAGATAAAGATTGATGTTCATATTATGTTTTTTTCAACATACAACATTTTGTAAGATATAGCAGAACTAACATACTATCGGAACATTAAGACTGCTTGCAATTTCCTCTAGGAGACAAATATTTCTTGCGAAACGAACAAACTACAATAGTTAACACGCCCTCCATACACAGTGTAAATAAGTTAACAGTAGTATTGTTTCGGAGTCCTTTGATAAACATAAAGAATATCTTTATTGCACTAAAAATTTACAGAAATTGGTTTTACAGATAAATTAAAGTACAATTTAGGTGGTCTTCTCGGTAGGAAATGATCTCTTCCAGACAAAATCCGTTGCGTAGTAGAACAATCAAAGGAAAGCGGCTGTTTTAAAAGCAACGTTAAAAATGAGAGAGAAAGTATATATGTCACCGTAAGATTGTAAAAATCGTTAGATTACAATCTATCCCGCGAGATAGTAAACTGTCGACAGATTGTGAACCGTAACATTGTAATTGCAATTTAACGCATTATTTTTCGCTATATTGTAAATCTATCGATGGGAATCGGTCAAATTGTGAACTGACGTAGAACGAAATGCATCTCGCGCGCTGATTGGTTGAGAGTTATGTGCCCCCCGCCGCCCCATTTTCGCCATATGTTTGTTATTTCTTTTGATATCTTTATACAATTAATTTATGGTACGTTTAAAGGACTAAATATTTTTTTATAAAAGTTTCTCGAAATTTTCCAATTTTAATTTGTGTTAAAAGACAAAATAATTGTTTCATTTTATTGTAATTTTCAATTATAATTTTGAGTGTTTGAAGAATAAATATTTCGGTACAATTATTTCTCAACGTATGTCAGTGTTATTGATTACCTAGTAAATAGTAAATAAATACTTGAAGATTTTTTGAAGTGCATTTATTTTATATAAACGACATCTCTATTTCTTTAAATAAAAGAAATAATTTGAATTTAATTTCATTCGTAACTTTACGCGGACATACAAATGCTGGTCGTGATTGGTCGCTCATACAATAAACCGACCAATCAGGAAGAGCTTTCGGACAGTTGACAGTTTGACGCCTAACACATTGTAATTTAACGGTTTCACTTCAAAGCGAAAAATAATCCGTTAAATTGCAATCCTTAGTTACGGTTCACAATCTATCGACAGTTTACAATCTCGCGAGTTAGATTGTAATCTAACGATTTTTACAATCTTACGGTGACATATACATCGATGTTATTATTTTTATAGTACTATACGCCGTACTAGCGAACTTTGAATTTAACCCACCGCAAGGGGAGATCAAATTTTTCTTTTTCTAATATTTAAAGTATATACATGTCCCCCTAAAGGTTGTAAAATAACAATTGGAATCAAGAAATTAAAATTTGTATGGGTATGTGTTATGTATAGAATTAGGATAAAAGGGATGCCTTGGTGTCGTTCACTGAACTGTGTCCTAGTTGGCCAATAACGGTTGCGAAGTTAGAAGTAATGAAAAATGTTTGGGCGACACACTCCCGCAATATCGCAACTTTTACTCTACATACGTCAGGCTAATATTTGCCACTTCCACTTAGATCCTTTGCTATACTATGTTCTAGAATAGTAATACGTAGAAGAAACATCTTCTGTATTTTCTTTCTAAAACAGATATATAGATGTAGACACTTTATTGCACAGAAATTGCTTTTGCAGATACATTACATGTATAAAGTACAATATAGGTGGTCTTATATTATAGAAAACAATATATTCCACACAACAAGATCTTAATACAACATGCCTACATAAAATTACAGGAAAACTGCTTTTAAGAACTAAACTTACAGTAGATCACCTTTTTAAAAGCTTGCTTGCATTTCTCTGACATTTCCGCTCCCATACTCGCAAAAAGTCAGAAACAAATTCGAATTTGGAATAAATACTTTGTCTCTGACAGTGACACAAGATAAACTTTCCGTTTCGGAATAACTTCTGACGTTTGTGAAAAAGTCTGGGTAGGTATGTTTGGTCGCGATAGCAGGATGACGTAACTTGTTCCGCGGAACCGATCCGACAGAACCCAATGTATGGCCGCATGCTGTCCAGCTATTTGCTAACAGCTGATAAATTTAAAAATGGAACCAGGCTGTCTCAGTGCTTGGTTTGCTACGCAAATATGATACTTAGGTTACGTTCCACAAGGCGACCGCGATCGTTATGGTTGCGGCGAAAACGTCACTCATGACGTCCTTACTTTCGCTCACGCCAAGCTCAAAACGACCCATCTAAAGAGGTGGGTCGAAGTGGACGTTGAGAAAATTTCGGCGCCATATTTAAAATTGTTTTGACATATGATCTTTAAAACTCGGAAAATGGCGGCGATTAAATTCACTAAAATAATTTATATGATTCTAAAAAGATATTCCAGATGCTAAACGTGCACGCCTTACTTCACGGTGATAGTTTATATTATTAATAAATAATAATTAATTCGCGGCCTACATTTTTGCTTTTCACAATCATAATTTTGTAAAATTGCATTCCACTCTTCATCTGAACTAGATGAAGTAGATTCTGGACCATTGCGATGCAACAAATATCCAACTGCCGTAAAATACATTTCAATTATATTCTCGAATTGTTTAAAAACTAATCTAATATAAATTATTAAATTGTATATATTTATAAATATAAATCAAGTTAGCCTACAACAATAAAAGTTCATTGTTAATAATTACCAAATTTTAACCTAACCTCTTTAAGCTCTTACTTTTTTTTCCAAAACTCGCCATTGATGTTTACATGAACGCTTGAAACGCTCCAATAGCCATTTCACTTGAGTTTATTATATTAACGCTGACAAGCAAGAGGAACGGAAAAAACTGTGTTCGTGAGCGTTATCGTTCTAACCCTTAGTGTGTGTCCAGAAATTCAGAGTGACAGTAGATGCCCAGATAGCGGGCATGGTGACATGTGTCAGTCTATGACAATGACTTAGTACCGACCTTAAGACGTTTAATATCGAATTGCAAGTGGTCACCTTGTAGCAATCTTGGACGTACGATGTGATGGACAAATATTTAGGTCGGAGTTGCGTGGCCTATTGTTTAAAGGCGTTTCATAATGCACAGAGTAAACTCGTAATGGACACCAAAGGTAAACAAAGTGTTATTGAGAACAACCTACGCGATATTAATTTTTTAAGTGAAGTAGCTTGACTTTGATGCTAATTTACATTTTATCACGAAACGCCCTGTTTTTTTATTAACTAGCGTACTATGCCCGTTTTTCCACATTTTCCACTCACCATGTTTTGTGTTATTTTTGCATTGAAACAGCTTATTCATTTCATTAAAACTTTATTACAATTAATTCGCTTACAATATTTTTTCTCCAAAAGACAGTTTAAACTTTTTTTTTTACTTTTTCTTTTTAAAAAACCTAATGGCTTACGCGGAGGTTGGATTACGCAACAAAAAGTAAACTTCATACTTAAACACACGCATTGGAATGATATGAACAGTTTAAAGGAAAATTTTGGTTTTTGCGTAATTGTTAAACAACGAAATGACATGTAACTGCTAAACCGGCAAATATTAATAATCGCACGAAACATCTACAAAAATTGATATTGTTATTGTATATAAATACGGACAGATCACGGCTTTATTACGACTACATACTTTAAATCATAAGAAATTTTGTATTTTGCAAACGTAATGCCACCTTTGAAAGTTTATATGGGAAAATGTTTATTTTTTAACTTAGAGATATGAAAGTTGGCTCAAATATAGCTCTATTAAAATATAGACTACTTTTTGTTTCAAATATTAGGAGAGATTGGGGTAAAACCGACCATGAAAGGATGTAGTCCACGCGAACAAAGTCGCGGGCACAGCTAGTATATAGATATAATCTAAAGCAATAAATTAAATACGTGTCTATTCATTTTTAATAACTATTTAATAAACAAAAAACAATCTGATATTTTTGACTCAGTCCAGTTCCCTGTTTAAACCTGCGCAGGAGCATTCAAAAGTATACGACTTAGCCAACTCTGCTACATAATAAATTATGTTACCATACATCTTGGCTACTTGACCTTTTGTCTCGGTAATGTGAAATGTATGTTCCAGTGCGTTGTCTGTCCGTTATTATAATGCGATTATGCGATTTGCTACACCATTACCTAACTTATTGAGAAATTGTATTGCGTTGCTGTGGAATTGTGAGGTCGGGTTTTTTATGTTTTGACTAGATTAAGATTAGTGTTTAGGATTTTGGAGCAGGCGAGTTTATTATTTTATAGCCGAGATGAGAGCGGCCAGAACTTTGGTGTCGCAAGGTTCTGGATTCGATTCCCGGTCGTGTCAATGCAGAAAATTATTTTTTCTACTTTGTCTCGGGTCTGGGTATTGTAGTGCTATTATTTTTTTTGATTCCTGTAACACAAGTGCTTTAGCTAGCACAGAATCAGAGCAATTTATGTAACACGATGTTGTCCAATTAAAAACATAAGTGGAAATATTGTGATAACTTAAAATAAGAAAGCCTTGATTATTCTAGGATTTAGGTGGACTTACATATTACTAATATAATTTATAAAATATCTCTAAATCTTTCTATCTTAATATCTTTACATAACTTTTTTATTCTAGTAAAACAGCAAAAGAACACAATAATTATCGCACCCTAGACTTTAAAAAAAATACTCATTAGCTTCTAAAGTATCTTACCTCAAATTTTTCTTTGTCTCCCCCAAAAAAACACGTTAGAAGGCTTTAAAAAGAAAACGAATAGTGTAATTAAAATAATGGGTTAACTTTCTCGTTTTATTTTATTTGCCGGCAATTCCCAAAACGTCCTAAAACACAACCTTACTGCGACATTGCAAACAACCCAAATGATTGATGGACACCAAAGATACTTTGCTGTTGAAATGTTAAAAATTATAAGTTATCATTCACCGCTTTGATGTATTTGCTCATTCAGAATTATGTACGGAAATTAATTCTGTTTGCGATTGCGAAATTGTTTGGATACTTCAATTAGTGCTGTGATAAATTCCATGTTAGTTCCTTAAAATGGTACATATAGGTACGAGTTTTTAATTAATTAATTTATTTATTTAAAAACTTTATTGCACAAATAAGTACAACAGGTGGACAAGGGTTGACTGGTGCCCCTAGCATTCTCTACCAGTCAACCCGTCGGTCATGCAGAGAGTTTGTATATGGGGGCGGTAACAGTGGAGATAGTGCATAAATAACAAGTATTAAAATATAATAACTAGTACTTTAATAAAAAAGAAATCATAATAAACAACAAAAATTAACCATTAAAAATAACATTACGGTATCTAATTAATATACAATGATGCATACACATACTATTTAAATGAAATATAATATATATTTAAATATGAAGGTAAACTGAGATACATAATGATTACATAATATAGTTTAGTATATTTATATTTTTTCTTTTTCTTTTATCTCATTTATGTTTATCGGCTTGACTGAGAATTTGGTAACTTTTTAATTTTTTAGCTGAATTAGAGAACGTATGGAAAGTTTTCAATTAAGCTCCTTTTTTATCGCAGAAGACTTAATGTGGAAGTTGGGGTTTTCGAAAAGTATTAAAATAAAACAGGAGATGTATTCTATATGTAATAATGTATAGTCAAGACTCAACCTTGTATTGTCTCACTACAGAGCAAAGACTTCTAACATTAACACTATTGAAAGTAATCGTTAGGTACAAATAATTGGTACTAGGTTAATCACTACACTTGTCATATGCGGGTTGGTGATCATAAACTCAATATGTGTATGAAAAATACGTCACATACTTTTCGGAAATCAAATCGAGATCATAATCTAAGCCACGAGACTATTGCGCCATTTGTTTTCTAAAATATAATTTTCTTCTCCGATATCTTATCTCTATTACTTTACAGTAATCATTTCGTTGTTTCGACGGTAAACGATACCGAAATAAGGCAATATCAATTAAAACTCAAACACGGCTTCCTCTGGAAACAATATTTGCCAAAATTAATTACAGACAAAATTCAGCCTTTTGAGTTAGCCCTCAAAGTTGGAAACATCTGTTTTTATTTACTCTTCAACCTAACGCACTTTAACGCGTATGATAAATATTTAAGCGTATGTTTTAAGAGAGGCAGGGCATAGCGATTTATCGCTCGAACTGGAGCAGCCCGACTGGTGAAATACCTCCACCTTACAGAAGACTGCAGCCAAATGACAATCACTTCTGTGTTGATGTGTTCCTGCGTTTGAGTAAGGTTTCCAGAGCTCCTGGGGGATGCTATATTAGTGGGTCAAGCGTTTAAGGTAAAAGCGACCAGTCCAGTTACAGCTTTATTATGCTGTACTTATCGCCCTTAAGCTATGACCTCATTACAACTTAACATCAGGTGGGATGAGATCAAATATAGAAGAAAAAACCCCAAACCAGCCCCATAATTTCGGTTATTTTACTTGTACTACGGATAATACTGAAACTAAAGGTTTTCTGACACGTTTATTTGTCCAAGGACCATTAATCATTAGGTGAAACACGTGTAAGGGCATAGATTTTCGCTTCCATTAATTAAATTTGCTATTTAACATGTATTATGTATGACCTGAAAGAAGGGATTTGCTACGTCGCTAGTATCAACGAATATTCAATTTGAAATAGGGACATTTACTAGTTAGTCGACTTAGCTACTATTATTTACCTGTCAAAACGATTTCCCCATATATAATTAATGAAGATAGAAACTTTTGACGTCATAATTTCAGTCATCGTACTCCATTTTGCATGACAGTTCTGAACTAAATAAATCCATCCATTTACTTTATTTATCTATTTATTTTATTTATGTAACAAGTATATATATGTATATTTAAATAATGTTAATATACGTATACTTCCATAATTTAAATCATGTTTGTCCATGTATATTCATTAAATTCTGTGATGTTATTTATTATGTTAATTTTTTTTACGCACTTTTTCACTATTAACATTGAAACTCGCTGCATATCCAACGTTAGAGAATGCCCCTTGCATTAAATTTTTTGTGCAATAAAGTTTTTAATATAAACGCAGACGCATACTGTCAATAGAAAGGACATACGATAATTCCCTGTGACCAAAAAGGGTTCTATAAGTTTTAAAAGGCCAGGTTGGAAAGTTGTATCGAATGGGATGAAATGTTATATATCGAGTTACTATATTTATACTTATACAATAATTTGCCTAAGTAATAAATAAGTGCTACCCAAAATCAGGTTGACACGTCGACAAAGTCTTTTCTTTAATAATCTGTGATCTAAGTACCGATTTCTTACTAATTTTTAATAAACGTCAAAAGGCCATCACCCAAGATTTGTTCCACAATTCCCGCACGGAAAGCAAAAAGCTTTGCTTTAAAAAAGCTCTAACATTAATTAAGCAAATAGATCCAATTAAGATATATTTTAATTAACAAAGACCCGCCCGTTTAGTTTATGTTATCAAAGCCAGGAACCCTCTTTAAAAGGACTTTTTGTAAGGAAAATCTCTTGATTATAAGAAGAAAGGCGGTAGTAGAAGATAATTGTGAAATTAACTGGGTATTTGTATTTTACGCTGAGAAAATATTTCAAAGTTGCTAGGGTTTTTGGTGAAAGAGCTGGAAAATGGTGCGCAGAATATATATTTTTAATGAAATAGTGTTTGCGACACTTTGATAACATTATTCTGGGAAGGATGGTAGATTAAAAATGAAAGTAATTTTTTAGGGTTCTTTACCCAAGTGGTAAATAGGGACGTGTCTGTCTGACCGTTCGTCTGTCACTAGGCTATATTTCATGAAGCAAGATTGTTAGACGTGATTACAATAAATACTAAAAACAAAATAAAATGAATACTTGGGGTCTATATCAAAAACCCGATTTTTTACTTTTGGCTTGATGCAAATACGATCACATGTTAGCGTTGCGAAAATCCCAATTTCATTTTATGTTTCATTTTATCATCAGTTCAAACAACAAATTAATAATTTTCATTCAATTAAATCTTTTTGATAACAACTTTAAAAAAATATTTTTAACGTGCCTGTATTCCTTTAAATTGGTAGCATTTAGTCAGTTTTCATTTGATTAAAATATTTTTGGTAACAACCTTTACTCATAATTTTTGCAATGCAAAAACTACATGTATTGAACCAAAGTTGAAGAGCAGCCAATTAAAAAAGAACCTTTTAATTAACAATCCACGACTCTTTTTATCGCACACCGAAAACGAAAGATACAATACTGAAGGTGCACACATCAAAAATTTACTTTTACTGCCACACACCGCAAAATACCGCAAAGGGTCATCAAGCAATTACGTGCCTTGCCCTCAATAATCATAAAATTTAATTTCCTTTGTGCAATAACGGGCATAACATCCACTCGCCAATTCATTTGCGAATTTCACCTTTATGACACGGAGACTAAGTCTCAATTAGGTCGTGGTGGGAATATTAGTAGAACAAGTATTGGCTGACCTATGATCTTGCTTGGATAAAGCACTGGCTTAATGTTATTAGAATTCCAAAACGGTAATGTCTAATGTCAGATTAATTAATGATTGGGGATTTAATTTTATAATACGCATTAATTCTATTCTACCTTCAGTGTTAAATTGTGCAGTAAGTTAATATTGAAAGTGTCTATGGTATATAGATCAAGATAAAAGTAGAAACGTTGGTCATACCTTAGTAATTCGACTAATATTAAGAAAGTAAAAATTTGTAAAAATTTCCGGGTGTGTGTTTGTATCTTCTTTACGCAAAATGTCGTAAATGAATTTGGATGGATTTGGCAGAGAGAAAGACTTAAGAGAGGTAGGTCATAGCAATTTATCGCTCGAACTGGAGCAGCCCGACTGGTGAAACACCTCTACCTTACAGAAGACCGCAGCCAAATAACAATCACTTCGGTGTTATTGTGTTCCTGTGTGTAAGTAAGGTTTCTAAAGCTCCTGGTGGGTGCTACATTAGTAGCAGGGGTCAAGCCTTCAAGGTAAGGCAATAAATCCAGTAACAGATTTATTATGCTGTACTTGTCGCCCTTAAGCTTGAACCTCATTACCACTTAACATCAGGTGGGATGAGGTCAACTTTGAAGTGCGATATAAAAAAAAAGACTTTTTCTCCCGAAATACTAAAACTACAAGCAATAGCTAGAAGATGATAAAAATAATTTATAAAACTAGCAAACTTGCGTTGTTTGATTGATGCGTCAGAATAGTTGGATGAGCATCACGCGCCATACGTGATGGTCGTGGGTCCAAGCGTCGCAAGTAAATGAAGATGACATTTTCTGTCTCCTTAAATTCAATATTCGCTAATGCATCTTATAGTGAAAGGGCATTAAAAAAATCATTTACAAAGAAAATCAGCAGAAAATAGTAGGTACACCGCAATTTTAATTCCGCAAGAAACTTCCAGTTACAAAATGCAATTCAAACTAAATTATATTAACATCACATTCTTTGTTCAACCTGAAGCCTTCAATCTCCTTCAAACTCGAATAAATAACGAAAGAACACAGAAGGCGTAACAAGATTGCACCTAATACTGGAATGGATTTTAATATTCCATGTACAATTCTTGTCGAGTCGGAATCCAATTCTTAGTTCGTAGTTAAATACGTGTAGTAGTACAATAAAAATGAGGGTTGGGGAGGGAGGGGTAAGCGGCGCTGCTGTGAAGAAATCACGATTTACCTACGTGACTTACGATGGTTCTTGTCAGGGGTAGACTATGTTCACAAGCGGAGCGGGTAAGAAAAATACCTAACCTAGACCTTTCAGTAAGAACTATCTAATCGAATATTTCAGTTAACCATATCAATATATGGTTGAAATCTGCACAAGACGTAAGCAATGTTGCTTGATTGCATGTTTTCATAGTTGTAATTTCTGAAGAGAGTAATTATTGAGTTTCTTAGCGGCTTTTTTCGCTAGCATCAACATTCCAAACACGGCGGTATTTTAACTAAATCAGACGATTCAAATGTTACAAACCAAATACATCTGTTATTCTATTCTATTAGTCTAAATTGCAATACCATGTGTCAATTAATATAAATTTCTATAAATATTTTTTTTTATATCATATTTTTTTAGAATCGTTTTAGATTTCATTTAAATATAATATTATATTAATAAACACATTTTAAAAACGTGTCTAATTTAACTACTACTGCCACTAAAAGCAAATTGCCGACTTTTTACTTTATACGTTCATAATCAAAGTCGCTTACGCTCGCCACTCCACGCACACCCATCTCTAAGATGCAACAAGAGCTTCCGTTCTGTTTGTTTTCCACTTTAATACCGTTGTTGTTTACTTAGAGTTTGTTGAAAAATTAAAAATCTATTATTATCACAGTTGTTCTAAGAGAAATTGTGAATATCTATTTGCTGTTTGGTTTTATGGAGCTTGAAGTTTGGTAGATAAATATATTTTATAGCTTGAGGACCTTCAAAGAAAAAATGGCGTCTCCCCTTGCTGTGCGGGACTTGAACCTACGACCTTCACGTATCGCGCGTGCTGCTCTAACTGAACTAGCCGCAAGTTATCGTATGCGATGAAATTTTCTGCTGTCCACCCGTTAGCCTCCGGTAAGTTCCCTCTGCCGAAATTGTTTAGAACTACATACTTATAAACATTTAAAATAATTTAACAGGTCAAAACGCGACACCATTTTTATTTAGTAGTTAATACGAACTACTTACTGCCCGACGTTTCGGTTACGTTGCACCAACCGTGGTCACGGGCTGAGTTCGTATTAACTACTAAATAAAAATGGTGTCGCGTTTTGACCCGTTAAATTATTTTAAATGTTTAAAATACATACTTATAGCCTAAATATACTAATGCCAGGTTCCAATATTTGAAAAACCATCCGTTCTAGTAACGGGGAGTAATAAATTATACGAGGCGTAGGCTAACAACGACTGACGGAGAACTGATTGTAAAAAAATGTATTTAAATAAAGTATCTTCTCGGTAGTTATAGGTTCCGAACCGGAGGTAGCTTCATTTGCATTGTATAGAGACGATTCATAAGTATTACAAATGTAATCTACATGAATAAAAAATATTGACTTTGACTTTGACTTTGACTTTGATGACAGCTGATTAAAGTAAAAAGATAAAATTAAAGTAAATTTGAAATTAGAGTAGATGACTCGTAGAAACCCCGATATTAATTTTTGACGCATTACGAATTGTAAAATATTAAAACCGCCCGAGGTTGAGGATAGACAGTAAGTAAAAGTGACAGACACATCAAACTTATACACACCAATTTTATTATTTTTATAGTACTAAACGCCGTACTAGCGAACTTTAAATATTAGAAACAGAAAATTTTATCTCCCCTTGCGGTGCGGGAATCGAACCCACGAGCAAAGAGAGCACTGCATTGGTAAGAGCAGCACGCGCGATACGTGAAGGTCGTGGGTTCGATTCCCGCAGCGCAAGGGGAGATTAAATTTTTCTGTTTCTAATATTTAATATTATACACACCAGACGTAAAAACTAAGGGGTTTAATAACCATTCTTGTTTTGACAATGGAAATTATCCTGACCTTACTCCCCCATCATATCAACAATCAGTAATAGTTTCCGCATTTTGACCTTAACCCAAAAGTGGCTCAGTGGCATTTAAAGAGGTAATGATTACGAATGTTATCTGCATCTAATATCTTATTGTGTATAGTCTGTTTAATAAATTAGATTTGATAAATGCAATGATAGAAACATTAATTGAATTTGCCATGTGAACTTTACGAGGATATTTGAAGGTAAATTGAATTATAAATAATAATAAAAATAAATGTGCCAGACTACTACACCAAACGCCTGGTCTCAAACTAAGGTGTGCCCTTGTACTATGAGCACCAGACGACGGGTACTAACTGGGGGCGTCATCCCAGCACACCCAGACGCAAGTCAATTTTGAAAAGTTCGTTTTCCAAATTGACCTGACCGGGAATCGAGCCCGGGACCTCTCGCGCTTTGGTGCTTACCTTAGCCACTGCGCCATCGAGATCGTCAATTCGACTTCGCAAAACACATATGTTGAAATGCCAATCATTGTAAAAAGATACTAAAAAGATCAACATTAAATTTCTGAACTAAAATTCAAATCTATGATAATATTATAAAGCTGAAGAGTTTGTTTGTTTGAATACGCTAATCTCAGGACCTACTTGTTAGAATCAAAAACTATTTATGTGTTGGTTAGTCCATTTATCGAGGAAGGCTTTAGGCTACATAAAATTATGCTACGACCAATAGATGCGAAGAATCAGTAGAAAATACGGAGATGAGACGTGTGCGGAACCACTAGTGAGCAAAAGAGGTAGGGCATAGCGATTTATCGCTCGAACTGGAGCAGCCCGACTGGTGAAATACCTCCACCTTACAGGAGACCGCAGCCAAATAACAATCACTTCTGTGTTGTTGTGTTACTGCGTGTGAGTAAGGTTTCCAAAGCTCTTTGGGGGTGCTACATTAGTAGCAGGGTCAAGGCTTCAAGTAAGGGCGACAAGTCTTGTTACAGTTTAACTATGCTATAATTTTCGCACTTAAGCTAGGAACTCACTAACATCAGGTGGGATGAGGTCAATCTTGAAATGCGTTATTAAAAAAAAATATAAATAGAATAGATCTTGCTTTATCTTTTACTATACTCCACGAAATCGATTAGGATATCTTTGCAATTATTAAATTTAGAAAATCAAAAATATGACCACCAACATAAGTTAACTTAACATAACTTATTCACCAAACTCCTCAATTTTGAGAGCATCATAATTGAAGCTACTACGCTACGCCAAAAAAATTTATGTTCAACATAGTTTTCACATCGTTAGAACGTTTTAATCTTCCCTAATCCGTCAGTGGCGTCCCACTGACAGACGGACAGACAGACCAGTTTCCAGCTCAATTACCTGTCAAAGTCAGTTACGACACGCCTAAAGTATAGTACCGTTTGTTGTGCTACCATTTTTTAGAATAGGCCGTTTATACATTTACAATTAAGTCGCATTAAAAATGATTTGAAAAACAAATTTATTTAAATTGACTAGGGTCTGGGTGTGCTCGGAGAAAAGTACAGTTACTATTCATCATCCTGAAATATAATAGATATAATTTTAACGAGTTACTATATTATTAATATATAGAGAAGTTTTTATCGTTAAATAAAGCACAAGAGAAGTTTTCTCTTGTGTATTGAGATATATTGACGCAGTTGACTTTCCTCTTTAGATGAAGATTAATCACTCAAATCAATCAAAAAGTCGTCAAAAAATATTTTATGTATCTGCTACATTAGCACTCACACTCAAAAATAATGCCGAAATATTTGTTAATCAACAATATTTTGTATTTGCACCTTGCAATTTAAGAAACCAAGAAAAATCTTTGTTAAAATAGCGTGCTGATAGTAAAACGTCATTGGGTCTCGCTTAATCAGAGACATCATTGAAAAATAAGTAAAAGTTTAAAAAATCAAACCAGTAATAAGTTTGGCTTGGTCATCTATTTTATTGAGAAAGAAACAGTTTATCAATCCGAGAAAAAACCAAGGGCCGACAAATCGCCCGCGTGTGGCCAGCCTTACACAGCAGTTACCGAGCAACAATACCTGTTTATAGTTATGATTGAAAATAACATCGCAGTAATGAAGCGAGCCGTGACCGCGGACGCGTGACGAGAACGACGGGTGCCCATGGTGTCTGGATTTTTTGAGGATTTTTGAGGAACGATCCATATATTTTAAGTTTATTGTTAGCTAAACCAGACATGTTATTTTATACATTTAATAGATAGATTAATTAAAAAAGGTTAGCTAAATAGGACAGGGTATGTCGCGAGTCGAAGCAAGTAAAAGAAAATAGAATTTGTCTATCCTGTAGGATCAAGGCGTAAAATATTAACCTTCATACATATGTAACAAAACAGGACAGTACATTTTCAAAAATGTACTGTCCTGTTTATTATTTTCTTATAAAAGCTGTTGAGTAATTACCGATTTGACATATGTCAAATATAAAAAAATCTATTGTATGTTATATTATTTTGATCGTATCTCAAGTAAAGTTTTAGTATGATTGATTTTCATTAATTCATTTATTATACATTATATGTTTATATTACTGTGCAAAAATTAAGAAGTTTTATTTAGGTCTCCATAAAATGATTTACAACTGATTTGTTTAAAAAAATATATCCGATCCTATGAACGATGCCCACCCTACGTGCCGCTACAAATTGTCTACCTCAGCACAATTCAGGTGGGTACCAAAACAAAATGGCCGGCCATAACAAGTCGCCTCCCAAGGGTGTGGTGTTCAAAAACAATTCCTTCTACTTACTATTCCACGAAAATTTTGACGCTCCTAATTTGCAGTTACCCTAATTAGGGGAGTTAATTATTCTCATAATAGTTTCATGATTCTGGCGAAATGCGAATGGAAAGTGTTTTTGAGCAGTTTGTTGTAGTTGCTGTGTTTGGTCGTTTAGATAATATCGTTTTAATTTTACGTAAGAACGTTTTCAACAAAAGGGCCCGCTATAAATGAAGAGTAATTAAATTGTTTACCGGTATTAATTTTAATGTCCACTGTTCGTTTTTTACCGTTGAAATCAAGAAAATATACTTTGTACAGTCAATGCTATAAGTATAGGTTACGAATTAAAACTTTATTACTTTACCATTCGTATTGGTAAACAATAATTAACATTTACCAACCGGTTAGGAGTATATAACTGTTAAAAAAACAATATATTTTTTTAAAAAAATAGACAACTCTGATGTATTGATTTTTAAATTGATACCAAAATGAGTAGCTTATGCACTTGTGTGTTAGAAAACAGAACCAACGACGGTGCCACAATAAATACTTCATTACATTTCTAACACCCAGACTCGAGTTAAACGTAAAAGTTACTCACACTTATGTTTGTACCGGGTGGGAATCGAACCCACCACCTAGTTCAACAGCCAGCAGCCCTCACAATTATTTCATTAGGCCAGTCCAAGAAAATTTTAATAAACTTGCACCCACTGCACAAACTAGTACATTTGAGATCTAAGGAATGTAATTTTGGTTAAGAATTACTTCCAAAACTAGTACAACAAAATCGCATAGGCAATAAGCCTTTCTTTATACAAATAAAAAAATCTCCCCTCCCCAAATAAGGTTATACGCAATACTCAAACGCCCCCTAAGTTTAAGTGCTATCAACACACATACCAACATTAAAACATCTGTCACAATTAAAAGAGTGAGAACAATCAAACCGCAAGGTCTCCGCCATCAAGCTACCAAACAATCATACCGATCCATTATTACCAAAACAATTATTCGTAGCACGGCGATTGCAATCCGGTGATTGGGATCAGATGCGATAGTGATTGGCCAATCACCTCTTAAGTCCATCAAAAGCCACAGCTTAATAGCCTAGCACACGGATTAGTGAAAGGCGATGGATGCGGTAGTAGTCTTATCTGGTCAAGGTAACGGCGCAACAGATATAGAGTGTGTTTGGGATAGGGCTAGCGAAAATTTAAGGCGATGTTATTATGTCAATTTTAGCGACAAAAATGGCCCCATATGTGGGCCCAGCCCTCTTGGAATGGGAGGTTAATTTTTTTTATGTGACTGCACACAAAAAAATATTTCTCATGAGCCCGTCTTACAGATAAACAAAATATATCATTTGAAAGCCAATAATATGTTTCATTAAATTAAAATACAAAATTGAAAAATAATGCCCAAAAAACTTTAAAAAAATATTTAAGTAAAGTTCAGGCGGTCTTATTCCAAAAAAAGCATCTCTTCTAGGTAGAGGAAACAGTAGAATACGAGAAATACATACGGCTGTACAAACACATTACTTGTGATAGCATATTTTTTTAATTTTATTCAAAATACCATAACGTGATAAACATACACAAATCCTAAATTACAACACAATGTCTTGCTAGCAAATTATATCTAAATCTATGTATTGAGGTTCATACGTTCAAACAAACAAACAAACAAACAAACAAACTATTCAGCCTTTAATATTGTACAGATTTTTTTTAAAGTGTTCCACGCGGGATCCAAACTTACAACCTCCGAGTGTTAGAGCTGAACTCTTCATCTACCACACCACAGAACAACAAAATAATTATGTTAGTAAAATACCACATCCAAACATCTAATCCCTTTCTTCGCACATCCAGGGAGCCTTATAGAAAATTCGATACGGACACTAATGGACGTATTGCCACATAACACAAGCTCAGACTACACACCGACTTATTACATTCAAAATAGAGTTCAAAGTCGCACTCTGGCATTAACTACAAGACTTCATTAGTTTGAACTAAAATAGGTTTTATATACCTGCCTTTGAATTAACTCATCGACCTTTGTGTAGAAATAAACTTAGATAGTAAAGTTTATTTCTGTAATAAATAACTTACTTAAATTACTTTGGTTAGGTTGTTGTATATAAAAAGTTGTATACATATAAAAACAATTGGAGTGTCTGTTTGTTAAATTAAAATAACCGCTTCTTACTACTTTTTATACATGTATATAAATACATTTGTTTATTCTTCACGTTAGAGATACGAAATTTTGCACAAATATAGCTCGAAATTTGGATTAAAATATTGACTACTGTTTGATTTCAATATCTTTTATTTATTTTATGACGACCTCCGTAGCCAAGAGGCAAGCGTGCCGGATTTTGGCGTCGCGCCATCTCTGAGGTTCCGGGTTCGATCCCCGGTCGGGTCAATATGGGAAACGAACTTTTCCATATTGTCTCGGGTCTGGGTGTTGTGGTACCTTCGTTGTTTCTGATTTCTGTAACACAAGTGCTTTAGCTACTTACAATAGAATCAGAGCAATGTATGTGATGTTGTCCAATATTTATTTATTTATTTATTATTTATTTTCCCGCCCGCCCACGACTTCGTTCGCGTGAACTTAGCCTTTTCTAGCAATAAAATACAGATTGTCAGTTTTAACCCTATCTCCCCTCGTATTTGCAACAAAAAGTAGGCCATATTTTAATCCAAGTTTCGAGCTATACTTGTGCCAAACTCATATTACTAACTTCAAAAATAAACAAGTTCCTAAATAAACTTTCAAGGGCTGTATTACCCCCATCCCCCTTTATTTTCAATACAATAAGTAGCCTATGTTCGTTCTAGAGGTTCAACATATACCTATACCAGATTTTATCTTAATCGGTTCAGTGCTTTAGACGTGAGAGCCGGACAGACAAACAGACAGACATATCACTTTCGCATTAATAACAAAAGTATGGATTTCTATCTATATACACAACACAAAAAAATAAAAATAAAAAACTTTTGTCTCAAAGAATGACCTTGCATTCTTCAAGACAAAAGTTTAATTTCTTTTTTTATATTACACTTCAAGATCAATCTTGAGGTCAACCTCATCCCACCTTATATTAAGCGGTAATTAGGTCCTAGCTTAAGGGCGACCAGTACAGCATAAAGCTGTTACTGGACTTGTCCCCCTTACCTTGAAGGCTTGACCCCTGCTACTAATGTAGCACTCCCCAGGAGCTCTGGAAACCTTACTCACACGCAGGAACACAACAACACAGAAGTGATTGTTATTTGGCTGCGGTCTTCTGTAAGGTATTTCACCAGTCGGGCTGCTCCAGTTCGAGCGATAATCGCTATGCCCTACCTCTCTTACACTACTATTCATCTTTCTATGCAAAACTATACTTTGCAGTCAAGCGTGAAACGCGCAATGTTGGCACGCTACGCCGTATTTTTCATTGCACCGTCTGCAACGAGGTGAAATTTTGGGATATTGCAGTTGAACTTTCAAGAAAAGATGTTCATAAGAAGCTTTTGAAATAATACAGAGGCGCTGAAAGAACATGTGCTTGTTTTAAAGTGTTTCAGTAAGACGTCTATTGTTGGCAATGTATTCTATTCTCGTGTTAAATTTTCTGCTATTTATTATTATTTTGTTGTAATCTATACTCACATTTTTACTGTTACCGCACCCATATACGAACTATCTGCATCTCTGAACGGTTGACTGGTAGAAAATGCTCCTAAAATTAAGTCCACCTTTTGTACTTTTTTGTGCAATAAAGTTTTTAAATAAATAAAGAAAATATTTGGTGTCATTTATGAGCATTCTAATCTCTTAGAAATAACCAAATGAGGCAATTAAAACAAGTCCAGTCAAACTACAGATATTGCATATGTCTGTAAGTAATAAAAAAATCGCCTAAAATCTTTCATAGAAAAAGCAAAAATAAACAATACGTACGTTTGTAACGTATTTATCTGAATCAGCAAATAAAACAAATCTTCCTCGAGAACTGAATTTCTAGACTCAGCACTAGCGCAGTTCGACGTAAATTATGTGTGAAATTCGACTACTTCTGTTGTGTTCTGAGCAAAATGCTAGCTAGCGTCGAACGTTTGGTTAAAATATTAAACTGTTTGCAATTTTATGTAACCACAGTCTCAAAAATCTATACATAAACGTTGATACAATTAGACTGTCTCTTTGTTATGTCAAATAACCTTTTTGATAAACGTTTTTAGATGTATGCTCGGTACATAACAGATACCAAAATATATTTTTTTATTTTCTCTACCTCGAATCTTGAACAGCTGGACCGATTATGACAAAGCTTTGACCAGAGAAGAACTTTTATCATTAATATCAAGACATCCCGACAACAATATTTTTATTGCATCTTTAGTGTTTACAAAGTGGTAACTTAAAATAAGATCATTATAGACCCGAATAAAAAAGGGCACTGCAATTAGAGAGAGGACGCTCATTCTATAACAAAACTATCACGATCTTGGACATAAATATAATAGAAAGATACAAACCGAAAACAACATATACATTAGAATTAAAGTTAATCATATTGTAACTTTTTCTTAAATTATTACATTATAATATCATTAGATCAAGGCCTGTTCTTAAACTACTACAAACAAGGTACATTAATGACATTTTTATTAAAGAAAGCTGAAAGATAAGAAACGTAGACATTGAACGAGAATCAAGTCCTAATACCGTCCATTGTAACTCATCTTACATTGTTCTAGTATCAAGCGCAGGTATGCCAGTCTTTGTTATTTACAGCTGAAAATAAATGCTGGAACAAAACTACCAAATGAACAGGGTTCACGTTCCATTGAATTCTGGAACAGACTGAAGACGAGTACTTAACTAGGAACGTGGGTTGTCTTGTAAGTAGGGATGGGGCGAACCAATTTTTCAGAAGTTTAATAGTTAAAGCATTAGTTATAATGACCCCTCGGATTATAATGACAACCATACAAAGTTGTTATAAACTTTGTATGGTTCTCGGTTCTCTATATTAAGATTAGATCTTGACGACCTCCGTAGCCGAGAGGCGAGCGTGCCGGACTTTGGCGTCGCGCCATCTCTGAGGTTCCGGGTACGATCCCCGGTCGGGTCAATATGGGAAACGAACTTTTCTATATTGTCTCGGGTCTGGGTGTTGCGGTACCGTCGTTGTTTCTGATTTCTGTAACACAAGTGCTTTAGCTACTTACCACAGAATCAGAGCAATGTATGTGATGTTGTCAAAAATTTATTATTTGTTTTATTTATTTATCTTTAACTCCTCGGAGGCGAACGGGCTGGCCTTGGACCCGGGACGACGCGACCGTCCCGGACCCGACAGACTTCGTCCAATCAAAAATATTTGGAATGTGGCTTGACTCGAAATGTTAGTTAGAAAACGTTTCAACTGGAAAAAGAAAAGGGCTCTCTTTAGAGTTTTCCCGGCAATTAATCAAATTATTCGCCATAAAAACAATTTTATTGGAATTTGATAGATTTTTTTTAAGATGTTAATTCAAAGGATAGTTCCTTGGACTTCAATAAACATTAAAAAAAAATAATTGTTAAAATTGGTTTAAGTGTTGTCAAGTTATGCGCTTACCAACACATTTTACAATTCATTTCTATATAAAAGGTGCCTATATGAGTTGTATGTATACAGAAAGTGGGTTGTACCGAGTATAATGTACATTCCTGAATAATATACATTTTATATCAATTGCTGTAATAGGTATTAATTAATTGAATACCTATTTCAGCAATAGACAGCCCTACAAGCGGTTCCAGAAACCAATCAACAAGTTTACACGCCTTACAACTAAGTATTAATTAAAACTGCATCCCACTATTTTGTAGTACATTTTAAAGCTTATTCATGAAACAGTTTAATGAATATAAATAAAAAGAAATACTGGACAACACGAGATACTGATGATTGATCTGTGGAAAGTCTAAAGAACAGCAGAAATCAGAAACAACGACAGTACCACAACACGCAGACCCAAGATAATATAAAAAGCTGAAGTTGCACACCGAGTATGCAGGGTAGTAAGACAATTGTCACGCACTCACACATCCACACTCACACACCCACACTCATACATATGCACACCCACACTCTCATGTAGATTATTTACCTTTTTTTTTTATTAATAATTATAATTTTTTATTTTTACCTCTACTTATTTTCCTTTTTGTTTATATAAATTTGTCTGTTAACAAACTGTATGTCCAAAAAGTACATAAATTTTATTGTAAATGTTACCCGGCCGCCGCGATACAAGCTCTGCTTAGTGCAGTGGTCACTAGTTTAAGTCAATATTGTACTTTCTTTTTCTTATGGTAAATAAATTTATTCTATTCTATTCTATTCTAAAATAAAAATTATCCAAAGGAATGAAATAATAAAAAAATAATAAAGGATTAATAATCGAACTGTAGGTTCTCATGGACAATGTACTTAAAAAATATAATTTTGTCAACTTTCGTGTATGACCACAGTGCGTGTAACGAAATCATAATTATGTATAGGTTTTTTACACAAGAGATCTTTTGATCGAGGATCGAGCGAGGGTTCGATGCCCGGTCGAGTCAATATAGGAAACGTATTTTTCCATAATGTCTCGGGTCTGGGTGTTAATTCACAACATTATAAGTATCGCACCCTTCATTCATTGCAATAAGAACAAAATTTAATCGGTCAAAACACCATTTGTACAAATTAAACTCTCCACTTCAAGTAACGCCCAACAGAAAGTATCCATTGGTTCCCAAAAGGCTCGTCTCTCGAGACAGCTTGGCTCAGCCCAGCGCACACTGGAGGGTCCTCGAGATGCGATTGCTTACACGAGTGGAGGACTGGAGGCTCCTCGAAGGAGCAAGCCGAGTCTGAATGTGCAGGTTTTCATCCAATTTGTTGTCTATCTGAATAGCGAGAAGCTTTTACTCTAGAAAGCGTATGTATTAAGCACAAAAATAACTAAGAGAAGCTTACCAGCACAAACCCAGTAGCATACTTTATTATCGAACGTCCTTAAACCACCAAACGGATTCTGAATGGACGTAACGACTAAAATCTACATATTATTGAAACCCAAGTGCTTGAAGTCCTTTCTCAAACATGCACGTAAATGCTCGTGAAAACGTCATTGAATTTGGTTGAAGTGTGTTCACATTTGTCATTAGGACAAACTTTTAAATACTTTACAAACCAATTTCTCCTACGAATTTACGGGCATGGCATATTCTTCATGTAGGTACATAAATAATTATAATTAAAAATTGCCTCGAGCATTAAAAAACTCAGGTTCAACTAATTAATCTCTCCACTTCAAGTAACGCCCAACAGAAAGTATCCATTGGTTCCCAAAAGGCTCGTCTCTCGAGACAGCTCGGCTCGGCCCAGCGCACTCTGGAGGGCCCTCGAGATGCTATTGCTTACACGAGTGGAGAACTCGAGGCTCCTTGAAGGAACGAGTCGAGTTGTCTGAATGTGCAGCTTCACTTGTAATTTTTACGTCAAAAGTATACCATACCTTATCCTTACGGGATAAATGTATTGTCCGACATATATATATGTTTTCAGGGTACTTAATTTATGAAATATTTAATATATATAGGTATGTATTTTGCTACTCAAGCTCTTTTATATGATACCCATATTGTGGGAGTCGTGTTAAAACATACAATCCCAATATTTGTGACGGCCGCCATCTTGGATCGATTTTTATCCAACATAGCTAAGAACACTCTCCGCTTATTCACCTTTCAAACAAAAAAAACTAAATCAAAATCGGTTAATTTGTTCGGGAGCTACGATGCCATAGACAGACAAACACACACACACACACATATACACACACACACACAGACACGTCAAACTTATAATACCCGTCGTTTTTGCGTCGGGGGTTAAAAACAAGAAAAAAACAACATATTACCAAAACTCCTCAAAACATCTGCCCTAGTTAGGATGGTCCCCACATTCCTTAATCCATTCGATTCACGAATTCACTCAAGAACTATTCTCCCTCAACGGAACCAAATTACACCGGTTAAAAATGACGTCTATTTTTAACCCACCCTTATTGGAAACCACGTAAACATCGTGACTGTTAAATTTACCCCCAATCAAGGGCTCGTGGAACCCCAGACGGACTCATCAATCGCTGGACCCCTCGCGACCCTTGGCAATCCGTCAAGTTGAACCCTATTGATTTGCCATAAAACCTTTTTCAGTACTTAGGAGTTGATTTTGATCTAAGTTTAACGAGTGATGGTGATTTGTGAAAACTCATATTAAATAATTGGTACTTGGTGTGATATCAAGGAATAAAAAAAATAATCACATTCTCGCCATACTGTGAAACTTTAAAATTGTTGAAAATGGTGTGATTTGTCACTGAATTGTATTATATACCATCCAAACACTCTTGACTTGATACCAAGTTCCTCAACTGCATTAAAATGTTATCTATACTCGTACATAGAGGTCACAATAAGGATATAACTGTATTAACCTCATAATAGATTATAATATTAATAACTTTACTAATCACCTACAGTTAATGGATAAAAATATGTATTAAGATTAACGCTACCATTATGAATAAATATTACTCCAATATTTAGGATTATACACACACATACAAGCACACGCACACACACACACACACACACACACAGAGAGAGAGAGAGAGAGAGAGAGAGAGAGAGACTCCACAAACTAACAAAGCACTGTCCTAGTCGTATATACCTGACTAGAATATTCAAAACATTTGAAGGAGAACTTTGCCCATCAGGCTTCCACCAATGCTGATGGAATGAAGGTCAAAAAAACTGTAAGTATTCCTAATCTATCTATACCAATAAAGTCACCTTTCAAACAAAAAAAAAACTAAATCAAAATCGGTTAATTTGTTCGGGAGCTACGATGCCATAGACAGACACACACACACACACACACACACACACACACACACACACACACACACACACACACACACACAGACACGTCAAACACCCGTCGTTTTAGCGTCGGGGGTTAAAAACAAGAAATAAACAATAATAACAATCGAAGTCCTAATCACCCTGTATATCAAACTGTAATGTACCTCTGAATGGACGCTCAGTGCTCCTTTTTTATCACACCCAGCTATCGACAACACGAGCAGACAGACAGACGACTAGTAAGTAATGGGCAATGTTCTAGCGGAATTTATTGGTGTGGAGTAGCAGCTATTTTAGGTAGCGATTGCAAAAGTGGCGGCCATTTTCATTTGTTAACGACAAGCGGACTGCATTCGCAACGGTTTTGAAAAATGAGACTGAAAACTTTATACAACTTTTTTGCCTTGCTGGAAATCCTTAGTGTATTTGTTTGTGTAGCCAATCCTTGAAGCTGCTTTGTCTAGGAAGTATGTTAACTCAAACTCAAGTAGGTTACATATAACACTTTTGAATCGTCATTGAATACAATGCAAAGTGATTCTACTGCCGGTAGGAACCTATATCTACCGAGAAGAAACCAGTAAGAAACTTTAGATTAGTTACAGTAACGGTATCTAACTTATTGCTGTATGTGTGTTTTTTTAACACGCTTTTATTAGCTCGGGTTGTATGTATCTATGTATGTAACGGAATCTTTGAATCTTAATTTGACCCACTTCCCGGTCTTTGATTAAGATGAAATTTTGCACACGCTCTGAGTTCTGATGACAATACATGACTAGCTAAGAAACGTCATTACAAATCCAATATGGCGGCCTCCCCAAGATGGCGAACTGACTGTTTGAAATGCACTTCCATGATATGGGTATCAAAAGAAAGGGTTTGCTGTCAGGAATACGAAAAAACTAGTCACGTGATTCAAATCCAATATGGCGGGCGGCCAAGATAACGGACAGGCTATTTGAAATGCACCCCTATGATATGGGTATTAAATGAAAGGGTTTGCTGAATGGGATACGAAAAAGAATTATATAATTATTGATACATGAGAAAACTAAAAAGTAGAAAATAAAAATAATAGTTTAAAAAACTAAAAAACACGCTTTTAGCTCGCACTAAAAATTACAAAATAATTCAGACATTTAAGAAAGAAAGCGTGGAGCGTTTTGTCCAAAAAGAGTAAAGATAACATAAACGCTCCACGCTTTCTTATATATATCGTTCTATATCGTCCTATCCTACTAATCATATTTTATCGTGGGTCGTACGGAAGTCAGGGTGGCAGGATGTATGTTTGTGTGTCACACAAAAAATTACTTAACGGAAAAAATTAGTTAATCCAAACCGGATGAACTTAGGAAGGAAAAGAGATGATCCATTAGATTAACACATAGGGTACTTTGTATTAACACATAGGGTACTTTGTATTAAAACATAGGGGACTTTGTATTAACACATGGGGTACTTTGTATTAACACATAGGGGACTTTGTATTAACACATGGGGTACTTTGTATTAACACATAGGGTACTTTGTATTAACACATAGGGTACTTTGTATTCCAAAATCTCACGGAAAAAGTAGCGGGCAACAGCTAGTTCTACAATATTTTTTACACCAACGACCCAAGAGATGACTGATAAAGAAAGCCTCTAGCATGAAATTCTTTTGTAATTTTTAATAAATAAATATAATAACATTTTTTTGCAAACATCACGTGCAATAGAAAATCTTCTATCCATATCCTAACCCCAGGAGTTCAATACAGGTTATATTTAGTTTGTAACATGCGCACGCGCTGACAGCAGGCGCGGCAGACTAACGACCGTTAGCGGCGGCAAAAAAAACGCGACGTTGAAGCGAATAAATCGCGGGACCGCAAATAAAACGCGGCGGAGGGTGGCGTAAGACGTCGTCGGGTGGGATTGTTCGGTGAAACGTCATTGTTAGTGGCGCCACTTCATCCATATGCCAATATACTATTTGCTAATATTATAAATGGGAAAGTAACTCTGTCTGTCTGTTTGTTTATCCGGCTTTCACGCCTAAACCACTGAACCGATTTTTATTAAATTTTGTAAACGTTGAACCTCTAGGACGGACATAGGCTACTTTTGAAAGTTTACCCGGGAAAATGTTGATTTTTTAAGTTAAAGATATTGAATTAAGCATAAATATAGCTCGAAAATTGGATTAAAATACATAGTTTTGTTTCGAATATTATGGGAGATAGGGGTAAAACCGACCTTCAACGCGGACGAAGTTGCGGGCACAGCTAGTTATCTATAAAAGCAACCTGTTACATTTTTCGATATATTCGTTTCCATGTTATTAATCCTACTGTTATTAATCAAAACATCAAAATTGAATGTAATTGTCGAGTTTCTTTCCGGTTATTCTCAACATCATCAATATTTTGAACACGGTGGTATAATACTGAATGTGTACTGACGATCCATAAGTGCTTTTGTAAAGCATTACATGAATAAAGATATTTTCTATTCTATTATATTCTGGGCGTTGAAGTTCCGTCGTTGTTTCTGATTTCTGTAACACAAGTGCTTAAGCTACTTACCGCAGAATCAGACCAATGTATGTATGTGATGTTATCTAAAAGAATTAACTCTTCAGCTTTATTCATAAAGATACAAGCAACGAATAGCTTATAATAAGACGGTTCATTGATCTACCTTAATAACAGTAACTAATGCATATAACGTTGCAACAAGAACAATGCACTTATGTGCATCGGCGGGCGTGACAGCTATCGTTAATGCTTCATTGAAGCTCGAATCGGAATTTGTTTGAAGTCAGATCTGCTTTTGTCTCTGAAGCCGTTAAATTGTGAACACCGTTAATTCATAATTGTACTGCTCTTAACGGTGACAAATGCCGCTGCAAAATCAGTAGTCTATTGCATAATTCTTAACACGTTTGTTTTCATATTCAAGACAGAATTTGTGCATTTGCTTTTATATCTTTCCTTTTATATATGATATCTAAAAAAACATTTACTTTTTAGTGGTTGATCTCAATAGGTCAATGTTCGTTTTGTGCGAATTTCCGTATGCTATAAAAAATAAGACAAATTTCATATGAACTTCGTTACAAGACAGTTGTATATTCCAATTAAATGGAAAAATGGTGGTTATACGAAGGCAGAAGAAAAGATAAAATGGTATTTAGAATAAGATCATAGCTACAATAAAAAGAATTAAGAAGATATTTTTTAAGTTATATAAAAACTCAAGGTCCTAACCAAGATCGTTTATGGTTAATCTACACTTATATTAGAAAAGATAATATATTTCCCTATAAAGTGGAAAGATTCGTATTTTTGTATGTTTATAATGGAATAAACTCAAAAACTTTCCAAAAATGCTTTAATCATTGAAAAGCTACATTCACTCTGACTAACATAGGCTGTATTTATTTATAGAAAAGACTCAAGTCCACGCGTGCGAAGTCACGGGCGGTTGCTAGTTTAATATCATAAAACATCTATCTTTCCACCAAATTCCATCCAAATTCATAGAGTACTTTTTGCGTAAAAGAGTAGTATGAATACATCCATACATTCTTAAGAGCTTTTACGTTCATAAAACAAGTTGTATTAATTAAACTTAAAAACTAACAAGTGTAAACGCATCTTATCCCTAACATCGCATGTAGTAACACCTAAATCGGGCGACAAACAAACAAACAAACAGACAGACACACGCATTCTGCGACTGAGTGACGACGCGCGGCTGCGACGGGTTCAATGAAGCGAAACGCGTGTAACAAACAGATTATTTCGATTGATTGCAACTTCATTAGTTAGTAATAGACATGTTGACTGGCTACAATAGTCAATTGAAATACTTTGAAGTAAGTCAAAACAAGATTCTTATTTTATGATAACAGAAAAATTTAATGCGTAAAGGATTTGAACCTGCGACCTTCATGTATTGCCTGTGCTCCTCTTCAACTGAGACGTCAAAGAACATTACCTAATAATATTTCTGAGTATAAGCCTTTTTTAGTGACATAATTTTATTTTTAAATTGCTGTTCGATAAATGCTATATCATGTCACTAAATAAACATTTGACGACCTCCATAGCCGAGAGGCGAGCGGGCCGGACTTAGCATCGCGCCATCTCTGAGGTCCCGGGTTTGATCCCCGTTCGGATAAATATAGGAAACATTGTCTCGTGTCTGGGTGTTGTGGTACCGTCGTTGTTTCTGATTTCTGTAACACAAGTGCTTAAGCTACTTACCACAGAAACAATTGTCCAATATTTATTTGTTTCTTTCTCTAATATCAAAAATATCTATCCGGACATGCCTGTAGTAACACGATCATCAAGCCTTAGTTCTTAACTCAGCAATAAATCCTTCAAGGTGTCAATTCTGTACTTTGATTGAAACGCTCCATGGCCCAAGTCAGTAGGGGGTGGGAAATACCCCCTTTGCCCCCCGCTCAACACCAAGAGAGCCCTCGAGATGTCTAGCCGTGTCGCATGAGTACATCAAGTGAGTATGTAACGTAAGGAGTGACGTGGATTGACTAGACCCCATACACTCGCAACCCCGGTGCGACACTAACACTTATGTAAAAATGTACTTTAAGAAGCATTTAAAACGTTGACACCTCAGAACACCAAAACAAAATAAGAAAAAGAATAAATTTATTTACCAGAAGAAACAGAAAGTACAATATTAACTTATACTAGTTACCACTGCACTAAGCAGAGCTTGTATCGCGGCTGGCCGGGTAACATTTACAATAAAATATATGTAGGTACTTTTTATACAAACGGTTTGTTTACAGACAAATTCATATAAACAAAAAGAAAAAGAGTAGAAGAAAAAAAAATTCATGAAAAAAAGATACTTAATCTGTATGAGAGTGTGGGTGTACGTAGGTATGAGTGTGGGTGTGTGAGTGTGTGTTTGAAACAATGACTTAAGAATATAATATAGATAACAACTTTTAACTTTTAATTATAGACAGTAATTTGACGTGGACGATTCACCTTGAAAAGATAAAAGCCAAACTTATGTCACTAACGGGAGCACTCCGCGGTATCGTTCGATGTCTCCCACAGCCAGTACGTTATACTATTTACAATGCACTTGTAAAACCACACATCGATTACCTAATTGAAGTATGGGGAACTGCTGCCCAAACAAATATAAAAAGCCTACAAATTGCACAAAATAAATTAATTAAGAGATTGTTCAAATACAATTTTCTGACAGCTTCAGATAAGATTTACAAAGAAACTAGAATAATGAGCATAAACCAACAATATTTTCACAATACTTGCTTATTAGTACGTAAAATTTTAAACAAGGATCTACATACACGGATAACATTTACGAAGAAACACCAAGTTCAAAAAATTAAATTAAGAAGCGCGAACAACTTAGTTTTACGTACTCCCCGTACTAACTATGGCAAACAAAATATTTTGTACGCTGCACACTGGTCCGGATTTTTAATATGGAAGACTTAGGACCCAATGTCAATATTTCGGGCTGAAAAAAATCATGTGGATAGATAAATGAACGTTCATCAACGTTTGTTCTAGCAGTTTTTATGAAATTGGTTATTTTTGCGAAAAAAAAAACATTGAAAAAAAATTTGTATGGAGAAAAAGTGAAATATTTTTTTTTTTCGAAAAGTTCAAAACTGTTAGCAGTGAAACCTTTTGTGTGTTATTGTATTACACTTATTCGTTAATTCCATATTTTTTTTATTTGCATATACTTGCAGCCTTGGCCAAAATATGCATCGGAACTTTCATTGTATTTATTTCAACTATTTGTGACAATTTAATTTTTTTATTGATTTATAGTCACATAATTTACGCATATTTTCAATATAATAAATTTTAAAATCCATTATTTGTTGACTATGAATGATTTTGAAAAATAGATTACAATTTAATTTAAAAAATCAAAATAATATTTTACTTCTCATGGTTAGCTGTTGCTTAAAGCACAGCTAGTGATCGAATGAGGCATTGCCTGCCTGCTAATATTCTCCTATTCCCTAATATAGCTATCACTTTTATTTTCTACTATTGCTGTCTCTTTCATTCTCTTTTGCTCACTCTTTTTCTTCTTAAGACAAGTGGTGTTCCACGCTTATAAATCAGATAAAATAGACAAGAGCTCTACTGGTAATACAAAATATTTACTTGCAGCTTTGGCGTTTATTTCGTTTATCCTAATATATATTTATTTAAAATCAGTACTTTTGCTTCTTTAAGTGGTTTCGGGAAAGTAAATTCGGTACTAAGATAAAATCCATACTAATATTATTAATGTGAAAGTGACTCTGTCTGTCTGTCTCTCTGTCGCTCAATCACGCCTAAACTACTAAATAAATCTAGTGTCCCAAAGAATATCTATACCAAATTTCATCTATATCGGTTCAGTGGTGCAGCGGTAAATTTAATGTAATGTAAACGACCTTCAATTATTTTTTATTGTACTGCGAGAATTGTGCAATAAACTATTTCTGGTTATTTTGTTATACATTTTGAAGTTGATTTATGAATAACTAGTGGCCATCCGCGACTTCGTCCGCATTAATGTCGGTTATCGCGACGCTATTCACGCGGACGAAGTTTTAAGTAGCATAGGGTATGTATGTAAATGTATTACAAAATAACTAAAAATTGTTTATTGCATAATTCTTGCAGTACAATAAAAAATAAATTGAAGGTCGTTTTCATTACATAAAATTTAATACTATTAAATTTAATACTATTATAATTTTAAGTCATCAAGGATGTTTCCAGAAGCTACGCAGTTGATATTATCAGATGAATTAATAGAAGTTGAAGAAGAAATTGAAGTTGATGAAGAAGCTCCAGAAAATGTGCCAGATCCTTTAGAATAAGTTTTAAGTTATTTATAACTATTATTTTGCGTGTTATATATAGATAGTTTTAGTCAATAACTTTAGTTTTAATTTCATTTTAGTTATTTTATTATTATTTCCTATTTACTAAATTAATGAAAAATGTATTAAATTTAATGTAATGTAAACAACCTTCAATTATTTTCTATTGTAGTTTTAAGTTATTTATATTAATTTGTATGTTATGTATAGATAGTTTTAGTTAATTACTTTATTTTTAATTTAATTACTTATTTTATTATTATTTATTATGTACTAAATTGATAAAAAATGTATTAAATTTTATGTAATGAAAACGACCTTCAATTTATTTTTTATTGTACTGCAAGAATTATGCAATAAACAATTTTTAGTTATTTTGTAATACATTTACATACATACCCTATGCTACTTAAAACTTCGTCCGCGTGAATAGCGTCGCGATAACCGACATTAATGCGGACGAAGTCGCGGATGGCCACTAGTTATTCATAAATCAACTTCAAAATGTATAACAAAATAACCAGAAATAGTTTATTGCACAATTCTCGCAGTACAATAAAAAATAATTGAAGGTCGTTTACATTACATTAAATTTACCGCTGCACCACTGAACCGATATAGATGAAATTTGGTATAGATATTCTTTGGGACACTAGATTTATTTAGTAGTTTAGGCGTGATTGAGCGACAGAGAGACAGACAGACAGAGTCACTTTCACATTAATAATATTAGTATGGATTTTATCTTAGTACCGAATTTACTTTCCCGAAACCACTTAAAGAAGCAAAAGTACTGATTTTAAATAAATATATATTAGGATAAACGAAATAAACGCCAAAGCTGCAAGTAAATATTTTGTATTACCAGTAGAGCTCTTGTCTATTTTATCTGATTTATAAGCGTGGAACACCACTTGTCTTAAGAAGAAAAAGAGTGAGCAAAAGAGAATGAAAGAGACAGCAATAGTAGAAAATAAAAGTGATAGCTATATTAGGGAATAGGAGAATATTAGCAGGCAGGCAATGCCTCATTCGATCACTAGCTGTGCTTTAAGCAACAGCTAACCATGAGAAGTAAAATATTATTTTGATTTTTTAAATTAAATTGTAATCTATTTTTCAAAATCATTCATAGTCAACAAATAATGGATTTTAAAATTTATTATATTGAAAATATGCGTAAATTATGTGACTATAAATCAATAAAAAAATTAAATTGTCACAAATAGTTGAAATAAATACAATGAAAGTTCCGATGCATATTTTGGCCAAGGCTGCAAGTATATGCAAATAAAAAAAATATGGAATTAACGAATAAGTGTAATACAATAACACACAAAAGGTTTCACTGCTAACAGTTTTGAACTTTTCGAAAAAAAAAAAATTTCACTTTTTCTCCATACAAATTTTTTTTCAATGTTTTTTTTTTCGCAAAAATAACCAATTTCATAAAAACTGCTAGAACAAACGTTGATGAACGTTCATTTATCTATCCACATGATTTTTTTCAGCCCGAAATATTGACATTGGGTCCTAAGTCTTCCATATTAAAAATCCGGACCAGTGTGCGCTGGTGCCAAATTATATAATCAATTACCAAAAGACATTAAAGACGCAAAATCAGTTTTTACCTTCAAAAGACTTCTTAAACACTATGTCCAAAAACATGTAAATATAATTAAATGATAAGTAATGTTTGTGTATGTATATATATATATATCTGTGCATTTATTAAGTGCGCACACGCACACAAACGTATGTATGTATTTTGCACCATTATTATTACCTTGGTTACATGTCATTAATTTAACTTATTTTATTATAATAGTTAAAAAAAAAAAAAAACTATGATAAACTCAATATTTTGTCAAAACCAAAATCTATCATTGTCAAATCAAAAACTTAAATTGTCATTTACTCACTTTATTTTAAAACTATAAATACCTTCTTAAAAAAAAACCTTTTTTAATTATATTAGTATATCAATTTTGCACACCAATATTTTAAATAGTAAAAATAATCTCCCTCACGACACCTGTTACTAACGGAAAAATTGTTAATGTCACATCTAGTTGGACTCATAATCCACGTTCAAACGTTGACGAAACAGTGAGCCGATGCGGAGTTGAACTTTTTTTTTTGATACTTACCCTCACAATTATTTATATTAGTAATTTATCTAGACTAAGTTTTTGCGATAATGTTTACACTTATTCTGATTGTGTTTTAACTCTTGCCCTACACAGAATTTATGTTTAGTTTAAGTCCTTTTCTCATGTAAGTGATTTGTAATCTTATGAGAAATAAATATCTTTAAACCTAACTTTACTTTTTGATAAATATTAATTCCTTTATTTTGTAAAAAATATACTATATCTTTATTTCAGCCATCCAAACCCCACAAAAGTGACATTGTGGCTGTGACGAAAAATTATAACTGTAGTTGTGTTGCAATGACACTTACGTCCTCATACTGAAACTGTGCGTACTACACAAGTAACGTTTAAAAGAGCTTTACCAAAATAAAGGGGTTCTGTAGGATCCTCTTCAGATATTTAACTAATTTATGATTTAAATTTTAAGACTTTCGCGTTCCATTTTAAACATTTAAAATAATTTAACGGGTCAAAACGCGACACCATTTTTATTTAGTAGTTAATACGAACTACTTACTGCCCGACGTTTCGGTTAGGTTACTCAATGTCAGCTCGTGACCACGGTTGGTGCAACCTAACCGAAACGTCGGGCAGTAAGTAGTTCGTATTAACTACTAAATAAAAATGGTGTCGCGTTTTGACCCGTTAAATTATTTTAAATGTTTAATTTGTGATTTTTTTTCAAAAGTAACAGTGTCGCACCGGTGGTGCTCACTGTTTGAACCCCTGTTCGAACTTACTATAGAGTCATGTAGTTACTGAATGAATGACTCAATTGAAGTAGTCCATGTGGATCTTTCGTTCACTAAATCCTAAATTATTTAATTTACTTCTGTAAATAAGTGCTATGAAAATCAAAATTTGATGTAATCCTAGCCGATGCCTGCGACTTTGTTCACGTTATTTTGGGGTTAATAGATATTATATTTTTACCAAATTTCAACCAAATAAATTCATACATTATTAAAAGCTTTCTCGTATATAATATTTAAAAAAGTTTTAGTTTACTCATAAATATTAACACAATGCAAAGGCTAATTTCAAGGTATTATTTAAGAACTATCCACAAGAGTATTAACGACATTATTAAATTTAAGGAAGTAATGAGGATATACCAGAACAGGATTAATTAAATAATATAATTTCCTACGCTTTTTCCATCTTCAGTTTAAAAACCCACAGTCGAAGAAAGTACCAAACGACTTTTTTTCAATGCAATCATAACATACCGTAACAAAATAGCTTAATGATGTTTTTAAATCAAACAGATTATACTTCGTCGTTATATTCGTAATGTGAATTTGAACAAGATACAGTTTAGTGACAGACGGACTGCGGGATATGGATTGCAATCCGGCGTCATTTTCAGTCCGGCCGAATATGTCCGAACTCCCATCAATCCAACTGGATCCCGTTGAATAATGCTTGATCCGTCAGGTTACCGAATCCGTTTTTCCGGATTGCGATCCCTACTGCGGAATCCTAGTAATAGGGTTTCGTTTTGCCCTTTGCATGCGGAACCTTAAAAGCTTACTCGAAAATACCTTCCAAATAACTCTCTGCACATTTCTCGAACTTACCTGAAAAATAAGGAAAAAAAATAAGTGAAAATCCTTTGAAAGTCACAACAAAGAAATTCTTTGAAGCCGTTTTTTAATTCTTAAAATTACCGGAATATTTAAGCCAATAAAATAAGGTTATTTTTTATACATACTATATAGATGTGTTATGATTGGGTTTTTTGGTGCAAAATGTATGACCTTCTGTCTTTTAGCGCGTATACTAGTTGTGCACATAATAGACCCCAGAGTCCACTGCAACTTGAAATTAATTTCATGAGACTGTGAATGATTCTTTTCTATTCTTGAATTATATTATATTTGTGGTATTAATAAATAAAAACTTAAAACGTTGATCATTTGACGACCTCAGTGGCGCATTGGCTAAGGTAGGCGGCCAAAGCGCGAAAGGTCACGGGTTCGATTCCCGGTCGGGTCAATTTGGAAAACGAACTTTTCTAAATTGACTTGAGTCTGGGTGTGCTGGGATTACGCCCCCAGTTAGTATCCGTCGTCAGGTACTCACAGTACAAGGGAAAAACCTTAGTTTGAGACCAGGTGATTGGTGTGATTCTCTGGCGCATTTATTTATTATTTATTTATTTATTAACTTTCTTTTTGCTTTAAGTAAGAGAATTTTACATTTTTACAACATTTTATTTTTCTTATTACATATTGATATCTATTCTTATATTTCTTTGCCACTTTATGGCGGCAAGTCGCCAGTATCAGCAAAACGGTTTCGCTGACACATTTTTAAAGTTAGCCTTTTCTAGCATGAAGAGAGTGACTTCCGCCACCATTACCAGAGATGTAGCCCTATTTGGACCATATCAGGACCAAGATTAAGCTTAGATACATATTATAGCAAGTGGCTTTAATATTATCTATATGTATGTAGCGGGTCGGGATGTAATGAGAGCAATTGTATAGTTATATCAAATATATTAAAGAAAATCACTTAAATAAACCAATTATAAAATACACCATCGTCTTTCACGTCGTACGTCGTTTAGAAAACTGCACCGTCTTCTGTTCATCTTCTTACTCTTTCACTCATCATTCTCTATCACTCACACCGTTCGGATATTCGTACACACATTCAACACGCCCGGATACATCCATATCCCACATGTATGTATGATCTTAATTTAAATTCAAGAACACAGTTGAGTCATTTTATCAGAGGCACAGCTAGAATAATTTGTGTTATTTTATTGTTTATGTAACTCGCAACTCTAAACTTATCATAATCATCTAACTCTGTTGTTTTTTTTTTTTGTATAGTAGCGCAAGATATTGGCTCCTCCCAGCCTGATGGTAAGCAAGAGAGTATGGTAAGGAACCCACATCGCGATGACAACGGATTTGATATCAAAATATCCTATCCGTTAGCATCGCCATACTGGCACGCAAGATGTTTCTTCACGCTCCTTTTGAAGGAATCCATGTCAAAGGAAGGAGGAAAGACATGAGCCGGCAACGAGTTCCACTTCTTTATGGTCCGGTAGAGATAAGAGTTACCGAACTTTTTGGTTCGTGGTGGAATATTTTCCACGGTGAAGCGATGACATCGTTGGCCGGCTCTTGTGGTTCTGTGTAGGAAAGGAGAGGGTGTTGTTTTTTTTTTAAGTTAATGTTGTGCTCACCTGTGATTGGGTTGCATACTTGATGCAACTTTCAATCTTACTTCATTTATTCAATGCTTGTATGTAACCTGTTGGTGTACCAAATAAATAAATAAATAAGCATGTAAACAAAATCTGACTGACTGATATATCAAGACAGGGCCTAAGTTATAAGGTTTAGAAACTTCAAATTCAGCTCCGGTAAGCAGTGGCAAGGAATTTTTGTAATCGCGCGTACGTGAAGGTCGTGGGTTCGAATCTGGGATTGCGGTGTGGGCACCGCAAGGGGGTATGATTATTTCTGTTTCTTAAAAATTTCACACACCTATGTAATGTAGCTAAAACATTTGTTATTGGAATCATAAACAATGACAGTACCCGCAACACACAGAGCTAAGAAAAGTTCTTTTTTTCCATATTGACCAGACTGGAATTTGAACCCAGAACCTTAGCGATGGCGCAACGCTCAAGTCCAGCCCGCTATTCTCTTAGCTGCGGAAGTTGTTAATAAAAAAAGATGAAAATGCTATTTGCAGCTCAGTTTTAAGAGAGGTAGGGCATAGCGATTTATCGCTCGAACTGGAGCAGCCCGACTGGTGAAATACCTCCACCTTACAGAAGACCGCAGCCAAATAACAATCACTTCTGTGTTGTTGTGTTCCTGCGTGTGAGTAAGGTTTCCAGAGCTCCTGGGGGGTACTACATTAGTAGCAGGGGTCAAGCCTTCAAGGTAAGGGTGACAAGTCCAGTAACAGCTTTATTATGCTCTACTTGTCGCTCTTAAGCTAGGACCTCATTACCACTTAACATCAGGTGGGATGAGGTCAATCTTGAAGTGCAATATAAAAAAAAAAGTTAGCAAAAAAATACCCTTCAAAAGCCTACCTACTCCCCCCTCGACGGACTTTATACTGTATTCCCGTTACATTTCAGTGTAGTTTGCCAGAGAAACAGTAACAACAGGAACGCGAATGGTTCCGTATCTCAATTTAGGGTTCCACGATAACCGATAGAGCCGTTTATCGCTTATCTTGCGAACAGAAACTAGAATGCCGCTTTGAGGGTAAGCCGAGGGGCACAACGGAAGCAGGCATATTTTACTTTTTGGTTATTTGAAGTAAAAAGCTTGGATTTTTTATTGCATCAGTCCGAGTTATAAGAAAGTAATACTTTGTTAATTTCGTTGTTGGAAAAAGATAACTTTTGGCGATGGGTTCACCTTCTTAATATAATGTTTTATCTGTAACCAGTTACTACCTATAGTTTGTTATTTATCCAGTCCCGCTTAGCACCGGTAGATAATATTTTTATACCTTGGGTTATATCATTGGAGTTTCAGTAAAAATCACCAGTTTTTTTTTCTTATATAAAATATTCAATGTTCCAGTGACAAGCTTTCTTCATACAAAAACACAAATCTTGCATCTTTTAAATATTAGTAGATAAACATTTAAAACACATCCACGTAGAATAATTATTCATTTAGCATTTCATCAAAGTACTTTTAATCTTGTATATTGTATATTATTATAATTTTGTCTAAAATACATGGATTTGGAATGAATTAGGTAGCTACACAAACTAGATACATATGAGAAAAACATAGCGTACTTTTTACCTCGAAATATGGTGAACAAAGTCACAAGAACAGCTATAGTAAAAAAAACTCAACAATACTTTTTGTTGACCCAGTGTGCCTCCACCCGAAACCTCCAACGGGCAGTTTGTTAGCCCTCCACTGCCACCGTTGTTTTTATGCCACCTTGTAGAATTAACACGTTATTTGCGGATAACACCTATTTGCAACGGCTGGCCGTTATCAAAGTAAACGTATGCGCAAACGTATTACGCTGTTGGAAAGGAATAAAATGTAAGTTTATAGTTTGCGTAATGGTGGGTATAAATGTGATAGTAAGGACTGTTTTATGGGAGATATATGGGAATTAGAAAAAAGTACGCCGGATGCTGAATTCGGCTGGTAAATGTAAGACATAAAATGTCCTGAATTGTGACTCGTACAAACTTATTTTAAGATTTTTTTTTATATTGCTTTTCAAGATTGACCTCATGCCACCTGATGTTAAGTGGTAATGAGGTCCTAGCTTAAGGGTGACAAGTACAGCATAATAAATCTGTAACTGGACTTGTCGCCCTTACCTTGAAGGCTTGACCCCTGCTACTAATGTAGCACCCCCCAGGAGCTCTGGAAACCTTACTCACACGCAGGAACACAACAACACCGAAGTGATTGTTATTTGGCTGCGGTCTTCTGTAAGGTGGAGGTATTTCACCAGTCTGGCTGCTCTAGTTCGAGTGATAAATCGCTATGCCCTACCTCACTAAAAATATAATGTAAAAAGTATGCTGACTCATCGATCATCGAAATGCCAAAATTCTAAAAGTTATCCTAATGCTTTTATTGTTATGAACACGAAAATTTACAGAATGGAACCCTAAATTGAGATACGGAACCATTCGCGTTCCTGTTGTTACTGTTTCTCTGGCAAACTACACTGAAATGTAACGGGAATACAGTATAAAGTCCGTCGAGGGGGGAGTAGGTAGGCTTTTGAAGGGTATTTTTTTGCTAACTTTTTTTTTTTATATTGCTTTTCAAGATTGACCTCATGCCACCTGATGTTTAGTGGTAATGAGGTCCTAGCTTAAGGGTGACAAGTACAGCATAATAAATCTGTAACTGGACTTGTCGCCCTTACCTTGAAGGCTTGACCCCTGCTACTAATGTAGCACCCCCCAGGAGCTCTGGAAACCTTACTCACACGCAGGAACACAACAACACAGAAGTGATTGTTATTTGGCTGCGGTCTTCTGTAAGGTGGAGGTATTTCACCAGTCGGGCTGCTCTAGTTCGAGCGATAAATCGCTGTGCCCTACCTCACTAAAAATATAATGTAAAAAGTATGCTGACTCATCAATCATCGAAATGCCAAAATTCTAAAAGTTATCCTAATGCTTTTATTGTTATGAACACGAAAATTTACAGAATGTCTGGATGTCCTAACCTATGGATATTTGTTAGTCTTTCGTTTTATAGAACTTGGTAGCAAAATAGATGGGATACTAAATGAAGGATACATTTTCAGTTTTATACTGTCCTCTCAACATTTTACCCCACGCCCCGACCAATTTGACGACCTCGGTGGCGCAGTGGCTAAGGTAGGCGGCCAAAGCGCGAATGGTCCCGGGTTCGATTCCCGGTCGGGTCAATTTGGAAAGCGAACTTTTCTAAATTGACTTGAGTCTGAGTGTGTTGTGATGACGCCCCCAGCTAGTATCCGTCGTCTGGTACTCATAGTACAAGGGAAAACCTTAGTTTGAGACCAGGTGATTGGTGTGATTGTCTGACGCATTTATTTATTTATTTAATTGGTATTTCATCAAGATGATGTAAATAAAATAAGAATTGGGGTCGCTGGTCTATTGGTTGTGGTTACCGTAACACCTAACAACATTTGGGGTGGTATCAACCACAATATATTCCAAAATACATACTCATCACATATTTAGATGTCTTGGATGGGAATCGAACTCACGACTAATCATTTAACCATTACTACACCAAGCCAGTCAAAAAAGGTATGCTGTCATGCAATGCACATTACATACATACGACAGGCCGCCCTGCATTCTGGCTTTAAGAAAACAGGGTAAGCGTGTCTAGCTCTCAGCCTAAAACTAAAGTTAGATCAAATTCCTTCCTTGTTGTTGTATTTTTATCAAAATTTACTCAGTAATTGGATCGGAGAAAAACAAGAAACTTTTTGGGCCAAATTAGCATAAGGCAAAACTTCGTTGACAATTCAATCTACTCATGCTAATTTATTTTCGAGGAAATGGGGGGTTGTTAGACCGGTCCACGGGAAAGCTGTTTACAGAAGGTACACACTGTAACCAACAGGGAGAAATTGGGAATGCTATAATATAATATATAATATAATAATGTATAGTAATATAATAGCTATATGTGTTTAACATGTTGAAAGTCCCAGTACCTTGTATCAGTATATAAAACATGCACGTTTTTTTATTTTTTTATTTATAGGTATTAGAATTCCAAGCAGCATCAAGCTGCTTAAGCAAACTTAAATACTTTAAAGGAACATACAAAAAATTGTCTCCTCTTACAGAGTGGTAATCGAACCCACGACCTTCACAATATGCTCTTTCAAATTAGATCACTGCAATTCTGGCAAACAACGGACTTTTCAATTTATTTAATCCTTATGCCTTTCGTTTGTACCTTTAATTGTACGAATGTTTAAAGAAAATAATATTTAACATAAAATAATAAAAAAGGACATGTTTGACCAAGATTAACATAAGCATTAAAATTAATTCGACATCACATCAGACCTCTGTACTCTTAATTCTTTGAATAGGGTGGGTTCTAGGGGAGATAGGGGAATGTCGGGCGCCCATCAAGAGTTATTGTGTAAGGAAACTCACTTCATCTAAGGAGGGTATAATAGGGTGAAATTTTTAACACGAACTTCCTAATACACGGTTGTATCTTGTGCATGACATGTTTATGAATAGAGAAGTAATGAATTGAAGTTGAAAACCAAAAGCAATACTAAAATTTATGTTTTTCTAGTTAAGACTTAAATTCGCTTTTCAGATATATATGTCTAAAGCTGTGTTACTTGGGCGCCTTCAAATTCAGGCTACTGCTGGCCTTTTTTTTACGGAAGGGAAATGCATGGCGCACATTACCGCTGCCATGCGAAAACCTAAACCTAGACCTGACCGAGAATCGAACCCGGGACCTTCGAGGTAATGCTTTATTGAATTTATGTTATTTCCCCAGCATCCCCGTAAGTGCCAATTATGTTTTTATCTTTTGCTCGCTGACAGTACTTGATACATTCCCCAAGCTAAGCTAAGTTATATTATTATTAAATATTAAAATAAGCACACAACTTAGCTTAGAGATAACCAAATATTTTTTCAATCATCAAATAAATCTACTGACCCATACAGTACATCAAATATAGTCCCAGCAGTAGAGCCACTTTACACTTTTTAATGTTTATTAAAAGTGTTTAATAAACATTTAATATTGATTTGATTAAGAGCAGTTCAAACAAATTTAAGACAGAGACAAATACTATTTATAGATCAGACCTTGCCCCTAATTATAAGTTCTGCGAACAGTGATTAATTTGAGTTCCACTCAGTTTTCATTAAGTTCGCATGCCCTTGTCGGGCCATGAAATTAGCGACGATTCAACAAATACGAATTAAGAATTAAAGGAAAAATAAATCTGATCAGTTTATTAAAAAAATTGCCAAGTGCTGGTCGGGCCCTACGATTGGTTTCGTAACAATGGCAAGATATAACAATATGTCAATATTATCGACTAAAAATCACGTTTTTTATAATTATTTATTTTCTTTTCTTTTTATTATTTGTCATTATAACGGCAACAGAATTACATCATTTGAAAAATTTGACTGGTCTAGCTATTGCGTTTATTGAGAAAGCTGTATCTCAGTCCGTCAAATAGACAGATACAGTACGTCTTAGAATTTCTGCCTCTGCCATTAACGAAATATAATTCAAAATAACGTACACAGGCAACAATTCTAGTTTGTAATATAAATTTTCAGACTTTTAAAAAATAATTTAACGGGTCAAAACGCGACACCATTTTTATTTAGTAGTTAATACAAACTACTTACTGCCCGACGTTTCGGTTAGGTTGCACCAACCGTGGTCCCGAGCTGACTGGTCTTGCTCGCCTTCGTCTGTTCGGAGGAGCTTGCAAATCTTCGTTTTGACGTTTTAAAGTAAGTAGTTCATATTAACTACTAAATAAAAATGGTGTCGCGTTTTGACCCGTTAAATTATTTTAAATGTTTAACAATTCTAGTGTTCAATAATCAGATTTTATGTAATTTAGAATTTATTTATTAGCACACGCAATCAATACACGGTACATAGACATTAAAGTAACACGAACAAAAAATAAACAGTAAAATGAGTTAACAAACAAAAAAGAAAGAACATATTGATTGCACAGCTAACAAGGTCCCAGCATCAGCATGAGCTGCTACAACATTGGATCCAATGCTGCAGCAGCGATGGTATTATGGCGGTACCTTAAGCTGAGTGGCACAAATAAGGAAGAACGGAAGAGAGAAGTTCTTTGTTATGTATGTAATGCTCAGGATTAGGTTTTGCTTATAGATATTTTAAGAGAGGTAGGGCATAGCGATTCATCGCTCGAACTGGAGCAGCCCGATTGGTAAAATACCTCCACCTTACAGAAGACCGCAGCCAAATAACAATCACTTTGGTGTTGTTGTGTTCCTGCGTGTGAGTAAGGTTTCCAGAGCTCCTGGGGGGTGCTACATTAGTAGCAGGGGTCAAGCCTTCAAGGTATGGGCGACAATTCCAGTAACAGATTTATTAAGCTGTACTTGTCATCCTTAAGCTAGGACTTCATTACCACTTAACATTAGGTGGGATGAGGTCAATCTTGAAGTGCAATATAAATATACATATATTATTGAAAAAATAATTACTTAAAAAACAACACACGATTATATATAGCTCGATTTTCAGCAACATTCAAGAAATATCAGTACGAAAAGGATCAAGGCATATTTGAATGAAGTGTTTGTACTTTTCGCGAATTTCTGTATAAAGCCTCTAAAGGTCAGATAACATCGACCTTTCAATTAAAATACTGCGCACAAACTCACCCCAACTTCACATCTAAACCTCTTACAACCCTTGTGAGGATCTTGGTACCTGATTAGAGTTTCATCCCGTCTCGGGTTCGCCCCGAAAAGGTTGACGATACCCCAGCGGATTTAATTAATCGCTACCAAATTTCTGGTTCAGTTTGACGTTTTTTTTTTGTTATTACAAAAATATTTAATTTAAAAATTCTATGATGAAGACAAAATTTTAAACAAAACAACTCACAGTTTCCTGAAATAACTACTATACATATAAATAAAATTAGATTGTATGTTTGTAAATATTGAAATAATTGCTTTTACTTGCACCATATTTCGGTGTATAAACACCGAAATATCGTTATTTACAGTTTTTAATTGTCTGTCTGTCTGTATGTTTGTTCCCGCTAATCTCTAAAACAATGGGACCGATTTCGACGAGACTATATTGCCAGGTAGCCGATGTAATAAGGAGTAAGTAAATTATATTTTGTGTATATACATGTATGAGTTTAAGAATGATTAATAAAAAAAAATTCTAGACAGACAGACAGAACTCTGACTGAAAGTAAATAATTCCGCATTATAATATTAGTAAGGATCCCGGGTATCGTGACGAAACACCAACTAAAATTGATACGCAAATTAACAATATTCAATAACAATTACGCAACAATTTACCTCAACACCCAGATCAAGTTAACCCCTCATTCAATCATTTCGCTTAACGGAACAAAACACCAAAAGGGCTTCTGAGAAGCAACATAACCTTATAAATTCCAAATTCAAGTTAATTAAACCCGTTATCGCTACCCGGATACTCCGGGCCGGGTGAACCGGACGCCCGGAACAACCGGCTGTTTAACACTTTCGCTGCCAGATCGAGCTGCGCGTTTGATATTGTGTATGGAGTGCAATTGTACCCCAGTGAGCTTGATCTGATTTACTGATTTTTTTAATACTAGCTGTGCCTACGACGTATTATTTTGTAATTTATATTAACAAAATTAAAAATCATTAACTAAGACGGTACCACAGCACCCAGAAGTTTTTTTCCATGTTGACTGGGAATCGAACCCGGGATCTTAAAATCGTCCGGTCCACTACGGCTAAGTAGGTCATCTAACATTTTCAAATATATATATACATACAACACAAATATATACATATAATCTTATACAAAACAATGCCCTCCACCTGTTCTCAGTCAAATAAAAAATACTTTTGCGAAACTCGCAGCAGCAAAGACAAACGTATTCATTTATCATGTATTCACACAACACACTTCTCATTTCACTCTTGTAATAGCGAGAAATGTGTGAAACAAAAAAAAGTGTACAAACCAAATAAGTCTCCCCAGAGAAACGTGTTAACTCAAAAATTATGCATTCCTGTCGCCACCTGGCGGGTCCAATTTTGTGTCCACGAAAAATGTTTCGGTAGAAAACCTCGTTTCGCAGGCGACTACTCTACGTAGTCTCGCGTCATACATAACATATTTATCTTGTTATCTTGTTAGTTTTATTACGTTTTTGCTGTAGTTCTAAGCTCATGCTGGAGAGGGCGCTTACCGAAGAGGTTAATGGAGAAGGAAAAAACTCCTATAATAACTTACGGTTAGCTCAGTTGGAAGAGCACCATGCGCGATACGTGAAGGTCGTGGGTTCGAATCCCACACCGCTAAGGGAGACACATTTTCCTGTTTCTATAAATTTCACTATTGCGGCGTGAAGCACTATTTATTCCATTTTAAACGGTCTAAAGATATTTGAAAAAAAAAATCTCAAAGACATCTTTGTATCCGTGATTAATGGTAAACAACATATAAAAAAGAAAATAAGTGCACAAATAAAGTAAATTAAATTTATATATTTAATGGAAAGTACAGAAAAATTCACGAACTTTAATTAAAAATAAAAAAAAATGTTTAAAATGTTTAAATGTAAGTTACCAAAGAAGATGAAAATATAAATTTGATGAAATCAAACTAATCAATTTAGTACTATGAAACTATTACACCATTTTCATTTAATAAAAGCTTGTCGCGAAATGGGATAGTATCTAAATGCTTTTGACATAATATATCTACCATAAGAGTTTAAAACTACATACTAATACTTCACGGTTATAGTTCGCTAGTACGGCATAAAAAACTATGTAAGAAAGAAAGAAAGAAAAAAAAGACGTTTATTGGCACACATAGACACACAACTTTTGTACATATAGTAAGTTACATTTATGTGCCAAAAGGTCCTCAGTATGAGCTGCTGGAGCGCAATGCTGCATCAGCGCTGGTTTTCAGGCGAGACCTTGTGGTGAGTGGCGCAATATAAAAGTAACAAGAAAAGTTTATTTGAAACAGAACAAAAGAAAAAATAACAAATATCAGTTAAAAATACGTAAACAATACAGAGAGTTAATATATTATGTATGTGATGTTCTCCAATATATTTTTTTAATGAACATTCCTATTACCTTATTTAACATTGTCAGTAGTACTTAGTACTACCCAATTCCAAAGCACTACTATGCCAAAGTACATTCTCAAATTGAAAACTGCACTTTCCCAGTAACACTCAAAGTTACAGTTTTCTCAGTAAATTGGATTTAAAATATTTAAAATTTCATCGTCGAATGCACACTCACGCTTGGCCCACGTTTTTAATAAATGCGCATTAAATTTTAAATTGTTGTTACGGCAAATTGTCATTTTACTCTCGGAGCTCGTAAAAGTTTACGTGTGACGTCATAAAATTTTTGTCGACAAGGATTTTTAAGTTGGTAAATAGCGTTTCGGGTCGTATCGTCCCGTTTGAAAATATTTAAAGATTAGATGCAAAGAGGTGTATCTTGAAAACTCCAAAGTTTCGTTTTACATATTTTAGAATAAAATTGGTTGGCGTGATGAATGGCCTGTTCCATTTCTACATCATGACCGTTCCTAGCAAGTGGGAAGTATTTGGTTAAATAAATTTTGTGTTAATCGGGGTTTCAAATTAATATCATTTTTTAATAAACTAAACTACGAATAACAATTTTCTCATAAATTATCATATTTGACGTTGTATTTAAAATTGCAATTATAAATCTGCATGTTGCATCTTGCTATAACTAGCTTAAAAGTATTTTTTTATTTGCGAATGTGTACATTAGTATCTGAGATAGTTATATTTTTTAAGACCGCCGCCAAATAACAATTACTTCTGTGTTGTTGTGTTCCTGCATGTGAGTAGGTAAGGTTTCCAGAACCTCCTGGGGGGTGCTACATTAGTAGCAGGGGTCAAGCCTTCAAGGTAAGGGTGACAAGTCCAGTAACAGCTTTATTAATGCTCTACTTGTCGCTCTTAAGCTAGGACCTCATTACCACTTAACATCAGGTGGGATGAGGTCTTGTAATAGATATTACATATATATATATATTACGACCGAAAAAATAGGTTATTGCAATCTTAGATTTTAGACATCAATTGAGAAAAAAATTAAAACCGGTGCATCATATGGTGATGTTGATATTGGAACATAGATAATGACATTTACAACGAGAGAAAAAGGAAAATTAAAAATAATATTCAACAGGGGTCACACACAATGACATTTGAAATTATAACCCCATTGCAAATACAAAACGTTATTATAAAAAAAACTGTAAACAGTACATAATGTAAACTAAAATGACATGAATACGATGGCAATAAATCAAATACTTTATTCAGCCTATTTGCTAACTATTTCAACTTTTTGAAGTATCTCATTAAATACTTTTTGAAAAGAGTAACTATCACACTTGACATTGGCGGAATCAACGCGTTATCTAGAGATGCGAGATACTCAATACTCAATATTTTCAATCACTAAATACCCTGTAAGGGCACTGTAATTAGAGAGAGGACGCTCATTTTTTAACAAAGCTAACACGATCTTTAATATAAATACAATAAAACAGAAAGAAAACGAAAATAACATATACATTGGAATTAAAGTTATTATAGCTTTAATTATTACATTATTAATTATATTTATGTGTTAATGCTACTCTAGTTTAAATAATATCAGATAGGTATTCATTTATGGTATAATACGATTTTTTAATAAGGAATTGTTTTAATGTGTTTATAAATATTTTGTTATTTATTTCTTCTTTGATAGTTTTATGTATTTTGATCGACATTACGAAAGTGCTATTAGAGTATTAGAGATAGAGTCCATAAAAAAAGAATAACTATTGACTTTCTTGCCCGTTCTTCACGATAGCATAAACATTAGTAGTTAAACTTAATCTGACGATTCTTAAATGCATTTGTAAAAGTTTACAAGAAAAAAGACACTTCCTATTCTATTATAATTAGATTAATGACTATCTAATGTGATATCCCAAAATTCCAATTTCCAGACATATACTCTTTTCGCGTTCAGCACTTCGTTAAGTATTAATGGAGGTCGGTAAACTTCGCGGCAAGTATAAAGGAAATTGCTTCAGGTTGATATGAAAAAACTTATTTAATGCAGTGAACACAATAGGGAATACTAAATAATAAATATCTAACAATCGTATGAGGGATTATTTTTCTCTTGATTATCCTTGAGGGTTTAGCGTTTGTATACGTGATTTGTGATGAATAGGTTAGCAAGCTAGTACAGAATCCAATTTTCAGAAAATCTTTAGAAAATTGTCTGGTCTGGACACGGGTAGTAGATGGATGACCAACTCACTAAAATAAACCAATCGTCCTAAACCTAGATACACCATAAAAAGTATCTTTTCCTACAAGAAACAGTCAGCAATTTGCATACATCTCGCTCTTAAGTACTAGGGCAGCATAAAATAAGTAGAGCCGAGATGTAAAGACGATCCTGAGAGTAGATTTTAGATGGAAAACTAAAAATGGTTTTTGAACTGGTCTACGCATTTGGAAGTTATCCTGTGTGGCGCTTTCGAAAATTTTGATAAAAATATTAAAAAAACATCTGACGTAATTTATGGACGTCCCCAAATATACTTTGCACTCGGCAATCTGACCCAAGGCACCAAGATTATAACGTGATCTTAAAACCACTGCACCATCGAGGCTTTATCCATTGACTAGCGGTCCCGGCGAACTTCGTTTCGCTTTAGAGGATTTTCCCGCTTTTCTGTTGAAATTTTTCCTCAGTTTTCTTACTTTTTGCTATAAACCTCACGGAGCTCGAGACCTTTCCAACGAATGCAAAACCGTGGAAATCGGTTCGTGCGTTCTGGAGTTATAGCGTCAGGAAGGAAAACCCAACTTATTTTTATATAGTAGATAACTGACCCAATAAAATAATGGTTACGACGTTTTTCCTCTCACACGACCAAGTAATTTTATTATGATCATACGTTTTAGAACCTTAATTCTACATACTCGTACATTTGCAGGGAATTACAGACATATATTTGTTTAGGCCTACAACAACGGATTCAGGACTGTGTAAATATATTGTTTGTTGAATAGGGCTGCCCCATTAAAGCAAGATTTTTAAAGACCGAAATAAATTTTGTCTTAACGAATCTTTCATGTTTTCTGGATGCGTTGCGTTGCAATCAAATCATTCAGACAGATCGTACTAATATCTTATCCTACTAATACCTATTATAAATGGAAAAGTTAGTTACAACGTATGTATGTCTGGGTGTGTATTTGTTATTTAAAAAAAAAACCAATTGATGTTAAATAAATTATGTTGAAAGATATAAATAGAGATACTAGATTAAAATAGGATATTTTTATCTCGACATAACACGAATGCAGTCGCAGGCAAGCTTGCTTATTATATTGGAGTTACAGAACCTTCAGTTTACTTCTTAGGTCAGAAGTATTAAGATGTAAATGTAGAGCAGACGAAGACGAATGCTGTTCGCCTGCGACGAAGAGAAATCTAAAAAAAATATACGGTCGAATCGAGAACCTCCTCCTTTTTTAAAGTCGGTTCAAAACAGAAACTACAACGGTTCCATAACATCCAGAGGCGAGACAATGTAAAAAAGTTTGTTTTCATATTGATTCGTCCGTGATCGAGCCTGAGACATCAGAGGTAGCGCGATGCCAAAGTCTGGCCCGCTCGCCTCTCAGCTACGGAAGTCATCGAAAAAGGTTTAAATCTATGTATGAATATTCTATTCTCGTGTGTAATTTTCTGCTATTTATGATTATTAATTTTGTTGTTATCCATACTCACATTTTTTACTGTTACCGCACCCATAAACGTACTATCTGCATGACCCAACGGTTGACTGGTAGAGAATGCTCCTAGCATTAAGTCCACCTTTTGTACTTTTTCTGTGCAATAAAGTTTTTAAATAAATAAATAAATCAATTTCCCTTGTAAAAGCAGGCAGCCCTGCAAAGGGTATGTTATCTAAATAGGCTCTAATGTCACCGTTTTAACATGCTGGGGTGTCTCGCGCCTGATGTAAGATATCCGGAGTTATTTGGGGGTGGACGGGAGTATAATGGAACAAGAAAATAATTATGCGCAAACATTTCAGTTGAAAATATAAACAATTTGAGTTTGAGGAAGTCTCCTAAACTAAACTCCCTTAATCCAAAAAACAGTATTGGTATAAACCTGGTCTATATAACAACCGAACAAATGTCATAAGAGTAACATACTTCTAGATTCGGTCGGTTATTTAGTTCAGTTACAAGTTTAAACTTTTTTATCTTTGAATCTTTAATTTAGGGAGAGTAAGGCTTAATATGAAAATACTCGTATTTTCATATAAAGCCTTGTAAATAATATGCGCATGAATTACCTAAAGCGTGATGAATTCCAGTCACCATTGATGAATATAATTAATTTTCCCGTAATGCACAAACGAAGTAAATTCAAAATTACCGAGTAACAGTATCGAGTCAGATATTCGTGTCCACTAAGGTTTTCCGGCAATTAATTTGTGTTCCATTTATGGAAATTTCTCAGTATTGTTCAATCAACCCGACTGAAATCCCTTTTCGGGCCATTTTGTCAGTCATAAAGCTAAGTATGCAAGAGTTGTCAAGGTTTGTCTTTGAAAGTTTGAAAACATGTTATTATTTTTGTCTAAAAATTTATGTAATTTCTGTACGAACGGTATGCTATTTTAAAATACATTGGCAGCTTTGTAAATGAAAGAAAAACATGTATTTGCCACGAACACATTACAAAATACAAGAAAATATATACATTTATGGAATGATGACATAGTATTTTAATAAACTTCAACAGTGAGCAACATTTGATTTATATAGAGACTATTCATAAATGCTACTGATGTATGATGAATCATGTATGTGTTTGCATAATAGTATATTTAATAGACACCGTAATGTTATTTATAATGCTTAATTTATTTTTTAGTATGATTTCTTGTTTTTTTTTAATACTAATACATAGTGCTAGTTATTTACGAACTTCTTCACTATTACCGCACCCATATATAAACTATCTGCATAACCCAAGGGTTGACTGGTAGAGAATGCCCCTAGCATTAAGTCCACCTGCTGTACTTATTTGTGCAATGACGTTTTTAAATAAATAAATAAATCTAATTTACATGAATATAATATTTGACTATTGACTAAAAAGAAAAATTTATTCTCTTTTCAGTGTGGTATTCGAACCCACAACCTTCACGTATCACACGTGCTCTTCCAACTGAGTAAACAGCAAGTTATCGTTGGCGACCAATATTTCTGTTATAATTACATAATTACCAAAGTAAGTGGTACCCTCTGCCATTTATGACTTTTGTAATAGTTACCGAATTCATTCGATTCTGACATTCTGTAAATGTTTATTAATTAAATTAATTTAATGCAGTTAATTTGTATACGTCGGTCAAATACAAAACCCTTCTAATTATAAAATGGACTCTATATGCATGACAATAGTAAAATCATTCTAAGTGTTTTGTCCATTATATAATTGCATGATGATGCAGTTTCAGTGATAATGCTTTCAAATATTTTGAAAGATTTGAATTATTCATTTTTAGTAACGAATTCGAATAGTAATGTATAAATAAATTGCTTATCGCACTTTTGCTTGACATATCATGCGTGCACACAGTTTACGTTGAAATATTAATATAAGTGCAGCTGGAATGAATTATTCTCAAACCATTCGACTTTCATTAAAGTTTAATGGCGAACGATCGCTTTTAATGATGGTACAGCTATTTTTGAGTGGGCGTAGGGTGCATTGGCGCACCATACCGCTGTGTTGGGGAGGCAGCGTCCTGTGTGGGACTCCCACATTCTGACTGACTGAGAAGAGCAGAGACTACCCACTAAAACCCCCCGCACCTCTTATCGCCTAGTGACGGCGCCATGGGCGCACACTATGATATTTTCAGCCAATCAGTAACTGATGCACTGATTTTGACATTTGTTGAGAGCACGATAACTTCTATTCGCTTCACGCATGCTAAGTATTGCTTAGCCGCATAAAAAAATTCTTATTCCAAGAAAGACATCGTAAAGTCAGAAGCTTTAATTCATGAACAACCCTGTACCTTGTCACATTAAGTCACTGTCTATCTGACTTGTTTAGTTACGCGGATATTTGGTATGACAAGGTACTAAGGTGTATACGAACTAATGATACTGTACCTCGCATTTTTAATCCCTGACGAAAAAGGAAGTGTTACAAGTTTGACGTCCATGTTTGTGTGTACATGTATGTGTGTTTCTGCCTGTGGCATCATAGATCTCAAACGAACAAAAAGTAACTTTTTCATCCATTCAGAATTAAGAACACCATTAAATATGTCTTAAAATTTTAAAGATACAATAAAGTCATCAATCCTTTCGGTGTGGGATTTGAACTCACAACCTTCACGTATCGCGCGAACATCGCAAGGGGAGATGAAAATTTTCTAGTATAAAACATTAAAAGTCCAATCTAAAAATGTAAATTGCTATTCTTAAAAATGCAAGCAGCTTTCATATAATGCATTCAGCTAAGACAATAAGATTGAAGCTATTAATCAAAATTAACCCTGATTCCCTGAGCGCGAACTCATGAACGTAGCGTAAACAAAAGATGTAAAAAATGGGCCAAGTGCGAGTTGGACTCACCCGTGAAGGTTTTCGTAGCATTAAGTAACATAATATTTAAGTTTATACTGATTGAATTAAAGGTAAATTGCAGTTTACGATCTATGACGTATTAAAAACACTTGCACTTTGCTCGAGACTAAGATTAGGTTCCAGATAATGGTACGGAACACTTCGTGCGCAAGTCCCACTCGCACTTGACCAGTTTTTTCTTTTTAACCAAAACCACTCTCAGTAAAGGGTTTGTTAATTACAACCACGTAACTCTAAACCTGATCGTAAAACGCAAATCACTCTCGCTCCATTCGATCAGGCTGCATAATTAGATTAAGTGAAGGAATGAATGAAGAACAGAATGCAGAGTCATTCGTTCGCAGCCCAAATTTATTACTCCTTAATCATTGTCCTTTTTGTGGATCAGTCATCCTTTCATTCGGTTTAAATTTTTTAGGCGCGTTTTTACTATCAACCATCATTCTAGGCCTCGAGACTTCCACTTTTGGATATATGCCATTCCGAAGCTAGAAGGATTCATATTATGCTTTGAAATACGCACTTGTAACTATGTAGGTATGTAAGAAAATTTTGGAAACTTTATTTGACCCACTTCCCGGTCTTCAATTGATGAAATTTGGCACACGCTCTGAGTATTGATGACAATACATGAAAATCTAAGAAACGTCATGACAAATTCAATATGACAGTCTCCCCAAGATGGCGGATTGGCTGTATGAAATCCACCCTAATGATATGGGTATCAAATGAAAGGATTTGCTGTCAGGAATACGAAAAAAAGTCACATGACTTTAAGCGTGTTTTTCAGTTTTTAAACTATTATTTTAAAATTTATTTGTTGCTGCCCGACTTTGCACGTTCATACAGTTTAAGACTTACGCGTTCCAATTTAAACATTTAAACTAAGTTAACGGGTCATTCAGCTCGTGACCGCGGTTGGTGCAACCTAACCGAAACGTCGGGCAGTAAGTAGTTCGTATTAACTACTAAATAAAAATGGTGTCGCGTTTTGACCCGTTAAATTATTTTAAATATCCTTTATGTTATTCTAATAGATCATCTTTTTTTACATCTACCAATTTTAATCTAAATCAATTAAGTACTTTTTACGTGATTGGTGTGGTTGTCTGGCGCATTGAATATTAATTTTATTTATTATTAATAAAAACGAAACTATCTAATCAAATACTGTATGGAGAACCTATATAGTTTGTTCGTTTCGTTCTTAAGAATAGACCCCCTACTCTTGCAACCTCTAGTTCCTCGTAAAGGGTTAACCAGCTCCACAGTTTCCCAGCCTCAACGTTAAAACCTGATGGACCTTGATAAGCTAATCAGGATGTAAAGTAACGATCGGCGCCAAGTACTCTTCGTTGGATTATGGGTTTTAATCCTTTAGCCATCGTTTGAGATTCCGAGAGCAGAATGACGGGATGGGCCGCAAGGTATCAGCTTCAAGCGATTGTTAGAACAAGGTTAAATGACGACAGTGATCACGGCTGTACCCATTTCTCGTCATCTACTATTTACTTTAAAGGTTGTTTAGAAGATATCGTTTTCTAACGATAAGACCTAAGTTGTACTATAATTTGTCTGTGAGAATAATTTCTGTAAAGTATTGTGTCAAAGTATTTCAGTCTATTCATCTATCTATCAACCATATAATTATAGAACCTACCTACGCGCGTGCACGCTATACATAGTCAAGCCCTAATTGCCAATATGACGTATCTTAAATAGGAAACATGGCGGCAGATTAATATCAGCACAAAATGTTAAAATCTGTCGTAATGATTTAATCTTAAAGTATGTATTTTCGCTGAGGTAAGGTGACTAGGACTTCCGTTCGCATTATAGCTAGCCAGCCAGCGCATTTTCTGATTCAGCATCAGCCCGCAATCTTTGGCCGATTTTTTTATGTTACACTTCGAGATTGACCTCATCCCACCTGATGTTAAGTGGTAAGAGGTCCTAGCTTAAGGGCGACAAGTACATCATAATAAAGCTATTACTGGACTTACCTTACCTTTAAGGCTTGACCTTTGCTACTAATGTAGCACCCCCCAGGAGGTCTGGAAACTTTACTCACACGCAGGACACAATAACACCGGAGTGATTGTTATATGGCTGCGGTCTTCTGTAAGGTGGAGGTGTTGCACCAGTCGGACTGCCCTAGTTCGAGAGATAGATTGCTTTGCTCTACCTCTCCTATTTTAGTCAATATGATACGTGCGCGGCCACGAAGCAAATGAGAGAAGGCTTAATATTGTTTGAAGCCTTGTTTTACCAGTACCTTTTTTATTTACAATATTTTTCAGCAGCGAATGTACCACGGGCCGATAAGTATGTAGTTCTAAACATATTCGGCAGAGGGCACTTGCCGGAGGCTAACGGTTGATACAGCAGAAAAATTTCATCGCCTACGATAACTTGCGGTTAGCTCAGTTGGTAAGAGCAGCACGCGCGATACGTGAAGGTCGTGGGTTCGATTCCCGCACCGCAAGGGGAGATAAAAAATTTCTGTTTCTAATATACAATATTTTTGATCAAAGGTTAGGTAGGAAATATTTTCGGACACTCCCCCATCACTTGCACCATACAATATTAGACGCATCCTACATTTAGGAGACAATAATCCAATTTATTTGTCGAGTCTAAAGACTCGTAAAGCGTAACTTTACGGACACGGAACCTCGGTCGTAACTCGCGCGACCTACTTTTGTGAGTTGGTTCCCGCGCCCGGATTCGCCTGCGTTGTCAACGTGATTTAAGACGCGGCCTCGACTAGGCTGCTAACAAGATTGTTTGTTGTTATAATAATAGTTAGCTGTCGCCCGCGACTTCACCCGCAAAGTCAAAGTCCAACTTTTTTATTCAAGTAGGTTACATTATACAGTGCTAAGTGATACTGCCGGTTTGAAATCTCTATCTACCTAGAAGATACCGGTAAGAAACTCAGTAGATTAGTTACAGTAGCAGTGTTTATTGCTAACTTTGAATTCTGATGGAGCTATTTGGCGACCTCGGTGGCGAAGTTGCTAAGGTAGGCGGCCAAAGCGCGTAAGGTCCCGGGTTCGATTCCCGGTCGGGTCAATTTGGAAAACGAACTTTTCTAAATTGACTTGAGTCTGGGTGTGCTGGGATGACGCCCCCAGTTAGTATCCGTCGTCTGGTACTCATAGTACAAGGGAAAACCTTAGTTTGAGACCAGGTGATTGGTGTGATTGTCTGGCGCATTTATTTATTTATTTTATTTATTCAAAATTCGAAGGTGATTGGACTAAAAATTGGGTTTTAGCCTGTTAGAACAGCCAAGTAATTTTGCATTTAGCATCTTATCAAAATTAACGGCGATACACTCAATTTAATTGTCACGTGACGTCATTTGTGGGTATTTTTTACCCAGAAGTGCCGTAACGAGCCCCAACCTCGCCACATGGCATCGTTTTATCATAGTATTTTGTATTTGTTTTATTACACTTTAAGATTGACCTCACCCCACCTGATGTTAAGTGGTACTGAGGTTCTAGCTTAAGTTAAGAGCGACAAGTACAACATCAAAACTGAATAATTGGGCATGAAAGCTTAATTTGGCAAATGAAAAAATACTTGTCTAATGTTTTCTGATACCTTTTTAACGAACTAAATACTACCTGATATGATTAACACAGTCCACTCCCCCATTATTTGTCATTGGATTGGTTGATTCCAGTTACAACGACCTTTCAAAATAATAAAAATATAACCTCAGGAAAGATAAATCGATTATAAAAGATAACAGTTATGCATATCGGTTGTGCAAGATCCATTGATCTCGGATTCGTTACAAATAGCGTCGTTGGGCGACCGCCGAGCTTTCGTTAAAAAGCCATCATTCCGAAACCATTAATGAGCTTTGGGTTTCAATAAAATGCGTCAAGCGTGAGTCGCGTTTAATGGGTTCTCGATACTGATTCTGGGACTACACTTTTATGTCGAGAACATTGTTTTCCAATTGGGTATATTTGTTAAATAATAATTAAGTGTCTACGTTTGCGTTGGTGGTCACCATTCATAAACTTACACCACGTTAAAATATACAAAAAAAATACTATATTAAGCATTTTTACAAGCTTATTTATAAAATTAAAAGATATCCAAAACTGTGGCAACATTTCGAATAAATATCGTCTCATTGAACTCACTGATTTGTTAAAGAAAATAAGATTTAAAATAATACAATAGACTTTGAAAAGTGTTGCAAGTAATTTCTTTACTTATGAAGTGTAGCACTCTACAACGTAATCAGTTCTCGAAACATAATTTACTTTCGTGACTATGAAACAAATATTGACACGATACTGAATAGAGAGTAATTATAGTCTACCCTATTTATTAATTTATTTCAAAGGTTGCATTGTAGGTTTTGCAGTCATTTTTTAATAAGGGGTTAAGTCTAAAGATGTTTAATAAGCTGCCATAAAGATAATTGTATTACCTATCCATAGATAAGTCTCCGATCAAAAATGTTCTCATAAAAAAGGCTATTATAAGATGATAGTACACTAAATAAGTGCTAAAAATGTTTGGACTTGATTACATTATTTATGTGTAGACATAACGTCGATGCGCGTGCAATACTGCGTAAGTACATTTTTCCGTAAGTTCCAATTTGGATTGAAATAATATGAAATAGCAGACAAAATTAATCTCTATGGCAAACGGTAGATACGCGGTATTGCAAGCGCGTCGACGATAAGTTATATTCTTTATATTTGTTGCAGGTTCCATTTTACAAATATTAAAAATATTTGAAAAGAGAAATTATCGAGTTTCTTGCAGGTTTTTAACGATAGGATAGAACATTCCAAACACGGCGGTAGTTCAACTCAATCTGCCGATTCATGACTGCATTTGTAAAAGTTTACATGAAAGATGACATTTTCTATGCTATTCTATTTATAAATATGAACTTCTTCTTAGTCGTGCACTCTTGACAGAGTGGTCCTGATCATAATGCATCGCTTTTCAGTGTAGCTTTTGCCAGTTGCCTCCATCTACTCCTATTGTTCGCACTTCTGCAACACTCATTCAGAGAAATGTTTGTGGTACATTTGATGAGGTCCGTCCATCGAGTTGGCGATCTTCAGCGTGAGCGCCGGCCTTCGACATGCCCCTGTATAACCAGTCTCTCCATAGAGTCTTCATTGCGAGTGATATGCCCAAACATTGTGGGTAACAAAATATGAACTAATTAATATCAATTTTACCGCTGAACCCCAAAGTCTAAGCCGCTCGCAACTCCTACGCACACAGAAAGCGACATAAAATGTTAATTCAGACCGAAATTAATTACTACAGAATCTATTCGATGGCCACGATTAGGAAAACATTATTTTATTTTTAATTTATTCGATACTTTTCGTGTGGGTTGACCACTGCAGGGGTTAATAACTCTGTGGAATGAGATGAGTTGCATTTAATGATATAGTGTACCAAATGTTCGGCAAACGGTTTCGGCCAATGAAAATGAGTCACTGGTGAACTAGTCCCGCTCGATCTCATCCCGCGGGATGAGTTGTCCTAGTGCAATTTTTGAATAGGACAACTCATCCCGCTGATATTTTACGTCCTATACGGATATGACGAAAAGTGGTTCAGGTGTATTAAGGCTATTTCTCATTATGGCATCTAACTCGCTAATAGACTCGTGGACATGAAGAAAAGTAGTTTAGGTGTAATGGACTAGTTTTGATTAGGGCTACTTCTCAAAATTTTTGAATATTTATTAAAATGAGTACTGTTTCGTGTTTTATACATTATATATTATAGTTTATAACTAAAAAGGCTGAAATCATGTAATTTTTTATTTTGTAATAAGTGTATTAATAATGATAATTATTACTCTCGTGACAATTATTATCTAAAACGGAAGACAATAATTAAATTCTATGATTTCCTGCTGCATCGAATTTATGTTTTTTTTTGCCAAGCATTTTGTTCACGAATGTACAAATGTTTCAAATAATACATTTTACTTTTTCTTTAAAGCGGAATGAGTTGACCAAAGAAAAATAATAATGTAGACAACTTACTCCGCGGGACAAGTTTAAAATGACGATAATATAAAAAAAATCTTGACCGAAACTAATAGTGTAGGTTTTGACGATGTCTCAACTAAGATCATTAAAGCTGTAGGGAGTTTAATAGCCCCAATCTTATGCTACATTATAAATCTATGTCTAGAACAAGGAACATTTCCAGATATATTAAAATTGTCAATTACTATTCCAATATTAAAAAAAGATGACAGAAAACTTATAAAGAACTATCGGCCAATTTCGCTAATTTCAATATTTTCAAAAATAATCGAAAACATTATATATAAAAATTTAAGCAATTTCTTCGAAACCAACAACATATTTTCAAAGTATCAATACGGATTTCGAAAAGATAAATCGATCAATATGGCTATATATGAATTTTTGGAAAAGGTTGTAAAGAGTGTTAACAATCAGAAACCTACACTAGCGCTTTTTATGGACATGACTAAAGCCTTTGACAATATTAATCATGGAATATTGTTTAACAAACTACAAAGATATGGAGTAAGAGGTAACGCCTTAAAACTAATTGAAAGTTACTTAAGTGATAGAAGACAAATTACGCATGTAACCAAAATTAATACTAAGACTGGCGAAAACAAAATTTATAGATCCAAAGAAAGGCCAGTGCATTTTGGAGTCCCACAAGGAAGCGTATTAGGCCCTCTACTTTTTATTATCTATATTAACGACTTTCCCTATGTAACCAATCATCACATGACTGTTTTCGCAGACGACAGCACCGTTCTATTTACTTATGATGACCTGAATAACATTCATTTTGACATTAATAATACATTGACATCTCTAATAAATTGGTTGACATTTAATAACTTGACAATTAATTTGACTAAAACACATCTAATGAACTTTAAACAAAGATATGAGGATCCCCTAAACTCTAAAATTAGTTACTCCGGAAATTCAATTACAGAGGTAGACACAACTAAATTTTTAGGTTTGATTATAGATAAAAAACTGACATGGAAACCTCATATTAACGATTTAATAAAAAAATTAAATCAGTTTTCTTATGCGCTTTATAAACTTAGGAAAGTTGCCAGCATAAATACGCTTCTCACAGCCTATCACGGATGTGTTGCATCGACTTTAAGGTACGGCATTATGTTTTGGGCTAACACTACTGACAAGCAGAGTGTCTTCAAAGCGCAAAAAAAATGTCTCAGATCCATGTTCGGCCTAAAGCAGGATGACTCATGTGAACCGTACTTTCGTAAATATAAGATACTGACACTACCGTCTATGTATATATCTGAGATTGCAAAATTTGTACGGAATAACCCAACTTATTTTGAAATGCATACTGCTCGAAGTCGTCGTGAAGGCACACTTAAAGTTATACATGGATGTAAACCTCTTCTTAGAAGAATGAGTGTAAACTGTATGGCTCCTAAAATATATAATAAAATCCCACTGTATATCAGGTCAATTAATGATAGTAAAAGATTCAGAACTGCCCTCAATAGCTTTCTTGCTGAAAAAGTTTATTACGACATTAGATCATTCTTTGACGACAAGATGTAAAATGACGAATGAATTTTGAATTAAATATTTTTTGTCTTATGAAATTTTTAAAATAATACTATATAATGTTAATTTAATATTATTACTTTGATACTAACCACTAAAATTGTATTCATATACCTCTAAGGTGAATCATGGCTGTACCTAACAATATTTTATGTGACATCTTGTAACACCCATGTTTATGAATTAATAAATGATTGATTGATTGATTGATTGATTGATTGAAACTGTACCAGCTTTTATTTGTGTTTTGGGCGAGAATAGCTGAAACATTTTGCCTCGTCGAAACGAATTATTTAAAAAAAGTTGGTTCTTATTTCAAAAGATGTCCATGTATTTTTTTTTACCTCAAAGGGTACTAGTGGCTTAAGTAATAGGGTATGATTTTGGTAGCTGTATTCGCTAAGTAATTTTGGAAAATAGTTCGAGCTTGTATCAACCCGCCTTTAGCAAGTGTTCATTGTTGAAACGTTAAATTAATTTTAATAGTGTAGACCTTTTCCCTACACTTGGTTATGAATTAATCTAATACTATATATAGTATACTTCATTATTACTTTTTATATAGTATTTTGACACTATTTATCTTAACCTCCGCCATATTTAAGGTCTAATTAATTAGCACGTCTTTACGCGATAGTATTTTTCCTCTCGTCACAAACTGCTTATTCAGAGTTCACATCAAAAGATGAACTTATCAAAACCTCCCCAAAAAATGACACTCCTGACGCGACATAAACAAAGTGTAAAAAAGTCTGGCTCGTAACAAACCGGCGTTTCATTTTTATTAGCATGTAGTACAAAAGGCTGACGACCCCTGTCGATTAGTTGTGACGCCCCGGGATGTCATTCCGTCCAATCACGACACATGTCACTTGGGGGCCGCCACCGGTAGTCAAACTTTTTTATATGCTGTGAATTTTTAGTGTGGAAACGCAGTTTTTATGTTAGGCTGACAAGATAATAATTATTAGTTTCGTGGCATGAAATAAACTAAGCAGATCATCTTATTACGGGACTTTATACGAGATGTTTTTTTTAATGTCAGGCTGATAAGATAATAATTATTAGATAATAAACGGACGGGCACCAAGAGTTATAGGTTCGATTCCCACTCAGGATATCATTGGTGTGGGTGTTATGACGCTCTATGACTAAAACCACACCAATAACCAAACTATCTGTATGACCCGAGAGTTGATTGGTAGATATTGTTTCTACCATTAAGTATTTTTTTTTAGATATTTACCATTTTTATAGTGCTTCACGCCTCACGACCGAACTTTTAAATATTTTTAAATAAACAGAAAAATTCTACTCCCCGGCGGTGTAAGATTTGAACCTACGACCTTCACGTATATCGCGTGAGCTAGGGGAGATTAAAGTTACAAGTCCACTTTTATGTACTTTTAATGTGCAAATAATTTTAAATAAAATAATATATTATAAAACAGTGGATACAGAAGGCCTACTTAAATACTACGCTACATAATAAATTTAAATTGTTCCAGCAAAAAAACACCAAAAACTTTGAGAGCCTCTGACTTAAAGTCTTTCAATTGCCAGAGGCATTCTTCAAATGTACGATCATCTGAGATCTACAATTGTCACTTCGGTGGACATGCCCACTTAAGTGGCGTTTCTCGATGTGCCTCCAATTTAAACCTTACTCCACCGACTTAAGAACGAGGAATCCGGCGTGAAATGCTGGCTCGGGTCATTTTTAACTGTATCCTAAAGTGGACCGACTGATTGATAGTATTGGTATGTTTAAATTTCAATTACGAGTTTAAATGTTCGTGTTTCGATGTTTGAATTTTAGTTTGATTAACTTTCATAAATCAACTGCTACCTGATTGGTTGTTGTTTACACGACCTTTACAGACTTGTCATCATGACATTTAAATCGCTAATCATACGTTAGTTGGACTCGAGTCTTGCCATCTAGCGGATTTTTCATGCGAAAATACCGCCATTGAAAGGATGAGACACATTCCTCGCTACTGCTGCGCCCGCGACCCTCAAACAATAAATAGTATCAAAATAAATATTGAACGATAGGTAATACATAAACCATTCAGATTAAGTGGTAAATATATACTGTCTCTTAAACGTGGAAATAGTATCAAAATGCATAAAATGAGCGCACTCATCTCTACAAATATTATAAATGCGAAAGTAACTCTGTCTACAGTTAGAGTTACAGAGGTTTAGGCGGGAAAGCGTAACATATATGTTACGCTCTCAGCCTGTACGATTGTCTCACTATCGAATCGACATTCGACTCTCAATCAACCCTAAAAGGCTAGCCTAGCCAAAACACTTGAAACTGGAAATCCCTTCAGATACCGAGCCACCCCGAAATTCCACCTGCCTTAACTTAGCAACTAGTTACCAGGTAATTTAAGGCGCAGCAGTTACTTAACTTGTCATCCGAGCCAGGTTAAAGTTAAAGTTAGTTCAGCTAAACTTAAGTAGTCTTTATCATGCCACGTCTGAACCTATCATACTTAGAAGCTAAACACGCTAAGTAGATTCGGAAGACGTGTTTAAGTTTTCTTTGAAGGTGAACTAATAAGTTGATGCGAGGAAACGGCGCGCGCTCCCATTGCACACTGCAAATTAAAGCAGCGATGCAAACGCGATACAGTCGCGACACAGAATCGATGTGGTCGTTAACTAACTGAATAAATACTTATATACTTATGTAATGTATAGTTTTTACGATATAGTCACATTTCAAAGAAGTGACGTCAAGCTAAATTCAAAGTAAATATTGATTGATATGATAAAAGAAAAAATATGTTTCTTAATTTTTTTGGTAGGTAACTAAAAGTCAAAAAGAACCAAACAGATTTTATTATGTCATCTACCCTATTCTGGAGAATTTTTAATAAAAACCTAGCGAAAAGAAAACTTATTCCAATCATTACTTCAAAGGCCAGAGAGGGATTCATTCAATTCGTCTAATGCACTTCTGAGTCGTAATTTCGAGAGATCATTCCGTCTCATCGGAGTCATCCCTCTATGCATTGTGCAGTCGAAATGCTTATACAGGCTGATTTGTCTATCATTTCGGGCGGGTCAATATAAAATAACTAAGCCGATTTTGAACTTCAAAATTTTAGTCTAATCTATTACCCTACCTAATGGTAGTTTAACGAACATAGATATATAAATGGATGTATTGATACATTCTTACAAACGTTCGTTTTGAATATTTATTAAATGGTAATGCAATAAAAAAATACGCGATCTCTGCTAGAGACATTTATTTGCTTCAAAAATAACCTAAAACGCATTATAAAAGCTACCTTTTTGTAAATAAAATAATACTCTTCTTCCATTTACAGATATTTTGATACAAAAAGCTATGTTCAATGAGAACAAGACAGTGAATTTTGAACCGGTAACTATTTTTTAATTGCCCAATTACCCTTGATTGGGAAATGGAAAAATAGTTACCTAATAGGTAAATTGGTCACCGAGGAAGTCCGGCCAAGTAAAATAGCATTTCGCGAGTAATATATTAACATTTTTTATGGGTAGAGGGATTTTGATACACTCACCAAGCATTCTTCAAAGTCTTAAGAACATTTGTAGGCCGCGTTTTCCTATTCATATCAACAATATCAGGTAAAGGTCATCCTGTATAGATATGAATACCTACACGTTCCATACAGTTAGGTATCTGTAATATGACAAAAGATTCACATTACAATGGCCGGCCCTTTTTAGGGATAACAAAGAACGAAAGGGAAGAGTCACACCCCAAACTTGTCTCAGCTGAAGACTTATCTCTGCGCGTTTTGTAGTATATGTATGTACTTATACTTTTATCCCGAAAAAACGTGGAATTTTATTCAACAGTAAATATATTTATGTAAGTAGCATCTATAGTACCATCTGTGTGTAACAGAAATCAGAAACCACAACCGTATCCATAGATACCCCAAACGTATAGGTTTAAAGAAAAAAAAATGAGTTTCAGTTTTAATTTTTTTTTTTATGTTTGGAAAACATCTGAATGCTGTTAACAGAATACATGTACATACCAAGTTTCAACAGTATAGGTCTTATAGTTTCGGACAAAGTGGCTGTTATGTGACATACGGACGGACAGACAGACAGACATGACAAATATATAAGGCAATTCGGGTACGGAACCCTAGAAACAGTTTTCCATATTAACTCGGCTCGACTCGAATCGAACCCAGGACCTCAGAGATGGCGTGTTACCATGTCCGGCCTGCTCGGCTCTTGGTTACGAAGGCCGTCACAATCTTGCCTTTATTGTAGAAGTGAAAGCCTTTAATTGTGGCGATGTGTTGTTTCGTATATCTTAACAAAGAAATATATAAACTTGAATAGTTTAAGAAAACTTGACGAAAATACTACGTGCTTAAAAAAAATCAAAGGTTACAGCCCTCGACAGCGTTCGTATAATTTCGGAAGTATCCTTTATGTTTATATAGTATCTTGTCTATGATTCTAGCATATTATTCAAGTCCGTTAAATAGGTGTTGCGTTACAGATTAAAAAATAAGTAGATATCCATACTACCGAACTAAATTTACAATGTTAGTACGATTCTTATACCATTGAAATATATTAACAAATAAATTTTTACTTGGTCATTTTTAACGGCTCTTTTACGAAAATCCTAGTCCCATAGTTTTAAGGACAGAGTGGGTCATATTTTAGCTTTACACTAAACACAACGACCGCGAAAATAGTGGCACGGATAATACGTTAAAATCTGCATAGGTTTCCACCGAAAAACCCTCCCGCCGTAAATTTTTAACGTCCACATTTCGATTCGCATAAATTGTCACTTTGTTACGCCTATTTTCGACGTCCGTTTTTTCATTTTTCCGACGAATAGGCATATAATTGTTTTACTGGACGGACGGCGTGACATCCCATTTCAATTTGAATATCAAATTCGTTGTATAATTTTAAAACTGCTCTCAAACTTGGCGTATTTTTTGCGCGGGCGAATTTTTGGCTAACAGCCCTCCGATTTAAATTGTTCAATCCGACAAAATGTCTGCTAACCATTGTATTTTAGCGAAATATTTAAATCTGATTTGGGCCCTGGAGTGTGTGAAAGTGCTTTTTTGCTTTTGGAATTGAATTAAACTCTTCATCCGCTACTGCGCCATTTTTCATCGATGCCAGTCAACCTAGCGTTGTTCACATGGATTCTGTAGGTAGGTACAATAAATTCTATGCATAAGCTTGATTTTAAAAATTGGTCTTTTAACGGACGGTAGGTTGACATGACCACGCTGAGCCGATCGCTCGAGGTGATCGTGCCTCTCTCTCGTTCGCGGAGGCGTTCTCGCTTGCGGAACGCGCCAATAAGCCTAACGGGACAAAGACATCATCTTTTTCGAGCATACAGCCAGTAGTAACGAATTATTAGACGTTGTCACGTCAAAAACGCGAAAGTTTAAGATGTATGGATTTTTGTCACTATTTTTTTGGAGTGTTTCAATTCTAAGTTGGAATGAGAGTGAAACAATGCATTATAATGTGTTTTATTTTTCGGTGACATTTTTCCACTCGAATAAATAAATAAATAAATGCGCCAGACAATCACACCAATTACCTGGTCTCGAGCTAAGGTTTTCCCTTGTACTATGAGCACCAGACGACGGATACTAACTGGGGGCGTCATCCCAGCACACACAGACCCAAGTCAATTTAGAAAAGTTCGTTTTCCCTGACCGGGAATCAAGCTCAGGACCTTTCGCGCTTCCACCACTGCGCCACCGATCGTCGATTCAAATGAAATTCTGTTTCTTTAAAATATTTTAAGTTCGCTAGTGCGGCGCGAAGCACTATAAGAATTATAAAAATATATTTTAAAGCTGAAACAGCTTTTGGAGGCAATTTTAATGCAAATTCTTTTTTTTTTCTGCCGGGTGCATTAAAGACCTCACGCGTAGACCCATTAATTTTAATTACGGCCAATAACAATAATCTGTGGGCAGAAGATTTGTCGATGCGAATCAATTGCTTCTCTATTAGCATAGCGGGCCTCGTTAGGGACGGGGCAAGTGATTTATCGATATCGATGAATTCATCACGTAAACAGGTTTGAGTATGAGATTTAAGTTTTTAAAAAGGTAGCGGTATTTTGTCATTTTAGATGAACGGTCAACAGCAAGTCATTGTTAATCGATATTAGGTCTTATGAGCACGCTACAAAGGGCACATTTTTAGAACTAGATACATGAGTCGCGGGTTCGATTCCCGCACCGCAAATGGAGATAAAAAAAATATTTTTTTTTTAAACTTAAAGTTCGCTAGTGCAGCATAAATCCCTATAAACATCATAAAAATAGATGTAGTCATGAAACATTGTGCCCTCTTACCACGGTTGATTCGAATATTTAGTATGAAAAATGCACTAAATATTAATTTCAATCGTTTTATTACTTTAAAAAAAGCCCAAATCCAAATAATATGATTTAATTTTATTCAAAATTGGACTGTTCTGCCTATTTAGTCCCCAAAATTATGCGATGGTTCAAAAATTTTATTCAGTCAGCGTTTTATAAAACATCCAAAGACAGTCCAAATACTGTTTCAAAACTAAGCAATCTTTTAAAATCCCTTAATCTCTACTAATATTATAAATGCGAAAGTAACTCTGTCTGTCTGTCTGTCTGTCTGTTGCGCTTTCCCGCTTAAATCTCTCAATCGATTTTGATGAAATTTGGCATAGACATACGTTGAACCTCAAGAACGGACATAGGCTACTTTTTGTTAGAAAGTAAGGGGGGGGGGGGGGGGGTAATGCCACCTTTGAAAGTTCGATATGAAAGTTGGCACAAATATAGCTCTATTAAAATATAGACTACTTTTAGTTTTGAATATTAGGCGAGATAGGGGTAAAACCGACCATGAAAAGATGTAGTCCACGTGCACGAAGTCGCGGGCACATCTAGTTACAAATAGATTAAGATTGATGCCAATACATTTCCAAACCGTTAGCAACTACCAAAGCGAAAACCAACTAAGTATTTTAATCAATTAATATTAATGACCGCAGAAACTGTAAATTTACTCAAGATCGGTATCAGAACTCGTCCATGATTTATCTGACCGATAGAAGCCTCAAAAGTGGTGTGATTTCATAAAAATATTTAAAATTTTTGAGCAACACAAAATTAATTAGCAAAGCTTGATTTATCGACATCGATATTTAAAATTAATGAATTATTAAAATTAAAAAGCAACCAAAAACGCGTGTTAATTACCCAAATAGAAGGAATAAATAAAACATGATAGGAATATAATTTAAATAAGACATTTTTTTAAAAATTGTTTGAGCGTCTTGAAGCACTATCCAGCATCTTAAAATGTTTCTTGCCGGATTCTTCTCGGTAGTATTAGGTTCCGTACCGACTATAGCTTCAATTTTGGTTTGTGTTCATTTAGACAATGCATAAGTGTTACTTGTAACCAAATTAATTGATTATGATTATGATAATGAAATAAAAGCTTGTAAAAAACATTTTTCCGATTTGTAAGGAACGTATGTTCTTTACTAAAAGTGGAAGTACTACCGCCGAGCTAGGTGTAATCTGCTCGGGGACCAAGGCACAACTACCATTATTGGTTTGTTTTATATATACTTAGTGGCGACGAAAACTCTGATATCGCGATGTAGGATATCGATGTCACGCATTACGTATGGAGCGTTGTTTACTACGCCAATTCTGCTGGCGCTGTATTTGTGTCGGCTTGTAGGTCATGTCGTAGGTCGGCACAGATTAATCCCGTTTGTTGGTATTAGCTTACGCCTCGTATAATTTATTACTATCCGTAACTAGAACGGGTCGTTTTTCAAATATTGGAACCGGGCATTAACTGATTATGGGAAGACATGTTTTTCTCTGTACAATGGCCTGATCTCGAAGTAAGCACCTTAAACACTACTTTATGCTCATGGTGTTGTCCATATTGTATCGTTTTTATTAGTGAAAGAATGAAGATCTCATTTCGAAAATGAATTATCGAGCATTCTACGTTACAATAACGTGTCTCTCTAAACACTTGACATTGTCGGAATCATCCCGTTATCTAGAATCGCGAGGTAGAGTCCATAAAAATATATTCTCATGGAATGTGTCAAAAATGATGCTTCAAGGTAATCAATGTTTGAAGAATACCAATTGAATATTTGAGACAAAGGACAAAAACATTTTGTCATAAGCAAAATCAGATATAGCTAAAAAATTGTGTAACCTAGTAAGTATAAATCAACAGTGATATCTTTTAAATAACTATGGAATAAAAAATTGAACATAGCACTACTTGTGTATAAAACAAACGGTAGGACCACAATATATACGTAAATATATTTATAAATACCAAACACATTGTAAAGAAGCTTTACAAAGGCTTTGTACAGTCGATCCAGTCTATGACAAACCGTCATAAAGATTCCAGCTACTGCTTACAACTCCAACCACGTTATTTCGGGATAAAAGAATATCCTATATATTAATCTAGCATCTTATCCATGTTTTTACCAAATTTCATCCGAATCCATTGAGTAGTTTTTGAGTGAAAGAGTAAGAAACATGCCTCCCTACATCCATACACGCAGACGTTCTTAAAAAAAATATCGTAGACTATCCCACTTCTGATAATACGCGAAAATTTGTTTTGTTGTGAAACTTACCTTACGGTGATATACAGTTTCATTTAATTGTCACACAGAGTAGTTCCTCACATATATTTTTTTCATATTTGTTAATTTATTGTTTCAGTAACAGCACTTTATATAAATTAAAACACTATACAAAGGTTACCTTTTAATGTTAACGCCACAGTTAATTTAATACTAAAACAGTAAGATAGAACGGGTATATTCAACATAAACGGGTGATACATTTTCTGAGCGCTAAATAAATTTATACGTTACCAAATTATGTTAAAAAGGATTTTTAATCTCATATATTATTTAATACCGATGTCATTGCTTTCTTTCTAATATAATGGTAATTATATTCTTATTATTATAAGTAAGAGCTCAATAATGAGATACAATAGCAATTACGAGCTAAGAGAATTCACACATTTGTATTTTATTTTTTTGTGTAAAACATAGGTATTATTTCACAATGGTCATTTTAAAATACAAAAACCAGGGTTGCTCAGATTAAAAAAAAGTACATAGCGTAAGTAAATCGGAAAACAAAAGCTACAGAAAAAAATACTGACATATTTTTTATATATTTTACCGCAAGGTATTTTTCGAGTCAATTCACTACTACTACATCAGCCCACCTGAAGCCAGTCTTCGAATAATCTGCTCATTTAGTTTTCCCACTATCCTACATATACATACCTTTATCAAATAACCGAAAATTCGTTAACCAACACTATAGACAGACTTGTCTTACTGTTATCGCCTTTACTGTGAGCGAGATTTAAAATAATTTTTAACCTAAGTGCTTTCCATTGAAAACAATCTGCCAACGATAAAAGATCTTTATCTACGTTATCTTTGAGTAAATTTTATCTCGGACGTTTTAAAACAAGTTAAATGCATTAAAGGGATTACATTCAAGGTTCACAATTGCTGTTGAGGATACCTTCGTGAGATGTTATCAGTTGATCTGCTGATGCTTAGTACATTTTTAAAGAAAAAGTTTATTTTCTTTAAAAATGTACTACTAATGTATGAACTCGTCCAAATAGATCCAAAAGAGTGTGTATCAAATCTGTCAATTAATTCTTAATTAATTGAAAAACGTACAAAATGACGATTTTTTTACCTTTGACCCTTAGGAATCCATGACGCGATCACCTTATTGTCAGACGTTGTGGGACAAGTATAAGGATGTCAAAATGAAGGTTTGTGCAAACTTACAGCTTGTTATCTAGATTTCCGAGATTTTGACTGTGTTGGCGACAGATCTGGCAACCCAGCTACTATGCACACGTTACCTGTTGCTAAGGGTTTTGTAACTAGAATTGCTTAGCAACAGGTTTGGTGTGCCTCGATTTTTTCTTATATTTAATATTGTATTTTTAGCTTATTATATCTTTTGTCCCTTTAAATTGGGTTTCCATTTCGTCCTTAACAGACTGTATTTTGGTTAAAATTACTAAACTATGACGGTCTTAGTCTATAAGAGGCCGTCAGCGCAAAAGTGGCCTAACCCACAATTTTTCCTAATTACCTTCCTATAAGGGCCTAACCAACCCTTAGTAACTATAGGCAGGTTTAGCATCAAAATTTATGAAGTTTTGAATAAAATGCAATAGGTAAGTACGTAAATGAAAAATTGTGTGTTAGGGCACTTTTGCGCTGACGGCCTCTTCGAAACTAAATGACTGGACCCAAATGTGCAATGGTAGTGGACCCAACCAGGGCAAACAAAAAATGATGTAATGAACGATTACTCGAGATAGGTCGGTATTCAGAGATCCTGGCTTTGAGACCTAAGGCCGGGGATTCGAATCCTGCTAAAGGCAAATCTTTGTATTAAAAACATTTGGATTCCAGTTACGTTTCTTCATAAACTTTGATTCTGGTTTCTATAAAACCAGTTTAAACTACTTTGGAAGCAGTTTGAAATATGTGATGTTGTCTGATATTTATTATTTAAACCCATTAATAAATCAAGCCAAAATCGTATGTCCCAATTGCGTGTATAGACATTATTCGTTGTCTAAACATTAGTTATCAAATGATGACGTAATCAATCGGTATTTATAGAGCCGATGCTCAGACAACCGAGCTCGCATAAATTATAAAATTAATTATTGGCCCACAATGGTAGGTTTGTTAGACTGGGAAGAGAAAGAAAGTGGAGAAGGCATTGCCTGATCCATTATTCGAAAAACGATCCGTTCTAATTACGGATAGTAATAAATTATACGACGCGTAAGCTAAAAACGACGGACGGATGACTGATGACAGCTGTTATGGAAAGTAAATTATGAAACGGTATTAACGACTCGTTGTCGGTTGGAGAATAACCTATAGTCATTTTTGACACATAACGAATCGTAAAATATTGGAACCGGGCATCAGTAAAAACTGTACCATTTTAGTATCATTTGTTTGAGAAATGTAATTTCATAAACACTTATCAATGTAATTGATCCTACTAATATTATAAAACCGAAAGTTTGAAAGCTTTTATGGATGTCTACATAGACAACCTATATATATAGGTTTGTTTCTCTTTCTCGCAAAACTACTGATATATGTGGTTAAGCATAGATACTAGAGATATTAGATTAACAAAAAGGTTATTTTTTAATCCGAAAGACACAGAAATACTTTTAAATTAGACGTCGCCAACGATCTCTTCGGATAATTTCAAGAAAAACAAATATCCTATTGGTATGTCTATTTCAAATATCATTCAAATTCATTTCGTTGTTTTTGCGTTAAAGAGTAATAAACATCTTCCCATCCAATCAGAATTTATTGTTTATATTATAAGTAAGATTATATAAAGTACCGCATCAAAAGTTAGTAGATCAGAGTCTCAGAGTTACAACAGTTGGATGTTATAATGAATATGCATATAGCGTTATTTGTGTCTCAGGTACTGCTTCTGAAATATACGATGTGACCAGGGTTACCACTTAAGCGAAAAAAACATTGTAACAAAATAATTTTTGATAGAATGTTACGATTATGGTGTTCTCTACCTTTAATATAGGATGGTCGCCCTTTCCGTGTTTAAAACCAGAGTAAAATTCTTCTTACTCTCTCTCTATGTTTACTAAGAGGTAGGGCATAGCGATTTATCGCTTGACCTGGAGATACCTTACAGAAGACCGCAGCCAAATAACAATCACTTCTGTGTTGTTGTGTTCCTGCGTTTGAGGATTCCGGAGCTCTTGGAGGGTGCTATATTAGTAGCAGGGGCCAAACCTTCAAGGTAAGGGCGATAAGTCCAGTAACAGCTTTATGCTGTACTTGTCGCCCTCAAGCTAGGACCACATTACCACTTAACATCAGGTGGGATGATGTCAATCTTGAAGATAATATAAAAAAAAATATTCTGTTATCCCTCTTTCCATTTTCAAAACCAGAATATAATTCTTCTTTCTCTCTCTACTTTCTCTTTTATCTTCTATCCAAGTATTTAAATACAGATAGGTATGTTGATAGTCACTAAATTTCAAATATTATCAAAGATTACCGCTGCCCGAGTAGGATAGTGTCAAACTCAAACTTAAACGATATCTCCTGTACTGGCGTACTAAATGTACTCAGGTGACAACCCTAGTGCCATAGCGGGTAGTACCTATAAGATATTATGTAACGTATGCGAATGAGCTCAGTCTGGTTGTTGTTCTGACGTTACAACTCACTGGAAAAGCGAACCTTGAAACTGAGGGAAATACGAGTTTCATGACCTTTGGATAACGGAGAAATGTGATTTTTATACAAAAATTGGCTTAGGCAATCTTGCTTGATGACAGGCGAAGATGAGGCTTCAGTCACATTTGCAGAGGTGAAACCCACCTTGCACCTTGCCGTGTGTTAGTTTGATAATTTTGTGATTAACAATAAATGTATTTTCGTCATTTGATAATTTAGGCCCTAACCAAAAACTTTGTGTTTTAAATTTTAAATAAATATTGTTTAATTATTCGAAAACATCACATGCTCTGATTCTGTAACTTAAGTACTTGTGTTGCAAAAATCAGAAACAAGTACGGTACCACAAAACCCAGACCCGAGACGATTTTTAAGAGAGGTAGGGCATAGCGATTTATTGCTCGAACTGGAGCAGCCCGACTGGTGAAATACCTCCACCTTACAGAAGACCGCAGCCAAATAACAATCACTTCGGTGTTGTTGTGTTCCTGCGTGTGAGTAAGGTTTCCAGAGCTCTTGGGGGGTGCTACATTAGTAGCAGGGGTCAAGCCTTCAAGGTTAGGGCGACAAGTCCAGTAACAGATGTATTATCTTGTACTTGTCGCCCTTAAGCTAGGAACTCATTACCACTTAACATCAGGTGGGATGAGGTCAATCTTGAAGTGTAATATAAAAGTATATATAAATAGAAAAGTTCGTTTCCATATTGACCCGACCGGAGATCGAGCCCGGGACCTCATAGATGCCGCAACACTTAAATCCGGCTCGCTCGCCTCTCAGCTATGGAGGCCGTCAAATCGAATCAATTTAATTGAGTTACATTATAAATTATTATCCTTACCCAGATTCAGTGTAATCAGACACAAATGTTCCTCACACGTAATCGGGAATCGAACTTGCGACCATTTGTTTAATAGAAAATTTGCAATCGGTCAGTCAAAAAGGAGCAAAATTATCAATAAATAAAGATTATCTTTCAGAAGTCAAACAAAAGCAGCTAATACAGATTTGCTTTACAAATTAAAACCACACAGATAAATATGAAAACAGTTTCTCTACTAAATAAATACGAGTATAGAGTATGAAGTCTTGTTTGTTGTTTTACGTAGGGCGTCTTGAAAGAACTCAGGTAAAAGGAGGGTAAATATAAAAGAATAAGTACTGCTGAAGATGGAGATGAAAGACTGAATTGAGGCAAACGAATACTACTCAGAAATTATTTACTTTTACAAAATTGAACAAATTGCTATTTTGAACCATTGTTCTTAAGCATTTTAAGCCCCCTAACAAAAAAGACGGTGTCTTATGAGTTTGACGTGTCCGTCTGTCTGTCTCTATGAGAGTGTCTGTCTGTGGCATCATAGCTCCCGAACGAATAAACCGACTTTAATTTTCTTTTCTAAGTTTGAATGGTGATTAAAAGACAGTATTTTTAACTATTTTATTATTTATTTTATTAAATGAGGTCTTCAGATTGGCTATTAATGTAGCATTAAAAACGACATAACTGTATTAGGGTTAGCCTATAATGATTATGTTTGTATACTTATAAATAAATAATAATAATAATAAATAATTTTGACGGGAATTGTTCCAAGGTAGCCGCCAAAAAATATCGGATTATAAATGTTGACACAACTCCCTTAATAACGGTATTAAATTAAAAGGCTTGAGAAGCACACATTACGATAACTTTCCAATCTCAGATATACACGAATATTCAGCTGTCCTGGGTTTTTCATTTATTGTTTGTATATTAAATGGGTCTACACGTTTTCACCTCAGTTTATATCTTTTATTGTTGCGTGAGAAATTATATTGTTTCAATATATAATAGGTATTCGTACTCCATGGCTTTCAAGGATTCCGTGGAGCACAACTTCTTTAAAAATTTCAATACACATATTATGAAACGAGCTCTGATTTATAACGTAATTCATTAATTCGACAATAAAATCCGGTATTTTAATTGACAGAACAAAGTGAACAAAGGACAATCATATAAAAAAGCAATATGTAAAAAAATCACACAACAAATAACAGAAAAACACAACTGTCTATATCTTAATGAACTCCAAAGGCGTTTTGCTTGCACCTGAGCTTCATTGCCCCTCATCTACATTCATTTGTATTCAAGGCAAATTGAATTTTATGTTTGGGTTAATATAGGGTTCTTATTTCCTTACCTTCGAATATTTGGATGTACATTACAAAAGCCGTAACTACGATATGAATTTACCTCTTGAATAGAAGAACTCAAGTGGGTGGAATATCATATCTCGTTTATGATTTTTTCTCTCCTATATTGTTTATTGAGAGTCAATGACAATGGTGTCATTCACTCTTCAAGGGAAAACCTTAGGTCAAGACTATTTGAGGTTGATTGCCAAGCGTACTTCATATATACTTGTTGTGCTCGCGACTTCGTTCGCTTAATTAGTTCGTTTATTTTTTTTTTACATAGATTATTAACTGTCCCACAGCTGGGCAAAGGCCTCCCCCATAAGATCGCTGCATTACCTATGCAAAGATTTAAGTCTATGATCAAAAATTTTCTAATGAAAAAAGGATATCATATAAAATAGAAGATTAATGACAAAAATGTTTGGTCATGATAGCATTTATTATGTAAACTAGTCATAAGATATGTTGTTTTTTTTTGCATACTACCATTTCTGTAAGTTTTTGATAAGAGTAATTATCGAGTTTCTTGCAGGTTCTTCTCGATAGAAGCTACATTCCGAACACGGTGGTAGTATAATTTGACAATTCATAAATGCTTTTGTAAAAGTTTACATTAAAAAAGACATTTTCTATTCTATTCTATACACTTCCAGCATTCTCTATCTGGTGCCAAGTCATGCCAACCTTCAGAAAACCGATCTAGATCGTCACGCTAACGCATTTTCCATTGTTACCCAATGGACACCAGAAGACGGACGACGTCCAAAAGGAAGGATTTAATTTTTTTTTTTATCTTAATTAAACTACCCTGATGTAATAAGAAGGAACTTAGTCTAGCCAATAAAAAGCCCTTCAAAGTCGGTCCCGAACAAACTGACAGACAAACAGATTAAAAATGATAAAATATATATGTTTTGGTTATGTATCCTCAAATGCATTAAGTAAAAAGCCAAAGCGAAGCCGGGGCGGATGGCTAGTTCTATTATCAATGGAGGTTGGAATACAACCGACTTGTCGTCGACATTGCAACTATTTTGCTCATGGTTTCAAACGCAAAAATAACAAAATAAAAGCGTCAATTCCCGGAAAGCCTGCTATTGGCAGCTTAAATGAATTACTGCGTTACATTAGATGATGTGGTTACGTCACAGCAAAGGTTATTACATTGGTCCCTATTCCTTTGTGGCTGTTCCCGGAAGGCCTCTTTGTGTCTGGTACACGTGAGGCAACTTTAGTTTCGGCAACTTTTGTTTCATTAAAACGATTCTTCATCAGTTTTCTTCATTCAAGAGAGGTAAGGCATAGCGATTTATCGCTCGAACTGGAGCAGCCCGACTGGTGAAATACCTCCACCTTACAGAAAACCGTAGCCAAATAAACTAATCACTTGTGTGCCTGCGTGTGAGTAAGGTTTCCAGAGCTCCTGGGGGGTGCTACATTAGTAGCCTTCAAGGTAAGGGCGACAAGTCCAGTAACAGATTTATTATGCTGTACTTGTAACTCTTAAGCTAGGACCACATTACCACTTAACATCAGGTGGGAAGAGGTCAATCATGAAGTGCAATATAAAAAAAAAAAGCTGCTACAGCTAAATGGCCTTATTAAAATTGTGCATAATTTCTTGACGACATTGTTAAGGTCGCGGGGAGCCGTCGAGCCGGGGAGATGATAACGATGATGATGACAATTATTCTAGATTAGATTTTTTTATTTACAAAATTAAATTTACAAAGTTGGCAAGACTTGGCACCTGATAGAGAGCGCTGGAACTGTATGGGGGAGGTCGTTGCCCAGCAGTGGGACAGTTTATAGGCTAAGTAAAAAAAAAAGATAGAAAATGGATTAATATGACTGACACTTCCCTGTTTTAAAATCTGGGTATTTGGAATATGTCCAGTATTTCTGCAAATAATATATTTACTTAAATTATCATATGAAATGTCATATGATGATTTAAGTAAATACTAATGGGTATGTAAGAAAGCAAATCAAGAAAAACACTTATAGGTCGACATTAGTTCTTATGCCATATGACATAAGGGTGTAAAGTATGTAATCTGATGTCCTTTTGACTGTACACACTTGCTTGCGGTGCACTTACAGTCTACAAATATAACCTGACATAAACCACTTTTTACGTTCAAAGTAAAATCTAACCCAATGTATAAGAAAATACATAACCGATTTGAAAGTCAAATTGTAGGTTTGAATGAAAGATGAGCGATAGTAATAGGTAGTACGTCGATATCGCGTAGCTGTGCTCAAAATTTATTGAAACATCCAACTTTGAATGTAGCATCGTTTGTACCGTCGAAATATCGTCTCGGTATAGAATAGGGCTGCCAATACGAAGATCCCGGGGTTATCTATCCCGCGTTTTGCGGGATTTCTAGTGCGGTTACTGAGGGGTAGGCGGTAGTTACGATTGTATTGTTGCTAAAACAGCTGCTGCTAAAATCTGGTGTATTGACTTTTCTTTTTCAATGGAAAATAAAAAATCATAAAAATATTTTTTCTCCATTTTGGTCAAGCTTATCTCTAAAATGCGAGTATTGAATTTAATAGTGAAGATTTTTTTCCACCTATCAGGCGATTTAAAGTTTTTACAAAAAGAATAACAGCCTAAATAATTGTGCTTATCAGAAATTAGATGATTAGTTATGTATGTATTTAAAATCTAAAGTAAGAAAATGATATAACCATAAATTTAGTTGGAAGGAAACCAATAGACAATGCCGAGAAAATTTCCTGTGTTCTTGAATCGTAATATCCCTGTGTACTACATTCAGAATTAAATAAAGTGTTTCTACATTGATAAACACAGGGAAGTGCGTAGTTCACCACAAATTGATAAAGACTTTTTTTAATTCTATTAATAGTACTTTTACCACGAAACCATTGCAAGCGTGCGGGATCCTGTAACTTTAAGGCCCCCGCGGGATTACATTCCCGCAAACACAAAAATTTGAGATAAACTATACGAGTCTTGAAATCCCTAGTTCGCCGTCGAAAATATCGCCTCAAGACCGAAATATATTCGAAAGTTCGATTTTACCATAAACATCTGTAACTTTCACATATATCACGCGTCAATAAATTAACATTTGTAAGCGCTCATTCAATTTCTAATAACAATAACTTCTCATATTAAACTGGCATTAGTATCTTTGACAGACGGCCTGACCATTATACTGAGGACTCTCTCCACCAAATGTTTGCCCCCTAAAACTTCATGTTTACTTTAAGTGTGAAGAGGGAGGGGAGTTCAAGTTATTTCGGTCGTTTTTCTATACAATGGGCCACCCTCATGTGATATACGGGAGAATTTTATTTAATATCGTGATATTGATTTATAGCTTTGCAAGAGTGTTGGCCCATATTGGCCCTTTCTCCCCAATTGTGATAGGGCGTAGTAAAAATGGGAAAGTAATTCGGTTTTGCAGTTCTAAGCCCGTTTTGATGGTGTATGGTTTCAGTTTTATATTATCTCAGGATTCTCAGTTCAATGGATGAATGAATTGACTAGGAAAGCGTGTTCCGATTTTTGCGATTTTTTGGAATGTACCTCTATTTTGTGATTATATAAATAGTGATAAAGCGCCAATTGGCACTAAAATAAGCTAATTCTTCTAACTCCAAGCTATTCAGTAAGGAGGCAAACATTATTACGAGCTAAAACAGAAAGCCAGTTTTCACACCGAAGCTCTTCAATTTCCATTTTACAAAGCGTTGTAACTCAAATAAAAAATAAAAACGTTGTAACCATAAATTAAACGAGAAAAAAGTCCTAAGACAAACACGTCCTCCATCCAACCTGTACACGAGTGGAATGATAAGATGGACTACTCTCCTACCTATTTACTATACCAACGGGTATAGGTAAGGTTTCCGACGTTGTTTGTTTGTAGAAGTTCACGAGTTATGAATAATTTCAGCGGCAGGTGTAATTTCGGCATTGAGATATTTTCGGTGGATTCTGTAAAGTCAAGAGTGTTACGCATTGTTCGGTATTTGTTACGTTTCTTCTGTCAACTTTTTTGTTTCGTAACACTGGAAAGGTTTCCGTCATACGACAACGAAAGAAGGCTGCGAGTGTTTTATTCTAATAAAGTGTTATCATTATGTTGAAAATTTCAAAGGAATTGAATGTACCACATTTGCCCGAAAAGATTTCGTGATGGGTACCACTTTCATTCCAATTTCAATGTTGACATAGTATGAAAAAAAATATTGTTCTTGTGTCGACTTCTCTACTTACTTTCCTAACTCTTGACTTTGACTTTGACTTTGATTTTTACATAAGCCGCTAAGACTAATCAGATTTTATTTGGCGGTTTGAGAATTTTTGTAAATAAGCTTGTCACTTGCCATACTCACACCTTTCCATAAGGAAGGTGCCTTCAAACATCCAACCTGTACCAACTGTGGTACGTAAAATTAAAAAGACTTTTTTTTTTCATTGTAGGTCCAGGGTGAGGATGTTTTCAGACGAGATGACGAGATCAATGGACATTTTGAGAAATGGACATCCTACATTTAAGTCAAATATGCACACCAATAGTTTCCCGGCTTTTGCCACCAAACCCACCAATACCTCACCCGCCAAATTCGGTTATCAATAAATCCCCTGAAATACACCACTCAATAACGGACCGTGACAAATAAGTCATAAACATACGGCCGGCGCGATCAGCGAGCGATACCGCAGCGATGGGGTACATATGTCACCTGGGAACCGATAGATCACGTTTGCACTTTTACCGAGCGATTGGGACACACGGCTGTGGCGATCGGAGAGCAATTAATATCGAACAACACAAAAATCGGACTGAACCAAATGCATAAGAGGGGTAGGGCATAGCGATTTATCGCTCGAATTCGGGACTCCCCCGCTCTGAGAAGCGCGGAGATTACGCACTAAAACCCCCCCGCACCTCTCATCGGCATAGTAGCCCGGGGAATAAAGATAATTAAGCCACCTGGAAACTGGACGGCAGATGGTGTGAGGTCACCTTAGCTAGTATTGCAATCACGGTCTCCACCGCGAGGTAGGAATGCTTTAGTGGATCAGGTATCCTCGCTCCTTCTCCACCACCATTTCGAGGGGATATGACAGAGCCACTCCACCGGTGATACTATGGTCTACTAATCCCAGGGCATCGCCATCAAAGCGATGAGATCCATCGAGGGGTTTTAGTAAGGATTTTTTCGTATTAGAGCAGGGAGTCCCACACACGCCGTTACTTCCCTCGAGTGGCAAAATAGTGCATCAATGCATTTCCCTTAGCACAAAAAAAAAAGCGACGCCGCATACGATTGGGCTAATACAGTCGTTGCAAACGTTTTAGTTTCGCCATATCCGTTCGTCAGCCATTGTTCACTACTCCTATTTTTATACACTGCAACATGTCATTACCTCAAAGGTCTGTGTGTGACACCAGTAAGTAAATCACACGTCAAACAAATTGCCCTAACTCCACAGCCGTGAGTGAGGCCTTTGATAAATAGTGCACCGTTACAACAACATTCGGCGACAAAATAGACCTTTTGTCGTCGCGTTACGGTCCAATGTCGCCACATCCGGATCCGAAGTAAGATAGGCGTATTGGTCCATTCGTCGGCTTTTGAGGGTTCGGATGAGGTAAGGAAAGTGGTTTTTAAAGTTGATTGTGCTATTTGTGCAGGATGGTGTTCCGTTGATGTTATATGTCATGGTAACCTTGTTAGTCGATTACGGCGACAGACAGAAGTATGGTTAGAATTTTTAATATGTTTCCTCGTAACTTCCAAATATCATTCGTAGATTTACATTAAAAATCTGGAGGTCCTCTAAGACAGGTGCCTTCCGAAAAACGAATCATCATTCTTCTATAAGTATAAGTAGATCGGACCAAGGAATCGCGGATGGTTTGCAAGCAAAAACTTTCTTCCACCCCCCCCCCCCCACCCCCCTTCTCAATCTTAATCATTATAATAAAAATCGAAGTCGGTCAAAATTATCTTACACCCAATGCTAGACACAAAAGATTAATTATGAAGAAAATGAATTTTTGACCACAGAAATTTTCTGATTCAATGGTAAATAACGAAAGCACTTATGTTAAGGAAATCAAAAACAACGACGGTACCACAGCACCCAGAACCGAGGCAACGTAAAAAAATTCGCTTTCTGTTGATCCGCCTGGGAGACGAACCTGGGACCCCAAAGATAGCGCAACACCAAAGTCTGGAACGCTCGCCTCTCGGCTACGTAGCATAATTTGGGATATCGTTTCAAAATTATTGCCACTGACATGCAGAAGTAACTGTCTTGATAACTTGTATTAACTCTTATCTACTAAGAAAACAATTTCCCCGGCGCTTTTTGATATCCCTACAAAAATAGCCAGGGTAATTCGTTAGATAGCTTCTTCAACAAAGGCTTGAAGCAAATCTAAATAATTAACTCCACTTTGCACAAAAGCGTCAGAGGCCTTTAACAAAAACAACAGAGTTGCCTAAAGCAGTAATAAATACAAAACTCGCGATTAAAAAATAAATTGTATCTTGCCGCAGAGGAAGGGAGATAACCCGCCAAGTTCTAGCCGTTAGCTGATGTTTTACTCTAACGAAATTATATGTACAGCATACGCAACGAAATAACAAACCAAATTCATTAAAACACCCAAAAAAACTCATTAAATCAGTGGAGTAATTTTAAGGACATTGGAATTGCCACAATTCCTACTTTTCATAATTGTCTTACGTAAATAAATGTTTGTTTCTAATTTGTGATGTGTTTATAATTGGATTTGCTGTAGGGAAAAATATTATTATGGAAATTAAATATTTTTGACGGTTTATACAAAACAACATTTGACATCAAAACCAACAAAATAGATTTGCAATATAATTCAGAATGGACGTAATCAACTTCGTAATTGAAAAATTAACAGATGCTGATTGCATTTCGGGACACAAAGTAAATTTCACGGAAACATTTTTTCATAAAAATTGAGCAAAGACACATATTTTAAATCTAAACATTTTGAAGAAATAATATTCTTTTCAGACCAATAAAGAAATATTTTATCGTCAGTAATATAATAATTGTTAAACTTGGCCCCACCTCTACCCTTAATTTAGATATTCCGTCTGCGGTGAATTTAAAACGCCCACTTTAACTAAGTGTTATCTGAAATTAACTTCAGTTCGCACCCTATTGTGCTAACAGATTAACTTCCAAAGGGTTTTTGGGAAGATCTCGATGACGATAACTCAGTTAAAATAAAACAGTAAGACACCTTTCAAAATTAAAACAATTTGGGAGACTTCTTTTTATGGTGCCGTCTCCTTTCGAAGGTTGGCGATCATTAAGGCTATTTGCATTCTGGACACCGCCGCACGGAAGAGCGATCTAGTACTCTTGCCGTACCAATCCCGAAGATTTCTTAACCAAGAGATTCTTCTTCTACCAGGCTTTGTTTCTCATTAGGTGGCCGAGATATTGGAGTTTCCGAGTCTTTATTATGGTAAGAATCTCTGTATCTTTGCCCATTCTCTGCAACACCGTTTCGTTAGGGATCCGCTGTGTCCGCGAGATTTTCAGCATTCTCCGATACACCCACATTTCAAATGCTTGGGAGACTTGGTCAACTATTATGGTGGTGCTAAATAATTTCCCACAACATCAAGGCGATGAGTTTCAGTGGGAAGGCCTGCCCTCTTTAGGACAGACTCTCTCACCTCCCTCGGGTAACGGTACGGTGCGGTAAGCATTTCCTCCCGCCAAAAAAAGAGACTTTGTCAACTACATACTATAATTCGAAAACGCCATCTCTAAGGTCCCGGGTTCGAAGCCCGATCGGATCAATATGGGAAGCGAACTTTTGTTTATTATCTCGGGTGTGGGTGTTGTGGTACCGTCGTTGTTTCTAATTCCTGAAACACAAGTTCTTAAACCACTTACCACGGAATCAGATCAATATATGTGATATTAGAAACAGAAATTTTTATCTCCCCTTGCGGTGCGGGAATTGAACCCACAACCTTCATGTATCGCGCGTGCTGCTCTTACCATCTGATTATTTAAAGTTTAGCAAACTTACGTACGGCGCACAGTACTATAAAAATAATAAAATCGAATATATGTGATGTTGTCCAATTTATTAAAAAAAAGGTACTAAGCTGGAGTGGTGGAATGTGGGCCATTGGTTCACCCAAGTAAGTAGTATGTGATTTCCTAGTTGTTACTGTTATCTTTCTATATTGTGACAATAACAATTCTTAGAAATAAAACGGGTAAGAGGTTTGCGGCTTAGCACGATTTCTATACAACCCTTCTCGCCCTGTATATACTTGATTGCTAGGAGCGAATCCGCAATGAGATTGCGCTGGAAATAGAAGCTGCTAATTCAGAAAGCATGGAATAAGAAGTATGGCGGCGTTCATTTATTACGTTAAATATCCCTACTTATTAGTATAATTAGTATAATAGTATAATATTTTATAAATGCAAAAGTAACTCTATCTGTCTGTTACGCTTTCCTGCTTAAACCTCTCAACCGATTTTAATGAAATTTGGTATAGGTATACGTTGAATCTCAAGAACGGACATAGGCTACTTTTTATTAGAAAATAAGGGGGGGAGGGGGGTAATACCACCTTTGAAAGTTTATATGGAAAAAAAAATTTTTGAAGTTAGAGATATGAAATTTGGCACAAATATAGCTCGAAACTTGGATTAAAATATATACTACTTTTGTTTTAAATATTAGGGGAGAAAGGGGTAAAACCGACCATGAAAGGATGTCCACGCGAACGAAGTCGCGGGCACAGCTAGTAAAAAATAAACGCTCATTCATTTTGACGGTACTTATTGGCACCTAGACTACTTATATTTAAGAAAAAACATTGCATTAAAAATATGCGAATTCCTATGGTCCACGCGATCGGCTCTAATTTTAATTTTTAACCAATTGTGACGGCTTTACAGTAATATGATTTGGAGAGCAGTTCACATTTTTTTTAAACGTTAGGAATGATAAACTTGAGCGCTACTGACACTTTACTTTGCACATTTTTTATTTATTTATTTAAACTTTTTTGTACGTATTTAAACGTATAAAAGGCGGACTTAATACCTACTGGCATTTTCTACCGGTCAACTCCACAGATTTGAAACAAAACTATAAAGACTCTGTAAACTTCTTGTAAAAAATAAGTAACCCCAATTAAGCTAACTGCATCAGTAAGACGAAAAAACAGCAAGAAACATACTTACTTAGCTTTCGAGCAAGTATCACTTTCGCTAACCTAATTAGTGATTTATGAACGGGAACTTACCTGTAACAAAAATAATAAAAACATATAACTATGGCATCTTTGTGTTACTTTATAAAGATCAAAGAACTAAGATGATTATGTTTTTCTATAATTTATACTAATACTACGAAGTTGAACAGTATGTTTGTAGTTTGAATGCGCTTATCACATATATATGGCGTGGCGCCATCTCTGAGGTCCCGGGTTCGATTCCCGGTCGGGTCAATATGGGAAACGAACTTTTCTATATTGTCTCGGGTCTGTGTGTTGTGGTACCGTCGTTGTTTCTGATTTCTGTAACACAAGTGCTTAAGCTATTTACCACAGAATCAGAGCAATTTATGTGATGTTGTCCAATATATATGTGTCTCTCCCTATTACACTGTTTTCTGTTGACACAATCTTTGATACATTTTCCACCTGCCTTTTGTAAGGGTCCCATTTGGCAAGATCAAAATGGAAGATGGATGAACGCATAATTGCAAGCCTACCCTCACGAGACAGGAGCTTGAAAGGGTGGAACGCATCCGCGTGTTGAGTATGGAATCAACCCTATGCCTTAGGGGAGACAAGACGCAAAAGTGTGAAGTGCGATTTCCTAATGGAAAATAAAAAAGTGAAAACAGCCTCCATGGGGTGGTGCTTAAAGCTTTGCTTCCTAATTCCAGAGATCCTGGGTTCGAGTCACAAACGCGTCACTTTTGCTAAGTATTGTTCTCCCAGTTTAGTTCCAATAGGGATGAGTCCGTCAGTTAAGAAAGAAATTTTGTTGACGACCTCCGTAGCCGAGAGGCGAGCGGGCCTGACTTTGGCGAGCGCCATCTCTGAGGTTCCGGGTTCGATCCCCGGTCGGGTCAATATGGGAAACGAACTTTTCCATATTGTCTCGGGTCTGGGTGTTGTGGTACCGTCGTTGTTTCTGATTTCTGTAACACAAGTGCTTTAGCTACTTACCACAGAATCAGAGCAATGTATGCGATGTTGTCCAATATTTATTTATTAAAAAGAAAGAAATACATTTATTGACCAAACTAAAAAAAATATATATATAACCTACTTAATTAACATGCAGACATAATTAATGGTCAATTGGGTTCCACCTCAGCAAATGCTGCTGTTAGATTTTTAAAACACATTTAAACCGTATTTTTTTTTCGATTTTTTATTTTTATAGTACTTTACGCCGTACTAGCGAACTTTAACTATTAGAAACAGAATTTTTTTGCTTTGACAATTAATTATAAATTGATGATGATACAGTGCTAAGAGACGTTAGAAAAATGTTCTTCTTTAAGGATGATTATCTGCAGTTTAACATACAAATTCTGTCCCACTCACCTTTATTATGTACTAGCTACGCAGCGTACTTTGTTCCGCCTTAGAGGCAATAGAATAGAATAGAATAGAAATCATCTTTATTCATGTAAACTTTACAAAAGCACTTATGAATAGTCAGTACAAATTAAATATTCTACCGCCGTGTTCGGAATGTTGATCATGTCGAGAAGAACCGGCAAGAAACTCGACACTTACTCTTTTCAATGTAACAATGTTCCCTTACGCTAGGTACTTAAATAAAATATAAAAAGCTTATATAAAACATTTCCGAGAATCAAAGTTATTCTAGACCCATACATTTTTGTCATTTAAATAATCATCAATTTTGTAGTAGCCCTTTTTTATTAAACAATTTTTAACATGAGACTTAAATCTATGCATGGGCTACTGGATAACATTTTCAGGTAACTTGTTAAATAATTTAACGCTTAAACCCACAAAGTAATTACTTATCTTATGTAGTCTTAGATATGGAACAGCAAGTTTGTGTTTATTTCTAGTGTTAAAGTTGTGGAGTCAGATTTTTTAAAAAGTAGATTATAATTTTTGCCTACATACATAATACAATCAAAAATGTATTGAGATGCTACGGTAAGTATGTAAATTTCTTTAAATAAGTCTCTGAGAGAATCCCGTGATTTAAGACCATATATGGCGCGGATAACCCTCTTCTGTAAAACAAAAATATTTTGAATGTCAGCAGCTGTTCCCCACAAAAGGAGACCATATGACATAACACTATGAAAGTAACTGAAATAAACCAGCCTTGCCGTTTCAATATCAGTCAAATTTCGAATTTTTCTTACAGCGTATGCAGCTGAACTAAGCCTTCCTGCCAGGGCAACAATATGGGGTCCCCATTGCAATTTAGAGTCTGATGTGATGCCGAGAAATACTGTAGAATTAATTATTTCCATAGGTTCACCATTCATAGACAATTTGATGTTGACTTTTTTAACATTCGGCATTGTAAATTTGACACATTCCGTTTTCTTAGTGTTAAGCAGGAGATTATTATTCGTGAACCAATGTAGCACTTGTGAGAGAGAACTATTTACATACATAATAAATAAGCAAACTAAAAAATAGAGTAAAATAAAATAAAAAACTATCTTACGTCCTTCTCCTGGTTCTAAACTACCTTCCTACTAATTTTCAGCCATACTTGTTCAGCCATTCTTGGGTTATAAATAGTGTACCTAACACGACTTTCTTTTATATAAAGATATCGACTGTCAAACCATTTGAGGTGCAGTCAACTGCCAATCTTGTCAAAACACCATTTTCCCTTCACAAACTATCTTCAAAAAATTAAGCTCAGAGGTCCAGAGAAATTTTATTAATCACTAGCACTCACCCGCAACTCAGTTCGCTTTGTATCAGGACAAAAGTATTCCGTATAGATAGATAGATAGATATACTTTATTGCACAAAATCTTTACAGAAATAGGTTTTACAGAAAAATTATAGTACAATTTAGGCGGTCTTATCGCTAGAAAGCAATCTCTTCCAGACAACCTTAAGGTAGTATTCCGTATCTTGTATTATAAGTACCTATCTTGTATCTTTCATGTTTCGACTTCGAGTAATTTCAGCCAAATATATTCAGTATTTTTTCCGTGAAAGATAAACAAACATACATACAAACATCTACTCATTATTTTAATATTTCGCGTTTAAATATTAGTAGAATTAATTATTGTGGGATAGTGGATGTATCCAAACGTAGTGCATGTGCGATGCCTGAACGTATGAAAATCCGAATGGTGAGAATGTCAGAGTTAGATTTGAACGACGAACGACGGAAGACGACGTATGTAAGGAGATATTTTATTTTATTTGGCTAAATATATTTGGATTTTTCCTATTTTGCTTCTTTCATTTTCCATTCCACTACATTATGATATCAAGAAAAAAGACAAAAAAGGTCAAATTGATCTTAATAAAGTAAATTGTCCGAAGTTGTTTGTTAGTTAAACTTAAGTGCTTCTACTTAGATGTATCTTCAAAACAAGGTTTTCGACGTCTAATAAATATTCTAGAAAGCCTAACGTTGGAGAGGGAAGGTCCCTCACACACTTATATGCTATACATCAAATATTATAATAAAAATAATATAAGTTTACTTTCATATCTGAGATAATAATTTTATTTAATCATGTTTATGAATGTTCAATGATATTAATAGTGTTTAGTTTTTTGTGATTTTTTTTATAGATAACTTACGCACTTTTTTTTACCACACCCATAAACAAACTGCCTGCATGACCCAAGGGTTGACTGGTAGATAGTTATCTCCTAGCATTATCTACATCTGTTGTACTTTATGTGCAGCAAAATTTTGAATAATAAATAAATAATATTTTCGGACAGCGGACCAAGAGTTAAGGTAAATAAGTATATGTTAACCTAACGAAATTTTATAAAGTAGTTCAATCACAAACACCAGAAACTATAACGATCCAGAAAGTTTGTGTTTTGTCTCTTTTCAATCGTAGGTATACGATAAGAAACAGATAAAACATAGTTTCCAAATTCAAATCCGATTTCCACGTTTTGTGAATAGGTTGTAGCTATTCAAACGTGGGTTTCTGCATTGTTGGGAATTTCCCAAAATATGTAAGGGGAATTTGAAATCAAACGAGGAAGGTGTGAAAGATGGAGAGATTTGGGAAAAATGTAGGCAATCGGGGATTTCACATTATGCGAAAGATGACAACCCAAGAACTGACGATTTTTTTTAATTATTCTTTAATTATTCACACATGCCTGTATTTTTTTAGATTTGAATAATGTTCATATAAATTTTCAATAAAATATTTAAAGCCTTATTCATACTTCAACTAAGATCTATCATTCAGTGTGCGATGTGCCTACGCTGAAACCACGCGTGTTTACACCAAAAATCGACCCAACAGTCATCCTCAAAAATAAATCCTCATACAGCCGCTTAAGGTTCCGAATTGAATAGCAAACATGTAAGCAAATTCTTAGTCACAAAACGGCTAAACCGCACGTTCCTTGCCAAATTAGCGAAGTAACACAATTAGTCGATAAGAAACGAAACGGTTCATTTGGCTCCATTTTGAAGTCTTCCAGGTTTAAGAGAAGTGTGGAAAGTGGTAACTAAGTTATTCTAATACATGCTCCATAGTACATTATTTATTTTTAATTTTTATTGCACAAAAAAGGTGGACTTAACGCTAGAAGTATTCTTTAAAGTCGACCTAGGTTATGCAAAGGTTTGTTTATGAAACGGTAACTGTCAAAAAGAGCGTATGTAATTTAAGAAATACATTTACTTAAATATTGGACAACAATACATTGTTATAATTCAGTGGTAAGCAGTTAAAGCACTTGTGTTACAGAAACAACGACGGTACCACAACATTCAGACCCGAGATAATATAGAAAAGTCCGTTTTCTACATTGTCAATATCGAAAACTAGACTTTTTGGACCGGGTTCGAACCTGGGACCTCAGAGATGGCGCAACGCCAAACTCCTACCCATTTGCCTCTCGGCTACGGAGATCTGTCGTAATTGCTCTCATACATTATCGGTTTGTTAATTTTTATCTGATGATTAAAATATTGTCAGTAGCTGAAAAATTACAGTGATTATCCGACTAATTTAAACACGCCAAAGTTTTCGGTAAAATCTTTTAGAAAAAAAACTACCTACTGAAATGTTTTGGATGAAATAGCGTAACGTAAAATATACTTTTTAACGCAAACGAAGTCACGATCTGCAGCATGTGTTAGATAAATTACAGCACAAACTAATTGTAAGGCAGTGTCAACATGTCATAACTCGACGTTGTGTCTCCACTCTAATATTGACTATATAATTACCGAAGTTAGTGCAAGTTATGACAAAGTTATTTGTCTTATAAGTTGAACAAGTTTCGCGAGTACATTTGTCTTATTAATTTTATTACTAAGGGTCGCGTCTAGGGGTGACTAAACAGGTTATTGACGAATTAAGTTAAGTTGGATAATGGATAACTTATGTTCATGCGATTCTAGTCTACTGGGGACCCAAAGACGTGGAGTTATTTTTTGGGTTCTTTGGAGGGATTTGGTAGAGAATATAAATAAATAAAATAAATACATATTGGACAACATCACATACATTGCTCTGATTCTGTGGTAAGTAGCTAAAGCAATTGTATTACAGAAATCAGACGCAACGACGGTACCACAATACCCAGACCCGAGACAATACAGAAAAGTTCGTTTCCCATATTGACCCGACCGGGGATCGAACCCGGGACCTCAGAGATGGCGCGCCAAAGTCCACCACGCTCGCCTCTCGGCTACGGAGGTCGTCATATATCATGATTGATAATATTTATAGTTATGATGTTGCTCAGATCATCACTCCAAATAGCCTGAGGAGGTCCTACAATATGCATACATATGAGACACTCCACGCCACTCCAGAACACGTAAAGTCAGTGTTTAATTGAAAAAAAAAACGTATAAAGAGAATAAAAACGCGCATAGTATAAATCGACTTATTTACGCGACAAATTTGCTTGAGACACGGTTCCTTGGCTTGAGTTTAAACTTTCTCCATCACTGGCTTCCACGGAATTCTTGGGAAGTAATAGAGTGCCTAATACTTTTTTCTATAGTATAATTACGTCGATTCTCACGCGAGAGTTGCTGACTCAGATTTCGCTACAGCTCGTAAAGACGGTGCAATCGACACTAAAGAAACATCTCTAGAATAGATTAATCTAGTAACGATAATTATAATATTTTAAGTAGGAACATAGAACATCTAAGTACAGAAGGGTAAAAAAATTCAAAGATAAAGTGGTGGTGGAAAAACATGTTTTTGAGTGCCTAAATCGCTAACGTTGATGACCTTACGACCTCATTACGTATCGACATACTCGTATATCATCTCATATCAGCCGGGTGGACAGCTAGTGTTTTAATGTACACAATAATATGAAAAAACACCTCAAAATTTTAAAATAACCCAATTCCTCCATTTCAGCGCACTAATTTACTTTTCAACAGTAAATAACTTAATTTTTCAATTTTGAATACACAATCTGCGACCTTTTGTGCATTGCTAAAGAAAGATTCGATTTCAGATATCGCAAATTCGCTAGCGCGAAATTCGTCAAAGATATGCCTAAATAGAGACTGTGCGAATGTCATATTCGTTCGTAACTCGATGACACGAATATCGGAGACAAGAGAAACATGAAAAATAACAGGGATTCATATGCATGTACGAATTGTGAACCCAGCGTGGGTCCTTAGGGCTGGCGCGAAATGACTTTGGCTGTTTGATCAACCTTTCTTCAAATGCAAAAAAACATCTATAGAAATAAAAATGAATGTCCGAAATGCGTGTGAGTAAACTGCAAGAAAAAGGATACGTATTATTTTGCATTTTGTTGAATTCGGTAATAAATTGCGTAGTTAAATATTATATATTTTTTTTTCAGACAATAGTAAAAAAAGTTTATCGGGATAGTACGCGTACGAAGCTGCAATTAACTAGTAATTAACTGTCAAAAGGAACCAAATGTGAAATATTTTTTGTAATTTTAATAAATATACAAAACATAAAAAAGGTCACAACCGAAAAAAAACGACAAATGCACACACATAAATGATTGGCTATTCTGTATTTCTGGAATTTTGAAGAAATTTTGAAAAAAATTGCAGGGCAAAATTCAAGGGTTCATTTAATATTAAACATCATTCAGTTTTTTTAACTTTATTTGACATAGGTGTTATACCTCCGTCGTATAGAAAAACACATCGCACTCTAAGTAGCAAAGTGACCTAACACAACATCCACATTTCTCTGTACGATTTCGAAGGTATAATAAGTTATTATTGAAATTTTGAGTAAAATCGTTTCGCGAGCAATAGTTTAAGTTAATCATTAAATAATCGCCAACCCTACAGCAAAGGGAGGAGATCCTACATTGAGAATATTGGAAAGTACAAAGGTGTGAGCCAAATGAAGTTTGCTCGGGGATCGGTGTTTGGTCTCTCGTTTTTCTGAGCTGACTGATGATATGCCATTGTCTTTGCTCTGTTCAGCCGACCTGTTTTCTCGAGAACCCTATTTTTTCTTTCAAAGGTATTCTAAATGAATTTTCTTAAAAGTTCTCGGTTTTACCTTAAAAATTGAGCTTATTAATTTTCGTGTTATTAAAGGTGCGTAAAGGTCGGTTGGCCTTAAATAGTTTTGAAATAATAAACGTCATCACTAAATTAATGGTATAAAACCAATGTATGCTTAGGTAATTAAAACTATAAACATTTCGTCGCTTATTTTTGATAAATTAAGTAATTCAAAGGGTAGATTTAAAAATAAATAATACAAACATATTACAGTACAGATAAACTGTTACAACAATAAAACAAAACTACAGTAAATTCTTTAAATAACTATAAGCATTATACCACTCACTGACTGATTACTGATTAAACACGAACCCTCAGAAATTATAACACCTACAATCTTGAAATTCGGCACATAGGTTCCTAATAGGGGATTGATAGCTGATAAAACGGATTTTATGAAACTCTACCTCTAAAACGGTATTTGGAACATGGTTTGAAAGTTATACGTTTTGAAGTAAAAGTGAAATTGAATATGATTGGTTGACTCATAACATATCTTTAGAAATCACCATCTATTTATTATTAAGGTAGTTTCTATGCGTACAAAGTCGCGGGCTCTATTTATTTATATTACAAACCCTTCGAAATACTAGGCTGAGCAAACAACCAATAGCTACGTCTTGTAATCTTGAACAAAAAAAAAAGCAAACACTAATCTCAGGCTCCAATCCCGATCGTTCGAGCTAAAACGAAGACAACATTTCTCTCCAACTAAAAGTTATGAGCCGGTCGCGTTATTGAACAAAAATAAAATAAAAGCCTAGCGGATCCTCAATAACTTACAATCTTGCACAAAGAAAATCCCCGATACCGTGCAAAAACCAACCCTATCATTATAAAGCTTTAGTCTGAATTTATTCGCGAAGGAGGACGACTTAAAATGCACAGGTGGAGTAGTTCTAGAAAATCTGTACATATTTTATAGAAATTTCTTATTGTCGCATCTCTTTGGATTTTATTATTAAGTCGTGCATTTCTGCTATTAATTTATGGCTGTGCAAACAGATCTGTAAGAGAGAGAGTGCAATGGATACAGATTAACGAATAATTAAATACTTACATTGGAAGTATGCTTCGTTTTTTTTTTTTGAGAAACAGAAAATCCGGTCGTCATTAGCACTTAGCAATCACAACGTATTCATTTTTTTTTTGGTCATGCATACTAATGTACCACACTCCAGGAGCTCTGGAAACCTTACTCACACGCAGGAACACATCAACACAGAAGTGATTGTTATTTGGCTGCGGACTTGTTTAAGTACTAATATTTTTTGTATGAATGTGTAGATTAATGTTTGTAAATATTTTCAAAAACTACTGAACGAATTTGGATGTAAATAACTTGCATTCAGCTTAATTGCAAGAGCAGCACGCGTGATACGCGAAGGTCGTGGGTTCAAATCCTTCACCTCAAGGGGATATGAAATATGTCTGTTTCTCCAAAATATCTAAATGAAATATTCTCGCACCTAGATTTTGCTCTCTGAATCCCTAAGATTACAATATCAAGAATGATTTGTATCAACCGACGCGAATTCTTAAGACAAAAATCTTCGATACGAAAATCCCTCGCAAACACAGAATAGATTTAGCGATAAAATATATACAATTTATATGTTAACATTGTTGTCTGTCGAATAACATTGTGATATTGGATACGTGACGCGTGTCTTGCCGACATGAGAGCATATATGAAAAACTTACTTTATAGTTGTTGAATATATGTATTTACATATTTACTTATGTGTTAGAAGGAGAATTGTGAGGTAGATAGACAGATACACTTTATTGCACAGCTTATTTACAGAAATTGGTTTTACGGACATATTCAAGTACAATTTAGGCGGTATTATTGCTAGATTTTCTATAGGTAGAGGAAATAGTAGATATATAGAAACGGGTACGGGTAATTCAACTGTTACAAAATATGTGATAAATGTAGAACCGCTTGACCAATTTTGTGCAAACTTCACATAAACCATCTACTAAATAGTCTGAACAAAGCATAAATATTTCGTATGGATAGGTAAGCCCGTTCTTAAAAAAATACGAAAGAATAATGATTTGCGAAAAAATACTTAGTGTTGATAAATAAGGTATTTTAAGTGGTAAAGCACTTTGATATTAAGATTGACCTGTAAAAGTTATTTGTAACATATAGTGTACTCATTGCTGTCAAGACATATACAATGATAATTTACAATGATAAAAAATGCAAAAAATTATATGTAAGAATCAATAAAAGTGGTTTTAAATGGTAAAGCATCATGATATAAATATATACAGACAAACTATGTTAATAGTTTTGTAGGACTACTGTCAACTTTTATAAACCACTGTTTAATAAATAAATAAATAAATATTAAAAGAAGCTTTTATCACATAGTGTACTCATTGTTGAAAAGTCATATTCCATAATAAATAAAAAAAACTGCATAGAAAATCTATGAAAGAATCTTGCTTTGACAGGTATTTAAAAGAGTCCCCTATTGTTAAAGTTTAGGTCACATAATAGACTCCATAGATATTAAGTTAGAAGTTTAATATTTTATTTTAATGTACTTCTTCTTCTTAGTCGGTACACTCTTGCCAGAGTGGTCATGCTCCTCATTATGAATCACGGTGAGTAACTATTTTAGTGATACGGCGCCATTCATCACATACTACAGCCTTCCGGGTACAATCATAAACCGAGCACTTAGTTGCAGCCCTGATCTGGTCTGCCCATCTCATTGGTGATCTACCACGTGCTCTGGTGCCCTCCACTTTTCCCTGCACCACGAGACGTTCTATGAGTCATCACCGCGACGTGAAACATGGCCAAAGAAGGTCAAAATGCGCAACTGAACTGTGGTTGATAGGCGTTGTTCTGATGTATAGTCTTGTATACATTTTATGCATAGCAACGATGTTTTCAGCAAAAATCTGTGAGCTGTTTGATTTTTATATATATTTTTTAAGCGTGTAATCTTTTTTAGTTTTGACATTGCTTTTATTTGCAGGTATTATTACTATTCTAGTATTTATGTTTATTATTTATATACATTTCCTTGATAATGTGCACTTCAAGTATTGTTTATTTTGTTATGTTTTATATAAATTAATTTAAATCAGTATGGTTGACTAATAAAGTCACTAGGATTAAATACTTTTGGAATTTAAATAAGTAAATCAAGATCACAGACCGTACCAAAAACACGCAAATCTAAACTAAAGGGTCAAGATTGAATCCGACACGGATCTCGCTTAGACCCGTACCCTAATAAACCGGAACGTAGCAAGTTTAAGTCCACAACCGCGGATCCCTAAAAACTTAGCCGGAGTTCGGAACTCGGACAAGTCGCTAACTATCGCAAAATTGAAACTACTCTAGGGCTGGCACGTACAATCGGATATTCGTAACGGATACTTCAATCGGATACTTTGGTAAAAACTTTGGTTGCACCAAAAATGTCATCTACAGATAGATATACTTTCTTGCACGAAACATTTACAAGAATTGGTTCTACAATCATATAGACTATTTAGGCTTTCAGTCGATTAATCTTCGATTGTTAGATATAGTGACAAAATAGTATAGGAAATGTAGGGGCACCACTGTGATGACAAGCGGGAGTACTAATATGGCGATACAAAATATTTTTTTTCATCTAAAACGGGTTCTATTAAAACGATGCCCCACATAAAAAAAAATGGGCGACTTGTGGGTCAGTCAGTACTTCTATCGCCCAGATGAATAAAAAGGTACCTGTGAAATTATTTCTCATTTAAAAGTATTTTTTCAAAATGATGTTTTTAAAATCAAATATTACAGGCAGATAAAAATGGCCGACTTTATCCGGATACTAAGTAACCCTAAACTAGATATTTTTAAAGAATTGTTCAAGTCTGTTTGTAAGTAACCCATGTATAAAATGTGGTATGGAATGATCAATATCCCTTTAGGTCTTAATTAGCAATTAATTAGATAGTTGTGTGGTGTCTGTAAAGAATATTTTTGTCATCCATTAACACATTCTTACTGTAACCGCATCTCTGTCTGTCTGTGTGTTTGTCTGTCGAGCTTTCACGCTTGAGCCACTGAACCGATTTTTATTTTTGTGGAATTTGGTATAGGTACCTATACGTTGAACCTCTGGAAGGACAGTCTACTTTTTGTTTGAAATTAAGGGAGATGGGGGTAATATTGTAACATATAAAATGTTATATATTAATATTAATATAATATGAACTACTTTTTATCTTGAAAATTAGGGGAGATAGGGTTAAAGCCGACCATGAAAGTATGCAGTCCACGTGAACACCGTCACAGCTAGTAAAGTTTATAAATTAATAAAATTATAAAAGATGGTAGTTATCAAGATGCTCTCGCTGTTAATTGGCAGCTAATTAAAGAAACAATTCAACGAAAATAAAACACTTAATAACTCTTAACAAAACACTACAATAGCAAAGTCTACAGAAAATACCTCACAAGAATACCTTCCGCAAACTAAAGAAATCTCTGTTACTTACCCCAAGCACTAACTTCATAACGATTTATTGTACTCGAGACCGAACTAAAACCACCCTTCACGCCCACAGGTTAAAGTTGAATCTCGTTCGCGCGGTCAAGGGTCATTCTAGGCCAAATTTATAACTACCCTCATAAGTAATATGTCGCTAAGGTATGAAATATGACTTCTATCTTTATTCATACGGGAGATATATTTATATGGAAGACCAGGCGTTTGTCGAATTGAGTTTTATGGTATAAGTAAGGAGTAATTCTGTTTCTGTTAACAAAGACATATTTGTTATAGTACGTTTTTGTTTCAATAGATAGGTAGATAGATACAATTTATTGCACAGAAAAGTTTTAATTTGTAGTTTACATTGCACAGAAATTGGTTTTACAGACATAAACAAGCACAATTTAGGCGGTCTTATTGCTAGAAAGCAATATTTTCCAAACAACCATCAGGTAGAGGAAATAGTAGATATCGATAAAACGGATGCGGCGGGCAATCTGTAGTAATATGTGAATATCTCCTTAAAGTTAGCTCTTTTTTATATTACCATTCAAGATTGACCTCATCTCTCCTGATGTTAAGTGGTAATGAGGTCCTAGCTTGATATTTGATGGCTTCAAGTACAGCAAAATAAATCTGTTACTCCACTTGTTGCCCTTGCCTTGAAGGCATGACCCCTGCTACTAATGTAGCACACCCCAGGACCTCTGGCAACCTTACTCACACGCAGTAACATAACAACACAGAAGTGATTGTTATTTGGCTGCGGTCTTCTGTAAGGTGGAGGTATTTCACCAGTCGGGCTGCTCCAGTTCAAGCGATAAATCGCTATGCCCTACCTCTCTTAAAAATATCACAGCAAAGCTAGTTAACTGATGTTTGTTTTAATTGTCCATTAGGTCTCCGCTTTAAGTGGTCGGTGGTCCAGATTGAGATTGATTGTTTATATTACTTCGGGATAAAAAAAGTATTTTATATGTTAATCTTTTCCATATTTTTAATTTAATGAAATAATGCGAAGAAGTTTTCTATGAAAGAATGACAACATACATCTTGACATCTCGATATTTATACATTCCAACAAAAATTACAATGCTAAAGCAAGTTTCTGTTCGTATTTTATGTTTTATCTTTCATCTTCACTCACAAAGCATTTTATATTAACTTCAATTTATATTTGAGCTTTTAAGCAAACTATTGAACAAAGATTTTATTTTTCCATTTTCCATTAACTAAATTCAATTAGCACTTTTCCTTTTTGGTTGGGAAAATCTTGAATCAATAAAATAATGATAGTGGGGAAACAGTAGCGCCTGGATCATAATCGCGCCCCGGGGGAAATGGCTCGAAAAACTACTTGCTATTGTGTTCTGAGGTTTTTGGGGGGTTATCGACAAAGTGTTCGCTTGTATTATCAGCTAAGTGCGTCAGCTGCTGATTGACTAAACATTTGAGAGCGGTGTACTGTAAGCCAAGGGAGCGTTCAAGTATTATGTTTTTATATTAGTGTAGTCGACTTTCAGGTCAGAAAAATGTCACGGCGAAAATCTTCAAAAATTGCGTTACGTAATACTTAAATGTAGTACGCATGATAATAAAATGCTACCAATATGAGAAAACATACCGGGGTAAAGCCGTGAATACAATCCTGTTTTTGGAGCTAAACATTGGCGTTTCAGAGCCCTTATATCGAAAGATTTGATTTCGAAAATGCCTTTAAATTTCCATATTTTTTTTAATTATACTTAAAAACTATAAGTAATAGGTAATAGGTAAACGCAAAGTTAGTCTCATACTAAATTAAGTTCATACGTAACTATGCTATATGTAACGCGAACTTAAATATCCAAACTTTTCAAAACTTTGACAAACTCGGTGGAGCAGTGGTAGGCGGCCAAAGCGCGAAAGATCCCGAGTTAGATTCCCGGTCGGGTCAACTTGGAAAACGAACTCTTCTAAATTGACTTGGGTCTGGGTGTGCTGGGATGACGCCCCCAGTTAATATCCGTCGTGTGGTGCTCATAGTACAAGGGTAAACCTTAGCTTGAGACCAGGTGATTGGTGTGATTGTCTGGCGCATTTTTTTATATATTCGAGTACATATTTTTTTATTTAAAACATAACTTCTAAGCTTGTAATTAAAGTTTATAATTTCCAAGCCACATTGCATCCTTCTAGTAATATTCCTTTAAACGAAATGTAAAATCCATATTCATCTTAACTATGTAAACTGATAGGAAATTAAGGTCTCATGTTTATTGTCTTACTCGATACCCTTAACGAAAAACATATCAAATCTGATTTCGAGCGATCTCCAAATAGCCCCCATGACTCAACATTGCTAATTGCAAGAACAGAAACAAGAATTCATTGGCGAAACGCAATAAAAGATGCACTTAAATACCATCGTAACAACGTCTAGTTTACTCCAGCTTCGAATTCTATGCAATGGTTATATAAGTAGTGCAATCATACGTAAAACAAGTCTGATTGATTGAAGAATTGTATAGATTCGTCTATTTGTCTATATTATATACACTCGGATGGTTTATCAATTATCTATATCTACTAATCGATTCGATAAACCTCCGGTGAAGGTCGCGGGTTCAATTCCTGCACCGCAAGGGGAGATAAAAAAAATCTGTTTCTAATATAAATCTACTAATATTATAAAGCTGAAGAGTTTGTCAGTTTGTTTGAATGCGATTAACTCAGGAATTACTGCTTCGAATTGCAAATTAAGTTTATGCTGGATAGTCCATTTATAAAGGAAGGCTATAGGCTACATAACATTTCGTTGCAACCAATAGAAGCGAAGAATCATTGGGAAATGTGGATAAAGCGGGAATAGTACGCGTACGAATCCGCGGGAGCCGCTAGTTAATAATAAATGTTACTAGTAACAAACTCACTATCGTATAGATAAACGAAGTTGTCTTTTACGGTTGTAATAATATCTGTGGTCTAGTGGTGGCTCAGGCTTGTGATTCAGAGGTCGTCGGTTCGATACCCGCAGGGACGCAAGTATGTTGCGCCTACTCTGTTCAGGACAATTTCAGATTGATAACCTACCCCCCTAGGGCCCTAGCAATGTCCCCAATCACTGCCCTTTCGGTGACGCTATGGATGCGCTTGGTCACAATTACGTCTCCTGCAGAAGCACCGGGAGTATCCCCACCATGCTAGCCTCAACGATATCATACGACGGGCTCTTGCCAGTTGTTCCATACCAGCTGTTCTTGAACCGAATAGCCTGGTGTGTAGCGACGGGAAGAGGCCCGACAGTATAAATTTAATACCTTGGAGGATAGGACGCCCGTTAATGTAGGACGCTACTTGCGTCGACACCCAGGCGCCGTGTCATCTTTCACAAACTACGTTGAAGGTTAGATCTGCTGCGGCCTCAGCTGAACACACGGCCTAAATGTTTAGGTCTTACCAACACCTGTATATAACGGCTTAAAGAAGCGTCGGGAGCCCGGAGAGCTGGCTTTTTACTTGGCCAGAGAATAATTCTGGCTAAACAAAGAGGGAACACAGCCAGCCTAATTGGCACCTTGCCACTTAGGAGTGACTTAGGACATTTTTTTATTTGTTAGTAAGATAACGTTATTTTAGAGTCAACACTTTGTAAAGAGACTGTTTATTAAAATACATAATAATTTTAATATTATTGTGGAAAAATGTGCCTATTGTTTGATAATCCAAACTTTGGATGGAACAGTTTTTTTAAGGCACTGGTCTCCAATGGCTAACTGATGATGATGATGACGGTATCGTCACCGATTCGCGCGTTTTCTATTTAGCCACAATAAAATGTTTCAGTACTTACGTACCTACTTAGAGCTCGCTACTGTGTTCCCTTCAAGCAATATCTCATCGTCATAATAAGTCTAAAAATAATGAGTTTCCTGTCCACTTTTTATGATACCAGCGAATTTACGCCGCGGCATTTAAACTGCCACAATTTTCCTGTTTTGCCCCACTTCCGAATGTTTCCCGGTTTTGTGGAAACTGCGGTTCTTCGGGTTCCATGGCAACCGGGAGATTTTAGTCTCCGTCCGTCTGTATTGCATAGCTGCCATAATTACTAAATTAAATAACATAAGAAATTTATTATTTTTTGACAATAAAGATAGAAAGAAAATACATTTATTGACCATCACAAAATTAACAAACAAACACAACGCAAGCCAATCATTACAGAGATTAAAGGATCTTGTGAGGCCAATTTGGGTTCCACCACAGCAAATGACGGTACAGCATTTTTAACACCGCAGCAGCTGGTATTCTGGTAGAACCCACTACTTGAAAAGATAGCAAGAGTTTATTCATGTTAACGTGAAATATTATAAAGAAAGCCTATTGCAGTATTGTTGTTTCCTTACAAATATCTCTAGATAACTCTATGAATAAAGGAACTAAACCGCGTGTTAAAGTTTAGGCACTTGATCTCTAAAAGTAATTAAAACGCTAAAGCATTCCGTAAACGTCTAACCATAGTAAAACAGAAAACACAATAAAATCAACCCAAAAAGTATGAAAAAATGACATCGCGAGCAAATGTGTTTGTTCTTCTTTATTTGTTGTGGTTTGATGACTTAAATTGTAATTACTTTCCAAAGGGAGTTAGGAGTTAGTCATGCTCACTAAAACGTCACTGGGGTGGTGGCGCTATGTGGCGGGTCGTTACATTCCCTTCAATATGGTTGAGTGAAGCGATGGCTGGCACATACGTCATGCTTGTGAACAAGCGCCACCTTTGAGGACTGGTCTGCTCCAGCTAACCTCTCAAAGATACTTAATGTTTTATTCACTCATCAAAACAAAACTATATGACTTGGTCCAAAGCTATAGGTTAGATACTGTTACTAATCTGCTGAGTTTCTTACCGGTGTCTTATCGGTAGAAATAGGTTCCGAACCGGAAGTAGAATTACTTCGCATTGTATTCAACGACAATTCAAAAGTGATACATGTAACTTGAATAAATAAATATTTGAGTTTGAGTTTGAATTTGTGAACTTCCTTTAATCATATAAACCCATAAAAATATATCATAACAACCAAAATGATACACATTTGCCTAAATACAGTGAAAAGATACAAATAATAAGAACTCCCCCGTAAGTAAGCTTGGGCTGCAACTAAAACTCGTTTTCCGAATTCCTTTAAGCAATGAGTTCACACATCGCGATGTACACATCTCACAATCATATCGATAACACTCCACGGTCAAACCGACGAATCGATACATCGCAACCTCTTACGTAATCGGTGAAAGGGAATCCTCGACCCTACGACCCCGAGCAATCAAGACAACCACTCGACACTTGCTTATCCCATACAAAAGCAACACACGCTAAATTAGACACTAAACTCTTTGATTTAGAACTGCTGTTTATTTGAAGGCATTACGGACGAGTCGAGAGGCGCAAAGATTAGTCTAAAACGTGACTTCGGATTAGATGTTACGGCTGAATTTTCATTGACTATTCCTAATTAGATTGTGTGACGCAAAGTTCAATCTTAGTGCTTAGAAATAAAGTACTACATTAAGTCTAGATTAGGTCTAGGATCAGGGTTGTCAGGTTTTATTGGACATTCGTTTTGTTACGATGTTTTAATTTTTACACAAAATGAGATCGTTTACGAGGATAAGCCAAAAAAAATATTTTTTTATAAGGAACTACTTTTGACCTGCTATACAGGAGTTAGATTTTGAAAATAACGTAATCATTTTATCATTAAATATTATTGAATTGTCAAATGAAACATTTTTCATAGGTATGTTATTAAATGAATGCACGCAGGTGCACCACAAAATATTACGTATGCTATTTAGTCCCAGAAAACCAGATATAACATAAAATCATTTTTGTTGGGTGTTGTGGTACCTTCGTTGTTTCTGATTTCTGTAACACAAGTGCTTTAGCTACTTACCACAGAATCAGAGCAATGTATGTGATGTCGTCCAATATTTATTTATTTATTTATTTTTATCTGCCTTTTCAAATGGTACTTAGCCTTGCTAGGATAAACGTTCATACGTTCAATATGTTAACTTCAAATTACCAAGTTTTTTCTTACAAGTCATGACAAGACCACGAGTCAAATTATAATACAACAAATCCTTTAATTATACTGTTATTATAAAATAACAATCCCATATTGACAATGTTGTATCGATTTCTACAATAGAAACCCGTTTTTAAGCAAAGACAATTTTTTTTTAAGACATTCGCGTTCCATTTTAAACATTTAAAATAATTTAACGGGTCAAAACGCGACACCATTTTTATTTAGTAGTACATACGAACTACTTACTGCCCTACGTTTCAGCTGACTCCTCGGCTGGCTGAGTGATTTGTTTAAAGACAAAAAAATAACGTAATTTGGCAAAAACTCGGTTGACATTTTATTTATTTATTTAAAAACTTTATTGCACAAAATAATAAGTACAAAAGGCGGACTTAATGCTAGAAGCATTCTCTACCAGTCAACCGTTGGGTCATGCAGATATTTCGTTTATGAGTGCGGTAACAGTAAAAATGTGAGTATGGATTACAACAAAAATAATTATAATAAATAGCAATAAATTAAACACCAGAATAGAATATTCATACAAAGGTACATGGTAAATTAATATAATAATGAAACATATATATATACATAACAAAAAAGTGAATACATAAAAAAACAAGTTAAGCAAACAAAATTCTATTTAGAGGGGGAAGAACATAAGAATTCACGGACTCTCTATTTAGTGTAAGTGTGGTAACCCTGATTAAGATGGGAAGTGAGTCATGAAGGAGTGCCGGGTTTTGTTTCATAAATGTTGTTTATTTTATGTTTATTCCATGTTTATTGGGCAGTTAATCCTATGTTTTAACAACACACGTAACTTTTGGTCGGTGTTTACTCGAATAGGGCATGTTTCACATGAAATGTATTAAATTGATATTACCTTACAAAGTAATAAATAGTGTGTACTACACACACTATTTATTACTGTGTGTGTAGTAATAAATATTGTAAATAGTTTTGATTTAAAACCTAAATCATGAAAAGGAAAGATTTGTATTTTCATGTTTTTACTATTAATAATACATTATTACAAACAATGAGATAGTTTAAAGTTATAGTATTGCTATAATAAAAATTGTGGTACCGTCGTTGTTTCTGATTTCTGTAACACAAGTGCTTAAGCTTCTTACCACAGAATTAGAATAATGTATGTGATGTTGTCCAATATTTATTTATTAATAATATTTCCCCTATTTCCCTTGGTCACGCCATCACGCGTGTACGGTTTGATTTTTTTTGTGCTTTTTTATTTCTTGACGACTTCGGTGGCGCAGTGGCTAAGGTTAGAACCAAAGAGCGAAAGGTCACGGGTTGGATTCCCGGTCAGGTAAATTTAAAAAACGAACTTTTATATATTATCTTGGGTCTGGGTGTGCTGGAATGACGCCCCCAGTTATATCCGTCGTCATAGCACAAGGGTTAACCTTAGTTTGAAGCCAGGCGATTGATGTGGTAGACAACCACATTTAGCGCACTTAGCGAGAGACAAACTTAAAAAAAATGCGCAGTAAATTAGAAAATTTAAGAATACTATCATCGTCGTAGATGAAAACCAATTCGAATTAAATAGTCGTCGTTAAGCCATGATTTTATCTAATTAAAATCGCACAATATTCCCATCATTTTTCCTTATTTCCGTCATAAACACTCCATACTTCTTCCACTTCAAATACCAGGGCAGCATAGGCGCACAGATGTATCCGTTCAAACAAACTTCGCTCAACTCTACACAAAAGCGTAAATTACAAATGCGAACACGTGTCGGCCCATCTTTACGGCTGTCCCGCGCTCGGACGAACAGACGGATGCTCTGAAAAGGTTAACTTTGTTTGCACAATGGCGCATATTTTGTAATAAACAGACGTAGGTACGAAATGCGTTTGTGCTGTAGGCCGAATATGTGCAAAGCGCACGCACGGCTCAAGAAAACTGATTCTATGAAACATTTATGGTGGTAGTGTAAACTGACGTCACATTTCACGTTCGAAATTTCTGTCTAAAGAACAACTTGGAGGAGTCATAGTCATATAACTAGGTTATTTAGAAAAATCATTCGAATTCGTTGCCCTAAACGGTTAATTAATAAAAAATCGTGCAAATTGCCTTTTGCTTAATAGGATGTTCCATGTTGTTGTCACCAATGAAGTTGACTATAATCGATATCAATCAATCATCGATTAAGCGTAAGGTACAACAAAAAGTACCTTTTCTGTAAACCTAGTACTACATAAGTTATTCCAAATTACATCGAAATCAATATAGTAGTTTTTGAGTGAATCCTTACTTCCTTACTAGTCCTTACTAATTACTAATATTATAAATCGGAAAGTAAGTTTGTTTGTTCCGCTTTCACGGCGTAACTACTAAACCGATTGCTTTGAAATTTTTCAGACGTAAAGTTAGAAGTACGGATTAAATAATAGGGTACTTTTTATCCCGGAAACATTGATATCCCAAGGGAAAACAAAAGTAATTGGAGACTCGAAGACCGAATAGCACGCGGGCGAAGCCGCGGGCGGAAAGCTAGTGAGTTTTAAATATACATGTATACTTCTAAAAATCTATATGATACAAGCTAACATACTTGCCCCTTATAACATTAGTAGGATTTCATAAATTTTAGTATGTGAATTTAATTATTTAGAAGTGAGTGACAAAGAAGATTATTAGTAAACTAGCTCGCATTCAAACGTGCAAAGGGGTGTAAAGCAAAATACATACATACACCACTTATTTAAGACCTAATTTTGTATTAAAACTAGCTTATACTGAATCTATGGCTTCCACGGAAACCTTAGAAATCTATAACCGCACATCCGTGTTCTATTGTGAAATTAGAGAAGTGGACTAGGTGAAAAATGCCAGATACTTTTAAGTCCATTGAATAATAAATCATAATATTTAACACGTGCTTTTTCGATTACCATATTTACAAAAAAATACTAAGATAAAACGATGTTCTGTTGAAGGGTTGGGGCTCGGTACGTCACTGGTGGGTAAAAAATGTACACACTAATGACGTCGACGATTAGGTGAAAAATGCAAAAATGGTGTCCCATATTATTGGATATTATAACTTTTTAAGTCTCCTAGTCTTCTAGCTTATGAAGTCAACAATGTCAGAAATATCATCGCCATCGTTTTGTTGTGTTCCTGCGCGTGAGTAAGTAAGCTCCTGGGGGATGCTACATTAGTAGCAGGGGTCAAGCCTTCAGGGTAAGGGCGACAAGTCCAGTAACACCTTTATTATGCTGTACTTGTCACCCTTAAACTTGGTCCTCATTACCACTTAACATCAGGTGGGATGAGGTCAATCTTGAAGTGCAATATAAAAAAAATCGCTGAAGAAGACTTGCCGTTCAACTTAATAAAACTAAGCCAATGCCAACCGACAGAAAGCTAAACACTAATTCGTGTATCACGTTTCGTAAGACATCATCCGATTGTCTGTCAACGCCACATCGATAATGTGACCACATCAAGAGACCAGCCACGTTGGCCCACAAAGGAGCGTTTAGTAACTCGATTCATGATTACCGTGACCTTACAACCTGGTCGTGAGGTGGATTGTATTCGATTTAGCAATCATTTTGGTGATGCGGACATTTTTTGTTCGTTATCAACCAGTCATTGTAAACGTCTGGAAATGATCTTAAAATATTCTGTGAAAGTTAACGGATACTGGTTTTGATTGTAGTTCATAATATGACTAAATAATATGTTTCTACCATCAGTTACATTACGAAAAAATATGAGGCACGTGTGTTTTCTATCTTTACGAATTAGTGACGTAAACACTGTACACTTAATTTTGATGCATTATATCATCATCAATATTTCCTTATTTGTTGAATCTTCATTCTTCCCTGCTACTAATGTAGCACTCTCCAGGAGCTCTGAAAACCTTACTCACACGCAGCAACACAACAACACCGAAGGGATTGTTATTTGGCTCCGGTCTTCTGTAAGGTGGAGGTATTTCACCAATCGGGCTGCTCCAGTTCGAGCGATAAAACGCTATGACCTTATCTCTTAATATTCGCTCCATAGCAACAAGGACTCATCAAGTCAAGACTATGTACACAGCAGAACCCGTAATGGATTAACAACCGATATAAATGCTAAGAGAACAAGAATTCACAGTTCTAAGTACAATCCCAACTAAACGATAGTTTCAATTCATTGAACATTTACAATTTCCGATCCCCATAACGCCGTTATATTTTGTACTTACACGACTCCCTATTTCCCGGCTGTCAAAGTCGAAAAGCCTCTTTACATCCCGTAGCCTTGATCAACATGTTATGTTGAACATAAGCGCGTATGTCGAACATGTTGAACATGAATTTAATTACGCGATAGCAAAGGAGTGTACGATTAAACCTGTACCGTGCAGAGGGTGCGTTTACACAATAGCGTGTGATTGAGGTAAATTATGTTGGAAGAAGAAGAATGGATGTGACGTTTACAAGTAACTTATTGTACTAGGTGGTTCCAACAACATCATTTTTTAATTTTAGTGAGGGGATAAGTCAGTCAGTCAATCAGTAAATACCGAAACTAGTAACATGACTTTTATTTTTTAATTGGACACCATCTACGGAGGTTGTCAAATGCTAAATGTTAATCTACTCTCTCGTCTACCTATCTTAGAACACCCAGATACATTCTGGAGTTTCGCGTCAGAAGAAAACACAATTTTTTCAATTCCTAGTGTTTTTACTATCAATCATTGGTAAAACCGCTGATTGCATAGGAGTTAAGAGAACGTCTATTAAAAGCAAAGTCCTTTTATTTTTTTCATTCATTCATCCGAATATTAATTATTTCCATTCTATTCCTTCATTTTGTTTGTACAATTTGTTTGTTTCATACGATACATTCGCTTTATCAATGAATGTTTTTTTCTATATGCAGAAAGCTTAAGCTTTTTCAACAATACAATCTGGTCAGAACAGGAATCATAGCTCATCATAACAATCCACCTATGGATTCTTTACCCTTTCTTTCAAGTACTGTTTTTTTGCATGTTTCCATAGTTGTAAAATTTGAAACTAAAGAGTTTCTTGCCGGTTCTTCTCGATAGCATCAACATTTCAAACAAGGCGATAGTTTAACTTAATCTGACAATTCATAAATACGTTTGTAAAAGTCTACATGAGTAAAGACATTTTGTATTCTATTGTATACAAAACTGTTGACATAGCTATACCATATCCAAACACAAATACATTCATGGTCCATAGTGCCTCCTGCACCGATGTCATCAAAGTAACGTGGTTTAAAGGCCTAACGCGTGGATATTAAATTTCTAGTACACAGATTGGTTGCAGCATTGTTATCCCTAGTTCGTATGCGCTCGACAATACGGTTAGAAATCGCCTGGCAAATTGAGGATAGCCTTAATATGGATGGTTTTGTTGTACAAAGTTATCACCGCGCACGATACGATGATCATATTATAGAAGTAAATCTGATTTCGTGCCGTGCTTGAATTTGCTTTGAGCTGGAAACATTGCTCTTTAGTCAATTTGGGAAATCAACTTTTAAAAATTGGCTAGGGTCTGGGTGTTCTATCAAAGTTCTTGAACTTTGTTCGTAATTCTAGTCGTGATCCGTCGTCTGTTGCCTTCTCATAGTGCAAGGGAAAACATTAATTTGAGACCAGTTCAATAGCCCTTAATAATGATAGACCGAATTAAACAAATACAGTCATCGAGGTACAGTCAACAGCACATCCAGATAAACACTTGCAGCTCGATATTGGGTCTTGTGCGCACGATTTAAGGACGGTAGAGAGTCCAAAGTTATTTCTTAATAATATATAATAGGAAATATGAACCATAGATATACAGCTATACTTTATTGCATAAAAGCTTTACAGAAAATGGTTTGAAAGACAAATTATAGTGCAATTAAGACATTCTTACTGCTAGAAAGTAACCTCTTCTAGACTACCTTTCTGTAGTAGTCTGACGTGTACAAACTGTGTTTGTCTATACAAACTTTTAAAAAGTATGTTTATTTTGAAAATCTACTAAACCAGGCTTACTAACCACTAAGCCATCAAGGTCGGCAGCCTACATACACGCAACTAGTTTCAACTTCTGAGAAAAAAGCATTAAACCTGTCTCCCGACAAATCTCAAAACTATTTATAGTTTATTATCATACAAGGTCCGACAACAATGATCGATCCCGCAACGCCCACTCTCGCCCATTGTTCGCGATAGAGTTCCAATCACAAATGCGTCACAGTGTATTAAACGACAGCGTAGCACGTCCAAGTAAATAAATGTTGGATGACATCACATACATTGATTTGATTTTGTGGTAAGTAGCTAAAGCACTTGTTACACAGAAATAAGAAAAAACGACGTACCACAACACCCAGACCCGACACAACGTAGACAAGTTAATTTTCTATGTTGCCGCACCGGAAACCCGGGACCTCAGATGGCGCGATGCCAAAGTTTAGCAGGCTCGTCTCAGTGCTACTGAAGTAGTCAATATCCAACATTTAAAATTTAAGCTGTACTCACCATTTCTCAATCCAGTCCATTTTGATTATAAACAAGCCATACTCCACCACGTGGGTTCGATGTTGAATAGTAAAAGGAGGGAATGCTTGCAACAAACATACTGATGGATGTTCTCAAGCAGCTAAATAGAACTTTAGTAAGCTTTACGACTAACAAAACGTGTGTAATGGAACAAGAAAAAGAGTCAAATAAAAATTTAACTCGTTCTATGCTCTTATACGTTATGGTATCAAGCAACCAGAGAAGATATGTACATAGACTATTGACTGATAAAACAAAAGTAAATAAAATATTAAGAAAACTAAAACATAAGGACGAATAAAAGCATAGTCTAAAGGGCTGTGGATGTCAGATCGCAATAGTTGCTAAAAATCTATAGTCAGCATCTTTAGGTGCTGAACAAATCGTACTGATTTGTTTAACAGCCCTTTAGACTCGTATCAGTTAATAGTCTATGTACATATCTTCTTTGGTTTATGACATTAAGATGACTGTCTATTTGACTTACTCGCGAACGCTTACTTGTAATGTGACAAGATATTAAGGTGTAAACGTACTAATTATGTTGACTGTACTAAGGCACTTAAACACGAAGATAGCTACGGTCGTTAATACGGCTAAAATTTATAGACATTTAAGCCTCTGGATCACGAGATCAAGCTTGTTATCTCTAGGTGCACAGAGTCCTTTCGTACTTATATTATATTCCGTGGTAGAATTATATAATTCTCCAAAGTTCCATGAATCGTTTCTTCACTGTCCCAATTTTTACACTGGATCTTAACCTTAGATGCGTTTGATATGGTGTGAGGTTTCGAAATGTTTGTAAACCAACTGGGATAAGGTGAGTTATGTATTGAAATTCAAATTGGAATTGAAATTCAGTTTTTACAGCCATTGTAGCCACCCACGAAAGGGCCTTGGCTCCGAAAAGCTATTGAGGTTCCTTTGATGTCCTTAACGGAGAGTAGCATTGTTATTTTTATTTAAGAAAATTAAAAGATAATCCGTCATTATCTGTTAGTATAGTTTTTAGATTTATAATAGTTTTTTTATACAGCACTTCAAGGTTTCAAGATTGACGTCATCCCACCTGATGTTTAGTGGTAATGAGGTCCTAGCTTAAGGGCGACAAGAACAGCATAATTATTGGACGGGTCGCCCTTACCCCCCCCGGAGCTCTGGAAACCTTACTTACACGCAGGAACATAACAAAACCAAAATGATTATTATTTGACTGCGGTCTTCTTTCACCAGTCGGGCTACCTACCTCTCTTAAAGTTAGTTTCTAAGAGCGTGGGTGTGAACGATTTTTGTGTTAAATAAAATAATAGTAAATTATTTTTGTGGGCAGAACAAGATTTGAAGACGAGTTTGTAAGAGACATATTTATATTGGAGTTGGATGAACACGATCTCCATCTCCAAGCCTGACTTTGGTGTCGCGCCATCTAAGTCCCGAGTTCGATTCCAGGTCGAGTCAATGTGGTAATGAACTTTAGATTTTGATAATGTTTTTGTAATAGATAAAGCAATTTTAGAGGAAATTTACAAATACACTACGTAGACAAATTCTAAATTTGTCTACGTAGTGTATTTGTAAATTTTGAAGTCGGTTACAAATACAGAAAAGCAAGCTTTAGAATGTTCATTTCACTTGCGCAAAGCTGGGGCGGTTCGCTAGTCGTTAATAAATTCAATCAAATATTCAATAAAGATATAGTTACGACAACCTCAAAAAGTGTAAACATTTAAAATAATTTAACGGGTCAAAACGCGACACCATTTTTATTTAGTAGTTAATACGAACTATTTACTGCCCGACGTTTCGGTTAGGTTGCACCAACCGTGCTCACGAGCTAACCGAAACGTCGGGTAGTAAGTAGTTCGTATTAACTACTAAATAAAAATGGTGTCGCGTTTTGACCCGTTAAATTATTTTAAATGTTTAAAATGGAACGCGAGAGTCTTAAAACTCAAACAGTGTATTTATTTTAATTGTATGCAATCAAGTTTTAAATAAATAAAACATATTTTACTCAAAATTATCTAATTCATTTAACGTACTTTATTACGTAGTCCAGTAGCCCGTGGCATAATGTTTGTCCTAATCTGCAATTCCCGGCCATATTCATGCGAAGACACTAAAAAAGTTGTAAAGTCCTATCTCAAAACATATTTTAGTGATAACCGTTACCTTTGAAGCAGGCCTGTAAAGGTTAGGGTTGCCAAATATATAATATTTAGAAATGTATCAGAATTTTAATTGTCAAAACTAAACGTTCCAAAAAAAAAAAAAAAATTAAAGAATACCCGATAGTTCGATGTTAGGGCATCTTGGATAAGAAATGTAGGTTACGTATTTTGTTCCGACTTTTTTTCCAAATTTTCTTACATTTTTTACCTTTCCTGGACTTTCACGATTATATTAAAACAAAAAAAAGCTAAGTCGGTCTGGCCTTTCTCGAGTTTTAACAAGAACAACGAATGACGATTGATTTTTATTAATATAGGGGTCCTCCCTCATTTAGGGGTTGACATAAGTAAATATATTTAAAATCAGGTATTTAGTGATGTTCGCCATTTGGACCGATTTCTACCAAACGTAGCTAAATAATTCACCGGTAGGAAAGGTATTGGCGCACCATACCGCTGAGAAAGATAGCGGCGTGAGTGGGACTCCCCAACTCTTTTTTTAGAGCAGAAACTACCCATTAAAACCACCCTGCATCTCTCAATGCCTAGTGACGGCGCCATGGGAATAAAGATTATCTGTAGCAGCCAATATATTCCCGACTAATTCACCTATCGCATCATCATCAATCGATTTGCATTCATATAATTTAAGACATTTTCATTTTTGAGTAGTTTGACAGATGACGGGTGCAAAGTTATTTTCAACCTTTTTACCACATCTCAAGGCATGAAATACATTAAACATAGATAACGGGTGCAAAGTTATTATGAACTATATTACCAAGTATAAAGACATAACAAACATTGAAATTTCGTTGGAATTGAGCCTTGAGCTAAAACTATTGGTAATATAGCAATAAAAAATTGTAAAAAGCCTTTTCGATAAACTTTTGTTATTTTCTTTGTCTTCTGGCAACCCTACAAACGACAGTGTATAAATGTGGACATTAAACACACAACGTCGGCTCGTCTGTCTGTCTGACACCTACGTAAGTGCTCACAGCTCGATACAGTCGAGTGTTATTTGAGACAATACGCATTGGAATTTGTAGTTTCCACTCATATTATAATATATAGCGGTCCCGGCGAACTTCGTTTCGCCTTAGATAATTTTTCCCGCTTTTCTGTTGAAAATTTTCAAATTTTACCAAGGATCCTTAATTTTGTAGCCTATGTCAAATTGGAAGAATGTAGCATTCTATTGGTGAAAGATTTTTTTGAATCGGCCCAGTACTTTTTGAACCTATTCATTACAAACATACAAACATACAAAATTAGGTACAAATCTTTCCTCTTTATAATATTAGTGTAGATATTAATATTAAACACGCCTTCAAACTATACGTAATACGTATTAGTTACTATAATAAAAAGTAGTCTATATTTTAATCCAAGTGTCGAGCTTTATTTGTGCCAAATTTAATATCTCTAACTTCAAAAATAAACATTTTTCTATATAAACTTTCAAAGGTGGTATTACCCCCCTCCCCCCCTTATTATCTAATAAAAAGTAGCCTATGTCCGTTCTTGTGATTCAACGTATACCTATACCAAATTTCATCAAATTTCGGTTGAGAGGTTTAAGCAGGAAAGCGTAACAGACAGACAGACAGAGTTACTTTCGCATTTATAATATTAGTAGGAATTATGCTGTACTTGTCACCCTTAAGCTAGGACCTCATTACCACTTAACATAAGTGGGATGAGGTCAATCTTGAAGTGCAATATAAAAAAAAGATACCTGTAAATAACATGCTTTTCTTCCTAGAACTCCATCAAAGAACTCTTTTTATTTTCGTAGTACACTTTTAAGCTAAAAACGAAAGTAGTATACAAATCCTTGTAATGTTAATGCTTGGCCCACATGTCATACAAGTGATACGCGTGTCTGTCCGTCTCGTTGTATGGGCGTGCGACATGGTTTCACTTGCTAAGACAATCCGACTCCATTGTTTTGTTATGACATGGGTATGTTGCGTAAATGTATGGAGTGGGTAAACTGTGAACTTGAGAACAATTTTTGGTGCGTGGTATGTATGACTCAGACTTAAATTTTTCGATCATTATATATATTTCTATAAATTTTATAGGGCTTTACGCCACATTAGCGTAATTTAAATATTTTAAAGAGAGAGAAAAACTTCACCTTCCCTTGTGGTGTATTTGGGTGTCCTACTTGAAATCGAAGCTCCTTTGCTCGAATATAATATGGCCGATAATGTTTCCTCGAAGAACCATAACATCAACATATCATGAGCTCGACAGTTCGCTATATCGATGCATCAAAATCTCGACTGGTACAAGCTATGAAGAGGTAGGGCATAGTGATTCATCGCTCGAACTGGAGCAGCCCGACTGGTAAAATACCTCCACCTTGCAGAAGACCGCAGCCAAATAACAATCACTTCTGTGTTGTTGTGTTCCTGCGTGCAAGTAAGGTTTCCAGAGCTCCTGGGGGGTGCTACATTAGTAGCAGGAGTTCCTTCAAGGTAAGAGTGACAAGTCCAGTAACAGATTTATTATGCTGTATTTGTCGCCCTTAAGCTAGGACCTCATTACCACTTAACATCAGGTGGGATGAGGTCAATCTTGAAGTGTAATATAAAAAAAAAACTCGAAGGATGGAATGCTGGAAGCGGTCTTAACTCGAAGCTTAATTCATCGAAAGCTATAAGATCGAATTTAGAATAAAACGTTTGACGATCCTCTTAGTGCAATGGTTAAGAGTGCCAGTTCGATTCTCGCACCGTCACAAATGTTCATTATCTATGGGAAATATCTATCACCCTTGAAACTATGATCAATAATTAATTATGAAATGATATGATATATCAATAATTATGATAAAGCCTCACGACACTGTGCATCGTCTGGTGCTCACAGTACAAGGGGAAACCTTAGTTTGAGACCAGGTGATTGGTGTGGTTGTCTGGCGCATTCATTTATTATGTTATTTAAAAAAAAAGGGCCTAAGTTCACAGTGTTAGTAGCGACCGTCTAATGCAGCTGACCTTTTTATAATGAATTTCGAGGCAGCATTGGCCGATCGGACCGAGATAGGGCCAACAATGGCCGCCATAGATGCACTGAGCTTTCTGCATGGGAATATGCGCGGTGTCATGCGATGGCGTACGTTTTGCAAGCACGCCTTTAAAGTTGTACCTACTAGCTAAATTTAATCATTAAGGCTTTTATGGCGTTGCGTTAAGGTTCACATTAGAATTTGTTTTATTTGTTAATATTGACTAGCATCACATACGTTACCTGATTATGTGGTAAGTCTAAAGAACTTGTGTTACATAATTCAAAAATACCACAACACCCAGACTCGAGGCAATAAAGAACAGTTTGTTTCCCATATTGATACGATCGAGCTGTACTTTAGTAACTACTAAGTAAATAACGCACCGTCTCTAAGGTCCTTGGTTCAATTCCCAGTCGGGGCCAAGATAGCGCCGCACTAAATCCGACCTGCTTTCCTTTCGGATACGGTAAGGTTTGATAGAGAAAAAATAAGTTAGGAAAACTGCATAAAATAATTAGTAAAAATCTTAATTGTACTTGCATTAGGCCATTCATATCCCTTCTCATTCATAAGTAATGACTCGAATTAGTGTTATGTCAAGATTGACCGATCAATTGACAGCGTTAATTAATCATAGTGGTTAATGACAACTGATTGTTGCACGCTGATTAATATTGATTAGTATCAGATTAAATATTAGAAACAGAAACATTTCATCTCCCCTTGCGGGAATCGAACCCACGACCTTCACGTATCGCGCGTGCTGCTCTTCCTACTGAGCTAACCGCAAGTTATACCTAACTAGCTGTGCCCGCGACTTCGTTCGCGTGGACTACATCCTTTCATGGTCGGTTTTACCCCTTTCTCCCCTAATATTCGAACCAAAAGGTAGTCTATATTTTAATCCAAGTTTCGAGCTATATTTGTGCCAAATTTCATATCTCTAACTTCAAAAATAAACATTTTTCCATATAAACTTTCAAAGGTGGTATTACCCCTCTCCCCCCTTATTTTCTAATAAAAAGTAGCCTATGTCCGTTCTTGAGATTCAACGTATACCTATACCAAATTTCATCAAAATCGGTTGAGAGGTTTAAGCAGGAAAGCGTAACAGACAGAGTTACTTTCGCATTTATAATATTAGTAGGCAACTTGGGTAACGACACGAGTGCGTTAGCTACTTACCACAGAATCATAGCAATGTATGTGATACCGTCCAATACTAATTGTTCAATTTATTCAAAATTACGACTTATACTATTATAAATAACATTCAATTCACATGCTTACTCGAAATTTAAATTTAATCCTTCACAACTTAACCATTACTCATTACCTATTGGCATCGCAATTGCAGTTCAAAACCTTTGTATGAATTCCTCAAATCATGACATCACGGCGTATTCTTGATACTGTATTCATGGGCCAATACGCCTTTGAATGTACTTGAATGCGTTTATTAATTGAAAGCAGTCCTTTTGAATGAAAGGGTCGCCTTTGTTATTTTTATGTCCAGAGAATTAATGCATTTAATTTTTTAAATTTTGCGTCAGTTATAAAACATTATTTATTTGCGTCAGCTGGGAACTTACGGGTTTTTGGCAAGCGTGATTATAAATGTTCCTTGTTCAAATCTGACCGATTGGCGGAATTAGGAACGAAAGGCGTTCGTTCATTTTTCAAATTTTGAAATTTAAACTAGCAGCCTTTCTATTGGCGATTCACGATTTTTTTTACAGTGAATGGTGGAAGATGTGAGTGGCTGCATGAGGCGTTGAGCTTTGTTTGAAACTTTTTTAATAATTATAAGGCGGTGGCTACATTTTATGTCAGATGCAAACATAGCTCTAATTGGAGATCGCCAATCCGCTTTTATTAAGTGTGGTGATAGAAGACAGTGAACATTGTTAGAATGCAAGGGTATAACGAGGGAATTACGAGGGTTGCAAATTAATATGTGCATCTAGGCGCAATCGGGTCTAAAGACAGTTGTCCATGTGACAAGTCACCCGACAATAGATATTTGAATACAGTCTACTTTGAGAATTCTGCTACTTATCATTGCATGGATATCAACTGAGAATAACAACACTAAATTTAGACAGTAAATGTTACAATCACAGTCGATAAAACAGATCCGCTACATACACAATACGGCAGTTCATTTGACCTCCGAATTCCAAACTAGTTACCATCATGGTATAAAATAACGTATGATTTTCACAATAAAATTCCGACTACAATTAAAGTGAAAAGTGCAAGCAAAGCATTATTAAAAAATACCTATTTACAAGGCGTTTCATCTTATAAGTATTTAAGAATCTCATGACCTTAAGGCTTCTATAAATTTTAAGACTTTCGCGTTCCATTTTAAACATTTAAAATAATTTAACGGGTCAAAACGTGACACCATTTTTATTAAGTAGTTAATACGAACTACTTACTGCCCGACGTTTCGGTTAGGTTGCACCAACCGTGCTCACGAGCTGACATTGAGTAACCTAACCGAAACGTCGGCCAGTAAGTAGTTCGTATTAACTACTAAATAAAAATGGTGTCGCGTTTTGACCCGTTAAATTATTTTAAATGCTTAAGGCTTCTAGATGGCTTTTGAACATGAAAATGGCAATAGTTACCCTTAGTCAAAACAAATTTTCAACACCGTATTCAAAAGGAGATCGTAACAAAATGTAAGCCTAGCCTTAGGAAACCAGTGAACAAACATACATAAAATACACAATTGTAATCCCTACTAATATTATAAATGCGAAAGTAACTCTGTCTGTCTGTCTGTCTGTCCGTCTGTTACGCTTTCCTGCTTAAACCTTTCAACCGATTTTGATGAAATTTGGTATAGGTATACGTTGAATCCCAAGAACGGACATAGGCTACTTTTTATAAGATAATAAGGGGGTAATACCACCTTTGAAAGTTTAAATGGAAAAAATTTTATTTTTGAAGTTAGAGATATGAAATTTGGCACAAATATAGCTCGAAACTTGGATCAAAATATAGACTACTTTTTGTTTCGAATATTAGGGGAGAAAGGGGCAAAACCGACCATGAAAGGATGTAGTCTACGCGAACGAAGTCGCGGGCACAGCTAGTTCATTATAAAGTTAAAAATAGCAATATTATTTCGATCTAAGCTTTTTAATAAACTGTACACTCCAAGAAAAAAGCCAGGCAGCCCAGTTATTTTTTAATTACGGAAAGAAATCAAAGGTATTCTTTCGCTAAAAACCCGCTTCTAATTCTCAAACCTGACAGCGTAGAACGGAACGTGCGATAGCGCCTCCGTCCAGATTTTATTGCTATTCGGAAATAGGGAGGCGAAATTTAGGCTTAATCGATTTTGGATGCGATTGAGCGAACCCTGATTCGGTTATGTGAAAATCGTATGAAAGCAGATAAGTGCTGGTAAATACCTTCATTAGACGACATAGTCAGCCTCACGATCGATTATCATGTTATCGATTGTGGAAAACAGTAATTGGTTATTTTTGTACTACGAAAACATTATTTCAATGATGTAATAATTAAATTTTATACATGCTTAGAAGAGTAAATAAAGTAGGAGTAAGCAGCAAGGTATAGGAGCAAGGGTCCCGAAGTCCGTAGGCGAAGAAGCGTTCAGTAGTTTTTGCGTAAATAAGTAACAAACCTAAATCCAAACATCCAGACATCCACACATCTATGATCGTTGACCATATCTCAATGTAAGTAAGATTAATTTAGTTGATTGCTGTATAACCAACTACTGGCTAGCATAAAAAAAATTCGTTTCTTTCAAAATCCACTATCACAACTATCGATATAAAACCTAAGTCCATTAGTCAAATCGATGTTCACAAAAATCAAATCGCATCGTGCCCCTACTCGAACGCCATATTCCGATCACGTCTCGATCCTCAAATCCGGCCGAACGCGGCATTCGGAACGCATCGCGGACGTTCTTTTTTCCAAATTTGAAATTTGAACTTGCAGCCGTTCGATTGGCGGTCCATGATTTATTTCTTTCGGTAAATGGTGGGAGATAAGACTGCCTGGTAAGTAAGTTAAGATCTTGAGTCCTGTTTGAAACTTTTTTAATATTTATAAGGCTGTACCTTCATTATAGGGCTTAGAAGAAAAATGGTCTGTCAGGCAGGTCTAATATTTAATTCTTCCTTTATTACAAAATCATTAAAAACAAATAGAGCTCCGTACTCTTTGCACAACTGGCTGGTGACAATATATAAGTGAACCATCTCAGTTTACAAAAAGCTTTACCTTATGCAACTGAATAGCTAAATTAAAAAAAATCAACTGATGTAGTAGTTAGAACTTCGGGCAATTTTTAATATCAATAATTAATGAAATTAAGGTTTATTAATATTAAATCACATCTACTTTTCATTATGTAAACTGGTTTTGGTTGAATAAACTTATTATTATTACAGATTCAAATTATCTACTTGGTAGATCGCACTGGGTTTCGTTAGTAAACAGTAGATCTTAGGTCTAATCAAGTTGGCCAACCCTGGTATATAGTATGGGCCGCTAGTTTAATATAAAAATGTACTATTTCAAAAGCCGTCGCAGACAATTCAAAACCAAAAATAGCATCAGAAAGAGCCCGCAAAAGGAATTCAACATAGTACCGGAATGAATGTTTGAGTGGATCCGTTTAATGCATTTCCGTATAAAACGTTAAGCCCGCCGCGGATATGGCGGAGTGAATAAATCATGGCGTCTCACCTCTATTTAGCGCTGTCAGCGAAGTTTGAGCTAAAGGGAGGGTTTACATAGGGGCACAGGTGACATATAGTGGATGGGAAATTAAATAAAGCCAATTGTATTAACCTCCGTAGCCGGAGGCGAGCGGGTCGGATGGCGTCGCGACATCTCTGAGGTTCCGGGTACGATCCCCGGTCGGGTCAATATGAGAAACGAACTTTTCTATATTGTCTCGGGTCTGGGGGTTGTGGTGCCGTCGTTATTTCTGATTTCTGTAACACAAGTGCTTAAGCTACTTACCACAGAATCAGAGCAATGTGTGTGATGTTGTCCAATATTTATGTTTATTTATTTTAATGATAGTTATCACGTGAATGGACATTAGACGTTTCCATTTATAAAAGCGCCGCTATGGACATATTCTATGCACCATATTTGATTGGCCATATCCTAAAATAAGTAGCTAAATTATCAATATCGAAAGCAGAATCAGGTATGTAATCTGTATAAAATATGTAGATTTTTATCAAACAATAAATAAAAGTTCGAACCCAGAACCTCAGAGATGGTGCGATGCCAAAGTCCGGCCCACTAGCCTTTCGGCTACAGAGATTGTCCACATACAAAATATATAAACATTTAGCATTAAACGAAAAAGAAATATAAAAGTCTATTATTATAAATGTGAACAGGTTTGTAGTTTATTTTTCTTCAAGATCAGAAGTAATATAAGCAACAAAAATTTTCCCCTACATTCGCTTAGAATAATTTCTGTACACTCTCCATGTGAACCAACCCCGTATGTTTATATTCGCGTACCGCCGCGAACACAAGTGCTAAGTGCGCATTTAGCACTTCGGTTCTGTTACACTTTTGTTAGCGCATATTTAGACGGCCATTCTAATGAGCGCGGTTTTTGGAGCGAAAGTTTTTGAATTTCGAACACGCGAGACTAGTGCAGGCACGGGCAATGAGGCGTTTGAGATCTTATACCGTCGTAATAGAAGTTGTTTTTGAATAACGTCGCGTCGTTTGCAATACATTTTCGTTTGTCGTGTTATTTTAACCCGTCTAAGTAAAAAATACACAGTTCAGCGTTACAATATATGTACTTGTATAAATATCATAATATTAGCTATGCGATTTCGTTCGCGTGGACTACAGATTTTTTTCCATATTAATATACTTTCATGGTCGGCTTTACCCCTACCTCCCCTAATACTCTGAACAAAAAGTAGTCCATATTTTAATCCCAGATCGAGCTATACCTGTTTGTGCCAAATTTCCTATCTCTAACTGTAAAAATAAAGATTTTCTCAAATAAACTTTCAAGGGCGGTATTACGAAGTCGCGGGCGGCCAACAGTACACTGACAATATATATTTACAATAATTTTTATCACACGAATTATTGACTGAGTAAGGATTGAATCGACGATTGGTTTTACAGCCAAGAGATCTAACTACTGTTCCATCGGAACAATTAATAATTTAATCTATTAAAAATTTTAAAAACTACCTACTCATAACATATTTAATAAAATAGTTAAAGAACAACCATTAAAAAGTAAAAAAAATATTGTCCAATCAGTCTCAGAAGCCAATACCCAATTTACATTTTTTGAAAATTTGTTTCCAACATTCCGAATACACCAAGATTTTTCGTAGAAATTTTAAATCTTACTGGGACACACACACACACACGCAAACACGTTAACTTATGACATTATTATCATTCATTCATTTAATCGTTCATTTATTCATTCATTCAGTCAAAAACCTCCATATAAGGTTAATGACAACTAGAGAGAAAAGTCTTTTTATTTTAATTTTTACGCATATCAAAATAACTTGAACGAGAAAGCAGAAGCATGCACTCTGTAAAGATCCATCTCCTCAACAAATAAATGGAAATGAATAAGTAGAGAATCGGCCAGTCGCACTAATGTGGCCATTCCTGTGACAGACAGACGGACGGGAACATGGCTGATTAACGACTTACGAATCGAGGAGTGTCTATAGATATATAACTATATATAAACTGGCGTGTGCTGTGCTATCTTTTCTTAAATCACAGTTGCATTGAACACTGTTAAATGTGGTTTAGGATATGTTGGTAATTAGTTTTAGTCTTCTATTGTATTGCATTGTATTTTAGTATTTATATACAACTAGCTGTGCCTCGCGTGGACTACATCCTTACATGGTCGGTTTTACCCATATCTCCCCTAATATAAACAAAAAGTAGTCTATATTTTAATAGAGCTATATTTGTGCCAATAAACATTTTACCATATAAACTTTCAAAGGTGGCATTACCCCCCCCCCCCCTTTACTTTCCAACAAAAAGTAGCCTTTGTCCGTTCTTGAGGTTCAACGTATACCTATGCCAAGTTTCATTAAAATCGGTTAAGAGGTTTAAGCGGGAAAGCGTAATAGACAGACAGACAGACAGAGTTACATTCGCTTTTATAATATTAGTAGGGAGTAGGGATAAATAAATAAACGTACATGTGCTAATTCATTTGAAGTTTTTTTTTTATATTGCACTTCAAGATTGACCTCACATCCCACCTGATGTTAAGTGGTAATGAGGTCCCAGCTTAAAGGAGACAAGTACAGCATAATAAATCTGTTACTGGACTTGTCGCCCTTACCTTGAAGGCTTGACCCCTGCTACTAATGTAGCAACCCCCAGGAATTCTGGAAACCTTACTCACACGCAGGAACACAACAACGCAGAAGGGATTGCTATTTGGCTGCGGTCTTCTGTAAGGTGGAGGTATTTCACCAGTCGGGCTGCTCCAGTTCGAGCGATAAATCGCTATGCCCTACGTTGAAGTTGAAGTTGTCGAAATGAATCACTGTTTTGAATATTATCTATACATAAACAAATTGGAGTGTCGGTTTTTGATAAAGATATAACTGGTTTTTACTGCATGCATATGGTATAGGTATACGGTATATACACCAAAATATATTTTTTTATAATTTTTGTCGGTCTGTTTGTTCCGGCAAAGCTTTAATAAGGCTGGAAAGATTTTAACAGGACTTTTATTGGCATCAGCTTCTTCGGTAAAAATTTAAAAAGCTGATGTAATAAGGAGTAAATCCTTACTAATTACTAATGATATTATAAATCGGAAAGTGAGTTTGTTTGTTTGTTCCGCTTTCACGCCATAACTACTGAACCGATTGCTTTGAAATTTTGCAGACGTAAAGTTAGAAGTCCGGATTAAATAATAGGGTACTTTTTATCCCGAAAAAAAAATGATATTTCCGAGGGAAAACAAAAATAAAGTTTGCTTGATGGATTGGAGATGGTGCTGTGTGTCGTTTAAAACAAGGTAAAATATTGCAAACGAATATAAACATGTAAATTTAAATGCTAAATGATATGATAATGAATCCCCGAAAATGAGGGATTCCCGAGAGATGACGTACAATTTGTGTCATCGTCTAAACTGTTTTTTTACATCTACTTATATAATATAGTGTACCATTCAGTTTTTGTTTAACATCTAATCGTATTCAGCGTTACATTGTCAGATTTTTCCGTTGAAATGAGAAGTTTTCTTATGGCTGTGCTTTATATCGCATTATAACCGAAATACGTCAGGCTTGTGAACAGGTGCCACCTTTGGGGACTGGTCTGCTCCAGCTTACCTCTTAAAATAAAATTATACTTAGGTAATGTTTTTATTTCACTCATCAAAATAAAACTATATGACTTGGTCCAAAGTGTTCTACACATAGCTGTAACTTATCTGCTGAGTTTCTTACCGGTGTCTTCTCGGTAGATAAAGGTTCCGAACCGGAAGTAGAATCACTTTGCATTGTATTCAATGACGATTCAAAGTGTTACATGTGACCTACATGAATAAAGAAATATTTGAGTTTGAGTGAGAAATACACACTGGCGAAGCCGCGGGCGGAAAGCTAGTGAGGCTATAATAAAAATAATTGGACCATCCAACACAAAAATTACAAATCAACCCAGTACTGCCTAAAGTTAGCGCGCAAACAAACAAACTGACCAGTTTTATAATATTAGTATAGATCTTAATAAAATACAAAAGTATGTACAGAAAAGGTGGCCGAACAACCATTTTTCTCTTACCTTATTTTCAAAAGATCAAACGAGGAAGAATACTTATTGTGTAGATAAAGTGGTACCAGGGAATTATAACATTGTTGAAGGTCTTTTATGAAACCCACGTAAGCCTTTACAAATATACACAGCGCACAGTTATCCAAGATCATAGCTGACATGTAAGGAAACTAAATAATCTACACTATATTATAAAGAGGAAAGATTTGATTGTCGTTTTGTTTGTATGTTTGCATTAAATAAGCTTCGAAACTACTTGACCGTTTTGGAAAAATCTTTCACAGTTAGAAAGCTACACTGTCTCCGGTGAACAAAGGCTAAATAAAATATTTAAAAAAGTTAGGGATCCGTACTAAAACTCTAATAATGTAACCCACAGTGTGAAACAATTACCAAAAAACTTTCTTACATCGCGTGCAGAACGAAAACTAGGTATTAACTTTTAGAACAAAATAATGTACGCCTTTGCAGAACATATAATTATCTACTAAAAATATATCGACATTATATAATCCATACTAATAATATAAATGCGAAAGTATTTCTGTCTGTCCGGCTTTCATGCCTAAACCACAGCACCGATATTGATGAAATTTGGTTTAGGTATACGTTGCACCTCTAGAACGGATCTAGGCTCCTTTTTGTTTTTAAAATAAGGGGGCATTGGGGTAATACAGTCTTTGAAAGTTTATATAGGAACATGTTAATTCTTTAAGTTAGAGATAATTCAGCAAAAAAATAGCTCGAAACTTATTTTACTCTTTGTTTTTAATATTAGGGGGGTAGGGTAAAACCGACCATGAAAGTATATTTATATGGAAAAAAATCTGCAGTCCACACGAACGAAGTCGCGGGCACAGCTAGTCTATTATGGGTATGTCACAATAAGGTAGAAAAAACGGGGAGAGAACGCGTGCAAAGCCGCAGCAGGCCACTAGTCGCACAACAAAAAGCAAGTCTTATCTAAACACAGAAACGATTCTTTCATAATTCACGAGAAATTGTATTCGGCAATTTTCCCAACATTTTTTCCCACCGTTAGGCCGGTACACACGGCCGACTGAGATAGGGCACGCTAGCAAACTTTAATTAATCGTCCCACTTCTGGGACCGAGGCGCGTCTACACGTGACCTGAGAGACGCGGCCCGGAGACTTATGGAGGGTATTACGCGCCTGTCATGAGAAGTGGGGGAAAAAATAGAGCCGCCATTTTTATTCTAGTGAAGGATGTACCGAACTGTGTGGTTCCGAGTTAACACTGGCTGGTTTGAATGAATGGAGATTTTGAATTTGGAAATGATTTTATACCGAAGAGAATAAATAGGATGAACGACTAAAATAATTATAATAATTACTTAAGTTGATGTTTTAAATACAATGTTCTTTTTTTTTTGTGCCAATAGTTCAATTGCCGAAAATATAAGTTTTTTTATTTTATTTTATCATGTAAGATAAATTAACTGTGGTACATTACGTAAAAGTTAAGCGCGAAGTCACTTATTCGCAAAGGTTTTACCAATATTATGCTCTAATTGATAAAAAAAAAATCTTTATTTTATTCAAAAAAATTTTTTTTTCATTCAATTTTAAAGATGTAACTAACAGACTAATTAAAATCATTATTTCAAGACTTCAAAGTTTGGTTTTTTTTTAATCTATGAAGAAATAATTTCAATCATTTAACAGCACGCGCAATACGTGCAAGTCGTAGGTTCGAATCCCAGACTGCAAGAGATCAAATGTTTCCGTTTCTGTAAAATGCGTGAATGATAATTGAAAAAATAACATTTTTAGTATCGAAATTGACCCTGTGCCGATGTCTGAGTAATACTATTATAAACAAAGACTGAAGAACATCCCAGCAACTTAAAAAGCCTCGCCTAGAAGCCATAAATTAAATTTGTTGGCCCACTTTTCAAATTGGCCGACTCATTTTTATACCACGTTAATGTAATTTTTTTAAATAATTCGCTTTAGATTATTTGGTACACATTTTTCTATCTTAATGCAATCATTAAATGTCTAAAATACATATTATATCGGGACAGCATAAGGGTTTTACGTGACGAAGGGTAATCTACTTTATGGTACTCCACCAAAGTTTATATTGCACTGAAACCACTGACAGAAGACTGATGATAGCTGATATAAATATATTGGACAACATCACATACATTGCTCTCATTCTGCGGTAAGTAGCTTAAGCACTTGTGTTACAGAAATCAGAAACAACGACGGTACCACAACACCCAGACCCAAGACAATATGGAAAGTAAATTCGAAATTATAATTAACGACTCGTAGAAAAACGGTTAGTATTTTTTGATACATTACGAATCGTAAAATATTGGAACCTCTCTTACGAAACTCAACTAGTAGCCTTTCTTTAATACTAATTGAAATAGCTCTCTGAAACGAATTGACGTTACGAATTTTCTTTTTTTATTTTCCTTACATTTTCCTCAATGATAAACAGACACTTTGTATGCCCAGCGTTTCATAGAATCGTGTAAGCCGATCGTTTTAATTAAAACGAACATTCCGAGTTAATTATTTTCATTATGATTGGAAGAGAAAATGCAAATTCCTCCATTAATTCGGAATTTTCTCATTTCTTTTTTTTATTTTGGATATATAATTGAATTGGATAGTGATTAAGATACTGAGACTATCAGTCATTAATATCTTAATATAGATGAACACTTGTCAAATATCTGACTCAACATTCGTAGAAAATCTAATCTGACTTTTAAAAGGTATTTTGTGACCTCACAAGGTTTAATTACTAGGGATGGGCTATATCAAACAAGATACATATTGTCTGAATTGGCATATAGTGTTTGGAATATTATATTTTTTCTTTTTTAACAACGTTTGATACTTATTTAAACAACTCAATTTCGTTCATGTCTACAAAATGCATTCATATAAATATAATAATAATAAATATTGGACAACATCACATACATTGCTCAGATTCTGTGGTAAGTAGCTTAAGCACTTGTGTTACAGAAATCAGAAACAACGATGGTACCACAACACACACATATGAATATGATATATATAATATGAATATGAATATGAAGGTCAAAGTCAAAGTCAATATTTTTTTATTCACATAGATTACATTAGTAATACTTATGAATAGTCTCTATATAAAGCAAATGAAGCTAACTCCGGTTCGGTTCTACATTGTTAATTAAAATCAACTAACGAAGTTATATTTAATTTTTTCGTTGTCTATTCCTATCATTTTATTTATTTACGTCTGGGTGTTGTGGGACCGTAGTCGTTTCTGATATTTGTAACACAAGTGCTCAAGCAACTTACCACATAATCAGAGCAATGTATGTGATGTTGTGCAAAATTTATTTCTTTTATTTGCTAACTAAAAAATACGTTAGTTACAAAGTATGCGTTAAAATTAACCACGTGTTCGTATCTAAACCAAAAAAAAAACTTAGTACAACATAAAAAATCATCATATATCATCAAAATATTCCATCACGAACCAAAAAGTTCGGTAACTCTTATCTTTGCCGGACCATAAAGAAGTGGAACTCGTTGCCGGCTCATGCGTTTCCCCTTTCCTTTGACATAGATTCCTTCAAAAGGAGCGTGAAGAAACATCTTGCGGGCCAGTATGGCGATGCTAACGGATAGGATATTTTGATATCAAATCCGTTGTCATCGCGATGTGGGTTCCTCTCTTGCTTACCATCAGGCTGGGAGGAGCCAACATACTGCGCTACTATAAAAAAAAATCATCATCATTAAGTTTCATCGCTAAGAATAACGTAAAACCAAGATCTATTTTACAGTCAACTTTTTCTCAGTGAAGGATAAATTAAAAGTACCTTTTATTCGGAGATCGAACCCGCGACCATTACCGTGATTAGAAAGTCTAAGCTTTTAATCACACTAAACCGGTCTGTACAGTTTTACACATATACAGGTTGTTTCGTAAACAAAACCGCATTGTATGCACAGTACGATGACATGTACCAATCTATTACGCGTACAGCTTGAGTATTCATAAATAAAAATCTGTGTGAGCCCATTGTTTCGGTACAAGATAATCGCATTAGGTGAGTTACTGAGAGGACTTAAACCCATTAATCTCAATCTCTGTTGGACTTAGCGTGTGGGACAAGTTGTAAGACCGTGAGCCAAATGAATTAAATAAATAAAATACTGAACAACATCACATATATTGATCTGATTCAGTGGTAAGTAACTTAAGCACTTGTGTTACAGAAATCAGAAACAACTACGGTACCACAACACCTAGACCCGAGACAATATAGAAAAGTTCGTTCCCCATATTGCGCCGACAATGTATCGAATCCGGGACGTCAAAGATGGCGCGACGCCAAAGTCCGGTCCACCCGCCACTCTGCTACGGAGTTCGTCAAAATAAAATATTTAGTATGTTCTCTTTGGACTTAAACGCGCTTTAAGTAATTGCAACTATGTCGTCAATGGCTAGCGGTTAAAGTTCATTTGATTATTTCAAATTAATATGCTGAATATTTCACCATACGTGGACAGCCACAACATCATATAACACTATGATACTAAGTCAAAAACAACGAAGTAAACCAATGTAGTCTATTTTCAATTAAACGTTGATAACCGCCGCATTTACCGTAACGTACGAAATAATTGTCATAATGCATTAAATCCAATACTTACTAATACTGTTTGTCAATAAATAACTGGAGTTTCCGAACACCATTTAGGTGAAAAACATCAATTTTAATTACTTTCTTGTAAAAGAGGCTTAAAAGTTTTGCAGAAAAAAAGAAACACAGATCACAGATTTCTCACAGGTCTTGTGAGAAATCAATATTTTCAAATAACTATTCTTTTATTAACTACGTTAACGGTTTGGTTGAACTCATAGGTTCCGATTGCACAAAGAGCAAACTTTACATTGTGAACTTTGTGAGATTTTTCCAGTTTGCTTTTGACAGACCTGATGCGTATTTAGGAAGCATGCTAAGACGTTGCTCTCTACTATGGACCCAAATTGGTCTGGTTTTCTATATTAAGGCTGCGGAAATAAGTATCAGGAACTAATAACAGGGATCGTCAAATGGGGATGGTAGCCGCAGCAGAACCAGGTTTCCATAATGAATGCAGAATTGCTATAAGAAGTTTACGGATGAGAGCCTACCTCTGCCTTGAAACTACGATCAACATTATTTCATCGCCACCACCATCATTCAACGAGGTTAAAAATTAAAATAGAAAAAAAAATGAAATTTCTTAAAGATTCTGCACCTTGGGCCACCCACCAAAAATTCCGTTCGCCGGACAAACGATGACACGCTATACGCTCAAAATCCGCCTTCAAAAATATTACTCTGCCCATATATGGCCGGTGTGATGGGGTAATAATTGGCCACGGAGCCACAACTGGCCCAGTACTTGAGTTAAAAAGTCGCCTAAAATAACAATCCTGTATATTTAGGCGCAGCTTCGTTGAAAGATATCGTGAGAAAATATCTGGTTTTAGGAGATCTGTTGCGAAACAAAGTCAAGATTTTAATATGAGACACAAGCTGATGCTCATGAATTTGCTTGCGTCATTTCGGGATAAAAAGTATCCCATATATTTTATAATCAACAATAATAATCGTTTATTTAGCACATAAAATATAACAATACAATTACGAGAAAGGAAAAGTGTTAAAAAGACTCCCAACTCCCAACAATATGTCGTGATAAATTATTAAGTCTGGAGACGCTGATATGTAACTAGCTGACCCAGCAAACGTCGTTTTGCCATATAAATATTTTTTAAGAGATGTTAAAGGTTGTCCACCCTTATCACTAAGGGGTATAAAAAACAGATGTTGGCCGATTCTCAGACCTACTCAATATGCTCACAAAATTTCGTGAGCATAGGTCAAGCCGTTTCGGAGGAGTACGGTAACGAACATTGTGACACGAGAATTTTATATATAATTAGTACTAGCTGTGCCCGCGACTTCGTTCGCGTGGACTACATCCTTTTATGGTCGGTTTTACCCCTTTCTCCCCTAATATTCGAAACAAAAAGTAGTCTATATTTTAATCCAAGTTTCGAGCTATATGTGTGCCAAATTTCATATCTCTAACTTCAAAAATTAACATTTTTCCATATAAACTTTCAAAGGTGGTATTACCCCCCCCCCCCGCCCCTTATTTTCTAATAAAAGGCGCCTATGTCGTTCTTGAGATTCAACGTACTTATACCTATACCAAATTTCATCAAAATCGGTTGAGAGGTTTAAGCAGGAAAGCGTAACAGACACACAGACAGACAGACAGACAGAGTTACTTTGGCATTTATAATATTAGTAGGGAAGTAGGGATAATATGTCGTCTCTCTTCCTACCAAAAAGTCGATCAGTAGTTTTTGCGTGATAGAGTAAGAAACATACATCCAGACACTCATACATCTATATCCACATTCTTACGAAATTTTGCGTAAATAAAATTAGTAGGATCATTTACTAGGCGTTTTTAATACATTTTGGTGGAAACTGACTGAGCAAAAAGTCAACGACGTAAAAGTGGCTCACTTATTAAATTAACCCCTCCTCTTATAGAGGTAAGATAAGGTTAGTGTTTTAGTAACTATATTTAATAGAACCCCTTTTAAAGCTTCATTGCGTTAGTTTCGACTGTAAAAAGCTTTGAAAAAATCGCTTTTGAAAAAAAATGTTGGAGTGCCCCTAACAAACTCTAATTAGGATTGGTTTATAAAAAACTAGCGGTCCCGGCGACCTTCGTTTCATAATAAATGAGCAGACTTCAAAAAAATATTAAAAAAGCATCCTATGTCCTTCTCCTGGTTCTAAACTACCTCGCCACTAATTTTCAGCCTTATCGGTTCAGCCGTTCTTGAGTTATAAATAGTGTAACTAACACGACTTTCTTTTATATATATAGTTATATTGAATAAATAAATACTAAATATTTATTTATTTACTTCAAAACCTTAACACTAACATTACAGGAATCTTAACCTAATACACTAGTGTGGCCACAGATATAAAAAATAAAAATAAAATAAAAATATAAACATCTTACCATAAAATACAATATTTACTTAAAACTTAACGACTTACCTAGGAAGGATTGTTGTAACATATAATAAACAACATAACCCTTACGAGTTCACTCAAATAGCAGCATGAGAAAATATCAATTCTCTCATGAACTTCATTTATGATGCGGACTGTGCGTGAAAGTGGTGTTTTCGCTAGTATAGTATATTGGACAGCATCACATATATTGCTCTGATTCCATGGTTATTACTTGAGCTATAACAGAAACAACGGCGGTACCACATCACCCAGACCCGCGACAATTTAGTAAAGTTCGTTTCCCGACCCGCCAGGGGATCAAACCCGGGACCTCATAGATGGCGCGACGCCGGCTCATCTCTCGGCTACTGGGAGACTCTCAACAACGAAACGAACAAACGAAAGGTTTCGTTTTTGAAGATTTATCAAAAGTTCGGAAGGAAAAACGTGGTTTTTGGTTTACATAAATAGTATTTTATTTAATGAAAACGCTTAATTTGCAATTTAAGTGAATTAGATGTGACTATGAGAATTAAAAATTGCTATCCGTTTTCGGATCCGACATATTTCGTTTTTGGGAGTAAACCCTCTGATGTCGTCATCATAATCGAATAAATAAACATCTGAAAACGTTGCATATTTCGACATGATTTGGGATTTTGGATTCTGTAAAGACTAGTTTTAAGGAAATAAAATTAAATTGCCTTACAATCAGTATACTAAGGCCTTTCGCACACGGTTCGAAAGCGTATCAGTTGCAAATTTCAGTTAGTATGAAAGTTTATACTGCACTTCAAGATTGACCTCATCCCACCTGATGTTAAGTGGTAATGAGATCCTAGCGGGCGACCAGTACAGCATAATAAAGCTGTTACTGGACTTGTTGCAATTACCTTGAAGGCTTGACTCCTGCTACTAATGTAGTACCCCCCAGGAGCTCTGGAAACCTAACTCACACGCAGGAACACAACAACACAGAAGTGATTGTTATTTGGCTGCGGTCTTCTGTAAGAGGTATTACACCAGTCGGGCTGCTCCAGTTCGAGCGATAAATCGATATGCCCTACCGCTTTTAATTGATTTTAATAAAATGTTCAAATCTGATTTCATCAATTCTAAAAAATTGTCTAGATATTTATTTATTTTTATTTTTTATGAATAAATAACTAACTCGGCTTGCGAGATACCGCTAGGATTCCAATATTGGTGACTTCTTCAGTGACCCTTCTGTACCAATCTATCTCATCAGTATTATGTGTAGACCAGCCCCAGTCCTTGATATGACCTCGTCTAGGCCATTCTGCGTCGTGAATAGTGAACAGGTATTGTCTGTCCGTCGGTTGCAGTGACTCAGGAGTAGGGAGACTGTGGGTTCCGGATTTCGAAGGACATAATTGTTTTGAAAGTGGAAACTCATTTAAAAAATAACTGGGAAAAATTACTCGTTTACCAAATTTAAATGTACGTACAAAGATAATAAAGATATTTAATTCATTAGGTATCAGTTCCTTAGTTTCAAAAGTAGGTAAAAAAATACATCCCACAACTGGATCCGTTTCAATTAAATATAGGTTTTTGGTTTGGGGTGAGGTCTGTAAAGGTAAGTACCTCAATTACAATATTGTACAAGCCAAATACAGAGGTATGGCTTAATTTTATAGGTATTAAGGTGTTTAAAAAGAGCATACTTTGCTTGATTCGGCAACTAAACTCAGTACTTGGGGTTTATTGTGTTTTAAGTAGGCTGTTAATGTCCCACCGAATTGTCAGGTGTTATGAAGCAGCTCACTTTACTGACTTTGATTGACCTTCGCGACCAAAAAAGAATGCTAAAACTACCGAACAACGGTCTCGATTCAAAAAAGCTTATGTTCTCTGTCCAATGGTTTAAGTAAAGAAAGGGACGAAGCATAATTTTCTGGATTCAATTCCGTTTCCGACGTTTGAACTAAAATGGAGTTCGGATAACTTTACGTGTCACCGTATCATGACAAATCGGAACAGTCCCAACCCAAACTCAATTCGTGGTCATCTGATTCACAACTGACTCACAGCACCTGAGAGCACAAAGATCAAGTCGATTCATTGGTCTTTTGTGGACCTTTCTTAAAAAGGTATAAGTAATGTTTCTTGATTATGAAGTCACCAGCCATTGAGATTACCTATTGAGTGTCATTAGAATAGAATTTAACATTGATATATAAACGGGAAAGGGTGGACATTTTCGTGCGGCTATTTTCTAATAATTTTATTGGAGTATCAAAATGTATATAGAAGTATCGTAATTTTTTATACTAATTTCTTGTAATTATAAAATTACTTCTAGAACACTAACAAAAAAAAAGGTTACATTAAATTTTTTAAATAGTAATTTTATATTTAATATATTTTTTATCTTCCCATTTAAGAAATACAATTTACTTTGCATGGACACAAAAAAATGACAGATTTTCAAAATGGCGGACGGCACGTTCCGGCATTTCGTGTCGGGCTGCTGCGAAGGTAAGTCGTGTCGCAAAATTAAGAGCCGCTCAGGCAAATCAGATCTAAAAATTATTATAAAATGGCAACATTTAAAGTCGTTTTTAGATTAATCCCACAGCAGTGTTAGCTATAACATCAGAATTAACAACCATATCCAATTACCGTATGTAGAAACTCGTGTTACAACTTCTAGCATTTAACTTGTTAGCATTCAAGCGGTCTTGTTGAACTACCAAACACGTGGGTGGGCCAAAGTGGAATTAATTACACTTACAGCGTTACACCTACCCCCATTAAAACTTTAGCGAACTGATGTGAAACATACCTGGAACAAATAAAGGTTTATTAGTTTAAAAAGTGAGTACTGCGTTTGTAAAGGTAACTATGGAATAGAATAACACTAGCCGAGAAAAAATATAAATGACGATAAATCTAGAATTTCATATTTCTTCAGAAAGTTCAACTAGACACTGAACTTTGAGGCGCTGTATAATCATACATTTTTATTTACATGTGTGCTGATGTTTTTCACGTACATTTTGTATACGCACAGCATTTTTAAATCTAACCCATGGACTTAATACCGCCATCTCTGAGGTTCCGGGTTCGATCCCCGGTCGGGTCAATATGGGAAACGAACTTTTCCATATTGTCTCGGGTCTGGGTGTTGTGGTACCGTCGTTGTTTCTGATTTCTGTAACACAAGTGCTTAAGCTACTTACCACAGAATCAAAACAATGTATGTGATGTTGTCCAATATGTGATGTTAATACACATATTTGATACATTAAAAGAAAGAATACCCAACTAGTACAACAAACGTAAAGTTTGCCAGTAGGGATGTTTGAAGTACTGAAAGGATTTTAATAGAATTTGGTAGCTAGATAGGTTACATTTGAGAATAACGTTTAGAACAAACTGGTTTCCAAAATAACATTAACGACGTCCCGGGTACAGATATAAGCGTGAAGAATATTACTATCCCGGGCCTAGTCTTCGGGAAATCACTCAGCCCACCGTATTCAAGTACCTATTATTTTCCTATCCGACTGTAGATGATGACCGCAGATGGCCTTTCATCTTCACCGAGCTTGGGGGAGCGGAAGGCTCACACCCCTAAAAATTGTACAATTCTAAAATTTTAAACAACCTTAGACAAGTGTCTATTGGACTTTAGTGATAAAAAAGTCCTTCTCTTCTAGTATTTGTGAACCGAATAGTCCTTTTTCAAGTCGGTCGAAAGGCCTCATAAGTTTCGCAATAAAGAGCGCAAACAGCCGCCCGGGACCTGAATCCGCTACCCGCCCAAATTGAGATTGCAATATTTAAGCCCTCCTCCAGATCCGAAGTGGGCCACAGTATAAAACAGAACAGTAACTCAACTCTTTCTTAGCTATGAATATTGTCATTCGCATGAGAGCGATATTTATTCTACGCCGGAATGGATGGCTTTAAAACGAATTTTAAAACCATGCCTGATCAGAAGCGCCATGAGCTTGTTTGTTGTTTTTTTGCCAAAACTAAATTGACTTATTTGATATTCATAGATTCTTATTTTTGTTGCTCTAGCGAACATTTATAAAATAATTGAATGAACATAAATATTGAACAACATCACAAATATTGGTCCAATTCTAATATAAGTAGCACGTAAGCACTTTTTTTTAAGAAATCAGAAACAATCACCCAGACCCAAAATAAAATAAAAAAGTTATAGTTTCATATTCAACCAACCGGGAATCGAACCTAATTTTTTTTAAAGAAAACTCTTAATTTAAAAAAAAGCCAGCGATGTTAGCTCAATTATTTCGGTATAAAATATATCCTATATATGTATTAAGTATCTCATATATCTTTCTACCAAATTTTAACCCAATCCATACAGTAGATTTTACGTTCAAGAGTAACAAACAGACATCGGTACTTTCTCACAAAAGTTTTCGTTTACAATACAAGATAAAAGCGAGTCACTTACTGACATTCAACATACTATGTCAAGTTCTGTCTGATTCAGACCGGGGTGCATATTTTAGGTAAATATCTGGTCTAGACTTTAAGAAGTCTTTAAAATGGAAAACCATTTTTGTTTGGAATTGAGTTTTGTCCATTTCGCTGGTTGCATTTTCATTTGTTGCAGAAAAAGGTGTGCTGAAGTTAGGATGCAAAAACACATATATACATACACGATTAAGGTAAACTCTTGCAGTTTGATTATAGACCTTATGCCCGCTACAGAAGGGTTGTACAAAGTCCAAAGTATGAAATAAGAAGTGCTTTCGATTGTACGTTATGAACCAAAATATATGTATCGTTGTTTATTTATTTATTAAGGACAACCAACAAATCTTACACTAAATTACATGGTATTAACTTATGTTTTATACTTAAGCTAAGTGCAGATTCACTTACAGGCTGCCACGAGCAAATGTGAGCAAGACTTAAAAAAACTTAAAATTAAGAAGACTACGCCAGTACGTACTGCTACAACTCGAACGAATCAAGTACAACCCTCTTGAATCTATGACCGCTACAAAAAAAAAATCACCCAGTTTCGTCAAAGTGGGTGATTGCTTGATTTGGGTTTTAAAAAAAATGCGTTCGGGAATGTCTAGGTGAAACTTAACTGACGGGATGTTTCCAACAGAGCTGGAGAAGACATATTTACCATCCCTATTGCTTAGCAGTTGTTAGTAAAGTTACATCAAAAAAGGTTTGGTGTATGTAAGGAACGTATGTTCTTTACTAAAAGTGGAAGTACTTCCGCCGAGCTAGGTGTTATCTGCTCGGGGACCAAGGCCCAACTACCATTCTTGGGTTGTTGTATATATACTTAGTGGCGACGAAAACTCTGATATCGCGATGTAGGATATCGATGTCATGCATTACGTATGGAGCGTTGTTTACTACGCCAATTCTGCTGACGCTGTATTTGTGTCGACTTGTAGGTCATGTCGTAGGTCGGCACAGTGTACAACAGCAACACATCAAGATAAACATTTGCTGTTCGATACCAGTTCTTACGCGAACGACATAAGCGGTATAAAGAATTGAATAGTATGACGTGCTTTTGTCTGTAGGTACCTCGATTTACTTCTCAGTATTATTTTATTTTTAATTGAATTCTACACTTTTACCTACCAAATAAGGTTTTACTTTAGGCTTTTACAATGGTGGTCAGCATTTGTTAGCGCCGAAAATGAAAACAGGTGAATAAAACCCAAAAGTACATTCAAAAGCAGAGACGTAAATTTTACATACTGCATGCGTGTAGTAATTAGGTTTAGGATAATTATTTATTATCAATTAGAGTCCAAGTTAATTATATAATTCTATCGTAAAATGCATCCACCCAAAATATCTTTCCTGACAAAGTAAGCTCAATAAACAAACTCATTCGTCATTAAATTTTTTCGGACGAAAACTTTCGAAACTGCACTTTCAAATATCCATTTGTCTTCTTTTAACCGCAGTGGGTTAAAAAGTCCCATAAATTGTCCACGTCATAAATAAGGGCCATTGTGTTATGACGTCATATCCGTTATCCGAGCCCGCAGTGAATTCAGATGATATCTGGGAGCCATCGCCAAACAACACATTGAAAAATGGTACGTTTTAAACTAGTCTATCGATAACGGTACGGTAAATTATCGATTCTCCACGTCGTGTCGTTATCCACGTCAATTGTGTCAAAAGTTTTCGAAAGTATCTATATTAATGAAAGTGTGCCCTCAGCATCATTCGTTTTTAACAATTGTTTACACCAGAGGGAATTTACAAAATCTAAGAGGTAGATACAGCAAAAATTACACGCCAACGATGACGTGCGGTTAGCTGAGTTAAAAGAGCACGCCCAGTTAATATAGTTCGGTAGTTTATTTATTTATATATATATAATATATATAGCAAATCAATTGAGCAAACGAAATTTTATATAGAGGGGGAGGAATAAAAGAATTCACGAACTTTTAATTTAAAAATTCCCTTAGTGAGGGATTGTCGAGTTTCGGTGGGCAGAGCGTTCCAAAGCTGGATGGCTTGCACAGTAAAAGACTTGGAGAAGAACTCAGTATGATGTCGAGGAATGCTTAAGCTGAGATTGTCTGAGGAGCGAAGAGAACGGTCGTGAGAAAGACAGAGGTATTGAAATTGTTTCTTAAAATAGGACGGGGACAATGGATTGTTGAGAATATTGAATAACAGGCCAAGAATTCTAGTGTTTCTCCGTACACGTATCGAGAGCCATTTAAGTTGACTGCGAAGCCCAAAGATGAATCTGATACAGTTGTTAAGAATATTAGTCAAAGAAATAATAAATTAACATAAAGAGATAAGATCAATAAAAATCTTAAGTATGTGTTTTAAATATGATATATTATATATGTCTTGTGGTATCAGTGTTGGATCAATTAACAGGTCGCTTTCCATTTTTGTATTTTTTTCCTAGACGTATTATAAATAAATTATTTTCCTAATCATACCCAATCGGTTGGAATACGTAACTATATTTTACGTAAGTATATATCATAATACCAGACTTTTAAAATAACATATAAAACTTTACTAAAACGTACAAAATTAAGGCAAGTAACATGAATTCCCTCCATGAGTTTACGAGTGAAATACAATCTTCAAGCATACTTGAAATTTAACCCCCTTTACTCTGAACGAAATAGTTTAAAAACCTCAAAGCATTTTACCAAAGAAATAGAAACACTAATTTTAACATATGCGAACAAAAATAAACTCGGCATTACGATGTAAAGGTTCCCGATTCCGCCATGCTGCACTCATTTACTGTGAAGCAACCGAACTGCGCTAATAAACCTAATTACATGGTTTATAAAATGCAAATATATATTTGTGGCCTTCAAAACGGGTGATGGTCACACCGAAGTGTAACATTTCTGTTTTAAACAACAGCGCGAGATTCGCACTCGCAGACAACTACTTAAGAGTGGTTTGCGAGGCATTATGTATAATTTAAAAAGCGTTTTGTTAAATAATGATAAATAAATAATTATAATATATGCATGGCTGCGCCAACGCTTGTGCCACTATTTAATATGTACAGTTATAATATAAAGAGTTTACACTAGCCTCGTTGTGAAATTAATATCTAATCAGCGAGTAAAAAACCCGCTGGTGACTCAATTATTGTTATGAAGAGAGTGATTTGGCATCCCACTCACTTATTGAACGTTCAATTTCCAAAGATGACGTTTTCTCTCATGAACCATCCCATCAATTTGGTGAAAAATGAATATTATAAATCAATGCCGAAAATCAGAATCGAAACATTCGAAAACATAATGTTTTGTATTGTATTAATATGCATTAAAACATATTCGTAAAAATGGATCAGCAAAACATACGTTAACGCGTAACTACAGAAAAACTGGACCAAATGACACGATTGAAATTTTGTAAATATGGTCCATTTTAAGTACCCGGTATCGTACGAATGCGAAGGCGTCAAAAGCACTAGTAAAGTCAGTAAAATTAAAAGTGAATAAAAGTAATAGTAATAAATAAATATTGGACAACGTCACGTACATTGCTTTGAATATATGGGGTGCTCTTTTCCTACAAAAATAAAGAAACAACGTCTGTAACGCAACAAACAAACTTCAGCTTTCTTGTCTTTTAGCTAAGGAGGTCGTAAATAGTTACATACTCAGCCGTTCGAATATATTTAATGCTTTCAAATTTAAGACTAATAACAATTATGTATTTTATCTGGTATAAAATATCAATATGATGCGTTGACACACTCCGACCACAGCTCGTTTCGGTGTAACTAAGGACATTTTATTAATTTAAAGTGTATTTTTAATGCGGTTTCATTATATTCCTGCTCCAAGAGGCTTTCGACTGCGGATTTCATGTTTTTAACATTCGCGATATTTTATAAGTAATCGTAATTATTATTTTATTGTCCTGAATGCAGAGCACGATAATTTAATTACAAGTTTAACGAACGTAAGAAATGCGGTGTTTATTCGTTTACAATACAAAGACAATTAATTATACGCAAAGTGGATGAGTTTCGAGGTTAAGAGTTGAAATTTGAACTAAGAGTTTATATCTAACTAAATAGGCTAGGGGTGCCCCGCGACTTAATTTGCATTACTTACGCTGGGTAAGGTCTTTTTATTTTAGAAATCATGACTTGCCTACGAGTTAAATTTGAACCAAGAGTTTCATTTTAATATAACAGATTACTTATGGTTGCCCGCGACTTCATTCGCATTGCTTATCCCTACTAATATTATAAATGCGAAAGTAACTCTGTCTGTCTGTCTGTCTGTTACGCTTTCCTGCTTAAACCTCTCAACCGATTTTGATGAAATTTGGAATAGGTATACGTTGAATCTCAAGAACGGACATAGGTTACTTTTTATTAGAAAATAAGGGAGGGGAGGGGGGTAATACCACCTTTGAAAGTTTATATGGAAAAATGTTTATTTTTGAAGTTAGAGATATGAAATTTGGCACAAATATAGCTCGAAACTTGGATTAAAATATAGACTACTTTTTGTTTCGAATATTAGGGGAGATAGGGGTAAAACCGACCATGAAAGGATGTAGTCCACGCGAACGTAGTCGCGGGCACAGTTAGTGCTAAATAAGGCCTTTTTATTTTAGTTATACTTGTTGCCATTGCCTGCATCGCCCGATTGAGAAGAGAATGCTGTTGGCGAAGAGAACGCTGATTTTTACATACTTTACGACCTCCGTAGCCGAGAGGCGAGCGTGCCGGACTTTGGCGTCGCGTCATCTCTGAGGTCCCGGGTTCGATCCCCGGTCGGGTCAATATAGGAAACGAACTTTTCTGTATTGTCTCAGGTCTGGGTGTTGTGGTTATGTCGTTGTTTCTAATTTCTGTAACACAAGTGCTTTAGCTACTTACCGCAGAACCAGAGCAATGTATGTGATGTTGTCCAATATTTATTTATTTATTTATTTACTATTACCTATATATACATTTGTTGTTTTATTTGTCTGTCTTAAATTTTATATTGTTTTGTTTAGGTACTTATATGGCTGAGTTGTAATGTCCTTAAGTAATAAATGCTTTTGTCTTTATTTCTTTTTTCTTATTTCGGGATAAAAAGTATCCTAAACGTTAATTTAGCATCTCATTTTTTCTATCTAATTTAAACGAAACCTATTAAGTGGTTAAAATGTGTGGATGTCTGCTTGTATGTTAGTTACTCTTTCATGCAAAAACTACTGGACCGATTTGGAAGTTATTTCGTAGGCAGAGAGATGACATACTAAAATAACATAGGTGATTTTCATCTGAAATAACCGAGGCGAAGTCATTTTACCTTTCAGAAAGCTAATGTAATAAGGGCAAATTAAGTGATGTTTTCAAATATTTATTTCATACAACAAACATTTAAATATACACATATAATAAAACAATTCCCTATTCGCTAGTTTAACAAGCCAAATTTATCTAACATATTATTATCAATAACATAATTATCATAATGTGCCATATATAAATTATGTTAATCATTTATAAGCATTTGCCGTCATAATGGAACGTCAAGTTAGTAAAATCATTTAGAATTAATCAACCAAACAATTTATTCACACCAAAATTAACGTAATTAATTAGTGACATTTTGAATTAATAAATTCTAGTCAGGGCACTTAGGTATTGTTCCACTACGAAAGCTTTGAAAACGTGAATTAGATGAACAAATATTAACCTATGAACACTTTTCCATGTCTTTTTAAATCAAAACTAGCTGTTTCTGCGATTTCGTCTGCATGTAATTAAACTAATTGGTATTGTTAGGTTCGCAGGATTATATTATTATTACTAAAAAATCACTAAATTCACTTGAGTGGATCGTTTAAAATCTGATGGAGAATGCCATTGAGTCTGTGTGATATTATATAGCCTAAAACCTTTCTCGACAAATAGATAAATATATAGATACACTTTATTGCACAGAATAATTTACAGAAATTTGTTTTACTGACATAATTAAAATTAAATGGACAAGAATAGAATAGAAAATATCTTTATTCATGCAAGCTTTACAAAAGCACTTATGAATAGTCAGTACAAATAAAGTATTCTACCGCCGTGTTCAGAATGTTGATCATGTCGAGAAGAACCGGCAAGAAACTCGACACTTACTCTTTTCAAATATAACAATGTGTCCTTAAACTAGGTACTTAAATTAAGTATACAAAGCTATAGTAAGATGAAAGGCAAATGAACTATCCAACACAAAAAAAAGTTTTCAATTCCAACAAGCAGTTCCCGACATCAGCGTGTTCAATGATACAAACAACTTCTTCAATATTATAATATTAGTATAGATTTGTTCCTAGTTTAGTATCGATTTTCTATTGTATCTCGTTTTCTGAATCTTACGCACATATTTCAATCTCGTATGGTAACTAACTGTAAATCATATTGCATCGAAAACGTTTTATATTTTTCGTGGACCACGTAAATAAACGCTTGTACCGTCCTTATCTCCTAGACATAGGAACTAATATAGAACTGCAGGTATCTGCCGTGATTGTATGTAGTACAGCTAGCGTGTTTAAGAATTTTAACGTTTCAAAATGTTCTTTTAAATGTACGTTCCACCAAACCCCTTATATGTAGGTATAGTAATAGTTATAAGAGAAAATTTTACGCTTTTCGAATTCGACGAACTAAGGATCAGTTGCACCAACTCATATTTTACGGTAACTGATAGAATAAAAAACATCTGTATTCAAGTAAGCTTAACGAAAGCACTTACGAATCGTCAGCACAAATTAAGTATTCTACCGCCGTGTTCAGAATGTTGATGGTGTCGGAACCGGCAAGAAACTCGAAACCTCCTCTTTTCAGTTGTCAAAACTTCCATAACCCGTACATTTATTGCAATTTGATAACTGTCAAATCACCGCTAAGTCTAATTTTTAAAGGGTCTCTCTAAACACTTCACATTGGTGCAATCACTGCGTTGTTTCTAAACGCGGGAAAGAAAGTCTACAAAAAAAACTGTCAAATCGTCCCTAAGAATTATGGTTAAGTTGGTGCTGACCTATAATCTGACAGCTGTGTAAACGTCAGCAACAGCCTTAAAACAATTGGTGCGTTCTAAACCACGTTTGTTAGAGTACACACTTTGGGCATTGTAACGCACTTATGTCGGGGGCATAAGAACCAATATCGAACGGCAAGTGTTTACCTTGATGGACTGTCAACCAAAAATATTAAAAGCTATAATAGCGCATCCTTCATTGGAAAACAAAGTCTACCCTAAGATGGGTGCGGTGTAATTAAATCTGAGGGCTTATTGTAATTAAAGATAAAATCTTGCCTGAACCTTAACCCTTCAGAGGTTACTAAATTTAGAAATGGAAAATCTACCTACAGTTTGAAAGAGGATTTTTAGTTTTTATGTACTCCGTTTATTTGGAAATCTGCCAATACTGATGCGTCTAACTAAAAATGTATACTATTTGATAGAAGATACATTTGTAACGAATAGAAACAGACTAGAAATACTGAACCGAACTGAAAATCCTTAGGACTCTAGAACTTTACTTCTAATTGAAAAAATTGGTTGTCTGTTTAGTAGGTTTGTCAACGTTAGTTTGACGTGACAGCGTGAAATATTTCAGTAACCGAACTGAGCCGATGGCTCAAGCCGATCATGCTTCTCTCGTTCGGTTTTTTTACATTACACTTCAAGATTGACCTCATCCCACCTGATGTTAAGTGGTAATGAGGTCCTAGCATAAGGGCGACAAGTAGAGCATAATACAGGTGTTACTGGACTTGTCGCCCTTACCTTGAAGGCTTGATCCTTGCTACTAATGTAGCACCCCCCAGGAGCTCTTGAAAACTTACTCACACGCAGGAACACAACCACACAGAAGTCATTGTTATTTTGCTGCGGTGTTTTGTAAGGTGGAGGTACTTCACCAGTCGGGCTGCTCCAGTTCGAGCGATAAATCGCTATGCCCTACCTCATTTGTCGCGCTCTCGCTTGCAGAACGCTACAATGAGCGTAACGAGGCAATGTCATCATCTTTTTCGTGCCTGTATCGAGTTATTAGACATTGTTACGTCAAAACAATAATAGCCCATTGCGTGTCGCAAACGGCAATGCAACAGACACGACGTAAACAGATCACGCGACGTAGACGTAGCGCGCGCGTAACGTGATCGAGTTACGTGCGAGCGCGTGTTAAATTGAAGAGAGATTGCAGAGCGGGGTGTGGAGTGTGAATCGTGAGGAGTTAGTCACACCGGGAGGAACAAATAAAAAAAAATATACTGTATCCTACTAATATAATAAATGTGAATGTTTGTGATTATGGATGTTGGTGACTCTTTCATGCAAAAACTACTGAATGGGTTTAGATAAAATTTGGTATGAAGAGAGATCACTTATAATAGACTATCGGCCCACCCCGGCTTCGCACGGATTTAAAGTAAATACTTAGACATATTGGCTTTTCTATTCTTTATTGCAGATAAAAACCTTCCTCTTGAATCACTCTATCTATTAAAAAATCGCATCAAAATCCGTTGCGTACTTTTAAAGATTTATGCGGACATAGGGATATAGGGACAGAAAAAGCTACTTTGTTTTATACTATGTATGTATATCACACATATATAATACTTTTTATCCCGAAATAACGCGCGTGAAGTCGCAAGCAACAGCTAGTATACTATATTATCACTAATTTTTATCGCGATCCCCGGCGGCCAATGACCTAAATTCCACTGGAAATTAAAACTCTTGCCTGTGTGCTAATTCATAAGACAATTTTAGTTTTTGGTGTAAGGAAGAATAAATATTTTTTTATTTTTTATGATTGTGATAATAATGGGTAAGTTATGTAAAAGGGGAGTGGTTAAAGTCGTAAAACTTCCACTTAAGTGCAAACCTGAATCCACCTTTACCTGCAAGACTATAGTTACCGTGAAAGGTCACTTCATCAATCTATGGTCTCCTTTAAGCGCGCACTCCGGTTGTTGCTTAAATTACACGATTCGGTAAGTCTATGTAATGTCTCAAGAAAACAATAATTTCATAAATATTAATGAATGTAATTTACATGAATAAAAAATATTGAACTTTGAACATTGATTAGATTTGCGCATGGTTACGCTACGGTGTAACACGCGGCCAACTAAATGCGTTTTATTATGTGTAAACGAAAATTTGATACCGCACTCGCGTGATACCGTACCTTAAAGGTGCAAAGTGGATTCGGATGAGATCAGTGATTTAGTCGGATCCAAGGGTCGTATAGTTTTCGATCATCTCGGTGTAACCGCGGGACGAAACGTATTATTGGGTTACGGGAAATTTTCATGCTCTATTTTATTAATAGGAATGGATATCGGGCGTGGAATAAGGTCCAAGCGTTTGCTGGGAGATCTAGGAGTTGAGTGGAAATATTTATAGACTCTTTTATATGAATACTAGCGGCCCCGGCGAACTTTGTTCCGCCTTAGGGGCAATAAATTAAAAGACTTCAAAAAAACATAAAAAGTATTCAATGTCCACCCCCTGGTACTAAACTACCTCCCCACCAATTTTCAGCCAAATCTGTCCAGTCGTTCTTGAGTTATAAATAGTGTAACTAATACGACTTTCTTTTATATATTTTATAGTTGATGATCATTCAAACATTTCTTGCTTGATTCACACTCTATCATGTCTGGCCTGTTAAATCCTATTTCATGCAAAAATTCTTGTTGTAAACGCATAACGTAGATAGGCGTGCGAATTTCAGATACGTGACTTTCCACGGTGAATCGATGACGTCCTTTTTTGGGAGTTCATATTCAGGTATTTTTCATCGTAGCTGTTCACTAGGTTCATTTTTTTCTCGTCTCTTCTGTTACCGTGTTACAATGGAGATATACATCCCTACTAATATTATAAATGCGAAAGTAACTCTGTCTGTCTGTCTGTCTGTTACGCTTTCCTGCTTAAACCTCTCAACCGATTTTGATGAAATTTGGTATAGGTATACGTTGAATCTCAAGAACGGACATAGGCTACTTTTTATTAGAAAATAAAGGGGGGATGGGGGTAATACCACCTTTGAAAGTTTATATGGAAAAATGTTTATTCGAGAGAGCACGCGGTCGCGAGAGCGAGTGGTCTTTCATTGATACGTCTTTGAATGGATTGACAACTACGGCGAAATTTTGGGATTAAAACAAACGCTATTAACTTTGCTGTTTTCACATATTTAAAATTATGACTACGCAAATATGATCAGTAGTTGATACCGAGCACCCCATTTAATTCTTTGTACTAATTAAAAAGTAGTGGTGTATATTACTAGCTGACCCGGCGAACTTTGTTCCGCCTTAGAGGCAATAAATGACTTAAAAAAAAGTAATAAGAAATTAATAAAAAAGTATCCTATGTCCTTTTCCCGGTCCTTAACTACCTCCCCACCAATTTGCAGCCAAATCTGTTCTTCCGTTCTTGAGTTATAAATAGTGTAACTAATACGACTTTCTTTTATATATTTTATAGTTGATGATCATTCAAACATTTCTTGCTTGATTCACACTCTATCATGTCTGGCCTGTTAAATCCTATTTCATGCAAAAATTCTTGTTGTAAACGCATAACGTAGATAGGCGTGCGAATTTCAGATACGTGACTTTCCACGGTGAAACGATGACGTCCTTTTTTGGGAGTTCATATTCAGGTATTTTTCATCGTAGCTGTTCACTAGGTTCATTTTTTTCTCGTCTCTTCTGTTACCGTGTTACAATGGAGATATACATCCCTACTAATATTATAAATGCGAAAGTAACTCTGTCTGTCTGTCTGTCTGTTACGCTTTCCTGCTTAAACCTCTCAACCGATTTTGATGAAATTTGGTATAGGTATACGTTGAATCTCAAGAACGGACATAGGCTACTTTTTATTAGAAAATAAAGGGGGGATGGGGGTAATACCACCTTTGAAAGTTTATATGGAAAAATGTTTATTTTTGAAGTTAGAGATATGAAATTTGGCACAAATATAGCTCGAAACTTGGATTAAAATATAGACTACTTTTTGTTTCGAATATTAGGAGAGAAGGGGGTAAAACCGACCATGAAAGGATGAAGTCCACGCGAACGAAGTCGCGGGCACAGCTATTGGAGATATACATACGTGTTATAGTGTTATAGAGCTTTGGGCTTTAAATACCGCGCGTTCACATATCAGAGGGAACACTTTCGTTTTGTGAGGTTGTTCCAGTTAGGACATTGAATTTTAAATAACCTTATTGACATGTACATAAGAGTGATGATTCTGTGCTTCGGGCATGTTGAGCCCTTGGGTCTGACTTTGATCAAATAGAGCTTGCCTTTGTAAGGGTGGCGTGGTCAAACGGTAATCGCTCTACTGCTATAATAGGAACAGGAATTAATTATCAAAGGCACATCAGACTATGCACTATGGACATAGAACTTCCCTTATGTCGAGCGCTTAAGGACTAATTTCGAGCTTCAAGTGTTTAACTTGGCCTGCTTGACCGTAACTTAAGATTTAACACTGAGGTTGAAATTGCTAATGTTAACGGCAATTGCTTCAATGTTATAAAAGATTTTATCAGTGTTATTCATAAATATTATTTAAATAAATAAATATTAAAAGAAAATAAAGATTAAGAATAAGAATTTATTTGCATTGACGACCTCCGTAGCCGAGAGGCGAGCGGGCCTGACTTTGGCGAGCGCCATCTCTGAGGTTCCGGGTTCGATCCCCGGTCGGGTCAATATGGGAAACGAACTTTTCCATATTGTCTCGGGTCTGGGTGTTGTGGTACCGTCATTGTTTCTGATTTCTGTAACACAAGTGCTTTAGCTACTTACCACAGAATCAGAGCAATGTATGCGATGTTGTCCAATATTTATTTATTTATTTATTAGCACACACAATCAATGAACAATACACAGACAAAGACACGAACAGAGAATAAAATGAAAAGTGCGATTTGTTTTCATGACGCTTCATGTCATCTCCTAATTATTGCCATTAATAAGGGTGATCAAGCGTAATAAAAGATCGATATAATACGAAACTGACTCAATTTCAATGAAACTTACTCAAAGCATTACCCTTCTTTCTTCGGCGGTCGCGTAAAAAATATTATCAAAAGAATCAAATTTAAAATTTCTTGAGCAAAAAAATGTATGTACCTACCTACGATCGAATTGTGAACCTCCTCTTTTTTTTGAAGTCGGTAAAAAAAATGATTATTTTTGATATGGAAAGATAGGGTCTGAAGCTATATACCAGGTTCAAAATCCTAACAATGGCCGCTAAAACGCCGACTGGCACGAACAGGCCTTCAAAGGCCAGGGTATTACTCAATTTGAACAGCCTTTGTGCCCATAGTTTTGGATCGCGTCGAAAATTGAAGGTAGTCGACAAAAATGGAATATTTTACGCGCGCACTGGGTCAGTGTCAGTTTTGAATCCGTATAAACGCAGCAACTGGAACTGACAACTGATGGAAAAGGAAATTCTGATAAACCCTTTGATATATATATTTACATATATACATATATATACGTTGTTTCAAACATATATTTAACGCCGTAGCCCAATTTTCTTTTCAAATTTTCTATTGTGTCTTGACTGAGCCTAAACATATATTTTACTAGCGACTCGTCCCGGCTTCGCACGGGTGCAATATATATAAATACCATTGATGTTCCGAATTTTTAAATTGCGGCCAAACAGGATAAAATTAAGCGAGCTATTATTTTATTTATTTATTTTATTTAAAAACTTTATTGCACAATAAAAAATTACAAAAGGTGGATTTAATGCTAGGAGCATTCTCTACCAGTCAACCGTTGGGTCTTGCAGATAGTACGTTTATGTTATATGATATGATAGCTATTAACCAATTCAACAATAAATTTTATCCAAATCGGTACCGCCGTTCTTGAGTTATAAATAATGTATCTCACACGTCATAAGGATATAGAAAAAATAAAAAAGTTGCTTAACATTGATGATATCTTTGTTAGACAGGAAATATTTTAATTGTGGTACGAGAATGAAGGAAAGTCGGTTTTGAAAATTTACTAAAAACTACCGGAGGCTAACGGTTGATACAGCAGAAAAATATCATCGCCTACGATAACTTGCGGTTAGCTCAGTTGGTAAGAGCAGCACGCGCGATACGTGAAGGTCGTGGGTTCAATTCCCGCACCGCAAGGGGAGATAAAAAATTTCTGTTTCTAATATTTAATACGGCTTTTATAATAAAACTTTTTAAGCCTTCTTTTAAGCAGCTTTTTACGATTTTGAAATCGGTGTATAAAAGACGTAGTAAGCGCATATAAAACATACATTACGTTGGAATAGATAATTCTCCTTCTTTTAAAGTCGGTTAATCCCACTCAGTTGACCAACAAAGGCTGAGGCCACACGAGCTAATTTATCGGCTGAGCGCACACCGAATGATTTAGACTACACGCATCGACGCTTGGGATCTGGAGGTTTGACTAGTGACATCCCGTGGCTTTGAATCCCATCATCCTGTTTGGTTATGAACTTAGGCCCGTGAGCCGGAGATCGTGGGTTTGATTCCCACGTACGCAAAAATTTTGTGCGTTGTTTTATTTCCTGTAAGTAAAGACAAGTGGGTACGTCAAGGTTAATACTTATTTATTACTAGCTGTGCCCGCGACTTCATTCGCGTAGACTACATGCTTTCATGGTCGGTTTCACCCCCATCTCCCCTAATATTCGAAACAAAAAGTAGTATATATTGTAATCCAAGTTTCGAGCTATATTTGTGCCTAATTTCATATCTCTAACTTCAAAAATAATAATTTTTCCATATAAACTTTCAAAGGTGGTATTACCCCCATCCCCCCCTTATTTTCTAATAAAAAGTAGCCTATCTCCGTTCTTGAGACTCAACGTATACCTATAACAAATCTCATGAAAATCGGTTGAGAGGTTTAAGCGGGAAAGCGTAACAGACAGAGTTACTTTCGCATTTATGATATTAGTAGGGATTAAATAAAGAGTTACAGTAGTAGGTAGTAGGTAGGTCCATAGTTTGTTTATGGGATCATGAAACTTTCAGTTTTATATTAGTTCTTATGTGAAAGACATAGAGGTCGTGAAAAATCCAATGTGGATACTCTGACGTGCGTTTGATCGTACCTTTATAATGTTGTCTGATATTTAGTTTAGTTTAGTTTTTTTTCCTCAGAATTGTTTTATTTATTGTTATATTGACGACCTCGGTGGCGCAGTGGCTAAGGTAGGCGCCCAAAGCGCGTAAGGTCCCGGGTTCGATTCCCGGTCAGGTCAATTTGGAAAACGAACTTTTCTTAATTGACTTGGGTCTGGGTGTGCTGGGATGACGCCCCCAGTTAGTATCCGTCGTCTGGTACTCATAGTACAAGGGAAAACCTTAGTTTGAGACCAGGTGATTGGTGTGATTGTCTGGCGCATAAAAAAAAATAAAAAAATTTTACTAAATTTAACACATTTTCGTCATCTTTTGATGTTTAGGCCCATGATGCATAAACAATGAAGCACAGCATTGAGGCTAACACATTTTTCTACTTCCCACGTACAATTTCCACTTAACCAGACAGCACGGTCTCAGTACATCTAATAGAACAAGAGCTGACGAAGCTAGAGCGCAAGAATAGGAAGTACGTAAGATTTTTTTTATTATTGAAAAAAATACCTTACCAAAAATTAACGTACTTAATATAATTTAATAAAACATAGCAATACGGCTCAATCTATAAAAAAAATTAAATATTAAAAAAAATCGTTTTAGTGTAATATAATATTTATTGATACATGTAGATTAACAAAAAGGCATGCAATGTAATAAACCGGCTAAGTGCGAGTCAGACTCGACCATTTTTCGATTTAGGATAAAATGATATTAGAAACTTGAATATCATTTTTTAAGTCCTATACATAGATATACACCACGCGTACTGGTTGAAAAAAAAAATAGAGTTTTAGTTTTAAGTATGGTTAGCCCCTAAAAAGTATTGTTTTTTTTTTATATTTTCGTTTACAACAGTATAGTATTATGGTTTCGGAAAAAAGTGTCAGTGACATACGGACGGATAGACAGACAGACAGACAAGCAGAATCCATAAGAGATCAATTTCTCGCAATTTGACTACGGAACCCTAATAAAATGATTTAAAATATTTTTAAAACTGCACGATGAGCCCCAACTTCACCATCTCTCGACCTATTACGTCTAAGATTGACGTTTAAATAATTTATCCAGTCGTGACGTGATTCCCGTCAGTGTCAGGGAAAAGGCTACAAAAACAATTTCCATGTGAGATTAATCTTTCAGGGTGCTCCGGTGATACGCGTCTTAGGGCTGTGTAGGGTCAGGCTATGGCGACAAGGAATGGCGGATTAACGCTGTTTTCATGTTCTTTTTTCCTAGCCGACTATAGACAATGGACGCAGATGGCCTTTAGAGTCTTTATTCATGTAAACTTTTACAAAAGCAGTTATGAAATTCATCAGCTTATACTACCACCGTGTTCGGAATGTTGCTTCTATTTTTTTTATTGTAGCGCAGTATATTGGCTCATCCCAGCCTGATGGTAAGCAAGAGAGGAACCCAAATCGCGATGACAACGGATTTGATATCAAAATATCCTATCCGTTAGCATCGCCATACTGGCCCGCAAGATGTTTCTTCACACTCCTTTTGAAGGAATCCATGTCTAAGGAAGGAAACACATGAGCCGGCAACGAGTTCCACTTCTTTATGGAAGAACCGGCAAGAAACTCGATAGTTGCTTTTTTCAAAACTTACAAATATGGTAACGTGCGAAAAAACATATAAACAACATAGCTTATGACTAGTGTATATAATTAATGCTATCAAGTCAAGATATTTACAGCTTGCGGGGGAGCGGTGGGCTCTCACCCCTAAGGTTTTCGTGCTCCTTTTTTTAGAGGTTTTCGTGGGAATAGGGTGGAGGTCCAGTGGCCTTCACTAGGAGATGAGAACAGTGTCAGAGAAAAAGGCTACAAAAACAATTTCCATGTGAGATTAATCTTTCAGGGTGCTCCGGTGATACGCGTCTCAGGGCTGTGTAGGGTCAGGCTATGGCGACATGGAATGGCGGATTTACGCTGTTTTCATGCTCTTTTTTATCCTAACCGACTATACATCTCTGAGGTTCCGGGTTCGATCCCCGGTTGGGTCAATATGGGAAACGAACTTTTCTATATTGTCTCGGGTTTGGGTGTTGTGGTACCTTCGTTGTTTCTGATTTCTGTAACACAAGTGCTTTAGCGACTTACTACAGAATCAGAGCAATGTATGTGATGTTGTCCAATATTTATTTATTTATTATACATGATGGACGCAGATGGCCTTCGAGATGAGAAGGTGTTGGATTTTTAGTTAGGGGGTAGTAGTCGTAGTCAACAAGCCGCTATCGGTCCTACTAATAATGTTTTGTTATAATGCCTTATGCTCCTTCAAAAGTTAAGTGATGAAAAGGCTATTATTTTAAAACAGAAAAGGCTATTATTTTGAAACAATTAAGAGACGTTTGTTTTTTTCTTTCTCGGAAAAACTGCATAATGTATTTAGTGTTAGCTTAGGTAGATGAGATACAGTTATTATTTTACATCCTATTAGTAATTAGCAGCTCGCCGCGGCAGCGTAATGTTTAATAGCCAAGCCTTTCTCGATAATAGACTATGCTACACAAAAATATTTTTTCAATTCAAGCCAGTTGTATCTGGGATGACAACAAACTAACTCTTCCTCTTTATAGTTAATAACAATGAAAAAATAAACAATCAATACTTTATAATTTTAGTACAAAATATTTATTAAATTTACTGACATTGCCCACTGTAAACGTCTGCCGTTCACCCTTGAAAAGGGTTCCAAACGCTCTCTCACCCACAGGGTGTGGACCTTAAGGGTCGCATGCACCCTCACCTGACAATGACTGCGCTATTGTGGCGACACAGACGATATTTCCGAGAGGTGTGGGGTTCGACGCGATTTAAGGCCTTAAGATTTTAGGTTTAGCAGTACTTTAATATTTTTTTGAAGTGAAAACTTTGGTAGTCTTAATTTTGGTAGTGAATTAGTCAACACCGGTAATCGTGGGTTCGATTCCCATCCAAAGACGCATTCATGTGAAAAGCATTTGCAATGAAATTTGGAAACTAGATAGACAAAATACGAGACGATTATTAGGCGCCGGGCATGCGCGGGATTTTAAAGTGGCCTCATTTTTGTGCTATATTTTAAAGAAACAGAAATAATCATCTCCCTTGGTGGGATAAGATTTGAACCCACGACCTTCACGTATCGCGCGTGCTGCTCTTCCAACTGAGCTAACTGCAAGTTATCGTAGGCAATGAATTTTTCTGTTGTATTAGCTTCTTAACTTTCAGTAAGTACTTCTGCCGTAAGCGTTAAGAAATGCATACATAGGTATCGCACACACATTATATTAAAATATTCAACGTTTTTATATTAAAGGCGTGCCATCCCTAATCTGCTATTTAACACTATCAACACTACCCACTTTTTTCATCTTAATTTTATGTAATTGTATGTAAAAAATACTATTTTTAAATTCGTTTTTTTTTGTCAGCGCATTACCATATTGATCATCAACATAACTGACTTCCATAAAAATGTCCAACAGAAAATCAACAAATACAAATACAAATTTATTTATTCGTCATCAAAGGTGGTATACAAGTTGATAGGATATACATAGTAAGGAGCTCTAAGATGCGCCTTAGACGGCATACGTAATTATTCAATGTCACATTACAATTAAATTAAAGGATAAAGGCATAATAATAATTAATAATGAAGTCAAAAATTAAATACATTGTAAGTTGGTAAATCCATTACAGGCATGGTCCCTGAAAACCAGCGTGATGGCCTGCAAAGTGGGCCCCACGACTTACGGAGGTGACCCTGGAGTGAGGCCCTTTTGTTTTATCGCGACTTGCCGTTGCCTGCATCACAAATTTGGCGTAGAAAACGCAGGCTTTTTACTTTTTAATTACTATACTTTTTGCCACCTTTTCTGTCTCAAATCCTATGTTATAGAACTTATATGGGTGTGTTGGGATGTCTTTAAGTATAAGTAGTTTTTTCTTTAATACTAGAATTACATACAATAGTCTGTCAATTTATTCTCAGACTTTCCTGTTATTACATAGGAGGCGAAGTATTCATTAAAAATAGGCCTCCATTCATCCCATAATGGAAAAATTAATTTTCTATCACAAAACGCCTTATTGAACGGTCGTATTGTTTCAGAGTTCCTACGAAGTACATTGCAGTTTTAATTAAAGTAAGAAAGGTTGTTTACACTGCCAACTGAAGAAGACGTCTTGTTTAGTAAACATTGTAGACCCGAGAAAGTAACTTTTAAAAAGTCGGGGGTACTCAGATGGAGAGATTAAGTAATTAATGGGCTGAGGAGTTCTGAATAAGAAATAAGAGTAAAATCAGGTAAAATCGAATCAGTTTACTGATCAAAAGTAATGGTGCTTAATTGTTTATGTTGAACTAACATTTGCTCGCGACTGCGTTCGCATTATTTTAAGATTAAATGTAGGTAAGCATTATTTTATTTTAATACTAGCGATCCGGCCTTGCTCAGCTTAGGTACAATATGGATACATAATGGATTTTTAGCCTTTTCTGAACTATCATATAATGTGTATTTGAAGTAAGATTGATTGTTAGATCTTTTGACTCAACTAATATTCTAGAGTTAGACAATAGATAGATAGATAGAAACACTTTATTGCTCATACAAATTTACAGAAATTGGTTTTACAGACATAATCAATGTAGTAGTACAATTTAGGCGGACAATATTAATGAGTTAAGCATAACTTGTCGACTTAGCAAAATATTTATTAAGATTTTCATCTATCAATATTGCTTCTACTAGTTTGAAAAACAGCCCTATTTATTGAAAGATAATACAAACGATTAAAAAATGAAAACATGGGATAACATCACATACATTGACTTTATTATGTGGAAGTAAACTAGCTAAAGCACTTGTGTTGGATTTTTTCAAGATGGCACTGCAAACACGGAATCTAAATGTTCGTTCTAATTGACTCGACCAAGAATCGAACCCGGGAGCTCAGAGAAGCGGTAATCAAAATCTAAATATAACCTTGCGTAAAGTCCACAAATCACACTAAGCGAATAATTTTCAAAATCCTCATCAATAAATCAGTGTTCGTGTCCAGTCATAACTGTATCCGTGTCTGTCTGTGTGTCTTGTCTAATTGCAACCGGATGTGTCAAAGCAGACATGTTTATGGCACTCTCATCGCTGTTTCTTTTTGATCCGGCTTTTAGCTAATCTTCTACAGAAATAGAGTTGGTATTGGTTGGTATTTCTGATTTCAGAGTTGTAAAAGATAGTTCAATCAACGAAGACGTGCCCACCCATCCTCTATATATATATATATATATATATATATATATATATATAAATTAATACGCAGCTATTGCAAAAGAATTGGAACATGAAAAAATGCTTGAGTTACTCTTTGATGCTCTTACAAAAACACTCCGTATAAAATACGAAAACCTATTTTTTCAGCAGTTACATTTTTAATATATGTATATTATGTATTTAATGCAAAAGCCATTAAAAGAGAGAAGCAATAATATTCTAAACTTCTCTTTGACGACCTCGGTGGCGCAGTGGCTAAGGTAGGTGGCAAAAGGGCGATAGGTCCCGGGTTCGATTCCCGGTCAGGTCAATTTGGAAAACGAACTTTTCTAAATTGACTTGGGTCTAGGTGTACTGGGATGACGCCCCCAGTTAGTATACGTCGTGAGACCAGGTGATCGGTGTGGTTGTCTGGCGCATTTATTTATTATATTAAATGTACCTATGTAAAAATATTATACTTGAAAAATTATAACAAAGCCAATATTACGAGTGGTTTACAATTATGGCTCAGAATTCATACCCAAAATAGAGCCATTTTTAGAAATAAAGAACCAATTAAATCCACAATATCTCAATTTTATTCAAAACAGAAACGATAAAAATAATTCTTGACAAAATAAGCCGGACAGGAAATAAAATACAAAAGACACATCGCAGCTAATAATCGTTTATAAACATGAATAAAAGCCGGCGACAAACTGAATTCTATGTATTTTGTATCACCCATTTATTCGTTCAGAATTTACTGACACAACTGCACCAAACCGTATTTATCGCTTGCAAATTTAAACAATAATAGCTTTACTAAGGCCTGTCGATTTAAAATCGATTAATCGAAAAATCTATTTTCAAAGTGAAATAATCGATTTTTTTAATCGATCTTGAGCAGTTCACAAATTCGATGAATCGATCCATAAATCGTCCTGAATGGGACCGAACCATTCAAGTTTTAAACTTACCGTGCTTATTTTTTTATTTTATTTTTGATGAGTCTCTAGTTTGCAAAATATGTATGTCACTGTTGGTCAGCAAGAGGTCCCAGGTTTGATTCCGATTCTAAGTATACATTCGATTAAATATATCCGTGATATTATACATAGATACATAGATACACTTTATTGCACAGAAAAATTTACAGAAACTGATTTTACAGACATAATTAAGTATAATTTAGACAGACACATTTGATATTCTATTGTAGGTTTTTCTGGTACTAACGACCATTGTATCTTATCTTTGTAACAAATTGCTTCAAAATACATTATGTAGTTTTTAAGTGAAAAAATAACATATATCTACATCGCTTACTAGCGATAAGACCGTTTAAATTATACCATAATTAGTCCGTCAAATATTTTTTTTTTCAAAGTTTTGTGTGTATAGTATTAAATAAGTATATACTATAATGGAATCTAACAATAAATTCAGACATATCTATATCTATAGTCAAGTCTATAATATTAGTACGATGGAATTAAAGTAAGTGGCAGTTTGAAACTACTTTTAGTATCCAACTCTGAGCCATTACTGTAATAACTCAATACCGTAGTGTTATAGTACGGCGACATTTCAAACCGTTTAAACACAACACTCGTGTTTCAAGTTCTTGGAACGATTTCTGCCCCAATGGCGCTGTAAAACGTATAACGTTATTTTAAAACAGGCAATAACAGTTGAGCTACGCCTGTCGATTCACTGTGAAAAAATCTGAATCGATTCGAATCGAGTGTACTAGAATCGATTCTTTATTAAACCGAGTATTTAAAGATCGATTATTATCGATCGCAATTTCAAACATGTCTAATTTAGAGGGAATTGTGGATGACCATTTACCGTAAGAAGAATACATTGTACATTAGTATTATGAAAGCCATAAATATAATATCACGGCTTAAAAGGTAAAAAGGTAAAGGTTGTCTGGAAGAGATCGCTTTCTAGCAATAAGACCGCCTAAATTGTACTATAATCAATCTGTAAAACTTATTTCCGTAAAGATTTTGTGCAATAAACTTTATTGCACAAAATCTTCTTATCTATCTATCTATCTACTCCTCACGCACCGCGGGGACCCGAGATCAAAAGTATTGGGGCAGGTCTTCGTGGTTTGAACTTACTATAAGGTTGCAGTAATGACCAATGGTGAGCTATTTTAACTACACTAATGCCCTGTTCCAATATTTGAAAAACGATTCGTTCTGACGGACGTCTGAAGACAGCTGATATCAAAGTCAAAGTCAATATTTTTTATTCACATAGATTACATTAGTAATACTTATGAATAGTCTTTATATAAAGCAAATGAAGTTACTTCCGGTTCGGAAACTATAACTAAAGAGAAGATACCGGCAAGAAACTCAGTAGTTTTTTTTACAAATGAAAGCTACACTTATTACCAATTTTGCACTAAGACACACATATGGAAAGTAAATTAGAATTAGAATTAACGACTCGTTGAATAACGGATTGTCATTTAGACCACCTCGGTGGCGCAGTGGTTAAAGGTAGGCGGCCAAAACGCGAAAGCCCTGGGTTTGATTCCGGGTCAGGTCAATTTGGAAAACGAAAATTGACTTGAGTCTGGGTGTGCTCGGATGACTTCCCCAGTTATAGTATCGTCTGGTACTCATAGTTTAAAAGAAAACCTTAGTTTGAGACCAGGTGATTGGTGTGGTTTTCTGGCGCATTTATTTATTTTTGACATATTACGAATCGTAAAATATTGGAATCGGGCATATTCCGTATGCTTACATTAACGTGACCGTAAGTTCCTTGAATGACTCAACAAATCTGCATTCACTCGGTCATCGCTTCATCTGTTAACAGTACACTAAAGAAGTCACTGATTCAAATCAGTCAACAGCCCCTTCATACACTACCGACATCCCAAACAAAAAACTCTAAAAGTTACCAAATTACGACACGCGAAGGTCCAAAGTCGATTGAAGATGTACGTGGAAATATTTACGCATTTCTGTCATGCGCAAACGCCTACGGTTCTAGGAACGCGTTGCTTGAAATATACGTGTCGTATTTGAGATCTTGAGCTGTTTGAAGTTGTTTTAAAACAAAGGTCAGATTGACAGATGGTCTAACGGTAACGCCTGCTCGTTTCCGCTCCGTTCTGAAGTCTGCATTGGCAATCGGATGACGATTTGCTAGCGAAGTAGGGGGGGGGGGGGGGGGGGTCATAAAACCTTAAGATATTGCACGGGCACGTGTGGTCCCGTTTTCATTTAGTTCCATTCGCATTTGGTTACTATTTTACAAAAAAATAATGGACCTAAGTACAAGGTAAAAGATATATTACAAATAAAATAGTATAAAACATGGTCGCTATTTCTGTCCCTATATCCCTTTGTACGCTTAAATCTTTAAAACTACGCAACGGATTTTGATGCGGCTTTTTTAATAGATAGAGTGATCCAAGAGGAAGGTTTTTTTTGCAATAAAGAATAGAAAAGCCAATATTTATAAGTATTTACATTACATCCGTGCGAAGCCGGGACGGGTCGCTAGTTACAACTAAAATAAATATGTCTCAGATAATGGGACCCAAAGCGTTTGGAGTCATCTGGCACTCCTTTTCAATCGAACCAACGTCGAGGCGCTGGTAGGAGAAAATAATTGTCGTGCAAAAGAATTTATTGTAAATCCACTTGCAGAAATAAACCATTTCATTTCATTTTTTATCATTTCATGGCCATCTGCGGTTAGGTAACTTAGATCAACAATAACCCAAGATATATAAACAAACGTTCTACGTTGTAGGTTCTGCATTTAAAATATATATATTACTCGAAATATATTTATTGACGACCTCCGTATCCGAGAGGCAAGCATGCTGGACTTTGGCGTCGCGCCATCTCTGAGGTTCCGGGTTCGATCCCCGGTCGGGTCAATATGGGAAACGAATTTTTCAATATTGTCTCGGGTCTGGGTGTTGTGGTACCGTCATTGTTTCTGATTTCTGTAACACAAGTATTGTAGCTACTTACCACGGAGTCAGAGCAATGTATGTGATGTTGTCCAATATTAATTTATTTATTTACTCGTAGCTCTTATTCGCGTTATTTAGGTATTAAAATAATTCTAATATAAAAACTGTATTTATGTTGCACGGCCGTACCCATTTCTCGCCATCTACTATTTCCTCTACCTTAAGGTTGTCTGGAAGAGATCGCTTTATAGCGATAAGACCGCCTAAATTGTACTATATTTTTTCTGTAAAACCTATTTCTGTAAAGATTTTGTGCAATCTATCTATCTATCTAAAATAATCTGGTTGTTAATCTAGTATCTTTGCACCAGATTTCATCTAAAACCATTAGGTGATTTTTGCTTGAAATATTTAATAAACATACATCTGAACCGATAGTCAATAGTCAAATATTTTTATTCATTTAGATTACATCAGTAACAATTTATGAATAGTTTTTTTATAAGTCCATTGATGCTACCTGTATCTTCTCGGTAGTTAAAGGTTCTGGAACACCTTTAACTACCGAGAAGATACCGGTTGAAAGTTGGTACAATAAAGTATCTATAATCTAATCTAACCATAAATTCAGACATATCTTTATCTATAGTATTTATCTTTATCTATTTATTTATTGACGACCTCGGTGGCGCAGTGGCTAAGGTAGGCGGCCAAAGACCGTAAGATCCCGGGTTCGATTTCCAGTCAAGTCAATTTGGAAAACGAACTTTTCTAAATTAACTCGGGTCTGGGTGTGCTGAGATGACGCCCCCAGTTAGTTTTCGTCGTCTGGTATTCATAGTACAAGATAAAACCATAGTTTGTGACCAGGTAATTGGTGTGATAGTCTGGCACATTTATTTATTCATTATTTATAGTCCAGTCTATAATATTAGTGGGATAATATTAGTACGATGGAACTAAAGTATGTAAAGTAAAACCTTAGTGGTTTTTTTTTCCAAAAAAAGCTTAACTTATGACTAATTTTGCACCAAGACATACAGTTAGTTTGTCGAACATACAGACATCTATACTTTATAATATTCTATACCGGCTTTATAATATTGGCAGGAATTAATTGTGTTTTACCAAAATTTACAATCCAAGATGTCAAGTCTCAGACCAAACCACCACAGCCTATGCAGGGGGGCATGGCTACATTTTGGTATCTACATAGACATATCCATCAAGCATTGTGAATTGAAAGGGTAGCAAATTCCCCTTCGAGACGGGGTGGAGTCGAAATTTCTAGCATCACTTGGCACCCCAGTTCAAGTTTAAACGAGGTCTTCACAAAGGGTAGGGACTGGCCGTGGCATCAGACATATATAGCTATGACGGATGTTATGTCTGGGTTTGTGGTTAGACAATTGGGTACAGAAGTCGTTTGATATGTGGTATCTCGTGTTATCTTAAGCCTTTTGAACATAACGAGTAATTAGAACTTCTTCTATTTAATAGATAAATAAATAAATATTGGACAACATCACATACATTGCTATAATTCTCTGGTAAGTAGCTAAAGCACTTGTGTTACACAAATCAGAAACAACGACGGTACCACAACACCTAGACCCGAGACAATACAGAAAAGTTCGTTTCCCATATTGACCCGACCGAGGATCGAACCCAGAACCTCAGAGATGACACCAAAGTCCGGCGCGCTCGCCTCTCATCTACGGAGGTCGTCTTCTTCAATTTCCTAACGGTTATCCTGTTTGTGAATCCATAGAGCCAGGGTGTTTCCTACTACTAGTGGGTAATTTTTAACAGTACTCGGTCGAAAGCACTTTAATATAAGCACGTGCTGTTCGATATTAGTTCTTATGCAAACGACATAAGGGTGGTACAGAGTTCAAAGTGTAGTCTGGCGTGCTTTTGTCTGTATATTAAAACGGTTGCCATTTTTATCAGCGCAATATGCAAAACTAGATTAAAATTGGATCTTAGTCGGCACGATCGCTCAAAATGTCTTTCGAAGCTCGGATACACCAGTCGACTTGTCGACTCATCATTCACCATCCCAATCTAACCAATAAAATTTAACACAATGCAAGTGTTCTAGATATTCGAACCTAAAATCGGATCAAATCTTATATCTTAAGAGGCTTGAAATTCGAATACCTGTCGTATTACTAGACTTAATTGTTTATTCCAACTTGCCACCACAAGAATTTCCACCGGTGGCAAATGGCGATATTATTGCCCCACTTCAGTTTCGCTGTACATTGCTCTCTCCTTCGTTAATAATGAAAGCATGCAATAACTTATTCAAAACCTTGCCCTACTTTTTTCTACCTAATTATTTTTATCATATGCCTACTTTTGTAGGCGGTTATGACCATCAGTACCGACGTTTTTCAAAATGGCGGTCATTGTTCTGTCCGGTATGACCATTTATTTTTTACCGGCAAGCCTCTTGAATAACGGACTGTAAGCTTAAATACAAACCCTAATAGACACACAGAGACAGGTAGACAACGTCCAACTTAAAACCCGTAGTTTTTGCGTCAGGTGTTAACAAAAAGATTGAGAAAAAACGGAGGCCTTTTTAAACAGGCGCGTGTGACGTCATCCCACATATCCGACGGCACTCATTAGTGGATGCAGGTGCGGCATTGTTCTGACGCGCTTTGACGTCACGCTTGACATGACGTAATAGCGCCATACACTTTTGAAATCTCTAAAAAGTCCAGGGAAACCACAATGCAGTCCTTTCCGAAGTTCGAGCCGAAATAACCTGCGAATTCGCAATGAATAAAATAAACCGAATTTTTTATCATCCTTTCTACCGATGACAGGTTCTGTAGATAAATTAACGTGTTTATAATTTTTATTCCATTTTTATGGACATATCGATTTTAACACAGATCTTGTTAATTTTTAATAAATAATAATAAATGCGCCAGACAATCACACCAATAACCTAGACTCAAACTAAGGTTTTCCCTTGTACTATGAGCACCAGACGACGGATACTAACTGGGGGCATCATCCCAGCACACCCAGACCCAAGACAATTTAGAAAAGTTCTTTCCAAATTGACCCGACCGGGAATCGAACCCGGGACCTTTCGCGCTTTGGTCGCCTACCTTAGCCACTGCGCCACCGAGGTCGTGGTTTTAAATTTGGTCGTTCTTATCTTTTAAGTCTGGCTTTTAAAAAGACATTCGGCCTTAGAAAGAAAGAAAGAATCATCATCATCATCATCATCATCATCAGCCTGTTGCATTTCAAACCCGTTTTATTACATACAGTCTCTCCCCCCCCCCCCATACATGATTAATGGACGGCCCCTAGGAATAATAAAGGAAGGTAGTAGCCGCCGTTGGTATTGGCTCATTTAAACCATTAATGTTCTGTTTGTAGCATGAGTTTCGCACTCGCAGACAACCACTTAAAAGTGGTTTGCGAGGCCTATGATTTTATTTAAAGAAGCGTTGTTAAATAAATAAATAATAATAATTAACCAAGGCTTATGTTCTGAATTATTAAAACATTTCCGTGAAAAAAACTAACGCAGCGTCGCACACTGGTCCGGATTTTTAATATGGAAGACTTAGGACCCAATGTCAATATTTCGGGCTGAAAAAAATCATGTGGATAGATAAATGAACGTTCATCAACGTTTGTTCTAGCAGTTTTTATGAAATTGGTTATTTTTGCGAAAAAAAAAACATTGAAAAAAAATTTGTATGGAGAAAAAGTGAAATATTTTTTTTTTTCGAAAAGTTCAAAACTGTTAGCAGTGAAACCTTTTGTGTGTTATTGTATTACACTTATTCGTTAATTCCATATTTTTTTTATTTGCATATACTTGCAGCCTTGGCCAAAATATGCATCGGAACTTTCATTGTATTTATTTCAACTATTTGTGACAATTTAATTTTTTTATTGATTTATAGTCACATAATTTACGCATATTTTCAATATAATAAATTTTAAAATCCATTATTTGTTGACTATGAATGATTTTGAAAAATAGATTACAATTTAATTTAAAAAATCAAAATAATATTTTACTTCTCATGGTTAGCTGTTGCTTAAAGCACAGCTAGTGATCGAATGAGGCATTGCCTGCCTGCTAATATTCTCCTATTCCCTAATATAGCTATCACTTTTATTTTCTACTATTGCTGTCTCTTTCATTCTCTTTTGCTCACTCTTTTTCTTCTTAAGACAAGTGGTGTTCCACGCTTATAAATCAGATAAAATAGACAAGAGCTCTACTGGTAATACAAAATATTTACTTGCAGCTTTGGCGTTTATTTCGTTTATCCTAATATATATTTATTTAAAATCAGTACTTTTGCTTCTTTAAGTGGTTTCGGGAAAGTAAATTCGGTACTAAGATAAAATCCATACTAATATTATTAATGTGAAAGTGACTCTGTCTGTCTGTCTCTCTGTCGCTCAATCACGCCTAAACTACTAAATAAATCTAGTGTCCCAAAGAATATCTATACCAAATTTCATCTATATCGGTTCAGTGGTGCAGCGGTAAATTTAATGTAATGTAAACGACCTTCAATTATTTTTTATTGTACTGCGAGAATTGTGCAATAAACTATTTCTGGTTATTTTGTTATACATTTTGAAGTTGATTTATGAATAACTAGTGGCCATCCGCGACTTCGTCCGCATTAATGTCGGTTATCGCGACGCTATTCACGCGGACGAAGTTTTAAGTAGCATAGGGTATGTATGTAAATGTATTACAAAATAACTAAAAATTGTTTATTGCATAATTCTTGCAGTACAATAAAAAATAAATTGAAGGTCGTTTTCATTACATAAAATTTAATACATTTTTTATCAATTTAGTACATAATAAATAATAATAAAATAAGTAATTAAATTAAAAATAAAGTAATTAACTAAAACTATCTATACATAACATACAAATTAATATAAATAACTTAAAACTACAATAGAAAATAATTGAAGGTTGTTTACATTACATTAAATTTAATACATTTTTCATTAATTTAGTAAATAGGAAATAATAATAAAATAACTAAAATGAAATTAAAACTAAAGTTATTGACTAAAACTATCTATATATAACACGCAAAATAATAGTTATAAATAACTTAAAACTTATTCTAAAGGATCTGGCACATTTTCTGGAGCTTCTTCATCAACTTCAATTTCTTCTTCAACTTCTATTAATTCATCTGATAATATCAACTGCGTAGCTTCTGGAAACATCCTTGATGACTTAAAATTGGTGTATTTAGGTTTCAGATGAGATATATATGGATCTGATGATATCAAAAAATTGTGTATAATGTCTTCATTATTTTGCAGTCTTCCTGTTTTCCTCGTGTGTCGCTCTCTGGTATTTCGAAAGTCCTTATTTCTTGCTTCTCCTGCTTCTTCTGACAAAATTCCGATAGGAAGGCAAGAGAAATGTTTGCATATGTCAGCGCCATGTATCAACATTTTGTGTATGCTGGAAGGCATATTGTACCAGGGGTAGTGATGTACAAAGATCTCAGCAGTCTCCTTGCAGTATTCACGGAAACTATCGATATTGACAGCCTTTCCACAAGATAACACTTGCAATATAACTGCGAAGTGCTTTATCAAATCAGCATCAATCTTCGTTATTTGAGCACTTTTTTTGTATTCCCGAAAAAATCTTCTGGCCGTGTTTCCGTCATTAGTAGTTCCAAAGCCCTGCTTTACAACATCAATCAAAAGTCCCATTTGTTGTTTGAACTCCGATTGCACCATATCCTTCCTTAACTTCTTAAGGTTTTTGTTGTCACCTCGTGCACTCCACATTTTGAAATCTAAATTATATGAAATATGTAAAAGACACTCCATGCTTCGAATCCACATATGGAGTGTTGATAGTCCATATTGATACACATCGTCCCGTACAGGTCTTGAAAACATTTCTGAAAGATTATTCATCTCACTAGGTTTTGCAAGACAAACATTGCACGTAGCTGCAGATGGAGTATCTGTAATAATTGTAGCCACTTTCCCATCAATCATTGTCATGTGCAACTCATGAGTAACTTCCAAGTTTCCGCAACTTGAAATAGTCAAATTTCGTATTTCTTCCTCCATTGCCGCTTGTTCTTGCTTAACAAATTCGGTCGTTTCCTTCGCAAACTGAAATTTAATAGGTCTGCAATAAGATGTTGAAGATGGGTTTGGATTATTCCAAATAACAACATTGCCGCTCTCGAGCTTCAAAGGAACGAGGCTCGTCATGAACACAGAGGAGTCGTCGAATTCTGCCAGTTCACTTCTTTGCTTGTAGTTGCTCTGTGCTGAAGATCCATCGAATCCCCACTTGGAGGTAAGCTTCAAGTTTTCACTGCACATATTTAAATCATCACCAACGACTTGCAGTATTCTTCGAGTTGTCACGTCTAACAGTGCTTGTAGTTTCACCTTCACTAAATGTTCTGATACTTCAATATCTCTGGTATCTGGATAACACCTCTGCTTAGCTTCCAACAACTTGTAGTAAGACGGAAGCTTCAATTGCTGTGACAATGCTGACCGTAAAGTAAGATACTTCCACTTTGACAGATCCAATGATGCAGTAAGGGCCAACGCTTGATCTTCCTGCATAGTGTCCGTCTTCTCGTTTGTTGATAAAAGTGATTCGACAGCTTCAACCTTTTCAGGATTCTTCACAAGGTGATCGATGATGCGAGCAAGACCTTCTTTCCCATTAGACTTTAGCTTCGTGACAAAAGCAAAAGTCAGTTCCTCTTCCGGATAGTCGAGTAATGTACCCGATCGCCTTTTCTTCTGCTTATTCCCCAAGTCTTCAAATGGCTTCCTTGATGCAATGTCTGTAGATGTTCCAATGTCACTAGTCGCCTTCGAAGTAGATGGAATGGGTTGAACAGCTGCTTCTTCTTCTGTAGAACGAGGATCCAAATTTTCGGTCCCTTCAAAAATTTCGGTGAGATTTACTGATTCACATTCAGGCCACTTAATTCTTGTTTCCAACCAGTTCATATGCTTCTTCATGAATGTTTTTTGCACCCTGTGTGCCTCGGTCCATCGACGATTTAAGTTCACAGTAAAAGATCTTGCAAAATTCAATAATTTTTCTGAATCTTCTTGCGAAATTTCAAGCAAAACGCAATCCAAAATTGCTTGATGCAGTCGTTTGTAATCCTTGAGGTCCTCTTGTCGCAGAAACACGTAAATGTCCAGGTTAGTGCCAAATCCAGCCATGATCAAGTTGCTAGATTATTCACGTTAAAATTTCCAGGTATGTTGACTCTTCAAGGGTTGAATGTCTAATGACGCTCCAACATGAGCTCCCGTCTGTTTTATTTGATTCATAAGCGCTCAACTAGCAAGGGTTTCAAGGAGCGAAAGAGAGAGAAGTATGGAATGAAAGAGATAGCGATAGTAGGAAATGAAAGAGATAGCAATATTAGGGAATGGGAGGGGAATATTAGCAGGCAATGCCTCATTCGATCACTAACTGCGCTTTGAGCAACAGCTAACCACTAAGAAGTAAAATATTATTTTGATTTTTAAAATTTAATTGTAATCTATTTTTCAAAATCATTAATGGATTTTAAAATTTATTATATTGAAAATATGCGTAAATTATGTGACTATAAATCAATAAAAAAATTAAATTGTCACAAATAGTTGAAATAAATACAATGAAAGTTCCGATGCATATTTTGGCCAAGGCTGCAAGTATATGCAAATAAAAAAAATATGGAATTAACGAATAAGTGTAATACAATAACACACAAAAGGTTTCACTGCTAACAGTTTTGAACTTTTCGAAAAAAAAAAAATTTCACTTTTTCTCCATACAAATTTTTTTTCAATGTTTTTTTTTTCGCAAAAATAACCAATTTCATAAAAACTGCTAGAACAAACGTTGATGAACGTTCATTTATCTATCCACATGATTTTTTTCAGCCCGAAATATTGACATTGGGTCCTAAGTCTTCCATATTAAAAATCCGGACCAGTGTGCGTCGTTGCGTCAGCGTATCGTAATACGTGCGTACGTCGTCGGGTGTCGCAGCGAGTCGCAATAAAATTCAGTAGTAGAACACTGCACGTCCAGTACGCGTTGCGTCGTAAGAGGGACCCCACACTAGCGTCTTTCGAGCGTCAGCGTCTTGCCGGCGACCTCCGCCCACTAGCGTTGGTTGGGCGTTGCGTCGACGCGGCGCCCGTACAGCGTCGACGCGGCGCCCGCACAGCGTTTGAGCGGCGCTTGCGCTGACGTCATGTACAGTTATTTCGAAATTGGAAATGTAAGATTTGATTAACGCACAATATAATGTTTTATATTGCAGTGATAAATTAATGCTTTCAACTTGTAAAGGAAAAAATATATTTTACCTATTTGACACATGGCCCGAATAGGCAACTTTAGCATTTATTTTCTCGAAATCTAAAAGTACTTAATTGAAAATGGGTTTCTTCGGCAATATGAGTTAGTATTTTAAGCTACATCCATATTTGCTATCAGCCAAAAAGTCTTCTACCTACTGATTCTAAAACACGGTCGGGCCGAAACAATTGAGTTGATCATTGTACTGTTGACAAAATAAACGCTGTGCAGGCGTCGGGCCGGCGCGGCGCCTGTGGAGCGCAGTCCTGGCGTTCGTCATTTCGACCGCGCCGCTGCGCAAGCGTTGCGTCGGCGTCGCGTCGACGTCGCATCGATGTCGCGTCGGCGTCGCGTCGGCGTTGCGTCAGAGTTGCGTGGGCGTGGGCTCAAAGAACGCTAGTGTGGGGTTACGCTAACTGAACGCTCACGATACGACCACACTTACGATCCGGGCTTTACGGCGACCGAATCTTGAAACATACCCATTTTCGTTGATAAGACAAACTTCAAAAAGTGTCATTGTTTCTTGTAAGTTTGCTAAGAAGGTAGTCGCCTGTAAACATAGCCATTGTTACCGGAACGCTTCAGGTAAACCCGACTGTATTGGCGACGCTACTTCTCGCCTTCGGACTGCGAGTGCAGGGCATAAACTTAAGCGTTTTTAGTTCACTTATGAAAAAAAAAATTAAGACTGCAAAAAGAAAATTTATCACAAGCTGCTCGCGACTTCGGCTACGATATTTTGCGATAAAAAGTATTCTATATCTTAATCTAATTTGTCATCTTTTTTCCTACCACAAATCAATCAATTCTGTTAAGTATTTTATGCGTAAAATACCTAGTTACAAATTTACAAGTATATCCAGAGCTCTATACAACCTGTCATTTTACAAACTTTTACGTTTATTATATATATGAAGAAATAATAAGGTATAAAAAAATTACAAAAGGCGGACTTAATGCTAGGAGCATTCTTTACCAGTCATCCGTTGGGTCATGAAGATAGTTCGTTTCTGGGTGCGGTAACAGTAAAAATGTGTGTGATATGAGTATGGATAACAACAAAATGAATAATAAAAAGCAATAAATTAAACACCAGAATATAATATTCATATATATGTCGCAGTCATCTGGTTGAATCAGCTATTTGATTGGATCACTAGCGCGTTTATTAAATGACGACGACGACGATAGCTGGTAAAACCAAATGACTGCGACATATACATACCGTTACCAAAAACAACTGTTGACCGACTCGAAAAAACAATGGTTATATAGCATTCCTGGTCGTGTCGTGGGTTCGAGCCCCAACCGGTACAAGCATTCATGTGATCAACGCTTATATTTATTCTATGTCTGGGTGTTAATTAATATATCTAAGTTTATATTGTGGTCATAATACAAGTGCTTTAAGAACTTATTTTAGGATAAAGTTAGTTTTTGTAACTTTTTACTATGTTTTTTTTTAAATCTATAGATTAACATTTGAGAACATTTTTTTTTTCTCAATTCGGTCCAAATATTTAGAAGGTGTTAGGTAACAAACACACGGGAAAAAAATAAGATAAATGGAAACTAAATTATCAGCTCGCAACATTTCAACACTTGCACCACAAAAGTCCGCAACAAACTTGCCTGTTAAATCATTACGACAAAGCGGAGGCACAACTTCCGCTAACTCGTCACATCACTACTGTTTGTCTACCACAATAGGACGAGGGGTCAACACTAGCCCGATAATGGTAGTTCTTTGTTTGAAATATTAATCTTTGCAAAGCAAGTACCTTCTTCATACGTCTACTCAGTGATAAGCATACATAGATATATTATATTCCTAGATGTAACGCTAAAAACCGCAATTGGGACGTAGCTGTCTTATTCACATCTAGCCATGCAGCGCCACCTAGTGTGACTGAAACAAAAACCACTCAAAGCTTGTATTGGAGTCCGCATCTGCAGATAGAAAATCTATGGACTGGACTCCGGAGTTGGAGTCCAACCATAGACTTCCAATAGAACGTTGCCAAATTGAAAATACATTCAATTTCAAATACGACTAATTTTAATGGCCGTATTTTAATCAGTGATGGGCCATTATTGAAAAATCACTTTCTAGTATTTAACAGTATTTGTTATATTCGTAACTATTTACTGAACGCTTTATTTTATTCCTATGTGTGTATGTTACTAATTTATTAGTATTGCATATTTTCCAGAATAGTGCTACTAATCGATACCAACTTTATCATAAACCATGTTTTAACATGGTTTGATATATATTTTGCATCTGGGCATCCATTACGCAATTAATAATAATATTTCCACACACCTAATAAATTAAATATTTCATATTAAATGTTTAAAACACCCCTTTGTCTATTTCAAAACACCGTGCCACTATTAAATAAAACTATTAAGTATAAACGAAAACAGTTTTTGGTTTTTAGCTTATGTACATACTCTTATATTTTAAATGGGAATACGGCTCACTAATAGTCATACTTATGAATATTAGATAGTATTCTTAAATACTAGTGCATACTTGTGACAGGATCTATGGTATCCCTATCTCGTATTTGAATAGACTGACATTGAATTGTTAAACTGAATTTCACTAAAGCAAGATTTTCTTATTATGTAGCAAAATGATGTATGAAAACTCAATAAAACCAAATAATTATTATAATTGCGGACGAGGATAACTGTATATCAAAGACCATGGTGATTTCTAAGTTTGTGATTTAAAAAATAACGAGAGTTATTCAATATCGTCTTCATCGGTAAGTTTTGCAAAAACATTTGCGTATTATGTTGTAAAAATGAGCCAACGATTTAGAAAATGCTTGTTAACCTTTTAGATATTTAATTTCCCTAAAATAAAGGCGCAATAATAACCAAATTTTCAAATCTAAATAATGTATATTTACTGCTGTAGTGATGTGCCAATGAAAAAAATTACATCGTACTAGTCGATAAAATTTTCGAACACATAAACTTTTAGATCGCGAAATAAGAATTTATCAAGAGTGGTAAAAAATGGTGTCATGACTCTTAAAATATCGGCAATGAAATAATGTACCTATTGCATTGTGTGAAATTTTTGATTTAGTTCGACATAAATTGAACAAGTATGATTCACGAGATATATAAATATTAACATGTCTAAATTCACTTTATTTAATTTGTATTTTGTTACAGGAAATGTGAAAACAGAATCCCATTGCAGGGCGAAAATCAAAAAAGTAAACTGCAAAGTAATATGAGATTGAGATCCTCTGATCTATGGTTGGACTAAACTACATGTCATTTGTTTGCAAAAAGTTTTAATTTTACATAATTCGTTAATTTTGCTGTCATAGCGTGCTTAAAAAAATATTTTTTATAATAAATTTTGATAGCACTGTCATTTTATTTTTTCGTATACTTATGCAAACATCATAAACAAAATCAAGTAATGTACTGGATTGTCGATAATGCTGAAACATTTTGGTGTTCTAAGCATACAGTCGAACAAAAGTTAAATTCTTCAACTGTTTTCTTGTAATCTTCTCCATCCTAGCATGCTAGTACTACTCTGGTGGCAATTACGAAGGAAAGCTGGGCTAGTTCCACCGTTGGTTTTGGTTTCCATAATACAAGTGCTTAAATTGTTTACTTTGGACTCAGGTCAACCTGATATTTATTTATGTATTCATTATTTTTATATCAACAAAAGAAAAAGATCCCTATTTCTTCACTATCCATATTGTTATCACTTACATTTTATCGATATTAAAATCGATATTTGCTACATTACCAAAGAATAAATAGATATTAATACTCATTTTTAAATTGTTAAACGTCAAAACAATGTTGAAAAAAATATATTTTGGGGTGGACCATGGACTTAATATATTTAGGTCCATGGGGTGGACGGTCACATTGTTGCTGTCATGACGCGGTTTCTATACTTTCCTTATTCTAAGTAAGCATATTAAGGTAAAAATTTGCATTTCAATTTTAGTTCTTAAGTCTGCGTCGTAAGAGCGGTACAAAATTAAAAGCGATTTAGTGAGGTAGGGCATAGCGATTTATCGCTCGAACTAGAGCAGTACGACTGGTGAAATACCTCCACCTTACAGAAGACCGCAGCCAAATAACAATCACTTCAGTGTTGTTGTGTTCCTGCGTGTGAGTAAGGTTTCCAGAGCTCCTGGGGGGTGCTACATTAGTAGCAGGGGTCAAGCCTTCAAGGTAAGGGCGACAAGTCCAGTTACAGATTTATTATGTTGTACTTGTCCCCTTAAGCTAGGACCTCATTACCACTTAACATCAGGTGGGATGAGGTCAATCTTGAAGTGTAATATAAAAATAAATGGTTGAAAGATCTGTAAACAGCTTACCAAGGTCACTTGCAGTTTAATTTTAATTCTTATGAAGTGATTCCAACCATAGGTACCTTCATGTAAATAAATAAAAGGTTGTTCCAACTCACGCAAAAAATATTTTCACGGTAAATTGTTAGAAATTCTGCTGTGACTTTTGTGATGTCATCGACAAACCGACCGAGCAAAATGATTTCATGGACCACTTAGGATGCTTCTAGGGACCACCAGTAATCGCGGACCATCGTTTAAGAACCACTGTATTAAAACGATGTATAACGCAACGTTTCGCCTGAAAACCAGCATTTTTTGTAATGTCAGCTAAAATGTCAAATACTCACTCTTAAAACTAATTTCCAAAATTATACGCAGAAGTGAAAATTGTGGTCATACCTGAAACAATAAAAATATAATATTAGCTAAGTTATATTTCTAAGGCAAAGTGTATGGATCATTACGTTTCGTTGAAGATTCTGAAGAAGAAAAAAGAAAAAGAAGATATGTTATTAGCAACCTCACAAATGAAAAGTGTTTAACGCAAAACCGAACCGAGTTCAAAACCGAAGGTCTTCACTTCGGTTTTGAACTCCTCCACTCTTAATCACACCATAGAGGCAGTTCAACAAAATAATATGGACATGCCATCATAACATGGACACGCCATCGAATGATCATCGAAAATCAGAATGAAAAAACAATTAAAAACCTCACTTAATAATTTATACTAAAATTATAAAGCTGAAGAGTTTGTTTAAACGTTCGTATCTAAGGAACTACTGGTTTGAATAAAAAAACGTTTTGTGTAGGACAGTCTACTTTAGCCTATACAACCTGTAACGGAAAGGGGGTAACAATGTAAAGTAGGTGGATACTATACCTTGTATAGATTCTATATACGAAATCCCGAGTTAAAATAAACACTTTATTGTTTTTATGAAATAAAAAATGATTAACTATAATGACTGACTAAAACGTAAACAAACGCATCACAACACTATTGAGGTCAGCGACCCCAAATCACATTATCACTTCATTACAATCATTGCGATCCTGAATTTCTCCACCTCCTTCCTCGACATGCGCGCCTAGTACTTTCTTAGAAGATGCGCGAACATTATGCAACATTTGTGGTGTCACTGTACAGAACGCGGCCTTGATGCTTTCTATCATCTCTTCCCTTGACGAGCATGCTACAGCGTACACCTTCCTTTTAACGTAGTCCCACAAGAAGAAGTCCAACGGAGTGAGGTCTGATGACCGAGCGGGCCATGTGATACGACCTCCTCGCCCAATCCACAGATGGAAACGAGCGTTTAGATGGTTTCGTAAATCTCTTTCTCTAGCTCTCGGTCGGCCATCACGCTGCCGTCGGTTGCTCCGACACAGAGAATCATCTCGAATATTCTTGATTGCTCAAAGACATCACGAAATATCACTAGGCTATCCGTAGGAAGTAGGTAATCCAGAAAGGCAAAAACACGAGATGTTGTCACGGCAACGACAACACAACGACGTAACTGAAGTGTCAAAATGAGAAACGCTAAACCAACAAATTTCAGATGTGATTCAGTAAACACTAAAAGATGAACCACCATTGTCATATTTAAATTAATAGCATAATAGGTACATCCAACTCTTTCGACGATTCCAACCTTAGAGTAAGGAAAATATTAATAGACAAAATTTATTAGGTTTCAGAATTGGTATGAACTTGCGTCTAAATATTGACTATTGAATTTTGTAGCATTAAAATAGATTCACTGACGTTTTAAAAGTGTGTACGGCCGCGAAAGAGTGTACGTACTGAACGTCATCTGTCTCTTTTTCTCTAATGACTATTCCATGCTTGAGAAAACAGTACAAGTAGTCATTTCTGAATCACATTTTTAGCACTCTCTCTATTCTAATCTCTGTCTCTCTCTTACTCTGAGATTCCAACTACAAAGTTGTGACAATCAATTAGGGTTCAAGATTATTTTACTAAAACTAGCAACAAAAAAAATCTTTCATACTCATGGATTCCTGGTAGCTCCGTTACTTTGCATAGTCAAGTTTGAGGATTTAAAATGTAATTTTCAATTAATACTTTTTCTTTATTATGTTTTCGGCGTTCTTACGTAAAATTATCATCTGTAAACCGATTTTACAGACAGCCAATTTTTTGGACTTAACGTATACGATAAGATTTATCGTATTTTTGCTTGAAAAGCCTTTAATGCAATTACGAACTGTTCTAAATAAAGAAAGAAAACACCTGATAGTTTTACAGTACATTATGTTACACACAGTTGTAACATAATGTTACCAAGTACCTATTTAATACAATTTGCGAAAAATCTTAACACTGAAGGGTCATGAACATAATTTCAATGTAGGTATTAGAATCGCACCATTAATAACATAATTTTATTATTTCTGAAATTGTAGGAATTAAATAAATTAAAATGCAGAACCCATTTTTCAAATTAGCACTATTTTTGTACCAGGGCCATAGCAAAGTATCATAGCCACGAGACCTGCCCATTTTTAGGGTTCATTTAAAGTATAAGTTAACTCATTTAGTGGAACAGTTTTGTTTATTAAATATTTCACCGCTTATTTTTTTGATTTAAATATTTATAAATAAAAAATTGATAAATATTTAAAAAATACTATTTAGCCGGAATCACTGGGATAAGATAGTTCTTGATACGACAGATTTGTTGATATCATTTTGTAACTGTTAGAACTAAAGAAGTTACATTTCACAATCCTTAATAGTGTTACGCGCCACGATTAACGTTCTCAGTAACCAGCGCCATCTAGTGTGGAAAGGCGGGACTACAGAGAGTCGAGACGCGTACGCCAGAATTTACTAGAACAATGACCTTGACCGAGCGTACGGCCGTTCAAGGCCGCACTGCGCGCGAATGTTCCGGATGTTTCTGCGTTGGAAGGTTCGGGAACGGCCGCGGCAATATAAAAGGCCGGGATTCACCGCGACCGGGACAGTATTGAATTAGCGATACAAGTGATTACTTCGAAAGCGATTTTGAAGTGCGACTTGGGAGCGATTATTGTTTTAATTAGTGCGTTTTAAGGTTGTAATTAGTGGCGTTCAATTAAAGTGTGACTTTTGGTAATTTTATTGGCTGTTTTTATTGTCACGAACCCGAAGCTCGTAACAATATCAACTAGCTCGCTCATAACCTCTTTATTCCTTACGAGAAATTTGATCACTGTTTGTCATCTTACATTTGCACATGTTTACAAAAATTTATAAAAGTTAGGAGATACTAATTTAGCTTAGCTACTGTTCGTTTTTTTTTTCGTTTGTTAAAATGTAGGGAAATAATAATACATATTATAATCCCCAATCATAAGAAAAAGAAAATTGTATGAAAATAAATATCTGGAACCCATTTAAGATTATTGAATTGAATACCAGGAGTGCAGTGTGAGATGATTGTTGTTGTTGACCCCACAGCTGTTACACCGTGAATACTGTGATAGTGTTGTGCAAGCGTGACTTAGTCAAAATTTTGACTTGTATTTGACTGATATTTCAAAAAGAAATATTGAAGCAATAAATGCGTGTACACAGCTACAAATGGTCCCATACAGTTTGTAACCGTTAACTGCTTTGGTATTTTTGATATTGTTATACCCTTTCCGTTACACGTTGATAGTGCTGTAACCAATATGAGCGAAGAATTAGTGGAAAATGTGAAAAAAAACCGCCGGGCCGTTAATTGCCAATAAAGATACCAGTCTCAAACGAATGCCCAGTTCCATTATTTGAAAAATGATCCATTCCAGCTACGGATAGTGATAAATTATACGAAGCGTAAGCTAAAAACGACTGACGAACGAATGATGACAGCTGATATGGAAAGTAAATTACGGAACGGTATTAACGACTCCCAGTCGGTTGGAGAAAAACGGATAGTCATTTTTTACGAATTACTAAACGTAAAATATTGGAACTGGGTGTAAGTTACACGTATTAAAAAGCTAACAGCGACCAAGAAATCCAAGCAAGTCACTTTCGTTAAAACATCTAGGTGTTAAAAGAAACTTTGAACCCCAACTTGTAGGAGTAAGTCTTAACATAACTTCGACCCCCCGATAACGTATCGGGGTTCAATTAAAGCTGTCAGCGGCCCCCGCATCAGGGGGTCCCAAGTTGGGGCACTCTCTCACTGGGTTGCCAAAATTCTGTAAATGATATAGTTCGCTTATACACTCGGCTATTTCCTTTCTTCAAATCGAATTACTTCAATAAGCCCTTAACCCCTTTTACCGTTAGTGGATCATATATTCCCTCACAATTTGAATTGATTTTAATAGAGGTAGGGCATAGCGATTTATCGCTGGAACTGGAGCAGCCCGACTGGTGAAATACCTCCACCTTACAGAAGACCGCAGCCAAATAACAATCACTTCTGTATTGTTGTGTTCCTGCGTGTCAGTTAGGTTTCCAGAGCTCCTGGGGGGGTGCTACATTATTAGTAGGGGTCCAGCCTTCAAGGTAAGGGCGACAAGTCCAGTATCAGATTTATTTTGATGTACTTGTCACCCTTAATCTAGGACCTCATTACTACTTGACATCATTCATTCATGGATGAGGTCAATCTTGAAGTGCAATATAAAAAAAAACCTTATCTACTGAAGATAAGGTCCGAAACCAATGAAAACAAATTATTATACTGGTTAGAGGGTTATGGTCTATGTACAGTCAACACAGCACGTCACGGTAAACAGTTGCATCCGATATTCGTTCTTATGACCGAGACTTAAAGACGGTGTAAAGTCTAATATGTATAGTCGCACGTGTTTGTATACTACAAAATGGAATCAAATTAAATCAAATATTTCATTATTCAAGTAGGTTACATGTAACACTTTTGAATCGTCATTGAAATTGCAAAGTGATTCTACTGCCAGTTTCCGAACTGGTTATATATATTTTAAATAAATAGGTATAGTTTTCGACCTATACCTATTTATTTATTTAAAAACTTTATTGCACAAAGAAAGTACAAAAGGTGGACTTAATGCTGGAAGCATTCTCTACCAGTCAACCGTTGGGTCATGTAGATAGTACGTTTATGGGTGCGGCAACAGTAAAAATGTGAGTATGGATAACAACAAAATTAATAAACATAAATAGCAGAAAATTAAACACGAGAATAGAATATTCATACATACATAGGTTCATACACCTACCGAGATGACACTGTTAAGAAACTCAGCAGATTAGTTGCTGTAGCAGCATCTAACTTATAGCTTTATGTAAACCATTTTGAACCAAGTCATATAGTTTAGTTTTGATGAATGCATAAAGCATTAAGTATTTTGATAGGTAAGCTGGAGCAGAACAGTCCCTAAAGGTGGTATACACAATCATGACGTATGTGCCAGCCATCGCTTCACTCAACCATTTTTTTTTAATTATGGTCTCTATCCCCCGTTTAAAAACAACGCAGTGATTCACTCAACCAAATTACAGGGAATGTAACAACCCGCCACATAGCGCCACCACATTTTGAGAGAGGTAGGGCATAGCGATTTATCGCTCGAACTGGAGCAGCCCGACTGGTGAAATACCTCCGCCTTACAGAAGACCGCAGCCAAATAACAATCACATCTGTGTTGTTGTGTACTTATAGTGGTCCCAGTGAGTAAGAACCCTTACCGGGCAAAGTTTTCGGTGGCGCAAATAAATTGCGACTTCCACAATTAGTTGATTGTTTTGTTCGGTTTCCGTTTCAATGGCGGGCCGCGGTTCGGGTGTTTTTCCGGTACACTTTTTGTTTTTGAGACTTTGTAACTACCAGTATTGTTTTTCGTTACGAGTTTGTATGAAAAAATGTAGATACAAAAACCTTCTTTGTAGACTTTATAGATAGATAGATAGATACACTTTATTGCACAGAAAAAATTACAGAAATTGGCTTTACAGATAATTAAGTACAATTTAGGCGGTCTTATTGCTAGAAAGCAATCTCTTCCAGACAACCTTTAGGTAGAGGAAAAAGTAGATATCGAGAAACGAACTTTATTCTAATGGAAAAAACAAAACAAAAAAATATTGGTCCAGATCTGTATGGTTGTAAATCAGTTCAGGCTTTACTGATTTTTATAATATTTTTTATAGTCATTTACACCTTTACGCCGAACTTTAAATATGTTAAAGCAACAGTTTAAGCTTTTACGGAATTTAAAAAAATGGTGGAATTCTTGTACCATGATGTATCACGACAACCAAATATTAATCATCAATCAATTTTTTTATTTGCCAAACATAGGTATTACAGATAATATGTTACAATATGATTAGATCACTATGTCTTGCCTCATTTTGGCGTACAAATATATAGTTAGTCACATATTTAGAATTGTAAAAAAGCATTAGAATTAATAAATTGAAACTAAAATTAAAAATGGTCTGTTAGAAACTCCGTCAGAGTATAATAGGCCTTATTTTCGAACAAAATAAGTAGTTGCTTACGGAATAAATGAAAATTAGCATCTTTTATCTTGATTGGTACTAATTTATTATAGATTTTTGGACTATTATAGATCTTAAACATATTTTATTAGTAGGGAATCCCATTTTTTTTTTTCTAAAATACTAATTGATACCCGTGTTATTTTATACTTTATTTCGCGATAAAAAGTATGTAGTTTCTTTAAAAAAACCCCACAGTTCAAAATTAGGGCTTATGCTTACAACATAAGAGTTATGTTTCAGGTAGGGTTGAATACATATTTATAATTTACTCATTATTTCGCCATTTTGTGTCGGCGGTCATCTTGAATTTAAAATTTGTCATAGTGCATTGTACTACTCAATTACTTTAAGTTTATATCTTTATTGGGGGAGTTGTGTCAAAATATTATGTAATTTGAAAATATTGTCGCAGGCACAATTGAAACCAAATTCCATTTAATAGCTATCAAAAAAACAAGATCAAACTCGGTTCATCGATATCGCTACGACGCCACGACGATCACGGACAGACACACAAACGCAATATAATCCAACATTTATCCATTAATAAAAAAAATCGCATTTACAAATATCGAGGGTTCCCTGGTCAAACCCGATAAGTGCCAAAAACATACTTCTGAGATAATCGATGTTAAAGGTTTGTAAACAGTAAAAGTGCATTTTAATAAGTAAATGTCCACAACTTGAGTTTTATTAGTTATGATATTTTATAAAGATTTAATTTTCATATTTATTGTACTTCTAATGCTTACAGTTTTGCTGTAAAAAATTTTTTTTTGGTAAAGGGTGCCGACTTATTGGGTTTCACCTGAGAGAAAAAAACGATTTAATCACTTAAGTTTTTATTAATTCCAGGCAAAAAACAATTGTAATTATGTTTGCATTAGGTTATTACTTACTTTTATACTCTTTTTATATACTTATTCATTGTTTAAATTTTGAGGATAAATTTCATTTAATGTTCTATCCAGCTATGATTTTCTTCGGGAATGATTTGTTTCGTGTACATAGTTTTCGACCGATTAGACCCATCAAACTACCGCCTTATTGCAATGACCTCAGTGCTGTTCAAAGTCATGGAACGGATTATCTATAACCGGTTGGTCTGCTACCTAGAGGATCACTCCTTAATTAATGATCTCCAACACGGCTTTACGCCGAAACGATCGACGGTTGATCTTCTAGCGTATATGACGCATCTCAGGGGGGAGACAATTGCCGAGGCATTTGACCGGGTCTGGCACAAAGCTCTTTTTTCTACCCACATGGCTTTGTGACTGGATTTCCGGCTTTTTGCGTGACGTAGAATTCACATCGTGTCTGACGGATGCGTATCGCAGTTTATGCGTATTTATCGCATACTCTCTAACTTCTTCATATAAATGATATGCCACTGCTTGGAAACATACATTGCTATGCTGATCACAGTACGGTCAATGGAAGCAACCTTGGTTGGCCTTCGGCTGGCAACGCAGTAATGGAGGAGGTACGGGAGAATTTTGTCGTTAAACTGGATCGGGTGTTGAGCCTCATGAGCCAATGGGTTTCAAATAACCAGGTCCAGTTCAATGCTGAGAAACCCCAAGAGTGCTCATTTTCGACAAAAATATCCCAATTCCTTCCGCTCCTCATTCATCATGGTACTCCCCTCTGCCTGCGTAACAGCCTAAAAAGTAAGTAAGCATGCTTGGCATGGATATCCGCTGCAACCTTAATCAAGATCAGTACATCGAGAGTTTCATCTGATTAGCATCCAAAAAACAGGGGATTCTGAATAGAGTGCTTTGTTTTCTCACGCCGGACCAGCTTTGTCTTTTATACAAGACTCAAATCCAGTCCCGTCTGGACAACTGCTTGTATCTCTGGGACGGTTCCGCCAAATACCTTATGGATGGTCTTGATTGGTTACAGCAAAGGGTTGTGCGCATTATCAATGTTAATGAGGTTACTGAGAACCTTGATCCTATTCAACTTCGTAGAGACATTGGTTTATTGACTGTCTTTTTTCGTTTTTATCTCGATGAGTGTTCCGAGGAGCTGTTTCCTCTTATCCCGCCTTCCCTTTGCCTTTACAAAACTACAAGAGCCGGCCAACGATGTTATCGCTTCACCGTGGAAAATATTCCATCGCGAACCAAAAAGTTTGATAACTCTAATCTCTGACGTACCATTATAAAATAGGCCTCGTTGCCGGCTCATGTGTTTCCTCCGTCCAATGAATTCCTTCAAAAGGTGCGTGAAGAAACATCATGCAGGCCAGTATGGCGATGCTAACGGATAGGATATTACGAAATCAAATCCGTTGTCATCGTAATGTGGGTTCCTTTCTTGCTAACCATTAGGTTGGAAGGAGACAATATACCGCGTTTTTATATAAAAAAAATATTGACATCTGAATCTTGGAAACAAAAGTAAAGTTACCAATAAACATCATATTATATGTATATAACATGATTTAAAAAATTACATGTGTGTGTCACCAAAAAAATTATGCTTGACGATACTATTCATCTGCGTGGCATTATCTTTTTGTGACTTATCAAGTTCTGAAGAGTAATTTGTATTTGCTTCAAAGATAATCTTGCTAGGAGAAAGCAGAACAATATTCCACGAACATAGGTGCAGTAAAATTTACCAAATTCCGATTGAAAACGTATTTAGAGCTTTGTAATAGATCACGCCGCCAAAAAACACAGGGTCTGACACGTGGGAAAAATAACCCTCTGATCTTGCTGAATAAATAAAAAAATTGCATAATAGTCAATAAATACTTTCAAAAAATACTAGATTTAAATTTAAACCAAGCAACCAATAGTACCATTGATATGAATGTGCACATAAATGCTGCTATTTTTATTTTCCAAGGGAACATTAAGCTGAGGACAGGAAAACCGGAATTAGCATCCTCTTATCCATACGTGAAAAGTGTAAAATTATTTCAAAACCTTGTAATTATAAGTACGTAAAACAAAAATAAAAAGTAAGACGTGAAACCCAATAACTATCCTTCCATTAAAAATATTTCCAAGTACGTAAATATTGTAACCTAAATTGGTTAGAGGTAAAACCCAATAAGTTCCCTATTCCGGAGTCTAGATGATGCTATTTCGTTTCAATAAACGGAAAGTATAATAATTTTGTCAAAATTACGTGCAATACAATCAAACGAATGTCGACGCTCGCGATCCTGTCGCCACCTGTCTAATGTTATGTCTACTGTCATATCTACTTATTGGGTTCTTTCCCCAAATAAAATTACAGTCCAATGTTGATATCTGCTCGTGCGAGTATCCGATAAGTATGCTTTTCATATGTCATTTCTAATATTTGCTTGAAGTAAAACACTATAAGTAGTACTTATTGGGTTTTAGCTTAATGATTAAATTTGTTTGCATACTTAATATTATAATAGGAAAACCCAACAAAATGTGTTGATGGATTTTAGTTTTAAGTAAAACCTCGTTAATTCAGAATTTCCCTGGTATAAAAACCCAATAAGTGCAAATAACTTGCCTTACCTTAACTCACTAAGTTAAATTTCCTAAAATATATTTGTCTTAAAACCCAATAAATATACATTATTGGGTTCTTCATCTAATTAAATTTCAAAAAGTTTCCTTTAAATATACTTATATTGTTTATGTATTAGTCAAAAAGAAAAAACTAGCACTTATTGGGTTCTTAGTGAAGCGTATCTTTGTGATAAATTGAAACTCGGCTTATTGGAACATACCATTAGAAAGAGCAAAAAAAGTGCATCTTAACTGCATTTATAACTAAAATTCTCAATTTTTGTCACTTATCGGGTTTGACCAGGGAACCCTCGATATATGTAATTAATGGCAAGTACCCTAAAACGTTTTAGTAAAATCAACGCCTATTGCCCAAAAGGAAAATGACGCAACCAGCCCATCCGTAATTTACATCGGACAGAGCTGTAGTTATTTTTGAAAGGCAAACAGCGGCGTTAGTTGATTGCCGAAGTTTTCACGGCAAATAAAGAGCATGCGTGCGGCACAACTGTTTTGAAAGGAAGAGTTCCGTACATCGAAAATGTGGACTAGTACCGTGTGAATTTGGACGTATCCTGTCATTGTAGATATTGAAAAAGTGCATTAAAAAGCATGGACATCGGTGTTATTTTCACAACAGGTATTTCAGCCCTATATCTACTTATATTTATAACAATACAGAGAAAGATACACTAGGATAAACACTAGACAACTTGAGTTTCTTTTATTAATTTAAATTAGTTTCTTTGCGAACCATTACACTTAGTAAGGTTACAGTTACAGATAACTGCACTAATCCAGTTTTGTATTAAACTTTTTCGTTCTAATTAAACATTTTTATTTTGTTCTTCTTCGAAAATTAATTTCTTTTACCTGAGGTTATTCCGAAGAAATAGTCACATAGCTACATCGCGCTCGATAGTGCGATGTAGCTATGTGACTATCCAAATACAGTGCAATTTGTCTGCCCTTTATATAATTTCTTATGGAAAAACAAAAATGTCTCTAGTCTAAGCATACCTACCTTTCCTGTCCTATCTTAGGAAATCTTTATTAGAAAAACCTCCGAAATGAATAATTTGGTATTCAAACTGTCATCCTAAATTAATTATAAATAAATATAACAATTATATATTTATTTATTAAATTAATTAAAAACGAAATTACTCGTCTAGCGAAACTATTAAAAAATTGCAATTACAGTCTTCCTCTTGAACTTCCTAAATTAAAATATCTCATAATTTTTTTTCAAAACATTCAACAATCCCGCCTGAATTCCAGATTTGGGAATCTGGAATTCTGTCATGCCGGAAGCATTTTCGCTTAGCGTTTTTAAATTCCAAAGGATCTCCAAAAATGTTGGATCGCAGTGCTTTATCCGCGTAAAAAGAAGCTTTCATATGTGGTAAGCTCCCACACACGACTTTTATCTTTTTGTGTAGTCTGTCGCGATATTTTAAGCACTTTTCGCTCTCCACGAGTAATATTTGTGTGACAAACGGTTCGGTCACTTTTGAGTGTGAGTGTGTTTTCATTAAACGTTGAGTTGTTTGGCTTTTCTCATTATCAAACAAGGTTTTAGATAGGTAGATAGATACTTTGCACAGAACATTTACATAAATAAATAAAAAAACTTTAAATAAATATTGGACAGCATCACATAAATTGCTCGGATTCTGTGGTAAGTAGCTTAAGCATTTGTGTTACAGAAATCAGAAACGACGACGGTACCACAACACCCAGACCCGAGACAATGTAGTAAAGTTCGTTTCCCATATTGACCCGACCGGGGATCGTACCCGGAACCTCAGAGATGGCGCAACGCCAAAGCCCTGCTCGCTCGCCTCTCGGCTACGAAGGTCGTCAGACAATATATGGAGGTGGTTCTTCATTTGTTTTATTTAGAGACAATTCATAAGTATCACTAATGTAATCTATATGAATAAAAAATATTTACTTTAACTTTGACTTCGATGATTGACTTTGAATGTAGGCGTTTTTATCGCAAGATAGTCTCTTTCAGTCAACCTTCAGGTAGAGGAAAGAAAACGCATGTAAGTATTTCAAATATGTCATATGTTATCTACGAGTTCAGAGTAACCTATGATATTATGCAATCAATCTAGGCAACAAATTTCATCCAAAACCATTTAGCAGTTTTTGCGTGAAAGAGAAACAAACACGTAACGTTTACACAAACAAAATTTCACGTTAATAAATAATATTACAAAGATTTAAATGGAGAAACAAAAATAGACATCCCAAAATAAAGGTACACCAAAAAAATAACGAAACCAAAATAAAGCAACATACACAATTCTACTGCTTCTTTCTACTTAGACAAAGGAAAATTGACCTTCTAGCCATTTATTACATTATGCTAACGCTACTCAAGCGCTTCTGACAGGTGTCCCAAAAACGCCCCTAATACTACAATAAAAGGTACAAACAGTGTCCACTTCCCTTAACAAGGCTGGAGCACAACCCTTATCAACGCCAATAAAATAATACACGCTTACAAAGTATTGGGCGGGAAGACTAATGCCCTATTGGTTCCGTAGTAAATTATGAGCGAAATAACTACTCCTTATTGGTCCGGTAGCCGGTGATTTGGTAGAAGAAAGAATTGGAAAAAAAGAAAATACTTTCATAGACCACTAGCGGACCCGACAGACTTCGTCCTGTCAAAAAGATATGGAATGTGGCTTGACTCTAAATTTGAGTTAGAAAACGTTTGTACTGGAAAAAGAAAAGGGCTATCTTTAGAGTTTTCCCGGCAATTAATCGATTTTTACTCGCCCTAAAAACATCCTTGGACTTCAACGAACATTAAAAAAAAGATGGTCAAAATTGGTCGAAGCGTTGTCGAGTTATGCGCTTACCAACACATTTTGCGATTCATTTTTATATAAAAGATCATATAATATAAATTACAAAATTATCAAACAATCACAAAGCAAGACAACCAATACAAAACTTAAAATAACTTGTGAGGCCAATTGGTTCCACCTCAGCAAAAGCTGCAATGGTATTTTTAAATTTTGTTGGAACCCACTGCTTGAAAAAACAGCAAGACCTCTCAAGAGCTATTGCTAGTTCCCCGCGCAAGCGTGTGGCGTTCATACATAGTTTTTACATATAAAATCGAAAACATAAAATAGAAAAAGACGACTTGAAAAAGAGTTTGTATGAGAAGTCTTTTTGCACTAATCCAATACTATTTCCTACTTCAAATGAGGCGAGCTTTAAGGAAATTACCAGCACTAACGTTAAACCGGACTAACAAGATAATAAACCTCTCGCAACACCACCTTTCTTCGGGGGGACATCCGAAGTTGGAACGTGGAAAGACAACGGCGTGTGTGGGGCCATTACCTTCGCTTTGAAAAGAGCGGACGATACCCCCTAAAACTCTTTGGTAGACCACATCGCCTTATGTGGTGATGTCACAGGTATCCGGAGTCAACCTTGGATTACCAAAACACCACCAGTGAAGAGATCGTACCCAGATTTCTCCTGTACTGACATGACATCATTTATAAACTACATTTTGAAGAGTAGAATTCAAATTCTAAGTTTTAATAGTCGCGCCAATTGGATGAGTAGGTATACTTTCTTTTTTTATGACTGAGAGGTTCATCACTAAGTGTAACAAGGCGTGATTTCCAATTCCGAACAAGTCTACTTGCTATAGCTGCATATGCAGACAATAAGCTGGTGTACTTTCCAAAGAACATTCTTCGAAATTTCGGAATGTGTCAGCGATTAACGTGGGGCGAATGACAATCTATGATAAGGCACAGATAACTCAATTCTACTTGCTATTTATTGCTCAAACTAAAGAGTTTGAGCAATAAATAGCAAGTAGTACTTAGTAGTGAGAAAGCTTCTACTCAAACCTGTAAACTGTAATCTTAAAGGGAAGAGCGGGACATTCCCACCACAAGTTTCTTTTGATCACTTACAGGGAAGTCTCCAACACTTGTTGTATTTAAAGTACGGAAATAAATGCATTTTTATTTTTATTATTTTAAATAACCATCAATAGTCCTAGCAACGGTTTCTTTCTCAGCCGCCAGCGTAGCCCTAAAAACTGTCAAACATGTCCCGAAAATGACCACTCATTGTTTGGCGCCAAACTTAATTATAATCACAATGGCTGTCCAGAGCAACTATTGGGGCGAACGCGATCCCCAGGGTATAAAAGTGAGGCCAGTATAGGAAAGGGTGCAATCTAATTTCACAAAAAAGGGTATCTAAAACCCTTTTCGGGACACACGGATTGGAAGGACAGTGGCCGTTTGGACAAACGAGATTTTCGTACCTTGAACTCGCAACTTGGTTTTGGTTTTCTCCCGCCGCAGATAAAGATCAAAGCGGGATAGTGACTAGCGGTACACCGCGGCTTCATTCGCGTAATATCCTTGTTTATTCCACATTTTTCACTGATTCTTAACTACCGTTTGTTACAGCGTGATGTTATAAAGACTAAAGCCTTCCTCGATAAATGGGCAATCAAATGTAAATAGTTTTAATACAAACTTCTTTGACTTTAAAAAATTAGTGTAGATATCTCCTGGTTGCAGTTTAGTGCATTTCTACAGCTGTTCATGAGTTCTTAGATACAACGGTAAAAATATCTATATAGTTCTTGGTATTGCAACCATCAATAGGTTATGGATATCGCAACCACTTACCAACAGGCGGTTTGTTTGCTCGTGTACTAAAAAGAACGAATGAATTGATTGCTATAACTGTTATATAAATATTCAGGATCTGGCACCTGAAATGCTAGGACGACATATTCAATAGTTTTACAATCCTAATTAATAGCAAATTGACAAAAATAATCTGAATAAAAAGTATAAAAAAGTCTCCTTTTAGGTCTCCACTTCAGTGTTCCTTTTAATGATGTAATCTATAAATGTTGGCCACAGCATAATAAACGCTCAGAAAGCATTTCGATCATCATAAATCACTTTTATCTACACTAATATATAGAGAAGAGAAGGTTGCAGAATTTGAGCTTACCTCGGTTGACAGCAGCGATGTAGGAATCACTGAGGACATGACTTTGATTTAAAAGAATAACAAATCTTAATAAAATGTAATCATTATGTTGAAACACCTTTAAACAAGGTCGAAGCCGGAGCGAACCGCTAGTCTAGAATAAAATTGTGAGCAAGGACAACTAGAGCCACGGAAAACCGTTGAGATATCCTAAACAGTCAAGTCTTCATCAGAATATTCTCCTAACAATCGCTCAGTGTGTCCGACTAACTCCATAGATGACGGGCGACCAACCGTATCCTGCTCGCTGAATGCCATCCGTTTGAGTTACTTTTTCAGAAAAACCACTGGCTATGAATCCAAAGCACTCTTTTCATTCACTGTGAGAAAATTCTATTGGGAGAAATAATTCCCATTTGGCCCGTGGCCCTTTCATCCGAACTATTGAGGCCGGCAAAGCGGGGATTGAATTGTGTGGAGTCATACAAGTTTGATTGTTTGAAGACAGAGGCAGTTTAACATATAGACTTGAAGTCAAGACGCCTGCAGATTCCGGAAATTTGAGGAAAACGCGACACCATTTTTATTTAGTAGTTAATACGAACTACATACTTACTGTCCGACGTTTCGGTTAGGTTTAGGTTGCACCAACCGTGGTCACGAGCTGACTCAAAATAAAAACTATTAAACAAAAATGGCGTCGCATTTTGACCCGTTAAATTATTTTAAATGTTTAAAATGGAACGCGAAAGTGTTAAAATTTAAATTTCAGGAAAATTCTACATTTTAACAGCCAAAAGAGCCGTGACGATAAATAATAAATAAATAAATGCACCAGACAATCACACTAATCACCTGGTCTCAAACTAAGGTTTTCCCATGTACTATGAGTACCAGACGACGGATACTAACTGGGGGCGTCATCCCAGCACACCCAGACCCAAGTCAATTGAGAAAAGTTCGTTTTTCAAATTGACCTGACCGGGAATCGAACCCGGGACCTTACGCGCTTTGGGCGCCTACCTTAACCACTGCGCCACCGAGGTCGTCAAATTATGCAAAGGGTATATATCTTAATAAAATAGGACGTACACTTAAGGCATCCAGTATGTGAACTTTTTTTTTCCAACTGACAAACTAACTGTATGTCTTGGTGCAAAATTAGTAATAAGTTTAGCTTTTTATTTGTAAAAAAAAACTACTGAGTTTCTTGCCGGTATCTTCTCGGTAGTTATAGGTTCCGAACCGGAGGTAGCTTCATTTGCATTGTACAAATGTGTTACAAATGTAATCACATTTGTAATACTTAAGAATCGTCTCTTTATTACGTAAATAAACAATATTGACTTTGATTTTGAATTTGAACAACTCTTTAAAGACGAGATCATAAATGTTTCGTACATATTCCTCTTGCATATCTTCAATCTGCAAGTCATAACACTATTTGCAATTTCAAATAACGCCCACTCCCAACTTAAATGTCGCCGATCCTGCATAATGACATCTTCAAGTGAAATTTGCGTATTTCGCTACAAACTCACTCCCGGGATACAAATCAGGGTTGCCAGATTGTGAAATTTGATACAGTTTTATGTATTTTTTTAAATTGTACAAACTTTGTCAAAAATCGTTTTACGTCTCGCGCAATGTGTACGTAATAGTTTGTAGTGTTATATTGCATATTTGATATAAAGACTAGACATATCGTTATCTTGGTTGAATAAATTGTTTTGCTATAACGTAACTTTGGTAATAAAATAGTCCATTAAAATAATTACTTCGTATCAGATTTTTATATCCCTGAAATGCTTATTATACAATAAAAAATGCAACAGAATATAATAATATAACACCAACGTTAAAATCGGTTACGAAATTATCCGAGAACACACGTAAAAGTATATACGGAGGAGTTGAGAAACTTATCTTTGAATGGATGATAATAATTTTTCATCCATTACCCTCCACCGTTTTTGTATAAATTCAAGAGCATGCGATTTTAAAACGAGCTAAAATAAACTAGAAACCTATATAATAATAAATAATTTTACGAAGAAACAACGACTTCCTCTTGATTTGAACTTTTCTAAAATGACTTGGGTCTGGGTGTGCTGGGATGACGCCCCCAGTTAATATTCGTCGTCTGGTGCTCATAGTACAAGGGAAAACCTTAGATTGAGACCAGGTGATTGGTGTGATTGTCTGGCGCATTTATTATTATTATTATTTCTCTACGATGCAATCATCAGATCATGGTTTTCTTGTTATGGTATCGCCATTATTATCAATCCTAACATCAAAATCGGTTCATAAACGACGAAAATATTCGCAAACACGTATAAAAACATACCTTCGAATAAATTGAGAAACATTTTTGAAATCGGTTTAAACAAAATGTCAATATTCAAAATAAGAATAAGAATAGACAATACCTTTCCATTTACTAACCTCCATGGTTTTGAAACCAATTCAAAAATGCGATGCGATATTTAAACAAGCTTTACACTGGCAACCCTGGCACAGACGTGCCTCCATAGGGACGTCAATGTACACCTTTTGTACGAAATTGAATTTCAATAAGAATAACCCTGTATTGGATTCTGGACACCTTTTTTGAATTGATACTAAGGTGTCGAAATAGAGTACCTTACGCCTCGGGTTTATGGATGAGTTTCGCTTGAAGTATTCAGTTTTAGGCTTCATTCTCAGATTTTAGTTGAATACGAAAAGGTTTCTTTACTTCGAATTGATGTATTGAGGTGTCTAAAGGAATTTGATCGCAATAAAATGTCGTTAGCAACGGAATTTTCTGTGGAGCTCAGTGAAATTGTGTAATTAAATGTCAGTCACATTTGACCTGATATTTTATCAGTACGTTACCAACGTTACTCTCTTCTGTGTCACTTCTGTCATCACTTCTTTGTTGTTGTGTTCCTGCGTGTGAGTAAGGTTTCCAGAGCTCCAGGGGAGTGCTACATTAGTAGCAGGGGTCAAGCCTTCAAGGTAAGGGCGACAAGTCCAGTAACAGATTTATTATGCTGTACTTGTCACCCTTAAGCTCCTCATTACCACTTAACATCAGGTGGGATGAGGCCAATCTTGAAGTGCAATATATATATAAAAAAAAGCGTTAAATTATAAGAAAATATCATGAAAATTAAACTACCTCAAGGGCTGTTTATCGCAATTCAGCGTCAGAGGCTCGTTTTTGCGTAAGGGGGATGTTGCTTTTAACCCCTGACTTTAAAAGAGGAGTGATATAAGTTAAACGTCGATTTTATGTCAGCTTGCGTGAGTGTGTGCCTGTTTGTGGCATTGTAACTCTCAAACGAATGGACCGATTTCGATGTTTATTTTATTATTTGAAAGTTAATTTCCTTGCGGTGGTTCTTAGCTATGTTTTGTTAAAGATACAGCAGTGTAGTAAGGTTGCATTTAATATACAATGCAATATTTTTTGTAAAGAGGGTTTTCAATACCCTTATTGCCAGCTGAAGTCCTCTAGGAAGCGTCAGTTTTTTTATGTTGTCAATTATTCTCAGTCCTTCGTTCTGTATTCTTCCAGATTTTAGCGGTTTATTTATAAATAACTAAATAAATAAATATTGGACAACATCACATACATTGCTCTGATTCTGTGGTAAGTAGCTTAAGCACTTGTGTTACAGAAATCAGTAACAACGACGGTACCACAACACCCAGACCCGAGACAATATGGAAAAGTTCGTTTCCCATATTGATTCATGTTGAGCTATTTGATACAACTATGTTAAAAGGTATTTTTTCAACGGTCCATGACCTGTAAGGGACTCTTTTCTCAAAGGTGCTTTGGAAGGGCGGCACAGTTACTTTGAGATTTTGGCATTTTAACTTCATCAGAAACATTAGAAAGCTATATTAGAGAAGTTTCAAAACAAACATTGTATTTTTTTATTAATCACGGCCTTTGCCCACAACTATTTAAGTACATAACAAGCCATCTGATTGACCAGATAACATTAACATCCCACGCCGTACTCACAAACACGACGGACAAACCCTGAGGCAGCAATTTGTGTTATTTAATTACCACACTGAAAGCGTAAAATAAATACAAGTGATAAATCCCGGGGCACACAGAATTAATTTTGAGATAATAATGGAGGTCTGATGCGTAGTGCTTCCAGTTCCGGTATCGAAAATCCCGGTGTTCTGGGATCCCGGGAATTCTTTGGTTTGAGAAAACATGGAAACCGCAAAGAAACAAGCGAACTGTTTTTAGTTGTCTTTCGAAAGTTAATTGTAAACGTAATAATAAAATAATCATTTGACAAACGATAAATTATCGATTAACCAAGTAATCAGCTTTTTTGTCAGTGTGTAAAAACTACTAGGTATTTGGTGGCATGTGCCCGGTAGTTACACTTTTACAAGCGCCTGTAGCTATTCAGATTTGGTTAGTTAGAATAATTAGTCATAATGTAATAGTAATTAATATCACATTTCATTGATAATAAATAGTTTATGACATAGTTGTAAATTCACATTAATGCGAGACGATTTCTCAAATATTGTGCTACGCCGGGATTTAATAAATTCAATCCCGCAGGAACTGGGATATGCCGCTCGATTGAAAGCCCTAATCTGATGTATGGACCGTGTAATGAATATGATGTATGAACGTGGGCGAAATGTGTTATCCATTTATGAATGCCAAAAAATTGGGGCAATCATTAATATGTGTTTAGAATATAATTCTGCTATGTACATATACTGGGGGGGGAGTTTATGCAAAGGGTGAGTTTTAAGTGAAAAAAACTTTCGAAATAGCATATGGTCTATAATATTTCCTCATTATTTAAGCAAATGTAAGCTATGCTAAGTAGGTATATGTTTGGCTATCTAGTTATGTCATGCTGTGAACGCAAAGCTCATCGCCTTCATCGTACATTGCGAGTGACATGTCGTTTGGTTAACTTGCTTCAGACCCGAGAGCACTTTTAAAACCATCTTCTTATTATGTAGAAGATTGTTTTAAAGTGCTAACGGGAAGGTTTTTTAATGTGAACCAGCAATGTGTGAAAAATAGAATTGACATTCTGTTAATTCTGGTAGAAAATGCCACTAGACATTAAATCCGCTTTTTGTACTTTTTTATTAAGTGCACTAAAGTTGGAATCCCTCAATTAATGTTTCTTTCTTTCTTTCCCTTCTTTTTAATAATCCTCAAGAAAAAAAAACAATTTGAGCGACATCAGCCTCCTCATTGACGACCTCTGCAGCCGAAAGGCGTGCGTGCGGGATATTGCCGTCGCCCCATCTCTGAGGTCCTGGATTCGATCCCCGGTCAGTAAGGAAAACAAACTTTTCTATATTATCTCGGGTCTGTATTGTGATACCGTCGTTGTTTCTGCTTTCTGTAACACTTTTACAGAAATCACTTTCTTTAGCTCCTTATCACAGGATTAGACCAATGTATGTGATGTAGTCCAATATTTATTTATTATTTATTTATCAGCGTTTCTGCCAATTATTCATACATACGTAAAACAAGACTTGTGATCTCAATAAGTGCGGGAAAAAAATCTACCAAAACACTTCCAAAGCCAGGGGTGCGCAACAATTTTTCGCGAAATCTCGAGGAAGATTTCATAAGCGTGCTCAAAGTTTGGGGCGACCTCTCGGAGACATGCCGTAACTTAAGTCCTCGAGGAGTGTCGAGTGGAGGCCCTCAGCTCATTCCGACAAGACTTGACTGACGTAATTGTGTGACATTTTGGGGACGTAATTTTTGAAAGTTCAATTTTTGTTCCTTGTTCCAGAGAAGACATGTTATATAAGCTAGAAGAGCGACACAACCTTGCGCGGATATATTCGTATATGTAGGTTCTCAATCAAAACAATGTCCAGATTTAATGCCTTTTCAGAACTTTGGTATCCTCCACTTCACTCAGTGACAGTCAAATATTAATAATAATATTTTTCTTAGAGAATAAAAATTAAAAAAAAAAATACTAGTCGTTACTCCTTATTGCTTTTGTTGCGCAGATAGCGCGTAAAAGTGTCAAAATCGACCCAGTGCAGTGGTTTCAGAAATAATCTGAAACAAATGTATAGATGAAAATAAAAAATATGATAAAAACGTTACAAGTCCATTTATATAGCATGCGAAATACGTCAAATTTCTCGCGTGAGACAACAATAGTTTTTATTCCATTGATTGGGTGATAGTACACCGTACTCGTAATTTCAGCCAATCAGCAATTGACGCATTGTTTTTGACATCTCTTAAGAGCGCGTTAAACTTTTCTCGCGTGGCGCTTGCATTGGATGAAAAGCCGTTAATTTGAATAAGAAACAAAAATTTCAATTTTATTTTATTTCTTTGGATGTATGCAGTTATATGATGTTGCTTTGGTATTTTTTAATATATTTTTTTTATCTATGATTTAAAGAAACATATTAATTTCATCAACCCTTGCGATTCGGGATATGAACCCACGACCTTCACGTATCGCGCGTGCTGCTCTTTCATAAGTATATATCGATGGTGAAGTACCAATACCGCCTAACTGTCAGTGTCCAAATGAATGATAATAGGATTTATTCTAAACGCTTACTGAGTGCACTAACCGAAGGCTAATAAGATTATATAAGAGAAAAATTCATCGCCTACTATACCTTGAATCAGCTTAGTTGGAAGAGCAGTACACGAGATACGTGACGCTCGTGGATAAAATTTATTTTGCAAATAAAATACTAACTACCTTTTTATTTTTGCAAAATAAATTTTCAATTATCAAATAAATACGTAAAATTATTATTTAACTAAATACATCCAACACATTTTATATTTTATTGTTAGCACAGTCAGCCTATTCTCACGTTATTCGTAAAATTTTCCTCACCGTTCCTCAACATCGGTATTAGAACCATAACAAGAAGTAACATAACAAATTAATTACAACACAACTAGCATTAATTATCCTAAATGGTAACAGTAATTCCGTTCTATCTACGGAACAGTGTCCGTTACAGACTACACTGCTAGTTATAAATCTTGTGTAATATACGTCGGTTATTCTAGGACGAGAATCCAGACTAGACCAAAATTTATCTGGAGCTTAGGTTCCCAAAGAGGGAAGATGCCCCCAGTGGTTCCCGGAATCTAATGATGAAGCAAGAAGATTAAGAAACAAATATAAATAAAAACAAATTGGACAACATACATTGCTCTAATTATTTGTAAAAATCTAATACATTTGTAAAAAAAAACTACTGAGTTTCTTGCCGGTATCTTCTCTTTAGTTATAGGTTCCGAACCGGAGGTAGCTTCATTTGCTTTATATAGAGACTATTCATAAGTATTACTAATGTAATCTATGTGAATAAAAAAAAATATATATATTGACTTTGACTTTGACTTTCTAATTCTGTGGTAAGTAGCTTAAGCACTTGTGTTACAGATATCAGAACCGACGACAGTACCAGTACACCTAGACCCAAGACAATATAGAAAACTGCATACAATCAAACATGGGTCTACCTTTTGTAAACATTTTCATACGATGTTTAAATTTTTGAGCTGTCGGCCTCATCGCTGGTTTTAGTTTTGTTCCTTCCCCAAAGTGATTTTAATTCCCAGAACGTATAAAAAACTACCTGCAAAATCTGTTGAAAAGGTTACTTTTTCTGTTGATATTCAACTGTAATCAGAAAACTTCAAAAATCCGTGATAACTTGGATTTAACAACAAAAGACCCATCGTCCTGTTATGACCATTTTCGGATTTATTAGACAATTTTTTTTCGATTATTTTGAAAGCTCAAGATTCTTGGAAAATTTCTTGTGATTCCTCACAAGAAATTCCACATCTTACCTAATTTTATGCCTTTCCCAAAAAATTCTCCTCGGTTTTTATATTCCCACGTTTCTGCAAAATTTTTTTTGAAGCCTGTCTTTATTCATTAATAATTTCAATTACAATTTTTTTCACATTTTACATAAGTATAAAATATCAGATATAATTTAAAAACACCAACGTATCAACTAATAAATACAAAAAAAGATATATTCATAACTAAACAAATATTGTCCCTGTGGTAAGATGCCAAAAATGCTAACTTGTTTTTGGGTTTTCTCCATAAAAATGGAAGTAACAAGATGACTTATAAATCGATTTGTATTTATGTTTATCATATAATAAAACGACGAATATGGTAAAAAAATAAAACTCTATTTATGTTTGCACAGCCCTTTCTTTTCATCCACTACTTTCCCAACCTAAAGGTTGTCTGGAAGAGATCGCTTTCTATCTATAAAACCGCCGATTACCGCCTAAATTGAACTATGATTTATGTAAAGTTTTGAGCAATATATCTGTCTAAAAGTATATCATAATTTCATAATTTCCCTCCATTTGCCGTTGTACTTCAAGAAAACCCTCAAAGCGCCCACTAGGGGTCGCTTCTGTCCCCGTTAAGAGCTTTTAGTCTAGACGTTAGAACATTTATGTATCTAATATGTCATGTGATATTTTATTAACGGCAGGATTAGACGTATGATCGGCCAAATTGATTACTCACTATGTAAGCAATATTTCATCCATATAATAATAAAATAAAAATGTTAGCAATACCTAACTACAAAAACTGGCTAAGTGCGAGTCGGACACGGGCACGAAGGGTTCCGTAACATTGACTAATGGCCTGTTCCAATATTTGAAAAACGAATCATTATATGTATTATACGTGGCGTAAGCTAAAAACGGCCGACAGACGACTGATAACAGCTGGTATGAAAAGTGAATTTGAAATTAGAATTAGCGACTCGTAGAAAAACGGATAGTCATTTTTGATACATTACGAATCGTAAAATATTGGAACCAGGCATAAGTAGGTATACTACAGTCACAAATTTTGTATACTGTGTCGTAGCTTTTACCTCGTGTTGATTTAAACAGGTATCGGAGAAAAAAGTGTTGTTGTATGAGGGCCCTCTGTATATTAATTTATTTTATTTTAACTTTTTATTAAAAAATGATACATACAATTTGGTATTCTGTGACTACTTCAATTGCCTACCTATTGCCATTATTGATATTGAGCTAACAGGAGAAAACGCGTTTGTTATCCCAATTAGAGTTGCTGAAATATCGATTGTTTACATCTGACAACGCTGGTCATACCAACAGTATTATCGATACTTACACAATAAATAACATTAGAACTTCCAGTTTCTTATTAGCGTAACTTGGATTTGAAATGTGTCATATGATATAGGACTACCAAAGCTCCGTTACTTGATACCTATATTATGGACTAGCGATCCCGGCGAACTTCGTTTCGCCTTAGATAATTTTTCCCGCTTTTCTGTTGAAATTTTTCAAATTTTACCAAGGATCCCCAATTTTGTAGCCTATGTCAAATTGAAAGAATGTAGCATTCTATTGTTGAAAGATTTTTTTAAATCGCCCCAGTACTTTTTGAGCCTATTCATTACAAACATACAAAAATAGGTGCAAATCTTTCCTCTTTATAATATGAGTTAAGTATAGATATATAATCAAAACATGTAATACGACATTTCAGAGTGGCGGCCATCTTTGACCAATTTACATTAAACGTAACTAAGAACACTCCCGTCTAATTCACCTTTCAAACAAAAACCATCAAAGTAGGTTTTTTCGTCCGGTAGCTGCCAAACAACAAAACAGACAAATCGAACAACAGACACGTCAAACTTATAACACACCGTCGATTTAGCGTATGAGTTTAAAATTTGTCCGAAAAAGTGACGTCACATTTCATTGAAAAACAATGTGTCTTCGTAAATGTTATGTTATTTATTTTGGTACCGAAACTGTTGGGTAAAACAGAATTTTTAGTAGTCATCATCATATGGCAAAGTCAGCCAGACACATCATGCGTAGCGTACGTAATTCACCCTTGGAACAATGTTTTTAAAGCACAGTTTCCAATCCGGTAAAAGAACTAACGGCGTCCTTAAAATTAAGGCACGCGAATGCACACAACAAAGTTTCTACTCCAGTACACATGGAGCACTCGTACAGTACAGTACAGTACATACTACAGTACACCGTACAGTATATAGTAGGAGCGCAACAGACGTGCGAGAGTTTTGTCAACATCCCGAGTTTGTTTCGCGTAGCTGAATCCGTGTCGAGACGCACACACGGACACATGGTCATCAAGAATAGGCAACACAACATTTATTTTGCTAAGCACAAAATCATATATACAAACGAACATAGAAAAAGATTGGCAGTGGCAATGTTCGCAGTACAGTTGAACATAGGACCTCCTCCTTTTCGAGATCAGCTAGTAAAATATTAAGTGAGTGGCATGAAGATTTCTGTGTCCTGTGGTGTGAAAATAAATCCTACTAAACTTGAGAAGAAGACAGATAAGATGCTAGATTAACATATAGGATACCTTTCATCCCATGAACAACTAGTTTAAATTGATATCAGACAACATGCCATGCATTGATCTGATCACGGAGTGCGTAGCTTAAACACTTGTATTATGAAAACTATAACCTACAAAATTGAGTATTGCCCGCAGCCAAATAACAATCACTTCGGTGTTGTGTTCCTGCATGTGAGTAAGATTTCCAGAGCTCTAGGGCGGTGTTACATTAGTAGCAGGGGTCAAGGTTTCAAGGTAACAGCGACAATCCAGTAAATGCTTCATTATACTGTACTAGTCGCCATTAAGCTAAGGGATGAGGTCAATCTTGAAGTGCAATATAAAGAAATGAGCACGTTGGCACAAGATTGATTTTTTTTATTTTTATGATTTTTATAGCGTTTTACACCGCAGTCGCAAACTTTTAATATTTTAAAGAAACAGAAAAAATACACTACTTATTGTTCGAACGGGCCAGTCAAAATGGAAAGACTATAAACAAAAGCTTGCTACTTCTGTTCATCGTACGTTGTCCTTCATAACTGTATGTCACTCGGTTGTTTTGTCGACAAATTAATGTTTCCGCGACGAGTCAGTTTAACGACGCTTTAAAGCCCGCCAGTTATCTATTAATTCAAACATTTTAATTAGAAATACAAATAAATGTAATTTTACGGTTCGCAAACACACATACAACAAACAAACAGTAAAATTTTATGTCGCATTTCAAATTTTATTACGAACTAGCTGTCCCGGCGAACGTTGTACCGCTATTTCTTATTTCCAAATTGAATAACCGTTTATATCGTCCCTGGACTTCACACACACACATTTCGTTTAACGGCCTCCGTAGCCACCATCACTGAGGTTTCGGGTTCGATTCCCAGTCGGAAAATAACTTTTCTATATTTCTTGCTTTTGGTTTAGTTTATTGTAGACAGTTGCCAGCTACTTCATACCCGTGGACTTATGCCCATTTCCCATATTTTACTATTCGTAATGTGTAAAAAAATACTATCTGTTTTTCTGCATCGGCTACGAGTCTTTATACTAAATACCGTCCCTTTTTTACTTTCCATACCAGCTGTCAGTTATCCGTCGGTTGTCTTTAGCTTACGCCTTGTATAATTTATTACTATCTGTAACGAGTCCGGATAGTTTTTCAAATGTTGGGACCGGGCGTTAGTTAGTCTTTTTTAGCAATAAGTATAGCCTATGTTACTCAGGATGAATGTAGCTTTCAAAAATAGATTTCCATTTTTTCATTTATTACACCGTGTTTAAGTTTAAACCTAGCATTTAAAATTATTTAACGGGTCAAAACGCGACACCATTTTTATTTAGTTAGGTTAGGTTGCACCAACCGTGGTCACGAGCTGACATTGAGTAACCTAACCGAAACGTCGGGCAGTAAGTAGTTCGTATTAACTACTAAATAAAAATGGTGTCGCGTTTTGACCCGTTAAATTATTTTAAATGTTTAAAATGGAACGCGAAAGTCTTAAAATTTAAACCTAGCACTTAATAAATAAAACAACAAATAAAACAACCTAGAGGACGAGGTGAATAAAAGGGTTCAGCTGGGCTGGGCAGCGTTTGGGAAACTACGTCGAGTCTTCTCATCGTCCATCCCACAGTGCCTAAAGATAAAAGTCTTCAATCAGTGCGTTCTACCTGTTATGACATATGGAGCCGAGACGTAGACACAGACGGCACGACTGGTTCACAGACTTAAAGTCACTCAGCGGGCTATGGAAAGAGCTATGCTCGGTGTTTCTCTAAGGGATCGAATCCATAATGAGGTGCTCCGGCAGAGAACTAAAGTCATCGACATAGCTCGCAGGATTAGCAAGCTGAAGTGGTAGTGGGCTGGCCATATCAGCCGCAGAGCCGACAACCGTTGGGGTAAACGAAATCTGGAGTGGAGACCACGCCTCGGTAAACGTAGTGTAGGACGCCCTCAGGCCAGGTGGAGTGACGATTTGCGCAGGACGGCTGGCAGGAGCTGGATAAGAGTAGCCGAAAATCGAGCAAAGTGGCGAACATTTGGAGAGGCCTATGTCCAGCAGTGGACTGCAACAGGCTGATGATGATGATGACCTAATAAATATGTTTCTTTCTTTCTTCCTAAGGCCGAATGTCTTTTTAAAAGCCAGACTTAAAAGATTTTCGATTGTAGGTAGTTTGCTAGGTCTTACGACCACATATAAAACCACGACCTCGGTGGCGCAGTGGCTAAGGTAGGGCAAAGCGCGAAAGGTCCCGGGTTCGATTTCCGGTCAGGTTAATTTGGAAAACGAAGTTTTCTAAATTGACTTTGGTCTGGATTTGCTGCAATGGCGCCCCCAGTTATTATCCGTCGTCTGGTACTCATAGTACAAAGGAAAACCTTAGTTTAAAACCAGGTAATTGGTGTGGTTGTGTGGCACAGTAATTTATTTATTTTATTTATTTATACAAGTTAAAGGTCACGCGCCACTAATTACATAGTTAATAAGATATCTAACCTAAGTCTAGACTGAGCCGCCATGAATTTTCCACCATTATTTACGATGTCAGACGCAGTAGAATCTTGCAGATGCCTTCTCTAATTAATTGTCGTTTTAACATTCATGGCTAGATTAGATGTACTACGTTGGTCGGGGCTGTGTTGCCAGCTTGCAGTCATTTAACAATTAATCAGGAAAATTTTAATAATAAACTTAAGACTAAGCGTAGTGACTTACATTGAAAACATGAAAGCATTTCTTCTGTATGATTGGATGAAGATATATTAAGAAGGTATATTCTTCGTAAAATTATTTAAAGAAAATATTTAATGAAATTATTCCCATACTAGTGAATTAATAAAAGTGTCAATTCAAAATAAAAATCAATATCCTGTCGAATTAAGAACCTCCTTTTTTATAAGTCTGTTAGTATATAGTCTTCAGTGTCTTTCTAAACAGTGATTCAACACCACACTTTCTAAAGACGGATTGGTAATTAAGGCATATCCGCTTTAATCGTTCTCTCTATGAAATCAGTTTACTTACATAAATAACTCCATGCCATTCTGACCTCTGGTCATTAAAACTATATTCGAAAAATTCATCACTTAATTTGACCGATCTGGGACTTGAACATTAGACCCAAGATCATAATGCATTTTCTAAATCACTAAACGAGTGAGGCGTACATTTAATTAATTAATACTTTGTATTAAAAGGTGTTTGTGTTAAAATATATAAAACTACTAATACGCTGTGAAAGAAAGCATTTAAACACTAATTTTAAAAAGGGTAAATATAAATTAGGGAGTTTTCAAAAGAAGTTGGTATCCCTAGTCTAAGCAAATTCAACATCAATGCATTGTGTTCCAACCTATTAATTCAATTTGACTAATGAAAATTTGAATAGGACGTCTCCCAATTATAATACGCGAGGTCTTATTTAAGACTAATTTTTAAGCTTAGAATCTAGATTAAATTGCTAGGCTTTTTGTAACGTCGACACAAATTCTTAATTGATGAAAAATATTCTAAAAGTAGATTTTTTATGATGAACGGTCGGGAATTTAATGTTAAAGCAAACATTATGATTTTGAAATAGAGAAAATAGTAACGATCTTTTTCTATGCAAATCTTTCTAATATTATTTACGAGAAATTTTGTAAGAATTTATCGCTATATATTTGTTACTTTTAAACGAAAAACTCCAAAACAAAATTTGAACAAAATTCGATAGAAAATTAGACAAGACACTAGAGTAACATTATATTATTTTGCGTAATTTCAGGACTAAAAGTAGAATACTTCACGCAAACAAATTTGCGGTCAAAATTTGTTTGCGTAATTTAAAATTGTTTATTTTCACTTTAAAGCAGGCTGTCTAGTGATTTTATGCCGAAATACGATTCATTTATAATTGTTTCTTTTTCTACTAAAGCAAGCTGTCTAGTAATTTTATGCCGACATATAATGTCTAAGGATATTAACTTCAAATTACATCATCCTACAAAATCACAAACGCGAAAGTTTGTTAGAATGTATAAATAAATGTCTATTTGTCTGTATATATGTTTGTTACTCTTCACTTAAAAACAACTGAATGTACTTATAAGACATTTCGGTAGAAAGATAAATAAGATACTAGACATATATGATATTTTTATCTCAAAACAGAGCAAACGAAGGCATGCTTAATCTAGTGCAAATATTACTTGGCGATATCCCCGTTTTTCCACATTAGCCACTCATACTTCACCCCTATTGGTCGCAGTATGATGTTATATAGCTTAAAACCTTCCTCGGTAAATACGCAACCCAACACAATATATTTTTTTTAATTCTGACGAGTAGTTCCTGAGATCAGAGCGTTCAAACAAACAAACTCTCTAGCTTTTTAATTTAAGTATAGAAACATTTTATCTTTTCTTGGTTATTCTCCACGGATACTTTGGAGCTTTTAGGCTGCGTATATTTAGAGTGTGTACGTAGTATCAATGGGACAGTTAAACTTCAAACTTGTATCGAAAGAAGTCACAACTTGGCAGCAGCTGGTACCCCGAATTGGAGACGAGGCTAGGGGTGTCACCCTTATCTATACTTATATTATTAAGCTGAAGAGTCTGTTGATTTCTTTGAACGTGGTTACCTCAATAACAACCAGCGCGATTTTTTTATAGTGCACTTCAAGATTTACCTCACTACACAATGAGATCCTAGCAAAGGGCGACAAGAACAGCATAATAAAGCTGTTACTGGATTTGTCGCCCTCACCTTGAAGGCTTGACCCCTGCTACTAATGTAGCACCCCCCAGGAGCTCTGGAAACGTTACTCACACGCAGAAACACAACAACATATAAGTAATTGTTATTTGGTTGCGGTCTTCTGTAAGGTTGCACCAGTTCGAGCGATAAATCGCTATGACCTACCTCTCCTAAAATATACTCTAGTGTAGGATAGTCTATTTATCAAGGAAGGCTTTGGGCTATATTATTACATCGAGCCGATGACTATTACTTATTAGTTGCAACTAATAGGAACAAAGAATTAGTGGACAGTGTAGAAATATAATTGGGGTTGTATGCGTGCAATGAAGTGGCAGCCAGCTATAGTCATAAAAACTCTGTTGTCTAGTAGTAACGAGCGTAGCCTTGTGATCTAGAGGTCAGGTTTGATTCCCGTTGGAGCAAAATCTGTGTGTGTTGTTACCAGTTTGTAACAACACACACCTTTAGATTGACAACCCTACCAAAATAGTTCCGACGGTAATTAAAAGACAGAAGAAATTATTAAAAAGACAGGCGTATGTAAATCATAATAAAATGCATGTGCATGATAAAAGTAAAGAAAAAGTGTTCAGCATGAGAGTCGAGTGTTGATCACTGTATTCTTGGTAAAAAACGCATTTAATTTTTATCAATGCCTTTACAAAAAACTACTATTCCATTTTCTCAAGGGAAAAGCTGGTAACCCTATCAAGTGCAAGTCGCAGGCCATCGTCGCCCGACAATGCAGCCTTTTAGCTGGCAACACTGGCGACTTTCTTCCAGTTACCAAACTTTTATTGTTTCCGATTTCGGACACAAAAGGATTTCATTTCGTAACTTGTATCGTCGGCACTTTGAGCAGACGTGATCGAGTTTCTAGATACTTCGATGAGCTGTCAAAAACAAATAAATAATTAAATATTTATACTTAAACACCAATTATTGCAGTATCAAGCTTAGCGTAAAATGCCACTAAGGCTTAGGCTGCACTACGGCTAAAACGCCGCGTATTTTAACCGCCTAATTTTGTAAGTTAAAGAAACCAATGGAAGCAGCCGCACTAATGGTTTTTTGCCGCGACTGATTTTAAAACCGCGTTTTGTAACAAAATGTTTAGTCTATAGAACTTATATTGGCGTCGCGGTTTTTAACCGTAGTGCTTGCGTTTCGGGCAGCTTTGCGATTTACCGCTTGCGGGACAAACCGTAGTGCGGCCTTAGCCTTACTACCCCAGACTAGCTAACCGGCAATCCAAACAACTTTTGAAAATAAATGTTAATTTAAAGCAGGACCAATAGGAGTAAATGTAATAAATTTAAATTTTCCAAAACCTCGCTCGTAAAAAAAACTTAAAGAATCAACACTTGCCACTCTTTCATCGGCATTTAAAAATATGGCAGAACAATATGGATACCAAAAATATCTCCATGCTAGACATCAACATTTAAAATCATTTCACGAAGACGCCAGACGAAAATTCGCATCCAATTTCTTTTATCAACCCCATTATCTACGCTCACATCTTATTCTTGTAAAAGTTTATTTTCCAAACATCCAAGTCTTCAATTTGTATTCCAGATACGTTCAGAGACACGTCGGAAGATCTTCTAGACTTCTAGAGGGTTCGTTGGTCCATGAAATTGGACGTTTAAGGGGGCGAAGTGAACTGGAAGATATAGCTTGATATTTAAGGATGTTAAAAATTGACGCAGTATTGGAGATATGTCAAAAGGCAGTAAGGCAGAACTGGTAAGGGCTGTTTTATAGAGTTGTGTAGTTGTATGTACACGTGCACTAATGTTTACAAACTAGAAATGCAATGGATATTCGGTATCTGGCCTATCCGACCATTATTTCACTATCCGGCCGAATATCGGATACCGAACAGTAATTCTGTCTGAAGTACAGACTACTTTTGAGTTTGTAATTTCATTAAAATCCTATTCCGTACTAATATTATAAATGCGAAAGTAGCTCTGTCTGTCTGTTACGCTTTCCCGCTTACTTTTTGTTACGAAACAAACCTTTGAAAGTTTATATGGTAAAATGTTTATTTTTTTAAGTTAGAGATATGAAATTTGGCACATATATAGCTTGAAACTTGGATTAAAACATATAATACTTTTTGTTTCGAATATTAGGGGAGAGGGGGGTAAAACCGACCATGAAAGGATGTAGTCCACGCGAACGAAGTCGCGGGCACAGTTAGTAATATTATAAACTCAAAAATGTACAGATCTTTGGATGTTTTAAGAGAGGTAGGGCATAGCGATTTATCGCTCGAACTGGAGCAGCCCTACTGGTGAAATACCTCTACCTTACAGAAGACCGCAGCCAAATAATAATCACTTCTGTGTTGTTGTGTTCCTGCGTGTGAGTAAGATTTCCAGAGCTCCTGGAGGGTGCTACATTAGTAGCAGGGGTCAAGCTTTCAAGGTAAGGGCGACAAGTCCAGTAACATATTTATTATGCTGTACTTGTCACCCTTAAGCTAGGACCTCATTACCACTTAACATCAGGTGGGATGAGGTCAATCTTGAAGTGAAATATAAAAAAAAAATGTATGGATGGGTGTCTGGACTGGAATAACAAACATACAGTTTGTTACACTTAAACAAGTGAATGGATTTGGATGAAATTTGGTAGGAAGATATATGACTAACTTATACATTTGGTAATGAATCCCGAAATATAGCGAGCGCATACGCAGGCAACAGCAAGTGAGCTAATAAGTATTAAACAAAATATGTTATGTTTTATTTGCTTAAAAAAATATAAATCATGTATATTTTTTTACTTTTCCCTTATATTGTACATAATATTGTTAACGTGTTGTTTTATCGGGTTTCAAACGTAATTACGGGATCTTCTTTTTTCGTGTAACTCGAAACTTTGGTAAACAAAATAAAGTTCAAAGTTGGCGTTAAGTGACTTACGCGAACTTTGAGAAACAGGACTCTCAGTAATTAAGGTGAAAAAACATTCCCCCTCTGGTTATTACAAACAAAACTTCGGTTACACCTTCAAGATGGGGTGACCAAGTGTCCTGAACATCTCGGGACATTCCTTTTCTAGGGCTTTTGTATCTGAAGGTAAAGGAAAAATTTACCGCTCTCAACTTTGGTACGTGTAACGCGTGTGTTTAAAACCAACAATAAGAGAGGAGATCCATTATTCCGTTCCAAAATATACCTCAAATACTAATGTCGATTATCGCTTTCAGACATGATATAGAAAAAACGAAGTCTGTAAATAAAGCCTATGAATTATGTTAAAAAAAGGGACGGACAATATTTAGCCTTTTTATTGCACATTAATGGCCTAAAGCATTTATAATTAAAATCAAATCTTTGTTACAACAATGGTTATTGACTTATACCCGGTTCCAATAGTTTACGATTCGTAATGTGTCAAATATGACTATCCGTTTTTCTCCAACCAACTACGAGTCGTTTATACCATTCTATATTTTACATTCCATACCAGCCGTTATCAGTCGTTTTTAGCTTACGCCTCGTATAATTTGTAACTTGTCGGATCGTTTTAGAAATATTAGAACCGTGCATTAACCACAATAGGTTGGTGATCAGACATTCGAGCTATGTCCGCAAAATCTGTTACATATTTGCTCCACCCGGAAATCTAAACAAGGATCTCAAGAGCGGTACCCGGTACTTTAACTGCTTGACCATCGAGACATGCATAAATGTACCAATCTCCAAATTCTAATAAGCCCTAAATTCCTACAAAATCCTACAAAACATTCGCTCTTGGCCACCCCATCCTACCTTACACAGGTTGATCTTTGGAGTCGCTTTCAAACTCTTTTGTTATCAAGATAATTATCAAGGACTTAATTGAGTTGGCATGATGAAAGAGCTACCCGGGACACTGATAAAAAGATTGCAAAGTGTCTGTCTGGTAAGTAATGACAATGGAGTCTCATTGTACTTAATATTTAAGGTACGACGCGACAAAAGCTATTGTGAATTTCGCTGTTTTCGGGCGAGTTTGATAACGGTAACTGTTTTTAAATGACTTAACTGAATTTATTTATTTATTTAAAAACTTTATTGCACAAAAAAAGTACAACAGGTGGACTTAATGCTATGGGCATTCTCTACCAGTCAACCTTTGGTTCATGCGGAGAGTTAGTTTGTGGGTGCGGTAATAGTGACAAAGTGCATAAGAAATCTAAAAAATAAAAACATAATACACGAGAATAGTAACTACCAAGCGTTACAAAAGTCATTTCGGAAACAATTAAATATACATAGCCATATATGAATAAATATAATATATTATATATAAAATATGAAGCTATACTTATATTTACATAATGAACATATGAATACGTATATATACATAAGTAAATAATACCACATAAAATATAAAATAAATAATAACTATATATAAATTGATTCAGCAATTGACAAATTCATGTCTACGATTTATGTATTAGCGAGAGAGAAGAAGTGTTCACGAACTTTCATTTTAAAAGTTCCCTTAGTCAGGGATTGCGTCTGGATGGGTTACCATTTCGTGCATTATCACATAGTATTAATCTGAGTCGCTTCCCGTTGTCTGTCCCTATTCATGTTTAGATCTTTAAAAGTAGGTACGCAACCGATTTTGATGCGTGTTTTTAAATAGATATATTGATTTAAGAGGGAGGTTTAAATAAATAGGTACATATAATTGTACAAAAAAAACTGAAAATAAAAATAAAATGCACCTGTACGAAGGACGGGTTGCTAGTTAACGATAAATCAATTATGTTTAATATTTATATTTACTGCTTTCATAATTAATTATCTTTAAGTATCGTTTATATATTTCTTACTAATTAAGACATGCCTTGTAAATTTTTATCTCAAATTGCATGCCACGATATTTTAAACTCAAAGCAGTATAAATTCCGCTTTTTGTACTATTTAAATATCTGCAATGACACTAAAATAACAAGCAATAAATCGTAACATCAATTTTCTATTAACACTAGCTGTGCCCGCGACTTCGTTCGCTTGGACTACATCCTTTCATGGTCGGTTTTACCCCTTTCTCCCCTAATATTCGAAACAAAAAGTAGTCTATATTTTAATCCAAGTTTCGAGCTATATGTGTGCCAAATTTCATATCTCTAACTTCAAAAATAAACATTTTTCCATATAAACTTTCAAAGGTGGTATTACCCCCCTCCCCCCCTTATTTTCTAATAAAAAGTAGCCTATGTCCGTTCTTGAGATTCAACGTATACTTATACTAAATTTCATCAAAATCCGTTCAGCCGTTTAGGCGTGAAAGAGTAACAGGCAGACCGACAGACAGACAGACAGACAGACAGACAGACAGACAGACAGACAGACAGACAGACAGACAGACAGACAGACAGACAGACAGACAGACAGACAGACAGAGTTACTTTCGCATTTATAATATTAGTATGGATGTTGTTGAATGATCAAAATGAAACGCGAAAATCTCAATTCATATGAGTATCCATTGTTGTAACTGACCCTACATTTTCAGTATCAAGTGTTTCAGCTCTAAGTAATCAGTAATCGTAACTGTTTGAATGGCCTCAATGCGATGGAGACACGCACAAACGTTGCTCCGTAATTTACTGGGAGTTGGGAAAGTGTGCTTCTTAAAGCTGCGGATATAGTGTAGAAAAATAGCCATACATGAGCTAGTTTTTACTCCCTTCATAAGTAAAAATAACATTGTCACGACTAATTTCGGCTGAGGCGGCCAGTTTCATTCAGATCACCCAATCAATCAAATATTTATTTATTAAATTAGGTTACATATTATAACACTTTCTAATCGCCATTGAATACAATGCAAAGTGATTCTACTACGGTTCGGAACCTATATCTACCGAGAAGACACCGGTAAGAAACTCAGCAGATTAGTTACTTTGGACCAAGACCACGACCAGATCACACAATTACGAGTTTACGAGTATAATGTCGTAACGTTTGCCCATACACAAGTTCACTCTCTCTTCCTTCACTCTTATGATCCGATCGGATGGATAAATAAATAAATATAAATATTGGACAACATCACATACGTTGCTCTGATTTTGTGGTACGTAGCTAAAGCACTTGTGTTCAGAAATCAGAAACAACGACGGTACCACAACACCCAGACCCGAGACAATATAGAAAAGTTCGTTTCCCATATTGATCCGACCAGGGATTGAACCCGGAACCTCAGTGATGGCGCGGCGCCAAAGTCCGGTACGCTTGCCTCTCGGCTACGGAGGCCGTCAAGAATGTACAGATTTTTATTTTTTATTTATGTTTAAAAAGTGAATTAGCCGAGAGAGTTATACGTTTGTTTCATTGAAATCGGTCTAAGATGGTTGCAATCACAAAATGTCCCGTTACATATTTTGACAAAATTTGTCCCTTAATATAGAGGGTGTCTGAACGTTGAACATACGATAATGGCGGGTAGTTGGGCTGGTCGGTTAACTTACTAGTTCAAAAAATTTCACCTAGGTCTCAAAATTTTTTTGTAAACATTTACAAAAAAAAAAAAAATTTCTGTATTGTTCTGGTTGTAAAGTTTAAAAACTTTAGTAGTTAATCAGTTCCTTTAAATTAAAAATTGAAGTGTGCATATTGCTAGAAACAAAGTTATGGGCCCTCAAACCTAAATAAGAGTTAAAATACTTTTGGAAACTCGACATCGCGTAGCATTTTAATAATAATATACAAAATAATAACAATCACATACTTTTGTTTTGATGAGTGAGGAAAGTACTCATATACTTCGTTACTATGTTTTCCCGCGCCCGCTACCTCTTACCACCAACACCGCTCCCTCCCTCCTTGAGCCGCGACGTGCCTGTCGTTTGTCTCATTCAAACTCTAGTTTAGAACACCAAATGTCTTCCCCCCACACTTCACCCTCGGCCATTTTTCGGGACGCCATCGGCGATTGATGCGGTTCCGTTAAGTAAGTCTAAAACATAAGTAGCGATGTTTTTTGGACTAAGTCTAGCTTATTTAGATAAGAGTGTGAGCTTGAAAAACGTCATTCGTTCTTTCACTTTCTGCACTGAGAAGTAGTGAGCCATGAAGTCGTTCTTTCGGCAAAAAGGGGGTTTAAATCCCTTCTGACATGAACTAACAGAATCTTACTGCTGGCATCATTTCTAAACTTCTTTTTTTATTTGTGTTTTAGGGTATTCTTCTAAACTACTTCAATCAGCCGTGTAAATTGTGTGACCTCGTAAAATCCATAAGGGTAATAGATTAATTAACAAAATCATGAAATGTTAGGAACAAAGGTTAAGCAAGCTTGAATTAATTTTGTTCCTGAATTAAAAATTAAGAATGTAGAGCAAATTATTATGTAAATACTTTATATTATTAATATAACTTTTATATTAAAATCAAGTCGCAGTAACAATAATGGCTACTAACTTAAGCACCACCGATTAACTCGATTAAAATATACCTTAATATTGATCAGTTTTATTTATAGATAGCATTGGTACAAATCACTCCGGTGTTGTTGTGTTCTTGCATGTGAGTAAGGTTTCCAGAGCTCTTGGGGGGTGTTAGTAGCAGGGGTCAATCCTTCAGGGTAAGTACGACAAGTCTAGTAACAGTTTTATTATGCTATACTTTTCGCCCTAAAGCTAGGACCTCATTACCACTTAGCATCTGGTGGGATGAGGTCAATCTTTGAGTGCATTATAAAAAAAAAGTCGGTATTAACATAAGTATTAATTTTATTTTGATTGGTTGGGTCCTTTGTGGTGTCAATTTCAAACATTCTATGAATATAATTAAAAAAAATGAGTCTTAATGTATGTTGCCATTACCCATTTCTCCTCATCTACGACTTCATTCACCTTAAGGTATTCTGGAAGATTTCGTTTCCTAGCGATTAGACTACCTAAATATTATTAAAGAAAAAAAAATCATCACTCCTTGCGATGCGGGATAAAATTATTGGCCGTAAATCACTATAAAAATAATAAAAATCGATTAAGACTGCCTTATTTGTACTATAATCATCTGTGAAAAAGTTTTTGTGCATTAAAGTATATCTATCTATCTATCATTCAGTAATAAGCTACAGAACTAAAAGACCTGAATAGTCCAGGTTATAAAAGGCAAACCAAACTGTTCTTCATTAAGTTCCACCAGAATCCGTTTCCCACCTCAGTGCAGTGGAGGCCTATCACTCCAACTCGGAGTCGGAGTCTCGGACGCGCTCGCGAGTCGCGATTGATAGCCATCATGCCTCACGGACTGTGGCACTCGACCACTTCCCGATTACGTATCCGATGGAAACTGTCGCCATGGATTTGTTGATTAAATAATAAATAATAATTGGATAACATCACATACATAATACACTTTAAGACTTTCGCGTTCCACATTAAACATTTAAAATAATTTAACGGGTCAAAACGCGACACGATTTTTATTTAGTAGTTAATACGAACTACTTACTGCCCGACGTTTCGGTTAGGTTGCACCAACCGTGGTCACGAGCTGACTCATTGCTCTTAATCTGTGGTACGAGTAAGTTACTATAGCACTTGTGTTATAAAAATGAAAAACAACGACGGTATCACCCAGAACTATTCTATATTGCCTCACAATATAGAAAAATTCGTTTCCAATATTCACCCGACCGGGGAGCGAACCAAGGACCTCAGAGATGGTGCTTTCAGAGCTACGTCGGTAACTTTAATTCTGCTATGGTTATAGTTTCTTCTGACTCTGTAACTTAGAGTAACTTCTTTTGCACAGCTCTCTCCACCAAACGCTAAGTGACGGAACTTTCTTCTTCTTCTTATTCTTCTAAGGTGATGCCTATGAAGAGGTTCCATATTTTTGATCCAATAAGCAACACTCGCTAAAGATCTACAGACTTCTAAAGACTAATTTGAAGAAAAAAAACAATTGCGATTCACTTACTCGCTATTCGCAAACGTAATCCAACCGTCACTATTGTGCCGAATTGAAAAGAATAGTGGCCGATGGACGCTGACATATCGGCCCCGGGTGGTTCGGGACACGTTTCGGCCATTCGGCACCGTTCCCGTGACGGATTCGGCCCGTAATTAAGAGCCGGGCCGTATTTCAGCCGACCGTTTTGGAGCCGAAGATTGGTTCCAATGGAATTTCAGGTTGTAGGATATTGAAAATATTGCAAGATTAAGATTTTGTTTAAGTCATATTTCGTTAGTAATATGAAAGTAATTAAATACCGGAAAAGTTTATTTTCTTGTTTTTTATATTACTATTCAAGATTGACCTCATCCCACCTGATTTTAAGTGGTAATGAGGTCCTAGCTTAAGGGCGACAAGTACAGCACAATAAAGCTATTACTGGACTTGTCACCCTTACCTTGAAGGCTTGACCCCTGCTACCCACACTCCCCAGGAGCTCTGGAAACCTTACTTACACGCCGAAACACAACAACACAAAAGTGATTGTTATTTGGCTGCGGTCTTTTGTAAGGTGGAGAGGTATTTCACCCGTCAAGCTGCTTCAGTTTGAGCGATAAATCGCTATGCCCAACCTCTCTTACGTTGATTTTTAATAGAATCTGCACAAACATAAGCAGGTTTTAGAAAGAAATAGCAACGTACCAAGGCATTCAAGAAGCTTAGTATCCATTTGATATAAAAACTTGGCAAAGCAAAATGAATTCTTGAAAAGTGGGCGAGTTTTTGCCTTTAATTTCCAAACGGCTGCACTCTCGGCTTCGAAATTCCATGTGCGTGCATGCTACTGACGTCTAAACTTTAGCTTTAAGGTAATTTAAATAAGGTCCTAATTCGAACATGCATATCAGTGCATGTGCAGTATGCAGATCGTGACCGGTGCATATTCGGAGAGTTATCTGAACTGCGCGCGAGTCGAGAGTCGGGATGCGAAGTATTCGCAAAGCTGTGAGTGCGACACACTGTTGTATAGTTCGAACAACAATGGCGAAGTTGGATACAGCCAACCAGCTCCAGTGGACTTAGGGAACTATTAACTTATGACATGTTAATAGTTCGTTACCGAAATTCCACACAATAGAAAATGTATTGTTTCTTCATGTACCTTTTATTTGTATTTGCAGGGTAATAACTGATCTCCAGGAAACTTTCTGAACATCAAGCACACGTACAAAGGGACAGAACATGTGTATAAAATACGATTTAAAAGAGCTGATAGTGAGCTTTACGTCACGACTTCGTACAATAAAATTAATTAACACAATAATCCTTTTGCTGATTCATTCGTACTTCAGCAGTTGCATTGAGTACATACAATTTTAGCAATTAGTCTACTAAATAATACGTGAATCTAGAAATAGTCGCAGGAAAGTACTATAAAGAGCTTTTAAAACAAATCTATTTATAGCTTGAGAGTAGATGTAAGTTTGACTAATTCGATAGTTCTAGAAATAAGAAGACTATCTGTAGCAAAAGAAAACCACCAGTATAAGATGCTCAGCGTCCCGAGAGAAAATCCTTTCACGCAATATCCCACAAAATATGGTCAGACTATACCAAGATTTGATTGGTGGGTGGCACTAAGCCGGCATTTGTAGAAAATTAGCGAGTTCGGTAGTAAACTACAATGCTTTTGATAACAAGAATGTTTGAATATTCCTATTAAAGATGACAGCCACCCATCCAAGTGTGCCATCCTCCCCGCCCGTATCTCCCATAACCAAACACCTGGGCCGTTACTTTAGCTAGTCCATTATCCGTTGCTCTCCCCGCTCGAACGGATTAGCGAGTGTACGCAATAACTCGACAATGTACGTGGAGCACGGTTACTGTAATTGAAATTTACATGTAAAACGGTAGTTTCAATCTCAAGTACAGATGAGAGTACTTTTTGTACTAGGACGCTATAGTAACGATAGAGGTGGCAGATGGTACGGTCGGACAGACCGCAGTATTATGAGAAAGGCTACATTGACATGTCGAAGTTAGAGCAAAAGTCGCTAACGAATGAAACGCGGGTTATAAACTTTTATTTTCCATTTAATGGGGTGGGTTAAGGAAGTAAGTATTTCTCTAACCTAAAATGTGATTCATACGAAAAACATTCAGGTGGCATTTTTAAAATATATAAAATTGTAGTTCGTATCCCCGATACATTTGTTTTCATTTTACGATTCAATATTATTATTTACTAGCTGTGCCCGCGACTTCGTTCGCTTGAACTAAAATAAAAGTAGCCTAAGTTACTCTTTATTACATCCGCTACCTGCCAATTAAAGCGTCGTCAAAATTGATATAGCCATTTCAGAGATAAGCCTGAACAAACAGCCGGACAGACATACAATGTAAAAATGTTATATACCGTATTCATATGTATGTAGGTATGTAGTAAAAATCAGTTATTTGGAAATTACAGACACTCCAATTTTATTTATTTGTATAGATTAAGAGATTGGGCCCTTGAAGTTACTAAGGAACACATCTACCTTTGACAGGCAATCCAGCTAGGTAGTAAAAACTTAGAGAAAGAAGCTATAGCAGAATCCAATTGGTTTGTGCAGCATTTTTCTTTGCTCCTAAGCTCTTTAAAACTAAGCAACAGATTTTAATGCGGTTTTGTTTATTGTGTGATTCAAGAGGAAGATTTTATTTTCAATATCTGACGACCTCGGTGGCGCAGTGGCTAAGGTAGGCGGCCAAAGCGCGAAAGGTCCCGGGTTCGATTCCCGGTCGGGTCAATTTGGAAAACGAACTTTTCTGAATTGACTTGGGTCTGGGCGTACTGGGATGACGCCCCCAGTTAGTATCCGTCGTCTGGTACTCATATTACAAGGGAAAACCTTAGTTTGAGACCAGGTGATAGGTGTGATTGTCTGGCGCATTTATTTATTTAATAGAAAAGCCATTATTTCTAATTATTTACATGGCATTCGAGTGATTCAAGAGGAAAGTCTACATTAAAACACATATATATTTTAGTACCGAAAAGCTGTAATTGCACCCGCTTGATCCCTTATTAGGCCACGGTGTTTATGAATTAAATAAACTATATCCGTGACATTAGAGTCCCAATTACATTGCCGATCAGTTTCTAGGGTTAATATATTCCTATAAAAGTTCCAAAATTCTAGTGACTCGGTAGAACAGTGTCTCAATTTATGCAGATTTGTTCGGCTAAGGCACGGAATGAGTTACGTAAGTCATATTACAGTTTTCCTTATAGTAAAACTCGGTCTGCATAATATAAAAGGTCTAGTTGGGTCTAGAACTATGATACATGGAACGATATTGTTCTTTTTAGGACATCTATACTAATATTAACTTTTCTATATTGTCTCTGGTCTGGGTGTTTTGGTACCGTTGTTGTTTCTGATTTCTCTAATACAAATGCATAAGGTACTTACAATTGACTTCCCCATAACCTACATCTTCAAAATTAAATCGACGAAATGTATGTTAACACAAAACTTATGAAAGACCGCAATAAATTAGATAACAATTTTTTTATGTTCACCGGAATAGCTTGATTGCGCTAAAATTGATAAAAAAAATAAAAACTTAACTAAAGTCAGTCAAAATCTTACGACATTTTAAGCAACTACACTTGCAAGCAAAATATAGAGTCACATGTTTGATGCCATCTAAATGATTTTTGTTATTTTTTTATAGTAGCGCAGTATTTTGGCTCCTCCCAGCCTGATGGTAAGCAAGAGAGGAACCCACATCGCGATGACAACGGATTTGATACCGAAATGTCCTATCCGTTAGCATCGCCATACTGGCCTGCAAGATAAATGATAATGATTCACAATAATATAAATGTTTTTTCGCGTTAAAAACAAATACTTTCAGTTCACAAATTACACACTCCAATCTCAAGTCTACCTAATTGAGGCCACTCTAGACGAGTCGACAAATTCCCGAACGCCAAAGACAATTCGCTCTCATTTGTGAAAAAAAAGTTTGAGCATCAATTGCGCTTTATCTATGCCCATTAAAAATGGCGGACTGTAAAACAAGCGGTTGAGAAATTCGAACCATCAATCACCGTGATAAAGTCGATTTTCGCGAATCATTCCGTTCCCGAGGGAGAGCATTCTGGGCGTTGAGAGTTTATAATACCGCGGTAACTATCAAATAATTTCGAGAGCGTGGAACGGAAATTTTAAAAGTCTCTTTTGTGAGGTAAATATTTTTGTACGTACCTATCTATAGTATTCACTATCTCTTTAGCAGAGAGGTAGACAAGGCCGTACTTTGGCGTCGCGCCATCTCTGAGTTCCCGGGTGCGATTCGCGGTCAAGTCAACATGAAAAACGATCTTTACCATCGTGGTTTCTGTCTGATTTCATGTGCTACATGTGCTTTAATAGCTTCTTACTACAAACCTGTATGTGATATTTAACTAGCGACCCCGGCTTCCGGCAACGATACAACGTAAAAATACATAAAAAATTGACCTTTTCTGTTTTATATTGCAAATAAAAACCTTCCTCTTGAATCGAAAACTATAATATAAACAAAACCGCATCAAAATCCGTTGCGTAGTTTTAAAGATCTAAGCATACATACGGACATACAGAAAAAGCGACTTTGTTTTATACTATGTCGTAATATCAATAAGTAGAGAAAAAATGATCATGATTGAAAAATCGGTTGACTGCAAGTTTAACTTAGTGTGGTGAGTATAAATAAATAAATAAATAAATATTGGACAACATCACATACATTGCTCTGATCCTGTGGTAAGTAGCTTAAGCACTTGTGTTACAGAAATCAGAAACAAGGAAGGTACCACAACACCCAGACCCGAGACGATATAGAAAAGTTTGTTTTTCCATATTGACCCGACCGGGGATCGAACCCGGAACCTCAGAGATAGCGCGACGCCCAAGTCCGGCCCGCTCGCCTCTCGGCTACGGAGGTCGTCGTAGGTAAGTTACTTAACAGTACTTTATGTCATACTAGCGGCTGGCCGCGGCTTTGCACGCGTACTATCCTATCCCAGTTTTATCCACATTTTCCACTGATTCTACGCTGCTATTAGTCGCAGCGCGGTGATATATAGCCTAAAGCCTTCCTACATAAATGGACTTCCCAACACAAAAATATGTTTTCAATTCGAACCAGTAGTTTCTAAGAAAAGCGCGTTCAAACCAACTCTTTAGTGTTATATTAGTATAGTATAGTATAGGTCAGGGATTCCCAAACTTTTTCTATCCGCAACGCACTTCTAGGTTTAGCATTTTAGCAAGACGCCCCTTGTACTGGGGGCCTAAAAACAATCATTAATAAAGACTAGTAGTTGTGATAGATCCCAATCTGTGCCAATATACAAAAACAATCACAAATTTGTATATGTGTGAGTGTGACTGTCTTGTGTGAGTGACTTATGCTGAGTGAGGCCCTTTTATTTGGGACATTACGCCTTGTCATGGTCTGCACCGCCCGGTTGACTTGGAGATCGCAAGGAGATCGATTTCTCGTTTTATTGTATATATATATTTTTGTAGTTATCTCTTTGTCTCCTCTCTGTATATGTGTACTTATATGACAATATTGTGATGTCTTTAAGTAATAAATGTTTCTTTCTTTCTTTCTTTCTTTCTTTCTATATTTTGGTTGAAGGCGGAGGGGGCCCATTGAGGGTACGCCTCGGGGCGCCCCTGTCTTCCCTCCACGACGCATCAGGGCGTCCGGCGTACAGTTTAGAGACCCCTGGTATAGGTAATATTACTAGATTGCTATAGGTACAGCAAAAACATGCTTTAATTTTGTAACGTTGTGTAAGCTATATAACCCACGTGAATTAATAACTTTGGCTGACTTTGAAAATGCCCACCGTGTATTTTCGACAACTCCACAAAGTCGACAAAACTCAAATTTCTAAAAGTACCCTCAAAAATTCATCCGGCAAGAGTTACACACTGAAAGCGATTAGAAGACAGCCTCTTTGTTAATTACTCAAAAAGTTTCTGACTCGAGTCATTACAAAGGGCCGAGGACTAAACTTCTGGCGACGGATGCTCCAATCTCGAGTTGTCGGCCCTTATTAATTAAGAACTCTTGTAATTACGCCCTGAGGTGGCCCTGTCTGAGGCGGGTTTTTGGGACATTTTTCCGCGCTCATCAAAAAAAATTGGCATAGCTCGAGGGTAGATCTGAAGAATTTGACGGAGCAGTTCATTTGTAATTTAATATTAACTTAGATTTTTCTACCCACATTTTTTAATTACGTTTAGATCAGATTATTTTTTATCTGTGTTATTTTTAATTATGACTTCACTTCCAAATTAATGACCTTTTTTAAAAAAATTGCTTGCAAATTGACATCTCTGAATGTGATGCTATGATCCCGTACATTAGTTAAACTATGAAAGAGCCGTTTGGTTATGTTTTTATAGTTTTTGCAATACTAGTGGACAATCAAAAGATCAAATCAATTCTTGGTAGAATAATGTAAAATTCAACAAACAAAAGAAAATCAACAAAGTAAAAGAAATATTAAAAATCACAAATCGAAATAAAAACATCAAAAAAATTAATAAATCATTAGCAAAATCATTCGTTGAAAAAGTAAAGAAACAAACTTTTGAACAAATATCTGAAGTAACTAGCTACGTTAGATGAAAAAAGCCTACGAAACCAGTATATCCGTCGCAATAGTTTAATTATAATAGAGTAATATCTATTATTATCAATAAACAACAATTCCACATCGGTACCCCGTCTTCCTGATATTCTATACCTCCAGGGGCGTGTAACATTTCCGAAGAATTGTACAGGCTTCTGCCAACCTGGCACTAATATTTCCCTTGTTACTAAAACGCAGTTTTCGAATGGGATGGGCGATTAGTTTTGACAACCTGTCTTGCATTATAACTTCCTTGAATTTTCTATACATTTAAGCAAGAACAGTTAATATTCTGAAGGGTCAATTGTAGATTGAGCAACTGGTGCCTAGCTAACTGCTAATAAGTAAAAAAAGCCAAATGGTATTTTTTCGGATGTGGAGAATTTCAAAAGACGTTTGGTATTTCAAATTTTAAGTCACTAGTGGCTTAGAACTGTTCCTGATACCAGTCGTACCAAAATTTGACCCTCAGTAAGTCTAAAAGAGTTTTTTGTATCAGTTTTAGACGTTAATAATCTTCAACAGTTTTGTATTAATCATTTTTTAACAAGCAACGTACCAAAATGTTTCTTCACCAACCATGAAAGGGAAAAGCTTTGGATCATAATGTTTTAACCTATTAGCTTCATTTTGTAATTATGTACAGATGACATGTTATTGTAAATGTTTAATCTGATCCACTTGGTTTTTTTGTTGTATACAGAGGACATGGTAATAATTGGTCCTGATTAGTTGCTGCAAAGTCAACAATCTGCTGATGAACAGTACCGCTGTCTGAGAAAGCGGCGTGAGTGGGAATCTTCTGTTTTGTAAAGAGCGAAGATTACCCACTAAAATTCTAAAACACCTCTCATCGCCTAGATAATGGGGTTATGTAAATATAACCAATTGCCATAGCGCCAACGCAAAAAAAAATGCCTCTACGATAACGTCCCCTTAATTAGGGCATCCCAAGAACATTCGAAGGTGCGGATTAGTTTACACGCCTCTATGGAAGACCGTGCAAAACCAGTTGAGGGATCTCCAAACCTGATGCGCTTGACCCCAAAGAAGCAACAAGCTTACCACAGTAATGTCTACTTCTGATTTAAATAACATTTCGTATCCTCAAAACACAATAACGCGCTAGTCCCCAAAGAAGCAACAAGCGTACCACAATAATTTCTACCTCTGAATCAAAGAACGTTTCATATCATCCTAACAGCAGTGGAACTCACCTCCATCATCCGGGATGTTGAGCAGCTTCTTCGCGCCAGGGCTGGGCCCCCTGCCCGCAGACAGGGCCCGCTGGAGCGTCTCGCTCATCGGCTTTCCACCAGCGCACTGGCCCAGAACAGCTAGCAGCACCAGCGCTGCCCACGCGCCGGCCCGCGCCGCCTCCATTGCGGACCGCACGCGATCACGCCGGACTCCCATGTCCGACGCTACATGGCAACGGGGGCAGACATCTGAAACAAAGAAAGGCATTATTATACATTATATTCATAAGTAATATTTTATTTTTCCCAGGGATACCATCATCAGAACCAGGTTTCCTTATCATGATACCACGGTCGAGATATCACCTTTCCAGCAACAAATATAATCAAAATCAGTTCATAAACATGTTATCTTGGTAAACAATGTGCGTCCTCTCTTCAATTGCAGTTTCCTTCAATCTTTAGTGATCTAATTTTAAGATTACACCTTGTAAACACTATAGATGCAATAAAATATTGAATATTGAGACAAACATAAAAAGATACACGGTCTAATTAAGAAACTGTCCATGATTTCGATTATAAAAATCGTAATCGAAATTGCTACACCCTAGTTCAGTAACTTGTAGTTTAAATATTTTGTGACTCTCCCACATTCCTGTTTCTCCCATCCTATGGGACTATATTGCATTCATATTATGATTCTGATTTTCGGCAACGGCTCATCAGGTCTGTTTCATGAATATTAACTGCTCTTTGTGATATTAACTCTGTTTTAACATAATGAGTCTGAATTCATTAATTAGTTTATTTACGAGCCGGCACATTACTATGCATGACATTGGTGAGGCATAAATATTATCGGGAACAAATATTCTAATTACTTACTAATGTTTGCCGTTACAATCTAATTGTGAGATACCATTGAATATGATTATTTGAACTCTCCAGGAATCCTATGTCTCATCCTAAGAACGACAAACGAACCGAAGTCGTCTGTGTGTCGTATTATAAAAATACATCGGTTATAACAAAACAGAATATGTTGTGTTTACAATTTCATGCCTGTCCATCTGTCTGTTTGTTTCGGGAAATGTCTGAAACGGCTGGACCTATTTTAAGCAAACTCTAAGCTGGTGGAATAGGCTATTTTTATTCTAGAAATTGTATTTATATATATACATTTTAAGCGGATCAAGTCGCAAGCACAGTTAGTTTTAACGAAAGGTGGAATGGGCTATACTCCTGGCTGATTGACATTGCATAGCAGTGAGGAATCAGTTTTTAGTAGCTTGGTAAAAACTACTTGGCGGGATCTCAGTCATGTTTTCCTGAATTTTAAGTATGCAAGTAATAAAACCATCCAAAATACTACTTAACTCTTTGAAGCAAAGGCTGAACTTAAACAGCAACATTACGTTTCTAAGTAGACATTTAACTTAATCATCTTTATGCATACATTTTACATTCAAACAATATATCTATGATTCATGTTAACGTACACATATGTATCTATGTATTGTTTGTTTGAGAACTACATCATTGCTTTGGGTCGAATATTAAAACGCTCTGTTTATTATGATTCATCTAAGCTTAAAAGAAAGTGTTAACATACAAACACACAATAGTATTTAGTTCAAATCGAAGTTTGAGTACCATATATGACTAAATATCAATCCCCGAATAGAGAAACTACATTTAACTGCAACCCAAACTAGAAACATAACCTCAAAAATGTATTACCTTATAAAATACTCCGTTAGACGATAACAAAGCAATCCAAAACACAAACACAATCAATAACAACACAACACAACAAAACACAACACGGAACGCGATTTGCTTAATTAAAACACAACAAATTAACACGAAATAAACGAATGTACAGCAATCGAATCGACCGAGACCGCCGAACTAACCTAAAAATCTACGCCCCATCATCCAAACATAAAAATTTGACCGACGATAAACGCTCAGAAACTACCACAACTCCTAATCAAATGAAAACAAGCCGTAAACCATTCTACATTGAACACACATTTCTATATCTTATTCGGAGAAATGCGTTCCTTTCAATGAAGGGAGCGCAGGCGCTTCAAAGCTTTGTACTGCGCGTTCTACCTGCGCGTGGACCCTTTTTTTGTTGCAACCCAAATCGTTTATCCAAATAACCATCTGCATCTTATTATTAAACCAATAAAGTCCAAATTGACTGCGCACGAATCGTATTCGTAGACAATTTCGCTAGATATTGCAAATGCCTAAGCTTCCTCCATTACGACATCATAAAACCGATCGCATCTTTTAGAATTGAAATTCCCGTTCTTAGAATAATTTAGTACATGTGGGCTGATCCAATTCAATTAGATTAGGGTTGGTAGGTTCTAGAAACAGAATCGGCACCCTATTTTTGGCCAAGCTGCGTGGATTGGGGTAATCGATAAATTAATGTTAACTGGAAATGCAACTAGAGTCACTTGTTTTAAGTCCAATATAACGAATATATTACCATTTCGTGGATACAAAGTTACTTATCGAAGAGCAAATAGGATAATTTTATAAAATTAAATTAAATTATTGTTTATTAAAATATCTTATGGCATGATGTTGATGTGCCATTTCAATTTACGATTCTATATATTTATTGAATGTAATAAGGATGATGACGTCATTTACAAACAATCGTAAGGTATCAATGACGTAAAGAGAACTTACTTACTCATGTTACATCAGTCATATTGATTTTTTGCCAGATACTCCAAAACTGTTTAATAGTCAGTGTTGATGAGACAAAATTGTAACGTCATAGATTGATCTTCATAGAAAATATAAAAGTATCCTAGTTGTCTAGGTCATAAAATCCTACGATCACTAACAACCTAATAAAAGGACTGCTTCATCCCATACCATGATGAGTGAAAAAACATTAAGTATTTATTTTTGAATGGTACTCTAAAAGAGTCCCTAAAAGTGGCACCTGTTCACAAGCATGACGTATGTGCCAGACATCGCTACACTCAAACATATTATAGGGTATGTTACGACCCGTCACAAAGCGCCACCACCCCAGTGGCGTTTTAGTGAGCATGATTAACTCCCAACTCCTTTAGGCACGTATCTAAAATTGAAGCCATCAAACTTTTTTTTTAAATTACACTTCAGGTTTTACCTCATCCCACCAGATGTTAAGTGGTAATAAGGTCCTAGCTTAAGGGCGACAAGTACAGCATAATAATAGCTGCTACTGGACTTATCGCCCTTACCTTGAAGGCCTAACCCCTGCTACAAATGTAGCTACCCCCAGTCCACTCTGAAAACCTTACTCCTTACTCGCAGGAACACAACAACACAGAAGTGCTTGTTATTTGGCTGCGGTCTTCTGTAAGGTAAAGGTATTACACCAGTCGGGCTGCTCCAGTTCGAACAGTTAGAACCTGAGGCACCTATGACTAAAATCATTCGACAGCCCTAAATGAGAGAGACTAGGTAATACTCAATTATGGAAATGGATCTGTGTTTCCAGTAATCTGTTTTGTTTTGTAACGAGACGAATTTGCTTGCATTGTTATAAGCTGGAGTAATAGCCTTTTTGCAAACAGCATCATCAGACGTATGAGCGAATTAAAAATGTATCGATGTTCTAGTAATCCCTTCGAGCATTTGTTAGATGAAACAGTATCCAATTATGAGCAAAACCCGTAAAGTGTAGGATTTACTGATTGAGTCCGTTAATTCGTTGCGACGCTTTTGTGAGCAAGTGTGCTGTTTTTTTGCCAATGTTAATCATGTTAATTGTAATTAACTTTTCTCTCTGAATTGCAGGACTCAAGTAACAAACACTTTTCTTGTTCGCAATTATCATCGAAAAATCCACAAATAATTTAATGTAAGGCTCAAACTAATAGTTAATTTGATGCATACCCAACAGACTGAACTAGAAGCATACAACGAAGAGCAAAAAGATCTAAAAACATACAATCACCAAAGAATGACCTTGAGGTTTTATATATAAACATATAATCCTCTTTTACGGCATTGATTCCTGATAATTATTTGTGAAAAGCCGCTTACGCGGCTCCGTCTGCTCCCCCCATGGTGTTCGGGGGGAGTCTGGGGATGGCCGGTCCAATGGGACCATCCCCACTTCGCGGTGGAGACCGGTGCAATGCCAGCTGAGGTGCCCTCACACCATCAGCCGGCCGGTCCCCACACGGTAGCTGGGCGCGGTCATATTGGCGCCGCGCCCTCAGCCGCCTTCTTAACCGCTGGATTAGCTGCTGCGGCGGCCGGCCGGGTCCTGGCCGTCGCCTTCCCTTTCTTGGGGGAAGGTCTGCATTTCCGTCCCCCCATGACATGACCGACAAGTTTTTCGGTCTCTGCACAGTCACCACAAAACTACAACAAACTGTTGTCATTTTGCCTGATTTTGCATTCGGCATATTACATATTAGCGCGCGTTTTTAAACAGACGACGCCGTATGTAAACGGCGGGTTTATTCATAATGCCTGCGACATCACCATCTCGATTGGTATAATGGGTACACAGTAGGAGAGAGCGGCCAACCCGCTTAATATGGTACACCATAGATAGAGCAGCTCCGCTTATCTCGGGACATATCAGATCCCCTAACAATCACCAATCCCCTCAAAGACCGTTATAGAAGACGCCAGGGTATTCTAAGTCTGACGACTCTAATCCCTGCAGTAGGCCAGATGGGCAGGTCCATGTTTACTCTCAACTCCACTAAAGCATTCGAGACTGTTACACCTCATCTTTGCCTCCCGGATTTCTACCACCACCCACCTATACTTACTAATATTATAAAGCTGAAGAGTTTGTTTGTTTGTTTGAACGCGCAAATCTGCTATTTGCTCGATTTTATTCTATTTATTTTTACTGTTCTAATATGAAACCCTGTGTTTGTAATAGTTATATCGTCTGCTTCCGTCGTGATTGTTTAGTACTTTATTGTCTTTGCCTGTTATTACCAATGTATGTTTTTGTAGTATATAGTATGTAAAATAATCATATAATATTATAAGCATAAGCGTCACTCGATTGCGTAGGGAACGAGCAAGAGACAGGGCACTTGCTAATTTTCCAAGCAAGGGGTTCCACCAGAATACCAGCGCTGCTGCGGTGTTAAAAATGTCGTAGCGGCAAATAAATATAAAATAAATAAATATTAGCCAACATCGCATACATTCCTTCGATTCTGTGTGGAGGCAATATAGAAAAGTTCATTTCCTACATTGACCCGACCGGGGATCGAACCCGGGACCTCAGAGATGACGCGACGCAAAAGTCCGGCACGCTTGCCTCTCGGCTACGGAGGTCGTCGAATAAATGTATTTTCTTTCTTTCTTTCAAATCTCAGGAACTACGGGTTCGACTTGAAAAATTATTTTTGTATTGGATAGTCCATTTATAAAGTTAGTAAGTATTATATTAAGTAAGTAAAGCTTATGCAGGGCATTTAACATTTCGCTGCGAGCAATAGGAGCGAAGAAACAGTGGAAAATATGAAAAAACGGGGTAGTAAGCGTGCTAATATATACCTGTAAGTCTAGTATGTACCTGCAATACAGCCAAACTGAAACAATTCTATAGCAAGCAGAAGAGCAACCGAGTTATTTAAGCTACAAAGTAAACCGACATTTAATTCCCGTTTGTCCAAACGTCACTCATTCACTAATGAGTCGCCACTAAAATAGTATTCGCCATTCGTATTCTAGTGGACGGCGAAACTTCGATGCGAAACATTCATACAAAAAGCTAGTCATTGTTGCCCGGAGGTTCGGTTCGAATTTGGACTTTAAACTGTGGGGTGTAAGGCGGGGGTTGTGGCAGTTTCGAATATTGCTGACAGTGGACAAATTCGTTATTCAGTTAAGCGAGTGTAGTTTCATTAGTAGCGCGACGTGGAGTTAGACTTTCGGAAATACAGCGCTGGATGTGGCTGGAAGAAGTGAAAAAATCATACATTGCTCTGATTCTGTTGTACGTAGCTAAAGCACTTGTGTTACAGAAATAAGTAACAACGACGGTTCGGATCTGCTGTGCGACTCCACTATCTACCGCCACTGCGTATACCCGAGACTCTCACTCTAGCACTCCTTCCAAAAGCCAGATGGATTCCCGAAAGCCACCGGCCGCAGAGGGAGGCCGGCAAACGCTATACCGCATCCTCTTTTTTCTCCGCGGCTCCATCACTGCCGGGTCACGTAGGACAGGGAGGCCGACAACGAAACACTGAAGATCCTCTGCTTCCTCCACGATCCACCTCTGCCCTTGCGGGCTTGTCGCAGAGAGCCACCTGCTCTCCGCGGCCCAGCTCGGTATTTGTCTTCAGTTCACCGTGTGTGTTTTACGAGGTCGGGTGGCAAGGCCAGCCTCAAGCACCGGACCACAGAGTTACTGAGCCCCCCTATCGCGACAAGATGCGGAACCCAGCGCGAGGGGAGGGGGGGGGCACGACCATTGGTCCAACTTTGTTCATCTAGGAGCGCTAATTATAGTTCCACCGGGTCAATCAATTAACAATGTCTGAAGTTTCCAAAAATCTGCTTTTAATATTTGAACTCAATCAGCACATGGAAAAGCTTCAAACACCAGTGCATTGTCGAACCGCATCCAGTTCAACTGTATGTCTATCTAGTATTATCTAATTTGTCTGGTCTAGGCAAGGTGGGACTCCTAGGTCGGAGTTTAGGCGACGAATTAAGCCGTGTTTTGCACTGCTCTAATCCAGCCAGCAAAATATGTGGCCGCCTCGTGTGTGCACTCGCCCGAATTATAGTATTGCGGTTCTGACATGACAGCTGATTTAAAGGCTCTAGGATTTCCGCTCCATTAAATAATTATGCATAGGGAATGAAGTAACAACGGTTATGATAGCAAAGTATATTTCATTATTTAACATTGTTAGGTATGTTATGTTTGATCAGATGCCAATCAAAAGGAACTGTTGATTATTTCTGACAAACTGTGTCATGATCTAAGCGAGAAGAAACTTGTAACTAGAGAGTTAAGAAAACAGATTTCAAAACACTGAGGCAAATTACACTACATATATTTTTTGCCCAGGATGGTGATTGAACAGAGAACTTCTGACGAAAAGTATATAATATATAGTAACTATTGAATTTACCACACAATTTACACACGCAGTTTATTTTGAATCCAGAGCCCTTGGACATCATATACCATACCATATTACCATATCATTATCTATTCCACTAAGTTAGGTCTACCCCATGGTTAGATCTTTAAAAAAAATGTAGCGCTTAACGGCGCAGTAGCGAACTTTAAATATTTTAAAGAAACAGAAAAATTCTTCAAATGACCTGATGGTTATTTGCCACCGTCGTGCTTTTCTGCTTCAGAGTTTAATAATATCACATTTTTACTGTTACCGCACTCATAAACGAACTATCTGCATGACCCAACGGTTGACTGGTAGAGAATGCTCCTTGCATTAAGTCAACCTTTTGCACTTTTTTTTGTGCAATAATGTTTAAATAAATTAATAAACATCAAACTATTACGCTTTCCGTTACCTCCCCGTCTCAACACCCTAACATCAGCATTGTCTAACAATCCTCTCCTGATCAACCCCACCTGCTTATTATCATACACAAATACACAACAATTCCATTAGGCAAGTGCGAGCCGCGCCATTTGCATTCGGCTCGCGTTCGTCTGTTTGTTTGATGCTCGAAAAAGCAACTTCTTAATCCGCAGACGGTTTGCGCTTCGCAAACATGGCCGGTTCTTACACAGAGGCGATCCCTTTATCAAAGACTGGCAAGCTTCCTCAAGGTTGCCTTTGGACGATACCAAGAAAGGAGTTATATGCCAATAATCCAGTATACAACTGCCAGCCATTACATACGGTCTTACAGTGACGCTGCCACAGCACAACAGCATGATGGATCCGCGGAGGAAGAACACAATATGGTGTTACGCTGGTCAGTCACCCTATTCTTTTCTTCATCCGAATTTCAGTGGAAAAGTCAGTGTGACAGTCTTAGGTGTCCACATTGGTGCTCGACTCCTCCACAATTGTTCAGTGTTGGCCGCTGGAGACAATGAAGACCAGCAGCATATTCTTTTATTGCAATATCAAAGTAAGAATTTTAAAGCGCATTTTCTCTTTGATTTTCCTACCTATCCTAAAATGCATCTACTCAAAACTGGTTCTAACCGCTGTGTTACTGCTTGGTTACCTTTTTGACATCTAGCTTGAAAATATCAATGGAATCGGCTATCTGATGGAATTTTAGGGGCCCGGTATTTTCGGCAACATTTCCAGTTACATTGGAACGAAAATGGTACATCGAGATATAAGTTTTTTTGTGACGCGTGAAGGTGATTCTTACGAATACTGCATAGAAAGTTTATCAGTGCTTGGAGAGTCTTCAGGAATATATCGCTGTTCGGTGTGAGTGCCGGCTGTTCGCAAGCGATTCCGACTCAGTTACGGTCCGGGCCCGCTCTGAATTATGAAACCCTGGTAGACGTTCTGTCGAAAGCAAAATGCTTGCTGCAGAATGGTTGCATGCTATTATAAGAGAGAATTAGCTATAATCTGTTTTCGCAGACAATATACATCGGCGGTTAATCTCTGTCATTATGACGGATAATATTCACCAGCCCCTTTAGATATAAATTGGCAGTTCCGTTTGCTCATCAGGTTCTTAAATCACTTAACCATTTGTGTACAAAAGTATGTTGCTAAAAAAACATGTTTCCCTTAATGTACTATAGCTGTGAATTTTGAATTAATAAATTGCGTCAATCAGGCTTAAGCAAGCAAGCATACAACAAATAATCCTAACACTCTTGATAACGTGTGCTATCCGAATTTCCAATACATCCACTAACATCTCGCTGAGCATATACAGTCACGTGCAACATGTATAAAAAAACTCATACTAATGCGAACCTTATAGTAACGTCATTAGAGCTCAAGTGTATGTGCTCTTACAGAAGACCGCAGCCAAATAGCAATCACTTCGGAGTTGTTGTGTTTCTGCGTGTGAGTAAGGTTTCCAGAGCTCCTGGGGTGTGCTACATTAGGGGTCAAGCCTTCAAGGTAAGGGCGACAAGTCCAGTAACAAATTTAATGCTGTACTTGTCTCCCTAAGCTATGACCTCATTACCACTTAACATCAGGAGGGATAAAGTCAATGTTGAGGTGTAATATAAAAAAAAAGTTTTTTTTAAAGTGTTAACATTTCATTGCTCGTGAGTGTACAGCATCGCAACATCACACTATATTAGTTGAACTCCATTAAAGTTGCAGCAACTACATAGTTGCCCGATAATGCTGTTCCGAGTTTTCGGGGTCGTGTGAAATAGCCTCGGTCTAAACGGCTTCAAAATGGAAAATGTAGTTAGGATCATAACCATCCGATCGGCATATGAGTCAGTGACATACCTGTAATCAGTTTTGGTTTTAGCTGTAAGGGACGTATGACTTTACTGAAAATGGAAGTACTAGGCCGAGCCTGGTCCGCCGGCGATTCTGTGATAAGTAGCTGAAGCACTTGTGTTACAGAAAACAGAAACAACGACGGTAACACAACACCCAGACACGAGACAATAAAGAGAAGTTCGTTTTTATAGACCCGGCCGGGTATCGAACCCGGTGCCTCACCGATGGCGCGGCCGTCCAAGTCTGCTCCACTCGCCTCTCGGCTGCGGTCAGTAACATTAACATTGTGATAAAATTTAGCGCAACGTCACTATTTTCTACAACCTTTACGGAATAGTGACGTTACACACATATACACAAAAATTGGATTACGCTGCATCGTCATCAATATCACTTATGAAATTTATGTATTTAATTATTCATTTCGATAATTATAATACATGTTACATTTTTGCTGGTCCCCACACTAGGCTAAGCCTGTCCTGTGAGGAACAGTTAAAATTAACAGGTACAACTATGACAATATGAAATATGTTTCTTAAAATGACAAAAATATTTAAACTGTCGATTGGCTGATATCGTAGCAATCAAACAATCAATCACTATATAACACTTTTGAATCGTCACTGAATACAATGAAAAGTGATTCTACTTCCGGTTCGGAACATATATCTACCGAGAAGACTCCGGAAAGAAACTCAGCGGATTATTCATATTCATATTTATATTATTTATTGCACTCCATAAGTAAGTAATGATGTTACATGTAGTTTCTTAAAAACTAAAAGTACAAGTTAGTTACAGTAGCAGACCAAACTCATTGCTATGTGTACATTGATACTATGTTAGCCAATCAGTAACTGACAAACTAAATTTTATCGATGTTGAAATTGAAAATGAATTACATTAATGTGTTCTTTATTCTCCTTTTCCATCAATCTTCGCAACGCGTACTGCCCAAATTCGCTTAGCAAGGCTACTGCAACAGTCCCCTGGAAAATCAGATTGTGGCACGCGTCCGTACATTCCTAATAACCTCAGCAAAATGAGAGGTGTTATTTTAATAACAAACTTCCCGAATACGAGCCTTTTTCCTCATCTTTGCGAGAGTAACCGACCGCCCTTGATGAGATTAGCCCAGTACAGGGAAAATGGCGAATAAAGGACGCCTACACTCAAGTAGGTAGATACTGGATAATTGAGATGGGGAATAGGAGTTGCTAGTATGATGAAGTACACACCAATTAAGAAGTTTAATATACAGATTTGAATTAGATTTAACTATATATGTCACCGTAAGATTGTAAAAATCGTTAGATTACAATCTATCTCGCGAGATTGTAAACTGTCGACAGATTGTGAACCGTAACATTATGATTGCAATTTAACGCATTATTTTTCGCTATATTGTAATCTATCGATGGGAATCGGTCAAATTGTGAACTGACGTAGAACGAAATGCATCTCGCGCGCTGATTGGTTGAGAGTTATGTGCCCCTAGCCGCCCCGTCATTCGCCATATATGTTTGTTATTTCGTTTGTTGTCTTTATACAATTAATTTACGGTATGTTTAAAGGACTAAATATTTTTTTTAAAAAGTTTCTTAAAATTTTCCAATTTTAATTTGTGTTAAAAGACAAAATAATTGTTTCATTTCATTGTAATTTTCAATTATAATTTTGAGTGTTTGAAGAATAAATATTTCGGTACAATTATTTCTCAACGTATGTCACGATTATTTATAACCTAGTAAATAGTAAATAAATACTTGAAGATTTTTTTAAGTGCATTTATTTTATTTAAACGACATCTCTATTTCTTTAAATAAAAGAAATGATTTGAATTGAATTTCATTCCTAACTTTACGCGGACATACAAATGCTGGTCGTGATTGGTCGCTTATACAATAAACCGACCAATCAGGAAGAGCTTTCGGACAGTTGACAGTTTGACGCCTAACAGATTGTAATTTAACGGTTTCACTTCGATAGATTACAATAAAGCGAAAAAGAATCCGTTAAATTGCAATCCCCAGTTACGGTTCACAATCTATCGACAGTTTACAATCTCGCGAGTTAGATTGTAATCTAACGATTTTTACAATCTTACGGTGACATATACATGTGTAAGTACGACTACAAATATATATTTTTTTATTCAACATTTAATTTGGGGCTTTTATCTGCAGGGATATGTCAGTCCTATTGTATCTTCACATTTACAAACAACAATAAATATAAAAATATTTAAGGGTGACTCCCCTTACATATTTGTTAATGCGGCAACAGAAACACGTACCTAGTCTGTGAAAATTTCAACCCTCTAGCTATCACGGTTCTTGAGATACAGCCTGGTGACAGACAGACGGACGGACGGACAGACAGCGAAGTCTTAGTAATAGGGTCCCGTTTTACCCCTTTTTTACGGAACCAGGTAATGCTTGACGTAACAGCCACAGATAACTTACGGTCAGTAAATAAAAAAACATTGAAGTATGAAGTTAGTATAACGGAAACGTTATACTAACTTCATACGAATATTGGTACCAAAACACACACAAATGTAAAGCACAGAAGCAATGTGTTAACGCGTGGAAACGAGACCGACGATGTCGGGGGTGCGCGGGGGGACGCACGCCGGCGCGGGAGCGGCCCGCGGAATTTACGAGAACCAGTTAGCAAGAGAACGCCCTGTTGCGCGGTAAGCGCGTCCATAGAAAATTAGGTTACACATATTCAGTTGTTCTTAATGGAGTCAGATTAACCTCATCGGAAACATGGTGACCCAAAAGTGATACGAGGCACTGGAAGTAACTGCAACGGAGAAAGAAGGAAAGTGGTTGTGTGTCGTCGTCGGTGATACAAAAGGGAAGTAGGCCCAGTTTTAGTAATTTGATTAATCGCGTGTTTTTAAGTTTAAGGTTGCCTTGTTTGAGTGAACAGTTCTATTAAGCTGTGAAGTACTTGTTTACCAAGCACGTGCTTGCTTTCGCTTTATGTGCACCCGACTTTTGACTTCGGCGCTGTCTTCATAACTACCACGGTGAATGCTTCACACCTACCTATTTTTTCCCCATCGTTTCTTCCAATTAATTTCTTAAAATTTGCAACTAAAACCTATTTTATTTTTCTATGGCTAACTAGGTACCGTGCTACAAAGTGCAGAGATTTAATTTATTCAAATTAAGCTCTAAGCTACCTATTTTGTTAACTGGATTTAATCAGTTGTAGCTTGTTACACTTCTATCTTGGCGTTTCCAGTCCATTCCATTTAATACATAAAGTACTTAAGTACCTAGCTCATTTACAATTTCATTTCATACATTTTAGCTAAAATAAAGCACTGAGACAAAGAATTAAGTCCAAGGATACCTAATTCTTCAACCTTTCACGTGTGCTACCTATTTACAACAATTATATCATCCGTCTTTGCCCAATTAATTTGCTATTTTAACCATAATTTGACCTTTTTCGTGTGCCATTTTGCTAATCGTTCTAGAACCTGCCGTATAACCCGCCCAAATTGAAAATACAGTTGTTCAAACTCGCACCCAAACAATTCCAGGTTCGCTGCGGTAACGGTCGACTCCTCGATTCCACCGGGTTATCGGTTGCGAGTAAGTCATACTGGCAAGTCATTGAGAACGATTTCAACGTTTGCGCATACCTACCTGCCGCTTCGCAGTACAGTGCTGGCGGCCCGATAAGGTCAGATAAACATTTTTAATTTATTTGTTTTACTTTCTTTTATTTTAATTTTACAGTCGGGTTAATTCATTGTTCGCTTCTTGACGTACGTTAATCATGTCGCAGTCTAAAGATAGTGATTGTAAGGAAGGTTTAAAGGAACTTAATCATCAACGAGGCACGATTAAGGCTAGGATTAGTCTTTTTCAAAAATATGTGGAAAATTTATTGAAACTTGACGCAAGTGAAATTAATGACATTGCCATCGCTGAACTCCAATTAAAGTTAACTCGATTTCAAGACTTATTGCCCATTTTTGATGACGTTCAAAACAAAATAGATTGTCTAACATCTGATATTGACTTACAAATATGTGAACGCGATAGTATTGAATCAAGTTTTTGTAAAAACATAGCCATTGCCCAAAACTTGGTCGAAAAGTTTTGTAAACCTGAAAAGGCCAGCGGTATTCAAAGGGAGGAATCGTGCCATGGTTCAGCTTCGTGTAGCATAAATAACAAACAAATAAATATTAGGTTACCCACCATTAATCTTCCCACTTTTGATGGGAATCACTTGAAGTGGTTAGAGTTTCGTGACACCTTTGAGTCGATGATCCATGACAACGATTCTTTGCCGCCTATCACTAAGTTTCACTACCTTCGAAGTTCTTTGGAGGGTGGAGCTGCGGTAGTTATCAAATCAATAGGGTTTATGCTGCCAACTACAACTTAGCATGGACAGCACTATGCGAGCGTTATAATAATAAAAGAATTTTGGTAAACAATTATATAAAATCGTTATTTACTTTTGAAACAATAAATAAAGAATCGTTCAAGTCTATTCGATACATGATCGATTATTATTCAAAAAATCTGCGTTCTTTGGAGGAACTGGGTGAGAGCGTTTCGTATTGGGATACCATTATCATATTTGTCATGACATCCAAACTAGATGGCGCTACCTGTCGTAGATGGGAAGAACATCGAAACATATTACAAACTTCACCTAAGTTTACAGATTTCTTAGAATTTCTCCAAGGCAGAGCTAATGTATTAGAAACTATGCAATTCGGTCGTATTGATTCTGGTAGATTTGAAAATAAGGACTCGCACAAAAGTACCAAATCATTCATTAATACTAAAAATCTGTCAAATTCAAAAAAATGTACTGCGTGCAAACAGGATCATTTCCTTTTTATGTGTGACAAATTTAAAGCTATGTCGTTGAGTGAAAGGTTTTCTGTTGTAAACAAAAATAAAGTGTGTCCGAATTGTCTTCGGGTTGGTCATAATGTTTCCCAATGTCGTTTTGGTCCTTGTAAGTCCTGCAAAAAAAGACACAATTCATTATTGCACAAAGACTCTGAAAATACTAATAATAATAACAATGAGCCTTACTTACCACACGAATCTATAAATGAGTCTTCAACGCCGTCGTCCAGTGTGACTTTATCAGCCATGGTGCCAAGGCAAGTTCTCTTGTGCACTGCGGAAGTCGAATTAGTAAATGTCAAAAATAATAAAAGGATTCCAGCCAGGGCTTTGCTCGATAGTGGAAGCCAGTCATCATTTTTATCTGAAAAAATGCAAAAGCAAATTAATGTTTCATTTTCCCGAAATAATCGAGTTTCTATTTGCGGTGTCAACAATACTGTAACAAGTACAGTCAAAACCTGTGATATTCAGGTACGATCGCGTACAAATAATTTTTCTATTGATGTTCGATGTCTAATTATCCCGCAAATTACTAGTAATTTGCCTAATCTTCCAGTCGACGTTTCCAAGTTAAATATTCCATCAAATATTGAACTAGCAGACACCAGTTTCTTTCAACCGTCGGAAATTCATGTGTTATTAGGAGCCGATGTGTTCTGGGATATTGTCATGTCGAATCAAATAAAGTTGAATTCTAATCAACCTACATTGCAAGAGTCTAGGTTTGGCTGGCTGGTCGCTGGTCCTATAGGCATTAAACCTAACTCAAAGTCCGACGTTTTATGTAACTTCTCGCAAGATATAAGAGAGTCTCTTGCCAAATTTTGGGAAGTTGAGGAACTTCCACAGTCCTCCAAATTATTGTCCAAAGAAGAAGAAGAGTGTGAAACTCACTTCGTCGAAAATTATAAACGTCTTTTGAATGGAAGGTTTTGCGTCAAACTTCCGTTACGAGAAGCTCCAGAACAAGCATTAGGTGAGTCGTACTCAGTTGCTTGTAAGCGATTATATGCTTTGGAAAAGCGTCTTACTAAATTAAATCTTAAAAAGGATTATTCCGAATTTTTGCACGAATACGAACAGCTAGGGCATCTGTCAGAAGTTCCGCGTCCTAGTTTTGGTTACTACATTCCTCATCATGCAGTGTTGCGTGAGCACAGCGAAACTACTAAGTTGAGAGTCGTCTTCAATGCGTCTTTTAAGACCTCATCAGGTAAATCATTGAATGATATTATGCTAGTGGGGCCAACTATCCAGGATAACTTGTTTTCAATTTTATTAAGGTTTCGTCGAAATGTCTACGTCGTAACAGGAGATTGCGAAAAAATGTATCGTCAAGTAAATATAGATGATAGCCAGCGTCATCTGCAATTGATTCTGTGGCGTGACGACGAGTCACAGCCAATAAAGATTCTACAGTTAAATACAGTAACATACGGAACAGCAGCGGCTCCCTTTCTTAGCACTCGTTGTTTGCTTCAGTTAGCCAATGAATGCGCCAGTGACAAAGTCGCTGACGTCATACGTCACGATTTCTACGTCGATGACCTAAATACGGGCTGTAGCTCAAAGGAAGAATTAAAATCAATTGTTCACGGTGTTATAGAAACATTGAAGTCTGGTTGTTTCCCGTTGCGAAAATTCCGTACTAATGTCCCAGAAATTTTTGTTGGTCTTCCTATCGACAATAAGACTCAGGATTTTTCTAAAGATTCAACTGTTCTGGGCTTAAAATGGTCTCCCACAAATGACGTCCTACAATATTCAACCCAACCGGAAACGTTGTCGAAAGTTACGAAACGAAACATTTTATCCGCTTCCAGTAAATTATTTGATCCACTCGGTTTGTTGTCAGCATGTACAATAACACCCAAACTCATCCTGCAGGATTTGTGGCGTTTGAAGTCGCAGTGGGATGATCCCGTACCTAACGAAATTAGGCATTTATGGGAACAATTTTTTAATAATATTAAATATTTTTCTTACATCAATATTCCAAGATGTGTTTTATCAGAAAACTCATCTAATGTTGAAATTCATTGTTTTACTGATGCTTCGCAAAAGGCATATGCTGCGTGTATTTATGTAAAGACTAACAAGGGAGTTTAGTTGTTATGTGCCAAGTCCAGAGTTGCGCCATTGAAACCTGAAATGACAATACCAAGACTCGAATTGCTGGGAGCACTTCTGGGTGCAAGATTGTACTCCAAGGTACTAGAATCATTTAAAATGTCATTTCCCAAATCTTTCTTTTGGTGTGATTCCACGATTGTTTTAGCATGGTTGAAAGCAGCACCCAATACGTTTAAGGCATTTGTGTGCAATAGAGTTCAGGAAATACGCCAGTTGACCGATCCGATGGCGTGGAATCACGTACCTACAGAGGTAAACCCAGCTGATTTGGCCACTCGAGGTATTTCGCCGCAGCAGCTCCAGAGCAATTCTCTCTGGTGGCACGGGCCTCCCTTCCTCGAGAAGTCTGAGAAGCATTGGCCTCATTCAGTTCCATTGCGTAGAGATTTACCTGAAATAAAAGTAAGCCTTAAATTACAAATTTTGGAAAATGTTGTACCATTTCAGAAGTTTTCAAAGTTACATAAGTTACAGAGAGTCATGGCATACGTTTTGCGTTTTATTAAAAACTGTAAGGATAATAAAAATAATAAATCTAAAGGTCTACTTACCGTTGATGAATTGCAGCAATCATTAATTACATTAGTTAAACAGGCTCAACATCAGTCCTTTCCAAGTGATATACATTATTTATCCACAAGAAAAACAGTGCATTCTAAATCACACATTTTGTCATTAAATCCATTCATAGACGACGATGGCCTGATTCGTGTTGGAGGTCGAATTCAAAAGGCGTCGCATTGTTTATACAATAAAATTCATCCAATGTTACTAGACTCAAAACATACTCTAACTAGACTTATATTTGAAAGTGAACACTTACGACTCTTTCATTGTGGTCCACAGCAGTTACTGAGTTCAATACACCAACGATTTTGGCCTATAAATGGCAGAGCGTTGAGTTCCAAAATTGTGTTTAAATGTTTGACATGCAAAAGATTTAAAGGTCAAAGTATTCAATAGTTAATGGGTTCTTTGCCCAGCGCAAGGGTCAACCCAGCTCCACCCTTCTACATGTGCGGCACGGATTTCGCAGGTCCATTCCTCATTTCAAGTCGGAAGGGCCGAGGAGCACGCAGTAGCAAATGCTACTTGTGCATATTTGTGTGTATGAGTACTAAATCAGTACATTTAGAAATAGTTAGTGAACTTAGTACTTCCGCGTTCATTTTGTGTTTGCGAAGGTTCATTGCCCGTCGTGGCAAACCACGTACCATTTTTTGCGACAATGGAAAAAACTTTGTGGGAGCGAGCAATGAATTGGCCAGATTGATAAAGAAATCTGACCAAGTCGGTGCGTATGTTGTCAATGAGCAGATAGAGTTTAAATTTAATCCGCCTTACGCGCCTAATTTTGGTGGAGTTTGGGAAGCGGGCGTGAAAGCGGCTAAATTTCATCTTCGTCGTATTGCGGGTAATACTAGCTTAACTTTTGAAGAGTTATCCACACTGTTTGCTCAAATCGAGGCAATTTTAAATTCCCGGCCATTATCGTATTTATCTACAAATTCCGCGAATATTTCTGACCTGTCGCCACTCACACCTGGACACTTTCTGATTGGGCGACCTTTGACGGCACTACCCGACCACACCTTGTTCCCCGAACCTGTCTCCATGAACAGATACCGGCTGTTGGAGCGGCTGAGGCAGCAGTTTTGGAAGAGGTGGACGCAGGAGGTCCTGACAGACATGCAGCAGCGAGTCAAGTGGCGTGTCCGGAGTCCCAACGTTCGTGTTGGTGACGTGGTTTTAATCAAGGACGAGCAACTACCACCATTGCATTGGCTGCTGGGGAGAATTGCCAAGCTGTACCCCGGAGAAGATGGCATTACCAGAGTAGTAGATGTCACTACAAAAAAGGGAATTCTAAGAAGAGCCCTATCCAAGTTGTGTCCTTTGTCTTCTGACCAGGATACTGTTGAAAATCCTTCGTCCTTTCAACGGGCGGGAGGATGTTAACGCGTGGAAACGAGACCGACGATGTCGGGGGTGCGCGGGGGGACGCACGCCGGCGCGGGAGCGGCCCGCGGAATTTACGAGAACCAGTTAGCAAGAGAACGCCCTGTTGCGCGGTAAGCGCGTCCATAGAAAATTAGGTTACACATATTCAGTTGTTCTTAATGGAGTCAGATTAACCTCATCGGAAACACAATGGTTACGCAATATAGTAAAAAAGTATCGACCATTCAAAAACTTTAAGGCTAATACGGTTAGGTCGACAAATAGACAGGTTTCGTTAGTTAGGTTTAGGTTTAAAGATCTTTATTATCACTGAAAACAAATAGTCACTTACGTGATAACATATTTAAACTTAAAATTAAAACTAATAATAATTGCGTCCATTATGTCGCCAATTTCATATCAACTGTTTAAAATAGAATATTGAGGCAGAAACACAAAAGACGATCAGCTACTCATAGAAAGTACTTACTAATAATTTGACTATCATACACAATGCATTTTCGAACACCATTTACCCAAATAAACTACTCGCCAACACGATATTAATCTATTCACTTTGACTTCACTATTTAATACCATTTGATAAACTTATATCGGTAATATATTCAGCTAATTGTTTTTTAAAGTTATAAAAAGATTTTTGGTTTTTTATTGTGGCGGGTATTTTATTATAAAGCCGTGCTCCGTCCGTACAAATTAACGTTACCGTCCGTACAAGTTGGAACAAGTGCTATGACGGTATATGTACCGTCGCTAGCTCACTCTTATAAGCCACGCCCACCATGCCTTACTTTTAGTGGTGCTATTTTCAAGCGTTAGAAATGCGTCTATGTTTTTTCTTTCATTGCTTACGGTATTTAGAAACCCTCGTAATTTACACAAGGGTGTTTACGTTTAGTGCAAACACAAACTCCCGTTGTTTCCATACATTTATTAGTATCTCATTACCCCCTATCATGCCCTGCAGCTCATTTGCATCCAACACGACATTCCAATTAGACTTTTATCGACACACAACACTGCACCGTCAGCCCCGGGCGAAATGCGCAGTTAATTTAATAGACGCCATTTTGTTTACTTGTTAAGGACAGTCAGATTCTAAATAATTCTTGTTAACGGTTATGTTAAAATCAAAAAGAAGACCCTTGCAGTTTTACGTCAAACCTGTTGGTTGTCAGCCATTTTTACACGCTTTTGGTATATATAAGTTTAAGTATCCGTATCCGTGGATATCCCAGGCACAAGAAATAAATAATTAAAATTAAGTACTTAATGGTAAATTATATTTCAAAGATAGAAACTTGGCAGCTTTGACCCCCGAAAGTTTGATAAAATGAGGATCATAAACGAAGGTCGCATTCACCGACATTATACTTACAGCGTACGAAATTTGTGATGTATCCGCGGAAATGAATACGAAAAATCCGTATTCAAAAACGTACACGCGAATATACAACTTGAACGATCTGGCAACTCATTTACACCTATATTATATTATTTCATGTATACCAATAACTTTATCGTTTATTAACCGCTTTTGACAGTTCTTTTTATTCGAAAAAAGATCTAAAGTTGTCTATATTTTATATAGTCATTAATTAAGATAATTAGTTAGTCTTTCTTACTAGAAAGTAATCAATTTGAACTCATGAGATACTTCTCAAGAGTTGCGCATCTCAATAGTTCAAGTCCTTAAAAACACCTCATAATATTATCAGATTTCAACCAAATCTCGACCGAAGACCCGTAATGGCAAGCCCGAACATGCTATGTCCCATCTGGGCCCGCATAAATATGCAGGACTGTCCCGTCCCAGTGTCCACTGTTTATGGAAATGGCGGGATTAAATAATGTCCCGACCGGGATGCTAAAATTTAAGCGCCGGACGTAGCTGCTATTGGGATGATGCGCCGTTGAGAGCTTTGTTCATGGTTTGTAGTGAATTAGATATCAGACATGACGAGTTTCGTATTCCTATTAATCTTACAAACATTATAAACGTGAACATTTGTATGTATGTATTTGAAGTAAAAATAATGCTATTTAGATAGATTACATCACTTTTGAATTGTCTCTATATGAACCAATGATGCTACCTCTGGAGGGGTACTCTCGAAAACGAAACGAACAAACGAAAGGTTTCGTTTTTGAAGATTATTCAAAAGTTTTACAAAATAAATATATTTAAGGAAAGAGTTCGAGTACAAGAACAATAATACTAAGATGTTTTTTTTTCAGAAACTTGGGAGAAACGTCCATCACACGAATGTTTTTCTGTGTGGGGAACGAACCCCACTCATGATAACAATAACAAACACAATATTGGACAACATCACATACATTGCTCTGATTCTATGGTAAGTAGCTTAAACACTTGTGTTACAGAAATCAGAAACAACAACGGTACCACAACACCCAGAGCAGAAAAGTTTGTTTTTCATATTGACCCGACCAGGGATCGAAGCCGGAACCTCAGAGATGGCGCGTCGCCAAAGTCCGGCCCGCTCGCCTCTCGGCTACAGAGATAGTCATGGTAACTGGCTATGAAGTAATCGAGATGGACTATAGCTGTTCCCAAATATGACTGACCCAGAACTATGATCGAAACATTACCCAAAACTCCAGAAAGCCAAACAAACCGACATCCATGTCAATTAGTACAGATTCATCCGATGCTGTGAACAAACAGAATTTGGTTGGCAAAACGCGGCGAGCAAACTGCTGAACGAACTTCTAAACCAATTACACGATTATAAGTTGCAGCGGTCTTCGGAGACTACAGGTCTAGAAGAGACAACAGGGTAGATTATTTATTTTGGACGTGTTTTCATTTTATAGATGAACACGTAAATATATCAACAAATGGATCTGATGAAACTCGATGGGGTTATGTGGTTTTATTGCAGAGTTCCTATGGCCATACTCCAGCTCCATCATCTGATCAGCTCCTGTCATCATAATATTGCAATGTCAATTGTCGTGCATAATTTCAGCTCTATTCTGGTTTCCGAGAAACAAAACGGGGAGATTAAATTTATTATATGAAATTTAAAAATACAGAAACAACAAATTTAACGAGCGTAATTGCATTAAATAAAAGCTAGTTGACAAAAAGTACAATATGTACAATACTTCAGCGGCTTTATAAACTATTTGAGATCACTCGTGAAAAAAAGGCTGGTATAAAATAGATGACTAAATATTGACAAAAATATTTGGACTTGATAACACATACATTGCTCTGATTCTGTGGTGAGTAGCTTAAGCACTTGTGAAACACACAGAAACAACGGTACCACAACACCAAGACCCAAAGTTTGCATGCAAACATCGAGTTTCTTGCCAGTTCTTCACGATAGCATCAACATTCTGAACTAGGCTAGGTAGTTTAACTTAATATTACGATTTATAAATGATTTTGTAAAAGTTTACATTAAAGAAGACATTTTCTGTTTATTTTGTTTTCCTGCCTCTTCCAGCTGTCGTTTGTTAAGTCCTGGTAGTGATTACAAGTTGGTGTTAAGTCCCTACTCAACCTGCCTCAACTTGTTCTTGCTTCGTCCTGCTCTTTTGTCGCTTACATTGTTTATTTCACACCTATCATATCGCCTTCATGGGCAAGTGTTCAATACCGTGAAGGGGTGGCTTCGAATTTCGCGATCTAAAATTTCGCTATGTTTGATTGGTAAAACCGGTAACACCAGGGGGAACAAATTTTTGTAAAGAGGGAAACGCTTCAGGATGGAATGGGACGATCGGCTAGCAAAAATTTCGCTGTGGGAGATTTATTTAATTGGTAAGGATTATTGAGGCCCCGGGCCCGCTAAGAATATTGATCCTGGTTTAAAGAGCCTGGTTTTCATTGGAGCAATAGGTATCTTACCATCACAACGCAAGCGAAACAAAACCTAATTCGGTTGCAGTTTTTTGCCGCGACTCAATTTAAAACCGCGTTTTGCGGAAAATGTTTAGCGGAAAAAAACTGTGCCGAAATTTGAAGTCCATAATACTTATATTGGCGTCGCGGTTTTTAACCGTAGTGCGTGCGTTTCGTGCTTCGCGGTTTCAAGATTTACCGGTTGCGGGTGTGCCGACCTACGACATTACCTACAAGACGACACAAATACAGCGTCAGCAGAATTGGCGTATAAAAACAACGCTCCGTACATAGCCAATCAATAAAATCGATCCTACATCGATATACAACGAATCAAGATTGGTAGTTGGACCTTGGTCCCCGAGCAGATAACACCTAGCTCGGCGGAAGTACTTCCACTTTTAGTAAAGTACATACGTTCCTTACACGGGAAAAAACCCTAGTGCGGCCTTAGCCTAATAGTGGTCAAATATCTGCTTTCATGCAAATTACCAAAATAATGGACCTCCTACCTCTTTAATATGGTCAGTTCTGAATAAATAACACATGAAACTTGATCTTCGCATTAGGATGCTCAAATTATGGCCACAGACCCAATCAACTGTAAACATAAACGGGCCGACATTAACACATTGTTATTATATCGAATTAAGTTGACATCCTGTAAATTTAGTGTTCCGTAAAGGTTTTATGACGTGTCGAAACTTATTAATAGCTAGCTGTGCGCGCGACTTCATTCGCGTGGACTACATACTTTCATGATCGGTTTTACCCCTATCTCATTCTATCCCTACCTAATTCGAAACAAAAATTAGCCCGTATTTTAATTGGAATTAAGAGCCAAATTTTATATCTCCAACTTAAGAAATAGGGCCCACATATCGTACCCCCGATCGATTTAAATGCGATGATCCCATTGACCCGTGCGGTCACGACTACCGTTCGTTCTCGAATGCCATTTTCCATCATGACTCCATTTTTTTTTAAATGGACTATCCCGCTTTTAAATACAACACAGTGATTCCGCCAATGTCAAGTGGTTAAAAAGACACGTCATAAAAGGAGACTGAACGGTGATTTGAGTTATTTGATTCTTCTTGAGGTCTTCATTAAGAACCTAAAACCTAGATCTGGGGGTACCCTCATCTATGCCACATTTACACAATGAGTTGTCTTTAACCCTGATATTGCTTAGAAAATGCATGCATGACCGAGACGGAGACGGCAAATGGTGGAAATGACACGTTTTTCGAAAAGCTTGTTTTTGAAGAACCAGGGTTTAGGCGGAATTGATGGTTGTAAACTAACATATATCCGACCTTTGGAAGCTGAGATAAGCTGTCACCTCTGACAGTCCAGTGACAGATGCCAAATTCACTGAGACAGTGACATCTGTCAAACTAACTTCAACCACCAATCTGTCTAACTGACGTATGCGACCGCAGCGCCATCTGTGATTCCACCCAGGCATTAAGCCTGACATTTAAATCAAATCAACTAATTCATTTTAATTAATCAATCGAACAAATTCGTCCACTATCCGACAGGCATTTTATTATTTAACTACACACCACCAAATATTTTTAAAATTTTGTTTATTCATAAGCTGTGGTCAGCTACATCAAATATCGATGTCCTAAATAGGTCGAATCGATAAAAACAGTTTCAAAATCCTCACGGAACCCTATTAGGGCGGCCACACACGAGCAGTTTACGACTACGGAACCCACATCCGCGGGGTAATGACGCTTTTACGAGTTTGCCATGGACGATTTTAAAATTACCATTTTATTACTTGTGAATTGATGTTTAGGGCGTTTCGGCAGACTTTGGGCGACTTTATTTCAATCTTCTTTAAAGATAAATAAAATTTGAGTGTCTGTTTGTAATATAATTATAAAAAAAACACATTTTACTAAATGGGTATGCACACTCGGTATATATCCAAAAAACCACAAATCCCCAGAATATGTAGGCAATATAACTCTTTGAGCCAATCCTCAGATGTCGACCTATGTTCCATGTCGCTAGTCAGATTCCGCAGGTCTCTTTTTGAAGTGTTATAGCTTTAGTACTTATTTTATGATTTTTAAATTTTTTTAATTATATAATGTTTTTTAGAATTTTAGCACTTATTTTTTGTTGCTGACTTTTTTATTTAGTGTTTAAATGACTTTTCTTTTGTGCATGCTGTGTTCGCCTGTAAGAGACTGTACATTTAGCATAATTTATTTTGTGTTAATCGTTTGTCTTGTATGTGTCAATGTACTAGTTGTAGGTGAACCTTATTAAATAAATAAATAAATAAATAAATAAAAATCTCACAAGGCTAGACCGGTTTTGACATTCTGTGCCTAGTGGAACATAAGTGGCTAAACAATTATTTAAGCGCACCTCGAGTGACAAGTAACTTGCCACGTGGGCAATTTCCTTTAGACTCGAATGTGCCTTGAAATGAACAACATATGCCCTGTTCCAATATTTTACGATTTGTAATGTGTTAAAAATGACTACTCGTTTTTCTTCAAGCGACTACGAATCGTTAATACCGTTCCATAATTAACTTATCATCATCAGTCGTGTTTAGCTTATGCCTCGTATATCATTTCTATACGTATCTAAAACGTATCGGTGTTCAAATATTGTACAGTAGTGCTCACTCTCTAGGCACATACGGAAGACCAGCGTCGGGGAGTCCTCGGCCCCCCTACACATGCTGAGTATGTTCCTTTGTACAAAACAACTGTTGTTCTTTTTTTTTGTTTTCTCATGTAACTAATTTTATACTTACACTGAATAAATATTTTTCTATTCTATTCTATTGGAAACGTAAGTAGTTCCTTTATTTGTAATCCATTCTAGTAACTGATAGTAATCATTTCAGGGCGTCAGCTAAAAACGACCGACCGACGACTCATGACAGCTGATATGGAAAGTAAATTTGAAATTAGAATTAACGACTCCCAGAAGAACGGATAGTCATTTTTGACATAATGTGTCAAAAATGACTGTCCGTTTGTGTGTGTGTGTGTGTGTGTGTGTGTTTCTGGGAGTCGAATCGTGAAAAGTTGGAAATGGGCATTTGACTCATTAGTGGCTACAATATTATCAAATTGAAATCAACAGCATTCATGTCGTTAAAGCACATAATTCCATAACGCATATAGGATCTATTTAAACAAACTATCCATACAGTAATACCAACCGAATAATTTTGGAGCGGCAAATGACGTCACCCACAAGATTACCGCTAAAGTCAATGTTGGGTTAGTTAATAACTTACCCTGCAAACAAGCAGCCCACCGAGCCAATATCGACCCTAATGCTAACAGATTTGTGGCGAAATTCCAGAAAGTCAGATTGCCTCGGGACAATGTACAATGATGAAATTAGACAATACGTATAGATATTTCAGAGTACGTATCTTAGACGCATGCCAGTACTATTGAAAGGGGACAGTTGGGAAAATTGGAAGCTACTATGTTATATGTTACCTTACTAGCTGTTGATGCGAATTGTTCATGTTATGTCGCGATATAAAGTGTCCTGTATGTTATTCAATTATTAATATTATTTATGTCATCTTTCACAAACTTCGTTGCAGGCTGGATCTGCTGCGCCTTCAGCTGAATCGAACAAACGGCGTAAATATTCAGGTCTTACTAACACCTGTATATATGAGCCGTTTGGAGTCGAGACTCTGGGGCCGTGGGGACCTGGCGCGCACAGCCTCTTCCGCGGTTTAGCCAAATAAATAAATAATAAATATAAATAAATAATAAATATTGGACAACATCACATACATTGCTCTGATTCTGTGGTAAGTAGCTAAAGCACTTGTGTTACAGAAATCAGAAACAACGACGGTACCACAACACCCAGACCCGAGACAATACAGAAAAGTTCGTTTCCCATATTGACCCGACCGGGGATCGAAACCGGGACCTCAGAGATGGCGCGACGCCAAAGTCCGGCCCGCTCGCCTCTCGGCTACGGAGGTCGTCAAAAATGGCTTAAAGAAGCGTCGGGAGATCAGAGGGCTGGCATTTTCCTTGGCCAGAAAATAAGTCTGGCCATACAAAGAGGGAACGCTGCCAGCCTTCTTGGTACTATGCCCCTTGGCAGTGACGTGGGACAATTTTTTTATTTGTAGCTTTTTTATGTTTTTTGTTTATAATATTTTTTTGAACTGTCACTAACTGTACATTTAAAAAAATTATTATTTTTGTTAATAATATTTATTTATTATTATTAAATAAACAAAACTTCTTAAAATAAACATAAGGCCTCGCAAACCATTCTTAAGTGGTTGTCTCCGAGTGCGAATCTCACGCTACAAAAACAAGAATATTATATTTTGTCTTTCGGAAGTATAACTATCATAAAAAATTAACAAATAGTACCTATAATTTATTATTTATAAAATGTATTTTATAATTTTTGCTTAAAGTAACGTTTAAGTTTAAATATAAATTATCGCGCAATTTCGGGTGGCAGCGCGTTTAGCATGTATGGCAAGCGTGTGTCCAGTGTATGGTCTCCGTAGTACTTGTGGACTCTGGGCACAACTTAGGTGCCTAATAATAAATGTATATATGTGTGTATTTAATATTTAGTAAATATGTCTAACCATAGCATTTTGTACAATCCCATTCATTATTTCTTGCGTGAAAAAGTAATAAACGTACAGACATCTAACGCCTCGTCAAAATGGGTCCTGCAACTTAAGAGATTATCCGGATGAAACCGACAGACAAACAAAAATTTTAAGAAGTGATATTTAAGTGTATGTATCTGTTTATATGAATTCATGTAGTAAAAAGCGGTTTTTTCAATATAACAAACAGACACTTAAATTTTAAACATTTAAAATAATTTAACGGGTCAAAACGCGACACCATTTTTATTTAGTAGTTAATACGAAATACTTACTGCCCGACGCGCGACGTTTCGGTTAGGTTGCACCAACCGTGCTCACGAGCTGACCCGTTAAATTATTTTAAATGTTTAAAATGGAACGCAAAAGTCTTAAAATTTACACTTTAATTTTATTTAAATGTATAGATAATCTAAAAGATTGATAAAAACCAATCTAGCTCGCATCCCTATTACGAACTTTCGTTGTAGACAGAAACAATAACTTACAAATGGCAGACACAAGTTATGAAAAAGATAAAACAACATTAAAGTTCGAAATGCAAAAGTTAAATGACCACAATTTTTATTGCGGACGTAAAACGATAAAAAATTACTCCTTTGGATATCTGCCTACTCTTTACTCGAGCCGCTAAACTCAAAATAACATCCATAATTTATCTCAGAGGACACGCAAAAATTAATTCTCCTCGACCCCGCGTCACCCCCCGGGGTAAAAAACAAACTTATTAATATTTCATTAGCCCGGCTACATGAGATCATTCTGTTTTGAGACGCTGAACTGAGCCGATATTTGTTTTATAGATATGTCGCAGGCGTCTGGTTGAATCTGCTATTTCGTTAAATAACTTTTTTTCTTTATAGTTATACCGACATTACACCGCGTTTAACCCTAAAATGTTAAAACTTTGTTTGATGTACTAACGACTTCGTACGCTTGAAGTAATCTTTTCTTGCAGTAAATATAGACTATCGTCATTGTCAAACCAAAAACTGCTATGTGCAAAAACTATTTTTTAATATTTCCAAATATAAGAGTTTTTTTAGAAGTATTTTATATGAGAGTATTTGTTACACTTTTATTTATTTGTTTTTTAAACATGTAAATTAAGTAGATTTTATTATTATTTCGTTTAAAGAGAATAAAAATCACATAACAGATTTGACACATAGCATAGGTTTTGGTTTGACAACGACGCTGTGTTGTTTTTTTTTTTTTTGCACTTCAAGATTGACCTCATTCCACCTGATGTTAAGTGGTAATGAGGTCCTAACTTAAAGGTGACAAGTATAGCATAATAAATCTGTTTTTGGACTTGTCGCCCTTACCTTGAAGGCTTGACCCCTGCTACTAATGTAGCACCCCCCAGGAGCTCTGGAAACCTTACTCACACGCAGGAACACAACAACACAGAAGTGGTTGTTATTTGGCTGTGGTCTTCTGTAAGGTGGAGGTATTTCACCAGTCGGGCTGCTCCAGTTCGATAAATACGACAAATCGCTATGCCCTACCTCTCTTGTTTACAGTGACAGTAGCTTTCCAATGGCAAATTATTTTTTTAATAGATTTTTACTTCACGCCTCAAACTTCAAATTTTTTTTATTTTTTTTTTATGAGTAAGCTAATCTTATGTTAGTCAGAATTTCCTAAATGTTTATATTTTACATCCGCACTACACGTATGTGTCACTACTGTATAAGTTAATTTTAAGTATTACCTAATGTAAATTTCTCTGGCTGTCCAATAAATAATTAAATAAATAATCAAGGAACATATTTTGTGATTTCTTCGTTTTAAACAACTGTCCCTCGTCTCCAGATAGTATCTTAATACCCCACCGTAAGACCTGGCTCAGTTCCAGCAGAACATCGTAATCAGCTGTTTAATATACTCACTGCCTCTTTAATGCATGTTTGAGCCGAACCACACCTGAGTCTATATGTTGGAACTGTTTTAATGAAACGCCTTAGAAATTTCATGAAAACTATGAAAATGTTTGTGGCGACGACATGCCGGTTTAATGCAACCTCATTATATCATTTAACACTGGGGTTTTTTTATATTACTTTTTAAGATTGACCTCATCCCACCTGATGGTAAGTGGTAATGAGGTCCTTTTTTTTTTTTTAACGGTGAGAAATGCGTGACGCACCGTACCGCCACTCGAGGGAGAGTGACGGCGTGTGTGGGACTCTCCTGCCCTGTACAACTGTGAAAGGCAGGCCTACCCACTAAAACACCCCGGCGGACCTCATCGCCCTAAACGGCGGTGCTGTGGGAAGCAGTGAAAACCATAACCACCACAACACCGCCAGGCGGAATGGCCGCTTATGCGGCCCCATCTTCTCCCCCCTGGACCCACTGAACCATCCCCGAAAGTTCATTTCTCGTATTGACTCGACCGGGGATCGAACCTGGGGCCTCAAGAATGGCGCGATTCCAAAGTCCGGCCTACTCGCCGATCGGCTACGGAAAATGAGGTCCTAGCTTAAGGGCGACAAGTACACCATTGATTGCCAACGACTTGGCCCGTATTATTTCGGGATAAAAAGTATCCTTTATGTGTGTAATGTGGGATACCCCCGCTTTTTTCAGAGCGGAATGATGCAGCGCTAGTCGCTGTACTTACTCTGCCACAGGTTTCCGAAGAATACTAGCGTGGTGCGCACAGCGTCGCCACGACATGTGCTGAGCGGAGACCTTTAAGGTACCTTCTATGTAAGTCCCTCCACATTGTTAAATTTAACTATGTATAAACAGTATGTACATAATAAATATTTTTCTTTCCTTACTCCCTTCCCCAACGTAGCGGTAGGTACGGTACGCAATTTTGATCAACCCGGAAATCGAACCCGCGATTATGTCCCGGTACTTAAACCGTTGGATAACATCAACATCACATACATTGCTCTAATTCTGTGGTAAGTAGCTTAACTACTTGTGTTCCAGAAATCAGAAACAACGAGGGTCCACAACACCCAGGCCCGAGTACAATATAGTTTGTTTCTTATTTATTATAGGATAACTCCCGGCGAATGATAATTCATGGTTTTTCATAAGCTAGTAGATACGAGTATATTGCATAAGCTTCACTTTCGCCCGAACAGTGTTAAATGACCTTTTCGCATCGGTTAATGTAAATGAGCCTTCCCTGGATTTAATTCGGTCGGGCGAACGATAAAATCTAAATAGCTTGGGACGAGACGATCACGAGACGGACTGGCAACGAGCCAGGAAACCAGATCGTTCCAAGCCTTATTCCGCCGGGATAAGATCGGATATAGCGTGATAGACGCCCATGAGATTCCGTTGATCGATGGAAATAACATGGTGCATATGAGCTCGGTAAGTTCCTTAACGGATGAATGACTTTGGTGACAAGTGTCTTCGATGTACACCTTTGGACTGCGCTAATGTATGGGGTTGACATGGGGGGTGGGGGTGACCATTCTATCACCTCCATGATAGCCGCTTTTTACTACATGCATGTGAATACATAATATTTATATATACGGTTCATAAACCAAAATAAAAATGTTTACCTGTCTATAAATACTAATGGAATTCATTTTAAAGAAACATATAAAATATTTAATTTTATTATTTTTATAGTACTATACGCCGTACTAGCTAACTTTAAATATTAGAAACAGAAAAATTTTATCTCCCGCACCGCAAGGGGAGATAAAATTTTTCTGTTTCTAATATATAAAACATTTTCTGTGTCTTTAAATATTTAAAGTTATAAAAAAACACTATAAAAAATTGTAACAATCGATTAATGGAATTTATTTTAAAATTCTTGTTTTAATTAAATGTGCAAGAGGTCATAAACTACCTCAAACACAACATAAAAATATTGTAAGAGGGTTCATTTTCATTAAAAAGCTTGCCAGACATACCTACACTTTGAAACTCTATATCGCTCTTATGTCAAGAGAATAAGATCCAATTTCAGTCTGCAACTGTTCAGCGCAATGTACTGTTTACCATAGTAAGTTAAACCCTATACATATATATAATTGCGTGCAACGACATAATAACTCACCTGTCGGGACTAATTGACATGGCCTCTGTCTGTCTGTCTGCGCACACGCAGAGACAATCCGACTTATGTATGGGCGCACAAAAAAGAAAAAACCGGCCAAGTGTGAGACGGACTCGCGCACGAAGGGTTCCGTAGTATTCATAATTTCATTCATCTATTCATCATTAGATACAATATTTTAAACTTTTTTTAGTCTCCCCTGTTCTGTAGTGTGTCTACAACTAAATCTTGCCAGTTGAAGAGACATTTATTTTTAAATTTAATATAAATTTGAAATATATTGTAAATATACAGTTTGTCGTTATTAAGATCGAGCAAAATAATGATGAGCCCCCCCCCCCCTCGCATACATAAATTTAAAATTAATTATTTATTTTTAAATTTTAGAATTCATAAATAACTAAATATTCTGTGAATATATCAAGCATCTAACAACAGGTTTTATTCAGTTAGTTCGGCAAAATCGGTTAAAACAGCAAAATAAATACGTTTGTTGTGTGGAAGTTTTTTATTTTGTCTTGGTATTTGTTATTATAACGGCAACAGAAATACATAATCTGTAGAAATTTCAGCTCCCTAGCTGTCTCGGTTCTATAGAATCAGCCTGGAGACAGACATACAGACAGCGACGTCTTAGTAATAAGGTCTCGTTTTTACCCTTTGGGTACGGAACCCTAAAAAGCACATTATTGTTTTAAGATGGCGGAATGATCCCGGTTGCATGGTAAAAGGAATCGTAAACGAATTGCGAATTAATAATTGTATGGTCAGACGGACGGACGAACTGATTGCGGAAAGTATTTCTGTTTATTCTGAATAAGTACATCTTCTGAATGTGATACAATTAAGTTCGGTATAAGTAAACTTAAAATTTAGTTGAGTGAAGCGATGGAGGCACACTCGTCATGCTTGTGAACAGATGCCACTTTTGGGGACTTGTCTACTCCAACTTACCTCTCGAAAGTAAATACTTACTTACTTAGTTCTTAATTGTTTCATCTCTTATCAAAACAATACTATATGACTTGGTCCAAAATAGTCTACACATAGCAATAAGTTAGATACTGCTATTGTAACTGATCTGCTGAGTTTCTTACCGATTTTTTGTAAGTAAATATAGAATCACTTTGCATTGTATTCAATGAGGATTCAAAAGTGTTCTAAGTAACCTACTTAAGTAAAGAAGTATTTGAGTTTGAGAGTTTATCGAACAATGGTTGGCGCACAAAGCCGTTGAACCAAGGGACATGGGTTCGATTCCTGTCCAGGACAATAATTCGGACGATGAACAAAAATGTGTTTATTCTGTGTTTGGGTGATTAAAAATGAATTTATACTTTATTCATATACATATATATAACATGTTTATGTATCAATGTTGGGGAAGCAACTGCAGGCTGTAACACAGTTCTCACTAGCACAAGCTGCAATAATCTATACATCATATATATCTTTGTTATTTGCTTAATAAATAAAGTTATTATTATTATTAGTCTATCAGGCCTAGGATGCGCCACGCGAGTAAATTTTATCGCGCTATTAAGAAATGTCAAAATCAATGCGTCAGCTGCTGATTGGCTAAAAACACAAGTGCGGTGTGCTATTAGCCAATCAACAGTATCAAAACTTTTGTCGTCTCATGCGATAAATTTGACGTATTGCGTATGCTAGGCCTATATGACATTTCTTTTGTCAACAGATTCCATTATCACCATCAAATACCATCTGGTATTTTTAACCCAGTCCATTTCCCTACCATAACTTAAACAATAATTCCTTGTTTCAAAGAGGTTACAAGTAAAGAGTAACATAGTATCAACACTAATTATGTAATGTTCTCTGAACACACGTTTCCCCGAAAGGTATGCTACCCACTTCATGACTTCGATTAATCTTATTACAAATACTCCTCGCCTGTAAGTTAATTTGGATAGAGTTGATTATCCTGTGCCTTTGGAGTCAAGTACAACTAGAATATACAGTGAAGGCTAAGCTGTAAGAATGATGAGAGGAAGGGGCGGGAGCGGAATACAGTTTCGGGTGAATGTATGGAGTGAGTCACATTTCTCTGGTAAAATTTTGTCAAGTTGCAACTAAGGTCATGCCAGAAGCGGCAAAGGTCCCGAGTTCAACTCCAGGTGCAGGAACTTCTAGAAAATGATTTTTTTCACGCTTTTTCTCGCAGAGGTAGACAAGAGGTCTCGTTCTTCCATTTGTGACAATATTGACGCACTCTTCGCTTCTACATTTATTTTTTACTCCCGATGCAAAAACGTCGGGGCGTTTGAAGCTGTCTATCTGTCACTCTACCGCGTTAAATTGACTTCCATAAAAGACTTTAAATAGGCATATATCATAATGTATAGTGACTCTTTATGATAAATTGTATGTGCCACAGTACAGACCAGTTAATAAAGTAATAATAAAGTATCGACGCTAGAAAATACAACTTTAAGACTAATGCGTTTAGGTCGACAAAAAGACGTTCGTTAGTTACGTCATCTTATACGGGCCTACCTTATTTTATCGCGCTCTTAACAAACGTCAAGGTCGATTAAAGTCTGTTCGTCAGCTGCTGATTGGCTGAAAATACGAGTGCGGTGTGCTATTAGCCAATAAACAGTATCGAAACTTTTGACGTCTCATGCGATGAATTTGACGTATTGCGTTTGCTAGGCCTGATAGCAAGGTACACGCGCTTTGTTCGCGCCTAAGACGCGCTGCGTCCTTGGGAGCGGTATGTGTAACGGCGCTTGCTCAATTTTTTTTCCTTGTTTTTTGTAGAACCACAGTGTATTAGCTCCTCCCAGCATGATGGTAAGCAAGAGAGGAACCCACATCGCAATGACAACGGATTTTATACCGTTATTTCCTATTAAGCATCGCCATACTAGGCCGCAAGATGTTCCTTTATACTGTTCTTGAAAGAATCCATATCAAAGGAAGGAGGAAACACATGAGCCGGCAACGAGCTTCACTTCTTTATGGTACAACAAAGATAAGAGCAACCAAATTTTCAAGCCACGCCCACCGTGCCTTACTTTTCGTGGTGCCATTTTAAGCGTTAGGAATGCTTCTGTTTTTCGTTCACTGGTTTACCGTATTTATAAAACGCTCCGCTTATCACAGTGTCCCCTCAAAGGGGTGAAATAATCGCTCAACGTCACGCGGGTCGCGCATTCGCTCGATCACCTCGTAACTTGTTGCTCGTTAATTGGTTTTGCATTGTGTTCTGATGGTTTATTTCATACGTTATTAGCTTGGATGTTTACAATGTTAACTTCATACTACACTTCAAGATTGACCTCATCCCACCTGATGTTAAGTGGTAATAAGGTCCTAGCTTAAGGGCAACAAGTACAGCAGAATTAATCTTTTACTGGAATTCAAGTCCTTAACCCCTGCTACTAATGTAGCACCCCCTAGGAGCTGTGGAAACCTTACTCACACGGAACACAACAACACAGGAGTGATTGTTATTTCGCTGCGGTCTTCTGTAAGGTACTTCAGAAGTCGGGCTGCTCCAGTTCGAGCGACAAATTACTATGCCCTAACTCTCTTAGTTAATTAGTTGTGGATAGTTAGTAATAATTCAGACTTCTAAGTCTCATTGAAGAAAGCAAGCGTAATCTCACTCGAGAGAAGCAAACGGTGTTAACGGTATCCGTTTAGTTTTAACTCGAGGTTTTGGGTAGTTAATTGAAGCCCACTGAAGGGTTCAGGCCTTATCTTTTCTTATCTCAGTAGATTAGGCTTTATTACATCTGAGCCATGTCTTCAATGCCTGGGTATATACCGACATCTACGTACATCATGACTCTAAACGTAAAGCAACAGAAATAAATAATAATAAATAAATAAATAAATGTTGGACAACATCACATACATTGCTCTGATTCTATGTGCTAAGTAGTTAAAGCATAAAAATGTTTAATAAACTCCCTCAAGTTATTGTTTAGTTACCTTTATACAAATTTAAGACATTTGTCAAACGTTGTCTTTTGAAAAAAGGCTACTACAAAGTAGAAGAGTATTTGAATGACAAGAACGTGTGGATCACTAACTAGGCTGCTCGCCTGTACTTGCGTGTTTTATATTATTTTAAAAATATAGCATGACACATTTTCTCAATCAATGTCAGTATTGAGCCACGATGACGCATGTAAGTCCTACGCAGTTAATTTAATTTAATTTACAAATACTCTTGTTTTATTTTTTCAATAATTGATTTTTAATTTTTATTTTACAATTGACAAACTAACTGTGTGTCTTAGTGCAAAATGAGTAATAAGTGTAGCTTTCATTTATAAAAAAATCTACTGAGTTTCTTGCCGGTATCTTCTCTTTAGTTATAGGTTCCGAACCGGAGGTAGCTTCATTTGCTTTATATAGAGACTATTCATAAGTATTACTAATGTAATCTATGTGAATAAAAAAGATTGACTTGTGTTACAAATATCAGATATAAAAACGATTCCACAAAATCCAGACCCGAGACGACGTAGAAAAAGATGTTTTCTATGTTGGTCCGACCGGGAATCGAACCAGAGACCTCAGAGATTGCGTGACGCCAAAGTCCAAAAATAATTAATTTCTATACTTAATCACATAAGCTTCAAATTAGATAAGACTTTAAGACATTTAAGCATTTTTTTTTAATGTATTAAATTGAAATTTAGACATCTACGTGCACCATGACGCGAGCTACAATAATTAATATGAAAAAATCAGGCGCCATTTCATAGACAGCCTCTTAACAAAACGTTCAATGGAAATTAATTACGATTGCAACCGATTACATCTCATTTACACTCGCAATAACCAGTGGTAGTGGCGTGCCATTAGTGCGGTGTGCCAGTGCCGCCAGGGCCGGAGCGCGGCCTACTTGGCGCCGCGCCAACCCGCTTGGCAGCGCCACGCAGATTACTGCTCCGGCTTGCGCTTATACAAACTGTATTGGCAAATGTGTGCGTTGGAAATTTATTCCGTTTATTTATTTGATGAAAACCGACAGCATTTACAAAAACACTTTAAAAACTTTGAATAAATTTTTAAAGTGCTAGCTTTTCAGGTTTTGCTAACGTTTTTTGGATTATTTAGTTAAAAAAAGTAATTTCAAACATGCTTGGGTAGATAAACAGACAGATACATAGGTCTCTCCTACGTCATGGTGTACATATACAACAATTGGATGTTTACTTCGCATAAAACTTCGGATCAACCAAATCTCCGTTCGAAGCGTAAAACAGAAATCACGCGTCGATTCAGAGACAGCCTGCTAACAAAACGTTCAATGGAAATTAATTACGAGTGCAACCGATTACATCTCATTTACACTCGCAATAACCAGTGGTAGTGGCGTGCCATTAGTGCGGTGTGCCAGTGCCGCCAGGGCCAGAGCGCGGCCTACTTGGCGCCGCGCCAACCCGCTTGGCAGCGCCACGCAGATTACTGCTCCGGCTCGGATAAATGCGCTTTTACGAACTGTATTCTCAAATGTGTGCGTTGAAAATTTATTTTTTGAAGAAGCCCAACGCGTTCACAATAACATTTATTGTGTTATTAGTATATATTATATATTTTATAATAACGGACTACATCACATATGTACATGGCTCTGAATCTGTAGTAAGCACTTATGTTGCAGAATTCAGAAACAACGACGGTACTACAACACCCAGACCCGAGATATAGATTTAGAAAAGGTCGTTTCCCATATTAACCCGTCCGGGGATCGAACCCGGGACCTCAGAGATGGCCTCAAAATTCGGCCCGCTCGCCTCTCGGCTACGGAGGTCGTCAAATAAAACAATTAGTAAGGCTTATAACAGGTTTTGCTAACGTATTTCCTAGCCCAGTTAGTTGAAAACAGTAATGTAATTAGAAATTAAGTTAAAAGTGAAGTTGAAAATATGACGTCTTATCCCTTTTCTTCACCCATCCTAAACTAGTATTCCTAACTCAAGCTATTACACTATTTAATCTCCTTTGGTATATGTTTTAAGTGGCTTTACATAAGGTTGTGCTGGAAATTTATTTGGGGTGAATAAGGAATTTACATTGCAATTATTGTCGTGGGTTGAGTAAGAAAAAAATAATGAGTAGGATGAGATGTCATAGGATGAATACGGAACAACACAATAGATCTCCGAAAATCCTATTATAGGGCAAATACGTCACTTCCCGATTTGCACCTACGTCACGGGCGATTTAACACGTGCCCCGCTACGTCAAATCTCGATGATATCGATTAACCCGAATTACGTCGCGTAAATATTTGGCTACTCGTTAACGCGATACCGGAGCCGCTGTAAAAACAACGACGCCATGTTTTAAAACGCGGTTTTATTTTCGAACTTTCGACTGGATTTTGTGGCTCCGATTGTATGTGGGTCAGGTGAATGCCAGTAATTATAGGCTTTTTACACATTACAAGGATAATAATTACCTAATGACAATCTCCGTACCCGTGAGGCAAGCGGGTTTTATACTGAACTAGCTGTGCCCGCGACTTCGTTCGCGTGGACTACATCCTTTCATGGTCGATTTTACCCCTTTCTCCCCTAATATTCGAAACAAAAAGTTGTCTATATTTTAATCCAAGTTTCGAGGTATGTTTGTGTTAAATTTCATATCTCTAACTTCAAAAATAAACATTTTTCCATATAAACTTTCAAAAGTGTTATTACCCCCCTCCCCCCCTTATTTTCTAATAAAAAGTAGCCTATGTCCGTTCTTCAACGTATACCTATACCAAATTTCATCAAAATCGGTTGAGAGGTTTAAGCAGGAAAGCGTAACAGACACACAGACAGACAAACAGAGTTACTTTCGCATTTATAATATTAGTAGGGATTAAAAAATTAATTCAGAAAGTTCATGCAGTTGCATATTTATATTTGTTTTACAATTTTTAACACTTCATTGCAAGATCTCGACATAATGTCTAAGACACCGTTTCATTTATTTGTTAATGAACACACGTCGAAACACAATTCCGGATCTCAAACAACATTTCCCTATAATTTTATCAACCTGCACACATCGAAGTAATTGGCGTGCGAAAATAAACCTCACACGTGAGTCCCAATAACGACGTTATTCCAACTCCCATAAGTCTGATATTACCATAAATCTGTCGGCGCATCTAATAAGGAACTTGAGATGTCGCGTATTTGTGAAACACGTTGTGTTTAGGAAGTCGTAAAGATGCTGAGATTAAACGCTTTTGTATTTATGTATAAATAGATAGATATACTTTATTGCACAAAAACTTTACAAATAGGTTTTACAGATTGAATATAGTACAATTTAGGCGGTCTTATCGCTAGAAAGCAATCTCTTTCAGACAACCTTAAGGTAGAGGAAATAGTAAATGGCGAGAAATGGGTACGGCCGTGCAACATAAATAGACTTTTTATTTAAGAATTGTATTACATAAACTCATAAATATATAACATAATATACATACAAATAAACATGTTTATCAAATATAAAATCAAGTTAAGTATTTTGACTCAAAAAATAATTATAATAATGTTAATAAGTAGGAGAAGTGTATGAAAATTACTGACAACCAACATGCCCAGCTGAAATTATGAAATTATAAAGCATTTCAGATTTAACACTTTGGACTTTGTACCTTTATGACGAGGACATAAGAACTAAAATCGAGCTGGTTACCGGGATGTGCTGTTGTCCGTTTGTTAGGTCTTGACTGAGTTACAATTCAAAGTAATAAAATCTCGATCTTTTTAAGATTAACTTCATCAAATTCCCATTGGTCGATTTCATGTAGCATTGAAAGATTAAGTTTCATCACTGAAATCCTTCTCGTATCGCGCGCGCTGATCTTACGATTGATATAATCGCAAATTGCAATTATCTCAAAGAAACTACTTTTTTCTGTTGTAGTACTTCGGTAAATGCCTTCTGCCCTACGTCAATATTTTTATGGCACCCCATTAGAATTATGATGTTATATGTAGTTTCCTAAAAACAAAAAGTCCAAGTTATGGACCCTGGCGGGCACGGCAAAGATATGAGAGGAAATTAATTACTTGTTTAGATTTTCCTCTTCTTTTATGTTAGTTCGTTTTTGCAAAACATTAAATGTATGACCTAGTAATATGGTATGCAGGTGACTAAATTAGGTGTTATTATGACGTAGGCATTCGCTAAGAAAGGATTTTAATCAATTCTACCCCCAAGGGGATAATATAGGGGATGAAAGTTTACATGAAACTTTGTAAATTTTAAACCGATCGGGCTGACATTGCATGCATAAAGTTACTATGACGTAGGCATTTTGATAAACTACACCCCAAAGGGAAAAAAGGATGAAATTGTGTTTAAATGTTCTAAGATTTTCGACTGATTGAACTGAAATTAAAGATGAGAGCTACTATCAGAAAGACGTTCGCTTAAATAGGATTTTGAAAAATTTAACCCCCATGAGGATAAAATAAGGGATGACGGATGTAAATGTACTAGTTTGATACTATCATCATCAGGCGACCACTGAAAACCAGCGTCGTGGTGCCATGCAGTGGTATCACGGCATAATGCTGAGATGGTTGCCTTTTTAGCACACTATTAGGGTAAGCAGAATTAGATGTAAAGTGTTACCTGTTTAGTTTAATTTGTAGCTCTAAAATAATTCCTTGTAACATTGTATTTTTTTTATATCGTTTTTTGTGTGCTAAATAAATACTTTCACTTTCACTATCAGTACCTACTTAATGGAATCAATAAATTAAGACGAATAATATAATTATTAATTCTAAAATTCACTCCGCGGGCGACCGCTAGTCGTTGCATATTAACCCTTTACGCGGCAGCCAGTAAGTGTGACGTATCGTTTCCCCAGACTCGCTCCAGTGATTGCGCGCGTAATTGCACCAGTCGATGACAGTTACGCGCTTGATGACGTGTATGACGGATGACGTCATGCGAGTGACGGGTGATTGGCTCAGGTTACATTGCATTAGGAACTCATGTACAGCAACCAGCCAAGGGTTAGGAGAGCTTTAATGGTCGACTTCTCAAAGCATATGTATTTATATATGGAAATGGAATGTAATTACTGCCATATACATTACACGTCTAAATGTATACTTATGTCAAGTCAAGACAAATCAAATCCTTTTATTCAGATACATTACATTAGCAATACTTATGAATAGTCTATATAAATCAAATGAAGCTATCTCCGGTTCGGAACCTAGGACAACCGTGAACATACCGGCAAGAAAGCTAATTTTGCACCAAGACATACAGTTAGTTTGTCAATTGTAAGACAAAAATTAAAAATGATTTGGTTCGGTAGTGAATCGTGCGCATTAGTACTTATACCGCACAGCAAGTGTTTTCATTCATGTGCTGCCGACCGTACCTACAGTGTGTATCTAAATATATATATATATATATATATATATATATATATATATATATATATATATATATATATATATATATATATATATCCGAACAGATTTTATATATATGTCGCAGTCATCTGGTTTAATCAGCTATTTGATTGGATCACTAGCGCGTTCATTGAATGACGACGTTTAATTGAATGACTAAAGGACAACTCGTCAAATTGTTTAATATAACGTTCAACTTCTTGACTGAACGTCATTAAGCATAGTCGTTGAATGGGATATAGCCGACAGACATGGCATAACACACCTTAATAAGATTTTTTAATATGTTTTAACAATTTTAAGTCTTAAGACAATTAGGCTAAAAAAATATTTTTTTACGAATAAGTCACTTTATATCTCAATTTCACTCTAAAAATTATCAACACAGTGCTATTCGATTATATCTGTACCACCTGTTTGACGCCATCTTTGTTTTGATAAGCACTAACGCCGCAGTGGAAAAAAAATGATCTAAATTACAATCACCTGACTGATTACGTCCGCTATGTTCAAAGGGCTATGTTACAATCCGCTAACTTGTTGGACGTTCAGTGAGTCTTATTCATTCAACGTTCGGCCTAGTCATTCAATTAAACGTCGTCATTTAATAAACACGCTAGTGATTCAATCAAATAGCTGTTTCAACCAGATGACTGCGACATATATACTGACTGACTGACTGATCATAGAGTTAGGGATTGCAATCCGGTAATCGGACCGGATTGATGGGAATCTGTTCGGATCCGGCCGGACTGAAAATGACGCCGGAATGCAATCCCTACATTATAGTTGAAACCGTCACCACGTATCGCTAGGGGAATGTTAATTGTATGAGTGTCCGAATGTATGAATGTCTGGAGGTATGTTTGTTTCTCTTTCAAGCAAAAACTACTGATCGAATTTAGATACCAATTGGTTCTAATGTTAGATAAGAGACTAGATTAAAATATAGCCTACTTTTTATCCCAAAATATTGCCAGCATCAGTTCTACAATAAATAGTCGACAATGCATAGTTCATTTTTATCCTTGCCTAGCGTTTTCAGATCACCCTGTATTTGCTCTAAGCTTACGGGATCGTGCCTGGACGGTTCAACTTTGAAAAAACAAAAAAGCTCCCCGCCTGTTGCGTACCCTTATTTTTGTCAGACCTGAAGAACTAGTGATGTGCCGACTATCGATGGCGGTGATTGAACTTGCTAGCTATATCATCATCATTTTCGCCGAAAGACCTCTCCTCGACTTTGCATGTTTTATGCCTAACATCCTGGCAAAGTTGTTTGCATAATCGAGGCCTTCCGAAGCACCGTTTTTTCCAGTAGGTTGTCGCATATCTAGAACACTTTTGTAAACCTAATCCCAAAGCTAGTATCTATCTGAACCTCTTTCATCTTTAAAACCAAAACTACTAGCGCTACTTATTGACATTTTATTAAATCTTTAAACAGGCTCACTTAAAAGATAGCAATACCAATACATTAATATTTGAACAAATTTTGTATCGATAAGGTCGCATCCCTAATGCAAGTTAGCGTGTGCCAATGATGCGAGGAATATCGCACAGAATTCTTTGTCTCAGATAATAATCGATAATTCCAGCGCTCATCACTAGGGAGCATCCCAGCTGAGTTATTTTCCAGGTGAACCATATTAACAAGTAGAGCTGTTACTTTATCGCCAACTTCGATGACCTATTTCATATTTAAAATGTAAATATCGCACATTAGCATGTGTCGTATGCTAATATGGCTATTATACGATCTGATCGCAAAGAAAATAGCTCAAAATCTAGTTTTACGGCTAATTCAGCAATGGGACCGTAATATGAATTTATTTACACATTAAAAATCCAGACACGATAAAAATACAAATGCTCATCACACAAATGTTTCTTCTAGTTGGGAATAGAATTCGAGACCTTTCGTTTCAACATTCGAGCCACTCATTTTACCGTCAGGCCAGCTAATATTTTTAAACGCAAAACTTAAAGTTCAATGATATCGTGTAATTAATTATGGAGGAAGTTTGAAACCTAAATCGTATTTTGTGAATGATTTCGCATTTATGGGATGGTACGAGTTCAAAATAAATTAATAAAAAAGATCAAATGTTTTAAATGTACCAACATAACAAGATCGTTTGAAAAATATAAGTTACAGTGGTATAAAAAAAAGAAAGAAAAAGAAACATGAATATAATATATTCTTCCTTTAAATGCCTTACTATTGATTGACACATTTCTAAGCTTCGTCGCAAGCACCGTTATCAACGGATTATTTTATCGATATGCCAGTTTCTACACAACACTACGCTCCTCGGGGAGTGTTCCCGACAGTACATGACAGTCTCTTGTGCTTTGTACAACTTGCCTAATTACCCTTTGCGCTCAGCCAGATTCGATTATAAACGGTAATCAACTTGCCACGCGACGTAGCGTAGCAAATCTAATTAACTAACTTAATGTGTGTTACTACAAAAAATACGATTTCGTCTATTTCAAAATATAATGCAATTTTTGAACGAATCTCGGTCACTACTCAATGTTAAAAATCTGCAAAGAAATAAAAGTAAAAATCCAATACAGACATATTTTTTTGATCTTTACTAATACTATAAAGCTGAAAAATTTTTTTGTTTGTTTGCTTGAACGCGCTAATCTCCGAAATTACTCGTTCGAACTGAAAAAATATTTTTGTCTTGAATAGACCATTTATCGAGGATGGCTTCAGGCTATATAACATCACGCTGCGAACAATAGGAGCGAAGGATTAGTAAAAAATCACTTCAAAACAGGTACGTGACAAAAAGAAGCCTAACCTAGTCGATAAGGTCACCCGTCTAAACAAAATCGAACGAAAATTGAGGCGTAATTATTATTTATAAAACGTATTGCTAAATGATTTAAATAAAAAAAGTTCGCTTCGCTTAATTAGCTTAACGTAAATACGGACCACAATTGTAGGCAGATCAAAGGGTGCGCAATTAAAAATGGATATAACTTTGTGTTCTTAAACAAATAAATCACCTAAAGGTACTGGGAGTGTGCGAGTAATTAAAATTTATATAGAGTAATGAATTACATAGACCTGTCAAAATCTTTATAAAAAAAATTATTAAACGAATTGAGCTGAAATTTGATACGCCGATATTTATTATAAAATAGGAATCCATAGATTTAGATTTTAAATTTGACATAGTTACTTTAACTACACCAGTTTATCCTAAAGATAATTTATCTTCCAATAGGTTAAAAAAACCAGACAAATCAAAATAAACTAACCTGACGATAGCTAATGCATAGAATAGAATAGAAAACATCTTTATTCATGTCAGCTTAAAAAAAATTAGAAATTAAGTATTCTACCGCCTTGTTCGAAATGTTGATCATGTCGAGAAGAACCGGCAAGAAACTCAGCAAAATGCCCCAAAACACAGGCGTTTCTAGTTTGGGAAATTAGGAAACACCAACTAGTATAAAGTATACTTGATACGTTTTGGTCCTGATTAGTTATCATACTAAAACATAAGCGTGAGTATTTGCAAGAATATTTGTATATTGGGAAATACGTTTATCACCCCTTCACACAAAAACAGGAAACTAGATTTGAATATTTTTTTAGAAAGAAAGAATTAATCCTGGATTAACAAATAAGTTACTCATTGAATAATGCTTTTTCTAAACTTTATGAGTAAATCAAAATACATCTAACCAGAGCATCCAAAACTACATGAAAATACCGATATTCCTACATCATACCTTTTTGAACATTTAAACTTTAATCGGTTTCATAAATATCATGTTCAATGACAGTAAATAATTTGCATTTGTACCATTCTACGAGATTCCTAAGTCTACCTCGAAGCGTGAGCACAGAACATTTTGAAGCATCTCCTTAAAGGAATGTAACAGTAATTATTTCGGGCGGGTTAATTTTATGGCTGACTTAAATCAATTACAACCGTTTTAATTAGCAATTGTTTGTAATGTATGGAAAAACATCGCCCCCTTCCTACCCCTTTGTCCTTTTCCAAATTCAGGATCTTTTATTACTGGAAAATTAATTATATTGCCTAAAAGGTAGTTAATTAGATTTTTAATAGAATTAGGATTAAGACAAGTGTAGGTACTTTCATCTCTGTGGGGATAAATATTTGCTTTGATGTTACCCTAATTATGAAGTATGCAAAATGTCCTTCTTTTTGTAGTTGAAGTTTCTTGTCCTATGACGATTGTATTACCTGTAACAAAAACGAAAATAGCTTAGTATGTTTGTCTTACATAAATATATACTCGTACTTTTGAAATTAAAATGGAATCACGTGGCGAGGAGTTCCAGCCTTATAATGTTGTAGACATTCCTCCAATACGCACGAAATGGTTCGCAATTTCATTCATTATGTGAAAGACTAAGAAGTGACCATTAAGAAGTAGAACCTTCTTCCTTTGACATGGATTTTTTCAAAAGGAACGCGAAGAAACATCTTGCGGGCCAGGGGGGGTACTCTCAAAAACGAAACGAACAAACGAAAGGTTTCATTTTTGAAGATTATTCAAAAGTTTAGGAATGAAGACGTGGTTTTTGATTTGCATAAATAATGTTTTGTTTTTTGAAAACGCTTAATTTGCATTCGAAGTGATTTCTTTATGATTATGAGGATTAAAAATTGCCATCCGTTGTCGGATCCGACATATTTCGCTTATGAGAGTAGACCCCCTGCATGGTGATGCTAACGGACAGGATATTATGGTATCAAATCCATAGTCATCGCGATGTGGGTTTCTCTCTTGCTCACCATCAGGCTGGGAGAAGCCAATATACTGCGCTACTATGAAAAAAAAGTGGATCTCTGTACTGAGATCATTGTAATGCCAAAGTTAAAAATTACACTTTTACCTAAAATAAACTATTTAATATATATTTTTTTTTTTACTCTATAATAAAAATTGTTTTATTGCTTTTTATTTTGTATAGTATGAAAGTGTATAACAGTTATAAAACTGTACTGGTTTCAAATTGAAATAACAAAAAAAATCTCATGTTCACTAGATACTAATAATAATAATGTCAAATATGTATTTAAACCAAGAAAAAGTTTTTTTCTTGAAATTTATCCATAATTTGATATCTAAAATATCTCCACTATCACAACTGGGATTTAAAAAAAAAGCGGTAGGCAAAAAGTTGTTTTTTTTTCAAAATCCTAAAAATAACTGACCTAAAAAACTAAAAAAAATATTGTTTCAGAAACTCGTAGACACTCTTTCATTTTCATTTGTAACAAAAATATATACGGTCGAATTGAGAACCTCCTCCTTTTTTTGAAGTTGGTTAAAAAGTATTCCTCTCCTGTGGAAATTGATGTTTACAGCGAATCATTTGACCGATGCAATAAGGCTTAGAGAATAGAAATTCGCCATTTCTATTCCAAATTAACACCGATAATGCGATGCCACATTAAAACTAGGAATGGGAGCGTTCGCAAGCGGAAATCGCGTGAAATTCGGAAACGTTCAAATCAGTTGCAGTACTAATATATCAGGAATGCCCTGATTTAGCTGAAATGAGTTAGTTCACTGTGTAGATTGGTTACCTCTGCACATTTGATGCTGTCCTGGTATTTTCATATTTTAGACCTGTTACAAATACTCGATTGGTAATTTAGGAACTAAAATAAATAATAAACATTGACAACATATATTGCTCTGATTATGTGATAAGAAATTAGCAACAACGATAATACAACACCCAGACCCGAGAAAATATAGGTAAGTTGGTTAGCTATATTGACCCGATGGGGAATCAAACCCGGGACCTCAGAGATGGCACGACGTCAAAGAACGGCCCGCTCACCTCCCGGCTGCGGAGGTCGCTATTAAGGTTTATAGCTCTATAACCTGAAAACTATTGAATGGGTTTGGATAAAATGTGAGTTGAGAAATTAGGGAAGCTAACTAAAAATCAGTAATTAGCTTAGATTGTCCAAAAATATAGGACACGTATGTTTGCTTTCTCCACCTAATCTTAAGAACAACAGATATTTTTATTTTTATCAAGATTGACCTCATCCCACCTGATGTTAAGTGGTAACGAGGTCCTAGCTTAAGGGTGACAAGTACAGGATAATAAATCTGTTACTGGACTTGTCGCCCTTACCTTAAAGGCTTGACCCCTGCTACTAATGGAGCACCCCCCAAGAGCTCCGGAAACCATACTCACACGCAGGAACACAACAACACCGAAGTGATTGTTATTTGGCTGCGATCTTCTGTAAGGTTGAGGTATGTATTTCATCAGTCGGGCTGCTCCAGTTCGAGCGATAAATCGATAGCCTACCTCTCTTAAATTAGATATATTGAATTACCGCATGACGTCATTAATGGAGATACATTTAACCACCAATGACGTAACGAGTAGCAAGTTAGCATAGTTTTATCTCAGTATTTTTTCATTAATTTGGCAAACGAAAAAACACGTGTCGAATATTTTTTTAATAACTATTCAACGAACTTAAAACAATCTCATATTTTTAAACAAAGTCTGAACCTATTCAATCAGAATACCGTATCGCACGTTATTTTTCCAGCGTTCGAACGATTTGTGTTTCGTACACTTCCAGTTTTGTTTTAGAATTTTTTCTTTGTTCCCGTGTCTATCAGTGTTGCCGTCCGTTCGTTAGAGTTGGAATAAAAATATCGGTTTATCCGAACAACGCTTTGTGTCGCTTGGGCTAGGCCCGGCTTTTTTTAAATAGTTTTCACTGCTAGCGTTCACGTTGCGATTCCCAATTTGTTTTTTTTTTCGCTCAATGAAATGTTCATAATACTCTGTCATCCTTACGGCGTATTCCAATGAACATTGTATTGCGAGACGAAATCTTTAAAACAGTTATTTTCTTTTCAGCGAATGTGCCATGTTTGGAAACTGGTGTGCCTAGCTTACCTCTCCAAATAAATACTTAATCTTATTTTATTCATGAAAGCGAAACTATTGACGACCTCGGTGGCGCAGTGGCTAAGGTAGCGGCCAAAGCGCGAAAGGTCCCGGGTTCGATTCCCGGTCGGGTCAATTTGGAAAACGAACTTTTCTCAAAATTTACTTGGGTCTAGGTGTGCTGGGATGACGCCCCCAGCTAGTATCCGTCGTCTGGTGCTCATAGTACAAGGGAAAACCTTAAACCTTATTTATTTATACATATATACCTTGGTCCAAAGTGGTCTACATAGCAATAAGTGAGATACTCCTATATTAATTAATCTACTTAGTTTTTTACCAGTTTATTTGACGTAGATACCTATGTTTATATCGTGTCTATACCCTGTTTGGTTCGGAACCTTTATCTACGCAATCAAACACCTTCGTGTTTTAATCCATTAACTTATTTCAAATGTTAAAACTTCCGAATAATTAAGTAGAAAATTTAACTATTGTCTTATATTTTTAACCCCTCACAGGGATATTTAAGTAGACCGTTAAACTGTCACGGTTAAACAAGATAACTTTGACGTTTGCATAGTTGCATGCAGCAAACATGATTCACATACAAATCCTTTGAAACATTTCAAATTCACTGACTGCTTAAAAACACGGTTTCACAGTTTCCACCAGAAAAGCCAAAGTTTCACAGCTCATTGATTATTCTCAAGCAGGTCGTAAACAACTTCAAACATAAAAGTTTAAAAACCTATCTCCCCGAACACGCCATTTAATACCCTCTTAACATGTTCAAGTACACACGGATACTAAATTAATAAAGTGACGTAAGCTTATTTCGGATACGAAGTTTGTTTGCGAAAATGAACGGAAAATAACTCGAACGGGTGTTACATTTGACTTGCGGAGTTTTCTCAGTGTCTTCGATCAGTAATTTAACTGAAACCGAATCAGAATGTCACTTTAAGTTTGAAAATTACGAAATAATCCGTCTCTACCATAAAATTCAAAACTAAGATCCGTCTCTACCATAAATTCAAAAATAACATCAGTCTCTACCATAAATTAAAAAATAAGATCAGTCTCTACCATAAATTCGAAAAATAAGATCAGTCTCTACCATAAATTCTAAACTAAGATCCATCTCTACAATAAAATTTATGTTGCTCTTTTATGATAGACGCTTAGTCAATCTTAAAAAGCTTAGTCAATGCTCGCTCTCCTAGGAGACCAAAGTAAAAATATAATGGATTCAGAATCACAAGTCGGTTACATCTTTCTCCATAAAAATCAAGAGTAGGTTCTCTTTTTATGGCATGTATAGAGTCACTTACAAGTTTTTTTTACTATGGATAGAATACGTAACACAGGTAGAAGAAAACAAATTATCTCTTCAAGAAGTGAAAATCACTTCGTAAAGAGATATCACTATTTACATGATAACAAATATTTACCGTTAGAGACTAAACGGCAGTAAGGCAGTCGCCATATTTAATAATATCAAGATGCTAATTTTAAATTTTCCGTCTTAGTAAGGCGGGAGATTTAAAAAAATAGATTCAAGGAAAACGCTAAAGACATCAACTAGTATTAGGTTCCGCTAGAATACCAGCGCTGCTGCAGCGTTCGGATCAATGTCGTAGCAGCTCATGAGGCTGAGACCTGGTTAGTTGTTAATTTACTTTTTCTTTTTATCTTTGGTTTGTGTCACTTTAATGTCTGTGTACTGTGTATTGATTGTGAGTGCTTAATAAATAAACTTCATATTCTTATTATTTTAACAAACTATTTAAAGGGATTTCGATGAATATTGGTAGAGAGAGAGACCAGATTGACATATAGGACCTCCTAAACCACCAACCCCCCACCTAAACACCGGGGGGAGATGACGATGCCTCTTAGTTGTCGGCCATTCCCCTGGTAATGTTGTGGTAAGTCTTCTGTTCTAATGGCTTCACTATCAAGGCGATGAGGTTCGCCGAAGGGTTCTAATGGGTATTCCTGCCCTTATTAAGGCAGGGAGTCCCACACACGCTTTCACTTCCCTCGGGTGACGGTAAGGTGCGTCAATGCATTGTCCCCGAAAAAAAAAGATTAACATGTATGATACTTTCATCCAAAATAACGCGTGTATCGCCCGCCCACTTCCAAGAATTATTGCCTTCGACCTCTCCAATTAGTATTGCTGATCTGTGGCAAGTCGACGTGTGATAAATAGCGGAACTTAGGAGGAGTTGAGACGCTCGTGACGTCATCTGCTCCTCCCAAATTGTTACACTTGGCCTTATGGTATCTGTTTGCTAACTTGTATTAACTTTTGGCTTATTTGCTTCACTCTTTGTTTATGGTTTTTTTACACGTGTTCCACAAGAATACCGCGGTGTATTATTAACTTATCCATGAATAGATAAGATAAGGTTCATATTAAAAAGGGCTTAACGACAAGAAAATGCTACTTGATGAATATTTAAATGATAAACATTATATATGAACATGATTGTCTGCTCACTCGCATACTGGGTGTATACCTATATATGGAACAAGTGTATAGAGTCTTAAATAAAAAAATATCGGAGATCACAAACGTTGTTATGATTCTATGATAAGTAGCTAAACTTCTCGATACCCACTATTTCCTCTACCTATAGGTTGCTTGGATGAATGTTTTCTAGCATTAAGGCCACCTAAATTGTACTATACTGTGTTAAATATCTTCTGTTACAGAAATCAGGAATAACGATGGTACTAGAGCCGAAACAATATAGAAAAAATCGTTTTTCATGCTGGCTAGACCGAGATACAAACCAGGAGCTTCAGAGATAACGCCTAAGTCTAAACCGCCCGCCCCTCGGCTACGAGGGTCATTCAACTTAAGCAATTATTCGAAAGTTGGTGATTTTAGCTTTGGTACGGTTATCCTCAATTCTGATTATATACGAGTTGCCATTTTAGAAACTAATACAAAATACAATTATCAATCAAGTCAGAGTATTTCATTCTACGAAATTCGACATTCCCAGAGATCTTATTGAATCCCCAGTGCCACAATTTAGACACGCGGCAGCGTGTCAAGTCAAGTTCTATCTCATAGAACTGGTGAGCAGGACCGTATGTAATTTTGTAAGAGTCGTTTGGAGCCATCTTTTACCCCCTTAAAACTTAAAAGTATTTAATAAACATGTCAAGATTACTTCATTCAGTTAATCTTTTCAGTTAATCTGAAACTGCGATCAGTTTCAGATGAGCTACAAGGTTTTGATTTGGCATCGAAATAGGTATTTGAGAGAATATTAAAACCATTAAATTTTCAAAATAAAAACACAATAAACTGTGTTTATAAATAACAATGATAAATACATTTCAGAAGAACCTTTGAATTTGGCACCCTTTCACATCACTTCATTTGTTAGGTTGTTCAATCGACATAATCAAAACAATCAATAAATTTACTAATTTTGGTTACAAGCAACACGTATGCATCACTAAAATGAATACAAATTAAAATTGAAGCTACAGCCGGTTTGGAACCCAATCCTACCGAGAAAAATCCGGTGAGAAACTTAGTAGTTATCCTAATCTTTACAATATTTACGCCTAGTGAAAACTTAAAATTATGGTGCCGAGCGAGCAGACAATAACGTCCTCAGATGATTTTCGTTTTAGTATTTATCAAGTTTGTAAACGACTAGCTAAATAAGTAGTGGACTTGGCCCACATTTCACATTGATGTTTTTGATGAGTATCTAATACCAGTGTTGCCTAACTAATGAAACAGGCTTTATAAAGGGAAGAGATTAAACAACGCGGACGCAGTGCTCCTAGTTCAGAATAATAGTATGGAGTCGTACCCCCATTTTTGAGGGGTAAAAACTTAATCAACGGTACTGCATTCGGCGTCAGTCAACACGCCGCGAGTATGCAAAGTGACGTTCTGCATTTGATGCACGCTCGTACAGCTTTAAACCGGCCTCTATTGCACCGAAGCGAACGAGGTGTTTGCGTTTCTTAATACTTTTTTACCCCCAACGCTATAATCTCGATGTACTGTTTAACATGTCAGTCTGTGGCATCGTATGTCCTGCGAAGGTGAAAAGATTTTGGAATGAGAACTAGCTGGGAATGTTCTTAAATATGTTTCGATGAAAATCAGTCAAATCTTATCCAATATGGCCACAAAATGTTTGATTACATATTTGGATACAAATCACTAAATATATGTATCAAATAACTTATTTTCGTTCCTACACATAAGGACAAACTTTATATACAAGATGTGCTAACATCGAACTGTGGAATATTTTATTTGCTACACTAAAGCTGTTCGCACTTTTTTAAAGAATGACGTGACGTAAACACATCGCAGCACTGAGCTTCGATGCGCTCTTAGTTACAGTTGTAACATGACCAATTTTTTATATTTATTTGCTGAAAGCAAAAATACGTAATCTATCTGATCTATTACACAAAATCATTGTACTTTTACCCAGTCATTATTCTTACTAAGCATTACTTTTTAATAAATAATATTTATTATTTGTTTTTACAAAAAAATTTTTTACTAAACTCAAGACGTCTTAAACCACTCTTAAATGGTGGTCTACGAGTACGAATGTCGCAATGGTATATTATATTTTATTGTTTAGACATCAGAACTGTAATAAATAATTCAGTAATATCAGAATTGTTGGTAGAAGAATTTGCTAAGTGAAGCTCACCAGTTGTGTGCTACAATTACCAAATTCTAAATGCATTTCAACGACCGCGAACGTTCACACGAATTCTTGTTCCCACCGGCGGACACGCTTCGGTGTGACTGCTCCTGTCAGCAACGTTTCACTTTAATATTCATGTACGAAGCTTATCCCCAAAACGGAACGTTCACATCACACGACGGGGATGAGTGGAGATATTATTGTGGGCCAGACAGAAAGGGGGTAGCTTTTTCACAGTCTATCGGACGAACCAAAATAAACTAGACGCGTTGAAATCCTTATTCTGCTTTAGAAGATGAGGTAAGTTACGGTTTCCAACCGTTGTCTATACTTACTACACTAATATCATAAATGTTTTAAAGAAACAGAAAAATTGTATCTCCCCTTGCGGTGTGGGAATCGAACCTACGACCTTAATGTATAGCGCGTGCTGCTCTTCCAACTGAGCTAACCGAAAGTTTTCGTAGGCGATAAAATTTTAGTGTTGTATGTGTCTTTTCTGTTTCTTTAAAATATTTTAAAGTTCGCCAGTGCGGCGTTAATCACTATAAAAATAAAAAATCGAGTAATATGAGAAGATTTTTTCATTGCTTGTTTGAAGGAACTAATCTCAGTAATTACTGGTCCGTATTGAATTTGGTTTTTGTGTTAGACAGTGCATTGTTTAAGGAAGGCTTTAGGCCATATATCATCATGCTGCCACCAAGAGCCAAAATCCGGCTTGCCCCCCTCTTGGCTACGGAGGTCGACATAAATACTATTCCTACTGATAAATGGACACAATTTAAATAATAAATAATATAATTAATAAATGCGCCAGACAATCATACCAATCACCTGGTCTCAAACTAAGGTCTTCCCTTGTACTATGAGCACCAGACGACGGATACTAACTGGGGGCGTCATCCCAGCACACTCCGACCCAAGTCAATTTAGAAAAGTTCGTTTTCCAAATTGATCCGACCGGGAATCGAACCCAGGACCTTTCGCGCTTTGGTCGCCTACCTTAGCCACTGCACCACCGAGGTCGTCAATTTAAGTTTTGTTTAAGTTAATATAAGTCATACCATTCATAATAATTAGCAACATACGTTCAATTTAAAATACTTATTGATCTCTACATACTAGATTGTAATCTAGATTTAATTGTATTGATCTCTACTATTACACGCGAAATAAAAAGTAAAAAAGTGTCATCTATATAAAGATATCTCCGTGTTAAGTTTTATTTGGTATTTCTTAATCATTTTCGTAACACGCCAACTGTCTGACTGATCGGTGATTCACCAAATTCATTTCTCCGTATTCACAAAGTCAGTCGGTCATTATTGACTCATATAAGCTATGTGTCAACAGTGGTGTGCAAACAAAAACAGATTGGCATTCTTCAAAGATGTCTGTCTGTGGTTGGTTCTTTGGTTTTGTCAACATCGTGAGTGGACTTTATTTGTAAACGTTTAAAATGCACTCATGCCATGATGGTAAACAATTTTTGTAGTAGGTTGAATCATCAAAAAAACCCGAAGTAAGTTTTGAAAGGTTAACTCTGTCTTCGATCTCGTATTCTTCCATTCCATTATACTTCCATTCGTGTTATATTATTTTTCTACATTTTTTAAGAGAGGTAGGGCATAGCGATTTATTGCTCGAACTGGAGCAGCCCGACTGGTGAAATACCTCCACCTTACAGAAGACCGCCTTAATATACCCGCTCAAAATAGAGATAAAAATTTTTGATAAGTCAATGGGTCTAAACACGACGCCATTTTTAGTAGTTACTACGAACTGTAACTGTGTTTTGACCCGTTACCTATTATTAAATGTTTAAAATGGAACGCGAATGTCTTAAAGTTTATACAACGTGTAACGGAAAGGGTATAACAATATCAAAAATACCAAAGCAGTTAACGGTTACCAACTGTATGGGACCATTTGAAATATTGAATCAATAAATGTGTACACGCATTTATTGATTCAATATTTTTTTTTGAAATATCAGTCAAATACAAGTCAAAATTTTGACTAAGTCACGCTTGCACAACACTATCAAAGTATTGTTGGAATCGTCGAAAGACTTGGATGTACCTACCTATTATGCTATTAATTTAAATATCACAATGGTGGTTCATCTTTTAGTGTTTACTGAATCACATCTGAAATTTGTTGGTTTAGCGTTTCTCATTTTGACAATTCAGTTAAGTCATTGAGTTGTCGTCGCCGTGACAACATCTTGTGTTTTTGCCTTTCTGGATTACCTACTTACTACGGATAGCCTAGTGATATTTCGTGATGTCTTTGAGCAATCAAGAATATTCGAGATGATTCTCTGTGTCGGAGCAACCGACGGCAGCGTGATGGCCGACCGAAAGCTAGAGAAAGAGATTTACGAAACCATCAAAACGCTCGTTTCCATCTGTGGATTGGGCGAGGAGGTCGTATCACATGGCCAGCTCGGTCACCAGACCTCACTCCGTTGGACTTCTTCTTGTGGGACTAATTTAAAAGGAAGGTGTACGCTGTAGCATGCTCGTCAAGGGAAGAGATGATAGAAAGCATCAAGGCCGCGTTCTGTACAGTGACACCACAAATGTTGCATAATGTTCGCGCATCTTCTAGGAAAGTACTAGGCGCGCATGTCGAGGAAGGAGGTGGATGAAATGATGGTGATTCAGGATCGCAGTGATTGTCGTGAAGTGATAACGTGATTTGGGGTCGCTGACCTCAATAGTGTTGTGATGTGTTTGTTTACGTTTTAGTCAGTCATTATAGTTAATCATTTTTTATTTCATAAAAACAATAAAGTGTTTATTTTAACTCGGGATTTCGTATATAGAATCTATACAAGATATAGTATCCACCTACTTTACATTGTTACCCCCTTTCCGTTACAGGTTGTATAAAAAATTAAGGCGACGCATGCATGAGCGTCATAACACTATTCGGTAACTATTTCAAAACGCTATTTCAAAACGCTATCGCTACCTGAGCACTTGTACGATGGGTCGTCAACAAAATTCGTCGCTTGTTATATCAAAAACAGCAAATGCAATTCTAGAGCTAGAACGAGTCGATAAGGCCTAACACGCCCCGACTGGCGGCAGCTCAAAGAGTTTCCTTTTGTTCGCGCTGCCGACGCGACTACGGCACTTTTTGGACTTGTTTTTAGGGTTCTACAGGCAGATATTAATAAAACCCTTATCTCGTTTTGATTTTCATTTTTTTCTCCCCTGTTACCGCACCCATATACAAACTATCTTCATGACCCAAGGGTTGACTGGTAGAGAATGTCCCTAGCATTAAGTCCACCTGTTGTACCTATTTGTGCAATAAAGTTTTTAAATAAATAAATAAATTTTACAGCAAAGACTATATTATTTTCAGATTAACTTAGAAACTTCAAAACACCGATTGGATTATTTTCTTATGTATACATTTTATTGCATAAATAAGTACAAAAGGTTGACTTAACACTATGAGTATTCTTTACTAGTCTACACTAGAGTTGTGGTAGTTAATTTCTGGATGCGATAAAAAAAAACATAGACATACAATACATATTCATAAACGATATAAATGCATAAATAAAGTAAAAATGTATTAAATTAAAAATGTATTAAGCAATTATGGCGGAACATAGTGTTTTTCGATATTTTTTATTTTGATATAAGCTGTTGCCCGCGCCTTTGTCCGCGTTTTTTCGGAGTGGCAAGTATCTTTTAAGCTACTCTATTATCTCATATGTCTTGCTGTTAAATTTGATTGATAACTATTTAGTGGTTTATGCGTAGAAGAGAAACATACATACACAAACACATACATAAACAAAAAGATGAAATAACGGTTAGATGCCCGCGTGGCGACCCCCGTTCCATCTCATAGGTGGGTAGAGGCCTGTGCACTGCCATAGGACACCAAACAAGGACACAAAATACTGAATTATAATTACAATTAATCCACGGATTGATACGGAACCCAGAATCCTAAGCCCGTTTCCCGCTTGCTCCCAGCCCCGTCCGAACGAAGTGCCAGTTTTAATTGGTAGCCCTTTTATCAATTTGAGGCGACAATTCGCCTAGTTTATTGGGTGTCACAACAACACAGCTCTTTTGGAAAAATGTCGCTCTTTCCACCCCAGGTTTCGTTTTGTAGCAATTTCGCTTTTAATTTCGAGAATGGCTGGCAATTTTTTCTAATAGCTCAAGGGAGTAGCTATCAAACTAACTTACGGCGTACAAAATAAAGCCACATTTTGCGTGCTCCATAAAATGATAGCTTCAAATTACTAAACTTATAGAAAAAAAATCTCCGCACGTCCCTCTGTGATATATAATGTTATCATATAACTTGAAGTACGCATAAAAACCCCCATGAGGAAATAACATAAGTAAACCACAAACCGTAAACTTGGCACCAGATAGAGAACACTAGAAGTGTATAAAAAAATGCGCTAGACAATCACACCAATCACCTGGTCTCAAACTAAGGTTTTTCCCTTGTACTATGAGTACCAGAAGACGGATACTAACTGGGGGCGTTATCTCAGCACACCCAGACCCAAGTCAATATAGAAAATTTCGTTTTCCTTAGCCACTGCGCCGCCGAGGTCGTCAAAAATCGCATGGGGGAGTCCTTTGCTCAGCAGTGGGACAGTTTATATACTATGTAATAAATAAAACCGACCACAAGAAATGGACTTCGCTGAAAAAATCTAGCCATCATTAAACATGATATAGGCAGATAAGTTTATGGCTGTGGTCAAAAATGGAACCAGATTTGATTTAAACATTTAAAATAAGTTAACGGATCAATGCGCTACAATATTTTTAGTAGTTAATACGCGCGTTTAGAACGATCAAAAATCATTCCGGATACTGTTAGTGTAGCGTGTAGAAGTAACTTCAATAAAATGTTGTTATGCGAGAATCTAAGGGTTAATGAAGATATGCAAGCTCCCCAAAAGGATGTAGACGAGCGATCCCAGTCAGCTCGAGGCCACGGTTGGTGCAACCAAACCGAAAGAGTAACTAGTTCGTATTGACTACTAAAAATATGGTCGCGTTTTGACCCGTTAACTTATTTTAAATGTTTAAAATGGAACGCGAAAGTCTTACATTCCGAATTAGACTATAATTTGACCAAAAACAATAAACGCATCAAATAAATTATGAACAATGTTAATCATAGTCGTTCACTTTGACCAATTTAAACAATGGATCATGTTTCACGTTATAACGCAAACACCGAATTTGATTCATGCAAAAAGCTAATAACGATACGAAAATAACACAGCACTCGACAATATATTTGTCCTCGTTACATAGCGCTGAATTATTCATATTAAATTTAGCGTGCAAACCGCTACAGTTCATTAAGTGCGGTTTCGTGTACAAAACCCAAGAAAACATTTTTTATTTTGTTTATCTACTAGCTGTGCCCGCGACTTCGTTCGCGTGGACTACAACTTCCATGGTCCGTTTTACCCTTATCTCCCCTTATATTCGAACCAAAAAGTAGTCAATGATTTAAACAATGTTTCTCTCGGCTACGGAGAATGTCAATTATCGATTAGGATACAATTTCTTTCAAAGCCACGTGTATCATTGGATAAATAACCACTTGGCTTTAAAATGTTTGTTAATAGGGAAACGAACTAAAAAATAGTATTTAGTTTAGATGATTAAAAAACTAGCTGTGTCCGCGACTTCATTCGCGTGGAGTTCATGATTTCAAGGTCGATTTAACTAGGGTTGTAACGGATCTTCGCCTCCGCCTCCGTCACTGCGGAAGTTCCGCAAATATTCGTTTCTTCGCCTCCGCTTCCGCCTCCGTACAATGTTTAGCGAAGTGGCAACGAGGTTTATTTACGCGTAAGCAGTGACGCTCGACTCTCGATTCCAGAAATCGTCTGGAAGGTGACAAAACCTATTGTTTGTCAAATTTAATTTGCCTCTCCTTAATTTTGATTACTAGAAGCTAATGTTTATTTATATTTTTATCCACTTAAGTGGAGTATAAATGTACAGTTACCTACATTAAATGTATGTATAGAGATAAAGCCATACATATATGAATTTTTGTAGAAAACATTCATTCAAATAATAAAGTATTTTCAAAAATAATAATCTTTTCTAAACACGTTCCAGGCATAATTTTGAAAAGGTTGCTAAAATGTTTTTCGAGAATAATTCGATTATGAATACTCTACGTGTATACATATTAATACACTTGACTGTACGTATTTAAAATAAAGATTTTGTACTTTTAATAGTTTTAATGAACCATAAAATACTTTTTTTTCTACATCCACTTGTACTTTCACCTCTGACTTTTTTTAAAAAAACCGCCTCCACCTCAGTTAACCTCTGCACACGCATACGCCTCCGCTTTTAGGGCCTCCGTTACAACCCTAGATTAAACCCCTATCTCCCCTAATATTTGAAAGAAAAAGTAGTCCATATTTTAATCACAGTTTCGAACTATATTTGTGCCACATTTCTGATTCCATATTTTACAATAAATAGCTGTTACTGGACTTGTCGTTGAAGTGAATTTCAAGTCAATAGTTCAACGTCTACTGCTGGAGTCAAAATAAATTTAGAATTTCCGTTTCATATCATTTTCAGTACATGCTGTATTTGTTCTAGGCTTTATGTGATCGTGCTTGGACGCTTCAACTTTGAAAAAACAAAAAGCTCCCCGCCTGTTGCGTAGCCTTATTTTTGTCAGACCTATAGAGCTAGTGATGTGCCGACTATCGATGGCGGTAATTTCAGTTGTGAACTTCATCATTATACCGCAGTAGAACGAACGAACGACCATAGCTCAACGTAGCAACGTGATAATATATACAGGGTGTAACAAAAAGGCGAAATAATATTTTAGGGTATGTATCTATAGCAGGTGTACATTCAGTTGTATTAATATCAGCTAATTACAAACAAGTTTTTTCTTCCATACTAACTAAATAAATTGTTTTTCTACTGAAAATGTTGACAACCCTGATTGAGGTCATTCGCGCTCAACCACAGACGCGCCGCGCGATCAGCTGATGCGCGGCCGCCCCGCTACGCGCCCGCGCAGCCCGCCCGCCTACTAGAAACTACTATTACTTAATTTTACTTGGAATAGGACTGAATAATCAAACCATAATTACCGAAATGCATTTATTAAAATACTATTTAGAAACAGTACATAGAAATAATCTGTTAGGTACATTTCTTTCTATAACTACATATGTAGGTACACGTAAAAGTTAATGTCTAGTTTTTAGGACAATACCCCAAATATGACTTTACCCACTGAACTACATGACTTTACAATTGAAAAAACCTCTCATTAATTGTCAGCACCCCGTAATTTGAGTCAGTAAATAATTAAGACATAATAGGGACAACTTACAATGTAATCAACATGTAAGTATCAAATAATTATCGGAAATGGCAGTCATTTACTAACCTTATTTTTTTGATATGCTTAACTGACGCGATTTGCCAATTACTAGGTATTTTTTGTGTAATAAACAAATTAGTTTCTTGGAAAATGTTAATTTATGTATGTGTTACCTGTTAAGTTTCTTATCACCAACACTTATGCGCACAAGGATACACTAAAAACCAAAGAACATTTTCACTGACACTGGTTTCTTCTTTCATTCGGCTTCGAAACCACTCACAAAAGGTGACCCTTGGACCAAAGTCCGTAGGAATCAATTCTTGAACTCGCGTAAACTGATCTGGATCGGGGTCTCGAGCTCTGGATGCTCCCGTGTGCTAGGACGACCTTCACTTGTGGGCGGTCGGAAAGAGCCAGTGCTCTGCAGTCGGAGACATAGGTTCCTGAAGCAGATGTACGACCTTAAAAGCCGCTGCTCCGCAAAGGGTCTGCCATCGATGAATCGCTGGCGATACAGTTCACGAGCACCATTGATGCTCCCGGATGAAGCACCCCGACATAAAATCGTTTCATACTATTCACTATTTGAATACAAAGAATGATCTTCGCGAGACAGAGTGACGAAGAATGAGATTTTGAAAGTTTAGATAGCGACTGCCCAACGAGAACGAATACGAGCAACTAAAAAACACTATTCCCGTAGGTACGTAGGGATGCTCGATTTCGATTTGATTAATCGATCGATCGCAATTGAGATTTTTGTAACTTAATCGATTAATCGAAAATGGAAAAAATCGGGAAAGTCAATTATTTTAAGTTTATGTTTAAAGTCAATATTTACAACAATTTAAAATATTGGCCCGACAGTCACACGCAGTGATAAAAAAAATCTTGAGGTTTTGTTTCTGATAACAACAATTGGATAATGACAGTCTTTGAAAAAGTATTGTAAAATGTGTGTTTTATATCCCAAGCAACGCGATTTATGATTTTCGAAAAAAAAAATTCCAGTGATAGTAAGATTTTGTGTAACAGATTATAAAAGCGCGCGTAAACGTCAAGTCACGTCACTTTACACCAAAACGATATTGGTCGGAACGCCTTAATTCTATGCAAATATCAAATTTTAAATGAATCGAAATTGTTCAAATAAATCCTTAATATGGTTAGCGACACAATAATTCAATTTACTCGGTAAAATCATCGTTTCGTAACATTAAAATAAATAAAATCCGCCGACAGCTGTCATTTGCGAATTGTAGTGTTTAATGACGTCACACAAAAGGTGTTTTCTGTTTCGGTTCTTTTGTTCCATAGACAAAAAAAGTAAAATTTAATTTTTAGAAATAAAATGCTTTAAAATAAAAAAATAAAATGTAAAGATATTACTTAACTAATAAGCTAACATAGCTAAAGTTTTAGTAATCTCAAACTTTCACTTTATACTTAATAAATCTTTTTATTTGTAGATTTTTTCATTTTACCGAGAATTCTGTGTTTCATTTTTAACATGTTTAGCAGAATCTCAACGAAAAAGTTTAGTAGAAACCGTTCTAATGTAACCGCATTTCTAAGATTAATCGATTTATTAATATCGGTGCTACGCAAATAATCAATTACCAAAATATCGATTATTTCACAATCGATTAGCATCCCTAGATCCCTACCCGGAAAGCGGTCCGTAGGTGACAGTCACGCGACAGGATATTATTGGCTAAGCGCATTGTTGCAATGTGTGCGAAATGATCGCTGATTGGTGCGGGTGCTTAGACTTTTGACGTAAAGGTGCCGCAGTCCCGTTGTCGTGATTTTTGTGTGCGTGATTAGTCATTGATAAAATAAGCGCAGAAGGTCACCAAGTTGAAATGATTGGTAGGTAGGAGTATTTAATAAATTTACTGTTTTTGTGATCTAATAATATTCCTTAGGTAATATTTAAAAGTATGAATGGATAGTACAAATAATAAATGTAAATATCATGTTTTCGATTACAAAACTGTGCTTTCTGATATTGACTATTTCTGTTAGGTTATGTTATGTACCAAACATCTCATATTTAAAAACCGGCCAAGTGGGAGTCGGACTCGCCCATGAAGGGTTCCATAGAAGCAAGTGTCATAATATTTGTATTACTAAAGGTAAATTGTGGTTTACGATTTATGACGTATTAAAAAAATTACTTACTAGATCTTGTTCAAACTACTACATTCTGTAGAAGTTTGCAAACATTTTTCTACTTTTAACACCACACGTAGGTATAGGTTTGAAGAAAAAAAATTACTTTCAGTTTTAAGTATGGAGAGCCCCTAAAGTTAATTGTTTTTTTTTTCTATTTTAGTGAAAATCTTAATGCTTAAAGGTTCACAGAATACATCTACATACCAAGTTTTAACAGCAATAGGTCTCATAGTTTCGGAAAAAAGTGCCTGTGACATACAGACAGAACGTACAGAACATTTGGCTACGGAACCCTAAAAAGTAGTGTTAAATAAGTACTTAACGATCACGATCACTGCACACTGAACTGAAATTTGTCAAAGTGGCACATCTGTATTTTACTTAATCTTTTGCTTCATTTTGATTTATGATTTGTTTACATCTAATAGGGTTATCAACAATAAGTTTTAGTAAAAACTTTGACATCGATTTACTCCCTAATTAATAGCTGTACGAGGTTGTGGTTTTGCATTGGAACTACGCACTACCTACCCTACACGCCCTTAAAATTTTATTTCGCCTTTTTGTTACACACTGTATAGCTTAAGCCAGTCTGAAGTCAGACACCAAGCAGAAGTAACTGTTTTCAAAGCCGTATCAGTAACAAGGTTACCTCACACATTTGTATCACCGCACCGCATATGCCCAGTAAATCGTCACTCAAACTCGTAACCCCAAGTTAGCCGATAAGAATACGGTTGGCACGTGACCTGTGTTCACGAGACAGACGTCAAGCGTGAGCTGCCTTGTGAATCCGCCTTCCATCGAATATATAACGTAGAGTGTAAATAGTCCAGCACACACATTAAAAAAATATAAACGATCGAATTGAGAACCTCCTCCTTTTTTTTGAAGTCCGTTAAAAGGCGGATCGAATCGGATTCGAATCGAAAACGATTTTTTGTTTCTTTCTACGACTAGCGGTGCCCGCGACTTTGTCCACGTGGAATAGAGACTTGATAATAAAATATTAACATAAACCTTCCATTTTTTTCATACAAACTTTTATCCCTTATTTTATTATTTTACTCCCTTCGGGGTTAATTTTTTTAAAACTTGAAATGTGTTTTCTTTTATTCTAATAAAGACAGAATACAGAAAGTTTCATCGTTATAGATTAAAATTGAGGAATTCCCCTACAAACTACCACCTCCCTTATTTTAAACCCTTAAGGGTATTCATAATTCCACTGATAGTGAGACGGAAAGATTGGTTTATTTCAATTACTGTCATAACAATATGTCGTATGATCTTCTTTTGTGGGGAACTGCTGTTGACATAAACTAACTGTATGGCTTGGTGCAAAATTAGTAATAAGTTTAGCTTTTTATTTGTAAAAAAAACTACTGAGTTTCTTGCCGGTATCTTCTCGGTAGTAATAGGTTCTGAACCGAAGGTAGCTTCATTTGCATTGTATAGAGACGATTCATAAGTATTACAAATGTAATCTACATGAATAAAAAATATTGACTTTGACTTTTACATACAAAACTATTTACAGAAGAGGGCCAGCCGCTCTATATGGTCTTAAACCACGCGATTCACTTAGTTAAAAGATTTTTTTTATATTTTTTGTTATGATGGTAATTTTTTTTCTTGGTTAGTGGCTCTATCGAGCTGGCTTATATCGAGGAAGGCTTTATAACATCGAGCTGCGACCAGTAGGACCAAATCTGAAAAAAAAATGGGGATAGCTCGCGTTGCCGCTATTAATTAACACAGTCAAACGAAAGTAAACTTTTTTTTTACCAAGTTCATAATTTCCAAATCAACAATAACATTCAGATGTACATTTTTTTCTTATAGGAACTAAATCGCTCGCTCAGCTCAGCTCGAAGCGCTCAACACACATTACTAAGCGAGTCACGCGTGCCGCTAAGCGAGGCCTTATTACTGGCGGCCATTTGCAATGTGACGTCACTGGAGCACACTTAGCAAGAGTTCCTTAGGGAAAGTCCTTGGTTTAACAAAATAAGCCAGTCATGTAAGATCATTGACTAATTGTGGGTTCAATCCCCAGGCAAGCATTCGTGTGATTAGCATTTCTGTGTCTGGGTGTTTAAAAATGTAAATGATGATCTGTAGTCGAGAGGCGAGAGGAATTTTGTGGTCCCGCCATCTCAGAGGTCTCCCATTCGATTCCCGGTCGGGTCAAAATGGAAAACGAGCTTTTCTATTTGTCTCGAGTCTCATTGATTCTGATTACTGTATCATAACCTTACATACCACTTAACTATAACTTTGACAACACACCAAGATTCGGAACAATGTACAATTAGGGTTCCAAACCAGAAGTTTATAATGACAATTTAAAAATGATATAGTGACCTAATTGATAATAAAATATAAATAAATATATTGGACAACATCACATACATTGCACTGATTCTGTGGTAAGTAGCTTAAGCAATTATGTTACAGAAATCAGAAACAACAACGGTACCACAACACACAGACCCGAGTCAATATAGAAAAGTTCGTTTCCTTAATTGACCCGACCGGGGATCGAACCCGGAACCACAGAGATAGCGCGACGCCAAAGTCCGGCCCGCTCGCCTCACGGCTACGAAGGTCATCGATATATATAGAATATGCACAATTTTTTACATACACTATTATTATAAAACTTAAGAGTTTGTTTGTTTGAACGCCCTCATCTGAGGAACTACTAGTTCGAATTAAAAAAATATTCCTGTGTTAGATAGTCCGTTTATAGAGGAAGGCTTTAGGCTATATAACATCACACTACAACTATAAATAGCGAAGAAACGATCAAAAATGTGAAAATAAACGGTGTAAGTAAGCGTGACATACACGGGACCCAAAATTCTAACAAGAAACTTCAATACACAATCAAATACAGGCAAAAGAAGTAATAAATAATTACAAGAAGCATTCATGGGTCATAATAAGTACTTATTACGCAACCCTCTTGGTCCCCCAGGGGTGCTTTTAGTATTCAGACCGGGTTCTGTAGCACAGGGGCGTGCGTCAAATGAACAAATATTGTGTCCAATAACTTGATTAATTTACGAACTATCGTGGAGGATCTGTGTACCGTCAAGCATACACTTTGGATTTTGTAAAGACCTTATGCTGCGAGCATAAAGACTAATTTCAAACGAGAGTCTAAATAAGTAAAAATTAAACTCCGAAATGTATGTTTGCTTATAATTCAGATATATTGGACCCAGTTGGATGATTTTTGTTATGTTCGTAATGGTTAAGACAGGGTTTCGTATAAAAAAATCACTGGTACGCAAGCGAAACCGCGGCGGGCCGCTAGTATTAAAAAATAGTTATAAATATTTCTTTAGGAACTTCGAGCACATTCGAAAATTGGGAGTTATTAACAATAATGGGACACCTTTTAAATAAAGTATATTTTTATATCAAGAGACTCTTCCTGGTTTAACATGTCACATTTACATTTCATTCATTTATTGATATAAACGTTGAAAATAAAACATATAAAAATTATTGTATAAACTTTAATCAAAAAACAATTTGATGGATACCATAATAATAAAAAAACTGTGTGGACACGCGAAAGTTTTGTGTGTTGTGTGTGTGTGTGTGTGTGTGTGTGTATGTTGCGTGTGTGTGTGTAAGGTGGGTGTGAGTATAAATGTATTCAATCATACAAACACACATACAACACTAAGTATAAGAAACAGCATACTCCATGTGATATAAGAAACGACTTACTTCATGTGAAATGCAATAAAGATATTGAATTGAATTGAACAGGTGCGCTAACCATGGTGACATTACACAAGAAATTCCCCATTCATGAAGCGAATGCTGCTTTGACATTCAATATTATAACATATGGGATTTAAGGCCCAAGACACTCATAATATTAAACGCATCCATTTTTACGAGCCGTGTGCTATCAAACTTTTATGGTGTTTACACCTGATATACATTATGGCATGTGGTATCATACATTAAGGAGTTTCGACGACCTCCGTAGCCGAGAGGTGAGCTGGCCAGGCACGTCATGTCACCTCTGAGGTCCCGGGTTCGATTCTCTGGTGATCAATTAGGAAAACGAACTTTTTATGTTGTCTTGGCTAAGTTGTGGTGCCGTCGTTGTTTCTGATTTCAGTAACACAAGTGCTTTAGCCACCACACAATCAGAGCAATGTATGTGATGTAATCAAATATTTCTTTTTTAGCTTTTGCCGGCGACTTCGCCCGCGTTATTTTGGGATAAAAAGTATCCTATATTTTAATCTAGTATGTAAATTCTTTTATTATCAAATTTCATTCAAATCATTTAATAATGTATGAGTTAAAGAGTAACAAACATACGTCCAGAAATCGCGAAATGTTTATCATAAGTGTGATAGGATTTATCAGTTATGACCAAATTCACAAAGGCCAAGAGCCTTCTACCCCGCCGAATGATTAGTGAAGATGATAAATTGTTATGTAAATTTATATACTTACCGTTGTGACGATAATACCGTTTTCATGTCATTGAGTAATTAATATAGATGTTTAATTTTTACAATTATCTGTATAAAAAAAAACATTGAAAATCCGTGCCATTCTTCCAACTGAGACACTTGACATATATTCATTGATATATTAATAATTGGTTGATTATAAAAGAGGGCAGAGGTAGGGCATAGCGATTTATCCCTCGAACTGGAGCAGCCCGACTGGTATAATACCTCCACCTTACAGAAGACCGCAGCCAAATCACTTTGTGTTGTTGTGTTCCTGCTTGTGAGTAAAGTTTCTTGGGGGGTGCTTCATTAGAAGCAGGGGTCAAGCCTTCAAGGTAAGGTCGACAAGTCCAGTTACAGTTTTACTATGCTGTACTTGTCGCCCTTAGAGGGATCCCACAGCGTCTTTCGAGCGTCAGCGTCTTGCCGGCAACCTCCCCACACTAGCGTTGGTTGGTAGCGCAGCATCGACGCGGCGCCCGCACAACGTCGGCGCGGCGTTTGAGCGGCGCTTGCGCTGAGCGTCCACTGCACATCGCGTTCGAGGGCGCCGCGCAGACGCCATGTACAGTCATTTCGAAAATGGAAATGTAAGATTTGTATAACGCAAAATATATTGTTTTATAATGCAATGATAAATTATGCTTTCCAACTTGTACTAATAAAAGAAAAAATAAACTTTACCTATTTGACACATGGCCGAATAGGCAACTTTAGCATTTATTTCCTCGAAAACTAAAAGTACTTAATTGACAAGGAGTTTCTTCGGCAATATGAGTTAGTATTTTAAGCTACATCCATATTTGCTATCAGCTAAAAAGTCTTCTACCTACTGATTCTAAAACACGGGCGGGCCGAAACAATTGAGTGGATCATTGTACTGCTGACAAAATAAACGCTGCGCAGGCGTCGGGCCGGCGCGGCGCCTGTGTAGCGCAGTCCTGGCGTTCGTCACTTCGGCTAGCTGCAGCGCCCTATTCGACCGCACCGCTGCGCAAGCGTTGCGTCGGCGTCGCGTCGACGTTGCGTCGGCGTCGCGTCGACGATGCGTCGGCGTTGCGTGGGCGTCGACGCTCAAAGAGCGCTAGTGTAGGGTTACGCTTAAGCTAGGACCTCATTAACATCTGGTAGGATGGGGTCAATCTTGAAGTGTAATATAAAAAAACGTACTTTTAATCTAGATAAAATAAGTTTTTGTGCATATTTAAATATGTTGTATGTGAGGTTCTTTTTATGAAAAACCCCGCAAGCTGAAACTAGTCCATCAAACCGACAACGGACCGACATTACAATTATCCGCTCTCGTACAAAAAAACCGTTCCATAATACAGTTTAGAAGCAATAGGCACTTATACAAACACACGCATCAAATTCCCCTAATACACGGAACAATACTACCTTAAACTACATTTGTAGCAGTCTTTCTTCCCATTAGATAAGGTCCTGTTTCGTTTGTACTTCCTGTAATGTTAGTTTGGTTTCTAACCCCCAAAATACACAATGATTAATCAAAGTGATCATAAAAATATGACGTAGAGGCTAACTATTGTGTGCGATGTCTATAGAAAACGCGATCCTAATATTTTACAAAGGAGAGTCGGCGACGAGGGAAATTAAACTATGAATACTTCTTAGGACTATGGATGGTAGTCAGCTAGTTAATTATTTTTTAAAGAGGTAACATTTTTTTTAAACTTTATCGCATAAAAAGTACATGTGAACTTATTGCTAAAGGCCTTCTCTACCAGTCAACCCTTGATCTCGCATAGAGTATACTACTAAATAAAAAATATTTTTTTTACCGAAAGTCCTTTTAAATGCCGGACTCAATTGATTTTCTATTATGTTTGGTTTTCTCTGTCTTAAGAATTTATGGGAGCGGTAACAGTTGTAAAGGTCGTAAGTATAAAAAAAACAACCAACTGAACACTATATATATCAATACGCTAACAATTTAAGCCCATAAACATAAATAAATATCTTTCACTGATCCTAAAAACCTTTAGGCATATAACGGCTAGTTGTAACTATCTATTGGAATACGTTGTACATAGATATGTAAAACTGAAATAAAATAATTATTTACTATATATATATTTTCTGCAAGCAGATTTACGATAAAATCTTTTGCACCTCAATTTTCCCCCTAAGTAAGTAGTAAATAGCTGAAGGACTTGTGAAGTGCTTCTTATTTTCTTCATTCTTCTACTTCCACAGAATTAGAACAATATTATGTGATATTCTCAAATACTTGTTACTTCATTTTTTTATATTGCACTTCAAGATTGATCTCATCCCACCTGATGTTAAGTGGTAATGGAACCTAGCTTAAGGGTGACAAGTACAGCATAATAAATCTGTTACTGGACTTGTCGCCCTTACCTTGAAGGCTTGACCCCTGCTACTAATGTAGCACCCCCAGGAGCTCTGGAAACCTAACTCACACGCAGGAACACAACAACACAGAAGTGATTGTTATTTGGCTGCGGTCTTCTGTAAGGTGGAGGTATTTCACCAGTCGGGCTGCTCCAGTTCGAGCGATAAATCGCTATGCCCTACCTCTCTTAAACGATCCAAAGATTCACTCCCAATTCGAATGTAATTACATTCGAAACAACGAAAATACCATATGACACAAGAAATCAGACACAATAAAATACAGTGAGGCACAAAATCGTTTAACCCTTTTATTTTACGGACGAGTATGTACCTAACTGTTCGGTGTTAAGTTACACTACCAATAAATAAAGGTCGGAATTCGAGGCCCGACCATAAATGTAAAGAGGAATTTATCGATCCGATTCGAGTACTTTAATTGATTAATAAAATAACAAAAGGATTTTCGTACAGTTGTAACGATTGTCAGTGAAACTCGATGAAGGTACTTGTAAGTTCCAATCCGGCGATGCAGTGGTGGGTTTCCTGATCCTACATCACAAACACGGCCATGAGGTCTACCGGGTGGAGAGGGGTTTAGTGGGTATTCATGACCTTCTTAGGAAAAGGAGTCCCACACGCCGTCACCCCATACATAAAATTAAAAAATACTTATATTAAGTAGTTATCTTATGACAATATTAGAACAATCCAGGAATCTTTTTTTGACGTATAAATTTCGTCGTTTGAACATTATTATTTGAAATTTGTCATAATGTATTACTCAAGCCCAAGGGCTTATACAAGTATTTGATTTGATTTATATGTCAAGGGAGTTATGTCAAAATATGTTATTCGACATTTTGTGGCGGCAGCCATCTTAAACTGATTTTTTGTCAAATATCGTCATAAATGCTCCCGACCAATTCACCTTCCAAATAAAATAAAAATCGGTCCATCCGTGCTGGAGATTGGATGCCACAGATAAACAGACAGACAGGTCACACCCCGTCATTTTTGCGTCAGAATTAAAAATTTTAAATCGTGAAAATATGTTTGTGTTCAAAGGAATTGAAAAGTTTCCTGTTCCACTTCACTGCTATATTTTTTATACTATGTAATGAGTTTTGCCTCTTGCTCATGGGGTGTCTGTTATTCCTTATATGAGACAAGACAATACACTGCTGGATTTAAAATAAGGGTTTATGTATTTTGAACACCATTGGAAGTTGTTTATTTCGAAAAATATTTATAATCAGAACATTCCAAAAAGGATGATATCGCTTTTCTGCGACAATATCGCCTAATTCTTCTACAAAATTAGTCGGCAAAACCAATTTTTGTAAAATTTTTGTGCAACAAAACATTTCTGAGGTCCCGGGCTCGATCCCCGGTTCGGTCAATATGGGAAACGAACTTTGCCATATTTTCTCGTATCTGGGTGTTGTGGTACCGGCGTTGTTTCTGATTTCTATAACACAAGTACTTGAGTTACTTACCACAGAATCAGAGCAATGTTTGTGAAGTTGTTCAATATTTATTATAAAGTATCTGTGTGTATTTAAATAGAAAAACACGCTAGAATTAAATCCTTAAGCTTTTTCTTTCAAATATACGTTAAAATAATCATAATCAATCATACTTTATTTAATATGATTGTGGCCAGTGTGCAAAAATAAGCTCTTTAAATTCAAAAACCGAAGAAAAGATATTTGTTTTACAAATAGAGGTAAATAATATTTCAGTCCCATCAAACTTGTTAAACAAGCTATAAATGGCTTCATACATTTGTCTGAGAAGTTTTTCGTAACTCGTAAATATTATTTACTGGACGCATGAGCTATAATTTATCTTGTTGCAGAGTTGTTCATATTTTTATGTAGTTCAAATAAATTTACATGACCATTTATCGCGCTTAATACTTTTGATTTATATATTTTTTTAATCCTTAGAAACCCTACTTACAAAGTGATGATGTAATTAATTCTGCGGCGTACTTTAAGACTTTCGCGTTTCATTTTAAACATCCCTAATAATATTATAATCCCTAATAATATTATAAATGCGAAAGCAACTCTGTCTGTCTGTTACGCTTTCCCACTTAAACCTTTTAACCGATTTTGATGAAAATTGGTATAGGTATACGTTAAACCTCAAGAACGGACATAGGCTACTTTTTGTTAGAAAATAAGAGGGGGGGGGGGGCTGAATGGGGGTATTACCTTACCACCATCACCTTCGAAAGTTTATATGGGAAAATGTTTATTTTTAACTTAGAGATATGAAATTTGGCACAAATGTAGCTCGCAACTTGGATTAAAATACAGACTACTTTTTGTTTCGAATATTAAAGGAGATAGGGGCAAAACCGACCATGAAAGGATGTAGTCCACGCGAATGAAGTCGCGGGCACAGCTAGTTTAAAATAATTTAATGGGTCAAAACGCGACACCATTTTTATTAAGTAGTTAATACGAACAACTTACTGCCCGACGTTTCGGTTAGATTGCTCCAACCGTGGTCACGAGCTGCCTCAGTAGTTCGTATTAACTACTAAATAAAAATGGTGTCGCGTTTTTTGGCCGTTAAATTATTTTTAATTCTGCTGTGTATTACATCTTTTGACGACCTTAAAATGATTAATAGATTAAAATGTTTTATTAATTGTTCCGATGGAACAGTAGTTAGATCTCTTGGCTGTAAAACCAATCGTCGATTCAATCCTTACTCAGTCAATCATTCGTGTGATAAAAATATATTATCAATGTACTATTGTATTATTTGACGACCTCCGTAGCCGAGAGGCGAGCGGGCCTGACTTTAGCGAGCGCCATCTCTGAGGTTCCGGGTTCGATCCCCGGTCGGGTCAATATGGGAAACGAACTTTTCCATATTGTCTCGGGTCTGGGTGTTGTGGTACCGTCGTTGTTTCTGATTTCTGTAACACAAGTGCTTAAGCTACTTACCACAGAATCAGAGCAATGTATGTGATGTTGTCCAATAAAAAAAAAAAAAAACTAGAGCCAGGTATCATCGGCCTACGCTTATCTCACAGTTTTGCAACCAAATTTGCACCTAATGCCGAATGCATAGAGGTTTGTCCATGAATTTTGAACTGAGTTACAGTGGTGGTGACATCACTTTCCGATGTGAAAATTTTTGTGCACTGGATTACGTTTAGATTTTTTGTATAATGCACGCCAAAATTAACCTCATCCCACCTCATGTTAAGTGGTAATGAGGTCCCAGCTATAGGGCGAGAAGTACAGCATAATGAAGCTGTTACTGGACTTGTAGTCCTTTCATTGAAGGCTTGACCCCTGCTACTAATGTAACACCTCCCAGGAGCTCTGGAAATTTCACTCACACGCAGGAACACAGCAATGCAGAAGTGATTGTTATTTGGGTGCGGTCTTCTTTAAAATGGCTGCGGGCTTCTCCAGTTCGAGTGATAAATCGCTATGCCCTACCTATATCGCTATGCCCTAGATAAAATTAATAATAATTCAAATTTTTATCTTATCAAGGCTTTACAGCCTCCTTATAGTTTCCTCTGACCAAACCAATTACTAGCGACCATTCCAGTATTGTAATCTTTATTTTCACTCCAAATTAACGGGAAAACGTAATTCGGTATTTGATAACCTCGCCATTTCCCGGCCGAGTAATCTGAAACTCGGTTGTCGGTGTAAATCATTGCTGTTACTTATCTCGTTTCGAACAAGGAAGTAAGCCTTGATAATAAAGAGCATTCATTTTAATTATTAAACGCAGGCGGAAATTTCGGACGCTTTCGTGTTTGATTGTACGGGAGAAATAAATTGTACCTATAAATGACTAGCTGACCCGACAGACGCTATTCTGTATAAACAACGACTATTTAATTCGAATTGGTTTTTGACCCACGAGAACTTTTCTGCGCAATGTTTTAAAAAAAAAATTTTAAGAAACTTCTTTTTTATACTTCACTTCAAAATTGACCTCACCCCACCTGATGTTATGTGGTAATGAGGTCAACCTTAAGGGCGCCAAGTAAAGCATAATAAATCCGTTACTGTACTTGTCGCCATTACCTTGAAGTCTTGACCCTTGCTACTAATGTAGCACGCCCAAGAGCTCTGGAAACCCTACTCACACGCAGGAACACAACAACACAGAAGCGATTGTTATTTGGCTGCGGTCTTCTGTAAGGTGGTGGTATTTAACCAGTCGGGCTGCTCCAGTTCCCTATGCCTACCTCTCCTGACAATAACAAACACAATAAAAATAAGTATAAATATTGGATATCATAAATATGGCTGATTCTGTGGTAAGTAGCTAATGCATTTGTGTTACAGTAATCAGAAACAACCACGGTACCACAACATCCAGACCCGAGACAATATAGAAAACTTTGTTTTTCATATTGACCCGACCAGGGATCGAACCCGGGACCTCAAGAGATGGCGCGACGAAGTCCGGCCCACTTGCCTCTCGGCTAAAGAAAATAATTTCTAACACAACTTAAAATGTGAACCGCAACAGCCCGTATCCATCGCATAATATTAAAAAAAAGTTACCAGGGTCACAACAAATCCCCAGTAGCGGCCTTAATAACCGGGATAGTCACGTGAACAATCCCGGGCAACTGTTGATCCCGGGATCCCAGGATAAGCCGTTACGGGGCTTAGGGTCGTACGAGGCTGTAAGGAGATATTCCTTTGTTCTGTTTTTATTTAAGAATGCGTGTAAAATATGGGCTAGGAGGTTTAGGGTAGAGAGCGGGATTATAATGAAATGAAACGCTCTCAGATTCTAATATTTAAGCAAGTTATAAAAGGAATATTCTCATTTGAAATGTTTTTTTTTTTAATTTAAACGTGACCGAGTTTTTTTATTTCAGTCTAAGTACGAGTATATTATAAAAATAAATGTAAACAGTATTCATAAGCCGCTCTCAAACGTCTTATCAACACAGCTATTTCTATAGCCAAAATAAAGTAGTAGTAATTTCATATGATAACTATAGGTTTCCTACTTCGTTCGTTACTAAAGCGCAAATAAAAGTCACTACAGGTCACGGTCACCCATCCAAAAGACCACACCACCACAGCTTTCGGTATCGTTACCAGACATTGCTACTTTAGCGCGAATGAAAGTCACTCAAATCAGTTAGAACGGTCACCCATCCATAAGTGAACCACACCACCGCAGCTTAACTTTCGGTATCGTTACCAGACATTGCTACTTTACCGCGATTGAAAGTCACTAAAATCGGTTAGAACGGTCACCCATCCAAAAGTGGACTACACCACCACAGCTTAACTTTGCCGGAAATTGTACCTACAGCGCCATTGAGCGCTTACACGTTAATCGCAAACGATAATTACCAATAAACAATACGAAACCTTCGCTGTATTAGTTTACTGCAAATATATTTGATCCGACAAGAGTGTTGCCAACACAAGGCATAGATATAACAATAAGGGTGCACAGGTTCGGTGTTGTGGTAAGTCTCTGGTATCACACGGAAGGGAGATATAGGATTACCTTCGCCCTTACTCTTAGTTTAAGAACAGATATCGCTTAAGAAATAAGTCTACAAAATCACTTCATAGTATAAAACAAAGTCGCTTTTTCTGTCCCTATAACCTTTGTACGCTTAAATCTTTAAAACTACGCAACGGATTTTGATGCGGTTTTTTTGATAGATAGAGTGATTGCTGAGGAAGGTTTTAATGTTTAATAAAGAATAGAAAAACCAATATTTCTAAGTATTTACATTACATCCGTGCGAAGCCGGGGCCGGTCGCTAGTATTTTATAAGACACGTTATTATTTATTTTATATTTTTAAATAATATTATATATATATATATATATTACTTCACGAATGTCTAGGTATGTATCATTAATCGTTTCCGAATTACTTTTGTAACGCTTGGTAGTTACTATTCTCGTGTATTATGTTTTTATTTTTAGATTACTTATGCACTTTGTCACTATTACCACCTTACGGAAGACCCTCGCCAAATAACAAGCACTTCGGTGTTGATGTGTTCCTGCGTGTGAGTAAGCTTTCCAGAGCTCCTAAGGGTGCTACATTAGTAGCAGGGGTCAAGCCTTCAAGGAAAGGGCGACAAGTCCAGTAATAGATTTATTATGCTGTACTTGTCGCTCTTAAGCTGGGACCTCATTACCACTTAACATCAGGTGGGATGAGGTCAATCTTGAAGTGTTTAATATTTTTTTTTTACCATAATGATATTAATGGTATAAAATGGCTTCTTTTGGTCGCCGTATCTACTTTGCCTTAGGTTTCCGTAGAATACCAGCGTCGTGGTGTCCACAGCGTCACCACGACATATGCTGAGCGGAGACCTTTTAGGTACCAACTACGTTAGTTCCTGCACATTATATAAGTTAACTTTGTATAAACAGTGTGTACCTAATAAATATTTTTCTTTCTTTCTTTCTTTCTTTCTTTCTAAAGCCATGCAAATATTATATTCATCGAAGGGCATGAACACGTAGTAGGGCCACGCAAATCGCATTTTTATACAAAATACACCTTTTTATTCGCACAAACTAAGCCCGAAATATCAAGTATTGTCGAGTTACCGACGGCTGAATCTCTTCGGGATTATTGTTTCAGAATTTTTCGGACTTAAGCAGATTCCCCGAATTGTCCCGTGACGGCATGGAGGTCCGTTATTTACGGGTGGCAGGGGTGAATATCTTGTGGGCAAAAATGGTTGCATTATTTATGAATATTATGTAAAGTTCGTTGCAATAAAATGAGATTTACATGCTTTTGTTCAGAAAGCGTCAATAATAATAATGAATGCACTAGATAATAACATTAATGAACTCTTTTTTTTTATAGGAACTCAGTATATTGGCTCCTCCCAGTCTGATGGTAAGCAAGAGAGGAACCCACATCGAAATGGCAATGGGGTTGATACCGTGGTATACTATCCGTTATACCTTCATAGTCAGATCTCTATAGTTTTTAGAATAAAGAAACAAAATGTTTGGCTATTGTTTTTAGACGGCATCTGTCAGAGTTGACAATCATGGCCTACTGACTATCTTATTTGTGATACTTAGAATTGCATTGACGCACCGTTCCGCCACCCCGAGGGAGGGGGACGGCGTGTGTGGGTGGGTGGGCCTGCCCTGAAAAGGGCAGAACTACCCACTAAAACCCCCCAGTTGGACCTTCATCGCCTTAGTGGCGACGCTATGAGAGATCGGCTTAGCCTTTACTTCCACAACACAATAGCATCACACTTTTTTTTTTTTTTTGTTTCCCAGGGGAAATGCCCACGCACCGTCACTCTCTGCCACGGGGAGACAGAGAGTGGTGTGTCGGACTCGAACCGACTAAAACCCCTGGGGTGGTCCTTCTCGGCGCCTATGTAGGGGGGGGGGGGGGGGGGGGCTGGGATCCGCTAGGCGATGCTACTCACTCCTATATTACCCTAGTATTCATCGTATCAAGGTTTCATAGTATTGAAGATACATAAACTGCAATTGTAATACCATTGAAGAATCGATATAATTAGCTTTGATTATAATATCGAGGCACTATCCATAGTATGCTCAAATTCAACAATAGATATAAGAAATATTTATCTATAGATTGTCAACTTTACCGTCAGGTAGCAATAAGTCTGCACTTTTAAAACCACTGCCTTAGGATAAAGCAAATTATTCCTATTATGTTTTGACATCAAATGTCAAGTAGGGGTAAGTAAACAATAGAAATTTCTATTAAAGGCTCTTGACAAAGACATGGAAAGGTCGTCTTCAATAGATATACAGGGTGGTTTCATTAGCAAGCTGTTTTTATTATATGTCGGTTAACTTTTATTCATCAAAAAAAATAAAGAGACAGTTTTTTGCAAGGATGTAAAGAAACAGACGTTAAACAACATCAGTTTTATCAACCGACTTTAAAAAGAAGGAGGTCTCTTAATTCGGCCGTATATATGTATATATATTCAGCCCGCCTCGACTGCATACTCGTACTATCCACATTTTTTCCACATTTGCCACTGTTTCCTCACTCCTATTAGTTGCTCACCACGCCAGCTCTGAAACAGTTTTTTTTCTAGCGCCTTAAAGCAACGCGATGATACTGCAAATGTACAATATTCAGAGATCTTCATTTTGTTACATCACCTAAAACAGGAAAATGCGCACAATAAAAACACAACATTAGCAAATTAATTCTTAAGTTGGATAACAATCCGCATATCATCCGCACATCCGGACTGTATTTCTAGTCCAATCTTTAGTCCAAGGCAACGTTCGAAAATTTTCTACAGCGAAGTCTCACTTCACCCTGTATATTTCGCAACCCAGCACTCATAAAATAGTATCCTAACACTATAGGTAACCCGACACTGTATTGTGCCCCTTAACGCAACCTGTCAGCCGTCCGTATTGTCTAACGGAGCCTTTATACAGCCATAGGGAGAGACTGAAAAACCTTTATAAAGGTGGAAACCATGAATAAGATGATGATGTATTGATATCAACCATAACAACATACCTATTCAACGACTTATTATATTTGACGACCTCTGTAGCCGAGAGATGGGGCTAAAAGGTTCTTGAGTGGAGACCACGTACCACCAAGTGCAGTGTGGGACGGCCACCTACCAGATGAACCGACGACCTAGTAAAAATTGCTGGGTCTCGTTGGATGCAGGTGGCAATGGACCGGTCGCGCTGGAAATCGGTTGGAAAGGCCTATGTTCAGCAGTGGACAGTAACAGGCTGAAAAGATGATGAATGATGTAGCCGAGAGGCGAGCGTAACAAACAACGTAGTAATTGCGCTAATTTTAAGTAACATTGACTTTTCGAAACATTGTTGAAACATCGTTTCACTGGGGAAACTACATAAATGAACTGCAGCATCTAATCGTGCGAGAAGATCTTCTAATTACAAAGAAGGTCAAGATGCATCCAGGCCACATCGCACTAACAGCACCTGTTTATATAGCTAATAATAGCCTGTTTTGCGACCGGATACCTTATCTACAAGAAAACCGTAAATCAACGGAAGCGAGATAACTCCGACCCGGAACGGGCTGATGATTCCAGCATCCCCACAGCGTCAACTGCATCACCATTCTCTCTCCAAGTGAGATAATGGTTCATCTGAGGATGGAGATTAAGTGCATCATACGTCACAGAATCTTGGATACATAGCCTTATTTGTTTATATTCAGACCTAAGCTTTACAATAGGTTTCGTAATATTTCCGTATTAATTATTTGCTTATAAAATAATGAGGGCGCAGTGTCAGCAATTGAAATTTGCCCTATGTCGATTAACTGTCACTGCAAAACATTGTTATAGCCAAATTCAATTAACTTTCGGACCAGTGTTGAAGATACCGGGATCCATCGTGGATCACCTAGTTGTACCCACTTAGATTTAATTTAAATACAACATATACAAAAAGTTTAAAAAACCTATCAAATTAAAAACTAAAAGTTGAAGTGAGTCACCTATGAAATTTAAGATTTTAAGAGAGGCAGGGCAAAGCGATTTATCGCTCGAACCGGAGCAGCCCGACTGGTGAAATACCTCCACCTTAAAGAAGACCGCAGCTAAATAACAATCACTCCGGTGTTGTTGTGTTCCTGCGTGCAAGGTTTCCAGAGCTCTTGGGGGGTGCTACATTAGTAGCAGGGGTCAAGCCTTCAAGGTAAGGGCGACAAGTCTAGTAACAGTTGTACTATGCTATACTTTTCGCCCTTAAGCTAGGAACTCATTACCACTTAACATCAGGTGGGATGAGGTCAATCTTGGAGTGCATTATAAAATAAAAATCATATTGACATACAAATTTGGTATATTGTTCTTAAATAACCCAAACAAAAACGCACACTTAATATACTAATTCCTTTTTTTACTTTTTTTTTTTCGTATTTACGATTTTATCTACATTACAGTGTGGCCAATGCACTTTTTCAAAACCAGTATTTTACAAACGTCTTCAAGCGATAAACTAGAAAGAAAACGGCATTCCGATTAGTCATTTATCCAACGAGTCTAGATTAAATGGAAATAGCTAGGGCTAGGATTAATAAATCCCCTTAATCGGTCTGCACTAAACGGATAAAAACAAAAGCTTTAGAAGTTACTCCCGGCATATTTACTCGGTAGATAGAAATTCATAATTAGTATTTTATCTCTCGTTTTGAAAACACGCAAAGTGGTATTTTGGAAGCGTAAACGCTGCGTTTATTTGAAGATGAGAAACTGCAAAAGCAAATGAGGAGTCTTCTAAAAATCTTCTTCTTCTAAAATTCTTACATTAAGAAGTCAGAATGTCAGACCTTTAACACGAGAAATAAACACAAACTTGCTGGTCCACATCTAAAACTTCATAAAAATTTTAATTACTTTGTGGGGTGAAGTCTAAAGATGTTTAATGATCGGCCAAATATTTCTGCATTACCTGTGCATAGATTTAAGTCTCTGATAAAAATCGTCTCATAAAAAAGGCTATTATAAAATACAAGACAAAAATGTGGGGGGGTAATGCCACCTTTGAAAGTTTATATGGGAAAATGTTTATTTTTTAAGTTAGAGATATGAAAGTTAGCACAAATATAGCCTTATTAGATAAGGGTAAAACCGACCATGAAAGGATGTAGTCCACGCGAACGAAGTCGCGGGCACAGTTAGTGTATTTATATATTTGAGGCGATTCCCCATTTGAGTAAATAAATCTACTTTTCGAGACAGGTTTAAAACATTTTTTACAACATCAATTACATCGTTTTGATTTGGGACAAGTGGCTAAAGCACTTGGTTATTGAAATCAGAAACTAAGACAGTGCCACGACACCCAGACCCGAAAGAGTTTATATCTTTTTTTAAGCGGAGGCTACGCCCAAACTATGCTCCCGTATGTTTTCAACCGAAAGCGGTCAAATGAAGTTTCAAACCATCTCTCTGGTTGCAATTTACTCACTTCTCTCTACTTAGCTCTGCGTAGTTGAATGCAATAGTTTATTGAGAGTTCGATTTTTTTTTATGTATGTGTGTTTTATTTTAGCTTCAGATTAGATTAGTTATTAGACTATAAAATAGTTCAATTCTCATTAAAGACAATCGAATTATTGTCCCTTGTACTTAAAGACAACAGAATATTAAAACAAAAAAAATCATCTATCATCCATTCGGTAGCTACGATTCCATAGACAGACAGGCAGGCAAACAGACAGACAAGTCATTTATGAGTGGGGGTCAACAAAAATCAAGATTATAATGAGCTCATAAGGCTCTTAAAAATTTTATGTAAATATAAGTAAAGCTTCATATTTTATATATAATATATTATATTTATTCATGTATGTCTGTGTATAATTAATCGTTTCCGAAATGACTTTTGTAACGCTTGGTAGTTACTATTCTCGTGTATTATGTTTTTATTTTTTAGATTACTTATGCACTTTGTCACTATTACCGCACCCATAAACTGACTATCCGCATGACCCAAAGGGTGACTGATAGAGAATGCCCATAGCATTAAGTCCACCTGTTGTAATTTTTTTGGGTTATTGTAAATTCGTCACAAAGTAAATTCGTCACGAAAAATAGCTTGTGTAAAATCGTCATAGTTCTAATTTTCTAAAGCGAAGCTTTCATTATATTAATTTTAGCGAGCGCGTGATAGCGTACTCATATGCAAGAGATCAGAAGACCTATGACAAATAAAAACATTTTTTTAATGCATGTGACGAATTTATAATAACCCCTTTTTTGTGCAATAAAGTTTTTAAATAAAAAAAAGAAATAAACAAAAATATTACTACGCAGTTTAACTTTCTTTACCAACTTTTTAATATTCAGTAAGAACATTAACATTTACACCAAAGTACTTTCGGAAACCTCAGCACGTATTTTCGACACAATTAAGATGACGAATGGTGATAGCGACCGATAGATATGCAAAGGGATTCATCGTAAACAACAGCCCTCAACGGTTACTGGAAGTATTTCCTTGAGTAAGAAATGAGGAGTCGGCTCGTCAGGCCGGCTGTCTGTCACACCGATACGAAATTTAAGGCGAGTTCTTAAGTAGAAAACGAGTGAATGCACATTAAAATGTAATTTGTCTATACGTGCTAATGCTAATTTACATTAATAATAACAACTTCGGCTCCATACGTCCCATTGCAGGGCACATAGCTTAATTCAGGTATAAATCAAACTAATATTGTGATGGGTGTGCTGGAATGACGCCCCCAGTTAGTATCCGTCGTCTGGTGCTTATAAACCAAGGGAAACCTTAGTTTGAGACCAGGTGATTGGTTGGATTGACCGGTTGTTTGGCATATTTATTTATTTTTTAATATATTATAAAAGATGATAACCAACGCCCCTCGGTTCGTGCCAAACGAACAACTTCACCACGACCTAAGAATACCTACAGTAAAGGGGGAAATAGTACGCTATACCAAGTCATATAAACTACGGATATCACAACACCCTAACCGCCTCGCCCGGCCCCTTATGGATGAAGAGCTACAAATGAGACGCCTAAAGCGAAGAATCCCTCAAGATTTGGCCAAAATACAGTAATACATCACTGTCTCAGTTGTTGAGGATGTAACATAGGTTACATACCACGCAAGCCATTGGAAGCACATCCAACAAACTTCTGAATGTCCCAGAGAAGGAGACAGATTGCAGTACAAAATATAAAAAAAAAAATTATAAAAGCGAAAGTTTGTAAGAATGTTTGTCTGAAAATCCATAAATGTATCTTTGTAAATCTTTAAAGCGAAATCTACTGACCGGATTTTAATTAAATTTGGTATTACAAGAGACAACATACTAGATTAACGCAATAACGCGGACAAAGTCACGGGCAAAAGCTATGGTATAAATACTCCATCACAGACTTGGGTTCTATTCACGCCCGGGTCAATATGTGTCTGGGTGTTGTGGTACTATCGTTGTCTTTGATTTATGTAATACAAATACTTCAGCTATTAACCGCAGAAGTAGATAAATATATGTGATGGTGTCGTATATTTACATTATTTATTTATTATGCTTACGTTATATTTTCATTCATGCTATTATTTTAAAGTTAACGGCATTAGGTCATCTAACCATCAAGTTTTATAACCATGCATCAATCAATGACTGAAGACAAATAATAAAAATAAGAACTACAAGTATTTCTTAAGTATAATCGATATTTCGCACAAAACGAGCTTCGGTGTAACACGCATCCATTAAATAGCCGGCCCGATACCCGATTGCTTAATCTCGATTCGGGCATCGAGAATCGATTAACGGCATTCGATATTCCGATCTTGGCCACCAAAAATATTGCACTGCCGACCCCCGCATTAAAAAAGAAAGATCCCATCGCCGAAATTGCCGATTGATCGAAAAAATGAGCGCTCGTAATTATAGCTTAGACAATGTCTGAGCAAAAAAAGATAAGTGATGGCCAAGTTATATTTCGGTGAGATAAATTTTAAGCCATGTGGGCTTTAGTATAAATTGAACCACGTGCTACGTGCGCGTGGAAACTTTGCTATGAAATATATTTATTCTACGACATGATGAGTATAGATGAGTAATGACACAATTAATGTTTAAAAATTTACAAGTCAATATACTTAATTCACTCCGTATTCCTATTTAAAAATTCTCTTCCTCCTGCAAACAAGATCTTTTTTAATTATGACAGAATATAATCTCGTGAAAAAAAAATCCTTTGCACGAATTGCAAATAAGGTAAATTAAATGAACTTCCTTATTTTACAACGTTTCTTGGTCGTGATATTTGTGACACAAGATTAGCATAACCAGCATAAAACAGTTTTTTTTAAACTGAAATTTTATTAATTTAAATAAAATTTAATTTTAAAAAATACTTAAAAAAAAGTATTTTTTTTAAATAATTTAAATTCGTGATACGAAAAAAATATCTCCTAAAACCACAATATTGTCAGCGCAACAAAACTGTATGAAACCGTATTTCACTGTTCTTCAACGAATCATACTTTTTAATTTGAACAAAAATGAAATAGGTATTCAAAATTCTGTTTACAGCATACAAATGCTAACATACCAACATATACCATAAGAATTATTTAGACTTCGCCCTATTGTTTTAAAAACAAAATACCATAAACTTTTTCAAACATCGTTCCAAATTCTTTTTCAGACATAAATATACTTTTTTTATTGCAAAAAATGTGTTAACTCTACATCTTGGCTAAACACGCTACCAGCACCGTGTTCGTCATTACACTTTGTAATAATTAGTGGCAAACGGATATTATCTAAAGTGCGGTCATTACCGAACTAATTATTAGCTACCGCAGATTGTAATTGATTTGATTAAAAATTTATGAAAAAATCGAGATAGCAGAACGTTTGTATCCCACTGCTTGGTACAGGCCTCATATCAATGGTGAGATGAATCTATACTCCATTGCATATGCCGAATATATAAGTTCTCGTTACGGATAGTAATCCATACTAATATTATAAATGCGAAAGTAACTCTGTCTGTCTGTCTGTCTGTCTGTCTGTCCGTCTGTTACTCTTTCACGCCTAAACGGCTGAACGGATTTTAATGAAATTTGGTATAGGTATACGTTGAATCTCAAGAACGGACATAGGCTACTTTTTATTAGAAAATAAGGGGGGATGGGGTTAATACCGCCTTTGAAAGTTTATATGGAAAAATTTTTATTTTTGAAGTTAGATATATGAAATTTGGCACAAATATAGCTCGAAACTTGGATTAAAATATAGACTACTTTTTATTTCGAATATTAGGGGAGAAAGGGGTAAAACCGACCATGAAAGGATGTAGTCCACGCGAACGAAGTCGCGGGCACAGCTAGTATATTATACGAGGCGTAAGCTAAAAGCGACAGACGAACGACTGATGACAGCTGATATGGAAAGTGAATTATGGAACGGCATTAACGACTCGTCGTCGGTTGGAGAAAAACGGATAGTAATTTTTGACACATTACGAATCGTAAAATATTGGAACTGGGTATTGTAAGTGACAAACTTTACTGTCATAGGTACATTATGAAGCCGCCAAATGGGTTCTGACTACACTGAACAACTAGTTATTTCATATTTATATTAATAAGCCGGAACCTTAACGTGCCTTCCAAAACACAGAGATGCTCGTATCAAAGTCTATGAATATAATTCATGAAATAAAACTTTATTAATGTTGCACGGCCGTACCCATTTCTTGCCATCTACTATTTCCTCTACCTTAAGGTTGTCTGGAAGAGATCGCTTTCTAGCGATAAGACCGCCTAAATTGTACTATAATCAATCTGTAAAACCTATTTCTGTAAAGTTTTTGTGCAATAAAGTATATCTATCTATCTAAAGTCGTTCAACAGACGGAAAGGTCACCCATCCAATATTGGATCGCGAAGTGCTTAGCTGAACTTTTACTATTATTTCCGAACCGTTGCCGCTATCGCGCATCTAAATGATCACCAAAGCGTATTAATAAATAAATTAAGCGTATAAAAATAAATTTTGGTAAGTTGTGTTTTAGAAATTATTGACTAGCATCTGCTCAGATATTATTGAAGTAATGAATGTTCAGATATTAATGGTAACGGGTAGTGTATGAAACTTATTGGCATTTTAACTGTTCAAAAGAATTTGGTCACTTTGTCTGCTCCAATGTATCTGATGACGAATTTACATGACATGAAAAAAATCTTACTGTTTACTTTCTGCCAGCCCTAGCTAAGTGAGTGCTAGTGATGTGCCGCGACTCCCGACGCACAAGTCCAATTCAGGTGATGTTTATCATAAACACAACAACAGTGCTGCAACTCGCGCTAACTTTCGCGGGCCTCCGGCAATGTTTATAACTTTAATAGGGCTGCTATCATGTAATAAATTCTTAAAAAAAAATTGATAATATATTTTGTTTAAGAAACAACGTTCTTGTTAAATTAGTAAGTTGTTAATGGTTCTATAGAGAATAGCAATTAATCATTCAGGGTCACATCGAGCCACTTTATTAAGTAGACGTTATGGAATGAATTCAGGGACACTATGAAAGTAAGTCAATGTTATGTACATTGACGTTATAGATATAAAGTAAAATTGAGCCGTGTCATTGTAAAAACAGTAAGTAATTTCACCACTAAAAATGTAATTACGTTTTGACCTGTTCAAACCTACATAGTCCGCGGCTTTATGTATTATTTGAAATGATAGGTTTGTTTTTATGAAGCATTTTGTTTGGTTTTTAAGCAAAAATATAATTTTGTTTTTCTACAAATCGTTTTTTTTATTAATAACTTCGACAGCAACCATCATATTGATACAAATATTGAACCAGCATCAGTACACACTAATTTAAAGAAAGAGACAAAAATTATCTCCTCTTGCGATACGGGGCTCAAACCCACGATCTTCATATAAATGTCTTTAAAAAAATATTTAAAAATTCGCTTGTGCGACGTACAGGACTATAAAAATGAGTAGATACGAATTCATACCAGTTAAATTACTTTAAAGAACAACTATAAAAATGTTTAAGGTTTTAAAGTGTGTGATGTTGTTTGACATTCTGTTATCATTATATTAAGTGGCAACCCTGCCCGTCACACGCAGACCGCAGCCATTTTGTTTCCACTTCACGTAACGCGCCGTAACTGTGTAGTTTGCGTTACTTTAAACAGTCTGATAAAAATCATATTAGCAGTTTGCTGAGAAAATGTCTTTGACCCTACAACTTCATGTTTTGTTTACCCTTGCCAAGGGTAGTTGGGAGTTTGTCATGCTTACTAACGCCCGGTTACAATAATTGAAAAACGATCCGTTAGTAGGATAGTAATAAATTACACAAGGCTTAAGCTAAAAACAACCGACGGACGACTGATGACAGCTGATATGGAAAGTAAATTTTAAATTTGAATTAACGACTCGTAGTCGGTTGTAGAAAAACGGATGGTCATTTTTGACACATAACGATTCGTAAAATATGTTAACCGGGCATAACACGTCACTGGGGTGGCGCTATGTGGCGGGTCGTTACATTACATGCAATATGGTTTAGTGAAGCGATGGCTGGCACATACGTCATGCTTGTGAACAGCCACCTTTGGGGACTGGTCGGCTCCAGCTTACCTTTCAAAATTAAATGGTTAATGTTTTTCACTTATCAATACAAAACTATATGACTTGGTCCAAAGTGGTCTACACATAGTATAAGTAAGATACTGCTACTGTAATTAGCTGAGGTTCTTACCGGTATCTTCTCTATATATCGGTTCCGAACTGGCAGTAGAATGAATCACTTTGCATTGTATGCAACGACGATTTAAAAGTGTTACAAGTAGCCTACTATGTATATTTGATTGTTTTATTGATCGAATTAACCCGAATACTAGTCGTTCTGCCTAATGAAAAACCCTTAGTGGCATTATGGTTGAAGCGTTAGCCTCATAAAATCAGAGGTCGTGGGTTACATTGCATTCTGTGGTAAGTACCCCAGAAAATATATAAAAGTTTTCCATATTGATCCGACCGGGAATCGAACTCGGCACCTGTCATGTCGCGACGCTAAAGACCGAACCGCTCGCCTCTCGATAACAGAGACCATCAATCAATAATATATGACGTAATTTTGACATTCGTATTTACAGGTTAAAATACTAGAATATAAAAAAGCTTTACGTTTAAATTAACTATCTATTTATAAAGTGTGTTTTTCTAAATAATTCAGTTTTTTTAATAATCCGCAGTTTCATATTTACTCGATAGTACCAATAACATTACAATCAAAAATCTAAAAGCAAAAGAGAAATCCAGATTTCTTTACAAAGTAACTAATAAAACAAGGAAAAAACAATTTTAAAACAAACCGCTTCTATCGTTCAAAACAATTCTACCCTCTGCTCAGCGAAAATAAATCTTACATTCTCGGGAATCGAACCTGGGACATTAAGCCGGTCGGGCCCCTTTGTTTTGTCTTAACTTTATTTATACCGATGGGCGATCGCGACTGCTCTTATTGGGCAGAGTCGGATTTGGGACAGGGATTCGTTTTGTATTTTTTCTCAGTCCTTGTAGAATCGATTGAGAAGTTAAGTTACACTTGTTCCAATCTAGTAATGAAAAGATCAATTTAAATGAAAAAATAGGAGGTTCTCTATGGGTTACAGTAGTCACAAAGATGTTAAAACTTTATGGTTGACTGACAGCATACCACATAGCATTAATTCCATCCATAAAAGTGTTGTTCAAGTTGACGAGACACTTTAAATTGTGAGCTACCCCTATGTCTATAGGACCTAATATCAAACTTCAAGTATTTATCGAGAAGTGCTGTTGATTATACAATAAAAATGTATTGTAAGGGTTTGGCAAGGATGGCATCGTGGTTCGATACAAACCTCCTCACTTTGAACACAGCTAAGACACATTATATCTGTTTCAGCAAAAACATTACAACCCAACCCCCTTCAAACTACAACAAAAAAATTCACAAGTGTGGTAACCAATCAAACTCTAACTGCTCATGTGTTGAAATAAATAAAGTTGCTTGTGCCAAATATTTAGGAGTTCTTGTTGATCAGCGACTTTCTTGGCACCCACATATTGAATTAACTATGAATAGAGTGCGAAAGTTGATTTGGATATTTAAGAGTCTACGTCACATTGCTAGCAAAGAACTGCTTATTCAAATATACGTTGCACTGGCACAATCTATAATGATCTATTGCATATCTGTGTGGGGGTCTGCTGCTAAAACTGCTATACTATGCCTGGAACGAGCACAAAGGTTGCTGATAAAAGTGATGCTTCTAAAACCATACAGATATCCCACTAAAAATCTTTATCAAGAAGCTAATCTTCTATCAATCAGAAAACTATATATATTTGATATTGCTCTAAGAATGCACAAAATCCTTCCTTTTGATGCTAAATTACTAAATAAAAGAAGAAAAAATAAAGTTGCTTTAGTTCCCACAGTAAAATCAGAATTTGCAAGACGGCAATATTGTAAGCTATCAGCCTCAATTTACAATAAAATAAATAAATACCTTAATATATACCCCCTTAATAAAAACAAGTGTAAGAAAGCGGTCTTGGAATTTTTAAAATTATTAAGTTACAAGGAGACAGAACTCTTGGTTAAATGTAACACATAATAAAAACATCCTTTGTTGAGTAAAATATACATGTAGGTTTCGCATAAAGTAAACTAAACATAATCACACACACACACGCACGCACACACACACACAAGAGCGCGCGCGCGCATACACACACACAAACACACACACACACACATTGCTATATGAGCAGTATGATAAAACAAAAACATTTACATAGTTATTGATAATCAATATTTCATTATTATATGTCAAGTAATGGTAATTTAGTCAGATAAATAACTGATTGTAAGAGCGGTCCTTCCTAACACAGGCAATGTTTTGCCTAAAAGGGAGTTCCCACACCTAACAATTGTAATAGACTAAGTTACTGAAATAAAATATTTTGTATTTTTGTATTTAAATATTTTTGTTTATCCACATAAATAATAAGTATTACATACATCCTAATACATATAAAAAAAATGTGGGAATGATGTCGGTACATCGAGAGTACTTTATTTTGTTTATTTTAGTACCTACTCTGAATTGAGCAGAATCCATACACTTGAAATGACATCGTAAGAAAACACGAAATATGGAGATTTTATTGATTCTGTAATGCTCATATTTATCAATAATTGGTTAAAAAGTTTTCTTTTACCACTTGAAAAACCCCGCTCTCCCGAGTCCGTCCCTGTATTGTGTCTTATAAATCGACCTCTGGTGCGCAATTTATGCTATACGCCATTCCAAGATACGTTTTACTTAACCAATATCTCTAAATCCTACCAGATCAAACCCACGGCCTAAAAAGGGCTAAAAACCCTTCGGTTTCAGTTGTTCGATAAAAGATTACTCATATAGTGTATGTTAGTACAGCAATACCAGTTTAGAGATTAGAACATGAATTATGAAAATGAGTCTTATGAAATAGGAGACAGGGATTATTTAATGAAAAATTTTTAACGACTTATTTTTAAGACGATAGTCAACAGAGATACATTTATATACCTTAAAACACTTACTTCTGTCGTATATTTTGTATGAAGATAGGAGTCAAGATATTTTTTAAGCATTTTAAAAAAGCATGTTGAAGATAATTTGCAAGAGATCTATTCAGCTGATGTAAAAAAGAAAAGAAAGAAAGAAATATATTTATTGGCCGAACCAAAATGTATAAGCAACATCCCTACTAATATTATAAATGCGAAAGCAACTCTGTCTGTCTGTCTGTCCGTCTGTTACGCTCTCCTGCTTAAACCTCTCAACCGATTTTGATGAAATGTGGTATAGGTATACGTTGAATCTCAAGAACAGACAAAGGCTACTTTTTATTAGAAAATAAGGGGGGGAGAGGGGTAATACCACCTTTGAAAGTTTATATGGAAAAATGTTTATTTTTGAAGTTAGAGATATTAAATTTGGCACAAATATAGCTCGAAACTTGGATTAAAATATAGACTATGACTTTTTGTTTCAAATATTAGGGGAGAAAGGGGTAAAACCGACCATGAAACGATGTCCACGCGAACGAAGTCGCGGGCACAGCTAGTAACATATACACATAACATTTTATGGACAATTTGGGTCCACCTCAGCAAACGCTGCAACGGCACTATTCCTAACATCGCTACAGCGCTGGTATTCTAGTGGAACTAACAAAAAATAACAAAGTGTTTTAATTATATTTTATGAACGGTGTCAACCACCAATGGCCCTCCAAGGTCGACATAAAATTGTATTCATAGATTCCATATTTACAATTTTCGTTCAAAACAATGGACATTGTGTCCGATAATCAATTGTTTCATATGTAGATTGCAACTTTAATGTATCTAGGTATACATGTTATGATATCAATTGTATTATGCACTTTGTTGTGTTCATTCCAAGGCCATGAATTCGTAAATTAAAACTCGTATTGAAACAAACGAATAACGAACGGACGAAAACGAACTTTAATGAAAAAAATTAAACATCTGACAGCAAGTTTTAAAAAACATCTGACAACAGATTAAAACAGGACAGTTTTGAAAAACAACTGACAATCGATTACAACAGAACAATTTTAAAAACAACTGATAATCGATTAAAACATAACATTTTTGAAATAAGAAAACGTTACAATCTGTCATCGGACACTTAATATTTTTTAAGAAGGGCCCAGTGGTCGAGTTTTGTAAACACTCTATTCGCCTAGAAGGAATTAAATTACTTCGCTAAATGAAAAACGGGTCAAGTGCGACTCGGACTTCTGCATTAAACTAAAAACGGAACAAATCATATTATATCATTTTTAAACAAACCCCTTGCATATTTGTTTTTATTTTCATTTTATTATTTATTCTTAAATTGAATATAACTTAATTCTGTGGGAATATTTAATGCGTCTACTTGTTTCCCCTTGTTAACATCAAACAATAACTAGCAAATAATCACGTTTGTTGTAAAAACAACCTTTAAATAAACATTTCGTTCAGTTTTTTTTTCTTTATTGTATAGCTGAAACAGTAAGTACATATTAACCATCACTTCTTTGTTAAAAGTCTCTGACAGAAAGACAGCGTAACTAATAGGTTATATTACTAATAGGTCTTGATTTACCCTTTCGTTACGGAACCCTAAAAATGAGTTCCAGCAATCGGTATGAAAAACGAATTGAAACGTCAAGCGTCACATTCAATCTTCAAGGGTTTAAAAGAATTGGTAAGAAGCAAAACAATTTAAGAAATAGACTTCAAGTAAATAAGTCGCTATTTCATACAACAGACTTCGTATTACTAATAATAGTTTTGTTGCATTAGGTTAAATATTAAATAAGTTACTGTAATGCATTATCGATTTATTCGTACATAGATTAAAAGGCTACAAACTTAATGAATATTCAAAAGAATAAATTATATAGGACACCAACGTTTCTATACTGTCACGGGTCTGGGTGATGTGGTGCCGTAGTTGTTTCTGATTTCTATAACACAAGTGCTTACGCTACTTACCGCAAGACCAGAGCAATGTATGTGATGTTGTCCAATATTTCTTTATTTATAAATTTTAAGACTTTCGCGTTCCATTTTAAACATTTAAAATAATTTAATTTTGAGTCAGCTCGTGAGCACGGTTGGTGCAACCTAACCGAAACGTCGGGCAGTAAGTAGTTCGTATTAACTACTAAATAAAAATGGTGTCGCGTTTTGACCCGTTAAATTATTTTAAATTTCTTTATTTAGTTTTGTGCTTGGTTCTGACGTGTTATTTACTTATTCTTATAACTTAAACTTAAAGCAACTAATCTAAGTGGCTTAGTGAATTGGCTGGCACATACGACAGTGTACACGCGGCTTTGCGCTTAAAACATATCGATTTTACTCACAGACCTCCCTAAGCGGTAGTTAGAGTATTTTATGTTTACCCTAGCTTCGAGTTTCAGGTTTTTGTGAACTGGGGTTTGCGGTTTCACATTACAGTTCTTCTGTGGGTAGGTAACAGTTTTTAACCGACTTCAAACAAAAGATGCTTCTCAATTCGACCGAATGTTATAATGGCTCAGTCAGTAATTGTGTCGCCCAAATAAATAATAAGATGCCTGTTAAATTATTATCTTTCTTTTTTGCCAAGCAACCAGACTCAATAGAAAATAAATTGTGTCTGGCTTTTTTTATATTACGCTTCAAGGTTGACTGTTGATGTTACACTTGATGTTAAGTGGTAATAAGTTTCTAGCTTAAGGGCGACAAGTAAAGCATAATAAAGCTGTTACTGGACTTGTCGCTCTTACCTTGAAGTCTCGACCTCTGTTACTAATGTAGCACTCCCAGGAGCTCTGGAAACCTTACTCACACGCAGGAACACAACAACACAGAAGTTATTATTATTTGGCTGCTGTCTTCTGTAAGTCAGGCTGGTCCAGTTCAAACGATAAATCGCTACCTCTCCTTAATGATCATACTTCTAATGAAAATATTTAGAAAGAAATTAATGTCGTGTTTGAGAAACTCTTAGTTGCATGGAAAGACAACCAATACGTTTCCCAATAATAACATTTCTACGAATCGAAAACCTTTTTAGCGTCGACTAAAAATTAAGTTTCGAATTTAAACCGCTTTTATAAACTAAACCGCAAGTCTTCATTCCGAAGTGCGTCAACTCATTCACCGCACCGAACTAACTTAGCGGTCGTCGCATCAACTAAACTTAGTCGGGACAGTTTAGTTTTAGTCGCAACTCCAGTCTGGATTGTTGGCGAGTTCGTAAAACAAGTTATTCACACCTGGAATACTCTGTCATAGTGGTTTTAGTCACATGTCTGTCCTGACCTGAGAAGCAACGGTTTCGAAGCAAGTTGAGCAGCAAACTAATTAGATGTAAACTAATTACTAATGTTTTCAACGCGATAGTTTAAATGTTTCTTTCATTATTCTTTCTTTAAATTAATAAATATAAATAAATGCACTAGACAATCACACCAATCACCTGGTCTCAAACTAAGGTTTTCCCTTGTACTATGAGTACCAGACGACGGATACTAACTGGGGGCGTCAACCCAGCACACCCAGACCCAAGTCAATTTAGAAAAGTTCGTTTTCCAAATTGACCCGACTAAATATGTTTGTGACTCTTTTACCTAAAAACTACAGAATAAATTGTTAAAATTTGGAAGAAAGATGAAATACAATTGAACACACTAGCGGCGGCTTTACACGCAAACTATCCTTATTTTGTTCCAATTTTTTCACTGTTGCAGCGTGATGTTACATATAGACTTCCTTAATAAATGGACAATCCAATACAAAAACAATTTTTCAATTCGAACCAGTTTTTTTTGAGATTAACTCGTTCTAACAAACCAACTCTCCAGATTTATGATATGAGTACAGATAGGATGTTTTTATCCAGACTTAATGCGAACGAAGTGGCAGGCAATAGGCATATAAATAATCATGAATTTGACTGACCCATTGGAAAATGATACCGAGCAATCTATTATTATAGGTATCCGTGTAAGTTTTTGACCATAAATAATTTTTGTTTTATTAATTGAAAAAAATACAAAAAAAATATATCTCCCCTTGCGGTCTCGAACCCACGACCTTCACGTATCGCGCGTGCTGCTCTTCCAACTGAGCTAACCGCTACTTATCGTAGGCGAAAACTTGCTGTAAAGTCAGTTGATTCACGGGTTCGAGTCTCGTGCTACAAGAGGAGATATAATTTTTCTGTTTCTTTAAAATATTTAACGTTTGCTAGTATGGCTTAAAGCACTATAAAAATTAGAAAAATCGATTTCGTGTCATATCGCAACTAGTACTCAATCTCATCTGTAAAAATGAAGAACCTACCAAAATAATTTACATTTTAAAACATATACAAGTGAGAGTGAAATTAAACCTAAATGTACAGAGGGGTCGCAACGCTGCGGGCAGTTGGCAGGCAGTTTTTTTTAATTAAAATTTTTATGTCCTCCCAACGAAATTAGACCAGTTTCGGTTTTAAATTGAAAAAGTTAACAAGTATTATGCTTAGAGTTCTAATATTGAGCCGGTCCATTTGTTCTGATGACTCAACTGTTTCTGAAGTTTAAAATACATGGTTTTTGTGGTTACGCTAATTGCGTAGTCTGAGATGTTATATTTCGCTTATTAATGGTAATGAGGTCCTAGCTTAAGGGCAACAAGTACAGCATATTAACTGGGCTTGTCGCCCTTACCTTGAAGGCTTGAACCCTGCAACCAATGTAGCATCCTGGAGCTCTGCAAAACCTTAGGCTGCGGTCTTCTGTAAGGTGGAGGTACTTCACCAGTCGGCCTGCTCCAGTTCGAGCCATAAACCGCTATGTCCTACCTCTGCAGCTATACTTGGGGTTATGCAGTTCGAGTGAACTGTAGTCACTGCGACCTGTCAGATCTATTGTGACCCGCCACCAATTTAAAGTAACCCCTGTAGCCGGGTCGATTCTAGAAAGTTTAGTATCTTCCTGGATTTTAGAGTTTTTATTTAACCCGGCTGGGCTGTGTCGTCCCAAGTGGATGCTTCGTTTTTGGATCAGATATTTACAGTCACATAGGGGGTGAAGAGGTGTTTCCTTCTCGTCCTTACGTTTTGGAGGTTACGCTAATTGCGAAGCCTGAGATGTTTAATTAGACTGCTGGCCCGACAAGCAAATTATTCGAGGCTATCACACCGGAGACAACTTCGATACAATAATTGTGTCGAATGACTAATTAAATACCAGTCTAAGATCTTGGAAAAAAAATAATTTTAAGTGGGTCATAAACAAGTTAATCTTCACCAAGTTGGTTTCCAAATACTCATTACAATCTGAGATTTAATAAACTACAATAAATAATTCTTACAGATTGGATTAGAGAGTCCTCAAAACGCTAAAAGGTCCCATTTGGAGACAGGTTTAACTACAAACTTAGTTGTATCTACTTATAAAAAACTATATGACTCGGTCCAAGTAATAAACCCCCCGCAGGATTCGAACCTACGACCATGGAAGCTTGTTTTCCACCTTCATGGTATACCATCACCGTTCCCGACTAATCTGTGATCGTTGGAAAGTTAAGTTTAACAAGTAGAATACGTTCATATGACAAGTATTGGAAAACATCATTGGTCGGGTCAAAAATGGAAACGAACTTTTTTATTTTGTCTCGGGTCTGGGTGTTGTAGTGCCGTAGTTGTTTCTGATTTCTGTAACATAAGTGCTTAAGCTAACTTACCACAGAATATACAGGACAAATAAAGTTAGTCTGATTTGTTTGTTTGTACAAAGTAACCTTTGAAAAACTAACTGCATCGTATTCAAACATTCTTTCACCCTCATAAAGTTAAACAATATCTGAAAACAAAACAATAGCACAAGCGAAACTCAACAAAATGCAACACCGTCTCCTAAATCTTGTCGAATACTACAAAGAGCAAAATAAATAAAGTTTATTGCATCGCAGAGCGATTTTATTTAACACGAAAGCGCTCAATCAGGGTGCGCCGGAAAGGACCCCTAATAATATTGTCTGGGTTCCGTCCTGCGAAATTTGTCCCCCAAAAACAAGGTTAACTTACTATCGCTTTTACTTCGGTGGTCCAATTCATGAGCGGATATTTAAAACTGTTAAGATTCGTCCAGAATTTTACTTAAATGCGCCTGACTACTCAACTTCAACTATCCGATCGTTTTAAACATTTAAATTATCTAACGGGTAAAACGCGACACCATTTTTATTTAGTAGTTAATAAATAAAAAGTTGAGCCAGCTCATGACCACGTTTAGTGCAACCTAACCGAAACGTCGGGCAGTAAGTAGTTCGTATTTACTACTCAATATAAATGGTGTCGCGTTTTGACCCGTTTAATTATTTTAAATCTTTAAAATGGAACGCGAAAGTCTTAAAGTTTACATCCAATCTTTTTATTATTTCTACTTTCAATAAGTAATAAATAAATGTATCTGGCAATCACACCAATCAATTGTTCTCAAATAAATGTTTCCTCTAGTATTATGAGTTAGCAGACCACAGGGTACTTCCATTAGCTCGAACGAAAACGGTAATCAAATACTATGGAAATTAAAGGCACTGTAGCGGTAGGAAGCGCAACTACTGAAATTGCAATACAAACCAAGGACTACGTTCAAATATTCGATTCACATTTTTTACATACTATGAGCATTGATTTGACTACTTTTTACCTCAATATCGCTTGACGGAAGTCGAAAATGAGGTTTAATCGTTTAGAAAGTGTCTAATTCTGTTTTATTGTTTTAATGTAAATTAAATTCGTGATGTGTCAATAATGACTGTTCGTTTTTCTCCAACCGATTACGAGTCGCTAATACGGTTCTATAACACAGGTCAACAATGATTTTGTTGCACGCAAACTAATTGCTGTTTTAAACTAAAACCGGCGTAGGAAAGCCGAATCTGGCTATAAAATACGTCTATCACCTATAGTTTCTGAGATATTTCACTTCAAAATCTTAAAAACTGCCTTTTTGGGTCTACTTCAAACAGATTTAACTATTTTACTAATTATTTTTAGCTATTTTAAATATATGCCAAAGGAAGCAAAGACCTTTGCCATGGAATTCATATTAGACTTATTTATAAATTTAGTTTAATTGAGAAAATATTTAAGTTGTCCTCAGCGGTGTTATTTTACATACAATTTATTAGTATCATTCTATATGGAAAAAAATGCTGTAGTTAGAATCATGAATTACTTCACAAATAATAATGCTAGACTGATAATTTAAATTATATTTCAAATACGAGAAGTATTTGTTTATTTTGTAATATTCAATTATAAAATTTACTTGCTCGAAACTGTCTACAGACCATGGTAAAATAACTAAAATTATTGAATATCGTTTTTTTTATGCAAGATTACTATAAATTTCGAGGTGTTAGAAAAAAAATAAAACTAGATTCATGTACAGCAGACAAATAGCTACAATAACCGTCGACTCGCTTTAAAGCAGCATGCAAAACATACAATTTTGTTGCCTTGTGTAATTTACTTTCCATACCAGCTGTCATCAGTCGTCCGTCAGTTCTTTTTGTCTTTCGGATTAGAGATTAGAACGGATAGTTTTTTGAATATTGGACCCGGGCATAACCCGATTGGAATGTTGTTAAAATTTAGCACTATTTAAATGGCTCCCGTTGCATAGCCATATGATATTTACTTTAAACGCACAGTTTTAGGTCGTTATTTTTCACCAATTAATATGTAACTTCCAAGTATAACTAGGTAATCAGATTTTGTGTAACGACAGAGAAATACACTAATATTTTAAGATTAAGAAGCCAGGTGTCTTCGATTCCGTGGTTTTCAAACATTTCTGCAACGAATGTACCACGGGCCGATAAGTATGTAGTTCTAAACATATTCGGCAGAGGGCACTTACCGAAAGGCTAACGGTTGATACAGCAGAAAAATTTCATCGCCTACGATAACTTGCAGTTAGCTCAGTTGGTAAGAGCAGCACGCGCGATACGTGAAGGTCGTGGGTTCGATTCCCGCACCGCAAGGGGAGATCATTTTTTTCTGTTTCTAATAATAAATACACTAATACTTCGGTGTTTTTGCAATATTGAAAATCGCTTCCTCTCGTAGCTTGCTACGACCACCCGAAGTGATGAAAACGAAACAGAGTGGGGCTTAAATCTCAAGCTGCAGAGTTTGAGGACGCCTTGATTGGATATGTCATTTGCAAGGATACCCACTTTGAAGGTATGAAAAAACTGTCTATCTTTGAAGGGGGGAAACGCAAACAATCAGGTTTTATATCTTTTTTAAAATGTCGAAGGAACATCGTAATCTCAACCTCTTAACCGGTAATTTTACTAAGTTATGGTATTCTTATTAAGTTTTTTTACATCCCGACTTTTACGGTGGACCAATGATTGGCGTTTTGGAACCAAGGAAATTCCGCCCAAGATTCGTTGGGCGTAACTTCATTATAATTTTAGTTCATATTACGTAAGAATTTTGATAATTATTGGAACACAACATTTACGAGAGGTCGGAAATTTTCCTGACTTTGCACCTACGTAATTAGTAAATAATTAGCATCAGAGCGATACGATACGGCATTGGGTGATAAAATGTAACGACATTTTTTAAAAGGGCATCAACTGACTAGGTACACAAAAACTAAGTAAATAAAAGACAAAGTTTACTAACTGATCACAGATTTATATACCACAGAACGGGTTGCCTGAAATTTCCTTTATCATACAAGTCATTATTATGACATACGAGTAGATAAATACCGAGAAAAAAAATATTTTCTAGAAAGTAAAGGTAAGGTCCTAAAAGAATAGATAACTCAATTGTTTGTTTTGCCAACAAGTTAGGTTTCCAAGAAATATAAGATGCATATTTTTGCTTTTAACACATAAACAAAACTTTGTCAAGATACATTGCATTAAAATTTAGCGTATCATCACTTCTTCGTACAGTTTTTACGGAATAGTGACGTCAGCACACCCCCCGCTAAACTTTGATGCGCTATATCGTCGAAACTTTTTACTTATTTGTTGAAGAAAAAAATACATTTTCACTGTATCTTGGTAATCAATCTGAGTGAGTTTTTTTAACCAAATTATCATTCCAGTTCCATGCCAAATAAGTCTCGCTCGGACACCCTCTAGCGTTAAAAAAACAATAAATTTACCACCTAGCTCCTATTCGCAAAATGAATGCAAACCCTTCCAATTTAAAATAACGCCCTAATAAAACATTTTGCCGCATCAGCTCTTGCTGTTTCTAATGAAACGTCACCGAAAACTATTTTGCTAAAGTGAAAAATAACTTTAAAGTTACAAGTCCAAGTTGTCTCCTCTCAGAGACCCTTTCATAAAACTAATGCAAACAGTCGTAGCGAGAACGGAGAAGCTATAGCCTCAGGACAGTGGTCCTCAACTTTTGGACAGGTGACCCCATGGTTTTGAACGAACTCTTTTCTTAACGACAAAAATATATAAAATATTTATACGCAAGCCATCAGTAATAAAGTTATTTCAACCTATCAGTAATTTATGTAATAAAAAATCATTCGAGGGAAGGTGATGCAAAAGGAACGTCACGACCCTCAGCAAAGAGGAATACAACGCAAGGAAGAGGATCGGTGATTAAGAGAAATATACATATATGTATCTACTCATAAAATCTATAAATCACTAGCTATTGCCTGCGATATCATTGCACAGAAAATTACAGAAATTTGATATACAGATGCATTTTACGACAATTTAGGTGGTCTTATTGCGAGAAAGCAAGCTCTTCCACACAACCTTCAGGCGGTCTCGGGTTTGGGTATTGTCGTACGTTCGTTATTTCTGATTTCTGTAACACAAGTGCTTAAGCTACTTACCATAGAATCAGAGCAATATATGTGACGTTGTCCAATAAAAAAAATGTTATCCAATTGCATCTAGTCTTACCCAACTTCCAAGTTCCCACAAACTTTGAGAGCCACTCCTTCAGACAATGACGACTGGAACGGTTTCAGAGAGAAATTCATTTCGCTGTACAATACCGAGATACTTCTCTTAATGAGGGCTGTTTCCTAGCGCCCCGTCTACCTTTGTGCTGAATAATCGATTACTGCGATTGTTTTCTGAACGGTCGAGTTGGATTCATTCAATTGAACCATTAAGTTTGTTTGTATCGGTACGTGGGAACGTTTACCTTTCGTTAGTGTAATATTTGGAATCACCTTCGTAATTTCAGCTCTACAATAACATTTAATCGAGCCTAAATAAAGTGTCAACCCAAACATTATGATGTACAGTGCGGTATACAATATTAAAGTTATTCAGAGGAATAAATACTCTTGTTATATTTGAATCGTGTAGAGGTTATGTACTCTTATGTTAGGTCAGTATTGTTTTTATTTGAATGAAACCTAATAATAATAACAGAAGTTAGGAACAAAAAGGGATGAAACAGCGAATAAGATACAGCCTGATTTTTGTCGCTGTCTTAGTCTCAGTTCATGAATTACTATAATAATGAGAATAATTACTGTTATAAACTATTAAGTATCGGTTGGTTGTCTAAACCTAGATGCTAAATAAGCGATATACTAAGCGACAAAAGTTAGTTCCATTCTTGGTTTCGTGTTAACATATTATATAATATATCCTTCTGTTATAGTTAAAATCTTTATATTTTTAATTACAATCCTCACAGTTTCATTATATCAGTCCTACTAAGGAAGCTATATGGTATATGATTATATGGGAAAAAACAGTCATGAATCTCTCTTTTCGGTTCGGCAAGTCCCATTGAATCTGGCTCGAAGGACCGTTTTAGTTGTAGAAGCAAAACAAACTATATTTTTGGCAATTCATTATAAATCACGAATTAATGTATGATATCATCAAAACAAACTTAACAATATCACAATATTTTGTTTAAAACGTATCAATATTTCTAGTGACATCAAAACTTTGTAAAGACACGTACGAATAACCTTACAAATAGTTTGCTCACCAAAAATATTTGTGTAAAATCCTGCATTTCTGCTGTCGAACTACAAAATAACTGAGACTGTCAAATATTGCACGCTCGACGTTTTTTAATACTATAGAATGAAAACAAACAAATATAAAGTTCATTATTTTAGTAGAACCTTGCACCGGTGAAATATTATTTTTATTTGTGAGAACATGTGTTTTAATTTTTTTTTGTTCAGATTATCAAAAAGAGATGACCAACCTGTGAAGCAGGATATTATTTAGATCAGAGGTTCCCAAACTTTTTTTCATAGGGCAAGTTTGCTGGATCCGGGGACCCCTTGCAATTACATGGTTACCATTTCAAAATAATAAAAAAAACGAATTGATAATTTACGCAAAATGTGGTTGCACAATAAGGATAGATAAGGTACCTAACAAATCAAAGGATTGTGCTGTGAATTATTAGGAATTAAACGTCTGGTTGATAAAAATAGGGATAACTAAAGGATTAGCTAGAATATAATAAAACAATGAAAAAAGGGACTCCGTGCCGCTTTACTAGTTGAAACCGATTTTTTTTAATTTCCAAATCGGAGTGATATGAGGTAAAAAGTTTCTGAACTTTTCTCAAACCAAATAACTTTTCATGACACCCCCGCTTACCAATACTCAATCTTAATTTTTTGTTACGCCAACATAGACCACAATATAACATTCCGAGGACGCCCCCACCTAGACCACTTTGGGAATCAATGATATGTTTTTTGAAATATTAATAAATAAATATTGAACAACATCACATACATTGCTCTGATTCTGTAGTGAGTAGCTAAAGCACTTGTGTTACAGAAATAATTTGAGCGACGGTGTTGATGAAATCGAAGATAAGAACTGACGACTCGACAAAAATGACGAATCACGGAAGCAGATGAGTTGACGTAGCTGAAGAATCCCTACTAATATTATAAATGCGAAAGTAACTCTGTCTGTCTGTCTATCTGTCTGTGTGTCTGTTACGCTTTCCTGCTTAAACCTCTCAACCGATTTTGATGAAATTTGGTATAGGTATACGTTGAATCTCAAGAACGGACATAGGCTACTTTTTATTAGAAAATAAGGGGGGGAGGGGGGTAATACCACCTTTGGAAGTTTATTTGGAAAAATGTTTATTTTTGAAGTTAGAGATATGAAATTTGGCACAAATATAGCTCGAAACTTGGATTAAAATATAGACTATTTTTTGTTTCGAATATTTGGGGAGAAAGGGGTGCAACCGACCATGAAAGGATGTAGACCACGCGAACGAAGTCGCGGGCACAGCTAGTATCGAATAATTTGCGTCTGACAAATTTGTGAAAAAAAAAACTTCAAACGCTAAAATAAATGAGGACGATACGATGGAGTAAATTTGGCACAAAGAGTTATTAAACTATTTAATTGTAACCAAATTTCATAGAAAATGTTCTATTAGGTACTGTAAATGACAATCGCGTATGAAAAATCAGATGGTTAGCTATTACAAAAGTTTTTTTTCGACATCAGTTTGAAGTTCAAAAATGCCCGTCTTAGTTTTAGCGCCGACCATACACTTGCCATATGCAACCATAAATGTATTTCTTTCTTACTCTGCCAACTGGTGAAGTTTTCAATATTGATTAGGGAGATAACTGTGAAGCTTTTATAAGGTACTAGCTGTCCCGGCGAACTTCGTAACGCCTATTTTTTTAGTTTCTAACCTTTTAAACCTTCCCTGGACCTCCACAATTATTTCAGAACCAAGATTAGCCAAATCGGTCTAGCTGTTCTCGAGTTTTAGCGAGACTAACGAACAGCGATTCATTTTTATATATAAGATAAATACTGTCTACCCACAGGCACAAGCTTTCGAAGATTAACAAGGCTTGTGGGGACCCCATTAACATAGGGGTCTTCTTCTCACGGTATCAACTTAAGCACCAATATAATGTAATTATTGTGTGTTTTTGTCTTATACTTAATGCCTTTGACTTCCTTCAAGTTACTAACCAATAAAAGTACCCTATATTTGGTACGTTCTAAAACCTTTCCTTCCTACCGGCCTCTTATAGAATCTAATAGTACCCAAAATCTATTGGTATCTTTGGAAACATCATAGTACAATTAGAACAGTCTTTGTAAACGTAATAATACCATTTGTTAAGGGTTAAAAAATAGGTCACTCATAATACTCATCTTAACTTGCTTTGTAAATGCACTTTTAGTTATGGGTATTTTATAATACCCAATATGCTCTCGATCTATTGATAAATATGCACGGACTGTGTTGTTTTTGTTAATTAAATTACAGAATTTACCAACAACAATTTAGAAAAATACAAACAACAGCCACAATGCTAACAGTAGCATTGTGGCTGTTGTTTGTATTCTTCCATAGCCCATCAAGTAGGTACGTGTGTGCTCACACATAACCAATAGATGCTCAAACCATTGACCGTGTGGCTAGTAAGTAATTCAACCATCACGAATCTATACTTAGTAAAACAAAACAAATTGTATAGTTAAAACAAACATGAGCACAGCAACCGACTAAGACCCGGACTACACTGAAGCGGAGATAAAATAAGATAAGCGGAGATGTGCAGAGCGGAGTTATGTTTATATAACATTATTTGTGGTCCGCCATGGCTCTCCACAGGTAGAAGGTCTTGTAAGCCTTGTTTTTTTTAATATCAAGACAGGTTATATATTATTGAAGTTTTTGTATTTTATTTTTTTATTATATTTTATACTTTTTGGGAAACTTACGGCTAAACACTAATTAAATAAATAAATAAATAAATGCGCCAGACAATCACACCAATCACCTGGTCTCAAACTAAGGTTTTCCCTTGTACTATGAGTACCAGACGACGGATACTAACTGGGGGCGTCATCCCAGTACGCCCACACCCAAGTTAATTCAGAAAAGTTCGTTTTCCAAATTGACCCGACCGGGAATCGAACCCGGGACCTTTTGCGCTTTGGTCGCCTACCTTAGCCACTGCGCCACCGAGGTCGTCTAATTAAATCTACACGTAAGGAGTCATAATCATTTTGAAAACATAATATAACATATCTCACCCGGGGGTAGAGTAGATTACCAATCGTGAAAGAATTTTTAATTCGCTTTTGCAGCCTATTTAGTGCAAACTACCATTAAAAAAGGTACTTAAAATATTTGTTTGAAATTTTGTTCTTAATGTATGGATCTTCTTATTTATTTTGTTTTATAATTGTGCTTTTGTTTTATTCCGTATAAAAGATAACATAAATCACGTTGTGTACACTTCCTATACCTATTAGATTATTGTCTAGGCTAGTTTTTTTTAATATTGTACCTATTCTGTCCTGATTGTTAGCTGTAATTGAGCATATAATATTATTATCCAAGTCATATGCAACAGTTAATATGTTCAAAACGATATCCTTTATCTTGTACCCAATATCTCATCGTCTCTGCTTTAGTGTGGTCCCAGCCTAACTGTAAGCGTTTACAAGCCGCGGCACGGCCGCAAATCTTTCGGTGGGCCGCAGTTGAGTTGTAGTTAGTGGCGTGAATGATGCTAAATATATCTGGAAGTGGGATTTATATGACACGATTACTTTTTGCTTAGAAGCGTCAGCTTTTGCTAGATCTAAGTTGAAGACTCAACATAGATAATTATTATAAATTATTATTATTTTTTGTCTCCTTTGGATTTCATGGGAAAGTTTACCTTCCTGGCTTTTTGGAAGGCCTGCATGGGGCATAGGGCCAACAAGTAAAGGCCCCTTTAGACTTTTAATATGAATGTGAGATGGAATTTTCGGAACAACACCTGTTAATGGAACTGCGATGGGTGTAAATAGCGTTAGCAAGCCATTGCTTTTCAATTTCTATTGATTGATGACAGTATTTTGTTATTTTTTCTGAAATTATTGACTGGACATAGTGCGTTTTTCAGACAGCTATGTATTATTAAATATATGGCTATGCCATTCAAATTAATTGTTTTACGACCTCCGTAACCACTATCTATTGTCTTGGGTGTGGGTGTTGTGGTACCATCGTTGTTTCTGATTTCTTTAAAAAAATATTTCTTTAAAAGTTACTTACCACAGAATCAGAGCAATGTACGTAAGTGATGTTATCCAATATTTATATTTATTTATAACTGCAACTAAACGGATGGTGTATTCTTTAAGGCAAACTATAATTGAATCGTTGAGTGTAAATCTATGCAGCATGTTTCATAGTGCGTGCACAGCTGTAAACGAAGACAGGGTTATAGTTGTATCTTGCCTCATCTTTATCAGAATGCGTGCAGTGAACTTACAGACATGACAGACGATATTTTTTGCAAACCATACAAGTTTACATACTTGTTCGTGAAATGTAAGTTTGTTCAAGAGAGGCAGGGCATAGCGATTTATCGCTTGAACTGAAGCAGCCCGACTGGTAAAATACCTCCACCTAACAGAAGACCGCAGCCAAATAACAATCACTTCGGTGTTGTTGTGTTCCTGCGTGTGAATAAGGTTTCCAGAGCTCCTGGGGGGTGCTACATTAGTAGCAGGGGTCAAACCTTGAAAGTAAAGGCAACAAGTCCAGTAACAGCTTTGGTTCAAGACCCTGACAATAAATTCCCGGTTCAAACAAAGGATGTTTCGGTATTTACGAACATAACATCCGCCAACCCACATTTGGCAAGCTTAGATGAGCGTACCTAGCTTCTAGCCTTTGGGGGGCAAATTAGATTTTTAAGATCAGCTGCCCTCCCCTGCCCTGGGTACACCTATCAGCGTGAAGACATAGCAAATATTCATTGTTTTTTAGATCAACTGGCCTCACCTGCCCACCTTCCCTGAGTACGCCTATCAGCGTGGAGATATATCAAGTATCCATTGTGATGTCAAGTAGTCTCAAATAATCAAAGCCTTGTGGCCTTTTTGGGACAACACATAGGTTTTACTTAAATAAATAAATAAATATTGGATAACATCACATACATTGCTCTGATTCTGCGGTAAGTAGCTTAAGCACCTGTGTTACAGAAATCAGAAACAACGACGGTACCACAACACACAGACCCGAGTCAATATAGAAAAGATGGTTTCCCATATTGACCCGACCGGGGATCGAACCCGGGACCTCAAAGATGGTGCGACGCCAAAGTCAGGCCCGCGCGCCTCTCGGCTACGGAGGTCGGTTTATTTTCTACAGAAACTTTCTTTAGGTGCATAACCCTAACAGCATCACCCCATTCCTGTACTGAATCCACGTCCTCCCCTTTTATTGGACCCCGATTTACGGAAAAGTATCCCCATCCTTATTGTTATCTTCCTACCCAGTCTCCAGATTAGGCGTTAAACGGCTATTGAGGTAGCGGGTCGTTTAGACCCCGAGTACAAACGCTGAACACTTGCACGGATACCGCGAAGTTTTTTGAAGGTTTACCACTAGATCGAACCAGGTTATGTGGAGCGAAGAATTTTTATTAACCCTCTTATACTACTTCTACGATCATTTAAATCTTCAATGTCATCAAAAACGGGATGAGTAAGATTGATTTTGATGACGCCCCCAGTTAGTGTCCGTCGTCTGGTGCTTATAGTACAATGGAAAACCTTAGTTTCAGACCAGGTGATTGGTGTGGTTGTCTGGCGCATTTATTTATTTATTTTGAAAAATAATTGTGAATTTTTCAAAAGACATATTTGTAATATTTAGTACATCAAACACGGGTTAGTGTGATTTAGAAAAAGTATTGAAAAAGCAAGGTTCTTTTTTTTATATTGCAAGATTGACCTCATCCCACCTGATGTTAAGTGGTAATGAGGTCCTAGCTTAAGGGTGACAAGTACAGCATAATAAATCTGTTACTGGACTTGTCACCCTTACCTTGAAGGCTTGACTCCTGCTACTAATGTAGCACCCCCCAGGAGCTCTGGAAACCTTACTCACACGCAGGAACACAACAACACAGAAGTGATTGTTATTTGGCTGTGGTCTTCTGTAAGGTGTAGGTATTTCACCAGTCGGGCTGCTCTAGTTCGAGCGATAAATCGCTATGCCCTACCTCTCTTAAGGTTGGGTTTTTCCATCCTCTTCTTTAATCACTTTTATTATTTTGTCGAAATAACAATAAATTTTAAAGAGTATACAATATATCGGCGGGCGAATCAAATATTTACACCAACCATCTGATATCACAGGGAGGTTTTCATTTCTATAAGAAAAGTTACATTCTTTTGGCACCTACCTTAAGCAGTACCCGAGGGCACCTTAGTTTGAAACCTGTTAGTTTGTTTGATTGGTGTCATTTAAAGGCAATTTATTTATAAAAAAAGAAATGTGTTTCAAAGCCAAACTACAAGCATATTTATATCCATTTACAATTTTACAACCATAATCATGCACCATCTCGCATAACGCCATCCATCTGCATTACCCGGGTAATCCGGCTCCCGACAATACGGGATTATTGCTTCCCGACATTGATCTGACCGGCGATTTACGAGCGAACGATTTTGAACCCAAAAACGATAGCTAAAAGTTGAAATTTGTAAACTGTATTTCTGGTTCAGAGGGGTCAAATTATTTTACTTATTGATTATCCTTAAATATAGGTACACTGACTTCGGTCTTTTAAAGTCTTCAATTTATACGAAGCTCGATTTAACTTGATCGTTTAGTAAATTATTGTTCTCATAGAAGCTATACAAATTGGGAATTAATTGCATGCTTAGTGCTATCTTGCCATTTGACCATGGAGTTATGTTAAATATATATATTAATATGCGCTTATGTTCAAAAATACAGAACGGAACATTTTTAATTAGATAAACTAGGTTGACTATCTGTTAGCCTTTTTAATAATTTTAAATGGTCCAATAAGTGAATTAAAATGTAAACTTTAAAAAATAATGTCAGAGAACATTTTCTTTCCTTCAAAGCCTTACAGTGTAAGTTCAATGCCTATATTAAGGTATTAAGATTATAACATCGATATTGAATTGAAAAAAAAAAGTTGTATTGGACACATTAAATATTGCAAAAGATTGCATATTTCTCGCATACAGCCATCCAACCGTCCAAATAATACCGGATTCTGCTTCCTGACATCGATCTGACCTACGCGATGCAGCTCAAATGATTCTGACACCTGTCACTACCACAAACAGTACATTTTTCATGCACACAGTTGGCAGGGGTCGGTATTATGTGAAATAAAGCGTGTCGTTATTGAATGGTGTTTCGGGAATGTTATGCGATTGCACTTTGAACTGAAATGATTATTGGTATATTTCAACCATTTTGATAATTCCGGTCGAAAATTTACTGATAAACAGTCAGAAGTTATAGTAAAGTAAGTAATGTTTTGTAATATAACCAGTAAATTTTCCAATTCTCCGATTGATCTCCCAAAAATTTCCTCATTTGGATTAAAGTTAACAATATTATGGCGATTTCCTAGTATTTTGGGGAATTCCCACGTCATCAACCCTGATACGTACATACATTACATTCGTACGAAGTGGATAATCAAGAAAGTTTTGCTTGTGAAAGCACTAATTTATTATAAGAAGCTTTAGCAGATGGCGATAGGCGACTGACTCGTAAAATATGTTTTTCATCCGATGTCAAACATACCCATTCAACGGCATTTGTAAGTTGTCTCACACTCAAAACTGACCTGCAACAAAAGAAATACAATCATGAAATTGTGCAAAACATAAAATTAAACTAATAAAAATATCACAATTCTATTAAATACACCTTAATTTTTTTCATATTTTAAAAAGTAAAGCCGATAAGTATGTTATTTTAAACATATTCGGTAAAGAGCACTTATCCTAGGCTAACGGGTTGATACAGCAGAAGAATTTCGTCGCTTACGATAAGTTGCGGTTAGCTCAGTTCGAAGAGCAGCTCGCGCGATACGTGAAGGTCGTAGGTTCGATTCCCGCACCGCAAGGCAGATACAATTTTCTGATTTTATATAATATTTAAAGTTCGCTTGTGCGGCGTATAGCACTATAAAAAACATGAAACTAGCTTAATCTGTTCAACCAGTAAAACTATTATAAATTGCTGTTATTTCCTTGTACGAACAAAAGCAAGGCTGATGACTACACACTTTGAACTTGCAACGCCCTTATGACGTACGCTTAAGAACTAATATCGAATGGCAAGTCTTTACCTTGCCAAGTTATTGGCCGTACGAGCTTTCTTTTACATTTTTGCTTCACATTTCAATTTTCGTTTAAGTTATTTTTATATTGCACTTCAAGATTGACCTCATCCCACCTGATGTTAAGTGGTAATGAGGTAGCTTAAGGGCAACAAGGACAGCATAACAAAGCTGTTACTGGACATGCGTCCTAACCTTAAAGGCTCGGCCCCTGCTACTAATGTAGCACCCCCCAGGAGCTCTGGAAACCTTACTCACACGCAGGAACACAACAACACAGAAGTGATTGTTATTTTGCTGCGGTCTTCTGTAAGGTGGAGGTATTTCACTAGTCGGGCTGTTCCAGTTCGAGCAATAAATCGCTATGCCCTAACTCTCTTATTCTTCTTTTCACTGTTGATTGGTAACCAGCACGAACAAAGAGGTTATCTTCTTAAATAAGAAATAGCAAACACTCCCATTATTTTACAAACTTAATACTTTAGAAGCTTCTAAACCAAGTTTACCCTAAACAGCGGGTACTAAACGCAAATCCAAAAGACTTATTGCCCGCTTGGCCGCGAGTAATGACGTCAACGGGCACGTCACAGACCGGCGGGGACATTACCGCACTGCACTGTACAATGAACAACACACCAAGGTAAGTTGCAGTTTAATTATAGTTCTTATGCCCATGATATAAGGACGATACAAAGTACAAAAGTCTGACGTGTAGGTAACCGATTTTTAGGGGGTACAGTGGAATTGAAGACAGCAAGGCAAGTCCTAACGAATATTACTTAAATGAAACTTTATGGTACGGAAAATAAGGTACAAAAGACAGACTTAATGCTAAGTGGTACTCACTTCCATTCAATTCTACAGATTAGTGCAAAAATGTAGTGCGGTTATGAAATGTACACTATAAAGTTGACACGCAATGATGTAGTTAGAAATAATACACATTAATTAACAATACTGAAATAACACATACTGTACTAGTAGTGATACATATAAAAGAAACAATATTTAACTTCAGAACGTATGTGGTATCACAGCAAATAAAATCGAATAACCTGATACAGTTTGCATTCATTCATATTGTCTAGCCTTTAGGGCTTCTAGCTAGGCTTATTTATTTATGGAAATAGTATCACCACTGTGTTTGTCTGTCTATATATCATAAACAGACAAACACAGTGGTGGAGCGGAAACCCTTTTTTGCGTCAGTCAGTGTTACATTAAAGTGAACAAAAAAATTATACAATTTTACGTAATATGCAGTAAATTAATGATGATCTTTGAGGTTCTCGAACATTTTAGATTACTGTTCTCTTTTATACTGTGGCTTGGATTAAAGCAGGGCTGTCCAATTTGGCAATGTTGCCAGAATTTTGGAGGTAAATCTCATTTGATTAAGTGTGCTTAGAAATATGGTGAAGTAATGGTCGGCCCGTCTGATATTACATCTCTTTGATCAGACAGTGTTTATCATTAAGGAAGCCATCTTGCCATGTTTTTAATAGACAAAAATGTATAAAAAGTATAGTTCTCTAATTGACTCATATGTTGTTTATACGTCAACAGTGATTCTACAATTATGTCAAAAATTACTGACCTAATATTGAACGCGGCTTTTGCTATTTGATTGCATATTTTTCTTTTGGCTGAACTGTTTAAAGATTATCAGCTCTTTTTATAGTGCTGAAGGTATCTTATATAGTTAGATCGGATCCGTAGACCAACTGGCGTCAACCATCAAAATAAAAAATATTTTACGTTTGACCTGAGAGCACGTCAAACTTCACTTTTTGAAGCGTACCGTATGCCGCAGGCTTAAGAACTAAAATCGACTGCAACTGCAAGTGTTTAACTGAATCTGCTCGTATAGAGTAGACACAACCATATAATCACCTTTAATATCACTAGCAATGGCTTTGACCGGGCGCTACTGGGATGTTCACTAGCTAGCCAACTGAGATACTTTAAAAAACCTGTCAAAACATGATTCCTTCATAGATTTTCCATGAAGATAGCACACTCTGACGTCACAGTTGTACTTATCAACACATAGACTATTAAATTGTTTTCTAGCATTTTAAAATACATTTTTTTATATTACACTTCAAGATTGACCTCATCCCACCTGATGTTGAGTGGTAAAGACGTCCTAGCTTTAGTGCAAGTACAACATAATGAATCTGATACTGGACTTGTCGCCCTTACCTTGAAGGTTTGACCCCTGGTACTAATGTAGCACTAGTACCCCCCAGAAGCTCTGGAAACCTTACTGACACGCAGGAATATAACAACACTGAAGTGATTGTTATTTGGCTGCGGTCTACTGTAAGGTGGAGGTTTTTCACCAGTCTGGCTGCTTCAGTTCGAGCGATAAATCACTTTGCTCTACCTCTCATAAATAATAGAATAAGCAAGAAATAAAAAAAACAAGAAGTCGACTTTCATCGCATTACGGTCTCGGTAATTTAACTTAATCTAACGATTCATAAGTGGTTTTGTAAAAGTACATTAATAAAACTTCTCTTTAAATATCGAAAGTTGCAAAAGATCTAAGCTTAGATAAGGACAAACAAACAGCAGAAAGTAACTTTGTTTTGTACTATGTAGTTATTGGTATACGTACAGAACATTTATAAACTGTAAAATATATTGCTCTAGGTAAACAATTAGTGTGTCTTTTTAACCGACTTCAAAAAACAGGAGAAGGTTCTCAATTCGACTGCATATATATATTATTTTTTAATAAAAATCAATACAATCACCATCACGATTTCAAGGTAAAGGCTCTTTATTCATCTAAATTTGTTCTGTAAAACGTCATCTTTTGATGTATTCTGCTCAATTCAACATAGCAACTAATTTTGCGAGCAACAAATAAATGTTAGAAACCTTACTCCATAATGGAGGCATCGCAATCTCTGCTCGAGTAGCGAAGGCCGAAGCTGCGCGCGCGCAGTGTCACTGACACCGTTGTTAGGCTGTGGTTACATTAATCCACCTCATAGAAGACCGCAGCCAAATAACAATCACATCGGTGTTGTTGTGTTCCTGCGTGTGAGTAAGGTTTACAAAGCCCCTGGGGGGTGCTACCTACATTAATAGCAAGGGTCAAGCCTTCAAGGTAAGGGCGACAAGTCCAGTAACAGCTTTATTTAGCTGTACTTGTCGCCTTTCCTCAATACCACTTATCATCAGGTGGGATGAGGTCAATCTTGAAGGGTGAAATAATAAAAAAAAAAAACTCTGATGTTTGTGAAGAAAAACAAACCGAAGGATTACAAAGTAGAAGTGGCAGTGGACTGGTCATGACTGCCGTAGAACCGACTAACACTGGCGCAGACTAATCTTGGAGTGGTGACGTGTGGTTAATCGTAGGGCAGGACGTCCAGGAGCTGTATAAATAATGCCCGGAATAGAGAAAGGTGGCGTGAAATATAGGAGTTCAACATTCATTAGTGGACGGTCTATGGTTGTTGATTGATTGAGTGAAAAAAAATGCAATCATTATGTAGGCTAATCATTATGTTAAAAAGTCTAATTATTTAGAGTTATAATAAAATAAAGCTTTAATCATGAGTGTGGACTTTTAAAGGGGTGAGAGCCATCTGCGTTCCCCCGAAAGCTCGGTGAAGATGATAAGGCTTCGCAGCCATCATCGATTGTCAGGTAGGAAAAAAGGGTGTGGACTAGGCAACACATTTAGTCATAAGAAAAGAAACAGCTTTGTTTAAAATTATAAACATAAGACGAAAATAGATGAAAAAATATTTTAAAAAACCTATTTTTAACTGGGGTCATTAAGACAAAGATATGTTAAAATGGTTTTTCAATAAATGATATCATGGATACTTTGTACTTTTGAAAATCATTTCGAATACAAAACCATCGTTTCCGAAGTTTCGTAAATAAGAAACAGGTGCGACAGCTTCATTCCGCTACCGCTGCCTCTTATGAACATAACCGCAGCCTAGCCCAGAGCAACTCAAACCGGTCGGCTATACATACTCCGCCGCCGTGCGCGCTTTGATTTATGTTAATGGTCCCATGTTGATTTTTGAGCCAGGAGGAATTCTCGCGATGTCATCGTGGATTTGAGCGGCTGATCATATCGGGTCAGTTGGAGATTGAGTTGCCAGAGTTAATTATAATTAATTACGATTCCGATTAGGAAATTATATGTTCAATCCACACTTTTTATTTCGAATCAGTTTCCTTTGGGTAAAGCCACCAAGAGGTGGCTTTTATTTATTTTTATCTTCGAATGCCTTCAGTTTTGCGATTTTTTAAGGTTTTTCGTAAGTAAGCTTAGTCGGAGGCCATTTGCTCGCATGACACTGTCAAACTGACAGTAAGCTCACCTGCCAGGGGTAGTGGATAACACGTCTTATTGTCTTAGAGTTAGGGTGGAAAGCCTTTGCCCGTAAATTAAAATATTTTTATACATGTTCTGTTGATTCTTTTGTTTAGATTACCAGCTCTTGGCCTTCTACTGTAACTAATTTTAATGTTTAGAGATGTAGACAGGCTAGCCAGCTGAAAAAGTTTTATAAACCAGTCAAAACATTCCTTCATAGATTTTTCATTACAGCTAACTGTGAGTTCACAATATTACTTATGTAACACATTGAGTACTTAATACTTTCATATTCATTCAGATATAATATACAGAAAAAAGGTCGTAAAGTTCTCTTTGATGGCATATCAAAAGAAATGTGAAAATTGTTACAATGTAATTTGAACGATTGTATTATTTCAAAGTATCTACCAAATCTACCAAAATCGTAAGTATCCAGTAAAAACTGGCAACACTGAATCTTAATAACAGATCGTATCTTAGTAGGAAGCATTTTAACTTTCTCCTCTGGTGTGATTTTGATCTTCATGTTTTTGTAGCTCTTAGAATTTATTAGATTTGTAATATTAAATTAGTCGGGAGATTTATAAAGTGATTTCGGTCATATATCTCATAAAGTGTCGTATATCTGGTGGTAATGTAGTTATTTCTAAGCTATTTCATATTGAACATGTATGATGAACGTTCATGTTTTTTTAATGGCGTGGTATACAAGTTAAGAAAGCGGGTTCTATTCTTGGTTAAGTCTGATTTCAAAATCTGGTGAAATACCTCCACCATACAGAAGACCGCAGCCAAAATAACAATCAATTCGGTGTTGTTGTGTTTCTGCGTGTGAGTTAGGTTTCCATAGCTCCTGGGGGGTGCTACATTAGTAGCAGGGGTCAAGCCTTCAAGGTAAGGGCGACAAGTCAAGTAACAGATTTATTATGCTGTATTTGTCACCCTTAAGCTAGGACCTCATTACCGAAGTCAAGGCTTAGCCGATCTCCCATAACACCCGCACTAAGGCGATGAAGGTCCAATCGGGGGGTTTTAGTGGGTAGTCCTGCTCTTTTCAGGGCAGGGAGTACCACACACGCCGTCACCCTCCCTCGGGTGACGGTACGGTGCATCAAGGCATTTCCCCCCGTCAAAAAAAAAAAGACCCCATTACAATTTAAAATCAGGTAGGATGAGGTCAATCCTGAAGTGTAATATAAAAAAAAATCAATGATACAGTACCAAGTGACATCTCAATCTCACTCCAAAAGAAAATGTATCATCAAGTCGGCCCATAGACAACTAAGTTAAACAATAAGAAAACATACGATCGAATTGAGAACACTTTTTTGAAGTCGGTTACAAACCTCTTCCTTTTTTTTACTGAAATCGGTTTAATCCAATTATTCCATGCCCTGAAATGTACCAATAATTAACTTAACCACGTAGACAATTTTCATAAAAAAATTGCAAGTGCAACAAGATTCCATCAAATTAACTTTTAAGGTTCATTAGGACTTGTAACAATAAATAAATTAATGCGCCAGACAATGGCACCAATCACCTGGTCTCAAACTAAGATTTTTCCTTGTATTATGAGCACCAGATGGCGGATACTAACTGGGGGCGTCATCCTAGCACACCCAGACCTAAGTCAAATTAGAAGCGTTCATTTTCCAAATTGACCCGACCGGGAATCGAACCCGGGACCTTACGCGCTTTGGTCGCCTACCTTAGCCACTGCGCCACCGAAATCGAAATTGTGTAGGATTCTAATATCAGGATGTTAGATATCGTATATATTGGTTACAATAATTTCAATAGCAATAGCACAAAAGAAAAAAAACTGCTTTTCTATTCGGTAACAATTTTTCTCAAATTCCAATACATTTTAAAACCTTCAACCTCTGGTAATTGAAAAATCTCCCTACTTCTCTCCCAAAATCGAATTCGAAAATTTCCCAACCAGCCTAAAATAGGATTGAACCCAATCACATGCGCGTCAGTGACTTCGAAAGATAAACCACTCAGACATCAATCGATTCAGACTAAGTCCAAATTGAAAGGCGCCCCCTTACCCCATTAACGGGGTAGAATCCCGCGGGATCATATTAACACCTATTGCATTTGAGGAGGGGAAAAGTCAATTATGAAATTGGAATTTTCTATTAAATTAAGTTGTTTACTGATTCCAAGAGAGGGATTACTCTAGGGCAGAGCTTCTCAAAATTATTTTTCTCATTTATCACTTCTTACATTTTGTTAGGTCTGGTGGACCACTGTCAGTTACATTATTATTTTCAAAACTCAAAAATAAATTAAAAATGTAGATATTTCTATGTAAATTTGATCTGCGACTAGTTTCAACAACGATTAAAAATTTCGAAAAAACAAACGTAGGTAATTAATTTTTGCGTAGATTATTATCTAGCACTAATTATTCCAGTGATTGCATCAAGATTGAATGTCAACAAAGTAAAGATAGCCTATTAAAAGAGTGACTCTATCCAATTTTCTTTTGAAAATATATGATATAGAGCTCCTGGGGGGTGCTACATTAGTAGCGGGGGTCAGGCCTTCAAGGTAAGAGCGATAAGACAAGTAACAGCTATTATTATGCTGTAATTGTCGCCCTTAAGCTAAGACCTCATTACCACTTAACATCAGGTGGGATGAGGTCAATCTTGAAATAAAAAATTAAAATAAAAAATATATGTTTACTCACTGGAGCAGAAACTAAATTCTCACAAGTAATCAAGTTTAGAAAACGTAGCAACGGGAGAACATTGTTTTTAAAAATAACAGCATACCATCAGGCGAATTGCTACTTACCACCATCGATGATAAAAAAATCGCATTCAGCCTCACATTTGAAGCGTTTAGCAACTTTATTTATTTATTTATTTTACTTCAAAACCTTAACACTAACATTACAGGAATCTTAACCTAATAGACTAGTGTGGCCACAGATATAAAAAATAAAAATAAAATAAAAATATAAACATCTTACCATAAAATACAATATTTACTTAAAACTTAACGACTTACCTAGGAAGGATTGTTGTAACATATAATAAACAATATAACCCTTACAAGTTCACTCAAATAGCAGTATGAGAAAATATCAATTCTCTCATGGAGCTCACCATCATGAAGACACGTCAAGGCGTCTCCTTAATAGGCTAATCCTTACCTTAAAGTAGGCCTAGAACAATCCCATTAGGTTTTATTTGCGACTTTGAACAGGCACGCCTGCTCAGGTCCCGCTATCCGAGATAATCATTGGGCCTGGAGCTAAAAGCAAGCCTAGGAACGTATGGACTGGGTACGGTTACAATGACAGCGGAAACTTCTTTTACGCCAGGTCCCAATGTTTTATTTTTTATAGTAGCGCAGTATATTGGCTCCTCCCAGCCTGATGGTAAGCAAGAGAGGAACCCACATCGCGATGACAACGGATTTGATATCAAAATATCCTATCCGTTAGCATCGCCATACTGGCCCGCAAGATGTTTCTTCACGCTCCTTTTGAAGGAATCCATGTCAAAGGAAGGAGGAAACACATGAGCCGGCAACGAGTTCCACTTCTTTATGGTCCGGCAAAGATAAGAGTTACCGAACTTTTTGGTTCGTGATGGAATAATTTCCACGCTCTTATTCTAATTTCGAATTTGCTTTCCATATCAGCTGTCATCAGTCGTCTGTTTGTCTTTTTTAACTTACGTCTCGTATAATTTATTGCTATCCGTAACTTTTCAAATATTGGAACCGGGCATTAATATGTCTTCTAAGTATGGGTGACATTTCTTCTTGTTAGAACAAGAAATGATCATATTCGATTCGGATTTTGAGTACACAAAACCACTTATGTTGCCTTCAAAACAGTACAGTATACGATGGCGCTGTTGTTGCTACAAAAAGTCTTGAGCCAAGTTTGAAACGGCTACATGTGATGACATCATTCCTGGTTTAAATATAAATAAATATTGGACAACATCACATACATTGCTCTGATTCTGTGCTAAGTAGCTAAAGCACTTGTGTTACAGAAATCAGAAACAACGACGGTACCACAACACCCAGACCCGAGACAATATAGAAAAGTTCGTTTCCTATATTGACCCGACCGGGGATCAAACCCGGAACCTAAGAGATGGCGCGACGCCAAAGTCCAGCACGCTTGCCTCTCGGCTACGGAGGTTGTCAAAGTAGGTTTGGAAGAAAACAAAGAAAACGAATCATTATTGTTAACGTGACACTGGCAAATAACAGACGAGTGGAGTTTTAAGTATTATGATTGCTTTAGTTTTATTTAATTAACTGCCGTTAAACAGATTGTCCGGTTGACAGTACGTCAAGGTAAATTGCGGTTTGATATTAGTACTCACGCAAGACATATGCTCGGTACCAAGTCCATTTTGTGTTAGAGTGTACTTTAAATTTGCTGCGTATGGCAGATATTTTATCAAACACCAAACTCAAATTAGTTTTCGAGCGATTGCAGACGTGTAATAAACTATATTATAATCAAAGAAAAACACAATTTACCACTGCTTTGTGCCTACGTAATGAGGAAAATACAGAAAAGGCTCAAGATTTTCCTTTAAAAATATAGCTAAACTCAAATCTAACTTTTTAACAAAATTATAATAAAGTTCAGCTGCCTTTGTAAAAAAACTATTGCGTTTTTTGCCGGTATCGTCTCGGTAGTTGTAGGTTTCAAACCAATGGGAGCAACACACTTAGATTGTCCTATTAGAAATTTACATGAACAATAGAAAATTTTAGTTTTATTAAAATATATATTCTCCCGCTGACACTGGGACCGCACCCATTCAGATATCGTATCAGCGGAGACGACCGCGGGGAATCGTGATCGACTAAATATTAATGCGGCAGGCATATCCGCGAGTCCCGTACGCTCTCACTGAGGACACCTGCTTTGCTTCATTTGACATAAAGTTAAAATAAATATTAGCCTACATCTCATATATTTAAAACTTTAACACTTCCGTGTTCCATTTTAAACATTCATAATAAGTTAATGCGTCAAAACGCGACACATTTTTTTTAGTATTTTGTCGGTGCAACCTAACCGTCTGGCAGTAAGTAATTCGTATTAACTACTAAATAAAAATGGTGTCTCGTTTTGAGCCGTTAACTTATTTTAATGATCACATATTTTGCTCCGATAATTACGTCAGAATCAACGATGGTACCACATCACCCAGACTCGAGATATTACAAACAAAATAGTCTTCGATATGGACTCGATCGGGAATCATGTTAGATGGCGCAACGCCAAAGTCCGGCCCGCTCGCTTCTCTGTAGATTCATCAAGCCGTATAGTTAACTAGCTTTAGCCTGCGACTTCGTCCGCGTGGGTTGTTATAAAAGAGAGATCTTTGTGTGTGTGGGAGACACTTTATATTTACTAAGGTATGCTTGCATGCTAGATTGAAAACATCTAACTTAAGCGGTTTAGATTTTTCATACAAAAGGATTTTCCCGCTAGTTTCCGTTCCCGTAGGAATTTCGGGAATTCGTTTCTTAGTGCACCTCTACGGTACCTAAGCTACGTCTCTTCCAAATTTCCAGTGCCTACGTTAAGCCGTTTAGGCTGTGCGTTAATATGTCAGTCAGTCAGTTTCTCCTAGAGTGCGCGTGTGGATATTAGGATCAACTAGTTTGGCCTAGGCTAAACTGGTGTATGCTATCGGACTTACTTGACTATACTGGTTAATCCTATCGCGTATAGGAAGAATTAGTTGAACCTAGGCAAAACTAGTTTGTCCTGAAATCGGCTTTGGCCGGTAACATATATACATAGCTGGACATTAACTCGGTAATCCGTTAATCGTTAATTAACGAAGTTAACATTTCGAGTAACGGATTAAATTTTAAGTTAACTTTAAAAACTATTAACGGACTCATTAACTTCCGTTAATAATCCAGATGTCTGTTAATCGTTAATCCAATACTATTCACCGCATTGTACCACGGTGGAGTGGCGAAAAAAACAGGTTCAGCAGACAAGACAAGTATGAAACGACAAATGGCGAGCAGCACGTGTGAAACAAAAACACTCTAGAAAGCGCGTGCGAGTGAGAAAGCTGCGACTAGATTCATTTTGTTCATTTGATTTCAACTTGTCATTAATTACTTACTGAAAGCCGGTGTTTTAATTAGAATAACACATTTGAATGTTCCTACGGGAAAATGTTTATTTTTTAAGTAAGAGATATGAAATTTGGCACAAATATAGTTCGAAATTTGGATTAAAACATAGACTACTTTTTAAGGGTAAAACCGACCATGAAAGGATGTAGTCCACGCAAACAAAGTCGCGGGCACAGCAAGTATTCCATATTTTGAACGTTCGATGTTTATTATTCGATATGGCATAGGTCCCCCTTACATAACGCAATATTTGAAGATTTTTAGACTCCCCCCCTTTACATAACCTCCCCCCCCAATTGCGTTACGTAATACTTGAACTCTCCCTAAATTACTGTCAGTCGTCATTTGCGTGTGGATAAAGAAGTGTGTAGGTAATATTAGGTGAATTGAAAAAATATACTGTGCAGTGCAGTAATCAAAACCCTATTATGGAAGACATGGAATCGGATTTCAGGTCCTAGTAAGAATCCATGACCATTCATTCATCAATTTTGATTATATTTTAACGGATTAACGATTAACGTTAACTTGCGTTAATTCGTCTGAAATGTAACATAACGTTTAACGAAGCTAACTTTTCTTGTAACGTATTAACGATTAACGAAGTTAACTATCTATTAACGGTGCCCAGCTATGCATATATAGAAGACTACATATAGCTTACGAAAGAATTACTACACATACGTAGGAATGCTACAATCTCCCCAATTACCCCCAAAGCGACTTCAATATACGATCAACGTCAAAACCATGAAATACAAACCGGGAAGCATGCAACTCGTGACTCGATAATCGCTCTGTTCCCGACTGTACGATTATCAATCTGATTGTACCTCAGATACGAGGCAACGGTGGTAAGTATAGTACCCAACGGTAAATTTGTCCCGGGGCATGCTATCTGGGACTGTATATCATGTTTGACGGGATCAAAGATACCGACGGGGGAGTACAGTTGGGGAAGGAAAGGTTTGGTATCTTTTTTTTTAAATCACACTTCAAGAATGACCTCAAACTCAAACTCAAACTCAAATATTTCTTTATTCAAGTAGGTTACATGTAACACTTTTGAATCGTCATTGAATACAATGCAAAGTGATTCTACTTCCGGTTCGGAACCTATATCTACCGAGCAGACACCGGTAAGAAACTCAGCAGATAAGTTACAGTAGCAGTATCTAACTTATAGCTATGTGTAGAACACTTTGGACCAAGTCATATAGTTTTATTTTGATGAGTGAAAAAAGCATGAAGTATTATTTTATTTTAAGAGGTAAGCTGGAGCAGACCAGTCCCCAAAGGTGGCACCTGTTCACAAGCATGACGTATGTGCCAGCCATCGCTTCACTCAACCATATTGAAGGGAATGTAACGACCCGCCACATAGCGCCACCACCCCAGTGATACTTTAGTGACCGCATCCCACCTGATGTTAAGTGGTAATGAGGTCCTATATTACTGGACTTATCGCCTTTACTTTGAAGGCTTGACCCCTCCTACTAATGTAGCACCCCCCCAGGAGCTCTGGAAACCTTATTCACACGTGGGAACACAAGAACACCAAAGTGATTGTTACTTGGCTGCGGTCAGGTATTTCACCAGTCGGGCTGCTCCAGTTCAAGCGATAAATAGCCTACCTCCCTTATCTTTATATTAAAAAAGTATATGTGTTTATTTGTGTATTTCCTTTAAATGGCTTATTATGGCTACCCACATTTGGGTTTTTCAGTAAATAATGAAATGTGGCCTAAAACTACATTTTTTTAAAAGATCACAGTGTGGCTCCTCCCAGCCTGATGGTAAGCAAGAGAGGAACCCACATCGAGATGACAACATTTGATACCGTAATGTCATATCCGTTAGCATCGCCATACTGGCTAAGATGTTTCTTCACGGAGCGTGATTTTCTCATGCTGCTATTTGAGTGAACTCGTAAGGGTTATGTTGTTTATTATATGTTACAACAATCCTTCCTAGGTAAGTCGTTAAATTTTAAGTAAATATTGTATTTTATGGTAAGATGTTTATATTTTTATTTTATTTTTATTTTTTTTATCTGTGGCCACACTAATGTATTAGGTTAAGATTCCTGTAATGTTAGTGTTAAGGTTTTTAAGTAAATAAATAAATAAATAATATTTTTTAAGAAATCCATCCATACCTTCAACTTTTATTCAAACTATTCTGTAACTTACCGTTGCGCACTACTAATTCCCGGTACCAATATTTGAAAAACGATCCGTTCTAGCAATGGATCGTAATAAATTATACAAGGCGTAAGCTAAATACGATTGACGTACGACTGATGACAGCTGATATGGATAGTAAATTATGAAACGTTATTAAAGAGTCATAGTAAATTATGAAACGTTATTAACGAGTCTAGTAGTCGGTTGGAGAAAACGGATAGTCATTATTGACATAACGAATCGTAAAACATTGGAACCGAATAAATAAACAAAAGCCGTATGGGAAAACACTAGAATACGAAGTCTTAAGTGCTAATGGTTATTTAATAGATTCCCAGGGTTGAATGGCTGAAGCATTCCCAGCAGTGGTTCTGAGAATTGCCCACGCCCACAGCTTACCGATGTCGGGCGATTACAAATTCAAATAAGCCCTGCCAATAGGCAGGCGGGGTCACAGATTAAGGTGCACGCAGAAGGCAGAGCCACTAAAGAGATTTGATGCCTAAATACAGTGTTTCAATCGATACAAAATGTTTTACTTCTTTAGTTCATCTATTCCTCAATAGATGGCGCTGTGCCCTTTTACATGGCGGTATCATTTTGTTTCTGTGAAGCATATAAGTACTACTGGATGGGATAATCAAGTGACAAGTATTAACGTAATAAAGGGAAAGTTTTAAGTGTATCGTAAGGAGGCGACCCAAGTTTAATCAAATAAATTTCATTTGATAGTAGTACAGAGCATAGGATAGGTAATAAAGGGGATTCTGGCTAGTTTTAGTTAGCGAGAGGCTACCGGGCGGGAGTTTGTCGTCACACTATCTCTGAGGTCCCAGGTTCGATTAACTGTCGGGTCAATATTAGGAAACAAATTTGAGTTTTTTGTCTAACCGTGTTTGTGTTCTAAAACGAGTTTGATGAGATAGATAGATAGATAGATATACTTTATTGCACAAAATCTTTACAGAAATAGGTTTTACAGAAAAATTATTGTACAATTTAGGCGGTCTTATCGCTAGAAAGCGATCTCTTCCAGACAACCTTAAGGTAGAGGAAATAGTAGATGGCGAGAAATGGGTACGTTCCAATTTCTAAATTGACTGGACGCGGTTCAGCTAATTTAGTACAAAAGATGGTATAAAACGTTATGTCATACAAAATTAGTGATTTTAAGCAACATATTTCTCACCCTCTCTCACTGTAACCATACAGCACTAAATATCATAGGCACATCACATTTTTTAATTTCGTATCTGTTTATTTTATTTAATACAAAAATTAACTGCTCTTAGAACCTAAAGATTTAAATTTATAGCTAACTAGCTGTGTCCGCGACTTCGTTCGCGTGGACTACATCCTTTCATGGTAAGTTTTACCCCTTTCTCCCCTAATATTCGAAACAAAAAGTAGTATATATTTTAATCCAAGTTTCGAGCTATATTTGTGCCAAATTTCATATCTCTAACTTCAAAAATAAACAATTTTCCATATAAACTTTCAAAGGTGGTATTACCCCCCTCCCCCCCCCTTATTTTCTAAAAAAAAGTAGCCTATGTCCGTTCTTGTGATTCAACGTATACCTATACCAAATTTCATCAAAATCGGTTGAGAGGTTTTAGCAGGAAAGCGTAACAGACAGACAGACAGACAGACAGAGTTGCTTTCGCATTTATAATATTAATATAAGAAGGGATGACGTATTAATAAACTTTAAATATTAGTAGTTATTCAAACTTTGGTTATGGTACCAATAACCTTACATTTTCTTTAATAAAAATGTCCCTTTTTACATATGCACCAAAGTATCCATAAAAATAACTAAAAAAAAAACAAAGATTGGTTTATCAACAGGGGAGTCAAATTGTTTCTTATTGCACCCTCGGTCTTTTGTAAAAAAAAGAACGTCGTTACGCCTACGTTTCTAACCTTTTAAACCTGGACCTCTCTACAATTGTGTTTTTTTTATATTACAATTCTAGATTTACCTCATCCCCCCTGATGTTAAGTGGCAATGAGGTCCTAGCTTAAGGTCCTGGCTATTTGAATAATAAATCTAATCTTTATATAAAAACATTATATAAATACCTGCTTTTAAGCGCGAAAGGTCCCGGGTTCGATTCCCGGTCGGGTCAATTTGGAAAAACGGACTTTTCTAAATTGACCTGAGTCTGGGTGTGCTGGGATGACGCCCCCAGTTAGTATCCGTCGTCTGGTACTCGTAGTACAAGGGAAAACCTTAGTTTGAGACCAGGTGATTGGTGTGATTGTCTGGCGCATTTATTTATTTATTTTAAAATATTACGAACAGATTGAGTTCTAGCCCTTCTGTATTTAATCTTTGCGTATTTATAAGGCTCGTTTCGAAGTCAATGTCAATGTTAATACGAATTACCGGCAATTATACTTATATCGCTAAGTTCAAGTAAGTAAGTACGTAGCGTGGAAGGATTACAAAAGATTTACATATTTTCGCTGTACACTGACAGTCGATGTAATATATTCTATGAATATCAAATCAGCTACATGGTTTATTGTTTTAATACAAATGGAGTTTAAAGGTTGAGTAATGGAATTCTCGTCTGAATTACATCGTTCACTTTTAGGCTTCTTAATGATATATATATCTACACTTTTTTTTTTTATAATGCACTTCAAGATTGACCTCATCCCACCTGATGCTAAGTGGAAATGAGGTCCTAGCTTAAGGGTGACAAGTACAGCATAATAAATCTATTACTGGACTTGTCGCCCTTACCTTGAAGGCTTGACCCCTGCTACTAATGTAGCACCCCCCAGGAGCTCTGGAAACCTTACTCACACGCAGGAACACAACAACACAGAAGTGGTTGTTATTTGGCTGCGGTCTTCTGTAAGGTGGAGGTATTTCACCAGTCGGGCTGCTCCTGTTCGAGCGATAAATCGCTATGCCCTACCTCTCTTACTAATATTATAAAGAGGTAAACTTGGTTCGTCTGTTATGAATAGGCTTAAAAACTAATAGACCGTTTTAAAAATAAACACCATTTGAAAGCTACATTATCCAAGAGTAACATAGGCAAATTTTATTTTGGAAAAAAATAGGGTTTCGTAAAATATTTGGGTTTTTCGGATGCAAGGTATAAAAAACAACCAGACAAGTTGCTTATTTTACGTACGAACCATAAAATGTTCTAATTAATTGTAGATCTTATAAATATCAACAAAAAAAAAAGGCCGCGACACACTATTCCTATCAATGTAGAGTGCAGCTCTAGAACGGACATAGGCTACATTTTGTTTTGAAAATGAGCGGGAAAGAGGGTAATACCGCCCTTGAAAGTTAATATGTGAAAATAATTACTTTTTAAATTAGTGATATGAAATTTTGGCACAAAACTCAAGATTCAAAACAAAGCTCAAAACTTGGATTAAAATATGAACTACTTTGGTTTTCAATATTAGGGGAGATAGGGGTAACAGCGCCCATTAGAGTAGATATATGGAAAAACCCTGTAGTCCACGCGAACGCAGTCGCGGGCACAGCTAGTATGTATATATAAATAATCATCACGTTATCATATTTTCATCATCATATACGTTTCGTTGCTGGTATTTTGAAAATGTATACACCCGATCCTTTATTTTATATTCCGAACTAAAATACCCACATACGAATAAATAGTAAAGAGCGTGGTTCTAAAAGTCTAGAATGAAAAAAATATATGAGCGTAATTCTGTTTGAACACAACCAAATGTAGCACCATTTCTCAAACTGTGAGTCGTAATTAAGCAATGACAAACGGTATCTAATTTATACTGATGTTAAAATGATTTCTTTTTTTTCTCCCCTGTTACCGCACCCATATACAAACTATCTGCATGACCCAAGGGTTGACTGGTAGAGAATGCCCCTAGCATTAAGTCCACCTGTTGTACTTATTTGTGCAATAAAGTTTTTAAATAAATAAATAAAAACTGTTTTTATATACGTGTGGATCATAAGTGAAAAACAAATGTAGGATACTATCATATACATACAATGCTTTGAGTCTGTCTAGTAACTACAACATCATAACAAAAATAAAAAACAACGACGGTATCTTAACACGCAGACCCGTGATAATACAGAAAAGTTCGTTCTTTTGACCCGAACGGAAATCGAACCTTTGACCTTAGAGATGGCGCGGCGTCAAAGTTCGGTACGTTGCAACGGCACGATATTATAATTCTTTCACTCGAAAACTATTGCATGAAATTTTTTTTTTTATGTTGCACTTCAAGATTGACCTCATGCCACCTGATGTTAAGTGGTAATGAGGTCCTAGCTTAAGGGCGACAAGTACAGCATAATAAATATGTTACTGGACTTGTCGCCCTTACCTTGAAGGCTTGACCCCTGCTACTAATGTAGCACCTCCCAGGAGCTCTGGAAACCTTACTCACACGCAGGAACACAACAACACAGCAGTGATTGTTATTTGGCTGCGGTCTTCTGTAAGGTGTATTTCACCAGTCGAGCTGCTCCAGTTCGAGCGATAAATCGCCATGCCCTACCTCTCTTATACTTTAGATTCATCAGATCAGAGGTTTCTTTCAGATGTGAGTACTTTAACTTGGGAGCCAATGGAAAACAGGATTCTCCGAGTATCTTACGTTTCCAGAATTTAATTAGAAATATTATCTTCTGCTCGCAGATCGTATAAGGCGCCCCTGGAGGGGCATTGTTACTGTGGATACCTAATCAACATAGACGGCAATACTGACTTTAGACGCTTTAGTTTTAACGAGCACCTTAGTCATGAGCGTAGCGGGTGAATCTGCCTGTGCCTTTAGCTGGTCCGTTCGAAAACCGTTTGAAGCAGCTGTAACGTTTTTGTCTTAACCAAGGAATTACACACACTAAGTTCTAACAATATCTATACTTCTCATCATTTCAGCCTGTTACTGTCCACTGCTGAACATAGGCCTCTCCAACCGATTTCCAGCGCGACCGGTCCATTGCCACCTGCATCCAACAAGACCCAGCAATTTTTACTAGGTCTTCGGTCCATCTGGTAGGTGGCCGTCTCACACTGCGCTTGGTGGTACGTGGTCTCCACTCGAGAACCTTTTTGCCCCATCGACCGTCCGATCTTCGTGCTATGTGGCCAGCCCAATGCCACTTCAACTTCTATACTTCTATACTAATATTATAAAGAGGATAGATATGTTTGTTTGTAATGAATAGGCTCCGAAACTACTGGACCGATTTAAAAAATTCTTTCACCGTTGGGAAGCTACACTATCCTCGGGTGACATAGGCTATATTATATTTAAAAAAAAAATTAGGAATCCTTACTACAACTCCAATAGTGTAACCCAAGGTGACTTGAAAAAACGTGAAGGTCGTGGGTTCGAATCCTACATAGAAAGGGGAGATAAAAAAACCTGTATTTTAAATATTTGAAGTGTAATATAAAAAGAAACGTTAAACCCTCGGGCAATGAGAGAATATCTATCGCTGCATTTTGAATCTTATAACATTGACTCTCAAGAGAAAACTATTGAAAAATTACGATACTGCATGCCTCATTAAGGGTCCTAAATCGCTCCGCTCATCACAGAGACCTCCTTTCTAAGACACGCTCAAGCGATAAATAATCAGTCACCATTACGTATGACCCGTAACTTATACAGGCAACGTGTTCATACGTCCTGAAGTCTGCTTGAAATGAAGCGACTGTTCTAGACTTTATCTTCAATAACTTTATTAAAAGACTAGCTGTTGACTCCAACTTCGTTCGCAATTTCGGGCTAAAAATACTTTTACCGTCGGTTTTACCCCTATCTCCTCTTATATTAGAAACAAAAAGTAATCCATATTTTTATTCAAGTTTCGAGGTATACTAGTGGCAAATTTCATATCTCTAAATTATAAACTTTCAAGGGTGGAATTACCCCCATCCCCCCCAATTTTCAGAACCAAAAGTAGCCTATGTCCTTTCTAGAAGTTCAACGTATACCTATACCAAATTTCATCAAAATCAATTCAGTGGTTTAGGCGTGAAAACCGGATAGACAAACAAACAAACAGACAGACAGACAAACAAACAGACAGACAGACAGAGTTACTTGCGCATTTATGCTATTAGTATGGATTCAAAGTAAAAAGGATAATAATTTCAGCAGACTACTTTCTTTTAATTTTACTGTGGCAAATATGACTTAGCGAAAGTCGGCCATTAGGCAAATAAGGTCGCTTCACACCGTACGAGGCGATAAAACCTCCCCGGGCTATTACGGGGGAAACTCGGGATTACTTGTAGTTAATACGCAATTTTTCATCCTCCTTACACATTAAACCGTTGAAGTAGGAACGCCGGTCGTATATCTTTCGGAGGAAGAGATTTTGTGAAGTGAACCTTGTAGCGATTTAATGTTATGTTTTTACAGGCACAAGTCGCGATTACATCGTACGTTTATTTTTAGATGAGCTTATATTTTTTACTTTCAGTAATTGAATGTAATGTAACGTTACTGAATAGCTGCATACTGAGCATATACAGATTCAAACATTAGGGTGCAACCTTGCTTGCTTGCGCAACTTGAACTTAAGCTAAAAATATACATTTATTAAGTAAAATCAAGGTGCGCCATTTAAAATGAATCGGCTTACGGGTGCATTATTATTAAATGTTACACAGGCAAAGTCAGACAGTTTAGTGATAATTATCATGATCTCATTTCAAGTGAATATGTCACTTGATAAACAGTATAATAGATTTTTTTTGTAATACATCAGGCTGTACTAGGGTTTTTTTTTTCAAGGGAGATATCGCCTTCTAGTTTCGAACCCACGGCCTTAGTATCGTAGGTGCCATTCTTTTAACTGAGCCAACCTTTACTATTGCATGCGACAAATTTTTCTGTTACAATTTGACGACCTCCATGGCCGAGAGGCGAGCGAGCTGGACTTTGAGATCGCGCCATCTCTGAGGTTCCGGGTTCGATTCCCGGTCGGGTCAATATGGAAAACGAACTTTTCTATATTGTTCCGGGTCTGGGTGTTGTGATGCCGTCGTTGTTTCTGATTTCTGTAACACAAGTGATCAAGCTACTTACCACAGAATCGGAGCAATGTATGTGATGTTATCCAATATTTATTTATTTATAATTACTTCTAAGCCGAAGCCTTTGGTAAGTGCCTTCTGCCGTATGAATTAAGAACTAGATACTAATTGGTCCATGGTACAGTCAACAGCACATCATGGTAAACACTTAATTTCGATATTAGTTCTTATGCCCAAGACATAAAGACGGTCCAAAGTCTGACGTGCTTTCGATCGGTCATTGCAGAAGTGTTTGAAAACCAAGGAATCAAAGACAACTTGGCTTCTGTATAGATTTTAAGGGTTGTTCCGTAGACGTCATAGGATGAACACGGAACAGCCCGCTTTTTACATAATCATAATCAATCATTTATTCATGTAGGTTAAAAGTAACAATTCTGCATCATCAAAATTAATATAAACCAAAATTGAAGCTACAGCCGGTTCGGAACCAAATCCTACCGGCAAGAATCCGGCAAGAAATCAGTAGTTATCGTAATCTTTACAATATTTGGGGCTAGAGAATTTACAAATATGGTGTGCGAGCGAGCAGACAATCAGGTCCATATTGTTTATCATTGAAATAAACATCAAGTTTGTAGTAGTTTTTCATTAAACATGATTCAACATAGACCTTAAATTTATGCATGGGTAAGTCAATAATACCTTGCGGTAACTTGTTGAATATTTTTATACTTAGATAATCCAACGAATGTTTTACTCTTTTTGCGGAGCCTATGGTTAGAAATAGCGGGCTAATGTTTATTTCTTGTGTTAAAAGTATGTATATCAGATTTGTTTAGAATAAATTAAGATTTGTACGAATATACATAATGCAGTCTAAGATAAATTGTGACGCTACTACGGTTAAAATATGAATTTCTTTTAGTATATAATAAGAAATACATTTTTTATAGTGCATCACGCCGCACAGAAGAACTTTAAATAAGTAAAAGAAACAGTGCAATTTGTGGAAATGTTATCATGCGTTCTACTAGAAGATTGAAAAATCGACCTTAAGTCTTCCATATCTTAAAACACGTTACCCAACAGTTTCAAATGTCGACGAAAACGGTACAAAAACTTATCACTATACAGATAACACGCTCTGTCCTTCCGGAGTGACAGACGCGTTTCACGTCGCCACGCTGCGCTAGTGGACTGACAGGTGTTGTGACATCTGTCACATTGACTGATGGCGCGTGTGTTCGTGCCTTTACTTTTGTAGGGTACACCGTACTTGAGTGTCAAACGACTTGTTCACATCAACAACTTACTTTAGACATTTCAAATAAGTTAACAGATTAAAATACGACCACATTTTTTAATGGTTAATACGAACTACCTACGACATTTTCGTGGGTTCGATTCCCGGTCGGGTCGAATTTCGAATATCGAAAACGTATTTTACTATATTGTGTCGGGTCTGGGTGTTGTGGTACCGTCATTTTTTCTTGTTTCTGTAACTCAAGTGCTTTAGCTACCTATCATAGAATCACAGCACAGGACATATGTTTATACCGTAATGTGTTTTTGATGTATTTGACAAATAAGTTCTGTTCAACCTCCTATAATACGTTAATGATCTCAAATACTATAAAGACCCCCGGCCGGTCTCCTAGTCGGTAATAACCAAGTAACGACGATCACTGGACTTCCCGTTGTAGCTGCCCTAAGGACAGCCGAGAACCGGAACAAGTGGAGATAGCTGGTGCACGAAGCTACGAGAAACTTTCAGGGACTCGACCTTCAGAATTGAAGAAAGCGATCACACACACATTATACCTAAAGAAGTTTTTAATAAATGATCCAATCCTCTCAGTTTGTAAGTTTGATAGTACAAAGTCAGCTTTTTAATGAGAAGTGAACATAAAAAACATTGTGGAATTTCCTCCCGACGTGTCTTTAAACTGATCACGGACTGCCATTTCCTCCATTAAACGCCACTCTCAAATGAATACTTAATTTAACTGCACACTAGACTTTATTTGTACTTAATTCACGGGCAATATTTTTTAAAAACCGATTTTTAAACCTCCGAGAAATAGAGAGTTCTTCAATCAAAGAGTACATTTTTAAATTTTTGATATCATAATCATCGTAATTCATTTTTTCAACACTCCGATAAATGCGTGCTGACTATCAGGCCTAGCATACGCAACGCGACTAAATTTCATCGCGCTCTTAACAAACGTCAAAATCGACTGAAGTCAGTGCGTCAGCTGGTGATTGGCTGAAAATACGAGTGCGGTGTGCTATTAGCCAATCAACAGTATCGAAACTTTTGTCGTCTCCTGCGATAAATTTGACGTATTGCGTATGCTAGGCCTGTATGACTAGCTAAGAAATTATAACAACTAGCGTCCTGCTTCGCACGCGTACATTTTCCGTTTTTTTTTTCACTTTTTCCACTGATTCTGTGCTCCTATTGGTCCCAGCGTGATGGAATAAAGCCTTGTTCAATAAATGGACTATCCAACAGAAAAATAATTTTCCAATTCACACCAGTAGGTGATTATTTGAAAATCAAAAATTTTGTTGTTGTTTATCAAAACAACAAACAAACAAACAAAATTTTTTAATCCCTATTTATTCCATGAATTTTTATTCCCAGAACAATTTTAAACTTATAGCAGAAAAAAGAACAGAAAAATTGCATTGCCAAACTCGCGTTCACCGCGACACGTGTACACAGTGAAATGCGGAACAGTGAAGACATGAATTAATTTTTAACACAAATAAGTAATGATAGAAGTGTCACTTCACTCGTCAATTATTATTATTATTTATTTATTTATTAAACATAAAACATAACATAAAACAAACAAACAGTACAAAAGGTTCAAGGCGCTGTAACTACCATTTTCAATTGGGCGAAAAAATGGCGCATTAAACTTAATGAATCGAAATCTATCCATGTAGATTTCACAAATAAGAAATTAAATTATCTACCGGTCTACATTAATAATAATATTGTACCATATGGAAACACTGCCAAATACCTTGGCATGACACTAGACGCAAAGCTTCGCTGGAAGGCTCATGTCAAGAAAAAACGAGATGAATTAGAAGTTAGGTATAAAAAGATGTATTGGCTTCTTGGTAAACATTCTTCGGTGTCAGTACATAACAAAATCCTGCTTTATAAACAAGTCCTCATGCCAGTATGGACTTATGGCATTCAGCTATGGGGCTGTGCCAAATACACAAACCTTCAAACTATCCAACGTTTCCAAAATAAAGTACTTAGAGGTATTGTAGATGCACCCTGGTACATCAGAAACGACGACCTACATCGGGACCTAAAAGTAGACTTCGTCAAAGACATTATTAGGAAATATGCCGAAGCTCATGAACGACGACTTCATCACCACGTAAATGTTGAGGCCATCCAGCTCCTTGACAACACGAACATAGTGAGGAGGCTCAAAAGGACAAAACCTTTTGAGCTAGTGTAGTAAAATAGTGACAGAAAGTGAAGTGTGTGCCACTCATTAAGAACACAAGAACAAAGTGTCTTCCCCTTAATAGAGACAATAAGAAAAGTGTTAATGGACACATTCTTAGTAAACTATCTTTAGCAGTCTAAGTTAAATATAAATTATTTATTAGTCTTTTCAGACTAGATTGTAATAACTTTGTCGTATTGATGCTCAGTATCAAACGGCATTTAAAAAAAAAAAAAAAATTTATTAAACATAAAACATAAGTTTATAAAATAGTTAGTCTCACAAAACTGTACTCACAGTTTGTCTGCGTAAACTGTTTTGTTTTTGTACACCATATTTAATCACAATTATAAATAAGGTATTATAGTACCAGTACTTAACCGAGTATCTCTGTATAAAAAGGAGCTAAACCGCGTAGTAAAGTAGTTTTTTATGATGTTCAATGACAGCGCTAGAGAGTTAAAACACCAAGACGTAACGAAACTTGGTGGACACTGAACACCCATGGTGTATTTGAAATGGCGATTTACTAGAGCATTTCGGTTCTTTAAAAACGCATATTAGTTGCTTAGCTAGCTATTGGTCCTGGCTGATATTCCGATATAAGTCAAATGTAATTTGGGAACACCTGACAATATGTTTGGTCAACTTGCCTTACACACAACCTTCCATCAATCCACACTCACATTGGGCCCTCGTGGCAGAGTGAGGCCTGTTCCTTGTAATAGTATAGATAAGACATGTACCCGGCTGTAGGACATTAAAGGCAGATTTAAAATTACTTATAACTTCACGGCCAGCGTGGCTACCCGAACCTACTTGCTATTTTTATTTATTTTTCTATTTGTTTATGGCTCTAAATTTGACATACCTATGTTTTATGATATTAAGTTTTTTCTTCATATCTACCTTATTTGGTTACCAGTTCTTTAATACATTGTTTTCTTTGTATTCTATCACTTTCTGTTCCTGGTCTCTCACTATCTGCAATATTAAGTGCGTAGATGCCTCACTGTTACTCACTACACTGGACCACGGGTGAACTTTATTGCATTTTCCGCGGCTCACTTAATTAGCTGCGCCCAAACACGGTTAAAAGTGCATGACGATGTTAATTTATTTATCCCGCTGATTTATTTTAATGTTTTAGGCCCTTTACACATTACGACATTCTAAAGATCCAAATAGTCCTTTATCCTATGTCCACCAAATAATGTATAAGCTAAATTATAAAATGAAAACTAAATTGTATAAAAAAATGTGTAAACTAAATTTTACAAATTTGATCAGAATGCTACTGTGAAAATGTTGTCACAAAATTTTCAAAACAATAAATAAAATGGGTTTATTCATCTGCCAAAAAACAGACTTTAAATAACATTTATAAGTATAAAAAGTATATATATACCTATAGTATAAAAATTATACAACAATAAAGATGCTTTACCAAAGTACTTAATTCAGAGAGCGATTCAGAGAGGCAGTTATCGTAAAACATTTAACTTACAGATGAACCGCTACAAACATTCAAGAGAAATATGTTAAACTTGTTCTATTTTTACCTAAACCTTAATACGATACAAAACATTGACATGTAAGCCTTTTAGTATATTTTTTTTAGATTATAAGTAAAATCAACAAGGCCGAGATGCCTGCGGGCCGGACTTTCGCTTTCGCTTTCCGGGTTCAATTCCCTGTCAGGTCAACATGGACAACGACCCTTTCAAGATTGAATCGGGTCTAGGTGTTGTGGTAAGCTAACACACGTACCTTAGCCACATACCACAGAATCAGACCAATGTATATGATGTTGTACAATATTCAATTATGGCAAAATGTAAATGAAAATGTTTAAAGTCGATACGTGTAAACTCTATAGTTACGTTTTATTTTCACTCACATCCCCAAACTGTTTAAATTAATAAATAATTAACTGACTGGGAATCCGTGTTCCAAAATGGCGTGTTAATTTCATTTCATTGACATGTAACTGTTATTTCATGACCGAGGGTAGCAGCCATATTGTAAATGACTAAGTGTTGATAAAATTAATTTGCTTCTTTAACTCTAAAGTGACTTTATCATCAACAATTCAGTGAATATTTCGAGCTTAAACAAATAAAAAAAGTTTCTTGTATAGAAGCCCAATAAACATTTATATATTTAGTATTATTTTCATAGCGGCAATGGAAATACGTCATCTTTGCCTCGATTTTTCTGTATGTTTCTATGTACACTTCGATCTTTAACACTACGCAACGGATTATGCGATTTTTTATATTGATTCAGTAATATATGGGGAAGTTTTAAATGTACAATTCATACATATGTTCATATACAGAAAAGCCGAAAACATCATTTGCATTTATTTGCACCCGTGTAATACTAGGGCGGATAGCTAGTCTTTGATAATTTTGTCTTACCACCCTTATCCATGAAATACCATAATGTGACAGATGAACAGACAGACAAACGGATGGATGAACAGCGGATTCTTAGGAATAGAGACCCGTTTTGCTCTTTGAGTACAAATACCATAATAACATATTAAATTAAGCGGTTTGTCGCCAAATCTACGCGTGTGTCGAGATGGTTAAACTCACAATTAATATAACTTATTATTTCGTCATCTGGACACGTTAAGATTTTTTCGTGTACCCACATAGTGAAACTTAATTAAATTACTTTTATGTTGTACCACAGTCTTTCGTGTCGAGTTGGTGAAAAACCCAAATTAAGTAAGAAACTTATTTTTAGCATATGGTGTGGAATTAATGTTTTGGGAACGATCTTAAAATACAAATACATTACAAACGCATACAACTTGACACTCTTATTAGTTTTTGTACTATGATAAAACTATTTCCCTAGACATCTGTATGGACAGATTAATACATAGGTATTAGTTGTCTATGTATCAAGATAGATACACTTTATTGCACAGAAAACTTACCGAAATTGGTTTAATAGACATTCAAGATATTCATCATCAGACATCAGATATTCAAGTACAATTAAGGCGGTCTTATTACTAGAACGTAATCTCTTCCAGACAACCTTTAGGTACAGAAAATAGTAGATATCCTGAAACGGGCCGTGCAAAATATAAATTGAGAAAATAGACACAATTATGTACGTATTAATACTACCTTTACCTTTAAAATACATTATCGTATTATATTTATATTGCCAACATTATACTTCATAAAAGGTTTATACATTTCGTTGCTACTCTTATTTATTTCGGTAAAAATAATTGGCCGTATGTTTTCTTCTGCCCTAACAATGAATATAATGATTTATGTAACTATTTTCCCTTTTATAAAGCTATTGTTCAGAAAATGAGATTGTTAACATAATTTGGTTGGAATCTGTTGGCTGTGTTTGGCGAACATTTTTGTTCGTTCATTTTTCATGAAATACGACAAAAGTTGCATAATGAAGACGAAGACAGAAGTTAGATTTTTAACTAGATAAATACAGTTTTCAGGGTTCCTCGAAAAATAAAACCAGTTACTCGGATGAATAACAATCAAAACTTATACAACAGTTTTTTAGTTGGTAAGTTAGTGAATAATTTTATTACATGTTTTTTCATATTTAGTCCAAAAAAAATTAAGTACATTATTGTACAAAAAAGAAGATTTCTGGTAAGTAAGACTGCTATTAACTGGAACGGAGATCCTCCTTATCGGATAATTAATTTCTTTTTTTTCCGGCGACAAACAACCATTCAAACATTAGAGTCAAATAAAATTATAGCGTAAGTGGTAATTATATAGAATCATTGCAATGCCCTCTACAGGGCTTCATATGTACTTAATCTTAAGAGAATCTGTCAACTTACTCCATGTGAAATGCAATAAAGATATTGAATTGAATTAATAACAAATTACTGTTTGAAAAGTAATTTTTTTTTATATTGCACTTCAAGATTGACTTTATCCCACCTGATGTTAAGTGGTAATGAGGTCCTAGCTTAAGGGTGACAAGTTCAGCATAATAAATCTGTTATTGGACTTGTCGTCCTTACCTTGAAGGCTTGACCCGTGCTACTAACGTTGCACCCCCCAGGAGCTCTGGAAACCTTACTCACACGCAGGAACACAACAACACATAAGTGATTGTTATTTGGCTGCGGTCTTCTGTAAGGTGGAGGTATTTCACCAGGCGGGCTGCTCCAGTTCGAGCAATAAATCAAACTCGAATCGTACTATTTTCGGATAGTAATAAATTATACGACGCGTAAAATATTGGAACTGGGCGAGACAGCACTGATATGTTGAATACCTGTGTCCAGTACAAACAGTCTAGCTAAGGTTAATAGTGACATTGTTCTACGAGAAGTGTTTGACTAGACTAGTTTATTCAGGTCATACAGCCTTTATAACATTTCTCTTATTGACTGAACTAATTCTGTAGCAGTCTTACTTATTTATTTAGAAAGTAACAATTATTTTGACGACCTCGGTAGCGCAGTGGCTAAGGTAGGCGGCCGAAGCGCGAAAGGTCCCGGGTTCGATTCCTGGTCGCGTCAATTTGGAAAACAAACTTTTCTAAATTGACTTGAGTCTGGGTGTGCTGGGATGACGCCCCCAGTTAGTATCCGTCGTCTGGTACTCATAATACAAGGGAAAACCTTAGTTTGAGACCAGAAGATTGGTGTGATTGTCTGGCGCATTTATTTATTATTATTTATATATGTTATGTTACTTATAACATATATTGAAAAAATAGAAACGCCAATTCAAAAAATTTCTTTTCATACTAACAAATAAAAATTAAGTCAACATCGCATACATTGCTCTGATTGTGTAATCAATAACTAAAGTTTTGTGTTATTTTTGATTTTTAATGTGATACGAGGTCTCGAAACAATAAACGTGTATTTTTTCTTGTGTCAAAGTTATTAGTAGCTTTTTGTTATACAAGATTTATTATGTGCAACCACCCTAGAACGGATTTATTAACCATACGAAAAGTTTTAACCAATTTTTAAAGCGAGGACAGATTTCATTCTGCATTAGAAGTTTAGTTAGGAATTTTGCATAAAAAAAATATGCAAACGAAGCAACAGTTAATAAATAATAATAAATAAATGCGTCAGACAATCGCACCAATCACCTGGTCTCAAACTAAGGTTTTCCCTTGTACTATGAGTACCAGACGACGGATACTAACTGGGGGCGTCATCCCAGTACACCCAGACCCAAGTCAATTGAGAAAAGTTCGTTTTCCAAATTGACCTGACCGGGAATCGAACCCGGGACCTTACGCGCTTTGGGCGCCTACCTTAGCCACTGCGCCACCGAGGTCGTCAAGATAGATAATAAGATACACTTTATTGCACAGAAAAATTTACAGAAATTGGTTTTACAGACATAATCTAGTACAATTTAGGCGGTCTTATTGCTAGAAAGCAATCTCTTCCAGACAACCTTTAGGTAGAGGAAATAGTAGATATCGAGAAACAGTTAATTTTGATATATTTCCTTTTTAATATACCTTATTCATTAACCTTGAAATATTAAAATAATATAGTTATATGACTTTTAAGTAACTTTTCCTCTCTTAAAAAAAGAAGCGTAAGGTTTTCACTTAACATTTTAAACATTCGACGAGACTGCTCAAAATACCATCAAACCTTAGTATTTGACTAGTACGATTTGTGCTCGTAATTTCTATCTGTAATTTGAATCCGGCGTTCATAAACAAGTAAGCATTGCACCATGCAAACTTGCTAGCAATAGGCGTCACTTGTATTTTTATTTTCAACACCATGCTTAAAAACTCGTTGCATTATATCAAATTTTAGCACACATTAAAGCCGATAAACCCTTAATGCAAATTGAAAGCGTGCGGCGCGGAGCATGCCACGGTGCGGTGGACCCCGAGCTGATACATGCGACCAAGCATGGTGCGAGGTTTAGGCTATCTGGCTCGAAGGACCTAGCTAAAGCAATAAGAAAATCTAAGCATCATAAGCCAGGTCGACTAACGATATGGTAGTAAACTCAGTATTTAAATTATTACGAAAGTCCAACCAATCAATCAAATGTTACATATAACACAATGCAAAGTTATTCTACTGTTGGTTCGAAACCTATTTCTACCGAGAAGACACCGGTAATAAACTCGGCAGATTGGATAGGTAGCATATTTAACTTATATCTATGCGTAGACCATTTTGGACCAAGTCATAAAGTTATGTTTTGATTAATTATTTATTTTAAAAAATTAAGTTGGAGTTAAGTTCAGACCAATCCTCAAAGGTGGCATCTGTTCATAAGCATGACGTATGTGCTAGCCATCGCTTTACTCAACTATATTGTGGGTAACGACCCGCCACTTCCGCCAGTCCTCTGAGCTGCATAGCACATCAATCTTATGAGCCTCCTAAAATAAATAAATCACCTCACCTCATCACCTCACTCAACATAATTTATATTATTTCCTATCCGGCATGAAGGACTAAATTGGTCCTTCGAGCCGTATCGCACCATAGTCAGCCGCATCGGTCATACGAGGCTCGGCCGAGAGGTTATTATGCGCAGCGACTCGCGCTCATATTCGGCGCTATAGGCCACTTAGCGCGATGCTGCGGTTAGCTAATGCACTGCGCTAACACACTTTGACGGATAATATTTTGAGATTAGACAAGTTCGCTTTGGCAACTGCATCGGTGGTAACGCAAGTTTATTTATGTTGGAAGTTGGACAACATTGGAACTATAAAACCAAGGTACACTCACTGCGGCAACCACTGGCGGAAGTAAGTTCCATAAATAAATAAAAAATATTTTCGATACGTATAACTTGGGTACAGTTATCATTAGTCTGTATACACCTTAGTGCCTTTCCACATTAAAACTCTGCGTAACTGAGTATCGTCAGTTAGAAAATAAACTTAATGGGACAAGGTACTGATTTGATCACAAACTAAAGCAGCTGACGATAGTGTAACAGAACAAAGACATAGGAAAAACCAGTGTAGTGACGTCAATAATCTCTATCAATGCTGCCTCAAGGTGCTTCTATGATGTACAGTACAGATGGTATTCTTGAAAGTACATTATAATAGACTACGTTACTGCAATGTGAATAAAGGAAGCTCGCATTTTAGCAACATTGCTCCGATTCCATGGTAAGTAGTATACTGTACCTATATGTATATGAGCTTCAACAAATACTTAATAAGCGCACGGAAAGTACAGCGCACTAATAAATCAATCGACCAGCGCATTTTTAATGCGTCACCAGCGCGGGTAATTACTAGCGAAAATTATGACGCTGGACGACATAGTATAAAATATAATCAGTAACTTGATTTGTAGTTAAATAGCAGTATAGTTAAATATCAGTAGTTTTGCGCGCTTTTTTATCGCATAACATTGTTTCAGATCTGAGGGCTCCCTTTTTTTTTTTTTAACGGGGAGAAATGCGTGACGCACCGTACCGCCACTCGAGGGAGAGTGACGGCGTGTGTGGGACTCTCCTGCCCTGTGAAACTGTGAAAGGCAGGCCTACCCACTAAAACACCCCGGCGGACCTCATCGCCCTAAACGGCGGTGCTGTGGGAAGCAGTGAAAACCATAACCACCACAACACCGCCAGGCGGAATGGCCGCTTATGCGGCCCCATCTTCTCCCCCCTGGATAAACGGTGGGGTAAACGGGGATGGCCGAACCACTGAACCATCCCCGCCTCGCAATGAAGACCGTACGTGCAATGCCGGCTGAGGCGATCTGAGGGCTCCCTACATAAAATGATCTAAGTCTATCTAAATAAAATAAAGGACAATTAAAAGACTACTAATTTCTCCATTAAAGTTTTAACGTTATAGAAAGGGATTATTAACTTTTTTAGTTTGCATAATTAGTTAAAAAAAGACCAAAAGAACAGATATAATTTTACTTAACACCAAATACCACTTCTAATGAAGAAGTTTACACTAGGGCTTCCGTAAAAATTTTGGGCGGTTTGTAGTTTCAAAAAAAGTTTTTTTATCCTCTGCGATTTGAACTTGAGTTTTTTGAAAAAAAAAATATATATCGAATAGTTAGTCTTCAAACGTGAGTAAAGGTTTATTTTTAAGTAAACGCTATTCTTCATAGCTTACGTATTTACTTGCTTTGAAAGTTAGGTATAATTAACCTCTTACCCCACCGTTCTCCATCAAAAAAATACAAAATAATTTTCAATTCGATCAAAATGTATTTAAAATTCATAACGAAGCCTCACTTTTATCTGATCCTGATTGATTACGAGTTAATTAATCATGATCGCACCACACACTGATTTGCAAAAAATCGTTTCCAAATTTCTTTTCATCGTCGCCGATTCATCTGTGCCCGACAATGGCGGCAAATTGCGCGGAAAACGCATACTCAGTTCACTTTGTGCGTTCGATTGTTAATCGACTGACCGCAGACCAAATGAGCTAGGGTTGCTGGATTTACATTTCGCCAAAATCCATACTCGTCTTAATATGCTACTAATATTATAAACGAGAAAGTTTGTCAGAATGTGCGGCTGTCTGGATGTATGTTACTCTTTCACGTAAAAATTAGAAAACGGATTTGTATGAAATTTGGTATACAGACGGATGAGACACTAGATTAACATATAGGATAGATAGAAGAATACTTTTTATCGCGGAATAACGCCAACAAAGTAGCGGGGAAACAGTTAATCATATTATAACTATGTGTGACTAGTTTGTAATTCTTTCACAATACAACTACTGAAAGTATCTGGATAATATTTAATAACTTGATAAATTAGATACAAGAATAACTTTTATCCCAAAATATTTCAATGAAAGGCAACACACGTAGCCTGTATGTAGGTTTCTGAAATGATGACGTTTCTAATGAGCACTTTCGAGCTTTGAAGGGAACAGGTCTAGGCTCATGTTAGTCGTTGAGCCTAATCAAAGGGTTCGTCGACCCATATAACTGGTTAGACTTGAAGGGAGACTGGATAGCTATGATCTTCAGTAGACACCTATCGGCTGAATTTATCATTTGTAGAAATGTTCTTAACTTAACAGGCACTGCTCGCAACGTGTCTACTAGAATTTGAATCTTACTCGCTTGACATTGGTTTCAAAACCAACATTTTTATGGACGCTATACATATCGCACCTTCGGTAGAACAAAGACACTATTGCAATTTTTAAGATATTCTTTGCTTTAGTGTGGTCTAGCTCTGTTATCATTACTCTAAAGTTGTCCTCTTTTGCAAGATATAAACCATTATACTATATTCTTTTTAGAAAGAATTAAGAACTTATAGTTATTTTTTAAGACAGCTTGGTCTACTGGAGATGCGATATACTGTTTAAAGGTGATTATACATTTTCACGACGTGATTGATATGTGTAATTTGCACATCAACGCTTTAAGCCGTTACTCTTCCTTTTACCTTTTTTTTTTGTTACTTATTAATGGCCAAACTCTACTTCCTGCCTTACGCCGCACTGTGGCCACATACTCCACTTAATTAATATTTGAGATATGTTCATTAACTGACACATAGTTGTCACCGCAGAAGGGTAATTGGGCGGAATCTCGGCGGGTACGATGCCTTGTTTTCATTGTTCGTTAATATATTTAATTAATATTAAATAAGTCAAGTGCCGTTCGATCAGTTTATTCGTTCGTTTGCGAATAATTAACATACTTCTGTATTGGAGTGTGAAATGCGGGGTATTTCGCGTGTTAAGGTACAGTCAGAATCGATGGAGGGTTATGAATGGAAAGGTATGGCCGATCCGATTTATTGGTTTTGTATTTGTGACTAGCTGTGCCCGCGACTTCGTTCGCGTGGACGACAGGAATTTGAATTTATATTTGCTGATGTAAAAGTAGCCTAAGGTACTCCTTATTACATAACCCTTTCAGAGGTTAGTCAGATTAAGCAGACAGACAAAAATTGTGAAAAAAAATTCTATTTCGTTTTAATTACCGTACATATATTAATTTGCATGTCGTATTTTTTATTTATCTGTAGCGGCAAAAAAACGTTATCATTATAGTATGAAAATGTAAGACGGAGTGAATAAATAAATAAATACGTCAGACAATCACACCAATCACCTGGTCTCAAACTAAGGTTTTTCCCTTATACTGTGAGTACCAGACGACGGATACTAACTGGGGGCGTCATCCCAGCACACCCAGACCCAAGTCAATTTAGAAAAGTTCGTTTTCCAAATTGACTTGAATTGAATAGTATCACTGTGCTTTTACCAAGATATCATCATATCATCGATGCTAACGGATAGGATATTTCTGTATCAAATCCGTTGTCATCGCGATGTGGGTTCCTCTCTTGCTTACCATCAGGCTGGGAGGAGCCAATATACTGCGCTACTATGAAAAAAAATCCCAAAGAAAACATCGCACAAAAAAATACCAAAATTATATACCTCCGCATAATTTAACCGTTTATCTACCTTAATCCTGAAGCTTCATCATTACCTAATTACGACAGCAATTGTACATGACGCGCAATAATTTAATTAAGAAACATCTTTCATTATTTCGCAGTGTAACAACAAACACCAAAGGCTTTTGTTCCATAATTATAGCGAAAGTCATTAATTACTAGTTAAAATCCAGTGTTTCATAAAACGACACTAAACACTTGAATGCTGCTTGGTACACTTTGTACCCGGAGCGTTGTTCCATCTTTTCAACACGCAAACGCTTCTAATTAGTATAATTTGCGACGGGGTGTTGCGGTGTCACAGGAGAGCGAAAATGAGAGTTAAGCCAGATTTACTCGTAGAGAAATAAAAATAGTATATAATATAAAAATGGTAGAACTTCCGACAAGAAAGGTGTTATCTTCTCGGGGACCAAGGTCCAACCAATCTTAGTTTGTTGTATTGTATATATAGTTAGTGGCGACGATAACTCTGACATCGCGATGTAGGATCGATGTTTTGATTGGCTAATCGTGCATTCCGTATGGAGTGTTATTTACTATGCCCATTCTGCTGACGCTGTATTTGTGTCGACTTGTAGGTGACGTTGTAGGTCGGCACAGAAAGTTACACTTTACTGGACAGAAAAATTTACAGAAATTGGGGTTACAGACATATTCAGGTACAATTTAGGCGGTCTTATTGCTAGAAAGCAATCTCTTTCAGAAAGCTATTAGGTAGAGGATAACGGGTGCCACCGTGCAAAATATAAATTGAGAAAATATTAACAGAAAAAATAAATACCATGACCTGATGGATACAAAAATACTTTAAAAAATGTTTATTAATACATATGAGTGATACGAAATTATTTCCGCAAGTAGATTTACAACAAATTTTTCTTACTTGCGCCTCAACGTTGGTCCTGTTGAAAAGAAGCGCCGCAACCAACTCAACAGTTTTCCTTTGTTAAAAAATATATAAAAAACAATATAGCATGCATATTACTGATGAATATAACAGATACAGATGGACGATTTAATGTTTCCACATATTGTTGGCATCAAACAAATTTGTACAGTGTAATAAGCATTTTTCATAAGATTTTCTGATTTTTTCACATTTCAACCCGTTTTTTATTCACATTTTGCAATGAATCCTTACTAATATTGGTTGCAGCTTAAATAATTTAAAGCCTCGATATATATGAATTGTCCAATACAAAGAGCAAAGAAAATTTCATTTGCTTGGAGTTGACTTACTGTCACTCAAAAATATGTATTACTGAAAGTAGTGGCGCACAAACATAGGGCAAAAAGAGAAAAAAGGGCACAAAAAATATTTAAGTCAAGAACATTCGGTGTCGGGGATGTTTCCCCGCTGTTACGCTGTTGCGTAATTGTAGTGTAAGTCGCTTTAAAGTGGCGCTTCGAGATCTGTTTTCGTCGCTTTTGTAGAATAAAATATTAAATTTATAATACGGGTGGAAAGTTGCATTACTTAGTCTTAATTTTTGAGGTATAACTTGCGAATTAGGTGTGAAATAAATTTTACTTCATTTGTTTGTAGTTCGAGAATAGTTAAAGTCGAAACTATTTCTTTTTACATATACATATTATATCAGTAATACCTATCAATAATCACTATTTAAACCAAATTATACTGCCGGTTCAGAACCTGCAACTACAGAGAAGATACCGGCAAGAAACTCAGTAGGGTTTTTTTACACAAGAGTTTACCTTACTTAACGAAACATTTTCTAAATGTTAACCTTTTAAGCGTATTCCATTCCTAATTATTTTGATTTATTTTTAAATACCCAGAGAATTGGAACTTACATAAAGTAATACAATGGATTTCAGAAAATTTACACACATACAATGTAATCATCTTTTGAAGACAGTCATATCTACAAACTATAATGCTAAAAACATTTTTTTTAGTTTGTCGCCATTTTTCTATAACTTGCATCGCAGGAACTAGCGAGAATTACAATAATGTTATACGAAACGACACGCCGAGCTCTCAAATCGCACAAAAACACTAGCATTCGTGTGACTCAAGGCGCTTTTGCCCGCGGGGACAATACTCGCGATAATTGCCCGCCCGCTTTGGAGGGTTAAATAGTTTGTTGAGAAATACTGCTTCGGTACAGTGTGATAATTTGTAAATGTAAACAATAATTTTGTAATGTTAAAAAAAAACTAAGTGTTAAGTTTTTGATTTAAACTCCATTTAATTGATAGTTGGTTAGTGTTTTGAATTCCAATAATACTGTGCAGTGTCCTTTGAAAACCAAATGCAATGGACAGGGCACTCTAGTGTTTTTTTTAATGTTTAAAGCCATACTTAAATTTGCCTCGGCATTTTATAGATGGCGTGAGAATTGTCGATCAAATGTTTAGGAAAAATATACAAAATGACAATGCGCATTCCCATCGGCATTTTACAAGCCAGCATTCGTTTTTAAACTGACACTATATGTAAACGGCGAATTTACTCAAAATGCATAATTCTACATGACAATCGCACAAAAACACTAGCATTCGTGTGACTCAAGGCGCTTTTGCCCGCGGGGACAATGCTCGCGATAATTGTCCGCCCGCTTTGGAGGGTTAAATAGTTTAGTTGAGAAATACTGCTTCAGTACAGTGGTTATTTGTAAATGCAAACAATGATTTTGTAATGTTTAAAGATCTAAGTTTGTTAACTGAGTAATTACGATATTTTTTTTCTGTGCTTAACAGTAAGTTTAATTTCTGAGCTTATTACTCGTAGTTAGAATCACGAATACCTTTAAAAATGTATACGTTGCGTTTCCTATGCTAGTCATAATTTCGCGATTAGGGGCACGGTAGTGCCACTGCCAAGCAGAGCAAAAAGGCGGCACGGCTCCAACACTCTTTTCTCGAAACTTTTCAAGTCTTTTTTTACCTATAACTCCTTTGTGAATTTCGATATCAAACTTTGTATCGAAAGCAATAACTAGTTGATATTATTGGCAAGACTTTAATCACCTATCAGTGCAATTAGCAACGTTCCATGAACTGATCAAACATTCAACACGCCAACCAATAAATGACAACTTCACACAACATAATTATGTCATCGCTAATTGACGTCTAAGTTAGCGCCGCCATCGTTAATCGGTTAATTTAGCCAGTAACAAGATTGTACTGTAACAAGCATACATACCTGAAATATTAATTATTGAATATCATGTATAGCTACTAATTATCGTAGCAGATTCGGTGCGTTAACTCCGATGGCAACATTTGGTATAAATGAAGCGGTTTAAAATCATCGCTTTAAGGTATTCAGAAAATAGGACACATTAGAAAAAAATGTATTAGGCTTTTAAAAGTACATTCGCTAAAAGAAGTTAACCTGATAGCAAAACTGTATTTTAATGAGAAAGGGATTAACAACCTATTATTAAATTTAAAATCACTTTTTGAGAGAGAAAAAATGGTAGAACTTGTCGGAACAAGAAACTGCTTCATTGGTTGCGTTTTTGCTGTTTGTAAAAATGATAAAGTATGTTTACGTTTTAACTAGTCTTCCTAAATTACCTGCATATAGTAAATTTGGAAAACAAACTTTTCTTGCCTCTTTATTATCTCATGTCTATGGTACCATTGTTGTTGCAGATTTTTGTAACACAAGTGCTAAGATTTACTACAGAATCAGACCACAATGAAATGTTGTCCAATATTATTTTTTCGGGTAACTACCCCATGAATGTCTAATTTCAACATCTTTTCAAGTTAGCGAGAACTTTTACTATGATTTCATTAACTATTTCGACTATACTAGGATTATTTCTATATGAAAATTTCGTGTTACCGGAAAGCTTCTCAGCAATTTCTCAATTAGCCTGACATCAACTGTGAAGGTAATCTTCAGATAGCTAGAAGCACCGGATTTGAAGTTGTCGACTTATACCATCTAATCCACCGTGATCTACAAGCAATTTGTACAATCGCGGCGGGATAATATCTCGCGTACTTCGAACGCAATTAATATTGGATATGGCATTTGTACACAAGCGCGAACCGCGGCTTCGTCCCGATCCGAGTGGTATGCTTTTTGAAACTATACAAAGGATTCAAAGGTCAAATATTGAAATTGAAATCTCTGCATAGTAAAGTAGCTTTCTGCTGCCTGTTCCTATTTAAGCGTATATCTGCAAAAATATAGAATATAGAAACTATATTCATATATAATGATACAAGGTGAATGTGTATAAGACATGTATGTATAATTAATTAATTATAAAACAAAAACTTTTTATTTACATCAACTGCATTACATTCGTAAGAAGTCGGGACGGTACGGTTACAATAAATGTGTAAAGGGCTTAACAATAATACACTGGATTTAAAAAGAGAAGACAACGCTTAAGTAAACCTATGGAGACGCATAATAAAAAAATAAAAACGTTATCGTTTTAAAAAAATATATCAATATATTTAAAAAACATACTAACCAACGATACATTTTTTCTTTTTCTTTAAAATATATAAAGTTCGCTAGTGCGGCTAAGCCACTATAAAAATCATAAAAATCAATTATCAATATAATGGACGAGACGAAGTATAAACAACACGAATCATTAAACAAACAAACAAACAAATCATTTATTTGCACGAAGCATGGTAAACATAAGTACAGATGGTTTCGTAAACAATAGAACAATCATGCTTCACCTGGTCGGTTTACAAATATTACTAATTATATGAAGCTATACATGTCAATTATTAATTTATAAAAATTTATTTAGTTAAAACGATTATTATTATGTCCAAATTAAAATAAATATAATAATCTCTATTTTTATTATGTCGTTTTATATTACAATAATATTGGTAAATTACAATAAAGAAGACATAACGACGTAGTAAATAGTGTAGTCGTCTCAAGATGGCTTTTTTGTATAAAAACTAGTAAATGAAATCTGAAAATTAAGTTTTCAAATAAACAAATCGCGTTTTTCATATCCCGGTAAAAACCAAAGAAAAGACACTTGTACAAAAGAAAAAAAAAACAGAATTTGTAAACAAAAACTTTTTTCCTCCATTAGGGCGCATTTTAGATGCATTACGGTGATTAGAAAAGTTGCACCTCCCAACGCACCCTCCTCTATATTTTAAACAATGGGTACAACAGGATGTGCTGAGCGGGAAAGAAATACGGCATGCGGAGTCTACGGCTGGGAGTGTCGATAAAAATATCGATACACTATTAAAATTGGGTGTGGGCTCTGACTTCGTTCATTTTACTGCTTTTGACAAGAAACTAGAAGATCGAATGGTCAAAGGACGTCTAAAAGAGATGACTAAGATTAGTAAAGAAGTAAGTATAGGAAGTAAAATTTTGGAGACACTAATTTGTCAGCGGAATTTCATTTCTAATTACAGAAGCATAACATAAATTCAAACCGGCATCATAATATGTCATCTAACAATGAGAACAATCAAACAACGCAATGTACTGTTACGAGCTTCGGGTTCGTGACAATAAAAACAGCCGATAAAAAAATTACCAAAAGTCACACTTTAATTGAACGCCACTAATTACAACCTTAAAACGCACTAATTAAAACAACAATCGCTCCCAAGTCGCACTTCAAAATCGCTTTCGAAGTATTCACTTGTATCGCTAATTCAATACTGTCCCGGTCGCGGTGAATCCCGGCCTTTTATATTGCCGCGGCCGTTCCCGAACCTTCCAACGCAGAAACATCCGGAACATTCGCGCGCAGTCCGGCCTTGACCGAGCGTACGGCCATAGTTCTAGTAAGTTCTGGCGTTGACGTCTCGACTCTCTGAAGTTCCGCATTCCAAACTAGATGGCGCTGTTTACTAAAAACGTTAATCGTGGCGCGTAACAGTACGTTACAAACATTTTATATATCATAGGTCATCAACCTGTAAGAAGCTTTTGGACATCTAACGTCAAATAACCTACTTTATTTATCTATCGATACTACAGTAATCTCGTAACATCCCTCGTAAACTAATAAATATCCAATTGATATAACACCAAAATCCTCAACTCTAGGCTAAAGTTACAATAAATAAAGGAATTCTCCCAATAAAAACGCGAAACGTTTCATTAAGCATGGATAATTTATGCCCAAGTGGGGTGCAAGAGATTATTTAGAATAAGGGTCCCCCAAGGGAGCCTATTAGGCCCCCTGTTTTACAGTAATGGCAAATTTGATGCTAGGTGAAAACAGGGGTTTAAGGTCATTAATATTTTTAAGCGTAAACATAAACAGCAATATTTGAAAAATAACTTGTAATTTGTTTTACTTTTGCTTGTTTCGAAAATGAACCGTTTCAAGCAAAGTAAGTGTAATTGTAGCGTCAGTAATTTTGTTTGAGGTTTATTTAAAATTAAAAGATAAAAAATATTGTTAACTAGTAATATGTATGCGTTTTACTTCCATATTTGGTACATACAAGTAATTTATAACTAGTAATTGATTTTATTTTACTTGCAAGCCGCGGTCCAATGCTAGCCTGACAAGACTCCGAAGTGTAAATAAAGCTGTTGTGGTGTTGAAAACTGAAATACGCTTAACAAGCGAGGTACGAGGCAAATAAATAAATATTAGACAACATCACATACATTGCTCTGATTCTGTGGTAAGTACCTAAAGCACTTGAGTTACAGAAATCCGAAACAATAACGATACCACCACACTCAGACTCGAAATATGGATGGGAAGAGTGTTTGCAGAATAATAGTTATATGATCACCGGCAATCAATTTGTAACAATCATATTTGTACCTTACACATACAAATAATTTCCTCTTTCTTACTAATATTAACAGCAAAAAGAGCTGTTAAGGTTCACTGTGAACTAACAATTATTATAACCACCTTTGAAAGTTCATATGGGAAAATGTTTATTTTTTAAGTGAGAGATAAGAAATTTGGCACAAATATGGTTCGAAACTTGGATAAAAATATAGACCGTTTTTGTTTCCAATATAAGAGGAGATAGAGGTAAAACCGACTATGAAAGGATGAAGTCCACACGAATGAAGTCGCGGGCACAGCTAGTTGGATAATATAACAAATAAGCTACATTATATCCCGAACAAAATCGCAGCCTAAAGCTATTGAAAGTTAAAACAGGAAGGTAGATAACAAACCAAATAATAATATGATCAATAATAGAATACCATCTGCTGAATCCTAATATCTAACCAACTGCATTAGCATAGATTAAATATTCATTGACAATATCAGTATGATAATAGTATTGTACAATTTTGGACTGACACGTATTAATTATCGCTTGCATATTATATGAACTGTATTTTGGACTAGAGATACTTGCACCTACATTAATGTATAACAGATCCTCTAAAGGCACATATGTTCACATATCCAAACTTATAATATATATAGGAGGGATTTGTATTTTCGTACTTGCGGACCCGACAGACTTGGTCCTGTCAAAAAGATTTGAAATGTGACTTCACTGTAAATTTTAGTTAGAGAACGTTTGTACTGGAAAAAAAAAGTTTTCCCGGCAATTATTAGAGTAATTTTAACAAAAGACTGCATCCAAATAACAATCACTTCGGTGTTGTTGTGTTCCTACGTGTGAGTAAGGTTTTCAGAGCTCCTGGGGGGAGCTACATTAGTAGCAGGGGTCAAGCCTTCAAGGTTTTATAAATTTATTATGTGGAACAATTATAGTTACGCCACAAAAGGTATTTTTTAATGTTGAAAATTTAATTCAATTGACGTCGTTAGAAAAGGATCTTAATTTGTTATGATGATATTTTATACGTTAAGATTTATGTAGGGTGGAACAAAAATACCTCCTCTTTTTTTGAAGTCGGTTAAAAATACACGCAACATAATTCCAAACAATAACCACCCAGTAACGTGCACATATTTCAGAATATATTCAGACTATTTGAACCGGTGCCAAGGAAATCATAAAGAAACAATATTCTCCTTTAGAAATTGTTCGTGTACTGTCTTGCAAAATAATGTTACTGTTGTTGATTTAATTGTAAAACCTTGGCGAAAGAAAAAGGGGAGTTATATACATATATATGGGTGTGTGCTAAATGCATCTGTTACATCATAACATCCTGATTGGGATGTGACGCCGTTAAAATTAATTTTAAGGTATCTATACCGTAATAAAGTACTTTAAGTTACATGACATATTGATTTATTGAAATCGCGATTTTAAATTATGTTAAAGCTAAAGAATGAATTCGCGAGCAAAAGCATGATTAAAAGACATGAACCGAAAAATTACTATCCTAATAATGAATTGTTCATTTCAAAAAGTTAAGACAATTCGTACGCAAAGGAAATGTAATGTTACAAGTAAAAAAAAAAGTTAATGAACAGTACACAAGATACAAAATTGTTTATTGCATGTCACAAATATATTTATAGATAGTACGTTTATTATGTATACAAAATAATAATGCTTAAATTTTCTCAAAGCGTAAAGCAGTGAAACAGCAAACATAGTTAAAACAGAGGCGAAATAACAGGAAAAATGTCATTAACCGACTTATAAATTCGAAAGGAGCTTGGGGCTTATAATCGTTAATTAAAATCCCCGGTTTCCCTGAGAATTATTGCTGTTAGTCCTCCTTACTGAGCTTCAGGATAAGGAATTATTATGAAAATAAGGAATTAGGACGTGAGTATTTCGTTTTCATGATGTGTTTTAGCCCCCGATGCACAAACGACGCCGTGGTATCAAAATTTGACATGACTTACATGACTTTGACCCAAACGGATAAAACCATTTTGATATTTTTCTTGATAAGTGAATTAGTCGAGAGTGTTTATCACTATGTTAGATACAAATCGGTCCAAAATGGCCGCCGCTACGTTATGTCCCCTCTTAGTAACCTAGTTCTACCACAGGTATTTAGAAACACTCAAAACCTAGCAGAATTAGGTAACTGACATAATCGCGTATACTTTTGTTCTGAAACTTATCTCACGTGCTTTTACAATGTTAAGTAGAATAGCAATTATTTATTTATTTAAAAACTTTATTGCACAAAAAAAGTACAAAAGATGGACTTAATGCTAGGAGCATTCTCTACCAGTCAACCGTTGGGCCATGCAGATAGTACGTTTATTAGGCTGACACTTAAAAAGAAGAAAAAAACAAATCTTTTCCAAGGCCAAGTTTAAAAACAGCGCAACCCAACTTATACAGAAACTGCGAACTGACAAAACAACAAAACCGGCCGCATATTTACAAAGTTGCCATTCCGAAAACAACAATCGTCCATAATATTCAGAGTGTCTTGATGCCGGGAATAGTGTATAGTAAATTCCCTTTCTGGGAGCTTTCCCGCATATATTGCGTATGCAAATAGGAATGGCTTTAATGCCACTGGAATTGTATTTAGCAAACAGTGCTGTGCACTTTTCGAAACTGGTTGTGTACTGAATTGTTTTGGTAAATCGGTCGTTTAGAGTTTCTCTTTAGTGTATGTAGCTTTGTAAAACTAAATAGATTTATGTGATTATTAACATCACATCTGCCTAATTTTATCTACTTATGCCCGATTCCAATGTTTGAAAAATGATCCGCTTTTGTTATTTATAGTAAGAAATAATAAACTAAGCTAAACCGGATAGTAATTTATGACACATTACGAATCGTAAAAAATTGGAACCGGGTATTAAGATCAGTTAGGATATTTTGTCAGATCACATAGAAGTGCTTCTGACTATACAATTTAGACGTGCTTTGATATATCCACATTCACAGATCTTTAGAAGTTTATGTGTGTACTAATTACAGATACAAAACATTAGTCACACAAAAATTACAGAAGACCGCAGCCAAATAACAATCACTTCTGTGTTGTTGTGTTCCTGCGTGTGAGTAAGGTTTTCAGAGCTCCTGGGGGGTGCTACATTAGTAGCAGGGGTCAAGCCTTCAAGGTAAGGGCAACAATTCCAGTAACAGATTTAACAGGCTGTTAAGATCGCAAGTCATTTATTTCTCTTTTTGTCGATTGATATTTACATTAAGTAGGTTGAATATGTGTGGCCAGCTCTGTCAGCAACACAGATTATTATGCTGTACTTATCGCCCTTAAGCTAGGACCTCATTAGCACTTAGCATCAGATGGGATGAGGTAAATCTTGAAGTGCAATATAAAAAAAACTGTTTTCTACTTATTCCAAAGTTGGGAAATAACAAATGGTTTTGATTTAAGTTTTGTAGATTTAAAGAATAATTTGAGTCTTGAAACGTTTAAGCAAATGGGAATTATGTCGTGCGAAAAGTCAATGACTAATGTTATCTTTCAAAGCTTTTATGTTCCAAGGAATAATATTTTTTGTGTTGTCATATTAAGTCTTCTATATGTTACAAAACTAAAGTATAGAAATTAAACTAACTTACTTTGATGATTTTATAGTTAAATTCTGTTAATGTAGTTTACTTCATACAGTGGAACATTGGTACTAATATGCAGTGATTATGCAATGAACGGGTGTGGTTACGTTTGTAACGTAATATATTCTTTACATTTATTAAGTATTTTAATGATTACTTTCCCTATTATAGGTCATTCACTAAAATTATTTGCTCAGTTTTGACACATTATCAGAGAAAAACATCCTTATTGATATGGATTATAAAGGGTATTTTATAAAAAATATATTTTCGGTTATAAAATCACATTCGCAACACTCCTCACCGTACGATGAAAATCAGCTCATTCGAGTTTCGTCTGCAAATTATCTCGTCCAAATCCGGTGCTCATTAAAACTCTCGAAGTCCAGACTTACCTGAAAAAAAAAGAATAATTCAAGTTAACAACGTCATGAGCTTTGCTTCCTAACGTGACTAATTTTTAGAAGTTTTCAACTTAGCCGCTTTTTCTTTTTGAACGTAAGTACGCGTAATAAGGAAAGTTTTTAGTTTTACGTGGGAGATAAGTAATGGCTTCTTTGTAGATGCTGGAGATTGGTTAGTTTGTTAACAAACCTACGTTTCTCAACATACTTACTTTTAGACAAAAGTTAAAGAAATTCACATAAAATAAAACTGCAATACATTCTGTTAGAAGTATTATGCCCACACAAAAAGTGGGAAATGGATTCGAGTACGGAAACTTTTCACTAAATTAAACATTCTTACAACACATAGATCCTTAATTTTGTGAATAAGAGTAAACTTATTCACGGACGTCAGAAATGTTTCTGACAGCGCAAATTTATTCATAATATATTTTGTAGATTTACAGTTCCATGCAAAATACAAACTAATTATGGGCCTCACCAATACGTAGTTACACATTATAGCTAAAAAGGTTGTCCTACGAATTTAAAAGTAGAGCTAAAGTAACAGTAAAAAACCGGCCATTTTTGTATGAAAATCTTAATGCGGTTCACCGAATACATCTACTTACCAAGTTTCCACAGAATAGCTCTTATAGTAACGGAAAAAATGACAGTGACATACGGACGGAGAGACGGACGGACAGACAAACATGACGAATCCTATGACGATAAGGGTTCCATTTTTTGCCATTCGGCTACGGAACCCTAAAAATAATACCACTTTACAGGAAATTAAATATAATGTAGAACCCTTACGTATTCATAATTTAATGTATTGTACAGTGTCGCAGTCGTAATTGTAAATGCAAAACCCTAAAACTGTGTTGTGTTGATAAAAAGCAACTTAATCAAAAAATATGAATAAAACTCTTCATTTTTATTACTTTGTACTCCAGAATCTGATTTCAAAAAGATTTTCAGACCAAATCATCTCACACATAGTGAAACAAAGCATATTATGTTTTATGTATTTGATTGAAAGTGTTAATTTTAAGTTTGCAACTTCGCGTCTACACAATTAAATACAATTGCAGTGTCTTATCGTAAAGGGTAAGACAAAGACAAGCCATAGTTTACCAGTTGGAATTCATTTCTGACTGAGTAAATAATAAAGCAGACTATTTAATCCAGAATTGAGGCCGTCAGCCCAAAAGTGGCCTAACCAACAATTTTACATATTACCATTATCATAAACCAGCCTACAGTTACTAAAGGAAAGATAGGCCCTTAATTACTAAGAGTGAAACTAGGGATAGGCCGGTTTAGCATCAAAATTTAAGAAGTTTTGAATATATTGCAATAGGTAAGAACGAATATGAAAAAGAGAGGTAGGGCATAGCGATTTATCGCTCGAACTGGAGCGGCCCGACTGGTGAAATACCTCCGCCTTACAGAAGATCGCAGCCAAATAACAATCACTTCTGTGTTGTTGTGTTCCTGCGTGTGAGTAAGGTTTCCAGAGCTCCTGGGGGGTGCTACATCAGTAGCAGGGGTCAAGCCTTCAAGGTAAGGGCGACAAGTCCAGTAACAGATTTATTATGCTGTACTTGTCACCCTTAAGCTAGGACCTCATTACCACTTAACATCAGGTGGGATGAGGTCAATCTTGAAGTGCTATATAAAAAAAAAATTGTGGGTTATCTTGCGCTGACAGTCTCCATTGTTCTAATTGTTTTCCTATCTACACTAAGAGAACAAACCCATATCACGTTACCTCATCGTGAGGACCCGAAAATCAATTAATCCATTTACCCTTCTACCTAAAATCAAATTGCTCCGTCCGTATTCTTTTCTAAGGGACTAGCTAAATTAAGACCCTGTCGTTAACTGGCAGAAATGACACTTTAACCGTCTCCACAGTTTATACGATGACAGTACGGCAAATGTATTTTTAGCGGTTTTCTTCTGACTTTGTTTTAAATAATCGATTTTTGTAAATAATCGGTAGATACTAACTTGGGGAGTAAACTCAGCTGATCCTAGACAAATAAAAAATGTGAGTACCCTAAAATTACTTGACCAATAAGAAACCTAGAACCACTGCTTCTTAGGGAGGCTAGCTTAGCCACTACGCTACCGAAATTATTTATGATCAAGGAATCAGGAATAAAAGTTTCAGATGTGTATTCAAGGCTTAACTAGACTAGGTAGCCCTAAGAGGATGGGCGCATCTTCTAAATGATAATATGTAAACTGAGCCATAAATTTTCATAGCATGTTTTTGAATAAACCCGCTGGAATATTATTTGTTACTCTTTGTGCTTCTGACCTCGGTTTTCAGTGTTTATCGTCTCTCCACCCAACTAGTTGTATCTGCTTCTAGAATCGCTCGCATATATTTTTTTTTATATTACACTTCAGGATTGACCTCATCCCACCTGATGTTAAGTGGTAATGAGGTCCTAGCTTAAGGGTGACAAGTACAGCATAATATTTATGCGAAATTGGTAAAATTTGTTGTCGTCGACAGATTTGGCAACCCCTTTGCTAGGTAGGTACTTGTTATCTACTTAATTGGTCTTTTTTCGCTAGCAACGGTATTCGACCGAGGTTATTTACTATTTTTTTATAATTTCATTGTGATTTTGTATATGTAGGCTTAAATTAAATTACTATTTATTTTTAGTCCGTAACGTTCGTGTTTATGGAATGTTGTTAATCTTCCACATAAAAATACTCAGCAGATGCGGATGTTATTTGGAAAATAGATAGATGAAGTGAAAAATTAATAGACAGGATATTTTTTTCTTATCCCAAAATAATAACAGCGTTGTCGCATGCAAAATCTAGCAATATACAAACTGCATACTGCAACCTAAAGTAAGCACGAAGTTGGCTCACCGCACTTTCTCCACTGTGCCTCTGTCTCATAAGATTTAGGTACAAATTAAGCGTACGTAAAACGAAGCCATGTTCGTATCCGACACTCTCCCGGGACGAAGTGATCCCTTCGCTATGTAATTTACTGGTCTTAAACTTGAGGAACGGTGATTCCGGATCGCGTGACGAGTAATATACCTGTTATGTCATCCACTTGTCATTTAATAAGGCGTCGGTGAAAAGGTCGAGTTATTTACCTGACAGGAATTTATTTTTGATCTTCCTGCCGTTCTAAGAGTATTTAGATTCCTTTATTTCGTCTGTTAAATTTAATTACCTTCGTTTATTGCTCAAACCATTGGAGCACGAGGCGCTGTAAGTAGACTAACTGAAAAGAGGTGTAATTGGATTTTTATATCATGTTAATATTTTAAAGGTAATGCGGCTGGAGTATGACGTCGCGCCTCCTCAGATTCGGGTTCTCGCTTGATACAATGTGAAACCGAACTTTAACCCGAGACGATCTGATTTTCTGATTTGATTAACGCAAGTGATTTATCTACTTATGACAGAATCAGAACAATGTATGTGATGTTGTCCGATATTTCTTTTATTTTTGTTGCAGCCGAACGTTTCCGGAGTGAGGGTCGTGTAGCAATTAGAAGGTTTTTTTAGATAAGAAGTAAGACTTAGGATCGAAAAGGATAGAAAAGAGGGCACCGAGAACTAATATTTTAGGTTGAGGGATGGGTAGCCAGCCAAGCAGTGACTGAGGCGCTGAGATGTAGTTTTACTTGCGTAGACTGAAGTAAATCTATATTTACTTCATTATCAGCACTGTTAAACTAAATGTTGCTTATTTATAGCATAACAAAATACGGTAACCAATCATTCCGAAGACTTAAGAGAAACACTGACAAACAACGCCTGAACACATTCCTCAATGCTGTGTAAACACTAAACAAAATACCTCAGTTCGCGTGCTAATTCCCAATAAACGTCACCATTGACGTAAATAACGTCCGCTCGGGACGGCCACCGCCACCCGACTGAAGTGATTTGTTTGTTTTGGACAGCGCCATCTCGCGTGATCTACGAACATTATCGGGGAATTAAGTGTTTCGTGTCAAATTAGTTTACGCGTCGATGTTGTGAAACTCTTGACGATATCTTTGAAACTCGTTTTGACGTTCTTTTCTTTATTTGATTTGTTTTGTTTAGCGTAAGCGCGATTGGACGCTATTTTTCTGTGTGATATTTTTGAGCTATCTTTTAGCTTTTTGAATCTAACATTATTTAGGCCTCCAAAGGAAGAAGCTACAAAAGTAACAGTTAAAAAAAAATAAAGTTTAAAACCACTTGCTGTCAGCTTCACTAGCGTTAGTTAAAAGTTTTTAGATGCAAGACGCGCATATTTACAGCCAGTTGCACCAACTAACATAACTTTAACGGTAGCGGATAATTCAACAGCTGTCTAAACCGTCATAATCCAAACATTTTATGCAACTTGATAACTGCTAACTCGTTAGTTAGCGTAAGTTGGTGCTAGCGGCCCTAAATATACACTACTGGCTGTGCCTACGACTTCTTTCGCGTGGACTACATCCTTTCATGGTCGGTTTGACCCCTATCTCCCCTAATATTCGAAACAAAAAGTAGACTATATTTTAATAGAGCTATATTTGTGCCAACTTTCATATCTCTAACTTAAAAATAAATAAATCCCATATAAACTTTCAAAGATGGCATTACCCCCCCCCCCCCCCTCCCTTACTTTCTAACAAAAAGTAGCCTATGTCCGTTTTTGAGGTTCAACGTATACCTATGCCAAATTTCATCAAAATCAGTTGAGAGGTTTAAGCGGGAAAGCGTAACAGACAGACAGACAGTTGCTTTCGCATTTATAATATGAGTAGGGAGTAGGGATATAGGTACGCAAAAATAAATATATTTTGAATAGCATCACATACATTGCTATGATTTAATAGTACGTAGCTTAAGCACTTGTGCTCCGGAAATTAAAAACAACGTCTGTACCACTACACCCAGACCCAGGACAATATAGAACAGTACGTTTCCCATATCGATTCAACCGGGGATCGAAGTCGAGACCTCAGAGACAGTGAGGCTTCAAAGTCTACTACAGAGGCCGTCAAAACAAACGTGAAATAAATTTACTTACTACAATCTTGTGTTTACCGTAACAGCAAAAGTTTCCCCATTTTAAAAATCCTCTAACTACGGACGATATTACTAAAGCAATAGCTGACAGAACTATGCCTCTCCAGCCACAATATGTTATCGCCAGAAACTT